>CM077675.1:94589341-97151841 GCA_039707655.1 Elymus sibiricus | reverse complement strand
TGCGGCATTGCTTGGCGAAGACCTGCTGAGATTGCTCCACCACCAACACCACCACGCCGTCATGCTGCCGGAGAACTCATCTACTACTCCGCCCACGCTCGCTGGATCAAGGAGGCGGAGACGTCATTGAGCTGTACGTGTGCTGAACGCGGACGTGCCGTCCGTTCAGCGCTAGATCGGGACGGATCGTGATTAGATCGCAAAGACGTACGACTACATCAACCGCGTTTCTTAAAGCTTCCCGCTTAGCAATATACAAGGGTATGTGGATCCACTCTCCTCTCGTAGCTATGCATCTCCATAGATATATCTTGCGTGTGCATAGGAAATTTTTTGTTTCCCATGCAACGGTCCCCAACAGGCGGACCATCCCGACGGAGAGGGAACGGCGAGAGGAGGGGCGGACGGGCTCAGCTGGCGGCGGAGAGAGGTAGGAGGCGGATGTGTTAGGGCTCGGGGCGCCGTCCGGCTTAAATAGCCGGCCCCGAGCTCGGGCGGGGAGGCGGAGCGGCGCCACGCGGCGTTCACACTGCGAAGACGTGCGAGGTGCCCGTCGGACCTTCGGGTTTCCTGGCGAGTACGCGTGGGGCCACGCCGTCAGTCCGACGTGGCGGGTGATACGTCTCCAACGTATCTATATTTATTGATTGCTCCATGCTGATATATTATCATTCTTAGATACTTCTTGGGTCACTACTTACTAGTTTACAATATTTTTGAGCACTAACCTATTGACCCAGTGCCAAGTGCCAGTTGTTGTTTTCTGCATGTTTTTCACTTTGCAGATTTCCCTTACCAAACGAAGTCCAATTGCCACGAAATTTTTTGACAATTTTTTCTGGACAAAAACAAGACCTAGAAGATTCAGAGGAGGGCCGGGAACCTCGTGGAGGCTCCACAAGCCAACAGGGCGCGCCGCCAGGGGGGCGCGCCTTAATAGCTTGTGGGACCCCTGTGGCTCTCCCGACCTTGTTCTCTGGCCTATAAATTCTCATTAATCCTAGAAACCCCAAGGAGAGCCTCGAAAACCTTTTTTAGCCGCCGCAAGTCTCTGTTCCGTCATGATCCCATCTGGAGCTCCGTTTTGGCACCCTGCCGGGGGGGGGGGGTCGATCACGGAGGGCCTCTTCATCAACCTTGCTGCCCTCATGATGATGTGTGAGTAGTTCACCACAGACCTACGGGTCCATAGCTAGTATCTAGATGGTAATCTCTCTCTCTCTCTCTTATGATCTTCAATACAATGGTCATCGTGTCTTCGCTTTGATCTATCCAATGTAATCCTTTTGTGCGGTGTGTTTGTTGGAATCCGATGAATTGTGGGTTTATGTTCAGATTATTCATGAAAAGTATTTGAGATACCTCTGGTATATATTTTCTCTTAATTGCATGATCATTATAGCTTCGTAATGCTCTCCGATATATTGATGTACTTTGGCCAAGTAGATTGATATTTCATCGGTGGGAGTGGTGCGTTGAAGTAGGTTCCACCTGGCGGGTTTCTATATCCCAGTGACAGAAGGGGAGAAGATACGTCTTTGTGTTGCTGCTACTAAGGATAAAAAGATGGAGTTTATTCATATTGATACACAACGATTGAGTGCACTTTGTCTACATCATGTTATTGTTCTCCAAGCATTACTCTGTTTTACTTAATACTCTGGATGCATGCTGGATAGCGGTCGATGGGTGGAGTTATAGTAATAGGTGCAGGCAGGAGTCGGCCTATTTGCTTATGGACATGATGCCTATATAGACATGATCATTGCCGTGAAAATCGCATAACTATTCGCTTTTCTATCAATTGCCCAACGGTAACTTGTTACCCTCCGTACGTTGCCTACATGAGAGATACCACTCGAGAACACTATGGCCCCCGGGTCTATTCACTTATATATTCGCAAATTCAATTGCTACCTTGCTGTTATTATTTACTTTTTATTTATTTTGCAATTTATATTTATCAACAATTATCTACACAACTCATTTGCTTGCAAATAACGAGATCAAGGGGATTGACAACCCTCTTGCCCGCGTTGGGTGCAAGTTGTTTGTTCTTTTGTGTGCAGTCGCTGAAGACGGTTGAGAAGTGATATTCCTATTGGTTCGATAAACCTTGGTTTTATAACTGAGGGAAATACTTACCCACTTTGTGCTGTGACGTGGCTTGAACAGCGTCGGTATTTCCCTAAGGAGGAAGGGATGATGCAGCACAGCGACGGAAAGTATTTCCCTCAGTTATGAAACCAAGGTTATCAAACCAGTAGGAGGATCACCACCATCCATTAAGTAGCACCTGCACACAAATAACAAATACTTGCAATCCGAGGCGAAAGATAGGTTGTCAATATCTCTACGGTAAAAAGATAGATTAGGATATGATAGATAGGAGAGATAGATCTCTCAAGAACACAAAATAAAAAGGCAAATAAAAAGTGCAGCAATATATTTTTGTTTTTTTGGATTTAACAGATCTGAAAACAAAAGCAACAAAAGTGTAGATCGAAAAGCAATATGTTGGAAAAGTAGACCCGGGGGCCATAGATTTCACTAGTGGCTTCTCTCATGAGTATAGCACACGGTGGGTGAACAAATTACTGTTGGGCAATTGATAGAAAATCGAATAGTCATGACGACATCGAAGGCAATGATCATTATATAGGCATCACGTCCAAGATAAGTAGACCGACTCCTGCCTGCATATACCACTATTATTCCACACATCGACCACTATCCAGCATGCATCTAGTGTATTAAGTTCATGGAAAAAGGGAGTAATGCAATAAGAACGATGACATGATGTAGACAAGATCTATTCATGTAGGAATAGACTCCATCTTGTTATCCTTAATAGCAACGATACATGCGTGCCTTGCTGCCCCTTCTGTCACTAGGAAAGGACACCGCAAGATCGAATCCATCACAAAGCACCTCTTCCCATGGCAAGAAAAATCGATCTAGTCGGCCTAACTAAACCAAAGATTTGAAGATGAAATACGAGGCTATAAGTAATCATGCATATAAGAGATCAAAGAAGACTCAAATAATATTCATGGATAGAAACTGATCATGAACTCAAAATTCATCGGATCCCAACAAACACACCGCAAAAGTTTACATCAAATAGATCTCCAAGAGACCATTGTATTGAGAATCACAAGAGAGAGAGGAAGCCATCTAGCTATAGCCTACGGACCCGTACGTCTATGGTGGACTACTCACGCATCATCGGAGAGGCACCTATGAAGAAGATGAACCCCTCCGTGATGGTGTTAGATGAGATCTCAAGGTTCTGGAACTTGCGGCGGCTGGATGTGTTTCTCGTCGACTGCCCTAGGATTTTCTTAATATTTGGGAATTTATAGGCGTCAGAGGCGGTTGAGAGGGGCCCCGTGGAGGGCACAACCCATCAGGGCGCGCCAGGGGCCCCTGGCGCGCCTTGGTGGGTTGTGGCCTCCACAGCCCACCTCTCCGGCACTTCTTTGGCCCACTGGGTGTCTTCTGGTCCAGTAAAAATCTCCAAAAAGTTTGTCCGCGATTGGACTCCGTTTGGTACTGATATTTTGCGAAGTAAAAAAACAAGCAAAAACAGCAACTGGCACTTTGGCACTATGTCAATAGGTTAGTCCCAAAAAATGATATAAAGTTGCTATAAAGTGAGTGTAAAACATCCAAGATTGATAATATAACATCATGGAACAAGCAAAAATTATAGATACATTGGAGACGTATCAGCATCCCCAAGCTTAATTCCTACTCGTCCTCGAGTAGGTAAATGATAAAAACAGAATTTTTGATGTGGAATGTTGCCTAACATGTTCATCTCATATTCTTTTCTTTTTTTAGCATGGACATTTGGACTTTTAGATGATTCAAAGCAATAGTCTAGTTTTAACATAATGACTTCAATACTCAAGCATGCCAACAAGCAACCATGTCTTTTAAAATATCAACACTAAAGAAAGTTATCCCTAGCCCATCATGCTCAATCATTGATCCATTCATGAAACACACTGAAATATTAGCTACACCCAATGCTCAAGTACGATCATAGTGCCCCCTAGTCGTTGCCTTATAAGAGAAGATGGAGACTCAAAGTAAAAATAAAAATTGCATAAAGTAAATAGATAGGCCCTTCGCAGAGGGAAGTAGGGATTTGTAGAGGTGCCAGAGCTCAAAGTTTTAAATTGAGAGAGAAAAAAATATTTTGGGTGGCATGCCTTTCCTGTCAACGAAAACGACAAAGAATTTTGCAATACTTTCCATGCTAGATAGATCATAGGCGGTTCCCAAACAGAAAATAAAGTTTATTCCTTTTTCCACCATTCTTTCACATTCCATGGCGGGCCCTATCCACGGTTGCCTTCCATACCAACACTTTCCAAGGAATTTATTATTTGACTACATAAAATAAATATTTTTTCTTTTTCATTTCGGGAATGGGCATCCCTATTACCACCGCACTCTCGTGCAATGACAAGTGAATAAACACTCATCTTGAGAATAACACATCTAGCATGGAAAAATATTGGACACTCCCCACCGTTTCATGAGCGGTACGAGCACACAAAAAGAGAAGTTTATTTTGAAAATTAGAGATGACACATACAAATTTGCTTGGAACGACATGGAAATACCGCATATAGGTAGGTACGGTGGACTCATAAGGCAAAACTTGGTTTAAGGATTTTGGATGCACAAGTAGTATTTCTACTTAGTACAAATGGAGGCTAGCAAATAGATTGAGAAACAACCAAACCAAGAAACGAAAATTCACATAAGCGAGTATTGAGCCTAACTAACACCGAATAATGCACCATAGGTAGGATGTAACTTCATTGCATAACTATGGACTTTCGTACTTGCGTAGGGAATCACAAACCTTAACACCAATATTCCTACTAAAGCATAATTACTCACAAACATGACTCACATATTAGTATCATCATGTCTCAAAACTATTACAAGTAATCAAGTTTAATTTGTCCAATGATCTTCATGAAAGTTTTTATTATATCCTCCTTGGATATCTATCACTTTGGGACTATTTTAATATATTGCCATTGCTTTTTTTGACAAGCTCAAACAAATTTAAGTGAAGCACATGAGCATAGAGAATTCATCTCTCAAAAAGGTATAAGTGAAGCATGAGAGGATTTCTTCAAAATTTACTAGCTCTCAAATTAATATAAGTGAAGCATGTGAGTATTTCTACAAAAAAATTCCAAGCACACCGTGCTCAAAAAGATATAAGTGAAGCACTAGAGCAATTCTATAGCTCAAAAAGTTTAAGTGAAGCATATAGAGCAATTCTAACAAATCATAGCATAATTTTGGCTCTCTCAAATACGTGTGTCCAACAAGGATGCAAGTGACAAACTAACAAGCAAAGCAAGCAAAGACTCAAATGATACAAGACGCTCCAAGCAAAGCTCATGATATGTGATGAATAAAAATATAGTTCCAAGTAAAATACCGATGGTCGTTAGAAGAAAGAGGGGATGCCACTCGGGGGCATCCCCAAGCTTAGTTTCTTGTTTCTCTTTGGATATATCTTGGGGGTGCGGTAGCATCCCCAAGCTTAGGCTCTTTTCACTCCTTATTCCTTCATCCATCGTGATCTCACCCTAAACTTGAAAACTTCAATCACGCAAAACTCAACAGAATTTCCGTGAGATCCGTTAGTATAATAAAGCAAATAATTACTTTAGGTGCTGTTGGAAACCCATTCATATTTTATTATTGCATTATACCTGCTGTATTTTAACTTTGCCATTACTTTTACCCCCCAATACAAGCCATAGATTCATCAAAACAAGCACACAATGCAATGAAAACAGAATCTGTTAAGAACAGAACAGTCTGTAGCAATCTGTACGCTAACCATACTTCTCTAACTCTAAAAATTCTGAAAAATTAGGAAAAGGAAGGAAATTTGTATATAAATACTTTGTTAAAATGACAGATCAAGATCACGTTCCAGTAAAAAATGAAAATTCAAACACTGGACGCAAAGTTTCTGTTTCAGATTCATCATTGTTTCTACTCATCTTATGAATCATCCTAAAGGTTTTACTTGGCACAAACACTAATTAAAACATAAAAACACAATAATAACAGAGACATAATTGTGTCAACACTCAAAAATAGAAAGGAAAAAAGCAAAAATAAATTTAGTCATTGGGTTGCCTCCCAACAAGCGCTATCGTTTTACGCCCCTAGCTAGGCATAATGATTTCAATGATGCTCACATAAAAAGTAGTAATTGAAATATGCAAGAGAGCATCATGAATCTCATGACAAGAACATTTACGTCTAACCCACTTCCTATGCATAAGTATTTTTTGAGCAAACAATTTATGGGAACAAGAATCAACTAGCATAGGAAGGCAAAACAAGCATAACTTCAAAAGTTTGAACACATAGAGAGGAAACTTGATATTATTGCAATTCCTACAAGCATATGTTCCTCCCTCATAATAAATTTCAGTAGCATCATGAAGGAATTCAACAATATAACTATCACATAAACCATTCTTTTCATGATGCACAAGCATAGAATTTTCATTACTCTCCTCATAAGCAAATTCTTTATCATCCATGGTAGTGGGAGCAAACTCAACAAAATAATTGTCACGAGACACTTGATTAACATAACCACATTGCAAATTAAAACCATGATGATAAGTTTCACGGTTATCATTACTCATTATAGCATACGTGTCATCACCATCATCATAAATAGGAGGCATGCAATCATCATAATAAATTTTCTCATCAAAACTTTGGGGACTAGAAATATCATCTTCATCAAATATAGCATCCCCAAGCTTGTGGCTTTGCATATCATTAGCATCATGGATATTTAGAGAATTCATACTAGCAACATTGCAATCATGCTCATCATTCAAGGAACTATCATGAATCACCTTATAAATTTCTTCTTTCAACACTTCATCAGAATTTTCAGATTCATGATTTTCAAACAAAACTTCATAGAGATAATCAAGTGCACTCAACTCACTAGCAATTGGTTCATCATAATTTGGCCTTTTGAAAAGATTAGCAAGTGGATGAGGATCCATATCAATAGATTTTTAGCAAGCGAAGATGCAAGCAAATAGAAGGCACATGGCAACACAAGCAAGGATAGCAAACAAGCAAAAAGGCAAACGGAAAAGGAGGGCGAATAAAATGGCAAATTTGGTGAAGAGGGGAGAGGAAAACGAGAGGCAAATGGGAAATAATGTAATTGCAAGGAGAAGAGATTTATGATTAGTAACCTAGTAGATGATGATGGAGTCTCCTTGGCGCCTGAGATTGGCACGTAGAAGAGACCGCTTCCTCCCCGGCAACGGCGCCAGAAAATTCCTTTGACGTGGCTTGAACTGCGTTGGTATTTCCCCAAGGACGAAGGGATGATGCAGCACAACGACGGTAAGTATTTCCCTCAGTTATGAAACCAAGGTTATCGAACCAGTAGGAGGATCACCACCACCCAATAAGCAGCACCTGCACACAAATAACAAATACTTGCAACCCGACGCGAAAGAGAGGTTGTCAATCTCTCTACGGTAAAAAGATAAATTATGATATGATAGATAGGAGAGATAGATCTCTCAAGAACACAAAATAAAAAGGCAAATAAAAAGTGCGGCAATATACTTTTGGGTTTTTGGATTTAATAGATCTGAAAACAAAAGCAACAAAAGTATAGATCGGAAAGCAATATGTTGGAAAAGTAGACCCGGGGGCCGTAGGTTTCACTAGTGGCTTCTCTCATGAGTATAGCACACGGTGGGTGAACAAATTACTGTTGGGCAATTGATAGAAAATCGAATAGTCATGACGATATCCAAGGCAATGATCATTATATAGGCATCACGTCCAAGATAAGTTGACCGACTCCTGCCTGCATCTACCACTATTACTCCACACATCGACCGCTATCCAGCATGCATCTAGTGTATTAAGTTCATGGAAAAATGGAGTAATGCAATAAGAATGATGACATGATGTAGACAAGATCTATTCATGTAGGAATAGACCCCATCTTGTTATCCTTAATAGCAATGATACATGCGTGCCTTGCTGCCCCTTCTGTCACTGGGAAAGGACACCGCAAGATCGAACCCATCACAAAGCACCTCTTCCCATGGCAAGAAAAATCGATATAGTCGGCCTAACTAAACCAAAGATTCAAAGAAGAAATACGAGGCTATAAGTAATCATGCATATAAGAGATCAAAGAAGACTCAAATAATATTCCTGGATAGAAACTGATCATGAACTCAAAATTCATCGGATCCCAACAAACACACCGCAAAAGTTTACATCAAATAGATCTCCAAGAGACCATTTTATTGAGAATCACAAGAGAGAGAGGAAGCCATCTAGCTACAGCCTACGTACCCGTAGGTCAATGGTGGACTACTCACGCATCATCGGAGAGGCACCTATGAAGAAGATGAACCCCTCTGTGATGGTGTTAGATGAGATCTCGAGGTTTTGGAACTTGCGGCAGCTGGATGTGTTTCTCGTCGACTCCCCTAGGGTTTCTGAATATATGGGAATTTATAGGCGTCAAATGCAGTTGAGAGGGGCCCCGTAGAGGGCACAACCCATCAGGGCGCGCCGGGGGCCCCCTGGCGCTCCCTGGTGGGTTGTGGCCTCCACAGCCCACCTCTCCGGCACTTCTTTGTCCCACTGGGTGTCTTCTGGTCCAGAAAAAAATCTCCAAAAAGTTTCGTCGTGATTGGACTCCGTTTGGTACTGATATTCTGCGAAGTAAAAAACAAGCAAAAACAGCAAGTGGCACTTTGGCACTATGTCAATAGGTTAATCCCAAAAAATGATATAAAGTTGCTATAAAGTGATTGTAAAATAACCAAGAATGATAATATAACAGCATGGAACAAGCAATAATTATAGATACGTTGGAGACGTATCATGCTGCAATATCCCATTCCTCTTCACGGAAAAACCCAACGCAGATCACAAGTATCAGGAAGGATTTCCGGCGCCGTTGCCGGGGAATATCATCATCAACTATCAAGTAGCTTCTCACAGATTTTCATTCACTTGTTCTTATTTTTATTTGCTGTTATATTTAGTGTATCTCATAAAAAATCAAAATTACAAAAATATTTTTATTTGCTTGCCTAGCTATGTTATCTTTATCTTTGTCTCACCAAACAGAAAGTAAAAACAAAAAAGTAAGATAAATGGATCCTCATCCACTTGCTAATCTTTTCAAAAGACCCAATTTTGTTGAACCAATTGCTAGTGAGGTTGCACTAGATTATCCTTATGAGGTCTTGCTTGAAAATCATGAATCTAAAAATTGTGATGAAGTGTTAAAAGAAATTTATAAAGTGATTCATGATAGTTCCTTGAATGAAAAGCATGATTGCCATGTTGCTAGTATAAATTCCATGAATATCAATTGTGCTAATGATCATGATTGGGGTGATAATCATGATGTTCCTTCTGATCTTGATAATTCTACGCTTCATGATGAATCTATTATTGAGTATGATATTTGCCACACTACTAAAAGTGGGGTTGGAAGAGTATCAACTTTAGGTAATAATGATCCCACTACTTTGGAGAATGATCAATATTATGATAGTTATATTGTTGAGTTTGATTATGATCCTACATATAATTATTATGAGACATGCAAATATGGTTATAAGAGTTTGCATGTTACTCGATTACCTCTGTTTGTGTTGAAACTATTAATGCTCCATTCTTCCTATTTGCATATGCTAGATTTCACTTGTCTTGAGAATTTGTTTTTCTATAAAATGACTATGCATAGGAAGCATGTTAGACTTAGATGTGTTTTTTACATGATTTATGATGCTCTCTTTGTGCTTCAATTCTTGTCTATTATGTGAGCATCATTGAAATTTGAAGCCTATCTTAATGGCTATAAAGGAAGAGCTTGTTGGGAGACAACCCAATACTTTATGTATGGGAACCACTAGGGATCAGACTACTGATCCCTAGCAATCTATCAGACTACTTCATCACCGTTAGATTGGAAGCTACCTGAGCGTTTGATTAGATGGTAGGGCCGTGCATCAGCAAAACAATTTCCATGCGTGATTTCAGGAAATTAAAAGTTGTGCACAGCCTTGCGTAGTTGCAGGAAACTAATAAGCGTGCACAGATCACGGGATTTGAGGTAACTAATCCATGATTTTAGGAAGCAAAACAAATCTTAGGAAAGTAATTCTGGATTTTAATGGAAAATAATTAATCTGGCTAAATAAGTTTCCGCACCATGCAATTTGTTTCCTTATGAAGCAAAATTTGTATCCAATGTTGCTTCCAGCGCAAATAAAATTTATTTTTACACAAAAAAAATCGTTTTTGTTGATTTCCAATGCACTAAAACTATGCTTACGTGGACTACTTTTTTTGCTTCCACATCGACTGAAAATTAGCATGCTTCATCTTTTCGTATAACATGTTTCTAATGATGTAAAAATTTGCTTCCCTCTGGTCGCTAAAAGCATAGTGCTTCATCATAATATTTTGTTTCCAGTGACCTAAATATTTGCTTCATTCCGGTCGCCAAAGTTTTGCTTCCACATCGACCTGAATTAACATGTTTCATATCATACGTTACACATCCACAATAATATCTACTTCTGTCCACTATCCATGTGCTTCCTTACGTGCTTTATATATTGAACAAGGCGACAACCGCCGCAGACCGACATGCGTCGTGAACTGACATGTTGAATTGGTTGACGAGATCAGACCAGGTGATCAAATTCGCCGAGAAATGTAACTAAGTCACATTACTCGCCGAGAAATTGTTTCATGCCAGTGGATGATTGCTTCAATCTAGTGAAAAATTATGTATAATATATCAGTCCATTTTGTTTGCTACGCATAGACGGTACAATGACCAAAAATTGTTTCAAGAAATTGCTACCAACAGAGAAAATATATTTCTTTCCATCAACATGACATTGCTACTACAAATATTAGAATCTGCTTCCGAAGAAAATTGAATTTGCATCCAAAAAATAAATTAAAATCTTCAATTTGAGCCAGAAGCTAGCACATACAATATCGTCACCAGCCTCTAATCTTATCCACCCACGATCTCCTAGATAGGCATGGCATGACCATGGGCTCCCTTGTGTCTTGCACACCACTGTAAATGTCACACGTACAACTTGGGGATATGACCACTGTGTCATCAAGGTTGGTGCGGTTCGATCACCTACATTCCAGAAAGTTTACAGAATTTAGTTGAACTATGGAACCAAAGCTTTATCTAAAAAAACATGGAAGCAAATTATCATGTGGTGCAAAACAGGTGTATGTATGTTAGAAGATACATAAGAAAATAAGAGACGGTTTGATCTACCATGACATAAATGATAGGATGTATATGACAAATTTGAGAAGCATGGTTGTAGTGCCGTAGTACCTCTATATAAGAGACCACTTGGACGGAAGAAAGCCTTTTAACAGTAACTCTAACAAACACCCCTTGATGCATATATTTGGTACGGACATGCTTCCATTGTTCTAGAGGTATTAAGCTGGTAAATAATGCAAATGGTGCATCGTTAGTGTTGGGTGGAAGCATCTAATTTTGGAAAATGAAACCAATAAATTTGCCGCCAAGTGCAGATGCATATATTTGGAAGCTCCCATCTAATGGTAATTGGCTGGAATATTTTGCACGGAAGCATACTAACAAACAAGCATTTTAACAATAATCGAACAAACAACCATCAATGCATATATTTGGTACGGTCATGCTTCCATTTTTTCTAGAGGTATGAAACTGGAAAATAATACAGATGGTGCATTATTAGTGTTGGGTGGAAGCATGAAATCTTGAAAAATGAAAGCAATTTTTTTGCCGCCAAATGCATATGCATATATTTTGAAGCTCTTTATACACGAAGCGATGAAACAATGTTTTCTCAACATTTCTCACCATCATTCAAAGCACTGGACATTTAGACAAAGGAATGGCCATGATTGCCGACATACATAGCTATGGGTTATCAAATTATCTACAAATCTCTACGTACAAAAAGTTTGTTGATAAATGACCTAACACATCACCAAAACAATACTAGGCAGTCAATGAAGATACACACCAATAAGTACTCGGCTGTTGGATAATCAAATCTGAGGCAGTAGATGCGCTGCAAAACTACGATTTCAATACGGGGCGCTTGTAATTGGGGTGGTGGTGGGTGTATTTTGCAATCCATTGCAGCTTCTCCGGCCGGCTGGTGTTACTTTGGTAGCCGATTCAGCCGCTGGCACACCTAATTTGACCTGAAAAAAGCATGAATCGTAGATGAGCATGGGGGGCTCGATCAATGGAGAAGACCATGAAGTTTGGAGAGGCAGGGCGGAGCTGGCAGGTGGGGTGGCCATGGCGCTCGACGGCGAGGAGAGCGGGACGAAGCTGTGTGCAAGGCGGGGGGAGAATGGATCTGGGCGAGGTGGAGGAGATCGGGCCGGTGCGTTTGCGGTTGGAATGGGGAGAAATTAGGGGAGAGATTATGGGTTGTAGTTAGTTCAATGCAGATATTATTTTTAAATATAAAAAGCACAATTGGTGAGCCGTCAGATTTCAATTGAATCGACGGTGTTGGACTGGTCTGGCGTTGGAAATCTATCAGACTATAGATAGGGAGTGTTTCCCTTTATGTATGGTTGTGATAACATGATTATTTCCTCTGTAATTATTATGTTTTAATGCCTTAATTAGTGTTTGTGCCAAGTAAAGCCTTTGGGATGACCCATATGATGAGTAGAATTGATACAGTGCAAAAACAGAAACTTTAGCGTCCAGTACAAGAATTTTCGTTTTTCACTGGAACGTGATCTTTGTCTGAAATTTTTACAACCAATTTCTATGCAAATTCTTCAGGTATTACTATTTTTTGAGATTTTTTAGAGTTACAGAAGTATGCGTGTCTACATATCATTACAGACTGTTCTGTTTTAAACAGATTCTGTTTTACTTGCATAGTTCGCTTGTTTTGATGATGATATGGATTGTATTGGGTGGTATAAGCCATGGAGAAGTTAGAACACAGTAACTATTATCAAAAATTGAAATTTGAATCAATTTATAACAGTACCTAAAGTACTTGATATATCGCTTATACTAACGGATCTCACGAAGTTTTGTTGAGTTTTGTGTGATTGAAGTTTTCAAGTTTTGGGTGTTATCACGATGAGCTAAAGAATGAGGATAGGCAAGAGCCTAAGCTTGTGGATGACCAAGGCACCCCAAGGTAATATTCTATGGAAGACTCAAGCGTCTAAGGTTGGGGATGCCCCGGGAAGGCATCCCCTCTTTCGTCTCAATTCATCGGTATGTCACTTGAAGCTATATTTTTATTCGTCACATATTATGAGTTTTGCTTGGAGCGTCTTTTGCTTTAATTTGATTTTACTTTCAGTTTGCCACAATTATTTTTTCTGGACACACCTATCTAAGAGAGACACACCTTCATCATAATTTGCTAGAATACTCTATGTGCTTCACTTATATCTTTTGAGCTTGGCAGTTGCTCTAGTACTTCACTTATATCTTTTTGAGTACGGTGGCGTGTAGATTTTGTAGAAATGATTTCACTCTCGTCCTTCACTTATATTTGTTTGAGAGTTATCAAATAGTGACGGTAATTTGCATGGGTCATAAGACTAGTCCAAAAATATTATGTATCCAATGAGTGATAATTAAAACCATCATGTAGCACATATATAGAGTGAGGATTGATAATATTGATATAGTAATCTGAAAAGGTGTGAGTTCAAATTTTTTAATTTGTAGAAGTGTCGATATTCAGAGGTGTTAATTTCTTATTCGTCTAAAATATTAAAAGGCCATGGTGATGATGTGTGAGCATTTCTATTCCTCGTAGAAATCCTAGTGTTGTTTCGGGTCGGAAGCGCACGATGGTTAACTCCTCCCAACCTCTTCCCTCGGGGCATGCAGAGAATGCTTTGATTTGTGTTAAAACTAATAAAACTTTGCAATAAGTATATGCGTTCTTTATGACTAATGTGAAACCATGGACATACGCAATCAAACTTTCCCATATTTGCTAGTCTCTTCGGTACCGTGCATAGCCCATTCTCACCTCCAGGATTGGTGCAACTCTCGCCGGTGCATCCAAACCCCGTGACATGATACGCTTTGTCACACATAAGCCTTATTATATCTTCCTCAAAATAGCCACCATACCTACCTATCATGGCATTTCCATAGCCATTCCGAGATATATTGCCATGCAAATTCCATCGCCACTTCATATGACTAGTTGTTCATCATCATATTGCTTTGCATGATCATATAGAGCTGACATAGTATTTGTGGCAAAGCCACCATTCATATATTTTGATACATGTCACGCTAGATCATTGCACATCCTGGTACACTGCCAGAGGCATTCATATAGAGTCATATCTTCATATCAAGTCTCCATATTGAGTTGTAAGTAAATAAAAGTGTGATGATCATCATTTTTAGAGCATTGTCCCAGTGAAGAAAGGATGATTGAGACCATGACTCCCCCACAAGTCGGGACGAGTCTCTGGACGAAATATAAAAAATGGGGGAGGCCAAATGAGCCCACCATAAAAAATGAGAGAAAATGAGAGAAGGGACTTTGCTACTATCCTTTACCACACTTGTGCCTCAAAGTGGCACCATGTTCCTCACATGTCGAGAGTCTCATATTATGTCATTTTCATATTGCCAGTGGGAATTTCATTATTATAAACTTGGCTTGTATATTCCTACAACGGGCTTCCTCAAATGCCCGAGGTCTTCATGAGCAAGCAAGTTGGATGCACACCCATTTAGCTTCATTTGAGCTTTCATACACTTATAGCTCTAGTGCATCATTTTTGCATGACAATCCCTACTCCTTACATCGACATCTATCGATGGGCATCTCCATAGCCCGTTGATACGCCTAGTTGATGTGAGACTATCTTCTCCACTTTTACCCTATTGATATCTACCACCATACTTAATCCCACCTAAATGTTATGTCCAATAGCTCACGCTCATGTATTGCATGAAGAATAAAAAGTTTATGCACCTTGAAAAAGTACGATCCAATTGCCTGACTTGGGCACCGTGGTGCTTGACATTTGTATTAATGTGGTGAAGATGGAGCCATGCCTTGCTAATTAAATCAAATGAATAAGGGGTAGACATCTTTTGAGTATCGTATGCTTTGAAAAAGTAAATGATTTTGTTTCTTGTACTTATAAGTATTACTATGTTAATGTTAATTGATTCATCGTTTCTCATTGAGCATACATGCAAAAGATTACATAGTGGATAGCATGTCACATCAAAAATTCTGTTTTTATCATTTACCTACTCGAGGATGAGCATGAATTAAGCTTGGAGATGCTTGATACGTCTCCAACGTATCTATAATTTTTTATTGTTCCATGCTAATATATTATCATTCTTAGATACTTTTTGGGTCATTATTTACCAATTTATAATATTTTTTAGCACTATCTTATTGACCCAGTGCCAAGTGCCAGTTGCTGTTTTCTGCATGTTTTTCACTTTGCAGATTTCCCTTACCAAACGAAGTCCAATTGCCACGAAACTTTTTGACGATTTTTATTGGACAAATACAAAACCTAGAAGCTTAGGAGGAGGGCCGGGAGCCTCGAGGAGGCTCCACAAGCCAACAGGGCACGCCCCGAGGGGCGCGCGGCCTGATAGCTTGTGGGCCCCTGTGGCTCTCCCGACCTCGTTCTCTGGCCTATAAATTCTCATTAATCCTGGAAACCCTAAGAAGAGCCTCGAGAACCTTTTTCCGTCGCCGCAAGTCTATGTTCCGTCGCAATCCCATCTGGAGCTCCATTCCGGCACCCTGTCGGAGGGGGATCGATCACGGAAGGCCTCTTCATCAACCATGTTGCCATCATGATGATGTGTGAGTAGTTCACCACAGACCTATGGGTCCATAGCTAGTATCTAGAAGGCAATCTCTCTCTCTCTCTCTCTTATGATCTTCAATACAATGGTCATCGTATCTTCACTTTGATCTATCCGATGTAATCCTTTTGTGCGATGTGTTTGTTGGGATCCGATGAATTGTGGGTTTATGTTCAGATTATTCATGAAAAGTATTTGAGATACATCTGATATATATTGTCGCTTAATTGCATGATCATTATAGCTTCGTAATGCTCTCCGATCTATTGATGTACTTTGTCCAAGTAGATTGATATTTCATCGGTGGGAGTGGTGCGTTGTAGTAGGTTCAACCTAGTGGGTTTCTATACCCGAGTGATAGAAGGGATATGTCTTTGTGTTGCTGCTACTAAGGATAAAAAGATGGAGTTTATTCATATTGATACACATCGATTGAGTGCACTTTGTCTACATCATGTCATTATTCTCCAAGCATTACTCTGTTTTACTTAATACTCTAGATGCATGTGGATATCGGTCGATCGGTGGAGTAATAGTAATAGGTGCACGCAGGAGTCGGCCTATTTGCTTATGGACGTGATGCCTATATAGACATGATCATTGCCGTGAAAATCGCATAACTATCCGCTTTTCTATCAATTGCCCAACAGTAATTTGTTACCCTCCGTACGTTGCCTACATGAGAGATGCCACTAGAGAACACTATGGCCCTAGGGTCTATTCACTTATATATTCGCAAACTCAATTGCTACCTTGCTGTTATTATTTACTTTTTATTTATTTTGCAATTTATATTTATCAATAATTATCTACACAACTCATTTGCTTGCAAATAACGAGATCAAGGGGATTGACAACCCTCTTGCCCGCGTTGCGTGCAAGTTGTTTGTTCTTTTGTGTGCAGTTGCTGAAGACGGTTGAGAAGTGATATTCCTATTGGTTCGATAAACCTTGGTTTCATAACTGAGGGGAAATACTTACCCACTTTGTGCTGCAATAACCCATTCCTCTTCACGGAAAAACCCAACGCAGATCACAAGTATCAGCGGGCGTGCCCGGGCTCCCCCATATACGCCCCATATTTGGGCTGGAAATGAGGGGTGCCGGGCAACCCAGGCGTTTGAGGCCGGTTTGAGAGGCCCGTCTGGGTCGATTTTTTGTGACCGGGCAGTGACCGGGCGACCCGTCCGGCCGTTTGAGGAGGGTATAGGGGGTCCAGCTGTAGATGCTCTGATATAAGTACTATCTTTACCACACACGCACTCATCAAGAACTCGCGTGTAAAACACTATTAATCTATATTATAATTACTGGTTGCAATCAAAATATGACCTAGTAAAAAAAGAATCGTACTCCTAATAAATTAGCAATGACTAGCATATATGTGTGGTTAGCGTAAATTGTCGTCGAATACATTTGTGGCATAACAACACACAAATAGACTAACCTCGAGCTCGGTACCATGACCAACGTTGGTCAATGTGTACGAAGACACCACGGCTGTGATCGATAAGGTCAAGACAGCTCGGATAGCGGAGCGGCTACATCGGCGTGTCGTCGACTTGTTCCGATGACAGTAGTGCATGTTTAATGGTTTAGGAACCTTATATAATTCTTAATTTGCTTTTTAAGCTTAAAGTGTAAGAGACACCGTGCAAAAGAAGAAGAAAAATCAAAGGAAAAAATGTGCCCCTGGAGAGAAACTATAGCTTTTACTGTGTGCTGTTTTGACATGACAAAGGATTACTAGTAGCTCCTCCGTTTCATATTGCAGTATATATTTTTAAAGTTAAACCTCGTCAACTTTGTCTATTTTTTTAAAACAACTACTTATATTCAACATGTTAAAAATATATCATTAGATTCATCGTAAGCGCAACTCCAACCGCACGACCCATTTCGTCCACGCGTGTTCGTTTGGATCGCTGCGGATACAAAAGTCGGCCCAACGCGCCGACTCAAATGGACGCGCGTCCGTTTTACGTCCGCTTGCAATCCATTCTAGGCCCAAATTTGGGCAGCATTTGCGTCGCCACGGACACGAAGCGGACACATGCCTCGTCCGTGTGCTCCTTCCCCTGACCCGCCAGTCGGCGGCACAGTCTCTCCTTCTTATCCCTTCCCCCCACCTGTCGCCCGCAAGCGCACAAACCCTAGGCCGGCGACCCCATTTTCCCCTGGCCACCCAAGCTCTCCAGCCCCTCCCTCCTCCACCCCAGCAGCTCATCCACCGACGGGGTGCCTCCTTCTTCCCGGTGCGGGAGGCCTAGTGGTAGATCTGCGGCGGCGGCGGTGAAATTTTGCGCATCCTGCCGGCGGGATTTGGCGATTTCGGCCGTCGGCGGACTGCGCTCACCATGGACTGGCCGGGTGCTGGTCCACCGGGCCTGGGCACTGCCTCGGTGCCACATGCAGGCGCTCCATCTGCCTCTTGCCGCTCGGGTCTGAACCGTCACCGGTTCGCCGGCAAAGCCATGGCCGGCCGTTGCCCTGGCTCGGCGATGGCCCAGAGCTTGCCGGCTCACCATTGCCGTTCATAAAGTGCGGCGACTACTCGCTGCAGGTCGTCCAATGATACGTCTCCAACGTATCGATAATTTATGAAGTATTCATGCCATATTCATCTATGTTTACAATAATTTTATATGGTTTTGATGCACTTTATATGATTTATTTAGAACTAACCCAGACTGACGCTGTTTTCAGCATAACTACCGTGGTGTTGTTTTTTGTGCAGAAAATGAAAGTTCTCGGAATCGCCCGAAACTTGTTGACAATTTTTTTTGGAACAAAAGAGGCCTTCGACGCTTCGTGGGAGGGCCAGAAGAGTCACGAGGTGGCTACCCTCCACCAGGGCGCGCCAGGCCCCCTACCCATGCCCTGGTGGAGCGTGCCCACCTCGTGGCCCATCTCCGCGTGAAACCGACGCTCAAAAATCCTATAAATATAGAAACCATCAGAAATAACCCTAGACTCCTCGTTCCGCCACCGCAAGGCCTCTGTATCGACAAAAAACCAACCTGGAGAGAAAACAGTACCCTACCGGAGAGGGTAGATCATCTCCGGTGGCCATCTTCATCATCCCGGCGGAGTCCATGATGAGGAGGGAGTAGTCCACCCTCGGGGCTGATGGTTTGTACTAGTACCTATGTGTTCAATCTCTCTCTCTCGTGTTCTTGAGATGGCACGATCTTGATGTATCACGGGCTTTGTTAATATAGTCGGATCACATGATGTTTCCCTTGCTATCTTGTTGTGATGAATTGAATCTTTCCCTTTGAGATATCGTTATGTTGGATTGAATATTGGATTTGAGAACACTTGATATATGTCTTGCATGCGGATACCCGTGGCGACAATGGGGTGTTCTATTGATTCACTTTAATATATGTTTTGGTACTCAACTTGCGGATTCCCGCGGTGACATTGGGGTAATCTATGCATAGGGGTTGATACACGTTCTTGTCCTACTTTCTCCGATAGAAATCTTGGGGCACTCTTTGAGGTTCTTTGTGTTGGATTGAGTATTATGAATCTGAAATTGTTTGATGCGTATCGTATAATTAACTCATGGATACTTGTGGTGACATTGGAGTATCTAGGTGACATTAGAGTTAGTTGATGCGTATCATATGGTGTTAATCTAGTACGAACTCTTAGATAGATCGATCGGAAAGGATAGCTTGGTTATTTTAGTACGAACTCTTGGATAGATCGATCGGAAAGGATAACTTTGTTATGTTAGTACGAACTCTTGGATAGATCGATCGGAAAGGATAACTTTAAGGTGGTTTCTTACCCTACAAACAATTTCTTCTTATGCTCTCTGCTAGATAAGAACTTTGGAGTGATTATTCATTGCACGTTGAGGGATGGTTATGTGATCCAATTATATTAGCATTGTTGAGAGATTGCACTAGCAAAAGTACGGACCGTAGGCCTTGTTTTCAAGCATCGCAACACCGTTTGTGCTCACTTTCGTTACTTGCTACCTCGCTGTTTTTATATTTTCAGATTAGAAAAATCAACATCTACTATCATTACTACACTTGTATCACCATCTCTTCGCCGAACTAGTGCACCTATACAATTTGTCATTGTATTGGGTGTGTTGGGGACACAAGAGATTTCTTGTATTTGATTGCAGGGTTGTTTGAGAGAGACCATCTTCATCCTACACCTCCCACGGATTGATAAACCTTAGGTCACCCACTTGAGGGAAAATTGCTACTGTCCTACAAAACTCTGCGCTTGGAGGCCCAACACGAGTCTACAAGAATAAAGTTGCGTAGTAGACATCAAGCTCTTTTCTGGCGCCGTTGCCGGGGAGGTGAGTGCTTGAAGGTATATCTTTAGATCTTGCAATTGAATATTTTAGTTTCTTGTTTATCACTAGTATGGTTTTATAAAAGAAAACTACAAAAAAATGGAGTTTACGTTGCATCATTTGTATCGTCTTTATAATGTGTTTCGTGAAAATAAGGATTCCAAAAATTGTGCTCAATTGGTAGAGGAAGAAATTATGAAAATATGCAATGAGAATTCCTTGAATGATGAGCATGATAGCAATGATGGCTTGCCTTCTATCTATGATGATTATGACGATGACATGTATGTTATAAAGAGTGATAGTAACCATGAAACTTGTCATCATGATTTTAATATTGAATGTGGTTATGTCAATCAAGTGTCTCATGATAGTTATTTTGTTGAGTTTGCTCCCACTACCATGGATGAAAAGGAATTTGCTTATGTGGAGAGTAATGAAAATTCTATGCTTGTGGATCATGAAGATAATGCTTTATGTGATAGTTATATCGTTGAATTCCTTAATGATGCTACTGAAATTTATTATGAGGGAGGAACATGTGCTTGTAGGAATTACAATAATATCAAGTTTCCTCCCTATGTGTTCAAAGTTTTGAAGTTATGCTTGTTTTGCCTTCCTATGCTAGTTGATTCTTGCTCCCATACATTCTTTGCTCACAAAATCCCTATGCATAGGAAGTGGGTTAGACTTAAGTGTGCTTGTCATGAGATTCATGATGCTCTCTTGCATGTTTCAATTACCATTCCTATGTGAGCATCATTGAAATCATCATGCCTAGCTAAAAGGCATTAAAGAAAAGCGCTTGTTGGGAGACAACCCAACACTTTTACTTTCTGTTTTGATGTGTTCACATGATTAAGCCACTGTATTAATCATGTTTTGTGCCTTTTATTTCAATATAGTGCCAAGTAAAGCCTTTGGGATGACTCACAAGATGAGTAGAATTGATGCTGAACCAAAACAGAAACTTTTGACTCCAGTACAGGAATTTGCATTTTTTACTGGAGCGTGATAATGATCTAAAAAATTTACACAGTCTTAATATACAAATTATTCAGGTTGTCCTAATTTTTCAGAATTTTTAGAGACATAGAAGTATGGTTATACTACAGATCTTCACAGACTTTTCTGTTTCTGACAGATTCTGTTTTGCATGCATAGTTTGCTTGTTTTAGTGTTTCCATAGCTTATATTTAGTGGTATGAATTATGGGAATGATAGAATACATTAGGTATCATGTGGGAACAATTATGAATCTTGTCTTGACAGTACCTAAGTGAATGATTTATCTTTATTACACAAACCCTTCTCACGAAGTTCCGTTAAGTTTTATGTGATTGAAGTTTTCAAGTTTTGGGTGAGACACCGATATGAGGAGAATAAGGACTGACAACAACCTAAGCTTGGGGATGCCCAAGGCACCCCAAGGTAATATCCAAGGAAGACTCAAGCGCCTAAGCTTGGGGATGCCCCGGAAGGCATCCCCTCTTTCGTCTTCAACACTATCGGTATATCTTACTTGGAGCTATATTTTTATTCGTCACATAATATGTGTTTTACTTGGAGCATCATTTTATTTTGTTGTTCTCTGTTAGGTGTTATTTATAATCTTGTTTTTAAATAAAAAGTTCCAAGAATTGCCTTTTACTGGACCGTGGAAAGTTTCTGAAATTTTTACATAGTATTTTCATGTAAATTTTTTATCTGGTCCTAAATTTTCATAATTTTTTGAGCTACATAAGTACACTGGTTTAATATATTTCTACAGACTGTTCTGTTTGGACAGATTGCTGTCATAGTTTTGTTATCTACTTATCCTATAGTTTCCATAGCCTATATTAGTATATATAAATTGTGGAAATGATAGCAAACAGTAGATGATGTTTGAAATTATTATGCAACTTGTCTTGGCAGTACATAAAGAGTTGATTTATTATTATGTGCACTAACCTATGTCACGAGTTCTTTTCAAGTTTTGTGTGGATGAAGTTTTTGAGAATAGATGAAACCGGGATATGAGAGGATTGAACGAGATACAAAAGCTCAATCTTGGGAATGCCCAAGGCACCCCAAGTAAATATTTCAAGAAGTCTCAAGCATATAAGCTTGGGGATGCTACGCATCCCACCTCTCTTCATCAACAACTATCGGTTAGCCTATGTTGAGCCTAAATTTTTATTCGTTCACATGATACGTGCTATTCTTGGAGTGCTATTTTTCTTTTGCTTGCTGTTTAATAAAATAATCAGATCTGAAAATATTTATTGAGAGAGAGAGAGCCCTCACATAGCTACTTAATTGTTTGACTACTCATTGATCCTCACTTATATCTTTTGAGAGTAGTTTGATGTTTACTCATGTGCTTCACTTATATCCTAAGAGTAAATCGTGAATGAATCAAATATCATAAATCTGAAATTGTTAATGTGCTTTATGCTTAGTAGTAGTTTCATATCTGGTTTATAAAGTAAAATCTATTGAAGTTTGACAATCATCAAATTGGTCATACAAGCAATTCATGAATGATTAGTATAAGAAAGAGAACTTTCACATATAAATATATTATCTTGGACATCTTCTATGATTGTGAATACCCATTAATTATTTTCAAACTTGAGCAAATTAGTTGAAGTTGGACAAGGAAGACAACGTAATGAGTTATGGTTGGGTATATTTGCATAGAAGTTATATTGTTATGGATCCTCTAACATGTGGTGCTTGTTTAGAACCTTTTGCTAGCCAAAACTTCGTACTAAGTAGAGATACTACTTGTGCATCCAAACCCTTGAGCCAAGTTTCTTCCATGAGAGTCCACCATACCTACCTATATATGGTATTTCACTGCCATTCCAAGTAAATTTGCATGTGCCACCTCTAAAATTTCAAATGAGCATCTGTTTTGTGTGCCTGGACCGCTCATGGAGTGACGGGGGGCGGTCAATATCTTCCATGTTAAGCGGGTTATTCTCATGATGAGTGTTTATTCACTCGTCCTTGCACGAGAGGGGCGGTAATAGGGATTCCCAGTCCCGAAATCAAAAAATATATACAAATAATTAAACAAAACTCCCCCTGGAATGTTGTTGGTATGGACGGTACCCATGGATTCGGCTAGCCATGGAGTGTGTTTGTTGGTGGAGGGGGAGTAAACCTTTACTTTTACCACTTGGGAACCGCCACTAATGTGTTTAACATGGAAGATATTGATAACTCTTGGTCGTAACGTTGACAGGAAGGGTGCACCTCCCAAAACTATATTCATCTCTGTTTTTAAGCAATGAGCTCTGGCACCTCTGCAAATCCATGCTTCCCTCTACGAAGGGCCTATCTTTTACCTTTCAGTATTTACTTTTATGCAAGAGTCAATAGTATGCATTCTCATCCCAACCTCAGTCTATTAGTTGGCAAGCATCATGTGGTGGGGAAAGATCCAAACATATATATCCAGTCAAATATATTTGATCATGATTTATTATTGTTGACAATTATCTCTATGATAAATTAGTTGGGAGGCGAAACATTAAGCCCCTATCTTTCTCTGTGTTCGATGGATGCCATTTGTTCTGAGAATATGCTTTGAGTACTAGCAATCATAGAAGACTATATGATGATTGAGTATGTGGAGCTCTTACTTAGACCTTGTTGAGAATAAATTGAATTGCAATTGTTTGTTGACTAAGAACATAGGTTGTTAAGTTCCAAGAGAATTCATTGTTTGAACCATAACATGTGAATTGGTTGCTACTTTATCATGATGATTTTTATGAGAAAGAGTTGCTGTTAGGATGCTAGGAAAAGTGGTTGAAATTATCGTTGATCAAACTTATGGACTATGCTAGCATTCACACTTCATCAATTATTTATTTTATCATTTACCTACTCGAGGACGAGTAGGAATTAAGCTTGGGGATGCTGATATGTCTCCAACGTATCGATAATTTATGAAGTATTCATGCCATATTCATCTATGTTTACAATACTTTTATATGGTTTTGATGCACTTTATATGATTTATTTAGAACTAACCCGGACTGACACTGTTTTCAGCAGAATTACCGTGGTGTTGTTTTTGTGCAGAAAATGAAAGTTCTCGGAATCGCCCGAAACTTTTTGGTGATTTTTTCTAGACCAAATAAGCAATATTGGAGCGAAGAACCACCGAAGAAGAGCCACGAGGTGGGCACGACCCACCAGGGCGCGCCAGAGGGCCCAGGCGCGCCCTGGTGTCTTGTGCCATCCTCGTGGCCCATCTTGGCGTGAAACCAATGCCCAAAAATCCTATAAATATAGAAACCACCAGAAATAACCCTAGACTCTCCACTCCACCGCCATAACTCTCTGTATCAACGAAAAACCAATCTAGAGAGGAAACAGTACCCTGCTGGAGAGGGGAATCCATCTCCGGTGGCCATCTTCATCATCCCGGAGGAGGCCATGACGAGGAGGGAGTAGTCCACCCTCGGGGCTGAGGGTATGTACCAGTAGCTATGTGTTCAATCTCTCTCTCTCGTGTTCTTGAGATGTCACGATCTTGATGTAT
This sequence comes from Elymus sibiricus, assembly GCA_039707655.1. Lineage (NCBI taxonomy): Eukaryota > Viridiplantae > Streptophyta > Magnoliopsida > Poales > Poaceae > Elymus > Elymus sibiricus. Next base: position 97,126,995 of record CM077675.1, on the reverse strand, counting down.
CACGGACTTTGTTAATATAGTCAGATCACATGATGTTTCCCTTGCTATCTTGTTGTGATGAATTGAATCTTTCCCTTTGAGATCTCGTTATGTTGGATCGAATATTGGATTTGAGAACACTTGATATATGTCTTGCATGCGGATACCCGTGGTGACAATGGGGTATTCTATAGATCCACTTGATATATGTTTTGGTACTCAACTTGCGGATTCCCGCGGTGACATTGGGGTAATCTATGCATAGGGGTTGATACACGTTCTTGTCCTACTTTCTCCGATAGAAATCTTGGGGCACTCTTTGAGGTTCTTTGTGTGGATTGAGTATTATGAATCTGAAATTGTTTGATGCGTATCGTATAATTAACTCATGGATACTTGTGGTGATATTAGAGTTGGTTGATGCGTATCATATGATGTTATTCTAGTACGAACTCTTAGATAGATCGAACGGAAAGGATAACTTGATGTTATCTTAGTATGAACTCTTGAATAGATCGATCAGAAAGGATAACTTTAAGGTGGTTTCATACCCTACAAACAATTTCTTGTTATGTTCTCCGCTAGATAAGAACTTTGGAGTGATTCTTCGTTGCACGTTGAGGGATAGTTATGTGATCCAATTATATTAGCATTGTTGAGAGATTGCACTAGCGAAAGCACATACCCTAGGCCTTGTTTTCAAGCATTGCAATACCGTTTGTGCTCACTTTTGTTACTTGCTGCCTTGATGTTTTTACATTTTCAGATTACAAAAACCTATATCTACCATCCATATTGCACTTGTATCACCCTCTCTTCGCCGAACTAGTGCACCTATACAATTTGCCATTGTATTGGGTGTGTTGGGGACACAAGAGATTTCTTGTATTTGATTGCAGGGTTGTTTGAGAGAGACCATCTTCATCCTACACCTCCCATGGATTGATAAACCTTAGGTCATCCACTTGAGGGAAAATTGCTACTGTCCTACAAAACTCTGCGCTTGGAGGCCCAACAAAGTCTACAAGAATAAAGTTGTGTAGTAGACATCATAGGACCCCAGCAGTGCAATACATTAGAGGTCTGTCACCCTACCCAGGGTAGGTGACCTCATCAGTAGCCCCCGAATCGGTTGAGGGTTCGGGGTTCGAGAGACCGCCGTGTCGGGACGTCGGCTGCGTCTCGGAAGCGCTCGGAAACAGGTTGGACAGTTTCTCACTTGTTTTGAAACCACAACCGGTTCAGGTTTGATAACTTTCGTGTGATTCAAATAGTCGGGCAGTCCGAATCACTCGTACTAATGCAGATCATTTCTCGGAAGAACCGATCCAAAGGTTTTGAAGATGAGATTAATTGGAACTTTGGTTTGGCCTCCATTCAGATACTTCAGGAGTAGCTGGAGGTTCGTCCGAGTGCTTGACGGATCTTTTGGCACACTCGGTGAGCTTTGGTGCATCGGAATGTTCCGGTGTACGCGGAGTTCACTCGGATTGTCGTCCTACGAAATTCCCAGCGATTTCGTAATCGTGGGGAGGCGCGCGCGCGATGTGACGGTTATGTCAGGAAATTGGGGAAGGTGGCCACGGCGCCGCGATTTCCGCGCCGTGAATTTCGCCACGTGTCCCCAAAACTCTGTACCAGAGATACCACGGATCCATGCGCGTCCGTTGATTGCATAACCACGGCGGATCTGACGACCCGGATTTCGCCGGATCCGGGTATAAAAAAGGAAAACCGGGGAGGAGGAGAAAGAACACCCTCATTCTGCCCTTCTTCTAGCTGCTTCACCACTCCGGCGAGAGCTCCGCCCGAGCCACCAACTCACCGTTGCATTTCGCCGGAGATGACGAAGAGCTTGACCCCGAGGGTCGAGAAGGCAAAGATGGCTTCGCGCGAGTCTTCTTCGAGCGCGGGGCCTCCGGCTGGCTTCGTCCAAGGTGACTGGCTGGCGTCTCGGACCACGGCCGGCCGGCTGAGGGCCCTGGAGGCCGAAGTACTTTTGACTGCCGGGAGCTGGCGGGTGCCGGAGAAGGGAGAAGTCGAGCCCGCGCCGCGCGGGAACGAGCGGGTACTCCTTACCACTCACATCGATCGGGGTTTTTGTCTGCCTCCACACCCTTTCTTTCGGGCTTTCTTGGATTTCTTTGGGGCTCAACTCCATCATCTTCCCCCTAATTCCATCACGTACTTGGCCGCATTCGTCTCCCGTTGTGAGAACGTCCTAGGGTGCCACCCTCACTGGGGACTGTTCAAGCACTTGTTTACTTGCCTAGTGATGATGGTAAAGAAAACCGCTTTAACCGAGGAGAAGACACACGTAGTTCAGTTGTGCGGAGGCTTAGGTATCCAGCTTAGAGGCAAGGGTAGCTTTCCAACGATGACTTTCCCTGACACGGTCAAGGATTGGCAGTTGACTTGGTTTTACTGCGACGATATTCCAGTCGGGGATGGTCAATCGGGTCTCCCACCGTACTCGGCCGAGCATGTTAGGCATCTGCCCAAACTTGTAGTGACCAAGGAGGAGAAGGTGGAAGTAGACATCCTCATGATTGCTCTAGTGTCGCTAGTGAGCAAGGGTGTCAACGGTATGGACCTGCTGGAGGTCTTCTTCCAAAGAAGAATTCAGGCGCTGCAGGCTAGAGCCCACCCGATGTGGATGTACTCGGGTCCAAGTGACCCCACGCGCACGCACCCGGAGGAACTCGGCGCGGAGGCAGTGGCAAACAAGCTTAAGGCGATAACACCAGCTCGAGATAACCCCAGGGGCTCAAAGCAGGTACCGCCACACTCGGTTGAGAACCCAGCGAACGAGGTAATTCCGAGTCCTAAGCTCAAGCCCATTATTCCCGAGTGATGTAGACTTTATCTGGCTAATGTTGATTGATATAACTCTCGTTTGACATGCCTTCATGGGGATGGTGAGCTTGATCCCTGCGGGGAACAACGCCCCTGCTGATGTGGCTAGTGATAACGAGTGTCATGACGACTCGGACGATGAGGTGGAGTATATGGAAGACATCGAAGGTGAAGAAGACGAGAAGGAGTCGGAACCGGGAGACGAGGCGGAGTCTTCTCCCTCGGAGGAGATTCTTCCCGTGCCCCGCAAGAGAACCCGCTAGGACCCTGGAGCCCGTGGAGGTAACTTGGGGGGCCCGACCATTGCCAAGTCTTCTGGCTCTAACATTCCCAGTTAGACTTCAAAGCGCGGACGCACCGAGCCTACTCCGTCTCCCGAGAAGGTAGTCAAGCAACCGAAAATCACTGCCTGCAAACCTCGCAAAGTGGTGCTGCCCAAGACCAGGATCAACGTGCCAGTGGATTCGGCTTAAGTATTCTTGTTCCGAGAGTCATCTCAATGGACTGACCGAATGAGATAACACTCCGAGTAATTTTTCGGCAGGGCTGACACATCGACTGCTTCGCTGGGGAAGGACAGGGCTGAGGTCGATGCTGCGTCTTCGAAAGGTGACACTCGGTCATACCTGAACACAATCTTTGAGCTCTTAGTTTCCGTCTCGGACACGTTCCTGAATGCGTTCTAATTGCCTGCAGGCCCTCCAGAAGTGATCGAGATCGATGAAGACTGAGCTGAAGCACCGCGTCCTGCCGCGGGTGAGGATGTCATGATGCCGGACGCCTCTCCTGCCAAAACGCCAATGCCAACTCAGCAGACTCCTCCGGGGTCCGGAACCGCACTCGGACTCTCTCTGACCGCTCCACCTACAACTGGAGTCTTTGAACTCTACCGTGTCCCAGAGGACCAGGTAGGGGCAGTGTCGTGGTTTTGTCATGGCAGATGTCCTAGCGAAAGGACTTAGGGGTGAGGCCATCGCTACGGTGACTAACTCGAAGGGGTTGGTCGGGACGAAAGACACGAGTTTACCCAGGTTCGGCCCCTCACGAAGGAGGTAAAAGCCTACGTCCTGCTTTGTGTTGTATTGATTGGGTATCGATTACAAGGGAGCGGATTCGCTTGACCTAGCACTCGATCAATTGTTTCTTACCCTAAGCTGCCGTAGGGACTCGCCTTTATATACACAGGTCAAGGCCCTGGGCTTACAAGAGTCCGGACCGGGTTATACTTCGTAACTAGTATTGCCTCTAAGTCGCCTTGCCTTCTTTGGCAAGCCAACTCCGGACGGCTTATGCCTTCGGGTCACCCGCCGTCTTCCGGCTATGGGCCTCCGTTCGGCCCGCCTGGTAAACCACCTCCAGGCTTGTCTTGAGCTTCATGCCTGTTTAAGGCCTTATAATCAAATCGCCAACTTCCTAACCCGGCCCCTTCTGGGCGGGTTATACCGCGGGGTTATATCCCCAACATTAGGCCCCAGATTGATTTGAACTTGTTCATGTCAATCTTCAAGTCTTCTGGTTGGCGAGTCTCGTGTCTCTTTTAATCATTCAATTTAAAATAAATCTTCACGACGCGCCATATATAAAAAAGGATGACGTCATCTCTGGTAAATCTAGAAAATCTTCATGACATCACAACGGATCTTTTCATTCACTAGTCATTCCGAAAATCGAGGTGCTTCTTTAGTCAATTATTATCATGTCTCCTCAATTCTCGCACTTGACTGTTGTTGTTCCACCCCTTTCCTTCCTTATAAATAGGCACGGGGACCCATCCTTTTCATTTTCCCCCGCTGCCTTTCCCTATTCTTCTTCCTCCAAAAACTTCGTGCGACCGAAGCTCCGCCACCCCAGCCGGACCGCGCCGTCCACCTCACCGAGGCCGCTGCATCAACCTATTGTGTCTAGAGCTCGTCGGCACGCGCCCACTCTCCTTGCGTCTTCTCAGGTTCCGTTCTTCAGCTTTCTCAGATCCACATTAGGTCGCCGGAGTTCTTTTGAGTTTGTCGCCGTTCATCGGAGTTCATACCATTTCTCAAGAAAAGGAATCACCCTTTGACTTGGAAACACTAGCAAAATCGAGCGGTGCTTTGTGTAGCATCTATTTTGTATCCTGAGTAGATCTCTTCTTCCCCGAAATCAGCGCATTGCCGGCTAGTTCTTCCATTACTGTTTTTTAGGGTTAGTAATTATTCCCCTTTTATGTTCATCGGTAGATCCAAGATTGTAGCTGTAATTTGTGAAACATGTTTGTCCACACTTTGCAATATTTTCGGTAGTCACGGTGCTATTAACCCGCCACCACGCTGCCGGCTCACCCTGGTAGAATACAACCCGCCATATTCACACTCTAAGGCGTCTTATCCCAGCAGCCAAAGGCGGCTCATATTTACCAATGACCCGCCAAGTAATGTTGCCGTCTTATAGTCACAACTGGCTTTTCATGTAGCACGCCTAACCTGCCATAATCTTATTCCTTTCCACAGTTCTTAACCTGGTCAGCCATGGCTAAGGCTCCCTCCTCTTGCAATTGGATAGCCTCCGGAGTTACTGAGCTCATGCTCAATGAATATGTAACCATGGGAATTTTACCGGATAAAGAAGTCATCCATTGGCGGGTTCCTGGTCCCGAAACTACTCCCAAACCCAAGGAGGGGGAAGTTGTTATCTTTACGGATCATCTTCTCCGTGGCTTCTCACCGCCCGGGTTAAGATTTTTTCGGGATGCCTTGCATTTTTACAAACTTCACCCTCAAGACATTGGCCCCAATTCCGTGAAGCGTACCTGCAAGAAGAGCCCACTGTTGATCTCTTCAGAGATTTCTTCTACATCAACCGCCAGACTGAGAAAGCCGATGGACCAAGTCTTGAACTCGGAGGCGTCTCCATCCAGAGACGGAGGGATGTAACTTTTCCCTCAGCTACTCTGCCCTACCATCCCAAAGATTGGAACCGCACTTGGTTCTACTTTCAAGATACCGGTCCGGCTGAGGAAAATCCCTTGCCGTGTTACCGCTCCTACCGGCTCTGCACCACTACTGAGCTTCCCGAATGGTTGTCCACCACAGAGCATGTTCAATATGCTCCCACATTCTCAAAGATCAGGGCTTTAATAGCCAATGGGTTAACCGGAGTTGATTTGACCCGCTGCTGGGTTTCCTGGAGGATTTTGCCGCTAAGCCGGCGCGGTGGCTTAATGTGCCAATATACCGGCAATGTGGATGATCCTCAGTGCTACAATCATACGCCTTTGACGGATAAAGAAATCAATTCAATCGTCAAATCACTGCTTGGAGAATCTCAAGAAGCTTGCAGTAAGACGGGATTGAGCCCTTTCTGCGTTCTTAACCCGGCTCCCGCAGTAAGATCCTTTTAAATTGATCTTCACCTTTTCCTTTTAGATTTTGCACTTCACATCTCTTTTAATATTTCTGTAAATGCATTTATGTATGTAGGCCAACTCTCCCTTCTGGAAGAGAAAAATAACTGCCACCTCCACTTTGAAGAAGAAGACCAAAGCGACTAAAACCCATGATCCGGGCCGTCCAAAGAAACAAACAGCTCAAGAACTGCTCGAACTGGATGATTCGGAGGTAGAACTTGACTCCCTTGGCCTTTTTTCATGCAACTTATTGATACTGACTCCTCTCAGGGTGAAGCGGAAACAAGCCAAGCCGGTGCAGCAGAGGTAACTATCATCTCCTCCGACTCGGAACCTTTGCCAAGAGAGAAAATACGGCGGGTCATCCGGTAAGTAAAGTTTTCACACCCTCTTGCTCACTTGGATCCCAACTTTCTTTTGAAGAAGTAGCAACATGACGCTAGGCGTCAAACCCAGAGCGGCGGCTCTGAAGATCTAGTAGACGGTTTATCCAATACACCAGCTCCTCAGAAACGCCACAATGAGGCACTTCATAGCTCTATTTTTATTTCTTCTGTGCGCTAGCCTTATGCAACAACCTGCTTATACTGTCCAACTGTGATTATCAAGAAACACCCCCATCATCTGGTGACTCAACTGGCACGCAGCTGCCTGCCTTCGTTGTCAACCCTGGGTAAGGATTCTACCTCTGTTGATGTTCAAACATTTGTTTTCATATGCTCATAAGCTTGTCTACTCCTGTTACGGGGCTAAGGCAAAGATGGGCAAAAAAATAGAAGGTGGGCGACTCTTCCAAGACCTCCAAGGTCTCTGATCCGGAGAAAGAGATTCCAAAGCCCCCTGAAGCCCCAATCCAAAGCTCTGAAGACCCTATTCCTCATCAAGACAACCCTCCTTCGCAGGCTGATGAAGTTTTTTCTGAGGCCATGGACATCGATGCTGACCCGGCCAACATTGGTGACCAGCCAAGTCCAATTCCTCTCCAACCGATTGAAGAAGTCCCCTCTTAGAAAAATGATGCTGACGTCATCATCACCGGGGCGGGCTATAAAACACCAGGAGCCTCAACTGTATTGGCTCAGCATAAAGAAGAGCCACCTTTGCTGGAGAAAGGCAAAGCCAAACTGGATCTGCCAGACTATGCAGATTTCAGTGCCAGCGAGCTGCGCGCAGGCTATCTAAACCGTCTTCATACAAGTCGCGATATAGAAGCCGGCTTGGTAAATATGATGAAGCAGAAGTATGAGGTATTAAATTTAATCCCTTTCCACTTCACAGATATATACTCATGTAGCCCCCTAGGGCCGGCTTATCGTTAAAGGATGAGCCGGGTCTTCTAAATAATCATTAAAAAGAATCCTTATGTAGCCCCCAAGGGCCGACTTATTCTCAAAGGGTGAGCCGGGTCTTTCAATAACTACTTAGGAAAAAATCGGCATGTAGCCCCCAAGGGCCGGCTTATTCTGAAAGAATGAGCCGGGTCTTTGCTATACTTTGAAATGACCTATATTAGCCCCCAAGTGCCAAGCGCATTGCTTGCAATGTACTTGGGACTTGAATAATTAAATCAGAGGAAAATCTGTGCATTAATGACTTTCAAACCTACTCCTAAATTTATGTAGGAGGCATTAAGCTTGAAGGAGCCACATCTTGGCAATTTAAGCAAGAATGTGGTGGCTCTGGAAGCCAAGAGCAGTGAGGCCGAGGCAAAGCTGAAATCTGCCTTGGAAAATTTGCAAAAATTAAAATTTGACTTTACCATTGAACGTGCCACTCTTGAGTCGGAAAAGACTGCTTTGCAAAAGCGCGCCGAAGATGCTGAAAAACAACTAAAGCCGGTTGCTGAAGAGCTTGCCGGCTTAAAGCAGCAGATATGTCGAATGACAGCCGCCATCTTCGGTAAGTGCAAAAATGTTATTCTCCGTTGAAGCACTGCATCAATTAGGGTAGTCACAAAATGCTAAACTGAGTTTATGCTCTTAACTCTCTGACAAGCGCCAGGAGTGCCAACCTTGGCCAAAACATCTTGCTGAAACTGAAAGTTGTCTACTCATTGACTGAGCAAATATACGCTGGGAGCCTGTGGACGCTTGTAGCTGTTTCCTCTGGAAAGAATCCTCCAACACCCATCAAGACAGTGTTGGATCACCTATCAACTGTGCCCTCTCAAATTAGAGAGCTGAAGCTGTCAACCGCCCGTGCAGGAGCAATTGCCACCTTAAGCCGGGCAAAAGCGTGGCAATCAGATCTTGACCCGGCTGAGATGGTCGGCGGGTATCCCGAGTACAATGATGATGGAACCGTCTTCAGCGAGGCAGATTTTGAAAGAAGCGTCAAGGATATGAGGCCACTATCAAGCCAACTTGCCCAAGAAGCAAATTTGACCAAGTATCAACCGGCTTATGACAGAAACAACACGCGTATCAAGGCGCCCACGCATGCAGTTGTTGACTTGACCCCTCAAAGGCGTAAGCATATGTTTGCCCCTGACCTTGATCCATTCATAATACTTAATGATGAAGCTACCTTTGAGGCATTAACTGGCATCGACTGGACTTCGGATGATCCCCAGATAGCAGACGACGAAGAGCCAGCATAGGATGACCCAGAGCCTTCCACCTCCAAGCGCCAGGGTGACAATGATCCTGCTGATCATAACCCGGATGGCACTGAGGCCGGCTTAGAGTGATATAACTCTAAAAAACACTTGGCCAGAAATTTGAATGGCCCGGCTATGGCCTTGTAATAGCGTAGTTTGAAAACAAATGTGATTTTGCCATGCCTTCGTGCATGTTTTTAGTAACTTATACCCTGGCGGCTTAACCGCCGCAATCCTTATCAAACATGTGTATGCTTGATGTGATTATGTCTCTTAATTCTCCATGAAATTTTGATCAACTCCTTGACTGGCGACTTATCGCCATAATCCAGAGCGAGTTAATAACTCAATATCCCATAGTCTTGAAAATATAGAAACAAACCCGCTGGCGGGTCAAGACAGCTGTAAACTTGATCAATAAGTAATACTAAGCCGGATCAGTTGTCATCCAAAGACCGAGAACCTCCTCAGGAAAAATCCCTGTAAGACAACAAGCAAAAAATATATACATGTATATCTTCAATTTTTGTTAGGCGGCTTTGAAGGCACAGCCAAAAGAGATCAACTCTTGTTTGTAATTTTTTATAAAACCCAAGGTTTTTGCTTCGAAGAAACTAGGCATGAACGCCTATAATCACATAAGCCGGCTCTCCCGTGACATAAATCCGTCGTTTTAACCTTAACCAGCTCAGGGTCTTAAAAAGATTGACTGTTAAGAGTACGAACGGACCACATAGCGGAGAAACAAACAGCAAACAAGTGAGTTTATTCTAGATCTCTGTAAGCCGGCTCTCACGTGACATAAGCCACCGTTTTAACTTTGACAAGTTCAGGGTCTTAACAAAGATTGACTGTCAAGCGTACGGCGGGTCACCTGGCGGAGTAGCAAGTTGCAAACAGGCAGGTTTAACTCAAATATGGCATGTAAGCCGGTTAAGAGGGTATGAAAGCTGAACTCATTGAGTTGGAAGCCCCCAAGTGACCTTATAAATAACCAACTCTTGTATAAAAATCGTTGGATGAAAACGGCAAAGGCCCCGAATTATGGGGATGCTGGCTTTATTGTATTAATTATAAAAAGGTAGATACAATGACAGTAGTATGTACATTGATGAGAGCCAATGACTCAAGTGTAGTAAGGCCGAAGATGAGCAATATTCCACAGCCTGCTAGTTTCCTCCCTAGAAGTACGTGACTTGCCGCTTTCCCGCATATCAATGAGATAATATGACCCATTGTTGAGATTCTTGCTAACCACAAAAGGTCCTTCCCAAGGAGGTGATAACTTATGCATATCTGTCTGATCTTGAATCAAATGGAGCACTAAGTCGCCTTCCTGGAACGTCCGGGTTTTAACTCTGCGGCTATGATAGCGACGCAGATATTGTTGGTAAAGCGCCGACCGTGCTGCTACAAGATCCCGCTCTTCATCCAAAGCATCCAGCGCGTTCTGACGTGCCGCCATCTTGGGCGAGTCATGACGAATATCACTGGGCAGAACTGCTTCTGCGCCATAAACCATGAAGAAGGGTGTGTAGCATGTTGATTTGTTGAGGGTGGTTCTGATGCTCCAAAGAACTGAAGGTAACTCCTCAACCCAACAACCCGGCGTTCGTTCCAAAGAAACCATAAGCCGGGGTTTGATACCTCTCAAAATTTCCTGGTTAGCACGTTCTGCTTGACCATAAGACTGCGGATGGGCCACTGAGGAGACATCAAGGCGGATGTGTTCACTTTGACAAAACTCTTGCATAGCTCCCTTAGACAGATTTGTACCATCATCAGTGATGATACTGTGGGGGTAACCAAATCGGAAAATCAGCTTTTTGATGAACTGAACTGCAGTTGCTGCGTCACATTTGCTGACCAGCTCTGCCTCAATCCGCTTAGTAAACTTATGAACCGCCACCAAAAGGTGGGTCTTCTTATCCTTAGACCGTTTAAACGGTCCAACCATATCAAGCCTCCAGACCGCAAATGGCCAAGTGATTGGAATCATCCACAATTCCTGAGCCGGCACATGGGCTCGTCGTCCGAATTTCTGACACCCATCGCACTTACTAACTATGTCCTCTGCATCAGCTGTCAACCAGTAAAACCCATGCCGGAATGCTTTGGCCACCAAAGATTTTGAGCCGGCGTGATGACCGCAGTCGCCTCCATGTATCTCTTGTAATATTTCATGGCCCTCCTCAGGAGAAACACAGCGTTAAAAAACACCAGTTACACTGCATTTATGTAACTTGCCATTGACAATAGTCATGGACTTAGACCGCCTCATGATTTTTCGCGCCAAGGTCTCATCCTCAGGTAACTCGCCACGAGTGAGATACGCCAGATAAGGTAGCGGCCAATCAGTAATAGCGCGAAGAGCCGCCAACAACTGTCCTTCTGGGTCAGGTATAGCAAGATCTTCTTCAGACGGTAATCTGACCGACGGGTGATGCAACACGTCAAGAAACACATTAGGCGGCACCGGCTTGCGTTGAGACCCCAGCCGGGACAGTGCATCGGCCGCCTCGTTTTTCCAACGATCAATGTGATCCACCTGATAACCCTTAAAGTGGCTAGCAATGATATCTACCGCCTGATGATAAGCCGTCATACGAGGGTCTTTAGAATCCCACGTGCCTGAAACTTGTTGAGCCACCAGGTCTGAGTCGCCCAGACATCTGACCCGGCTCAAACTCATCTCCTTAGCCATACGGAGCCCATGAAGCAAGGCTTCATATTCAGTTGCATTGTTGGTACAAGGAAACATTAACCTTAAAACATAGCAAAATTTATCACCTCGTGGGGAAGTTAAAACAACTCCAGCCCCTGAACCTTCCAACTGCCTGGATCCGTCAAAGTGGATTGTCCAATATGTATTGTCTGGCTTCTCCTCAGGTGCGTGACACTCTGTCCAATCATTGATAAAACCCACCAGGGCTTGAGATTTGACAGCTGTTCGAGGCACATACCTCAAATTAAGAGGTCCAAGCTCAATTGCCCACTTAGCAATCCTGTCGGTGGCCTCTCTATTTTGAATGATATCTCCCAAAGAAGCAGAGCTAACCACCGTGATTGGATGTCCAAGGAAATAATGCTTTAGCTTGCGATTTTCCATGAACACTCCGAATATCAGCTTCTGCCAATGTGGGTATCTTTGCTTGGACTCGGTTAAAACTTCACTGACGTAATAAACCGGCCGCTGGACTGGGTATTCTTTGCATGTCTCCTTGCGCTACACAACAACTGTTGCGCTGACAGCTTTGTTATTAGTCGCCACGTACAGGAGCAATGGCTCTTTGTCTACGGGAGCATCCAAGATAGGCGGCTCAGCTAACTGTTTTTTCAATGCTTCGAACGCATCATTGGCCGCATCACTCCAGACGAAGTGATCTGTCTTCCGCATCATCTGATATAAAGGGACAACCTTCTCTCCTAGGCAGCTTATGAATCGGCCCAAGGCGGCAATACGACCTGCCAAGCGCTGAACGTCATTGATACACACCAGTTTAGAAAGCGAAGCGATGGCCTTTATTTTCTCCGGGTTAGCTTCAATGCCCCGCTCTGAGACCAAAAATCCCAGTAGTTTGCCTGCAGGCACACCAAAAACACACTTAGACCCGGAGGTTATCAAAAGTTTCCTTCAAATCAGCAAGCAGAGTCTCCTTCTTCCTTGATTTGACCACAATATCATCCACATAAGCGTGAACGTTGTGCCCGATCTGACCATGAAGACAATTCTGTACACAGCCCTGGTAAGTCGCCTGAGCACTTTTGAGTCCAAAAGGCATAGATACGTAACACAAAGCTCCAAAAGGTGTTATGAAAGATGTCTTCTCCTGGTCCTCCACTGCCATCTTGATCTGATGATAACCCGAATAAGCATCCAGGAAACATAAGCTCTCACAACCCGCCGTTGCATCAATGATTTGGTCGATACGGGGGAGAGCAAATGGATCGACCGGACAAGCCTTGTTAAGGTCTGTGTAGTCTACACACATACGCCATGTGCCGTTCTTCTTAAGGACGAGCACAGGGTTAGCCAACCATTCCGGGTGAAAAACCTCCACGATAAACCCTGCTGCTAAGAGCCGGTCTACCTCTTCTCCAATAGCTTTACGCCGCTCTTCATTGAAACGACGAAGGAACTGTTTAACCGGCTTAAATTTAGGATCCACATTAAGATGGTGCTCAGCGAATTCTCTCGGTACACCTGGCATGTCAGAGGGTTTCCATGAGAAGATGTCCCGATTCTCACGGATGAATTCGATGAGCGCGCTTTCCTATTTGGGGTCCATGTTAGCCCCTATAGTGAACTGCTGCGATGAGTCGCCAGGGACAAAGTCCACCAACTTGGTATCTTCTGCCACAAACTTCAAGGGCGGGTCAGACATTATCTTTATAAAACTTGAGCTGCGCCTCAGCACAGCTTGTCTCCGCATATGCAGCATCACCTTCCTCACACTCCAGGGCAATTTTCCGATCACAATGCACCATAATCGTATCCCTTGGTCCTAGCATCTTAAGCTGCAAGTAAACATAACAAGGCCGAGCCATGAACTTAGCATAAGCAGGCCATCCAAACAGAGCATGATATGGGCTCTTGATTTTGACCACTTCAAACCACAAAATTTCTGCTCTGTAGTTGTATTCATCACCAAAAGCCACCTCGAGAGCAATTTTGCCTACTGGATAGGCCGACTTGCCAGGTACTACGCCGTGAAACACTGTGGACAACGGCTTAAGATTCTTGTCGGCCAGATTCATCCAGCGGAAAGTGTCGTAGTATAATATGTTGATGCTGCTACCACCGTTCATTAGCACCTTGGTGAATTTGTAACCTCCTACCTGAGGAGCGACCACAAGGGCCAAGTGTCCCGGGTCATCAATTCGTGGCGGGTGATCCGCCCTACTCCATGATATTGTATGTTCCTGCCACTTCAAATACTGCGGAATAGCCGGTGTTGTCGCATGAACCGCCCTCTTGCGCACCTTCTGATCACGTTTGTCAAGACTTGTAGTGAAGACATGATACTGGCCTCCATTAAGCTGCCTCGGGTTACTCTGATACCTTGACTGGGTTTTTTGCTGCTGACCACCATTACCGGATTGTTGATTGTGGCCACCATGGTTACCTTGACCTTGATAACCCGAGTTTGAGCCGCCCGCACCGAAACTTGACCCATGAGAGCCGGATCCTGACCCGCCAGGCAGTCCGTTGCCGTTACCATGATGCTAGTTAAGGCTGTAATTCCAGAACTCCCGCATGATATAACAATCTTTCCAAGCATGAGTGGACGGCTTGTTGGGAAGACTGTGCTTTGGGCAGGGGTCGTTAAGTATTGCCTCCATGTTGAAAGGCTTGCCCTTGCCAAAAGGCGGTTTACCACTACCCTTGGCTCGGTTGTTCCTAGTGTTGGTGTTAGCCACCAGATCTGACCCGCCGTCTGGGTGCTTCCGTTTGCCGCCATTACCCGGGTTGTTATTTCCTGCCATATTCTGTTGCTGACCCTTACCATTGCCATTCTTCTTACCCTTAACAGACTTCTCATCATCAGAACCAGGATCTTTCGTGCTATCAGAATCTGCATACTTAGTGAGAGCTGCCATGAGCTCACCCATGTCCTGGCAAGAACGCTTGAGCCGTCCAAGCTTCTGCTTGAGGGGCACGAAGTGACACTTCTTCTCCAGAATCAAAACTGCTTGAGCCGCCGTGATGTTATCAGATGAGTGGATAATAGCTGAGACCCGCCGGACCCAATGATGGGCCGACTCATCCTCGCGCTGCACACAACGATCTAAATCAACGGTCGTCATTGGCTGCTTGCACGTCCCTTGAAAATTCTTAATAAAACGTGCTTTCAACTTTGTCCAGGAGTTCATGGAATTAGGGGGCAAACCCTTTAACCATGTACGAGCTGGTCCTTCCAACATCATGATAAAATACTTCGCACGGACTGCATCATTGACGTCCAACATCTCCATGGCTAACTCATAACTTTCAATCCAGGCTTCAGGGGGTAGATCAGTTGTGTAATTAGGCACTTTGCGCGGACCTTTAAATCCTTTGGCAAACGCTCAGTCCGCAGAGCTGGTGCTAAACAGGGCACTCTGACAGACCTGGAGGTGGCTCCTGCCCCCACCGAGGTTGAAGGGGTTACCGGAGGCTGCTCCTGAATCTCCTGGTAAGCCACCGCGGTCGCCGCCTCACGCTGGGCCCTGGCCTTATCCACGATCGCCTGAGCATTGAAACCAGGTGGGTCATCACGGGGCGGGTTGCGTCGTCGCTCACTGCTGGAGACAGCCGGCGACTCCAAGCGTCGGCTGTAACTGCAGCTTGGAAGGGGGGGTCGAGTGCACACGACTTCGGCTGTATGTATACTTTTCCTGTTGAGCCACCACCGTTTGCAAGAGCTAGATGGCGTTCCCTGCCTCCGCAACGAAGGGCGTCCCATCGGCAAGAGGGAGCGGATTGAGCCTGGTAGCCGCTGCTACCATGGTATCCACCAGGTTAGAATAATGCCCGGGGGGTGTCAGAAAACGCTGCGGTGGGGTCTGATTCCTATGGGGCGGGTCTGGCTGTCAAGGCCGAGTCACCGCCCTGTTCCCTGGTGCTTCCATACTTGGTCCTGCCCCTGGGGTGTTGAAGAGATTCCTAGGCTCATATTGCATGGGCAGGCAGGTTTGATACCTCATCCGAAGAACCGCCTCGGAGGCGTTTTGATCCAAACTTAAACGGAAAGCTTCTGCCTTCACACGCTCCGACTCAGCGTCCATCTGAATCTGCATTGCATTGATATCCTCTTGGGCCCTGGTCATCTGCTCCTTCAGCCTTGCAATCTCTTCATTGCGAGCCGCTTGATTTTCGGCTGTGACCTCGGTCCCCATGAAGGATGTCAGTTCGTTCATCAACTCCAGCAAAACTTGAGTCGGCGGCCTGGCTGACCCGGATCCTGTTGCGCCGGCCGCTGCCGCCCCGGCCGTCGTGCTGTTGAAAGCCGGCGTTGTGCCTACCATGAAGATGGCGACATGGCTTGGTGGCTCATAGGGCTCCGGAATACTATCACCATTGTAACAACCCCCCAAGCCCGCCGTCATGAAGCTGGTAAATTGACTCCGTCTCTCCGCTTGAGGATCCATCCTCTGAGCAGACGAGGGTTTCTCCTCCCGACACGGAATCCTCCATGAGTTCCGCGCCTTGCGTGAAACCAATGAAAACGCGCTTCCGGCCGGGTTCAACACGGGCGGGTTGCGCGCGCTGGGCCGACTCGACGAGGTCGGTGCAGATGTCCGGCCCGGGCTTAGATCCGCCATCTTTCCGATGAAAACGTGAATTCCGCCGAAGGGGACCCGGTACCCGTACTCGATTGAGTCGGCCTCGGGGCCCCAGCCAGCGTCGTCGATGTAGAGCTTGCCGCGGCGACTCTTAGTCATCCTGCCCACAGCGTATCCCTCGATCCCTGGGAGAGAGCCCTTCGAGAACTCTAAACCACCGCGCATGGGCCCCACGGTGGGCGCCAACTGTCGTGACTTTGTCACGGCAGATGTCCTAGCGAAAGGACTTAGGGGTGAGGCCATCGCTACGGTGACTAACTCGAAGGGGTTGGTCGAGACGAAAGACACGAGTTTACCCAGGTTCGGCCCCTCACGAAGGAGGTAAAAGCCTATGTCCTGCTTTGTGTTGTATTGATTGGGTATCGATTACAAGGGAGAAGATTCACTTGACCTAGCACTCGATCAATTGTTTCTTACCCTAAGCCGCCGCAGGGACTCGCCTTTATATACACAGGTCGAGGCCCTAGGCTTAGAAGAGTCTGGACCGTGTTATACTTCGTAACTGGTATTGCCTCTAAGTCGCCTTGCCTTATTTGGCAAGCCAACTCCGGACGTCTTACGCCTCCGGGTCACCCGCCGTCTTCCGGCTCTGGGCCTCCGTCCGGCCCGCCTGGTAAGCCACCTCCAGGCTTGTCTTGCTCTTCAGGCCTGTTTAAGGCCTTATTGTCAAATCGCCAACTTCCTAACCCGGCCCCTCCTGGGCGGGTTATACCGCGGGGTTATATCCCCAATAGGCAGGCAAAGAAGCCCTGATCCAGGCTAAACTGGTGAGCGACAAGCTGAAGGACCTCTGTGACGCCAGCGGGGCTCTGGAGAAGAACGTCCGTGTAAGTGCTCTTGTAAGTGTTGTCCTCATTCAGAAATATTCATTTTTTTATATATGCTATTTCTTGGAGATCCGAGTGGGTTTGCGTCGGGGGAACACCCACTGGGTGTTCTTTGGTTCCAGTGGGAGCGCGCTTAGCACACCCACTGGGTGTAGTCCCCGAGACTGCTGTCGACCGAGTCGGTCGGCTGGAGTCTGAGAATCCGTAGTATGGTTGTTTGTAGACATACTTGCTGAATAGGATGCGACAGTAAACTATCCCGAATGCTGATATACTTGTCGAAGAGGATGCGGTGATGGTCCATGGACCATAGCCTCTCGACGTTGACCGTCGGGGTGTAGAACCGGTAGTTCTTCAGTGGGAGCGCGCTGAGCGCACCCACTGGGTGTAGTCCCCGAGGCTACTGTCGACTCAAGCAATCAGCTGTAGTCTCAAAATTCGAGTGATGTCGGCAATAATAACTTCTTCCGAATGATGAGATACTTGTCGAAGAGGACGCAGTGATGGTCCATGGACCATAGCCTCTCGACGTTGACTGTCGGGGGGTAGAACCAGTGGTTCTCCAGTGGGAGCGCGCTGAGCGCACCCACTTGGTGTAGTCCCCGAGGCTACTATCGACTGAAGCAGTCGACTGTAGTCTCAAAACCCGAATGATATATTTGCCTCATATATGACTGTTGTTTCTGATGATTCTTTTGTTTCTTGTTTGCAGAGTGTGTGTGAGCTCGGGACTCATTACAACACCCTTGCGAAGGAGGTGCAGGATCTACGTTAGAGCCTTGATGCTGAGAAGGCCAAGAATGTTCGTCTGGAACAAGAAAAGCGAACATTCGAAGGTAATCGGATCTTGACCGACTGCTTTAAGCTTAATCCCTTTCTCCATACGACTAAAAATATTTCATCAGATGTACGTAGTGAAAATCTTCGGCTTACTGAGCGACTCCGGGCTTCTGTTTCTTTAGAAACCATGAAGGATGCCCTGGAGAAGAGAGATCAAGAACTAGCAGCTACTTAGAAGGAAGCCAGTCGGAAGATGAAGGAAGCTGAAGACAAACTGAAATCCTTTGTGAAGTGGGACGAGCAGAAGAAAACATTGGAGGACGTCACCAGGAGGTCCACAGCGGAGGCAGTCGATGCCAAGGCGAAGTTGAAGCAACTCGCCTCCAAGAAGTTGGAGCTGGAGAAGTTCATTGAGGAGTACGGCAATGACCAGGGTGGAAAGCTCAAAGGTACGCCATTAATCCGAATGCACTTAGATGTTCTCTGCTTCTTCACTCGTCTTCCGCCTACGACGCTTCCCTTTTTTATTTTTGTTAGAGTTTTGCGCGGACATCGAGGAAGAAACCTCCAAGATCGAAAAGGAGTTGGACCCTGCGTTGGGCATCCTCGTAGATCGTCCGACTCTTGCGCTGCTCCGACTGGAGGAGCGTGTTGAAGAGGTGACCATCTTCCTCAAGCGACTGAAGAACGCGGCGAAATACATCGACAAGGAATTCGCCCCCGGAGAGGAGTCTCCGAATGATCTTGAAGATCTCCTCATTCGGCTGCAAGGCGTCCCATACCCGGGTACAAACCTGGAAGAAGTCTGCGGCCCAAGCTGGTGCGGATATCGCGCTCTCCCTCATCCGAGTTCATTGCAAGGGCGTTGATGAGTAAAAGATGAAGTCTCTAAAGGTCGCCAACAAAAAGAATGCCAAGATTGATGACTTCATGGAGTCTTTTCTGCCAGCGGCCACTCGGATCGCAGAGTTTATCGACCTGGACACCTTTACAGACGCAGCCTCCCCATCTTCAGCCGAGTGAACCTCGGGTAAAAAACTTTAAGTACTATTCGCCTCGGTATGACGAGTGTTTATGTAACCGCACATTTGTCGTGACTTTGCGGCCACGACTATCTGCACCTTTGCTTGGATTACTCGATATTTGAATGTCTTTGTTGGATTTTTAACTTAGGCGATTACAGGATCGCGGCTACGCCCCCGAGCGTGAATGATGTCCTCGCTCGGAGCGGTTCGTAACTTAGGCAAAATCAGGTTTGTAGCTAAGTCCCCGAGTGTGGATGATATCCTCACTCGGGGTAGTTTATAACTTAGGCGAAATCAGGTTTGCGGCTAAGCCTCCGAGTGTGAATGATGTCTTCACTCGGAGCAGTTTAGAACTTAGGCGATTACAGGATCGCAGCTAAGCCCCCGAGTGTGGATGATGTCCTCACTCGGAGTAGTTTTAAACTTAGGCGATTACACGATTGCAGCTAAGCCCCCGAGTGTGGATGATGTCCTCACTCGGAGTAGTTTTGAACTTAGGCGATTACAGGATCGCAGCTAAGTCCCCGACGGTGGATGATGTCCTCACTCGGAGTAGTTTTGAACTTAGGCGATTATAGGATCGCAACTAAGTCCCCGAGTGTGGATGATATCCTCACTCGGGGTAGTTTATAACTTAGGCGAAATCAGGTTCGCGCCTAAGCCTCCAAGTGTGGATGATGTCCACACTCGGAGCAGTTCTAAGCCCCCGAGTGTGGATGATGTCCTCGCTCGGAGTGGTTTTTAACTTAGGCGAAATCAGGTTCGCGGCTAAGCCCCCGAGTGTGGATGATGTCCTCACTCGGAGTAGTTTTAAACTTAGGCGATTAGAGGATCACAGCTAAGCCCCCGGGTGTGGATGATGTCCTCACTCGGAGCAGTTTTTAACTTAGGCGAAATTAGGTTCACGGCTAAGCCCCCGATTGTGGATGATGTCCTCACTCGGAGTAGTTTTGAACTTAGGCGATTACAGGATCGCAGCTAAGCCCCCGAGTGTGGATGATGTCCTCGCTCGGAGTGGTTTTTAACTTAGGCGAAATCAGGTTCGCGGCTAAGCCCCCGAGTGTGGATGATGTCCTCACTCGGAGTAGTTTTAAACTTAGGCGATTACAGGATCGCAGCTAAGCCCCCGAGTGTGGATGATGTCCTCACTCGGGGTAATTTATAACTTAGGCGAAATCAGGTTCGCGGCTAAGCCTCCGAGTGTGGATGATGTCTTCACTCGGAGCAGTTTTGAACTTAGGCGATTACAGGATCGCAGCTAAGCCCCCGAGTGTGGATGATGTCCTCACTCGGAGTAGTTTGTAACTTTGGCGAAATCAGGTTCGCAGCTAAGTCCATGCCACCCACTAGGGGATGAGGAAAAAGCAAACAAAAGTGAAAAGGTTTTGACAAAAGGTATGGGAAATAAAGATTTTATTCATCATGTACACTTGGGAGTTCATTACAGGAATGACAGAGTGGTTTCTAAATTAAGTGTAGAATTTGCGGAGCAGGTCCGCATTCCATGCTCGGGGGTCTTCTGCATCGGTGTTGAAGTTATACAACCGGTAAGCTCCATTGTTCAGGACTTTGGAGATTGCGAAAGGCCCTTGCCACGGAGGCGCTAACTTGTGTGGCTTCTACTGATCCAATCGGAGGACAAGATCGCCTTCTTGGAAAGCACGCCCTCTGACTTGTCTGTCATAGAGTCGTCTTAGGTCTTGCTGATAGAGTGTCGACCTGATCAGAGCTAGCTCTCTCTCTTCCTCTAGGAGGTCCAGACCGTCTTGCCGTGCGACTTCTGCTTCGTCTTCGTTGTAGAGCTCCACCCGGGGAGCATTATGGCGTATATCACTCGGTAAGACAGCTTCAGACCCGTTAACCATGAAGAAAGGAGTATGCTTGGTTGAACGATTGGGCGTCGTCCGAATGCCCCATAAGACAGATGGCAGCTCTTCGACCCATGCACCAGCAGCAGTCTCTAAATCCCTCATCAGTCGGAGTTTCAATCCTTGTAAAATCATCCCGTTTGCTCGTTCCGCCTGCCCATTCGACTGTGGGTGCGCCACGGAGGCGTAGTTCACCCGAGTGCCTTGGGAATAGCAGAACTCACGGAATTCATCTGAATCAAAATTCTTCCCGTTATCTGTGATGATGTCGTGTGGCACACCAAACCGGAAGATGATCTGCCAAATGAAACTGATAGCAGTAGCCGAGTCCAAACACTTGATGGGCTTCGCTTCGACCCACTTGGTGAACTGGTCCACTACCACCAGTAGATGGGTAAACCCACTCATCCCGGTACGCAAGGGGACGACCATGTCGAGACCCCACACGGCGAACGGCCAGGTGAGTGGTATGGTCTTCAGCGCAGATGCAGGCTTATGTGTCTGATTCTTGTAAAACTGACATCCAACACACATATCAACCATATCTTTGGCTGCTTCATTGGCTCGGGGCCAATAGAAACCTGCACGAAACACCTTTGCAACCAACGTCCAAGAGGACGCATGATGGCCGCAGGTTCCCGAATGAATTTCGTGCAGGATCTGCAGCCCTTCTTCAGGGGAAATGCATTTCTGCACCACGCCTGTGGTGCTTTTCTTGTATAGCTGATCTCCCATCACTTCAAAGGACTTCGATCATCGGACGATCCTTCGGGCCTCCTCTTCGTCCTCAGGGAGCTCTTGCCGGAGCAAGTACGCTAAATAAGGCTGGGTCCACTCGGGAGTGATCACCAACATCTCTTGAACGAGATCCACCACAGCTGGAATGTCAACTTCAGTCGGATTTGAGGGTCCGACTGCTTGCGGGGGCTCTTCAGTGAAAGGATCTTCTTTAACTGAAGGAGAGTGCAAGTGCACAAGGAAAACGCCTTTCGAAATGATACGCTGAGTGGAGCCTATTTTGGCCAGGTCGTCGACAGCCTGGTTCTTCGCTCGGGGAATATGATGCAGCTCCAAACCTTCAAAGTTCTTCTCCAATTTTCGGACGGCATTACGGTACCCGGTCATGGACGGACTCTGTATATCCCATTCCTTCATCACCTAATTAACCACGAGATCCAAGTCCCCGAATATCATCAAGCGCCGGATACCGAGCGAGATGGCCATTCGGAGCCCATACAGGAGGGCTTCATACTCGGCCTCATTATTAGATGAATCAAAATGAATTTGGAGGACGTAGCTCAGTTGATCTTCTGTGGGGGAGACGAGAACTACTCCGGCTCCGGACCCTTGAAGCATCTTGGATCCATCAAAAAACATGGTCCAGTGTTCGGGAACACTAGGTGCTGGTTGTTCTTGTTCTATCCACTCAGCCAAAAAGTCTACAAGTGCTTGGGACTTGATTGCCTTCTTGGCTTCGAACTTGATCTCCAACAGGAGGAGTTCAATGGCCCATTTTGCCACCTGGCCCGTGGTGTCTCGGTTATGCAGGATTTCCGAAAGAGGGGCATCGCTGATAACCGTGACCGAGTGTTCTTGGAAATAATGAGCTACCTTCTTAACAGTGAGGTAAATGCCATAAACCAACTTCTGGTAATGGGGATACCTCTGCTTGGAAGGAGTCAGGACTTTGGAAATGTAGTAAATGGGTCTTTGCGTCTTGAATGCTTTTCCCGATTCCTCGCGCTCCACAGTGAGGACAATACTGACCACTTGGCTAGTAGCCGCGATGTACAAGAGCAAAGGCTCTCGGCTGCACAGGGCAGCTAACACCGGCTGGGTGGAAAGCAAGGCCTTGAGCTGATCGAATGCGGCTTGCGCTTCATTAGTCCATTCAAACGTGTCTGACTTCTTCATCAATCGGTAAAGAGGTAGGGCCTTCTCACCGAGACGGGAAATGAACCTACTCAGGGCTCCAAGGCATCACGTGAGCTTCTGAATGTCATGGAGACAGACAGGCTTATTCATTCGGACGATGGCGCTGATCTTGTCGGGATTAGCATCAATCCCTCATTCGGAAACGAGGAAACCGAGTAGCTTACCCGAAGGCACTCCAAATGTGTATTTCGCGGGATTGAGCTTTATCTTGAAACGACGAAGATTCGCGAAGGTTTCAGCGAGATCGGCCAGTAGGTCTGAGCCTTTCCTAGACTTGACCACGATGTCATCCATGTACGCTTCAACGTTCCGACTGATTTGCTCGTGCAAACATTTCTGAATCATGCGCATAAATGTTGCCCCTGCATTTTTTAGGCCGAATGGCATGGTGATATAGCAGAAACACCCGAATGGGGTGATGAAGGCTGTTTTTATTTCATCTGGTCCATACATTCGGATTTGATGGTACCCGGAGTACGCATCTAAGAACGACAGGCGTTCACATCCAGCGGTGGAATCTACTATCTGATCTATGCGTGGAAGTGGGAAACGATCTTTCGGGCAGGCACGATTGAGGTGCTTGAAGTCGATACACATCCCGAGGGATTTATCCTTCTTGGGCACCAACACAGGGTTGGCTAGCCACTCGGAATGGAAGACTTCCCGAATAAATTCGGCGGCTAGGAGCCGAGCGATCTCTTCACCAATCGCCTTGCGCTTCTCGACGGACGATCGACGCAAGTGTTCTTTGACTGGCTTGATCTTCGAATCCACTCAGAGGCGGTGCTCAGCCAGTCCCCTGGGAACCCCCGGCATGTCAGACGGCTTCCATGCAAAGATATCCCAGTTCTCACGGAGGAACTGGATGAGCTCGGCTTCCTATTTATCACCGAGTGTCGTGGAGATGTTGGTAGGAGCAGCGCTCGGATCAGTGGGATGAACATGAAATTGCTTTGTTTTGCCGGCCGACTGGAAGCATTTTCCATTGCCGGTCGTTTGGTCTTGAGCAAGTCCGCAGCGTCCACCGCTTTCTTGTATCCGTCAAGTTCGACTGCAAGCACCTGCTCGTTGGCAATCTTGGAGCCCTACTGAAGGCACTCCTCGACGACTATTCGGTCACCAGTCACAGTGATCACGCCATTCGGTCCTGGCATCTTTAGTTTCAGGTACACGTAACATGGACGGGCCATGAAACGAGCGTAGGCGGGCCTACCCAGAATGGCGTGATATGCACTCCGAAAGTCTACCACTTCGAACGTCAGGCGTTCTTTTCGGAAATTCTTCTCTCCTCCGAACACGACGTCCAGAGCGATTTGACTGAGTGACTCGGATTTCTTCCCGGGAATGACCCCGTGGAGATGCATATTGCTCTTTCTCAGGCGGGACATCAGAATGCCCATTGCGCTGAGAGTGTCCGCATATATGATGTTGAGTCCACTGGTGCCGTCCATCAAGACTTTGCGCAGTCGGACTCCATTCACAGCCAGATCAATGACCAGCGCTTGCCTCCCAGGGGTGGCAATGTGGGCTGGGTGATCGGACTGCTCAAAAGTTACCGGGGTTTTCGACCAGTTGAGGCGCTTGGCAGTGGTCGGAGCCACCGCGTTCACCTCCCGATTGATAACTTTCAATCGGCCTTTGCTTTCGACGTCTGCAAAGATCATGTTTATGACCTTGTCAATGTGGGGGTACTCGGGGTCACTGAGGGAGTCCTGGATTAAGGGGTCCTCGGGAGGCCGACCTATTTCTTATGGGCCGAACTGTATGGGCCATTCGCCGGACACTGGATGGATCGAAGGCCCTGTCTACAGGATGGAAGCCTCGAGGATCGTGGCTTATCCTCCAAGTTTAAAGTAGTGAATGGGCATGTTTATCCCTTTGACGTGTAACCGACCATGTGTAAACCCTAGGTACCCTCGGCGTCTATATAAGCCGGAGGGTTTTAGGTTGTAGGCCAACAGAACTCATCTAGGGTTTTAGCTATACGATCTCGAGGTAGATCAACTCTGTAACCCTTATACCATCAATATAATCAAGCAGGACGTAGGGTATTACCTCCATAGGAGGGCCCAAACCTGGGTAAACATCGTCTCCCTCTTCTCCTGTTACCATCGATTCTAGTCTCATAGCTCGGGACCCCCTACCCGAGATCCGCCGGTTTTGACACCGACATTGGTGCTTTCATCGAGAGTTCCGCTGTGATCATCAAAGGAATCGATGGCTCGCCTTGTCATCAACGAAGAGGTCCGCACAACGGGCACTTTCGTCCCCGGACAGATCTTCGCTTTTGGCAGCGTTGTGCTGCACGCCGACCCGACCGGCCATCTAGGCCGTGTTGGGAGTTTCGCCACTGATCAAGAGATCAGATTCGGGAACCTAGAGTTCTCCGTAGACTCTCGAGGCAACCTGTCGCTAACCGGGCTCGCAGTCTTGCCTGCCACGCCCGAAGACTCTGGGGCTTTAACCTCAGACCCATCTTTCGGTCCTGCCTACGGGATGTGCCCTGGCAAGGATCCAACTTTCAGTCCGGACCCGGTCGTAGTGCCAGACGTCCGAACACCCGTTCTTACCGAACACTCCCCCTGCGCGGACGCATCGGAGGTTAACTCCGGAAGCTCTGAGCAGGCCGATCCGATCGAGCTCTCAATACTCAACGAGGCCCTAGATCGGATCTCGTCGATGAAGATTGCCAACGACCCAACCCCGATCTATGCTCGGATCGGGCCTAAGACGGGTCAGGACAAATTTTTTGTCCCACCCACCACCCACTTAGTAGCCACTGCGAAGGATTTAACCGACATGTTGGACTATGCCTCTGAGGAGGCAGATTACATGGATGAGGAGGATCACGCCCCCACCCCCGTTAACACCGGACGGTGGACTGCCACCTCCACATACGACGTCTACATGGTGGACACTCCGAAAAACGATGGCGACAAGTCGGATGAAGCGCCATCAAGACGCCGAAAGCCGCATAACCGGTCAAAAGGGAAAAAGGAAAGAAGAGCTATCGATGGCACCGGGGACGGAGACACCCTGGAAGACCCCGGCAATCCTGAAGTCCCCGAACACCCGTTAGAGGGTCAGGAGAGGCCAGAAGACCGGCGCAATCCCGATGATCTAGATGATCCCGAGGACGACGACTACCT
Source organism: Elymus sibiricus (assembly GCA_039707655.1). Lineage (NCBI taxonomy): Eukaryota > Viridiplantae > Streptophyta > Magnoliopsida > Poales > Poaceae > Elymus > Elymus sibiricus. Next base: position 97,101,272 of record CM077675.1, on the reverse strand, counting down.
CCGCTCTGTCGAGGGGGAGGACAATGCGGAAGCCGATGACTTCGCCATCCCTGATAATCCCGAAGATCAGGAGTTGTTCAGGCAACAGCTTATAGCCACGGCCCGCAGCCTGAAAGCAAAAGAACGGCAGCTTAAAGACGAGCAAGACGACCTCAACAATCGATGGACGAGAGTCCTCTCAGCTGAGGAAGGATACGGTACCGGTCTATCGGACCAACCTAAGAGCTATCCGCGCAGAAGGCTGCTGCCACAATTCGATGACGAGCTCACTGATACGCCGTCTCCCGGACATAGCCCATACGACAAGCCAGACCGCCCTCCTCGAGGACGAGATAGGACGGCTGACAACACCGGCTATAGGCCGACGATACCCCATAGACGGGGAAAGGAGCCACAAGAGCCCGATGACAGGTTCGACCTGCGACAAAACCTTGACCACAGAGTTGGTCGTACGCGATCCATCTACGGATCCAGAGGATACTCACCCGATAGACGGGAAGGGTACCGGCCCTGGCTCGACCGCAACCATAACGGATGGGAACAAAACCGGGCTAGGACAGACGCTGATCATCGGCGCGTCATAGCTCGGGTTAGAGGCGCTGCCCACCCATTGTGCTTCACGGACGAGGTGATGCAGCATCAGTTCCCGGAGGGGTTTAAACCCGTAAACATAGAACAATACGATGGGACAACTGACCCAACCGTATGGATCGAGGATTTCCTCCTCCACATCCACATGGCACGAGGAGATGACCTCCACGCCATCAAGTACCTACCCCTGAAGTTCAAGGGGCCAGCTCCGCACTGGTTAAATAGCCTCCCCGAAAACTCTATTGGGTGCTGGGAGGACCTAGAGGATGCATTCCGATCTAACTTCCAGGGCACTTATGTTCGGCCGCCGGACTCCTCCGACCTAAGTAACGTCGTCCAGAAGCCAGGAGAGTCCGCGCGGCTATTCTGGAATCGTTTCTTGACAAACAAAAACCAGATCGTGGACTGCCCGGACGCCGAAGCAATAACCTCTTTCAGGCACAATATTCGGGATGAATGGCTGGCTCGTCAGCTCGGCCAGGACAAACCAAGGACAATGTCCGCCCTCACATCACTCATGACCCGCTTTTGCGTGGGCGAGGATAACTGGCTAGCAAGACGTAGCCACAACCCCGCAGACCCCGGAACCTCCGAAGTTCGGGATGGAAACGGGAAACCGAAGCACAACAAGAACAAGCGCCGGCACAATAATAGTGATGTTGATGACACGGTTGTTAACGCCGGCTTCCGCAACTCCCGGCCTGGGCAACGGAAGAAGCCTCCTAAAGGCAAACACGACGGACCCACCCCGCTGGACAAGATCCTGGAGAGGCCTTGCCAGATCCACGGCACTCAAGAGAAGCCCGCCAACCACACCAACCGTAACTGTTAGGTCTTCAAACAGGCCGGCAAGCTCGCTTTCGAGGACCAAGGCAAGAGCCCGCGCAGCGAGGATGAGGATGAACCCCGTGGTCCGATCGGTGGCGGTCAAAAGAAATTCCCTCCAGAGGTGAAGACAGTAAACATGATATACGCCACTCATATACCCAAGAAGGAGAGCAAGCGTGCCCTTCGGGACGTCTACGCCGTAGAGCCTGTAGCCCCGAAGTATAACCCATGGTCGGCATACCCAATCACCTTTGATCGCCGTGACCACCCGACCAGTATCCATCATGGAGGTTCGGCCGCTCTCGTCCTCGACCCCATCATAGACGGGTATCACCTCACTAAAGTCCTAATAGACGGAGGAAGTAGCCTCAATCTGATTTATTCAGATACGGTGAAAAAGATGGGCATAGATCCGTCAAGGATCAAGCCCAGCAACACTACCTTTAAAGGAGTGATCCCAGGCGTCAAAGCCCGGTGCACAGGCTCTGTAAGCCTGGAAGTAGTGTTCGGCTCGCCCGATAACTTTCGAAGTGAGGACTTGATTTTCGACATCGTACCTTTCCCCAGCGGCTATCACGCCCTGCTTGGCCGTACAGCGTTCGCCCGCTTCAACGCCGTCCCGCACTACGCATACCTCAAGCTCAAGATGCCCGGCCCCAAGGGGGTCATTACTGTCAACGGCAACACAGAGCGCTCCCTCCGAACTGAGGAACATGCGTTGGCCCTGGCGGCCGAATTCCATTACACTGATGATCGGCAAACGCCGACATCTGCCGTAAAGGCACCCAAGGCTAGGAAGCGAGCTCGGTTTCAACCCGAAGTCCCAGAACCTTATTCTCCCCATAAATAGGGACTCACCCCCCATCGCACGGCCCTAGAACCAGCAAAGTACGTGCCGAGGAGGAACAACTTTGTGCTTAAAATTCCATGGGCGGCGGTGGGGAAACACTATCAAAGGGTAAGTGTTCGGCTAGACCGAACTATCACCATCAACATGTCTTCGGACACACTACAGGTACCATAAAGTACCGCCTATGGCGTAAAGCTCATCGGCGACTTCTCAAGACTTTTCTCCAAAGTCCGCTCGCGGAATAGTACACCAATCGCGGTATACAACTCTTTGGGAGACGCAGGAGCGGATAATCGACAGGGCACGTCGAGGACGTCAGGTCACCTATCGAAGACCCTTGGTGGAACCCCTCCTGTAAGGTTTATATTTCATTTTTTATACCTGTAAACAGTTGCATCGGCACTTTGCATAATATAAGAGTTGTTGAGCAAAATACAGATCCTTTATGTATGATCGTTTCGCTGTCTTTTCTGGACACACCCTCTATTTTCTCCCTCTTCTTGCGCACCTGTTTCGGTATATTTCACGATGCAACCGGCTAATAGACCGGGGGCTCGAACTTACAAAATCGCCCTAAGCACAACTGATTTTCCGTCCGGCATCTTGGAATTCCGCTTTATATGCATTGGTTCCGAACTATGTCTTGGGTCAATAGTTGGGTTGCCCGGCTCCTGTGCTTGCCCCTTTATGTTCCGCTCGTTCGGCTAAAAGGGCAAAGGGAGAACCGATGCGATTGTGCTTCCGGCTAGCCTGGTCAAGCACCTCAGCGGAGAAAGCCGAAAACTGACCGTCATGGTATGCGAGAACTGGTCTGCGAATCCGAGCTTAACTCAATCTCGTCAGAGGTTATTCTGTGTCATACGATGGGTTTGGTATTAGTACAGACCATGTGATATAGGCTGTGGCCATGGCTCATCCGAACATCACAAACACCTGGGGGCTAGTCATCAGCCCCCCGCACTCCTTTCTCGCGCCCCTACGGCTAAGTGAAAGCAATAAAGCACTATGGTCCGATTGCCTTGTCCGCCCCACACTACCGCCTTCGGGTACCGATAGCTCGGCTAAGGGTCACAGTGCTTTGGCAGGGACACCCCACGTAGTATCTACATGGGGTCTGAAGCCGACGAATCGCAGCTTTCAGTTTTAATGGTCACACAGGAGTTATAAAGGATGCAAAACACTAAAGACATGATAAACCATACACCTTAAATACAAACGCGTTAAAAACGTCTTCGGACATATTACAACGCTTTACTCATACACGTTTTCTCTCGAACATTGCGCCTCTATTGACCGAGCACCCTCCATTACGCCGAAGAAGTACAGCTCGGGGCGCCTATGCTCTTTTCCAGGAGGCGGAGGGGCGGTGGCTATCTTCATCGGATCCAGCCCCGGCCAGTGCACCTTGGCCTTCGCAAAGGCCATCCGAGCCCCCTCGATGCAGGAGGACCGCCTTAGTGCGTTGATCCGCGACGAAGCGTCGCTCAGCTTCTGCACCAGACCGAAGTAGATGCCCGGCAGTGGCTCGTTGGGCCATAGCCGGATGCAGAGATCCTTCATGACCGGCTCCGCCATCCGGTGTAGCTCCATCAGCTGCTTTAGCTGCTTAACAAGGACAGGAGAGCGCTCGGGGGCTTCGAACTACACCCAAAATAGCCGTGCTTCATCTTCCCCTCCCCGCGAAGCATAGAACTGATTCGCGTCCGCTGTGCTCTTCTGGAGGTCCGAGCAGGCGCCTGAGGAATGCCATACTTGGGTAAGCAACTCGAACTTGCTATCCACGTAGACACACTGCAATAAATATGGCTTACCATCCATTATAGCCTTAGCCTGGCTGACTTGTTCTTCAAAAGACCACCTATCCACCTGCTCCTTTTGGAGATTAGTTTTCATGGTGGATAGTTCGGCGGCCTGCTCCTTGCCTCTCCGCTCAAGGTCCTTGCACTTTTGGCCGGCGTCCTTGAGCTCCTGTTGGATTTCCTCCACCTGAGCCTCATGCTTGTCGCTGGTGGCCCTCAAGGTGGATAGCGCGGTAGCCGCTTCCTTGGCCGCCGCCTTCTCAACTGCAGCCTCCTGCTTCGCTTTCTCAAGCTCAGCCTTGAGCTTCTCAATTTCTTTCGTCGAGGCTGCGTAAGCATTACAAACATATCAAACATACTGCTTTGACAGTACGGCAATGAGGAATTTGGATATTCTAGTCCGGCTTACCCTGCGCCTCGTCGAATCTCTTATTCAGAGCTTCGAGCTCATCTTCGGAGCTCTTGAGCTTCCGATTCAGCTCGTCCAGCTCGACAGCATTAACAGCCGCCGCCGATGACGAAGCCTGAACAAAACAAAACCATATCAAGTTACATGGGTTCATAACTTCCGGGCTGTCATAAAAATGATCCTATGACCAGTCCTCTTAAAGGGCTATTAGACCATTCCGAACAAATACTGTCCTATACATAGTTCGGATGATGATCTAGGATTGACCCCCAGGTAAGTTTTTTCCAAACTTACCTAGGGCTTGGGGGCTGCCATGTATATAATGATAACCCAAATGAATTAATATTCCAAAGAACAAAGCATTACGTGGCTCACCTGAAAGCCCGTCAGGAGACCGTTGAAGGCCTCCTTCAGTCCGTTGTCCACGGACTGAATGCTCTGCAATACCGCACCCATAAGGGTGCGGTGCTCCCCGGAGATGGAGGCGCTCGTCAGAGCCTCCCCCATAGCCGGCCACCCAGTGGTCGGCGGCGTCGGTGGGGATCGGTTGACCCGACCTCCCACCGGAGATTGAACCGGTGCCTCCGGAGGCATAGTGCGCTCCGAAGACAGCCTTGGAGGTGACTGGACATCTTCTCGTCCGGTCTCCTCAGCATCCGGGAGGGGTTTCTCCCCCCGGTCTTTGGCGGCCGAGGTGTTAGCCTCGACCATGACGTCGTCGCCCCCACCTCCAGTGTTCGGCTCCAAAGGAGCCTGTTGGGATGACACCTCCGTGGCATCCTTCGTGGCTCCCGGAGGAGAGGGGCGCGACGCGGACCCGCTCTCCGCTAGCTCGGCGAGCGGGGTCTCCCTGTCCGAAACCTGATCAGTGGGGAGAACACGCGGTGGGCTACAAGTCAATAAGGCGCTCACATGTTAATCGTATTCAAAACTTAGCACTAATAGCTCGGGAGGTCTTCGGATCTGTACCTTCGAGGTGGGGGCTTGACCCTGAGGTTCCTTCGTGGAACCCTCTCGAAGTCCTCGGACTCGGTGTCCGAGTCTGAACTGTCGTTGGACAGAACTACCTGTGTCCGGCGCGCTTTCTTTTGGGCGGGAGGAGATACATCCTTCGAGACGTCTGGTGACACCGCCCTCTTTCCTGTAAGGGGGGGAATCGCCTCCCCCCTCGACCTCGTGCTCCTCCTCTTGATTTGAGGAGGCATGGGTTTCCTCGGACACAACCCCTGGCTGGTCCCTGATGCGCAGGCCTGCTCGGCCTGGCTTCTTCTTTTCCTTCTTTTCTGGCGCCTTGTAAGGCGCCACAACGAGCATCTCCGACAGCAGCTGGGACCTAGGGTCTTCGGGCTACGGAGCCGGGCACTTGATGCCCGTGGCCTTACTCAACCATTCCTTGAAAGCTCGAATGCAAGAGGATATCGCCCCACGGGAAAAAATTACGCGAGGTGTGGCGTAAAATTACAAGGCATTGATAAAAGCCGATAATTTAAAGGGGCTCCTCAGATGCCCGACGTATGAACTCTTTGGATACACATCGGCGATTCTCGAGATCGGAGATGGGAAGATTTGTTGAACCAGTTTTCAAGACCGACGACCGAAGACGAAGAACGGTTCGTAAGAACCGAAGAGCGTCCCCAACTTGAAGACCGGTTCAGGGGGCTACTGACGGTGTCCTGGACTAGGGGGTACTCACCACGTCGTCTCCCGACCAATGGGTCGGGCCGAGGACCCCCGTGATGATTCACTAATGGGCCACTTCGGGCAGCCCATGCCGAATACAAGGAGGATTCCAAAAGACTTGGCGCACAAGACAAGGACTCCTCTAAACCCTAGGCCTACGGTGCATATATAAACCGAGGCCAGGCTAGTCAATAGATCATTATATTACATCTCATAATCTCGTGGTAGATGCATGTACTCTGTACTATCCCCCATATCAATACAATCAAAAGCAGGACGTAGGGTATTATCTCTTCAAGAGAGCCCGAACCTGGGTAAAATCCTGTGTCCATGTTACCATCGCTCCAAGGTGCCTAGCTTAGGACCCCTATTACGAGATATGCCGGAATTGACACCGACATTGGTGCTTTCATTGAGAGCCTACTGGCAGTCGCCGTGGTGCGATGGGAATTCAGATCGTCTCCGGCGCGATCTACGCGTTGGAACCGAGCTTTGTTGTCGATGTCGGTATCTTCGTCGCCGGCTCAACTGGTCACCTCGGCTGGACCGAGGACTGCGCTCCATGCCGGATCGTCAAGATCGGACGGATACTTTCAACGTCATCATCTCCGATCTCTATCAAGATCACGAGAAATCATCCATGGAGCTCGGGGGCTCGATGTTGACATCGTCCTCGAGCAACCGTGCAATTTTTCTGGACAGCGACTCGTGTTCGTCGCCCCGCTTCCTCGAGCGTCGGCTTGACGATTGCTTTGGTGGAACTGTGCGGAATTGAGTCTCTAATGACCGCATAAAATTTCGTCGTATTCCGATTGAGGAATCTTCGGTGATCTATGAAATACCGGAGCCCTGTCAAATCTGGACGGGAATCGGGAGGAGTTTAGGGTGAGGTGTCCAGCTTCCAGATCGGACATCGTTTGGAAGATCCCACCGTTCATCGGCTGCGGAATTCCCATACCGATGACCCCTCAAAATTTCAGCTCAATCCGACCGTCCAAACTCCGGGAAACATCCGATTAGTACAACGAATTTTGGATCTATTTTCTACGCGAAAACGAATCCGACCCGAGTTCATCTTTTTCATGAACGGGTTGTCGGACGTCCTTTTTGAAGGAAATTTTCTCATCATCTCGGTCATCCGACCAAGAGTTCGGCATCGCGAGGGCCGAATAATCATCAAGCGAACCTCGTCATCCGCGGGTTGTACGGGTCGGGCGCTCCGTTGCTTCATCAGCCAGCATCGACCTCGTCACAAATTCCGACCTGCGTCGGCATCGCCGCGCCGTTACTTTTTCAAGCTGACATCCACCACGCCAGCCCGCTTTGACACGTCGGCTGGCATGGGGCTCTAGCGTCACCTTACCGATCTGCTCCGTCACCTCGGCTAGACTGGGGGCTTTGGCATCCCTTCATCAACCTACTCCGGCGACTTCGGCGTCACCAGCCGACCTGCTTCAACACCTCGGCTGGCATGAAGCTTCGGTGTCACCAGCCGACCTGCATGAGACTTCGGCATCCGCCGATCACAGCTTCGCAATGTTAACTGGACCGGGGACTTCATCTCGCCACATCGACCGTGCAGTGTCGCCACTTCGTCAAGCCGAAGTCTTCGTTCAGGCACCTCGGCGCCCATGCCATATTCCTTTACTTATTTGTTTCACTTAAATTAACTAAGTAGAAGAATTTTTTTTTAAATATATTATTACCTTTATTTGTTATTACTCTTGGCTTGCACTATTTTATATGTGCAGGTAATCGGCTTCGGCTGCGTCGCGCGGTCAGTTCGGCGTCACCTTGCCGACCTACTCCGCCACCTCGGCTGGACCGGGGGCTTTGCCTCGCCACATCGGCCGAGCCGTGACACTACTTCGGAGTGCCAAACTCCTCGTTCGGTCACCTTGGGACGGGCTTGGAGGCTGGGACCTCGGTCATGCCGAAGACTACACACCGGATCTGTCAAAGTTCGATGGGCGTCCTCGTCCCGCCACAAGCCCGGATCGCGTCATCGACACCGAGCACATTAACCAGCTAAGTCGCTTTAATGCTCAAAAACTTTCAGTTTTAAATTTGGTTCGTTTCGACCAAGCATTATACTTTTTTGACAAAAAGTTGTTTGCGAAAAACTTTCTTTGTCAAAACTTTGTTTGTTACAAACAAATTCAAATACCCCGTTTACTTGGGGGCTTCCTTTATGAAACATTTTCTCTTTGCATGTGATTATTATTGTACAACTTCTTTCCTTACTCGTGTATTATGCCAAAATATGCATCATGTTGACTTAAGTGTTCCGCAAAGCTGGGTTGCCTGGCTCCTGTGCTTACCCCTACGTTCCCGATTGTTCGGCTAGGGAGTAAAGGGGGCACCTCTGCGATTGTTACAATCGGGTCATACGAACTCGTACCTCAGACGGGTGAAGCCGAAAGCTAGCGCTCTTATTGTTTTCAACTATGGTCGGCACACGACGGAACTCACGCGTACACAAATCTATTACACAAGTCTCATAGTAATCATGAGCGACCAAAGAAAGGTACCGTTGGGGGCACTATTTTCTTTGAAGATGCTTCTTACGTTACATAAGTAATATAGCATAAGTTCCCTGGGCGCGCTTTGTCTGTTATAGCCTAATGGCCAGATTGCCTGGTTATTCGAAACACCTCCGATATCCTCGGATGGCGCAGTCGATAACACTTTTCGGCCCTTAGTCGAAGAGGGAGAAGCCGACGGTCGGTTAAGACGCGTTTAAAGTTCGGGCGAACACAGATATGATATAAGTACTTCATTACATACAATCATTATACATAAAATCTTTTTACCCAAGTCACTTGGGGGCTCTTAAATTTATATGAGCTATTTTATAATAAATGTTTTCTTCTTAGTCATTGCAAAGTCTTTTTCTACCACTCCTTTCTCGACTCGAGTGCTTGGTCAATAGCCGGGTAGCCTGGTTTTCTCTTTAAAAGCCGCTCGCGTTTAGTTCGCTAAACTGGCTTGAGAAACACTCCGTCTTCGGGATAGGGAGGTTGAAGCCGAAGGCTGACCCACCTGAAGTCTAGAGTTCGGATGTGTCATGTTAAAGCACGACCGAAGCACGTATTAATTTTAAGACCAGTTTCGGATTGGCACAATTTTCTTTTATCTAAACATAATTTTTTTTGCATAATTTTTGTTTTTTCCGAGCATAAACTCTCGCAGTACACTTTTAAAGCATCGGCAATATCAACGGGGGGCTGCAACTAGAGCCGAACCCACCAAAAGCCAAGGCACTCCGAGGAGTCCTCGGCAAAACGTTCTCGGATATTGCTCTATATGCACCAGTTTCGAATTGTGTCTTCGGTCGATAGGTGGGTTGCCCGACTCCTGTGCTTGCCTCCTACGTTCCGCTTTGTTCGGCTAGGAGTGCAAAGGGAGAACCACTGCGATTGTACTTCCGGTTTAACTGGTCAAGTACCTCAGTGGAGAAAGCCGAAAACTGACTGTCACAATGAGCATAAACTGGTCGACGATCCGATGACCGTATTAAACAACGGGCCTTTCATAAAATTGGCCGGAGTGTTAACGACTTGACCTCGGCTGACGCCGAACACTAACCGGGGGCTAGTAACTGGCCTTCCAAACTTTAAGCTCCCATGACCAATTGAAAGTTATAAAGCCTAGCTTTCTGATTGCCTCGTTTCCGCTAACACAACCGCCTCCGGGCACCGAGACATCGGCTAAGGGTTGTCTTGTTACTGCGGAAACACCCTGTGTGGCATCTACAAAGGGGTAGAAGCCGACGATGGGCCACTCTCAAATGATAAATGGTCACAAAGGAGTCAAAATAGCATATAGCATAAAATCATTTGTATTCAATATACGAATGCTGCCTTCCGTAATCATCGTTATAAAGCCATAAATATGCATCAATTTGACTTAAGATTTTGGCCAAGCTGGGTTGCCTGGCTCCTGTGCTTACCCCTATGTTCCCGATTGTTCGGCTAGGCGGTAAAGGGAGCACCTCTGTGATTGTTACTACCGGGTCATCCGGGTTAGTACCTCAGACTGGGTGAAGCCGAAAGCTAGCCATCCTAAAAGATATAATTGGTCGGCAAGGATGGAAGTGAAAATTTCGGTTCATTATGGACCACAGAGTTCGGGAACTTTCCCCCAACTAAATCCTCAATATTTTCCTCCCACATTGATCGGAGATGAGGTCTCATGATCATGGTCAGCATGACAACCCAAAGAAAGGAACCGACAGCGGGACTATTTTCTTTGGAAGATGTTTCTTACGTTAAATAGTAATATAACATATCTCTCCGCGTACCTTTGTTTATAAAACCGTATGGCCGGATTGCCTTGTTTGCCATAAATCTTTGCCCTCATAAAAGCTTAATAAAGTAGGACAAACACTCCCCGGCCACTGGCCGAGGAGGTTGAAGCCGATGGTCAGTCGACAAAGTTTTGAACAATGCGGATCCGAGCATTAATGATGTAAAGTACTTGGATACATAGAATCTTTACACATAAATTGTGATTAAAGTCAATTTACTCTGGATATCGATCCTTAATTCGGCCACCCGTGCCCACATTAAGTCTCGGGGGCTACTGGGCTTCGCGCTTATCATTTACAAATATTAAAGGGGCACATCGATCCCCTGATCTGGTGTTGCCACCCGACCAGTGGCTCGGGGGCTACTGCATTACCTATTCAATGCAGAAAATTCAAAATGCTCAGTGTTCGGCTTGACCGAGCTATAGGCAAACGTGTCTTCGGACAACAATAGGTACCATCTGGACCTATCCGGCATCAAGCTAATATATTATGGCAACTTCTCAAGACCCTCTCTCAAGGGCCCGCTTGCCGATCACTATTTCCTCTAATATATTACACCGTGTTTCTATTCCTGAGTATGCTGCAGAGCTAGGAGTTGATCCTCAGGCCGATTTTGTGAATCGACCTGAGTCTCAGGGGCTACTGGGATCAGCGGTTTTATGTCATCCTTCAGGTGCATCTCGGATTTAGACCGACACACACCTTGAGGGCTACTGGCTATATATCTCGGCAGAGAATAAATTGCACCAATCGAAAATATCCACAAAAAATCAGCCCACGGTCGGGGTGGTGCACCACCTCGGAAGCAGTCCGGCATAGAGCTCGGGCGCAAGTGGCTGGCTCCATAGAGAGCATTTTTGACATTAAGCTCGGATGAATTCCTTTAATTTTTAAGGTCCAAGGTAGTTTATGATACCTCGGACGCTGATCATCATTGGAGCTCGGATGCAGTTCGGCGTTGGAGCTCGGATGCAGTCCGGCATAAAGCTCAAGATCGGAGACGCCTCAGAAGCAGTCCGGCATAAAAGCTCGGATGTGAATGGCTGGCTCCATAAAAGACTATTCCGGCATTTAAGCTTGGATGAAGTCCTTCAAATTTTCAGAGACCGAGGTAATTTATGACACCTCGGATGCTGACCAGCGTTGGAGCTCGGACACAATCCGGCGTTGGGGCTCGGACGCAGTCCGTCATTGGCACTCAGATGCCGATCAGCGTCGGAGCCCGACTGCAAAAGGACACCTCGGACGCAGTCCGGCATCAAGCTCGGACGCGAGTGGTTGTCTCCCTAGAGGGCTTTTCCGGTATTATGTTCGGTTGAACTCCTCCAAACTTTTCATGACCGAGGTAGTCTATGACACCTCGGATGCCGACCAGCGTTGGAGCTTGGCTAAAAATACACCTCGGATGCAGTTCGGCGTTGGAGCTCGAATGCAAGAGGATATCGCCCCACGGGAAAAAATTACGCGAGGTGTGGCGTAAAAATTACAAGGCATTGATAAAACCGATAATTTAAAGGGGCTCCTCGGATGCCCGACGTATGAACTCTTCGGATACACATCGGCGATTCTCGAGATCGGAGATGGGAAGATTTGTTGAACCAGTTTTCAAGACCGACGACCGAAGACAAAGAACAGTTCGGAAGAACCGAGGAGCGTCCCCCACTTGAAGACCGGTTCAGGGGGCTACTGACGGTGTCCTGGACTAGGGGGTACTCACCACGTTGTCTCCCGACCAGTGGGTCGGGCCGAGGACCCCCGTGATGATTCACTAATGGGCCACTTCGGGCAGCCCATGCCGAATACAAGGAGGATTCCACAAGACTTGGCGCACAAGACAAGGACTCCTCTAAACCCTAGGCCTACGGTGCATATATAAACCGAGGTCAGGCTAGTCAATAGATCATTATATTACAACTCATAATCTCGTGGTAGATGCATGTACTCTGTACTATCCCCATATCAATACAATCAAAAGCAGGACGTAGGGTATTATCTCTTCAAGAGAGCCCGAACCTGGGTAAAATCCTGTGTCCATGTTACCATCGCTCCAAGATGCCTAGCTTAGGACCCCTATTACGAGATATGCCGGATTTGACACCGACATTGGTGCTTTCATTGAGAGCCTGCTGGCAGTCGCCGTGCTGCTATGGGAATTCAGATCGTCTCCGGCGCGATCTACGCGTTGGAACCGAGCTTTGTTGTCGATGTCGGTATCTTCGTCGCCGGCTCAACTGGTCACCTCGGCTGGACCGAGGACTGCGCTCCGTGCCGGATCGTCAAGATCGGACGGATACTTTCATCGTCATCATCTCCGATCTCTATGAAGATCACGAGAAATCATCCATGGAGCTCGGGGGCTCGATGTTGACATCGTCCTCGAGCAACCGTGCAATTTTTCTGGACAGCGACTCGTGTTCGTCATCCCCGCTTCCTCGAGCGTCGGCTTGACGATTGCTTTGGTGGAACTATGCGGAATTGAGTCTCTAATGACCGCATAAAATTTCGCCGTATTCCGATGGAGGAATCTTCGGCGATCTATGAAATACCGGAGCCCTGTCGAATCTGGACGGGAATCGGGAGGAGTTTAGGGTGAGGTGTCCAGCTTCCAGATCGGACATCGTTTGGAAGATCCCACCGTTCATCGGCTGCGGAATTCCCATACCGATCACCCCTCAAAATTTCAGCTCAATCCGACCGTCCAAACTCCGGGAAACATCCGATTAGTACAACGAATTTTGGATCTATTTTCTGCGCGAAAACGAATCAAACCCGAGTTCATCTTTTTCATGAACGGGTTGTCGGACGTCCTTTTTGAAGGAAATTTTCTCATCATCTCGGTCATCCGACCAAGAGTTCGGCATCGCGAGGGCCGAATAATCATCAAGCGAACCTCGTCATCCGCGGATTGTACGGGTCGGGCGCTCCGTTGCTTCATCAGCCAGCATCGACCTCGTCACAAATTCCGACCTGCGTCGGCATCGTCGCGCCGTTACTTTTTCAAGTTGACATCCACCACGCCAGCCCGCTTTGACACGTCGGCTGGCATGGGGCTCTAGCGTCACCTTACCGATCTGCTCCGTCACCTCGGCTAGACTGGGGTTTTGGCATCCCTTCATCAACCTACTCCGGCGACTTCGGCGTCACCAGCCGACCTGCTTCAACACCTCGGCTGGCATGAAGCTTCGGCGTCACCAGCCGACCTGCATGAGACTTCGGTGTCCGCCGATCACAGCTTCGCCATGTTAACTGGACCGGGGACTTCATCTCGCCACATCGACCGTGCAGTGTCGCCACTTCGTCAAGCCGAAGTCCTCGTTCAGGCACCTCGGCGCCCAGGCCATATTCCTTTACTTATTTGTTTCACTTAAATTAACTAAGTAGAAGAATTTTTTTTTTAAATATATTATTACCTTTATTTGTTATTACTCTTGGCTTGCACTATTTTATATGTACAGGTAATCGGCTTCGGCTGCGTCGCGCGGTCAGTTCGGCGTCACCTTGCCGACCTACTCCGCCACCTCGGCTAGACCGGGGGCTTTGCCTCGCCACATCGGCCGAGCCGTGACACTACTTCGGAGTGCCGAACTCCTCGTTCGGTCACCTTGGGACGGGCTTGGGGGCTGGGACCTCGGTCATGCCGAAGACTACACACCGGATCTGTCAAAAGTCAATGGGCGTCCTCGTCCCGCCACAAGCCCGGATCGCGTCATCGACACCGAGCACATTAACCAGCTAAGTCGCTTTAATGCTCAAAAACTTTCAGTTTTAAATTTGGTTCGTTTCGACCAAGCATTATACTTTTTTGACAAAAAGTTGTTTGCGAAAAACTTTCTTTGTCAAAACTTTGTTTGTTACAAACAAATTCAAATACCCCGTTTACTTGGGGGCTTCCTTTATGAAACATTTTCTCTTTGCATGTGATTATTATTGTACAACTTCTTTCCTTACTCGTGTATTATGCCAAAATATGCATCATGTTGACTTAAGTGTTCCGCAAAGCTGGGTTGCCTGGCTCCTGTGCTTACCCCTACGTTCCCGATTGTTCGGCTAGGGAGTAAAGGGGGCACCTCTGCGATTGTTACAATCGGGTCATACGAACTCGTACCTCAGACGGGTGAAGCCGAAAGCTAGCGCTCTTATTGTTTTCAACTATGGTCGGCACACGACGGAACTCACGCGTACACAAATCTATTACACAAGTCTCATAGTAATCATGAGCGACCAAAGAAAGGTACCGTTGGGGGCACTATTTTCTTTGAAGATGCTTCTTACGTTACATAAGTAATATAGCATAAGTTCCCTGGGCGCGCTTTGTCTGTTATAGCCTAATGGCCAGATTGCCTGGTTATTCGAAACACCTCCGATATCCTCGGATGGCGCAGTCGATAACACTTTTCGGCCCTTAGTCGAAGAGGGAGAAGCCGACGGTCGGTTAAGACGCGTTTAAAGTTCGGGCGAACACAGATATGATATAAGTACTTCATTACATACAATCATTATACATAAAATCCTTTTACCCAAGTCACTTGGGGGCTCTTAAATTTATATGAGCTATTTTATAATAAATGTTTTCTTCTCAGTCATTGCAAAGTCTTTTTCTACCACTCCTTTCTCGACTCGAGTGCTTGGTCAATAGCCGGGTAGCTTGGTTTTCTCTTTAAAAGCCGCTCGCGTTTAGTTCGCTAAACTGGCCTGAGAAACACTCCGTCTTCGGGATAGGGAGGTTGAAGCCGAAGGCTGACCCACCTGAAGTCTAGAGATCGGATGTGTCATGTTAAAGCACGACCGAAGCACGTATTAATTTTAAGACCAGTTTCGGATTGGCACAATTTTCTTTTATCTAAACATAAATTTTTTTGCATAAATTTTGTTTTTTCCGAGCATAAACTCTCACAGTACACGTTTAAAGCATCGGCAATATCAACGGGGGGCTGTGACTAGAGCCGAACCCACCAAAAGCCAAGGCACTCCGAGGAGTCCTCGGCAAAACGTTCTCGGATATTGCTCTATATGCACCATTTTCGAATTGTGTCTTCGGTCGATAGGTGGGTTGCCCGACTCCTGTGCTTGCCTCCTACGTTCCGCTTTGTTCGGCTAGGAGTGCAAAGGGAGAACCACTGCGATTGTACTTCCGGTTTAACTGGTCAAGTACCTCAGTGGAGAAAGCCGAAAACTGACTGTCACAATGAGCATAAACTGGTCGACGATCCGATGACCGTATTAAACAACGGGCCTTTCATAAAATTGGCCGGAGTGTTAACGACTTGACCTCGGCTGACGCCGAACACTAACCGGGGGCTAGTAACTGGCCTTCCAAACTTTAAGCTCCCATGACCAATTGAAAGTTATAAAGCCTAGCTTTCTGATTGCCTCGTTTCCGCTAACACAACCGCCTCCGGGCACCGAGACATCGGCTAAGGGTTGTCTTGTTACTGCGGAAACACCCTGTGTGGCATCTACAAAGGGGTAGAAGCCGACGATGGGCCACTCTCAAATGATAAATGGTCACAAAGGAGTCAAAATAGCATATAGCATAAAATCATTTGTATTCAATATACGAATGCTGCCTTCCGTAATCATCGTTATAAAGCCATAAATATGCATCAATTTGACTTAAGATTTTGGCCAAGCTGGGTTGCCTGGCTCCTGTGCTTACCCCTATGTTCCCGATTGTTCGGCTAGGCGGTAAAGGGAGCACCTCTGCGATTGTTACGATCGGGTCATCCGAACTCGTACCTCAGACGGGTGAAGCCGAAAGCTTGCGCTCTTATTGTTTTCAACTATGGTCGGCACACGACGGAACTCACGCGTATACAAATCTATTACACAAGTCTCATAGTAATCATGGGCGACCAAAGAAAGGTACCGTTGGGGGCACTATTTTCTTTGAAGATGCTTCTTACATTACATAAGTAATATAGCATAAGTTCCCTGGGCGCGTTTTGTCTGTTATAGCCTAATGGCCTGATTGCCTGGTTATTCGAAACACCTCCGATATCCTCGGATGGCGCAGTCGATAACACTTTTCGGCCCTTAGCCGAAGAGGGAGAAGCCGACGGTCGGTTAAGACGCGTTTAAAGTTCGGGCGAACACAGATATGATATAAGTACTTCATTACATACAATCATTATACATAAAATCCTTTTACCCAAGTCACTTGGGGGCTCTTAAATTTATATGAGCTATTTTATAATAAATGTTTTCTTCTCAGTCATTGCAAAGTCTTTTTCTACCACTCCTTTCTCGACTCGAGTGCTTGGTCAATAGCCGGGTAGCTTGGTTTTCTCTTTAAAAGCCGCTCGCGTTTAGTTCGCTAAACTGGCCTGAGAAACACTCCGTCTTCGGGATAGGGAGGTTGAAGCCGAAGGCTGACCCACCTGAAGTCTAGAGATCGGATGTGTCATGTTAAAGCACGACCGAAGCACGTATTAATTTTAAGACCAGTTTCGGATTGGCACAATTTTCTTTTATCTAAACATAAATTTTTTTGCATAAATTTTGTTTTTTCCGAGCATAAACTCTCACAGTACACGTTTAAAGCATCGGCAATATCAACGGGGGGCTGTGACTAGAGCCGAACCCACCAAAAGCCAAGGCACTCCGAGGAGTCCTCGGCAAAACGTTCTCGGATATTTCTCTATATGCACCAGTTTTTAATTGTGTCTTCGGTCGATAGGTGGGTTGCCCGACTCCTGTGCTTGCCTCCTACGTTCCCCTTTGTTCGGCTAGGAGTGCAAAGGGAGAACCACTGCGATTGTACTTCCGGTTTAACTGGCCAAGTATCTCAGTGGAGAAAGCCGAAAACTGACTGTCACAATGAGCGTAAACTGGTCGGCGATCCGATGACCGTATTAAACAACGGGCCTTTCATAAAATTGGCTGGAGTGTTAACGACTTGACCTCGGCTGACGCCGAACACTAACTGGGGGCTAGTAACTGGCCTTCCAAACTTTAAGCTCCCATGACCAATTGAAAGTTATAAAGCCTAGCTTTCTGATTGCCTCGTTTCCGCTAACACAACCGCCTCCGGGCACCGAGACATCGGCTAAGGGTTGTCTGTTACTGCGGAAACACCCTGCGTGGCATCTACAAAGGGGTAGAAGCCGACGATGGGCTACTCTCAAATGATAAACGGTCACAAAGGAGTCAAAATAGCATATAGCATAAAAGCATTTGTATTCAATATATGAATGCTGCCTTCCGTAATCATCGTTATAAAGCCATAAATATGCATCAATTTGACTTAAGATTTTGGCCAAGCTGGGTTGCCTGGCTCCTGTGCTTACCCCTATGTTCCCGATTGTTCGGCTAGGCGGTAAAGGGAGCACCTCTGTGATTGTTACTACCGGGTCATCCGGGTTAGTACCTCAGACTGGGTGAAGCCGAAAGCTAGCCATCTTAAAAGATATAATTGGTCGGCAACGATGGAAGTGAAAATTTCGGTTCATTATGGACCACAGAGTTCGGGAACTTTCCCCCAACTAAATCCTCAATATTTTCCTCCCACATTGATCGGAGATGAGGTCTCATGATCATGGTCAGCATGACAACCCAAAGAAAGGAACCGACAGCGGGACTATTTTCTTTGGAAGATGTTTCTTACGTTAAATAGTAATATAACATATCTCTCCGCGTACCTTTGTTTATAAAACCGTATGGCCGGATTGCCTTGTTTGCCATAAATCTTTGCCCTCATAAAAGCTTAATAAAGTAGGACAAACACTCCCCGGCCACTGGCTGAGGAGGTTGAAGCCGATGGTCAGTCGACAAAGTTTTGTACAATGCGGATCCGAGCATTAATGATGTAAAGTACTTGGATACATAGAATCATTACACATAAATTGTGATTAAAGTCAATTTACTCCGGATATCGATCCTTAATTCGGCCACCCGTGCCCACATTAAGTCTCGGGGGCTACTGGGCTTCGCGCTTATCATTTACAAATATTAAAGGGGCACATCGATCCCCTGATCTGGTGTTGCCACCCGACCAGTGGCTCGGGGGCTACTGCATTACCTATTCAATGCAGAAAATTTAAAATGCTCAGTGTTCGGCTTGACCGAGCTATAGGCAAACGTGTCTTCGGACAACAATAGGTACCATCTGGACCTATCCGGCATCAAGCTAATATATTATGGCAACTTCTCAAGACCCTCTCTCAAGGGCCCGCTTGCCGATCACTATTTCCTCTAATATATTACACCGCGTTTCTATTCCTGAGTATGCTGCAGAGCTAGGAGTTGATCCTCAGGCCGATTTTGTGAATCGACCTGAGTCTCAGGGGCTACTGGGATCAGCGGTTTTATGTCATCCTTCAGGTGCATCTCGGGTTTAGACCGACACACACCTTGAGGGCTACTGGCTATATATCTCGGCAGCGAATAAATTGCACCAATAGAAAATATCCACAAAAAATCAGCCCGCGGTCGGGGTGGTGCACCACCTCAAAAGCAGTCCGGCATAGAGCTCGGGCGCAAGTGGCTGGCTCCATAGAGAGCATTTTTGACATTAAGCTCGGATGAATTCCTTTAATTTTTAAGGTCCAAGGTAGTTTATGATACCTCGGACGCTGATCATCATTGGAGCTCGGATGCAGTTCGGTGTTGGAGCTCGGAAGCAGTCCGGCATAAAGCTCAAGATCAGAGACGCCTCAGAAGCAGTCCGGCATAAAAGCTCGGATGTGAATGGCTGGCTCCATAAAAGACTGTTCCGGCATTTAAGCTTGGATGAAGTCCTTCAAATTTTCAGAGACCGAGGTAATTTATGACACCTCGGATGCTGACCAGCGTTGGAGCTCGGACACAATCCGGCGTTGGGGCTCGGACGCAGTTCGTCATTGGCACTCAGATGCCGATCAGCGTCGGAGACCGACTACAAAAGGACACCTCGGACGCAGTCCGGCATCAAGCTCGGACGCGAGTGGTTGTCTCCCTATAGGGCTTTTCCGGTATTATGTTCGGTTGAACTCCTCCAAACTTTTCATCACCGAGGTAGTCTATGACACCTCGGATGCCGACCAGCGTTGGAGCTTGGCTAAAAATACACCTCGGATGCAGTTCGGCGTTGGAGCTCGAATGCAAGAGGATATCGCCCCACGGGAAAAAATTATGCGAGGTGTGGCGTAAAAATTACAAGGCATTGATAAAAGCCGATAATTTAAAGGGGCTCCTCGGATGCCCGACGTATGAACTCTTCGGATACACATCGGCGATTCTCGAGATCGGAGATGGGAAGATTTGTTGAACCAGTTTTCAAGACCGACGACCGAAGACGAAGAACAGTTCGGAAGAACCGAGGAGCATCCCCAACTTGAAGACCGGTTCAGGGGGCTACTGACGGTGTCCTGGACTAGGGGGTACTCACCACGTCGTCTCCCGACCAGTGGGTCGGGCCGAGGACCCCCGTGATGATTCACTAATGGGCCACTTCGGGCAGCCCATGCCGAATACAAGGAGGATTCCACAAGACTTGGCGCACAAGACAAGGACTCCTCTAAACCCTAGGCCTACGGTGCATATATAAACCGAGGCCAGGCTAGTCAATAGATCATTATATTACATCTCATAATCTCGTGGTAGATGCATGTACTCTGTACTATCCCCCATATCAATACAATCAAAAGCAGGACGTAGGGTATTATCTCTTCAAGAGAGCCCGAACCTGGGTAAAATCCTGTGTCCATGTTACCATCGCTCCAAGACGCCTAGCTTAGGACCCCTATTACGAGATATGCCGGATTTGACACCGACAACAGGGTTGATCCAACATCTCAGACTTGTACTCGGGCTTTTTCTTGTTCGGCCAGTCTTTTTTCTTGTTCTTCTTGGGCTTCGGCTTCCCCTGTCCGGGAACCACACCCACTTCCGCCTTTCCCGGAGGATCGTCTTTCCGTTTCTGCTTTTTGCCCGTGTTTCCGGCCGATTGAGTGGCGTCACCCACTCGTCCTTTGCCGTTTCGGAGACGGTCTTCTTCTTCACCGTTGGCGTACTTGTTGGCGATTTCCATGGCCCGACTGAGAGACAGGTCTCCTGATCGACCAAACTTAAGGATAAGCTCCCGATACCGGGTGCCTGCCTTGAACGCGCAAACGGCTTGATGCTCAGTGACATTCTCCACCGTATTGTGCACAGTTGTCCAGCGTTGAATATACTCACGGAGAGTCTCATTGCTCTTCTGAACACAATGCTGCAGCTCGGTTAATCCACCCGGACGCTTATAAGTGCCCTCAAATGTCTTGATGAACACCTGAGCGTGATCCTCCCAGCAGTAGATACTGCTAGAAGGCAACTGGTTCAACCAGGCCCGAGCGGATCCCTCTAACATGAGGGGGAGATGTTTCACCGGGACAAAGTCATCACCACCGCCGATCTGGACCGCCACTCGGTAATCTTCGAGCCACGTTTTCGGCTTAGACTCACCGTTGAATTTTACGATTCCCATCGCCAACCTGTAGTTGGGAGGGATTTCAGCCTCCCGAATGTATCTACTGAAACACTCGAGTCCCGACGTTCCCCATTCACTCACTCGGTCTCTTACCAATCGGTGTTTATCCACCACGCGTTGCGTGATGGTCGATCTGGCGTTGAACAGAGGGGGACGCCGACCTTGTTGGAAAGATGCCCTAGAGGCAATAATAAAAGTAGTTATTATTATATTTCCTTGTTCATGATAATCGTTTATTATCCATGCTATAATTGTATTGATTGGAAACTCAATTACATGTGTGGATACATAGACAACATTGTGTCCCTAGTATGCCTCTAGTAGACTAGCTTGTTGATCAAAGATGGTCAAGGTTTCCTAGCCATAGACATGAGATGTCATTTGATAACAGGATCACATCATTAGGAGAATGATGTGATGGACAAGACCCAAACTATGAACGTAGCATATGATCGTGTCAGTTTATTGCTATAGTTTTCTGCATGTCAAGTACCTGTTCCTATGACCATGAGATCATGCAACTCACTGACACCGGAGGAGTACCTTGTGTGTATCAAACGTTGCAACATAACTGGGTGACTATAAAGATGCTCTAAATGTGTACCGGGAGTGACGAATGGGTTCCGGGGGTCCACTAAGTGGACCCACCACACCCCAAGAGGGTCACATGGGCCTTAGGGTGGCGCACCAGCCCCTGGTGGGATGGGCGGCCATCCCAAGTGGGCCTATGCGGCTGGAATTTTGGGGAAAGGAAAGTCCAAGTGGGTAAGGGAAGGAATCCTACTAGGAGTAGGATTGGAGGTGGACTCCTCCACCTCCACCTCCTTCGGCCGACTCCTAGGAGGATCCCTACGTCGGCCAGCCCCTCCCCTCCCTCCTATATATACTAGAGGGGAGAGAGGGCAGCAGCACAAGAAACCCTAGCCACGGTGCAACCCTCTCTCCCCGATAGATCAAATCCTCTAGTTTTCAGCAGTGCTTAGGCGAAGCCCTGCTGGAATAGTTTCACCGCCGCCGCCGCCCCGCCGTCGCGCTGCCGGAGAACTCATCTACCTCTCCACTCCCTCTTGCTGGATCAAGAAGGCGGAGATCGTCATCGAGCTGTACGTGTGCTGAACGCGGAGGTGTCGTCCGTTCGGTACTAGATCGTGATTGGATCGCGGGACGCTCGGCGATTTGGATTGCAAAGACATTCGACTACATCAACCGCATTTCTTAACGCTTCCCGCTTAGCAATCTACAAGGGTACGTAGATCCACTCTCCCTCTCGTAGATGCTCATCACCATGGATAGATCTTGCGTGTGCGTAGGAAATTTTTTGTTTCCCATGCAACGTTCCGCAACAGTGGTATCAGAGCTAGGTCTATGTGTAGATGAGATCACGAGTAGAACACAAAGGAGTTTGTGGGCGTTGATATTCAGATTGCTTCCTCCCTTGGTCTTTTCTTGATTCGGCGGTATTGTGGGATGAAGCGGCCCGGACCAACATTACTCGTACGCTTACGAGAGACCGGTTCCATCAACTGACATGTAACTTTGTTGCATAAAGATGGCTGGCGGGTGTCTGTCTCTCCCACTTTAGTTGGATCAGATTCGACAAAGGCGGTCCTTGAGAAGGTTGAATAGCAATTTGTGTATCACCATTGTGGTTTATGCGTAGGTAAGAATAGTTCTTGCTAGATACCCGTAGCAGCCACGTAAAACATGCAACAACAATTAGAGGACGTCTAGCTTGTTTTTGTAGGGTATGTTGTGATGTGATATGGCCAATTACATGATGAGATATATGTGATGTATGAGATGATCATGTATTGTATAGAATATCACGACTTGCATGTCGATGAGTACGGCAACCGGCAGGAGCCATAGGGTTGTCTTTAATTATTTTTGCCGTTTTGCTTTACTTTATCGCTATGAGTTAGCAATAGTCGTGGAAGCAACAGTCGGCGCGACAACCACATGGCGACACGTTGATGGAGATCAACATGATGGAGATCATGGTGTTATGCCGGTGACGATGAAGATCATGCCGGTGCTTTGGAGATGGAGATCAAAAGCACAAGATCATGCCCATATCATGTCACTTATGAATTGCATGTGATGTTAATCCTTTTATGCACCTTGTTTTGCTTAGGACGACGGTAGCATTATAAGGTGATCCCTCACTTAAATTTCAAGATAAAATTGTGTTCTCCCCGAGTGTGCACCGTTGCGAAAGTTCGTCGTTTCGAGACACCACGTGATGATCGGGTGTGATAGACTCTACGTTCGCATACAACGGGTGCAAGCCAGTGTTGCACGTGCGGAACACTCGGGTTAAACTTGACGAGCCTAGCATGTATAGACATGGCCTCAGAACACAAGAGACCGAAAGGTCGAACATGAGTCATATAGTAGATATGATCAACATGAAGATGTTCACCATTGAAACCACGTCAACTCACGTGATGATCGGACTTGAGTTGGTGAATTTGGATCATGTGACACTCGAATGACCAGAGGGATGTCAATTTGAGTGGGAGTTTTTAAGTAATATGATTAACTAAACTTTTTATCATGAACATAGCCAATATGTCTTTGCATATTGTGTTTTAGATTACTAGCTCGCGCTGTAGCTCCCTTGAATTTTTTATGTTCCTAGAGAAATAGAGTTGAAAGGTGATGGTAGCAGTAATGCGGACTGGGTCCGTGATCTGAGGATTGTCCTCATTGCTGCACAGAAGGCTCATGTCCTTAATGCACCGCTCGGTGCGCCACCCCCCTCAAGCGTCGTCTGTAGATGTTGTGAACATCTGACAGGCACGTTTTGATGACTACTTGATAGTTCAGTGCGTCATGCATTACGGCTTAGAATTGAGGCTCCAAAACGTTTTTGAAACGTCACAGAACATATGAGATGTTCTAAAGAGCTGAAATTGAGATCTCAGGCTAGTACCCGTGTTGAGAGGTATGAGACCTCCAACAAAGATTCTTTGCCTGCAAGATGAAAGAGAATAGCTCAATCGGTGAGCTTGTGCTCAGATTGTCTGGGTACTACAATCGCTTGAATCGAGTGGGAGTTGATCTTCCAGATAAGATAGTGGTTGATATAATTCTCCAAGTCACTGCCACAAAGCTACTAAAAGCTTCGTGATGAACTATGAAATGACAGGGATAGATATAATGATCCCCAAGCTATTTCGCGATGTTTGACACTGCGAAGGTAGAAATCAAGAAGGAGCATCAAGTGTTGATGGTTAGTAAAACCACTAGTTTCAAGAAGGGCAAGGGCAAAGAGGGAAACTTCATGGATCGCAAGCCAGTTGCTGCTCCAGTGAAGAAACCCAAGGTTGAACCCAAACCCGAGACTAAGTGCTTCTATTATGAGGAGAATGGTCGCTGAAGTGGAACAACCCTAGAAGCTTGGTAGATAAGAAGGCTGGCAACGTCGACAGAAGTATATTTGATATACGTGTTATTAATGTGTACCTTACTGGTAGTCCTAGTAGCACTTGGGTATTGGATACCGGTTCGGTTGCTAAATGTTAGTAACTCGAAATAAAAGCTACGGAATAAACGGAGGCTAGCTAAGGGTGAGGTGACGATGCGTGTTGGAAGTGTTTCCAAGGTTGATGTGATCACCATCGCACGCTCTCTCTACCTTCGGGATTAGTATTGAACCTAAATAAGAGCTATTTGATGTTTGCGTTGAGCATGAACATGATTAGATCGTGTTCATTGCAATACGATTATTCATGTAAGTCGGAGAATAATGGTTATTCTATTGACATAAATAATACCTTCAATGGTGATGCACCCAATGTGAATGGTTCATTGAAATCTCGATCGTAGTAATACACATGTTCATAAAATTGATACCAAAAGATACAAAGTTAATAATGATAGTACCACATACTTGTGGCACTGCCGCTAAAAGTCATATTGGTGTAAAACGCAAGCAGAAACTCCATGCTGATGGATCTTTGGACTCACTCGATTTCGAATCGGTTGAGACATGTGTACCATGCCTCTTGGGCAAGATGACTAAAACCCCGTTTTCCGGCTTGATGGAGCGGGGAAGTGACTTATTGGAAATGATACATGTTGATGTATGCGGTCCAATGAATGTTGAAGCGTGCGGTGGATATTGTTATTTTCTTACCTTCACTAATGATTTGAGTAGATATGGGCATATTTGCTTAATGAAACACAAGTCTGAAACGTTTGAAAAGTTCAAGCAATTTCAGAGTGAAGATTGAAGATCATCGTGACAAGCAGATAAAATGTCTATGATATGATCGTGGAGGTAAATATCTGAGTTACAAGTTTGGTATGTAACTTAAGACAATGTGGAAATTGTTTCACAAACTCACGCCACCTGGAGCACCATAGTGTGATGGTGTGTCCGTACGTCGTAGTCGTGCTCTATTGGATATAGTACGTACTATGATGTCTCTTATCAATTTGCCATTATCATTTTGGGGGTTATGCATTAGAGACAACTACATTCACTTTAAAATAGGGCACCATCTAAGTCCGTTGAGATGACACCGTATGAATTTTGGTTTGGCAGAAACCTAAGATGTCATTTCTTAATGTTTGGGGCTGCGACGCTTATGTGAAAAAGGGTTTTCACCTAATGAGCTCGAACCCAAAGCGGACAAATGCATCTTCATAGATACCCTAACGTAACAGTTGGGTAAACCTTCTATCTTAGATCCAAAGCACAAAATGTTTATTGCTAAAACGGGTCCTTTCTCGAGAAAGAGTTTCTCTCGAAAGAATTGAGTGGGAGGAAGATAGAACTTGATGAGGTTATTGAACCTTTGTTTCAACCAGAGAGTAGCGCAGCGCAGAAAGTTGTTTCTGTGGAGCCTGCGTTATTTGAAGAGGAAGTTAATGATGATGATCATGAAGCTTCGAATCAAGTTACTATCGAACCTCGTAGGTCGACAAGGATGCGTACTGCTCCCGAGTGGTACGGCAACCCTTTCTTAGAGGTCATGTTGTTGGACAACGATGAACCTACGAGCTATGGAGAAGCGATGATGGGCCCGGATTCCGAGAAATGGTTAGAAGAAATGAAATCCGAGATGGGATCCATGTATGAAAACAAAGTATGGACTTTGGAAGTATTACTTGAAGGGCGAAAGGCAGTTCAGAACAAATGGATCTTTAAAAGGAAGACGGACGCGGACGGTAATGTCACCGTCTATAAAGCTCGACTTGTGGCAAAGGGTTTTTTTACAAGTTCAAGGAGTTGACTACGATGAGACTTTCTCACCCGTAGCGATGCTAAAGTCTGTTGGAATTATGTTAGTAGTTGCTGCATTTTTCGATTATGAAATCTGGCAGATGGATGTCAAAACAGAGTTTCCTTAACGGTTTTCATGAGGAAAGGTTGTATGTGATACAACCAGAAGGTTTTGTCAGTCCTAAGGATGCTAAAATGTATGCAAGCTCCAGCGATCCTTCTATGGACTGGAGCAAGCATCTCGGAGTTGGAATATACGCTTTGATGAGGTGATCAAAGTTTTTGGGTCTATACAAAGTTTATAAGAAACTTGTATTTACAATAAAGTGAGTGGGAGCACTATAGAATTTCTGATAAGTATATGTGGATGACATATTGTTGATCGGAAATGATGTAGAATTTCTGGAAAGCATAAAGGGTTGTTTGAAAAGGAGTTTTTCAAAGGAAAACCTAGAATGAAGCTACTTAAATATTGGGCATCAGGATCTATAGAGATAGATCAAGACGTCTGATAAAACTTTCAATGAGTACATACCTTGACAAGATTTTGAAGGAGTTCAAAATGGATCAAATGAAATAAAGAGTTCTTTCCTGATTTGTAAGGTGTGAAGCTGAGTAAGACTCAAAGCTCAACCAGGGCAGAAGAGAGAGAAAGGACGAATGTCGTCCCCTATGCCTTAGTCATAGGCTCTATATAGTATGCCATGCTGTGTACCGCACCTGGTGTGTGCATTGCCATGAGTCTGTCAAGGGGTACATGAGTGATCCAGGATTGGATCACTGGACAGCGGTCAAAGTTATCCTTAGTAACTAGAGAACTAAGGAGAAGTTTCTCGATTATGGAGGTGATAAAGAGTTCGTCGTAAAGAGTTACGTCAATGCAAGCTTTAAACACCAATCCGGACAACTCGGAATAGCAATCCGGATACGTATAATGGGACAGCCATTTGGAGTAACTCCAAGTGAAGTGTGGTAGCAGCGTCTACAATATGACATAGAGATTTGCAAAGAACACACGGATCTGAATGATTCCAGCCCGTTGACTAGAACCTCTCTCACATGCAAAACGTGATCGAACCCCAGAACTCATTGGGTGTAAGATTCATGTAAATCACGTAGTGATGTGAACTAGATTATTGACTCTAGTGCAAGTGGGAGACTGTTGGAAATATGCCTAGAGGCAATAATAAAATGGTTATTATTATATTTCCTTGTTCATGATAAATGTTTATTATCCATGCTATAATTGTATTGATTGGAAACTCAAATACATGTGTGGGTATATAGACAACAATGTGTCCCTAGTAAGCCTCTAGTTGACTAGCTCGTTGATCAAAGATGGCTAAGGTTTCCTAGCCATGGATATGAGATGTCATTTGATAACGGGATCACATCATTAGGAGAATGATGTGATGGACAAGACCCAAACTATAAACGTAACATATGATCGTGTCAGTTTATTGCTACAGTTTTCTGCATGTCAAGTATCTGTTCCTATGACCATGAGATCATGCAACTCACTGGCACCGGAGGAATACCTTGTGTGTATCAAACGTCGCAACGTAACTGGGTGACTATAAAGATGCTCTACAGGTATCTCCAAACGTGTCGGTTGAGTTGGCATGGATCAAGACTGGGATTTGTTGCTCCGTATGACGGAGAGGTATCTCAGGGCCCACACGGTAATACAACATCACAACAAGCCTTGCAAGCAATGTGACTAAAGTGTTAGCCACATGATCTTGTATTATGGAACGAGTAAAGAGACTTGCCATTAACGAGATTGAACTAGGTATAGAGATACCGACGATCGAATCTCGGGCAAGTAACATACCGATTAACAAAGGGAACAACATACGGGGTTATCTGAATCCTTGACATAGAGGTTCAACCGATAAAGATCTTCTTAGAATATGTAGGAACCAATATGGGCATCCAGGTCCCGCTATTGGTTATTGACCATAGAGGTGTCTCGGCCATGTCTACATAGTTCTCGAACCCGCAAGGTCTGCACACTTAAGGTTCGGTGACGTTTCGGTATAGTAGAGTTATGTATGGTGGTGACCGAAGGTTTTTCGGAGTCCCGGATGAGATCCTGGACATCACGAGGAGCTCCGGAATGGTCCGGAGGTAAAGATTGATATATAGAAAGTCCTGTTTTGGTCACCGGAAAAGTTTCGGGTACTTCGGTAGTGTACCGGGGGTGCCGGGAGGGTACCGGGGGCCATCGGGAGTGGTGTCTCGACCCAAAGGACCTCATGGGCTGTGGGAGGAGTCAAACCAGCCCCTAGTGGGCTGGCCGAACCCCCCACTAAGTCCCATGCGGCTAGGGGTGGAAAAAACCCAAAGGAGGAAAGGTGGAAAGGGTTTCCAAGTGGAGAGGAGGAATCCTACTCCTAGTAGGATTGGAGTAGGACTCCTCCACCTTCAATTTCGGCCAAACCTTGAGGGTTTGAGGCTGCCTCCTCCCCTCCCTCCCTCCTATATATACTAGAGGTTTTAGAGGTGAGTGCTAACCCTAATTGCCACGTGCTCCCTCTTCTTCCTCTAGATCGTTTTCTCCTCTAGTCTAGTTTCGGCGGTGCTTAGGCGAAGCCCTGCCGGAATAGTTCCACCACCATCGCCGCCGCGCCGTCGCGCTGCCGGAGAACTGATCTACCTCTCCGCTCCCTCTTGCTGGATCAAGAAGGCTGAGATCGTCATCGAGCTGTACGTGTGCTGAACGCGGAGGTGCCGTCCGTTCGGCGCTAGATCGGAAGGACCGTGATTGGATCGCGGGACGTATCGTGATTGGATCGCGGGACGGATCGTGATTGGATCGCGGGACGGATCATGATTGGATCGCGGGACGGATCGTGATTGGATCGCGGGACAGATCGTGATTGGATCGCGGGACGGATCGTGATTGGATCGCGGGACGGCTTGCGATTTGGATCGCGAAGATGTTCGACTACATCAACCGCGTTTCTTAACGCTTCCCGCTTAGCGATCTACAAGGGTATGTAGATCCAATCTCCCTCTCATAGATGCTCATCACCATGGATAGATCTTGCGTGTGCGTAGGAAAATTTTTGTTTTCTATGCAACGTTCCCCAACAGTGGCATCATGAGCTAGGTCTATGCGTAGATGAGATCTTGAGTAGAACACAAAGGAGTTTGTGGGCGTTGATTTTCAAATTGTTTCCTCCCTTAGTCTTTTCTTGGTTCAGCGGTATTGTGGGATGAAGTGGCTCGGACCAACATTACTCGTACGCTTACGAGAGACCGGTTCCATCGCTAACATGCAACTTGTTGTATAAAGATGGCTTTGCGGGTGTCTGTTTCTCCCACTCTAGTTGGATCGGATTTGACTGAGGCGGTCCTTGTAGAAGGTTGAATAGCAATTTGCATATCACTGTTGTGGTTTTGCGTAGGTAAGAATCATTCTTGCTAGATACCCGTAGCAGCCACGTAAAACATGCAACAACAATTAGAGGACGTCTACCTTGTTTTTGTAGGGTATGTTGTGATGTGATATGGCCAATTACATGATGAGATATATGTGATGTATGAGATGATCATGTATTGTATAGAATATCACGACTTGCATGTCGATGAGTACGGCAACCGGCAGGAGCCATAGGGTTGTCTTTAATTATTTTCGCCGTTTTGCTTTACTTTATCACTATGAGTTAGCAATAGTCGTGGAAGCAACAGTCGGCGCGACAACCACATGGCGACACGTTGATGGAGATCAACATGATGGAGATCATGGTGTTATGCCGGTGACGATGAAGATCATGCCGGTGCTTTGGAGATGGAGATCAAAAGCACAAGATCATGGCCATATCATGTCACTTATGAATTGCATGTGATGTTAATCCTTTTATGCACCTTGTTTTGCTTAGGACGACGGTAGCATTATAAGGTGATCCCTCACTTAAATTTCAAGATAAAATTGTGTTCTCCCCGAGTGTGCACCGTTGCGAAAGTTCGTCGTTTCGAGACACCACGTGATGATCGGGTGTGATAGACTCTACGTTCGCATACAACGGGTGCAAGCCAGTGTTGCATGTGCGGAACACTCGGGTTAAACTTGACGAGCCTAGCATGTACAGACATGGCCTCAGAACACAAGAGACCGAAAGGTCGAACATGAGTCATATAGTAGATATGATCAACATGAAGTTGTTCACCATTGAAACCACCTCAACTCACGTGATGATCGGACTTGAGTTGGTGAATTTGGATCATGTGACACTCGAATGACCAGAGGGATGTCAATTTGAGTGGGAGTTTTTAAGTAATATGATTAACTAAACTTTTTATCATGAACATAGTCAATATGTCTTTGCATATTATGTTGTAGATTACTAGCTCGCATTGTAGCTCCCTTGAATTTTTTATGTTCCTAGAGAAATAGAGTTGAAAGGTGATGGTAGCAATAATGCGGACTGGGTCCGTGATCTGAGGATTGTCCTCATTGCTGCACAGAAGGCGTATGTCCTTAATGCACCGCTCGGTGCGCCACCCCACTCAAGCGTCGTCTGTAGATGTTGTGAACATCTGACAGGCACGTTTTGATGACTACTTGATAGTTCAGTGCGTCATGCATTACGGCTTAGAATTGAGGCTCCAAAACGTTTTTGAAACGTCACGGAACATATGAGATGTTCTAAAGAGCTGAAATTGAGATCTCAGGCTCGTACCCGTGTTGAGAGGTATGAAACCTCCAACAAAGATTCTTTGCCTGCAAGATGAAAGAGAAAACTCAATCGGTGAGCTTGTGCTCAGATTGTCTGGGTACTACAATCCCTTGAATCGAGTGGGAGTTGATCTTCCAGATAAGATAGTGGTTCATATAATTCTCCAAGTCACTGCCACAAAGCTACTAAAAGCTTCGTGATGAACTATGAAATGTCAGGGATGGATATAATGATCCCCAAGCTATTTCGCGATGTTTGACACTGCGAAGGTAGAAATCAAGAAGGAGCATCAAGTGTTGATGGTTAGTAAAACCACTAGTTTCAAGAAGGGCAAGGGCAAAGAGGGAAACTTCATGGATGGCAAGCCAGTTGCTGCTCCAGTGAAGAAACCCAAGGTTGAACCCAAACCCGAGACTAAGTGCTTCTATTATGAGGAGAACGGACGCTGAAGCGGAACAACCCTAGAAGCTTGGTAGATAAGAAGACTGGCAACGTCGACAGAAGTATATTTGATATACGTGTTATTAATGTGTACCTTACTGGTACTCCTAGTAGCACTTGGGTATTGGATACCGGTTCGGTTGCTAAATGTTAGTAACTCGAAATAAAAGCTACGGAATAAATGGAGGCTAGCTAAGGGTGAGGTGACGATGCGTGTTGGAAGTGTTTCCAAGGTTGATGTGATCACCATCGCACGCTCTCTCTACCTTCGGGATTAGTATTGAACCTAAATAAGAGTTATTTGGTGTTTGCGTTGAGCATGAACATGATTAGATCATGTTCATTGCAATACGATTATTCATGTAAGTCGGAGAATAATGGTTATTCTGTTTACATAAATAATACCTTCAATGGTCATGCACCCAATGTGAATGGTTCATTGAAATCTCGATCATAGTAATACACATGTTCATAAAATTGATACCAAAAGATACAAAGTTAATAATGATAGTACCACATACTTGTGGCACTGCCGCTAAAAGTCATATTGGTGTAAAACGCATGCCGAAACTCCATGCTGATGGATCTTTGGACTCACTCGATTTCGAATCGGTTGAGACATGTGTACCATGCCTCTTGGGCAATATGACTAAAACCCCGTTTTCCGGCTTGATGGAGCGGGGAAGTGACTTATTGGAAATGATACATGTTGATGTATGCGGTCCAATGAATGTTGAAGCGTGCGGTGGATATTGTTATTTTCTTACCTTCACTAAAGATTTGAGTAGATATGGGCATATTTGCTTAATGAAACACAAGTCTGAAACGTTTGAAAAGTTCAAGCAATTTTAGAGTGAAGATTGAAGATCATCGTGACAAGAAGATAAAATGTCTACGATATGATCGTGGAGGTAAATATCTGAGTTACGATTTTGGTATGTAACTTAAGACAATGTGGAAATTGTTTCACAAACTCACGCCACCTGGAGCACCATAGTGTGATGGTGTGTCCGTACGTCGTAGCCGTGCTCTATTGGATATAGTACGTACTATGGTGTCTCTTATCGATTTTCCATTATCATTTTGGGGGTTATGCATTAGAGACAACTACATTCACTTTAAAATAGGGCACCATCTAAGTCCGTTGAGATGACACCGTATGAATTTTGGTTTGGCAGAAACCTAAGATGTCATTTCTTAATGTTTGGGGCTGCAACGCTTATGTGAAAAAGGGTTTTCACCTAATGAGCTCGAACCCAAAGCGGACAAATGCATCTTCATAGAATACCCTAACGTAACAGTTGGGTAAACCTTCTATCATAGATCCAAAGCACAAAATGTTTATTGCTAAAACGGGTCCTTTCTCGAGAAAGAGTTTCTCTCGAAAGAATTGAGTGGGAGGAAGATAGAACTTGATGAGGTTATTGAACCTTTGTTTCAACCAGAGAGTAGCGCAGCGCAGAATGTTGTTTCTGTGGAGCCTACGTTAGTTGAAGAGGAAGTTAATGATGATGATCATGAAGCTTCGGATCAAGTTACCATCAAACCTCGTAGGTCGACAAGGACGCGTACTGCTCCCGAGTGGTACGGCAACCCTGTCTTAGAGGTCATGTTGTTGGACAACGATGAACCTACGAGCTATGGAGAAGCGATGATGGGCCCGGATTCCGAGAAATGGTTAGAAGCCATGAAATCTGAGATGGGATCCATGTATGAAAACAAAGTATGGACTTTGGAAGTATTACCTGAAGGGTGAAAGGCAGTTCAGAACAAATGGATCTTTAAAAGGAAGACGGACGCGGACGGTAATGTCACCGTCTATAAAGCTCGACTTGTGGCAAAGGGTTTTTTCACAAGTTCAAGGAGTTGACTACGATGAGACTTTCTCACCCGTAGCGATGCTAAAGTCTGTTGGAATTATGTTAGCAGTTGCTGCATTTTTCGATTATGAAATCTGGCAGATGGATGTCAAAACAGAGTTTCCTTGACGGTTTCCGTGAGGAAAGGTTGTATGTGATACAACCAGAAGGTTTTGTCAGTCCTAAGGATGCTAAAATGTATGCAAGCTCCAGCGATCCTTCTATGGACTGGAGCAAGCATCTCGGAGTTGGAATATACGCTTTGATGAGGTGATCAAAGTTTTTGGGTCTATACAAAGTTTATAAGAAACTTGTATTTACAATAAAGTGAGTGGGAGCACTATAGAATTTCTGATAAGTATATGTGGATGACATATTGTTGATCGGAAATGATGTAGAATTTCTGGAAAGCATAAAGGGTTGTTTGAAAAGGAGGTTTTCAAAGGAAAACCTGGAATGAAGATACTTAAATATTGGGCATCAGGATCTATAGAGATAGATCAAGACGTCTGATAAAACTTTCAATGAGTACATACCTTGACAAGATTTTGAAGGAGTTCAAAATGGATCAAATGAAAGAAAGAGTTCTTTCCTGATTTGTAAGGAGTGAAGTTGAGTAAGACTCAAAGCTCGACCACGGCAGAAGAGAGAGAAAGGACGAATGTCGTCCCCTATGCCTTAGTCATAGGCTCTATATAGTATGACATGCTGTGTACCGCACCTGGTGTGTGCCTTGCCATGAGTCTGTCAAGGGGTACATGAGTGATCCAGGATTGGATCACTGGACAGCGGTCAAAGTTATCCTTAGTAACTAGAGGACAAAGGAGAAGTTTCTCGATTATGGAGGTGATAAAGAGTTCGTCGTAAAGAGTTACGTCGATGCAAGCTTTAAACACCAATCCGGACAACTCGGAATAGCAATCCGGATACGTATAATGGGACAGCCATTTGGAGTAACTCCAAGTGAAGTGTGGTAGCAGCGTCTACAATATGACATAGAGATTTGCAAAGAACGCACGGATCTGAATGATTCCAGCCCGTTGACTAGAACCTCTCTCACATGCAAAACGTGATCGAACCCCAGAACTCATTGGGTGTAAGATTCATGTAAATCACATAGTGATGTGAACTAGATTATTGACTCTAGTGCAAGTGGGAGACTGTTGAAAATATTTCCTAGAGGCAATAATAAAATGGTTATTATTATATTTCCTTGTTCATGATAAATGTTTTTTATCCATGTTATAATTGTATTGATTGGAAAATCAAATACATGTGTGGGTATATAGACAACAATGTGTCCCTAGTAAGCCTCTAGTTGACTAGCTCGTTGATCAAAGATGGCTAAGGTTTCCTAGCCATGGATATGAGATGTCATTTGATAACGGGATCACATCATTAGGAGAATGATGTGATGGACAAGACCATAACTATAAATGTAGCATATGATCGTGTCAGTTTATTGCTACAGTTTTCTGCATGTCAAGTATCTGTTCCTATGACCATGAGATCATGCAACTCACTGGCACCGAAGGAATACCTTGTGTGTATCAAATGTCGCAACGTAACTGGGTGACTATAAAGATGCTATACAGGTATCTCCAAATGTGTCGGTTGAGTTGGCATGGATCAACACTGGGATTTGTTGCTCCGTATGACGGAGAAGTATCTCATGGCCCACTCGGTAATACAGCATCACAACAAGCCTTGCAAGCAATGTGACTAAAGTGTTAGCCACGGGATCTTGTATTACGGAACGAGTAAAGAGACTTGCCGTTAACGAGATTGAACTAGTTATAGAGATACCGACGATCAAACCTCGGGCAAGTAACATACCGATTAACAAAGGGAACAACATACGGGATTATCTGAATCCTTGACATAGAGGTTTAACCGATAAAGATCTTCGTAGAATATGTAGGAACCAATATGGGCATCCAGGTCCCGCTATTGGTTATTGACCATAGAGGT
The DNA here is from genome assembly GCA_039707655.1 of Elymus sibiricus. NCBI lineage: Eukaryota > Viridiplantae > Streptophyta > Magnoliopsida > Poales > Poaceae > Elymus > Elymus sibiricus. The sequence continues at coordinate 97,066,170 of CM077675.1, read as the reverse complement.
GTCTCGGCCATGTCTACATAGTTCTCGAACCCGCAGGGTCTGCACACTTAAGGTTCGGTGACGTTTCGGTATAGTAGAGTTATGTATGGTGGTGACCGAAGGTTGTTTGGAGTCCCGGATGAGATCCTGGACGTCACGAGGAGCTCCGGAATGGTCCGGAGGTAAAGATTGATATATAGGAAGTCCTGTTTTGATCACCGAAAAAGTTTCAGGTACTTCGGTAGTGTACCGGGGGTGCCGGGAGGGTACCGGGGGCCATCGGGAGGGGTGTCTCGACCCAAAGGACCTCATGGGCTGTGGGAGGAGTCAAACCAGCCCCTAGTGGGCTGGCCGAACCCCCCACTAAGGCCCATGCGGCTAGGGGTGGAAAAAACCCAAAGGAGGAAAGGTGGAAAGGGTTTCCAAGTGGAGAGGAGGAATCCTACTCCTAGTAGGATTGGAGTAGGACTCCTCCACCTCCAATTTCGGCCAAACCTTGAGGGTTTGAGGCTGCCTCCTCCCCTCCCTCCCTCCTATATATACTAGAGGTTTTAGAGGTGAGGGCTAACCCTAATTGCCACGTGCTCCCTCTTCTTCCTCTAGATCGTTTTCTCCTCTAGTCTAGTTTCGGCGGTGCTTAGGCGAAGCCCTGCCGGAATAGTTCCACCACCATCACCGCCGCGCCGTCGCGCTGCCGGAGAACTCATATACCTCTCCACTCCCTCTTGCTGGATCAAGAAGTCGGAGATCGTCATCGAGCTGTACGTGTGCTGAACGCGGAGGTGCCGTCCGTTCGGCGCTAGATCGGAAGGACCGTGATTGGATCGCGGGACGGATCGTGATTGGATCGCGGGACGGATCATGATTGGATCGCGGGACGGATCGTGATTGGATCGCGGGACGGCTTGCGATTTGGATCGCGAAGACGTTCGACTACATGAACCGCGTTTCTTAACGCTTCCCGCTTAGCGATCTACAAGGGTATGTAGATCCACTCTCCCTCTCATAGATGCTCATCACCATGGATAGATCTTGCGTGTGCGTAGGAAATTTTTTGTTTTCTATGCAACGTTCCCCAACAATTGGATCGCGGGACGCTCGGCGATTTGGATCGCGAAGACGTTCGACTACATCAACCGCGTTTCTTAATGCTTCCTGCTTAGCGATCTACAAGGGTATGTAGATCCACTCTCCCTCTCGTTGATGCTCATCACCATGGATAGATCTTGCGTGTGCGTAGGAAATTTTTTGTTTCCCATGCAACGTTCCCCAACAGATCTCCCTCCTCGTATCCTCTGGGGCGAAGGGGAGTCCGAGCGCAGTCTTCTCTAAGCGGTCGCCCATCGTCCAAAGGTCGTTTGCCATACGAACCGCCTCTCAGAGGATGAGTCTGGCTGACATCACGGTTGTCATGCCGACGCCCCCCATACGGGCCTCTCGGAGGAGGAGGGGAGTATTGGCGCTTCCCATACGCGTACGGGTTGTGCGCCGACTGGACCATTTCCGCTCAGACGGACTTGCTGTGGATCCGTAGGTGTGATTGGGACATCTCGGAGTTTTGTTTTAGGGCGGTCTTCAGCAGAGCTTGTGTCTGTCGAATGCCCTCCCCAGCTGCAGAATCGGACGACTGAATAGATTCAGCTATCCGAGTGGTCGCAGCTAGGTTCTCCATCGGCGTGCGCATCGTCGGGATCTTGGGTGGCTTGTCCTCTGGGTACAGTCGCCGTCGATTATGACTGGAACTAGGTTGCTCCCTAGCCGCGCGATCGTCGAGTACCTGCTGGAGTCGCTCCAAACATTCGCGCTCGGCCAACGTGGCCTGGCGCGTAGTCTCTAGAGCTATCTCCTCTGGGGACGTCCCCGTGATCGGAGTGAGCAGGACCTCATCGTCCCTCCTCCTCCTCTCCTCCCGTTGCTCCCGAGTGAGAGGTTGAGGAAAATAAGTGTCGTCGAGACAGTCGTTGTTACGACCGCCTTCGCGGCCATGAGAGCCGCCCACGGAGAATCCAGGAGCCCCATGATCAGAGGAGTGTGCCATTAACACCTCTGCAGCGTTGCCACTGCTCGCATATTCGGACTCGTCGGACAATTCGTCACCCGATGAGGGCGACAAATCGACGGTGGGCTCACCAGAGTCGAGCATGGTGACCTGCTCGGAAGAAGGCCGCTGCGCCGCGACGTGCTTGAGCCACCGCTGCAGCCGCGATCGCCTGGAGCGCTTGCGGCGGCTTGACGTCGTACGGACCGGTGCAGGGCCATATGGCTCCGGCGGCTGCCGCGTGAGGATCCCCCGCTCCGCCGCGCTAAAGTGTGTTGCGCCGGTGGCAGGGAATGAATCGGGGTCTAGCGGCGCATCATGCAGCCACGCCGAACCATCAGCAATGAAGCGAAGGCTGCCGAAGAAGATCTCGCCGCCGAGTGCCAACAGGTTGACCGAAAAGGATGAATCACCATTTACGCCGGAGTTCGCTAGAACTGCCGCCCCACGGTGGGCGCCAACTGTCGTGGGAGTAATACTGACAGTAGTACGGGGGCTACGAAGGAGTAGGGCGAAGCCTAGCTAAGGCACAAGTGTAACACTCGGAATTTACGAGTTCGAACCCCACTCGGAAGTGGTAACAGTCCTACGTCTCGAGCCCTGAGGCTTAGTGTTTGCTTTTAGTAAGGTTCTGATTACAGAGAGTTCGTAACCCTCGTTCTGGCGCCTGGGGGTGGCTTATATAGAGTGCGCCACCACCTGCCAAATGCCATTACGAGGGCCATTAATGCTAGTAACTGTCAGGGTTACTGGAAACTTCCGTGTTAACTACGGGCGTTACAGGTAACGTGTTGTTCATGGTACTTTATGTGAGTTAAGTCCCTCGAACGTTAGAGCTCCCAAGTCGTCCATGCTTCCTCATGTCCGAGTACCGAAGCGTGGCCGACTGGCTGGTCAATGTCCGAGTGGCTCCAAGAATCCGAGTGTATCTTGTACCTTCGTCCGAATGTTGAAGTAGTCCAGGGACTTCCATAAACTTGTAGGACCCCAGGAGTGCCCTAGATTAGAGGTCTGTGACCCTACCCAGGGTAGGTGACCTCGTCACCGGGAATAATAGGGCATGGGAGACGGCGGTGGATCGGGTCCCGTGAGCCGGCTAGTGTCTCATGTCCTACTCTACCTCGCCGGCGGTGGTACCGACACTACGAGGGGCGCAGCCAGCCGCCGGACATGGGCATGTCGGAGCCGGACAACCTCCGCTTAGTATTAGGGTTACGTTACATGTAATAATATGGATTTGAGGTTTCTAATTTAAGGTATCCGTATGTAGAGTCCATTATTTGAGGCGTGACCGGTCAGTGTCCTCGGACGCGCCCGGTCGCGTCCGCGGGCGTTTGAGGGGCCGGATTTGCAAGTTGCGGTTGTAGATGCTCTAAGAGCATTAAGCGTAGCAGTGATCTTAACGTTCTTATATTTTTTGGAGAGGAAGTACATTATAGAAACAATGCATAATTATCTCACATCTAAGCGTGATGTCATCCTAATGTGGTCCCCCGTTAACATTTAACTATGCATACAATTTGTTGTATTGTTGTTTGTTTTGTCTCATTGTTTGGATGGAGAGTTTGTAGAGAACCAGCTCTCTAAAAATGTGATTTCTGTTACAACCGCCTAAAAACTTGTTTGGGATATCTAACTAAACCGTGGATAAGTACTACTGAGTTTTATAAAATCTCAAAAAGCCAGTTTATAGAAAAACGACTAATAGTCGTTTTTCTACAAACGCGTTCTCTACCGTCGCGCTGGCCAGTACCCCGCACGGCCTATTTAGCTATTTGGATGCATCGGCGGGTTCAGCTTCATCGTCTACCTATTCATTAACACTTTGTCGTCTACTTTTGCGCCCAAATGTCGTCCTTGCTGGTAGCTCCGGCGATCGTCACCGACGCAGTCCAACACCGGCACCGCGACAGCGGCGACGTCAAACCCAGCGATCCTCGTCCTCTGCCGAGACAACGTCGCCACGGCCGGCAACGGCTCGTCCGGCCCGCCATGTTATCTCCGCCATGCTCAACTTGGGCGTGGCCAGCACCGCCGCTGCCAGCGTCCTGCTTCATACCGGCGTGCACCCGCCCATGTACGGGCGTCGCTGCCACTGCTACGTCCACCTGCTGCGTGCACATCATAAGCTAGCTAGCAGGAGAGTGATACATGTGTGCCATGCAGCATGCAAGGAAGAAGACGAGAGAAACAAGCAGAGGAAGGCTTCGAGCGAAGAGCCATGGCCTCTGGCCTCTGGGACGAGCAGAAGGCAACTGCGTAAACGTGGTTTCCCTTTTTTCCATCCAAACAAGGTATTGTATAGACTCATCGTAACAGAAAAACTAACAAAAACTGGTTTTCCTAAAAATCCTCTAAAAACCAGTTTTCCAAAATCTCACATCTAACTCTTCGTATCCAAACAACCACTTAATAGGACGCGCCGGATTGGGCTGACCCATTGGTGTCAAACTGGCAGGGGTCACGCGCAAAAATCCGCAAAAACAATGCGATGCGCGTGTTACGATTCGAACCACAAACCTCTTGTTCGTGCACAGCCACTGCAACTGACAAATGAGTAGCGAGAAGATTGAAGAACTAATGGAAGTGGCGTAACTAAACATTACTTTAAAAATGCAAAAAAGGAAATCTTATTTTGAACACTGTTTATTAAATATAGACATTTTCTGTCGAATGTAATTATTTTAAAATTTCAAAACGCTTTTTGAAAACGCGGGATTTTTTGAATTGCTGGACAAACTAAACTTATATACAAAAGGATATGACTCAAAAAGTGTCTTATCTCATTTGTATACAAGTATGATATTTCGTAAAAAGGTCGGAACTAACTTAATGGGTTGGGTAATAAACATCATATAGATGGTTACTTAAAAAAAACACGAAAACTTGGGTCCCTCCAACTCGGTTGCATATCTTTAAAGAAAAAATAAAAATGGGTCAAATATGGGCTTGCAACTGAGACATTTAGAAACATGGGTTGGACCCAAAAAATAAAAAAATAAACAATGTTGAACAGCTAAAAAGGGCCTAAAAAAGGGGGCTAGTAAGTGTGAGGGTCGGGAGTCACATTTTGTTATTGAAGATGGAGTTGTACCTGTGATAAAAATTGGTTGCTCACCCTAGTTGTAAGTTGATGTGAACTTGTAATTATGATAAAAGGCTTGGAGGCCAATGACAAGTTGGTGGTGGAACTATCGCCGACTTATAACTGGCCTAGTTGTGAATGGGCTCCATCCTCAACTCGCAAATGGGCTTAAAGTTTTTTTTGTCACCACAGTTTGCAAGTCCATCCTTGGCTTACAACTAGCACCGGCCCTTTTTGGTTCTCCGCTCCGTTTTGTTCTTGGATCCTAGTTGCATGCCCACCATGTACATGCAATGGTTTTTTTTTGTTACTTAGTTTTGAGCCTATTTGGGAGTTGAGGCTAGACTTGCAATAGGGATGAAAACAAACGACGGGCTCAGTTGTGAGTCGTGGGTGAACTTGCAACTAGACAACTACAAGACTAGTCGAGGGTGGACTTGTAACTCGGATGACAAACAAACTACTGACCCAGTTGCGAGTTGAGGGTGGACTTGCAACTAGGATGGAAACAAATTATGGACCCGGTTGTGTGTCGAGGATGAGCTTGCAACTGAGACAACTACACAAAAGTACTATAAAAGAAAGTTCGAGCCCAATTGCATGTACACATCCTCCGTCTCTTTGTAGTTGTCGGTCCTCCCAACTCTAACATCGTACACGTACGGCCTCCACAATCACTTCCACTTGATCACTACCGTCGTTCGCTTGACCCACCTCTGCCTCGACCATCATGTGAGGCGTATCGAAATCATCAAGAGGAGCACTCAAATCTACCGCATTCTCGGCCACATTTTAGTATATGTTGAGTTCATTTTAGTAAAGGTGTTGGGGCGGCGCCAACATGCACAACAGAGGGAGGTGTGGGCGGACAGAGCTGCGACGCATGATATGGGGCACCCGAGGGCTGCGTCTACTCCATCCAGTCGGTTTCCGGCGTGGCGGGCCGAACGACGAGATAAAAGGCGAGATTGGAGGCGACGTCGGCGGCCCAGGAGGCGGGAACCGATGTTGCTTCACACCAAGGAAAGAGGATCCAGCAAAAACAGGGCCAAATCTCGTAGATATGATGAAAATGGCCCGAGGTATGTAGGATATCGTAAAAAAGATCACGAGACGACCGATTTTATGGGATCTATTCGGGACAAAAAAAATCACGCATGCCCACTAAACAGGCGGTTATTATTTCGGAAGGCTTGGTTTATCGGAACCATGGCTAGAGATGCTCTAATAAATGTGATCTCCCGGATGGAATAGCTCTGGTTGCCTAGAAGAACGAGTTTTGCTACACCTACGAAGGGAGGTTTACGTAAGGCTGGTCATAGTGGGAGTAACATAAGAGCATCTCCAACAAAGGCGCTAAATAAGCCGCGCGCGTTAAAAATAATGGTTTTTGTGCGTCGGAGACAAGAAAACAGCATTCCAGCGGACGTGTTAAAATAGAGCGCGCACAAAAAACTTTAGCGCACATGGTATAAAGCGGTGTCCCGGGCTGCAAATTCGGTGGGCCGGATTGTGCGCGCTGCTTGGGGTGAGCTGCTGTAAGTGGGGCCGCCGGATTGGGCGCCGTATTTTTGTACATCTGAAAAACCTCTTCGGCGCTCGAGTAACATACTGTAATATGTTACCATCACATAGCGCTTCCCAATGCATAATGAGTCTATAAAACAACAAATGTGGGTATCTATGTTACTACACCTATGACACTACCCACTATGAAGGTAATAACATAACCTAGTAACATATGCATATTACTAGTGTAAGAGCATCTATAGCCGGCCCTAGCAAATGTGACCCCTTAAACGCCCGCGGATCCGTTTTGAGCCTGTTAGCAGCAAGCCATGCCCGTGATGGTAGCGACCGGTGTGAGTGCACGGTCGAGTCCATGGCGTGTGTGGCGCGTGCGTGCGTTGTGTGTGCTCGTGGCATGCGTGTGTGTCGCTGGGTAGGCGTGAGAGCCGGTGCTAGCTAGCCAGGCCGAACTTGGTGGCCGCTAGGCGTGGTTGTTAGCGCATGCATGCAGGAGGTAGTTAGCGGGTCTGTTGCGAGCGGCCACGGTGAGCGCGTCGTGTGCGTGGCCGAGCGGATCGCTCGCGAGCAGCGGAGTCAGCAGGCGTTCGTGCATACGTGCGCACAGGTAACGTGGGAGCTGCGCTGCCGTGGGACTACAAAAGGCCCGGCCACGAGTGTGTTTGTACCTGGAGTTGCCGAGCATGTAGCCTGTGAATACAAAGAAAAGATTGGGGCGTTCGTGCGCCCACGGCGGCGTTCGTGCGCCGGCCGGGAAAAATTCTTGTGTCCTGTGTCCATCGTCTGAGAGCTGTGAGTGAGAGGGCGAGGAGAGAGCTAGGGCAAGGTCCGACACCAACAATTGGTATCAGAGCTTGGTTGGCTTGGGCGTGGTTCGTGGTGCCGGAGGCATACCGGCGATGGCGGCGTTCGTCGGCGGCTGCGTGGATCTCCGGGCCGTGTGTCGGCCCGTGGAGGTGCGCGGCGTGGCGGCTGTCATGGCGGACGCGGAGGCGGCGCGCAGTGAGTCCGCGACGAGCGCGGCGGACAAGAAGGCCGAGGCGACGCGGCTGCGGCGCACGGCAAGCGCATGACGACGACAAGAAAGGGCTCCTGCTGGCAGGCCACGCGGCGAGGTCGTGGCTTAAGGGGAGAATGTTAGACATAATCCACGCCTGTGTGCGCGCGCGCGTCGAGCTAGGCGCCGCTGCGTGGCCGTGGCGAATGTGTCCGTGACATGCAGTGGTTAGTTGGCCGGAACGAGCGGAAGTGCTGCAGCGTGCCGTGCGGCTGTGAGCGGTGCTCGTGCCGTTGCTGCGTGTGGACGTGGTGGCCGGGTCTTGAGGATCATACGTACATGTAGGAGTTAGTTCCATGTAGTTAGTAGGTTAGTGGCTGGCGTGTGTGCGTGCGTGCGTGGTGGCCACGGCGTTGTAACTAGCTACATGTGTGTTAGGCTGGGTATAAAAGCCCCTCCCAATGTACTGATGCGTGGCGCCGGTATGAGCCGAGCCTAGGAACCAGAGATGAGCGTAGTCTTCGCCGGGACCGTGGTATGCGCCCGGTCGGCTGTGAGAGAGAGCTTCTCTGGATAGGCTGCGGTGTGTTGCCGCGCCAGGGTATGTGCCCAGTAAAGTGAGGCCGTTCGTGCGGCGGAGGCGTTTGTGCGCCGGAAAAAAATCGTGTGCTCCATCTTCCACCTTTGTTTGTGCGAGTGAGAGAAAGAGAGCTGGTATCGGGTTTGTCCCAACAATTGGCATCAGAGCATCGGGTTCGGAGGAGCTCGCCGGCGATGGCGCTCGTCCCGTACGGCGGCGGATCGGGCGGAGCACGGTGATGCCGTGCGTGCGGGGAGCGCGGCGGCCGCGGCGGACCTGCGTGGTGGCGCAGAGGCTGCGGTGGCGCGGCGTGGCTCGGCGGAGAGAAGACCGCGCTCCTGGACGCGCCGGGCTGGCCGCGTTGCCTGCGTCAGTGCGCGGCATGGGCGTGAGCTGGAGGCGTGTGGAGCGCGGCGACAATCGCCGAGGAAGAAGACGAGGGGTGGGCGTGATCGTGCGGGCTCGCCGCGAGCCGTGCGCGTCTGTGCGCGTGGTGGCCGCGGGCGGAGCGGGCCGATCGGGGCGCCGGCTGGGTAGGGAGCGTGCGGGTCGTGCCCCGCGCAGGCCCAGGTATAAAAGCCCCATGCTGATCACGGCGGAGTGCAGCGTCAAGCGTCGAGGAGGCCGTAGGAGCGGCCATGGCGCGACGTCGACGACGAGCCTGACATGTGCAAGGGTCATGGCTTGGGGTGTGAATGTTAGCAGCAAGCCATGCCCGTGATAGTGGCGACCGGTGTGAGTGCACGGTCGAGTCCATGGCGTGTGTGGCGCGTGCGTGCTTTGTGTGTGCTCGTGGCATGCGTGTGTGTCGCTGGGTAGGCGTGAGAGCCGGTGCTAGCTAGCCAGGCCGAACTTGGTGGCCGCTAGGCGTGGTTGTTAGCGCATGCATGCAGGAGGTAGTTAGCGGGTCTGTTGCGAGCGGCCACGGTGAGCGCGTCGTGCGCGTGGCCGAGCGGATCGCTCGCGAGCAGCGGAGTCAGCAGGCGTTCGTGCGTACGGGCGCACAGGTAACGTGGGAGCTGCGCTGCCGTGGGACTACAAAAGGCCCGGCCACGAGTGTGTTTGTACCTGGAGTTGCCGAGCATGTAGCCTGTGAATACAAAGAAAAGATTGGGGCGTTCGTGCGCCCACGGCGGCGTTCGTGCGCCGGCCGGGAAAAATTCTTGTGTCCTGTGTCCATCGTCTGAGAGCTGTGAGTGAGAGGGCGAGGAGAGAGCTAGGGCAAGGTCCGACACCAACAGAGCCCCTATAATTTGGTCCGCGCAGCCACACTCCTCATATTCTTCCTCATATGTCCGATTACTTGCACGTGATTGGTGAAGAAAAAGAGAGAGAAAGAAAAGAATGAATAAAGAAAAAGAAAATGTGATCCGGAGTGGGGCCGCGTCCTACGTGTCGGACTGCCCGGGCGCGCCCGGGCGCGTCCACGAGCCCTTCTATTGTCCCATATTTGAGATGGATATGTGGGGTGCCGGTCAGTCCGGACGTTTGAGACGGATACGAGGGATCCGATTAAGTCGCTTTTTTGTGACGGATCAGTGACCGAAAGGACCTTTCGAAACGCTTGAGGAGCATATAGGGGTCCGGCTGTAGATGCCCTAAGTTACTCCCCACTATGACTAGCAGTTTGACATGTTTTGATTGGGACTAATTAGGGGCGCAGTTTAGTCAGTGGAGTGAGCTATTTACATAGGTTTTCGTAATAGCCCTGTAGCTTTATTCCTAGAAGAACAGAGCGCATAGGATCAATCACCCAAAAGATTTGTTCGTGATTTCCAGCGATGTTGCCGACTCCGGCCTCGCCAGCGCTCGTACCCCTCCATGGCCTGCTCCGCGCGCCGCAGCACGTCCTCCTCGGACGCCAGGAGCTGCTGCACCGCCCCGCCTCCGCCGCGGCGAGTCCGGCCTTCGCCTTCGCCGCCTCAGCCTCCGCGGCCCGCTTCAACGCCGCGAGCTTGGCCCTCTTCTTCACCGCCTCCTCGCGAGCCGCGGCGAGCTCGGCCTACGCCTCCCCAGCCCGCTTGTCCTTCTTGAGCTCCCGCAGCGCTGCGGCGAGATCGTCCCTCGCCTTTGCCTGCAGCTTCGCTTCTGCCACCCGCTTCGCCTCGGCAATCTCAGACTTTGCCTCCTCCAGCTGCCCCCGCAGCGCCGCGGCCTCGCGCTCCCTGGCCACCAGCTTCTCCTCCAGCTCGAGCGCGTAGCGCAAGGAGAACGACGCGCAGTTCGCCGCCTGAAAACAAATCAACGCGATCGATCCGACTCCGGACAAGCAGCTACCCATGGAACGATTTGGCGAAACATTTGCTGGCATACCTTCAGAATCGCAGCGTAGCTCGCCTTGACGACCTCGGAAGGCTCGCTCGCCGCGAACGCACGCTCCAGCGGCGGCGCGACGTCGCCCTGGAGCAGCTCACGCGCAGCCTCCCAGTCCGTGGTGTCTCCGTCGTGCCTGCTGGGAATGTGCTGTGGCTTCCCGGAGAAGCCCGGCGGTGTCGAGCACCTCCGGGGCAGCGGCGTGTCCGGCGCCGAAAGAGGCAGAACCTCCTCGTCGCCGGTGGCTTCCTCCCGAATCCTCTTCTTCGCCGGCGCTTGCGCGGCCGCCTTCTCCGCAAGCATACACTTCATCATGTCGTGGACATCCTCGTAGTTGACTTCCTCCAGACCCCTCTTCTCCCCGCACAGAGCTGGTGACCCTGCTTCGTTGCTGCCCGGCTCGGCTTTCACGGCCAAGGCCGACGCCGACGCTTGCGCGGCCGCCTTCTCCACGAGCATAGTCTTCATCATGTCGTAGACGGAGGGATCCATGCCTAGCACGCGGCAGCAACATGAGCGCTCGAAAAAACAGGGGAATCAGAGGGATTTCGATGCTCGGATACCTTTGGAACTGGGAGTAATAGGAGTAGATGGCGGCGGCGGCGGCGATGCCGTGGTGGCTATCATGGCGGCGGCAAGGTTGCCGTTGCAGAGATACGTCCTGAGATCAACGGCGGCGCCCTCGTGAACGCGCAGCAACTTGTCCGCTCATTTGTTTTCCTCAGCGGTGAGCACCGGCTTCATGAGTGTGCTCTTGGACGGCTCGACCCACTCCACGGCGCAAGGCCACGGCTCCGGCGAAGAGAGGAAGAAGAACTCGCGTTTCCTGTCCTTGAGAGCAATGGAGTTCGGGTTCGGCATCCCCGTGAAGCGCAGGCCGGGGCCGTCCCTGGGTCGGAAAGTGTACCAGCCTTCTTTGTGCTCCTGGGAGAGATCGTACAGCAGGAAGAAACACCGGAACACCGCGAGCGACGGCGGCACGCCGGCGGAGTGGCAGAGCACGAGGAAGCCGGCCATGACGCGCCACCCGTTGGGCGTGATCTGGGCCGGTGCGAGGCCGAAGTGGGCGAGCGCGTCGCGGAAGAAGCCGCGCAGCGGGACGCGCATCCCGGCCTCCAGCGCGCGCGAGTACACGCAGATGGCCCCCGGCGGCGGCGGCGAGTTCGCGCGCAGGTCGCCGGCGGGGAGCGCGGTGAACCCCGCGGGGACGCCGTGCTCCTTGCAGAGCGCGTCGACCTCGCGCTGAGTGTCCAGGATCGAGGCGAAGCCCTCGGCGCCCGCGGGCCTGCACGTCGCGGCGGCGACGGCGTGGCCCGGGTTGGCGGAGGGAGAGGAAAGCATGGCGACGTTTGTCTTCCTCGCTGCTCGCTGTCCCGTCCTGCGGTACCGCGGATGGATGAACGCGCAGACGAGAGTGCGCCCTCAGTCAGTTCACTAGTATGACATGTAGATGGAGTAACTGTTTATGCTATGCATCACCTGTAATAATTTTGCGGATGATGAACGCGCAGATGGAGTAACTGTTTATGCATCGCCCGTAATAATTTTGCAAAGCTGTGGGAATTGTTCATGTTGAAACATGTAGCACATCCCTGATTTGCTTTAGATTCTTTTGTATTTTAAATTTAAGATGCACAACATGGAATGAGACTATCCATAATGGGAAGTAACATAGAGTAGTAACATGCATATGTTACTAGTCTAAGTTACTACCTTCACAGTGGATAGTAACATAGTGGTAGTAACATTGAGCCTTTCATTTATTAACTTATAGACTCATCTTGTCTTGGTATGCGTTATGTTACAGTAACATGCTAAGTTACTCATTTTCTCTCTCTTCTCATTAATTAGTTGTCACATCATATTTTTTGCTTAGGTGACATCTATGTTACTACCTATGTTACTCCCATTGTGGGTAGTCTGAGCACGTAACTAGTTTCGACTAGTCCGTAGTGATGAACTGTAGGCGTAGGTGGTGCATGTAGTATTCCCAAGAGAACTCGAAAAGTGCCCCAACTTTTGAAAGATAGGGTCTTCTTCTTTCTTCGAAATTGACTATATCGCAGTCAATTCAAAAATATGTATTTCAAAGTCTGTCTACAAAAATTGGTAATCACACGAGCCTCGTGTCTCGATCGGATGGTTTTATAGCAATTACTTAGAAATAGTTATCTCGTAGTTGCCTTACTAGCATGGTCGCCATGACTATAATACATTCGTGGCAGAACAACATACAAGCATAATATTTTTTTTGCGAATAAACTTACAAGCATATTAACCACAAGCTCGGTAGCACGGCCAACGTTTGTCAACATTGTATGCTCAAAAATGCTAGCACTGAACAATCTAATGCTAAGACATTGAAGAACATGGTGCTAAGAAAATAAACGTGGTAGAATGGGTTCTAGTAGTAGAACCGTGTACTAGCTTAGAGTTTCCCCTATATTCATCCTAGATGTTCTCTACTTAGGACGCGTTTGGTTACCTGCATTATCCTCAACCAGGCCCGTGGGGAAGAAAATGACCTGTTTGGTTGCCTAGCCCGCATAGAAATTTTGGCCCGCACGAACCTTAAAGCAGTGCTCAGCCAGGCCCGCTAGGAACGGCCGAATCTGCAGTTTCTAGCAAGTTAGGCCGGGGCGATGCAGGGGAGGGGAACGCCACGCTCCGCAGCTGCGGACAAGGAGATTGCGGGAGCGATGGCGCGTCTTCGAAAAAACGGCAGGACGAATTCGCGTCACCGCCCGCCGATTCACAGTCGCCCTATATAGCCAGGGTGACCGGCGCGCTAAAAGTCCCGCCACCCCCCCCCCTCGAGCTCTCACTCTGACCCAGTTCCACTTCGACGACGAGGTAAGCGGTGCAACTACTCCGGCGACCGGTTGGCTACAGCGGCGGATCCACTCCTCCTCTTCTCCTTCGTGCCGCACCTCCCCTGAGGCTCCTCCGATGGCGTCTGTAAGTTCAACGACCCCCTCCCCTCTACTAGTTCTAGCTAGATCTGGATGATCTGTTCGACTGTGATGTTGCAATAGCTAGTTGGGATGGATTTGAAGCATGCTAGGGGTTGTTTCCATGATTGTTTGCTTGGATGTTCATGGATGGATTGGTAGTATGCTTGGATGTTTATGGATGGATTGGTAGTATGCTTGGATGTTCATGGATGGATTGGTAGTATGCTTAGATGTTCATGGATGGATTGGTAGTATGCTTAGATGTACATGGATGGATTGATAGTATGCTTAGATGTATCGTATGGTAGTGTGCAAGTGTTGAAAAAGATCATCCATATGTGTCCATGATTAGTGATGTCTTGAACCAGATCATCCATTTGTGCATGTTTTATTGTTTGTTCATACCATCAATGTGTAGTGTGTTGTCCATGTTTACAGTTAGTACGTATTGTCACTGTGTACTCTGTTGTGCTGTTGATGACGCTTACGTTTGTAGGACATGAGCACGCAAGAGTTTAGTCTGGCCATCGTGTTGTCCGAGAGCCAGTTCCCGGCGTCCTACGTCGAGGACTCCCAGGCTAACATCGACCTGATGCCTCTTGATTCAGAGGTTTTCGAGGTGCCGCCTATGGTTCCTCCATTTGTGTTGGCTCAGCCCAATGTTGTATCTCATGTGGCTGCTCGAAAGGCAGCCGCAAAGGAGAAGAAGGATGGCAGGGGATGAAGCATGAAATTGCAGCCGTTCCTCTCCACTTTTGCGCTTAACAAGATGTATGAGATCATATTTAGTAGAGTGCGGACTAACAAGGGGTTCAAGGAGGTGCACTTGAACTCTGTGGCAAAGCACGTCTTCGAGTTTTGCGGACAGGAGGTCACCTCGACCCAGGTGTACAACCACCTAAGGAAGTGGAGAACAGGGTGGATCATCTCCTCCAAGCTAAGAGACCTGAGCGGTGCTTCATGGGATAAGGAGACCTGCACGATCCTGTTGGAGGCAGAGGGCTACCAACTCCACATCGCGGTTAGCTCACAAACCATGCAATTCTAACTGATCAGTTGTTTAAGCCTATGAGCCATTGCCGGACTAACTAACCATCACTCTTTCTTTCTTAGGCTCACCCAAGGACGCAGAGTTCCTCAACACACCTATCCAGAACTACCACCAGATGCAACAGATCTTCTCCTTCGGGCTCGCAACCGGCAAGCATGTCATGGGATCTAGTCAGTCGCTCGGCTCACCGATGCCCTTGATGCCTGACTATCGAGATACCCAGGAGTCAGACACCATCAACATTGATGCTCCTGCGAAGGATGGTGAGCATGTTCCTGTGGTTGACAGGAAGAGGAAGTGGGCAGGCTTCATGGAGGAGGAGCCGACCGTCTTCAGCAGCATGACTCAGGCAGTGAAGGAGGTGGCCACCGCCATCAGAGAGAGCAAGACGGTCGACGTCCACCCTGACCTCTACGACGTCGTCATGGAGCAAGTTGGCTTCAGCCCAGAGGCTCGCATGGTGGCTCTCAGCCACCTATTGGACAACAAAGCCCAGGGTGTTGGGTTTGTTGCCATGGGAGAGGCACACGGGGTGCTCTGGCTAAGGACCTAGCCGGGCAAGCACTACTACTAGAGTTGCTTCTGCTTGTGACGGCGGAGTGCATGATCCTCGACGGTGATGGCGATGATGACAACGATGACGATGATGGCGTATATTTTGTGTAGTTAGGGCTTGAAAACCATCTTATGGTCTGTATATTTTGGTAAGGTGGTATATACTAACCCCTCACGGTGATCACGAACTTGCGGTGGTAGGATTACACCTTCTTTTGGATGTGTTGGTAGGATGACACCATAGTAGTGGTAGGTTGAACTTGCTATGTCATACGATCATGCATGCTTACTAATGTTGTTCTGCTCCATTGCTTGTGTGCTTCATTGCTTGCTCGTGGAGTGCTCCATAGCTTGTGTGTTCCAATGCTTCTTGCTTCAACTTATTTATCTTTTGCACTGCTAGGTCAAGTGGTATGCGGTGTTCGTCGGAAGAACTCCAGGGGTTTACAGTTCATGGGAAGCTTGCAGCCAACAAGTTTTAGGGTTTACCGACGGCAGCCAGAGAGGGTTTAAGACTAGGCAGGCGGCAGAAGCTGCTTACGCCAAGTTCGTGCGAGAGCACGCATGTAGCAAGGTTGACATTGGCAAGGTGGATCGTCAGTTTGGACTGAAGAACTCCATCATCTTCGTCCAGTTCATCGCCGTTGTAGTAATGTGGTGTTGGTGTGATCGGTGTGATCGTGTGTAAGGTGTTGTAGTAGTGGGTAAGCATATCAAGTAGGGTACAAGGTGAGCACAACTCTATGCTCGTATGCAATCAAACAACGTGCACTCGTGTGAGCACTTGCAATGCGAGCAACCAAACACGGAGCAAAGAGGCCACGCTGCGATGCATGCAGAGGATATGAAGGCAACCAATCAATATGTAGATGTTGTTTTTTTGCCTGCATATGCTCAGCCAGACCTAACTGAGTCAAGCATGCAAATGGGCAAAAAGCGCCCTTATACTGAGTGACTCACTCATCTTCTCCCGCTTATGTCCACCTTAGAGAGAAAAATATAAAATAAATTTATTATTTTCTAAAACAGAGGCAAAAACTTTGGCTGATCTCATTAATAAAGAAGAAGATAATTGTCCGACACAAACACATTTGCGGTTCAACTTGCTCCGGTGTGCAAGGAGCTTGCAAATTTTCTTCATCTTTGGACAATCAATGAGCCCGTGAAAAAAAAAATCGCTGACAAAAAGTAGGCAACATTTTTTTTTGCTAGAGCTCATCGGATATCATTTCACAACAAAATTTGTACACAAGTAGTGCACCCAAGTATCTTGGGTGCCAAAAAAATCAGATTTGTTTGATTGTTTTTAATATCTTTTCAAATTTACCGTTCACCCAGAGTACTTTTTTTTTGCCATCGGCTCCTCGCGTGTCGAAAGACCACAAAAAATTTCACGCACCTTGCGCATGTAAGCATATTGGATTTTTTTTTTAAAAAAATACTGTTCATCCAGTCAAACACGGCCAAAATCTGGGCGGTCAAACCAGTCAAATCTGGTTTTGGACTAACCTTGACCGATTTGAGACTTAAATGACCAAATGTGTACCTAGTAATCTTGAGAAACCAAGTCTATATTTTTGAGAAACTTAAGGAACGAAGAACATACTTTATCTACGGAGAATGGGACTGCCTAGTGACAGGAAAAGCTGTAAATATATGTAGTAATCGTATATGCCATGCTAGTAAAAACGTGGAGGGACATGCACTCGTGAGGTGAAAAAGAAAGCTACGACTGCTATGGTGATACTAGGGTTCAAATTAGAGGCAATAATAGTTTTTTTTTTTTGAAAAGGAGGATGACCCCCGGCCTCTGCATCAGGACGATGTATGTAGCTATATATTATTAATAAAGCAAAATCCAGCAGCCGAACACCATCGACCCGGAAAAAAAGCGAAAAACAAACCCTGAGACCATATACCTCGCGACAGTTACTTCCCCAGATAACCACTGACCCTATGATACAAGACACAACATAAACGAAAAATACACAACTCCTAGGCTATCCCTTCAAGAAATAATCACCGCACGTGCGCCGATGATGACGAGTCCACCACAAGGTTGAACTTTGGATTCTCATCCCCAAAGCAAAGCTTCAATGCACCACCTTCAACAAGGACACGACCAGTGATCTTGTGTTTCCACCGGAGTGCATAAGCTCGTCGTTGAAGCTGTCTGTACCATCCGCCTTTATCCGTCTACCGACACCTTGATAGCTGGATACCTCTGGAGGAGACTACGAAAGACAAAGAAGTCCCATACCGCCTGCCTCCTGCTACTGTCGCACCACCTTCGATCCAACAACAAGAGGCTAAACTTGACACCTTCGCCAAAGCCGCCGTGCATCACCTGCCGGTAGCAGGCATGACTTGACGTCTCCGTATAAGACGCCGTGCGTAGCATCCGCCGGTAGCACATCCACCGGTGGCTGCACCTGCCGACGACAGGCACCGCCCGACAACTCCGAGAGAGGCTCATGTGTCACCTGCCGAGCCGCATCGACCCGATCTGTTGATGGAGGGGACGTCCCATACCGCCACCAGCCTAAGAAGGCCGTCACCATATCGAGATCCGGACTCCAAGTCGCCCACACGACCCCGGAGTCCGCCATCGTTGATGAAGAGGGGCCCCCGCCCCGATTCCGGGCGCTACAGGGAGCACCCACCGTCGCGCGAGCCGCTGTCGTCGCCCATACAACGACAACCGCCGCCGCGATCCTGCATCAAGCGCCGTCGATGCCGAAGGAAGCTTCGGCTGCCACGCGCGTCCTGCGACGAGCCAGGACACGGGATCCCAAGATCCGCCGCCATCGAAGCCCCCACAAGGACCCACCACCTGGCCCGTCATCCCCGACGGAGGGGACGCCGCCACCATCATGGTCGGATCCGGGTCAGCCGTAGCCATCACCACCGCCAAGACCGGATCCGGGCTGGACGTCGCCACCGCCACCGCCACCGGCCACGCCCAGCCCCACCTCCATCTTCTAGCCCCGTCCAGCCGACCGGCACACCACAGCCAACCGATCCACCCGCGCGTCAAGCGTCGCCGCCGGGATCCGCCGTGCCGCCGTGCCATGGATCGCAAGACGCCATCGCTGAAGCCGTCGTCCCGCGCCGCCCGACATCGTGCGAGGAGAAGGGTGTCCCCGCCGCCGCCTACACCGACCGGATCGGCGGCGCACGCCGGCGACGGCGAGGGAGGGAGCTGCAGCGGGCGGACTAGGAGCGGCGGCTGGGGTTCGCCCCCTCGGTCGCTCGCGGGAGCGACGCGAGGGGGTTACGGGAGAGGCAATAATAGTTGTATTACAATAACAATTCGTTTGGACGTAGCCGGTAGAGCTCTGACATAGATTTCTGTCGTCTCCTTATGACGGTGAGCTTAGGGTTGCTTGACGTGCATGCAAGATGTTGAGAAATAATGCCATATGCTTCACATCTATTCAATGGTTCAATAGCGAAGACTGCTGCTTTAGGGGCTTGTCTTTAGGGGGTACGTGCACGAAGACTCCTGACTGTTAATGACAAGGTCAAGCCAGCATCATTGTTGCAAAAAACAAAAAGGCATGCGCAACCAACGAAAACTTATAGAGGGAACAAGCATTTATGAATAATTCAAAAAAAAAGTGCAAGGAAAAAAAGAAGACTGACAGGGAAAACGAAAGTGCTGGTGTGAGCACCAGCACACATGCATATGTTGCTATGTATAATTAATACAGAAAAGAAAAAAGACCAAAAAAAATCTGATTCTTTTTGGCAACAAACATTGAAGGATTTGGGAGCATCATTTTTTTTTTTTTTTGCCTAGACCTGAACGAATGTCATTCCATCTCAAAACTTTACACATTGATGTTTTCTGCCAAAGAAATTCAGAATTTTTCGGTTTTGTTTTGTATATTTTCCTTCAGATTTTACAATAGCAACAGGTGCTCGTACTAGAAAAAGACTCCATGTGCAAGGAAAAACGCGTCCCTGGAGAGAGCTATAGCTTCGACAGGAGAGAAGCAAGTGTGTGATGGTTTGATGCTCTAACAAGAGCATTTTCTCCGGTCCATAATAAGCGTCGTGGTTTTGAACTGAACTTGAACTAAACTTTAGTTCAAAGTTGCGCTTCTTGTGCCCGCTGCTGGCCTCTGCCCCGGCGCAAACCGGCAGTGCGTAGCTTCCTTCCTCTGGAAGGCACACGTCCCTCACTCTAGCCCGTCAAGTCAAGCTGCAGGGGCAACTGCGTGTCGGGAAAGGGCCCTTGCTGGAGCCAGCTACGATCACAGGTGACTGGCTGATGACATTTTTACCACAGTAGTGGTACGTACCTGCGTTCCTGTTGGTTGGCTCATGTAAGGTGGGTGGGGAGCGGTCATGTGAATTTTGTGCATACCCGATCGATACAGACCATGTAATAAGATGGGTGCGCGCGGCCACGGGGGCAAATGTGCTCGTGTCATGTACGTGCAGGACTGCATTTTTTTTTATTTTTTTTTGAAAGCAGGCTGTAGGCAACCTCCCTCCATGAGGCGCTCTCCGAGCTTGCATCGGTTCGGATCTGGGGATTTTACCACTCCGTCCACACCGAGACGGCCAGATCCATGCTCCACTGCCCCGTACCGAAGACCACCGCAGCTGCTCGCCTTCGCGCCCGCCCACAGCTTCGCCACGCATGGCAGCCGCAGACGAGCGGCGCTTCAAAAGCGCAACTCCTGTACACCTCCCCCTCACGGACTCCACAACGACGCCGAAGACCTCGCCGCTGCGACGGCACCGCAGTTGGAAGGACCTTATTCCTACCCAAGCCCGCCGGTGCCATAACAGCGAACTCGGCTGGAGAAATAACCTACATAGCGCAGGGACAGTACAGTCACCGGTCAGAGGAGAACCGTGGTCTGCTGCATCTCCAAGGCCCCGAGGGGCACCGAAGACGGAGCGGCCCGATGGCCTCACTGACCGGAGCAACGCCGCTCACCCTCCTTTCGCCTCCCTTATCGCCTCCTACAGTAGCTCCGGAGAGGAGAAGAAAGTTCTGGTTTTTTTTATATGCAAGACTGCATTCTAGGGCGCTGGGGAGAACACGCACGCGCAGGGCATTTCACATTTCCTCGTGTGGGCGGTGTCACCGTGTCAGCTGGAGCAAGCAGCAGGAGTTTTTTTTTCCCTTCTGTAAGAGCGAGCTGGCCCAAATCGTCCGTCCGTGTCTGTTTGATCGATGCGGACGTAAAAAACGAGCTAACGCGTCGACCCAAACGAATACGCGTCCGTCGGCCGCGCCATTCAGTTAGAGCTCAAATTTGATCTGCGATGCTCTAATAAATGTGATCTGCCGGATAGAATCGATCCGGTTGCCTAGAAGAACAGAGCGCATAGGATGGATCAACCAAAAGATTTGCTCGTCATCTCCAGCAATGGCGGGCTACTCAAGCGGCACGACCGGACGGGGCGTGACGGCCTCGCCAGCGCTCGTACCCCTCCAGCGCGTGCTCCGCGCGCCGCAGCACGTCCTCCTCGGACGCCAGGAGCTGCCGCACCGCAGCCGCCTCCGCCGCGGCGAGTCCGGCCTTCGCCTTCTCCGCCTCAGCCTCCGCGGCCCGCTTCAACGCCGCGAGCTCGGCCCTCTTCTTCACCGCCTCCGCCCGAGCCGCAGCGAGCTCGGCCTCCGCCTCCACAGCCCGCTCCGCCACGGCGAGCTCCTCCCTTGCCTTTGCCTGCTTCGCTTCTGCCGCCCGCTTCGCCTCGGCGATCTCAGACTTTGTCTCCTCCAGCAGCTCCCGCAGCGCCGCGGCCTCGCGCTCCTTGGCCACCAGCTTCTCCTCCAGCTCGAGCGCGTAGCCGAACGAGAATGACGCGTAGTTCGCGGCCTGAACACAAAGAACGCGAGCGATCAGCGTCCGGAGCCCGGACAAGCACCTGCCGATGGAACTATTGCCGTCGCAATTGCTGGCTGGCATACCTGGAGAATCGCAGCGTAGCTCGACTTGACGACGTCGGAAGGCTCTTTCGCCGCGAAGGCGTGCTCCAGCGGCGTCGACACGGCGCCCTGCAGCAGCTCCCTTGCAGCCTCCCAGTCCGTTGTGTCCCCGGCGTGCCTGGTGGAAATGTGCCGTGGCTTCCCGGAGAACCCGGGCGGTGGCGCGCACACGCTGGACAGCGGCGTGCTAAGCACTGAAAGAGGCGGAACCCCCTCCTCGCCGTTGGCTTCCTCCAGACCCCTCTTCCGCCCGCACAAAGATGTCGACCCTGGTGCATTGCTGCCCTGGCCCGGCTCGGCCTTCACCTTGTTCGCTGACGCTGACGATTGCGCGGCCGCCGCCTTCTCCATGCCTAGCACACATTCAGGTAGCAACGTCACCACTCGATCTCGATGAAACAGGGGAATCAGAGGGGTTCCAGGTGTTGAATTACCTTTGGAACAGGAAGTGGTACGAGCAGGCGGCGGCGGCGGCGGCGGCGAGGCGGTGGTGGTTATCATAGCGGCGGCACGGTTGCTGCTGGTGAGACACGCCTTGAGATCAACGGCCGCGCCGCCGTGAGCACGCAGCAATTTGGCCGCCCATTTATTTTCCTCACCGGTTAGCACCGGCATCACGAGTGAGCTCTTGGACGGCTCGCTCCACTCCACGGCGCAGGGCCACGGCTCCGGCGACGAGAGGAAGAAGAACTCGTGTTTCCAGTCCTTGAAAGAAACGGCATACGGGTGCGGCATCCCCGTGAAGCGTAGGCCGGAGGAGCCGTCCCTCGATCGGAAAAAGTACCAGCCTTCTTTGTGCTTCTGGGAGAGATTCGACAGCAGGAAGAACAGCCGGAACACCACGAGCGACGGCGGCACGCCGGTCAGGTGGCAGAGTGCGAGGAAGCCGGACATGATGCGCCACCCGTTGGGCGTGAGCTGGGCCGGCGCGATGCCGAAGTGGGCGAGGGCATCGCGCAGGAAGCCGTTCAGCGGGACGCGCATCCCGGCCTCCAGCGCTTGTGCATACACGCAGATGGCCCCCGGCGGCGGCGTCGAGTTCGCGCGCAGGTCGCCGGCGGGGCGCGCGGTGTACTGGTCCTTGGGTACCCCGTGGTCCTCGCAGAGCGCGTCGACCTCGTCCTGGGTGCGCAGGAACGAGGCGAAGCCCTCGGCGCCCGTCGGCCTGGACGGCCCGGCGGCGGCGTGGCCCGGGTTGGCGGAGGGAGAGGAAGGCATGGTGCGCGTCGGTGCTCCTGCCGGCCGGCCGGCGTGGTGACGTTTGTCTTCCTGGAGCGCGTCTCCTGCTGAGTGCTGACTGTCTGGTCCTGCAAGGCTGCAAGTGCAGCGGATTGATGAACTCGGAGACAAACGTGCATACGCTTTTGGAATTGAGGCTTCTTTGCACGTTTGAACTTGCAGAAAAAAAGCGCACCTTTACTTTTTTGAAACTAGACTTGAAAAAAGTGCACCTGGGTGCAGTACATGTCATACCATTCTCTTATCGATTTATGTACATCGCCCATGTTTAGAGGAAATTGCACGAACCATCAATTATCAGGGTTGATTTTGCACACATACTCTACAGGATTGTTGCACAAACCATCACATATTGATGGAATCCCTTGCAGCTAGGTCTAATCAAAAGTTTAGGTACGTTGATGTGACTTTCACGGGTGAGACGTGCTTTTTTGTATGTGTGCGTCAAAGAAAACCAGCCACATTAGCAAACAGGTCAAACCAAGGGCTTCTAATTGCAGTATTAAATAGCCAATTCAAGTTTTTGAATCAAAATTCAAAATCTTCAAAAAATGCTAAGGAAAATCAAGCAACTCACACATGTATCCAGTACTATTCTGAAAAAACGCAGCTCATTTGGACCAATGGTTTGGTAAGTATTGGAAGGTGGCGGGCGACACGGGCGCATCTGAAACGACAGCACCGCCGCCACCCAAAAAAAAAACCATCCCTCTTCTCCACCGCCGCCGGAGGAAGCTGCACGGCAAAGCCACTGCGGCCGACGACGGTGGCGGAGACCTTGCTCGCGTCGCGGGGGTGTCCTCGGGCACGGCGGAGTCTCCCTTGGCGACGGCGGCAGCAGCGATGTTTTGGGCGGCTGCTTGGTTCCGGCAGATCGGGCCGGTGGTCTATCTCCTCGTCTGCGCGCCGTACTGCTGCCGCTCGAGCGCGGCAATGTTGTGTGGGGTGGGCCGGCGCGGCATGACGGCGGGCCGGCGGCTACCGTTTCCGTCAGATCTGGCGCCTGGAGCCGCGGGCTGTGGACGTCGTGGGCTGGTGTCCTCCGCCGTGGCGGCGTTGGCGTCGTCTTGGTGGAGGCAGTGGTGTGGTGGCGGCCTTATACTTTTATCGCATCATGGCAACGTTCTGCTTGATCGGTCCTCCTCGATCTGGCCGTCGACGTGTTCCGGAACTACTACCGGAGATCTTGCCCAAGGATATCTGGATCAGATATTATCCGGTCGTGCGCGTCCATATCAGCCAGCGTGGCTCCAGGAGGACGTGGCGCGAAGCTCTGTTATTTGTTGACACCATGGGACATGTCAGCATCTCGATTTCCATGGCACAGACAGCGGCGGAGAAAGTCTTGATGACTGAGATCGTAGGATCAGTAAAGCGGAGGTGGCCTTGAAGGCTATGAAGTCAGCCAGGTGTTCGATAACTTTCAGTAGCAGCAGTGTCAAGTGGGGGCGACAACAATGGAGGATTTCATTTTTGGTGGTGCTCCTCGAGTGCCGAGCCGTGACTTTCAGGGTGGAAACCTAAGGTCTAGCCTTTATTGGTTGTGCCTGGCAATTGCCTTATTGAAGGTATTGTTTTTAGAGCTCGGTCTTTCTCGAGGGTGAAAACCTGTGATCTTGGATCAGTCGACGACGGCGCTTGTGCACTGTTTCCTTCTTGAAGGCGTCGCTGTTGGAGACATTTTATGTTTTCCGGATGTTGTCTTTGGTGGTGGTTTGTGTGTTGCTGCTGAGAGGAGTTCATCATTGTGGCGAGGTCTTTTTTTTTTATTTCTTTTTTTGTCTATTTCGGGCTGTGTGCATCCTGGATGTCTTCATGACTTCTTGTTGGTGCAGAGGCTGGGTGTAATTGGTATCTTCGCGATATTAATATATTTCCCTTTTCGAAAAAGTATTGGAAGGTTTTGTTGTTTCATTCAAATTTGATTCAAAATTAAATATTCTCAAAAAGTTAAACAAACTAGTAAACCATAAATGTATCCAACACTGATATGAAAATCTCAACTCATTTGGGAGAAGCTTGGGATATATTGTTAATTTTAGTTAGCTCGTTCATTTTTTTTGATTCGAGACAAACATTTTCAGAAAAATGTAAAACAATTTCAATAAATCATACATGTACTCAGTACTAGTCTTGAAATTATTTTTTGGGGTCCAACTGGACCAAAATTTCTAGGCGATATTGGCCGGCCGATGTGGTCGCTTTGTGCACTTACAAATGGGACCCGCCCCCTTAGAACTCATATCAACGTGTCTAAACACTGGATTAGACACAGCTACAGTGGATAACACCAGTATATTGTGTTCTGTGAAAGAAATTCATATAGTAGGTGTTGTGTGTAAAGTGAGCACAGATAATTGGTGTTGTTCTCTGCAATAAAAACGATTGGCACTAAATCAACATACATTCGACGCACAATATCTTACAAACATGTTCATCCTGAGCTCCGTTTAGGGTAGTAATATACACATGCCCGTGTCAGTAACTTTTCGGGCCGGGGTGGAGCCGAAATTTCAAGGGATATTCCAGGCATCAAGTTGCCATAATCCTTCCATATCCTTACCATGAAGTAACAAAATATTCGGTATCCGTGTAAGAGCATCTCTAGCAGACCCGTAAAAGGGCGACTCGCAAAATGCGTTTACAGTTCGATGCGGATCATATTTGTGGGTTGAAATCGTGCGTCAAAGATCAGACCCCGTATATGAAACTGTAAAATTTGAAAAAAACATTCGCCGAAGAAACTTGCAAAGACATGCATGGAACTACAACAAGTTCTTCATCAAACTACATCAGTTCTTCATCAAACTACACCAGTTCATCATCAACAAACTACACCACTTCTTCATGCTACTAGGTGGGGGTGGGGGGGGGGGGGGGGGGAGATCTGCGGGCCGTGCAGCGTACCCGAGCTTAGGCTATGAAAAACGACGGGTTCGGCGATGACGATGCGGCGGAGGAGCCGGAGGACCTCAGTCCTCGTCGGAGTCGGTATCGAGGTCGATCCAGAGCTTGGCCTGCTCGGCCTTCATGGTGCGCAGGTCCGCCTCCTTGGACGCGTGCAGATGCGACGCTGCGACGCCTTGCTCGAAGAAGGTCTGCTCGAGCTCGACGTCGCGACGGTTGCGCGTGGCGACCTCCTCCGCCTCCCTCACCGAGCACTCCATGATGGCTCGCACGAGGTGATCCTCCTGCCCGGGGGGAGGGGGGGGGAGGTAGTCCTCGGGGCCGATGACCCCTCCACGCGGCGGGCCGGCGTCGTCCTCGAGCTTGACGGTGAGCGGCCCGAGCTCCTCCGGCTGTCTCTTCACCGGAGTGATGATCCGCGGGGACGGGGCATATTTTTGGCTCGTCGGCGGCGAGAAATTAGGGCGGAGTGGGAGATGAATCGCGGAGGCGGATAGGGTTTGACCCGTATCCGAGCGGTGAAACGGCACATGGAGCGGTTCGGTGGATCGTTTTCCGAGCCACGATAAAAAAAATACGGCCCGGATGCCCGATACGGTGTCTGATCTGGCTAGCAGAACGGGCCGAACCCGTATACTCGCCGGGATTATGCGGGTTCGGCCCTTTTACGGGGTCTGCTAGAGATGCTCTAAACAGGTTATTCATGTCCCCAGAAGCTATCGTGTGAACCAAATGTATCCTGAATATTGGACACTGGGGAGAACAAAAGAGTAGAAGACTTTTTTTTTGCTGGGAAAAGAACAGAAAACTAGTATAGTATCTCACATTAGGTGAGATCAATGAGAATTTATTTGAAAAAAAAAATACAAAACAAGTTCAAACATTCTTAAACAAATAAAGACACACAACAATATTTGATGTACAACCTCAAACAAAATTAGCTCCTAATTTGACCTACATTAAAGAAACAAAAAAAGACAAAATCGGATGTGAATCGTGGTAGAATACTATTCACCCAAATTTGCCACTATTCACATTTAAATTTGTCTTTTTTGAATCTCTAACGGTACATCAAGTTTTGAGCTGGTTTTTTCGGAGTTGTAGACACATCCCATAGAAATGTTGTCAAATAATTTCAGATTTTTTCTGCAACAACAATAATAATAATAGTAATAATAATAATTTCAGATTTTTTTAAATGTCTGCATATAAATTCTGTGGTTGATCTCATGAGATCCCATACCGGCTCCCCCGACAAAAAGAAGGTGAGGTCCAGTGTGAGAGTGTTCAAGTCGGTCCATGGAGGGTGAAATCACTGTTTTGACCCTTTGTGCTAAAAAAATCCCGAACTGACCTCGATTGCAAAAAAAAATCGAATATGACCTTTTTGGGTGACGCCAACATGCGTGGCGTTTGGGTTGCACGGGTGACGCCAGGGACC
Source organism: Elymus sibiricus (assembly GCA_039707655.1). Taxonomy (NCBI): domain Eukaryota; kingdom Viridiplantae; phylum Streptophyta; class Magnoliopsida; order Poales; family Poaceae; genus Elymus; species Elymus sibiricus. The sequence continues at coordinate 97,039,551 of CM077675.1, read as the reverse complement.
CTGGCGTCTGGTCCCTGGCCCGCACGACCCCCCCTGACTCGTTGACCGGCTGACGTGGCAAAGGGACCAGACGCCAAGGACCGTGGCGTTTGGTACCAGACGCCGGGGACCCTGGCGTCTGGCCCCTGCCAACTGTACCACGCGCGGGCCGAGCCCACCCACCCATTCTCTTCTTCCTCTTCCCCCCCCCCCCCCCCCCCACGAACAGAACCCTTCTCCCCTTCGCCCCTCTTCTCCCCCCACACCAAATCCTCCTCTGATCTACTCCATCCTCCACTCAAATTCGTGGATCTGACCCCCCCAAGCATCCTTGAGGTATTCTCCCCCATCTCCCCAAATTTATTTAAGTTGAATCCTCTTCCTTTTGTTGCATTATTCAACATTAGGTGATGTTAGATGAGTAGATGGTTTCTTTGATTTAGGATTTTGTTTGTATTTGAAAGATTATTTGGGAGGTTGATGATGTGTTGTTGAATATGTAGACAAAAACAATTAGGTTTGGTGCATATATTGTTCCATAGGATTTTTTTGCACTAAGAGAAGTGATGAATACATGATGTTTGTATGTAAAATAGACTAGTTTCATAATTTGTTTGATTATAGATGATGTGTGTATGTGCTAGCAAATGATGCATATGTTAGCAAGCAAGTCTATTTAGAAAAAATATGATACATGTAGATCATTATTTTGTTGGCACAATTTTTTTATAAAGGAGATGTCTCTATGTGTAGATCATGCTATTGTAGGCATAATTTTTTTTGGAAAGGAGATGATGAAATTTGATGGTTGTATGTGACACCATATTGTTTGAGAATTTACTTTTGAACTATGCAAACAAGAATGCATTATGTTGATGTTGGATATGTATATTATTTTATATGTATTATGTTGAGAATAAATTCAGATTATGCCAAGTTAGTTGATGCCTCTTTGATACGCATTATGTCGGAGATGCATTATGTAGATGTTCTTGGCATGAAGTTCATTATGCATTTGTTCATATTTGTTTGGTAGGATGGCGGATGATGATCATGGACCTTGGTACGACGGACTAATCCAGGAGTTGGACATGGATCATCGTGCTCGGGCCATTGAGAACCAGAAGGTAAGAAGCAAGACTAAATATTTTTCGGTGTTTTTCATTTGTGTTTTGTACTGATCCGGAGCTCTTTTTTTTTGCAGCCTGTAGTTGCTTTGCGCATGAGGGGTCATGGTGCGGATGATTTTCCTTACGACGTGCGGTACGAGCCGTACATTCGGAGACTGGGGCTTCTCCCATTTGTGTTGCAGTTCAAGCGACACCCTCCGCCGGTGAACCACGCGGCGCTCACCGCACTTGTGGATCGTTGGAGGACCGAGACACATTCCTTCCACCTTCCCTGTGGGGAGATGACGATGACCCTAGAGGACATGGCTATGATAAATGGCCTTCCTATCAACGGACAACCTGTTACCGGTCATGTGCACGCCGTGAATTGGCGAGCTCGGGTTGCTGTTTTAATTGGTGTTGAGCCCGACGCCCCTCTCGCAGGCAGGCCCGATAGCGCAAAAGTGAAGCAAACCTGGATCCGGGCAAGGTGTTGGCTCAATTGCAGTCATTCTCATACCGCCATCGACTACGGCTTTATGAGCAAGGCTGAGATCTCGAAACAAGTGAGTTCTTTTTTGTAAGCCCGTCAACTCGAAGTAAATTTGGTTTTCCTCCTTCGTGAATCCATCCTCATCCAATTCTTCCTCCGGACCTTCGTCATCCGAGTCGTACCCATATAGACGCCTAAAAGGTAACTCACGATCCATGTCCTTTTGCGCTATGTAGGCATCCAAGTCACCAACATCATTACCATGAAACCCTTCCTCTAGCTCATCTTCATCATCATTAGCATCACCGTCCTCTTGAATTACGTTGTCACTACCAATCACCTCAACTTCATTTGCTTGGCTACTTGGTGGTTGGCTAGAAGCATTTGGGGCATAAAACTCAACCTCACTTGCTTCACTAGTTGGTGGTTGGGGATAAGCATTGGAGGCATCAACCACAACCCTATGCTCAACAAGGGGCACGATTGTCCTCTCGGTCATGTCATTCATTGGGGAAGACGCATGCCGGTTCAAGTCAATTGTAAACCGAGGAGGTTCAACCTTGGTGGCAAACAATTCAAATGACTTGTCTTCCGATTGGGCAACTTTTTCCTTGTATACATCCCAATGCAAATCCGAGGTGACAGGCATACTTTTCAAGCGAGATTTGGCTCCAACTCCTACATCATACCTTCCTATTAACTTAACATCATCATTGGGGTCCATCCACTTTAAGACATGTCTCACTTTTGCAACAACCTCCTCATAGCTAGGGCTAGTATCAAAAACCATTGGTTCCTCACCCGTGTCGGCATTGGCATTGTTACTCAAGAATGTCTCCTTGTCCATATAATGAACATTAACAAGCCTCCCCATCTAAAAACAACATGAATGCATTTAAGGCATCAATGACAATTGTTGGTTATCCAAAAACAATCCATTATATCCAAAGCATATCAACACTACATTATTGATGATGCCCAAAAATGTATCATTAATTAACATAAACTAAGCTAAGTTAACCCTAAACACTAACTAACCCTAACCCCCAATCTTTCTACTCAACAAGCAAACATACATACTACACACTATGCATATCCCTATATTATCAAAGTTAAACTAGATATTCACACTCAAATTTGGGGAAAAACAATGAACTAGGGTTGCACCCACATGTAAAAAATGCTAGCAAAATAACAAGATTTAACCAAAAAAAATTGGGTGATTTGGGGGAGATTACCACAAGCAACAAAGTGATGGAAAGGAAGATGTGAGGGAACCACCTTTTGGGGAGGATTTGAGGGGGGGCTTGAGGGAGGGGAGAGAGGGGGGGGGGACCAGAAATTCTGCTTCAAGCTCGGGCTGGATTGGGGAGAGTGACTGGGGTGGGTCCCACCCAATTCCCTTGGGGTTATTCACTTACCAGGACCAAACGCCAGGGTCTACGGCGTCTGGCCAAACGCCATGGTCCTTGGCGTCTGGTCCCTTTGCCACGTCAGCCGGTCAACGAGTCAGGGGGGGTCGTGCGGGCCAGGGACCAGACGCCAGGGTCCCTGGCGTCACCCGTGCAACCCAAACGCCACGCATGTTGGCGTCACCCAAAAAGGTCAGATTCGATTTTTTTTTGCAATCGAGGTCAGTTCGGGATTTCTTTAGCACAAAGGGTCAAAACAGTGATTTCACCCTCCATGGAGGCTTACGGGGAAAGCTATCTCGAAGGCAGGCGCCTGGCTCTGGCTGTCTCCGTCAAGTCACACCTCAGGGGCACCTGCGGCGTTGGTCGCAATCGCTTCATCCTCTGCACCTGTGGGCTGTGGCACGACGCTTGCTGTTGCCAGCCACGCTCACGCTCACAGGTCTGAAAAGCAAGCACTGGTAATACTCCAGAGTACAAAATCATTTTTATTTCTGTAACCCTGGCCTCTGGCTTGAATCGATGCGCGCTGTGTGGGTTTCATTTGGCAATTGAACCGTGGAAACCCATCTCTGTTATTCTACAGTACAATTTTCGGTGTGCATTCTGAAAAACCGAATTGCCAGCCTAGCCCGGGCCGTGTCAGCTAGAACCAGCAGAGGGAGCAAAAGATCGATCTGCTGTTGTGTTGAGCCAGCGAGTGGTCTGCAACGAGCCCAACGAGGCTTGGAGAGGTGACGATGACAAGGGAAATTAGGAAAGAAAGCAGCCGTGGTGTGTAACCAGTCAACCGAAACAAGACTTGCACCAAGAAAAAGGTTTCACTTTTGACGGTGCGAGAACGGCAAGGCTGCCGCTTCCGTGCCTCCATTTCTCTCTCTCGTTTCATTCTCCTTCCGACGCATCAGGCCGCCCACACGGAACGTAGCGCGCCACGCACGGATGCCCATCAGAATTAACCGAGTGACTACCATCATAAAACCATAATTTTGTGATGTACTCACTTCATTCCATAATATAGCGTGTCCTCGGTTTTCGAGCTTTAAGTTTGACTGTAAATTTAACCAACGAGACCGATGACGGCAAGAGTAAAAACTGAACCATTGAAAACTTCATTCGAATATGAATTCAGTGGTATAATTTTTTTCTCCCGCCGCAATCGGTCTATTTGGTTAAATTTATGATCAAATTTAGATTTGGGAAAACGTGAGCACACTACAATGTGAAATGAAGGGAGTATATCATCAACAAACCAATTTTTTTTTACTTTCCCTTTCTATGTCAATGGTCATGGCTTGTAGGAAAATACAACTCGGCTCTCTGGTGCATACGCGCCTGATATCAGTGACTATTCACATTTTTTTATCCAGAATTTTTTGTTTTTTCTGCCCTGAAGTAGTCGGGCATTTTTCTTTCTTCACGAAATGCTTTTTACAAGTAGAACATTTGATCAAAGTTGCTCTGGAAAAGTTTCAGAATTTTTCACTTGCATATAGCGTGTGTGTGTTTTGCTCTGAAGTCGACATAAGTTTTTCGGCTGTCAAAATGCCTCGCCGCTAGTCAGCGCTTATACCGATTGTGGCCCGACACCCTCCATTGTTGCGCCAAGAGAACTCGATGTCATCTTGCCTTCGATGCTGTCTGGTGCCTCTCTTGGTAGTTGAGGATGCCTCCATCACACTTCGACGAGACACAATCAAACACTTGTACTTTTGCCACGTCTAGCCGTACACCCGGGCACATTAACCATCTTGCCGTCCCCTGCCAACTTCCAGGCGCTTTCTCGACCCCTCCCTACCCGACCGGAGCTCCTTCCTGGCCAAAGGCGACTCCGACGCCCTACAAGATTTTTGATGAGTTGTCTAATCGTATGATTGCTTTGAATTTGTGCAAATTAGTCGTGTATTTTGTTAAAGTCATGTAGACGGCATTGGAATTTGACTCCATTAGTGTAAATGAATTCGATTAGTATGATAACTTCGATTAGCTCAATGGTAGAGGAGTTCATTGATTCTTTGTCATCCTCGGACGACTCGCATATTGAACTCCGACGATGATGAGGAAGAGAGTATGTTGAAATTATTGATTTGGAAAGTTTTTTAAATTGTGAGGTGTTGAAAATTAAAACTTTAATTATGTTGGTGCGAAATTGAAATTGAAATGCAGCTTATATGCACATAAATAGAAGAGGTCAAATTATAAGTCACGGTATTAGGGAATCTAAGCTTGCATACTTGCTCTACAACATTTGAATAGTTATAAAAGGGCGTTGAAAACGAGTTTTTGAAGCGACACTGGATTTTCAAAAAGAAAGTACAAGAGCATAGGGCAATGACTGGACATAATTCGGAGGGTGATTCAGTGATTGCCGAGTTGTGGGTGTGCCTCGTTCGACTAGAATGACCCCCATAATCATCTTAAAATGCCGGAGTCTCCACCGTAGATGCTCATAGGAACAGGGTATGTGTTTGTGTGTTCATTGGTGTAAGTGTGTGTGCGTGTATGTGAGGTACTCAATCAAGCTTATAACATCACGTGTGTTTATATGGGCATCTGAAACTTCCAACATCGCAAAGAACGAACACAATATGCACCAACAAACGAACCTCCATATCCATAGTCAATTGTCACCTGAGCTTGGAACAAGAAAATCACATAGCAACGGGTGCTACACTGCAATGTATAGCATCTCAGAAAACTGCAACTACAAAAGTAAGCCATCTCCACATAGAGGACCAGAGCGCACGGCAAAGATTTTGTTTGTGAATTGTGATCTTCATTTAGCCATCTAGAGAGTGTTTCAAATTCCAAAAAGACGATCACCGGGCGACGTACTCACGCGGCACGACCTGCCGGAGCGTGATGACCTCGCCAGCGCTTGTATCCCTCCAGCGCGTCCTCCGCGCGCTGCCGCACCTGCTCCTCGGAGTCCAGGAGCTGCTGCACCGCCGCCTCCTTGGCGCTCTCCAGCTCCGCCTCCACCGCGGCGAGCTTGGCCTTCGCCTTCACCAGCTCCGTCTCCGCGGCGCGCTTCGCCGCAGTGAGCTCGGCCTTGGCCTGCACCAGCTCCGCCTCCGCGTATCGCTTTGTAGCGGCGAGCTCGGCCTTCGTCTTGTCCAGCTCCGCTCCCGCCGCGGCGAGCTCGGCTTTGGTCTTGTCCAGCTCCGCTCCCGCCGCGGCGAGCTCGGCTTTGGTCTTGTCCAGCTCCGCTCCCGCCGCGGCGAGCTCCGACTTAGCCTTCTCCCGCTCCCGGTCCGCCGCCCACTTTGCCGAGGCGAGCTCGTTCTTGGCCTCCTCCAGCTGCTCCCGCAGAGCCGAGTCGTCGCGCTCCTTGGCCACCAGCTTCTCCTCCAGTTCGACTACGTAGTTGGCAGCCTGAAAGCAAACAATATGCTCGGTTGGACCCCCAACAAGCACCTACTGATGGAACGATTTCCCATGGCATTTGCTGGCAAAGTGGCAATACCCGCCGAATCGCTGCGTCGTCGGAAGGCTCCAACGGCGGCGCGACGGTGTCCTGCAGCAGCTCCCGTCCACCATCCCAGTCTGCGGTGTGTCCGTCGTGCCTGCTGGGGAAGTGCTGTGGCGGTGACAGCACTGAAAGAGGCAGGACCTCCTCCTCGCCGTTTGCTTCCTCCCAAGTCCTCTTCTTCACCGACGCCGTCGCGTGCGCGGCCGCCTTCTCCGCCAGCATAGTCTTCATCACGTCGTAGACGGAGGGATCCATATCTAGATAGCACGCAACAGCAACTTTCGGGCTCGATGAAACAGGGGAATCAGAGGATTTTCCATGTTCAGACTTGAGATACCTTTGGAACAGCAAATTGAAGAAGACGGCGGCGGCGGCGGGGATGCTGTGGTTATCATGGCGGCAGCAGGGTTGGTGTCGCAGAGACGGCAGCGCTGCCCTGAGCACCTAGCAGGGAGCAGGTTCCTGAGATCAACAGTGGCGCCACCATAAGCACTTATCAGCTTCACCGCCGATTTGGTTTCCTCAACGGTGAGCCTCAGGTTTTTGGAGGAGCGCTTGGACGGCTCGCCCCACTCCACGGCGACATGCCACGACTCCGGGTCCCGCGACGAGAGGAAGAAGAAGCCGTGTTTCCAGCCCTCGATGAATTTGGAATCCCCGCTCGGCATCCCCGTGAAGCGCAAGCTGGAGTTGTCCCGCCTGCATCGGAAAAAGTACCACCCTTTCTTGTGCTTGCGGTCGAACGCGTACAGGGCGAAGAAGCGCAGGAACACCGCGAGCGACGGAGGCGCATCGACGGAGCGGCAGAGCGCCAGGAAGCTCGCCATGAAGCGCCACCCGTTGGGCATGAGCTGGGCCGGCGCGATGCCGAAGTGGGCGATGGCCTCGCGGAAGAAGCCCTGCAGCGGGACGCGCATCCCGGCCTCCAGCGCGCGCGCGTACACGCAGATGGACCCCGGCGGCGGCGTCGAGTTCGCGCGCAGGTCGCCGGCGGGGCGCGCGGTGAACTCCTTGGGCACGCCGTGCTTCTTGCAGAGCGCGTCGACCTTGTCCTGAGTGTCCAGGATCGAGGCGAAGCCCTCGGGGACCGTGGTCCTCGTTGGCATGGCAGCGTAGGCGGCGAGGAACCCGGCTGCGGGGACGAGACCGCGTTCCGGGTTGACGGAGGGGGAGGAAGCCATGGTGCGCGTCGGTGCTCCTGCCAGCCGGCGGCGGCGCTTCCCTTCCTGCCTTTCTCTTCTTCTTTTGAGTGATTCCTCTTTCCCTTCCTTCCTTCCCAGTCCGCAGGTGCAGACGGAACGCAACGGCCCTTTTGTGCTCTTTCTTGGGCCAACACACTTTCAGCCTTGAGGCCTCTTTTGGGTTCTGTTTGCTGGTCTCCAAAAATAGGAGTGAGAGACATTTGTTTTTTCGTTCTCAAAAAAAAAAAGACATTTGTTTTTTCATTTCCCCTCTTTACTTGCTTCACAGCGTTAGTTTCTTAATTTTCTTCTTAGGTTTGGATTATAACATCCACTAGAAGGGTTGGGCTTGCTTGCGTCGTTGGTGCTGTTGGGATTATTTTTTTGTTATTTCATTTGGGAAAGTTGATGGACCATGATATCTTCTTTTAATAAAACGGTGTTTCGGTGGGACTTTTCTGGAGGTGTGATCATGTGTTATCTATTAATCAACACCCATGTATGTGGGAAAGTTTTTTTGTGTTGGTGGAGGCATGTTGGCGCTTTTCTGTCAGATAATGAGAGGGTGTATGGCACAAATGTGTTTTTTCTATGCTAGTTGTTGTCAATTGATTTGAGTGGTTGTTGACCAAGTCAAAAATCGTAAACCAAACACTATATTGGACACCTCAATAAAATGAGAAATCTCCTTAAAACATCATTGACCCAGTCAAAATCGTGAACCAAATTTAAAACTGAACACCTCAATTGAATGAGAGAGATTCAAAATTAGGTTGCGTGGTGAATTTAAATATGTGAAACCCCAACCTCACAATATGATATAGTAAAGCAGGTCGAGAAAGACAAACGAAAATTTAATCTATGTAACTAGATGAAGGAACAATCGGTTTCTTAGTAAATTTGTAAGCTATGACATAGTTTGTATGCTTACAATATGCTATCGTAAAAGCATTCATAAGTAAAAAATGCAAACATATGACCATTTTACGGCTTCTTTGATTCATAGGAATATCAAGCACAGGAACAGAAAAAAACATAGGCTTACAACGTCATGTCCATTTTAATCGTACATTTTTTTTTGTCGCAGGAGAAATAAATGATCTCTTCAAGAAGTTTGAGTCAATGTTAAATTCCTAAGAAATGCAGTATAAATGTATTCTAAGGAGAAAATAGTCAGATGTGATTTAATACTACGCATCAAATGACCAACATTGGAATATTCCTAAGGATTCAATCATTTAGGATTTCGATGAAAATTGTTTGAAACAAAGAGGACCTTATTGACTGTGAACATATATGCAAAAATAGTGTGTACATGTCGTACACGTGTTTTTTATATAGCTTTTTTTATTACATCACATGCATGCACTGATGGTTTACACTTTTGGCAAGAAGTTCATGTTATAACATGTGGCACATCCTTGATTTGTTTCAGCTAATATGGAACTTTGAGATGCTTATATTCAAAATAGGGTGCATATCCAACTAGTTATGAAGAATCCGTAGAGAAATTTAAAGTTAGTGGATGTAGTATTGAATAGACCAACACAAGGAGTGTCCCTAATTTTGAAAGGTTTAACTTTTGTATTTATTCAGGTGTGACTGTAGCTCAACAAATTTAGATATGTTTATTTCTAAGTCAATATTTTGTAGTTGTCATGTTAATGTATTTACATCAATTTGGTATATGTTATAAAACAATTCTATAGTTGAACGAATCTCATGTTTAAATATGATGGTCATTTGTTGTGCATTAGAAGTAGTTATTTCTTAGCCGCCTTAGAAATAGTAATTACCACATAACATCAAATTACATCTTCCATGCTACGCTCTCTATACTTGATTAATACTTCCTCCATTCACAAATACCCCCTTCGTTCCAGAATATAAGGTGTATTGTTTTTCGTGCAAGTCAACCATTTAAATGTTTGACCAAGATTATACAATAAACTAACAATATCTACAATACCAAATAAATAAAATATGAAACTACTTGCCATGATGGTTCAAATGACATAATTTTTGTATTGTGGATATTGATATATTTTTCTAAAAACTCGGTCAAACATGACCTCGTTTGACTTTTGAAAAAACAAATACACCTTATATAAAGGAATGGAGGGAGTATAAGATGTTCTAACTTTTTTGTCAATCAGATGTATGTAAACACGTTGTAGTGTGCTTGTTCACTTATTTCAGTATGTATATAGTGCATACTGAAATATCCAAAACATATGATATTTGTTAATGAAGGGAATATTTTATAACTAATATCCTATTTGCAACACAAGTAGGCATTCTTTTAGCATTAGAACTCACATCTATAATATTAATCGATGCTATTATAATTATTAGTTGCAAGTAAAATATGTCCTACTGAAAAATGCCATTTAATTACACTTTGGCTATATGTAAGTCGTCTAAAATCTAAATTTGGGCCACTAAATTTTCTGATAGTTGATTCTTTTCTCAAGATTTTTACTGTTTTTTTCATTGTATTGTTTAATGGCTTCTTACGCTGATTTTGACTGGCCCCTGTCCGGAGTAAGTCGATTTTTTCCTTAGGCTAGACTATTGACTTGTCCCAGTTTGGGGTAAGTCAATTCTTTTCTTAGGCTGCGCTAAAAGAGGGTCGCTCATATCGCTCAGGGTTGCTCATGCCCACTGTAGCATACGTAGTAAGTGTGTGTTGTTGATTCTCAACAAAAAAAAAAGTAAGTGTGAGTTCTTTTTTTTTTTTTTGCTTTTTTTCCTCTGATTTTTCCGTTTTCTCCTTCAGTTTTAGATTTTCTTCTTTTTTTGTATACTTTTTTGCATTATAAACATTGTTCTAATATATGTTGGATATTTTTCAAATTCACAATGAACATTTTTTTCATACACGGTGAACATTTTTTTCAAATACATATTGAATATATATTTAATATATGACGAACCTTTTTACATATATAATGAACTTGTTCCTTATTTCAATATATACAGTGAATCTTTTACCAAAACACACTAATCAGTTTTAAAATGCACGCTGAACATTTCTTAAAAATAAATAAAAATGGAAGAAGAGACAAATAAAAAACCGGGCAAAAAACTAGAAAAATATTCAGTTGTTCAAAAATATCCATGGATTTTAAAATAATCATATATTAAACATGTTCGCAAATTCGAAACCTGTTAGTGCTGAACACAAAATGTGTTCATGACTTTGATAAATGTTAAGGTATTTGAAAAATGATCATGAATTCAAAAATATGTTCTTCAATTCCTAAAATGTGGTGAATTAATAATAAATTCATGTATTAAAAAATTGTTCAAAGGTTCAAAAAATGTACGTGGATTGGAAATATGTTCACGGCAAATTCAAAAAATAATGTAGAAAACATTAATTTTAAGGTCATAACAAATTTAAGTTTAAGGATTGCAGAATAAAAAATCAAAAAATAGTGTTAAAGAGCAAAGGAGAAACATAAGTTGCATATATTTGTTTCCAGTCAAATATACATTTTAAGGTTTTCGTTCTTTCTTGGAGAGAACCATAAAAAACAAAAAACAACTAGCAAGTTATTCTTTGTAGTAGAAAGATAGACATTTCAGGTTGAGTGGGCGAAAAAAAAGTTCGGGCCTAGTTGCGAGTCGAGGGTGGACTTGCAACTAAGGAAGAAAGAAAAAGTTGGGCCCAGTTGCAAGTTTAGGGTGACTTTACAACTACGAAAAAAATGGACGAGTCCACTTGTAGCCCAGTTACAAGTCGACAATGTACTTGCAATTGGGCAAAACTTTGGGCCTAGTTGCGAGTTGAGAGTGGACTTGCAACGGAGACAACAACAAAAAGGATCGGGCGTGGTTGCGAGTCGAACGAAGACTTGCAAGTAGAAAAAGGATCAGGCCCAGATCAAGCCCAGTTGCGAGTCGATGATGAACTTGCAACTGGGACAAAAAAACTTCAGCGCCAGTTGCGAGTCAAGGGTGGACTTGCAACTGAGGCAAAAAAAAGGGTTGGGCTCGGTAGCGAGTCAAGGGTGGACTCGCAAACTGCGGGAATAAGAAGGGTTGGTTGTCAACTGGCAACTGGGACAAAAAAAACTTCGGGCCGAGTTGCGAGTCCATGATGGACTTGCAAGTGAGACCGAAAAAGACTGTGCCAGTTGCAAAATGAGGGTGACTTTTGCAACTAATGCAAAAATATGATCGGGCCTAGTTGGAGCTCAACTATGAGTCGACGGTGGACTTGTAACTGGAACAGAAAAAACTTTTGGCCTGGTTGCGAGTCGAGGGCGTAACTGCAATAGAGACAAAAAGGGTCGGGCTCAGTTGTGAGTTGAGGGTAGACTTGCAACTAAGGAAACAAAATATGGGTCACACTCCCCCGAGTTGAGCTTCGAGGGAGAATTTGTAACTAGGAAAAAACATTTGCGTTTCAAGTTTGGATTTGCGTCTAGGACAAAAAAAGGAGGTGAGCCCATCTGTATGTCAAGTGAAACAGGGACAAAAAAACATGGGGACCCTAATTGCTTGTCAGGAGAGTGGTGACTTGAACCTTAGACAAAAATGGGTTGGGCCCTAGTTGCTTATCGATGGTGGACTTGCAATTGGGACAAGGAAATAAACGGGACCCCGATTGAATGTCGGGGTGGAGTTCCAACTGGGTCAATATCCCCCCTCCTAGTTGTGTGTTAAGAGTGGACATGAAATGAGACAACAATTGATCGGGCCAGTTGCGTATCGAGGGTGAAATTGCAATTGGGACAAAGAAAGCCCCCCCCCCCCCAAAAACCCCTAAAAAATGAAAACTACGAGCTCAGTTGCATCTCAGGGGTGGACTTGCAACTAGGACAACCGAGTCGAGGGTGGACTTGCAACTAGGACAAATGAGTCGAGGGGGGACTTGTAACGAGGACGACAAAAACTACGAGCTCGATTGCGACTTGAGGGTGGACTTGCAACTGAGATGAAAAACAAAACACATGCCGAATTGTGAGTCGTGGGTGGACTTGCAACTGGGAAAACAACAAATATATGGGCCCAGTTGCAAGTCGAGGGCGGACTTGCAACTGGGACGAGAACAAAACTATGATCCTAGTTGCGAGTCGAGGATGGACTTGAAATTAAGACAACTACAAAACAACGAGCCCAGTCACGAGTCAAGGGTCGACTTGCAACTAGAATGAAAGAAACTACAGTCCCAATTGTGAGTCAAGTGTGGACTTGCAATTGGGATGAAAATAAAAAACATGCCAAGTTGCAAGTCGAGGGTGGGCCTGCAACTAGGAAAACTATGAGCCAGTTGTGAGTGGAAGATGAACTTGCAACTGGGACAACTATGAAACTATAAGCCCAGTTGCACGTCAATGGTCGACTTGCAACTGTGATGAAAGACAAAACACATGCCGAGTTACGAGTAAATTTGGGCTTGTAGTGTGGACTTGCATGTCAGAGGTGGACTTGCAACTGGGACAAAAGTGGTTCGGCCCCCAATTGCATGTCGAGGGTGGACTTGCAACTGGGCCTAATAATGAGCTAGCCAAGTTGCGTATGAAAGGTGCACTCGCAAAAGTAGGACAAGGAAGGAGGCACGCCCAGTTGCATGTTGAGGATGGACTTGTAACTGAGACAAAAAAATGGGCCAAGGCCCAGTTGCATGTCGGGGGGTGGACTTGCGGCTGGGATAAAAAGTGATCGGGCCCTAGTTGCGTGTCAAGGATGGACTTACAACTAGAACAAATAATGTGTCATGCCAAGTTGTGTATGAATAGTGGACTTGCAAGTAGGACAACAAAAGAGGCAGGCCCAGTTGCATGTAGAGAATGGGCTTGCAGCCGAGACAAAAAATTGTTTGACCGACATCCCTCACTCGCCCAGTTGTGTGTCGAAAGTGGAGTTGCAATTGGGACAAATAATGGGCAAGGCCATGTTGCGTATGAATGATGGACTCGCAAAGTAGCACAAAAAAGTGACGGCCCCCAGTTGAATGTTGCGGGTGGAGTTGCAACTAGGACAAAAAATGGATCGACACCCCTCCACCCTCCCCAGTTACGCATCGAGGGTGGACTTGCAACTATGGACAAAATAGTTGTGTTTCAAAGTTGAACTTGCAACTCATAACAAAAAAGGAGGTGCGCCCATTTGCATGTTGAGAGTAGACTTGCAATTGCGAGGAAAAAATGTGTCCTGCCCGGTTGCATGTCGGGTATGGACTTGCGACTGAGACAAAAAGGGTAGGGCCCCCAATTACGTGTTGACGGTCGATTTGAAACTGTGACAAAAAATGGGCCAGGTCCCAGTTGCATGTTGGGGGTGGACTTTGCAACTAAGACAAAAGCGGTAGGGCCCCAGTTGCGTGTCGAGGGTGGACTTGAAACCAGGACAAATTTTGGGTCAACCCCTCCCCCACCCGCCCAGTTACTTGTCGAGCGTGGACTTGAAATTAGGAAAAAATAATAGGCCATGCCAAAATATGTATGAACGGTGTAATCGCAAGTAGGAGAAGAAAAGGAGGTGGGTCCAGTCATGAATCGATGATGGATTTGCAACTGTGATAAAAACGAGCCGCGTCTAGTTGCGAGTCCCTGGTGGACTTGCAATTGGGTAAAAATGTCAGACCCAGTTGCCAGTTAAGGGTGGACTCGCAACTGGCATACGGTTGCGAGTTGATGATAGGCTTGCAACTAGGGCAAAAAGGGTCATGCTAGTTGTGAGTCTAGGTGAATTTGCTACTGGGACAAAAAAGACCGGGCCCCACTTGCGAGTCAAGGGGTGGACATGCAAACTGGAACAAAAGAAATCGAGCCCCAGTTGTGAGTCAAGGGTGGATGTGCAATTAGGACAAAAAATAGCCTGGTTGTGAGTCAATGATGGACTTGCAACAGGGGCAAAAAATGACCCGGTTGTGAGTCGATGGTGGACTTGCAACTTGGGAGAAAAATAAGTCGGGACCGGTTGTGAGTTGAAGGTGAGCTTACAACCGAGGGAAACAAATCGGACCCAAAATTGCGAGTTGATGGTGGACTGTAAGTGAGACAAAAACTACACTTCGGTCCCGGTTGCAAATCAAAGGATGGGCTTGCTACTAAGCTGAGAAAAAAGGTCGGACCCATTTGCGAACGAACGAAAATGAGCAAATCCCCTGGTCGACTCGCCTATCCTCCTCGTGTCGGCTATATTGAAAACCCAAGAGGAAATGGAGCAAGAAAAATGAGTAGGTAACAACAAAATGGATGCGATATAGAAGCAGCGACCAGTGAAAACATGTTACTTGCAATTCTACAACACAGACGAGTAACAAACAACAAAAAAAAGGCCATCAGAATGGTCTAGGCAAAAGCTAAACATGCAGAAAAAAATGGGCCTAAAAAAGAGCGCGCCCGCCATGAACGACACGATAAACTGGACATCGGGACAACTCAGCCTAGAATCAACGCAGCGAAACGGGTTGTCAACACGCCGTGATAAAGCTAATTTTTTTAAACATTATCTTTTTTTTATTAATTTTCTCACATATAACGTCGTTGGCAAAATTTCCAAATTTGTGATTCAGTCGGCCAGGAGGAAGCCGACTGGATCCAGTCGGCTTTGCCATAGCCGATTAGTCCCAGTCGGCTTCTAATAGGACGATAGGGCAGTCAGCCACGCAGATGGAGCTCCTGTCGGCCTAGCCCTGGCCGATTGGTACTAATTGGCCTAGCCGTGGCCGATTAGTACTAATTGGCCTAGCCGTGACCAATTAGTACCAATCGGCCTTGACAAAACCAATAGGTGCATGTTCCTCATTGAAAGATCGTGGATGTCGCCTAGAGGGGGGGGGTGAATAGGCGCTTTAAAATAATTACGGTTTAGGCTTGAACAAATGCGGAATAAAACTAGCGTTTAATTTGTCAAGCACAAAACCTAAATCGACTAGGCTCACCTATGTGCACCAACAACTTATGCTAAGCAAGATAAACAACTAAGTGATAGCAAGATAATTAACAAGAAACAATATGGCTATCACAAAGTAAAGTGCATAAGTAAAGGGCTCGGGTAAGAGATAACCGAGGCACGTGGAGACGACGATGTATCCCGAAGTTCACACCTTTGCGGATGCTAATCTCCGTTAGAGCGGTGTGGAGGCACAATGCTCCCCAACAATGCCACTAGGGCCACCGTATTCTCCTCACGCCCTCGCACAATGCAAGGTGCCGTGATTCCACTAAGGGACCCTTGAGGGCGGTCACCGAACCCGTACAAATGGCAACCCTTGAGGGCGGTCACCGAACCCGTACACTTTGGCAACCCTTGGGGGCGGTCACCGGTACCCGTCAAATTGCTCGGGGCGATCTCCACAACCTAATTGGAGACCCCGACGCTTGCCCGGAGCTTTGCACCACAATGATTGAGCTCCGAGGCACCACCAAGCCGTCTAGGGCGCCAAAGCACCCAAGAGGAACAAGCTCAAGGGTGCTCAAACACCCAAGAGTAATAAGCTACTCAACTTCTCACTTCCACGTATCACCGTGGAGAACTCAAACCGATGCACCGAATGCAATGGCAAGGGCACACGGAGTGTCCAAGTCCTTCTCTCCCAAATCCCACCAAAGCAACTAATGCTAGGGAGGAAAATGAGAGGAAGAACGAAGAAGAACACGAAGAACTCCAAGATCTAGATCCAAGGGGTTCCCCTCACTTAGAGGAGAAAGTGATTGGTGGAAATGTGGATCTAGATCTCCTCTCTCTATTCCCTCAAGAAGGAGCAAGAATCATTGGAGGGATGGAGAGATAGCAAAGCTCTAGAAGGTCAACAATGGAGGAGAGAGAGCTGCAAGGGGATAAAAGAACCGTTGGGGGCAAGGGGGAAGAAGACCCCCTTTTAAAGGAGCCCCCAAATCCAACCGTTACCTGTCTCAGCCCGCACAGAGCGGTACTACCGCTCCGCAGAGCGGTACTACCGCTCGGGCGGTAGTAATTCAAAAAACAGCAGGCGAGAACACGGAACTGGAGCGGTAGTGCCGCACTTAGCGGTACTACCGTTCCAACCAAGCGGTACTACCGCTAAAGCGAAAAGAGCAACAGAAGCTTGCACACTCTGCGAAAAAACAAGCGGTAGTAGCAGCGGTAGTGGAGGGCGGAAGTACCGCACCAAGCGGTACTACCGCCCAGCAGAGCGGTACTACCGCCCTGAGCGGTACAACCGCACTACTGCCGCACTACTACCGTTTAACAGAAAACGATACCAGACGAAATACCCCCAAGCGGTACACGCTGCGGTAGACCACAGCGGTACTACCGCATAAGCGGTACTACCGTGGTACCGAGCGGTACTACCGCTTGGGTGACAGGAAAACTGCCCAGAGAAGCTGCGGTCCCGGCAAGACCCGCTCCCGGCAAGGGCTTGCCGGGAAAGCTCGCAAGCCAGCGGTACTACCGCGCTGGAGAGCGGTACTACCGCACAAGCGGTACTACCGCTGATCAGAGCGGTACTACCGCACAGAGAGCAACAGAGAATACAATAAAACCTGAACTGCCACAACTTCTGCAAATGAGCTCCGAATTGAGCAAACTCAAGCTTGTTCGATAGATGACGACAAATACTATCCAACCCGGTCTACTCACTTGAGAGCCCCCCTTGATAGTACGGCTATCGATCCTATAACCCGGTCTCCCAACTACTACCATGAGACCGGTAAAATAGAAAACCTATCAAGGGCAAACCTTTGCCTTGCGCAAAGTCCACTTGAGCTAGATGATGACGATCTTGACCTCCTCAAGTTGGACCACCTTTCTTGATTGCGCCGGCTCGATGAAGACTAGTAGATTGCTCCCCCATACTCCACTATGGATGAGCCACTCTTCGGCACATCTTCACAAGTCCATTGTCACCACAATGGACGGCAAGCTTCAAGCATGTGATCTCTTCGTGATGCTCCACTTGAACTTGCACACCGCAATCTTGATGACGATCACCACTTGATGTCATACTCCATGGGTTGAATGAGATCTTCCTCTTGACGCAAGCCCATGGAAACATACCTAACCCCACATAGAACTCTCGCATAGAACATGGGTTAGTACACAAAGCGTAATGGACAATGCTTACCATACCGTGAGATCACTTGATCCCACTCGGTACATCTTCTATGCTTTGTGTGTTGATCAACTTGAATCACTCTTCATATTTAGTCTTGATCAACCTTGAATCTTTCCAACTCTCTTCATTAGGATGATGTCTTGAAGGTAAACACGAATGTTCACACAATCTTCTTCTTCAAGACATGCTTGCAATAGGCTCATCTCTTACATGACCAATCTTTGGATAAATCCTTGAATAGTACCTTGGTCAACACATATTCTTCTTCTAATAACCTTGAAACCAACAAATGGTCTTCAAGCAATGCCTATGGACAAACCCTTCAAATATAACTTAAGGCAACCATTAGTCCATAGAGATTGTCATCAATTACCAAAACCAAACATGGGGGCAGCACATGTTCTTTCACTCATATTTTGGCTATTTTGATGCATAACTAACATTT
The DNA here is from genome assembly GCA_039707655.1 of Elymus sibiricus. Taxonomy (NCBI): domain Eukaryota; kingdom Viridiplantae; phylum Streptophyta; class Magnoliopsida; order Poales; family Poaceae; genus Elymus; species Elymus sibiricus. Next base: position 97,021,403 of record CM077675.1, on the reverse strand, counting down.
TTTGATATACAAAATGACACAATAACCCCTCCCGACATCGTTTCCCGCTTCTTAGTTCCCGCCATCTTTTCCCGCTTCTTAGTTCCCGCCATCTTTTCCCGCTTCTGAGTTCCCACCAATATCTCCCGCCATCTTTTCCCGCTTCTGAGTTCCCGCCAATATCTCCCGCCATCGTTTCCCGCTTCTTAGTTCCCGCCAATATCTCCCTCCATTGTCTCCCTCTTCTGAGTTCCCGCCTATTCTTCTCTTCTGAACCTATAAAACCCCCTCCACACTAAGTTGGGTAAGTTGTCCAGTATAGTATCGTAGTTTCGTGGAGATGTCCCATTATCCTTTTGATCGTAGTTTTCACTCTGATATGTCCGATCGTCTTCTCCGTCTAGCCGCCAATTTCAAGATCGATGATAGAGTAGTTCCATGGGAGGAACTCATCAGTAGTGACACCATAATGAATGAGTTGGCTCACTCATTAGCTAGGAGTGGGTGGCCTCCCAGGACATTTGAGGAGATACGGAAAGAACTTCTCAGGTTGCATGGCAGATGGCAGAAGCAACTGCATAAAGGTGAATCTTACCTCAGGCTTGCTGTAAATAATTCAGATTTATGGTCAGCAGACAGTGAGGACGAAGACGACCTCTTCATGCCGAGCACCAAGGTCAAGACTACCGCATCGTCGAAGGGCAAGAGCTCTACATCGACGAAGGGCAAGAGATCTGCATCGATGGAGGACGAAGACGACCTCTTCATGCCGAGCACCACGGTCAAGACTACCGCATCGTCGAAGGGCAAGAGTTCTGCATCGACGAAGGGCAGGAGCTCTGCATCGATAAAGGGCAAGAGCTCTGCATCGACAAAGGGCAAGAGCTCTGCATGGACAGAGGAGGACGATGATGCATTCATGTAGTTTTTTAGCTATATTTTGTAATTTCAGTTGTATTGTTTAATTCAGCTATATTTTATATTATCTTTGTGTATTGTCTTGTTTTGTGGGCATTATGTTTTATGTAAAGCGCGGCGTTGGATGCATTTAGTTTGCAGTATAAGTGTTATCCCCTCTAAACCAATTGACCACTGAAATAGAACATGAATCTGTCTCATACATAAGTAGATAGTAATTTGTCCCATACATAAAATAGACATATGTCTCATACATAATTAGATAGTCATGTCTCTACCGAACGATGGAACCGTCAACGACGACGCCTGCCTCGGCGCTCAGGCGGTGTGCTAGGCGTACTCTAGCCAAACCTGTTGGGTGGCCTAATGTGACGAAGAGGAACCTCAGACCTGTCCTGGTCATCCTGTGTATCCTGGGTGGGTCCTGGTGGAGGAGTCGAAAATATGTCCATCCACGTGTGTAGCTGTGATAGTGGCTCACCCTCACTCCCCAACGCAGATCCGGACGCCGACCCCTGCTGATATGGATCTGGTTGAAACATGAAACCCGATGTGGGACTTTGCTGTTGTGGTGAAGGTTCAAACGCGAAGCTGGACGAGGGATAATGCTGCTCTGGATGCTGCCATGCCGAACTGCCAGCCTGGTCAGGAGGTGATGGAGGGGGCGTCGGCTGCTATGTTAGGCGAGGACGTGGTTGTTGTTGTTGCGTGGATGTTCGCGGCTGCTGGTGCTGCTGCTGGTGGTGGTGGTGCTGCTGCTGGTGGTGGTGGTGCTCCTGCTGCTGGTGGTGGTGGTGGTGCTGCTGGTGGTGGTGGTGGTGCTGCTGCTGGTGGTGGTGGTGGTGGTGCTGCTGCTGTTGGTGGTGGGGAACAACGTCCGAAGTGCGGGTGCACGTGATAGCCGTGTAGAGAGCTCGTAGCTTCTGCTCCAGGCGCGCGAACCATGGCCGGAGCTGAGATGTGGGAACCATAAGAGGTGCAGACGACAGCGATCGTGTATAGTCCCTGACCTCACTATGAAGATCGTATGCCAGCTCAGCCTGAAATTGTCACGATGATTATTAATTATGGACGGCAAAGTATGTAACCAGAAGATGAATTAGATAAAGACAATAAATGTTACAGCGTACTGTATAGTCCCTCTGAATGATGACGTAACGGGGTCTGGTATCTCCTCTGGATGAGGGTGCTCCACGATGCGTAACCTTGTCCCGCCCATGTACCGATGCAAATAGGCATGGAATTGAGCGAGATCAACCATGCGAACCTCTTCCTAGAGACGTGTCGTCGCAGTATCCCAGTCTGTCATGTACGGCTGAAGCCTTTGGACCCACTGCTGCTGTGTCCTGCTTATCCCCTTCCTTGTGTTCCTGCAATTGAGGTGTGTGTTTAACAATTAACTGGTGATTCACTGTGAACATATTTGAATGACAATGAAACATTGAATAAGTATACAATACCTGTGGACTACTGCTGGCAGTGGGTTCTCTATAGGGGGGGGGTGACCATCTGCCGAAGACCAAATCATAACCCGCTGTTGCGCCATCTCCTCGACGCAGACATCGAAGATAATCTTCGATTTCGTCATCCAGTAACCCCGATCTCTTGTGCATAGCTGAGAAATACCACCGGGGTACCTGGCATGTATGTTTGCTTGCGTGTACGGCTGCCATATCACCCCGGTGTACGTATCGAACTGCTCGTTTAATGCCGTGTACGCTCGCCTAGTCTGCACAGCAGCATAGCGTCTCTGCACAGATTATAAGTGAGTTTTCAGCAGTAGTGTAGGCAAAGAACATGCATTAAATTATAACACGAGACATACCTTGCGACGCGTCCAACACAGACCGAAAGTAGGCATGTCGATTCCGTTAGCATCGAACAAGTGGCCCGCAGGATAACCCTCCTGGACATCTATGTTCGGCCGTCCTATAGAGAACCTCTCCCAGGACCACAGCTGTAAAAATAGAGGGCATCCAAGAAGGGCTGACTTCTCCGCGGCAAGCTGGAAACCGTTGCACATACCTCGGTATGTAGCTGCTAAGACCGCTGATCCCCAACTCCTAGGTGTGATCTGATTCGGCATCTCAGCTCTCGCGATCTCTAGTGCAATAGGGATGTAGCGTGCACTTACAGTGGTGACATGGTTCTCTGTGAACATAACCTTCCCGAGAAGCCACTGTAGGTATGCCTCCAGGCTACGAGTGATCTGTGTCGCATTCAGAGGGACATTTGGATACCCCGGGAAATTCTGGATCTGTATTGAGTAAAGAGAACGTATTAATAAACAACAAATTTAATTGTAAAACCAGATGCACGACCAACGAAAGATATGTGTCTGAGGAACTAACCCTGAAATGATGCAGCCAATCATACTTAGGTCCGTGAGGCTCCGACGTAAGAACCGGAGCCCCATCATAAACACCCAAGAAACGTTGTGTCATAGATGCCTCCCAACCAGGCGGTGCATCCAACGGTCCTATGGCACGACCCGCCAAGGGTAGGCCCAGCAGCATCGAGACATCCTCTAGAGTAGGAGCCATCTCTCCCCAGCGGAAGTGGAATGTGTGGGTCTCAGGCCTCCATCGGTCCACTAAGCAGGTGAGCAGAGAGGAGTTAATGGCGACGCGTCTGGAGGTGTCAGTGTCCTCTACTAGACGCGCGAAAGGTAAAAGTCCAGCCCATTTCAACCTGCATATCAGAAAGCATAACAATTCATTTAGTGTGACACATTAAATCCAACTTGAAATAAATAAATAAGTAAAACACGTACCTGTCAACCCAATCCGGATGTATCTTCCAGTCCACCTTAGAAGTGCGAGTGCGAAGGGGATCGAGCTTGCGCTCACATAATAGCGCGGCACGATGCTTACTATCAATCTCCGGATTTAGCAACGACGGTACCTCCATTCTACAATAGTGCATTTAAAAGATAGTTGCACAGGTAATACAAATTTAAAACATAGTGCCACACACAATACAAATTTAAAACATAGTGCCACACTTAATACAAATTTGAAACATAGTGCCACACACAATACAAATTTAAAACATAGTGCCACACACAATACAAATTTGAAACATAGTGCCACACTTAATACAAATTTGAAACATAGTGCCACACTTAATACAAATATGAAACATAGTGCCACACTTAATACAAATTTGAAACATAGTGCATAGCTTCTTCATCTTGCTCTCCCTCTTCCTCCTCTTCGTCCACGACTGCCTCGTCCACGCCTTGCGCCCCCCCCTGGTAGTGACGAACATGGGACATTCAGTGTCCCTATGTCCAAATTCATTGCATAGAATGCATTGCATGGTGCGCCCTCCGGCATCAGATTCATCCATATCATTCCGGATGTGCTGACACTGTCGTCTACCTCTACTTGTACGCATAAACTCAGGGTGTGGAATGTATCTCCGTTCAACAGGGTCGACGGTGTTGAAGTTACCCATTGATCGAAAACCAACCAACTCACCTGTCCAGGTATTGAGGATGGACTCTTTCAGAAAGTATGGAGATACGAATGAGATTGCGTCTAGTCCTAACTGCCCGCAAGCAGCAAGTACATGCGAGCAAGGTAGGTGAAGCAACTTCGGTTTGTTGCATGTGCACTCGCAAGTTGGCCGGACTTCGTTTCCAATTTTCACCTTGTGTGTCCTCGACACATTTGCACATCCGAATTTGTTGTTAGCTAACCGGACCTCATACCTTCGCTCTTGATTTCCGATGGCAACAACAGTATGTGACCGGGCTTTTTCCATCTTTTCATTCATGTACTTCATAACCCTTTCACAGTAACGTGTGTTCGGGTTGTTAGTGATATGCAGGGCGGCGCTTTGACGTCTATCTCTGAAATACTTCACCGTACCATAGAAAATTCCCTCAACAATAGCTGTAAGGGGCAAAGCCTTATTTCCTCTGAGGACAAAGTTATATGTTTCAGCGAGTTTGGTAGTCATGACACCGTACCTTGCTCCATGTGTGTCATGCAGCAAAGACCACCTCTCAAGAGGCTCATGCTCTATCCTCTGATCAAAGGTTTTAATTGTCCTTCCAAGCCTTCTCCTAGTGCCAGGTGGATCAAATCCTGGCAAGTCAGAAAGCCCAACAGGCTCCTCCTCCACGGCTGCTGATCCTGTTGCTAACTGTGCAGCTACTGCTTCAACATGTGCCCTCACAGCTGCATCTCGTGCAGCTCTCCTGTCCCTAACATGTCTCTTCGTGCAAGTATTTAGTCTGTCACGTATCAAAGTGTACTTCCATAGCTGGTTCTGCTTGCAGAGTTTCTTGAATAGATTCATGAGGTTCTTATTTCTGAACTGCGAGAAGAAATTGGCCCCAAGATGGCGCATGCACCAGCGACTCTGCAAGTCCTGCCATGGAGTTTGTTCCTCAGGACTAGGGTTTGACAATGTCTTTATCGCACTGAGTATACCTGCATGTCTGTCATGAAGAATGCACACATTCGGCTTATCCTGCACAACAACTATTTTCAATTGCCTGAAGAACCATGTCCAACTTTCAATGTTCTCGCTTTCCACAAAAGCAAATGCCAGAGGAACGACTTGATTTTGCCCATCTTGACCAATGGCGGTCAGGATCTGACCCTTGTACTTCCCTGTGAGAAAAGTGCCATCCACACATATCACTGGACGACAATGTCTGAAAGATTCAATGCACACACCGAAAGAGAAGAACAATCGATGCAACACCTTTACATTTGGGAACTCTGGCATGAAGAAGTCTTGAATATTGACATAGGTGCCCGGATTCTGGTCCTGCAGTGTGTGGAGGAGCCGGACAACAGAGTCATATGCATCAAAGTACGAACCAAATCTGCTCTCAAGTGCCCTCTTCTTAGCCCTCCAAGCCTTGCCATAAGATATTTTGTACTTGAACCTGACGAAGACTTTTGTCTGGATAGCCTTCACTTCCATCGCTTTGCCCTCCACTATCTCGCTATAAAGCAACCGAGCAATGAGGGTGGACGTAAGGTTAGGATGATCTTGAGGGATACAGGGAATAACACAAGTGTGATGAACCAAGTCACTGATCAACCATTTTGTGCCATACTTAGGGAGATAGCCATGCACCCTCGCTGGACAACCAGTGTTCTTGCATACCATTGTCAAGTTTTTCGGACTTGACACATCTGCTACAAAACCCCTTTGCGTGGACATTGCCCAACTAATTATTGCATCTTTCAGAGCTTGCTTGTTTGGATACATGGCACCCGTCGCAATGTTGTTCTGGTGATATTGCCAGGCAGAATCATGACCATCATTCACGGTCATCTACCTCGTCAGCATCCACCTCGCCACTAGCATAATCCTCGACATTACCTCCTTCTGCATGACTGCTCTGCCCTGATTCGTAAACTTCATCTGCAGCATGGGACGCATAATTTGACATTGAATCATGCATTCCTTCACTGCTCTGGCCATAATCGTAACCACCGTCAGCTTCAGTTGCACTCATCTGCTTCACGACGGGAAGCATTAAAGCGACATGATTAACTCCCCTGCTCGAACAAGCTTGTAACCAACGCACCCACTGATCGTCCCGCGCTATTTCCTTCAAATAAAAGAAAATTTTCGAACTGGACCGGGTCCATAATGCATGAACACCCACGGTGTGTGTTTCAGTATTTAACCCTAAAGACCCGGTTAACCATTCTGTCAACTGACTAACAGACCATGTTTCAGGGGCAGTCATTGGCACTTCAATGTGCTCAAATTCACTCAGATCAGCTCCTGTCTCAGTTATTTGCACATTACCAGGGCCGTAGTAAAAAATTAACGTCACTAAATCAGACATATCTGTTGACCTAAAATAAAATCAACAGGGATAAATATTAAGCAAAAGGCAAACTAATAATTTTACCGAACCAACTAAAATTACCACATCTACCCTAATATTACCCAAAGCTACCGCATAAACTAAAAATTACCACACAACTAAATATTTGACAACTACATATTCTATCGAACCCTAAACCAATTTTACCGAACCAACTAAAAAATACCACAGCTACCCAAATTTTACCGCACCAAATAAAAAATGCAATACAACTAAATATTTGACATCTACATATTGTATCGAACCAACGCTACCGGATCAACTAAAATATTCTACACACATAAATATCCACACAACTTAACACTACGGGAATGGACGTTGGATATATTACCCTTGAAGCATGTGAAGAAATGACGAACGGCGGGCTTCAAACACGCGAACGGACGACGAACACCGGAATGTCCACCTCCACTGCCTCCACCTCCACCTCCACCTCCACCTCCACCACCTCCACCTCCACCACCTCCACCTCTACAATGGTCACCACCACCACTACGAGCTACCCCATCACGAGATCGAGGTTACACTAGCATCCCCTAGCACTCTAGAAGCAATCTACGGTGAAAAACTAGGAAGAAATCGGCTAAATATGCGGTAAGAAATCGGGGGGCTTCGGGTTGAGAGAGAGATGAGAAAGAAAGAAGAGAGGAAGAGAGGAGGAAGAAAGGGAGAGGGAGGCGGCCGAAGGAGAGAGGCTCCTATCGGCCTCGGCGTGGCCGACAGGGCCCAGTCGGCCTTGGCGCAGCCGACTGGACGGCCTCAGGCCGAGTGGCGTGTTCGGGCCAGTAATCGGCCGCCACGTGGCCGACAGCCCACTTATCGGCTTCCTAGTGGCCGATAGCCTCCTGTCGGCTTCCCCGTGACCGACTGGACCCTGTCGGCTGCCTCGGGTCCGACGGGATGACAAATTTGTAAATTTTTGAACCGGCGTAATATGTGACAAAATTAATAAAAAAAAATATTTAAAAAAATTTAGCCGTGATAAATGGGTCGACAATAGTGAAGCCAAACTAGACAACAAAAAGATAAGACATCATTTTGTGTGAAAAAAATATTTATCAATTTAGAAGGTGTTTTTATAAAAACATTCACAAAAATCTTATTCACAAACTTGAAAAAAATAAAAAAATAAGACAAATTGAAAAGAAATAAATAAAATAAAAACTGACACAAAAAGAAAAACAGATAGAGTTAATAGTGAAAAGAAAGAAATCTAAAAAGAATAAAAAAAAGTTGCTAATGTAGGAAAGCGCTCGAAAGATAGACGAGAGTGACAATACAAGGTTAAAGCAACGCTCCCGGTTTACATGAGTTGGCCGGTAGACTTTCAAATCTCACAATCCAATAAAGAAACGAACAAAAAACATAAAACAAGTCGAGCCCATCCTCACATCGGCTAGATATAATGGGTTGACAGAGAAAAGAAACGAGAACGGCTAAAACAATAACCGCGACGAAGCGCACTACAGAACGATGTGAATCACAGTCGCACGAGATTTACAGCATCAACAGATCAAAGGGTCAACAAGTTAGATGTGAAGTAACTATTTTACATCTAACACAAAGTTTCATTTTGTTTTTTATTTATTTGATGAAAACAAAGATTAATGCAAGTCCACATGAGATGAAAAGAGTGGAGAATGCAAAAATGGCAAAGACGTTCTATATTCGCTTCTATTCCCTACACGTCTCCTAGCAACCCGTTTGATTAAATCTTAGTCCGATTAAGACTTAGCAATCCGATAGCAAAACCGATACCCTCGGAGGCCAGAAGCTCATGTACCGCGGCCGCCGACTTGGCGCTGACCAGCTCCGCCTCCGCCGCGGCGAGCTTGGCCTTGGCTTTCACCAGCTCCTCCTCCACGGCCCGGTTCGCCTCGGCGTGTTCGGCGTTGGCCTTCGCCACCTCTGTCTCCGTGGCTCGCTTCGCGGCGGCCAGCTCGACCTTCGTCTTCACCGCCTCCGCCTCTGCCGCTTGCTTTGCCGCGGCGAGCTCGGCCTTCGTCTTCACCGCCTCCGCCACGGCCGCGGCGAGCTCGGACTTCGTCTTCACCGCCTCGGCCTCTGCCGCTTCCTTTGCTGCGGCGAGCTCGGCCTTCGTCTTCACTACATCCGCCAGAGACGCCGCGAGCTCGGCTTTGGTCTTCTCCAGCTCCGCTCCCGCCGCGGCGAGCTCGGACTTAACATTCTCCCGCTCCGCGTCCGCCGCTCTCTTTGCGGCGGCGAGCTCGGACTTAGCATTCTCCCGCTCCGCGTCCGCCGCTCTCTTTGCCGCGGCGAGCTCGTTCTTCGCCTCCACCAGCTTCTCCTCCAGCTCGAGAACGTAGGTCGCAGCCTGAACACAAACAATATGATCGATTGGATTCCCGACAAGCTGATGGAACGATTTCTGGTGGCATTTGCTGGCAATACCTTCAGAATCGCTGCGTCATCGGAAGGCTCGTTCGGCGCGAATGAGCGCTCCAGCGGCGGCTCGACGGCGCCCTCCAGCAGGTCCCGTGCAGCCTCCCAGTCCGTGGCGTCTCCGTCGTGCCGGCTGGGGAAGTGCTGTGGCGGTGGCGAGCGCACGTTGGACAGCACTGAAAGAGGCGGAACCTCCTCCCCGCCGTTGGCTTCCTCCCAAGTCCTCTTCTTCGCCGACGCCGACGCTTGTGCGGCCGCCTTCTCCGCCAGCATAGTCTTCATCATGTCGTAGACAGACGGATCCATACCTAGATAGCACGGAGCATCAACCTTAGGACTCCATGAAACAGGGGAATCAGAGGAATTTCAATGTTCAGACCTCAGACCTTTGGAACAGGAAGTAATACGAGTTGAAGAAGGCGGCGGCGGCGGGGATGCGGCAGCAAGGTTGCTGTTGCAGAGACGGCTGCGCCGCCCTGAGCAAGTAGCAGGGAGCAGGCTCCTGAGATCGACAGCGGCGCCACCGTGAGCACTTAGCAGCTTCAGCACCGATTTGTTTTCCTCGCCGGTCAGTACCGGGATGCTGGAGGAGCCGTTGGATGGCTCGCGCCACTCCACGGCGCAAGGCCACTGCTCCGGCGACGAGAGGAAGAAGAACTTGTGTTTCCAGTCCTTGACGGATCTGGAAGCCGGCTTCAGCAACCCCCTGAAGAGCAAGCCGGAGCTGTCCCGCTCCCGCCTGGGCCGGAAAAAGTACCAGCCTTTCTTGTGCTCGTGGCAGAGAGCGCAGAGCACAAAGAAACACCGGAACACCGGGAGCGACGGCGGCACACCGGCGGAGTGGCAGAGCGCGAGGAAGCCCGCCATGGCGCGCCACCCGTTGGGCGTGAGCTGTGCCGGCGTGATGCCGAAGTGGGCGAACATCTCCTACGAACTAAGCCCTGGTTTATATAGACATCCGGGCATAGATACGCACATTCTTACTTGGAGGACACACCAAGTCTTCGGAATATTCTCCCCTAAGCCTAGGGTCATTTCGTAGTCCGGCCTTCACGAAGACGTCACAAGGCGGCCCACCGGGCCGGACTATAAGAGATAAGCCAACAAGCCGAGGACCCCTTAATCCCGGACTCCCTCAGTAGCCCCCGAAGTAGCCTCCAATGCCGGTCTTCAGGACATTAGCTGCTCCGCACGTCCAGAGTGTTTGGCTTGCGGGGCGAGTTCCTTTCTTCCATGCTTCGGCCGTCCTTAGCTCGGCCACCGATGACACCCTGCCTTCCGAACATACCTTGCTTAACCTTGAAGGCCAAACGCCCGAGTGTGAATAGTACCCTTCCTGACAACTTTTCTGAAGAAAGGCTCAGACGGGTCGTGGCCACTTAACCAGTTACAAAACCTCGATTCGCGGTTCGAGGCCGCCTTTTTATTGGCACGTTCAATCGACATGAAGATCGTGCTCCATTTTTTACGGGATATGATCAATGATTTGGGATATCCCACGCGCGCATAACGGGGCGGACGCTTCGGGAACTGGCGCAACTCACGGCGCAGTAAGGGAACGCTTGGTGTTACGGCCTTCCATAAAAGGGAGAAAAACATTGTCACAGCCCTTCCATGCTCTCCAGATTCGCTTTCTCAAACCCTCCTCGCTCCGAGCGCGCAGATCTAGTCTTTCTCCAGCCCTTCCTCCAACACCCATCCTTCTTCCCCGAGCACGGCCATGGCTGGTTCAGGCTCGCAAGGCAAGTGGGAGGCGTCGTGTGTCACCGAGGACGACATCCAGGAACTGAAGCGCACCGGCTACCTCTCGGTCGATGTCGCCCACCGCGCCCCCGAAGAAGGCCAAGTAATCCCTACGCCACAGCCCGGGGAGCGGGTGGTGTTCATTCCCCATTTCATCCGGGGACTGAGCTTCCCGCTGCACCCCTTTGTAAGGGGCCTGATGTTCTTCTACGGGTTGGACTTCCACGACCTTCCCCCAAACTCCATCATGCACATATCGGCCTTCATCATCGTCTGCGAGGCCTTTCTGCGGGTCCAGCCACACTTCGGCTTATGGTTGAAGGTCTTCAACGTCAAGCCGAAGACCGTAAGCAGCCAGCACACGGACTGTGGGGGAGCAGTGGTCAGCAAGCTCCCTCGGGTCCAGTGGCTGAAGGGCACCTTCATCGACACCATCAAGACCTGGCAAAATGAGTGGTTCTATATCACCGAACCACGTGCCGCAGATTGGGCGGCCCCTCCCGAATTCAGATCCGGTCCTCCCGCGAGGCTGACCTCGTGGATCAAAAAAGGGCTGGACTGGGGGTCGGCCACTAAGGTAAAGGCGCTGCAAGAACGCATCGGAAAGATGCTAGAAGCAAACATCGGCCTGGCCAACGTGGTCCAGGTCATGCTTCGTCACCGCCTCCTCCCCTGCCAGCTCTGGGCCACACTGATGTGGGCCTATAAGTCTGACGATCCTCCCACCATGCGCAAGCTCTACCGCACTACTCGGGATAAGCTATGGAAGGCGTTGTTCAAGCCCCAGGAGGAGTGGCCGGCCAAAGAGGAAGACACCGGCCTGGACGTCGAACACCCTCCGCTTAAGGTAAAGCTTCAATCTTCAATCTTTTATCTTTGGGTTCGGTCTTTTTAGCAAGGATTCTAACCTCTCCTCTCCTGGTTTCCCTAGGGGCTGGCTAGCTAAGGCCATGCGGATCAACGGCCCTGCCCCGCTGCTCGAAGCCCCCAGGTCGACCCTCTTGACGGCGATGTTGGTCGAGGCGCCGTATTCGGCGCCAGAGAAGAAGGACAAGCAGAAGAAAGGCGAGAAGAAAGAGACCCAAGCTGGTCTCCGCCCAAGAGGCCTCCCGGACGCTAAGTCCGGGGAGACCCAGGCCTCCTCCGCTCACGAGGAGGAGCAGACGGAGGGGGGGGGAATCGATTCCCGCCAACCAAGGAAAAGGGCGGCATTTGCGGATGCCGAGGAGGACTCAGCTCCCCCTTCTTCGAAGAGGCCCTGCAGGGTCAAGGTGACCTTGCCCGATGTCAGCCCGGATTTCGACGAGGAATCTGAGGCGTTGGAAAGGGTCTCGCGGAGGGTCCCTAGGGCCAAGCCCGCGGCCTAGAGGTACTGATTCCGAATACATTGCTTAAGCAAGATTTCTGTCGCTGACCGGACTAATGCCTTCCATGATGCAGCCCGGCCCGTGATCTCCCGACCGAACAGGTCTCAGAGGGAGATCCTCCGACAGCCGAGCTAGCGGAGAGCGGAACTGCGTCCCGCACTTCCCCTCCCCAGGCTGCTGGAGAGGCCATGGAGGCGATTTCCCGGTGGATCCCTCCTCGGTCGAATACTGAGGGCGAGGAAGTCACGACCGAGGCCCAGACCTCGGTGGCCGAAGACCAGGAGGCCGAGCCCCTCCTGGCAGACAAAGAGGGAGGCCGCGAGTCATCGGAGCTCCCTCCGAAGACGGCTCCGGAGACTGCCAAGTCTCCGATATCGGTGACTCTCCCTTCACAAGAAGGAGGAGCTGTGGTGCCGCCACCGGTGCCGCCCGCGACGGGGCAGGCCACAGACGAGTGGCCAACCGCGATGGAGGAGGCCTTGCGCAGCTCCGTCGTTGCCGAAGAGCACCGCATCCTTATGGGTGCGGTTTTGAAAGGCATTTAGTCCGTTGATAGCGGACCGAAGGAGGCCTTCGGCGGTCTCTTGACGGGCTTTAAGGCAAGCCATGTAATGCTCCTCTCTTTAATCGGAATTTGTTCGCGAGGTATATATATTCCGGATAGGTATAGTAGCCCCCGAGCCCTGGGTGAGTTTAAGAAACTTACCCGGGGGTCAGAGGACCTCAGGCTCCGAGTAAAATCGATATTTTTGACTGTTTCCGGAGATGATATGGAAAAAGGGGCTAGGACCAACAGTTCTGATGTGTGTCTCACATAATTTTCGTTTTGCAGGCCTCGTCATCGGCGGCGGCTGTCCATGACGTGGAGCTTGCCGAGCTCAATCGGAAGCTCAGGAGCTCAGACGAGGAGCTTGACCGTTTGAACAAGCGGTTTGACGAAATGCAAGGTGAGTTTGAATTTTATTTCGGAGACCCTATCTAACCCTCATTGATTGAAATTCTTTGAGGTTTTAAATCCTGAATTTTGGTCTTCCATTGAATTTGCAGCCGTTTCTTCCGAGGTCGAGAACCTCAAGGCTGAGCTGGAGAAGGCCAAGCGAGAGGCTGCCGATCATAAGATGGCGGCCGACCAGGCGGCGGCCGAACTGAGCTCCCTGAAGGCTGTCAGTGAAAAACACGAAGCTCGGGTGGCCGAGGTGCAGCAAGAGCTCCAAGATGCTAGCCCTAAGCGTGAGGCTCTTGAGCAGAAGTCCAAGGACCAGGCGGCCGAGCTATCCACGTTGTCTGCCGATCTTAAATTGGAGCGTGTAGATAGGCAGTCCTTTGAGGAAGAACTCTGCCAAGCCAGGATGATCGCGGATGGTAAGCCGTACTTACTGCAATGTGCGTTTGGTGGTAACAGGTTTGCTCGTCTTACACGACTGTGGCGTTCCTCAGGCACCTTTGCGGATCTTCCGAAGAGGGCGGCGGATGCGGCCAAGCACTTCGCGGCTAGGGACGGGGATGCGGAACAGAGGCTGTTCTGGGCACAATTTTAGACCCCTGAGCCCCGTCCCGTTCTCAGTTATCGGATGAAGCAGCTGATGGAGCTTCATCGGATGGCAGAGCCGGCCTTGAAGGACCTCTGCATTCGGTTGTGGCCTTCAGAGCCACTACCGGGCAGTTATTTCGGCCTGGTGCAGTAACTTTGCGACGCCTCCTCCCGCATTGAGGTTCTGAAGCGCTCTGTATGTATTGAGGGAGCACGGATGGCCTTTGCGAGGACTATGATGCACTGGCCAGGGATGAAGCCGCTCGAGATGTCTACAGCGCCCCCACCGCCCGGGAAGGAGCATAGGCGCCCCGAACTCTATCTCACTGCTGCAATGGTGGGTGCTCGGTCGGTAGAGGCCTAGTGCCCTAGGGATGTAATTTTCGAGTGAACATTTTATTTTATGTCCGATGAATATTGTATTTTGATAATACGTATGCACGGTTTATCATGCTTTGGTGTTTTGATTATTTTGACTCCTATGTGGCCGTTTTGGAACTGAAAGTTGCCAGTCGTCGGCTTTAGCCCCCATGTAATTATTACTAGGGGTGTTCCGTCATCCGCAGTATTATCCTTAGCCGAATTATCGGAACCCGGAGGCGGTGGTGCGAGAGATGTGAACGAGGCAATCAGACTATGCGGCTTTAATGCTTTCACTTAGCCGGAGGAGCTTGACTGCGGGGGCTGGTTACTAGCCCCTAGTGTTGTGTGGTATTCGGGTGAACCGAGGTAAAAACCATTACCACGTGGCTTGCGAGAATGCAAACCTCGTATGACACGGAACAATCTCTATCGATTTTTAGTTTGACACTTGTGCTCGGATTGCAGACCGGTTCGCGCTTATTATGACGGTGGATTTTCGGCTTTCTCCATTGAGTTACTTGACCAGGCGAGCTGGAAATACAATCACAGTGGTTCTCCCTTTACCCTTTTAGCCGAACGATCGGAACGTAAGAGGGTAAGCATAGGAGCCGGGCAACCCAACCTTTGACCTAAGACATAATTCGGAACCGATGCATATAACGCAGAAATCCGACACGCCGGACATATACAGGATAATGCCGGGACGATGCTTGGGACAAGCTTTACAGCTAAGCCCCCCGGTCTATTAGCCGGTTGCATCAGATATGTACCGAACAATTTTGTTTCCGGAGGCGGGGAGTTGGAAAACACTTTATAAAATGCCATAATCAGATCGTAAAAGATGATCTTTATATATTACTAGTAGAACGCCCGTGCGTTGCCACGGGCTTTTGAAAAAAAACTTGCTTCTCACAGAGCTAAAGTAACCAAGAACAATGTCGTCTCAGTTAATACACATCTATTTTTTGACAATCGGCTAACACACATCATACTATCAAACGCAATATTGTTTAGCTTAAAACACACTATAATGTTCAAACACAATAATGTTAGAGCATCTACTACCAGTCATCTTAAACGTCCATCGGCACGTCCAGACACTAATTGGACAGGAGAGAAAACAAGGTGACCCAACTGGACCCATCATATCGTGCCTATACAGACCGAGTTGGAGGTGGGGGTCTAGGGAGATGATTGAGCACGTAAGCAGCACCGGCATCACAACAAGTAGTCATGTCGTGTCCTTTACCTTTTCTCGGGCGACGGCCCAGGGGCCACCACGCTCCTATGCCCTCCCTTCTCTCTTCCATGGTTGGAAACAAGACGGGGTGGGATGGACATGAGGCAATCCCTCGAGATCCAGATCAGGTGGAGTCACGTTTGGAAAAGAAAATCTGAATCAGGAGGATTGAGGGAAGGAGATTGGGAACAGAACTGAATATAGCAAAATAAAGATTGAGATAGACTAATTAGATGGGTTTTATATTTCATGAGTGTGTCATGCCCAACCAACATGTTTATTCCATTTTTTTTCATCATTTCTATGATTCAGAATTACAAGATCTTACCCGCGGAGACTTTCCATGCATGGCAGCTTCAAGTTTCTTGATGTTGGCACTGACCACTTTGCTAGCCTTCTCACCTTTGTGATAAAAGTGGAAATTTGGTTGTGCAAGCTCCATCATTAGTCAAGTATTTGCATTACAGATTAGGATGAAGGGTGGTGATAATCATGTATATATCTACACGCAAACATGCATGTAGAAAAGATAATATTGTAATAATCATGGATATCTTCCATTGAATAGAACGAACATGCATGTAACATGTAACAGGGTAAGGTTAAATCATTGTGTGTTCTCCTCCATTCACTAAAACATATCCAGCGCATCATTACCATGAAACACAACAAAAGTAACATTAAACTTTATATCATAAGAACGAAAACGAAATATCATACGAATCAAAGTAACAACACTTTGACTACCAACTTCGCTTTAATAGTAGAGATAATTTTAAAAACATGTTTTGTTAATATGCAAAGAATCAGAATCGCATTAATGGAACTATGGAATCAGAGATTTTGGGGAAAGAGACATGTGTTATCTTTCAATCAGCCAAAATCTGATTGGCTTGCAGTACTGATCACATAAAAATAGTTAGGCTCCCTTTTCATTAGAAAGATCTCTCACATCCCCCAATAAGATAAGCTGCAAACCATGTAAATAAACTTTGCCCTTGAGTACAACATACATTCTTATATTTTGTGATTTAGATATTAGCGCAGTATCTTGTTAAGAAGCAAGTACATGACAATGATATGGTGTGAAACAAATCCCTTGACTCTGAAACACAGATAAACAATTAAGAGCCAAGGGATATACGGTAGAATGATATGCACCTGTGTAGAACGGTATAACAATTGCGAGATGTAGCACACCATATCCACTATGAACAACTCAATGAATCATGCATTGCAATTGTAGTTGACAAATGGAGTTTCTTAGACATGATTTAAATTTGTCGATGAATATATGCTTTACAGGAAAAAATGGCAGAGCAAGACAACTTACTTTAATGCCTCATAGGCTTGGACAATAGTGATATATTGAAATATGTATTCGACGGCATCTGCTACGGCATTCACGTTGCCTGGAGCTTCCTGAGGTGCAGGCAAAGCCTCTTGTGGTGCGAGCGGAACATCCATTGGTGCGTGCACATCCATATTCTGGGGTTCGGGCAAAGCCTCGTGTGGTACGAGCGGAACATCCATTGGTGCGTGCAGAGCCTCCCTTGATGATAGTGGTGAGGTGAGGACACGGGTGGGTGTTGAAATATGAGCCCGTCGGAGTTATATGAAGGCCAATATCCATCACCGAACATGGTTTCCATTTGACCAGCAATATCATAATAGTCATTTGATCAAACTTCGGCAACCTAAGAAATATTATTTATTTCTTTTTAGTAACCCAATGAATTTAGAACATGGTTTCCATTTGACCAGCGAAATCACAAATCATTTGATCAATCTTCGTAACCTAATAAATATTATTTATTTCTTTTTAGTAACCCAATAAATTCAGAACATGGTTTCCATTTGTCCGGCCAAATCACAATAGTCATTTGATCAATCTTCGGCAACCTAATAAATACTATTTATTTCTTTTTAGTAACCCAATAAATTCAGATCTCTCTATAATGAAGGCCAGCCTCCCAATTGTTCGCATTTATTTTTAGCAACCAAATAAATTCAGATCTACCTATAATAAAGGCCAGCCTATGAATCCTTCGATAGTCATGGAATATAGCTCTTTCCCTGAATGAACCCACGTCATATCTCTCATGCGTGTATAAGAAAAGATAATTTCCCTCTCACTAATATACTTATATATTATGTGTTTATTTTTGCGAAAAATTAAAGTTTGTGTTGGATTGCATGCAAGATAACGTAAGCAAGACAGGAAATGTTGCTGTAGTCAACGTTTTCTTATGCCACTAAGTTTTCTCCGAAGTAGATTTTGTTCTATGATGTATGACACGTCATGATTTACATGTTAGCTTCCTTATAATCCATTATTTGTTTCCTTAAAATATATTATTTGATTCCTAAAGCAAATTGCAATAATGGGAGGTATCGATTTTCTATGACGCGTCATGATTTACATGTTAGCTTCCTTTTAATCCATTATTTGTTTCCTTAAAATATATTATTTGATTGCTAAAGCAAATTTCAATAATGGGAGGTACCGATTGATTTGGGTAATTTTGGAAAGTTAGATTCATAATCTTGTGCCTGTTAGGAAAGTGATGGTTTACAAGGAAAGAGCGGAGAGGTAAATAAACCGGTGGATAAGAAACCAGCGTGACAGGGGGTGGTGGGAGGTGGGACGAAAAAAACCCCGGAACGGAAGCTACCAACTCCCCAATTAGGAGTAGAGATGAATTTTTACAATTCATATTGCGGGCATAACTGTTACATGTATTTTTAGAAACAAATGTATACAAAGGGGAGGTTCGATCGGGGCTCTTGATCTGCGGCTTGATGTCCTTGGCATATCCCTGTGTGCCTCCATTCCTTTGCTCTTGAAGAGTAGCATGCTCCTTTAAAGGTGGTTATAATCGGCGAGCATACCTTTGAGGGAGGTACATGTTTAAACCGCCGAGACATGCATGAGTTTGATGCCTGCTGTGTTGAGAGTAGTTCGGTCGAACCGACCACTCTGTTGTGATGAGGTGTCCCCCCGCAGCTGGCCATGGTATTTTAAGCGCGAAATTGTGCCTTCTAGGTACGTACCTGATTGGTAGCGGGGCCGTGCTGTGGGGGGCGCGTCCCTATTTGTGATGAACAGGAGATTGCTCTGGGAGATCGGGTCGTGCTCGGACCCGCTTGCTCGCCTGTCGCAGCTTGTCGCCTGGTTGGGGTCCTGGTGCCTCGATGCCAGACTGGAATTCGGCCACTAGAGCCGCTGTGTGTTCTTCAGTCCGGAGTGAGCGTTCTGTATTGTCGTTGACGGTGATGACCCCCTTTCTCCCAGGCATCTTGAGCTTCAGGTATGCGTAGTGGAGAACGGCGTTAAAGTGAGCGAACGCTGTACGGCCGAGCAGTGCGTGATAGCCACTGCGGAAAGGCACTATATCGAAGATCAAGTCTTCGCTACGGAAGTTATCGGGCGAACCGAACACTACTTCCAGCGTCACGGTACCCGAGCAGCATGCTTCGACACCTGGGATGACTCCCTTGAAGGTAGTGTTGCTGGGTTTAATTCTTGATAGGTCGATACCCATATTTTTTACCGTGTCTGAGTAAATCAGATTAAGGCTGCTTCCTCCGTCCATAAGGACTCTAGTGAGGTGGAACCCATCGATGATGGGGTCCAGGACGAGGGCGGTCGAGCCTCCATGACGGATGCTGGTCGGATGATCCTTGTGATCGAAGGTGATCGGGCAAGCCGACCACGGGTTAAACTTCGGGGCTATGGGCTCTACGGCGTAGACCTCCCGAAGTGCGTGTTTCCTCTCCTTTTTGGGTATGCGTGTGACATATATCATGTTCATAGTTTTGACCTCGGGAGGGAATTGCTTCTGCCCGCCATTGTTCGGCCTGCGAGGTTCTTCATTATCCTCACCGCGTGGGCTCTTGCTCTGTTCCTCGGCCGCGAGCTTGCCGGCTTGTTTGAACACCCAACAGTTTCGGTTGGTGTGGGTGGCCGGCTTGTCTTGCGTGTCATGGATTTGGCAGGGCCTATCCATGATTTTGTCCAAAGCGGTAGGTCAATCCATGTTCCCTTTAGAGGGCTTCTTCCGTTTTCCGGGTTTTGAGTTGCGAAAACCGGCGTTTACGGCCGTTCTTCCGAGTCGCCATTGCTATGGCGGCGTTTATTTTTGTTCCGCCTTGGCTTTCCATTACCGTCCCGCACTTCATAGGTGCCGGGGTCTTCGGGATTGTGGCTTCGGTGAGCTAACCAATTGTCTTCGCCCGCGCAGAAGCGGGTCATAAGGGACGTGAGGGCAGACATCGTTCTCGGCTTATCCTGGCCGAGCTGGCGAGCTAGCCATTCGTCCCGGATGTTGTGTCTGAACGAGGCTATCGCCTCGGCGTCCGGACAGTCGACGATCTGGTTCTTCTTAGTCAAGAACCGATTCCAGAACTGCCTGGCCGATTCGCCAGTCTTCTGGACGACGTTGCTTAGGTCGGAAGAGTCCGGGGGTCGGACATAAGTGCCTTGGAAGTTAGACCGGAAGGCGTCTTCGAGCTCCTCCCAACTCCCAATGGAGTTCTCAGGGAGACTGTTTAGCCAGTGCCGAGCTGGTCCCTTCAGTTTGAGCGGTAGGTATTTGATGGCATGGAGATCGTCTCCTCTGGCCATATGGATGTGAAGGAGGAAGTCCTCGATCCATACGGCCGGGTCCGTCATTCCGTCGTATGATTCTATGTTAACGGGTTTAAACCCTTCAGGGAACTGGTGCTGCATGACCTCGTCTGTAAAACACAGTGGGTGTGCGGCGCCTCTGATTCGGGCTACGTCACGCCGGAGATCGGCTGTTGGCTGAGCCCGGTATTGTTCCCGGTTTCTGTGGTTGCGGTCGAGTCACGATCGGTAGCCATCCCATCTAGCAGGGGAACATCCCCTAGATCCGTAAATGGATCTGGTGTGACTTGACGTGTAGTCTAGGTCCTGCCGAAGATCGTATCGATCCTCAGGCTGTGCTGGCCCCTTTCCTCTCCTACGAGGTGACGTGGGCCAGTACTCGGCGTCTTGAGCCACCCTGTCCCATCCTCGAGGGGGGCGGTCCGGCTGGTCATACTGAGTGCGCCTGGGAGATTCGGGCTCAAGGGCCTCGTCGTCGAATTGCGGCAGCAGACGTCGGCGAGGGTAACTCCTATTTTGGTCTGGCCGCTCAGTGACGAACCCTTCTTCGGCCGCCAGAACTTTTGTCCATCTGTTGTTGATGGTGTCTTGTTCGGCTTTGAGGTGCTGCAGCTTTGCCTTTAAGTTCCGAGCAGTGGCTATGAGCCACTGCCTGAATCGTTCTTGGTCCTCGGGGTTTTCCGGGCGATGAAGTCATCGGCATCGAGGCTTTCTCCCTCCTCAGCGTGTGGGAGGTAGCTATCGTCCTCGGAATCATTGAGGTCCTCGGTGTCTTGTTGATCCGTCAGCCTTTCCAGGTCCTCCAGCGGCTCAGCGGGGGCTTCAGGGTCGCCGAGGTCCTCCGGGGTATCCAGTTCCCCGGTGCCTGTGACGGGTTCCCTTCCCTTGTTGGCTTTGGATCGCTTGCGTTGTTTCCGGCGTTTTGATGCTTCGCCGGATTTTTCGCCGTTCTTCCTAGGGGTGTGGTTGTCCCTGTCGTTAGGGGTGTCCACCATATAGACATCATAAGTCGAGGTGGCTGTCCACCGCCCGGTGGTCATGGGGGCGGGGTCGTCGATCTCTTCATCCATGTGGTCTGCCTCTTCGGAGGCGTAGTCCAACATGTCGGTTAAGTCTTCGACAGTGGCTACCAAATGGGTGGTGGGTGGGCCGTAAAATTCCCCGTAACCGGCCTCTAGATCGACCGGGACGTGGGTCGAGGTAAGCTCGTCCTCGATTGCCATTGACTGGATCCGGTCTAGAGCCTCGTTCAACCACGAGAGGGCGACCAGATCGGTTTCCTGAGGTCCCTTGGAGTTGAACTCCACGGCGTCTTTGGGATGGGCGTGTTCGGCGAAGGCCGAGCCTTGATATTCAGGTACCATCACCGAGTCCGGGCTCGAGGCCGGACCTCCGGTGGAGATAGATCTGAGGGTCGAGCCGGATAGTGGGCCCGAAGTTGAAGCTCCGGGATCTCTGGGCCCGTCGGACAAAACCGAGGGTTCAGAAAGGAACAAGATCGCCACGGGAGTCGGCGGTGAACTCTAGGTTTCCGAACCTGATCTCCTGACCGTGGGCGAAATTTTTGATCCGGCCTAGGTGGCCGGTCGAGTTCGCATGCAGCACGACGCTGCCGAACGTGAAGACCTGTCCGGGGACGAAGATGTCCTCATTCCGGGCATGTTTGCTGATGATTAGGCGAGCCATCAATCCACAAGTGATCCCACGGCGGAACTCTCAATGAAAGCACCAATGTCGGTGTCGAAACCAGGGGATCTCGGGTAGGGGGTCCCGAACTGTGAATCTAGGATCGATGGTAACAGGGGACGAAGGAGACGGTGTTTACCCAGGTTCGGGCCCTCGTGAGGAGGTAAAATCCTACGTCCTGCTTGATTGTATTGATGAATGGGATGATTACAGAGTGATCTACCTCGAGATCAAAAGAGCTAAAACCCAAGATTAGTTAGCCTGTCCCCCTATGAACTAAGCCCCCTGGTTTATATAGACACCAGGGGTACCTAGGGTTACACATGGTCGGCTCCCATCCGGGCATAGATACGCCCATTCTTACTTGGAGGACACACCAAGTCTTCGGAATATTCCCCCCTAAGCCTAGGGTCATTTCGTAGTCCGCCTTCACAAAGACGCCACAAGGCGGCCCACCGGGCCGGACTATAAGAGATAAGCCAATAGCCCGAGGACCCCTTAATCCCGGACTCCCTCACCTCCTGACACTTAGCAAAGTGTGACTTCTTGCCGTCTACCACAGGGTTTGAGATAGTCTTCACAAATGTGGACCATCTCGGATAGATACCATCTGCTAGATAGTATCCCTTGTTGTAGTGGCGCTCATTGACCTCAAAGTTCACCGGAGGAGCATGACCTTCAACAAGCTTCGCAAAGACATTCGAGCACTGCAGTACATTGATGTCGTTGTGAGTTCCTGGCATACCAAAGAAGGAGTGCCAAATCCATAGGTCCTGTGTGGCCACTGCCTCAAGTACCATACTGTAAGCTCCTTTGGCGCCTTTTGTACATCCCCTGCCAAGCAAATGGGCAGTTTTTCCATGCCCAATGCATGCAGTCGATGCTTCCAAGCATCCCAGGAAATCCTCTTGCTGCATTATGTGGTAGGATCCGAGCAGTGTCTTCAGCATTGGGTGATCGCAAGTACTGTGGTCCAAACACTGCGACCACTGCCCTGCAGAACTTGTACAAACACTCAATAGTGGTGGACTCGGCCATGCGTCCATAGTCTTCCTGTATATCACCGGGAGCTCCGTATGCAAGCATCCTCATAGCTGTCATGCACTTCTGGAGTGAGGAGAATCCAACTGTGCCGGTGCAATCCTTCTTGCAAATGAAATAGTTGTCGAACTCCCGGATGGCATTCACAATCCTGAGGAAGAGCTTCCGACCCATCCGATAACAGCGCCAAAATACTTTCTCGCCGTGGAGAGGACCGTCGGCAAAGTAGTCGGCGTAGAGCATGCAATAGCCCTCCATTCGATGCCTCTGTTTGCTCTTGCGGCGGCCTGGCACCGAGCCACCTCGCCACGGCTTGGCATTGTACGCGAACAGGCCCGCCAGTGAGGCGAGGATCGTGAGGTGCTCTTCGTCGGTGGTGTCGGCCTCGGCTTCCTCCTCCATCAGAGCCGCGAACGCCTCCTCGTCGTCTGAGTACATTGTCGGGCAGGCAAATCGTCGAACACCTGGCGGACGCGGTGGATGGGCAGTCGCCGGTATCCCCGCCTGCATGGCCGTCGGAGCCCTGGAAAGCTCGCCCAGAAGCGGGATGGAGGCTGCCGCGAAACCGACGGGGAAATGGCCTTTTCTAGCGGCGGGGCAACGGCTGTGGGCAGGTGGCCGCTGCTGGGATCGGCATGGCGGCGAGGCGTCATGTGGCGCGCGAGGGCGAATCTGGCGGGGAAAAGGCGTTTCTCGCCTGACAGTGGTGTCCCACGCGCCGCTTTTCCTTCCGCCGGAGCCTCCAAGTGCCCCCCAACGCGCTGGGTTCGGCCTGGGATCGCCGGCCCAAAAAATGGGCCCAACCGGCAGAATTCGGCGCCCTGGGGGGCGACTGGGAGAATTTTTCGGCGCTGGCGGTAAAAAACAAGCCTGGGGGCCTGTTGGGGGCGGCTGGAGATGCTCTAACTCAGTGGCAATGTTACATCAAGTAGTACATGAGATAGCAAGAAATTAGGTGTAACATCTACCAACTCATACTTAGTCGGATGATATTAGCTATATCTAGCAAGAAAGTGTGCCAACTGCCAAGCCATTGGCTTCCCTAGGACAGAAAGAAAATGAGATAGAAGGAAGGTCGTGAGCTAAGTGGAAGCAATCAGCCATCACCGATGCGTAGGGGCTCAAAATATCTGAATTTCCGTTGCAAGCCTCGATAGGTTCCAGAATCTGATTCCATGCAAACTTTGGTACAACTCGCATAGTAAAACAACTTCAGGCTCCGTCATAATGCGAACGCTTTTGCCGTGGGTGTGTTCACAATATGCATAATTGGCTCTGCAACCCCGGCTACATCCTCTCTCCGAGAGTATCGAAGGATAGCAGCGACTGCTCCACTTCCATCCTCGAAGAAGGATGCATCTATATTTAGCTTGTAATAACCGGCTGAAGGTTTTTGCCATCTTACTTCGACAACAGAGGTGGTGGGGTGAACTGCATGATTCACCGTGATTGCCAGAAGAGCGAACGTCGAGCTTGGTGCAATTTAACTGAATCTCCTCTTACTGCTTGTCTACGTTCCCACCAAATATATCATATACCCACATCCACATTTTCATGTAGCCCAAGTTGTTCAAGTACTGGTGATTTCCTGATCACACTCCGTAGAATCTCATCGAGATCAACACATGGAGCCTTATCGATGATATCCGCCAATCCCAAGGACTTTCAAACTTCTCTAGCTCGACGACAAGTAAATAACAAATGGCAAATATCTTCAACTCGGCTCAAGCAATTGGACATTCAGGTAAAACTTTGATGTGTCTATTACTGAGTACACACAACCCAGGAACTATCCCATGTAACGCTCGCCATGCAAATATTTTTATTTTACTTGGGATTTGTAGTTTCCACAGAATCTCCCAGACCGGATTAGTGCTAGATGTTTTAGGCGGGTCTCTTCTCAACTTTGTACCAAACTAATGTTTCCATTCCGAATAATACGCCGACCTCACAGAAAATTGATGTGTTTTCGTTTTGTGCCAAGCTATGAAATCCTCGGTGAGATGTTCTGACAATGGAATTTCGAGGATCCTCTCTGTATCCAAGGGCAGAAAAACTTGCCTTAATAATATTTCATCACAGTCTCTTGTTAATGGATCGATCAACTCGTCAACAGTAGTCATCAAAGCATTGCCTCTTTGTAGTATAACATTCCTGGAAGGACTTTAAGTTACCCAATGAACGTCCCAAATACTTATATGTGCACCTCTTCCAACCCTCCAAATATGGATCCTTTTAAAGGTTTAGAGTCCAGCATCAATACTTTACCATGTGAAGGATGAATCCTTCTTTGGCTCAGCTTTTAGAACATCTCCATCCGGGTAGTATTTGGCTTGTAATACCCCGTGCACATAAAGTATTAGGACGTGTAATTAATCGCCAACTCTGTTTAGAAAGCATAGCAAGATTAAATGCATGTAAATCTATGTAACCCATGCCTCCATTACACTTGGGCAAACACATTCGCCACCATGCGAACCAATGCATCTTTCGTTGCTCCTCAAAATCGTGTTGCTTGGTCCAGCTGTTTTTGTTCTATGTATTCTCTTTTACTTGCTTCTCAGCACTAGTTTCTTCATATTCTAAACATTGGTATGAAGGTTCTACGTTAAATTTGAAATTCTTTAGGGCATCTCTATCCAATCTCTTCGAATTTAGCCCTTATGGACCCATATACCTAACCCCAGTTTATAAAAAATATGATTTCTAGTGGAACTCTTAAATTTAACTCACTAGAAAATCACACACATTTAAACATCGATAATCCAATTTGATACAAACTACATAGCATAACAAGATATAATAATAGATGGCATGATTAGGTTCAAACTACATTGCATAAAACAAAGTTAAAATAGTTGATTCCATGAAATAAGAAAATAGTAGAACTTATATGCTTTGCTCCTCCTCTATTTTGGCCATGATTTTCTCCCAATTCATGCCGCGTGGTGTTGGGGTCAAAACCGACAGATCTTGGGTAGGGGGGGTGCGTGGTGTCGGTGTCAAAACCGCCAAGTTTCTGAAGGTTTCGGAAGTCTACCTTGAAGACTTACCAGAGTAATTGGGCGAGTTCTAAGTGACCTTGGCTCAAGGGGAATAAGGTGAATACGAGGTCTTCAGAGTTAAATCTCAGCATCCCAACCAGACGTACAATTGTCACAACAACTAGAACTGGTCCAACAAATCTTGTGTCTTCATCAAGCAACTGGTTTTATCTTTCCCCTCCCTTTACATACTGTTTTGTATTATGAAGCCATTGATTGCTTGTTCTTGTGTGAAGACATTCATCTGATTACCATTTGTCTTCGTACTACTTAAGTTTATCTTTGATACATTTCTGTTTGCATGATGACTGTGCCATACTTGTTTGAATGTCTTCAACTTATTGCATGCATAGCTTAGTCCCTTGATTGCTATCCCTAACTAATCCTAAGCCGCTTCAACTCACTGCGAAGACATTTACTGTTTCGAAGCATTTAATAAAAATTGCCTATTCACCCCCTCTAGTCGATAACTAGAACTTTCAGACGGCCATCGGGGCCTCACATCTGTCGATGGGGGATTTAATTTTGGCATGACTGCCATAAATGGGCCACTACCTTCTTGTCATACGCCCTCGCCACCAGCTTTGCGGACTGGAAAGAGCCCTGTTGACGTGGCTTGAGACTGCGTCGGTATTTTCCCAAAGAGGAAGGGATGATACAACACAGCGATAGTAAGTATTTCCCTCAGTTATGAAACCAAGGTATCGAACCAGTAGGAGGATCACCACCACCCAATAAGCAGCACCTGCACACAAATAACAAATACTTGCAACCCGACGCGAAAGAGAGGTTGTCAATCTCTCTACGGTAAAAAGATAGATTATGTAGTGATAGATAGGAGAGATAGATCTCTCAAGAACACAAAATAAAAAGAGCAAATAAAAAAAGTGCAGCAATATATTTTTGGGTTTTTGGTTTAGTAGATCTGAAAACAAAGAGGCAAAAAGATAGATCGGAAAGCAATATGTTGGAAAAGTAGACCCGGCGGGCCGTATGTTTCACTAGTGGCTTCTCTCATGAGTGTAGCACACGGTGGGTGAACAAATTGCTGTTGGGCAATTGATAGAAGATCAAATAATCATGACGATATCCAAGGCGATGATCATTATATAGGCATCACGTCCAAGATAAGTAGACCGACTCCTGCTTGCATCTACCACTATTACTCCACACACCGACCGCTATCCAGCATGCATCTAGTGTATTAAGTTCATGGAAAATGGAGTAATGCAATAAGAACGATGACATGATGTAGACAAGATCTATTCATGTAGGAATAGACCCCATCTTGTTATCCTTAATGGCAATGATACATGCGTGCCTTGCTGCCCCTTCTGTCACTGGGAAAGGACACCGCAAGATCGAACCCATCACAAAGCACCTCTTCCCATGACAAGAAAAATCGATCTAGTCGGCCTAACTAAACCAAAGATTCGAAGAAGAAATACGAGGCTACAAGTAATCATGCATATAAGAGATCAAAGAAGACTCAAATAATATTCATGGATAGAAACTGATCATGAACTCAAAATTCACCGGATCCCAACAAACACACCGCAAAAGTTTACATCAAATAGATCTCCAAGAGACCATTGTATTGAGAATCAAAAGAGAGAGAGAGAGAGAGAGAGAGAGAGAGAGAGAGAGAGAGAGAGAGAGGAAGCCATCTAGCTACTGCCTACGGACCCGTAGGTCTATGGTGGACTACTCACGCATCATCGGAGAGGCACCTATGAAGAAGATGAACCCCTCCGTGATGGTGTTAGATTGGATCTCGAGGTTCTGGAACTTGCGGCGGCTGGAATTGTGTTTCGTCGACTCCCGTGGGGTTTTCTGAATATTTGGGAATTTATAGGCGTCAGAGGCGGTGGAGGGGGGCCCGTGGAGGGCACAACCCACCAGGGCGCACCGGGGGCCCTTGGCGCGCCCATGTGGGTTGTGGCTTCCACAGCCCACCTCTCTGGCACTTCTTTGGCCCACTGGGTGTCTTCTGGTCCAGAAAAAATCTCCAAAAAGTTTCGTCGCGATTGGACTACGTTTGGTACTGATATTCTACGAAGTAAAAAACAAGCAAAAACAGCAACAGGCACGTTGGCACTATGTCAATAGGCCAGTCCCAAAAAATGATATAAAGTTGCTATAAAATGATTGTAAAACATCCAAGAATGATAATATAACAGCATGGAACAAGCAAAATTATAGATATGTTGGAGACGTATCACCTGCTAGTACCGGACGCAGTATCCATATCGATTATTCCAGACACCCATATCCCCCGCGGAATGGTGGGGACGGTGATGACATGTGAGCGAAGGAGCGGGAGGGGGCGCCGTAGACTCAGATCGGCTGCGCGTCGTGGCGTGGAGCCGCACTTCAAATCGGTGGCGGCGACCTCCGACAGCTAGATGCCATCATTTTTTGGGCGGCCTTGGCTGACTGGAAGCGTCGGAGGAGGTGTGGGGTGGCTGTGGTGCCGACGGGAGGGTCACATGGGGTTTGGGGTGGATTTGAGCGTCGATGCGATGCAAGCGGCGGAGAGCGGTGACATGGGGGAGGGGATTTTTTCGAAGAGGCGGCACCAATTGAGTAAATATAAGGGGTGGCCGCGGCGATCGGTAAATTTTTTCCTCCTCCAAAGCCAATAAGGGATCGGCTAGGTCCGGTTTGGCCCTCAAAACCAAATTTTACTCAACTAAAGCTTTTTAAGGCAGAGAATAAGAAACGAGAATCTGTGACTAGCTGGCACCATCGATTGTTTAGTTTTTCTAAGATGCCACAAAGTTTGTAGCAATTTTTTCACGATGCCGAGAGGCGATTTCCTATGCATGATGGTAGATACACACCCTTGGGCATAAGTGTCTTTTATATATATATGAGGTGTCATTTTCAATGGAATTGGCACAAGTGCATTTTCATTGTATAGTCATGACTTTTTCTAACTTCTGATTATCTTTTTTTATTACCTTTTTGACACAAGTGTCTTTTCGTTGTGTAGAAAGGGCATTTTCTCAGAACGCGAAGTTTTGGTGCTCGGGCACCTTGGTGCCCTTTTTCTGAAAAAAAATCGAAAAGCATATTTAAAAGTTTCAAAAAAATTCAAAAATAATTCTGTGGAAACTTCTATGTATTCATTACGAATCCGCGAAATTTCGTTTTGAAAAAATGTAATTTGTAAGCTGTACAAAAATAACAAAATTCCGGCCCAATAACAGAAAAAAGAAGCCCATTTAAAAATACATATTTGTCATTTTTTTGTATGCCACGTGTGAAAGTAAAATGATTTGAAATTTTGCAGATACATAATATACATGCCTGTGTGTGTCTACAAAAAGTTTCAGTTTTTTTTACGTTGTAGAAAAATGATTTTTTTAAAACGGACACCATGGTGCCTGTCCACCGTTGCTAATTTTCGCATTTTCTCACTTCTTTCATCTTTTTGCTTGCTTTTTTGTCATAATTGCCTATTTGCTTGAGTGGCTGGTTCAAAGTCACGATATTTTTGTTATAGAGCTATTTTTCATAGTCTAAAATAATTTACCAAAATAATTAAAGATAAAAATTGGGGTCGTGTGTAGCTACCACCATGGGTAGCAAATTATTCCCGATGCTTAGAATATTCTATAGTATGAGCATTCATAAGGAGAAAACCATGCCAAAATATGACAAGTTTAGGGCCTTTTTGTTCGTGGGAATAAAGAAACCCGGGAATAGGGAGAACATATGATTTCAATGTCATGCGTGTTGAATCATGCAGGATTTTGATTTGTTCACTTGCATCACATTATTATTATTTTTAAGTTTGATTCGAAGTTAAAATTCCCAAGGAATGTAGTACGAACGAATCCTTAGGGACAAAGTCATATACAATTTAATCCTATGAGTCAAAGACCGGCATTGATTTTTTATAGGGAATTCAATTCTTCAAAATTTCTATGAAAATCCTTTAAATAAAAAAGACCCTTGTTGACTATGAACATACATACAAAAAATAGTACATACTCTTGGTTTTGTGGGACTTTTGGTCAAAATGTTAATGTTAATTATAACATATGGCACATCCATGCGTCATGAGTTGTTTCAGAAGAATATGGATGTATATTCTTAAATTGTGCAGACGCAATCAGTTCCGGTAAATCTATTGAGAAAATTAAAGTTGGTGCATGTAGGAATGCGGAGAGCAACTCAAGCAGTACCCCTAATTTTTTAAGCCTTATATTTATTCAGGAGTAAGCGTAGCTCAACAATTCAAAAAAGTGTTTCTTGGTCGATATTTGTAGCCGTACAGTCAAGATATTTTCATCAATCTGGTTATTGTTCTAAAAAAGGTCAATTCTATACTTGTACGAATCTCCTGTTTACATCAGATAGTTCTTAGTGGTGATTGAGAAATAGAAATAGTTATTCCTCAGTCCCTCAAACAAAGAATGTCACATGACCTCAAATCTCACCTTCCATATCATATTTCAACACAATTAGGCGCTCATTTTTAGCATTAAAATTTGAAAGCCCACATCCAAAATATTAATTGATATTATAATTAGTAGTTGCAAGTAATATATGGTTTACTGAAAAATGTCACTAAATCACCATGGATTAACATATCAAAAGAGGCTAGCATAGATTCGTCACACATGACCTCAAATTAAAAATGTCATTAAAAAAATGAATTTCTCACATAACCTCAAATTTCATCATCCATATCGCACTCTCCTATATTTGATTAATATTTCACCACTAATATCGCTAATATCATACTTCGACACAAGTAAGCCCTCGTTTTAGCATTTAAACCCACACCCAAAATATTAATCGATATTATAATTAGTAGTTGCAAGTACGGTATTGTCTAATAAAGCATTAATCGTTGTAGTGTGTGTGTTTATTCACTTATTTCAGTTCATATGGAAGTATCCAAAATATCTTATATTTGTTAACGGAGAAAGTACTAAAAAAGTCACCAAATTACCATGTATTAACTTGTAAGACTGGCTAGCATACATTCGTCACACACGAGTTGGTGAGAGCAAAACGAGAGCTAGGAGTAGCGTGGTTCAAACAACCGACATAGTCTTTGCAGAGAAAGAGAGACTGCCTTTGGTTATTTTCTGTTTTGATGTACAGAGAACTGTTAGGACATGGCCAATGCATAGCCCCAGGGTGATGCTTCGCGTGCCATATAGGCTCGGATATAGGTTCGGATGGGGTAACAGGATCCTCGGCAGGAGGCGGGTGCTTGAGGAGAAAAAATGTGGTTCAATGCAAAAAGCTGAAAAGTTGAAGTGGAAAATAGAGATGCATGTGTACCAAAATCTTTATCTTCTTTTCCTTGACGAGGTCACTAGTAATAGCTTGCATTGGAGAGAACAAATCAATGTAGATGCCTCAAGCTATTTTTTATCATGAGGCATATCTATCCATATGCTACCATTGTACATGTCCTTATTCGTTGGAGAGAAGCAAAGACCTGACAAAAGCTGTTGGATTTCCGATCCAAGAGCAGTTCACCACCATCGTGGACCATGCTTTAAAACGGTCTCACGAGGGCGCTCGGTATCCGTCCGTTTGTGTGCAGCGAGACTCGACTGCATCCAAGGTGCGAGGAGGGTGACACACACGCAAGGCACTGTCAGATAGACAGAGCAAGCAGGGGAGTCAAAAGATTGGTCTGTTGTTGCCTGTTGATTCGGTGATACTACTACGAAACGCTGCTACGAGGCATGAAACAAAACAGAGCTGCTGCGGTGCACACTTCATCGGAGAAGAAGAAAAAAGAGGACGACAAAAGACTTTCCTCTCATTCGCCTGGATGCATCGGTTGTGACATCGGAAGCCTGACCGTGTACAGTGGGGCGAGCACGGTGTGACATCAAAGGGCTGCCACTTCTTCTTTTTCTCATTTGATTCTCCTTTTCTGTTCGGAGCGCCCAACAGAGGGGAGCACCCAACGCAACGATATACGGCCAACCGCATCTCACATAATATAAAACAAAATGAAAATTGACACTGTAAATATCACACAATTGTAATTTGTGTTATATACTTGTCAAATAAGAGTGTCCCTAACCGATCCCTTGAAACTGAACTCTTAGGGCATGCCCAGCGGATAGCCCTTGGGGTGCTGCCCCATAGGTTCGAATGGTCCGGCTAGATTCGGTTGATGCTCCAAACATGTCAGAGGATCTTCAGGAGGCAGCCTTTTGGGCAGAAAAAATGGAAGAGATGAGAAAATGTGAGAGGAAAAGATAATGACACTAGGGTCCATCCATAGCATGGAAGGCATGAACTTTTGAACATGTGACTGAAAAAAATATCATTTTTCCCGTACCTAGCTGGATGCATCGGGGGCGGCAGCTACCGCTGCCCCCATTGCTCGTGCCCTTATCCAACCCCTTTATCTTTTAACTCCTTATATTATTTAAAGAGTTCTAGGGATGGGTCTAACGTGGGAAGCCGCTCATTTGAAGGGCGGGGGGGCGCTAGGGCCGACAGCGTGGTGGCCGGTTTTGGGCCCTCGGGGCGTACTCGGGTGAAGAGTCAGTGGAGGACGACGTTGTTGGTGGTGAACCGGTGTCTTCGCCGGCCCAGGAGGCGTTGTTGCAATCTCCATCTGACATCATATGTGAGCATCTCACAAATGGATATACGGAGGCGGAGGTGGCGTCTTGTGTTGAGATGTTGTGACGGAGGGAGATCCGGCAAGGATGGTGTTGTCCGGCAAGGACAAGGCTAATGTGGCTGATCGGGTGGTGCATTTGAATTCATTGTTGGCTTCGGTTGGGCTAGAGGTCCGGCACGCAAGGGTGGGCCTTGGGCTAATGGGTATGTAGTCGGCTGGTGCTGGCTCAGGCGCCTTCTATTAAGCGCACAGGTCGCCCGCGAGCGACCTGGCACGTACCCCCATCACGCGATGGGTGTTCGTATGGGCCGGACCATTTTCGGATTTCATCTCCACCGGCATTGGAAAGGTTCTAGAACCTCCGTGAATTGTTTTTTTCTTTTGTTTTTCTTTCTTTTCTATTTTTTTCTTTCTTCTTACTTTTCCCATTTTTCATTTTTCATTTTTTTTCTTTTTCTTTTTCAATTTGTGAATATCTTTAAAAGTCGTGAACAACTTTGAAATCATGGACATCTTGCAAATACATGATCATTTTGCATAAATTCGTGAACATTTTATACAAATTCATCAAAGAAATCAAACTCACGAGCATTTTTTGACATTACGTACATTTTTAGGAAAAGGTGAACAATGTTTTTGAACCGGCGATCATTTTTTGAAATTGGGAACAATTTTTGAAATTCAGGAACATATTTTGTTTTTAACGAATTCTTTTTGAGTTCATGAATACTTATTGAATTAGCAAACTTTTTTTAAACTTTGTGAACATTTTTTGAAATACGGAAAATCTAAAATTCCGGAAGATTTTTTGAAAACTGTGACCATTTTTTAGAAATACATGAACATTTTTTAGAATGATTTTTTTTTCAAAATTGTGAACATTTTCTTGAATAGACGAATATTTTTTAATCCGTGAAAATTTATCGTTGCACGAACATTTTTAAAATCGTGCACATAGTTTGAATTCATGAACATTTTTTTCACAATCTGCAACCTTTTGAAATCCTTAATTATTTATAAAAATAAAAAATATATAACCGGAAAAAAAAAGCGAGCTTGACCGGTGCCGCAGGAATTGATGTGGCAACATTTCCACCTAGATCAGCTCCTACTTCAGTTCAGTAGTTGGGGTGATCTAAATTAACCTGCCCTAGAAGCAGCGACCATTTTTGATAATAACTAAAATAATTCCTAAATGGACGGATGTATACCACAGGAATTATGATTGTGTGATGTTTGCTCTGTTTATTTCCATTTTCACTTTTTAATGAAGAGATGCCTGTGGCTTCTGTATGCCCCGTGAGTTGGG
Source organism: Elymus sibiricus (assembly GCA_039707655.1). Classification (NCBI taxonomy): domain Eukaryota; kingdom Viridiplantae; phylum Streptophyta; class Magnoliopsida; order Poales; family Poaceae; genus Elymus; species Elymus sibiricus. Next base: position 96,987,667 of record CM077675.1, on the reverse strand, counting down.
CGCGCTCGCTCTGTGTGGATGGCCGCCCACATGCACGCAGAGAAAGTAGAATCAAATGAGAAAAAGAAGCTGAGAAGTGGCTGCCCCCAGCCCAGCCCTTGTGTTGTTCCCCCACCGCGTCCTTGTGATCGATCTGTTTCAGAGCCAGAGGAAGGAGTAGTACAGCACCAGCAGGGAAGCCCCCGCCCGCCCGTGTCGCTCCCCGCGGGCGACCCGGGCGCAAACCCTAGCCGCCGGGCGCCGCCGCACCTCCTGCATCCTCTCCCCGGCGAACGCCGCCGGGCAAAGCCCGCGTGGTGTCGGCGGCGGCGGGCCTTCTTCCTTGCGTGCGAGGCGAGCTGCGCGGGGCTGCTGCGCTGAGCGGAGGCGAGGGACGCTGCTCCAGTGGCTGGGAGCGGGCCGGCGCTGCCCGGCGCGCCTTGGCGGCGCGTGAAGGCCTACGCGCGCCGCCAGCACGAGGAGGTCGCGGTCCTCACGGGCGCGGGGTCTCTGCGGTCGGCCGGGGCAGATCTGGCCTCTGCCGGCTTGCGGCTGCTGGGCGAGGCAGGTTGTGCGGGCGCGCGCGCCGCTTGCGCGAGGAGGCCTCAGGCACCATTGGAGCGGGGGCGGCTGGCCAGATCTGGTCGTTTGCCCGCTCGCGGCGGGATGGTCTGGCGACACGGGCCGGCGCGTCGGATGGCTGCGTTTTGCGCCTGGATCGACTGTGTTGTGTCGTGTGGAGGCATTAGCGGTGGTGTCGGGGTTGCTGGTGGTCTCTCCTTCAAGCGCGTCCACGTCCGGCTCCCTCGAGCGGTGGCGCCGTCTAGTTTGCCTGGTGCTGTACGAGGCTCCCACACACCAGATCCAGAACGATTCCTCTTGCTCTTGCGCGCGGCGGTGCGGGCAGCACAATTTGGCTTGGATCCCGGCCATTTCCTGCACGCGGCGGTGGGGACCGGCTATGTCCGGTTGTTCCTCGACCTTTCCTGTGCGCTGCGGTGCGGAGAATCGCCCAGATCTGCGCACAGAGGTAAAGGACGGCCTAGATCCGGCTTGGCTTGCTCAGGGCCTGCGAGCGGCAGTGCGGACGGTCAGGTTGGCGTGTGTTCGCCGAGTTCCTGCGTGCGGCTTCGACGGATTCGTTTTTGGTGGGTTGGCTTGGGGTCGTGATGCTCCGTGGCACTGGTGGCCTCAGATCCTAGGATTGTTGGTGGAAGGCTCGGCCCCGGATGAAAATCATGCATCGACCTGTCGTTGCCAGCGGTAACGGCATCCATGGATGTCGTCTTCCTCCTTGGAGGTATCGTTGTGGAACCGTTTGCCCTTCCTACCAACTGGTGTGAGATCTCCAGGTGAAAACCTAAGATCAGGCAATGCCAGATCGGGTGACGACGGCGTCGTCAACATCGTTTCCTCCTTGGGGGCGTCACCTTGGAGATCCTGACGATGGATTTCGATGGTGTGCACGATTGATGGTAGAGCTTGGGTTTGTGGTGCTGCCGACGGATCCTTTTTCTTTCTTTTCTTTTTTGCGCTGCCCTTTTGCGGTGCTTTCCTCCTCTGAGGACTCTTGTAACACCCTCTTATGATCAATGAATTTGGCAGTTCAACTGCCGACATTCAAAAAGAGCCAGAGGAAGGAAAGTCCATTGTCGTTTTTACCACTCGGATGAAGTCTTGTCTCGTTTGGTCCGTCCACGGCTGCTGGCAAAATACACAAATCTGACCTAAAGACGCAAAAAATTCACGAAGTGAACCGTGTACAAAAAAAATTCACTGGCATAACCTTTTCATGTGGCGCCCGACAGAAAGGCATCGCACTACACTGTGTGACACCTACATGCTAGGCGCCGCACCTCCTGCCTCACTGGCGCCCTGTGGCATGGGCCGACCCCACCCCCGCAGTGTGGCGCCTAAGGGGAAGGCGCCGCACCTGTAATGTGTGGCGCCTAGCCCTTAGGCGCCACACCTCCTGTTAACCAGCCACGGCCCGACCCTCCCCCCACCCCCATCCCACTCGTCTTGCAGTTACAGAGGGGCGGCGGCGGCGGCTCCCTTCGGTCCTCCTCGCAATCCCCTCTCCAAAATCCGCCAGATCTTTGGAATTCTTCAGTGGATTTCTTCCCCAAATCGTTCTAGAAGGTAAACTCCTCCATTCTCCATCTTTCTATCCAAAGAATAATGCATCTTTTGCGGATTTGTGTAAGTTAGGATAAGAGCCTTGTTTTGCTTTGATTCGAAATTTATATGAGAAGTTAGGTGTGATTTAGGATTCCTAGATGAGTATTTAGGATTCGTAGATGAGTATTTAGTATTCAAAATTTTTAATATTTGTGAAACCCTAGTGTTGTTGATTTTTTAATTGCTAGATGAGTATTTAAATTGTTAGATGAGTATTTGAATGATTAGTAGTAGATGATTATTCAAATGAGTATGTAAATTCCTAGATGAGTATTCCTATATGATTTGTTCATTTGTGGTACCATTTTGTGGAACATATGTATGATTGTTTAGATGAATATATATTAGATGATTATTTGTTGAGATGAATTGTATTGTATAACTCATATAATTATCTTGAAATATGTAGGATAGTGTGGCTTTTGGATGATGTCTATGACGTTGAACACCGGGCCTATTTGATGTCGGTGAAGAAAATGGTAATGCCAGCATGCTAGTTGGTAGTTTATATCTTGTGTTTATTTAAAAAGATGAAACCGTAATCATATCACTTCTATGTTTGCAGAAACTTATGCCCCTGAAGATTCGGTCTCACGGGGTGTCGACTTCCATGCCGTACGATGAGCGGTACACACCGTACATCGAGAAGACGGGGCTCCTTCCTTTCATTCAGCTTGTGAGCCGGTCAACGCCCAACATGAACGCTACGGCAATCACCGCACTTACGGATCGGTGGAGGCCGGAGACCCATACTTTCCATCTCCGGACCGGAGAGATGACCGTGACTCTTCAGGATGTTTCCATGATCACCGCACTTCCAATAGAGGGGAAGCCTCTTTGTATGAGCACTGATTCTGAGGGATGGCGCCAAAAAATGGAGGCCCTTATTGGTATGTCTCCTGCAGAGCCGGAACCAAGAGAGGGAGATAAGAAAGACAGAGTCCCCGCCGGCGCACCTTTCACTTGAATCGTAGCCAACTTTGCGCAATGTCTTGAGGGTGCCACTGAAGATGTGATCCAGACTTATGCTCGCGTGTACGCATGGTCTTCCAACGAATGTGCATTCCAAATCCCACATTATGCCTACCATCAAACTCAATAACATCACTTGGGTCCATCCAATTCAAATCTTTTCGCACTTGTTCTAACAATTCGGCATAGCTAGGACTACACTCGAACACCATGTCAAGCTCATCCGGGTCCGGGTCAATATTGCCTTTCAAAAAGGCATCCTTGTCCACGTAATGAACATAAACACACGTTCTTCCCATCCCTAAAAAATTGGAACAACACAACATGGAATATATTCTATAAGCAGTCGTCCAAAGATTACAAGATTCAAATGATCAAAAGAGCAAGCCTTACTCCTAACATATGTATTAAACAACCCTAACCCCATCATAACCCTAACCCCAACATAACCCTAACCCTAACTCCATCATAACCCTAAACAAGACTAATCCTAACATACCAATAACAATAACCCTTACATATAAACAAGCCTAACCCTACCAAAGTGCAACAAAAGCATACACATACCAAAATTCATGAAGACTAGGGTTTGCTCAAAGTTGCAAAGGAGAGAATTTTTTGGAATGAGAGGGAGGGGATCGGGGGAGATTACCTTAAGGGAGGGATTGGGGTCGAAATCCCCAAACCAAACCTTCAGATCTGCTTGATTTGGTGAGAGATTTTAGAAGGGGGGTGGGGAACTAGGGGGGCCGGAGCTGTTCTTGCTCTCTGTTTGTGGGGATGGGGGGAGGTGGTGAGTGGGGTGGGGTGTGGGATGAGGAGGCCGGCCCGCGGTTTGGTAAGTGAATGTGTGGCACCTAAGCCCTCGGCGCCACACTTTAACGTACGACGCCGTTTTCTAAGGCGCCACACTGCGGTGCGTGGGGTCGGGCCTGACACGGGCTGCCAACGTGGCAGTAGGTGCGGCACCTTGGTCTCAGGCGCCATACACTACTGGAATCAGGTACTTTGCCGTCTGCTGTGGTGGACGGCAAAGGGCAGACCCACGGACGGCAAATGCCTTTGCCGTCAGCCAGGAGACGGCCATAGTTTCAGCACTGTAAACTCCGGTAAAGGGTTTTTTTGCCGTCTGCCTAGGCTCAGCGGACGGCAAAGTATTTTTGCCGTCAGCCTGCAGACGGCAAAGAGGCTGGACGATGTAGCACTGACGTTAGCCCCGTTAGGTGGCTAACGGCATCCTTTGCCGTCTGCCCCCGGACGGCCACGTCACAACCCCCTTTGCCGTCTGCCCCCGGACGGCATGTCACAAGCCCATTTGTCGTCTGCCCCCGAATGGCAAAGAGGCCAAATGGCCCCAGGCCTGGTGTTCCCAGGTTGCACAGGCGGCTGCCACGTGCCCTCTTTGCCGTCAGACGGCAAAGAGGCCTTTGCCGACGGTGGCAAACGGCAAAGAGCCAGTATTGCCTCTTTTTTTGCCTGTTTTTGTTATATTCAAGAATTTTCACAGGCAAATATATATATATATATATATATATATATATATATATATATATATATATATATTTCACAGAAACAATATCTCTGCCATATGGATATGATCAACCAACAATTATACCAAATTGAAAGTATCAAATGTCACATTGTTCACCATATTACAATAGTTTCATCCATACATACATAGTTTCATCCATAGGTAGAAAGTTTCACATAAGTTCATCGATAAAAAATGAAAACAGAAAGTAAACACCAGCACTACATCAAAGCAAGCTGCCGTGAAGTGAATCAAATCTGCAAAATTGGAAATAATAAAGTTAGAAGAAGAATACTAGAAGAAGTAGAAGATCTAGAAGAAGAAGAAGAAGAAGAAGATGATGATGAAGAAGCGTTTTTCTTCTCTTTCTCTTTCTCTTTCTCCTCTTGTTTTTCTTCTTCTTATTGCTTATTTGTGTCATTTTAGAGCTAACCTAGGTAATTATGCCATTTTTGACCTAACTAAGCTTATTGTGTCATTTTGCAAGAAAATAAGCTAAGTATATGGCATTTATGAGGTTACCAAGGCTATTATGCCATTTTTGAGTTAACTAAGCTTATTATGTCATTGTGGAAGAAACATAGCTAAGTATAGGTCATTTTAGGGCTAAGCTAGGTAAAATAGGTCATTCTGGAGCTAAGTAAGCTTATTATCTCATTTTGTAGGAAGCAAAGCTAAGTATAGGTCATTTTAGAGCTAACTTAGGTAAAATAGGTCATTTCGGAGCTAAGTAAGCTTACTATGTCATTTTGGAGGAAACAAAACTAAGTATAGGTCATCGATGAGCTAACCAAGGTAAACTAGGTCATTTTGGAGCTAAGTAAGATTATTATGTCCCTTTGGAGGAAAATAAGCTAAGTATAGGTCATTTATGAGCTAACCAAGGTAAACTAGGTCATTTTGGAGCTAAGTAAGATTATTATGTCCCTTTGAAGGAAAATAAGCTAAGCATATGACATTTATGAGCTAACCAAGGTTATTATGCCATTTTTGAACTAAGTAAGCTAATTATGACATAAATGAACTAAATAAGCTAAGTATAGGTCATTATGCATTTGTTAAGCAAAACACTAGAGAAAACTTACCGTCCTCGTCATCACGGAGGTGAAGCACCGGGGTTGCTCGGGCCGGTGTCACCTGGAGCACTACTTGGCCCTGGAGAAGGATCGTGCGATGCGGCTCGGGAGTTATGCTGCACCAAAGATCATTTGCGTTAGCATGATGACACTGAAATGTTAAGACTAGTAACTAATGACCATTCAAATGAAACTCACCGTTCCCGCCGTGGTAATGACTGGCATCGGCGGAGGGGTCTGGCCGGACTTCTCGCACATAGACTGCACATTTGGTTTTGACAAGTCAATCATATAAGTTATTAGTGAAACGAACATTACATGCATGATTTGGATAATATGAAGAAGAAACTTACCACGAGGAGCTCGTAAATGGCCCTGTGAGACGCGTCATTCCGTGCCCTCTCCTCCTCCAACAACCTAGCCGTCCTCTCCTCCAACTCCCTCTCCTTCTCCGCCGCCTGCCGGTCCCTATCATCCAGAAGCGCCTGGTATGCCTCTCTCTCTTTCTGAAGAGTAGCCTGCAAAATAACTCCTCGTTAGCATTGTAATCATCTTTGTTCGCACACACGATGTAACGGAGGAAAGCTATCTGAGTCCGTATGACTAACCTCGATGGCGAGCTCGACTGGTCGTGGACGAGGCCTTATCTCAGGATAGGAGCTCGTTTGGCGCGCCTTGATCTCCCAGAGAGTGCTAGAAGACCGTATAAGTCCATCTCCAATGGCTATCGAGCCATGGGGCCTCCCGCCGGCAGCTATCATCACCAGCTCTGGATCAATAGGATGCTGGCTCGGGTTAAAGTCCTCCCCTTTCCTCGCCTTCCCCTCATCTCTGTACCTCACGAGCTTGTGGTGGGAGGAGATGTTGGTGAAGTTCTCTGGATGATCGAGGTCAGACTCCGAGAATGCCTTGGCCTTCTTGTACGAGGCAGTATGGGCCATGGCATAGAGGTCGTACACCCCTGGCACCTCCATCTTATTGTAGTTCGCCTAAAAGAGAGAGAGAGAGAGGAACAAAGTATTAGTAAAGGGCTCAAGCTAGCATCAAGAAATGGATTGCATGAATCATGAAGCAAACCACATACCCAGTTCCGCCCGAACTGATATAAGTTGGCGCTGCCTTGATGGTGTGGCACACCAACCATTTTGTCACGCCGGTTCTGGGCATTGTCATGGATGGCTCGCCATTCGTCTGAGCACCACTGATCCACCAACGCCTCCCAACAATCCATCTTATCCGCACACCATCTCAGGGGCGCCTAAGTTAGTAAAGAGAAATTTGAGCGGTACGCCTACGAATCAAATCAAGGAAACTAAGTACAAGGCCTTAAGAATAGGTAATTACCTTCATGTACTGCTCCTTCTCCAGAAACTTTCCGCGGCATGACGACTTGTCCTTCTTAACACCACGCGAGGCGTAGTAGTCTCGAACAGCCTGCGGCCAAGCCTCGTGCCATAAGTTCTGTAGTAGGCGCCTGCACTCGCCATCGATAACCTTTGCCGCGGCCTCCTCGTGTCCCTCCTCACACCTGTAGAAGGTCTGCAATCAAACGAGACAACACTGATTAGTACAATAACTAGCTATTGTTGATTTTTAATTGTGTAAAGGAGAAATTACCCAAAACTGTCTGATCACCATGTCGGCCCTCGTGTGGCACAAGACACCGTCGATCACCTCCTCCGGCGGGGCCGGGGCAGCCAAGTAGTGCTCCCAGGTAATCCTAGCTCTGGAAGCTGACCCTCACCGGGCAATGTGACAAACCCCAGGAAGTTCTGCCGGCAAAGCACACCAAGGACGGTGTTGGGCCTGCGGACATCGTTGGCGTGATCCCAACCCCTACAGTATGACAAAGCCAACGCATTAGATATTTGAAGAACGTGAAGGCAAAAGGTTAAAAATAGTAAATGCACTTACTTCTCCCCATTAGGCCTAATCACCGGCCTCTTCTCGCGGGTCGCCCGCACGGGCGAGAGCCGTGTACTACCACGCTGGTACACAGTGGCCCCCTCAACCACCTCGTCCTTGCTATCCCCGCCACCATCAGCATGGCCAGTCGGCTCCTGCTGACACAGATCCGGCCAGGTATCCCATGGGGTCTGCTGGGACGTAGCCCCATCCCTGCTCTGCTCCGGAGTCTCGTGGGACGAAGCGTCTGGGACAGGAGTCGCGTGGGTCGAAGGCTCGTCGACCCGAGGCTCGTGGATAGGAGTCCGCGTAGCCTCCACCTCAGATGCCTCCACCCTAGAAGAATTGTGCTCAGGTGAATCAGCTGGGGGTGGCGGCGAGGAAGGTGTATCAGCCTCCGTACGTCTCCCGCGGGCACGTGTACCTCTACCTCCTCCTCTCTTCTTCCCTCGACCTCCTCTCCCGGTGGGCATCGACGCCGACGAAGAAGCGCCTGCCTGTGTCTGCAAACTAGCGAGCAACGCTCTCCGAAGATGCTCGGGTGGAATGGTAGTACCCCTCCCACCACGCGCCGACGAAGAAGCCGCGGATCGCTCTTGACCCGCGCCCACCATCTTTCAACACCTGCCATGACAAGAGTAAACGAAATTAGTACAACATAAAAAATTGAATACCGACATGAATAATAATATGTATATAATTTAAGTGTATCATCATCATGTATATAATAATAATTGAATACCTGACATGAACTAATAATAATCTCGATCATCTATATATGCTACGGGATCAATAAATGCATCATCATCATCACTATCATCAATAAATGCATCATCATCATCACTATCGGGAACGACATGTGAAAGGCCTCCTTTATGTAATCGGTCAAGCATTGACAGGTCATCCGCAGCAGTAACCTCTTCTTCTTCCGGCTCTTATTGTTCCGGCTCAGGGGTGAAGTCGGATTCACTGTCGCTGTCTACTTCAATGTTCTGGGGTGAAGTAGAGCGGTTCTTGAAACATTTTTTGGAAAGACGTGTTTCTTGGAAGAATTCTCCTTCATATGTGTCTGGGTTAATGTGAGGTTCATAATCCTCTTCATTGAGGGGAGGTGGTCTAAAACGTGGCGGCACTTCATAAACAACATCCCAACATTCAGATTTGGATCAGTCTGGCAGGCCCACGGTAGATAGAAAACTTGGGTCGCCTGTTGAGCCGTAATATAGACATCGGGAACATCTAAATGGGTGCTTTGTTTGATTTCGACTAACCCTATATGTTCATGAGTCCTTCTAGTCTCCTTCGGCTGGAACCAATAACATTTGAAGACTACGACGTTCGGTGGGGTTTCACCATAGAATAGAAGTTCATAAATTGCTTCAACTCTTCCATAATACTCGGTACCTCCTTCGCCGATAGCAGAGACACAACAATTTGTAGACTTTCAGTCGGCCATAGATAGCTCTTTGCCAAATGTACAAAAGCGATACCCGTTGATGTCGTATTTGTCAAATGAATGGACCTTATAGTCAAAACCATTAGCGACTTGTCTCAATTCGGCGTCCATAGACTCTGAATTAGCCTACAATTTTCATATGAAAGGATTGTTGCATTAGCCGCATATTAGACGAAGAAATGAAATGATCTAATGGAAATTACCGTTTGTTTGAACCAAGAGATGAAACCGGGATAGGCGCCTCCATGCTTTGCCAGAAGCTCATACTCTTCGATGGAATCCTTTTGGATCACCGCTCCATCCGAGAATTTGGCGACGTATCGACTGTATCAAATATCCGGGAATAAGAGCAGTTAAAAGGAATTAGAAGTTGCGAAACAATGTACCGAGAACTTACTCGATGTACAATCGCACTTCTGTTAGGTTGTTGAAGATATACAATGAAATGGTCCGCCATTCTTCGACATCCAACGCTATTGCTTTCGAAGCACCGGTTGGTGCGAGCTCCCCTTTGAATAGGCTGAGGTTGGATCGACCTTTTTTAGGGTCGCCAGCATTGTACCGAGGCTTCGGATTATGCAAATGACGATTTTTGGCTTCATAATGTGCTGTCACGAAGTTTGCCGCCTCCTCAGTAATGAATGCCTCGGCCATCGATGCTTCAATTCTACGTTTATTTTTACATTTTGCTCGAAGCGTCTTCTGCATGCTCTCAGTTGCGTAGCACCAACGATTTTGCACGGCCCCCCCCAATCTTGCCTCGGTCGGGAGATGCAAAATCAAATGCTGCAGTGGATTAAAGAAGCCCGGTGGAAAGATCTTCTCTAACTTGCAGACCAACTCCGGCGTCAACTCTTCCATTTCATATAGCACGCCAGGTGATAGGTCTTTCGTACAAAGAGAACGGAAGAAATAACCCAGCTCCGCCAGTACTAGCCATTCATCCTTAGGGATAAAGCCACGCAACATCACCGGCATTACCCGCTTAAGCCATATGTGCCAATCATGACTCTTCAGACCAAATATTTTCAATTTGTCAAGACTCGCTCCCCTCTTTAGATTCGCTGCATACCCATCGGGGAACATGAACTGCATTTTCACCCACAAGATCATTTCCCTCATAGCTAGCCTTCCAAGATTGAACCATGCCTTTGGCTTCATCCAATTCTGCTTTCCTTTCGGTTGTCGCATGTTTTGCAACGATCTATCACATAGAGCCTCATGATCAACTCTAGCCTTAGGATTATCCTTTGACTTCCCCTCTATGCCGAACAATGTACCAAAAAGGGCCTCGGTGATATTCTTTTCAGTGTTCATCACGTCGATGTTGTGTGGGAAAACGAGGTCTTTGAACTAAGGCAGATCCCATAAGCATGTCTTGTGAGTCCAGGCATGTTCCGAATTATACCCTTTGAAATACCCTGGACGCTCTGGATCAGGCTCGAGAGCGTTTAACTGATCCAGGGTCTGTTGGCCTATCAACGCAGGTGGTGCAGATTTTTTGACAACTCTACCTTTGATGAAATTTTTCTTGTCTTTTCTGAACTTGTGGCGAGGATCCAGGAACTATCTATGCAAGTCGAAGCAAGAAAACTTGCGACCCGCCTACAGCCAATGGAACTGAAGAGCTGCCTTGCATGTGGGGCACGGGAACCTTCCATGCACAGACTAGCCAACGAATAGCGCATACGCCGGCAAGTCATGCATCGAGTACATGTACCACACATGCATCATGAAGTTTTGTTTTGTAGCGGCGTCGTATGTCTTGATCCCATTATCCCAAGCTTCTTGCAATTCATCCTTAAGCGGCTGCATGTACACATTCATATTCTTCCCCGGATAGTTGGGCCCTGGAATTATCAACGTCAGGAAAATGTTTTTTCTTTGCATAATCTGTCCGGGGGGGAGATTGAGTGGAATGACAAATACAGGCCAACAACTGTATTGGGTTGTCGTCATACCAAACACATTGAACCCATCCGTGCTGATGGCGACTCGAGGATGCCTTGGATCTGCCGCTTTATCCTTATGTAATGCATCGAAGTGCTTCCACGCGAAAGCGTCTGAAGTGTGTACCAACATCTGATTCCCATCTGCATCTAGTTCGATTCTTTTGCCCAATTTGTGCCATGTCATCTGTCTGGCCGTCTCTTCGACCATGAAAATACGTTGAAGTCTTGGTACGATTGGCATATACCGAAGAACATTAACGAGGATTTTGGTCTGAATCTTCTCACCCATACCGTTGTCTACCACAATATACCTGGAAGACTTGCAAATGGGACAATAGTTCAATTCCGCATACTCAAGCCTAAATAAGGCACATCCATTCTCACAGGCATCTATCTTCTCATAGGGCATCTTAAGTACACGGAGGATTTTGTCCGACTGGTACAGGTTTGCAGGCAGTACATGGCCTTTGGGTAGAAAGCGTCCAAATATTGTCATCATCGCGTCGTAGCATTCTCTTCCCAGATTGAATTGAGCCTTCAGAGCCATTACTTGTGCGATGGCATCCAGCTGACAAAGCTCAGTGTGCTCGTGGAGAGGACGTTTTGAAGACTCCAACATTTCATAAAAGGCCTTTGCAGATTCCTCCATCTTATCGTCCGAATCCCGAGCATCATCAAAGTCTTGCACCATGTCTTCGATCCCGGTACCATGCTCGTCGGTGCGACGACGAACCACCTCAGCTCTGGCACGTTGGGCAGACTCACCATGAAAAGTCCACACCATATAATCAGGCGTAAAACCCCACTTCTGCAGGTGTTTACCCATTACACCCTTTGTCCTCTTTTTAAAGTTGTCGCACCGGACATAGGGGCACCAGGTTCTTTCCTGGCCATTTGCAAATGCGTCTCTCACAAACCCCTTGGTTTTTGTAAACCATTCATTGGTGATGTCTTTCTGACTAGTGTGACCGGTGTACATCCACGCACGATCACTCATCTTGCCTAGCTACTAGACACACAAGAAATATATATATAATTCAGCATATATATTCATCAGTTAATCAAGTTTGTCAGTTTTATTACGTCCATGCAACCTACACGCTAATAGGTAAAGATAGATCCTAATCCCACCCGAGTATGTGTAGATTGGGTTCGTTTTCCCATGCTCTACTCCGGATCCGACGCAGAATTTCGGCAGCACCTCCTCGCTGTTCTCCTGATACACGTCTCGGCAATAAGCAGAGAGGATGTGTACCCGGAGAACAACAGGGAGGCACTAACAAAATTCTGCATCGGATCCGAAGCAGAGCATATGGGAAAACGAACCCAATCTACACATACTCGGGCTGTCCATGGATAACGTTGGACAATTCGAAAGGATGGTGGTTATAAATATGCAAAGACATGCATATTTATAGATGCCGCCCTTTCGAACGAGAGACGCATACTGGTGAATTGAAGACACCTATAGCTAGCAAGTTTCATCGGCACAAAGACTGAAACAGAGAAAATTAAGGGGGGAGGAGATGTCATTTGTGCTCACCCACGAACGCAGCAGGGGAGCTCGTCCAACGCACGGGGTAGTTCGTCGAACACCAGACCCTCGCAGCGACGAAACAACTGCACATTGAAATCCACCCGATCAACACAAATATGATGTTTTCCATAACAAATCGGAAAATATATGACCTAACACATAATTTACAAATCTATGACCCCGTCGGCCTCTGGAAGGATGAAGAGCACCTTTTCGGTCAACAGGAGGCCGAAGAGGTGCCGGGGGTCAGGGGTCAGTGGCGTCGGGGGCGGCGTATTAACAGTTATGCGGAGTGTCGTGCCGGGGTGTCGGGGTGTCGTGTCTGGGTGTCGTGTCTGAGTGTCGGGGTGTCGTGTCGGGGTGTCGGGGCATCGTGTCGGGGTGTCTGGGCGTCGTGTCTGGGTGTCGGGGTGTCGTGTCGGGGTGTCGGGGTTCTTGGCGGGGCGTCGTGTCGGGGTGTCGGGGTGTCGTTTTCTTCTTCTTCCTCTTCTTCTTTTTCCCCTCTTCTTCCTTTCCTTCTTCTTCCTCTTCTTCTTCTTCTTCTCTTCTTCTCTTCTTCTTCTTCTTCTTCTTCTTCTTCTTTTCCTTTTTCCTCTTCTTCTTCTCCTCTTCTCCTCTTTTTCTTCTTCTTTTCCTTTTTCCTCTTCTCCTTCTCCTCCTCTCCTCTTTCTTCTTCTTCTTCTTCTTCTTCTTCTTCTTCTTCTTCTTCTTCTTCTTCTTCTTCTTCTCTTCTCTTCTTTTCCTTTTTCCTCTTCTCCTTCTCCTCCTCTCCTCTTTCTTCTTCTTCTTCTTCTTCTTCTTCTTCTTCTTCTTCTTCTTCTTCTTCTTCTAGTTTTTTTCTTTTCTTCTTTTCTTCTAAGTTTTTTCTTTTCTATCTAAGTTTTTTCTAACCTAGTATACTAACTAACTAACTAACTAACTAAAAAATAAACTAACTATCTAATTTAACAGAAAAAAAATAGAAAATAAAATAACTATCTAATTTCTTCTAAGTTTTTTCTACCCTAGTAAACTAACTAACTAATTAACTAAAAAAACAGGAAAAAACAAAAAAAAGTGAGGGGGGGGGCGGCGGCCGGGCACTCACCAGAGTTGGGTGGGGACGGCCGGGGCGGCGGGGGCGGCGGGGGGAGGGGGGAGCCGCGGGGAGGGGGCGGCGCCGGGAGCCGGCGAGGGGAGGGGGCGGCTCATGGAGGGGGGCGGCGCGGGAGAGCCGCCGAGGGGAGGGGGGCGGCGCAGGGAGGGTGGCGGCGCGGTGGGGGGGGCGGCGCAGGGAGGGTGGCGGCGCGGTGGGGGGGCAGGGAGGGGGCCGGCTCGGGGAGGGGCGGCTCGGGGAGGGGGGCTGCGCGGGGGAGCCGCCGAGGGGAGGGGGGCGGCGCGGGGAGGGGGGCGTTCCAGTGGTGGGGGGCGGCACAGGTAGGGGGGCGGCGCGGTGGTGGGGGCGGCGGGAGGGGGGAGCCGCGGGGAGGGGCTGGGCCGGTGCTGGGATAGAGAGAGAGAGTGGAGTGGATCGAGATACGCGCGGGGGGAGAGTGAGGGGGGTGGGGGGATCCGGCCGTTATGGGGGAACCTCTTTGCCGTCTGCCTCGCCCCTCTTTGTCGTCCGCTAGTAGACGACAAAGGGGGGGGGAGAGTGAGGGGGGTGGGGATCCGCCGTGGCCGTTAGGGGGGCATCCTCTTTGCCGTCTGCTAGCGGACGGCGAAGAGGGGCGAGGCAGACGGCAAAGAGGTCCCCGACGGCAATGAGGCTGTCCTCTGAACCCACGGTGCAGTGGTGCCCGCCCGAGATAGTTGCCGTCTGCCTGCCACATCTTTGCCATCGGCTAGCTGACAGCAAAGAGTAGGCTGATGGCAAACATTACCTGTGCCGTCTTCCTTACCTTTGCCGTCTATTTTCGGCAAGCTGATGGCAAAGGCCTTCTTTGCCGTCTTCCAGCAGACGGCAAAGACATGGCTGATATGTCTCCAACGTATCAACTTTTCCTTACTCTTTTGCCCTTGTTTTGGACTCTAATTTGCATGATTTGAATGGAACTAACCCGGAGTGACACTGTTTTCAGCAGAATTTCCATGGTGTTGTTTTTGTGCAGAAATAAAAGTTCTCGGAATGGAACGAAACTTTCTGGAGATTTGTTTCGGAAAATATAAAAAATACTAGAGCCAGAAACCACCGGAGAGGGGGCCCAGGGTGAGCAGCACCCACTAGGGCACGCCAGCCCCCTCCCGGTGCGCCCTGGTGGGGGCTGGGCGCCTCGTGGCCCCACTTGCCCTATCTCCGCCACTATAAATTCCTAAATTTGGAGAAAAAAGAGGAGAGAAAGAATTATCGCGTTTCACGAGACGGAGCCGCGGCCACCTCCTGTTCTTCATCGGGAGGCCAGATTTGGAGCCCGTTTGGGGCTCCGGAGAGGGGAATCTTCGGTCTTCGTCATCATCAACCTTTCTCCATCGCCAATTCCATGATGCTCCCCACCGGGAGTGAGTAATTCCTTCGTAGGCTTGCTGGTCGGTGAGGAGTTGGATGAGATTCATCATGTAATCGAGTTAGTTTTGTTAGGGCTTGATCCCTAGTATCCATTATGTTCTGAGATTGATGTTGCTATGACTTTGCTATGCCTAATGCTTGTCACTAGGGCCCGAGTGCCATGATTTCAGATCTGAACCGTTTATGTTATCATCTCTATATCCATGTTCTTGATCCGATCTTGCCTAGTCATATGCACCTATTACGTGTTATGATCCGTCAACCCCATAGTGACAATATTTGGGATACTTCGCGGTGATGACCGTAGTTTGAGGAGTTCATGTGTTCACCATGTGTTAATGCTTTGTTTCGGTTCTCTATTAAAAGGAGGCCTTAATGTCCCTTAGTTTCCTAATGGACCCCGCTGCCACGGGAGGGTAGGACAAAAGATGTCATGCAAGTTCTTTTCCATAAGCACGTATGACTATTTACGGAATACATGCCTACATTACATTGATGAACTGGAGCTAGTTCTGTATCGCCCTAGGTTATGACTGTTACATGATGAATATCATCCAACAAGTTACCGATCCAGTGCCTACGACCTTTCCACTTATTGTTCTTGCTAAAGTTACTACTGCTGTTGCTGCTGTTCCAACTGCTACAAAACTATTGCTACTACTGTTACCGCTACTGTTACTATTGCTACTGCTATCAAAACTACCATATTATTGTGCTACTGATTACTCTGCTGCAGATATTTAATCTCCAGTTGTGGTTGAATTGACAACTCAACTGCTAATACTCTCAAGTATTCTTTGGCTCCCCTTGTGTCGAATCTATAAATTTGGGTTGAATACTCTACCCCCGAAAACTGTTGCGATCCCCTATACTTGTGGGTTATCAAGACCTTTTTCTGGCGCCATTGCCGGGGAGCATAGCAATATTTGTTGAGTCACTTGGGATTTATATCAATTTATCACTATGAAGAATTTGAAGGATCCAAGGACCAAGATTTTTCCCTCTACTACGAGGGGAGGTAAGGAACTGCCATCTAGCTCTGCATTTGATTCACCTTCTGTTATGAGTAAGCTTGCAACACCACCACATGCTAGTAATCCTGATATGTCGCAAGTTATTGATGATGCTACTTCTGCTATGAAATACAATTGTGATATGATTGCTCGCTTGAGTGACTTGCTATTTAGAATCAGTAATGATGTTAGAGGTGTAGGAAAGCATGCCTCTATGGTTCAAACTCAGTTAGAACAAGTAGCTAAGTCTCAAAAAGAATTGCTTGATGAAATGAATAGTAATATGCATGACTTTGCTGCTAGAGTAGTAATTAGAGGAGGTAGAATGACCCAAGAACCACTCTATCCTGAGGGTCATCCTAAAAGAATTGAACAAGACTCTCAGAGAATTAATCCTGATGCACCTAGTCCTTCTAAGAAGAAAAAGAAAAAGAAAAATGATAGGACTTTGCATACCTCTAGTGAACCTCAGACACAAAAACCTCCTGATACTAATGATGTCTCTATTTCTGATGCTGAAACTCAGTCTGGTAGTGAACATCAACCTAGTGATAATGAAAATGATAATGATGATGTTCACGATGATGCTCAACCTAGTAACGATGTAGAACTAGATAATGATGTTGAAATAGAGCCTGCCCCTGATCTTGATAACCCACAATCTAAAAATAAACGGTATGATAAGAAAGACTTTGTGGCTAGGAAGCATGGTAAAGAAAGAGAGCCATGGGTTCAAAAACCCATGCCCTTTCCACCTAAGCCATCTAAGAAAAAGGATGATGAAGAATTTGAGCGCTTTGCTGAAATGATTAGGCCAGTCTTTTTGCGTACCCGTTTAACTGATATTTTGAAGATGGCCCCTTATGCAAAGTATATGAAATACATCATCACTAATAAAAGAAAGATACCTGAAGCTGAAATCTCCACCATGCTTGCTAATTATTCTTTTAAGGATGGAGTACCTAAAAAACTTGGAGATCCTGGAATACCAACTATACCTTGCTCCATCAAAAGAAACTATGTTAAAACTGCTTTGTGTGATTTGGGAGCCGGTGTTAGTGTTATGCCTTTCTCCTTATATAAAAGACTTGATTTGAATAAACTCACACCTACTGAGATATCATTACAAATGGCTGACAAATCAACAGCCATACCTATTGGTATTTGTGAGGATGTGCCCGTTGTTGTTGCAAATGTTACTATCTTAACGGACTTTGTTATTCTTGAGATGCCCGAGGACGACAACATGTCGATTATCCTTGGTAGACCCTTTTTGAATACTGCAGGGGCTGTTATTGATTGCAATAAAAGCAAAGTCACTTTTCATATCAATGGTAATGAGCACACGGTGCACTTTCCGAAGAAACAATTTCAAGTGAATGGTATAAATGTTATTGAAGAATCTCCGACCATCACTATTGGAAGTTTTCACTTATCTCTACCTACTGCCAAAAAGAAATATGATATACTTATTGTAGGGGACATGCACATCCCCATTGAGGTAACTTAGTGTTTTATGAAAGTTCATCGGTTTCATGCTAATCGGAAGTGGTTGTTAATAAGACTTGATCAACCTTATTAATGAATCATTTTTGAGAGGTATGAAGTCGATGAATCTAGTAAGCACAACTTTCTGCTCCCACCTTCTATTTTATGTTTTAGTTAGTCAAATAAAATAAAATGCCATGTTTATCATGTTTTCTGTTTTCTCTGTGCAATAAAAAATGACCCAAAAATAAATATTCTCAGAATGTCCTGAAAATTTAACACGAAATTTTTCCGAATATTTATGAATTTTTGGTGCAAATAACACCTGAGGGGAGTGCACCTGGTGCCCACGATACACCAGGGCGCGCCAGCACCCCCCAGGCGCGCCCGTGTGGGTGGTGGCCCCCATGTAGCCCCCCTCACTTATCTCTTTAGCCCACATTGTCACCTACCTCCAGCAAAAAATCACCACAGCCACCATTTTCGTGTTCTTGCTCTCAAACCCGCGGATTTCGATCTCTTTGCTCGAAGCTCCATTTCCGAAACTGTTTGGAGGGATTGCTACTTGGCATGTGACTCCTCCATTGCTCCAATTAGTTTTTGTTTTAGTGGGTTATTTTTAGAGTAATTAGCTACTCTTGGTGCTGTTGTAGATGAGCTTGCATGTTGAATTCTTAGAGTTCTAAGTAGTTTGAATGCTCAATATGGCCTCTATGCATGCTTAGGAGTGGTTGCTAGCAGTCTTACAAGGTTTGTTGACAAATTTTTGTGGACTAAAAAATTTCAGAAATTTTGTAGGAATAAAAATGAATATCTTTAGGAAGTTCTCCTCCAAGAAAAATGCCAAGGGAGTCATTGGGGAATCATCGGACAATGACCTTCACATCCCAAGAAAGGTTGAGGTGCGGCCGTGCAAATGGCCGCATGATGCCTTCCTGTAGGAGGCCGGGATCCACCAAGAGTTCGCTCAGTTTGTCGCAAACGCTGGGTTAACCGAGTTCCTCGCAGATAAGTGTGACCAATATCACATCCTTACAAATTCCTTTGCACAAAGTTTTAATTATTTAGGGAGAAACAATCCTCCTGAAGTAGAGTTTAATCTTTATGCTGAAACTCACAGAATGTCGCTGACCGACTTCTGTAACATATGCTTGATTCCTTCTGATGGGGACTTGAGAGAACCTAGGCCATCTGAGTTTGAGGATTTTCTCCTCGCATTAACCGTGGGTGAGGATAGAGGCGTGTCGAGTGCCACTGCTATTAGCTTACAGTTTCCCTCAGTACATTATTTCACCTTAGTCATCGCTAAGTGTTTAACCGCTAGGGAGAAAGTTAGCTCACTCAGTGCTCCTGACCTTGCTATTTTACGTCGTGCACTTTATGATGATCACACCTTTAGTATGGGGGCTATTATTGCCGGGCGCTTACAGCTCAATAAAGCTAAGGGAAAGATACATGGTGGTCTTTATGCTACTCGCTAAGCGAAGCACTTTAGAATCCCCTTTCGCCAACATGATTACCTTTTACCCCGAGTTTACCTCGATCATAAGTCACTGCAAGCTCACCATTTTCTCGATGTAACTGACTCTCCACGTGATATTCACTATAACTTAGTATTTAGCAAGGAAACACGTGATATTATCCCGTTGCCTGCACCTGCTTTGTTTGATCCTATCACCAGGAACGGATACATGATTATGCCAGATGACATTACAGCTTACCGGAACAACCTAGCAGCTGCTGAGGAGGAGCACCAGGGGTGGGACGCTCAGGTGCCGCCTCAGCCTCACTATGACTTGGGACCAGGCGGCTACTACGGATGGTGATTACCAAGCTAGGCCAAAAGCCTAAGCTTGGGGGAGTACGTATTTCCACCGACATTACATTCATGTTCGCACATTTCATTCCAGTTGTCGGTGTCCATACTTTTTCATTGTAATATCCATGTTAGATTTGTTTTCTCGCTTTCTTCTTGTGTGTTTGAAAAACTTTGAGAAAACCCAAAAACATTTCCTACTTCTTTTTAGTTTTTCTTTCTAGCTTAGTTTAATTGTTGCATTAAAAGAAAACCCAAAAAGATTTCTCGCTTCTTCTTTTGTTTTGTTGGGAGCTGTCCCATGTAAATAGTTTTTCTCATTTTTGTTTTCCCTCTTTAATTTGCTTTCTTCATGGAAAAACCAGAAACTCCAAAAATATTTCAGTGTGTTTCTCTGAAATTCTTTTCTTTTTTTACTCGAGTCATATCTAGGAGAAGACCACGATGAAATTGTTGAGTGCTTCTCATCTGCATTATCGTCTACCTAACAAAGAACCCATATTACCTTGTCTTCTCCTCTTGAATAAAATGTTTGCAGATTCCAGCTTAGTCCACGGCATTCTTGTACTATTACTATTCTCTTATCGTTCGGTCGTGCAAGTGAAAGGCAATAATGATGACATTTGATGAATTGACTGTGGCAGAGAAAGGTGGGTATGAACTCAACTTGTTTTTGTTTTGGTAAATATGTTTAACCTAGTATCCCTTGATTCAGCTCATTATGATCAAACATGTTTGCAATGACCATTAGAGATTATAGTTGTTCATGCCATGCTTAAGTAGCTAGGAGTGGTTAATGATTTATCTTGGGTGTCAACATGCATTAAAATGGTTGTGATGCGGTATGATGATATGGTATCCTCCTCTGAATGTTTCAAGTGGCTTGACTTGGCACATGTTCACGCATGTAGTTGAATCAAAACCAACATAGCCTTCATGATATTTATGTTCATGGTGTCCATATCCTACTCATGCTAGTATTCAATGTTGATTATATGTAATGCATGTTCATGACCGTCTTCGCTCTCTAGCTGGCCGCTTCTCAATCTAACTGCTAGCCTTCGCCTGTACTAAGCGGGAATACTGCTTGCGCATCAAAACCCTTAAACCAAGTTATGCCAGATGAGTCGACTATATCTACCTATATGCGGTATTACCCTGCCGTTCCAAAGTAAATTTGCTTGTGCCACCTCTAAAATTTCACATAAATTCTGTTTTGTGTTTCTGGACCGCTCATGGAGCGACAGGGGGCGGTCAGTATCTTCCATGCTAAGCGGGTTATTCTCATGACGAGTGTTTATTCACTTGTCCTTATACGAGAGGGGTGGTAATAGGGATTCCCAGTCCCGAAATCAAAAATCAAAAATAATTAAACAAAACTCCCCCAGGAATGTTGTTGGTTTGGACGGTACCCGTGGATGCGGCTCGCCGTGGAGTGTGATTGTTGGTGGAGGGGGAGTAAACCTTTACTTTTACCGCTTGGGAACCGCCGCTAATTTGTTTAGCATGGAAGATATTGATAACTCTTGGTCGTGACGTTGACAGGAAGGGTGTACCTCCCAAAATTATATCTATCTCTGTTTTAAACTATGAGCTCTGGCACCACTGCAAATCCATGCTTCCCTCTACGAAGGGACTATCTATTTACTTTTAAGTTGAGTCATCACCTTCTCAAATAAGCGCCAGACCTGAGAGCACTATTGTCATCCTCATGCATTGTGTATAGTTGATATTGGGTGCAGCATGACTGGATCTTTTCTACCATGAATTACAATGTTTAGTCGCTGCTTGAACTTTGGAGGTGCTCTGCATTTATGTTTTGCTGTCTCAGAAAGGGCTAGCGAGATACCACTATTGTCATATTGTATCACGATTGTTTTGACAAAATGTTGGCGCTTGAGATATCTTATTATTGCTTGCTAGTTGCTTATGTTATTGATACGAGTAAATATAATTTTTAAGAGTTATTGTTGACATGGTTAGTCATAATCTTTGCTGAAAACCTGGGTGCTACTTAAGCATATATATGTAAACAAGAACAAAAGAGTTCATATAAGTTTTTCTTTATCACTTTCAGTTTATCAACTGGATTGCTTGAGGACAAGCAAAGTGAAAGATCGTGGATGTCGCCTAGAGGGGGGGGTGAATAGGCGCTTTAAAATAATTACGGTTTAGGCTTGAACAAATGCGGAATAAAACTAGCGTTTAATTTGTCAAGCACAAAACCTAAATCGACTAGGCTCACCTATGTGCACCAACAACTTATGCTAAGCAAGATAAACAACTAAGTGATAGCAAGATATATAACAAGAAACAATATGGCTATCACAAAGTAAAGTGCATAAGTAAAGGGCTCGGGTAAGAGATAACCGAGGCACGCGGAGACGACGATGTATCCCGAAGTTCACACCCTTGCGGATGCTAATCTCCGTTAGAGCGGTGTGGAGGCACAATGCTCCCCAACAATGCCACTAGGGCCACCGTATTCTCCTCACGCCCTCGCACAATGCAAGGTGCCGTGATTCCACTAAGGGACCCTTGAGGGCGGTCACCGAACCCGTACAAATGGCAACCCTTGAGGGCGGTCACCGAACCCGTACACTTTGGCAACCCTTGGGGGCGGTCACCGGTACCCGTCAAATTGCTCGGGGCGATCTCCACAACCTAATTGGAGACCCCGACGCTTGCCCGGAGCTTTACACCACAATGATTGAGCTCCGAGGCACCACCAAGCCACCAAGCCGTCTAGGGCGCCAAGGCACCCAAGAGGAACAAGCTCTAGGGTGCCCAAACACCCAAGAGTAATAAGCTTCTCAACTACTAACTTCCACGAATCCCGCGGAGAACTCAAACCGATGCAACTAATGCAATGGCAAGGGCACACGGAGTGCCCAAGTCCTCCTCTCCCAAATCCCACCAAAGCAACAAAAGCTATGGAGGAAAATGAGAGGAAGAACGAAGAAGAACACGAAGAACTCCAAGAACTAGATCCAAGGGGTTCCCCTCACTTAGAGGAGAAAGTGATTGGTGGAAATGTGGATCTAGATCTCCTCTCTCTTTTCCCCCAAAAACTAGCAAGAATCCATGGAGGGATTGAGAGAAAGCAAAGCTCTAGAAAGTCAACAATGGAGGAGAGAGAGCTTAGAAGAGATAAGAAAACCGTTGGGGAAGAAGACCCCTTTTATAGGGCCACCCCAAATCCAACCGTTACCCGTGCTGGACGCGTACAAGCGGTACTACCGCTCTTGCGAGCGGTACTACCGCTTAAGCGGTAGTAATTCAAAAACAGCAGGCGAGAACACGGGACTGGAGCGGTAGTGCCGCACCAAGCGGTACTACCGCTCAACTAAGCGGTACTACCGCTAAAGCGAAAAGAGCAACAGAAGCTTGCACACTCTGCGAAAAATAAGCAGTAGTAGCAGCGGTAGTGGAGGGCGGAAGTACCGCACCAAGCGGTACTACCGCCCAGCAGAGCGGTACTACCGCCCTGAGCGGTACTACCGCACTACTGCCGCACTACTACCGTTTAACAGAAAACGGCAACAGAGACGTGCAAAGAAGGAAACCCTGCAAGCGGCAGTGGCGGCGGTAGTAAGGGCGGTAGTACCGCCAGAGCGGTACTACCGTGCTACTACCGCTCTACTACCGTGAATGGCAAACTGGCAACAGAAAGTTGCACGCTCGGGGAAACCCCAAGCGGTAGTGCCACGGAAGTACCAGCGGTACTACCGCATAAGCGGTACTACCGTGGGCACCAGCGGTACTACCGCTTGCAAGCTACTGAAAATCCACAGAAAACAGAGGATACAAATAAAACCAGAACTGCCATAACTTCTGCAAATGAGCTCCGAATTGAGCAAACTCAAGCTTGTTGGATAGAAGACAACGAGTATTATCCAAACAGAGGTTATAATAAGAAGTGGCAGGGGAGATATGCCTAACAAATAGAGATGAGAAACCTCTATGAATGAAGAACCGGCATAAACTCCAACATCGAAAACATCATAGAAGATGCATATATGAACTCCGTTTTCGATGAACTCGAGCTTGTCATGAAGATGACCAAAAGCTCAAAGACTCACAAAGAGAAACACCAAACACGAACCAAGAAAGATGATGCAAGGATGCAATGGTTTGAGATCTCTACGAATGATACGATAAAGCTACTCACTTGAGAGCCCCCCTTGATAGTACGGCTATCGATCCTAAAACCCGGTCTCCCAACTACCACCATGAGACCGGTAAAATAGAAAACCTATCAAGGGCAAACCTTTGCCTTGCGCATAGTCCACTTGAGCTAGATGATGACGATCTTGACCTCCTCAAGTTGGACCACCTTTCTTGATTGCGCCGGCTCGATGAAGACTAGTTGATTGCTCCCCCATACTCCACTATGGGTGAGCCACTCTTTGGCACATCTTCACAAGTCCATTGTCACCACAATGGACGGCAAGCTTCAAGCATGTGATCTCTTCGTGATGCTCCACTTGAACTTGCACACCGCAATGTTGATGACGATCACCACTTGATGTCATCCTCCATGGGTTGAATGAGATCTTCCTCTTGACGCAAGCCCATGGAAACATACCTAACCCCACATAAAACTCTCGCATAGAACATGGGTTAGTACACAAAGCGTAATGGACAATGCTTACCATACCGTGAGATCACTTGATCCCACTCGGTACATCTTCTACGCTTTGTGTGTTGATCAACATGACCAATCTTTGGATAACTCCATGAATAACCTTGGTCAACACATATTCTTCTTCTAATAACCTTGAAACCAACAAATGGTCTTCAAGCAATGCCTATGGACAAACCCTTCAAATATAACTCAAGGCAACCATTAGTCCATAGAGATTGTCATCAATTACCAAAACCAAACATGGGGGCAGCACATGTTCTTTCAATCTCCCCCATTTTGGTAATTGATGACAATCACTTTCAAGAGAGTTTATATAAGGAATTAAGCATCACCATGCAAAGAAACAACTAATAATGCAAGAGCATGTGATGCAAATGCTTAGGAACAAAACCAAAGCAAACATGAAGAAATAGCTCTCTAAACTTCTCCACAAAACTCTCTAAACTTCTCCCCCATTGGCATCGATTGCCAAAATGGGCGAAAAGCTTAGAAGGCCAACATAATATGTGTTCCTCCATAAATTGTGTATTTCTCAAAAATATGAGTGGAATACAATACACATATCCAATGAAGAATAGTTGGAGGAAGACAAACTATATTGAGGATCCAAAGATTGCAAAAGGAATGATATGACACAAAGACATACCAAGAGAGAAGCAAGCAATCTAAGGATACCAAATGGACCAATCAATCAAATGATCCGATACCAATTGATAGAACCCAATTGAAAGATACCAATTGGACCAATCAATCAAATGATCCGACGAGCCACACGAACAACCAATATTATGATATGAGCATAGGAGTGTTCTAAAGAACATAGAGAAGCTCCCCATGATTTGTGCATTATTTAGTTTTGTATTTGGATACAACGTGCACAAAATAGGATCATCACTCCCCCAAAATCAATAGAAACTCACAACAAGTGCAAGTGAGCATATAGGAAACTAAGCCTAGCACTTGCAACATACACATGGTTGAGCAACATGAAAGAGAGGCAACTTAGGAATAGGCTCAACCAAAACGATGTGTGTGAGTCATGGCAAAGCACCTGAGAAGACTAATATAAGGATGAGCATTAAGCATCAACATAGTCTTGAATAAACGAGATACAAGGTGCAAGACACGCCCTTCCCACACACAACCAACTAGCAAATGGGTTCACAAGCTCACTAAAAAGCACATTAACAACAAGGCTTGTGACAACCCACGGTGAAGATAGAGAATGATAGCTTCATCAAGAGGAGGGATACCAATAGACATGGCGAAAGCCTCATCAAGACAAGCAAGAGGAAAACTATCTTCACCACACAAGAGTGCATCAAGATGCAACGAAATAAGATCAGCACTCAAGACAAACGATTTCACAGAGCCACCAAAGAAATAAAACAAGAAAGACAAGGTGGTCGTGAAAGAAAGGATATCATTTAGAGATGTAATTTCTCTCAAGTGTATAAGGTTCTAGGTAGATGAAAATCATGATGATATCAATCCACAAAGAAGGATATACACATGAAATAGTTACAACACGAAGGAACAAGATATCCAAAAGGAAGTCATAAATATACCAATAAGATCTTTGCTTGAAAGCATAGCACATGGCTTAATATTGTCTTATTGTATATCAATGAACTCCACACACACACACACATCAAAGACATCACAACTCGCAACAAGAGATCATTGTTGGGATGCTTTGAGAAAGGAAACAAGTATCACAAGAACGAATCAAGAAATTCATGCCATGATGCAACCTACACAAGATTGAATGCAAGAAATGTATGCATGAAGTTGATACTTGTTACCGAGATAGCATTGGAATGACGTAGTAGATACCAATTGAATGTAGTAGATTGTAGTTCATTGATCATTCTAGCTTGACTCCAATAAGCACATGGTGACACCACCTTCCTTGACAGTAAGCCGAGCATCCAATGCATCTGCAATTGTTCCTAGAACAACATCACAAACAAAATGGTGCCCAAACTCATTGGGACCAAAGAGTTAGTGAACCAACAACACATAGGACAAACTCCACATAAATATGTGCATATGGATATGAAAATGAATTTCATGCACATCTCATCCAATTTGAGACTTGGTGGAGTTTCCCCTATATATTGGGTCAAAGAAAGAAAGCATGCCAAAGAAATTACATAAAGTAAATATGCATGCTAAGACTTTCAAGAACCGAAAGGAGATACAATTTGGACAAAACACCAAGTAAACCAAGAAGGCAACCAAAAGATTGACACGACATAAGGTTGTCCAAATTATATCAAAGAACCAACTCAACTCATGATTTAAGACAAATAGAGATCAACACATGAGAAGAGATGCCAATTGAAACCAAACCAAATCAACACATGATTTGATAAGATACCAATTGAAAAGATACCAAGTGAAAATAAGATACCAAATGAAGAAATAATCACTTGAAGGATACCAAATAAAAGATACATCAAGGAATGAGATATCCAAAGATATACGCAAAAAGAAAGATATCGAACTCCCAAAAGAGAGGATGGTTCCAAACAAACCAAGCCCTCTACAAAGTTTCATGATGGCACAAAGTACCAAAAAGAAACGGCATGCCTTCCATCAACACACACTTGATAAGGATCACGGGATGAGTGTTCTAAAGAAAATAGGATAGCTCCCCCAAGCGTTGTGCATTATAGAGAATTTGTATTTGAATACAAAATGCACAAGATGGGATCACCTTTTTCACTATATCTCGAACAACACTCGACAAGATCAAGAAAATAACAAGATCCACAAGTGGTATGGAAGACAATGGGAGTTGACACAAACCTTGGCAAGAGATAAGGCAATTAAGCACAAGCCAACGAGAAGATGATTCAACAATTTCTACCACATACAAGAATACCAATTGTACAAGTACAAGAAGTATTTGGAATGAATTCCCGGTGGTAGATTGTAAAGCAATCCAACATCATCTTCACACCAAACAACATAAGCAAATTGCAACTTGTAGAGCTAACATGCCACCTAGGAACAAGATAATTTACTATATCAACTCTAAGTGACAATATCTCAAATGTACACATTTTCTAGGCTTGTAATATACACTAAGCATATTACTCCCCCATAATGTGATACCAATGACAACCAAACAAGAGGCAATAAGAGGAATGCAACACGAGATAATTAATGGATTATTTAGAATTTGAATTTCTCATGAGAAGACATACCACATAGAGACTAGATAATCTTGTAATATCAATACTAGGTGGTATTCCTCATGTACACACATTTATAGGATAGTGACGTGCACAAACACATCACTCCCCAAAAATGGGATGTTCCATTAATCTCTCACAAGAGCCAACTAAGTTATAAACAAGATGCAAAAAGGCTCAAATCAATACTCACGCATACATGATGTGCAAACCAACATACACATACTTGATTACTCAAGACAAGCAAATTGGAAGCACAACATATACAAACACATGCAAGGTACACAACCAAACATGCAAAGGGGCAAGTAACTTTCAATGTAAACAATTTAAGTACAAGTTACCGCAAGGAGGCACATTGGATATAAGATAGAAACTTGATAATCCAATGACTTGGCTTTTGACAATATGAATGATGAAGTCCCCTTAATTCTTCATAATATAGCCAAGTCTCCAATTCCCTCCAACAACACCTATTGATCAAGTTTGAGCTTGTTGGTCCCCAACCAAGTTGGGTCCTAAGAGGTTAGTCACAATAGGCTTGGCTACCCAAATGGTTCTTTTCTTGACACCACTTTGAGTACCAACAATCTTGGCAAACACATTGCCAACCTTATCCTTCCCAAGAGAATAAATATCATCAATAATAATTGGGTTGGATAAGTTACCATTCGTGCATGAAGAAGCAAAGTGACCCTTCTTCCGACATAAATAGCAACATTTACCCTTTACTTTCTTCTCAATTGATTTCTCAACTTGAGGAGCGTTGACTTGGGTCTTCTTGGGAAGTGGCCTTTCTTCAACTTGACGTTGGGCATGGGATTGAACTTGTGGCCGCTTCCCTTGTTGCTTGTCACTATGGGGCTTCTTCAATGGGCAAGATCTAACATGGTGCCCTTCTATCTTGCACTTGAAGCAAACAATCTTGGCCGAATTCTTGACTTGTTCTTGGCCCTTCTTATTGTTGCTCTTGGACTTCTTCTTCTTATTGGAGTTGAATCCAAGTCCACCTTTGTCATTGGGGGATTTTTGCCCACACAAAATATTGTCAAGTGTGGACTTCCCTTCATGACCCTTTTCCAAGTCGTTCTTCAAAGAAGTGACTTGGGCCTTGAGCTCTTTGATTTCCTCTACATGGTTAGTATCAACACAAGTACTAGAGGAAGTATAAGCATCATTGTTAGAGCAACAAGGCAAGGAAAGTAATTCATCACAAGATGTACCAATGTTATGCATAGATGAATTACGAGGACTAGCACATGTCAATAAAGCATTTCTACTAGATGTAGTGCTAATGTCCACATGAGGCTCACTAGATGTTACCTTAGTAGTACAAGCCTCATGAACTATCTTTAGCACATCATGGGATACTAGAAGATCACCATGAGAGCTCGAGAGCTTTTCATGACTTTCTTCCAATTTCCCACAATTGCTAGATAGCAACTCAAGTTGAGCCCTTAGCTCAACATTCTCCTTCAATATGGATGCTTCACAAGAAATAGAGTTAGTAGCACAAGCATCATCATTAACAACAAGAGGAGAAGGCAACTTGGCAAGCTCTTTAGCATATGAAGCTTGAAGTTGAGCATGAGACTCGGTGAGTTCAATGAGCGAACTCTTAACGACCCTTGAGCCATTTTCGAGGTGCTCAAAGTCCTCAAGGAGTTTAGCATGCACAAATTCAAGCTTATCATTTTTAGTTCTAAAATCATTAGCCACCTTGAGAGCTCTTTCATGGGATTCCTTTAATCTAGATAATTCTAGAGCAAAGGTCTCCTCAAGAGATTCCTTGGTGGTTTGTTCAAGTTCAAGAGCTTGAGATAGCTCCGCAATCTCATTAGCGTAATCACGCTCATGACTTTCCATTTTCTCAATGGTGACCTCATGCTCCTCGAGATGAGATTCCAACTCCTCAATATATTTCTTGCCCTCAATGGCAATAGTCATAATTTCCATGAAGTTGGAACGAGCAATTTTATTCTTATGAAGAGCTTTAAAAATCATTTCTCCCTTAATTTTTAAGGAAGCAACATTATCATTCTCTTCATCATTATCCTCATCATCACTAGCATCAACATCATCATCAAGAGATATTTTGGGGTTCAAAGGAGGAGATACCTTTGAAGCCTTAGCCATAAGGCAAAAAGCAATAGATGATGATGTAGGATCCCTTGAGGCACCATTCAAGACCACATCTTGTTCCATGGAGTGTTGGGTTTCCTCTACATTGTTAGCACAATAACTCGAGGAAATAGATACATTTTTATCATGGCAACAAGATATAGCAAGCATATCATTATGAGATATAGTCAAGCAATTTCTACATGATATGCAAGGACTATCAACACAAGCATGTGAAACATTTAGAGTGCTTGAAGTGTTGAAGTCCAAAGATGAAGCATTGCAATAAGATAGTGATGAAGAATCATCAACAATAAGCCCACTATCATCATTACAATGAACACCACTACTCACCATAACATTACCTTGTGGCAAACCACATGTAGGTGAAGTAGAAGAAGTTGAGAAGACAACACGGCCGGAGGTGGAGGGAGAACAATCATCTCCACAAATCTTGGACACACCATATTTGTCTTGAAGTTTTGTCCACAACTCATGAGCATCTCGGAATGGCATGAGTTGAAATATGACTACATTGCTCAAAGCATCAAAAAGCACATTAGAAGCTTGAGCATTGAGATAAGAGTTTTTCTCATCCTCTATAGATAATCTTTGAGAATCCTTTGGAGGAGAAAAACCCATATCTACAATTCGCTCTAAACATGGGTCCATGACCCTAAAGAGACTAAGCATGCGAATTACCCAAACATCAAAATTTGTGCCATCGAAACTAAGAGTGTCAGAGAATCCTAATCCCCTAGTCGACATCCTTACTCTCTAGGCGGTTAAACCTAATAATGAGAGACGAGGATCTGATACCAATTGAAAGATCGTGGATGTCGCCTAGAGGGGGGGGGTGAATAGGCGCTTTAAAATAATTACGGTTTAGGCTTGAACAAATGCGGAATAAAACTAGCGTTTAATTTGTCAAGCACAAAACCTAAATCGACTAGGCTCACCTATGTGCACCAACAACTTATGCTAAGCAAGATAAACAACTAAGTGATAGCAAGATATATAACAAGAAACAATATGGCTATCACAAAGTAAAGTGCATAAGTAAAGGGCTCGGGTAAGAGATAACCGAGGCACGCGGAGACGACGATGTATCCCGAAGTTCACACCCTTGCGGATGCTAATCTCCGTTAGAGCGGTGTGGAGGCACAATGCTCCCCAACAATGCCACTAGGGCCACCGTATTCTCCTCACGCCCTCGCACAATGCAAGGTGCCGTGATTCCACTAAGGGACCCTTGAGGGCGGTCACCGAACCCGTACAAATGGCAACCCTTGAGGGCGGTCACCGAACCCGTACACTTTGGCAACCCTTGGGGGCGGTCACCGGTACCCGTCAAATTGCTCGGGGCGATCTCCACAACCTAATTGGAGACCCCGACGCTTGCCCGGAGCTTTACACCACAATGATTGAGCTCCGAGGCACCACCAAGCCACCAAGCCGTCTAGGACGCCAAGGCACCCAAGAGGAACAAGCTCTAGGGTGCCCAAACACCCAAGAGTAATAAGCTTCTCAACTACTAACTTCCACGAATCCCGCGGAGAACTCAAACCGATGCAACTAATGCAATGGCAAGGGCACACGGAGTGCCCAAGTCCTCCTCTCCCAAATCCCACCAAAGCAACAAAAGCTATGGAGGAAAATGAGAGGAAGAACGAAGAAGAACACGAAGAACTCCAAGAACTAGATCCAAGGGGTTCCCCTCACTTAGAGGAGAAAGTGATTGGTGGAAATGTGGATCTAGATCTCCTCTCTCTTTTCCCCCAAAAACTAGCAAGAATCCATGGAGGGATTGAGAGAAAGCAAAGCTCTAGAAAGTCAACAATGGAGGAGAGAGAGCTTAGAAGAGATAAGAAAACCGTTGGGGAAGAAGACCCCTTTTATAGGGCCACCCCAAATCCAACCGTTACCCGTGCTGGACGCGTACAAGCGGTACTACCGCTCTTGCGAGCGGTACTACCGCTTAAGCGGTAGTAATTCAAAAACAGCAGGCGAGAACACGGGACTGGAGCGGTAGTGCCGCACCAAGCGGTACTACCGCTCAACTAAGCGGTACTACCGCTAAAGCGAAAAGAGCAACAGAAGCTTGCACACTCTGCGAAAAATAAGCGGTAGTAGCAGCGGTAGTGGAGGGCGGAAGTACCGCACCAAGCGGTACTACCGCCCAGCAGAGCGGTACTACCGCACTACTGCCGCACTACTACCGTTTAACAGAAAACGGCAACAGAGACGTGCACAGAAGGAAACCCCGCAAGCGGTAGTGGCGGCGGTAGTAAGGGCGGTAGTACCGCCAGAGCGGTACTACCGTGCTACTACCGCTCTACTACCGTGAATGGCAAACTGGCAACAGAAAGTTGCACGCTCGGGGAAACCCCAAGCGGTAGTGCCACGGAAGTACCAGCGGTACTACCGCATAAGCGGTACTACCGTGGGCACCAGCGGTACTACCGCTTGCAAGCTACTGAAAATCCACAGAAAACAGAGGATACAAATAAAACCAGAACTGCCATAACTTCTGCAAATGAGCTCCGAATTGAGCAAACTCAAGCTTGTTGGATAGAAGACAACGAGTACTATCCAAACAGAGGTTATAATAAGAAGTGGCAGGGGAGATATGCCTAACATATAGAGATGAGAAACCTCTATGAATGAAGAACCGGCATAAACTCCAACATCGAAAACATCATAGAAGATGCATATATGAACTCCGTTTTCGATGAACTCGAGCTTGTCATGAAGATGACCAAAAGCTCAAAGACTCACAAAGAGAAACACCAAACACGAACCAAGAAAGATGATGCAAGGATGCAATGGTTTGAGATCTCTACGAATGATACGATAAAGCTACTCACTTGAGAGCCCCCCTTGATAGTACGGCTATCGATCCTAAAACCCGGTCTCCCAACTACCACCATGAGACCGGTAAAATAGAAAACCTATCAAGGGAAAACCTTTGCCTTGCGCATAGTCCACTTGAGCTAGATGATGACGATCTTGACCTCCTCAAGTTGGACCACCTTTCTTGATTGCGCCGGCTCGATGAAGACTAGTTGATTGCTCCCCCATACTCCACTATGGGTGAGCCACTCTTTGGCACATCTTCACAAGTCCATTGTCACCACAATGGACGGCAAGCTTCAAGCATGTGATCTCTTCGTGATGCTCCACTTGAACTTGCACACCGCAATGTTGATGACGATCACCACTTGATGTCATCCTCCATGGGTTGAATGAGATCTTCCTCTTGACGCAAGCCCATGGAAACATACCTAACCCCACATAAAACTCTCGCATAGAACATGGGTTAGTACACAAAGCGTAATGGACAATGCTTACCATACCGTGAGATCACTTGATCCCACTCGGTACATCTTCTACGCTTTGTGTGTTGATCAACATGACCAATCTTTGGATAACTCCATGAATAACCTTGGTCAACACATATTCTTCTTCTAATAACCTTGAAACCAACAAATGGTCTTCAAGCAATGCCTATGGACAAACCCTTCAAATATAACTCAAGGCAACCATTAGTCCATAGAGATTGTCATCAATTACCAAAACCAAACATGGGGGCAGCACATGTTCTTTCAATCTCCCCCATTTTGGTAATTGATGACAATCACTTTCAAGAGAGTTTATATAAGGAATTAAGCATCACCATGCAAAGAAACAACTAATAATGCAAGAGCATGTGATGCAAATGCTTAGGAACAAAACCAAAGCAAACATGAAGAAATAGCTCTCTAAACTTCTCCACAAAACTCTCTAAACTTCTCCCCCATTGGCATCGATTGCCAAAATGGGCGAAAAGCTTAGAAGGCCAACATAATATGTGTTCCTCCATAAATTGTGTATTTCTCAAAAATATGAGTGGAATACAATACACATATCCAATGAAGAATAGTTGGAGGAAGACAAACTATATTGAGGATCCAAAGATTGCAAAAGGAATGATATGACACAAAGACATACCAAGAGAGAAGCAAGCAATCTAAGGATACCAAATGGACCAATCAATCAAATGATCCGATACCAATTGATAGAACCCAATCAAATGATACCAATTGGACCAATCAATCAAAGAGAGAAGCAAGCAATCTAAAGTTACTACTGTTGTTGCTGCTGTTCCAACTGCTACAAAACTATTGCTACTACTGTTACCGCTACTGTTACTATTGCTACTGCTATCAAAACTACCATATTACTGTGCTACTGATTACTCTGCTGCAGATATTTAATCTCCAGGTGTGGTTGAATTGACAACTCAACTGCTAATACTCTCAAGTATTCTTTGACTCCCCTTGTGTCGAATCTATAAATTTGGGTTGAATACTCTACCCTCGAAAACTGTTGCGATCCCCTATACTTGTGGGTTATCAATGGCAGACGGCAAATGATCTGATTCCAGTAGTGATACAGTATAGTGTGGCGCCTGGCTGTCGGGCGCCACACAAAAGGGTTAGCCGAGTGAATTTTTTTCTAAGTCGGTTCAATTTGTGCATTTGTTACGTCAACAGGTCAATTATGTCCATTTTGCCATGGCTGCTTGCTCTCTCTTGGTTTCCCTTCCCGCTGTCACCAGTTTCATGCCTGGTAGCAGCAGGAAAGCAGGCGCATCACTGCAAGTATCATCAGCAAGCAGATCTTTTGCTTGCGCTGCTTGCTCTGTCTATCTATCTGACACCGCCCAAACGCAGTTGGCAGTTGCATCCTCAGCACCAGTCGCACACATGGTCATGTTAGTATATCGGGTTTGCACGCAGAATTTACACGCACTAATGCGCACCCGCACAGAGCTCACATGACTACATGAGCCAACCAGCACGAAACGGAGGCTTGTAGCAGCGGGAGTAAAAATGTACAGTACAGAAATGCAACGCAGTGATTCGATGCTTTCGAGACCCTGCGTAAGGCCAACTCCAACGCAGATCCCCATCTTGTCCGCCAGCGTTCGTATGGAGCAAACGAACAAAATTTTAGACCCAACGCGCACCCCTATCCTCATCTTTTGTTCGTTTTGTGTCCGTTCTGCTCCATCCTCCGACCAAAGTTGGTCTCGCTTTGGGGTCGAAGCGGACAAAAACGGACGTTCTCTGGCCACACCTCGTCCGCCTTGGCCCGCTTGCATGTGCAGTCTGGCCCGCCTGTCATCCATACAAAAGGGCCCATATACCCACCCATTCCATCTCTCTCCTCCTTTTTCACCTTTTGCCCAGCCCATGCCGGCCATGGATGCCTGCTTCGTGCTGCGGCTGCCCTCCACGATGAGCTCCGGGAAGGCAGGAGCAGCGGGCGCATGCGAGGGCCACGAGGCCGCACCCGACACTGGTGGTCGCGAGGGTGCGGGGGGCGGGGGCGATGAGCACGGGGCGGGCGAGGGCGAGTGCGGCGTCCCCGGCGAGTGCGCGCGCGCTGTTGGTCACGGCACCGGCCGGACGCGAGGGCGCGGGGGGCGAGGGGCGACGAGCATGGGGCGGGCGGGGGCAAGCGCGCGCTGGTGGTCACGGCACCGGCCGGGCGCGAGGGTGCGGGGGGCGGGGGCAGCGAGCACGGGGCGGGCGAGGGCGAGCGCGACGTCCCCGATGGGCGGGCGTCGTCGAGCACGGGGCAGGCGAGGGCGAGCAGTGGCCCGAACGACGAGCTGGACGCGGCGTGGGCGGGCTGGCGCGATGGGGCGCAGTTGCCGGCAAGCGCCAGGCGGCAGCTACGGGGCGGACAGGGCGCGGCGACGAGCCAAACACGACGCAGGCGGGCTGGCGCGGCGGGGCTGCGGGCGCCAGTCCCTACTGCCGTGCGACCGGGGCAGGCTGGGCGAGCGGCGAGCTGCGGGGCGGGCGGCGACAAGGCGAGGTGGCCAAGGGCGGGCAGCAGGGGCGGCACGGTGACGTGCAGCTGACGCGAGCGCCGCCGGGGCGGGCTGGGCAAGCGGCGCGGCCGGGGCGGGCTAGGCGAGCGGCGAGCTACTGGGCGAGGTGGCCAACGGCGGGTGGCAGGGCGGCATGGGCGAGGTGCAGCCGGTGCGAGCGCGTCCCCGCGGTGAGCGAGCTCGAGCGAGCGCAGCTGCAGCTGCCAGCGTGTTATTTTGTTTATTAAAAAAATCGATGTCCGTTGGGGATGTGTTGTGATTTTATCAACCCGGCAGATGTCCTCGTAACAGGACTTAGGTGTGAGGCCATCGCCGCTTGGTGGCGACTCGAAGGGGTTAGACGAGAGAGAGAGAGAGAGTCGGGTTTACCCAGGTTCGGCCCCTCCGATGGAGGTAATAGCCTACGTCCTGCTTTGTGTGTATTTGATGGATAGATCTCGATTACAAGGGTGCGGAATCGCTAACCTATCTATCGAGAGGTTGTAACTTGAGTCTTTTGGTCCTAGGGGCCTGCCTTTACATACAGGTCAAGCCCTAGGGTTTACAATAGAGTCCGAGTCATATTATGACCCGTGTTCTACTACATCTTTAACTTATCTTGCACTTTAAGGAAACTTTTACCGGCGTCCTTAGCTTCATGGGCTTTGAGCCGCCGTCTTCTAATGTTTGGGTCGCCCGACGTCTTGGCCAGCCGTCACCTTACTTATCTTGTACTCAAGACACGGCCCACTTAATCTGGATTGCAGAGTCGTTGATCGGTTTAACCTGGCCCAAAATGGCGGGTTACACCGTGAAGTTATTGACTGTCGTTACTCTACTTCCTCGTTTGTCGTGCCCGTCAG
Source organism: Elymus sibiricus (assembly GCA_039707655.1). NCBI lineage: Eukaryota > Viridiplantae > Streptophyta > Magnoliopsida > Poales > Poaceae > Elymus > Elymus sibiricus. The sequence goes on along the minus strand of CM077675.1, from coordinate 96,951,578 downwards.
TTGCCTCTTCGAGCTCCTCCCCCTTAAATATTGACTGAAAGGCCCTGGATTCACTTTTCACTTCCCGTCTTTGCTTCTTCTTCTTCCTCGAGTCCAGAAGCTCCTAGCGCCACCACCGCAACTTCCTCATCTCGCTGATCTTCCTCGAGGTCGTCGCGGCGTTCTTTCTTCGCCAGTCAATCCTCCACGCGCTTTCCCCGTCACCGGTCGACTGTTTCGGGTGAGTCATCTTTCTTCTGACTAGATCCATTATAGTACCTCGAGGTTTTTCGAGTTCCTCGGCAATTTTTCTCCGGTTCATCGCCATTGCTAGCTTTGTAAGTAGATTCCGCGAACACGATTATCAAAGTAGAGCGGTAGAGATGCCGACTCCATTTCGTATATGATATGTCTTAATCTTTCCTTGTATTAGATGAACCGTACTGTCATTACTTCCACGCCCTCCTGCTAGGGCTAACAAATATTTTCGCCTTTTTGCACCATTTTTAGATCCGAAATTGTTGTTGCTTCGGGAGAAACTTGTCCGTCTCATACTTAGCAAAAATTCCCAAAAATCCATTGTCTCAACTCGAGTCACCCTTACTTCTGTCGGCTTAATATTTATAACTCGCCATGTATTCATGCCATTGTAAAGACTCTGGTCTTTCATAAGGCTTGCCCCTTTCATTGAAAATACTTAGATCATTTTGCCTGGACCACTTACTTAAGCCGCCCTCTTTACTTTATCCAGGCGACTCATTATGTCAGAGTCAAAAGCCTGCAATTGGGTGGCGACTCAAGTTTCTGATGTCATCCTTAAAGATTATGAGGAGCATGGGTTTTTGCCGCCTCAAAACGTGATTGGCTGGCGAGTCGTCCTCGGAGAAGAGATCCCAAGTCCCAAGGAAGGGGAAGTGGTGATATTTTTGGATCACCTACATAGGGGGTTTTCACCTCCCGGGTCAAAGTTCTTTCGGGACGTCTTGCACTTCTTTAATCTGCACCCCCAAGACCTGGCCCCTAACTCCATCTCGAACCTCTGCCAGTTCCAAGTATTCTGCGAGGTGTATCTTCAAACGGAGCCCACTGTCTCCCTCTTCAGGGAGTTTTTATACTTGAACCGGCAAACAGAGTGTGCAGATGGCCCCGGCTTAGAACTTGGCAGGGTTTCAATTCAAAGGCAAAAGGCCGTCCTTTTCCCTGCCGCCACCTTACCAAGCCACCCCAAAGGGTGGAACAAGACTTGGTTTTACTGCCAAAACACTGCTCCTGCTGATGAAAATCCCTTGCCGGGTTATAGGCCCAACCGTCTTCCCATGGATCTTTAGCTTCCGGGTTGGGCTCCTTCAGAAGAGCGTTCCCAACACGCCCATGTTTATTCAAAGTTGAGGGCTCTGCTAGCCAACGGGTTGACGGGGCTCGACTTGACCCGATGTTGGGTATCTTGGAGGATTCTCCCATTAAGTCGGCGCAATGGTTTAATGTGTACCAATTCTGGCGACTTGAACGACGCTCAGCGGCACAGCAAATTTCCCTTGGAGGCCGACGAAATAAACCAGATGGTAAAGAAGCTGCTAGGTGAAAACCAGGAGACCTGCAGTAAGGACGGGTTGAAACCCTTCTATGCCCTTAACCCGGCTCCTCCGGTATAAACCTTTTAAGATCTTCTAACTTTTTTTGAACAAACTTTGAGTCTTTGCTTCCTTGGTCTGAATGTTTGATTTCGCAGGCTACCTCTTCTTTTTGGAATCGGAGACGCCTCAAGGCTACGGCTAACAAGCCCAAAGCCGCCCTGAGCAAAAAGAAAAGCAAGGCGGCTGCAGAAGGACCGTCTCAAATGGACAAAACAACCGCCACTGATACTCGATCAGAGGTAAAATTGATCCATTTGTTTATGTTCCATTGAACCTATCTGACGTCCTTTCTTCTTACACCGGTGCAGCGACGTGCTATACAAATGGTTTTTAACCCCTTTCCGCGACGTACTTTGAAACCGTCGCCTTGCTTGTGTGTGCGATGGGGGGGTCCATCCCACACGACACGGCAAACCCGTCGGCGATGGTGGCCAACGAACGCAAACGTTTGGCAAAACTAAGCGTATGGGATGTCCGCATCTATCACAAACGAGGGTCACCGGATAATCGTTGGAGATATGTGTATTTCCCATACGGTTCATCCTTGCAACTCGTGTGAGATCACACAACATCGCACGCGCTATTCTATGAAGCGCCGTTTACGATGTGCACCGAATCGCAAACAGTTCACGATTATAAAGCGTGTACGATAGGGAGACAATCACACATAGTTAGTTCCACTTTGACCGTCTGTGATATGATATAAGAGTGCATATGTTTATCATTGTAAAACCGTATGCGAAGGTTGAATATATCCCACACGCGGGGTTTTTGATAAACGTTTGTGATTTATAAAACATCCCAAACGTGTGATCCATACTTCCCAAACGTGTCATCCAGAATAACTGTGTCGGATGAAGGCCTATCGCACGCGTTCTTCTTTAACCAACGTTTACGATGGTACACAGTTCAAAATACGAAATCGTGTGTGATAAGGAGACTAGCATAAATGCTGGTATTGTTAATCTCACACGTTCTTTCTCTTCTGACCGTGCACGAAAACGAGATTCATCGCACACGCCTCGAATAGAGAAACGTGTGTGATGTTGGAGTTGATCGCAGACATTTTGCTTTCTCAAACTGTGTGCATTGTAATGGCCTGCAGAGCAGGATTTGCCCCTAATTAAATACCTTTGTTCATAATTCACGTAATTTAAATTTGAAAGTAGGAATTCATGTATTTCATATTGAATCATGTTTAGGTTTAAGAACGAATGCATAATTCGATTAACATGTACATATACTCAAGAACTACATAAGCATCAATTCTCAAAAAAAAGGAAAGTACAGAAGGGACAAATAAAGAATGATGGAAGCACGGTTGTACTAAAGACGGTAAAGAGAGAGCCGAAAGACATTTTGTATGCTGGAGAAGGTGAAGCGGAATGCCCATATTGTGCCCTCCTCCATGCCTAACGCACGAACGACTCTAGGCCAGCCCCTAGTGATGGCCGCCCGCCCATCCTTCACTGTCTTCATTACGACTTCTCGATGCTCATTGTAGTCTCGATGATATATTTTAACCTTCATTGCATATACAACAATCATGTACTTTGCGAGGTAATCTTGAGTAAACTGCTTTGGGAACCACTACAAAAGAAAAAGATTCAGACATTGTTGTGTGACAACTCATTATGGGCAGTAGTAATAGAAGCCTACGGAGTTCGTAGTTACCATCCTACAGCTCAATGTTGTGTTGGATAGAGCGTAAACAAATAGCCTAATTGGCATTGTTCGTCTCTTTTCCATAACAATCATTTTCAGTTTCCTCACTTGATGTTGGTTCATGAATATTTCATTACCCCACATGCAAAAAGGGTCCAGGAATGCGAAAGTGCTCTTCTCAGCCCGAGCTCATGTGAGCTCGAGTGAACAGTAAATTCAATACAAATAGTAAAGAAATTTAAAAAAATCTGAATTTTTTTGGTGTGAAACACTGATGTTTTTTCTACATGCGTGCAAAATTTCGCTACGAAATCACATTCGTGCAGGTGTGGGCAAAAAAAACAAAATCGATGCTCCAGAATGCTTCCAAAAACAGCCTTTTTGAAGCATCGATTTTGTCTTTTTTGCCCACACCTGCACGAATGTGATTTTATAGCGAATTTTTTGCAAGCATGTAGAAAAAACATCAATGTTTCTTACGAAAAAAATTCAGAATTTTTTGAATTTTTTTACTATTTTTTTTGAATTTATTGTTCACCCGAGCTCACATGAGCTCGGGAGCATAAGCACCGCGTCCCCAGGAATGGATCTTTACCTAAAACATATGTACCTACAAGCAAGAAGCCAATATTAGAAGCTAAAATGCAGTTGCAGAATGGTGTAATATATTACTCCATCAGTTCCACAATGTGTTGCATATAAACATTTTGAGAAGTCAACATTTACTTACTTTGACCAAGTTTGTAGAGAAAAACATTTACATCTAGAATTGCAATTCCATTTCATTAGATACATCACAAAATTTTATATTGTATACATTTTAGATGGTATATGTAGATACATCACAAAAATCTATATGCGCTACATGATGGAACGGATGGAGTATAAGCGGAGGGATGAAAAGAACCTCGGTGGAAAACGTTGGCCACTCCCATTGTTGTCCTGTGCAAGTACATGTAAAGTAATGATAAGTACATCAGGCTTAACATCAACCAAGTATACGAGGTATCTGCTTGAAATAAACAAGGCATATATGCTCACTATAACAACCAAATATAGCCATTTGATACTGGACAAATGCTCAATGGAACCAACCTAACAACTAGATAACGAAAAGCAAGGCATCTGCTTGAAAACTAGACAAATGCTCACTGCAATCAACCTAACAACCAGATACAGAAAAGCAAGGCATCTTCTTGAAAACTAGACAAATGCTCACTGCAACCAACCTGGCAACCAAATTCAGAGAAACAAGGCATAAATGTTTAAAGCGGGAGTTAAGGGCACAGGTTAACAACACCAGGCATAACAGGTGGTATTGATGAAATTGAACTGCACAGTTCATACTTGCACATAATGAACATCACATTGTGAATAACTGAAAGAAACAAGGCATTCATGCTCACCGTAACAACCAACTATAGCCATTGAAAACTGGACAAATACTCAATGCAACCAACCTAACAACCAGATACAAAAAAGCAAGGCATCTGCTTGACAACTGGACAAATGCTCAATTAAACACTGCATGATTATGGCATGGCAAAAGCTACTACAACAATGGGTACGAGACGGCTAGCTACAAAAGGTATGATTTGCTCACAGGATGTTGCCTCACTTGTCATGGATGGGCTCCTTCCACTTGGGATATGAGGTGCCCAGGGTGCGCTCCCTGATGTCGCAGATGGCATGTCTCCCCTTGTAACAGCCGTAGTGTGTGCCATTATCTTGGTGGATGAGATCTGACTTTGAAGCTAAGGATCCCAAGCCACCGCCGTAGAACGTTTCCTTCAGAAATGACAAAAGGGGCTCAATGGCGTAGAAGGATCGCAAATCCATGACCGCGAGGCGGAGGAGATCAGCGGCGGGGCCTTTGGAGAGATCGACGGCGGTTGAACCAGAGGCGTTGCCGGTGGACCACTTAACTTGTGACATGGCCCGGGTGAGGCCGGTGATGTTGACGAGCTTGATGTCGTAGCCGGCTCTCCTGAGATACAGGAACACGCGTTCCCGCAGACTTGAAGCCTTCGGCATGGCAACGTAGGCAGCGTCCTCACCGGCTCCCGCGGCGAGGTGTTCGTCCGAGATCGAAGGGTCGGCGCGAACGGCGCCCACCTCGCCAGCGTACGGCGGAGAGGCCATGATAGACCTCTTTTTTCTCGTACACTCCTCGAGGTCCACAGGAGATGTGGTCGGGCTGATTAGGCTGCGACTCTCTGGAGTACGAGATGGGGATCGGGGGGAAAGGGACACCGCCGGCCTCATCTAAAAACTCAGGGCGGCGATGGTGTATGTGGATCGGTGGGGACCCAGAACTTGTTTAGCTATGAGGCACAGGCAGACCGGCTGACGTTGGTGGTGGGAGGCGGTGGCGGGGGCGAGCTAGGGTTTAAGCGGGGGAGGAAGGGGGAGGGGAGTGTTGTGCGGACGGGGGGGTGTTTGCGGATGTGTCGTTGTTGCTGAAAATATTAGTAGTAATGGTGTGGGTGGAGATGGTGGTGGACGAGGGATGGCGACTGTTCAAATGCCTCGGCAGCTGAAATTTTACTATAGGGTCGGTGTAGTGGACGAGGAAAGGCGGCATGCAGTTGAAATACCGCTTCCAATTAAATTTTGGCAAACGAACTAGGCGGGAGCAACCAAGATTGCACACGGTCCAAACATAATAAAGTGTGTACGCTCTACGCTGTAACGAAATGCCGTGCCGCGAAACCACGAATTTTTGCATCGCTCGAGGCGGGTAGCTCTTTCTGAGATTTCTCAAGGCGGGTTCATTTCACATGGTTCATCCTCAATTTCAGTCGCAGACGTCAAATTCATCCTAAATTTCCACATGCCCACAAACAGATGACACAAACATTTGGCAAATTTTCAACACAAAATGCCTTATTTTGCAGCGGATTAGTTGACATTAGTTCATATGCTTAGTAATTTACAAACAGATCGTCAATTTACATGAAGATGAACTGCACAAAATATTCACTACGCCATGGATGCATACAAACGCCGCGCCTCCACCGTCGTCATGACCTTCCTCGCCTCGGAACGAGTATTCAGAGGAGCTCGTCAAGTCGATGAGCTCCACTGGTTCCACGGCGGAGACCGGCAGGGCTACCTCGGCCGGAGCGACCGCGGCACCTCTCACCAGGTCTGCCGCTGTCGACGAAGATGTCGTGGCGTCCAGGTGGGCCATCAGGATATAGACAGGCGCCGATCTCGCTAGAGCTGCTTCCCTGGTCGCCGTGGCCGCTGTTGCCAGGGCTGCCGCAGCAGCTGCAAGGCCTGCACTGGCCTCCAATGCGACTGAGAGGCATGCGGCGGCCTCCTCCGCCGCCTTCTGGTCCTGCTCCCGCCTCTTTTTGCCCTCTGCATCTGAGTTTCGCTTCCTCTTCGCACTCTCCCGCCGTTTCTGCCGCTTCAGATCCCTAGCCGCGTTGCGGATTGCATCCGCAGATGCGATAGATTGTTCCACACCGACACCGAGACGGCGCTCGTCCTCGTCGCACAGGAACGCATCGAGGCCCGATTCCTGGACGGACAGAGCGATGTCCATTTGCATACGATGCTGAAACTCGAGGTCGTCGGCGGCGGCGGCCGCGGCAGATGACGGTTGACCGTTGACCGACATGGAGGATAGCGCGTCGGAATCCTCTATCCCGTCATCGTCGGCCGCGGCAGCTGGCTGTTTGCCGTTGCCCGCCATGGCGGCCAATGCGTCGGAATCCTCTATCACATCATCGTCCGACACTATCAGGACGGCGCCATGCACATCCCCATGGTTGAGCAACGGTTCCGTTTCGTGTGTGTGGTGGTGATGGCGAGCTATCGGCGGAAAAATTAGCTATTAGCCGCCGCCGGCGAGATCTTTTATAGGTCGTTGTCGGGTTTGGGTTTGTACTATGCACATTACCCCTTTGCACTGGCTGACGCTTGCGGTTGGCACCACTAGGCAAGGCCGATTTTGCTGTGTATGGGCATCGCACACGGTTAGGGAAGTACACTCGTGTCTGCTCGGGGTACAATCGCATACGGTTGTTTCGTCAGTTTCGTTTGCTATTTTACATAATACTAGCATCTTTGAGATAAATGAGAAAAAAAAACGCAAGAGAGGGTCAAAACACAACCACGCCCGCTAGTGACCCAAATATATACTCCCTCCGTTCCTAAATATATATGTAGTTCGTAGTGAAATATGTAAAAAAGACTTGTAATTAGGTTCAGATGAAGTATATATATGTACGAACATGGTGTTGTCATGTTTAAATTCGCAATGCGCAACTTTAATGTGTGGCACATGCTGCATATGTGCATGCCTAAAAGTGTCCAATGTGACACCAAAGGGTTTCATGACAAACATAATATAGGGTGTTGCCCCCTACACTATGTGCCGGAGGATATATGGGGTCCTATGAACACATGACCTGGTTCAAACTTTGTCACACATTTATCCATGTCTGAATTTTCGTAAGACAACCAGGAGAATTTATACCTTAATATGGCCAAACCATCACATATTGTTGTTGGACAATAGGGATATATAGATCACGCGGTCCCATGACTTGGCGCGTCATCGAAGATCAGTTGAGCGGGGCTAGAAGAACACCATCCCCCTGCATATGGCCAAATGTATATGCGAAAATGGTGTGGTCCGGTGTTTCAACAATTAATACACAATGGTACACTAGCTATGATGTGGCATGCACCTAGCTGAGATAACTGGACATATATATATATATATATATATATATATATATATATATATATATATATATATATATATATATATATATATATATACATATATACCCCACCCTTAAGATTGGTTATATATATCGTTCCCCTCCCCCCACCCCCACCCCCCCACACACATGACACGTAGCAGGGTGACGTTCCAGCGTTGTCACTCAAATGGATGATATATAGCGGCCCATCGTATAAGCGTGTCGTCGAAAACCGCACAATGGACGCATGCATGGTCCACAAACACACGCGCGCGCGCACACACATACACACACACACAGAGAGAGAGAGAGAGAGACGCACACACACACACACACACACACGCACACACCGTCACCCATCCTTGGCCTTCCAGCGTTGTCAGTAAAAGGCATGACAAACCCTAAGGGCCCGCCGATAGGTTTGTCGTCGGAAACCGAACAATGTAGGCACATGGTCCACACAAATGCATGGGTTCACACACGCGCACGCGTGCACCCCCCCCCCCCCCCATACACACACACACGCGCGCACACACACACACACCGTCACCCATCCTTTGCCTTCCAGCATTGTCAATAAAAGGCATGACACACCCTAAGGGCCCACTAATAGGTTTGTCGTCAGAAACCGCACAATGTACACATGGTCCACACACAAGCATATGGGTTTACACACACGCGCGCACGCGCGCGCGCACACACACACACACACACACATCGTCACCTATCGTTGGCCTTCCAGCGTTGTCAGTAAAAGGCATGGCAGATCCTAAGGGCCCACCGATAGGTTTTTCATCAGAAGCCGCACAATGTAGGCACATGGTCCACACACACACACGCACACACCGTCACCCATCCTTTGCCTTCCAGCATTGTCAATAAAAGGCCTGACACACCCTAAGGGCCCACTAATAGGTTTGTCGTCGAAAACCGCACAATGTACACATGGTCCACACACAAGCATATGGGTTTACACACACACACATCGTCACAATCGTTGGCCTTCCAGCGTTGTCAATAAAAGACATGACAGATCCTAAGGGCCCACCGATAGGTTTGTCATCAGAAACCGCACAATGTAGGCACATGGTCCACACACAGGCATTGGTACACACACAAACACACACACACACACACACACACTCGATCATTGACATTTTCAAAACAACAAAAGAAGCAAAAGAAAATCATGGATATTTTCAAAACAAGGATCAGATTTATTTAGCGGGAATGACATATCACACACACACACACACACACACACACACTCGATCCTTGACATTTTCAAAACAGCAAAAGAAGCAAAATAATCATGGATATTTTCAAAACAAGGATCTCAAGATTTATTTAGCCGGAATGACATATCACTACAGGCATTTTTATTTATGCCTATAGTGATCATATCACACCGCCTAAATGAATCTTGAAATCTAGCAACTTCCCAACCGGTCACCCATCCTTGACTACTCCACCGAAAGCACGCTTAACTTCCGAGTTCCATTCGAATGGGTTATGGGCTGGAAAGCCGCGTCTTGCTGGTAACGGTTGCCTCCTATCATATACAAGGCGTGCCCCGATGGGCACCTGGTGGGACCAGACACGCATCACAGACGTTTCTAGTAGTACTGGAAACCATGTGCGATGGTGGCATGGGGGCTGATGATGACGTCTTGCTGATGCTCGATGGCGTGATGCCGCTTTTGCCTGCTCTCCGGCATGCTCCGTCTCGTCCTCCTCGTCCAGTAGGTTGATGACGGGGCCGGCGCTTCGGCGGGAAACCGATTGGGGGAGTGGCGGGAGACCGATTGGGGGAGTGGCGGGAGAAGCGTGTTTGGATAGAACATAATTTTAATACAAATTGGATAAGTTCTGAAAGAAGGAAGCTCGAGCTAGCACGACACGCGCACACCGTGCTTACACACGCACTAGCTTCAGACGGGCGTATAGAACTGCTTTAAATTATTCATGGTTCGTTTAGCTTTTTGTATACTACACTAATCAAGTTTGTAGACATTTTATGTGCATAATTCAAATTTGAACTAAAGGAACATGCTTCGTGTCACTAAAATGGGTTGAAAAATGGTATTTGTGTCCTTGGGTTCCTTGTTTAGGTCCCATGCAAATGAACGTGAATGGATTGCAAACATCTCGAAGTCATGACGAGGCCACAAACATTGAGAAACTTGGCTATTAAATCATCATAAATCCACAACTCGTCTAAAATTCTTGAAACTTAATTACCCCGGTGTCATGACACGACGCTTATACGACATGATAATTTTTTGTCCAATGTGGGACAAGTCTCTTGCACACCAAAACTTCTCTCAAGAACCATCGTGGTTTCAATACAGAACATGTCACCTCTGGGGAGGGAACGGCATTCGATGTCTCTTCTTGCGTTGATATTTTTTCTACATGCAACATAGGCTAATACAAGTGCAATGCTAAAATGTGAAATTATTGAAACTGGTGTCTCGACACAACACTTATAGGACATGGTATATAAATTTTGGGACAAACCTCTTACAAATTGGAGCTTCCCACGACAAGCATGGTGGTTTCGATATGGAACATGTCACCTTTGTGGTCGAAACGACATATGAGTTTTCTAGGCATGCACTTAATGTGAAGAACTTAAGTTTGAATTACAAGCATGGGCTCCAGTGCACCAAAATGGATTAAAAACCATTTTGTGTCATTGGGTCCATGTTTAGATCCCATGCACTGATGGTCACTGAATTACAAACATCTCGGTGTCGTTACTAGACTGCAAACATTGATAATCTTGGTTTCAAAGTCCGAGAGAACCCAAAGCTCGCCATGAATTCACAAAACTTACACAGTGTCATGACACGGCACATCTACGGTGTGCATTTTGTTTTCTGATGAATTTGGGACAAATATTGGGACATGCATCTTACAAGCCAAAGCTTATTCAAGAAGCCTTGTGATTTCGATAGGGAACATGTCACCTTTGTTGGTGAAACTACATTCAATGAGTCGTTAGTCCACCGATTCGGCCCCTTTTATACATTAATTGAGTTTTCTAGGGATTTAATATGCGTAGTTCAAATTTTGAACTAGAGGTACATGCTCTGACCTTGTGGTTTCGATAGGAAACATGACACCTTTTCTGACAAAACTACATTCAACGTGTCCTCTAGTGCACCAATTCGGCCCTTTCTATACATCAATTGAGTTTTCTACGGCCCTTTTCATACGAATGTGAATGAATTAGAAACATTTACGCATGATAGCTCAGCCGCAATCATTGATAATATTGGTTTATTGAATTCCTGTACATGCAAAACTTGTATGATAACTATTTGGTGCCACGCGTCAATTTTTTACTCCCTCCGTTTCTTTTTGAATTTGACCAAATTTTATATTCTAACTAAAAAGAAACGGAGGGAGTACTTGATATGGGGGAGCCGTGCGTGTAGTTGCAGGTTGATGATAGGACGCATGTGAGCTTTCCGCCGCGCAGGCTCGACGGGACACGTGCGAGCTGTCCGCCGCGCAGGCTTGACAGGATGCGTGAGAGCTGTCTGCCGTGCATGCTTGACGGGACGCATGAGAGTCTACTACGCATGCTCATCGGGAAGCGATACTTTGACCTCCACCCCCCTCCCCCCCCCCCCCGGCTCGCCTCGCTCCCAACTTCTGAATTAATGGCGTCCTACCTGCTGTTTTATCATGTGGTTAATCTCCTGGACGGAGGGACTAGTTTGCTTGTGATCACTGTTCTGTTCGTGCCTAGCCGAGAACTTTGACGTTTCGTCTGTTTTCGACTCATATACATGTACAAACGAACGAAATAATATAACAACAAATTAGCACCGGCAAAGATAATAATTTTCTTACATATGCATGATAATAAAAAATGCCACATGTGGTAACTCCCCAAAGACACAGGGGCAAAAGAAGACGCAAGAGGTTGAAGAAGGAAGACAAAGAAAACAATCTGGTCCGCTCTATCTAATTCTTCATGGATTGCTGGGCGCGGAGTTCCTCAATCTCCTTCTTCATCGCCTCCACGACCTCCATCTCCTGTCGCCTCTCATCCGACATCTTCCGCATTGCGGCCATGGCGCGGGCTCTTTGCTCGAAAGCGTCGATGCCCTGCGTCGCGTACGCATGAAGTTCCTTCACACGCTCCACGGATTCCTTCAACAGCCCCTCCCGCTCGATGTAGAGCTTCGCCAAGTCTTTCAAAAGTTCCTCAAAGAGTTCTTTCAGCCGCCCCTCCGAGGCACTTTTCTTCTCGAGGAGTTTCTTCCAGGCGTCGTTCTCCTCCATAAGTTTCTCCACGAGGCCGGTCGCCCTGTCAACCGAGGCGTCGCTCTTCTCCAGCAGCTTCACCAGGTCATCGATCATGGCGTCCTTCCTATCGAGCTCAGCACGCATGTCGTCGCTGGCCTCGGAGAGTTCTTTCAGCCTCCCCTCTGAGGCACTTTTCTTCTCGAGGAGTTTCTTCCAGGCGTCGTTCTCCTCCATAAGTTTCTCCACGAGGCCGGTCTCCCTGTCAACCAAGGCCTCGCTCTTCTCCAACAAGTCGGCGTTCTAGGAACGGGGGTACCCAGACCTGCCTGCCTGCGGCCCAGGGCATGGCCCACCTCGTCAGACAAGCATGGCCTGGCACAGCCCCACGCAAGACAAGGCCCTCGCGAGGACCCGAGCTCGCGAGGGAGGCGGCACCAAGACCAGCAAGGAGTGGGCCTCCTCAAGCCCCCTCCGGATCGGCGGAGATCTCTATGCAGAACCCGGCCTCAGGAGTCAAGGATGACGCAAGGAAGGACAGGCGGGCGCCAGCGCGCCAGACGGTGCAGTTTCCCCTTTGGTGCAAAGGGGGCAATGACGTACGCGGGTTCCCAAAGCGCCCCCCAAAGGTTTCCATTCCGGTGCAACAAGACCATGACCACGAGCCCAGCAGGACGGATGTCATTGCCGAGCCCACCTCTGCTTCATCGACAGCTACTTTGCAGGTGAAGACCACCTTTGGGCAGGGCGGGGATGTACTCTTGTCCTCCTTCAAATTTGGCCGTTGTGGGATCCCTTCCCGCCATTGCGATAAGGGAAGAGGACCCGGGCCGCTGCTATATATAGAGGCTAGGTAGCACCGTAGACGGGGACAACGAACTGGGAGAACACAACAAACACCCAACAAGGCAGAGCGCCTAGAACACCACTCGAGCGCCCTCGCGAGGCTCCTCACCACTGTACTAGTTCATCCCCCACACCTCCTCGAGAGGCAATCCACCAAAGCAGGGGTAGGGTATTATGGTTCGCAGTGGCCCGAACCTGGGTAAATCATCGTGTGCATCTGCTTCCTCGTCATCGTGCGAGTTCATCGTCCTAACCATCGAGTAGCGAGCTAGGTAGGGCGAGGCTGCAGGGGATCTTCGCACACGCCCCTGTGTTCGAACTTCTTTGGGTTTTACGGAGCCCAAAATCCGACATTTGGCGCGCCAGGTAGGGGGCGTGTCAAAGTCTTCTTCAAGCCTCGCTCCTTCTCCGCGTCGCCGCTCCAATGGCCAGTGCCCAACAGGCTCCCCCCGGCCATGGCGGATCCGCCTCCACCGATCCCACCGCTGCCGCCAGAGACCCACGCCCCACCGGCCTGGCGCTGGGTGGTCAGTATCAAGCCACCAGTATCATCTCCGCCGTCGCCGCTCCTCGCGCCACCCAAATGCACGGCGGACGGGCGGCGCCCCCAGCACCGACGCCGCGTTGCACCTGCGTGGGAGACCTCGACGCGCACGATGCGCTGCTGATGGCGAGCGAGATGCTTGGCCACCGCCCGATGCACGGGGGCTTCGACGCATGGGCCGACCACATCACCGAGCTGGTCGCCGTCGCACGGAGGGCAATGGCCCCCCGTTCTTCTTCACGACCGCAGGCGTCAGGCGCCGGGGGCTCGCTCGCCGCGGCTGCCGCCCTGCCCGCCGGCAGCGCGCCCCGGACGGACCTGAGCAGGGCCCGCCGCACGCCGTTCTTCTTCTCCTCCGAATTCCGGTCACAGGTTTCGGGGCGCGGCCCGGCCCCGACGACGGAGCCTATGGAGGGAACAATGGGGCGCCCCGCGCGCGCACCGACACGCGCCTGCGTGACCCTGTAGACCGTCAACAACCTGGGTTGACCAGGCAGGAGTGCGCCATCCTGCGCGGGGAGCAAGCGGCGCAGGCGTCCGGACAAACAAGCAACCACGGCGAAGGCGCACCAGATCACCGAGGAAGCAATCCACATCAGGAAACGCGCGGCCCACCCAACGGCGGTGGCAGAGGTAAGCAACTTCGCTCTGAGGCTCGTCGCAGGAGGGTCTGCGGGCTGCGCGCACAGGGCGCCGCCCCGCCGCCGCCCGGAGGGGCCGTCCCCGGCGCCCCGCCGGACGGCTCAGGAGTAGAACCGGGCCCTTATGTGGAGCCCTATGTACCATGCTATGTCGTGCCTCCGGACGGTGGGGTGGATCAGGAGGCTGCCGCAGGCGCCAACACCCCCAGGAGTAAGGAGTACCCTGGGCGTCCTCCCCGAGCCGGGCCTGGGGGCTTCCACCGACGAAGCACCGAGCCTGGACGACGCGAGCGGGAAGGAGGACGCCCCCGGGCCCGCGGGGCACGGCGCAAGCCGTCGCCCTCATGAGCAAGCAACGCCGAGCCAAGCCCCGAGGCCTCAGGTAATGGCCTGGGGGGAGCAGCAAGACACAAGTAGCGTGGGCCACCCACGGCAACGGGAGCGCCGGCGCGGCCTCGGGAGACTGGGCCTTACGAGGCCCTCAAGACATTGTCCGGCCAGCGCCCTGACGCTTCATGAGGTGCCTTCATCGACAAAACACCTTTATGGCTGCGCCGGATGCATTGTACTCATGTTTGGGCCGCGGGAGTGCAATCCTGCGGCTACGCGGGGAACAATGCATTCGGGTTCGGGTCATAGAGGCGCGCAACCGAGCAGAAATGCACGGGATAGCTCTTGACGGAGTTGGGAGCAACCAGGCCGTGCGCCTGGGGGCTTGCCCAGCTATCTACGGTCGTGACACTCTCACGTAATAATGAGTGGGATGTATACGCCCGGAGCCCCCCGAGGACGCAGAGGGGTTCCTTCCCACGCAATGTGGAAGCCACAGCTCCGCGCTGGCGGACAACTCAACACTTCCCTCCAATGGCTATGCCCATGCAACGTGGATGCCCTACGCTCAACGCTTGGGGAAGACGAGGATGAAGACTAGTCTAGGTGCCGGACGCGGCTGTTATTTGCTCTTCTGATGTTTCGATTTGCCAACTTTTCTGGAATAAAACTCGGGGTTTTTTCCAATCATGTTTTAAAGAAAAGGGTCAGGGATTTGTTTTCATCGCCATTTCCTATCTTGGGTTTTCTCTCTTCAAATTGAGCACTCGCCTGCTCCCCTCCACCTCGCACCCCGCGAACGGGGGCTGGGGGGCACGGTGCTCGCACCTCGCCAAGGCCTTGGTGCCCGGATCCTCGCGTGGTACTCCCGGATGAGTCAGCAGGCGCGTGTCGCTTCATACTCGCTCGGGCGCTCCACTCACGGCCCGACGCGCCATCTCGGAGCCTCGGGAGGCCCGCCCCTCCCGGGGCAGGAAACAAAAATTTCTTTGGGGAGCCGCTCGAGCGTCAAAGGGGGCTCCTGAGCAGCACGCCTCAGGAGCCTTACCGGTCATATAGCCACTCGCCCCTTGATGTCGTCCTTGGTGATCCGGTCGGCATCAAGGGTGTCGAGGCCTCACCTCGTAATTGCGTCCTGGTGATCCGGTCGTACATTACGGTGGTAGGGAAATGTGCGGGACTGAGACCTGTCGACGTAGAGCCGCTTGAGCGTCAAAGGGGGCTCCTGAGCAGCGCGCCTCAGGAGCCTTACCGGTCATATAGCCACTTGCCCCTCGATGTCGTCCTGGCGATCCGGTCGGCATCAAGGGTGTCGAGGCCTCACCTCGTAGTTGCGTCCTGGTGATCCAGTCGTACATTACGGTGGTAGGGAAATGTGTGGGACTGGGGCCTGCAGACACAGAGCGCCGAAAGGGGTCCCAACCTGCCTCACTCATAAGAAGAAGAAGTCCCCAGGACGCCCGGACTCCCCCAGCGCCGTAGCCGAACCGTTCCACAAAGAAGGAAGAAGCGCCCCAGGCGGAATCACGGACTATCTGGACAACCCGGCCGCACCTCGCGGCGCACGAGATCGTCACCAGCCCATAAGCTAAGTACACTACCGAACCAAGCACGAGCCTCCTGATCCAATGGCGGCCCGAATACGGGATGGAGGTTGCGCGTACTAACGCCAGAATGCAAGTACTACGGTCTACGGTGTGCCACCATAAAAGCCCATGCGGCCCCAGGCGCCAGGAAGGACGGCACGAGGGAAGGAATTCGGCCTCGACAAGCAGCGACGCCGAGGACCCGGGGCTCGACGGCCGCAAGCCACCCCTCAGGAGAGAGGGCCTCGCGAGGGCCCCGCCGGCCGCCATCACTGGGCCGTGTCAGCAGCGATGCCGAGCCCCGCGCGAAGAAACTAAGTCACGTCACAGCAAGCAAGCGATCGGCATTGCAAGAGAAAAAAAAAGGGGGGGCGAAGGTAATATGCAAAAGGCTAACGCCCTCCGGGGCCGAGTTTTTCTTAAGATATTACAGGAACCATAAAAGGGAAATAGGGGATGCCTAGAGGGAGGAGTCGTTGTCGCCGCCCGCGCCGCCAGCCGCCTCGGCGTCGGAATCGTCCTCCCCGGAGGAGGCGGGCACCTGGATGAACCGCTCCACCAGGAACTCCACGTGGGGGCGCACCTCGTCCCGAAGGGGCCGCTAGAGCTCGTCAGGCACCCGCCCCCCGACACGCCGGAGGTCGAGCTCCGATGCGTGGTGGCGCAGGTTGGAGAAGACGAGCGTCAAGGCGAGATCCAGGAGGTCGCGCGCGTCGGACTCGTTGTCCGCGTTCACGCGGGAAACGCCGGTCTCCAGCGCCTCCACCACCCTCCGGAAGAAGTCAAGATAGCCCCCGTCGCCGTGCGCGCATGGCAGCGTGGGGGCTTTCCCGACGAAACGGCACACCGCGCCGCCAGCGCGGCGGGCGATGTCGAGGTACTGCTTGGCGCGCAGGGACTCCAGCATCTTGGCATGCGCCGCCTCGTCCTGGGCGGCCTGCACGGCGTCGGCTGCCTCCTGGACCTGGGCCTGGAGGGACGCCAGCTCCGCCCTGGCCTCCGCTTCACCCCTGAGGGCGGCTTGGAAGGCGGCCTCGGCGGTCGCCAGCTGGGCCCGTAGCGTGTCCACCTCCTCCTGGAGTTCGCCGAGCCTGCGTTTCTTGGCCGCAGGCGCCCTGGAAGAAGGAGAGGATCAGGTCCGGCACACTGGATGAGACGACTAAGAAGGAGGGAGGCGGCGGAGTACTCACTCATCGACCATGGCCCAGCGCCGGCGAACTTGCGCCGACCCCGAGGGCCCCCCGCCGCTGCCTCCGGAGGAGGGCGAGGGAGGCGGCGGTGCCGTGCGCTTCCTCGCGCCCGCAGCACTTCCTCCAGACGCCATGGGAGAAGGGAAGCAAGGAGGAGGAGAGGATCTTTCTGTGGAACGATGGAGGCAAGAAGACACCTTGAGACTGCAATGCCCCCCCCCCCCCCCCGCCAGGGGCCGGGCGGATTTATGGGCGTAACTGCAGCCGCGAAGCGTCGTGGGAGGGCAGGCGTCGTGCGCCTCTCGGGCGCCGCGGAGCGGTTTGATCGGCGCAGTCTCATCCGCATCGCCTCGCCTGCCGATTGTCGGGTCACATCCGCGCGGCCCGAGGAGCGGAAGCCCGAGGAAGCAGCAGCATTCAAGGAAGGGCAATGATGGCCGGTGCTGCACACGGACGTCGCATCAGTTTGACTTGGGGCGGTTCCTGATACCCTCGGGGAGCGGGGGCGTCGCCGCCCAGGCGCTCGACGTGTGGAAAGCCTGGCCCGCAGGCGTTTGGGGCCCGTGGCGCTTCGGGCCGTCCTCAAGGCTTCGCCCGGAAGCCATCTCGAGCGCGCCTCGGGCCCGGGAGCTACTGTCGGTGTTCTGGGAACGGGGGTACCCAGACCTGCCTGCCTGCGGCCCAGGGCATGGCCCACCTCGTCAGCCAAGCATGGCCTGGCGCAGCCCCACTCAAGACAAGGCCCTCGCGAGGACCCGAGCTCGCGAGGACCCGAGCTCGCGAGGGAGGCGGCACCAAGACCAGCAAGGAGTGGGTCTCCTCAGGCCCCCTCCAGAGCGGTGGAGATCTCTATGCAGAACCCGGCCTCAGGAGTCAAGGATGACACAAGGAAGGACAGGCGGGCGCCAGCGCGCCAGACGGTGCAATTTCCCCTTTGGTGCAAAGGGGGCAAGGACGTACGCGGGTTCCCAAAGCGCCCCCCAATGGTTTCCATTCCGGTGCAACAAGACCATGACCACGAGCCCAGCAGGACGGATGTCATCGCCGATCCCACCTCTGCATCATCGACAGCTACTTTGCAGGTGAAGACCACCTTTGGGCAGGGCGGGGATGTACTCTTGTCTCCCTTCAAATTTGGCCGTTGTGGGATCCCTTTCCGCCATTGCGATAAGGGAAGAGGACCCGGGCCGCTGCTATATATAGAGGCTAGGTAGCACCGTAGACGGGGACAACGAACTGGGAGAACACAACAAACACCCAACAAGGCAAAGAGCCTAGAACACCACTCGAGCGCCCTCGCGAGGCTCCTCACCACTGTACTAGTTCATCCACCACACCTCCTCGAGAGGCAATCCACCAAAGCAGGAGTAGGGTATTACGCTTCGCAGCGGCCCGAACCTGGGTAAATCATCGTGTGCATCTGCTTCCTCGTCATCGTGCGAGTTCATCGTCCTAACCATCGAGTAGCGAGCTAGGTAGGGCGAGGCTGCAGGGGATCTTTGCACACACCCCTGTGTTCGAACTTCTTTGGGTTTTGCGGAGCCCGAAATCTGACACAACAGCTTCACCAGGTCATCAATCATGGCGTCCTTCCTATCGAGCTCAGCACGCATGTCATCGCTGGCTGAGGAATCAAAGACTGCCAAATCGTCCAGTTCGCCTCCAAGGCGAATGCGCTTGTGACTGTGAGAGCCATCTCCTCTCCGCGAAAGATCCTCCCGGGCGTCCGCGGCGCCACCGGACATCTCTGCTGCGGCCAAAGCGGTGTGGCTGGAGTTCTCTCGTGCTTCCGCGGCGCGGCGGTGGGACCTCTCGGTTGCTTCCGCGGCTTTGGTCTTTCTTCCCTGGTTATATCTCGACCCAGACCCCCCCCCCTACCGGCCATGGAAGACGGAATGAAGGACTAGCAAAGAAAGGCCTGTTTTTTTGGTGGCGGGGGTGAAGAATGTGCGGTAATTTTCGAGTACGAGTTTGTGTTTTTATAGCCTATTACAGTAAACAGCTGCTAAGTGAGAACACGTTTAGGTTTGGTAGGTGTGAACTGATTTGCGAAAAAAAATTAGCGCGTGGTAATTTGGAATGTGAAAGGAAACAAGCTCAATATTTATTGATGGTTTTAGTTCCCAAGCACGAACGCTTTATGGTTTTTAGAAACCGTTTGGGAACGGGCTGATCGAGCAGACGCGTGGCCCTGCCTCTATGAGAGGTGGGCCCTGCCTGTGCTATGGGTGCAGGTTTGATTAGACGGGACGCGTGCGAAGAGTCCGCCGCGCAGGCTCAAAGGGATGCGTGCGAGCAATTCGCCGCGTACGCGCAGCTGGCTCACCGGGAATCAAGCCCTTTGACCTCGGACTACCACCCACAACCCTATTCTCTCCCAAGTTCTCCATTAGTGCTACACCGTATCCTCCAGTCTTATCTATTTGGGCCGCTGCCGCGGATCGCCTCCTTTTTCGATGGATGACGAGGCGGGCAACAAGCGGGGGCGGGTGGAGGCTGAACCACACGAGCCTCCGGCGAGCGTGGACTTCATCAGCAGCATCCCCGACGAGATGTTGGTAACCATCATGTCTCTCCTCCCCATCAAATCTGTCGTGCAGACCACCATCCTCTCCAGGTGGTGGCGCCCCCTATGGCACTCCACCCCCATTGACCTCCTCGACGACGATGAGCTCTGTAGCGGGGATCGCAAACGCTTGGACGCTTTGTCCCACATCCTCGCCACGCACACTGCGCCCGTCAGACGCCTTGCCATCGACACTTTCCGTTCAAACTGCAAGGCCGAACCCAAGTTTCACGACTGGTTCTTATCCCCCACCCTAGATCAGCTCGAGGAGCTCAACTTTGATGCTGGACACGGGCGCTCGCTGCCTCCATCCGTCCTCCGCCTCGCGCCCACGCTGCGCCGCGCTAGGTTCATGCGGTGCCTTTTCCCCAACATTAATGTCGCGCACGCTCTTCATCTCCCTAAACTGAAGCACCTCGAGCTCATTGGCGTCAGCATCTCGAAGTCAGATTTGGAGCGTCTGCTCGGCGGCTGTACAACGCTCGAGTACCTTCATCTTCAGATGATGTTTGGGTTCAGTAGCCTCCACATCGCTACGATGAATCTCCATACGATTTATGTGCATGGTTGGTGCCGCAACACGCTGTCAGTTGGGGAGTTTCATGGTATGGTCATTGAGAATGCGCCTTTCCTAGAGAGATTGTTTGTACTTGATAAAGAAGGTCGAACAAGAATCAGGGTCATTGGCGCACCGAAATTGACAGTGTTGTGGTATTCGTGTGCTGAATTCTCTGAACTTGTTACAGCTGGATCCATACCCGTTCAGGTACAACAATCTTCTTCTCATTCTTATTATTGTACATCACATTTTATCTAGTTTTTGTTGATCTATGTTCGGGTGTCATCCAGATAAGGACTCCCACAAGCCTCGCATTGTCTCTGTGCACAGTGAAGATCTTGGCACTACAATCTATCGGCCCCAATCTGGATGAAGTTGTTAAGTTCCTTATATGCTTTCCGTGCACGGAGAAGCTATACATCGAGGTGACGTTCCTTTCCTGTTAATTCTTAACCACAACGGAGTTCAATTTATTGGTACTTTTACCCATGATTACAATGAAATGTGTACTATACATTTTCTTAGATGTTAATCATGAACGATCGAAGATGGCATGTCAATCTATTAGTGTATTTTATAAATCATGCAAATCAAAGAGGCCCGTAGTGTTCGATACTGCATCTAAGCACTGATATGTTGTCTTCGTTTACATATACAAGCAGGAGTTGGAGTGGAAAAGGTGACGCAATATAACAATCCCATCGAATGCCTTGAATTCCATCTCATGGAAATTACTTTGAACGAGTATCGAGGCACCAATCCAGAGATTCAATTTGCCAGTTTCTTTGTTCAGAAAGCAAGGGTGCTCAAGGTAATGAGGTTTGCACTATATTTAGTGCGCCACAATGGATGGTTTACTGACCAGCGGAGGCGTCTACAGCAGAATGGAAAAGGCTCTGCAGAAGCTGATTTTCACTTTGGAAGTTCATATGATAGATTATTCGGAAGCGATTCTATCAAGCCGATATATGAATTCTCGGTGGATGATCCCTTCGCAGAAATATTTCATCCCATGGATCCTGAAGATTGGATTTGATTTCTAATGTCAATTTGTACCTTGTAATCTTTGAATTTGGGCCTCGTTATGCTGGAATTTGAACCTTGTAATATTGCTGGTATTTGTGATACAATATTTGAAATTGCATTGCGTTCTTTTTTGTTTATGCAATCATTATCTTATAAGTACATATGTTGTTGTTTTGTAGGCGCAGCATTGATGTTGTGCAGACCGAGCAAATCACAGTACACACGGACTAAACTACGAAACCCGTCGGTGATGATTTCATCAATCGCTGACAGTTGTATACCAGCAAACGTTTCCCCACAACACACACATGTTATTAGCACCAATCGTCTGTGTTATATCTGGTGTTCGCACACGATTCTCATTACTCACCTGTTTGTTGTATATCGCACACATCTTGTTATGCCGAATCGTTTGTGTTCTGTTGTATCAGCGCACACAGTTTATCCGAATGAACTGTATGCCGTACTTCGCACACGTATGTAGTTTTGGTAACCGTTTCGGTTATAAGAACAAACGGTTCATAAGAACAAACTGTCTTCTGTAGATCGCACACGCAACTACTTTCTGAATCGTATTTGATGGATCCACCTTCGCACACAGTTCGTTCCATTAGCGACGGAGCTTGAACTATACCGTTTGCGATTCATGCATCGCACACAGTTTCGTCGAAGGGTCTCTGATTGATGTGTCGTGTTTGGACCATGCATGCCGTAGCGACACGCCCTGTCCGTTCGTGGTGTACACCAAACATCCGATCTGGATGGAGAACTCCAACGTCATGGACCTGTTACTTGACGAGGACATGTCCATAGTGGTCTGGTTCGACCTCGCGCCCCACCGTGTGCTCTGCTCTCGCGTCCCTCCGCATGCTCTGCTCTCACGCCCCTGCGTGTGCTCTGCTCTCGCGCCCCTCTGCGCGCGCTCTGCTAGCGGTTGGGGCTGGCCCACGATCACGTTCGGGGCTCCATATGCATGCGGTTGCGCCACGCGCGTCGCCCCATGCAGTTACGTGCTCCACGACTGAATCACGCGCTGCAAAAACTGCCATCCGGACGTGCCGGTTTTCCAGGATGTCCGGCCCCCATTTATACCCACGGCCATTAACCATAGTTTCTTCACGCTTTCGATCGTGCCCCACAACACAATAAGCGCACCCTGGACGACGCATACAGAGAGGATGTCCAGCGGCGCTCCAAAGGAGTTCGGCGTGCATCATGTGGAGACCTAAGGTTTATCAATCCGTGGGAGGTGTAGGATGAAGATGGTCTCTCTCAAACAACCCTGCAATCAAATACAAGAAATCTCTTGTGTCCCCAACACACCCAATACAATGGCAAATTGTATAGGTGCACTAGTTCGGCGAAGAGATGGTGATACAAGTGCAATATGGATGGTAGATATAGGTTTTTGTAATCTGAAAATATAAAAAAAGCAAGGTAGCAAGTAACAAAAGTGAGCACAAACGGTATTGCAATGCTTGAAAACAAGGCCTAGGGTCCGTACTTTCGCTAGTGCAATCTCTCAACAATGCTAATATAATTGGATCACATAACCATCCCTCAACGTGCAACGAAGAATCACTCCAAAGTTCTTATCTAGCGGAGAACATAAGAAGAAATTGTTTGTAGGGTATGAAACCACCTTAAAGTTATTCTTTCCGATCGATCTATTCAAGAGTTCGTACTAAGATAACACCATATGATACACATCAACCAACTCTAATGTCACCTAGATACTCCAATGTCACCACAAGTATCCATGAGTTAATTATACGATACGCATCAAACAATTTCAGATTCATAATACTCAATCCACACAAAGAACCTCAAAGAGTTCCCTAAGATTTCTATCGAAGAAAGTAGGACAAGAACGTGTATCAACCCCTATGCATAGATTACCCCAATGTCACCGCGGGAATCCGCAAGTTGAGTACCAAAACATATATCAAGTGAATCAATAGAACACCCCATTGTCACCACGGGTATCCACATGCAAGACATATATCAAGTGTTCTCAAATCCAATATTCAATCCAACATAACGATATCTCAAAGGGAAAGATTCAATTCATCACAACAAGGTAGGAGGGGAATAACATCATGTGATCCGACTATATTAACAAAGCCCGTGATACATCAAGATCGTGACATCTCAAGAACACGAGAGAGAGAGATTGAACACATAGCTACTGGTACATACCCTCGGCCCCGAGGGTGGACTACTCCCTCCTCGTCATGGCCTCCGCCGGGATGATGAAGATGGCCACCGGAGATGGATTCCCCTCTCCGGCAGGGTACTAGAACGTCTCCAGATTTGTTTTTCGTCTATACAGAGAGTTGCGGCGGCGGATCGGAGATTCTAGGTTTATTTTTTGGGGTTTCCGAATATTTGGGAATTTATAGGCATCGGAGGCGGTGGAGGGGGTGCCCGAGGTGCCCATCCTCCACCAGGCCGCGCCAGGGGGCCTCTGGCGCGCCCTGGTGGAGGATGGACACCCTGGGCCCCCTCTTCTGGTTTTCTTTAGCCCATCTTCTTTCTTCTGGTCCAAAAATTCACAAAAATCCCCGCAGCGTTTGGGCTCCATTTGGTACTGATTTTCTACGAAGTAAAAAACAAGCAAAAACAGCAACTGGCACTTTGGCACTATGTCAATAGGTTAGTCCCAAAAAATGATATAAAATTGTAATAAAATGATTGTAAAACATCCAAGAATGATAATATAACAGCATGGAACAAGCAAAAATTATAGATACGTTGGAGACGTATCACTACGAGATGTTCTGGCAGATCATTGACATGAGGAAGTGCCTCCTACCTGAAGATAACGAGGGATCGAGCCACAAGCAGAGTGCTGGCGGCAAGCGTCACAAGAAGTAGATGATTTGATGATCGTTTCTCAATTCTCACACTCCCTCTATGCAGAAATATTCGTAGTTTTAGAGGGATAAGTTTATTATGCATGTAATAGTTTATTAAGGTGTGCGCCAATGTTATGTGTGTATTGGATGCTTAATTTGGTTATGCAATCATGTTCTTCTAAACAGAGCATAGATGTTTGTGGGCAGATTGAGCAAATCACAGCGCATACAGAATAAACAACCAAAACCGTCGGTGATGATTTCATCAGTCCCTGACAGTTCTTTATCCGGAACTATTTGCCCACAACACATCCGAGTGGCCTGTGTACATCACACACATCTTGATCTGAGAAACCGTTTGTGTTATTTTTGCTTATCGCACACAGTTCATCCCGGTGGCCTGTATGTCGTCTATCACACACATCTTGATCTATGTAACCGTTTATGTTATTTTACCTCATCACAAACAGTTCATCCGAGTGACCCGTATGCCGTCTATCGCACACGTGATCATCTGGACAATCGTTTGTGTTCTGCTTGATCAGCGCAAACAGTTTATCGGGGTGAACTGTATGCCGTACATCGCATGCACCTGTATTTTTATAAGCGTTTGTGTTCTATTATCCAATCTCAAACAGTTTATCTAGGCCAACTGTTTGCCAAACATCGCACACGCAACTATTTTTTAGATCGTATTTGATGGATACGCCATCGCACACAGTTTATGTCATTAGCGACGGAGCTATAACTATACCGTTTGCGATTTGGTCATCGCACACAGTTTTGTCGAAGGGTCTCTGATTGATGTGTCGCGTTAGCAGCATCCTGCAGTAGTGTTAGGGTGACGTTGAGACAAGCCGTGCAGGTGATGTTGAGGTAATTTCCATCTCTTCCGACTCAGAACCTTTGCCTCCGTTGAAAGCAAGGCGAGTCGTCCGGAAAGTAGGCTTTTCTCACCCAGATGCTCATCTAGATCCTTACTTTATTTTGAAGAAAACCCAGCACTAGTCTAGGCGTCAAACCCGAAGTGGAAGTGGCGATCTTGTTGAGGGCTTACCTGACAAATCAGTCGCCCGAAAACGACCAGCCTAGGTACTTGATATTCCAAACTTTCCAAAGAAAACTCCGGCTTGATATGTCAATGTTTTAACTCCTATGCCTTTGTTAATCACGAGACGCCACCTTCGTCGGACGACTCGACTGCGTCCAAGCTGGCGCCCTTTGTAATCAATCAAGGGTAACTTCCTCATCAATTCATCTGTTTGAGTAAGCTATTGCTTTTCCTATTTTTCATATCATACTTTTGTAATTTGGCAGGGCCAAATCCAAGAAAAGGAAGACTGACAGGTCTTCTGTTAACCCGGAGGTCCCCGAGCCAGATCTTCCTGATCCGGCGGCTCATGAAGTTCATGTTGATCATCCTGAAGATCCTCAGGATATTCAAGATAATTTACCTCCTTCTGAACCGAGCAACACTGATGCCGTAACTGTTGAAGCCACATCAGCAGTTAACCTTGACCCTCCCGATCCTTCAGTGATAAACCAAGATAATCCTAACGTTACTATTATTGGGAGGGGTTATACTGCTCCTGAGGCTTCCAGGGTATTAACCAAGGTTGTTGCTAAGGATGAAGCAATACTGCAAGAAAAAGGGAAGACCAAGTTGGAAGTTCCAAATTATGAGAGCTTTAGTGTCGAGGATCTTCATGCTGCCTGCTTAGACCGCCTGGCAACAAGCCGTGAGATGGAAATCGGCCTTGTTAGCATGATGAAAAATAAATATGAGGTATGTTCTCCTTTTCATGTTTTCATCATATATCCTTTTATAGCCCCCAAGGCCCATCTTCATCTTTCTAAGATAAGCTGGGTCTTGCAAATACTTGTCTGACTGGACCTGTAGCCCCCAAGGGCCGGCTCACCTCCTTGAGATGAGTCGGGTCTTTTTGTGATCACTCTTGAAGAACTTTCAACCTGTAGCCCCCAAGGGCCGGCTCATCTCCTTGAGATGAGTCGGGTCTTTTGTGATAACTCTTGAAGAACTTTCGACCTGTAGCCCCCAAGGGCCGGCTCGTCTCCTTGAGATGAGTCAGGTCTTGTAATAACTTTTAAAGAACTTTCGACCTGTAGCCCCCAAGGGCCGGCTCATCTCCTTGAGATGAGTCGGGTCTTTGTCTCATCTTCAATGTTAAAAAGAGCTGAGATACATTAGCCCCCAAGTGCGAAATATATTGTTGTGCAATTTGTTTGGGACTTGATGTAAACTTCATTCACGATGCAGGAAGCTTTGAAGACAGCCGAAACCAGTGCGGCCAATTTGAAAAAAGACTTGGAAAAGAGGCAGACTTCCCAGTCAGAAGTTGAACAAAAACTTCGCCTTTCTTTGGTTGAGCTGGAAAACACGAAGTTGTCTTCCAGGCTTTATCTCATTGCAACTGGGATGCGGACGACCTTCAGATTCAGGAGCAAGAAGACCAGTCGGTGGATAACCCAGAAGCGTCTCATGCGCAAGATTAGCCGCCATTGACCCGGATCATGCGGTTGGCGATTTGAACTTCCCCAATTGTCACCTTGTCAACTTAAGCCCCCATGTATGGGCAGAAAAAACAATTTGTGGCTTCCTTAAGCATGTAATAGGAATAGTCAAGACTGTTGTCGTGCCATCGTGCACATTTTTGCACCTTTGATGCTAGATACTTTATTTGTTGTTTCATCATCCCG
The DNA here is from genome assembly GCA_039707655.1 of Elymus sibiricus. Lineage (NCBI taxonomy): Eukaryota > Viridiplantae > Streptophyta > Magnoliopsida > Poales > Poaceae > Elymus > Elymus sibiricus. Next base: position 96,924,455 of record CM077675.1, on the reverse strand, counting down.
TCCATGCGATCCTTCCATTGGCGGGACTTTTGATAAGATATAGCTGGGCAAGAATGACCCAGCCTTTGATTTTAACAACCTATCCCTCTTTCAATAATGTTGAATTCATAGGATAGCTTGTCGATTGGCTGCTCGCGCATACTTAATCGTTTAACCCGGTCTTTGAAGCATGGACCGATAATAATTTTGGACCTGAACCTTGCTGTTAATAAACAAGCAAAATGAACAATATTGATAAGCCGACTCAATGAATCTTGGCCAAAATTGATATCCAAGTTTTGAGGTCCTTCGTCAGCCTCCTTAAGCAATAACGCAATTGGTTGTTGTCATGCAGCCGATAACCCGGTTATTTTATACAAAAACAGGGTCGTGCCAAGAATATTTTTGTGTGATGGGTTTCATCACATAGTATTCATGTTGGGGATTGTTTTCCGAAGGTTATAAATATAAGGTAGCCCTTTTTGAAAGCACCTTTAGTGGTCCTAGCCTTAACGCAAAGGACACATGATTATAGTGCCGGCTTTCGAGGCTCGACAGAAAAAGACCGGCTTTCGAGGCTCGGGTCTTGCTTCAGTGAAGCGGGTATGATAACCCATGGTTTATCCTAGCTTTCCATATGCCGGCTCTCTCATGACTCAAGCCGGTGTTTTTACCTTGACGAGTTCAGGGTCCGGAAAGGATTGACTCGTCAAGAGTTCACGGGGTCATCTGGTCGGAGTCGCATCAAGCATACAGGCAGGTTTAACCATATATAGTGTTTTATTGTTGCCGGGTCAAGAGGGTGAGAAAGCTAAGCCCGATGGGCTGGAAGCCCCCAAATGCCCTTAATAAGGTGGCGTTGTTATGCCGGGTCACAAGGGTGAGAAAGCTAAACTCGATGAGTCGGAAGCCCCCAAGTGCCTTTTTGTTTCAGAAAATAAAGACTCAAACTCATCTTGTAAGTTGAAACGACAAAATATGCCGGCTTTATTCATACTTGAAACATAAAGAAGTATATACAAACGTCTGCAAGGGGGGAAGAAATTACAAAAAAGGAGCCGGCAGACCTAGGTTTAATAAGGTTTAATAAGGCCACTGGTGTTCCAGGGCTGACTTATTTCCCTCTTAGAGACATAAAATTTCTTCCTTGATATCCTCCAGAGTATGAATTTTATTCAGGGATTTAAGTGCTAGTGGTACTGACCGTTATTCAACTGCTTGGGATTGTTTTGAAATCCTCCTTGGTTATTATGCTGATTGCCCTAGCTAGGATGTTGTCCATTGCCATGATTTCCCTGATGTTGAAAACTAGCCCCTGGGCCACCTTGCGACCCGGCAGGCCCATGTTGACCCGGGTGTCCTCCACCATTACCTCCTGAATTATTCTGGAAAGCCTGGCTACGGAATTCTTGCATGATATAACAATTCTCCCAAGAGTGGCTAGCTGGCTTATCTTGGGTGTTGTGCTTAGGGCAAGGCGCTTTAAGCGCCTCCTCATAATTGCGAGGTTTATTCCCATTGTAAGCTCCTCCGGGTCGACCGTTCCGGCGCTGATTCTTGAAACCTGTATTAGTGTTGGCCACAAAGTCTGACCCGCCATCCGGCTGCTTTCGCTTATTATTTTGAGCCCCCTGGTTGCCACCTTGACCGTGCTGTCCTTTCCCTCCTTCAGCTTTTTTGCCTTTGGAGGTCTTGTCCTCGTCTGAGCCGGGATCCTTTGTGCTATCTGACTCGGCGTATCTGGTGAGGACGTCCATCAAGTCGCCCATGTCTTGCACCTTTCGCTTGAGCCGTCCGAGCTTCTGAACCAAAGGCTGAAAGTGACAGTTCTTTTCCAATATTAGGACTGCCTGAGCCGCAGTGATGTTGTCCGACGAGTGAATAATTTCCGCGACCCGATGAGTCCAATGGTGATCTGACTCGTCTACTCGTTGAACGCAATGTTGTAGATCTACTATCGTCACAGGCTTCTTGCAGGTTCCTTGGAAATTCTTGATGAATCGCTCTTTCAACTCAGTCCATGTGTTGATGCAATTAGGCGGCAAGTTTTTCAACCACGTCCGAGCCGGTCCTTCCAACATCATGGTTAAGTATTTAGCACACACAGCGTCGCTGACATCCAGCATGTCCATTGCCAACTCATAACTCTCAATCCAAGTCGCCGGCTCAAGATCTGCTGTGTAGTTTGGCACCTTGCGAGGCCCTTTGAAATCTTTGGGCATGCGTTCAGCGCGGAGTGCCGGGGATAAGCATGGTATACCAATCGTCCTACTGTTGGACCCAGCCCCAAAACTCGTCGGTTGAGGGTGAAGCTGCTGGATCGCCTGTGCTGTTGCTTCTGCCTCTGCCTGTCGTGCACCTCTTGCAGCATCAACAACTGCCTGGGCGTCTAATGGCATGAGACGGGTTGGAGATACCTGAAGTTGCTGTCTTCGCCCACTGCTAGAAACAACCGGGGACTCTACATGTCGGCCCTTGCTAGCATAGGGAGTGGAGTGCATACGATCCCGGCTGTATGAGTACTGCGACTGTTGTACCACGGCAGTCTTCAGCATCTCGATGGTGTTCCTTGCTTCAATCTCAACCGGAGAATTTCCGTTAATGGGCAATGCTTCCAAATTCCGGGTTGCAGCCAACATGTTGTCAACAGGATTGGAAAAGTGGCCCCGTGGTGTCTGAAACCGCCGAGGCGGGGATTGAACCGGCGGGGGTTGAGCCGGTTCCTCTTGCCGATTCCCGGGTTGATGAACAGTTGCTGGAGTCTGTTGTGGGGTGTTAAAAAGCTGTTGTGGCTCAAGATTCGGAGGGAGTCCACGGTGGCGTCTTCTCTTGTAAACCGCCTTCGATGCCTCTCTCTGAACTCCCAGTCGCCAGGCCTCAGCCTTAAGGCGCTTCGTCTCTTGATGTATGCGAGCCTGCAGATCCGCCATCCGTGCGTTTTCAGCATCTATCTCTTTCTGTACCTCGATTATTTGACTACGCAATTTGGTTAGCTCCACGTTGCGCTCTTCCTGGTTTTCCGCAGTAACCGGGGTATCCACGAGTTTTGCCATCTCGGCCATAAGATCAGTCATGGCTTGAGTCGGCGTTTTAGTTGACCCGCCTGAACCTCCAGCTGCGGCTGGATCTGGAACCGCCGTAGCCCCTGCCATGTAGACGGCGACTTGTCGAGGTGACTCATTGCATTCTTCAGGGGCTTCGGTCTCCAGTGAGCCCCCAAGTCCGCCATCATAGAGAGGGCAGATTGACTCTGTATCTCCTGTGGACGATGTGACGTCCGAGTTGACGAGGACGTCGCCACTAGAGGCTGGCTCATCCGAAAGGCTGACCCCTTGCGTGAAGCCGACGAACACATGGTGAAGACCGCTCTGGCGCTGATTGGATCGGGTACCCCGAGCCGGCTCGTCGATGTTGATGTAGATGTCCGACTCGGAAGTTGCTAAACCGGTCTCTCCTGCGGGATCTCGCAGCCCACGCCTGATCGGATCGCTCATGAGGCTCCAAGCCGGCTCGTAGACCTTGTCACGGCGGCTCTTGACCATCTGGTTCACCGCAAACTTCCCGAATCCTGATTTGATCCCCTTCGAAAACTCAACTCCACCGGGCGAGGGCCCACGGTGGGCGCCAACTGTCGTGCTTTTATCAACCCGGCAGATGTCCTCGTAACAGGACTTAGGTGTGAGGCCATCGCCGCTTGGTGGCGACTCGAAGGGGTTAGACGAGAGAGAGAGAGTCGGGTTTACCCAGATTCGGCCCCTCCGATGGAGGTAATAGCCTACGTCCTGCTTTGTGTGTATTTGATGGATAGATCTCGATTACAAGGGTGCGGAATCGCTAACCTAACTATCGAGAGGTTGTAACTTGAGTATTTTGGTCCTAGGGGCCTGCCTTTATATACAGGTCAAGCCCTAGTGTTTATAATAGAGTCCGGGTCATATTATGACCCGTGTTCTACTACATCTTTAACTTATCTTGCACTTTAAGGAAACTTTTATCGGCGTCCTTAGCTTCATGGGCTTTGAGCCGCCGTTTTCTGATGTTTGGGCCGCCCGGTGTCTTGGCCAGCCGCCACCTTACTTATCTTGTACTCAGGACACGGCCCACTTAATCTGGATTGCAGAGTCGTTGATCGGTTTAACCCGGCCCAAAATGGCGGGTTACACCGTGAAGTTATATCCCCGACATGATGGGTAGCCGCGTTGGGTGCAGAAACCTGACCCGGACAAAAAGCGGACACGGACATCTGTTTGGCTATCTCATATGGACAAAATCCGGACAAAACTAAAGTTTGGATGGGGTTTAGCTTTGAAGTTGGCCTAACGAGCGGACTAGGTGCCGTTGGCTACCTACAACAACAAGAGTCTCGGTGCCGCTGACGGGCGTCCGATCGTGAAACCGTTTTAAAGCATTGTGCCGGTGGTGGTTGGGGACTTGGAGTATTAGTCTTGGTAGGAAAAACAAACAGCTTTTGTCAGGTGTTCTGTGTGCGCGCGCGCAAGACTCTGTCAGTTGTACCATGCTTTTTTTTTTGTCCTCTTGACAACTCACGCGCCATCGATACATCTCTCAAACCGAGCTTCTGTGACCAATGAATTCTGGCCAATCATTATTTAAACTAACCACTCAACATGTTAATCCATGATAATTTAGGGTTATTTTTTAGTAGGTCATATCTTAGTTGCAACTACTGATTTAATATTTGGATCCCAATGAGTGTCACGTGTGAACACATGCATGGCAACTTCTAACGATTTTGATGTCAAGTTTAGTGACGCGAGGATGACTATTTTAATTGTCAAGAACGATAAGTTTCAGTTTTTTTGGGGTTTATTTTTTTAATGGCAACCTTAGTTGTAAAAAACGTCAAGGCCGGAGCGTTTCGTGCCACAGGTGTGACACTTATCATCTGGGTTAATATTTAATATTGTTTTGGATATGAGTTTTAATGCTAAATGAGTGCTTATTTGAGTGATAAAATATTAATGAAATATAGGATAGTGGAGTATGGAAGATTTAATTTGAGATTACATGAGAAACCAATATTTCCAAGTCACCGCTGGACACTGCTTGAGTTGCTCTGCAATACTACACGTGTTAACTCTAATTTTCTATATGTTTTGCTGAAACTACATGCATCCACACCCTATTTTGGGAATGTAAATATCAAAGTTTCATATATTTCTGAAACAACTCACGGATACGTCACATCTTATAACATGAATTTCTTGCCAAAAATTTCACAAAACCATTAGCGCATAGAAGTTGTGTACATAAAATACTTCAAATAGATAAAACACAAGGATGACATGTACACACCGTTTTTGCATCAAGGGCCTCTTTGTTCGAAAGATTTTTAGAGGAAATTTGAAGGATTGGATTGGAATCCTTACTAAAATTTCCCTAAGTGATTTTGTACCACATATCTTAGGAATCTAAACATTGACTCAAACCTATAATCATTTGTTTTCCCCGCCGTGCAATTAAACTAACCAAACTCTTGCATGATTCAAATGGGTGTTACATTGTAATCCTATGCTTTTTCTATTCTTGCATTTTTTTTTTATTCTTGAGTGAAAAAGCCCTAAAATTTGTCATATTTTGGCATGTTTTTCACATCATACAAATTCGCTAAACAATCGACTGTGCCTGCAACTAGTGGCGGATTCTTGTTCCTCAGTTGTGAGCGAGATTCAAATAGATGTCTGTGATTAAGAAGAAACTGAAGCAAGTAAAGTGAGAAAACGAAAAATAATCATACGGTTGGACCAGCTAACAAAGCCCAAAGAGGCCTCAAGTCCAAAAGAGTCTTGGCCGAAGAAAGAGTCCAAAAGGTGTGTCATTCTGTCCGCACGTTCATCCTCCTCTGACCTCAGGCGGCGGCGTCGAGGTCGAGTTCGCTGCACTGCAGGAGCACCACCGACACGCACCATGCCTTCCTCCCCCTCCGTCAACCTGGAACATGGCGAGGTCGCGGCCATGTCAAGGAGGGCCACGGAAGCCGAGGGCTTCGTCTGGTTCCCGCGCACCCAGGACGAGGTCGACGCGCTCTGCAAGAAGTACGGCGTGCCAAAAGAGTTTACCGCGCGCCCCGCCGGCGACCTGCGCGCAAACTCTACGCCGCTGCCGGGGTCCATCTGCGTCTACGCGCGCGCTCTGGAGGCCGGGATGCGAGTCCCGCTGCACGGCTTCTTCCGCGAGGTGCTCGCCCACTTCGGCATCGCGCCGGCCCAGCTCACGCCCAACGGGTGGCACATCATGGCGGGATTCCTTGCGCTCTGCAACACCGCCGGTGTGCCTCCGTCCCTCGCAGTGTTCCGGCGTTTCTTTGTGCTGATCAATCTCTGCCATGAGCACACAAAAGGCTGGTACTTTTTCCGACCAAGGCGGGACAGCTCCGGCTTGCGCTTCAGGGGGTTGCCGAAGTCGGATTTCAACTCCATCAAGGACTGGAAATACGAGTTCTTCTTCCTCTCGTCGCCGGTGCCATGGCCTTGCGCCGTGGAGTGGGGCGAGCCGTGCAAGGGCTCCAACAGAAACCCGGCGCTCACCGTTGAGGAAAACAAATCGGTGGTGAAGCTGCTAAGTGCACACGGTGGCGCCGCTGTTGATCTCAAGGACCTGCTCCCTGCTACGTGCCCCCGGCGGCGGCGGAGTCTACGCAGCAGCAACCCTGCTCCCGCCATGATAACCACTGCTTCCCCGCCGCCGCCGCCACCTCTGCCTTCTTCAACTCGTATCACTTCCTGTTCCAAAGGTACCTGAAGTTCTGAACATTGAAATCGCTGTGATTCCCCCGTTTCATCGAGCCCGAAAGTTGATTTTGCGTTCTATATAGGTATGGATCCCTCCGTCTACGACATGATGAAGACTCTGCTGGTGGAGAAGGCGGCCGCGCAAGCGTCGGCGTCGGCAAGGAAGAGGACTCGGGAGGAAGGAGGTCCCGCATCTTTCGAGGAGGAAGCCAACGTGCACGCACGACGAAGACACGACAGATGCAGGGGAGCTGCTGCAGGACACCATCACGCCGCCCCTGGAGCGCGCGTTCGCGGCAAACGAGTGTTCCGACGACGCAGCGATTCGGCAGGTATTGCCAGCAAATGCCATGGCAAATCCCTCCCTCGGTAGGTGCTTGTCGGGAGTCCAACTGACCATATCGTTTGCTTTCAGGCTGCAAACTACACGCTCGAGCTGGAGGAGAAGCTGGTGGCCAGGGAGCGCGACGCCGCGGCTCTGCGGGAGCGGCTGGAGGAGGCGAAGAACGAGCTCGCCTCGGCAAAGTGGGCAGCGGACGCGGAGCGGGAGAAGGCTAGGTCCGAGCTCGCCGCGGCGGGAGCGGAGCTGGAGAAGACCAAAGCCAAGCTTGCCCCGGTGGAGGTGGAGGCGGTGAAGACGAAGGCCGAGCTCGACGCGGCTCGGGAGGAGGAGGTGAAGACGAAGGCGGAGAGCGCTGCGGCTCGGGAGGAGGTGGCGAAGACGAAGGCTGAGCTCGCCGCTGCAAAGCAATCCGCGGAGGCGGAGTTGGAGCAGGCCAAGGCTGTGCTCGCTGCCGTGGAGACGGAGCTGGTGAAGGCGAAGGCCAAGCTCACCGCGGCGGAGGCGGAGCTGGTGAGCGCCAAGGCGGCAGCGGTGCAGCAGCTCCTGGCCTCCGAGGAGCAAGTGCGGCAGCGCGCGGAGGACGCGCTGGAGGGATACAAGCGCTGGCGAGGTCGTCACGCTCCGGCCGGCCGTGCCGCCTGAGTACTAGTAGTAGTACAACGCTGGAGATCATAAACAAAATTTTGCCTGATCCACTATGGTTATGTGGCTCCGTTCCTCTATCCTGGTTGCCGCGATTTCCTGAGATACATGCAACATTTGTGTTTGTCCCACCGTCCTCGCTCCAGCATACACGGTCGTGTTCGTTTCCAGTATGGTCGTCAGTCTTTGGAAAGTCTTTTGTCTTGTGTTTCCTCCAGAGTCTACAGTCTACACCACGGCTGCTTTTCTTTTGTTTCCGCTCTCGCCAGTTTCGTCATGCCTAATCGTAGCACCGTCTCACTGGCTGGCTGGCTGGCTGGCTGGATCAACAGCAAACCAATCTTTTGCTTCCACTGCCCACGCCAGGAAATGTAGGCGCCTTCACCTTGGATGCATTCTTGCGGCACACAAACGGAGTTGCATCCCCAAGGGCAGGGCAGGGGGGCACTCGCGCACATGGTCAGTGGTAGGAGTACGATCGGGCTTGCACACAATTTACACGCCGCGCACACATCCACGAGGCTTGTAACTGTGCTAGTCAAAACGTAAAATGCAACGCAGTGATTCTATGTTTCCTGGCCGCAACAAGAGGTAATAGCACCGGAAGTCCTATAACTTGTCTTCAATGTGATGTTTGAGTCCTACAACTTGCGAATTGATCCTACCCAGTCCCACAACTTGCACCTGATGTGCAAATTTAGTCCACAGCCAATCAGAGCTTGACAACTGGCGCCAGCTGGACCAAGCGGGTCAGCTCGTGTCTTTTTGCAAATACCCCCTGTATTAATGCTGAATTAACCAGTCTGCTTCTTCCACCTCCCGTCGCCGCTTGCCCAGGCACCGTCGCCCGCGGGAAGGGCTCAGCCAGCGACGAAGACCCACATGCACTCCCGTCCATTAAGTTGTAGGACTAAAACATCACATTCAAGACAAGTTATAGGACTCCCAGTGCTATTACCTCCCGCAACCAGAGTTCCGATGCCGCTGTTGTGCGACGTGACGGCCGTTTTAAAACCATGTTCCGCAATGGTGTTGCTGGTGCTGGTCTCGGGTAGAAAAACAAACGGCTTTTGTCAGGCCTGAGCTTCTCTGCAAGACTGCAACCAAAGGCAGTTCCGTGCATCCAAAAAGGAAAAGGACCAACTTCTCTCCAAAACTGCAGCACGCTTTCTTTTTGCTCTCACCAACTCAACCCATGTGTTTGGGAAGCAGCAAAAAGGGGATTCGAGGATTACGGGAGAGAAGATGCGGCGAGAAAAAGTATGGGTCTGGTGAGGCGACGGATGCATTTTTAGGTGGGTGAAAATTAGAGCGCGATTGCTTGCTTTGTGCGATTTTAACTGCGTGGATCAATGAGGCGGAGCACGATGGCCTAGCCTCCATAGCTCATCCGTCACGCGGGCATGCCCTTGCTCGTGTGACGAATGCATGCTAAACAATGATTATTTACCGAAAGAAGTCCACATCACCCCCTGGGGTTTCAGAAACCGGCTAACCCACCCCCCCAGCTTTAAATCCGGATAATTGACCCCCTGGGCTCTCCAAAACCGGGCAAAGCACCCCCTAATCCCAATCGCAAGCAAAACCACCAGCAAATACCACTGTGATTGGGATTAGGGGGGTGCTTTGCCCGGTTTTGGAGAGCCCAGGGGGTCAATTAGCCGGATTTAAAGCTGGGGGGTGGGTTAGCCGGTTTCTGAAACCCCAGGGGGTGATGTGGACTTCTTTCTTATTTACCCTAACCACTCTGACATGGTAATTCATGGCAATTTATTGACATTTTTTAGTAGATCATATCGCTACCATTTATAATGCCGGTTAATATTTTGGATGCGAGTTTCAATGCTAAATGAGTTGTTACTTGTGTTGAAATGTGATATCAGCGATAGTATTACTGGAAAAATAGTAATCAAACATAGGAGAGTGAGATATGAAAGATGAAATTTGAGGTTATGTGAGAAATACTATTTCTAAGGTGTGGTTAAAACTAATAAAACTATCTTATCTGAACAGGAGATTCGTACAAGTATAGAATGGCGGAACGGGAGTTTCTTCCTGTTAAGATTGCTAGAATGGTGGAACGGGAGTTTCTTCCACTATAATTTTATACTAGAAGGTTTGGACGCAATTTGCTACGTGTTGGTGTTGTTTGGTTTTTTATAAAATAATATTACTCCCCGTGTTTTAAAATATGAGGTGTATTAAGTTTTTGAAAAGTCAAATCACTTTAAATTTGATCAAATTTGTAGAGAAATATATCAATGTCCATATTATCAAATTGGTATCATTAGATTCATCATGAAACAAAATTTCAAATTTAATTTATGTAGTAGTGTTGACGCCGATATTTTGGCTCTGGACTTGGTTAAAGTTAAAGAAATTTGAATTCTCAAAGAACCATACAATTTATAGTTTGAAACTGACGGAGCATATGGTTTCGCTACTCTGGGAGATGATCGAGTGTTTATTTATTTATTTATAATTCGGTCTTTTGGCGGGCCTTTCGCGTCATGATTCTGTGTTGTCTGCTAATCAACCCATATGCTTCTGTAGGAGAAACTTTTTGCATTGGTGTATGTATGTACTGTATTTGTGCTACAATATCACATGTTCACACTTCTTTTTTGTCTTGGTGTGAAAAGATGCGCGGGGTTGATATGTTTTATAGGCCGATTGCTGCCGACTAATTTTAAAAATCGTTGACACTGTCAAAATCATGAACCAAATCCTGAATAACACAATTGAATGGAAAAGATCCAAAATTAAGGAGCACAGTGAATTAAAAGAATTAAATGAGAGAGCTCATATACCATATATCTATCCCGTGAGATTTTCTATCCAAAAGATGAATGTATATGCATATTTCATTTTTCTAAATGATATCAATTAAATAAAATGATGTATCAATTCCACACATTGCATATAGTAAAAAATAAATCAACCAAATTTCTAATATTCTAGAGAGAACAAGCATTTCTTCATCCCAAAATGAAGGAATTTACCCTTCTATCCAAATCCAATTTGCATCGATTAAATAAATCCAAATTCCAGTAGTAGATGAATAAGTTGATGAGAGGGTGAGCGGCACATGTGTATTATTATAGGCTGGTTGTTTTCGATTGATTTGAGAAATCATTGACTCGGTCAAAAACATGAACCAAATTAAAAAATTGGGCATCTCAATCGAAATAGTTGACCCAGTCAAAATTGTGAACCATATCCTAAATTGAACGACTCAATTAAATAAAAATTATGAAAAAAATCAAAAGAACATCAATCAAAATTCTTGACCCAATCAAAATCATGAACCAAATCCGAAATTGAAACCTCAATTGGATGAGAGAGCTCCAAAATTAGTGAGCGTGGTCAATTTACACATAGGAGCATAGTGAATTAAAAGAATGAATGAGAATGTTCCGTGATAAATTGTTGACCCGGTCAAAATCGGATGATCCAATTAAAAATTGAAGACCTCAATTTATTGTGAGGCCTTAAAAATTACGGAGCATAGTGTATTTATAGATTAGCATATTGTAACCTTGTTACTATAGAATAAAACTCCTTGATTATCTACAAAAAACAAAATGGGTTTAGAAAAAACAAGAATCAATTTGATGAAAATACCTAGACCATATAGCTACACATATTGGCTTTGAAATAAATTTTCAAATTGAGAGCTATCATTAGTCCTGAACAAAACAAATCAAAAGTCCTTGGGTCTACCCCCTAATTTGACACTATAAATGTTAATTCATGGATAATTTTTAGTAGAACATGTCTTACTTGCAACTACCAATTATAATGTCGATTAATAGTTTGGATGCAAGTTTTAATGCTAAATGAGTGCTTACTAGTGTTGAAATACAATATTAGCGACATTAGTGATATTTTTTTATCAAATATAGGAGAGTGGCATATGCAAGACGAAATTTGAGGTTATGAGAGAAATTATTTTTTCTAGAGTGAACGACAAATAAATATTTTTATTTCTTAATCCTCACTAATAACCATCTGATGTAAACAGGAGATTCCTACAAGTATAGAATGGATTTCTATAAAAAATAACCAAATTGATGAAACTATCTTGACCGTACGACTACAAATATCAAACTATAAATAAAACATTTTAATTGTTGAGCTACCGTTACCCCTGAATAAATATAAGGGTTCAATGTTTCAAAATTAGGGATATTGCTTGAGATGCTCTCTGCAATACTTCATGCAATAACTTTAATTTTCTCAATGAATTTTTCAGCACTGGTTGCGTCTGTATCATATTTTGAGAATACACATCCCAAAGTTTCATAATTTTCAGAAACAACTCATGGATGTGTCGCATGTTATATCCTCGTGGAAAAACTGTCGCAAAACCATTAGTGCACTAGGTGATTAGGAAAAATATATTAAAAAACAAAATAATAGTATGTGATGCACACACTAATTTTGCATGTATATTCACAAGGAGTGGAACCTTTGGAATTTCCCATGATTGGTCATTTGATTCGTAGGATTGAATCATAGAATTCTTTTGTACAACATTACGTAGGAATTTTAACATCTATTGAGACTTCTTGAAGAGAATTATTTGTTTTTCATTTGATGCAATCAAATAAATTGAAATTGTACATGATCCAAATGGGCATGAATTTGCACTCCTATGATCCTCTAGTTCCATGTTTTTAGATTCCATTTGTGCGTGGGACTGTTAATCTAGCCACTTACGAGTGGCGGGTGCAAAGTGGCGGACATGACTTTGCGCCCGTCACTGGTAACATCGCCTCAGGTTAGCCATGGGGGAAAATTACGAGTGGCGGGTACAAATCCGTGCCCTCAATTGGTACTCTAAGTTTCTGTGGCGGGTAGAAATATGTGCTTGCTTCTCGTATTCTTTTTGCCATTTTTTTTGTAATGTTAGGTTTTTAGTATTTAATGTTTAGGGCTATGGCCCAATTGTTTTTACATTAAAGGTACATCATCGGAAATTCCATGTAAAATTTGGCACATTTTATGTTTAATTTGTTGTTTTAGGGTGCTATATGGGTTTTTAGTTATTTAATGGAGGTAAATGCACTTAATGACATAGATATAGATAGCAAACCTGGAAAATGCAAAAAATTGATGTGTCACATGTAATGGTGTATGTTGAAGGTGGAAAAAGAATCAAGGCCAACCCAGAAAAGGCGATCGCTTCACGTGCAAAGATGGTATGTTCTATCTTGAAACCTAGTTTCTTACTCACAGACAGTCCGGTTTGAAAATTATCTACATGACAGCTTTTGAGAAACATTTTCAAGTTTTTACCATAGACTCTAGGGGTTATATCAAGACATCGTACAGTGTTTCATGATTTTCATGCTTCGTTGAATTCTTTAGAATTAAAATGACAGTAACCACCATGTTGGTGCTTGAGTCTTAGGCATGTGGTATCTAGAACTCCTATTTTTTCCGTAAATAAGACCACCAATAAGATTTTTAACCCATTTTCGGTCATTAATTAATCCATATGTAGACCAAATTTGAATTATACCCATTAAATGCTTGCAAGTGCATTTAAGGGCTTACAATATAGCAAATGGACCCCAGAAAATGCCTAATTTTGACATGACACATCGAGTTGTGTGTGTTGAGTATAGAAAAGGATTCACTACCACCGGCGAAGCAGTGGTCCTTGAGATGCAAACATGGCCCATGCCCTCTGAAACCTAGTTTGTTTTTTAGATGGTCTGGTTCATAAGCAATTTGCGTGAAAACTTTTGTAAAACATTTTCAAAATTTTACAACAAGTTCTATTGTACATATCATGATCCCAATAAGTATCAATATTTTACTAAATAACAACAAAAAATTTAAAAAGGTAAAATTTTGTTTTTGCCCGTTTTGCTTCTTTGTTTTGGCACGCTTTTGCCCACTTTGCTTATTGCACTCTAGAATTGACATTTTAGTTTTGCCACTCTTAGATTTTTTCAATACATCATAAGCCATTCCATGACAAAAGCAAAAAAATTAGAGTGACAATTATGATATATTGTAAAATGTTAAGTGGCAAAAGTGAAATGATTTTTTTTGTTTTTCCACGGAATGGTATTTGTGATGCATCAAAAGATAAGATTGGCAAAAGTGAGATGTCAAATTCAAGAGCGGCATAAGCAAAGTGTGCAAATGCTAGAGTGGCAACAAAAAATTTCCAAAAAAATATAGCAGTCACTAGAAAATACGTGCCATTGGTAACTATTACAATGGGTATAGTGGCCCGCCTGCCATTGGTACTTGGGTCGATCCCGCGTTACCAAAATATTGTGTTCTGATTGGTCGATCTCAGCCTCCCACGGATTACCATGGTGTACTCCTCTTCCTTCTCCTTGTCGTCTCTTCTTCTCTTCTCATTTATTCCTCTTCTCTGCTCTTCATTCTTCACCGCTGCCTACGCCCCCAACCTATGCCTCATCGGTCGGGGGCTTCCTGCTCTCTAGTAGGGTAGAAATCATGTGTGCTGAGAACGATGATGGGTGGTAGCAACAGATCTAGCACGCGACAGGTGCACGTGAGTGGATCCTCGTCGAGCACCCCACGGATCTCAAGCACATTGGGGTCATCCTCCGCGCGTGGATCCTCCTCACAATAGATCAAGCGCAAGGGTGCAACCACGGTTAGTAGCTGTTGGTTCCGGCCATGGACAACAACAACAATGGCATGGCTCGTTGTCAGTGCCTGTCTACAATGACGCTGAGCTCATCAACACTATCCGCTACAACGATGATGAGGCGTTGGTGCAACGCCTTGCCCCTTGTCTTTTGCAGATTGTTGTCTGAAACAGCAAAGGACTGACTTGTTTGCTAGTGCACACAAATAAAAAATAGTCCATGGAGTGTTGAGAGGATTGATATAATCTTTCGATAAGATTGCTATAATCTTCCAAGAATTTTGCTGTAAACTTCGGTGATTGTCTTCTGCAATGAAGAGAAGATTATTAGATTCGAGGAGTTTGATTCCAAGAAGATTGCGTGTCCGAGATACCCCCCCCCCCCCCCCCAAAAAAAGGTTTGTTGACATGAAGCAATTGGCACGCGAGCCATCCGAGTTGAAATGACTCCAATCGTGGAGAATAAAGACGAAGTGAAGGCGTACCATTTGTTTCGTTGTTTCATTTTCTTCCTTGAGTCATAGGAGCGCCGTTCCATTAAGAGGGGTATAAGTATTTTGAGACTTATGTGTGTAGTCATGCTTAACCGAAACCTATCCTATGAGAGTTGAGAGAAATCTCTTTGTGTTTCGATACGTTTACTTGTCAGCTAGAGATGAAGATCTTCTGGGCTGCAAGAGAAATGCTTTGAACCGAGGAGTCAACTTTACTTGTTCCTCAAGTATAGTTGCCATGTGTGCTCAAAATACCATCGTTCAAAATGTGTCGGTTGGCATTGCTTGTCCTAAATGGTCATTCCCTGTTGGGAAGGATGCAGCTATAAATAGCCACCCCGCACCAACGTGATCCATTTGTGTCTCTCTTTGAGATTTTGAGAAGATTAATCGAGCACCCCACTTTCAGAGATTAGAGTTTAAAATCCACTGAGAGAAAATCAAGAGACAAAACTTAGATAGCGATGTAGCCTTACAATAGATATGAGTTGAGAGTTCTTCTGCGTATTACTCTTGAGAGGTGCTAACTCTCTTAACGGTTAGGTATCGACTTGAGTGACGAAGAGTAATTGTCTTCACCAAGTCAAAGTCTTCAGCAACCAAGAGTCATTGTGGTTTGCGAAGCAAGTTTGTTGAAGGTTTGGAGATCGCCGAGAAGAATCTACCGCGAGTAAAATCATCTGAAGTCTGATCAACTTCACGTTGAGGAGAATAGGACGGAGAAAGGTTCGCTCCTGTGTTCCATTAGAAGTGCCTTCAACAAGACCTAACTCTTCTGCAGGAGAGTGAACTGGTCAACCAAATCAGTTCTCGCCATCAAGTACCAATGGTTATTTCTCAGTTTAAATTTATCTTCGGTAATTCTTTCTCGACCGAGTTCTATTTCCTGTATTGTTCTTCGGTACCAATTCAATTGTTTATCCTTAAGGCGATTCTATTTGTAACTTGATCATGTTGTGCATTATATTCATGTTTGATGTCACTAAGGTTGTTTGTTTGTACGCTTGTCTGTTGTTCATCTAGTGCTACTTGGTTATCCAACTAAGTCTGTGGCTGCTGAACATTTTCCAGTAATGTGCATGTTTTGTTTCAGTATTGTATGTATTGTTTCTCGTGTGCAATCTCATCAATCCTGCTCATTCTGTTTCCATTTTTGTTCATTATCGTTGTTATCAAAGTTTTGTGATTTCATTCTTGTAGGGTCGTTATATCTTTCGTTGAAGACTTAGTTGAGCTGTTTCACTATGTCTTGTTTTCGTCTATTTCTTTTGTTTTCAGTCGCTCCTGCTTAAGTTCATTCTTCTGTGTTGTATTGAGAGATTTGATGTTTCGAAAGAATTTTCAAATCTTCCATTCATCCTTCCCTTGTGATCGATATACTCTCGATCCTACATGAGGCTAGGTGGGTTACGACACGGACGTCCTCTACACACATGGAGCATGGCAACCCCGAGGATGCGTGCTTGGCCCGACCCATGCGTCTTTTTCGGTCATGTAAACCTTAACAGTGGTTGATACAAATTTTCGCTCACCTTTGATAACTTAAATACCAGTGTCAGGCGTAAATGAGAAAATCGGTCATTTGCCACTTTTAATACGTGGCTTCGCAAAATTGCCATTCTCAAGATTGGCTTTGTAAAAATGCCACCCAGCTCGTGTACACTTTGATTATCGTGCCATTTCTCTTTTTTCCATTGCTTTTCTTTTCCTTTTTCTTTTTTTGACACCTGAAAGGACCAAAGTACCCCTAATGCTATCTACCCAATCTGATGGGTTTGTGGACAGGTTGGATCCAATTACTCTGAACCTAGGTTACCTAGCTCGCCCTTGCTGCCACTGTTGCTCGGCGTTTGTACGTCGCCAACGCCCGCGCGCGCCGACGCAGTTCACCTCGCCTTGCTGATGCCTGCCCGAGTCACCGCAGGTCGCCGCCGGTGCTCGTCCATATCTGCACGCGTCGGCACAACTCGCCCTCGCCTCGCAGATGCACGCGCGAGCCTGCACGCTCGCCCTACCCTGCACGCGACAGCCCAGCTCGCCCTTCTTTGCCCGTGTTGGAGCACCTCGCCCCTTGACATGCCAGAGAAGTGTGGCCGGCGTTGAACATCAGCACCAGCAACGTGATGACGATATGGGATATGGCAAGCACGATATTCTCGGCCGGCAACACGCACTCGTCTGGTTCAAGTGCTGATTTGATCCCAAATACATGTAGATAGCATCAGGGGTACTTTGGTCCTTTCAGGTGCCAAATAATGAAAAAAAATACAATGCAAAAAGAAAAAAATGTCATGATAATCAAAGTGTATACTAGCTGGGTGGCATTTTTACAAAGCCAATCTTGGGAGTGGCAATTTTGCGAAGCCCCGTATTGAAAGTGGCAAATAATCGATTTTCTCGGCGTAAATAGGGTCATGTGAACGAAAAAGTTTGTCTCACTCTTTTTCTGGAAGATAAGCCAGCAAAGCTCAAAGAGGCCTGAAGACCGGTCAAGAAAGAGTCAAAAGGGGTCAGGTGCAGGACAGGGAAGGAAGCTAATTTTTTTTAAATAATACACTTTTTTTACTAAATTTGGAAAATAATACACGGTTTTGATATTTTCTGAAAATAGGATCCAGTCGGTCGAGCCGCAGCCGATTGGATCCTGTCGGCTGAGCCTAAGCCGATTAGGGCTAGTCGGCTTACCCTAAGCCGACTGGATGCTAATACCTGCAGTCGGGGTTTATTAGCAACTAATCGGCTTAGGCTAAGCTGATTGGAACTAATCGGCTTAGCCTAAGCCGACTGGATTTTTTTTTTTGGAAAAGAGTATTTATATCGAGAAGACATTAATTACACCCAGCCTCTACAACAACGCAATGCCCGAATGGCACGACTGCTGATTATTCCACTGCCAGCCCCCCCCCCCCCCACTGCTGCTGATTATTCCCCCGGCGCGTTACCCTGCGGCGGCCACACCCGACAGCATCAATTTTCCCTCACTTTCGGTGGTGAGTGTGACCGGTGAGCAGTGCAGTGTAGTGACCGGTGAGTGTGAAAACAGTAGCGGCTCTTCTTCTCTCCCTCGCCCTGGTTGCTTTAAAAGGGTGCTCTTCTCTGCCTCTTCTCTTCACTGCCTCTTCTCCCCACAACCTTTCTCCTCACTGCCTCTTCTCATCACTGCCTGTAAACCGACAGCGGGTGGATAAGGCAGGTACACTCCCTTCTCCTCCTCCTCTCTTTTGTTTCTGTTCCTTTTTTCTCCCCCATTGCTTCTCTTTTTTCCTCCCCCATTCGCGATTTTTCACCGATTTCCACCATAAGTACTGCCCCAAATTCAACAATGTTGTAGATCCACTAGTTGTAATATTTTTATTGTGTTTTGCAGATGACTAGTAAGAACGGTTATCCTGGTCCAATTTGGTTTATTATGTACAATGTGCACGTAAAAGATGCCCTACCACCATTTTATGAAGCATGGCTCGAAGAAATTATTAATTTTGTTAGTTTGAACAATCATATGGTGAATTTTGGGTTGTCAAGTGAGGATTTCATGTACTACGAAACAGAAGATGAATATGGGCATTGCGTTGTTGTAGAGGCTGGGTGTAATTAATGTCTTCTCGATATAAATACTCTTTTCCAAAAACAAAAACAAAAACAAAATCCAGTCGGCTTAGGCTAAGCCGATTAGTTCCAATCGGCTTAGCCTAAGCCGATTAGTTGCTAATCCACCTCGACTGCAGGTATTAGCGTCCAGTCGACTTAGGGTAAGCCGACTAGCCCTAATCGGCTTAGGCTCAGCCGACAGGATCCAGTCGGCTGCGGCTCGACCGACTGGATCCTATTTTCAAAAAATATCAAAACCGTGTATTATTTTCCAAATTTAGTAAAAAAAGTGTATTATTTAAAAAAAATTAGCGGGAAGGAAAGGAGGAGACGCCGCCGGCCGGCAGCAGCACCGACGCGCACCATGCCTACCTCCTCCTCCGTCAACCCGGAACTTGGCATCGTCACCGCAGCCAAACTCCTCTCCGCCTACGCCGCCGTGCCGTCGAGGGACACGGACGCCGAGGCCTTTGTCTCGTCCCTGCGCACCCAGGAAGATGTCGACGCGCTCTGCGACAAGTACGGCGTGCCCAAGGAGTTCACCGCGCGCCCCGCAGGCGACCTGCGCGCGAACTCCACGCCCCCTCCGGGGGCCATCTGCGTGTACGCGAGCGCGCTGAAAAGCCGGGATGCGCGTCCCGCTGCACCGCTTCTTCCGCGAGGTGCTCGCCCACTTCGGCATCGCGCCGGCCCAGCTCACGCCCAACGGGTGGCGCGCCATGGCGGGCTTCTTGGCGCTCTGCCACTCCGCCGGTGTGCCGCCTTTGCTCGCGGTGTTCCGGCGTTTCTTTGTGATGTGCAGTCTCTGCCAGGAGCACGAAAAAGGCTGGTACTTATTCCGGCCCAGGCGGGACAGCTCCGACCTGCGCTTCCGGGGTTTGCCGAAGCCGGATTCCAGCTCCATCATGCGCTGGAAACACGAATTCTTCTTCCTCTCGTCGCCGGAGCCGTGGCCTTGCGCCGTGGAGTGGCGCGTTCGGTCCGACGGCTCCTCCAGCAACCCGGTGCTCACCGTTGAGGAAAGCCAATCGATGCTGAAGCTGCTAAGTGCTCACGGTGGCGCCGCTGTTGATCTTAGGAGCCTGCTCCCTGCTACGTGCTCAAAGCGGCGCAGCCGTCTCTGCAAGAGCAACCTTGCTGCCGCATCCCCGCCGCCGCCGCCTTCTTCAATTCGTATTACTTCATGTTCCAAAATCCAAATCCCTGTCCCTGATTCCCCTGTTTCATCGAGCCCTTAGGATGCTGTTGTGTGCTCTGCTATCTAGGTATGGATCCCTCCGTCCATGACATGATGAAGACTATGCTGGCGGAGAAGGCGGCCGCGCAAGCATCAGCGTCGGCGTCGGCGAAGAAGAG
Source organism: Elymus sibiricus (assembly GCA_039707655.1). Taxonomy (NCBI): domain Eukaryota; kingdom Viridiplantae; phylum Streptophyta; class Magnoliopsida; order Poales; family Poaceae; genus Elymus; species Elymus sibiricus. The sequence goes on along the minus strand of CM077675.1, from coordinate 96,904,661 downwards.
GACATGGGAGGAAGCCAACGGCGGGGAGGAGGTTCCGCCAGCGCATCTCCCCAGCACCAGCAGGTACGACAGAGATACCACGAAGGCTGCACGGGAGCTGCTGCACCTGCATGGCACCGACGCGCAGCCGCTGGAGCGCGCGTTTGCGACGAACGAGCCTTCCGACGACGCAGCGATTCGGCAGGTATTGCCAGGAAATGCCATGGGAAGTCGTTCGATTGCTAGGTGCTTGTCGGGACTCGGGAGATCATGTTGTTTGTGTTCAGGCTGCGAACTACGCGCTCGAGCTGGAGCAGAAGCTGGTGGCCAGGGAGGGCGAGGCCGCGGCGCTGCGGGAGCAGCTGGAGGAGGCGAAGAACGAGCTCGCCGCGGCAAAGAGAGAGGCGGACGCGGAGCGGGAGAAGGCGGGAGCAGAGCTGGAGACGACCAAAGCCGAGCTCGCCGCGGCAAACCAAGGGGCAGAGGCCGAGGCGGTGAAGATGAAGGCCGAACTCGCTGCAGCCGTGGCGGAGGCGCTGAAGACGAAGGTCAAGCTGGCCGATCTCGCTGGGGCAAACCGGGCCGTGGAGACTGAGCTGGTGAAGACGAAGGCCAAGCTCGCCGCCGCGGAGGCGGAGCTGAAGGCCGCAGCGACGGTGCAGGAGCTTCTGGCCTCCGAGGAGAAGGTGCGGCGGCGCGCGGAGCTCGCGCTGGAGGGGTACCAGCGCTGGCGAGGTCGTCACGCTCCGGCTGGTAGTGCCGCTTGACGGCTTGAGTAGCTCGATGATCGTCTTTACTCTTTTTTTTGGAAATCGCATTGCTTGATCCACTCTATGCAGAACCAAAATTTTATCCGACAATCGAGTAACGCAGAATGATTCTATCCGGGAGATGACCAAATTTTGTACTAGCTGCAGTGTCCTCAGATACACAATGCAGCAGCCATTGCTACGTGAGTTTCTCGTTGAGGAGACATTTGTCTAGCTAGGTTGATTTGCCTAGAGATAGAGGAGTACATGGGCAAAGGAAATAAAAATGTTTTGCTTGATGTATGTTCAACAGACATCTATGAAGCTACAAACATCTAGAGGAACATACATCGTGTGTATACGTAAAACTTGGCACCTGGTCTCATTTTACTATATCAAGTGCAAATATTTAGATCGGCATTTCAAAAATAGCTATAGGGATCGACTTGGACGTCCAAAACGCCTTAGGCAACTCCAAAGCGGATCACACCAAGAATGTCCGCGGACATGTCCACGGACACGGATAGGGGCAGAGATCATCTAACTTTAGACAACAGATATTCGTACCTTCTTTAGCAAAAAATGAATAAGGCAAAACCAAATGACTGCATTTGGTCACTTTTACAAATGTATTTAGATCAATAGAAATTCAACCATACATTTAAATCCCAAAGCACTCCTTGGGAGATGTCAATAAGTTTTTTTATTTCATCGATCCCAAAACCGGCATTCATCTCAAGGTTCCTCTCACCAAGCTTGAACTTCTCATAGGCACTGGTTGTTCCCTTTATTTCACACACATTTCACAAAATGACACATATTTCAATGATTTCAAACACCTCACATTAATTCACTAATTTCAAAACAATACACTATTTTGATTGTATGCATAAGTGATTTCAGTTATTTCACAAAAATGTTTTGAATCAGAATAAGATGAGCTATACATATTTACAAAACACTTTCACACAGAGAAAAAATATGTTTCCCACACAGCCACACTACTAGGTTTAGTTCCATACACTGAAATAGTTCTGAAACTGATGTCACATATTCAGAAATGTACTTCACATTTCAAACAAATTGTCTCATATTCAAAAAGTTAATTACATAGATAAAAAATATCACACATTCCACATTTTACAAAACTGAATCTTTCAAATATTCCACAATTCACTTGTTCCACATCACACGTTAATGAAGCACACATCACAATTTTTGCATACTGCCCATATTACAAAGTTAAAAAAAAGGGAGACTATCAATCTTGAGAAGAAGTCGGGGATGCCATGCATGTAGGTAAAAATAAGTTCATGAGTCAAAATAAAAACAAGATCATGAAAATAGAGAGAGAGAGAGAGAGTAACATGCAGGAAAAAAAATAATTTCATAAGTTCTCCAACTATTCCATAAATCACATTTTTTTCAAAATGTTTTCGGAAACGTACATCTCAGTCATTTCTGTTTCACTAATTAGAAAGTCATGGGTCAAACACAACTTTCTTTTAAATATTGCACTTCACATATGAAATAAGTGAAATAACAACTATTTCAAGTGCATTTTTTATAGAAGTACATTTCATTAATAACTACTCCCTCCGTCCCAAAATAAGGGTCTCGGATTTTGTACTAAACTAGTACAAATTTTATACTAGATCATCGACTTATTTTGAGACGGAGGGAGTATTTAGGTAACATATACACACATTCCCATTATTTCACAAAAATGACACATGTTTCAATTATTTTACACACTTCATATATCACAATAATTCACTAATCTGTACGTAATAAACTATTTCATTTGTATACATAACTTTAGTTATTCAAAAATGCTTTAAGTCGGAATAAGATCAGTTATACATATTTACAAAAACAATTTTACATATGGAAGCAATATGTTTCCCACACTACTAGTTTTAGTTTCACATTTTAAATTGAAATAATTCTGAAACTGATATCACATATTCCGAGACACACTTTAGTTTCAGAGAAAATTTCTCATATTCCACAGATTAACACTTTAATGTTACATAGATAAAAAAAGCACATATACATTAATGAAGCAGATATCACCATTTCTGTATATTGCACATATTTCATAGATAAAAAAAACAAGGGAGACCATCTATCCAGGAAGGAGGGGATGTTGTACATCTAGGGAAGAAGCTCAAATCTTGCAAAACAAAAGCAAGATCATCCTCCTTGATCGATCTACGGGATCCTGGGTACACGCATGGCCTTAGATAGAGAAGAAGACAAAAGAGAACTGTGTTGCGAATCACACACACAAATAGCGTTAGTTAAGCAAGGTCATCCAATGATATTGTGCACAAATCACACACACAAATACATATTGTGCACAAATACATATGGTGACGCGGGAGAGTGGGCAGGAGGCGTCGAGGAGGAGCGCAACGAGGCACCGGAGCCGGTGCCGTTGCGCCATCCCGTGGACGAGGAGTGCAGAGCAGGAGGGTTGCGTGAGCGGCGGAGAAACGGGAACGGCGAGGAGAGGTACTGGTACATATCGCTAGAATTGATGGGACGCATGCATGTGTGCTCTGCTGCTGCGGACGGCCACGCAGGAACGCATGCATGCATGCTCTGCCTACCGCCAGGCCCTCTGACGGTAGGGTTGCATAGCCAACCGCAGAGGGCCTGGCGATAGGGTATTTTTCACGTTAAACAGACGTGACGGTGCAGTTAAGTCCTATCGTCAAGGTCCGTGGCGGTAGTAATGGCGGTAGGAAAAAAGGTCAGATCCTAAAATTTTATCAAAGTAGGGTCAGATCCGGATACACTTTGACAAAAGGGTCAAAACACGAAATTTTGCTGTCGGAAGGAGGATCAAACGAGAGAGATAAACTGAGGCTGGGCCAGACGACTCGTCAACACCACCAGGGAGGATCAAATGCGGCAGGCTTTCCGTTCCAGCACCGTCAAAAGGAAACCTTTTTCCTCGACTCGAGCAAGTCTTGTTTCGGTTGACTGGACCAGACGGCTCGTCTACACCACCAGGGCTGCTTTCTTTCCTTTCACTTCTCACTCGTCACAGCTCCAAGCCTCGTTGGCTCGTTGTAGACCACTCGCTGGCTCAACACAACAGCAGATCAATCTTTTGCTCCCGCTGCTGGTTCTAGCTGACACGGCCCAGCCTAGGCTAGCAATTCGGTTTTTTGAATGCACACCGAAAATTGTACTAGAATAACAGAGATGGTCTCCACAGTTCCATTGCCAAATGAAACCCACACAGCACTGGTAATACCCCAGTGTACTATCATTGTTTTTCGATAAAGGGAATATATTAATATCACGAAGATATCATTGTACAATCATTGTTACAGAAATACAAATAATTATACACCGGAGTATTACCAGTGCTTGCTTTTCAGCAGGGCTTGTGAGCGTGACTGCGTGAGCGTGGCTGGCTACAGCAAGCGTCGATTACAGAAGTAAAAATGATTGTATACGGTACTACTCCTTCGGTTTTTAAATATAAGTCTTTTAAAAAAAATTACAACGTATTACATACGGATGTATATAGATATATTTTAAAGTATAGATACATTCATTTTGTTCCGTATGTAGTCCATGGTGAAATCTATATAAAAATATATTTAGAAACGGAATGAGCTTTTCACCATGACCTGTGACTGTGAGCGTGCCTGGCTACAGCTAGCGTCGTCCTACAGGTGCAGAGGACGAAGAGAATGCGACCGATGCCGCAGGTGCTCCTGCGGTGCCACTCGACGGAGTTGAGTGAGAGAGACAGCCTTCGAGAGGGAGGAAGCTACTTGACCAGTCCGACACTGGCCCACGCCTTCTTTTCGCCAGCAGACTGGTATTGGGTCTCACATTAGGCGAGATCAATGAAATCATCCACACAAAAATACATTACAGTACATTTAAAAAATCTGAAATTATTTGACAACATTTTCGTGGAATGTGTCTAAAAAGTCATCTCAAAACTTGATATACAATTAGAGATTCAGAAAAAACAAATTTGAATGTGAATAGTGGCATCATTGGTTGACTAGTATTCTGCCATTATTCACGTCCGATTTCATCTTTTTTTTGTTTGCATTAGTGTAGGTCAAATTAGGAGCTGAATTTTTTTAAGGTTGTACATCAAATATTGATGTGTATCTTTAATTTTCTTAAGAATGTTTGGACATGCTTGTATCTTTAAAAAAAAATCGATCTCATTGGTCTCAGCTAATGTGAGATACTACACTAGTCTCCTCCTCTCTTTTTTTCTCCCCAAACCTTCAATATTTGGGATATTAGGATACGTTTGGTTCACACGATAGCCCCTGGGGGGCAGGGTTAACCTGTTTTACACGGATACCGAATGTTTGGTTCCTTCGCGGTAAGGGATATGGAAGGGTTATGGCAACTTGATGCCTGGAATATTCCTCGAAATTTCGGCTCCACCCGGCCGCCGATACTGGCATGGACATGTGTATATTACTACCCTAAAAGGAGCTCGGAATTAACATGTGTGTAAGCTATTGTGCACCTATTGTCAATTTAGTGTCAATCGTTTTTATTGCACAGAAGAACACCAATTATCTGTGCACATTTTACACAGAACACCTACTATATAAGTTTGTTGCACACAACACAACATATTGGTGTAATCCACTGTAGCTAGGCCTAATCCAGTGTTTAGACATGTTGATATGATTTGTGAGAGGTGGATCCCATTTGTAAGTGCACGAAGCGACCACATCGGCGGGCCAATGTCGCCTAAAAACTTCGGTACAATTGCCCCCCAAAAAATAATGTGTTTTGCTGAGGTGTACCTCTCGTGGAAAAAAAAATAGGATCACCAACTTCAACTGCATTTACCTTATGTGCATCTTCATTTGCCAAGCTTTTGTGCCCATCTGCTCCATTCTCATGCCCATGTTTCGACGTTTCTTTGTCCCGGTCAATCTCTGCCAGGAGCACAAAAAAGGCTGGTACTTTTTCCGACCAAGGCGGGACAGCTCCGGCTTGCGCTTCAGGGGGTTGCCAAAGTCGGATTCCAACTACATCAAGGATTGGAAATATGAGTTCTTCTTCCTCTCGTCGCCGGAGCCATTGCCATGCTCCATGGAGTGGGGCGAGCCGTCCAAGGGCTCCAAGAGAAACACGACGCTCACCGTTGAGGAAAACAAATCGATGGTGAAGATGCTAAGTGCACACAGTGGTGCCTGAATTATTGTCGAAACACCCACTCAAAATGATAGAGAAAATATGAGAGTAAAAAAACCCAACTACTATGGCACCTACAGACAAATTTGTCACAGGTTAATGATTCACATATATCATATTTCACATGATCCTTTTTGTAAACACTCACACCATTTTTTTCACATTTCACATGTTTGCTTCTGCAGTGAGTCGTAAATTTTAGTTTTTCATTCTCTACCTTTTATTCGTGATTTTCTTTGTTTCTCATTTTTTTTTCCTCATAATTTCTGTTGTTACTTGATATGTAGTATAAGCTTTTAGGGATCGACTAGTTGTCATTCGACTGAAAATATTTTGTGTCAGTCACTTTGTTTTAAGCCGCCAGATACAAAATGAATGGCTAGATCGCTTTCTTTAACCTCCTGCCCAACCTTTTGTTCATCTTCTTCCCGGAACCGCCAAACTTATCACCGGCCTCCGCCGCCCGCCGCCCCGACCATCCATCTAGCCTCGAGATGATCAGTTTTTTTCCAGGGAACCTACCCCCCGCCCCCCTCCACACCCCTAAAATAGACACCGAACGAGCCTGTCACCGTAAGCTTCTCCGTCGAGCCGGCGGCTGCTCCTTCCTTCCTCCAGCGGCTACTTCCTTCATGTGAAAAATCGACTGACCCAGATATTATTTTCAGGCCACAGGTTAAACCGAAAGTTTTACATAGATGATTGAAGCACCTCACAAAACACCTAGTAGAAGCGTCCCGGGAAAAATAAAGACCAACCAACAATGTCCAAAAGAGTCATTGCACTTTTCCATCTTTCCACTGCGCACTGCCCCTGCCATAGGACAACAGGAGTGGGTGCAGTGCAGGAGACGCGCGCGATGCCTTCCTCCTCCGCCGACCCGGACAACGGCGTCGCCACCGCGACCGAGATCGACGATGCCGAAGCTGTGGTGCCGTCGAGGCCCCCGGGCGACGAGCGTCTCGTGTCCTCCCTGCGCACGCAGGCCGACGTCGACGACCTCCGCGAGAGGCACGGGATCCCGAGCGCGTACGCCGCGCGCCCCGCCGGCGACGACCGCCGCGCATGCACGCCGCCGCCGCCGGGGTCCGTCTGCGTGTACGCGCACGCGCTGGAGGCCGGGATGCGCGTCCCGCTGGACGGCTTCTTCTGCGAGGTGCTCGTCCACTTCGGCATCGCGCCGGCCCAGCTCATGCCCAACGCGTGGCGAGTCATGACGGGGTTCCTCGCGCTCTGCAGCTCCGCCGGCGTCCCGCCGTCGCTCGCCGTGTTCCGTCGCTTCTTCGTGCTGTCCATCAGCAACAAGAAGCACAAAGGATGGTATCATTTCCGGGCCAGGGACAGCTCCGTCTTGCACTTCACGGGGATGCCAGGGACGCCCATGGACTGGAAGAAATTGTTTTTCTTCCTCTCGTCGCCGGAGCCGTGGCCTTGCCCCGTGGAGTGGGGCGAGCCGTCCATGAGCTCCTTCGTGAACCCGGCGCTCACCAGGGAGGAAGATAAATCCGCGGCGAAGCTATTGCGCACTTACGCCGGCGCCGCCGTTGATATCACGACATGTCTGTGCGATGGCAACCGTGCGGCCATCGCCATGGTAACCTCCGCATCTTCGCCGCCACCTCTGACGCCTTCTTGTTCTACTACTACTACTACTCGTGTCAATTCCTCTTCCAAAGGTAAGTGAACTTCGAAATCCCTCTGATTCCCCTGTTTTTTCGAGCGCTCATGTTGCTGCTGCGTGCTAGGCATGGATCCCTCCGTCTACGACATGATGAAGACTATGCTCGCGGAGAAGGCGGCCGCGCAAGCGTCGGCGTCGGTGAAGAAGGCGAAATCCAAGCCGGGCATCAACGCGCCGGTGTCGCCACCTTTGTCCGGCATGTGTTCGCCGCCGCCGGGCTTCCCTAGGAAGCCGCCACAGCACTTCCCCAGCAGGCACGACGGAGACGCCACGGGCTGGGAGGCTGCACGGGAGCTGCTGCAGGGCGCCGTCTCGCCGCCGCTGGAGCGCGCGTTCGCGGCGAAGGAGCCTTCCGACGTCGTCAGGTCAAGCTACGCAGCAATTCTGCAGGTATGGCATGCAAATGCGATGGCGAATATTTCATCGGGTTTTCCGGAGCCCGATCGACCGCACTGTTTGTGTTGCAGGCGGCGAACTACGCGTCGTTCTCCCTGGGCTACGCGCTGGAGCTGGAGAAGAAGCTGGCGGCGCGGGACGCGGAGGTCGCCGCGCTGCGGGAGCAGCTGGAGGGCGCGAAGGCAGAGCTCGCCGCCGTGCAGCGCGCGGCAGAAGCCGAGCCGGAGAAGGCGAATGGGGATCTCGCCGCCGCGCAGCATGTCCTGGGGCCCGAGGAGCGCGTGCGGCGGCGCCCGGAGCACGCGCTGGAGGGGCACGAGCGCTGGCGAGGTAGTAGGGGAGCGGCGCCGACGACACGAGGCGCGCTCCGACCGCTTGATTATCTCGTTGAAATTTCCTTTTTCTGTAACGTCGCTGACGCATTTCGTGCTCACGTTGGCCAGATGACTCGTCGGCACATGTCACGGTCTCTGCTGCTGCGACTGCCTCGACTCCAGCTGCCCAATCGACGATGATGCACCCCAATGGCCGGCGCAAGAGACCATGTTCAGCCACCAAGTATGACCCGAAGCAGTGGGTTCTGTAGCCAGGATGAGTAGAGCCGGTGGATGAACTCAACTGAATGTTAATGAACTCTGATAGATATTTTTCAATCTCTGTCTATTTTCAGTCCCAAGTTTCACTACGTTTAACTTCTTTTTGCTTATTACTCCTACGGTCCTACCACATTTATCGTTTTTTCCTTTACAAAAGGAGGATAATCACGGCCGTAGCCAGGTTTGACCAACGGCCAGGGCCAACTTCAACCTACAATGACGCACAATAATGAACATCACCTACTATAGCTACAGTCAACGAAGGGGATTGCTGCCAGCCCCGTATTACTAGCAGCGAATCACTGTATCAACTGGAAATCCGTCTTTTTTTTGCTTCGGCTGCTCGCTCTGCCCATCAGACACTGCCACACCAGGACAAATGTAGGCACTTCGTGTGCGAGCCTCCCTCCCCGCCCCCGGCGCCACGCATACTCGACATAAGCGCTTTTCAAGATCTAAATTTGATCATATATTTAATCAACAAGACCAATTGTGACAGAAGCAAAAATTATACCGCTGAATTCGTATCTTCGGTATAATTTTTGCTCCTGCCACAGTCGGTCTCGTTGATTAAATTTATGGTCAAACTTACATCACGGAAAACGAGAACGCACTATATTGTGAAATGAAGGGAGTATCACACTAACGCATTTGCATCGCCAGCCCATCTTCAACAGATGTGCGGTAGCGCGGCGCGCTAAAAAAAAATTGCAGCGTGGAAATAGCGTTTTTGCGCGCGGGAGCGACAAAAAGGTTTTTCAGATGCACAAAAACACATCATCCAATCCGGCGGCCCCACCTACAGCAGCCAGCGCGCATAATCCGACGCCCTAAATTTATAGCATGGGAGCCAGCACATCCCAAGATTTACAGCGCGGGCGCTAGCATTTTTAGTACGCGCTCTATCCTACAGCGTCTGCTCGAGCGTTGTTTTTTGTCTCCAACGCACAAAAACGTCGGTTTTTAACGTGCAAGGCCTTTTTTGGACGCCTATTGAAGATGCTCTAATGAGGTATTCCCTCTCTACCGAAATATTTGTAGTTTTATTTAGCCTACTAAAACTATAAATATTTCGATACAGAGGGAGTACTATATTATACTCTCTCAGTCCTTCAATAAAGAAATACTCCCTCCTGTCCTTTTTACTCCGCGTATTAAATTCATGCCAAGTCAAATATAGCAAAGTTTGACCAAATTTATATTAAAAAATATCAACATATACAATATCAAATATATATACTATGAAACTACATTTCATAATGAAACTGACAATATTGATTTGGCATTATGAATGTTGATACTTTTTTCTACAAGTTTGGTCAAAGTAAAGATACTTTGACTTCAGACAAAACTTATATGCAAACTAAAAAGGACCAGAGGGAGTATAAGAAAGTTTAGATCTTTATGGAGGGAGTATGTTTGAGGGTTATCGCTGCCCCAAGAATTTGGAGGTGAGAAGTATCTTCTCCTGAATTTTATCAGCAGTACTACATGTTTTTTCTACAGTGAACAATCCTACAAGTTCAGAACACATACTGTGATGCTAAGCAGTTGGTGAAGGATTTCGTGGAATAACTATTTGACATAGTGACAGTTCAGTATAACTAGAAGAAAATGTGCTCCATGCTGTGCCTTAATAACACGAGACACAAAATGGTTGTGATGGAATGTTTTATCACATAATTACAATGATAATAGGTAGCATGTCTAAGATGCTCACTTCAAAAGGAGAAACTTCACTATGTGCAACATCACAAGTTTACTGTAGAAGACTAGGTTTAGGCCGTGCAACACAATTGCATTGATCGGTGCACCAGGCACGTATATATGAGTACAGAGGGGGGGGGGGGGGGGGCCACAACCTCAACTATACAGATGAACTAGGAGGTGGGCCCAAGACACAATATACACGTACACATATATTCAACCACCCCCCCCCCCCCCCCCCCCCCCCCCGCAGTCGAAGCGGCGCCAGAGACGCAGAGACTGGAACGAAAATCCTCAAAGGTGGAAGTTGGCAGTCCCTTAGTCATCACATCAGCGAACTGTTGTGTGGTCGGAACATGGAGAACCCTGATGCGTCCAAGGGCCACCTGCTCACGCACAAAGTGAATGTCCAGCTCAATGTGCTTAGTCCGGCGATGATGAACGGGGTTGGCGGAAAGGTACACAGCAGAGACGTTGTCACAGTAGACAACTGTAGCCTGGGAGACGTCATGATGCAACTCCTGAAGTAGCTATCGTAGCCAGGTGCACTCGGCGACGGCGTTAGCCACAGCTCGGTACTCAGCCTCCGCACTGGAGCGCGAAACCGTGGGTTGTCGCTTGGACGACCACGAGACGAGGGAAGGACCGAGGTAGACGCAGTAGCCAGAGGTGGACCGACGGGTGTCAGGACAGCCAGCCCAGTTCGCGTTGGAGTAGGCCACCATCTCCAAAGAAGTGGACGCCGTGAGGGTGAGCCCAAGAGCCATCGTGCCGCGGATGTATCGGAGAATCCGCTTCACGAGGGTCCAAATGGGAGTCACGAGGGGCGTGCATATGGAGACACACCTGCTGAACAGCATACTGAAGATCCGGCCGGGTGAGAGTCAGATACTGAAGAGCACCAACAATGGACCGGTAGAACGGAGCATCCGACGCGGGCGAGCCCTCGAGAGCAGAAACCTTGGCCATCGTGTCAATAGGAGTAGCGACATGATGGCAGTTGAGCATGTCGGCATGCTCAAGTAGCTCGTGTGCATTCTTCTGCTGATGAAGAAAGAAGCCGTCGGGTCGCCGAACAACCTCAATGCCAAGGAAATAATGTAGAGCGCCCAGGTCCTTGATGGCAAACTCATCACGCAGCCGGAGAGTAATCTGCTGAAGAAGAGCTGCGGAGGAGGCCGTCAGGATGATGTCGTCGACGTAGAGGAGCAAATATGCAGTCGTGTCGCCGCGGTGATAGACGAATAACGAGGCATCCGAGCGAGTAACGCTGAAGCCCAGTGTCTGAAGGAACCCGGCGATACGCTGGTACCAGGCGCGAGGTGCTTGCTTGAGCCCGTAGAGAGACCGGGACAGCAAACACACATGCCCAGGAAGAGATGCATCGACGAAACCGGTGGGCTGCTCACAGTAAACCTGCTCCTCTAGATGGCCGTGAAGGAAGGCGTTGGAGACGTCCATCTGATGAACCGGCCAGCCTCGAGAAACCGCCAGATGGAGAACGGTGCGGATCGTGCCCGGTTTGACAACCGGTGCAAACGTCTCAGTGAAGTCGACGCCAGCGCGTTGCCGAAAACCACGGACCACCCAGCGAGCCTTGTAGCGCTCAAGTGTACCATCCGAGCAGGTCTTATGGCGAAAGACCCACTTGCCGCTGATGACATTGGCGCGAGAAGGCCGAGGAACCAGTGTCCAGGTACGGTTCCGCTGAAGAGCGTCGAACTCTTCCTGCATCGCAGCAAGCCAGTGAGGATCACGAAGGGCTGCTCTGGCGGACGCAGGAATCGGTGACGGCTCGGCAGTGGAGGCAGCGAGGAGATACTCGTCGCTGGAGTACCGCAGACTCGGGCGGTGGACGCCGGCGCGGGCCCGAGTGAGGGGGCGAGACGGCAACTCCGGGACGAGGCCCGAGAAGGCAGCCGGCGAAGCGGCCGGCGAGACGGCCGGCGAGGCGGCCACCGAAGCAGCCGGGGAGGCCGTGGCACCCGAGGCGCCCGCGGTACCCGAGGCGGTGGAGGCGGGCGAGACGCCCGAGGGAGCGGGGCCGGCCGAGGCGGCCTGGCCGACCGAGGCGCCCGAGGCGGCAGGAGAAGGCAACTGGAGTGGTGGCGGTAGAGGACGGTGGGTGTACTGGGTAGAGCTCATCAGGGCTGTCACATCGGTAGAGGATCATCCGGGTACAGGCGTCCTTGACAGAAAAGCCACACTTGTCAAATTCAACAGTAATAGGATTTTCACGTGTGAGATATCGAACGGAAACAAGATTCTTAATGAGGTTAGGCGAAGTAAGTATGTTAGACATAGACAGTGGCATGGATGACGAAGGAAAGAATGCATGTCCCATATGTGTAATGGGTAAAGAGGAGCCATCGCCGACGGTGATTTGTGTGGAAGTATGAACGGGATGAAAAGTATGGGTATCACCCGGATGAGCGGCCATGTGAGCGGAGGCACCCGTATCCATATACCAATCACTGCCACCGATGTAGTTAGTCGGTGAGGGAGCCGAGGAAGGGCCGCTATGAGAGCCTGGTTACACGGTGTCGGAGGCATGATTGGAGGCACCATGGTGTTGGTGTAGTAGGCGTCGGCCTGCTGCGTCGGAGGAGAGGGCAGCATGGGGTAGGTGCCCTGCAGCTGCGGGCCGGTGAGGTAGGGCGACGCGTGATAGAACGGCGCCGATGGTGCGGAACCGTCGAACGGGCTGAAGGCGCCGGGGGCGAAGGAGCTAGTGAAGGCCATAGCAACGGCGGCTAGGTGGAGAAAAGGCAGCAGCGGTTGCGTTGGGATGGAGGAGAGATGCAGCAGCGGCTACGGAGAGCGGAAGCTAGGGTTGAGATCGGAGTGGAGGGCAGCGGATAGATGGCGGCGGCGACACACAGCGGCGACGGCGACTTCGAGGAGCGGCGGCGGCGGCAGTGTGTGGCGGCGGCGGCGCGCTAGGGAAGGCGCGGCGGCGGCGGCAGGTGGCGACGGCTAGGTTAGGATGTGCGGCGGCGGCTAAGGGAAGCCGGCGGCGGCGGCGGGTGGCGGCGACCGGCGGCGGCGGTGGCTACGGGGAGCCGCCGGCGGCGGCGGCTAGGGTAGGGTTAGGATCGACTTGCGATTGATACCATGTAGAAGACTAGGTTTAGGCCGTGCAACACAATTGCATTGATCGGTGCACCAGGCACGTATATATGAGTACAGAGGGGGGGCCACAACCTCAACTATACAGATGAACTAGGAGGTGGGCCCAAGACACAATATACACGCACACTTATATTCAACATTTACCAATTGCATCAAGGCCTGATGGCAAAACTGGATGGTTCTGCTTCTGCAGCCATTCACACAAGGGCCAAGCTGTACCACCTTGGTCGTCTTCCCAGAGGCGATCGATGGATGCTGCTGCTACCAAGTCTGGAGCACAAGATCATGTGCAGTCCATGGCGACGAAAAGAAGCTCATTTGAAGAGTATATTGTGCTGCTCGATGTCGATGGCAAGAAGTGCGGTAAATGATTATCCTCTCCTCTCTGGTGATGATGATATCTTGGGACTTTCAGTGCCTTAGTTTGGTGATGATCGATGCCGCGTGCTCCAGTAAGAGACTTGAAGAAATCCAGATGAGATGAGCAAGCATTCTTCTGGTCAGACGAACAAGCTGACCATTTCACCAGCAGCCAGCCCCCCCCCCCCCCCCCCCCCACAATTCCATGTCGTTACATCTGTCAGGCAAAGCAGCAGCAAACGAGATGTGTAAGTATATGCATAAGTATATGCACACTAATACTTTTTTTTTTGTGGGGGTATAGGTATCTTGGAGAGTTGCACTTCACCGGGGCCTATTTACCTCACATGAATAAACACTCTCCGGTTTTTTACGTACACCCATTAGATGCTGGAGTCCTCGAGTAGGTGCGGCTGTCCTTGCATACCACCATGCTTATGGAAAAAACCGTGTTACTTTTGGTTCTCTGAACAGAGGCATCTAAACATTCTCCAATTACTCACATGGTAACACCTGCAAAATTCGACAAGCATTTTAATTCTCCATTTACTCATAAGAAGTGGATAAGAAATGGACTTTTGATCCTTAAAACTGAATTAGCTCCATGGCTTAGGTGCTACAATAAGCAGGCTATTCTTGTGAAGATCCTATACGCCATTAAACTTCGTTGACAAAAGTTATGACAAATGTAGGAATACCTGGTTCTTTTAGTTGATCCTATACCTGGTTCTTGCTGTAGCGCCTTGACAACAGTTACTGACAAGGCTTGCAGTTGATCCTATACGCCTTGTTCAGTTTTAATCTACTTTCTACCTTCAGACTGCTACTACTCCCCATGATCTGAATTCGGCTTTGCTAGAAATCAGTTGACTTAGACTTCGAAGTCTAAGTCGATACTATAATCCGTTGATTTTGCATCGAGATTCGTGCAAACAAATTTTTTTTTAGTCTTTTTTTCCTTCTTGCATACTATATTACTCGACTGAGACTTCACGAAGTCTCAGTCGACTGAGACCTAGACACACCCGCGAATTATCTGAATTAGCTCCACGGCTTAGGTGCTACAATAAGCAGGCTATTCTTGTGAAGATCCTATACGCCAATAAACTCCGTTGACAACAGTTATGACAAATGTAGGAATACCTGGTGTCAGTAGAAAGTAGATTAAATTGGAAACTGCAAGCCTTATCAGTAAGCCATTATGGTCTTTTGATCCTTAAAACTGAACTTTCCAGGTACAACATCAAGTCTTCATGAGTTTTGGACAAAATGTAAACGGAAGTAGCTACAACAGCCCACCAAACAAGCATAAGAACACCTGAACAACAAGCCAATAGAAACTAGAAATACAAGAACACCTGGTACTGATGGCAACATAGCAGTATATCAAAAAAACAGTGATCACCTTAATATGAGGAGCTTGACCCATAGTCTCATTTATTCCATACTGATGCCATACTGATGTTTTGATCATGACACCCAAAATTGGGGAGTAGACTGCCACGCCTTGATGAATAACAATAACCCATATTTAAATGCAAAATATGAAGGAACCTATAAGATCGAACAAAACCTGCACAGAGAACCAAACCAAATGATGATAAAGGTTTCATTGGTAATTACATCTAGGGGGAAAAAGGAGCTTCAGAAGGAATTTGCTGATAATTGTATTGGTTTTCACGACTTTTGGGAAGACCATGGGTGTTGGTAACATCTTGTATACTTTCGTTACCCTGAGAAGAAAATGGAAACTAATATAGCAGGAGTATAAGTGGATATATTTTTTATGGCGAGTATAAGCAGAAGTTGATATAATTGCTATGGTACGGCAGGAATGAGGTTCCATTTTAGACTTATTTACCAGATATTTGTACAGGAAAGAAGACTGCAGACAAAATGTTAGTAAGCATGTCATGTCATGCATGTGGCAAGTGTGTCTGTAGAAGTGGATATAATTGATATGCTACATCAGGAGTAAAGTTCGAAAGTAGATGTACTTACCAGTTACCAGATTGAAGTACAGGAAGGAACATACTGTGAGGCTAGAAGAATGTAAGGGAACTCCAAGGCATTGTCCTGCAGTGGATGGGAACAAACGAAATGTTATTGAGCAGGAATGCAGGAAAAGGGCAAAGTGGAAAAACACAAGAAAGTATGTTTGTGTTACCCTTGATTAGTCTATTGTGATTTTTTGGATGGTTCCCACTAATCCCCTGCA
This sequence comes from Elymus sibiricus, assembly GCA_039707655.1. Lineage (NCBI taxonomy): Eukaryota > Viridiplantae > Streptophyta > Magnoliopsida > Poales > Poaceae > Elymus > Elymus sibiricus. The sequence continues at coordinate 96,888,641 of CM077675.1, read as the reverse complement.
CTGCTGACTTAGCTCCTCGCTGCAGCCATATCTGACATGTAGCTCTTTCAGTGATTTGGGGAGGCCATCGCTGAACAATGACGAGATAGCTGGACAGTAGTGGATCGATAATGTCTTGAGGTTGGTAAGTTTGTGCAGCCCTGTAGGGAGTTGGCGAAGCCTGTCGAAATATGCAAACTCAAGTTGTTGGAGGGAGGAGAGGAGCTGAAGCGAGTCCTCTAGCTCCTTGCTGAAGCTGTCCATCCATTCATACCCGTACCCACAAAGTATCAGCTTGGTGAGGGAGGAAGAGAGGAAGCTGCATATGGGTGCAACAAGGAGTCCCGCTGTGTCGTCCGTGCAGAGCTCTCGCAGTGTGGGTGAAACAAGCTGTGTCTGCTGCTCTTCTCCTCCTTCAATGTCCTCCAAAGCCCAACCAGCAAAGAATAAGGGGCTGCGGCAGACATGTAAACCAATGAGCTGGCCCATGGTGGTAAGGAGAGACCTCAAGCCCTGACACTTCAGGTCCTCTCCACAATAATCCAATTCTAATCTGGTAAGAGAGGAGAGGTTTGAGAGGTGCTCCAGTGTCCCCATGCCTTCCACACCCCAAAGCTTCAGGAATTGCAGTGAGGAAGGGAAAACGTAACGAGAAAATGAGAAGGCGGACAGAAACTTTGGGGAAAACTTTATCGTTAACCTCTGGAGGGATTGCAAGGCTTGGAGCAATCCACCTCCAGGAAAAGCAGTTGGTGGATCCACCAGGACAAGCTCTGGGCAGTCAACAATGAGCAACTCCTGTAGTGAGTCGAAGAGATTAGCTGGGAAGAGCAGCACCCCATCATCCTCTTCCTCTTCCGCTACTGTTATTTCATCTTCCTCCATCTCTGATGCTCCTGATGTTGTTTGTTGCAGATCCACCCCCACTACCAACTGTTTTATGTTTCTACACTCAATTATTTCAAATTTGGAAAGCCTTGGGAGGTGGGGAAGGAGCAATGTGCATTCCTTCGCACTACTACCAAATGATTTCTCGATCCTGATATGCTCAACAGGGAGCTGCCATTCCACATCACCCTGACCTCCTAGTGGTCCAACCAGGCTAACTGACATTTCTACAATCATTGACTTCAGCGAGGTTAGCATCAGAAGGACCTTCAACCCCAGAGGTGGGCACCTCTCGAGTGTCAGCTTCTCAAGACTTGTTTCTTTATCGAAAACTAACACTTGGTCTATGCTATGCAAATCACCATCTCCAATAATTTCCAATTCTGCTCCGTCAGATGATTTTGAGTACGCAAACTCCTCTAGCATCTTTACACATTTCATCTTGACAGAATGCAGACTTTCGATCCAGGAGATGGGAATCACTGGCAAGAATTTGGGACAGTCATGTACCTCAAGCTCTTGTAGCTTGGGGAACCAATCTGGGGAAACAATGTGGTTTGAGAAAGGCAACCCCAATAGTTTCGGGCAATTCCTAATAACCAGAACTTGCAAAAGAGGGAACATATGAGCATCCGGTGGCAACAAGTCTCCACCAACAGAAGACTCTTCTTCAGTTGGGTAAACCCATTTTTCAAAACTTCCCAGGCCAATGAGTATAAGCTTTGTTAGCATGCAAAAGCTTTTCTCTATGATAAACTCCTTTGGTCTGGCAATATCCTCAAACCATAATTCACGAAGATCCCACGCCTTTCCTAAAGAAGGGAAAACTTCCCAAGAAACATCATACAGATAAAGTGATTGTAGAGCTTCAACAGCAAACTCATCACCCAGCCATGTTGGACAAGAAGGACCTCCATGCCCTCTAATGCACAACACTTGAAGATCTCCATGAGGTCGAAGGCTCTCAAGAACTACTGCTTCCACACCAGGCTGAACACTAGACTGCCCACTATCCCAGTCCAATGTTAACCGCCTCAAGTGGCTTCTCTCTATCAGTTCTGCTTGAGCTGCTTCTTCTTCTGTATCTATTTTCTCAAGGTTGTGGATGCCGAGCTCCCTTAGCTTGGTCAAATGCTTTAGTTGCTTTGGTTCAAACCCTTCAGTTTTTTTGTTGACTCGAAATACCTTTAACTCTTCTAAGAGTTTAAGTTTTCCCACATTACAAATATCAGAATAAAGCTGGTCATCACTTGGGACATAAAAATGGCACAATTTAACAAGGTTGCTCATGTCTTCGGGCAAATCACGACTGCCATCCCACAACTCAAGATCTAGAATCCTTAAATGATAAAATTTAGAGATGCTAAGTGGTAAATTCATCTGGCTCTGTTCTGTCCCTAGACATAGGTATCGTAGGTGGACTAGTCCTGAAAAGTTATGTAACATGGACTCCACGGGACAAAGCATGCTGGGCAAATGAAGAACACGAAGAGTGTTCACTTCCCCCAAAAAATCACCAAATATCTTGACAAAACCTTCATCCATTTCTCCAAATAACAACAATGTTTGCAAATCTTCAACCTTAAATCTTGTCTTCAATTCTTCCAATTCACTCTTTAACTTTTTACCAGACACTTCATTATATTTACCTAAATCATCTGTGCTTATAGACAGGTGACGGGTGGTTGCCTGAATCTCTACTGATCCAACACCAGGGAGACGTAAACTAAGACAATCATGAGATGCAACCTTCAAGGCCAAATCATGCAGTAGGTCATGCATAACATAACGCAAACCATAATTAGTTTCCTCTTCTCTGAAAAATCCATGGATGACTAACTCATTTAAATTGCTTTGACCTATGTCTTCAAATGTTTGGCTTTGTCCCGTAGGTATCAGAATATCTAGTCCGATCCATAGACTGATCAGCTCGTTGCTTCTGAAATGGCAATCTTCAAGAAACAATGAAGAATAGGCAAAACATTGTTGCAGATGGAAAGGAAGAAAGTCGTAGCTAAGCTTCAAGGCAGGCATAATTTCGTGGTCATCGGTTTGTTTCTCCCATCCTTTACTTTTTAGGACCATTTTCCAGTGACGCAAACTAAGGTCTTTACTCAGTAATCTACCGACCGTTTTTGCTGCAAGAGGGGAGCCCCTTAGTTTTTCCATTATCTTATCTCCAGTCTCAAGCAAAAAATGTTTATCTCTTGGATATTGCTCATCACCAAAGACAAATGCAAGGAATAACTTTCTAAACTCTTCAGATTCTAAACCATTCAGCTTTATTGAGTGGCCAGTTGTTTTAACCTTCAGTGCTATTGCTTGAAACCGAGTTGTCACAAAAATCATGGAACCCTTTTCTTGTGATTTATTGAGTGTCGATAATAATCTTCCCCAGTCATCCCCATTACTAATCTTCCAGATATCATCCAATACAAGTAAGAACCTTTTAGATTTTAATCTTTCTTCAATCAGCTCTTCAGTTGTACTGTCTTTTTCTCCATTTTCCACTTTAGGGGTACATGTTTTAATCTGTTCTAGCACCTTATCCAGATTGAAATTGAGTGAAACACATATCCAGATCTTGACTGGAAAATGATTCAACACTTGTTGGTTGCGATATACGTGTTGTATCAGAGTTGTCTTCCCTATCCCCCCCGAACCAACAACCGGAAGCACAGTTAGACCCTTGTCACAGTATTGACCCTTGGTGATATCATGTATGATGCTATTCATGACACAGTCCCTCCCGTACAATTTTGACTCATCAATTCGACCCTTGGTGGTAGGACGATTCTGGCCAATGTCTAGGACAGTTCTAGTGCCACAATGCATTAGAATCTTGCTAACCTCATTGCGCATAAGCTGCAGTTTCTCTACAATGTCCTTCATCCTTTGAGAGAAATCAACCCTACTGAACTCAAGCTTTGGTGTTTCTTGCTCATTGCCATGATCGTCATCACCAACATGTGGATGTGGGGAACATGAGCAGGGGAGGAGTTTACCGAGCTTTGGCATCCATCCGCTGACCTCACGATTGGCGTTGGAGGAATTGTTATGTGACCTCTGCCGGCGCTTAGCACGCTGCCAAGCGCAACAATTGACCAGTTTGCCAACAACTTTGGCGGTGTGGCGAGCATTGAGGGCAAGGTTATGGACAGAACCCTTGCCGTGCTCGTCGGCAGCCTCGTAGGTGTGATGGAGCTCGTCGTGGATGCGGAAGTAGTCCAGCTCGTCCAGCAAGTCTTCGGCATTGTGTGCCGAGTCCCGCAGCTTCTGCAGCAGCATCTCCATTGCCGGGCCTCCGAGCTCCTTGTGGGCAGCCTGCTCAAGCGTGGCCTTCACGAGCAGCAGCTCAGTGCTGAGGGCCTCGACGTTGGGACCAAAGCTATTGGTGGCTGCCCAAACCCCCAGCACGCCGTCGGCAACGGGGGCTAGCGCCTTGCCCACCACCCATTGCACCGCGCGGAGTGCCACGTACATCCCCATCAGATGCAGGGATGTACGACCTGCATCGATCCAGAAACCAAAGGGGGTCCAATCAAAAGTAAGAAATCCTGGAAAAGATAGTAGTACTAATTGCTATGGATGCCGATTGCTGGGGAGAGAGATCTGAGTTTGGTACCTGCAGGTGTCCGGCGCCGGGGTGATGTGGGAGAGGGTGGGGAAAGGGTGCTGCGGGCAGAGGCGGGGAGAAGGCGACTGGAGCGGCGTTGCCGGCTGGCGAGGCGGAGAGAAGAGGGGCGGAGGCGTCAAGCGTCGCCGGTGAGAAGAGAGCAACCGGCGGAAGTTAACGTGACTATGTGAGGGTTCAGCCCTCAAAACGGATTGGATGGCCCGCCACGTCACTGTGAGAGGCAAAAACAACCCTCCACAGTGTTCTCGTTTTCTTTGAGGGGGTCCAGAGTGTTCTTTGTGGGACCCGACGTTATGCAAAGCACCGCCCAACTCGTTCACACTACGTAGCTATATTTCTATAAGAAAAGATATTGCAGCCCGACCCGACACCCCTGGGTGCTCCCGTGCTCCAAACTCGGTATTACATTTTTAAATGTTTGAAAAAATTTAAAAGGATATTAATACATTCACACAACGTCATTGTATATTGTCATAAAATTTGAAATCAAAATTCGAAAGATAGCTCTAGAAACATATACTATATCACTAATCTCCCTAAGATTGAAGGCCTCACAATCAAATCAGTTGAGGTCTTTAATGGGAATTTGATCATCCGATTTTGATCGGGTCAACAATTTCTCAAACCCTCTCATTTAATTTTTCATACAATACATTATGCTTTCTAATTTTTAAATCTTCACAATTAACCGAGGCTTCAATTTAGACTTTAGTCACCGGATTTTGACCGGGTCAACAATTTCTCAAAGAGCTCTCTTATTTAATTATTTTAATTCTCTATGCTCCCTAATTTTAAAGCTTTTTCATTCGATTGAGGTGCTCAATTTTGAAATTGGTTTACGATTTTGATCGGGCCAACGATTTTTCAAATCAATCAGCAGCAACTGGTCTATAAAAACATATCAACCCCTCGCAGACTCCTATCACCCATAAAAAAAACGTCACCATGTGATACTATAGCACGAATATAGTACATGCAACCAATGATGAAAAAATATCCCCACAGAAATATGGGTTGATTAACGGATAACACAGAATCACACCGCGAAAGACCCACCAAATAACCGCATTATAAACAAACGTAAAACACACTCCATAGTCTCCCCGACCGGCCAAACTAAATAGTCCATCAGTTTCAAAATATAAGGGTTATTAGTTTTTGAAAAGTCAAATTTCTTTAATTTTGACCAAATTCAGAGCCAAAATATTGACATCCACAATATTAAACAAAAAAATGAAAATTCATTTCATGGTGAATCTAATAACATCGATTTGATATTATGAATTTTAATATATTTCTCTACCAATTTGATCAAACTTAAAGAGGTTTGAGTTTTCAAAAAAGTAATACACCATATATTTTGAAATAGAGTGAGTAAAGAAATTTAAGAATCACAACAAATTCAACGACGCAGCAAAGCGCACACAACCCTTCTAGTAAATGACAAATTCGACAGTAAATAGTACATAACATAAGTTGGGTTGTACAATTGACCCATTATCATATTGATGTCAAATTTCTCATTTTTGTATCTCGAGCAATGCTTTGAATTTTGATTTGAAGTTTTGTGACAATATAGATTGATGTTGTATAAATGTGCTAGATTTTTTTCAATTTTTTACGCGCATTTTAAATTGTGTGGAGCACCGGGAGCACCTGAAGGGTGGGAGGACCCGATACATTCCCCACCCTCACCCTATGCATTTACTGTTCGTCGTCTCCCCCAGCGAGGCTCACCCAAAAAAAGTGTAGATCCGGCGATTTCTTGCGAACCGCCACTTACCCCGTCGCACCCCATCCGCCGCCAGTATAATGATCGCCGTTCCCACCCCAGTCGCACCCCTCCTTTATCTCGAACAAGATCGCCGCACGGCTGCGTAATCCATGTAAGTAAATCAGCTTTTTGCGACCATCACAAATGTAGCAATAACAAGATCACTACATTTTTATCATAGGTCTTAATCCTCATAGATTCATAGACTCGTTGTTTCACCTAGTGTCGGTGTCAAAATCAGCAGATCTCGGGTAGGGGTCCCGAACTGTGGATCTTTGGTCGATGGGTAATAGGAGATTGGGGAGACAGTATTTACCCAAGTTCGGGCCCTCTTGATGGAGGTAAAAACCCTACGTCATGCTTTGTTTGTATTGATGACGGAGTACCGAATACAGAGTTGATCTACCTCGAGATCGTATGATGTGGTCTAAAACCCTAGCTAGGAGTAATGAGCTTAATGTGTTCTACGTTCTAAGACCCTCTGGTTTATATAGACACCATGGGTATCTAGGGTTGCACAATGCCGGTTACATCAGGAAAGGAATATGCCGAACTCATCATCGTATCCTTGGAGTATAAGTCACGGCCTGAGAGATTCCCATCATGGTTACGGCGTCATTATCTTCGGGCCTTCATTTGATGATCATAAAATGGCCCACTATCCGGCCCATAGAGATAAGCCGGCTACCCGAGGACCCCTTAATCCCGGACTCCCTCAGTAGCCCCCGAACTAGCCTCCAACACCGTAGTCCTGACTCCCAACAGCTTCCTGTGTTTACAGTCTTCGGCTTGTGGGGCGAGTTCCACTCCCTATCTTTATGCAACCGATGATAGTTCGGCCACCAAAGTCTTTCGAGCAACATAGGTGACTTAGCCCCGAAGGCCTACCATCCAAGTGTGAACAATGTTCTTCTCTGATAGCTCCTAGCGAAAGGTCGCGGCTGGTCATGAATATTGACCAGTCACACAAACTTGATCCGCGGTTCGAGGCAGTTTTTATTTTTCATCGGCGCGTCACATCAATATGGAGATCGTGCCACGCCTTTCCAGGGATATGGTTTATGATTTGGGTTATCCCATGCGTACATAAATGCACAACTTTATCGGGAAGTGGAGAGGACCGCGGTGCAATAAAGGGACTCTTGGTATTACAGCGGCTTATAAAAAGGAAACAACCACCACAGCCTTTGTACACTTCTCAAGTCCCCCATTGCCATCGTCTTCCCCAACCTTCTGCGCTCTAGGCTGCCAAGCTCCCTTCTTCCCCCCAAAACTCCTCAAAAACCCCTTTCCAATTCGGCCATGGCCGGAGCGGGTTCCAAGGGCAAGTGGGAGGCCTCCTGTGTCACTGAAAAGGACATTTTGGAGTTGAAACGCGTCGGCTACTTGTCGGTGAATATCGTTCATCGCGCCCCGGAGAAGAACCAAGTCGTACCCTCACCTAGAGAGGGCTAGAGGGTGTTGTTCATCCCCCACTTCCTCCGGGGCCTAGGTTTCCCCCCTCCACCCCTTCGTGAGGGGTCTGATGTTTTACTATGGGCTGGACTTCCATGATCTCCCTCCGAATTCTTTTATTCACATTTCTTCTTTTATTACTGTCTGCGAGGCCTTTCTTCGGGTCCAACCCCACTTCGGCTTATGGTTGAAGGTGTTCAACCTTAAGCCGAAGGTAGTTAGCAGCGAGCAGGCAGACTGCGGGGGAGTGATGATCAACAAACTTCCCTTGGTTCAATGGCCGAACGGTTCTTTCATAGATACCGTCAAGGTCTGGCAGCGGGAGTGATTCTACATCACTAAACCGCATGAAGAGGGGTGGGCGGCACCCTCCGGATTTAGATCCGATCCTCCCACCAGACTTGTTTCATGGACCAAGAAAGGGCTCGATTGGGGAGACATGGCGGAGGTAAAGACGCTACAAAGGTGTGTCTCTACCCTGGTGGAGAAGGAGATTGAGCTACCCAACGTCGTCCAGGTCATGCTCCACCGCCACCTTCTCCCCTGTCAACATCGGGCGGCCCCTATGTGGGATTATAGTTCGGACAACCCGGTCACTATGCAGCACTTCTTTCGCATCACCCACGAGAAGTTGTGGAAGGTGATGTTCAAGCCGCGAAAGAGCTGGCCTGCCGAAGAGGAGGACATCGGCATCGACGCCATGAACCCTCCCGGGCCGGTAATACAACATCATTTGTGTTCGGATCTTTCCCTTTGACAAGGCTCTCATCCCCTATTTTCTCCGTATTCACAGATCTGGCTAGAGAAATCCCAGTGGATCAACTGCCCGACGCTGCTGCCCGAGGGCCCCAGAACGCCCTTGCTGACGGCCATGCTGGTCGAAAAGCCGTACGCGGTGCCTAAGAAGAAGGAGGAGAAGAAAGAAGAGAAGAAGGAGACCCGAGTGAGTCTCCGCTCAAAGGGCCTCCAGGATACTACATCCGAGGAAACACATGCTCCTTCTAGTCTTGAAGGAGAGATGGAACAGGATGGGGAGGAAAGTGATTCCTCCCACATGAAGAAGAGGGCGGCGTCCAAAGACACCGAGTGGGATCTAGCTCTTGTCGCCCCGAAAAGACCATGCAGGCCCAAGGTGGCCTTGTTTGATGACCTCCCGGACTCCGACAAGGAGTCCAAGAATTTTGAAAGGGTTCCTGGAAGGACCCTCAGAGTCAAGCCCCAAGCGCAAAGGTATGAATCCGTAGACTACGGTATTTTTTCCTTCTCCAGGATTTTGCTATGAGCCGTATATATGCTTTTTTGCAGCCCACCGCGCGATCTCTCTGCTGACCAAACCTCAGAAGGGGACTCTCCGCCAGCCGATCTAGCGGAGAGTGGGACCGCATCCCATAACTACCTTCCCCCGACCACCGAGGAGGTAGTGCCCCAAAAGACCCTCCCCGAGCCAGACACAAGGGGCGGGGGTGATGATGCTATGGCTGAGGCTAACACCTCGGCCACCGAAGAGCAGGAGGGTGAATCCCTCCTGGTAAACAAGGAGGGAGAGCTCGGTCAACTTGGGCCTTCCTCGAAGTCAATTCCGGAGGCCTCTAAGCCTCCGGAGTCGTCTACTCCGATTTCTCCGAGGAGAGAAACCGTAACGCCGCGCCCGGAGCTGCCTGTAACAGAGCGGACTCAGATCAGGTGGACGGACTTGACGGAGGAGAGTTTACACAACTCCTCCATCGCCGAAGAACACCGCACCCTCCTGGGTGCGGCTTTGCAAGGCATTCAATCCGTTGACAGCGGATTGAAAGAAGCCTTTTGCAGCCTATTGGCGGGCTTTAAGGTAATTTGCAAAGTATCCCTTTTTCTTTTTTTATGAAGTAATCTTTAATTAATGGGTTTATAAGAAATCCCCATATTTAGTAGCCCCCGAGCCCTTTGTGAGTTTGAAAAACTCATGCGGGGGTCAAATAGTGCGGAAAGAGCACATAAAAATTTGGTTTGAAAATAAAGCGTAGCCCCCAGGACTCTGACAAGATGGAAGAAACAACCTGGCAGAGGGCTTTAAATCTGATAAATTAGGAGTCTAACGCATATGAATTATACATGCAGGCCTCATCTTGGACAGCAGCCCCCAACACCGTGGAATTGGCGGAGATGAATCGGAAGCTCAAGAGCTCCGAAGATGAGCTCGACCGCCTCAACAAACGGTTTGATGATGCATAGGGTAAGTCCAAACTGGACTGCTATCAGTATTATCCTCATTTTAGGTGAGGCATTATTGTTTTTATCCTGAAGAGCGGGGTATGTTCTATGACCACTGCAGTTGTCGACGCGGAGGTCGAGAAACTCAAGGCCGAGCTGAACGAGGAGAGGCAAGAGGTTGGCGAAAAGAGGGCGACGGCCGAACAGGCTGCAACCAATATGTTATCGGCAAAGTATGCAAGTGATAAGCTCGAGGCCGGGGTCGCCGAAGTGCAGTAAGAGCTCAAGGACGCCATCACCAAATGTGAGGTCCTTGAGAAGAAGAATAAGGATCAGTCTATCGAGCTTTCTTCGGTTGCCGCAACGATCCAGGAGGCGCGAATGGAAGCGCAAGGTTATCAGAAGGAACTCCACCAGATCAAGTGAATTGTGGCTGGTAAGCAATACTTACTGCAATGCCCCTTTGGCGAAAAAAGGTTCGTGTTGATCACCCAGGTGTGGCATTCTCCAGGCGCGTTTGTGGAACTTCCGAAGAGTGTGGTGGATGCGGTACGACACTATGCATCGCAGGAAGGAGATGCCGAGCATCGGCTGTTCTGGGCGCAATTTGAAGCCCCCGAGCAATCGTTCCTTGTCTCTGATCAGCTGAAACAACTGATGGAGTTGCATCGGATAGCCGAACCATCTATGAAGGACCTCTGCATCAGGCTATGGCCTACAGAGCCGTTGCCCAGTATCTATTTCGGCTTGGTGCAGAGGCTGATTGTTGCCGCGCCCCGGGCCGACACCCTGGTTCGTTCCGCCTGCACTGAGGGAGCTCGGATGGCCTTCGCGAAGACCATGGTGCACTGGCCGAAGTTAAAGCCGACCGAGATAGCTACCGGTCCTCTGCCGCCCGGGAAGTATCATAGGCGACCCGAGCTATATTTCCCTGCCATCATGGATGGTGCTAGGACGGTAGAGGCCTTATGCCCGGAGGTTGTAATTCTTGAGTGAAAGTACTATCTTATATTGATAGTTTAAACTTTGCATGGTATATGTCACGCTGTGCGTTGTTTAATTTTGACTCCTGTGTGGTTGTTTTAATTTGAAAGTTACCAATCGTCGGCTTCAACCCCCTTATAGATACTAGAAGGGGTGTTTTCAATATCCGCACTATTACCCTTAGCCAACGTCTTGGTGCCCTACAGGCAGTAGTGTGAAAGAAAACTAGGCAATCAGACTATGCGGCTTTAATGCTTTCACTTAACCTTAGGAGCTTGACTGTGGGGACTAAGTACTAGCCCCCTCTATGTTGAGGTGTTCGGATATACCGATGTAAAAAACCGCTATCACCTGGTTCGTATAACTCCGAATCCTTTGTTTAACACGGTGAACCTCCAGCTCTTGTTTTAGTTTAATACTTGTCATAGGATCGCAGATCGGTTCGCGCTTATTATGCTAGTCAGTTTTCGGCCTTCTCTACTGAGGTACTTAACCAGACAAACTAGAAGTACAATCGCAGTAGTTCTCTCTTTACCTTTCTAGCCGAACAAGCAGAAGATAAAAAGGCAAACACAGGAGTTGTCGGTCCCCTAGGACTGGGGGTGCCTAGGCCCGTCTGCCTGCGGCCCAAGACGCGAAGATTAACTCGAACACTAGGTGGGCCCACCCGTGGGCTTCAAGGAGCCGGGTCTCGCGAGAGCCAGCGCACGCGAGGCGACGTCGCCACCAAGCACTTCACGGGGTCCCCCCGCGAGGCTCCCCGCGGCGCCCTTGGGAGGCGGGTCCGCCTGGAGCTGACCGGGCTGGGCCCCGCAACTCCGTGCCCGCACTTGGGTGACGCGCGCCGTGCCAAACGGTGCCAGCAGCAACGCCAGCAGGCGCAGACGGCGAGGATCCCCTCTTTGGTGATAGAGGAGAGGCGCCAGCTCGCGGGTTCCCAAAGCATCCCCCAAAGGTTTCCTCTTCTGTGCAAGAAGACCAGGACCGAGGGCTCGGCAGGACGGGTGTCATCCCCGAGCCCACGAGTACGTCACGGCGGGGAACTTTAGCAGGCGAAGACCGCCTTTTGTCAAGATAAGCTGCAACCTTGACCCCTTTCAAAATGGCCGTTGTGGCAACCCTTCCCACCTGATATTTTCGGGGGAAGAGGACCAGGGCTAATATAAGGAGGGAACAGGCCCCCGTGGGGAGGGGAATCTCTTTGGTTGGGCAAGAACACGCCTTGTGCTCATCTTCCACCCGAAGCAATCCACCAAGCAGGAGTAGGGTTTTACACCACGAGGTGGCCCGAACCTGGGTAAACTCTGCGCGTCCTTGTTCATCTTCCATAGCTCAAACCGCCGAAGAGTCGCCGTGTGGTTGCGAAGTAGAGTAGGGCAGGAGAGCGAGCGCACCCCAGTGTTCGAACCTTCCTGGGTCTGCGGAGCCCTGATTCCGACATTTGGCGCGCCAGGTAGGGGTGCGCTGCAGCTCTCCAGCTTCATCTCCTCTCCACTCGCGCCGGCCCGATGGTTGACACCCGCCGCGCGCGCAAGGCGCTCAGCACCGAACGAGCGCCATGGCCCTCACCAAGCCGCGGACGAAGCCGTCGACGGCCGTGATGCTCGCGAGCGGCGGGACCGCTCGCGGCCCTCTGCGCGGCGAAGCAACCACCCTGTCGCGTCCTCTCGTCCCGCGTTCACGTGGGAGACCTGAACGCGCATGACGCGCTACTCATGGCGAGCGAGTTACTCCGACACCACCCGACGGACGGGGGCCACGACGCCTGGGCGGACCACATTGCCGAGCTCGTCACCGTCGCCAGGAGGGCTATGGCACCCTACCGCCCACTCCGGGCCCCGGTGCTGGAAGGAGGAAGTGTGGACGGCGGGCCTCCACCACCACCAGGCGGCGACCTGGTCAGGCCTTAGTCCGACGGGCCCAAGCAAGGCCCGCCTCACGCCGTCCTCCTTCTCCTCCGAGTCCCAGTGACCGGCTGTGGCCTGCAGGCCGGCCCTGGCGGCGATTCCCCCGGGGGAGGCGGCGGAATGTTCTGCGCTCACCACAACTTACACACCCACAACACGGGAGACTGTCGGGCGTTCAGGCCGTCCCATAGGGAGCACACCGGCCGGCGTCAGGGCCGCAGCATCGGCGGCGCCGGTCGCGGGGATGGCAGCAGTGGCAGCAGGAGGAACAACCGCAACAACAACCCTAACCAAGACCAACGTGAGCAGCCTCGCGGCGACGACGGGCACAGTCGGCCTCGGGAGGATGCCCGGCAAGGACGGCCCCACGTGGTCCACCCCCAGGACGTCGCGGCTCTGCCACCGTGAAAGCACAACATGCTCCCTTTGTGGTTTTGATAATTCATGACAACATACATTGTCTCTTGGACTAATACTTCTATCTAGTGTATCTCAGATAAAGTCCACAGAGAAGGTTGGCTAAGGATTGTGAAGAGTTTCCCCAAGAAGAAGAAGGAGAAGGAGAAGGAGGCGCGTGGCGACGTCACCACCAAGCACTTCACGGGGTCCCCCCGCGGTGCCCTCGAGAGGCGGGTCCGCCTGGAGCTGACTGGGCCGGGCCCCGCAACTCCGTGCCCGCACATGGGTGACGCGCGCCGTGCCAAACGGTGCCAGCAGCAGCGCTAGCAGTCGCGGATGGCGAGGATCCACTCTTTGGTGATAGAGGAGAGGCGCCAGCTCGCGGGTTCCCAAAGCATCCCCTAAAGATTTCCTCTTCCGTGCAAGAAGACCAGGACCGAGGGCTCGGCAGGACGGGTGTCACCCCCGAGCCCCCGAGCACGTCACGGCGGGGAACTTTAGCAGGCGAAGACCGCCTTTTGTCAGGATAAGCTGCAACCTTGTCCCCTTTCAAAATGGCCGTTGTGGCAACCCTTCCCGCCAGATATTTTCGGGGGAAGAGGACCAGGGCTAATATAAGGAGGGAACCGGCCCCCGTGGGGAGGGGACTCTCTTTGGTTGGGCAAGAACACGCCTTGTGCTCATCTTCCACCCCAAGCAATCCACCAAGCAGGAGTAGGGTTTTACACCGCGAGGTGGCCCGAACCTGGGTAAACTCTGCGTTTCCTTGTTCATCTTCCTTAGCTCAAACCGCCGGAGAGTCGCCGTGTGGTTGCAAAGTAGAGTAGGGCAGGAGAGCGAGTGCACCCCAGTGTTCGAACCTTCTTGGGTCTGTGGAGCCCCGATTTTGACAGGAGCCGGGCAGCCCAACTTTTTACCCAAGACATAATTCGGATCCAATGCATATAACGCAATATCCAAGATACTGACACACAAGAAAAAGGTGGTGTTGGGATGATGCTTGGGCGAGCTTAATGGTCGAGCCCCTTAGTCAATTAGCCGGCCGCAACTGAAAATATGTATCGAACTGGCTTGTTTTTGGTATGGCAGAGCGAAAAGAGAAAGAAGGAAAAAAGGGCTTATGCAATATGAATGACTGCCACATGACCGTAAAGATTGGTCTTTATTTCCAAAGTACTCTTGACGTTTTGTTCGTACACTCTTGTTTACCCAAGCAGCTGTTACAGATAAGCAAAGATAAATTTACAGGGAAAAGGTTTACACAGGACCTTGAAAGAATGGCTTGATGTCCTTTACTATGTCCTGCTGCACGTCTGCGCCTTTGTTCTCTTGAAGGGTGCTCCTTGAGAGGAGGTAGTGGTTGGCGAGCGGGTCTTTGCGAGAAAAGTCTTGAGAAGTTGCCGGATTGTGTGAGCTTGATGCTGCTGAATAGGTCCTTGATGGTACCTGATATTGCCCGAAGACATGTTTGACCATAGTTCGGTTGAGCCAAAAACTAAGCCTTTGGATGGAAGGTCCCCACAGCTGCCCATGGTATTTTAAGCGCTAAATTGTGCCTCCGAGGTACGTACCTTATGGGCCGCACTATAGGGGGTGTAGTCCTATTCGTGCGGAGCATGACAAGGCTCAAGGAGGTGAAACAGAGCTCGGGTCCGCTTACTTACCTTTCACGCCTTGACGGTAGACTGGGAGGTTGGCATCTCCTCCCCGAGCTGAACCTTGACTGCCAGAGCCATGGTGTGTTCTTCCGTTCGAAGAGAACGCTCCGTATTACCGCAGACCATAATGACCCCCTTGGGTCCGGACATCTTGAGCTTCATGTACGCGTAGTAGGGGACATCGTTGAAGCAGGCGAACACTGTTCGGCCAAGAAGTGCGTGATAGCCGCTGCGAAAAGGGACGATGTCAAAGATTAGATCCTCGCTGCGGAAGTTATCGGGCGAGCCAAACACCATTTCCAGAGTTATGGTGCCCAAACAGCGGGGCTCAAGGCCATGTATTATTCCTTTAAAGGCGGTGTTACTGGGTTTGGTCCTTGACGGATCGATACCCATTTTCTTCACCGTGTCTGCGTAGATAAGATTGAGGCTACTGCCTCCGTCCATGAGGACCCTCGTCAGGTGGTACCCGTCTACTATGGGGTCGAGTACCAAAGCCGTTGACCCGCCATGCCAAATACTCGTCGGGTAGTCAATGCTATAAAAGGTGATTGGGTACGCCAACCACGGGTTGAACTTCGGGGCTACAGGATCTAGGGCATAGACGTCCCGAAATGCGCGCTTCCTCTCCTTCTTTGGTATGTGTGTGACATAGATCATGTTCACAATTTTGACTTTGGGGGAGGGGGGATTGCTTCTGGCCTCCGTTATTCGGCCTGCGAGGTTCTTCGTCGTCCTCATTGCGGGCGCCCTTGCCATGATCCTCAGCCGCGAGTTTGCCTGCCTGCTTAAACACCCAACAGTCACGGTTGGTGTGAGTGGCGGGCTTGTCTTGGGTGTCGTGGATTTGGCATGGCCTCTCCATGATTTTATCCAACTGAGTAGGTCCATCCCTGTTCCCTTTAGAGGGTTTCCTCCGTTGTGGAGGCTTTGAATTACTGAATCCGGCATTTACTGTCGTGTCTTCGGTTTCGCCGCTGTTGTATTGACGTTTATTCTTATTGCGTCGTGGCCTCCCGTTGCCGTCCTGAACTTCAGAGGTACCGGGGTTTCCGGGAGGGTTGCCGCGACGGGCTCACCAGCTCTCCTCACCCGCACAGAAGCGAGTCATAAGCGAGGTAAGGGCTGCCATTGATCTTAGCTTATCCTGCCCGAGCTGGCAGGCTAGCCACTCGTCTCAGATATTGTTCCTAAAGGAGGCTAGCGCCTCGGCATCTGAGCAATCGACGATTTGATTTTTCTTGGTCAAGAATTGATTCCATAAGTGCCAGGATGACTCACAGGGTTGTTGGACGATGTGGCTCAAGTCATCGGCGCCCGGGGGCCGAACATAGGTGCCTTGAAAATTAGCTCGGAAAGCATCCTCGAGCTCCTCCCAACTCCCGATGGAGTTTTCGGGGAGGCTGTTCAGCCAATGCCGTGTTGGTCCTTTGAGTTTCAATGGTAGGTACTTTATAGCGTGGAGGTCATCTCCGCAGGCCATGTGTATGTGGAGAAGAAAATCTTCGATCCACACGGCTTGATCTGTTGTACCGTCATATGGTTCGATGTTTACGGGCTTAAACCCTTCGGGGAATTGATGTTGCATCACCTCGTCTGTAAAACACAGTGGGTGAGCGGCGCCCTTGACTCTTGCTACGTCGTGTTGGAGGTCGGATGGGAACCTGACCCGGTGATGTCCCCGAACTCTATCATTCTGGTCGAGCCAAGCCTGGTACCCATTCCTTCCAGCGGGAGTGTGCCCTCAGGATCCATAGATGGATCTTGTCTGGCCTGCGCCAACATTCAAGGTGTGTCGCAGGTCGAATGGGTCTTCGGGCTGCGCTGGCTCTTTCCTTCCTCCGCGGGGGTGATCGGGTTGCTCTCCAATTTTGGCAGCGGTCTTGTCCCATCCTCGTGGGGGGCGGTCCGGCTGTTTGTCCTGATTTTGTCTGGGGGGCGTGGGCTCGAAGGCCTCGTCATTGAATTCTGGCAGTAGATGGCGGTGCGGGTAAAGTTTGTCCTGACCTTGCCGTTCGTAGCGATACCCTTCTTCGGCAGCAAGGACTTGCATCCATCGGTCGTTGAGGGAGTCTTGCTCAGCTTTAATTTGCTGTTGTTTTATCTTGAGGCTTCAAGCGGTGGCTATGAGCTGCCGCTTGAATCATTCTTGGTCCAGCGGGTCTTCGGGGACGATGAAGTCCTCGTCTCCCAGACTAACCTCGTCCTCGGAAGGAAGGAGGTAGTTGCTGTCTTCGGAATCAGTGAGGTTGTCAGGCTTTTCTGGGTCTGTGTGCCCCTCCGGATTGTCGTGCTGCTGCTCGAGAGCAGCTGGGTCGGCGGGGTGTTCAGGGGTGTCCGATGTAGCATTTTCGGAGCCCGTATTGCCTTTTCTGCCCTTGCGTCCCTTGGGTTTTTTGCACTGACGCCGGGTTTTGAGTGGTTCATCGCCACTGTTTTTCATCGAGGTGTCGTCACTGCCCTTCTTTGGTGTGCCGTCGCCCTTATCACCAGGGGTGTCCACCATATACACATCATAGGTGGAGGTGGCGGTCCATCGTCCCATTACGAGAGGAGCAGCGGTGTCGACATCCGCATATGCGTCCTCGGCGTCATCAGAGGAGAAATCCAACACATCGGTTAAATCTTCGATGGTGGCTACTAAGTCGATGGTGGGTGGGAAACGAAATTCCATATGGCCGGCCCCGAGACCGATCTGACGATAGGTCGAGGTTGAGTCATCCGTAATTTCCAAGGTTTGGATCCAGGCTAGTGTCTTGTTCGACAGCGAGAGTTTGGCCGGACCAGCACTACCGCAGGATGGTCCAAAGACGACACATCAATCAGAGACCCTTCGACGAAGCTGTGTGAGATCCATCAATCACAAACGGTATAGTTCAAGCTCCGCTGCCAATGACGAAAACCGTGCGCGATAGAGGATCCATCAAATACGATTCAGAAAATAGTTGTGTGTGCGATCAACGGGAGACATAAATGGTTAACAAACTACATACTTGTGCGTAGTGCGGCATACAGTTCACTCGGGCAAACTGTTTGCGCTGATCCAGCAGAACACAATCAAGGTAGCCTAAGAAGGCGTGTGTGATACCCGGCAAATAGTTCATTCATCAGAATTGTTTGGGAAGACCAATAATAACCCAAACGATTCATCCTGACAACCGTGTGTGTTGTGGGTTGATGTCTACTACGCAACTTTATTCTTGTAGACTTTGTTGGGCCTCCAACCGCAGAGTTTTCTAGGACAATAGCAATTTTCCCTCAAGTGGATGACCTAAGGTTTATCAATCCGTGGGAGGTGTAGGATGAAGATGGTCTCTCTCAAACAACCCTACACTCAAATACAAGAAATCTCTTGTGTCCCCAACACATCCAATACAATGGCAAATTGTATAGGTGCACTAGTTCGGCGAAGAGATGGTGATACAAGTCCAATATGGATGGTAGATATAGGTTTTTGTAATCTGAAAATATAAAAACAGCAAGGTAGCAAGTAACAAAAGTGAGCACAAACGGTATTGCAATGCTTGAAAACAAGGCCTAGGGTCCGTACTTTCGCTAGTGCAATCTCTCAACAATGCTAATATAATTGGATCACATAACCATCCCTTAACGTGCAATGAAGAATCACTCCAAAGTTCTTATCTAGCGGAGAACATAAGAAGAAATTGTTTGTAGGGTACGAAACCACCTTAAAGTTATCCTTTCCGATCGATCTATTCAAGAGTTCGTACTAAGATAACATCAAGTTATCCTTTCCGTTCGATCTATCTAAGAGTTCGTACTAGAATAACACCATATGATACGCATCAACCAACTCTAATGTCACCTAGATACTCCAATGTCACCATAAGTATCCATGAGTTAATTATACGATACGCATCAAACAATTTCAGATTCATAATACTCAATCCAACACAAAGAACCTCAAAGAGTGCCCCAAGATTTCTACCGGAGAACGTAGGACAAGAACATGTATCAACCCCTATGCATAGATTACCCCAATGTCACCGCGGGAATCCGCAAGTTGAGTACCAAAACATATATCAAGTGAATCAATAGAACACCCCATTGTCACCACGGGTATCCGCATGCAAGACATATATCAAGTGTTCTCAAATCCATAAAAGTATTCAATCCGGTAACGAAATCTCAAAGGGAAAACTCAATTCATCACAACTAGATAGAGAGGGAAACACATCATATGATCCGACTATATTAACAAAGCCCGTGATACATCAAGATCGTGACATCTCAAGAACACGAGAGAGAGAGATTGAACACATGGCTACTGGTACATACCCTCAGCCCCGAGGGTGGACTACTCCCTCCTCGTCATGGCCTCCGCCGGGATGATGAAGATGGCCACCAGAGATGATCTACCCTCTCTGGCAGGGTACTGGAACGCCTCCAGATTGGTTTTTCGTCGATACAGAGAGTTGCGGCGGCGGAGCGGAGAGTCTAGGGGTTATTTTTGGTGGGTTTCCGAATATTTGGGAATTTATAGGCATCGGAGGCTGTGGAGAGGGGCCCCGTGGAGGGCACAACCCATCAGGGCGCGCCGGGGGCCCCCTGGTGGGTTGTGCTCTCCACAACCCGCCTCTCTGGCACTTCTTTGGCCCACTGGGTGTCTTCTGGTCCAAAACAGAATCTCCAAAAAGTTTCGTCATGATTGGACTCCGTTTGGTACTGATATTCTGCGAAGTAAAAAAACAAGCAAAACAACAATTGGCACTTTGGCACTATGTCAATAGGTTAGTCCCAAAAAATGATATAAAGTTGCTATAAAGTGATTGTAAAACATCCAAGAATGATAATATAACAGCATGGAACAAGCAAAAATTATAGATACGTTAGAGACGTATCAGCATCCCAAAGCTTAATTCCTACTCGTCCTCGAGTAGGTAAATGATAAAAACAGAATTTTTGATGTGGAAAGCTGCCTAACATGTTCATCATATTCTTTTCTTTTGTATAGCATGGACATTTGGACTTATAGATGGTTCAAAGCAATAGTCTAGTTTTAACATAATGACTTCAATACTCAAGCATGCCAGCAAGCAACCAAGTCTTTCAAAATATCAACACTAAAGAAAGTTATCCCTAGCCCATCATGCTCAATCATTGATCCATTCATGAAACACACTCAAATATTAGCTATGCCCAATGCTCAAGTACGATCATAGTGCCCCCTAGTTGGTGCTTATAAGAGAAGATGGAGACTCAAAGCAAAAATAAAAATTGCATAAAGTAAATAGATAGGCCCTTCGCAGAGGGAAGTAGGGATTTGTAGAGGTGCCAGAGCTCAAGGTTTAAATTGAGAGAGAAAAATATTTTGGGTGGCATGCTTTTCCTATCAACGAAAACGACAAAGTAGCTCACAATACCTTCCATGCTAGATATATCATAAGCGGTTCCCAAACAGAAAATAAAGTTTATTCCTTTTTCCACCAAACTTTCACTTTCCATGGCGGGCCGTATCCACGGTTGCCTTCCATACCAACACTTTCCAAGGAATTTATTATTTGACAACAAAAAGTATTTTTTTTCTTTTTCATTTCGGGAATGGGCATCCCTATTACCGCCGCACTCTCTTGCAATGACAAGTGAATAAACACTCATTTTGAGAATAACACATCTAGCATGGAAAAATGTTGGACACTCCCCACCGTTTCATGAGCGGTACGGGCACACAAAAAAGAAAATTTATTTTGAAAATTTAGAGATGTCACATACAAATTTGCTTGGAACGGCATGGAAATACCGCATATAGGTAGGTATGGTGGACTCATAAGGCAAAACTTGGTTTAAGGATTTTGGATGCACAAGTAGTATTTCTACTTATTACAAATGAAGGCTAGCAAATAGATTGGGAAGCAACCAAACCAAAAAACGAAAAATCACATAAGTGAGCATTGAACATAATTAACACCGAATAATGCACCATAAGTAGGATGTAACTTCATTGCATAACTATTGCCTTTCGTGCATGCATAGGGAATCACAAACCTTAACACCAATATTCCTACTAAGCATAATTACTCACTAACATGACTCACATATTACTATCATCATGTTTGAAAACTATTACAAGGAATCAAGTTTAATTTGTCCAATGATCTTCATGAAAGTTTTTATTATATCCTCCTTGGATATCTATCACTTTGGGACTAGTTTCATGTATTGCCATTGTGTTTTGACAAGCTCAACCAAATTTAAATGAAGCACATGAGCATAAAGATTTCATCTCTCAAAAAGGTATAAGTGAAGCATGAGAGGATTTCTTCAAAATTTACTAACTCTCAAAAGATATAAGTGAAGATCAATGAGTAGTCAAACAATTAAGTAGCTATGTGAGGACTCTCTCTCTCAATAAAGATTTTCAGATCTGAGTATTTTATTCAAACAGCAAACTATACAAAAATAGAACTCCAAGACTAGCACATATCATGTGGAGAAATAAATATTTAGGCTCAACATAGGCTAACCGATAATTGTTGATGAAGAGAGGTGGGATGAGAAGCATCCCCAAGCTTAGATGCTTGAGACTTCTTGAAATATTTACTTGGGGTGCCTTGGACATCCCCAAGTTTGAGCTTTTGTATCTCGTTCAATCCTCTCATATCCCGGTTTCACCTATTCTCAAAACCTTCATCCACACAAAACTCGAAAAGAACTCGTGAGATAGGTTATTACACATAAGAACAAATCAACACTTCATGTACTGCCAAGACAAGTTTCACAATAATTTTCAAACATAATCTACTGTTTACTATCATTTCCACAATTTATATCTACCAATATAGGCTATGGAAACTATAGGATAAGTAGATAACAAAACTATGACAGCAATCTGTCCAAACAGAACAGACTGTAGCAATCTATTAAACTAGTGTACTTCTGTAACTCAAAAAATTATGAAAATTTAGAACATGCTAAATAATTTATATGACAACTCTGTGTAAATATTTCAGAAACTTTCCACGTTCCAGTAAAATATGAAAATTCAAAATATACAGCAAAAGTTTCTGTTTTTACACAGCACACATCAAAACATGCAATGCAAGCATCCTAAGACAATTCTTGGAACTTTTTATTGAAAAACAAGATTATAAATAACACCTAACAGAAAATAACAAAATAAAATGACACTCCAAGCAAAACTCATATTATGTGACGAATAAATATATAGCTCTAAGTAAGATATACCGATAATGTTGAAGACGAAAGAGGGGATGCCTTCCGGGGCATCCCCAAGCTTAGGCGCTTGAGTCTTCCTTGGATATTACCTTGGGGGTGCCTTGGGCATCCCCAAGCTTAGGTTCTTGTCACTCCTTATTCTCCTCATATCGGTGTCTCACCCAAAACTTGAAAACTTCAATCACAGAAAACTTAACGGAACTTCGTGAGATGGGTTAGTATAATAAAGATAAATCATTCACTTAGGTACTGTCAAGACAAGATTCAGAATTGTTCCCACATGATACCTACTGTATTCTACCATTCCCATAATTTATACCACTAAATATAAGCTATGGAAACACTAAAACAAGCACACTATGCATGCAAAACAGAATCTGTCAAAAACAGAACAGTCTGTGAAGATCTGTAGTGTAACCATACTTCCCTGTCTCTAAAAATTCTGAAAAATAAGGAAAACCTGAAGAATTGGTATATGAATACTGTGTAAAAATTTCATATCATTATAACTCTCCAGTAAAAAAATGAAAATTCCTGTACTGGAGTCAAAAGTTTCTGTTTTGGTTCAACATGAATTCTACTCATCTTGTGAGTCATCCCAAAGGCTTTGCTTGGCACTTTATTGAAATAAAAGACACAAAACATGATTAATACAGTAGCTTAATCATGTGAAAACTCAAAAACAGAAAGTAAAAGTGTTGGGTTGTCTCCCAACAAGCGCTTTTCTTTAATGCCTTTTAGCTAGGCATGATGATTTCAATGATGCTCACATAGGAATAGTAATTGAAACATGCAAGAGAGCATCATGAATCTCATGACAAGCACATTTAAGTCTAACCCACTTCCTATGCATAGGGATTTTGTGAGCAAACAATTTATGGGAGCAAGAATCAACTAGCATAGGAAGGCAAAACAAGCATAACTTCAAAACTTTGAACACATAGAGAGGAAACTTGATATTATTGCAATTCCTACAAGCATATGTTCCTCCCTCATAATAATTTTCAGTAGCATCATGAAGGAATTTCACAACATAACTATCACATAAAGCATTATCTTCATGATCGACAAGCATAGAAAATTTGTCACTCTCCTCATAAGCAATTTTCTTCTCATTCATAATAGTGGGAGCAAACTCAACAAAATAACTATCATGAGATACTTGATTGACATAACCACTTTGAATATTAAAATCATGATGACAAGTTTCATGGTTACTATCACTCTTTATAGCATACATGTCATCATCATAATCATCATAGATAGTAGGCATGTCATTATCATAACAAATTTGCTCATCAAAACTTGGGGGACTAAAAATATCATCTTCATCAAATATAGCATCCCCAAGCTTGTGGCTTTGCATATCATTAGCATCATGGATATTCAGAAAATTCATACTAGCAATATTGCAATCATGCTCATCATTCATGGAACTCTCATTAAGTATTTTCATAAATTCTTCCTCTACCAATTGAGCACAATTTTCCAAACCATCATTTTCACGAAAGTCATTAAAAAGACGAACCAATTGATGCAACCTAAACTCCATTTTTTTGTAGTTTTCTTTAATAAAACTAAACTAGTGAAAAACAAGAAACTAAAAGATTTAATTGCAAGATCTAAAGATATACCTTCAAACACTCACCTCCCCGGCAACGGCGCCAGAAAAGAGCTTGATGTCTATTACGCAACTTTATTCTTGTAGACTTTGTTGGGCCTCCAAGCGTAGAGTTTTGTAGGACAGTAGCAATTTTCCCTCAAGTGAATGACCTAAGGTTTATCAATCCGTGGGAGGTGTAGGATGAAGATGGTCTCTATCAAACAACCCTGCAATCAAATACAAGAAATCTCTTGTGTCCCCAACACACCCAATACAATGGCAAATTGTATAGGTGCACTAGTTCGGCGAAGAGATGGTGATACAAGTGCAATATGGATGGTAGATATAGGTTTTTGTAATCTGAAAATATAAAAACAGCAAGGTAGCAAGTAACAAAAGTGAGCACAAACGGTATTGCAATGCTTGAAAACAAGGCCTAGGGTCCGTACTTTCGCTAGTGCAATCTCTCAACAATGCTAATATAATTGGATCACATAACCATCCCTCAACGTGCAACGAAGAATCACTCCAAAGTTCTTATCTAGCGGAGAACATAAGAAGAAATTGTTTGTAGGGTACGAAACCACCTTAAAGTTATCCTTTTCGATCGATCTATTCAAGAGTTCGTACTAAGATAACATCAAGTTATCCTTTCCGTTCGATCTATCTAAGAGTTCGTACTAGAATAACACCATATGATACGCATCAACCAACTCTAATGTCACCTAGATACTCCAATGTCACCACAAGTATCCATGAGTTAATTATACGATACGCATCAAACAATTTCAGATTCATAATACTCAATCCAACACAAAGAACCTTAAAGAGTGCCCCAAGATTTCTACCGGAGAACGTAGGACAAGAACGTGTATCAACCCCTATGCATAGATTACCCCAATGTCACCGCGGGAATCCGCAAGTTGAGTACCAAAACATATATCAAGTGAATCAATAGAACACCCCATTGTCACCACGGGTATCCACATGCAAGACAAATATCAAGTGTTCTCAAATCCAATATTCAATCCAACATAACGATATCTCAAAGGGAAAGATTCAATTCATCACAACAAGGTAGCAGGGGAATAACATCATGTGATCCGACTATATTAACAAAGCCCGTGATACATCAAGATCATGACATCTCAAGAACACGAGAGAGAGAGATTGAACACATAGCTACTGGTACATACCCTCAGCCCCGAGGGTGGACTACTCCCTCCTCGTCATGGCCTCCGCCGGGATGATGAAGATGGCCACCGAAGATGGATTCCCCTCTCTGGCAGGGTACTAGAACGTCTCCAGATTGGTTTTTCATCGATACAGAGAGTTGCGGCGACGGAGCGAAGAGTCTAGGGTTATTTTTTGGGGTTTCCGAATATTTGGGAATTTATAGGCATCGGAGGCGGTGGAGGGGGTGCCCGAGATGCCCATCCTCCACCAGGCCGCGCCAGGGGGCCTCTGGCGCGCCCTGGTGGAGGATGGCCACCCTGGGCCCCCTCTTCTGGTGTTCTTTGGCCCATCTTCTTTCTTCTGGTCCATAAAAAATCCACAAAAATCCCCGCAGTGTTTGGGCTCCGTTTGGTACTGATTTTCTGCGAAGTAAAAAACAAGCAAAAACAGCAACTCGCACTTTGGCACTATGTCAATAGGTTAGTCCCAAAAAATGATATAAATTTGTAATAAGAAGGCCTAGGGTCCGTACTTTCGCTAGTGCAATCTCTCAACAATGCTAATATAATTGGATCACATAACCATCCCTCAACGTGCAACGAAGAATCACTCCAAAGTTCTTATCTAGCGGAGAACATAAGAAGAAATTGTTTGTAGGGTATGAAACCACCTTAAAGTTATTCTTTCCGATCGATCTATTCAAGAGTTCGTACTAAGATAACACCATATGATACACATCAACCAACTCTAATGTCACCTAGATACTCCAATGTCACCACAAGTATCCATGAGTTAATTATACGATACGCATCAAACAATTTTAGATTCATAATACTCAATCCACACAAAGAACCTCAAAGAGTTCCCCAAGATTTCTATCGGAGAAAGTAGGACAAGAACGTGTATCAACCCCTATGCATAGATTACCCCAATGTCACCGCGGGAATCCGCAAGTTGAGTACCAAAACATATATCAAGTGAATCAATAGAACACCCCATTGTCACCACGGGTATCCGCATGCAAGACATATATCAAGTGTTCTCAAATCCATAAAAGTATTCAATCCGGTAACGAGATCTCAAAGGGAAAACTCAATTCATCACAACTAGATAGAGAGGGAAACACATCATATGATCCGACTATATTAACAAAGCCCATGATACATCAAGATCGTGACATCTCAAGAACACGAGAGAGAGGGAGATTGAACACATAGCTACTGGTACATACCCTCAGCCCCGAGGGTGGACTACTCCCTCCTCGTCATGGCCTCCGCCGGGATAATGAAGATGGCCACCGGAGATGATCTACCCTCTCCGGCAGGGTACTGGAACGCCTCCAGATTGGTTTTTCGTCGATACAGAGAGTTGCGGCGGCGGAGCGGAGAGTCTAGGGTTATTTTTGGGGGTTTCCGAATATTTGGGAATTTATAGGCATCGGAGGCGGTGGACAGGGGCCCCGTGGAGGGCACAACCATTCAGGGCGCGCCGGGGGCCCCCTGGCGCGCCCTGGTGGGTTGTGCTCTCCACAACCCACCTCTCTGGCACTTCTATGGCCCACTGGGTGTCTTCTGGTCCAAAAAAAAATCTCCAAAAAGTTTCGTCGCGATTGGACTCCGTTTGGTACTGATATTCTGCGAAGTAAAAAAACAAGCAAAAACAACAACTCACACTTTGGCACTATGTCAATAGGTTAGTCCCAAAAAATGATATAAAGTTGCTATAAAGCGATTGTAAAACATCCAAGAATGATAATATAATAGCATGGAACAAGCAAAAATTATAGATACGTTGGAGACGTATCTGTTGGAAATATGCACTAGAGGCAATAATAAAGTGGTTATTATTATATTTCCTTGTTCATGATAATCATTTATTATCCATGCTATAATTGTATTGATTGGAAACTCAATTGCATGTGTGGATACATAGACAACACTGTGTCCCTAGTATGCCTCTAGTAGACTAGCTTGTTGATCAAAGATGGTCAAGGTTTCCTGGCCATAGACATGAGATGTCATTTGATAACGGGATCACATCATTAGGAGAATGATGTGATGGACAAGACCCAAACTATGAACGTAGCATATGATCCTGTCAGTTTATTGCTATTGTTTTCTGCATGTCAAGTATCTGTACCTATGACCATGAGATCATGCAACTCACTGACACCGGAGGAATACCTTGTGTGTATCAAACGTCGCAACGTAACTGGGTGACTATAAAGATGATCTATAGGTATCTCCGTGGGTGTCTGTTGAGTTGGGATGGATCAAGACTGGGATTTGTTACTCCGTGTGACGGAGAGGTATCTCAGGGCCCACTCGGTAATACAACATCACAATAAGCCTTGCAAGCAAAGTGACTAAAGAGTTAGCCAAGGGATCTTGTATTAAGGAACGAGTAAAGAGACTTGCCGGTAATGAGATTGAACTAGGTATAGAGATACAGACGATCGAATCTCGGGCAAGTAACATACCGAAGAACAAAGGGAACATCATACGAGATTAACTGAATCCTTGACATAGAGGTTCAACCGATAAAGATCTTCGTAGAATATGTAGGAGCCAATATGGACATCCAGGTCCCGCTATTGGTTATTGACCGTAGAGGTGTCTCGGTCATGTCTGCATAGTTCTCGAACCTGCAGGGTCTGCACACTTAAGGTTCGGTTCCGTTTCGGTATAGGTGAGTTATGTATGTTAGTGACCGAAGGTTGTTCAGAGTCCCGGATGAGATCCCGGACGTCACGAGGAGCTCCGGAATGGTCTGAAGGTAAAGATTGATATATAGGAAGTCCCATTTTGGTCACCGGAAAAGTTTCGGGTAATTCCGGTAATGTACCGGGGGTGCCGGGAGGGTTCCGGAGGGCCATCGGGAGGGGCCACTCACGCCGAGAAGGCCATGTGGGCCTTAGGGGTGGCGCACCAGCCCTTAGTGCGCTGGGAAAGCCAGCCCCTAAGGGCCCATGCGGCTAGGGTGAGGGGAAAGGAAAAAAAAACCCCAAGTGGGGAAGGGAAACTCCAAGTAGGAAAGGAATCCTACTTGGAGTAGGATTGGAGGTGGACTCCTCCACCTCCTCCTGGTTCGGCCAACTCCTAGGAGAAACCCTAGGGGCGCCAGCCCTTCCCCTCCCTCCTATATATACTAGAGGGCAGAGAGGGCCAAGACCCCAAGCCACGGTGCCGCCCTCTCTCCCCAATAGATCGTCTCCTCTAGTTTTCGACAGTGCTTAGGCGAAGCCCTGCCGGAATAGTTCCACCACCATCGCCGCCACGCCGTCGCGCTGCCGGCGAACTCGTCTACCTCTTGCTGGTTCAAGAAGGCGGAGATCGTCATCAAGCTGTACGTGTGCTGAACGCTAAGGTATCATCCGTTCGGCGCTAGATCGGGACGGATCGCGGGACGACTGCGATTTGGATCGCGAAGACGTTCGACTACACCAACCGCGTTTCTTAACGCTTCCCGCTTAGCTATCTACAAGGGTATGTAGATCCACTCTCCCTCTCGTAGATGCTCATCACCATGGATAGATCTTGCGTGTGCGTAGGAAATTTTTTGTTTCCAATGCAACGTTCCCCAACAGTGGCATCATGAGCTAGGTCTATGCGTAGATGAGATCACGAGTAGAACACAAAGGAGTTTGTGGGCGTTGATGCTCAGATTGCTTCCTCCCTTGGTCTTTTCTTGATTCAGTGGTATTGTGGGATGAAGCGGCCCAGACCAGCCTTACTCGTACGCTTACGAGAGACCGGTTCCATCAACTGACATGTGACTTTGTTGCATAAAGATGGCTGGCGGGTGTCTGTCTCTCCCACTTTAGTTGGATCGGATTCAATAAAGGCGGTCCTTGAGAAGGTTGAATAGCAATTTGTGTATCACCGTTGTGGTTTTTTGCATAGTTAATAATCGTTCTTGCTAGATACCCGTAGCAGCCACGTAAAACATGCAACAACAATTAGAGGATGTCTAACTTGTTTTTGCAGGGTATGTTGTGATGTGATATGGCCAATTACATGATGAGATATATGTGATGTATGAGATGATCATGTTTTGTATAGAATATCACGACTTGCATGTCGATGAGTATGGCAACCGGCAGGAGCCATAGGGTTGTCTTTAATTTATTTTCGCCGTTTTGCTTTACTTTATCGCTATGAGTTAGCAATAGTCGTAGAAGCAACAGTTGGCGTGACAACCTCATGGCAACACGTTGATGGAGATCATGGTGTCATGCCGGTGACGATGGAGATCATGCCGGTGCTTTGGAGATGGAGATCAAAAGCACAAGTTCATGGCCATATCATGTCACTTATGATTTGCATGTGATGTTAATCCTTTTATGCATCTTATTTTGCTTAGGACGACGGTAGCATTATAAGGTGATCCCTCACTAAAATTTCAAGATAAAATTGTGTTCTCCCCGAGTGTGCACCGTTGCGAAAGTTCGTCGTTTCGAGACACCACGTGATGATCGGGTTTGATAGACTCTACGTTCGCATACAACGGGTGCAAGCCAGTGTTGCACATGCGGAACACTCGGGTTAAACTTGACGAGCCTAGCATGTACAGACATGGCCTCGAAACACAAGAGACCGAAAGGTCGAACATGAGTCATATAGTAGATATGATCAACATGAAGATGTTCACCATTGAAACCACCTCATCTCACGTGATGATCAGACTTGAGTTGGTGAATTTGGATCATGTGACACTCGAATGACCAGAGGGATGTCAATTTGAGTGGGAGTTTTTTTAAGTAATATGATTAACTAAACTCATTTTCTTGAACAATAGTCTAAGTTGTCTTTGCAAAATTGATGTTGTAGATCAATGGCTCGCGCAGTAGCACCCCTGAATTTCAATGCATTCCTAGAGAAAGCTAAGTTGAAAGATGATGGAAGTAACTTTGTAGACTTGGCCCGTAATCTAAGGATTATCCTTACGGCTTCCCAAAAGGCTTGTGTCCTTGATGCACCGCTTGGTGAACCACCCGCTTCAGTAGAGTCTGCAGACGTTGCGAACGCCTGGTAGACATGTTCTGATGATTACTCAATAGTTCAATGTGCAATGTTGTATGGCTTAGAACCGGGACTTCAAAGATGTTTTGAACGTCATGGAGCATATGATATGTTCCAGGAGTTGAAGTTTATCTTTCAGAAGAATGCCCGGATCGAGAGGTATGAGACCTCCGATAAGTTCTATGCTTGCAAGATGGAGGAGAACGGGTCTGTCAGTGAACACATACTCAAAATGTCTGGGTATTCCACCCATCTGGCTGAATTGGGGATGCTCCTTCCTCCAGAGGCGATCACTGATAGAGTTCTTCAATCACTTCCACCTAGCTACAAGAGCTTCGTGTTGAACTATAACATGCACGGGATGAACAAGTCAGTCGCCGAGCTATTTGCGATGTTGAAAGTCGCTGAGTCTGAGATTTAGAAGGAGCATCAAGTGTTGATGGTCAATAAAACCACTAGTTTCAGGAAGAATGGCAAGGGTAAGAAGGGTAACTCCAAGAAGAGTGGCAAAGCAGTTTCCCCTCCCATGAAGAAACCCAAGGCTGGACCCAAGCCAGAAATGGAGTGCTTTCATTGCAAGGGAACTGGTCACTGGAAGCGGAAATGCCCCAAGTATCTGGCTGACAAGAAGGCGGCCAACACCAAACAAGGTATATATGATATACATGTTATTGATGTGTACCTTACCAACTCTCGTAGTAGTGCCTGGGTATTTGATACCGGTTCGGTTGCTCACATTTGCAACTCAAAACAGGAACTGCGGAATAGACGAAGGCTGGCAAAGGACGAAGTGAGATGCGCGTGGGAAATGGTTCCAAGTTTGATGTGATCGCCGTCGGCACGCTCGCTCTTCGATTACCATCGGGATTAGTGATGAACCTGAATAATTGTTATTTAGTGCCTGCGTTGAGCATGAACATTATATCTGGATCTTGTTTATTGCGAGACGGTTACTCATTTAAATCAGAGAATAATGGTTGTTCTATTTATATGAGTAATATCTTTTATGGTCATGCACCCAATGTGAGGGGTTTATTCTTATTGAATCTCGATAGTGATGATACACATGTTCATAACATTGATGCCAAAAGATGTAGAATTGATAATGATAGCACCACTTTCTTGTGGCACTGCCGCTTAGGTCATATTGGTGTAAAACGCATGAAGAAGCTCCATGCTGATGGACTTTTGGAGTCACTTGATTTTGAATCACTTGACACATGTGAACCATGCCTCATGGGCAAGATGACTAAAACCCCGTTCTCTGGAACAATAGAACGGGCAAGTGACTTGTTGGAAATCATACATACTGATGTGTGCGGTCCGATGAGCATTGAGGCGCACGGTGGTTATCGTTACTTTCTCACCTTCACTGATGAATTAAGTCGATATGGGTATATTTACTTGATGAAACACAAGTCTGAAACATTTGAAAAGTTCAAGCAATTTCAGAGTGTAGTTGAGAATCATCGTAACAAGAAGATTAAATTCCTATGATCTGATCGGGGAGGAGAATATCTGAGTTATGAGTTTGGCAATCACTTAAGACAATGTGGAATTGTTTCACAATTAACACCGCCTGGAACACCACAGCGTAATGGTGTGTCTGAACGTAGTAATCGAACCTTATTGGATATGGTGCGTTCTATGATGTCTCTTGCCGATTTGCCACTATCGTTTTGGGGTTATGCATTAGAGACAGCTGCATTCACTTTAAATAGGGCACCATCGAAATCCGTTGAGACGACGCCATATGAACTGTGGTTTGGCAAGAAGCCAAAGTTGTCATTTCTTAAAGTATGGGGATGTGATGCTTATGTCAAAAAGCTTCAGCCTGAAAAGCTGGAACCCAAAGCGGAGAAATGCATCTTCATAGGGTATACCTTCTATCTCAGATCCGAAGGCAAAGTGTTTGTTGCTAAAAATGGAACATTTCTTGAGAAAGAGTTTCTCTCGAAAGAATTGAGTGGGAGGAAAATAGAACTTGATGAGGTTGTTGAACCTTTACTTCAACTTGAGAGTAGTGCAGCGCAGAAAGATGTTTCTGTAGAGCCTACATCGGTTGAAGAGGAAGTTAATGATGATGATCATGAAGCTTCGGATCAAGTTGCTATCGAACCTCGTAGGTCGACAAGGACGCGTACTGCTCCTGAGTGGTATGGCAACCCTGTCTTAGAGGTCATGTTGTTGGACAACGATTAACCTACGAGCTATGGAGAAGCGACGATGGGACCGGATTCTGAGAAATGGTTAGATGCCATGAAATCCGAGATGGGATCCATGTTTGAAAACAAAGTATGGGCTTTGGAAGTATTACCTGAAGGGCGAAAGGCCATTCAGAACAAATGGATCTTTAAGAAGAAGACGGACACGGACGGTAATGTCACCGTCTATAAAGCTCGACTTGTGGAAAGGGTTTTTCACAAGTTCAAGGAGTTGACTACGATGAGACCTTCTCACCCGTAGCGATGCTTAAGTCCGTCAGAATCATGTTAGCAATAGCTGCATTTTTCGATTATGAAATTTGGCAGATGGATGTCAAAATAACGTTCCTTAACGGTTTCCTTAAGGAAGAGTTGTATATGATGCAACCAGAAGGTTTTGTCGATCCAGAGAATGCTGACAAAGTTTGCAAACTCCAGCGATCCATTTATGGAATGGTGCAAGCATCTCGGAGTTGGAATCTTCGCTTTGATGAGGTGATCAAAGCATTCGGGTTTATACAAGTTTACGGAGAAGCTTGTATTTACAAGAAAGTGAGTGGGAGCTCTATAGCGTTTCTAATATTATATGTGGATGACATATTGCTGATTGGAAACAATATAGAAATGTTGGAAAGCGTGAAGGAATATTTGAACAAGAGTTTTTCAATGAAGGACCTAGGAGAAGCTGCTTTCATATTAGGCATCAAGATCTATAGAGATAGATCGAGACGCTTAATAGGACTTTCACAGAGCACATACCTTGACAAAGTTTTGAAAATTTTCAAATTGGATCAGTCCAAGAAGGGGTTCTTGCCTGTATTGCAAGGTGTGAAGTTGAGTAAGACTCAATGCCCAGTGACTGCAGAAGATAGAGAAAAGATGAGTGTTGTCCCCTATGCTTCAGCCGTAGGCTCTATCATGTATGCAATGTTGTGCACAAGACGCGATGTCAGCCTTGCCATAAGTATGGCCGGAAGGTTTCAAAGTGATTCAGGAATGGAACACTGGACGGCGGTCAAGAATATCCTTAAGTACCTGAAAAGGACTAAGGACATGTTTCTCGTTTATGGAGGTGATCAAGAGCTCGTCGTAAAGGGTTACGTCGATGCAAGCTTTGACACTGATCCGGATGACTCTAAGTCTCAAACCGGATACGTATTTATTCTCAATGGGGGTGTGGTAAGCTGGTGCAGTTCCAAGCAGAGCGTGGTAGCTGATTCTACATGCGAAGCGGAGTACATCGCTGCCTCGGAGGCGGCGAAGGAAGGTGCCTGGATGAAGGAGTTCATGATAGATCTTGGAGTAGTGCCCAGTGCACTAAACCCATTGACTCTGTTCTGTGACAACACTGGTGCCATTGCTCTGGCCGAGGAACCAAGGTTTCACAAGAGGACCAGACACATAAAGCGACGTTTCAATTTCATCCGCGATTACATCAAGGAGGAGGACATAAATATTTGCAAAGTGCACACGGATCTGAATGTCGCAGACTCGATGACTAAACCTCTTCCAAGGGCTAAACATGATCAACACCAGAACTATATGGGTGTTAAATTCAATACAATGTAAATCACATAGTGATGTGATCTAGATTATTGACTCTAGTGCAAGTGGGAGACTGTTGGAAATATGCCCTAGAGGCAATAATAAAGTGGTTATTATTATATTTCCTTGTTCATGATAATCGTTTATTATCCATGCTATAATTGTATTGATTGGAAACTCAATTGCATGTGTGGATACATAGACAACACTGTGTCCCTAGTATGCCTCTAGTAGACTAGCTTGTTGATCAAAGATGGTCAAGGTTTCCTGGCCATAGACATGAGATGTCATTTGATAACGGGATCACATCATTAGGAGAATGATGTGATGGACAAGACCCAAACTATGAATGTAGCATATGATCATGTCAGTTTATTGCTATTGTTTTCTGCATGTCAAGTATCTGTTCCTATGACCATGAGATCATGCAACTCACTGACACCAGAGGAATACCTTGTGTGTATCAAACGTCGCAATGTAACTGGGTGACTATAATGATGCTCTACATGTATCTCTGAGGGTGTCTGTTGAGTTGGCATGGATCAAGACTGGGATTTGTTACTCCGTGTGACGGAGAGGTATCTCAGAGCCCACTCGGTAATACAACATCACAATAAGCCTTGCAAGCAAAGTGACTAAAGAGTTAGCCACGGGATCTTGTATTACGGAACGAGTAAAGTGACTTGCCGGTAACGAGATTGAACTAGGTATAGAGATACCGACGATCGAATCTCGGGCAAGTAACATACCGAAGAACAAAGGGAACATCATACGGGATTAACTGAATCCTTGACATAGAGGTTCAACAGATAAAGATCTTCGTAGAATATGTATGAGCCAATATGGACATCCAGGTCCCGCTATTGGTTATTGACCGTAGAGGTGTCTCGGTCATGTCTGCATAGTTCTCGAACCCGCAGGGTCTGCACACTTAAGGTTCGGTGACGTTTCGGTATAGGTGAGTTATGTATGTTGGTGACCGAAGGTTGTTCGGAGTCCCGGATGAGATCCCGGACGTCACGAGGAGCTCCAGAATGTTCCGGAGGTAAAGATTGATATATAGGAAGTCCCGTTTTGGTCACCGGAAAAGTTTCGGGTAATTCCGGTAATGTACCGGGGGTGCCGGGAGGGTTCCGGAGGGCCATCGGGAGGGGCCACTCACGCCGGGAGGCCACGTGGGCCTTAGGGGTGGCGCACCGGCCCTTAGTGGGCTGGGCAAGCCAGCCCCTAAGGGCCCATGCGGCTAGGGTGAGGGGAAAGGAAAAAAAACCCAAGTGGGGAAGGGAAACTCCAAGTAGGAAAGGAATCCTACTTGGAGTAGGATTGGAGGTGGACTCCTCCACCTCCTCCTGGTTCGGCCAACTCCTAGGGGAAATCCTAGGGGCGCCAGCTCCTCCCCTCCCTCCTATATATACTAGAGGGGAGAGAGGGCCAAGACCCCAAGCCACGGTGCAGCCCTCTCTCCCCAATAGATCGTCTCCTCTAGTTTTCGGCGGTGCTTAGGCGAAGCCCTGCCGGAATAGTTCCACCACCATCGCCGTTATGCCGTCGCGCAGCCGGCGAACTCGTCTACCTCTTCGCCCCTCTTGCTGGATCAAGAAGGCGGAGATCGTCATCAAGCTGTACGTGTGCTGAACGCGGAGGTGCCGTCCGTTCGGTGCTAGATCGGGACGGATCGCGGGACGGCTGTGATTTGTATCGCGAAGACGTTCGACTACACCAACCGCGTTTCTTAACGCTTCCCGCTTAGCGATCTACAAGGGTATGTAGATCCACTCTCCCTCTCGTAGATGCTCATCACCATGGATAGATCTTGCGCGTGCGTAGGAATTTTTTTGTTTCCCATGCAACATTCCCCAACAGTATCATGGGTACCCGGCAAACAGTTCATTCATCAGAATTGTGTGGGAAGACCAAAAATAACCCAAATGGTTCATCCTGACAACTTGTGTGTGTTGTGGGCAGATGGTTGCTGCTAATAATTGTATGAGATGTGATTTGCTCTGTTTGCACAACATCTATATGCTCTATCTATAGAACACCTACATTAATGTTACATAACCAACTTGAACATCCAGTTACATAAGTGACTACACAACACATGTACATTCCTCAATATGAATTTACAAGAAGTAGACGATCAGCAAATCATATTGTTCTTCTGACGACGGTTGCCGACAGTGCTCTGCTTGTGGCTATCCCTCGCCGTCTGCAGGAAGGAGGCACTTCCTTATGTCAATGATCCTCCTGTACATCTCATAGCTTGTGTACGTGTCCTTTGCCGCGTACTTGATGTGTTCTTCATCCAGTTCGTTCACCCAGGCCTTGTGCCAGGCAGACTTGTCCTTGTGGCACTCATGCTTCATGTCTTTGTAATAGGGGTCGATGATGGCCGTGGCGAGGTCAACCAGGGAGCCCTTCTGCTTCTTCTTCTCACCTCCCCTGACCATGTACTGACCTTGGATGTTGAGAACCTTCTGGCAGAACAAGCCCGAAGTCTTGAGCACCTTTATATCGTTGGTGGTGTCCACTGTTGCGAACCTATAGTCGGGGCTGTTGACAAACCTGGCGAAACGCTCGCAAGGACTTGTGGCCAGGCAGTAGTGGTAGACGAGCACGTGATGGCGCACGCACAACTGGGCGACAACAACCTTCTAATCATGCCCGGCACGACCGCCAGTGTACTCGAGGTCCAAGCCGACCACTTTGTACTTGTCATCCTCAGCAAGCAGCTGCTCCAACATGTTGATGGAGTTCACCACCATGACCGGGTCGTTGGTGTACACCACCGAGAGGTCTGTCTTCCTGATGTGGGTGTCCACTTTGACAATTTTGGCAAACTGCCACTCGGCGCCGGCAGCCACCATTGGATCCGCACGGGAAGGTTGAAGCGATGAAGAGATCATGGGTGTGCTTCTTGTGTTGTGTGGCGCGATCGGAAGCTGGAAGAGATGAAGGAAAATGGCCGCGGGAATAAATTGTGCTGGATGGCCTGGAATTTCGGCACGTCCGCATGGCAGTTTTTGGAGCGCTTAACTACATGATGGCGCCGGGAGCGGCGCAACCGCATGCATATGGCACCCCGAACATACGTGACCATTCGCGCATGGACGCCGACAGAGCGAGCGCGCACGGACGCGAGCACAGCGCATCGCGGCCGCATCAACCGCCTCATGCGTAGATTAATTCGCGACGGTGCGTACAGAACGACCGTTTGCTTTGTAGTAAAACACAAATGGTTTTTTATTATTAACCATTTGTGTACTTCTCATTTCTCTCACCTCCGTCCCGTCTTGTCACCGCGTTGCCGCCCAAGGATTCCTGTGTACGCTTCGGGAGCGCGCAGGTTCCCGCGCAAGCTTCCCACCCGGCTCGCCGAAATCCCCTAAACACCCAACGATTCGGGAGCGCGCAACGTTTCTTTTGGGCTACCCGTTCCCGCAACCGCCCAGGAACGCACGCAAGCTCCCCGCCCAGCTCGCCTTGGCCGCCTGCTTTATAAACCCTCACGGCCGGCGCCTCCACATCGCATTCATCCCCTCCCTGCCCGTAGCTTCCCAAGTTTGCTTCTCCCCCAATCGCCAATGGCACCTGTCCGTCGTCGTCGCTCCGCCACTCCGCCAGAGGGCAGCTCTAGCTGGGAGGCTACACCACGTCGGCGGTGCAGTACCCGGAAGCATGTAGTGCGTGTGGCCTCCTTGTTGGCTGTGCGCACGGCACCCACCACACGCTCCTCCACCTTTGCCCGAAGGCTGCTGCTGCCGGCGACCGTCGTGGCCCCCACCCCATCGCCGGCCGCCGTTTTGGCCACCCCACCAGCGGCCTCCTTGGCCGCCACCACACCAGCATCCGCCTTGGCAGCCACCCCACGGTCAGCCGCCGGGACCATCACCCGCTCCGCCACCGCGGCCCGAAGGCGGGAGGAGGAGGCCGCCGCCGAAGCCCAGCCGCTCAGCTTTTGCGTCAGCGGCCTAGCGCACAACATCAACTTCCTACATGAGGAGGAGGAGCGCCAGGTCCAGCACGTAAAGAGGCTCACTGCCGCCGTGGCCGCAGCAGACGCCATAGCTATGGCGCGGAATGAGGAGATCTAAGCCGAGTCCCGCCGCTTCGAGGAGGCGCGTCAGGAGCGGCGGAGGGCAGCAACGGCAGCCGACGAATTTGACTCCTCCAGCTCCTCGGTAGGCAACTCCTCCTCTGCCTCTTACTGAATGCGCTCAGCAGAGAAGAAGGAAGCTGGCAGTAGCACAAAGCCCCTCCGGAGTAGTATTTAGGGGCTATTTTGTTCAGTTCATCTAACTATAGATATGGTTGAACTGTCCCACCTACTTTAAATTAGCTAGTATATATAGTGGAACTAGCTATTTCAGTACATGGTTGGCAACAAATGGGGAAAAGTTTGTTCGATTCAGCTGTCGAGTTGAACTATTTTGTACAAAGACCAATGCTCAATCTATGAAAGGAATCTATGTTTGCTGAATTTCAGTTGCAAAAGTGCACCGTAATAGTGATTTTGTTCCTGCAAAATTTGACAAATGACAGTGTTTCCAGTTTAACAAATGAAGATTTACCCAAGTCCACAATGCATTGTTGCTAAGGTCCCTTCATTTAATTATTTAGCAACTAAACTCTTGCATGCATTGGTGAGTTTCCTTCATTTAAGTGTTTTGCCAAGGTTCACGCGCTTGGCATTGTTTCTTCTTGTGGTCAGCAAACTCATATCTCTCCTCTTAATTACCTTCCCACATCAGATTTTTTTGCATACATGGCAACCTTAGTAGTTAGCACCAGTACAAGGTGTAGCATTGGGAAGGGCACACCGGTCATCATTCACAACCGTTTGCGATGACCCACTGAAAAAATTCCTTCGCGCCAAATTTTCGCTTGGCTTAGTATGGAAGGAACCATTGCCCTCGGTCTGCATACATGTATTCAGTCTGAAACGTCTTTGATGACTGGCAACGGACACGCCTCCCCGATGAGCGTGCGGAGGACACTGCTCGCACGCCACCCGTCTACTCAAACACCTGTCCGCATGCTACCTCCTTGCCAATACAGAGAGCGACACATGGCAACACGTAAATGGTATGTAGTATGTCCATGAATTATAAATAATACTCCCGTTTGCGATGGTAACGTGACAGATTTTTGTTCCAAAATGCCTTTGTTGGCTATTAATAATGCTTGCTCTTTCTCTCAAAGTGGACACTAAAAAATAACAAAGCACATTTGT
This sequence comes from Elymus sibiricus, assembly GCA_039707655.1. Lineage (NCBI taxonomy): Eukaryota > Viridiplantae > Streptophyta > Magnoliopsida > Poales > Poaceae > Elymus > Elymus sibiricus. The sequence continues at coordinate 96,849,791 of CM077675.1, read as the reverse complement.
GCTTTATATGATGAGGCCCTCCGCAACATATAGCTTGTGACTGTAGCACATATTTAAATTATGTACATTAAATGCACATAAAACTCAATTAGTTTATAAAAAATTCATACGAACCCTTAATAATTTCATATTTTTGCAGCACACACCTATTGCTTTATGTTGTTTCTAGAAAAAATATAAAGGAGAGAAGAGGCATTGGATGTCGTTTCACCCGCAGATGTGGCATGCATATTTTCCCTATCGGAACCACGTAGCTTATTGTGTGAGAAGCTCCGGTTTGTAAGAGGCTTGTGACAAAACATGTCCAAGTTGATATTATTTTTTACCACGTCATATGTGTGCCTTGTCATGACACCATTCCTAGTTTCATGAATTGCTGACGGAGTTTTGGATTTACGAAAATTTGAAAACCAAGTTTATCGATGTTTGTGGTCGAGCCAACATGCTGAGATGTTTGAAATTCGTTCTCATTTTCTTGCATGTGACCTAACACATGCATCCAGGGACACATATACAATTTTTCAACCCATTTTGCTTTCCGAACCTTGTGATTGGAGATCATATTTGAATTATGCACATTATATAATGCATCGAAAACTCAATTAATGTATTTAAATGCCAGATGATCCCTTAATATATTCATATTGTCGCACTTCGCATGTACATGTTTGTGTTGTTTCTATAAAAAAATCAAGGAGAGAAGAGGCATCGGATGTCTTTTCGCCCGCATATATGACATGCATATATAATATGTTCCCTCTCGAAACCACAGAGCTTCTTGTGAGGAGCTCCAATTTGTAAGGGGATTGTGCAAGAACATGTCCATTTTGGACAATTTTTTACCACAACATATGTGTGCCCTTGTCACGACACCATGCCAAGTTTCATGAATTTCTGATGAGTTCTGGATTTACGGGAATTTGAAAAACCAAGTATCTCGATGTTTGCGGCCGAGCCAACAAACAATGAGATGTTTGAAATCCATTCCCATTTCTTGTGTGGGACCTAAACATGCATGCATGCATCCAGGGAAAGGCATTTGATTTTTTTTCAACCTATTTTTCATGCGCTGGACCTTGTGATTGTAGTTCAAATTTGAATTACGCACATTAAACGGCTAGAAAACTCAATTGATGTAGTAAATAGGTCTCACGAACCCTGGAAAAAAAAATCCATACTTTAGCATGACTGTCAGGTTGCTCTATGGTGACTCTAGAAATAAATCCAAGGAGAGAAGAGACAACGGATGTTGTTTCGCACATAAAAGGTGAACTTTCCCCATTGAAAAACACGACTTTCTTGTGAGAATCGCCGGTTTGTAAGAGGCTGTGTGCCAAAACCTTTCCAAAATAGGGCATTTTTTCTACCACAACACACACAACTGGGCAATTGATGACACCATGCCCAAATTTCATGAATTTCTGTCGAGGTTTGCATTTACATGAATTTAAAAACTAAGTTTCCCAATGTTTGCGGTCGAGCCAGGACGATGATATGTTTGAAATTCATTCCCATTTCTTGCGTGGGACCTAAACATGCAGCTAGGGAAACGTGTATGATTTTTCGACCTTTTTTCATGCGCTGGACCGTGTGATTGTAGTTCAACTTTGAATTATGCACATTACATGCCTAGAAAACTCAATTAATGTACTAAAAAGGCCAAACGAACTCTATAATATTCCATTGGTTAGCATGACACATTCGTGTTGTTCTATGGAGACTCTAGAAATAAATTCAAGGCGAGAAGAGACATCGGATGTTGTTTCGCACATAAAATGTGAAATTTCCCTATCGGAACCACATGACTTCTGTGAGAATCTTCGGTTTGTAAGAGGTTTGTGCCAAAACTTGTCCCGAAGTGGGCATTTTTTACGACGACACACATGAGCAATGACATGACACCATGCAAAGTTTCATGAGTTTCTGAAGATATTTGGTTTTACTGGAATTTGATAAAACGCCTTCTCAAAGTCTATGACCGAGCCAAAATAATGAGAGGTTTGGAATTCGTTTAACTTCCATTTCTTGCATTGGACCAAAGCATGTATCCAGTGACACATAGATGATTTTCAAACCATTCAGGTGCACTCTAGTATGTGCTTAACTGCAGTTCAAATTTGAAGTATGCACATGAAATGTCTAAAAAACTCTTTAAATGTTTAAAAGGGCCTAAACAACCCTGAATAATTCCATATTTAACAGACACTCCTATAGTTGCACGTTCAATGCAGATAAATGTTATTGCCATCCAAACACCTTCAATTGCCGATGTAACTTCATTTTTCGTTTGAAAGCAATATGAAAATCAAATACATCGCAAACAGTTCTTGATCATGAAATATGTGCGATGTAGTATAAAAATATCTTGGGCCAATTCTCATATATGGCTTAGGCCGGAAGCTTCAGTACACCGTCGGCGCGTCAACCACACAGTCACACTTGTTCCCCCATACCACTCTACTGTTCAAGCTTCACCGGTGAATGATGGGGACGTGGATCCGCGTCGTGAGGGCAACTTCGGCGACCCACTCCGGCTCAAGCGCGGCTGCATCAGCCATGAACGTGCTCACAACATCCTTGAGCGCGGCCGCAATCTTCGACAGGGCGGCTGTAGCCACCGAAAGGGCAGCTGCTGCATCTGAGATGGCAGCAGCAACATCCGCGACCGGGATAGCAAATGGCGAGAACGGCATAGCAGTTGTATGTTCCTCGATGGCTGCCGTAGCCCTGATGGCGGCTGCCCACGCCTATGCCGAGGCCGCCTATGCCCAGCTCGTGTCGGTCACCGCATAAATAGCAGCAGCCTTCTCCGACAACGGTCGGCAACCTACGTCCGAAGAGTTGGCAATCACTGAGAGCGCTCGGGCAGCCGTCCATTTGTCGGCAACCTCCCTTGCCGAGATGGAGGCCGTCAATGCCCGGACCGCAGCCGCCCACACCAGACTCGTGGCGGCCTTTTCCAAAGAGATGGCGGACACGGACTACGAGATGCTTGCAGAGTATGTGGCGATGGATGCCATGGAGCCCCTTCCCCTGGAGGTCGTCGAGCCCGAGCTGGTCACGAAGGATGCGGCGGAGATCGGCGAGCGTCAGGCGGAACATTAGTCTTTGATTAGAGCGCTTGTCTTTTGTTAGAGTAATGTTTAGGTCAACCAGCTCTGTTTAATTGCTCGATTAACTAAGTGCGGGCTATGGTGTAGGCTCTTTTGTGTAGTACCCAAATTAGCAATTGATGTTAAATTATGTGACGATGTGGACGACCACTGTAACCAGGGAAATTCGGACCAAAAATTTGCCGCCATATCCCCATTCCATCTTCCAATTAAAAATGAAATTGAAGTTCATCACACACAATTTTTGGCACGAACCGTGTGATATGTAGTACCCAATCTTACGACGGAAGCATGGAGACAAACATATGCATGTCCAAGTTCATCACACACGGGGTATAGCACATGCTTCGTTGGTGATGTGTTGATATCGAGAGTTATTCTGAAAAATTTGCACGTTCAATTTCATCACACACGGAGTCTAACACATGCACTGTTCGTGGCCGCGCCAGTTTTTCGTTGCACCGAATGAAAATTTTGGGCTGCCACGGAAATATCTACCTCCCTCGCCCCCCGGTACCAATCAAAAGCCACATTTCCCCCTTTTCCTCTACCCTTCCTAGTCCAAACCTTCACTGCTTGCTTGCAGCACCGCCTCCTCGCCGGCGACGCTCCTTCCTGCTGCTCAGCCTCGTCCATCTAGTCAGGTAATCGACACCTCCCCAGTACCCCCTCACCCCCTCCTCCTCCATCCCACATGGCCCGACCGCCGGCGCGACACCTTCCACCCAAATCACTGCCCCATCCTTCAAATAACCAAATAATCGCTGCCGAAAGCCATGGTGCATGCAGTATAGCCAGGATCTCAAAGAGCATTTGGCAGCGGAGAAGTAAATCGCGGCTGCATGCGCAAATGAGGCAGCAATGGATTCAATGCGTGCCGACCCCCAGATCTTGGAGGAGCACCTCACCATCGAGGCCACCGTCGACGCCTCGCGCACTGACGCGGCCACGCGGTTGGCTGCTATAAACGACAGCTCGTGGTCTTTTCTCGAGGGCACCGCCGGTGCGTTCGACAAAGACTTTGATGTGTTTTCTCAGTGTGCCCTTGCTTACCTCAACTCCAGAGCCGGCATGTTGGTGCCGGGGTAGGATCAGGCCACTCACCACTACGAGGGGTGCACCCACGGTGCGGAGGCGTGGCCCTCTTCCAAGTTGAAGGAGCCCATCATCATCGATATCTCCGACGATGAGGAATAGCTTGTTTTTCTTAGCTTTATCATTATGGACCTATGTTCACCTAGCTATGCCGGTTAAGCATGTTTTATTTACCTGTTGCGTGTGCCGCTACTGCCTTTCATTTAGAAATTCTAGTGAAATGTCCAATGTAATGCTACTGCAACCTGCCCTTTTAGTATGTTCTATTGTGCAATGTGGTGCTTAATTAGTTAACTGTTTTGTTCATTTGTTGTGGTGATCATTTAACTATTTACTTCAATTCTGCAATGTGATGTTCGATTGTTGTTGGTACAATTTTGTATTGTAATGCATGTGATGAATAAATCGAATTTAGATGTACTAAATACATGTGGAATATTTCCTATTGTACAATTCTACAATATTTCCTAGTTCTTAGCACGCTTGGTTTAGATAACTGGCTTTTCCATGTGGCTAAAATTAATCTGTTGGATCCGCAATGTGTTTATTTTCCATTAACATATTTCACTGATAGTATGCCAAATATCACTTATAACCTGATCAATATTTGTCGTAAATATGTTACAGGGGGAAACAATGCGGGACATTGAAGTTTACCATCGAGGTTTGCACATCCATGGTCGTTTGGATAATAGCACATTATTGTGCAATTGCAGGAACCATTGTAATATTAATGTTTTTAATAATTTGTTCTTGCACATGTAGGTCCTGCTGTAAGAGGTTTAGACCCACTCTTCGACCCTTTTTGCATGTGGGGGAAATGAGGTGTCCTTGAATATCAGTCAAACCAAGAAACTCAGTAAGATTGTTAAGATAAAGAAACTAGCTACGAAAAACATGAAGATGTTTGTCTGCACAATGAAGAAGACATCAGTCAACTATAGGATGGTACCATCTCTTTCACTTTGTCCTGTTCCCTTTGCGCCATTTCAAATTTTAGAAAAAATATTTATGCATATGTTTGTTTTCAGTCCTTCTCAAGGCAGTTCATCGATGATTACGTCTCAAACCACCTGGATGATCAAGAGGCGAGGAAGGTATTCATACAACACCCTCGGTATAATCTTGAAGTCTTCCTCAAGAGGACGAAGGATGGGCGGGTAATCATCCACAGGCACTGGCCTAAAGTTGTGAGGACCGTCAACATCATTGAAGGCTCAATATTTGCCTTCCGGTTTAACAGTTTTCTAGATGAGACTCATCTGTCTATTTACCGTCTATGATGATACTTAATTTCCAAAGGTTTCAGATGTTGCATTTGAAACTTTGTCATGTTGTGTAATTGGGTAGCTAGGCGGTATATGCCTATATGATGTTGTACCCTGATGTAATTCAATTATGAAATCCTGGTTGCCGTCCTATGAATAAGAAATATATTTTGTGCTTGATATGAAATGTTAATTTGATTACTAAATGGATTATAAATAATAGAGCAATCAGGCTTATTATTGGGGTTCCCATTCCAGACGGTTTCTAGGACTACACCGTGGGCGATGACCTCAACAAACCCACACGGTTTCTACAAAGTTGGCGTGTTGGATCGGTGAGGAATAACACACGAATTCTGCTCGACAACTGTGTGCGTTAGGAGACCCAATCACAAACGTTTTCTTATAGCATGCGTGTGTGTGATGGGCAGCCCAATGCCAAACAGTTTCTTCTAGACACCGTGAGTGATGTTTTGAATAACGCAAATGACAGAATTATAACTATCGTGTGTGGTGACCAGCCCTATCACAAACGATGTTATGCAGAAAATTGGGTGTGATCTGCAATACGAACGGAGACGTAACCTTGGGATTCCCTGTGTGGGATGATAAGCTCATCTCACTCGTCTTCCCCAATATGTCTGTTTGTGATGGCCCTTCGAATCGCAAACGATATATTTTTGGTCATCGTGTGTGACCGGGTGCAGGCATGGCCGACGTTTTTGCCTGTCGTGTGGGATAGGCCCCCCCATCGCCCACACATGCAAGGCGACGGTTTAAGACTGCATCACGAAAAGGGGTTAAAAACCGTTTGTATAGCGTGCGGCTGCAATAGTGAGCCTCTAATATTTTGGTGGAGTTGTTCTGTGATGTGTTAGCACAGAGAATGTGCCTGGCCAAGATTGATTCCTGGTTCTGGAACACCATGGTTGGATCCGTACTCGAGGTCGGATCCGAGGTGGGTGCCCCGGACACAAGGTCGGGGGAGAGATCCGAAGTCAAGGCTTCAAACTTCCGTGCTCATCACACAAAGCCGAGACCTCGGTGAGGGCCAGATCGCCTTGGGTGTTGGCAAGTTAATATAGGTCGCCGAACTTGATTCCCTGACCCAGGGCGAACCCGATGAGCTGGCCAGGGTGATCTGCCTACTCGACATGTGGAGCGGCACTGTCGAATGCGAAGGGCTGGCCGGGGACAAAGGTATCCTTGATGCCGAAGTCGTCGTTGGTGACCAAGTGAGCCATCGATCCTACCCACGATCCCACAGCGGAACTCTCAATGAAAGCACCAATGTCGGTGTCAAAACCGGCAGATCTCGGGTAGCGGGTCCCGAACTGTGGATCTTGGGTCGATGGGTAACAGGAGATTCGGGAGACAGTATTTACCCAGGTTTGGGCCCTCTTGATGGAGGTAAAAACCCTACGTCCTGCTTTGTTTGTATTGATGATGGAGTACCGAATACAGAGTTGATCTACCTCGAGATCGTATGATGTGGTCTAAAACCCTACGAGTAATGAGCGTATTGTGTTCTACGTTCTAAGACCCTCTGGTTTATATAGACACCAGGGGTATGTAGGGTTGCACAATGTCGGTTACATCAGGAAAGGAATATGCCGAACTCATCATCGTATCATTGGAGTATACGTCACGGCCTGAGAGATTCCCATCTTGGTTACGGCGCCATTATCTTTAGGCCTCTATTTGATGATCATACAACGGCCCACTGTCCGGCCTATAGAGATAAATCGGCTGCCCGAGGACCCCTTAATCTTGGACTCCCTCACCTAGTATGCAACAAGTTAGTTTTATACAGTGTACTTGATGATTCCTGAAGCCGTCTCATGTTTTCTAAAATTTCCCTTTGCCGCTTATGCTTCAGATCATATAGAACTAGATGAGCAATTCAGAAGACCACAACCCTCACGGTGAAGTTGAAGTTTTTTGACCAGCTCTTGCGATTATATAGGAAATGTGGTTGGAGATAGTTCGAACATAGTTAATTTCACATCAAGGATAGTTGTCAAAAGTTTTATTGTGTTGTTTCTCCGTTCAATTAGTTCAAGAGGGATATGGTAGCTGAAACAAATTTTCTGGCTTGCTTCATCTGAAGATGGTGCAGAAGATAAATTTAAAGTTCAGCGCTTCTCTGATGACCAAAGTTGACCCAGAGGCAAGCACACTAGTATTGGATGACAATAGGAAGATCCTAATCACTGATCGGGCAGTTAGCGATGTATTCAGTTTGCCCCATGGTGGTCGGCTTATCCCTACCGACCACGTCGACCTGTCAGGCGCCTCCATAGAGTTCAACAGATTAGTGTTAACCTTCAATGTCAAAGGCATTCACAGCCTTAAGGCAGCAGAGTGTATTGTTGCCAAACCAATAGACGAAAGTTCATCTAAAGTTGAAACCGATTGTTTCAAGATAGTTTTCGTAATTTTTGCCATCGGGCATGTTTTAAATCGTTGTGCAAAGCATGACTATGATGACCCACAAGTATAGGGGATCAATCGTAGTCCTTTCGATAAGTAAGAGTGTCGAACCCAATGAGGAGCACAAGGAAATGACAAGCGGTTCTCAGCAAGGTATTCTCTGCAAGTGTTGTAAGTAACAATAGTAGATAGTTTTGTAGCAAGATAATTCGTAACAAGTGACAAGTAACAATAGTAGCAAAGGTGCAGCAAGGTAGCCCAATGCTTTTTGTAGCAAAGGACATGCCTGAAAGTACTTTTATATTAAGCAAGCGCTCCCGAGGACACATGGGAATTTCTGTCTAGTCATGTTCATCATGTTGAGTTGATTCGCGTTCGCTACTTTGATAATTTCATATGTGGGTGGACCGATGCTAAGGAGTTGTTCTTACTTGAACTAACAACCTACTTATGATTACCCCCTCTCGCAAGCATCCGCAACTACGAAAGAAGAATTAAGATAAATCTAACCATAGCATGAAACATGTGGATCCAAATCAGCCCCTTATGAAGCAACGCATAAACTGGGATTTAAGCTTCTGTCACTCTAGCAACCCATCATCTACTTGTTACTCCACAATGACTTCCCTTAGGCCCATAACATGGTGAAGTGTCATGTAGTCAATGTTCACATGACACCGCTAAGAGAAGTAACAACATACATATCATCAAAATATCGAACGAATACCAACTTCACATGATTACTTATAACAAGACTTCTCCCATGTCCTCAGGAACAATAGTAACTACTCACACCTCATCAACATGTTCAAGATCAGAGGTGCAATAATAATAATTAAGGATCTGAACATAATGTCTTCCACCAAGTAATCCAACAAGCATCAACTACAAAATGTAACCAACACAACTAGTAACCCACAGGTACCAATCTGAGGTTTTGAGACAAAGATTGAATACAAGAGATGTACTAGGGTTGGAGATGAGATGGTGATGGTGAAGATGTTGATGAGGATTGGTCCTCCCATGAAGGAGGGAGCGTTGGTGATGACGATGGCTTCGATCTCCCCCTCCTGGAGAGGAATTTCCCCGGCAGAATCTGACTGTCGGAGTGCAAAAGGGCCTCTGCCCAGGTTTCCGCCTCGAGACAGCGGTGCTTCATACCGAAAGGTTGCTTACGATTTTTTTCTAGGGTAAAAGACACCATATAGGAGAAGAGGGGCATCGGGAGGCCAGCCAGGGCCCCACATGCCATCAGGGCGCGGCCTTGGGGGGCGCCCTATTGGCTTGTTCCTAGCTGGTTGCCCCCTTTGGCATATTTTTGGCCCAGAAATTCATATATATTCAATACAAATTCCCCGTGAAGTTTCAGGTCATTTGGAGTCTGGTGATTTTTCTGCCTTTTTCTCGGTTTTCCGGTCCAGAATTTGAGTTTCCAGATAATTCCCTCTTTGTGATGTACCTTGCATATTCAGAGAGAATGAGCATAAGAATTGTATGATAATAGGGAATAATGGACAATAATAACATAAATATGAATAAGAAATCATGATGCAAAATCAACCCCCCCAAGCTTAGACCTTGCTTGTCCTCAAGCGAAAGCCGAACTCGAGAGTAAGGACCACATAATTTGAGAGAGAGGTGTCGATAAAAACAGAATACAGACATGGAAGCATCATGAATATCATTATAGCAGCAAGCATTTCATCATATAGCTTCTCATAAACAAGTAAAGATCTATTCACAATTATAGAAGTATGAAGCATAAACCTTATTGACAACCAACACACGGTGCCTTTAGTCATGGTGATAATCACAATTCATCATATTCAAGAGAAGAGTCTATATAAGAGCTTTCATTGTAGCAAACCCACATACTCAACTATCATTTAGTCATCTATGATTGTTGACGAGAACTTTCAGTGTTCATAAAACCTGATTTATTCCCTGGAACAACATGAATAGCTAGAATACAATACCTTCAGATTCATGCAACGTGAGTTCCGAAGAATGTGGGGTGGCGATCGGGGGTGATCAGCAGGCAACCACTGGCGCTCCGCGAGGGCTAGGTCATTGGCGGCCACGGCGGATCCTTCCCGGAGGGGGAATAGGTTCTGGGCTCTCGCGGGGTCGGACACCGATGACTCCGAGGAGGAAGATGACCGGATCTTCGCCCGAACGACATCGGAAGCCTATTGTCCGACGCCTTCGGATTACGTTTGTGAGTCACTACCCTCGGGGTACACGGAAGAAGAGATTGCGGCGTGCATCGACTGGGTCATTCCAGCGTCCGACAAGGCTTGGGAGGGGCTCGGCGAGGCAGACAAGGTCGAGGTATTCCGGCGGGTAGTTCATCGGCGGACGACATTGTCTGCGGTGCGACCATGGAAGGGGCCTCTTCTAAAGGTAAGTCTCCCCGCCCTTACTCTCGCTGACTTCATCGGGACTTGGAAACGGTGCAACGGCGACGGAAGAAGGGGCGGCTGCTGGCGGAACGGCCGCCGGCGCCGCCGCCACCGACTGATCCAGAGAAGGGGATCGGGGCGGCCAGGCAAACACGTTTGAACTCCTTGTTGGGCATGGATGGGCCAGAGTCGATCATGGACTGTCCGAATACAACTGGGTATGTGGCCCAGCTTGTCTCGGAGGGATACTGGCCTCTGGAAGTAAACGATGCACCGCTGGCTTTGGCAGAGCGCTCATCGCATGATTTGCAAAAACAACTAGACGTACATGTGATCGAACAGAGAGAACCTAGGGTTCGGCGGACACAACTTCCAGGTTTCCCTGCACCTTGTGGGAAGGCGCCTCGTATCCCTGCTGTCGGATTTCGGGCTTCACAAAACCCTAAGAAGTTCGAACCCAGGGGCGTGTGCGAAGATCTCCAACAGCTTCACCCCCTCCAAGCTCATAACACAGTGACCCCGCTCGATGGCAAGGAAGAAGATAACACACGAGAGTTTACCCAGGTTCGGGCCGCTGCGAATCGTAAAACCCTACTCCTGCTTTTGGTGGATTGCCTCACAAGGAGGTTTGCGGATGAACTAGTACAGTGGTGAGTTGCCTCGCGAGTGTGTTTTCGGTGGTGTCTCATCTCCCTCCTCTACCGAGCAGCCTAGCCTCAACTTATAGCGGCCCAGGTCCTCTTCCCTTATCACAATGGCGGGAAGGGATCCCACAACGGCCAAATTTGAAAGGGGACAGGAGGTACATCTTATCCTGACGAAAGGTGGTCTTCGCCTGCAAAGTAGGTGGTGGTGACGCGGTGGTGGGCTCGCTGGTGACATCCGTCCTGTCGCGCCCGCTGGCCTGGTCTCATTGCACCGGAATGGAAACCTTTGGTGGGGCGCCTCGGGAACCTGCGCTCGTCCTTGTCTCCTTTGCACCAAAGGGGAAGCTGTCCCCTCTGGTGCACTGGCGCCCGCCTGGCCCTGCTGGCGTCACCCTTGACCTCCCGAGGCCGAACACTGCATAAAGATCTCCGCCGCTCAGGAGGGGGTCTGGGGAAGCCTCCCCCTCCCGGGAGCCTTGGCGTTGTCCTCCTCGCGAGGATGAGGCTCTCGCGAGGGTCTTGTCTTGAGCGAAACCGCGTAGGGCTGTACGGACCGTCGAGTGGGCCATGTCTTGGGCCGCAGGCAGGTAAGTCTGGGTACCCCGATATCCAGAACGCTGACAGTAGCCCCCGGGCCCAAGGCGTGCTCGAGTTGGCTTCGAGGGGAAGCCGACAAAGACGGCCCGGAGCGCCGCGGGCCCCTATTGCCCGCGGGCCAGGTCTGGCGCACGGTGCGCGGTTAGGCGCGGGTGTCCCCGCTCCCGTGTCTCCTCGGCAACTACCCGAACCGACAAAAGCCTGACGTCGAGCGCCGAGCCATTATTGCTTTCCTCTTCTGCGTTCCTGCTCTTCCCTCCAGATCTCCATCCTTTGTGAGAACCTCTCCAGATCTCAGCTCCGCACCGTCTTCCTTCTTGCTTCCTCGGCCCCAAGGGCTCCTCGATGGCTCCCGCCAGCAAGTCGAAACCTGAAGCCCAGAGCTCGGCTTCCGCTCCCATCTCGCCGGTGCTCTCAGAGTCCACCATAGCTAAGGATGGGAACCTCGCCCCGGTGCTTCCGTCAACGGCGGATGACACCAATGAGCGGGGGAGGACCTTGATATGGTGCGGCTTCGCGGAGAGGCATCGCCTGGCCAAGTCGGCCTACCCTTTCTTCCTCCACAACGTCTTCTCCGGGCTCGTTCCGCCTTTCTCTGCGTTCTTCACCGCCGTCCTCGAGCACTACGGAATCCAGGCTCTCCATCTTCAACCCAACTCCATCCTGCTTCTGTCCGTCTTCGCCTTCTACTGCGAGGCTTTCGTGGGCGTGAAGCCTTCGGTGGCCTTGTTCCGCCATTTCTTCAGCTTGCGGCTTCATGACAGCGCTCAGTGGTCGGCTTGCGTCTCCTTCGTCGCGGTCCAGAGCGGGAACATGCTCTTTAAGGCCGGGAAGAAGGTGGAGAACTTCAGGCACCGTTCGATCTTCTTAGATCTCAAGAGCGACAACCCTCGCGTGGAGCTTCCAAAGGGGCTGTCGGAGAAGATTTCTGCGTGGAGCTCTGTGAAGCTCTCTGACCCCCGGGCCAAGCCCGTCCTGGAGCGGGTCCTTCGAGACATCAGCTCTAGGAAGTTGATTGGGGGGATGATAGTGAAGGAGTTCTTGGCGCAACGCCTGGTGCCCGTCCAGTCTCAGTCGAGGCCCATGTGGGACTATCCGGGTGGTGGAGATGACATGAGGCACCGCTCCACATGCCTGACCCCCGAGGAGTTGAACAGGGTTATGTCGACCCTGCTCAACGGCGACCCCGGGGACCTTCCTGAGGCATATGCCCCGCTGTACTGCGGCGACGACAAGGCTGATCTGGTCGCCGCGATGCCCATCTTCGATGAGCTGGGGCTCTCTCCGGCCGAGTGCCCCGGCACCCCTGTGGCGGTGTCCTCCGACGGCACCGCAGATGAAGAAGACTCGAAGGAGACGGCGGATGACGATCTGGAGGAAGTGTCCCCTCCGTCGCGGAGTGCGCTTCTCCGTGGCTTCGATGACGACGACGCCGGCAAGCCCCCTGCTGCGAGTCCTCCACGACTCGCCAGGGTCCTCAAAGGGTCAGGACCCACACCTCGGGCCGCACGATCTGCCTGCCGGGTGACCCCAAGGAAGCGCGAGGCCGGGCCTCCTCCGGAGCGCCCAGCTCGTGCCAGCAAGGTGGCCGAAGCGCCCGCCTCGCCCCTGCTCAAGCTGCAGCCTGTGGGCGAGGCGGCCGTGTCTAGGGGTGGCGCGGCTTTGCCGGCCGTGGCCCTTACGAGCGGTTCCACTGCTCCTTCACGCAGCGGCACCTCCCCGGAGAAGGACGGGGGCTTCCCCGCCTTCGCCGAGGTGGAGAGAAAGAGGAAGTGGGTCGACGTCGAGGAGTAAGTGGTCATGCTTGGTTTCTAGCCGCCTTCCGGTGGTTTATGCACTGATGGTCCCCTCTTTGCTTGACAATCAGGAGCGCCGCCGTGCCGAAGGCGAAGAAGAAGAAGGCAGGCGTCAAGCCGAGGGTGTCTTCCGACGCGACGCCCGTTCCTGGTGTCCTGCCGACGCCTGATGAGGCGTCGGACGTCGCGGGCGAGGAGGCTCGCGGGGCGACTCTCCTTGTCACGGCCGCGGACCCCTGATGTCCGTTGAAGAGGCTGCTCCTGCCCTTGAGGCGCGTTCGCGCTGCTACCCGAGGGGCCAGCCCCCGAGGGCCAGCTGGGTGTGGGGTCGTCCGCCCCTGCCCTGCCTGTGGTGGTGGCGCAGCCACCGGTGTCTTCTGCTCTCCTCGCTCCTGCCCCTCCGGAGGCAGCTACTGTCGCCGCGCAGGCGCCTTCTCCGTGCCGTGCCCTGGTACCACCGATTTGTGGTCCTCCAGCCGAGTCAGGCGCCCTGAACGGGGCCTACACAGTCTTGGATCAGGTCCGAGACGCCCTCAGGGCGCCGACGGTCGCCTTGCAAGGGAACGCTTGGGTCTTCTTTCTGGGTGGCTCCGGTCTGACGCCTCAGCCGTGGCGGTTTGGAGCCAAGCCGAGGCCACCGCGACTGAGGGCAGGGAGGAGGCCGCGTTGGCCAAGGCAGCCCGCGACGCGGCGCTGGCCGCCGCAGCGTCCGCCGCGAAGCAGTGCGACTAGGCGGAGGCCCGCCTGAAGGCTCTTCGGAAGGAGAGGACTGCGCTCGCGGAGCGGCTTCGTCAGCGGGAGGAAGATCTCAAGACCTGCGAGGCCAAGCTCACCGACCATGACTCCACGCTGTCCAAGGCGGCGGCCGACCAAGCCGCGGAGCGCAAGCAGCTGGACAGGTTGAAGGATGAAGTGGCTGCGGAGAAGGCTCGGCTCGACTCCAGGGAGAGAACCCTTGCCGCGGCCGAGGAAAAGAAGGCTGCGGAGCTTGATGCTCTCCCCTCCATCGAGCTCAGGCTCTGCGACGCGCTGCAGTCCATCTGCCGGGGGAGATTTACATAACCCCTGGTAGCCCCTGAGAGTGGCTTCGCAAGGGTCTCTTCGAAGCTCGCCGAGGTGCTTGAGGGTGCCGTCGCCAGGGTGGAGAACGTCTTGGAGAGTGAGTGCCGCGACCTCTTCTCCGCGGCCGCGACGCGTGTCTTTAGCCACCTCTACCTTCGCGAGCCGAGCTTCGACTTCAGCTCCGTGATTCGCCCGGTTGACCCTGGGGTTCGCGCCGCCATGGCGACAGCCGTGGAGGGCGCCGTGAAGGCGCTGATGAAGAAGTTCGCCTGCGTCGCTATTCCCTCACCTCCTCCTGCAGCCGCGGGGTTGGTGATGACGATGACAGCGACATCGATGTCGACGACGAGCTCCCCGTTGCCGGGACGAGTGGTGGTGCCGGCTCCTCCTAGCTTCTTTTCCTGGGTCTTCTCCTGTAATGTTCATCGTCCCTCGTGGAGGCGTTAGACTTGTTTGCGTTTTCGGAGATATTTTAATGCTTGTAATGACTGCTAAGCTGTGTGGTTTTATTTCCTCACTTCGTTTCCTTCCTGCTTGCTGTAGTGCTCTGCATCGGCAGGGCCCGGTCCCGCGCATACCTCGACTGCCGTTGGGGCGTCCGAATCACCAGGACGGTGCCAAGGGGTGAGGGGCTACGTGACTAGTGAGGCTCCTGAGTCGCGATGCTCAGGGGTCCCCCTTGACGTACGAGAAGCCCTCACGAAGGGAACGCGGCGAAGACGGGGTTGTCTTGGAGATTTGGAGCGCCTTGAGCTCTGCGTCGGCCGGGCCCGGTCCTGCGCATACCTCAACCGCCGTTGGGGCATCCGGATCACCAGGACGGTGCCAAGGGGTGAGGGGCTACGAGACCAGTGAGGCCCCTGAGTCGCGATGCTCAGGGGTCCCCCTTGACGTATGAGCAGCCCTCAAGAAGGGAACGCGGCGAAGATGGGGTTGTCTTGGAGATTTGGAGCGCCTTGAGCTCTGCGTCGGCAGGGCCCGGTCCCGCGCATACCTCAACCGCCGTTGGGGCGTCCGAATCACCAGGACGGTGCCAAGGGGTGAGGGGCTACGAGACCAGTGAGGCCCCTGAGTCGCGATGCTCAGGGGTCCCCCTTGACGTACGAGCGGCTCCCATACCTTTCCTCGCCAGCTTTCTTCTGAGAGGGACGCGTGAAGACCAGGTACCAGGGACCTGGGGAGGTGGGGCGCCTCGGGAACCTGCGCTCGTCCTTGTCTCCTTTGCACCAAAGGGGAAGCTGTCCCCTCTGGCGCGCTGGCGCCCGCCTAGCCTTGCTGGCGTCACCCTTGACCTCCCGAGGCCGAACACTGCATAGAGATCTCCGCCGCTCAGGAGGGGGTCTGGGGAAGCCTCCCCCTCCCGGGAGCCTTGGCGTTGTCCTCCTCGCGAGGATGAGGCTCTCGCGAGGGTCTTGTCTTGAGCGAAGCCGCGCAGGGTTGTACGGACCGTCGAGCGGGCCATGTCTTGGGCCGCAGGCAGGCAAGTCTGGGTACCCCGGTATCCAGAACGCCGACCCCTGCGGCGAGGCTGCTCTTTCCTATGGAGATCAGCCACCACCGCGCCCACAGCTTAACGAAGCTACCCAGCAAGTGCGGCTGGCGGCTGCGGCTCACACTGGTGGTGATGGCGCGGTGCATGGTCCGGCTGCCGGACGCGGCGCTGCTGCTGCGTGCCGAAGCGGCGCTGGCGGCGGCCGAGGTTTTGATGGAGCAGGACGGGGTGGCTTCGGCGGCGGCCGCGGTACTGATGGCGCGGGTCGCGGAGGTTATGGACTTGGACGTGACAATAACGACGGCTATGATGGCCAGCAAAACGTATGGAACCATTGGCATGACGGTTCTGCATGGGGCTTTGGCGGAAATCAATGGCCACGGAGCTGCAATCCTCCGTTTGGCGATTTTGTCGAAGGTGCCTTGGGACCTGGTTATCGACATCGCGGAGGTCGTGGTGGAGGTGGCCGGGTTTTTCGTCGGAATCCACCTCCACGGTGCCCCTATGTCCCAAAGTTATCGGCGGCCGCAGTGGCGAGGGACGCACGGGCGGACAAGGCAGCAGCTTCAACGACTTCAACATCTACAGCAACACTGCCGGCAGAGGCAATGGTTGCAGTTAATGTGCTCGTGGCAGTGTCTGTTCTGACCGTGATGTCTACCGATGACAGAGATGGGCTCAGTGATAGAGGAAGTGACAAAGTTGAGAATGCGCGGGAAATAAGGCTGCCCGTAAGAAAGAAAAGATGAGCTGCTATCGGTGTGGTGAGCCAGGTCATTTTGTGATAGATTGCAAGGTGGAGTTATGTGACATTTGTCGGAAACCTGGCCACTCATCAGATGTCTGTCCACTGCTTCTGGGGTCTAAGCCTGTGGTGACCATTTACGGTGTCAGCAACAGTAAGCTTATGTTCTTTAAGACTCCACGTACGGTCTCGGTGACCCCACGTACGAAGAGCTCAAAGTTTGGGCTAGTACGGGTTACTCAGGGGACGCTGTCAGAGGAGCAGGTGTCTCAGCAACTCAGGCGACTGATTTTAGATTCGTTCCATTGGGCTCCGGTTAGGTTGGAGGAGCAGGTTTATAGAGTAGAGTTCCCTAGGAGGGAAGATCTTGATCATTTATTGAAGTTTGGTTCAGTAAGGTAACTGGGCGTAAGTTTATTCTTGAGTTCGACGAGTGCACAAAACCAGAGCCAACAGGAGTACCACTAGAGCAGGTTTGGATCAGACTCTCAGGTGTTCCAGAGGTTTTGCTTGATGACTTTCTGATTGTTTGGAGTCTCGGATCCCTAATAAGCAAAACAGAGAAAGTGGACATGCCATGCACACGTATGCATGGGATTGCGAGACTTCTTGTCAGTGTTACTGATGTGGAATATGTGCCGGACGTTGTACTACAGGTGTATGATGGCATGACATATGATCTCGAGGTTCAGGTCGAGGAGTCACATATGGCAGATAACAATACTGGGAGCAAAGATTTTGACATGACTGATGGCACAGATGGTAGCGGTAACCAGGGAACGGGTGGGAGTCATGGTGTGCATGGTGGGATGGACAAACCGGCCGGAAAGTCCACACAGCCGACAGAGTCGCGGACAGATAAGGGGTCAGCCCCTTTCGTCCAACGGCATCTCTCTGGTTCGGTACGTTCCAGGCAGTGTCTGCAGCGTCAGCACCGAGTCGCCTTTGCGGTGACCGTGTGGACATGGAGGATTTAGATGATCGTCCGGTCGTGGATTCGAGAGTGGAACAACAACGGTAGGAGGGGTTCGTGGTTCCCTCGTAGTTGTCGTCGTAGAGTCGATGGCCTGGTTCGGTTCAGATGGAAAAGGTCCACATTTGGCAGGAGGCCCAAGGATCTCCTCAGTCAGCACAACCTGCTACAACACCCACTCAGCATATGTCTACGCAGGAGGCTGCTCCAATGGAGAGGGAGGAGACACGACCGGTACAGATGACTACGCCACCAGTGAGGGAGAGTGTATCGTGGCCTACTTCACCACGACAGATCAATATGACACAGGAGGTATCCCCGTTGGCTTGTCAGGAGGACAGACCGATGGATATCACCACATCGGCTACCATGGTGGACGGAACTCCTGCGGCGCAGACCGGGAGGTCACCACCACACACTTCTTCGGGCACGACCGGGCAAATGGCAGGCGACCATAGCTCGGCCGGCGTTCCCATGGACGACGCCATTGACGTGGCTTGAGACTGTGTTGATATTTCCCCAAAGAGGAAGGGATGATGCAGCACAGCGACGGTAAGTATTTCCCTCTTTTATGAAACCAAGGTATCGAACTAGTAGGAGGATCACCACCACCTAATAAACAGCACCTACACATAAATAACAAATACTTGCAACCCGACGCATAAGAGAGGTTGTCAATCTCTCTACGGTAAAAAGATAGATTAGGATATGATAGATAGGAGAGATAGATCTCTCAAGAACAGAAAATAAAAAGGGCAAATAAAAAGTGCAGCAATATATTTTTGGGTTTTTGGTTTAGTAGATCTAAAAACAAAAAGGCAAAAAGATAGATCGAAAAGCAATATGTTGGAAAAGTAGACCCGGGGGCCGTAGGTTTCACTAGTGGCTTCTCTCGTGAGTATAGCACACGGTGGGTGAACAAATTACTGTTGGGCAATTGATAGAAGATCAAATAATCATGACGATATCCAAGGCGATGATCATTATATAGGCATCACGTCCAAGATAAGTAGACCGACTCCTGCGTGCATCTACCACTATTACTCCACACATCGACCGCTATCCAACATGCATCTAGTGTATTAAGTTCATGGAAAAACAGAGTAATGCAATAAGAACGATGACATGATGTAGACAAGATCTATTCATGTAGGAATAGACCCCATCTTGTTATCCTTAATGGCAACGATACATGCGTGCCTTGCTGCCCCTTCTGTCACTGCGAAAGGACACCGCAAGATCGAACCCATCACAAAGCACCTCTAACCATGGCAAGAAAAATCGATCTAGTTGGCCTAACTAAACCAAAGATTCGAAGAAGAAATACGAGGCTATAAGTAATCATGCATATAAGAGATCAAAGAAGACTCAAATAATATTCATGGATAGAAACTGATCATGAACTCAAAATTCATCGGATCCCAACAAACACACTGCAAAAGTTTACATCAAAGAGATCTCCAAGAGACCATTGTATTGAGAATCAAAAGAGAGAGAGGAAGCCATCTAGCTACTGCCTACGGACCCGTAGGTCTATGGTGGACTTCTCACGCATCATCGGAGAGGCACCTATGAAGAAGATGAACCCCTCCATGATGGTGTTAGATTGGATCTTGAGGCTCTGGAAATTGCGGTGGCTGGATGTGTATTTCGTCGACTCCCCTAGGGTTTTCTGAATATTTGGGTATTTATAGGCATCAGAGGCGGTGGAGGGGGCCCCGTGGAGGGCACAACCCATCAGGGCACGCCGGGGCCCCCGTGGCACGCCCTAGTGGGTTGTGGCCTCAACAGGCCACCTCTCTGGCACTTCTTTGGCCCACTGGGTGTCTTCTGGTCCAAAAAAACTCCAAAAAGTTTCATCGCGATTGGACTTCGTTTGGTACTGATATTCTGTGAAGTAAAAAACAAGCAAAAAACAGCAACTGGCACTTTGGCACTATGTCAATAGGTTAGTCCCAAAAAATGATATAAAATTGCTATAAAGTGATTGTAAAACATCCAAGAATGATAATATAACATCATGGAACAAGCAAAAATTATAGATACGTTGGAGACGTATCAGCATCCCCAAGCTTAATTCCTTCTCGTCCTCGATTAGGTAAATGATAAAAACAAAATTTTTGATGTGAAATGCTGCCTAACATGTTCATCTCATATTCTTTTCTTTGTAGCATGGACATTTGGACTTTTAGATGATTCAAAGCAATAGTCTAGTTTTAACATAATGACTTCAATACTCAAGCATGCACACAAGCAACCATGTCTTTGAAAATATCAACACTAAAGATAGTTATCCCTAGCCCATCATGCTCAATCATTGATCCATTCATGAAACACACTCAAATATTAGCTATACCCAATGCTCAAGTACGATCATAGTGCTCCCTAGTTGGTGATTTATAAGAGAAGATGGAGACTCAAAGTAAAAAATAAAAATTGCATAAAGTAAATAGATAAGCCCTTCTGTGACGCCCCCGACTTAATCGTGCACTAATCATACACGCAAATGCACACGATCAAGCCTAGGGACTCACTTGAAAATATCACAACACAACTCTAGACACAAATAAAATAATACAAGCTTTATATTACAAGCCAGGGGCCTCGAAGGCTCGAATACACAAGCTTGATGTCATACAAGCATCAGCGGAAGCAAAAGTATCTGAGTACAGACACAAGGTTAAACAAGATGCCTTAAGAAGGCGAAAACAAACAATAGCTCTGATCGAAAGAGGCAAGGCCTCCTGCCTGGGAGCCTCCTAAACTACTCCTGGTCGACTGGCTCAACGAAGAAGAAGTGGCCTCCGGGGATCTCCTGGCAATAGTCTCCTGCGGTGGCGTCTGGCTTCTGGGCTCCGTCGTCTGATATATCATCAAGTGGGTATGGGGGGAAAGAATAGCAAAGCAACCGTGAGTACTCATCCAAAGTACTCGCAAGACTGACATCAGAACTATGCTAAATGCACTGTATCAAAGGAATGGGGCTGTATCTGTGGACTGTACTGCAGAATGCTGGAACAAAGGGGGAGAAGCCTAGCCTATCGAAGACTAGCATCTTGAAGCAGTTCTTGCAGCATCAGAAGAGAGTAGAGATACAATAACAATTAATAATGGTTGTATATTAGCAACTCCCCAAGATCCTTTCTCGACTATCCCGCGAGAAAGCGATCCAGAGAGCAATAGTTTAAGCATTGCATCGATTAACTCCGGCCGCACACCCTTGTTCCTGGTGATGTCCGGCCTCGGCTGATCGATAGCAATAGTATCAGTTTAATATTCATCATCAACAGTTTATAGTTGTCATAGATCCGGGCACAACTCCAAGCGTCCTGTTACCGTGGACACGGCTATTCGAATAGATATCTTCCCTGCAGGGGTGCACTACTGTTACCCAACACGCTCGATTAACTCTGGCCGCACACCCTTGTTCCTGGTGATGTCCGGCCTCGGCTGATCGACACATCGCAGCCCGACCTACAGCTAAGCAGAGAGGTCCCCGCCGGTCTACATCCTAAGCACTCAGGGTTCTTGGGCCCATCCCCCTTTGCACTCCGGGTCGTTGCGCACACGTTTAGATCCAAGCACCACCTCTGTCATGGATGGCGCCAATCCTCCCGTGCCGCACTGCTGAACTGGACGTCTGTCAAAGCTTTCGGCTGATACATACGATGTAGAGGGCCCCATAAACCATTATCCCACGTGGTGGTAGTGCGTAAAAAGGGCACGACGACCCACTCAGATCAAACACCCAGATCCGTTACAAGCTCGGTTATCACTACCCAATACGCGTGATATCCTCCGGCCGCACACCCTTGTTCCTGGTGATGTCCGCCCTCGGGAGATCAACACGAACAGGGTACCGGTATTTCATAACGCGCGGGTACTCTTGGAGCCGACCCGACTTTAATAATAATCCTCGCGGGCACCCTTGGGGCCAGCCCGACTTTAACATTGGGCACTGTTGGGACTCAGGTCCATCTCTACTGGATGGTACCACCAGCCCTTTAGCCCCGTAAAAGTAAATGATATAGCAGTTTAATTATTTCCGTGATCCTCACCCAGAGAGATCACGGCCCGGTATCAAGCTTGGCATACGGACAAAGGTGATGGGCCACCGATGAAGAAGTAGCACAGCTAGGTTTGTGGGACAGCAGGTGGGGTGTCAATGTCAAACTGCAAAATCAGGCCATGCATTGGAATAGGTACTATCGGAACAGTGGTAGCAGGGCATTTCTAATGCAAGAATAAGAGAGAAGAGACTGGGCGATATATGATGGTCAAGGGGGTTTTGCTTGCCTGGTTGCTCTGCGAAGGGGACCTGGTCGTCGGTGACGTAGTCGTATCCAGCAGAATCGTCGGCGGGCACAAGGTCTACCGAGAGAGAAGGGGGGGGAGGAAACAATAAATATCACGACAATGACAAACAATATGCATGACATGTCTAAATGTTATGCATCGGTGTTTATCGACTAACTAATCGATTTAGTTAACTCTTGGGAATTAATAAAAATTAAATTGGATTTATTTAATTAAAGTTGGACACTATTCATTTATTAAAATCAGTCAAAAAGTTGCATGTTCAGCTAGCTAGGATTGTTGGACAGGTGTTTATATTGCATATTTGGAATCTTCATATTTTTCTGATCATTTTACATATATAAATTATTTCAATCCGAGTTACGGTTTAAAAGATATGATTTTATAAAGTTTTAATCATTTTCTGAATTTATTTAATTATTTAATTTCGAAATTATCCAGAATAGAGAATGCTGACGTCAGCATGATGCAATGCTGACATCAGCAGTCAATAGAGGCTGACCAGAGTCAAACCTGACATGTGGGACCCACATGTCAGTGACTCAGGGGCTAATTGACTAATTTAACTAATTAACTAACTAGGTGGGGCCCATATGTCAGCGGGTAATTAACCTAATTAATTTATTTTATTTAATTAAATCACTAATTAATTAACTGACGTGTGGGACCCATGTGTCATTGACACAGTGGGATGGGGCCCCACTATCAGTGGCCCAGCTGACCCAGTCAGCAGCGCTGACTGGTCAACGGGCCCACGGCCCCACCAGCCAGTGTCACTGGCAGGTGGGCCAGGGCAGGCCACGTCGGCGGTGACCGGAGACGTCGCCGGAATCTCGCCGGCGACGCGTTTCGCGGCGGCGCGGCCACGGGAGGTGGCCGGAAATCGCGTACAGGCCACCGTTCGAAGCGCGGATGGGCGCGTTGGAACGGGGCGACGACGGCGCGTCGTTAGGCGGTGGTATCGCGGGCGGGGACGGCCGGAGCTGAGCGCCAGGAGCTCATCGGCGGCGAGGTCTTCGGGCGGCGGTGGCAAACGGCGATTCGAGGCGCTATCGGGCGAGCTAAGCGGCTAGGCGGCATCTACGCGCGAAGGCGACGACGATGGACGGGCGCGCGTGACCAAATGGTCACCGGAGGCTCGTCGGCGACGAGCATCCGCGGCGGCGCGCACGGGCGACAGCGGAATTAGGGGCTAGGGGCTACGGTTCGTCGCGAGGAGGAGAGGGGGAGGTAGCTGGAGCTCACCGCAAGTCGTAGCCGTTCAAAGCGGGCTCGGGGAGGGGCTGCCGGCGACGGAATCGACGGCGACGTGCTCGGGTGCCCGAGGAGGAAGACGACGGCGAGAGGGCGTTGCAGGGGGCCTGGTGCTCGGGGTCGTGGTCGAGGAGGAAGAGGGCTTCACGGCGGAGCTGACGGGCGGCTCATCGGGGCTCGGGGGTGACGGTGGCCGCGGTGGCGAGCGAGGACGGCGGCGAGCTTGCGGGTGAGGCGGGGAGAGAGAGCTGCGCGAGGGGGGGGGGAAGATCTGGGCAGCCAGGGGTGCCGCGGTGGCCGTCCTTATCGCCCCAGGAGGCCCTGTAGCGGCACGGGCGACGAGGTGGTGCGGGGGAGACGGCTCGCCGGCGTCGAGCGCGGTCGGGTGCGCGTGCGCGCTCGAGCGGGGGAGCAGTAGGAAGGGGGCGACCGAGGGAGGTGGGCTGGGCCGCACTGTGCACTCGAGGCCCAGCCGCCTGGGCTCTTTTCTTTTCTTTTCTTTTCTATTTCTTTCTCTATTTTCCCTTTTTAGTTTAGCTCAAATTTGTATTTTGCAAAATATGAGACATGGCCCAAATTATTCAGTGCAATATTAGGCAACACCAGAAATTGATTTGGTGCAAATATGCTTTCAAAATATTTTTAATTAACTAAAAATGCATTTAATACCACTGTTTTGGTACTGTTTTAACCTGCTAGGGGTATTTGTGGAATTTTGGTGATGTTGTTTTCCTCAAAATAATTAGTTATGATTTATGTGCTAATTAATGAACATTTTTGTTACTGGTTTGCACAACTTTTATTTTCCACTTGGCAATTGAATTGAATTTGAATTTGAATTCGAACTAAGCCCTAATGCAAATGATGCTTATGCTTAATTAAACATGATGACATGGCATTAATATCAGGGGATTACTGTTGCATTACAAGGGGGTGTTACAATTCTCCTCATCTAACAAGAATTCTCGTCCCGAGAATTAAGAGGAGTGCTGAAAGAGAGAGGGGTATTCTTCACGAAGACGATCCTCACGTTCCCAAGTAGCCTCATCTCCAGAATGATTCGACCATTGAACTTTAAGGAACTTGATCGACTTCTGACGGGTTCGACGTTCAGCTTGGTCCAGAATGCGGATCGGATACTCTTGATAAGATAGATCCTCTTGCAATTCAAGCACTTCATGATCCACAGCTCGAATAGGATCCTTGAAACAGCGTCGGAGTTGCGACACATGAAAGACGTCGTGCACTTGGGAGAGATTCGGCGGCAATTCCAGTTGATATGCCACTTCACCTCGACGTGCGAGAATGCGGAACGGGCCAATATAGCGAGGAGCTAACTTGCCCTTGATCCCAAAACGGTGGGTGCCTTTCATCGGAGTGACGCGAAGGTAAGCTTGCTCGCCGGGTTGATAGACCATTGGTTGATGCTTGCGATCATAATTACTCTTCTGACGAGACTGAGCAGCTTTCAAATGCTCACGGACAATGCGGACCTTCTCCTCAGCTTCCTGAATTATGTCCGGCCCAACAAGTGAACGTTCCCCAGTTTCTGACCAATTCAGAGGGGTTCGACACTTACGTCCGTATAGAACTTCAAACGGTGCCATCTTCAAACTAGCTTGATAGCCATTGTTATATGAGAATTCGGCATATGGAAGAGATTCCTCCCATTTCTTACCGAAAGAAATGACACAAGCTCGAAGCATATCTTCAAGCACTTGATTTACTCGTTCGACTTGACCCTGAGACTGAGGGTGAAATGCGGTGCTAAAGGACAGGTGAGTTCCCATAGCTTCTTGGAAACTACTCCAAAATCTGGAAGTGAACAGGCTTCCACGATCAGAACTGATCTCCAGCGGAACACCGTGTAGTGACACGATCCTGGAAACATATAAATCTGCTAACTGACTAGCAGTGATTGATTCCTTAACTGGCAAGAAATGAGCAACCTTGGAGAAGCGGTCGATGACGACAAAGATAGCATCATGACCCTTCTGTGATCTGGGAAATCCAGTAATAAAGTCCATCTCGACCTTATCCCATTTCCATTCAGGAATTTCAAGTGGCTGCAGGAGTCCAGCAGGCCTTTGATGTTCAGCCTTGATGCGACGGCAAACGTCACATTCAGCAACATATTGAGCAATGTCACGCTTCATGTCAGGCCACCAATACCGTTGACGGATGTCTTGGTACATCTTGGTGCTGCCGGGGTGAATCGAAAGCGGCGTATCATGCGCTTCCTTCATAACATCCGAACGAGAGTCAATATTATCCGATCTGGGGACAACTAGACGACCCTTGAAGTACAAGGCAGCATCATCTCCCACATGATAGAATGAATGTTTTCCCTGTGAGAGGTATTTCTTGATCCTGTCAACTTCAGAACAGTAATTCTGTCTTGTCTTGATGTTGGTTTCGAGGTCTGGTTCAACCACCAAGTTACTCAAAGAACCCTGGTTAACAACACGAAGGTTCATCTTTTGGAATTCCGCTGGAGGGGGAACGAGATAACCCTGAGGAACAATATGGAGGTTCAGCTTGCGGAATTCTTCTTGAAGCAGGGGGTGAACCTTATGAACCTGAAGGTGGTTGCAGTAAGACTTGCGGCTCAAAGCATCAGCCATTACATTAGCCTTGCCTGGGGTATAAGAAATACCCACATTGTAATCTGCTATGCGCTCCATCCATCTCTGTTGACGGAGGTTCAGATCTGGCTGAGTAAACAGGTACTTCAAACTTTGGTGGTCGGTGTAGATCCCGCAACGATTACCAACAAGGTATTGTCTCCACTCTTTCAATGCATGAATTACTGCAGCAAGTTCAAGGTCATGAACTGGGTAGTTCTCTTCATGGGGACGCAATTGACGAGAGGCATAAGCAACCACTCTGCGCTCTTGCATTAGGACACAGCCTAATCCTTGACGGGATGCGTCACAGTATATCACGAAGTCCTTGCGAGAATCAGGGGGAGCTAGCACTGGGGCAGACGTCAACTTGTCCTTGAGCGTCTGGAAACTTTCTTGACATTTATCTGTCCACTCAAACTTAACACCTTTGTGAAGCAGATTAGTCAGTGGCTTTGCAATCTTGGAGAAGTTCTCGACGAAACGGCGGCAATAGCTGGCAAGACCGAGAAAACTTCTGACTTGCTTTACATTCTTTGGGGGAGTCCAGTCAAGAATAGCCTGAACTCGTTCTGGGTTAACGGCAATCCCATCTTTGGAGATCACGTGACCAAGGTAAGTCACCTCAGATAACCAGAACTCACACTTAGAATACTTGGCATACAGTTGATGTTCACGTAGCTTCTCCAGTACAAGCCGAAGATGTTCGGCGTGTTCTTCTTCATTCTTGGAATATATAAGGATATCATCCAAATAAACCACGACGAATTTGTCAAGGTAATCCATGAAGATGTAGTTCATCAGTCGAGAGAATGTGGCTGGAGCATTGGTTAAGCCGAAAGACATGACGGTGTACTCATATGATCCATATCGAGTAACGAAGGCTGTCTTCGGAATATCCTCTTTGCGAACTCGGATCTGATGATAACCCAATCTCAAATCAAGTTTAGAGAACACAGAGGATCCAGCCAGCTGATCATAAAGATCGTTGATCCGGGGCAGCGGATATTTGTTCTGAATGGTTGCCTGGTTGATAGGTCGGTAATCTTGGACCAGACGGTTCGTACCATCCTTCTTCTTAACAAAGAGCGAAGGTGCTCCCCAAGCAGAAGAACTGGGGCGTATGAAACCCTTCTTAAGTGACTTGTCGATTTCTTCCTTAAGTTCTAGGAGTTCATGTGGTGGCATCTTGTACGGCCGCTTGGCAATAGGAGTAGTGCCTGGCTTCAAGTCGATGACAAACTCGACAGCCCTAACAGGGGGTATTCCCGGAAGTTCTTCTGGAAAGACATCCGGAAAATCACGAACGACTGGGACGTTCTCAATTCCTTCCAGAGGTGAGGCATTCAATGCATTCAGAGCATATATCTGGCTTTCGGCATTTTGAACTGTCCGAACTGAGTATCTGACTATCTGGCCGGAAGGATGTGTGAGCCGGACTGTTTCATTGGCACAGTCAATCAAAGCTTTATGAGGTTTCAACCAGTCCATGCCCAGAATGATGTCAATGTTAGAAGTCTTGAGAGCAATGAGAGAAACAGGGAACACCAATCCTCCAATCTCAACATGGTTATCGTGGCTTACCATGTTAGTTTGCCACTTTGCTCCGGGTGACTGGATTATCATAGGGGCGGACATCTCCTCGAAAGACATATCATGGCTCCGCGCGAAACTTTCGGACATGAAGGAGTGCGATGCTCCAGAGTCAAAGAGAACAGAAGCTGGGATCGAATTCACTAGAAGGGCACCCATCACAATTTTGGTGTCCTGTCGAGCTTCTTCCATCTTGACATGGTTGACACGAATAAGTTGACTTGCAGGTGGTTTGGCATCAGTGTTCTTAGAAGGACGTTTTCGACGGCCCTGCTTCCGATCAACAGAAGGACGTGATGTGTTCTGAGGCTGATCCTGGCGACAGTTGTTCGCAAAGTGTCCTGACTGTCCACACCTGTGACATAACCCATCATTAGGGGGAGGAGCCATAGTATTGGGCTGTCCACTTGGAATATTCAGTTGTCTAGGCGGCGGAGGCGGACGAGGTGCAACATAAGACGGCCTCGGTGTTGGAGCAGGACGGTGGAAAATACTGTGCGGGAGCCAGACTCGACGTTTCTGAGTAGGATGACCCGAAGACGAGCCAATATCACGAGTACGCTTGAGCGACTCCTGGTATTCATTCAAAGCAGTTTCAACTTGGAAAGACTTGCTGACAAGCGTTGCAAAGTCTGCAGCATCATAAATAGCAAGTGCGACCTTTATATCAGGATGCAGTCCTTCACGGAATTTCTCCTGCTTACGAGCGTCAGTGCAGACGTCGTCCTCAGCATAGCGAGATAATTCGAGGAATTTCCGCTGATATTCATCCACTGTCATCTTGCCCTGTTTGAGTTTGCGGAACTCCTGCTTCTTCTGATCCATCAAACCTTGAGGAATGTATCGTGCACGGAAGACTGACTGAAATTCCTGCCAAGTGGTTACAGAACCAGCAGGCAGCATGCGCCTGTGGCTTTCCCACCATTGAGCAGCTGGACCCTTCAAATGAAATGCCGCAAAGGTGACGTAACTATCAGGGGCAACACTAGCTGACTCCATCTCAAACAGAATATCACGAAGCCAATCATCAGCATCCATAGGATTGGTGGAGTTGCGGAACACAGACGAGTTGAGGCGCACAAATTCTTGCAGTGTTATTGGGGCAGACTGTTGCTGAGCATTTTGAGTTGGAAATTGGGCCATTACCCCAGTCATAAACTGACGATTCAGCTCAAACTGTTGCATCATTGCGGCAATATAGGGTGGAGGGGGAGGATCGTCAGCCATTCTGCCAAAACAACAGGGGCAGTTTAGCAAGAACAACTGCATGTACATGGGGTTATTGCAGATGTAACATGAGCAAGAACAAGAAGTGCATTAGGAAAAATTAGTAGTCATTAAAGACATACCGATCCATGCACAGAATTGGACATCCGCGGATAGCGTGACGGCGTAAAATTAAGGAAAAGACATGCTAGGCGGCGCGCAGGCACGCGGTGAGGAATTACACAACGAGACATAGCAAAGGCTATATCAACGTCGGAGAAAACTTTTGGGGAGAGGAATCTGCAAGGAACAACACAGGGTTTCCTCGATGAAAGGATCCTGCGGGCCTTGGTGTTGTGCAGCAGAACCTGGCCCTTATCTTGAAGCAAGGGGGGATAATTCAGAACTCCGGATGGATGTGAATACGAGAACCTAGTGTCGGCACTAGTAAAATCATTTAACCCGAAAGGAAGAGAAATTCAGAGTCCCAGAGTATAGAAGAGGAATAAAAGATCCTAATACCACCCAGTTGGCGACGTGGGCCCGTAACCCACACAGCCATGTTAGTAAAATAGTTTTCCATCGTCTAGACTCAACTTCGACCAAGGAGTTGGAAAAAGGGGCTTCCTACAGGCAGTCGGCTCTGATACCAACTTGTGACGCCCCCGACTTAATCGTGCACTAATCATACACGCAAATGCACACGATCAAGCCTAGGGACTCACTTGAAAATATCACAACACAACTCTAGACACAAATAAAATAATACAAGCTTTATATTACAAGCCAGGGGCCTCGAAGGCTCGAATACACAAGCTTGATGTCATACAAGCATCAGCGGAAGCAAAAGTATCTGAGTACAGACACAAGGTTAAACAAGATGCCTTAAGAAGGCGAAAACAAACGATAGCTCTGATCGAAAGAGGCAAGGCCTCCTGCCTGGGAGCCTCCTAAACTACTCCTGGTCGACTGGCTCAACGAAGAAGAAGTGGCCTCCGGGGATCTCCTGGCAATAGTCTCCTGCGGTGGCGTCTGGCTTCTGGGCTCCGTCGTCTGATATATCATCAAGTGGGTATGGGGGGAAAGAATAGCAAAGCAACCGTGAGTACTCATCCAAAGTACTCGCAAGACTGACATCAGAACTATGCTAAATGCACTGTATCAAAGGAATGGGGCTGTATCTGTGGACTGTACTGCAGAATGCTGGAACAAAGGGGGAGAAGCCTAGCCTATCGAAGACTAGCATCTTGAAGCAGTTCTTGCAGCATCAGAAGAGAGTAGAGATACAATAACAATTAATAATGGTTGTATATTAGCAACTCCCCAAGATCCTTTCTCGACTATCCCGCGAGAAAGCGATCCAGAGAGCAATAGTTTAAGCATTGCATCGATTAACTCCGGCCGCACACCCTTGTTCCTGGTGATGTCCGGCCTCGGCTGATCGATAGCAATAGTATCAGTTTAATATTCATCATCAACAGTTTATAGTTGTCATAGATCCGGGCACAACTCCAAGCGTCCTGTTACCGTGGACACGGCTATTCGAATAGATATCTTCCCTGCAGGGGTGCACTACTGTTACCCAACACGCTCGATTAACTCTGGCCGCACACCC
Organism: Elymus sibiricus; assembly: GCA_039707655.1. Lineage (NCBI taxonomy): Eukaryota > Viridiplantae > Streptophyta > Magnoliopsida > Poales > Poaceae > Elymus > Elymus sibiricus. Next base: position 96,819,559 of record CM077675.1, on the reverse strand, counting down.
TTGTTCCTGGTGATGTCCGGCCTCGGCTGATCGACACATCGCAGCCCGACCTACAGCTAAGCAGAGAGGTCCCCGCCGGTCTACATCCTAAGCACTCAGGGTTCTTGGGCCCATCCCCCTTTGCACTCCGGGTCGTTGCGCACACGTTTAGATCCAAGCACCACCTCTGTCATGGATGGCGCCAATCCTCCCGTGCCGCACTGCTGAACTGGACGTCTGTCAAAGCTTTCGGCTGATACATACGATGTAGAGGGCCCCATAAACCATTATCCCACGTGGTGGTAGTGCGTAAAAAGGGCACGACGACCCACTCAGATCAAACACCCAGATCCGTTACAAGCTCGGTTATCACTACCCAATACGCGTGATATCCTCCGGCCGCACACCCTTGTTCCTGGTGATGTCCGCCCTCGGGAGATCAACACGAACAGGGTACCGGTATTTCATAACGCGCGGGTACTCTTGGAGCCGACCCGACTTTAATAATAATCCTCGCGGGCACCCTTGGGGCCAGCCCGACTTTAACATTGGGCACTGTTGGGACTCAGGTCCATCTCTACTGGATGGTACCACCAGCCCTTCAGCCCCGTAAAAGTAAATGATATAGCAGTTTAATTATTTCCGTGATCCTCACCCAGAGAGATCACGGCCCGGTATCAAGCTTGGCATACGGACAAAGGTGATGGGCCACCGATGAAGAAGTAGCACAGCTAGGTTTGTGGGACAGCAGGTGGGGTGTCAATGTCAAACTGCAAAATCAGGCCATGCATTGGAATAGGTACTATCGGAACAGTGGTAGCAGGGCATTTCTAATGCAAGAATAAGAGAGAAGAGACTGGGCGATATATGATGGTCAAGGGGGTTTTGCTTGCCTGGTTGCTCTGCGAAGGGGACCTGGTCGTCGGTGACGTAGTCGTATCCAGCAGAATCGTCGGCGGGCACAAGGTCTACCGAGAGAGAAGGGGGGGGAGGAAACAATAAATATCACGACAATGACAAACAATATGCATGACATGTCTAAATGTTATGCATCGGTGTTTATCGACTAACTAATCGATTTAGTTAACTCTTGGGAATTAATAAAAATTAAATTGGATTTATTTAATTAAAGTTGGACACTATTCATTTATTAAAATCAGTCAAAAAGTTGCATGTTCAGCTAGCTAGGATTGTTGGACAGGTGTTTATATTGCATATTTGGAATCTTCATATTTTTCTGATCATTTTACATATATAAATTATTTCAATCCGAGTTACGGTTTAAAAGATATGATTTTATAAAGTTTTAATCATTTTCTGAATTTATTTAATTATTTAATTTCGAAATTATCCAGAATAGAGAATGCTGACGTCAGCATGATGCAATGCTGACATCAGCAGTCAATAGAGGCTGACCAGAGTCAAACCTGACATGTGGGACCCACATGTCAGTGACTCAGGGGCTAATTGACTAATTTAACTAATTAACTAACTAGGTGGGGCCCATATGTCAGCGGGTAATTAACCTAATTAATTTATTTTATTTAATTAAATCACTAATTAATTAACTGACGTGTGGGACCCATGTGTCATTGACACAGTGGGATGGGGCCCCACTATCAGTGGCCCAGCTGACCCAGTCAGCAGCGCTGACTGGTCAACGGGCCCACGGCCCCACCAGCCAGTGTCACTGGCAGGTGGGCCAGGGCAGGCCACGTCGGCGGTGACCGGAGACGTCGCCGGAATCTCGCCGGCGACGCGTTTCGCGGCGGCGCGGCCACGGGAGGTGGCCGGAAATCGCGTACAGGCCACCGTTCGAAGCGCGGATGGGCGCGTTGGAACGGGGCGACGACGGCGCGTCGTTAGGCAGTGGTATCGCGGGCGGGGACGGCCGGAGCTGAGCGCCAGGAGCTCATCGGCGGCGAGGTCTTCGGGCGGCGGTGGCAAACGGCGATTCGAGGCGCTATCGGGCGAGCTAAGCGGCTAGGCGGCATCTACGCGCGAAGGCGACGACGATGGACGGGCGCGCGTGACCAAATGGTCACCGGAGGCTCGTCGGCGACGAGCATCCGCGGCGGCGCGCACGGGCGACAGCGGAATTAGGGGCTAGGGGCTACGGTTCGTCGCGAGGAGGAGAGGGGGAGGTAGCTGGAGCTCACCGCAAGTCGTAGCCGTTCAAAGCGGGCTCGGGGAGGGGCTGCCGGCGACGGAATCGACGGCGACGTGCTCGGGTGCCCGAGGAGGAAGACGACGGCGAGAGGGCGTTGCAGGGGGCCTGGTGCTCGGGGTCGTGGTCGAGGAGGAAGAGGGCTTCACGTCGGAGCTGACGGGCGGCTCATCGGGGCTCGGGGGTGACGGTGGCCGCGGTGGCGAGCGAGGACGGCGGCGAGCTTGCGGGTGAGGCGGGGAGAGAGAGCTGCGCGAGGGGGGGGGAAGATCTGGGCAGCCAGGGGTGCCGCGGTGGCCGTCCTTATCGCCCCAGGAGGCCCTGTAGCGGCACGGGCGACGAGGTGGTGCGGGGGAGACGGCTCGCCGGCGTCGAGCGCGGTCGGGTGCGCGTGCGCACTCGAGCGGGGGAGCAGTAGGAAGGGGGCGACCGAGGGAGGTGGGCTGGGCCGCACTGTGCACTCGAGGCCCAGCCGCCTGGGCTCTTTTCTTTTCTTTTCTTTTCTATTTCTTTCTCTATTTTCCCTTTTTAGTTTAGCTCAAATTTGTATTTTGCAAAATATGAGACATGGCCCAAATTATTCAGTGCAATATTAGGCAACACCAGAAATTGATTCGGTGCAAATATGCTTTCAAAATATTTTTAATTAACTAAAAATGCATTTAATACCACTGTTTTGGTACTGTTTTAACCTGCTAGGGGTATTTGTGGAATTTTGGTGATGTTGTTTTCCTCAAAATAATTAGTTATGATTTATGTGCTAATTAATGAACATTTTTGTTACTGGTTTGCACAACTTTTATTTTCCACTTGGCAATTGAATTGAATTTGAATTTGAATTCGAACTAAGCCCTAATGCAAATGATGCTTATGCTTAATTAAACATGATGACATGGCATTAATATCAGGGGATTACTGTTGCATTACAAGGGGGTGTTACACCTTCGCAGAGGGAAGTAGGGATTTGTAGAGGTGCCAGAGCTCAAAGTTTTAAATTGAGAGATAAAAATACTTTGGGTGGCATGCTTTTCCTGTCAACGAAAACGACAAAGTAGCTTACAATACTTTCCATGCTAGATATATCATATGCGGTTCCCAAACAGAAAATAAAGTTTATTCCTTTTTCCACCATTCTTTCACATTCCATGGCGGGCCGTATCCACGGTTGCCTTCCATACCAACAGTTTCCAAGGAATTTATTATTTGACATCATAAAGTAAATATTTTTTCTTTTTCATTTCGGGAATGGGCATCCCTATTACCGCAGCACTCTCGTGCAATGACAAGTGAATAAACACTCATCTTGGGAATAACACATCTAGCATGGAAAAATATTGGACACTCCCTACCGTTTCATGAGCGGTACGAGCACACAAAAGAGAAATTTATTTTGAAAATTAGAGATGGCATATATAAATTTGCTTGGAACGGCATGGAAATACCGCATATAGGTAGGAAAGGTGGACTCATAAGGCAAAACTTGGTTTAAGGATTTTGGATGCACAAGTAGTATTTCTACTTAGTACAAATGGAGGCTAGCAAATAGATTGAGAAGCAACCAAACCAAGAAACAAAAATTCACATATGCGAGCATTGATCATAACTAACACTGAATAATGCACCATAAGTAGGATGTAATTTAATTGCATAACTATTGACTTTCGTACTTGCATAGGGAATCACAAACCTTAACACCAATATTCCTACTAAAGCATAATTACTCACTAACATGACTCACATATTAGTATCATCATGTTTCAAAACTATTACAAGGAATCAAGTTTAATTTGTCCAATGATCTTCATGAAAGTTTTTATTATATCCTCCTTGGATATCTATCACTTTGGGACTAGTTTCATATATTGCCATTGCTTTTGACTAGCTCAAACATATTTAAGTTAAGCACATGAGCATAGAGTTTTCATCTCTCAAAAAGGTATAAGTGAAGCATGACAGGATTTCTTCAAAATCTAATAACTCTCAAATTAATCTAAGTGAAGCATGAGAGTATTTCTACAAAAATTTCCAAGCACACCGTGCTCAAAAAGTTATAAGTGAAGCACTAGAGCAATTCTATAGCTCAAAAAGTTTAAGTGAAGCATAGCCTGCAATTCTAACAAATCATAGCATAATTTTGGCTCTCCCAAATAGGTGTGTCCAGCAGGGATACAAGTGAAAAACTAACAAAAAAAACAAGCAAAGACTCAAATGATACAAGACGCTCCAAGCAAAACTCATGATATGTGACGAATAAAAATATAGCTCCAAGTAAAATACCGATGGTCGTTAGAAGAAAGAGGGGATGCCACTCGAGGGCATCCCCAAGCTTAGTTGCTTGTTTCTCTTTGGATATATCCTGGGGGTGCTTTAGCATCCCCAAGCTTAGTCTCTTTTCACTCCTGATTCCTTCATCCATCGTGATCTCACCCAAAACTTGAAAACTTCAATCAGACAAAACTCAATAAAATCTTCGTGAGATCCGTTAGTCTAATAAAGCAAATCACTACTTTAGGTGCTGTTACAAACCCATTAATATTTTGTTATTGCATTATACCTACTGCATTTTAACTTTACCATGGCTCATACCCTTCAATATAACCCATAGATTCATCAAAACAAGCACACAATGCAACGAAAACAAAATCTGTCTTAAACAGAACAGTCTGTAGTAATCTGTACTCTAACCATACTTCTGTAACTCTAAAAATTCTGAACAATTAGGACAATGTAAAGAATTTGTATAGCAACACTGTGTTGAAATTTCATCTCAAGATCACGTTTCAGTAAAAAATGAAAATTCGGACACTGGACGTAAAGTTTATGTTTCAGATTCAGCATCGCTTCTACTCATCTTATGAATCATCCTAAAGGCTCTACTTGGCACAAACACTAAATAAACCATAAAAACACAATCATAACAGAGGCATAATTGCGTCAACACTCAAAAACAGAAAGGAAAAAGCAAAAATAAATTTATTCATTGGGTTGCCTCCCAACAAGCGCTATCGTTTTACGCCCCTAGCTAGGCATAACGCATAGTTTCAAGTATTGTCATCTTTGGTTTTCAACTCCTGAATCACACAACTAGAATTTTTCAAGGATTTAGCATGCATGCTCTCAATGACAACACTTCTAGGGAAAAGATCAAAGAATTCATTTTTGTAAATAGGGTCTCTTACTATTTCAACAAAGTCGGGATGAATATTAATCATTTTAAGATCTCCCTTGTGGCCACTAGGTGTAGCAACTTTGTTCTTAGTAATTTGCGTGGTTTTGCAAATTTTTATGGGAGTTTTTTCAATAGTTTTGATAGAAGAAAAAGTCGAACCCAAATTACTAAAAATCTCTTCCAACTTATCAATCCGGTAAGGACTCTCTTCTACCCTTTCGTTAACTACGGTTTCTTTTGCCTTTAACAATTTAAAGGCATCTCCTGCCTTAGCCCCAATTTTATTAGCAATATTATGCATTTTCTTATCCAAATCTTCAATTTGTTCTTTGGTAATCATCTTCTTTTCAATAGCATCTAATCTCGTCATAACATGTTCAAGAGTTAAAGTTGTTTCATTGATCATAAGGGGTGGTGATCCCACTAAACTTCCCAAAGCATTAAAAGCATCCAATGATGGACACATAAAAAATTCCCACCGGTAATCGTATCAAGGACGAATCTATACCATGTGGTGATGCCAACATAAAAACTGCGGAGAAGAACAACAGTAGATTGCTTATGGATAGATCTATTATGAGCATTGCAAATCCTATACCAAGCATCTTTTAGGTTCTCCCCTCCCCTTTGCTTAAAATTAAGAACCTCATTATCGGGAGTACACGCAATAAAGGAAAAACTAGCCATAATTGCAAGGCAAGAGATCTGACGACAAAAGGCAAATGAAAAAGAGGGCGAATAAGATGGCAAATTGGTGAAGTGGGGGAGAGGAAAACGAGAGGCAAATGGCAAATAATGTAATTGCAAGGAGATGAGATTTGTGATTAAGAACCTGGTAGATGATGATGGTGTCTCCTCGGCGCCCCAGATTGGCACGTAGAAGAGACCGCTTCCTCCCCGGCAATGGTGCCAGAAATTCCTTTGACGTGGCTTGAGACCGTGTCGGTATTTTCCCAAAGAGGAAGGGATGATGCAGCACAGCGACGGTATGTATTTCCCTCAGTTATGATACCAAGGTATCAAACCAGTAGGAGGATCACCACCACCTAATAAGCAACACTTGCACACAAATAACAAATACTTGCAACCCGACGCGTAAGAGAGATTGTCAATCTCTCTACGGTAAAAAGATAGATTAGGATATGATATATAGGATAGATAGATCTCTCAAGAACATAAAATAAAAAGGGCAAATAAAAAGTGCAGCAATATATTTTTGGGTTTTTGGTTTAGTAGATCTGAAAACAAAAAGGCAAAAAGATAGATCGGAAAGCAATATGTTGGAAAAGTAGACCCGGGGGCCATAGGTTTCACTAGTGGCTTCTCTCATGAGTATAGCACACGGTGGGTGAACAAATTACGGTTGGGAAATTGATAGAAGATCAAATAATCAAGACTATCCAAGGCGATGATCATTATATAGGCATCACGTCCAAGATAAGTAGACCGACTTCTGCTTGCATCTACCACTATTACTCCACACATCGACCGCTATCCAGCATGCATCTAGTGTATTAAGTTCATGGAAAAACGGAGCAATGCAATAAGAATGATGACATGATGTAGACGAGATCTATTCTTGTAGGAATAGACCCCATCTTGTTATCCTTAATGGCAATGATACATGTGTGCCTTGCTGCCCCTTCTGTCACTGGAAAAGGACACCGCAAGATCGAACCCATCACAAAGCACCTCTTTCCATGGCAAAAAAATTTGATCTAGTTGGACTAACTAAACCAAAGATTTGAAGAAGAAATACGAGGCTATAAGTAATCATGCATATAAGAGATCAAAGAAGACTCAAATAATATTCATGGATAGAAACTGATCATGAACTCAAAATTCATCGGATCCCAACAAACACACCGCAAAAGTTTACATCAAATAGATCTCCAGGAGACCATTGTATTGAGAATCAAAAGAGAGAGAGGAAGCCATCAAGCTACTGCCTACGGACCCGTAGGTCTATGGTGGACTACTCACGCATCATCGGAGAGGCACCTATGAAGAAGATGAACCCCTCTGTGATGGTGTTAGATTGCATCTTGATACTCTGGAACTTGCGGCGGCTGGATGTGTTTTTCGTCTACTCCCCTAGGGTTTTCTGAATATTTGGGTATTTATAGGCATCAGAGGCGGTGGAGGGGGGCCCCCTGGTGCGCCCTGGTGGGTTGTGGCCTCCACAGCCCACCTCTCTGGCAGTTCTTTGGCCCAGTGGGTGTCTTTTGGTCCAAAAAATCTCCAAAAAGTTTCATCGCGATTGGACTCCGTTTGGTACTGATATTCTGCGAAGTAAAAAACAAGCAAAAACAGCAACTGGCACTTTGGCACTATGTCAATAGGTTAGTCCCAAAAAACGATATAAAATTGCTATAAAGTGGTTGTAAAACATCCAAGAATGATAATATAACAACATGGAACAAGCAAAAATTATAGATACGTTGGAGACGTATCAGTCATCGCTTTTGGAGGGATTCCAGATCCTAGGTCTGGTGACAGACGTTTTAGTCATCGGATTGAGGCATGGCCGGATGAGACGACATACAGCTGGGGCGTGCTATGAGGGCCGCCAAGCTTCGATACATCGAAGCAAATACAGGTATGTCAGTTAATACAAGCCATTCAATTCTGCACTTTACTGAGCATGAAATTATTGATAAAGCCTCCAACCTAGGGATATGTCTTATTAATAATGGCAAAGAAACCGCCAAATCCATTAACGAACTGTTAGATTTAGAAGCTGATAAAGCTTTGGATTTAATCAGAAACATAGAAGTGGTGAAGCCTATGAATGACGTTGACATTAATAGTCTTGGGGCTAAGGCGTTAGAAAGCCTATGTGAGGATCTGGTAACCACAGAGGACTTACTAAATGAGGATGAGGATGAGGTTGCAGAGGGGTATTTGGCTCCTCTGCAACCAAATGACATTTTTACCACTGACACTGGTCCTGAGGACGCGGAGGTGATGAAGGATAAACCAAAAAGAACATGGAAGAGGAAGATTTATCCTACATCCGCAGTGCGTAGGAGTGCGAGGGTTAAACAAAAGAAAAAATTCCATGATGATATATGAAAGGAATCTTCAGGAATAGCAGAGTTCTTGCGAACTTGGCTAAAAGGAGATTCCTTAGAGAATCATCGATTGAATATAAACTAGATTTTATTGCTTTATTGGAGACGGGTAGAGATAATTACATGACGCAATTTCTCAACACTATTTCAGGTGGGGTAGATTATGACTGGCATTGCTTACCTCCAAGGGGTCGGTCCGGAGGGATCTTACTTGGGGTGAAGTGCGAATCATTAGAAGTTTTGAACGTGGTGTACGGAGATTATGCCGTCAAATTTCATGTAAGGTCGAAAGTTGATGGCTTCAGATGGGCTCTGGTGGCCGTATATGGTGCGGCTCAACTAGAGCTAAAATCGGACTTTCTCGGAGATTTGGTGAGAATTTGTGGGGATGAAAGGTTACCGATTCTAGTTGGGGGAGATTTTAACATCATTAGAAGGTGAGACGAGAAAAATAATGACAACTTCGATGGAAGATGGTCATCTATGTTTAATATGATTATTGAGAGTCTAGATTTGAGGGAGATTGACCTCAGTGGTAGACAATTCACGTGGGCTAATGCATTACTGGTGCCAACTTATGAGAAGTTGGACCGGGTTCTCACCAGTGTAGAGTGGGAGCAGAAATATCCATTAGTCACAGTTCATGCATTACATAGGGCCATTTCAGATCACACACCACTATTGGTCGATTCTGGGGAAGCGACTCATGTGGGTGACAAGAATATTTTTCTCTCTTAAATTAAGCTGGTTCGAAAGAGAACGATTCATGGATCTCATTGCTACAAAATGGGCGAGGGAATCTGGCGGGTCATCTAGTATGGATAGGTGGCAAAACAAAATTAGACACTTGCGTCAGTTCTTGAGAGGCTGGGCCAAGAATCAAAGTGGCATTTACAAAGTGCAAAAAGAGAGGCTTATTCAGCTCATTGATGAGTTAGATGTGAAAGCAGAGTCTACGCTGCTTAGTATGTCAGATCGGAATATTAAGATTGATGCTGAGAAAAAGTTGCAAACCCTTCTGAGGAAGGAAGAGATGAAATGGGCCCTTCGAGCAAAGGTGACGAAGGTGGTCCATGGGGATGATAACACACAATTCTTTCACATGATTGCAAATGGCAAACATAGAAAGAAGAAAATAATTCAACTTGAACAGGATGAGGGTACAATTATAGGACATGAGAACCAAAAATTGTACATCTCCGAGTACTATAATAAACTTTTTGGTGCAACCGAAGAGAATCTCGTTTCTCTGGATGAGAGCACAACATGTGACATACCTCAGCTCAGTTCAGATGAGAATGAGTTATTATCAGCTCCGTTTACTGAGAAAGAGGTGTTTGACGCAATAGCACAAATGAAATAACATAAGGCACCAGGACCAGATGGATTTCCGGCGGAATTTTATAAAAAGTGTTGGCATATTATAAAGGATGATCTTTTGCCTATGTTCCATGATTTGTTTAATGGTCAGTTACAGCTATTTCACCTTAACTTCGGAACAATAACGTTGTTGCCAAAGAAGGTGGAGGCTATTCGCATTGAGCAGTTCAGACCGATATGCCTGCTCAATGTCAGCTTCAATTTTTTTACAAAAGTTGGCACGAATAGGTTAACGCAGATAGCCCATTCAGTAGTACAACCAACTCAGACAACTTTCATGCCTGGAAGACACATCCTAGAAGGGGTCGTCGTCTTGCATGAAACGTTGCACGAAATCCATACAAAGAAACTCGATGGGGTTATCTTCAAGGTGGATTTCGAGAAGGCATATGATAAGGTCAAATGGCCATTCCTTCAATAGGCCTTGCGTATGAAGGGGTTCAACGAATCCTGGAGGGATCAGGTGGATGCCTTCATTCAAAAAGGTAGTGTTGGGATTAAAGTTAATGATGACATAGGTCATTATTGTCAAACACATAAGGGCTTGAGACAGGGAGACTCTATGTCTCCTGTGTTGTTCAACATAGTAGCAGATATGTTGGCAGTCCTTATTGGTCGGGCAAAAGAGAATGGCCAAGTAGGAGGGCTTGTCCCACACCTTGTAGAGGGGGGAGTGTCCATACTACAATACGCGGATGACACAATCATCTTCATGGAACACGATATCGCAAAAGCTAGAAATATGAAGCTTGTATTGTGCCTATTTGAGCAATTGTCTGGACTAAAAATAAATTTTAACAAAAGCGAATTGTTCTGCTTTGGGAGAGCAAAGGAAGAACAAGATGCTTACAAGCAGCTATTCTGTTGTGAAATGGGATCATTGTCGTTTAGTTACCTAGGGATCCCCATTCATCATAGACGATTAACGAATAGGGAATGGAAATGCATTGAAGATAGATTCGAAAAAAGACTAAGTTATAGGAAGGGCAAGCTTATGTCTTATGGAGATCGGCTTGTGTTGATAAACTCGGTTTTGACAAGCTTGCCGATGTTCCTTTTATCTTTCTTTGAAGTACCGGTAGGTGTACGGAAAAGACTAGACTTTTATCGATCTCGTTTCTTCTGCCAATGTGATGAGGCTAAGGAGAAATACAGATTGGCAAGATGGGATATTATTTGCAGACCCAAAGACCAAGTGGGTCTAGGCATTTAGAATTTAGAAGTGAAGAACAAATGCCTGCTTAGCAAATGGCTATACAGGTTGTCTACTGAGACCGAAGGGATGTGGGTACATATATTGAGGAATAAATACCTACAGTCTAAGACATTGGCCCAGGTTACTGCTAGACCTAATGACTCACCTTTTTGGAAGGGGTTGATGAAGGTGAAATTAACCTTCTTCCAGCAGGTGAAGTTTTTGGTTGGTAATGGTACCACGACCAGATTTTGGGAGGACACATGGCTTGGGGATACGCCTCTAGTTTTACAATATCCTACCCTATATAATATTGTACAACGTAAGGAAGATTATGTTGCCACCGTATTACAGTCGGTACCTCTTAATATCTAATTGAGGCGATCTCTAGTGGGAGAAAGATGGAACGCCTGGCTGCACTTGGTCAGACGACTGATGCAGATTCACCTCTCTGACGAGTCAGATAATATTCACTGGAAATTAGCTACAAATAGTACTTTTTTGGTGAAGTCGATGTACATGAACCTAATTAACTCTGGGCCTATCTCAAGATCATTGCACATTTGGAAGAGTAAAGTGTCACTTAGAATTAAAATTTTCATGTGGTTTGTACACAATGGAGTAGTAATAACCAAAGATAATTTGTTGAGAAGGAGATGGGTAGGCAGCTCAACATGTTGTTATTGTGATCAAACTTAAACAATAAAACACCTCTTTCTCGATTTCCCAGTAGCAAAATTATTATGGTGCACTGTTCATATAGCCTTCAATATTAATCCACCAATGAGCATAAATACGCTATTTGGAACGTGGCTCAATGGAGTAGACGTAACTATAGCAAATCATATCTGGATCGGAATAAGTGCATTTTTTGGGCTATATGGAACACTAGAAATGATATGATTTTTAATGGCAAGAACTTCAACAATTTTTTGCAGGTTATCTACAGAGCCACGGCTTGGATCCGTACGTGGTTGTTACTCACTCCTGCAGACTACAGGGAGCTTATGGTTATTGGGTGCAACCGGTGGGAGACGGTCGCATGGGCTATCTTCAGCCGATTTTGATGGCGAGTTAACAATGGGCTAGGTGTATAGGCATCATAGTCTACATTTGGTTTCGCCGGTTGTGGCAGTTTTATTCACTCGTGCACTTGTTTTTATGCTCAATTCGTGAGCTTTTTGTGGATCTAAGACTTTGTTCTTGAACTTTGATTAATAATATGGCTGCATGCATCAATTGATGCAGAGGCCGGGGGCTTTGTTCCTCCTTTTCCAAAAAAAAACTATGATTGTTGACACTCATTGCATATTTTTGGAGCTAATGTTTTTGACGAACACATAGGAAGATAGGGGCTTCATTTGCCACCCAACTCATTTCCCTCAAGGATAATGTCAACAGTAATGGATCATGGTTTCTTACATTCAACTGGATATATATACCTGGATCTTTCCTCAACATGTGACGCTTGTCACTAAGAGAGTTTATAAATTTAAAAGGAGGGCAGGTGTTAATGACTCTTGTGTAAAAGTAAGAATTTTTTGAACATAAAAGATAGGCCCTTCGTAGAGGGAAGCAAAGGTTGTCATGCGCTTTCATTTGTTTAATTGTGCAATCTCTTAATGCAAACGAACTTCACTTTATATTGCCCCTTGTGATAGCGAACTTTATTATGCACTCTATCGCTTTTATTTCTTCACCATCACAAGATCGTACAAAGCTTGTTTTCCTTTTCAATAAAAGATCATACATGATTAAAGGCAATTTTTATTGCTTATGCATCGATGACAACTTACTTGAAGGATCTTAATCAATCCATAGGTAGGTGAGGTGGACTCTTACGGAAAGAAACTGGGTTTAACGGGTTATGAATGCACAAGTAGTATCTCTACTTGGTGCGGAAATTTTGGCTAGCAAAAGATCTAAAGGAAGCATCACATGTTATGGGATCCAGGACTATATAACTTCTATGTAAATGTAAGCAATCATAACCATTAAGTTGTCTTCCATGTCCAACTTCAACACTCGATCATCATTTAATATTTGGTGAGGGTTCGCAATCATAGATGATGTCCAAGATAGTGTGTTTGTATGTGGATCTTCTCTTCCCTATCATAATCTTGCATAGATTATAAGAATGACTAAGGCTATGTTTGTTCTATTCCCAACAATTTTCATAGCTCATACTTTCTTTTTATGTGAAGTCATTACTTCCCATGGGATAAGCATATGACCCCTACTATTCTTTTTATTGCCATGCTAAGATGATTGGTGCAAGAGAGTAAAGTACACGGACTCAACTAATCTTTATTATATAACTCTCATACTCGATTACAAGGGTAGATAGATCTCAAAGCAAAATCCCAAGCAAAGCAAATCTGAAACTTTATTTCTCTAAACCACGAAATAACTAAGGACCAAACTAAAATAAAAGATGATGGTGAAAAGTGATGGTGATACGATACCGGGGCGCCTCCTCCAAGCTTGGAACAAGCTAGGGGTTGTGCCCATACCCATGTTGTTGGGGATATAACCCCAGGATATAACCTGGCCAGGAGGGGCCGGGTTAGGAAGTTGGCGGCTTAGCAGAGAGGCCTTAAGCAGCCCGGGAGACTAAGACAAGGCTTAGAAGTAACTTGCCAGACGGGCCGGGCGGAGGCCCAGAGCCAGAAGGCAGTGTATGACCCGGAGGTGTGAGCCGCCGAGAGATGACTTGCCAGATAAGGCAAGGAGATTTATAGATAAGGTCGGTTACTAGATGTAACCCGGACCGGACTCTTGTAAAGCCCACGGCCTCAACTTGTGTATGTAAAGGCGGGTTCCTTGGGCGGCTTAGGCTACGAAACCTTTGATCGAGTGCCAGGTCAAGCGAATCCGCTCCCTTGTAATCGATACCCTATCAATACAACTCAAAGCAGGACGTAGGCTATTACCTCCTTCGAGAGGGGCCGAACCTGGGTAAACCTGTGTCTTTCCTCCCGACCAACCCCTTCGAGTTAACCGCCGTAGCGATGGCTTCACCCCTAAGTCCTTGCACTAGGACATCTGCCGTGATAAAACCACGACAGTTGGCGCCCACCGTGGGGCCGATGCGCGGTGGTTTGGAGTACTCGAAGGGCTCTCTCCCAGGGATCGAGAGATACGCCGTTGGCAGGATGACTAAGAGTCGCCACGGCAAGCTCTACATCGACGACGCCGGCTGGGGCCCCGAGGCCGACTCAATCGAGTACGGGTACCGGGTCCCCTTTGGCGGGATTCACATTTTCATCGGGAAGATCGGCGGATCTAAGCCCGGGCCGGACATCTGCACCGACCTCATCGAGTCGGCCCGGCACGCACAACCCGCCTGGATTCAACCCGGCCGGAAGCACGTCTTCGTCGGTTTCACCCATGGCGCGGAGCTCATGGAAGATTCCGTGTCAGGAGATGAAACCCTTGTCTGCTCAAAGGATGGATCCTCGAGCGGGGAAACAGAGTCAATCTATCAGCTTCATGACGGCAGGCTTGGGGGCTATTTCGATGGCAACAGTATTACGGAGCCCTATGAGCCGCCGAGCCAAGCCGCCATCTTCATGGCAGGTACGGTGCCGGGTTCCAGCAGCACGGCGGCTGGGGCAGCGACTGCCGGCGCAGCAGGGTCAGGATCAACCAGGCCGCCGGCTCAAGTTTTGCTGGATTTGATGAACGAGTTAACAACTCTGATGGGGACCGAGGTCACAACTGAGAATCAAGCAAGCCGCAATACAGAGATTGCGAGGCTGAAAGACCAGATGGCCAGGGCCCAGGAGGATATCAACGCAATGCAGGCTCAGATGAATGCTGAGTCGGAGCGCATTAAGGCTGAAGCTCTTCGCCTCAATCTGGATCAACAAGCCTCAGAAGCAATCTTTCGGATGAGGCGTCAGACCCGCCTGCCTGAGCAGTATGAGCCCAGGAATCTTTTTAACACCCCGGGAGCAGGACCGAACGTGCCGCTTACCATGACCCGGACGGCGGACGTGCCTGGGAACAGGACGGCGACTCAACATCGGTAGCCAAACCCGCCCTGCAGGAACCAGACCCCGCCGCAACGTTTTCTGACACCACCTGATCATTTTTCTAACCCGGTGGAGAACATGGTGGCAGCGGCTGCCAGGCTCAATGTATTCCCCCTCACCGACGGGACACCCTTCACTTAAGAGGCCCGGAATTCCCTAGGGTATTTGCAGACAGCAGTGGCTTACCAGGAGAAATATACTTATAGCCGGAGCTATGTGCACTCGACCCCCATTCTGAGTCGCAGTTATAGCCGGCGTTTGGAATCGCCGGTGGTTTCCAGTAGCGAGCGGCGTCGGAACCCGCCCTATGATAGCCCACCCGTCGGTGATACTCAGGCGATCGTGGATAATGCCAGGGCTCAGCGTGAGGCGGCGGCCGCGGCAACTTATCAAGAGCCGCCCCCGGGGACCCCTTCGACCTCGGTAGGAGCCGAAATCACTTCCCGGGCTATTGGAGTACCATGCTTAGCGCCAGCTCTACGGAACGAGCGCCTGCCGAAGGATTTTAAGGGTCCGCGCAAGGTGCCTAATTACACGGCTGATCTACCTCCAGAAGCCTGTATTGAGAGTTATGAGCTGGCCATGGAGATGTTGGACATCAGTGATGCGGTCTGCGCCAAGTACTTTATCATGATGTTGGAAGGGCCGGCTCGTACATGGTTAAAGGGTCTGCCCCCTAATACCATTAATTCCTGGGCCGAGTTGAAGGCACGGTTTATCAAGAATTTTCAAGGAACATGCAAGCAACCTATGGCGATCGTTGATTCGGATCGTTGCGTACAGTGTGAGGATGAGTCGGCCCACCATTGGGTCCGGCGGGTCTCTACCATCATTCACTCGTCTGATAACATCACGACGGCTCAGGCGGTTCTGATTCTGGAGAAAAATTGTCATTTTTTGGCCCTTAAGAAGTTGGGACGGCTCAAGCGTTCCTGCTAGAACATGGGCGAGCTCATGGCGGCTCTCACCAAATATGCAGATTTTGACAGCACGAAGGACCCCGGTTCTGATGATGTGAAGTCTGCTAAGGGTAAGAAGAATGGCAACTGTAAAAGTCAGCAGCAAAATGGGGCAGGCAATAACAACCCAGGTAATGGCGGTAAACGGAAGCATCCAGACGGCGGATCAGATCTGGTGGCCAATACCAACACTGGGAATAACCGCGGCAAGGGGAACGGTAAACCGCCTTTTGGCAAGGGCAAGCCATTCAACATGGAGGCAATGCTTAACGACCCCTGCCCGAAGCACAGTCTTCCCAACAAGCCATCCACTCATGCTTGGAAGGATTGTTATATTATGCGGGAGTTCCGGAATTACAGCCTTAACCAGCATCACGGTAACGGCAACAGACCGCCCAGCGGGTCAGGGTCCGGCTCTCATGGGTCCGGTTTTGGTACAAGCGGCTCAAACTCTGGTTATCAGGGTCAAGGTAAGCACGGAGGTCATAATCAATAGTCTGGCAATGGTGGTCAGCAGCAAAACAATCAATAAGGGTATCAGAGTAACCCAAAGCAGCTTAATGGAGGCCAGTATCATGTCTTCACCACGAGTCTGGATAAGCGTGATCAGAAGGTGCGCAAGAGGGCGGTTAATGCAGCAATGCCGGCTCTTCCGCAATACTTGAAGTGGTCGGAGCACACGATATCATGGAGCAGGGAGGATCACCCGCCGCGAGTTGATAACCCGGGGCACTTGGCCCTTGTGGTAGCCCCTCAGGTAGGAGGCTACAAGTTCACCAAGGTGCTGATGGACGGTGGCAGCAGTATCAATATTTTGTACTATGACACTTTCCACCGGATGAATCTGACTGATAAGGACCTCAAGCCGTCATCCACGGTCTTTCACAATGTAGTTCCTGGCAAATCGGCATATCCAGTAGGCAAAATTGCCCTTGAGGTGGCCTTTGGTGATGAGTTCAATTACAGGGTAGAGACCTTCTGGTTTGAAGTGGTTAAGATAAAGAGCCCATATCATGCTCTGTTTGGAAGGCCGGTTTACGCCAAATTCATGGCTCGACCCTGCTATGTTTACTTACAGCTCAAGATGCCGGGTCTGAAGGGAACGATTACGGTGCATGGTGACCGGAAAATTGCTCTTGAGTGCGAGGAAGGCGACGCTGCGTATGCAGAGTCAAGTTGTGCTGAGGCGGAGCTCAAATTCTATAAAGATAATGTTGACCCGGCAGATATGACCCCGTTGAAGAAGCCCAGCACAGAGTCTGACCTGCCCATGAAGTTTGTGGCAGAGGATACCAAGTTGGTGGATTTTGTTCCTGGCGACTCGTCGCAGCAGTTCACTATAGGGGCCAACATGGACCCCAAATAGGAAAGCGCGCTCATCGAATTCATCCGTGAGAATCGGGACATCTTTGCATGGAAAGCTTCTGACATGCCAGGTGTACCGAGAGAATTCGCTGAGCACCACCTTAATGTAGATCCTAAGTTTAAACCGGTCAAGCAATTCGTCTGTCGTTTCAATGAAGAGCGGTGTAAAGCTATCGGAGAAGAGGTAGCCCGGCTCTTAGCAGCTAGATTTATTGTGGAAGTTTTTCACCCGGAGTGGTTAGCTAACCCCGTGCTCGTCCTTAAAAAGAACGGCACGTGGCGCATGTGTGTGGACTATACAGATCTTAACAAGGCATGTTCGGTTGATCCATTTGCTCACCCCCGTATCGACCAGATCATTGATGCAACGGCGGGTTGTGAGAGTTTATGTTTCCTGGATGCCTATTCGGGTTATCATCAGATCAAGATGGCAGTCAAAGACCAAGAGAAGACATCTTTCATAACATCTTTTGGGGCTTTCTGCTATGTGTCTATGCCTTTTGGGCACAAAAGTGCTCAGGCGACTTATCAACGTTGTGTACAGAATTGCCTTCATGGTCAGATCGGACGCAATGTTCATGCTTATGTGGACGATATTGTGGTCAAGTCAAGGAAAAAGGAGACTCTGCTTGATGACTTGAAGGAAACTTTTGATAACCTACGGGTTTACAAGATGATGCTTAACCCGGCTAAGTGTTTTTTTGGTGTGCCGGCAGGCAAACTCCTGGGATTTTTGGTCTCGGAGCGGGGCATTGAGGCTAACCCGGATAAAATAAAGGCCATCACCTCATTGTCTAAGCCGGCGTGCATTAATGATGTCCACCGCTTGGCGGGTCGTATTACCGCTTTAAGCCGGTTCATAAGCCACCTGGGCGAGAAGGCTATCCCTTTATATCAGATGATGAAGAAGACAGATGATTTTGTCTGGAGTGATGCTGCCAATGATGCGTTTGACGCGCTCAAGAAACAGTTAGTTGAGCCGCCTGTCTTGGCTGCTCCCGTGGAAAAAGAGCCATTGCTCCTGTACGTGGCAGCTAATAACAAGGCCGTCAGCGCTGCAGTTGTTGTGGAATGCAAGGAGGCAGGCAAAGAGTACCCGGTCCAGAGGCCGGTTTACTATGTCAGCGAGGTTTTGACAGAGTCCAAGCAAACATACCCGCATTGGCAAAAGCTGGTGTTTGGAGTGTTCATGGCGAATCGCAAGCTGAAGCATTATTTCCTTGGACATCTAATCACGATGGTCAGCTCTGCTCCTTTGGGAGATATCATTCAAAATAGACAAGCCACCGGCATGATTGCTAAGTGAGCAATTGACCTTGGGCCTCTTAATCTGAAGTATGTGCCTCGAACGGCTGTCAAGTCTCAAGCCCTGGTGGATTTTATCAATGACTGGACAGAATGTCAAGCACCTGGGGAGAAGCTGGACAATACATATTGGACAATTCACTTTGATGGATCCAGACAGTTGGAAGGCTCAGGGGCTGGAGTTGTTTTGACTTCCCCTAGAGGTGCCAAATTTTGTTATGTATTAAGGTTAATGTTTCCTTGTACTAAGAATGCATCAGAGTATGAAGCTTTGCTTCATGAGCTCCGCATAGCCAAGGAGATGAATTTGAGCCAGGTCAGATTTCTAGGCGACTCAGACCTGGTGGCCCAACAAGTTTCGGGCACGAGGGATTCTAAAGACCCTCGTATGGCGGCTTATTGCCAGGCGGTTGATGTCATCGTTGGCCACTTCAAGGGTTATCACGTGGATCACATTGATCGTCGGAAGAATGAGGCGGCTGATGCATTATCACGACTGGGGTCTCAACGTAAGCCGGTGCCACCTAATGTGTTCTTGGACGTATTGCATCACCCATTAGTTAAATTACCTTCTGAGGAGGATCTTGCTATACCTGACCCGGAAGGTCAATTGGTGGTGGCTCTTCGTGCTATTCCTGATTGGACGCTGCCTTATCTGGCGTATCTGACTCGTGGCAAGTTACCCGAAGATGAGACCTTGGCGCGGCAAATCATGAGGCGGTCTAAGTCCATGACTATTGTCAATGGCGAGTTGCACAGGTGCAGCGTGACTGGCGTTTTTCAACGCTGTGTTTCTCCAGAGGAGTTGATACGTCCATTTTGCATCATGATTTCCTACTGTTATTTACTTTGTTTTGTTGAATAATAATGCTTTGGGGAGTGATTCTAATGCCTTTTCTCTCATAATATGCAAGGTTTACACAAAGAGGGAGAATACCGGCAGGTGGAATTCTGGACCCAAGAAAAGCACGTCAGAGATACCTATTCTGCACAACTCCAATGAAGCTGAAAATTTACGGAGATTATTTTTGTATTTAATAAAAATTACTGGAGCTGAAAACTACAGGAGGAGGGACCCCAGGTGGGCACAACCCACCAGGGCACGCCACGCCCCCCTGGGCGCACCCTGATGGGTTGTGCCCAGCCTGGCCCGCTTCGGGTGCCCATCTTCCGGTATAAATTCCCAAAAAACCTAAAAAATTAGGAGGAGGACTTTCGGGACGAAGCACCGCCGCCTCGAGGCGAAACTTGGGCAGGAGCACTTTTGCCCTCCGGCGGAGCGATTCCGCCGGGGGAACTTCCCTCCCGGAGGGGGAAATCGAAGCTATCGTCATCACCAACACCCCTCTCATCTTTGGGCGGCCGATCTTCATCAACATGTTCAACATCACCATCTCCTCTCAAACCCTAGTTCATCTCTTGTGTTCAATCTTTGTACCGAAACCTCAGATTGGTACCTGTGGGTGACTAGTAGTGTTGATTACCTTGCGTAGTTGATTTCTATATGCTTTATTTGGTGGAAGATCATATGTTCAGATCCATTATGCTATTCATTACCCCTCTAATCTTGAGCATGATTATTATTTGTGAGTAGTTACCTTTGTTCTTGAGGTCACGGGAGAAGTCATGTTGCGAGTAATCATGTGAATTTGATATGTGTTCGATATTTTGATGATATGTATGTTGTGATTCCCTTAGTGGTGTCATGTGAACGTAGACTACATGACACTTCACTATTCATGAGCCTAAGGGAATGCATTTTGGAGTAGTTATTAGATGATGGGTTGCTAGAGTGACAGAAGCTTAAACCCTAGTTTATGCGCTACTTCGTAAGGGGCTGATTTGGATCCACATGTTTAATGCTATGGTTAGACTTTGTCTTAATACTTTTCTCGTAGTTGCGGATGCTTGCGAGGGGGTTAATCATAAGTAGGTTGTTAGTTCAAGTAAGAATAGCACCTTAGCACCGGTCCACCCACATAACAAATTATCAAAGTAGCGAACACGAATCAAACCAACATGATAAAAGTGACTAGACGAAATTCCCGTGTACCCTCAAGAACACTTTGCCTAATACTAGTGATTGTTCTAGCCTGTCCTTTGCCTCAAAAGGATTGGGCTACCTAGCTTCACCTTGTTTACCGTTACCGTTACTTCCTCGTTACAAATTACCTTGCTATCAAACTATCTGTTACCTACAATTTCAGTACTTGCAGAGATTACCTTGCTGAAAACCGCTTGTCATTTCCTTTTGCTCCTCGTTGGGTTCGACACTCTTACTTATCGAAAGGACTACGATTGATCCCCTATACTTGTGGGTCATCAAGACTCTTTTTTGGTGCTGTTGCCAGGGAGTTAAGCGCTCTTGGTAAGTGGAAATCGGTAAGGAAAAAACTTATACTACGTGCTCAAATTTATTGCTACTTGCTACTATGGAGAACAATCCTTTGAGGGGATTGTTCGGGGTATCTTTACCTCGACCGAAACCACAATTAGTTACCCCTCCACCTACAGCACCTACTGAAAATGTTACATATGAAATTCCTTCGGGTATGCTAGAAAAACTGCTTGCCAAACCTTATGCAGGAGATGGAACTGAACATCCTGATATGCATCTTTTATTTGTGAACGAAATATGTGGATTATTTAAGCTTGCAGGTTTACCCGGAGATGAAGTTAAGAAGAAGATTTTCCCTTTATCTTTGGAGGGAAAAGCATTGACATGGTATAGGCTATGTGATGATCTTGGATCGTGGAACTGGAATCGTTTGCAATTGGAATTCCATCAACAGTTTTATCCTATGCATCTAGTTCATCGTGATCGGGATTATATATATAATTTTTGGCCTCGTGAAGGAGAAAGTATCGCTCTAGCTTGGGGGAGGCTTAAGTCAATGTTATATTAATGCCCCAATCATGACATTCCGAGGGAAGTTATCATTCAGAATTTTTATGCTCGGCTTTCTCATAATGATCAATCCATGCTCGATACTTCTTGTGTTGGTTCTTATATGAAGAAGACTATTGATTTCAAGTGGGATCTCTTAGAAAGAATTAAATGCAACTCTGAAGATTGGGAACTCGACGAAGGTAATGAGTCAGGTATGAAGCTTGAATTTGATTGTATTAAATCTTTTATGAATACCGATACTTTTCATAAGTTTAGCACTAAATATGGACTTGACTCTGAGATAGTAGCCTCTTTCTATGAAGCATTTGCTACTGATGTTGACCTCCCTAAGGAGAAGTGGTTTAAATATCATCCCCCTATTAAAGAAGAAATTAAAGAACCGATCATAGCTAAAGAAGAAACCATCTTTTACAATGTTGATCCAATTGTGCCTACCGCTTATATTGAAAAACCACCTTTCCCTGTTAGGATAAAGGAACATGCTAAGGTATCAACTGTGATTCGGAAGAGTAATATAAGAGCACCTAAACCCCCTGAGCAAATTAAAGTAGAACCTAGTGTTGCTATGGTTAAAGATCTCTTGGTAGAAAATGTTGATGGGCATGTCATCTACCTTTGTGATGAAGCTGCTAGAATCGCTAAACCTGATAAGAAAGATAAACATAGACCTATAGAAGGCGTGTCTGTTGTCTCAGTTAAAATAGGAGATCATTGCTACCATGGTTTATGTGAGTTAGGTGCTAGTGTGAGTGCTATCCCTTTTACCTTATACCAAGAACTTATGAATGAAATAGCACCAGCTGAAATGAGAGATATTGATGTTACTATTAAACTTGCTGATAGAGACACTATCACACCACTTGGGATTGTTAGAGATGTTGAAGTCTTGTGTGGGAAAGTAAAATACCCTACTGATTTTCTAGTCCTTGGTTCCCCACAAGATGACTTTTGTCCCATTATCTTTGGTAGACCTTTCTTGAGCACCGTCAATGCTAAGATAGATTGTGAAAAACAAACCGTCGGTGTTAGTTTTGGTAATGTGTCTCATGAGTTTAATTTTTCCAAGTTTAGTAGACAACCTTGTGATAAAGCGCTACCTAGTAAGGATGAGATAATTGGTCTTGCTTCTATTACTGTGCCTCCTACTGATCCATTAGAACAATATTTGCTTGACCATGAAAATGATATGCACTTGCGTGAAAGAAATAAAATAGATCAAATTTTCTTCGAACAACAACCTCTCCTGAAACACAATTTGCCTATTGAAACCCTTGGAGGTCCTCCTCCACCTAAAGGTGATCCTGTGTTTGAATTGAAACAATTGCCTGACACTTTGAAGTATGCTTATCTTGATGAGAAAAAGATATATCACGTTATTATTAGTGCTAACCTTTCAGAACATGAAGAAGAGAGATTATTGAAAGTTCTAAGGAAGCACCGGGATGCTATTGGATATACTCTTGATGATCTTAAGGGCATTAGCCCCACTCTATGTCAGCACAAGATCAATATGGAACCTGATGCTAAACCCGTTGTTGATCACCAACGGCGATTGAATCCCAAGATGAAAGAAGTGGTAAGAACTGAAATATTAAAGCTTCTGGAAGCAGGTATAATCTATCCCATAGCTGATAGTAGATGGGTAAGTCCCGTTCACTATGTCCCTAAGAAAGGAGGTATTACCGTTGTTCCTAATGATAAGAATGAACTCATTCCACAAAGAATTGTCACTGGCTATAGAATGGTAATGGATTTTAGAAAATTAAATAAAGCTACTAGGAAAGATCATTACCCTTTGCCTTTCATTGATCAAATGCTAGAGAGACTATCTAAGCACACACACTTTTGTTTCCTAGATGGATATTCTGGTTTCTCTCACATACCTGTGTCACAATCCGACCAAGAGAAAACCACCTTTACTTGCCCTTTTGGAACCTATGCTTATAGACGTATGCCTTTTGGTTTATGCAATGCACCTGCTACCTTTCAAAGATGTATGACTGCTATATTCTCTGATCTTTGTGAAAAGATTGTGCTGGTTTTCATGCATGATTTTTCCGTTTACGGAACTTCTTTTGATGATTGCTTAAGCAACCTTGATCCAGTTTTGCAGAGATGTGAACAAACTAATCTCGTCTTGAATTGGGAGAAGTGCAACTTTATGGTTAATGAAGGTATTGTCTTGGGGCATAAAATATCTGAACGAGGTATTGAGGTGGATAAAGCTAAAGTTGATGCAATTGAGAAAATGCCATGTCCTAAAGATATTAAAGGTATTCGAAGTTTCCTTGGTCATGCTGGTTTTTATAGGAGGTTCATTAAAGACTTCTCTAAAATTTCTAGGCCTCTTACTAATCTTTTGCAAAAGGATATCCCTTTTGTTTTTATGACGATTGTGTGGAAGCCTTTGAAACACTCAAGAAAGCCTTAACCTCTGCACCTATCGTTCAACCACCTGATTGGAACTTGCCTTTTGAAATTATGTGTGATGCTGGTGATTATGATGTTGGTGCTGTCCTAGGACAAAGAGTTGATAAGAAATTGAATGTTATCCATTATGCTAGTAAAACTCTAGAAAGTGCCCAACGAAATTATACTACTACTAAAAAGAATTTTTAGCAGTTTTGTTTGCTTGTGATAAATTTAGATCCTATATTGTTGACTCCAAAGTTATTGTTCACACCAATCATGCTGCTATAAAATATCTTATGGAAAAGAAAGATGCTAAACCTAGACTTATTAGGTGGGTTCTTTAGCTTCAAGAATTTGACTTACATATCGTTGATAGGAAAGGAGCTGAGAACCCCGTAGCTGATAACTTGTCTAGGTTAGAAAATATGCTTGATGACCCACTACCTATTGATGATAGTTTCCCTGACGAACAGCTAGCTGCAATAAGTGTCTCACACAGCACACCTTGGTATGCTGATTATGCTAATTACATTGTCTCTAAATATATACCACCTAGCTTTACATATCAACAAAAGAAAAAAATCTTCTATGACTTGAGACATTACTTTTGGGATGACCCACATCTTTATAAAGAAGGAGTAGATGGTATTATTAGACGTTGTGTACCTGAGCATGAACATGAACAAATCCTACGGAAATGTCATTCCGAAGCTTATGGAGGACATCATGCGGGAGATAGAACTGCTCACAAGGTATTGCAATCTGGTTTTCATTTGCCTACTCTCTTCAAGGATGCCCGTAAGTTTGTCTTGTCTTGTGATGAATGTCAAAGAATTGGTAATATCGGTAAGCGTCAAGAAATGCCTATGAATTATTCACTTGTTGTTGAACCATTTGACGTGTGGGGTTTTGATTATATGGGGCCTTTTCCTTCCTCTAACAGGTACACTCATATTTTAGTTGCGGTTGATTATGTCACTAAGTGGGTAGAAGCTATTCCAACTAGTAGTGCTGATCACCACAGCTCCATTAAAATGCTTAAAGAGGTTATCTTTTCGAGGTTTGGAGTCCCTAGATATTTAATGACCGATGGTGGTTCACACTTTATTCATGGTGCTTTCCGTAAGATGCTTGCTAAATATGATGTTAACCATAGAATTGCATCGCCCTATCATCCTCAATCTAGTGGTCAAGTGGAACTTAGCAATAGAGAAATAAAATTAATATTACAAAAAACTGTCAATAGGTCTCGTAAGAATTGGTCTAAGAAATTAGATGATGCACTTTGGGCCTATAGAACAGCTTATAAAAATCCAATGGGTATGTCTCCATATAAAATGGTTTATGGAAAAGCTTGTCATTTGCCTCTAGAACTAGAACACAAAGCATTTTGGGCAATTCAAGAGCTCAACTATGATTTCAAACTTGTCGGTGAGAAGAGGCTATTTGATATTAGCTCACTAGATGAATGGAGAACCCAAGCGTATGAAAATGCCAAGCTATTCAAAGAAAAAGTAAAGAGATGGCATGACAAGAGAATCCAAAAGCGGGAATTCAAAATAGGAGATTATGTTCTTTTGTTCAACTCTCGTTTCAGATTTTTTGCAGGAAAGCTTCTCTCGAAATGGGAAGGACCATATATTGTTGAAGAGGTCTATCATTCTGGAGCTATCAAGATTAATAACGCCGAAGGTACTAATCCGAAGGTAGTCAATGGACAAAGAATTAAGCATTATATCTCACGTGCGCCAATTAACGTTGAAAGCAATGTTATCCAAACCATGACACCGAAGGAACACATAAAAGAAATCTTCTGAAACACTCCAGAATACATAAAAATAGGAGGTACGTGATACGGTAAGTAAACGGACTCCGAAAAATTCGCAAAAATATTTTTTGCAGTTTTGGAATATTTTAATAATTTTGGAAATAAAAAAATAAACCGGAAGGTGATCGAGGTGAGCACGATACACCAGGGCGCGCCAGGCACCCCTGGGTGCGCCCTGGTGGGTTGTGCCCACCTCGGATGCCTTCCCGACTCCGTTTTCCTTCCAAATACTTGTTTCCCAAGAATAAAAATTCTCTATATATACCCCTGACTGTTTTGATGATCGTATCGTAGAAAAATGCCCTGTTCTTGTTTCGTGTTGTTTTCCTGACAGATCTGAAAATATGTCGTCTCAAGATTCAGATGGAGAGAGCCATGTTGATCCCTATGTTCCAGACCCAAAGATCTTTAGGGAGATTTACCCCTATCTATGGACCTCGGAGGAGGAAGAAGATGCTACCATGCAGGAAACAAAAGATGACAGCTCTGAGGAAGAGGATGATCCATTGCCTCAACCCGGAGACATGCATGTGGAATTCAAGAAGTCAAGCCTCCCTAGAAGATACAAACCTAAGGTCCAATTTATCCCGTCTCGTTTTCTGCAGGAAAGCAAGGAGGCCCTATGCCAAAGGATATTAAAGCTTGAATTGGAGAATGACGATCTAAGGGAGGAAAACTTTATGCTTAAATATAAGTTGAAGAAGAAGGCTTCCTCTACACCTCCATCTTCTTCATCGCCACCACCAAAGGAGACTTGAGCACATGGGTATGGGCACTCCCCTTGGCTTGAGCCAAGCTTGGGGGAGGTGCCCCGGTATCGTATCACCATCACTTTTATTCACCTTTACCTATTTTAGTTCTATCTTTAGTTTCACTTTGCCTTAGTCGAATAAAAGTTTAGCATGATCTATTTTCGTGTGTTAGTTTCGTGGCCTACCTATCTATGTAATCGAGTGAAAGTTATATAATAAAGTTTAGTTTGAGTTTTTGCTTCTCTACTTTCTGGTTGCAATCAAATAAAGGAAAGACAAATAAATAAAAGAATCATATGCTAATCTTATGGTGAGTAATGATATCACATAAGGAAAAGTATATGTAGTAAAATTTATTGGAGATTGACAAACATAGCATTGGTCGATGATGCAATTCATGAAAGAACTAATTAGGGAAGAGAAGATTCACATGCAAATACACTATCTTGGACATCTTTTATGATTGTGAGCCCCCATCAAATATTATATGTCAAAATTGTTGACGTTGGACAAGGAAGACAACGTACTTATTTATGTTTGTTCATATCCACATAGAAGTTATATTGTCATAGATCATTTAACATGTGGTGCTTGCCCAATATCTTTGCTAGCCAAAAATTCCGCTCTAAGTAGAGATACTACTTGTGCATCCAAAAACCCAAACCCAAACTCTTTCCTAGAGTGTCCACCATACCTACCTATGGATCGAGAAAGATCCTTCAAGTAAGTTGTCATCGGTGCAAGAACGCAATAAAAATTGCTTCTAAAAGTGTTTTGATCAATTAGTGTAAGAGAAAATTGAGCGCTATATGAACTTATGATGGAAAAGTAATAAAAGCGATGGACTGCATAATAAAGGTTGCTATCATAGGGGGCAATATAGCGTGACGTTCTTTTACATTAAGGGATTGGGCATACAAATCAATAAGCGCATGACAACCTCTGCTTCCCTCTGCGAAGGGCCTATCTTTTACTTTTATGCACTTAATTTTATGCAAGAGTCAAAGTATTCTTCCCTATCCCCTTTTACTTTTTCCTTTTGCAAGCATCATGTGGTGAGGAAAGATCTAGGCACATATATCCGGTTGGATATGGGTGGGCATGAGTTATTATTGTTGACATCACCCTTGAGGTGAGTGGGTTGGGAGGCAAAACTATAAGCCCCTATCTTCCTACGTGTCCGGTTGACAATTTTTGTTCATGGGTATGCCGTGAGCGTTAGCAATCATAGAAGACTAAATGATAGTTGAGTATGTGGACTTGCCAAAAGGCTCCGACATGAGACCCTTCCTGAAAATATGATGAATTGTAGTTGCAAAGTTGACTGAGAACATAGTTTGTTGGTTTCCAATAAGGTTTATGCTTCGTACTTCTATGATGTGATAAATTGTTACTTGTTCATGAGAAGCCTTATGATAAAAATGTATTGAAATAAGTTCTTGTGTTAGAGTTTGTTGCTATTATGTTAATAAGCATGATGCTTCTATGTCCGTATTTTGTTTTTTAACGACACCTCTCTCTCAAACCATGTGGACATGCTTTTCAATATCGGCTTTCGCTTGAGGACAAGCGAGGTCTAAGCTTGGGGGAGTTGATACGTCCATTTTGCATCATGATTTCCTACTGTTATTTACTTTGTTTTGTTGAATAATAATGCTTTGGGGAGTGATTCTAATGCCTTTTCTCTCATAATATGCAAGGTTTACATAAAGAGGGAGAATACCGGCAGCTGGAATTCTGGACCCAAGAAAAGCAGGTCAAAGATACCTATTCTACACAACTCCAATGAAGCTGAAAATTTACGGAGATTATTTTTGTATTTAATAAAAATTACTGGAGCTGAAAACTACCGCAGGAGGGGCCCCAGGTGGGCACAACCCACCAGGGCGCGCACTGATGGGTTGTGCCCAGCCTAGCCTGCTTTCGGTGCCCATCTTCTGGTATAAATTCCCAAAAAACCTAAAAAAATTAGGAGGAGGACTTTCGGGACGAAGCGAAACCGCGTCGAGGCAGAATTTGGGCAGGAGCACTTTTGCCCTCCGGCGCGATTCCGCCGAGGGAACTTCCCTCCCGGAGGGGGAAATCGAAGCTATCGTCATCACCAACACCCCTCTCATCTTTGGGAGGCCGATCTTCATCAACATGTTCAACAGCACCATCTCCTCTCAAACCCTAGTTCATCTCTTGTGTTCAATCTTTGTACCAGAACCTCAGATTGGTACCTGTGGGTGACTAGTAGTGTTGATTACCTTGCGTAGTTGATTACTATATGCTTTATTTGGTGGAAGATCATATGTTCAGATCCATTATGCTATTCATTACCCCTCTAATCTTGAGCATGATTATTATTTGTGAGTAGTTACCTTTGTTCTTGAGGTCACGGGAGAAGTCATGTTGCGAGTAATCATGTGAATTTGATATGTGTTCGATATTTTGATGATATGTATGTTGTGATTCCCTTAGTGGTGTCATGTGAACGTAGACTACATGACACTTCACCATTCATGAGCCTAAGGGAATGCATTGTGGAGTAGTTATTAGATGATGGGTTGCTAGAGTGACAGAAGCTTAAACCCTAGTTTATGCGCTACTTCGTAAGGGGCTGATTTGGATCCACATGTTTAATGCTATGGTTAGACTTTGTCTTAATACTTTTCTCGTAGTTGCGGATGCTTGCGAGGGGGTTAATCATAAGTAGGTTGTTAGTTCAAGTAAGAACAGCACCTTAGTACCAGTCCACCCACATATCAAATTATCAAAGTAGCGAACACGAATCAAACCAACATGATAAAAGTGACTAGACGAAATTCCCGTGTACCCTCAAGAACACTTTGCCTAATACTAGTGATTGTTCTAGCCTGTCCTTTGCCTCAAAAGGATTGGGCTACCTAGCTTCACCTTGTTTACTGTTACCGTTACTTGCTCGTTACAAATTACCTTGCTATCAAACTATCTGTTACCTACAATTTCAGTACTTGCAGAAAGTGGGTTGAGGCAGAGTCGGTCAGTAAGTGCGACGCAGCAACAACAGTTCAGTTCATCAAAAAGCTGATTTTTCGGTTTGGTTATCCTCACAGTATCATTACTGACAATGGTACAAATCTGTCCAAGGGGGCTATGAAAGAGTTCTGCGACAGTGAACACATGCGCCTTGATGTCTCCTCCGTGGCTCATCCACAATCTAATGGCCAAGCAGAGCGTGCTAACCAGGAAATTTTGAGGGGGATAAAACCCCGGCTTATGGTTCCTTTGGAACGAACACCGGGTTGTTGGGTAGAGGAATTACCTTTAGTTCTTTGGAGCATCAGAACCACCCCAACAGGTCAACAGGCTACACGCCTTTCTTCATGGTTTATGGCGCAGAAGCTGTTCTCCCCAGTGATATCCGTCATGACTCGCCCAGGGTGGCGGCTTACGTTGAAACTGATAATGAGACGGCGTGTCAGGACGCATTGGACGGCTTGGATGAAGAGCGGGATCTCGCAGCCGCACGATCGGCGATTTATCAACAAGATCTGTGTCGCAATCATAGCCGCAGAGTGAAGACCCGGACGTTCCAAGAAGGCGACTTAGTGCTGCGTCTGATTCAAGATCAGACAGATATGCATAAGTTATCTCCCCCTTGGGAAGGACCTTTTGTGGTCAGCATGAATCTCAACAATGGGTCATATTACCTCACTGATATACGGGAGAGCGGCAAATCAAGCACTTCTGGAGAAGAGACCAGCTGGCCGTGGAATATTGCTCATCTTTGGCCTTACTATACTTGAGTCATTGACTCTCATCAATGTACATACCTCTGTCATTGTATATACCTCTTTTCAATATAATAAAGCAGGCATCCCCATAATTCGGGACCTCTGCCGTTTTCATGCAACAGTTGTTGGTGCAAGGAGTTGATTATTCATAAGGTCACTTGGGGGCTTCCAACCCACTAGGTTTAGCTTTCATACCCTCTTGACCGGCTTAAAAGCCATATTTGAGTTAAACCTACCTGTTTGCAACTTGCTACTCTGCCAGGTGACCCGCCGAACGTTTGACAATCAATCTTTTTCAAGACCCTGACCTTGTCAAAGTGAAAACGGCAGCTTATGTCACGTGAGATCCGGCTTACAGAGAGCGAGGATAAACTCACCTATTTGCTGTAGTCTCTCTGCTATGTGGCCCGTTCGTACTCTTAACAGTCAATCTTTTTTTGAGACCCTGAACTGGTTAAGGTTAAAACGGCGGATTTATGTCACGTGAGAGCCGGCTTATGGGATTTTGGGCACTCATGCCTAGCTTCTTTGAAGCAAAAAACTTGAGTTTTTCTCAAAAATATAAACAAGAATTGTTCTCTTTGGGTTGTGCCTTCAAAGCCGCCTAAACTATACTACAAAATATACATATGTTTTCTGCTTGTTATTTTGCAGGAATTTTTGTCATGATAAGATTCTAAGTCCTTGGATGGTAATTTATCCTGGCTTAGTATTGCTCATTGATCAAAGGCTTTGGCTATTATGACCCGCTAACGGGTATCAAGAGATATAATTGCATAAAAACATGCAGATGATGGATAAAATTTGTAGCACTAAAGCTGCCAGAATATGAGTTGTTAAAGCTCAAAACGTGCACGAAGGCACGGCACAGGCAATCAGTTTTAACTATGGCTATTACAAGGCTATGTAGAGCCCAAATTTGTGGACTCAAGTTCTTCACAAAAGTTATAACCCGGCAGATCAGCATGTCCGGGTTAATTCATCTAAGGCCAGCTCCTCGCCTAACTCGCTGACGGGTCATCCTCCGCCGGGTCTTCTGTCTCCTGGATCTGAAGGTTGTCCACATCCCAGTTGCAATTGATTAAGGTTTCAAATTCGGCTTCATCATGCAAGATTGGAGACGGGTCAACATCAGGGGCAAAGATGTGCTTACGGCGTTGGGGAGTCAGGTTTTTCGGCTCAAAAGTGGGCGCCCGGACTCGCACATTGTTGTCATCATAAGCCACCTGATATGTCGTCAGATCAGCTTCAGCGGCCAGCCGGCTAGCCAATGCTCGCGATGCCTTGATGCAACGGGCGTAATCTTCTTGAAAGAATTCTGACCCGTCGTCCTTCAGCTATGGAAAACCGCCACTCATCTCTTCTGGGCTAAGCTCGGGTGCGTAAGCTAACGCCCGGCTCAAAGCAGATATTGCGCCTTTGCGGGCGGCTGATTTCTTCAATTCTTCAAATTGCTTGGGGATGGTGGAGAGGCACTTCAGCACATCTTTGATAAGCTTTGGCGTGCCCTTTTCACCCATAAAAGCCCTGATGGTGAAAAGACTTCCAGCGTACAGCTGCTCAGTGAATGCATATAAAGCTTTCAGCTTCAGCAAGCTGTCATCTGGAAGCTGGCGAGTTCGTCGGCCTACAAACAGAACTATTTTATAAGTCATCGGGCGAGTCTTTATAAAACTGTTTGACAAGAATGCTCATATCATAATCAACAACACTTAACAAAGACAGCTTCAGTCATCTGATCTACATGGCGTTTCAGACTGGTCAGCTCTTCAGTAACGGGTTTAAGTTGGCCCTCGGCGTCTTCTGCGCGTTTGACCAAGGCAGCTTGTTCAGCTTCAACAGATTGCTTGTAGGCTTCAAAATCCGCCTTGGTCTTTTCCAGCTCTGTTGAGGAGAGCCGCCATTTTGCGTCAGCTTCAGCTCAGGCGTCTTGTTGCAAGGCCAGATTTTTCCTAAGGTCGGTCAAACTAGACTCGGCCACATTTAAAGCATCCTGCACAACAACATTGTCAAGTACAAGTTTTTCAATTTTAAGCCGCTAGCAAGGTTTATAATGGCATTTGGAAGCGCTGAAGAAGATTGTTACAAGTCACAAGCAGATTGCAGGCAATATACTTGACACTTGGTGGCTAATGTGTATCAGTTCTTTCCAAGTCTATAGTACAAATAAGACCCGGATCATCTTCAAGAAGATGGCCCGGCCCTTGGGGGCTACACTTGGCATTTTTATCAATACAGTAAGTGCCGGCTCATTATTTACATAATGACCCAATCCTTGGGGGCTACAGTTGGCATTTTCTTTATCATACAGTTAGTGCCGGCTCATTTTTGCATAATGACCCGACCCTTGGGGGCTACACGCCGGTCTATTGAAATCTACAAATTGCTGAAGACCCGGCTTATCTTTAAGAAAATAAGCCGGCTCTTGGGGGCTACGTTAGGATATATGGAAGGCAAGGGAGGCCTCATATTTCTTCTTCATCATGCCAACTAAGTTGGCCTCCATGTCCCGGCTTGCGGCGAGGCGGCTCACATATCCAGAGTGCAGCTCATCAGCAGTAAGCTTCTCCAGATTAGGAAGGTCAAGTTTAGCCTTCTCCTTCTCAGGTGAAGGCGCCTCATCCTTGCTGATATGTTTGGTCAGCACATTGGAGGGGGCTGGAGCTGTGTAAGCTGTTCCGGTGATAGTAACTTCTTCCTCATGAGAAGTTACATCTTCAGCTGTTGGCAAAGGGCTGGGCAGCTTAGGATCAGCTTCCGGATTAGCCCCAGGATTCACAATATCAACATCCACCGGCTCAGTAGGCTGGGGAGTTTCATCGTGGGCACCTAGATCAGCTTCAGAGGGCTCGACTTGAATTTCAGGAGTGCCAAGCTTCGGGTTCTCCGGCTCTGAGATATCCGGACGGGCAGATGACCCGCTAAATTTCCTCTTCTTAGCTTGGGCCCTGTGAACAAACATTTCATTACAAGTCATATGCAAGGGCAAAATATTCGTAAGCAGTATGGGATGCAAAAGAAGTTTACCCTAGGTTGATAACAAGGGGAGGCAATTTTGAGGCGGTTGAGTCACCAGAGGAAGGAGGTGATTCCTGACAAATTAGATTGAGCAATATGAGCAAGTTACAGCACGAGACTAATGTGCAGGAGAAATAAAAACATAAGTGTGAAATACCTCGTTACGGCGTTTCCGAGGAGCTGGAGTGTCGGGTAAGCCGGCCACTAGGTCTTCAAAGCCGCCGCTCCGGGTCTGACGTCTAGCGTCATGTTGCTGCTTCTTCAAAAGAAAGTCGGGATCCAAGTGAGCAAGAGGATGTGAAAACTTTACTTTCCAGATGACCCGCCGGATTTTCTCTGTTGGCAAAGGTTCCGAGTCGGAGGAGATGATAGTTACCTCTGCGGCACCGGCTTGGCTTGCCTCCGCTTCACCCTGAGAGGAGTCAGCGTCAATAAGTTGCATAAAAAGAAGATCAAGGGAGTCAAGTTCTACCTCCGAGTCATCCTGCTCCAGCAGCTCTTTGCTAGATTGTTTCTTTTTACGAGCCGGAGCCCGGGCCTTAGTTGCCTTGCTTTTCTTCTTCTTGGAAGTGGAGGCAGTGGTTATTCTCCTTTTCCAGAAGGGAGAGTCGGCCTATATATGTTTGCAGAAAGGTTAAATGAGGCATATGAAATGCAGCATCTAAAGGAAGAAGAGTGAAGATTGAAAGAAAAAGTTTCACCTCAGGAGCCGGGTTAAGCGCATAGAAGGGACTTAACCCCGTCTTGTTGCAGACCTCTTGAGGTTCTCCCAGCTATGATTTGACGATCAGGTTGAGGTCCTTGTCTGTTAGGGGCGTCTGATTAAAGCGCTGAGGGTCATTCACCTCACCAGTATATTCACACATTAAGCCGCCGCGCCGGCTCAATGGTAAGATTCTCCAAAAAATCCAGCAGCTTGTTAGATCAACGCCAGTCAGCCCGTTGGCCAATAAAGCTCTGATCTTTGAAAACGTCTGAGCGTATTGGGCGTGCTCTATGGCAGACAGCCGGTCTGGGAGCTCGGTGGTCGTGCAGAGCCGGTAGGGACGATAACCCGGCAATGGATTTTCTCCTTTTGGGGAAGTATATTTACAATAGAACCAGGTGTGATTCCAGTCCTTGGGATGGCTAGGCAGAGTTGCCGAGGGAAAGGACACATCCCTCCACCTCTGAATTGAAACACCACCAAGTTCAAGGCTTGGTCCATCTGCAATTTCCGTCTGGCGGTTGATATAGAAAAAGTCCCGGAAGAGTTCGACGGAGGGCTCTTCTTGCAGATATGCTTCACAGAATATTTGGAATTGGCACAGGTTAGTGACTGAGTTGGGGCCAATGTCTTGAGGATAGAGCTTGTAAAAATGCAGGGCGTCCTGGAAGAACTTTGATCCAGGCGGTGAGAAGCCACGGAGAAGATGGTCTGTGAAGACGATAACCTCCCCTTCCTTGGGTTCGGGAGTAATCTCGTCACCAGGAACCCGCCAATGGATGACGTCCTAAGCCGGCAAAACCCCAATGACTACAAAATCATTGAGAATCTCCTCGGTAACCCCGGAGTCTACCCAATCACAAGAGGCGGGGGCTTTAGCCATAACGGCGGCTTAAACGCTGTGGAAAGGCATGGAGATACGGCGGGTTAAGAACGCTGCATGACCAAAACAGCTATGACTCTAAGACGGCGACGCTACTTGGCGGGTCATTATTAAGTTATGAGCCGCCGTCAACTACACGTATGAAGCGGATTATATCTTTCCAAGGAGAGCCGATAGCATAATGGCGGGTCAAATGGACAGTGAATGTTGAAAATATTGCTAAGTGTGGACAAACAAGTTCCACCAACTACAAGATCTACAGACGAAGATAAAAGGGAAATATTTTCTAAAACCTAAAAACGTCCATGGAAGAACAGGCAGTTCATATATGAATTCCAGTGAAGGGATGATCTACAATGAATACGGAATACGTATTAAGCGGAGCACCGCGTGATTTGGCTAGCGGTTCGAAGCCTAAGGGCGTTTCCTTTTCCCATCTACGGTAAGAACTTCGACGAGGGGCGGCGGACTCGAAAGAACCCCGACGAGCTAATGCGGATCTAGGAGAAATGGGGAATGTAACCTGGAAGATCCAGGAGATGCGGGCGTGCGCCGGTGAGCTCTGGTCACGGTCAGGGTGATGCAGCGGCCTTGTTGAAGACGACGGCGACGTCCTGATGGCGCAGCGGAGCTTCGGCTGCGCAGGCGTCTGGAGGAAGAAGAAGAGAGAAGCGATAGTGGGGGAAAAGTGAAAAGG
Source organism: Elymus sibiricus (assembly GCA_039707655.1). NCBI lineage: Eukaryota > Viridiplantae > Streptophyta > Magnoliopsida > Poales > Poaceae > Elymus > Elymus sibiricus. Next base: position 96,783,964 of record CM077675.1, on the reverse strand, counting down.
ATGGGACCCCCCCCCCCCCACGCCTATTTATAAGGGGGAGATGGAAACGCAATAGTCCAGCGCGGGAATCGAGGAGACAAGATGATGATTGACCAAGAAAACGCCTCGATTCTCGGGTTGACCAGTAAATGCAAAGATCCGTTGTGATGTCATTAAGATCTTTTTTTGGATTTACTAGAGATGACGTCATCCATTTCACATGGCGGGTCATGAAAGTTTATTTCAGGTCAGGTGATTATAAAGAAATACAAGACTCGCCAACCAGAAGACTTGAAGATTGACATGAACAGGTTAAAATCAATCTGGGGCCTAATGTTGGGGATATAACCCCAGGATATAACCCGGCCAGGAGGAGCCGGGTTAGGAAGTTAGCGGCTTAACAGAGAGGCCTTAAGCAGGCCGGGAGACTAAGACAAGGCTTAGAAGTAACTTGCCACATGGGCCGGGCGGAGGCCCAGAGCCAGAAGGCAGTGTATGACCCGGAGGTGTAAGCCGCCGGGAGATCACTTCCAGATAAGGCAAGGCGATTTATAGATAAGGTCGGTTACTAGATGTAACCCGGCCCGGACTCTTGTAAAGCCCAGGGCCTCGACCTGTGTATATAAAGGCGGGTTCCCTAGGCGGCTTAGGCTACGAAACCATTGATCGAGTGCCAGGTCAAGCGAATTCGCTCCCTTGTAATCGATACCCTATCAATACAAGTCAAAGCAGGACGTAGGCTATTACCTCCTTCGAGAGGGGCCGAACCTGGGTAAACCTGTGTCTTTCGTCCCGACCAACCCTGTTGGGGATATAACCCGTGGTAAGACCCGCCCAGGCGGGGCCGGGTTACACCGGGCGGCTCGTAAGCCCAAGACTTGTAAGGTGGGCTTAAGGATGCAGGCAAGGCCGCCAGGGCGGCTTACCAGATGGGCCGTTGACAGGGGCCCAGAGACGGAAGATGGCGTGAAGACCCGGGTGGCTAAGCCGCCCGGTGGCGGCTTACCCAAGATGGTATGGCGGCTTAGAGACAGAATAGGACACGTTGTGTGAGTCGGTTTGAGACTCGTGTAACCCGGGGCCTTGACCTCTTATATAAAGGCTAGACCCCGGGGCGGCTTAGACAAGAAACCAAGTAATCGAGAGCTAGGTCAAGCAATTCGCTCCCTTGTAATCGATACTCCAGCTAATACAACACAAGCAGGACGTAGGCTTTTACCTCTACTTGAGGGGCCGAACCTGGGTAAACTCGTGTCCTTCGTCCCGATCAACCCCTTTGAGTCCACTGCTATGGCGATGGCCTCGAACCTAAGTCTTCGGACATCTGCCGTGACAAATCCACGACAGTTGGCGCCCACCGTGGGGCTAGCGCTCGGTGGTGTAGAATTCTCAAAGGGCTCTCTACCAGGGATCGAGGGGTACGCGGTTGGCAGGATGACCAAGAGTCGCCGCGGCCGGCTCTACATCGACGACGCCGGCTGGGGTCCTGAGGCCGACTCAATCGAATATGGTTCCCGGGTCCCTTTGGGCGAGGACCAAATCTTCATCGGAGAGGTTGGCGGATCTGAATCCGAGCCGGACACCTGCAACAACGTCATCGAGCCGACCCGGTGCAAGCAATCCGCCCGGCGTGAGCAAACCGCCCGGCAAAAGCAACCCGCCAGACGCGTGCAACCCGCCCGTGTCAACCCGGGCAGGAAGCATGATGTCGTTGGCTTTATCCAAAGTATAGAGCCGGAAGGTTTTATATTACAGGAAGAAAATTTCATCAGCTCGGAGGATGGGTCCTCGAGTGGAGAGACGATATCGGGTTGTCTGTTTAATAAAGGAGGGCTTGGGGGCTACATCGAGCCTTACCCCAAGTCAGAGTGTTGTGCAGATCAGAAGATGGAATTCAGTTCAAGTGAGCAAAGATATGAGGTCACAGGGTTTAAGCCGGCCCATCTGAACGGCGGGTCAAGACTTAAACCGGGTGTTCATACCGCTCTTTTTCACCCGCCTTGTGAGACGAAGTTTGGGAACTGTTCTGATGGAGACACTGATCCGGAGCCTTACGACCCGGAAAATCCGGCTTTTGTTACAACGGACGTGTCACGAGTCATCACTGACAATGTGGAAGCTAAGGGAAAGGTGGAACGCAATGCGGAGTTAACAGAGCTACACGCAAGAATAAATGGCATTCTGCAACAGATGAAGGAAGCACAATCTTGGGTGTATAAGGAATTAAATGGGTTGAAAGCCAAAATTGGGCAACTGGAGACTCGCCCAAGAATCATACCGGGTCATCTGAAGCATGATAGGAGCCCAGGGGGTCAAAACGCCAGCCGGAAGCGTAAGCCAGCTGATGGCGGGTTAGAAGGCACTGACGATAATAACAAGAGAGTGAAGAATCAACCCCAGAATAAGCACCCGGGAGGAGCTCACGTTGAGAACTTTAAACCGCCTTTTTGCAAGCGAAAAGCTTCTTTCAACTTGGAAGAGATACTCAATAAACCTTGTCCAGAGCACAGCCGGCCCGATAAACCGGCACGCCATGCATGGAGGGATTGCTATATTATGCGACAGTTCCGGAGTTACAGCCTTCAACAGCATCATGATATCAGTAATGGACCATCAGGCAGCTCTGGACCAGGCGACTCAGGAGACCATGGAGGTCACAGTTAACAGTCTGGCGGCGGAGGCCAGCGGCAGAGTGACCCGCCAACAGCATAATTGGGGGTCAATATCATATTTTTACAACCGGCTTAGACATGCGAGACCGGAAGATTGTGCATTGATAAGGTCGAACTGGGGTGCAGCGAGTGGAATACTCACCCCCTCTTCTGATAATTTTTTCCAAATTGGGGTTCAGCGAGTCGAGGACTTACCCCCTTTCTTGAAACACAATTGGGGTGCAGCGAGTCGTGGACTTACCCCCTCTTGTTATAAATTGTTCCCAAATTGGGGTGCAGCAAGTTGAATACTTACCCCCTCTTTGATGACCTTTTTTCAAAATTGGGGTGCAGCGAGTTAGCCACTTACCCCCTCTTTTGATAACCTCTCCAACATTGGGGTGCAGCGAGTTGGCCACTTACCCCCTCTTTGGATGACTTGTAAGAGCAGAGAACATCATACTTGGCATCATACATTGCATCATACATTGCATCATGCATTTCATCATACTTACATAGTGTCAATACGCAAGATTTGGCATACCCGCAAGCCGGGCTTTCTGCCGTGGAAGACTTGGCATACCCGCAAGCCAGGCTTTCTGCCGTGCAAGGCTATATGAGTTAACATCTCCGGGTCGTGCTGTTATAAGCCGCCCTTACAGCAAGAAGCATATGAAAGACATCTCTGGCTTATTTATGTTGCGGGTGTTATCTTTTCTGATAAGCCGCCGTGAAGCCTTGAAAGCATGTTTAGAGGCGGAAGCATATGGAAGACGTCAATATAACAAGACTATTCAAGAGAGATACATGCACGAAGGCACGACTCAGGCATTCTAGTCTCTACAACTATTACAAAAGCTCCCCATGGAGCGCAAGACGCCGCCCACAGTGATCTACATCAACATATCGGTGCGGTGCTCGCCTGTACGAGCCGCCCAATAAACGCGCGCAAGACGCCGCCCACAGTGGTTGACATCAGCATATCGGTGCAGTGTTCGTTTACACGAGCCGCCCGACCGGACAGGCGCACAAGTCGCCACCACTGCAGTTTGGTTGACTTCAACAACCAGCCGGGACGAACCATCGACCGGATCATTGAAACAATTCATACGGGATCATCTATAACCCGCCACGGTTGACCTCAACCCTCACTGGAGATTCTCAAGTCACCTCTTCGAGTCAACTTAAGACTTCGGGGGCTACAGACATGGCTCGACACACTTGGCCGTCTTCAACGAGAGCCCCTGATCATGGCAAGAAAGATAACCCGATCTCGGGGGATACTACATTATTGGCGGAAGGATTAAAAGTTACCCAAGAAGACGAGTCGCCATGATGCACCGTTCCGCTTGGCGGCTTCTGCTGTTTTTTCATACAAGATGGTGTGAAAGTTAATATCCTCGAGTCGTTTGGGGGCTTTCAACCCGCCGGGTTAGGCTTCAACCCTCTTGGTCAGGCTCTTCAGCCGGAGTTACAAGTCATTTGGGGGCTTCTAACTCACCGGGTTAAGCTTAAACCTTCTTGATCGGCTCCTTACATACAAATATCACCATCAACTGGCGGCTTACAAGACGGCGGCTTATAGGTTGGTGTGCAAAGTTGATAATATCAACAAAAATTACTAGGAGTGCAGCGAGTCATGAACTCACCTCCTCTAATCTGTGAAAACGGGTTATGCCTGCCTGTATGCAGATGCACTTTGTCAGGGGTGCAGCGAGTTCTAAAACTTACCCCCTGCAAAGGCCTCTTACAGCGGCGAGGCTAACTGTAAGGCCGGGTTATACCTGCCTGTATGTAGATGCGCTTTGTCAGGGGTGCAGCGAGTTCTATAACTTACCCCCTACAAAGGCCTCATACAGCGGCGAGGTTAACTCTTGTATTTGTAACTACGGGTTATACCTGCCTGTATGTAGATGCGCTTTGTCAGGGGTGCAGCGAGTTCTATAACTTACCCCCTACAAAGGCCTCATACAGCGGCGAGGTTAACTCTTGTATTTGTAACTACGGGTTATACCTGCCTGTAAGTAGATGCGCTTTATCAGGGGTGCAGCGAGTTCTATAACTTACCCTCTGCAAGGGCCTCTTACAGCGGCGATATTAACTCTTCTATTTGCTGCGTCTCTTTCTGGGTTGCTACGCTCTTATTAAGAGTTCAAAGTAGCTAAGACCACTCAGAAGAACCGGCTTATATATTCGGAAAAGCAGGCAAGGAAAATGAGGTTTCACGCCTCCGGGTTAGACTTTCTAAGTCGCCCTTCGCAGTGATGCAGAACATGTTTCTGTCCTTATATTGCCGGGTTTGTCTACAAGGTAAGACGCCGTGCAGATTGATATCATAAGCCGCTTGAAGAAAAGCAAGGAATAAATTATGATTGATTAAAGACTCATACGTGCACGATGGCACGGGTCAGACAGTGAGAGTTTTTCTACAAGCCTATTACAAAGCTCTCTTTGAGAGCTCACCAGGCAAGCAGCCAAAAGTTTTATACACATCGCCGGCTCAATAAGCCGGGTCGTCAAATATCAAGTTCAGCTCGACGGCGGGTCATCCTGCTCCGGGTCTTCGACTTCTTCGATCTGAAGATTGTCCACGTCCCAGTTGCAGTGTGTTAGTGCTTCAAACTGGGCGTCCTTAAACAGAGGAGACGGATCAATCTCAGGGGCGAAGAAATGCTTACGGCGCACGGGGGTCAAGTCTCTGCATTCAAATGTGGGACAACGTATCTTCTTGGATGTTTCGCTGTAAGCCGCCTGGTAAGTTGACATGTCAAGATCCTCCACCAGTTTGGAGGCAAGAATCCTGGAAGATTTTCTGCATTGAGCATAGTCTTCTGTAGTGAACTCCGAGCCGTCATCTTTCTTGGACGGGAACCCGTCCATCATCTCGTCAGCAGTTAACTCAGGAGCGAAAGCCAAGCACCGGCTTAGCGCGGATAGAGCCCCCTGCCTGGCGGCTGATCTTTTGAGCTCATCAATCTGCTTAGGCAGCGTGGACAGCAGCTCTAAGATATCTTTCATGTGCTTGGGGATGCTCCTTTCAGTCAGCATAGCTTTAATGGTCAGGAGAGTCCCGCAGTAGAGTTGTTCAGTTAAGGAGTACACTGCCTTTAGCTTCATCACACTATCAGAGGATAACTGGCGGCTCCTTTCACCTGCAAAAAGAAGGTTTGGTGGTATAAGCCGCCAGAAATATTATTTAGCACAGACAAGACGGTCATTAAGTACCGTATGCTTACCAAAGATAGCAGAGGTCATCCTGGATATATGCTGTTTCAGGGTCTGCAGCTCTGTCGACACAGTGGCAAGCCGCCCTTCAGCATCTTCTGCACGCTTGGTCAGGGCGGCTTGATGAGTTTCAGTATTCTTCTTGAAAAGAGCAAACTCTACTTGCGTCTTTTCAAGATTTTCGACGGCAACCCGCCACTTGGTTTCCGCCTCTGACCGGGCGGTCTGTTGCACATCGAGATTTTTCTTCAGGCTGGCCATTTCAGACTCAGCCGCCTCTAGAGCATCCTGTAACAATTCAAAAGCAGGAAAAGGGGGGTTCAATGTTCATGGTAAGTTACCAGTGAGGAAATTATGCTACAAGTCTCAAGCAGATTGCAAGCAATATACTCGACACTTGGGGGCTAATGTCTATTTGTTCTCTAAGGCTTGTCCCGGCTCATCTTTAAAAAAAAAAAAAAAGAGATAAGCCGGCCCTTGGGGGCTACAATCAGCATTTATACAGTATCCAATGAGAATCCGGGTCATCATTTCATGATAACCCGGACTTGGGGGCTACAACTGTTCAAACTCTACATCGAGTATCGGCCTACTACTTATACTAACCCGATACTTGGGGGCTACAGCTCAAGTTATGAAAAGTATTGCTAAGGAAAGCCCCGGTTTATTATTTGACATATTAATCCGGCTCTTGGCGGCTAGGAAAGGGTATAAAGGACAAGCTGGTAAAAGTATTACCTCATATTTTTTCTTCATAAGGCTGACAAACTTCAGCTCCATCTTCCGGCTTGACTCCAGACGGTTTAGAAATCCAGCGTGAAGTTCATCAGCGGTAAACTTCTCCAGCACAGTGGGTTCGAAATTAAATTCCTCCAGCGAAGAAGTTTCAGCTTTGCCAGAGTGCCTTGTTAATACACGGGGTTCAGGGGTGTGGTGACCCGTCTCAGTAATAGCAACGTCTGGAAGGGCTGTATCTTCATCAGCCATTGAAGGGCTGGGCAGTTTAGGATCATCCCTCGCAGGGCTTTCAGCGGTCGTATTATGACCCGCCGGCTCAGGTGGCTGGTGAATGTTTTTCTCAGTATCTGCGGCTGGTGGAGAGGCCGGCTTAGCAAACACTGGCTCTTTAGCAATTGGGGCGGCAGTAGACCCGCCAGTTTTCCTTCGTTTGGCTTGGGCCCTGGAAGGCGCAGTTGATGGTTATATACATGTCAAGGACATTGAAAACATTCAAGTGCAAAATAATACATACTCCGGGTTGATCTTCATTGGGGGCAGCTTCGATGCGGTTGAGTCGCCAGATGAAGGCGGAGAGTCCTGAAGGCATCCAAAGTAATACACGACAGTAAGATTACAATGCAAAATTGATGAGAATCATGTTTCCGTAAAAGGATACCTCAGCTGGCCGTTTTCGAGGAGCCGGGGAATGAGGTAACCCGGCCACGAGGTCGTCAGAGCCGGAGCTCCGGGTCTGGCGTCGGGAGTTGTGCTGTTGTTTTTTCAAAAGGAAATTGGGATCTAAGTGAGCAAGAGGATGAGAGAAGGGGACTTTCCGGACGACCCGCCGTACTCTGTCTTGTGGATAGATCTCTGAGTTAGAAATATCAATTACCTCAGGAGCGTTGGCGTGGCTTGCTTCCGTCTCATCCTGTGAGTAATTATTGTCAATAAGCTGTATAAAGAGACGGCCAAGAGAATCAAGTTCTACCTCCGAGTCATCACTTTCAGCCGGCTCTGGAGTGGCGGCTTTCTTCTTCTTTTTGGCTGGGGTTTTCGTCTTAGGCTTTCTCACCGGCGGGTTGAATTTCTTCTTCCAGAACGGGGAGTTGGCCTATACATAAGCCGCCGGTTAAGGTTAGAAGGTGCAAGATAAGTATAATCAATTGAAGGAAAAGAGACTTACGTCTGGAGCCGGATTCTTGGCATAGAAGGGCTTTAGCCCAACCTTGTCGCAAGCTTCCTGACTTTCGCCAAGGAGTCCCTTGACGCCACTGTTGATGTCTTCGTCAGTCAAGGGAGTTGTCTTGAAGCAAAGGGGGTCATTGGGTTCACCCGTATATTCGCACATGAGCCGGTCACGCCGGCTCAGCGGCATGATTTTCCAGCTTATCCAGCAACGGGTTAGGTCAACACCTGTCAAGCCGTTAGCCAGCAGAGCCTTGACCTTGGTGTAAGCCGAGGCGTATTTTGCTCGCTCGGCGGCTGTCATTCGTGCTGGGAGGGGGTTGTCATTGGTAAAGCAGAGCCGGGTTGGACGGTAACCCGGCAGGGGATTCTCGCCTTCAGGAGAGGTGTCCTGGCAATAAAACCAGGTTTTGTTCCAGTCCTTGGGGTGACTCGGCAAGGTGGCTGAAGGGTATGGCAGGTCTCTTCGTCTTTGGATGGTAATACCACCAAGTTCCAAGCTGGGACCAGCCGCCATTTCAGTCTCGCGGTTTGCATAGTGATATTCATAGAAGAGGTCAACAGACGGTTCTTCTTGCATATAGACTTCAGTTAAAACTTGGAATTGGCATATATTGGTAACTGAGTTGGGGCCTATGTCTTGAGGATGGATCTGGAAGAAGTGAAGACCATCCCGAAAAAACTTTGACCCGGGAGGGCGAAACCCGCGAAGGATGTGGTCAGTAAATATGATGATCTCTCCCTCCTTGGGCTCAGGCCTCTTCTCCGGTCCTGGAACCCGCCAGTGTATTTCCTCTTTACTTGGTAACATGCCAGATTCAACAAAGTTAGCTAGGAGTTCTTCAGTGACTCCGGAGCTGACCCAATCACAGGAGGATGGAGTCCTTGTCATGACGGCGGGTTACGCTACAAAAATAGAAGGAATGGCGGGTTAAGAAGAACAGTCGCTGTGTAATGCAGTTATAATCAGTGTAAGTGGAAGAGTTAAGCCGCCAGAAAAATTGGCGGAGAGCCGGCAATACAATGGCGACTTACGAAGCCAAGATGGTATGCATGGGAAAATGACTAAGTGCAGAAAACAGATTTTGCATATTGTCTATTCATTGCAAGATCTACGGGCGAAGAAAAAATGAAAATGAATACGACTTAGAAATAACAGTGGATAAACGAGATCAATGTACCCGCAACAATGAGTGTCATATGGACACAAAAATGAGTGGGGGATGGACTTCGGAGGAGTGCCCGCAGCCAAAGGGTAGTGATACGAGGTCTTGGGCAGTGCTCGATGCCTCAGTGGTTTTCGATGGTGATGAACTCGCAAGAACAAGGAAGAACTCGGAACCCTAACGGGAGTGTACACAGATTCAATGAGGATCAGAGGAGTTTACCTCTGAGATGCGGAGGCGCCGATGAGGCTCTGGTCCGTTTCGGGCTGAGGCAGTGGCCGGCGAGGAGAGCGACGGCGCGTCTTCGGTTGCGGGCGGCGGAGCTCTGGAGAGGGAGGCTTCACGCGAGGAAGGAGACGACAGCGACAGGCGGAGAAAGGGAGGAGGCGCACGTGGCGCTATTTATAAGGAAACGGGCAACCGTACGCGCGAAAGTGGGGAGCTACAGTAAATTGGCGCCTTGATTTTCGGGATGACCTTTCGGTGACAAAGATCCGTTGCAAACGTCATGGAATCTTTTCCGAATATTCCGTGTGACGTCATGGCGGGTTACAAGTTGACTTTCCAGATGACAGCGCAATGAAGACTCGTCGTTAAGTAAAGTTAAAGATTGACATGAGCTGGCTCAAATCAACCTGGGGCCTAATGTTGGGGATATAACCCGTGGTGAGACCCGCCCAGGCGGGGCCGGGTTACACCGGGCGGCTCGTAAGCCCAAGACTTGTAAGGTGGGCTTAAGGATGCAGGCAAGGCCGCCAGGGCGGCTTACCAGATGGGCCGTTGACAGGGGCCCAGAGACGGAAGATGGCGTGAAGACCCGGGTGGCTAAGCCGCCCGGTGGCGGCTTACCCAAGATGGTATGGCGGCTTAGAGACAGAATAGGACACGTTGTGTGAGTCGGTTTGAGACTCGTGTAACCCGGGGCCTTGACCTCTTATATAAAGGCTAGACCCCGGGGCGGCTTAGACAAGAAACCAAGTAATCGAGAGCTAGGTCAAGCAATTCGCTCCCTTGTAATCGATACTCCAGCTAATACAACACAAGCAGGACGTAGGCTTTTACCTCTACTTGAGGGGCCGAACCTGGGTAAACTCGTGTCCTTCGTCCCGATCAACCCCTTTGAGTCCACTGCTATGGCGATGGCCTCGAACCTAAGTCTTCGGACATCTGCCGTGACAAATCCACGACAAACCCCTTCGAGTTAACCGCCGTAGCGATGGCTTCGCCCCTAAGTCCTTGCACTAGGACATCTGCCGTGATAAAACCACGACACATGTACTCAAGTTTTCTTTGGTGATGGTGGAGGTGTTGGAGTAGTGGTACCCTTCTTCTCCAGCTTGCGCCTGAGGATGAAGTTTTCCTCTCTTAAATCATCGTTTTCTTGCTCGAGCTTCAAAACCCTTTTGCATAAATTTGCCTTATTTTCCAGCAGAAAACGAGACGGGATAAATTGGGTCTTAGATTTGTTTACTCCATTGGGGAGGCTCGACTTCTTGAATTCCACATGCATATCTCCAGGTTGAGGTAGTGGATCTTCATCTTCATCCGAACTAGCGTATGGACCGCATCTTCTGTCTCCTCCAGATCGGAGTCTCCCTCCTCCTCCGTGGACCATAAGTAGGGATAAATATCCTCAAAGATCTTTGGGTCAGCCACATAATGAGACACATAGCTCTCTCCATCCGAATCTTTGGACGACATATTCTCAGTTCTGCCAGAAAAACAACTCGAAACAAGAACAGAGGAGAAACTCGCGATGCGGTGGTCAAAACATATGGGAGTATATATAATGATTTTTTCTAGGTCAGAATACGTGTTCACGAAGAAATCGGAGTCGGGGAGGCACACGAGGGCCGCACAAGCCATCAGGGTACGCCCCAGGGGGGGCTCCCTGTTGGCTTGTGCCTCCCTCATGGGTCCCCCTGACTCAGTTTTATTTTTGGAATTTTTCTAAAATACCAAAACCAATAGAAACTACTTTTTTGGAATTTTTGGAGTCGGTTTACTTACCGTACCACATACCTACCCCTTTTCAGGTTTCTGGAGTGTTCTGGAAGGCCTCCCGTATGTGTTCTTCCGGTGTTATTACTTGGATGAAATTAGTCTCTTCATTAATGGGTGTACCTGAAATATAATGCTTGATTCTTTGCCCATTCACCACTCTTGGGTTTTTGCCTTCGAAGTTATTAATTTTTATAGCACCGGAGCGGTAGACCTCTTCGACAACGTATGGACCTTCCCATTTGGATAAGAGTTTTCCTGCGAAAAATCTGAAACAAGAATTGTACAAAAGCACAAGGTCTCCTACATTGAATTCCCATTTTTGAATCCTTTTGTCATGCCATCTTTTAACTTTTTCTTTAAACAACTTAGCATTCTCCTAGGCTTGTGTCCTCCATTCATCCAGTGAGCTAATATCAAATAACCTCTTTTCACCGGCAAATTTAAAATCGTAATTCAGTTCCTTAATTTCCCAATAAGCCTTATGTTCTAGTTCAAGAGACAAATGAAAAGCTTTTCCATACACCATTTTATATGGGGACATCCCCATGGGGTTCTTATAAGCAGTTTTATAAGCCCAAAGAGCATCGTCTAGTTTCTTAGACCAATTCTTCCTAGATCTATTGACAGTCATTTGCAAGATTAATTCTTGATTGCTCAATTCAACTTGACCACTAAACTAAGGGTGATATGGTGATGCGATTATATGGTTAACATCATATTTAGCTAGAAGTTTACGGAAAGCACCATGAATAAAATGTGAACCGCCATCAGTCATTAAGTATCTAGGGACTCCAAACCTCGGAAAAATAATTTCCTGAAGCATTTTAATACAAGTGTTGTGATCAGCACTACTAGTTGGAATAGCCTCTACCCACTTAGTAACGTAATCAACAGCAACTAAAATATGAGTATGTCAATTTGAGGAAGGAAAAGGTCCCATGAAGTCAAAACCCCAAACATCAAATGGTTCAATGGAAAGTGAATAATTCATAGGCATTTCCTGACGTTTACCAATGTTACCAACTCGTTGACATTCATTACATGAAAGGACATACTTACGAGCATCTTTGAAAAGAGTAGGCCAATAAAAACCGGATTGCAATACCTTGTGTGCAGTTCTGTCACCAGCGTGGTGTCCTACGTAAGGCTCGGAATGACACTTCCTTAAAATCTGCTCCTATTCATGCTCAGGTATACAACGTCTAATAACACCATCTACTCCTTCTTTATAAAGATGTGGGTGATCCCAAAAGTAATGTCGTAAATCATAAAAGAAAATTTTCTTTTGTTGATAGGTGAAACTAGGTGGAATAAATTTAGCAACAATATAATTAGCATAATCAGCATACCAAGGAGTACTACGTGAAGTATTTATAGCAGCAAGTTGTTCATCCGGAAAATTATCATCAATAGGCAGTGGTTCATCAAGAACATTTTCCATTCTAGACAAGTTATTTGCTACGGGGTTTTCAGCTCCCTTTCTATCAACGATATGCAAATCAAACTCTTGAAGTAAAAGCACCCACCTTATAAGTCTAGGCTTAGCATCATTATTTTCCATAAGGTATTTAATAGCAGCATGATCAGTATGAATAGTTACTTTGCAATCAACAATATAAGGTCTGAACTTATCACATGCGAAGACAACTGCTAAAAATCCGTTTTCAGTGGTGGCATAATTTCTTTGGGCAGCGTCAAGAGTTTTACTAGCATAATGGATAACATTAAATTTCTTGTCTACTCTTTGCCCTAGAACAACACCAACAGCATAATCACTAGCATCACACATAATTTCAAATGGCAAGTTCCAATCAGGTGGTTTAACAATAGGTGCACAAATCAAAGCTTTCTTAAGTATTTCAAAAGCTTCTACACAATCATCATAAAAAATAAAAGGGATATCTTTTTAAATAAGATTAGTTAACGGCCTAGAAATCTTTGATGAAACGCCTATATAAACCAGCATGACCAAGGAAACTTCTTATACCTTTGATATCTTTTGGGCACGGCATTTTCTCAATTCCATAAACTTTAGCTTTGTCCACTTCAATACCTCGTTCAGTAATTTTATGCCCAAGCACTATGCCTTCATTCACCATAAAATGGCACTTCTACCAATTCAAGACAAGATTAGTTTCTTCACATCTCTGCAAAACTCGATCAAGGTTGCTCAAGCAATCATCAAAAGAAGTCCCATAAATGGAAAAATCATCCATGAAAACCTCAACAATATTTTCACAAAAATCAGAGAATATAGCAGTCATACATCTTTGAAAAGTAGCAGGTGCATTCCATAAACCAAAAGGCATACACCTATAAGCATAGGTTCCAAAAGGGCAAGTAAAGGTAGTTTTCTCTTGATCCTCTTTCGACACAGGTATTTGAGAAAAACCAGAATATCCATCAAGAAAAAAAAGTGTGTGTGCTTAGATAATCTTTCTAGCATTTGATCAATAAAAGGCAAAGGGTAGTGATCTTTCCTAGTAGCTTTGTTTAATTTCCTAAAATCAATCAACATCCTATAACCAGTTACTATTCTTTGTGGAATAAGCTCATTTTTATCATTAGGTACAACAGTTATACCACCTTTCTTACGGACACAATTGACAAGACTTACCCATCTACTATCAGCAATAGGATAAATTATACGTGCCTCCAGAAGCTTGAGTATTTCAGTTCTTACCACTTCTTTCATCTTAGGATTTAAGCGGCGTTGATGATCAATGACAGGTTTAGCATCCGGTTCCATATTAATCTTGTGCTGACATAGAGTTGAGCTTATGCCTTTAAGATCGTCAAGAGTATATCCAGTAGCTGCCCGGTGCTTCTTCAGAGTTTTAAGTAATCACTTTTCTTCATGATCTGAAAGGTTAGCACTGATAATAACAGTATATATCTTCTTTTCATCAAGGTAAGCATATTTCAAAGTATCGGGTAAAGTCTTTAGCTCAAACACGGGATCTCCCTTTGGCGGAGGAGGATCTCCTAAAATATCAACTAGTAAGTTGTGTTTAAAGATAGGTGTTTGATTAAGAAATATGTATCTATTTAATTTCTCTCATTCATATGCATATCATTTTCATGGTCTACCAAATATTGTTCTAGTGGATCTGTAGGAGGCACGGCAATAGAGGCAAGACCGATTATTTCATCCTTACTAGGTAATTCTTTCTCATGTGGTTGTCCACCAAACTTGGAGAAGTTAAATTCATGAGACACATCGCCAAAGCTTACTTTGACCTTCTCAGTAACACAATTAATTTCAGCATTAACAGTATTCAAGAAAGGTCTACCAAATATAATGGGACAAAAGTTATCTTGTTTTGAACCAAGCACTAAGAAATCAGTGGGGTACTTGACTTTTCCACACAAGACTTCAACATCTCTAACAATCCCAAGTGGTGTAATAGTGTCTCTGTTTGCAAGTTTAATATTGACATCGATATCTTCAATTTCAGTGGGTGCTATGTCATTCATAATTTCTTGATATAAGGTAAAAGGTATGGCACTAACACTAGGTCCCATGTCAGACATGCCATGATAACAATGGTCTCCAATTTTAACAGAAACAATGGGCATGCCAGCAACTGGTCTATTTTTGTCTAACTCATCCCGCTTATGTCTAACAGGTTTTACAATCCTAGTAGTTTCATCACAGAAGTAAAAAACCTGTCCATCAATGTTATTCAACTAGAAGGTCTTTAACCATAGCAATTTTAGGCTCGACATTTATTTGTTTAGAAGGTGTAGGTGTCCTAACATGACTCTTATTAACCACAGTTGTAGCTTTAGCATGTTCCTTAATTCTAACAGGGAAAGGTGGCTTCTCAATGTAAGCAGTAGGGACAATTGGATCAACATGGCTAACAATTATTTCTTCCTTCTCAATTTTAATAGGTTTATCTAATTGCTTCTCAATGGGTGGATGGTATTTAAACCACTTCTCCTTAGGGAGGTCAACATGAGTAGCAAATGATTCACAGAAAGAAGCTACTATCTCAGAGTCAAGGCCGTATTTATTACTCAACTTATAGAAAGCATCGGTTTCCATAAAAGATTTAACACAATCAAACTTAAGCTTTATACCTGACTATTTACCTTTGTCGAGTTCCCAATCCTCAGTTTTGCGCTTAATTCTTTACAGAAGATACCATTTGAATTCAATAGTTCTATTCATGAAGGAACCAGTAGAAGAAGAATCGAGTAGTACTTGATCATCATGAGAAAGCCGAGCATAAATTTTTTGTATAATCACTTCTCTTGAGAGCTCATGGTTGGGGCAGGTGTGCATCATAGATTTAAGCCTCCCCCAAGCTTGAGCGATACTTTCTCCTTCACGAGGCCAGCAATTATAAATAAAGTTCCGATCACGATGGACTAGATGCATAGGATAAAACTTCTGTTGAAATTCCAGCTTCAAGCGATTCCAGTCCCATGATCCAATATCGTCCAATAGCCTGTAGCACATTAATGTCTTTCCCTCCAAAGATAAAGGGAAAACTTTCTTGTCTCCAGACAACCCTGCAAGCTGAAATAATCCACAAACTTCAGCGACAAATATCAAATGGTAATCAGGATGAGTCGTTCCATCATATGGATTAGATAACATTTTTTCAAGCATACCCGAAGGAATCTCATAATAAATATTTTCAGTAGGTTCAGTAGGTTGAGGAACAATTTCCTCATCTTCAGTTCGAGGCGAAGATGCCCCGAACAAGCCACTCAAAGGGTGACCGTTCATAGCGACAAGAGATAGTAAATTTCAGCACGTAAAGAAAATGTTTCCTTACCAATTCCACTTATCAAAGGCGCTTCACTCCCCGGCAACGGTGCCAGAAAAGAGTCCTGATGACCCACAAGTATAGGGGATCAATCATAGTCCTTTCGATAAGTAAGAGTGTCGAACCCAACGAGGAGCAGAAGGAAATGACAAGCGGTTCTCAGCAAGGTATTCTCTGCAAGTGCTGTAAGTAACGATAGTAGATAGTTTTGTAGCAAGATAATTCGTAACAAGTGACAAGTAACAATAGTAGCAAAGGTGCAGCAAGGTAGCCCAATCCTTTTTGTAGCAAAGGACAGGCCTGAAAGTACTCTTATATTAAGCAAGCGCTCCCGAGGACACATGGGAATTTCTGTCTAGTCCTGTTCATCATGTTGAGTTGATTCGCGTTCGCTACTTTGATAATTTGATATGTGGGTGGACCGGTGCTAAGGTGTTGTTCTTACTTGAACTAACAACCTACTTATGATTACCCCCTCTCGCAAGCATCCGCAACTACGAAAGAAGAATTAAGATAAATCTAACCATAGCATGAAACATGTGGATCCAAATCAGCCCCTTATGAAGCAACGCATAAACTGGGGTTTAAGCTTCTGTCACTCTAGCAACCCATCATCTACTTGTTACTCCACAATGACTTCCCTTAGGCCCATAACATGGTGAAGTGTCATGTAGTCGATGTTCACATGACACCACTAAGAGAAGTAACAACATACATATCATCAAAATATCGAACGAATACCAACTTCACATGATTACTTATAACAAGACTTCTCCCATGTCCTCAGGAACAATAGTAACTACTCACACCTAATCAACATGTTCAAGATCAGAGGTGCAATAATAATAATTAAGGATCTGAACATAATGTCTTCCACCAAGTAATCCAACAAGCATCAACTACAAGATGTAATCAACACAACTAGTAACCCACATGTACCAATCTGAGGTTTTGAGACAAAGATTGAATACAAGAGATGAAGTAGGGTTGGAGATAAGATGATGCTGGTGAAGATGTTGATGAGGATTGGCCCTCCCACGAAGGAGGGCGCGTTGGTGATGACAATGGCTTCGATCTCCCCCTCCCGGAGAGGAATTTCCCTCGCAGAATCTGACTGTCGGAGTGCAAAAGGGCCTCTGCCCAGGTTTCCACCTCGAGATGTTGGCGCTTCGTCCTGAAAGGTTGCTTATGATTTTTTCTAGGGTAAAACACACCATATAGGAGAAGAGGGGCGTCGGGAGGCCAGCCAAGGCCCCACAAGCCATCAAGGCGCGGCCTGGGGGCGCCCTGTTGGCTTGTGTCTGGCTGGTGGCCCCCCTCTGGCATATTTTTGGCCCAGAAATTCATATATATTCAATAAAAATTGCCCGTAAAGTTTCAGGTCATTTGGAGTCTGGTGATTTTTCAGCATTTTTCTTCGTTTTCCGGTCCAGAATTCCAGTTTTCAGATAATTCCATCTTTGTGATGAACCTTGCATATTCAGAGAGAATGAGCATAAGAATTGTATGATAATAGGGAATAATGGACAAGAATAATGTAAATATGAATAAGAAATCATGATGCAAAATGGACATATCAGACTACACCAGTGTAGATTTCTGGACCGCCATGGTTCTGCCAGCAGAGATAAACACATTCAACTGGTGTAGGTTCGTTAGAGAAAACCTCATGAAAGGGGTCTGGAAGATTGATGCAGACATAGCAAATGGCAACAACACGGTACAGATTGTTGGATGTCATCTCCTTCTTCAGGTTAATTATCATCAAGCCCACAATTTATTATCATTGTTTTCATTCATATACAATGTGCATGCACGTGCTTTTACACTTTTTTTCACACCGCTTCTAGGTTATTACAACTCGACAAGATTCATATGTCCAATCGCCACATCACATAGAACATTACACCTCGCGTCAAAGCATTTGACCATGACTCACTGAAGAAAACAATAGAAGCTATTAGCCAACATTATGGACCGGTGGCATTATTTGCGGGGCCTGATATAAGTACTTTTTTGTCAAGTACCATGCAGGAATAGTAAAAACGTGTTTTTATTGATAAATATATCCATTTCATGCAATATAATGTCCGCAATTATCTTGTTTTCCTCTCTTTTCCTTTGTCATAGTTCAAGCTTATTGAGGAAACCAACACTTGCTGCTTCCACCATAATTATGCCCACAAGACCTGTGAACCAACATGCGGCTCACCTAATGTTCAGACGTATGGCAATAAGCACTCTCTATTGATCCCTCGTTCTACCTCCAAAAACCGGGCTTCACAACCAATTGGCCCAGTCGATTTCGCTAACCACATGTGTCGCAAGTACAACAGAATGGTATGTCTTCAATCAACATCCCATCGCATGGACCATGCCTATGTTTGCACATTGACCACATGTTTTTTCAAAATATGTAGGTCAGTGACGCTCTTTGGTATTCTGTCGAAAGAGCACAATTCTAGGCTTATGTCTAACATCAACGAGTTTAGACACTCACCCACTTGGCCATGTTCAATTTCGTTGACGATCTAGTACAATGTCTTTCCAAGAAGTGCACTTGCTATCAAATGTCTGGACGCAACAATTGTTTTTTGAGAGAGAGGGTTGACCTTAACGGTATTTTTCATTGTCCTTCGTAATTTTATATCCATCTTTTCGAAGTATGGACCATAGATTCATTTTCACACATTGATTCAAGTACACTAACTTTTTCTTCCAAAAACAACACCATCCCTAACCACCGAGGTATCCTGTTCATTAGATACATGCATTGGCGCTAACGGAGATACTGAAGGTACATTTTTATATTAAATATATGTGCAAAACCACAATTTTTTCATGTTTTATTACGTGCTGAAGGACAATTACTAACCTTGGTATAAATCATAGGTAGTTCTAATTTTCATCACATCAGGAAAAAATATGTAGAAAACAGCAAAACAATCAACTCGGACACTCTCATAGACAAGTTTCTTTACTTGCTTGCTAATCACATCATTTCACGTGCTTTGTAGTGAACAGAGCACTATCCTAACACATTGTGATCCACTCAATAGGACCAAAGTGGATCGAGTCCTGCCATCACGCAGACCCGCAAGTCGCTTCGCTTGACGCCACCCCCGACACAATCATGCAAACCCATATAACACTTGACAATCATGTTGACATCCGAAGCTTAGTTTTTTTCATAGAGATCTTGCTGCACCTTTTTTCAAAGCTTATTCTAACAACCCATGTGTTATTTTCGGACAATGTACCGAGAAGGATATCCCGCCCGAAAATAACTTACTTTGTAATATGTTTTCCCCAGAACCATGGTTTGCTAGGAAGATATCCCCCACCCCCTCCAGGGGTTGTCAAATTTTTAGTTGTGTGTGTATCGAATGACTTAGAAGAAAATAATAGAATATCACATGCTCGAGCATTATATTGCAACATCTTCAATTCTTCTGTGGTCGCTTCACGATATAGTTCCTTTCCATCTCCAAAGAATTCACCTTGCAAGACAACATGAACAACAGCCCAAATGGCGGGATTATTACCAAGAATATGCATTTTCATTTTATGCTTCAAACTAGCAAAGTTTGTACCATCCAAATATGGACATCTACGATGGTAATTTCCCTCACTAGACGCCATACTCCCCTAGGTTGTGAAACCAATGCAATGGATACCAAAGCTCTGATACCACTTGTAGGATCGAAAGTATGTCTAGATGGGGGGTGTTTAGACTACTTGACCAAATTAAAACTTAACCTTTTCCCAATTGTTGGAGCATATTTCTCCATGTGTGGTTTTGGTAATTGATGAGAATCCCTATGGACTAATGGTTGCCTTTAGTTATATTTGAAGGATTTGTCCATAAGCATTTCTTGAAGTCCATTTGTTGGTTTCAAGGAGTTTATGTGATAGCCAAAGTGGTATTCAAGGATTTAACCAAAGATTG
Organism: Elymus sibiricus; assembly: GCA_039707655.1. Taxonomy (NCBI): domain Eukaryota; kingdom Viridiplantae; phylum Streptophyta; class Magnoliopsida; order Poales; family Poaceae; genus Elymus; species Elymus sibiricus. The sequence goes on along the minus strand of CM077675.1, from coordinate 96,764,304 downwards.
GTCATGTGAGAGTTGAGCCCATTGCAAGCATGTCTTGAAGAACAAGTTTGCTTGAACATTCATGTTTACCTTCAAGACATCATGTTTATGAAGAGATAAGATAAGATACAAGGTTGATCAAGACTAAAGCAAAGAGTGATTCGGTTTGATCAACACACAAAGTGTAGAAGAAGTACCAAGTTGGATCAAGTGATCCTATGGTATAGTAAGCATTGTCCATTATGTTGTGTGTACTAACCCATGATATTTGTGAGGTTTCCATGTGGGGTTAGGTATCTTTCCATGGGCTTGCATCCAAAAGAAGATCATACAACCCATGGGGGATGACATCAAGTGGTGATCGTCATCACGGTTGAGGTGTGCAAGTTCAAGTGGAGCATCACGAAGAGATCACATGCTTGAAGCTTGCCGTCCATTATGGGGATAAAGGACATATGATGCGCCAAAGAGAGGCTAACCCGTAATGGAGTATGGGGGAGCAATATACTAGTCTTCATCGAGTCGGCGCAATCAAGAAAGGCGATCCATGTTGAGAAGGACAAGATCGTCATCATCTAGCTCAAGTGGACTATGCGCAAGGCTAAGGTTTGGCCTTGATAGGTTTTCTATTTTACCGGTCTCATGGTGGTAGTTGGGAGACCGGGTTATACTATCGAAAGCCGTACTATCAAGGGGGACTCTCGAGTGAGTAGATTGATCGTATCGTTCGTTGAGAGCTCAAACCATTGCATTCTTGGCATCATCATCTTTCTTGGTTCTTGTTTGGCTTTTCGCTATGCAAATTTTTGAGCTTATCGCCTTCATCGCGATAAACTCAAGTTCATCGAAAACGGATTTCGTATGCATCATCTTTGTGTTTTCGGTGTTGGAGATTTTGCCGAATCATATTTGGGAAGGTCATATTCCTTATCCTAGTGGCATTTATTCTCCATTGCTTGTTCTTGGATAGCTCTTGTCGTCCTTTATCCAACAAGCTTGAGTTTGCTCAATTTGGAGCTCGAATGTGAAAGTTATGCCAATTCTAGTCTTACCTGTTTTACATTGACCGATTGTACCGGTTCTTACACCGGTTGTACCGGTCGACCGGTACTATCAGTGTTTGGAGCTGTTGTACCGCTCCAGACTTGGTCCGATGGTTTTACCGGCACTTGCATCGCTCTACCACCGGAATGGGGGTGCCCCCGTTCTGTTGTTGGTCCGGTGGTTGGACGGTAGTGGACCAGTTGTTCCGGTTAGTTTTTATTTAACCGGTACTATCGGTACCCGGGGCGGTTGTACCGCTTTGTGCTTTTCTGTAGTTAGGATTTTTCTGCATTGACCGGTTGTACCAGTTCTTACATCGGTTGTACTAGTCAACCGGTACTACCGGTGTTTGGAGTGGTTGTACCGGTCCTACAGTTTTCTGCACATAACGGGCAGATTCGTGGGGACCTATAAAAGGGGGTCTTCTTCCCCATTACCCCCATAGTTCTTGAGCAAGTTTTTCCCCACCATTGTTGACCTCTTGGAGCTTGCTTTCTCTCTACCCCCCCATGATTCTTTCTTCTATTTGAGGGAAAAGAGAGAGGAGATCTAGATCTACATTTCCACCAATCCATATCTCCTCTAAGTGAGGGGAACCCCTTGGATCTAGATCTTGGAGTTCTTTGTGTTCTCCTTGTTCTTCCTATCATATTCCACCCTAGCTTTTGTTGTGGTGGTGGGATTTGGGAGTGGGGGACTTGACCAATCCATATGTTCTTAGTTCTATAAAGAAGTGGGTAGGATGGCGTCTCCCACCTCCCCCGCCACCTAAACCCTAGCCACACACATCGCCAGCGATCTCCACATCTAGCCGTGGGTTTTGCCATCTGATTGCGCCATCTTCTCTGGCATTCCGTCCTCTCTCTACTAGTTGGTTCTCAATGGCTGTTCATGCATCCATCTCCTTGGGCTTAGATTTCTCCCCGGCGATGGGTATGGTACAGGAGATCGGACGCACTTTCCATAGATCGGTGCATCCTACGGATGACTCTAGGCATTTCACTATGGTGGCATCCTTTGCTCGTCACTCCTTCCGGCTTACAGTGGATAATGTTGGATTAGCTTTGGAATCTGCAATCAGTGGATACTGTTCTCGGCTAAATGTATCCCCTCTCAATGATCGGGTTTTGTCTTTCAATGTGTCCTGCAAACAAGTTGGATTCTTTATTCTTCATCTGCGCAATTTTGTTTGCCCATAATTCAAGTGTTTTTTTTCATCTTTGGGGACATGGAGGTCCTGATTGGGAGAAGGGATTTAAACTTTGCCAATCTGAGTGTCAACGGGAATGGACGATTGTTAGTCCATCCAAACATAGAGTACATCTAGGGCTGCAAGCCATGCAGCATGGCCCTTCTAAATCATCTCTACGTTCTAGCTCATCTTCAGTAGATCCTAAGAAGAGGTTTCGTTTTGCAACCTTTTTAAATTATCCTGCAAATAAGGGGTATAACTATCGCTCTACGACTACTGAGGTGCAAACAGTCCAGGAAGTTGGTTATCATGTTGATGAGAAAGTGATCATTCAACAATCCCCTAGCTCGCCGGCGGTGACTGATAAGTGTCAAGTCTTGAAGTGCAAGGGTTTTAATGATAAGTGGATTGCTTGGGTGAAGGAAATTTTGTCCTTTGGTTCTTCTTGAGTCCTTTTAAATGGCATACCTGGCAAGCAATTCAAATGTAAATGTGGGTATAGATAAGGGGGTACTTTTTCTCCCCTCCTGTTTGTTATTACAGCTGATCTGCTTCAATCAGTGGTTAATGACATGTTGGCCCAAGGGATTTTAACATTGCCAATTCCCTCCCATGATGTTGATTATTCCATCATACAATATGCTGATGACACTATCATCATTGTGCATGTTGTGAACGAGCAACTGATTGCGTTAAAGAACATGCTCATTGTATTTCAGTAATCAACTGGCCTAAAGGTTAATTTTGCCAAGTCTTGCCTGGTGCCTCTCAATTTTGTCGCTGATGAAACTTCCACGCTTGCAAGTATTTTAGGATGCAAGGTGGGTGACCTCCCTTTCACCTACCTTGGTCTCCCCTTGGGTACAACCATACCAAAGATAGTTGACCTTCTACCCCTGGTGGACTGTGTTGAAAGGAGGCTATCTTCTAGCTCCTCCATGCTCAATCAAGGTTCCAGATTACAATTGCTTACATATGTCCTTACTTATATGTCGATATATATTTCCTTTGCAACCTACATATTCCCCCTGGTATAATCAAACAGCTGGATAGAATCTTCAGGCAATGTTTGTGGAGAGGCGATGCTGATGCACTTAAACAATCTCTTGCAGCATGGGACGTGGTTTGTAAGCCTAAGGATAAGGGTCGTCTTGGGATCATCAACCTCAATGTTCATAACCAAGGGATACTCATGAAACACCTTCACAAATTCTACAATAAGGCTCACATCCCTTGGGTTCAGCTCATTTGGGACAGCTACTACGATGGTGTTGTGCCTCATGCCACTGCCATGGTGGGCTCTTTCTGGTGGAAGGATGTTCTGAAGCTCAGTGATACATACAGTGCCACTTCAACTTGTCTGCACACGAACATGTCACCATGTACCCTCAACGCCGGGGGTGATGCACCGCAGCTCACGTCGAAGGAGGCTCGACCGGCAGCGCGATACGCAAGACAGCCGGCGGACGCTTTTGCAGACCCGAAATCCCACACGCTCGAGAAGGACCCTGTCAGGGCGTGTGGCGGCTATGGGCTGCCCTAGGCCGATTCACTCGCCCCTAGAGCCTCAGGATTCGCAGCTCTCTAACTTGAGGAACAACGAAGAACGAGAGAGAAAAACGATGGAGAGATAAAACGTAGATGAAAAGGTACTATAGATTGATTTGTTCGATTGTGTGTTGTTTCAATCGGCCGTCACCTCCACTATATATAAGAGGCGGCTGGACTTCCCGTACAAGTAAAGGATTCATCTAGGCTTTCCTTACAAGAAAATCACATCAGTTCACGTCCTAGAGTCCTAATTCTAGTCCCGAGCGAAACTTCAAACTAATCTTGTTTTGCCTCTTCAGGTTGCATACGACATCATATTGAGACAATTTATATATCAAAATCAATCAGCTCGACGAGATGAAACTTTTTCGTGTTGTAAGATTTTCAATTCGAGTTCGTCTTGAAGGCCGAACAGCTCGCGCGACCCATCAGACATCACATTGGTGGTTGTCTGATCCCTCGCGCCATATTTCGCCCCGTGGTAGGGCCGCACTCTGATGGGTCTAGCTTTTGCATACGATCTCGGATTAAGATGATTTTTATCTCAAAATTGATCGTTTCGACGAGACGAAGATAATCCATGTTCTATATTTTCTCATACGATGTCGTCTTGTGGGCTTAATCGGCCGAACAGTACTTTGAATATGAAATCTTAGTCCTTTAAGCACAGTTTCGGCCTTCGAGATAAAATTGGACGGCGATGGCCCAAACTTCAAAGACGTTCATTTCAACACTACAGAACTTTTTTGTCTAGAGTACTTCTTCATTTGAATCCATCTTAACAATGTTTTCTTCCGTGCCAAAATCAGGTGTCAACACAACTGCTCATATCAACATGGGAGATTATGTCCTCTTTTGGACGGATGCTTGGCACATTGGTGGCTCTGCTAGACCACTCTGCACTAGATTGCCAAGATTATACTCATTTGTGATGGATGGTAAAGTTTCTGTTAAGGAATTTCTTCACAACCCAGACATGTTTTCCATGTTTTTCCTCCCAATCTCTCAGGAAGCTGCGGCTGATCTGGCAATCTTAGAGGATTGGCTAATGAACCTGCAAAGGAACCCAACTATTCCAAATGTTTCGTCTTGGATTGGCGAGAGTTGTGAGTTCTCTGCCAAGAGCTTCTATGATATTATGCACTCACACCTACCAACAGTGTTGCCATGTAAGTGGCTATGGAGGAGCAGATGTTGTGGGATCGATAAGGGGCGTCTAGAGGGGGGGCGAATAGACTACTTGACAAAATAAAAACCTAACCTTTTCCCAATTTTAATGGTTGGCCGATTTTAGCAATTCTATCAAGTCTAGCACACCCTACACATGCAAGTCAACGAGTATAGCAGCGGAAAGTAAAGACAAGCACATGTAAGTAAGTGTAGAGAAAGGAAGATCAAACGCAATGGGGGACACGAAGATTTTTCCCGTGGTTCTGGTAGGTGGTTCTATTGTACGTCCACGTTGATGGAGACTTCAACCCATATAGGGTAACGATTGCGAGAGTCCACGGAGGGCTCCACCCATAAGGGTCCACAAAGTAGCAACCTCGTCTATTCCATCACAGCTTATGTCCACGAAGGACTAGCCTAACTCGGGGTAGATCTTCACGAAGTAGGCGATCTCCTTGCCCGTACAAACTTCTTGGTTCAACTCCACATGAAGACGGAGGCTCCCAAGCGACACCTAACCAATCTAGGAGACACCACTCTCCAAAAGGTAATAGATGTGGTAAGAATGATGAACTTCTTACTCTTGTGCTTCAAAAGATAGTCTCCTCAACACACAATCACTCTCTCATAGATTTGGCTTGGTAGAAGAGGTTGATTGGGTGGAAAGCAACTAGGGGAGGCTAGAAATCAAGATTCATATGGTTGGAGTGGAAGATCTTGATCTCAACACATAAGTAGGTGGTTCTCTCTCAGAAAATGAATAGGGCAAGTGTTGGTTTATTCTGAGTGCTTCCTCTGCGAATGAGAGGGAGGTGGAGGGGTATATAAAGGCTTCTCCAAAAATCCAACCGTTACAACATTATTGCTCAACTCGGTGAAACCGAAGCAAAAACTCGGTTGCACCGACTAGTGGAAAATGTGGCAACTTTTGGCATTTCGGTGAGACCGATATATAGTTCTTGGTGGGTCCGATTTTGGCTGGCCTAGGCAGTTTTCTGGATCTACCGCTAACTAGTGGCACTACCGCCTCGAGGTTTCTATCGTTTGCTTGTTATTTCCTGGATCTACCGCTTATAAGAGGTAGTACCATGATGTGGCTTGAGACTGCGTCGGTATTTCCCCAAAGAGGAAGGGATGATGTAGCTCCGGAATGGTCTGGAGGTAAAGATTTATATATAGGAAGTCCTGTTTTGGTCACCGGAAAAGTTTCGGGTACTTCGGTAGTGTACCGGGGGTGTCGGGAGGGTACCGGGCGCCATCGGGAGGGGTGTCTCGACCCAAAGGACCTCATGGGCTGTGGGAGGACTCAAACCAGCCCCTAGTGGGCTGGCCCAACCCCCCACTAAGGCCCATGCGGCTAGGGGTGGAAAAAACCCAAAGGAGGAAAGGTGGAAAGGGTTTCCAAGTGGAGAGGAGGAATCCTACTCCTAGTAGGATTGGAGTAGGACTCCTCCACCTCCAATTTCGGCCAAACCTTGAGGGTTTGAGGCTGCCTCCTCCCCTCCCTCCCTCCTATATATACTAGAGGTTTTAGAGGTGAGGGCTAACCCTAATTGCCACGTGCTCCCTCTACTTCCTCTAGATTGTTTTCTCCTTTAGTCTAGTTTCAGCGGTGCTTAGGCGAAGCCCTGCCGGAATAGTTCCACCACCGCCGCCGCCGCGCTGTCGCGCTGCCGGAGAACTCATCTACCTCACCGCCCCCTCTTGCTGGATCAAGAAGGCGGAGATCGTCATCGAGCTGTACGTGTGCTGAACGCGGAGGTGCCGTCCGTTCGGCGCTAGATCGGAAGGACCGTGATCAGGATCGCGAGACGATTCGTGATTTGATCGCGGGACGGATCGTGATGGGATCGCGGGACGGATCGTGATTGGATCGTGATGGGATCGCGGGACGCTCGGCGATTTGGATCGCGAAGACGTTCGACTACATCAGCCGCGTTTCTTAACGCTTCCCGCTTAGCGATCTACAAGGGTATGTAGATCCACTCTCCCTCTCGTAGATGCTCATCACCATGGATAGATCTTGCATGTGCGTAGGAAAATTTTTGTTTCCCATGCAACGTTCCCCATCAGTGGCATCATGAGCTAGGTCTATGTGTAGATGAGATCTCGAGTAGAACACAAAGGAGTTTGTGGGCGTTGATATTCAGATTGCTTCCTCCCTTGGTATTTTCTTGATTCGGCGGTATTGTGGGATGAAGCGGCCCGGACCAACATTACTCGTACGCTTACGAGAGACCGGTTCCATCAACTGGCATGTAACTTCGTTGCATAAAGATGGCTGGCGGGTGTCTGTTTCTCCCACTTTAGTTGGATCGGATTTGACAAAGGCGGTCCTTGAGAAGGTTGAATAGCAATTTTTGTATCACCGTTGTGGTTTTTGCGTAGGTAAGAATTGTTCTTGCTAGATACCCGTAGCAGCCACGTAAAACATGCAACAACAATTAGAGGACGTCTAACTTGTTTTTGCAGGGCATGTTGTGATGTGATATGGCCAATTACATGATGAGATATATGTGATGTATGAGATGATCATGTATTGTATAGAATATCACGACTTGCATGTCGATGAGTACGGCAACCGGCAGGAGCCATAGGGTTGTCTTTAATTATTTTCGCCGTTTTGCTTTACTTTATCGCTATGAGTTAGCAATAGTCGTGGAAGCAACAGTCGGCGCGACAACCTCATGGCGACACATTGATGGAGATCAAGATGATGGAGATCATGGTGTCATGCCGGTGACGATGGAGATCATGCCGGTGCTTTGGAGATGGAGATCAAAAGCACAAGTTCATGGCCATATCATGTCACTTATGATTTGCATGTGATGTTAATCCTTTTATGCATCTTATTTTGCTTAGGACGACGGTAGCATTATAAGGTGATCCCTCACTTAAATTTCAAGATAAAATTGTGTTCTCCCCGAGTGTGCACTATTGCGAAAGTTCGTCGTTTCGAGACACCACGTGATGATCGGGTGTGATAGACTCTACGTTCGCATACAATGGGTGCAAGCCAGTGTTGCACGTGCGGAACACTCGGGTTAAACTTGACGAGCCTAGCAAGTACAGACATGGCCTCGGAACACAAGAGACCGAAAGGTCGAACATGAGTCATATAGTAGATATGATCAACATGAAGATGTTCACCATTGAAACCACCTCAACTCACGTGATGATCGGACTTGAGTTGGTGAATTTGGATCATGTGACACTCGAATGACCATAGGGATGTCAATTTGAGTGGGAGTTTTTAAGTAATATGATTAACTAAACTCTTTATCATGAACATAGTCAAAATGTCTTTGCAAATTATGTTGTAGATTACTAGCTCGCGCTATAGCTCCCTTGAATTTTTTATATGTTCCTAGAGAAATAGAGTTGAAAGATGATGGTAGCAATAATGCGGACTGGGTCCGTGATCTGAGGATTGTCCTCATTGCTGCACAGAAGGCTTATGTCCTTACTGCACAGCTCGGTATGCCACCCCCTCAAGCGTCGTCTGTAGATGTTCTGAACATCTGACAGGCACGTTCTGATGACTACTTGATAGTTCAGTGCGTCATGCATTACGGCTTAGAATTGAGGCTCCAAAACATTTTGAACGTCATGGAACATATGAGATGTTCTAAGAGCTGAAATTGGGATCTCAGGCTCGTGCCCGTGTTGAGAGGTATGAGACCACCAACAAAATTCTTTGCCTGCAAGATGAAGGAGAATAGCTCAATCGGTGAGCATGTGCTCAGATTGTCTGGGTACTACAATCGCTTGAATCGAGTGGGAGTTGATCTTCCAGATAAGATAGTGATTGATATGGTTCTCCAAGTCACTGTCACTAAGCTACTAGAGCTTCGTGATGAACTATAAAATGCCAGGGATGGAAATAATGTTCCCTGAGCTATTCGCGATGTTTGACACCGCGAAGGTAGAAATCAAGAAGGAGCATCAAGTGTTGATGGTTAGTGAAACCACTAGTCTCGAGAAGGGCAAGGGCTAGGAGGGAAACTTCATGTATGGCAAGTCAGTTGCTACTCCAGTGAAGAAACCCAAGGTCAAACCCGAGACTAAGTGCTTCTATTATGAGGAGAACGGTCGCTGAAGCGGAACAACCCTAGATACTTGGTAGATAAGAAGGCTGGCAACGTCGACAGAAGTATATTTGATATACGTGTTATTATTGTGTACCTTGCTAGTACTCCTAGTAGCACCTGGGTATTGGATACCGGTTCGGTTGCTAAATGTTAGTAACTCAAAATAAAAGCTACGGAATAAACGGAGGCTAGCTAAGGGTGAGGTGACGATGAGTGTTGGAAGTGTTTCCAAGGCTGATGTGATCACCATCGCATGCTCTCTCTACCTTCGGGATTAGTGATGAACCTAAATAAATGTTATTTGGTGTTTGCGTTGAGCATGAACGTGATTAGATCATGTTTATTGCAATACGGTTATTCATTTAAGTTAGAGAATAATGGTTATTCTGTTTACATGAATAATACCTTCAATGGTCATGCACCCAATGAGAATGGTTTATTGAATCTTGATCGTAGTGATACACATGTTCATAATATTGATGCCAAAAGATACAAAGTTAATAATGATAGTACCACATACTTGTGGCACTGCCGCTAAATGTCATATTGGTGTAAAACGCATGAAGAAACTCCATGCCGATGGATCTATGGAATCATTCGATTGCGAATCGGTTGAGACATGCGGACCATGCCTCATGGGCAAGATGACTAAGACCCCATTTTCCGGTATGATGGAGCGGGCAAGTAACTTATTGGAAATGATACATGTTGATGTATTCGGTCCAATGAGTGTTGTAGCGTGCGGTGGATATCGTTATTTTCCTACCTTCACTGATGATTTGAGTAGATATGGGGATATTTACTTAATGAAACACAAGTCTGAAACTTTTGAAAAGTTCAAACAAAATCAGAGTGAAGTTTGAGATCATCGTGACAAGGAGATAAAATGTCTACGATATGATCGTGGAGGTAAATACCTGAGTTACGAGTATTGCTATACAACTTAAGACAATGTGGAATTTGTTTCACAGCTCACGCCACCTGGAACACCATAGTATGAGGGTGTGTCCTAACGTCGTAGTCGTGCTCTATTGGATATGGTGCGAACTATGATGTCTCTTATCGATTTACCACTATCGTTTTGGGGTTACGCATTAGAGACAACTACATTCACTTTAAAAGGGGCACCATCTAAATCCGTTGAGATGACACCGTATGAATTTTGGTTTGGCGGAAACCTAAGCTGTCATTTCTTAATGTTTGGGGCTGCGGCGCTTATGTGAAAAAGGGTTTTCACCTAATGACCTCGAACCCAAAGCGGACAAATGCATCTTCATAGAATTCCCTAACGTAACAGTTGGGTAAACCTTCTATCTTAGATCCAAGCACAAAGTGTTTGTTGCTAAAACGGGTCCTTTCTCGAGAAAGAGTTTCTCTCGAAAGAATTGAGTGGGAGGAAGATAGAACTTGATGAGGTTGTTGAACCTTTGTTTCAACCAGAGAGTAGCGCAGCGCAGAAAGTTGTTTCTGTGGAGCCTACGTTACTTGAAGAGGAAATTAATGATGATGATCATGAAGCTTCAGATCAAGTTACTATCGAACCTCGTAGGTCGACAAGGACGCATACTGCTCCTGAGTGGTATGGCAACCCTGTCTTAGAGGTCATGTTGTTGGACAACGATGAACCTACGAGCTATGGAGAAGCAATGATGGGCCCGGATTCCGAGAAATGGTTAGAGGCCATGCAATCCGAGATGGGATCCATGTAAGAAAACAAAGTATGGGCTTTGGAAGTATTACCTGAAGGGCGAAAGGCCATTCAGAACAAATGGATCTTTAAAAAACAAGACGGACGCGGACGGTAATGTCACCGTCTATAAAGCTCGACTTGTGGCAAAGGTTTTTTTTCACAAGTTCAAGGAGTTGACTACGATGAGACTTTCTCACCCGTAGCGATGCTAAAGTCTGTTGGAATTATGTTAGCAGTTGCTGCATTTTTTGATTAAGAAATCTGGTAGATGGATGTCAAAACAGAGTTTCCTTAACGGTTTCCGTGAGGAAAGGTTGTATGTGATACAACCAGAAGGTTTTGTCAGTCCTAAGGATGCTAAAATGTATGCAAGCTCCAGCGATCCTTCTATGGACTGGAGCAAGCATCTCGGAGTTGGAATATACGCTTTGATGAGGTGATCAAAGTTTTTGGGTCTATACAAAGTTTATAAGAAACTTGTATTTACAATAAAGTGAGTGGGAGCACTATAGAATTTCTAATAAGTATATGTGGATGACATATTGTTGATCGGAAATGATGTAGAATTTCTGGAAAGCATAAAGGGTTATTTGAAAAGGAGTTTTTCAAAGGAAAACCTGGAATGAAGCTACTTAAATATTGGGCATCAGGATCTATAGAGATAGATCAAGACGTCTGATAAAACTTTCAATGAGTACATACCTTGACAAGATTTTGAAGGAGTTCAAAATGGATCAAATGAAAGAAAGAGTTCTTTCCTGATTTGTAAGGTGTGAAGTTGAGTAAGACTCAAAGCTCGACCACGACAGAAGAGAGAGAAAGGACGAATGTCGTCCCCTATGCCTTAGTCATAGGCTCTATATAGTATGCCATGCTGTGTACCGCACCTGGTGTGTGCCTTGCCATGAGTCTGTCAAGGGGTACATGAGTGATCCAGGATTGGATCACTGGACAGCGGTCAAAGTTATCCTTAGTAACTAGAGGACTAAGGATAAGTTTCTCGATTATGGAGGTGATAAAGAGTTCGTCGTAAAGAGTTACGTCGATGCAAGCTTTAAACACCAATCCGGACAACTCGGAATAGCAATCCGGATACGTATAATGGGACAGCCATTTGGAGTAACTCCAAGTGAAGTGTGGTAGCAGCGTCTACAATATGACATAGAGATTTGCAAAGAACGCACGGATCTGAATGATTCCAGCCCATTGACTAGAACCTCTCTCACATGCAAAACGTGATCGAACCCCAGAACTCATTGGGTGTAAGATTCATGTAAATCACATAGTGATGTGAACTAGATTATTGACTCTAGTGCAAGTGGGAGACTGTTGGAAATATGCCCTAGAGGCAATAATAAAATGGTTATTATTATATTTCCTTGTTCATGATAAATGTTTATTCCATGCTATAATTGTATTGATTGGAAACTCAAATACATGTGTGGGTATATAGACAACAATGTGTCCCGAGTAAGCCTCTAGTTGACTAGCTCGTTGATCAAAGATGGCTATGGTTTCCTAGCCATGGATATGAGATGTCATTTGATAACGGGATCACCTCATTAGGAGAATGATGTGATGGACAAATACCCAAACTATAAACGTAGCATATGATCGTGTCAGTTTATTGCTACAGTTTTCTGCATGTCAAGTATCTGTTCCTATGACCATGAGATCATGCAACTCACTGGCACCGGAGGAATACCTTGTGTGTATCAAATGTCGCAACGTAACTGGGTGACTATAAAGATGCTCTACAGGTATCTCCAAAGGTGTCGGTTGAGTTGGCATGGATCAAGACTGGGATTTGTTGCTCCGTATGATGGAGAGGTGTCTCAGGGCCCACTCGGTAATACAGCATCACAACAAGCCTTGCAAGCAATGTGACTAAAGTGTTAGCCACGGGATCTTGTATTACGGAACGAGTAAAGAGACTTGCCGTTAATGAGATTGAACTAGGTATAGATATACCGACGATCGAATCTCGGGCAAGTAACATACCGATTAACAAAGGGAACAACATACGGGATTATCTGAATCCTTGACATAGAGGTTCAACCGATAAAGATCTTCATAGAATATGTAGGAACCAATATGGGCATCCAGGTCCCGCTATTGGTTATTGACCATAAAGGTGTCTCGGTCATGTCTACATAATTCTCGAACCCGCAGGGTCTGCACACTTAAGGTTCGGTGACGTTTCGGTATAGTTGAGTTATGTATGTTGGTGACCAAAGGTTGTTCGGAGTCCCGGATGAGATCCTGGACGTCAAGAGGAGCTCCGGAATGGTCCGGAGGTAAAGATTTATATATAGGAAGTCCTGTTTTGGTCACCGGAAAAGTTTCGGGTACTTCGGTAGTGTACCGGGGGTGCCGGGAGGGTACCGGGGTCCATCGGGAGGGGTGTCTCGACCCAAAGGACCTCATGGGCTGTGGGAGGACTCAAACCAGCCCCTAGTGGGCTGGCCGAACCCCCCACTAAGGCCCATGCGGCTAGGGGTGGAAAAAACCCAAAGGAGGAAAGCTGGAAAGGGTTTCCAAGTGGACAGGAGGAATCCTACTCCTAGTAGGATTGGAGTAGGACTCCTCCACCTTCAATTTCGGCCAAACCTTGAGGGTTTGAGGCTGCCACCTCCCCTCCCTCCCTCCTATATATACTAGAGGTTTTAGAGGTGAGGGCTAACCCTAATTGCCACGTGCTCCCTCTACTTCCTCTAGATCGTTTTCTCCTTTAGTCTAGTTTCAGCGGTGCTTAGGCGAAGCCCTGCCGGAATAGTTCCACCACCGCCGCCGCCGCACCGTCACGCTGCCAGACAACTCATCTACCTCACCGCCCCCTCTTGCTGGATCAAGAAGGCGGAGATCATCATCGAGCTGTACGTGTGCTGAACGCGGAGGTGTCGTCCGTTCGGCGCTAGATCGGAAGGACCGTGATCAGGATCGCGAGACGATTCGTGATTTGATCGCGGGACGGATCGTGATCGGATCGCGGGACGGATCGTGATTGGATCGCGAGATGGATCGTGATGGGATCGCGGGACGCTCGGCGATTTGCATCGCGAAGACGTTTGACTACATCAACCGCGTTTCTTAACGCTTCCCGCTTAGCGATCTACAAGGGTATGTAGATCCACTCTCCCTCTCGTAGATGCTCATCACCATGGATAGATCTTGCGTGTGCGTAGGAAATTTTTTGTTTCCCATGCAACGTTCCCCATCAGATACATCATAGGCGGTTCCCAAACATAAATTAAAGTTTATTCCTTTTTCCAGCATTCTTTCACAATCCATGGCTAGCCGTATCCACGGTTGCCTTCCATACCAACACATTCCAAGGAATTTATTATTTGACAACATAAAATAAATTTCTTTTTCATTTCAGGACTGGGCATCCCTATTACCGCCGTACTCTCATGCAATGACAAGTGAATAAACACTCATCTTAATAATAACACATCTAGCATGGAAAAATATTGGACACCCCCTACCGTTTCATGAGCGGTACGAGCACACAAAAAGGAAATTCATTTTGAAAATTAGAGATGGCACATACAAATTTGCATAGAACGGCATGGAAATACCGCATATAGGTAGGTATGGTGGACTCATAAGGCAAAACTGGGTTTAAGGATTTTGGATGCACAAGTAGTATTTCTACTTAGTACAAGTGGAGGCTAGCAAATAGATTGAGAAGCAACCAACCAAGAAACGGAAATTCACATAAACGGGCATTGAGCATAACTAACACTGGATAATGCACCATAAGTAGGATGTAATTTCATTGCATAACTATTGACTCTCATGCTTGCATAGGGAATCACAAATCTTAACACCAATATTCTTACTAAAGCATAATTACTCACCAACATGACTCACATATTACTATCATCATGTCTGAAAACTATTACAAGGAATCAAGTTTAATTTGTCCAATGATATTCATGAAAGTTTTTATTATATCCCTCTTTAATATCTATCACTTTGGGACTAGTTTCATATATTGTCATTGCTTTTGACAAGCTCAAACAAATTTAAGTGAAGAACATGAGCATAAAAATTTCATCTCTCAAAATAGTAAAAGTGAAGCATGAGAGAATTGTTTCAAAGTTAACTAACTCTCAAATTTATCTAAGTGAAGCATGAGAGTGTTTCTTCAAAAATTTAAAGCACACCGTGCTCAAAAAAGATATAAGTGAAGCACTAGAGCAATTCCATAGCTCAAAAAAATTAAGTGAAGCATATAGAGCAATTATAACAAATCATAGCATAATTTTGGCTCTCTCAAATAGGTGTGTCCAGCAAGTATACTTGTGACAAACTAAAAATCAAATCAAGCAAAGACTCAAATAATACAAGACGCTCCAAGCAAAACTCATGATATGTGACGAATAAAAATATAGCTCCAAGTAAAATACCGATGGTCGTTAGAAGAAAGAGGGGATGCCACTCGGGGCATCCCCAAGCTTAGTTGCTTGTTTCTCCTTCGATGTTATCTTGTGGGTTCTGTATCATCCCCAAGCTTAGGCTCTTTTCACTCCTTATTCCTTCATCCATCGTGATCTCACCCAAAACTTGAAAACTTCAATCACACAAAACTCAACAAAACCTTCGTGAGATCCGTTAGTATAATAAAGTAAATCACCACTCTAAGTACTGTTGCAAACCCATTCATATTTTATTATTGCACTACATCTACTGTATTCTAACTTTACCATGGCTTATACCCTTCAATACAAACCATAGATTCATCAAAACAAGCACACAATGCAACGAAAACAGAATCTGTCTTAAACAGAACAGTCTGTAGTAATCTGTACTCTAACCATACTTGTAATTCTAATGTTTTTGAAAAATTAGGACAACGTAATGAATTTGAATAGCAATGCTGTGTTAAAATTTCAGCTCATTATCATGCTCCAGTAAAAAATGAAAATTCTTGCACTGGAGTCAAAGTTTCTGTTTCAGATTCAGCATTGTTTCTACTCATCTTGTGAATCATCCTAAAGGATTTACTTGACACAAACACTAATTAAAAAATAAAAAACACAATCATAAAAGTAGCATAATTGTGTCAACACTCAAGAACAGAAAGAAAAAGGTGAAAATAAATTTATTCATTGGGTTGCCTCCCAACAAGCGCTATCGTTTTATGCCCCTAGCTAGGCATAAAGCATAGATTCAAGTATTGTCATCTTTAGTCTTCATAGAGGTATTTTTGTCAAGAGGTTTTGCAAATATAACTTGAAACACATTATCCATAGAAATCTTAGCACTATCAAGTTTTCCATCTACGTACCCTCTTTGATTCCCGGCCACAATCCAAGAATATTGTTGATTAACATCATTGAAAACTTGTTGGATCATATCTAAAACTGGGATTTCCTTTTTAAGGTTCTCATAAAAAATTGATTATTTCCAAGCAGATGTCTCAACATGTAGTCACTATTGTAAAGGATCTCTCCTATTACCGGTTTTTCATGGTTCATACCAAAAAAATCAAAAATCTCCCTAGCTTCTCGTACTATGTGATCAAATTCATTCATAAGAACAAGAGTGGCTAACCTTTTAGCTTTGGGATCCTTTATAACGGGTAGCTCATAAAACAATCTTTGCAAGGTAGGATGGGTACGAATAAACCTATTTTCGAGTTTCATGAACTAGGGCTGAAATAGCTTTCGCATAAGTTTTAGTTCTTTTAAGTATAGGAGCTTCATCGAGAGTCAAATTTCCAACACAGTTGAAAAATTCTTGGATAGTTTCTTTTCCTATAACGTTCCCTTGTCCCAAAACAAAAGTTTTAGCATCCAAATTACCAGAACGTCCAATATTAGGAGTCCTGCCATCATTTGTTTCTGCCATACCAAAATCACTCATGATGACAAGCAAACAAAAGATCTAACGAGAAAAAGGCAAACGAAAAAGAGGGCGAATAAAATAGCAAATTTTTTTGAAGTGGGGGATAGGAAAACAAGAGGCAAATGGCAAATAATGTAAATTGCAAGGAGATGAGATTTGTGATTAGGAACCTGATAGATGTTGATGATGTCTCCCTCGCAACGGCGCCAGAAATTCCTTTGACGTGACTTGAGACTGCGTCGGTATTTCCCCAAAGAGGAAGGGATGATGCAGCACAGCTACGGTAAGTATTTCCCTCAGTTATGAAACCAAGGTTATCAAACCAGTAGGAGAACCACGCAACACTATGTAAACGGTACCTGCACACAAAGAACAAATACTTGCAAGCCGATGCGTAAGAGAGGTTGTCAATCTCTCCACGGTAAAAAGATAGATTAGATTGTAGTAGATTGGATAGATAGATCGCACAAGAACACAAAATAAAAGAGGCAAATAAAAAGTGCAGCAAGGTATTTTTGGGTTTTTGGAATAATAGATCTGAAAACAAAAGGCGGCAAAAGATAGATCAGAAAACAATATGCTGGAAAAGTAGACCCGGGGGCCGTAGGTTTCACTAGTGGCTTCTCTCATGAGTATAGCACACGGTGGGTGAACAAATTACTGTTGGGAAATTGATAGAAGATCGAATAATCATGACGATATCCAAGGCGATGATCATTATATAGGCATCACGTCCAAGATTAGTAGACCAAAACGATTCTGCATCTACTACTATTACTCCGCACATCGACCGCTATCCAGCATGCATCTAGTGTATTAAGTTCATGGAAAAATGGAGTAATGCAATAAGAACGGTGACATGATGTAGACAAGATCTATTCATGTAGGAATAGACCCCATCTTGTTATCCTTAATAGCAACGATACATGCGTGCCTCGCTGCCCCTTCTGTCACTGGGAGAGGACACCGCAAGATCAAACCCATCACAAAGCACCTCTGCCCATGGCAAGAAAAATCGATCTAGTTGGCCTAACTAAACCAAATATTCAAAGAAGAAATACGATGCTATAAGTAATCATGCATATAACAGGTCAAAGAAGACTCAAATAATATTCATGGATAGAAACTGATCATGAACTCAAAATTCATCGGATCCCAACAAACACACCGCAAAAAGTCATTACATCAAATAGATATCCAAGAGACCATTCTATTGAGAATCAAAAGAGAGAGAGAAAACCATCTAGCTACTGCCTATGGACCCGTAGGTCTATGGTGGACTACTCATGCATCATCGGAGAGGCACCAATGAGGATGATGAACCCCTCCGTGATGGTGTTAGATGGCATCTCGCGGTTCTGGGCTTTGCGGCGGCTGGAAGTATTTTTCGTCGACTCCTCTAGGGTTTCTGGAATATTTGGGTATTTATAGAGCTCAGAGGCGGTGGAGGGGGGTCCCGAGGCCACCACAACCCACCAGGGCGCGTCGGGGGCCTCTGGCGCGCCTTGGTGTCTTGTGGGCCCCCTGGGCCTCCTCCTGGGTACTTCTTTCGCTCCCTGGATGTCTTCTGGTCCAAAAAAATCTCCAAAAAGTTTCATCGTGCTTGGACTCCGTTTGGTACTGATATTCTGCGAAGTAAAAAACAAGCAAAAACAGCAACTGGCACTTGGCACTATGTCAATAGGTTAGTCCCAAAAAATGATATAAAGTTGCTATAAAATGATTGTAAAACATCCAAGAATCATAATATAACAGCATGGAACAATCAAAAAATATAGATACGTTGGAGACGTATCATACCGCTCTCCGGAGCGGTGGTACCGCTTGTGTGCGGGCTGTGGGGGTAACGGTTGGATTTTCCCCCACCTATTGTGGGATCACTAGAAGGGATGTCTAGAGGGGGTGAATAGACTACTTGACAAATTAAAAACCTAACCTTTTCCAATGTTAATTGGTTGGCAGATTTTAGCAATTCTAACAAGTCTAGTGCACCCTACACATGCTAGTCAACAAATATGGCAGCGGAAAGCAAAGACAAGCATATGTAAGAGGGTAGAGATAGGAAAATCAAATGCAATTTGGAGACACGAAGATTTTTCCCGTGGTTTCGATAGGTGGTGCTATCGTACGTCCACCCTGATGGAGTCTTCAACCCACGGAGGATAGCGGTCACGAGAGTCCACAGAGGGCTCCACCCATAAGGGTCCACGAGGTAGCAACCTCGACTATTCCATCACGGCTTCCGTCCATGAAGGAATAGCCTCACTATGGGTAGATCTTCACAAAGTAGGCGATATCCTTGCCCTTACAAACTCTTGGTTCAACTCCACAATCATGAAGAAGGAGGCTCCCAAGCGACACCTAACCAATCTAGGAGGCACCACCCTCCAAAAGGTAATAGATGTGGTAGTATGATGAACTCCTTGCTCTAGTGCTTCAGAAGATAGTATCCTCAACACTCAATCACTCTCTCACAGATTTGGCATGGGTAGAAGAGATTGATTAGATGGAAAGCAACTTGGGGAGGCTAGAAATCAAGATCCATATGGTTGGAGTGGATGATCTTGACCTCAACACAAGGGTAGCTGGTTCTCTCTCAGAAAATTGGATATGGCAAGTGGGTGTATGTTCTGAGTGCTTCTCTTGCAAGTGAGTGGTGGTGGAGGGGTATATATAGGCTTCTCCAAAATTCGAATCGTTACAACATTATTGCCCAACTCAGTGAAACCGAAGCAAAAACTCGGTGGTACCGACTAGTGCAAAATGTGGCAACTTTAGGCTTTTCGGTGGAACCAATATATAAATCTCGGTGGTACCGATATGGGTGACCTAGGCAGTTACTAAATCTCGATGAGACCGATTCTCAAAACTCGGTGGTAACAATTCTTGAAAACGGCTAACCAGAAAGTTGGTCCAAAACTTGGTGAGACCAATTCTCAAACTCGGTGGTACCGATTCTTGAAAATGGCTAACCAGAAAGTTGGTCCAAATCTCGGTGAGACCGATTCTCAAAACTCGGTGGTACCGATTCTACAAACTCGGTGGGACCGAATCTAGAAAATGGCTAACCAGGAAGTTGGTCACTGTTTTCGGTGGCACCGAATGAAAAGCTGGTAGTACCGAGATGCTAGGGTTTAGTTTGGCTTCTGTCTTGGATAAACTCGGTGGATCCGAATGGGAATATTGGTGGCACTAAATTTTGACTTTAGGCTTTGGACAGAGGATATGTGTGGGAAAGTGGGTGAGTATTTTTTGTGGCTACCTTAAGCACTTGAGCAACCAGATCATCATATTTACCTCACCCCCTTTTAATAGTATTCGCTTTCCTATGGACTCAAAGTGATTTCTCACAAAATATAAAATATAGAGTCCTTGATCTTGAAGCATGGCCAATCCTATTCCTTCCTTTCCTTGGTGAGGTTCTCCACACAATCTTTTAGCCAATCCTCTCTGTGGACTAAACCTGAAATAAGCTAGATAAAACTATTAGTCCAAGAGACAATGAATGTTGTCATGAATTATCAAAACCACCAAGGGAGCATATGTGCTTTCACCTATAAAAGGGGGTCTTCTTCCCCAATGGATCTCATCCTTTGAGCTCGAGTTTGCCCCCCATTGTTGACCTTCTTCGAGCTTGCTATCTCTCAATCCCTCCAAGGATTCTTGCTAGTTATTGAGAGAAAAGAGAGAGGATATCTAGATCCATATTTCCACCAAACACTTTCTCCTCTATGTGAGGGGAACCCCTTGGATCTAGATCTTGGGGTTCTTTGTGAGCTCCTTGTTCTTCCTCTCATATTCCTCCATAGCTTCTGTTGTTGTGGTGGGATTTGGGAGTGACGGACTTGACCACTTCGTGTGTTCTTGCTATTGCATTAGTTGCATCGGTTTGAGTTCTCCACGGTGATACGTGGAAGTGAGAAGTTGAGAAGCTTATTACTCTTGGGTGTTTGGGCACCCTAGAGCTTGTGCCTCTTGGGTGCTTTGGCGCTCTAGACGGTTGGTGGTGACTCAGAGCTTAATCATTGTGGTGGAAAGCTCCGGGCAAGCGTCAGGGTCTCCAATTAGGTTGTGGAGACTACCCCGAGCAATTTGTACGGGTTCCGGTGACCGCCCCCAAGGGTTACCGAAGTGTACGGGTTTGGTGACCGCCCCCAAGGGTTGCCATTTGTACGGGTTCGGTGACTGCCCTCAAGGGTCCCTTAGTGTAATCACGACATCTTGCATTGTGCGAGGGCGTGAGGAGAGTACGGTGGACCTAGTGGCTTCTTGGGGAGCAATGTGCCTCCACACCGCTCCAAACGGAGATTAGCTTCTGCAAGGGTGTGAACTTTGGGATACATCATCTCTCTGCGTGCCTCGGTTATCTCTTACCCGAGACCTTTACTTATGCACTTTACTTTGTCATAGCCATATTGTTTCATGCTATATATCTTGCTATCACTTAGTTGTTTATCTTGCTTAGCATAAGTTGTTGGTGCACATAGGTGAGCCTAGTTGTTTTAGGTTTTGTGCTTGACATATTAAACGCTAGTTTTATTCCACATTTGTTCAAGCCTAAACCGTAATTATTTTAAAGCGCCTATTCACCCCCCCTTTAGGCGACATCCACGTCCTTTTAGAAACCTTCATGATATTTAGGAGCAAATTTAGAACGACGATGCTTATCGAGAATGTAGCACTTTGAGCCGAATACTCGAAAGTATCCAACTTGGGGTTTGTTACCGGTGAGCAACTTGTATGCCGTTTTACCAAGAATCTTGTGTAGGTAGAGTCGGTTCATACCATGAGAAGCTATTTCCACGGCTTCTGCCCAAAAGTGTCTTGGCGTATTGTATTCGCCGAGCATCGTTCTAGCCATCTCTACGAGAGTTCGATTCTTCCTCACAACAACTCCATTTTGTTGAGGTGTGTACGTAGCCAAGAACTCATGTGAGATGCCTTCTTCGTCAAGAAAGGTATCCACATTAGTGTTCTTGAACTCCGATCTGTTGTCGCTCCGAATTTCTTGATCTTCACTTCAAATTGATTTTGGGCCCGAGCGAAGTCTTGAAGATCTTTTGCACCTTCGACTAGTCATCAAGAAAGAATACCCACGTAAATCTAGAAAAATCATCAACTGTAACAAGACCAAAGGAATTTCCACTGAGGCTTTTTTAAGCATTGGGACCAAAAATATCCATATGAAGCAACTTGAGTAGTCTCCTAGTAGTCATGATGTTCTTTACGGGATGACTTCCACCCACTGGTTTCCTGCTTGACAAGCACTACAAAGTCTATCTTTGTCAAAGATAACATCTTTAACACCAAGTATTTTATCACCTTTGATGAGTTTGTCTAGATTACGCATACCAACATGTCCTAGTCTTCTATGCCAAAGCCAACCTTTAGAAGATTTTGCAATAAGACAAGTACGAGGTTTGGATCTCTTAGTGAAATCAACAATGCATAGATCACCTCTACGGAAACCGGTAAAGACCATGCTATGATTATCTTGACGAAACACTTGGCAATTAACTTTAGTAAATAGCACATTGAAACCGAAATCGGCTAGTCTAGATACGGAAAGAAGATTGTAGCCAAGGGATTCAACAAGCATGACATTTTGAATGGAACTATCATGAGATATGGACACCTTACCAAGACCAAGTACCTTATCCTTGGAGTTGCCTCCAAAAGTTACATACCCCCGTGGTCCATGGTTTGGTGTAATCTCTTGAAACATGTCTCTATCTCCAGTCATGTGATCGGTGCATTCACTGTCGAGAATCCACTCTTTTCCTCCGGACATGTAGTCTTTGAAGTTTGCCATGAGACTTAAATTCTTCATAGTCTTGTCACATTCAATGTCAAACTTCACATATTCATCATAGTAGCCATGTTCCACATTGTCATCATCAAGTGGAATATCTCCGTCACAAAAATCAAGAGATACGTTACAATTTTGACCATGGCAATGTTCAAGAATATGAATACGAATGGCTTCAAAAATGATGTTGTTGATGGTTATGACATCTCCTTTAGCACGCATGAGGTATCTAAGCTCGAAGAAATAATCATCAAATTTAGGATCACTAGGCTTCATTTTGTGAAAGGCAATAGTTTTATGGAGAATGACATTAAGATTTTTCAAAGAGTAGTTTGGATATCTTTCCTCTAAATCTTTCCACAAGGTATAAGCACACTCAAAGTTTCTCATTTGATCAAACACAATTCTTGGCAATCCTCTAATGATAAGATTAACAGTTCTAAGATTATGAAGCATGTCAATTTCTTCTTCTGAGAAGGATCTAAGGGATCAACGGGAGGCGCATAAGGGCACTTAACATACTTGCTCAAATGGAATTCATCGAATAGATCAAGCATCTTGTCTTTCCATTGACTATAGTACTCCCCATCGAGAATATGCACTCTACAACTAAGACTCCCCAAACTAAGCACATCCATCTTCCTCCAATGGTGATAAAACCAAAGCTATGGATACCAATGCTCTGATACCAATTGTGGGATCGAGAAGGGACATCTAGAGGGGGGTGATATACTACTTGACAAAAAAACCCTTTTCCCAATTTTAATGGTTGGCAAATTTTAGCAATTCTATCAAGCCTAGCACACCCTACACATGCAAGTCAACAAGTATAGTGGCGGAAAGTAAAGACAAGCACATGTAAGTAAGAGTAGAGAAATAAAGATCAAACGCAATGGGGGACACAAAGATTTTTCCCGTGGTTCCGATAGGTGGTGCTATCGTACGTCCATGTTGATGGAGACCAACCCACGGAGGGTAATGGCCGCGAGAGTACACAGAGGGCTCCACCCATAAGGGTCCATAAAGTAGCAACCTCGTCTATTCCATCACGGCTTACATCCATGAAGGACTAGTCTCACTCGGGGTAGATCTTCACGAAGTAGGCGCCCAAGTGACACCTAACCAATCTAGGAGACACCACTCTCCAAAAGGTAATATATGTGGTAAGAATGATGAACTCCTTGCTCTTGTGCTTCAAAAGATAGTCTCCTCAACACACAATCACTCTCTCACAGATTTGGCTTGGTAGAAGAGCTTGATTGGGTGGAAAGCAACTTGGGGAGGCTAGAAATCAAGATTCATATGGTTGGAGTGGAAGATCTTGATCTCAACACATGAGTAGTTGGTTCTCTCTTAGAAAACGGGCAGGGCAAGTGTTGGTTTGTTCTGAGTGCTTCCTCTGCGAATGAGAGGGAAGTGGAGGGGTATATATAGGCTTCTCCAAAAATCCAACCGTTACAACATTATTGCTCAACTCGGTGAAATCGAAGCAAAAACCCGGTTGCACCGACTAGTGCAAAATGTGGCAACTTTTGGTGTTTCGGTGAGACCGATATATAATTCTTGATGGGTCCGATTTTGGCTGGCCTAGGCAGTTTCCAGTTTCGGTGTCACCGATTCCTAAAACTTAGAATTTCCAATTCTTAGAAATTGGTTAACCAAAAGTTGGTTACTGATTTTGGTTGCACCGAAAACAAACTTGGTGTCATCGAGAAGCTAGGGTTTGGCTCAGGATCTGTCTAGGATGAAACTCGGTAGGGCCGATTTGGAAATATTGGTGGCACCAAATTTGAGTCTTAGGGTTTTGACAGAGTATTTTTGTGGGGGAAATCAGGAGTATTTTTGGTGGCTAACTCTAAGCACTTGAGCAACCAGATCATCATGGATACCTCATCCCCTTTTAATAGTATTGGCTTTCCTATGGACTCAAATGTGATTTCTCATAAAATGCAAAATGTAGAGTGTTGAAGCTTGATGTCTTGCCAATCCTATTCCTTTCCTTCTTCTTCTTTCCTTGGGGATTCTCTTCACATTCCATGGCCATTCCTTTCTATGGACTTCATCTGAAATAAACTAGGTAAAACTATTAGTCCAAGAGACAAAGTATGTCGGGGATATTCTCCATGGTTTGACCCGGCCAGGAGTATGACCCGGCCCACATTTGGCGGCTCATAGGTTACCTCTATTACCGGGTCACAAGACGACCAGGCCTAAGGCCCAGTGTGCAAGCCGGCGTAAGGCGGATCATGGACGGGCCTGGAGGGCCGGTTCACACAGAAGGCCCAATGAGAGGAAAGACTCCCTCACGAAGGAAACAAGACCCGGATTAGGATTCTAGAGAGACTTGTCCTAATCGTACTCCCAGTAGGACTCTACATGTAAACCTACCCCTTCCACCTATATAAGGAGGGGTAAGGCGCCCCAAGAGGGACAAGTTCAAGTCATTAGAGGTAGACAGATTAGAGGCTCTCGAGATTAGAGGTAGCGATTCCGCACCCTTGTAATCGAGATCACCGTCATCAATATACACAAAGCAGGACGTAGGCTTTTACCTCCATCGGAGGGACCGAACCTGGGTAAACTCGCGTCCCTCGATTCCGACCAACCCCTCTCAAGCCACCACCTAGTTGCGATGGCCTCACACCTAAGTTCTCTCACGAGGACATCTTGCCGTGACAAAACCACGACAGTTGGCGCCCACCGTGGGGCCTATCGCACGGTGATGTTGTGTTCTTTGAGGGAGCTTTTCCTGGGATCAAGAAGCTCGTGATCTACCGGATGAGGAGACAGTGACGTCAAAGGATTTACATCAATTGATTTGCTGTTGGGATCGCCAAAATTTTTGACTGTCAATAATGTTATACGGGCGTCGCTCGTCAGACGAATCTCATCCCCGTGGCAAACATCAAAAATAAAGTCCTGAGCAGGAGATATTCAGAGCATGTATGGCCAATGGCTGCAAGACCAACCAAGGCATCCACTCAAAAAAAAAGAAATCGAAAGTCAATGCTAGTGGTGCTCTAGATCGGTTCACGTCATGTAAAAATAAATGCGATCAAATCGAAAGTCAACGCCTTGAAGCCGTGGCGGCGTCGGCCGCCGTCCGCGCCTCGAGCCACCACACTCGCTGCACCTCGCCCTGAGCCGCCGTTGCGCATTGAGCCGCCATGGCACAGATCTCCGCCGCACCTTGAGCCGTCGTGGCGCCGGCCGTCGTCCGTGCCTCGAGCCACCGCGTCTGCCGCGCCTCCCCTCCTGCCATCGCCTCCGCCAGCTTGCCTCTGCGACGGCGGCCTCGCCCGGCCGTGCAGACCTGCGCCCACCATGCGGTGTGCTGCTCCCGCCGATGCCAATGGTTTACAGCCTGGGGCAGAGCTACTACCCGAAGGAGCTTCTTGTGGCACGACAACAAAGCTGAACCTGCTCGTCCTGTTGCTGACAAGGATATTGTGTCCCAGCTTGCAAACATTGGGTTCAATTACTTTGCCTGTCAGAAAGCTGCTATTAATACATCAAATGCAGGAGTTGAGGAGGCAATGAATTGGCTCCTCTCACACACGGAGGATCCAGATATTAATGAGCCGATATTTCAAGATCCGGGAAAATATCTAGTGCTACGGGAGCACCTCACATTAGGCGCTCCCGCGCGACCTCGGCCGTCGATCTGAAATCAAATGGCTAGCATCACGGGATGTGGACCAAAGGGTCATTTCAGGAATGTTAGAGGAGTTTTCCGAAAAACATTCATGCTGGATTTGTCTTTTTTGTTTCTTAATGTATGTTTCGAATTTTGATTCGAAATTTTTAGGGATTGTACACTCATGTGATGCAAACATCTACAATTTTTTCTAAATTTTCTGAAACATTTAAATGCGCATTTTGAAATTTGGGAGCACCTAATGTGAGGTGCTCCCGTAGCACTGGATATTCACCCTTCAAGATCCAATGCCTGCAGAAGACACTATTGATGAAGCAAGTCTTCAAACTCTTGTTTTCCTTTGGCTTTCCACAAGATGTTTCCCGAATGGCCGTGAAAGCTTCCGATGGAAATATTGAGAGAGCCACGGAGTGGGGTTTTTTTTTTTTTTGAAGCAAATTTCTGGATTATATTAAGTAAGGAAAACGAGCGTACAGTAAACAACCAGAAACAGCACAGCTCTTCTACACATTGCAGAAAGGACCCTAAAGAACAACAAATGCCAACCAAGCCCCTGGACCCAATCCTGCAGAACCAAATCCGACGCCGCTTGAACAGCCGCCGCCGCACGGCCCCAAGGGGAGACGAAGGCGACCCAGGCCGCAGCTACGATGCCAGGAAGAAACTTTAGAGGTAGCCACCTCGTTGAAGTCGCCGCAATATCCACCTGACGCGGACGCCGGGATCTGAAGACGGAGGGAAGCACATCGGCGGGGGCGACGCCCCGATTCAACCCGACGGTCGGGCCGCTCACCCTGGCGAAAGCCAATTCGCAAGCCCGCAAGCAAGCATCGAAGAACAGCTGAAGAAGACCACCATGCCGGCGCTCCGAGGCCGGCGACCAAAACAGGTGCCGAAGCAAACCAGCAGCAGCCGCCGGCTCACCGCCGCACCACACCCAGCACTCCCACAACAAGGCCAGAAACAACCTCGCCATGGCGGAGACGGAGTCGAGGGACAAAAGATCCAACAGCCAGCCGTCACCTCCGTAGCGAAGACCGAGCCCGGACCACCGAAGCTCCCCAGATCGACGATGGATCGAGGAGGACCAACCGCCGGAAGCCCTCCGGCTCCGCCGCACGCGACGTCGCCGAGGTGGGGGAGAAGCTCCAGCACAATTATTCCACCGCCACGACGCCGCCACCACCCATCCAGCGCCGCCGGGGAGACCTACCCTACCTACCCTACTATCTACACGCCACCAGCATAGATCCGGGGCCCCTCCACTCCCCCGCCACCAAAACGGCGGCCGGAGAGGGAAGAGGCCGCCGATCTGGCGGTCGGCGGAGCGAGGAACGGAGGGCGGCTCCCTTTTCACCTCTCTGGCTACAGTAGAGGGAAAAGGGGAGGGAGGATTGGTTGCAAAGTAGAGCAGCGGGGGAGCGTTTTCGGTTGCCGGCAACATATCAGATGGAAGTGGCAGATACAAGCTGATGTCATTTCTGAGCCACATGGGATACCTCTACTTCTTTCAGTGGATAAGCAGTTAGAGCAGAAGATTTGAAGTCATGGTTCATACACACATATCATCCAGGAGCATGGCGGATGGTCAAAGGGCTCTTTAGTGCAAATCTGACTTGAAGTGATCACTTTGCCGCATCCTGACGTGCTGGTTTCTAGGCTGATTACGAAGGGCATGATGTGAAGCTAACCAGTTCGGCCAGAGTACTAATTTAGTACGTAATTGGATTAGTTTTGGTCTGCTATAACACCGAGGAGAAGAGCAAGCACCCTGTTCGTCAGAAAAGGAAAAGATGGCTACTGTTGCGTGGCAAGCTCCTGGACATCGGTGTATATTCGCTAATGCTACACGCAAAGGATTATATTGCACAATTTTCAAGAATTTGACCGGCTGCTAGATTCCAGCGATTTGAAGTTCGCTTGAATTACCATCAGGAAATTTTGCCACTGTTGTCCGACCGGTTTGACAGACTCGACAAAAAGACAGAAAAAGGGTATCATCAGATGATGCGAGACAATTTGACCGGCCGGCGGACATACTCACAACTGTTTTTCCTGTGGCCGGTCTACTCCAACGTGTCGGACCAACTAGTACAACAGTACTACTGCAACCCACACGATTAATCTTTTGTCTCTGTTTGCTATGGGCACACGAGGAAAGTATCAGGTGCCTTACATCAGAGACGACGATGTGGGTATTAGTGCCATATCGGAGCAAGCGAGATAAAGGAACATCTGCTATCTTTTTGGTCCGACTACATCCGGCGTTATCAGTCTACATTCATCCGATAAAAAACCCAGGACATTTATTCATCACAAAAATGGCATTATACTGTGGAGACGGAGCGCGCGCCAGCATCATTTGGTGTTCGTCCGTGTCACGTTGCTCAACGGACTCGCGCACCAGCTTATAACGCCGCGGCCGACTCGTCCGTCCGCACTGGCTTACGACGCCCCAGCCGATTCAAGGGACAACGCCGGCTTACATCACGCGTCCGCCTCCGGCTTACAAACGTCGCGGCCGACTCGCGCGTCTACATCAACACGCCACAAATGACCCGAGCGTCCGCGTTGGTTACCAATACCACTGCCGACTTACTGTCCGCGTCGGTTTATAAATACCGCGGCCGACTCACCGACCGCGCCGGCTTAACAACGCCATGGCGACTCGCCGTTCGTGCTGGCCTCCAACGCCACGGGCAGCTCACCGTTTGTGCCAGCCTACAACGCCACGGGCGACTCGCGCGTCCGTGCCGACTTACAACGCCACGGGCGAATCCCGCGCCTACATCAACACACTGGAGCCGCGTCCATCCGCACAAGCTGCTCAGCGGGCGCGCGCAAGTCGCCGCCCCTGCGGACAGTCTACTACAACAACTCTGGAGCAAATAACAATATATTATCAGCTTTTGCTCGCATCAGATGGTTCAATGGACAGGCGCACAAGTCGCCGCCATTGCGTTTTGGTTAACTTCAACAACCAGCTGGGTCGAACCATCGGCCGGGTTACTGACAAAACTTATATGGGATCCGTTATAACCCGCCATCTCAACCTTCCGCGGGTTCATGTTGCGTTATCAACGCCAAGGACATACAATGAGTGTTGTAAAGATCATCAACTCGCCACACGCTTTTAACTTCAATAAATTTCAGTTATCAGCCGTCAACCATATGCCGGCCTATGCCACGGCCAAGTGTGAAGGATCTCAAGCCGCCTCCTCGAGTCGACTTAAGACTCAGGGGCTGCACAGATATGACTTGGCAGATTTGGCCGGTTTCAACAAATACAATAAACCCGGGTCATTGCGAGGAAGACAACCCGGTCCCGATGGTTGCTGCTTTATTGGTGGAAGATTTAAAGTCGCCCAAGAGGACGAGCCGCCATGATGCGACCGTTCAAACATGGGTGCCCTGCTTTATTGACGAAAAATTAAAAGTTGCCCAAGAGGACGAGCCGCCATGATGCGCCGTTCAAACATGGGTGCCCTGATTTATTGGATCATCATAAAGTCACTTAAGGGCTTCCAACTCAATGAGTTTAGCTTTCATACCCTCTTGACTGGCTTCCACCCCATATATGAGTTAAACCTGCCTGTTTACAACTTGCTACTCCACCAGGTGACCCGCCGAACTCTTGATAGTCAATCTTTCAATAAGACCCTGAACTTGTCTCTTGACAGTCAATCTTTCAATAAGACCCTGAACTTGTCAAATTTAAAACGGCGGTTTATGTCACGAGAGAGCCGGCTTACAGAGAGCTAGGATAAACTCACCAGTCCGCTGTAGTCTCTCCGCTATGTGCCTCGTTCGTACTCTTAACAGTCAATCTTTTTAAGACCCTGAACTTGTTAAGGTTAAAACGATGGATTTATGTCACGTGAGAGCCAGCCTACGGGATTAAAATGCTTTCATCCCAAAGCTTCTTGGAAGCAAAAACCTTGAGTTTTTCAAAATAAGAACAAGAGTTGATCTCTTCTGGTTGTGCCTTCAAAGCCGGCTTACAAAAATTTGAGATATACATGTATATATTCTATGTCAGTTGTTTCTATCATATACATACATCATCCTGCATTGCATCATGCATTATACATGCATATCAAGCCGGTCATCAAAACGGGTTACATCGTAACCTCTGCAGGAACAAATAGATCTTTGATAGCCAAAATGACTGGATCTTCATCATGGTTTATTATAACCAGTATTAAATGGTTGGGGTTTTTCAAGCCAGCTCGGAAGAAATTACTATTCTCGAAGAGCCGCCCTATCACATATAATGTCGTGTCATTTAATTGACCGGCTCTTGGATTTTTTCAACTTGTGCTTTGTAGTAAACTACAACACATATGGATTACTCAAACATATATTTGCCGGGTTGCACCGCAACCACAGGCAGGGATTTTCATTTCAAGGACAAAGGCATTATTCCAGGATATTCGACAAAATACCGGGTTACAACCACGGTCAAGGAGTCATTCAACAAATTATGATGAGTTATATTATTCTCACATAGTCCCAAGTCGCTGTAGGCATACGACCCGACACTTGGGGGCTACATCATATGATGTTTTTTATTTTCAAAGGAGAAGTGCATATAAGTCCCAAGTCGCTGCAGGCAAACGACCTGACACTTGGGGGCTACACTACTCAGAGCAAAATTTTCTAAAGTCCCAAGTCGCTGCAGGCATGCGATCCGGCACTTGGGGCTACAGTATTGAGCTGTTCAAACAGATTATAAGGTCTAAATTAAAGACCCGGCCCATCATATACTGATGAGCCGGCCCTTGGGGGCTAGACATGTGAAATACAAGACACTGAGTTTATATCTGGCGACTCAGATGACAACCCAAATTTCTCAACATTCAACACCAAGTTCAAAGTCCCAGGTTGTTGCAGGCAAGACAACCCGGCACTTGGGGGCTACACTGGCTGATGTTTTATAAAGTATAAAGACAATTGCAAGTCCCAGGCTGCTGCAGGCAAGACAACCCGGCACTTGGGGGCTACATAATCAAAGATATTATTGAAAAGCACCAAGTCATCATGGATAAACTCGGAGCTTGGGAGCTACAGGTAATATGGATATAAAAAATAGAAGAACATTTTCAAGATGTCAATTGTGAGCGAGACGGGTCTCATTTTCTTCATGGAGCTGAAGCGTCGAAAGACCAGCTCAACATCACACGGATTTCTTTATACCCAATAATTTTATCAAGTCAGCTGGAGTCCAGTTGTTTGACCCAGCGTCACCAACAATCATGACCCGGCATTATCAAAAGATCAAAACCGGCAGAGTCTATATAAGCAATCCGGCTTCACAAGTTGAAAGTGGTTTAACAATGGACGATTTTCTATTCTCAATCAAAGCAATGGAAAGCCGGCTCAACTTCATATGATTTTCTTATCTCCAATATTTTTATCAAAGCCAAAGCATTGGAGGACGACTCAACGGCATGTGGGTGTTTTATTCCCAATATTTTGCAAAGGACACGGACCTGCAAGATGTTTGTGAAGACGGCTCGTTAATATGAAAAACAAACCTGGATTTTCAAGGAGCTACTTCATTAAGCCGGCCAGTGGAGCAAGCCGGTCCCTTAACATATTTGTTATTTCTTATTTCAGAAGCTTACCATGAATAAATTCAAGCTAACCTGGGGGCTAATGTCGGGGATATTCCCCATGGTTTGACCCGGCCAGGAGTATGATCCGGCCAGGAGTATGACCCGACCCACATTTGGCGGCTCATAGGTTACCTCTATTACCGGGTCACAGGACGACCAGGCCTACGGCCCAGTGTGCAAGCCGGCGTAAGGCGGCTCATGGACGGGCATGGAGGGCCGGTTCACAGAGAAGGCCCAATGAGAGGAAAGACTCCCTCACGAAGGAAACAAGACCCGGATTAGGATTCAAGAGAGACTTGTCCTAATCCTACTCCCAGTAGGACTCTACATGTAAACCTACCCCTTCCACCTATATAAGGAGGGGTAAGGCGCCCCAAGAGGGACAAGTTCAAGTCATTAGAGGTAGACAGATTAGAGGCTCTCGAGATTAGAGGTATCGATTCCGCACCCTTGTAATCGAGATCACTGTCATCAATATACACAAAGCAGGACGTAGGCTTTTACCTCCATCGGAGGGCCGAACCTGGGTAAACTCGCATCCCTCGATTCCGACCAACCCCTCTCGAACCGCCACCTAGTTGCAATGGCCTCACACCTAAGTTCTCTCACGAGGACATCTTGTCATGACAAAACCACGACAAAGTATGTTGTCATGAATTGTCAAAATCTTCAAGGGAGCATATGTGCTTTCAGACGCACAATGAAAATCAAGGTCTTTGGTTGGTTGTTGTTCTTTGACAGATTAAATAACAAGGATATGCTGGTCAGGACGCACTGGAGATCACCTTCTGAGGACAACCTGTGTGTTATTTGCAATGCCTATGTGTATGAGGACAGAACTCATTTGTTCTTCCAATGCAACTTCAGTTATAGGATCTGGAACTATCTACAAATTGATTGGTCTCATGGCTCGAATATCCAGGAATGTATTCAGGGTGCCAGATCGAGATTTAACCATCCTTTCTTCTTTGAGGTGATGTTAACAACAGCCTGGAATATCTGGATTCTCAGGAATGGAAGGACTTTTAGGGGAGAAAGGGCTACTTTTGCAACCTGGAGATATAAATTTGTACATGATATTAATCTTCTAGATCATAGGATTAAGGATGCCCCTAGGGCCAAACTTCTGGTGTGGCTTAACACCCTTTTGTAAATATAAGTAGGTAGTTCAGGTAGGTTTTTGCTTTTTTCTTTCGAGCTAGACTCTTCTTTGAATGTATTTCCTTTGGTTTTCTTTATTTTAATAAAGGGTTATGGGGCTTTGCTCCACCATAAATATTCAGAAAAAATCGTGTGTTCTTGCCATTACATTAGTTGCATCGGTTTGAGTTCTCCACGGTGATATGTGGAAGTGAAAAGTTGAGAAGCTTATTACTCTTGGGTATTTGGGCACCCTAGAGCTTGTGCCTCTTGGGTGCTTTGGCGCCCTAGACTGTTGGTGGTGCCTCGAAGCTCAATCATTATGGTGTAAAGCTCCGCGCAAGCATCGGGGTCTCCAATTAGGTTGTGGAGATTGCCCCGAACAATTTGTAAGGGTTTCGGTGACCTCCCCCAAGGGTTACCAAAGTGTATGGGTTCAGTGACCGCCCCCAAGGGTTGCCAATTGTACGGCTTCGGTAACCGCCCTCAAGGGTCCCTTGGTGGAATCACGACATCTTGCATTGTGCGAGGGTGTGACGAGATTATGGTGGCCCTAGTGGCTTCTTGGGGAGCATTGTGCCTCCACACTACTCCAAACGAAGATTAGCATCCGCAAGGGTGTGAACTTCGGGATACATCATCGTCTCCGCGTGCCTCGGTTATCTCTTACCCGAGCCCTTTACTTATGCACTTTACTTTGTGATAGCCATATTGTTTCGTGTTATATATCTTGCTATCACTTAGTTGTTCATCTTGCTTAGCATAAGTTGTTGGTGCACATAGGAGAGCCTAGTTGTTTTAGGTTTTGTGCTTGACAAATTAAACACTAGTTTTATTCCGCATTTGTTCAAGCCTAAACCGTAATTATTTTAGAGCGCCTATTCACCCCCCCTCTAGGCGACATCCACGTCCTTTCACCAATTTTATTGGTTGGCAAGTTTTACCGATTTTATCAAGTCTAGCACACCCTACACATGCAAGTCTACGAGTATAGCAACGGAACGTAATGACATTGCAAGTGTAATTAAAGGAGGGTTAGGAAGATCAAACGCAATGAAGACACAAAGATTTTTGGCGTGGCTCCGATAGGTGGTGCTATCATACATCCACGTTGATGGAGACTTCAACCCATGGAGGGTAACGGTTGCGCGAGTCCACGGAGGGCTCCACCCACGAAGGGTCCATGAAGAAGCAACCTGCTAGTCTATTCCATCATGGCTTACGTCCACGAAGGACTAGCCTCACTCGGGGTAGATCTTCACGAAGTAGGCGATCTCCTTTCCCTTACAAACTTCTTGGTTCAAGTCCACACGATTTGGAGGCTCCGAAGCGACACCTAACCAATCAAGAAGATATCACTCTTCAAGGGGTAATAGATGGTGTATGTATGATGAACTCCTTGCTCTTGTGCTTCAAAAGATAGTCTCCTCAACACTCAATCACTCTCAAACTGAATTTGGCTTGGTAGAAGAGGATGATTGAGTGGAAAGCAACTGGGGGAGGCTAGAAATCAAGATTCATATGGTTGGAATGGAATATCTTGATCTCGACACAAGTGTAGGTGGTTCTCTCTCAGAAAATGAATGGTGGAAGTGTAAAAATGTTCTGAGTGCTCTCTCTACAAAAGAGAGGGGGTGGGTGGTATTTATGGCCATCTCCAAAAATCTAACAGTTACAACATTATTGCCCAACTCGGTGAAACCGAAGTGAAAAATCGGTTGTACCGACTAGTGCAAAATGTCCTAACTTTTGGCTTCTCGGTGAGACCGAAGGAAACATCTCGGTGAGACTGATTCGGCTTTACCTAAGTAGCTCTAGTGCTTCGGTGGCTTCAAAAAGTCAAACTCGGAAATTTTGAATTTTAACAATTCGATACGAGTAACTTGGTCACTGCTTTTCGGCGTCACCGAACCAAATCTCGGTTGTACCGAGGTGCTAGGGTTTTGCTTGGGTTTTGTCTAGGACTAACTCGGTGGGACCGAAATGGAAATGTTCGAGTCACCAATTTTGGCAGTTTAGGTTTTGGACAGAATATTTTGTGAGAAATTGGTTGAGATTTTGGTGGCATGTCTGTAAGAACTTAAGCAACCAGATCATCATCAGTACCTCATCCCCTTTTAATAGTATTGGCTTTCCTATGGACTCAATTGTGATTGATCACATAAAACAAAATGTAGAGTCTTGAAACTTTTGCCAGTAGGTGTTCTTTGTGTCTTAGGGGATCCTTCTCACAATTCCTAGCCAATCCACTCATTGAAATTTCTTGAAATATAATTGATAGGCTCATTAGGTCAATGAACTATGTGTTGTTGTTAATTACCAAATCACCAAGGGAGATGTTGTGCTTTCAACATCCCTTCCCACCGTCACGCGCCAAGACTAGCGGCACACGCTGCCCCAAGCAGCTCACCGCCAATAAGACCACCACGAATCGGCGCCGGAGGAGACGGAGTAACCCTGTGTCGCCCCGCAACTCAGCCAAGCTAAGGAAGCCCTGCGCAACCCCGTGCCAACCAGAGGAGGAAACGTCCCCACCGATGGGGCTTTGCCTGACAGCGGCGAGGTGAATGGGGGGGGGGGTCGAGGAGGCGGCTAGGCCGGCGACTAGGGTTCCTCTCCCAGGCCGCCCGCAGGGAGCGGCTGAGGAGATGGGAAAAGGGATGTGTTTTTCTTTGTTGATTTTTTTTACCAATGCGGTCATTTCCCTCAAAATGTTATGTTTACGAATGCATTAATTTCAATGCATGTAAAAGTAGTCGATTAATGCGCTCATTTTTCTATAAAAACTTATGTTTACCAATGCATTAATTTGAATGTACGCATGCGTGATGAGTAAATGATCAAAAACTTTTACATGAATTTGATGAGTTTTCTCTTAATCCTTGCATGGATTGATTTAATGCATCTTAAAATCTAAACATCTGAGGGAGGCAATAAAAATGTGACCTGTAAAACGAAAAGTACAATATTGTTTAGAGAGGCTCTGTAAATCAAAAGGGAGGTACCACTCCACAAACAAACATGGTCAAACTAGTGATCGTACAGTTCGTACTTGTAGTACCAACCAGGGTGTACTATTCGACAGTAAAGAAATACGGTGATAATTGAGATTAAGTTGATGCATGGACTCGAGTCACAAGAGGAGAAGACTAGCAGAACAGCAAACAAGCCACTACGACTACGCTCAGCCTCCACTAATTGGGTTGTTCCTCTGCACGCACCCCGCAGGGAGCAGAGCAGGGACGACACGACCGCTCTGCTTCTCCCGAGAGCGCAGCGCCATGCCTCCCACGCCCTCGTCCGCCGTCGTCATCCTAAGCGACAGCGACAGCGATGACGACGCGGCCGCCCTCTTGGTGATCGCCGCCGAGCGCTTCACCTCGTCCCTGACCACCCAGGCCGAAGTCGAGGCCCTCTGCGAGAAGCACGGCGTCCCGAGGGAGCTTGCCGCGAGCCCCGCCGGCGACCAGCGCGCGTGCTCGCCGCCCCCGCCGGGGGCCATCTGCGTGTACGCGCACGCGCTGGAGGCCGGGGTGCGCTTCCCGCTCCATGCCTTCTTCTGCGACACGCTCTCCCACTTCGGCCTCGCGCCCGGACAGCTCACGCCCGACGGGTGGCGCGTCCTGGTCGGCTTCCTCGCGCTATGCCACGACGCCGGCGTGCCGCCGTCGGTCGCCTTGTTCCGTCATTTCTTCTCGCTCCGAAGCAGGAGTGGCTGGTACTGCTTCCGTTGCAAGGAAGGTGCCGGCGCGCTGGTTACTGGCCTGGGCAGTTCCGAATCCGACGGAGAGTGGAAAAGGGGTTTTTTCTTCCTGACGTCGCCGGAGGAATGGCCGTGCCCCGTTCGCTGGGGCGCGCCGTCGGCTAAGATCTCCGCCGCAGGCCCGGAGCTGTCGAGCCAGGATAAGAAATCGGTGGCAGATTTGGTGTACAAACACGGCGCGACAGTTGATCTCCGGACTTACCTCCGTGAGGCCGATCTTGCGGCGGCCTTCTCCTCCGACGTCGCCGGCGCATCCCCACCACCATTACCCCTGCGTTCCCCTCATGCTACTGGTGCCAAAGGTAAGCGCGCTCCCAACGCAATTCCCCTTGTCCAATTAGCACACAGTTTACTGTTGTGGTTCATGCGCCAGGCATCGATCCATTGGAAGAGAGGGCGGCAGAGACCGCGATGGTGAACACCGAGCCGGACGGCGACACGCTGCCGTTGTCTGGAAAGAAGAGGAAACAGGGGGAGACCGCTAATGTAGAAGACGAAGTTTGCCGTTCTGCGTTGACCACGTCGCCGCCTGCTTCCCCACCGCCACCGGGCTTGCCTGCACGTCCGTCGTCCGGCCGCTCGGCCGCGGTGGCCGACCCTTGTGACCGGCGGGGCTTTTTCGACCCGAAGCCACGGCACTCGCCCGTGCCCGACGCACAGGACGGCGACAGCGCCGACTGGACGGTCGCACGGAAGGTGCTAGAGTGCGTCGTCACGCCGTCGCGGGAGGACAAGTTCGCGGCGTCGAAGCCCTCCGACGTCGTCGCGTCGAGCTACGTAGCAATGCTGCAGGTATTCTTCCAACCAAATCGTTCGTCCGTAGGTATGTTCAGACCGGACCCGAGTCACATTGTCTGTGTGTGCCGTTCGGCGGCAACGATGGCGTGCGCAGGCCGCGAACTACGTGTCCTTCACATCCGGCTACGCGCTGGACCTCCAGGAGAAGCTGGTGGCGCGGGAGCGCGACAAGGTGGCGCTGGGGGAGCAGCTGGACAAGGAGAAGACGGCGAGGCAGGCCGCCGAGGCGGAGCTGCAGAAGGCGAAGGCCGAGCTCGCGGCGGTGAAGCGGGCAACTCTGGAGAGCGCCAAGGCGACGGCGGTGCAGCAGTTCCTGGGGTCCGATGAGTACAAGCGGCGGCTCGCCGAGCACGCCGCGGCAGGGTACGAGAGCGGCGCGGAGGAGATGAAGGGCGTCGTCCTCCGGCACTACCCGTGCCTCGACGCCGCCAAGCTGGTCCTGCCGCTTGATTAGCTCATTATGATTATTAGTTGATGCTTTGAACTTGGAGCCGTTTCTGTTGATCTTCTGTACATAGGAAAACTGCTCCGGAGACCTGCTGATCCACTTATCAAATGAGAGTGAGAGGCATATTCTGGAATAGCAGAGCTATTAAGGACGTGGAGTTTCTGCTCCCGAGCTCATTTGAGCTCGGTGAACAGTAAAATCAATAAAAAATTGAAAACGTTTCAAAAAATTCTGAATTTTTTTTGGGACCAACATTGACAAAAGTTTTAAGCGCGCGCCGCCTCGTACGAATGTTATTTCATGCTGAATTTTTGCAAGCGCTTAAAACTTTTGTCAATGTTGGTCCCAAAAAAAATTCAGATTTTTTTGAAACATTTTAGATTTTTTTTCGATTTTACTGTTCACCGAGCTCAAATGAGCTCCGTAGCAGAAAGGTACTTTCGAGCTATTAAGGACTTTGGCTAAGCAGATATTTTTTACGGAAGCATCTAGAGAACAAAGGTCGTATTTTGTTGCGTTAGGGCATCCTCGTACGCTCACGGAAAGGAGAGAAGAAAAAAGGTGACCCAATCGGACCCCTCGTGTCATCCCTATACGTCTGGGCTGTTCGCGAACCCTTATATCCATCTCAAATATAAAAAGGATATGAGGGCTCGCGGGCGCGCCCGGTCAGTCCGTCATGTAGGACTCGACCCCACCTTGGACCACCTTTTCTTTCTCGTTATTCATTTTTTCTACCTCTCTCTTCCTCTCCATCAATCACATGCAAGTGATCGGACATACGAGGAAGAAAATAAGGAGTGTGGCTGCGTGGACGGACAAATAGGGGACACGCTCGGTCACTGACCGGACGTGTCCGCGGGCGTTTATGGGGTCATATTTGCTATGTCCGGCTGTAGATGCTCTTACTTGAGACCTGTACGCATAGTTTTACTTCGAAATCATCTCGGAACGATTTCTGGTGAAGCTGACTTTGATTGACATTGTCTAACGATTTCTAGTGAAGCTGACTTTGATTGACATTGTCTACCACTTCAGGGATGATCCGACGGGATCTTGCTTGGAGTCAATTATGAGATTCTGGAAGTGAGCAATGTTATCATGGGAGAGTTTGCTATCAAATTTCACGTTAGGTCGAAAGTTGATGGCTTTAGTTGTGCTTTGGTCACAGTGTATGGTGCTGCACAACTCAAGTTTAAACCTGACTTTCTCGCAGATCTAACGAGGATTTGCGGGGATGAAAGGTTGCTCATTATGGTTGAAGGTGATTTAACAGTATTAGGCAGAGAGAGGAAATTAATAATGATAATTTTGATGGTAGATGGACATTCATGTTTAATGCTATCAATGAAATTCTCGACCTAAGAGAGATTGACCTTACCTGTAGACAATTTACCTGGACGAACAACTTAGAAAATCCAACATATGAGAAATTGGATGAGTTCTAGCCAGCAATGGATGGGAACAAAAGTTCCCTCTGGTTACGGTGCGAGCGTTACGGATGGGACTTTCTGACCATACTCCTATCCTTGTTGACTTGGGGGAAGTGACCCATGCAGGCAAAAAAAATATTTTCTCTTTCGAAACATCTTAGTTTGAAAGAGAAGGATTCCTTGATTTGATTGCCAGTGAATGTGCAAAAGAAAACCGAGGTAGGTCGAACATCGAGAGATGGCAGTATAGGATTAGGCATTTGCGACAGTTCCCGCAGGGCTGGGCAAAAAATGAAAGTGGCATCTATAAGAAGTTAAGAGGGCTAAGAGAGAGGCCGAGGAGAAGTTACAAAAGCTTCTCAGAGAAGAAGAGATGAAATGGGCTCTCAGAACAAAGGTTAGGCAAGTGATCCACGCCAGTTTTTTCCATTTAATTGCGAGCGGGAAACACAGAAAAAAGGAATTATTCAGTTAGAGTAACACGAGGGTACAATTACAAGACATGAGAACCTAAAATTGTACATAACTGAATATTATAAGAAACTTTTTAGGCCACCTGAGCAAAACCGTGTGTCGCTCGATGAGCATATAATTAGTGACCTGTCACAACTGGGGCTGACGAGAACGTGATTATGTCGGCATCATTCTCTGAGAAGGAGGTTTTTGAGGCGATTGCACACATGAAGAATAACAAAGCGTCTGGTCGAGATGGCTTCCAAGCTGAATTTTACAAGTGATGCTGGGAAATCATCAAAGGATATCTTTTACCCATGTTCCATGATATGTTTAATGGCTAATTACATATATTTCATCTTAACTTTGGAACGATAACGTTGTTGCCAAAGAAAGAGGAGGTGATTTGCATCGAGCAGGTCAGACTGATTTGTCTTCTTAATGTGAGCTTTAATATTTTTACAAAGGTTAGTACTAATAGACTCACACAAATTGCGCATTCTGTTGTGCTACCAACTCAGAGGGCCTTCATGTCGGGACGACAAATCCTAGAGGGTGTTGTCGTTCTTCACGAAACTTTGCATGAAATCTACTCGAAGGAACTAGATGGTGTTATCTTTAAAGTGGACTTTGAGAAGGTGTACGATAAAGTCAAATGACCATTTTTACAGTAAGCCTTACACATGAAGGGTTTTGATGCGGCCTCGAGGAAGCATGCCGGATTCTTTGTACAAAAAGATAGTGTTGGGATAAAGGTTAATGACAACATATGCCATTATTTCCCAACACAAATGGGTTTGAGACAGGAAGATCCGATATCTCCGATCTTGTTTAATATCCTCGCTGACATGCTCGGCGTCCTAATTAGTAGAGCCAAGGAGGACGGTCAGGTGGGTGGGCTTATCCCTTATTTAGTGGATGGTGGGGTTTCCATTCTTCAGTATGCAGATGACACTATTATTTTCATGGAACATGATCTCGTAAAGGCTAGGAATATGAAGATGGTTTTATGTCTCTTCGAACAACTGTCTGGTTTGAAAACTAATTTCAACAAGAGTGAACTATTCTGCTTCGGACGCGCCAAGTAAGAACATGACAATTATAGACGGTTGTTTGGGTGTGAGTTGGGGTCACTCCCGTTTAGATATTTGGGAAAACTAATTCTTCACCGAAAGTTCACCAACAAAGAATGGAAGTGTATATAGGATCGATTCGTGAAAAAATTTACACTGGTAGAAAATCGGCCTTTCGTTCTAGCCCGATCACGTTACAAACCGGGACTAATGTGAGCATTAGTCCCGGTTCGAGCGGCTAGGACGCCGGACGGGGCTCGGCTGGCATCGGTCCCGGTTCGAATGGGACCTTTAGTCCCGGTTGCTGACACCAACCGGGACTAAAGGGGTTGCGGCAGGACCGGGACCCTTTAGTCCCGGTTTGTGTCTCCAACCGGGACTAAAGGTATGTCTTCAGTCCCGGTTTTAGACACCAACCGGGACTACAAGCTTGCCTATATATACCCTCGACTCTGCCCGCCCTCTCCTCTGTTTTTTCCTCATAGAAGGTGGGAGGTGTGTGCTACTTTGTGTTCCCTTCCTATGCACAAGAGGTGTTCGATGAAATGCCTCATAGCATGATGCCATTGATATGAGGTGCCCGAGCCCTTAAGCTTTCTCCTCTTTCTTCTCCTCTGTCCTCCAAGCTCTCGTCTCCATCCTCACCGCCGTCGATCGTCTGCGCCGATCTCGTCGCCGGCACCACCGTGGTGAGCCTCTTGTTCTTATCTCTTTTTCTTTAAAAAATTTCTTACTTGTATGATTTAGATATAGTT
This sequence comes from Elymus sibiricus, assembly GCA_039707655.1. Classification (NCBI taxonomy): domain Eukaryota; kingdom Viridiplantae; phylum Streptophyta; class Magnoliopsida; order Poales; family Poaceae; genus Elymus; species Elymus sibiricus. Next base: position 96,722,783 of record CM077675.1, on the reverse strand, counting down.
ACTTGTATAATTTTCTTACTTGTATTATTGTTTGTTATTATATAGCGCCATGGTTTTGATATCCGCCCCCGTCGGCTCTCATCCGGTCTATTATTCGGATGTGGTATATTATCTTTTATATCTATTTGTTTCATTTAGTTTTTATGACAACTATGCCGACCAACTTGACATAGATATTTTTACTTATGAGGTCTGTGAACAGAAAATTCCAATCGATCCTCTTGTCGAGAGGTTAAATTTAGTTGAAAAAGAAAACAATTATTTGAAAGAAAAATTAAAAAGAATTGAAGAAGAGAAGATGAAATTGGAGTTGCTTGTTGCCGATGTCGTCGATCTACACAAGATCCAAATAGATGCAATGCGCTTGAAGATTAGAAAGATTAGAAAATATGCCATTGATAAAGTGGCTTGGTATCATTATGTTGTTGGATCAATTGTTACCTTAGTTGCGATTTTGATCGCATTTGTTGTTGTATTTAAATGTTTTACATAGTTGTATGTTAGTTTCAATGTATGTTTTAGATGCTCTAGATAGTTGTATGTTGTTTTATGAGAACTATGTATGAACTTTATGTATTTATTTTTGCAGTAATAACATTTGATCACTACTTCTCATGGTGGGAATTTTGATCGCATTTATTACCTTAGTTGCGATTTTGATCGCATTTATTTTTGCATGAGTGGTACATGGAAGCCTCAAAGGAAGGGAACAGCTTTCTCATGGTGGGAATTAGAGATGAGCATTACTTCAATGGAGACGAGGAGATATTCACTGAATTTGATGAATTATTTCAGTTATACAATCAAGACACCATCGACAAAACTATCGTCAGTTGCTATTGTCTGTAAGTATTATTTCTGTAATTAAGTCTCTAGCTCAGCTCGTTCATTAATTGCATCTATAATTATCCTCACTATATTATGCAGACTGAAGATCCTCGCATGCAAAAGAGGACGAATCTATGACATTGGGTTCATTAACCCAAATGGCATACATGAAATTACGATACAAAAAAACGCCAAGGAAACATAGGATAACTTGCTAAGGGCGTTAATTCGACAACAAACCAAAAGGGAAATACTATTTCCTTACAACTTCAAGTGAGTGTTACTGTCTTCTACACATTCTGTTTCGCTTACTTGATGTTAAGTGTAATTGATGAGTTATGCGTGCCCAGGTTCCACTTTATTCTGCTAGTCATTCAGGTTGACGCAGGAAAAGTACTTCTTGGACTCGAAACGTAAAGACCCTGACATGTGGGTGGACCTGAGTGAAATGCTCCAGTGGTAATTTCAATCATTACCGCACTATATCGGCAACTTTCGTTCATTTGCTGATATCAAGTAATTAATAACTCCTTTATTCATTTTTTCTGCCAGGTAGGGTTTGGAAACAGTTCACCAAGGAGGCTAGGGGTGAATGGAAAGATGAGCTGCAATTTTGACCACTCAATGTAAGTAGTACTAGCTAGGTCCGCCCATCTCTTCGATTCTAGTTTCAATACCATTATCATGCTTGATTATTATTTTGATTGAACTCTATTCTCGTAAAGTGCTCGAGGCAGGGAGACGAGAATAATTTATGTGGATACTACGTTTGCAAGTTCATTCGCCAGACGACCTGTGAGAAGGGCAGGGTTTTACAACAACTTGAAGTACGTAAATAATATTCACAATTTTATTTTATTACCATCAATTGTGTTGAGTTTCATTCATATATATTGACCCCCTTCATTAAATTAGATCCAACGGATGCCGGACGGTCTCCTACCAAAGGATCGCTTGCGGGCAATTCAAGAGGAATTGGCGGGATTCTTACTTGAAGAGGTCATACATAGAATCGGAGAATACCATTAGGAATTGGTAGCTAATTTTGGTAATTAGATATTAGGGATAGTAAGGGATATTATATTGTATATATGCATGAACGTGTACTATATGTAGTAGCGTCGAATATATATACGAAAACTTGTTATTCGACCATCGAGAAAGAGGTCACTTCTCTATATTCATCACGATGTAATGTAATGGTTCTTTCATTGCTATATATATGTAGTAGCGTCGAGTTGAATGGAAAACATAAAATAAAAATGAAAGCCCTAAATGACAAACAATTGAATGGTAAACACAAAAAAAAGGAAACCCAAAATGAAATCCCTAAACCCTCCAAAACCCTAAACCCCAGCTCCTGACGCGTGGCGGACTTTAGTCCCGGTTGGTGTTACCAACCGGGACTCAAGGTCCTCCTTCCTGAGCGCTCTATAGCAGCCGCGTGGAACCCTTTTAGTCCCGGTTCATAACACAACCGGGACTAAAAAGGGGGGCCTTTAGTCCCGATTCCTTAGTCCCGGTTGCGCAACCGGGACTAAAGGCCCTCTGGAACCGGGACTAAAGGCCCTTTTTCTACTAGTGTTAGCTGCTGGAAGGGCAAGCATATGACTTATGGGGGTCTGCTAATCCTTATAAACTCCCTTCTTACCAGTATGTCGGCGTTCCTGTTGTCTTTGTTTGAAGTACATGTCGGGGTATGGAAATGATTGGACTTCTATCGATCATGCTTCTTTTGACAGAATGATGAGACAAAACCCTAGTATAGGTTGGCAAAGTGGGATATAATATGCACGAAGGATCAAGTGGGTCTAGGTATAGAAAAATTAGATATAAAGAACAACTGCTTGCTTAGTAAATGGTTGTACAGACTTTCGGTAGAGGAAGAGGGGGGGGTTTGGATACAGTTATTGCGTAACAAGTATCTACACTCCAAAACACTTGCCCAAGTGACGGTACAACCGACTGGTTCAGCTTTTTGGCAGGGGCTCATGCGAACAAAGATTGCATTTTTCCCGAGGACCAAATTCAATGTTAAGAACGCCAATTCAATTAGATTCTGGGAAGGTACATGGGTAGGGGACATGGTGCTGGCCATACAGTATCCTACGCTCTACAATATTGTACAACGAAGCTTTCGTTAGTATAATTTTAGGTTCAGTTCCCTTAAACATTCAGTTCCGAAGATCCCTTATTGGAGAGCGATGGGACAGATGGTTACATCTCGTGCACAAGTTGATGCAGGTCGACCTCTCCGATGAGCCAGATTCACTAGTTGGAAGCTTTCGGTGTCAGGGGTTTTCTCAGTGAAGTCTATGTATACATACTTGATAAACACTAGTACAATCCCAAAGTCTCTTCACATTTGAAAAATTAAGGTGCCCCTGATGATAATTTTTTATGTGGTTAGTACACAAAGAAGTGGTCCTAACTAAAGATAATTTGGCAAAACGTAATTGGGTGGGTGGTTAACGATGTTGTTTCTATGATTGGGGTGGATCAATCTAGCATTTGTTTATTGCTTGCCCTCTAGCCAGGCTGCTATGGCGCACAGTGCAGGTGGATTTTAACGTCAGTCCTCCCGATAATATAAGCACCCTCTTTGGGAATTGGCTAAATGGGGCAGAGTCTAAGTTAGCGGCGCATATTCAAGTTAGAGTGTGTGCATTACTTGTGGCCATATGAAACTGCCGGAATGACAGGATTTTTAACATGCAAACTATCACAATTTTTTTACACGTTATCTTAAGAGCAACTGGATGAATCCGTGTGTGGTCGTTACTCAGCCATGTGGAAGCCAATGAGCACACGCCTTATGGGTGAAAAGCGATGAGAGACGGTAGCACGAGATACATACAATCGGTTTGGTGGTTGAAGGTTTGTTCATCGTCAAGATTGATTTCATGAGAAGAACAAGCCCATCAGAGCATCTACAGAAAGACACCCCATATCCACTTCAAACGTCCGAGCGGTTGTCCGGTCACTACACGGACGCAAAATTGTCACGCAATAGGCCACTCCATAACGCAGCCCAAATGCCTAGGCTAACCGGAAATCCTCATGCCCAGACCATATGTGGACGCCCGGGCACATCTGTCACTTTGGATCCATCCCACCATGGCCCATCACGACCCACATATATTCAACCCTCTCCGCACTCCGAATCAAACCTTAGCCACTTCACTCTCCTTCGCCCCTTAGGTCTTCTTCGGCGAACTCCGGTCATCTCCTATCTGACTCCAAGAAGTCTGGATCCGTTGACCGGGACCTTGTCCCTTGCGGTCCCGTGGAGGAAATGGTCGTTCGCACAGCTCTCTGACGCTCTCGGGAGGAGTGCGCCGCCTGCGGTTGGAATCGATCCGATGAGAATCCATTGCCTCTGCTCAAATGGCACTAGGATCCATCAGGGCCGGTGGATCAAGGCGCGTGACCACGGCCTCGCCGGAAGAGGTCACCACCACATAGCGCAACCCTGCTCAGACGATGGAACCGTTTAGGTTGAGCCTCGTCTCCGCATTGTCAGACGCCGAAACGGAGGACAACGCGGCCATGGTTTACGACAAGTAGGCGCCGCATGCGGCGTGATCACCGCGCAAGGCAGAGAGGCGGGACGCCTCGGCAGCCCTCGAGGCTGAGGCATCTTTGGCAGCACGCAAGCAAGAGCCGGCAGAATTGCATGGCTTCGACATGGAGGAGGAAGCTCTATGTGCCCGCAACGCCGAGAAGTGGTAAAGGAGGGAGGTATGTGCCATGGAGGGCTGTCCGTGCCATGGCCGGACTGCCCCCCCCCCAGAAGGACGAGGTCGGCGACAGATCGGACAACTCCAACGGTGAGCAAATTTGCCTTGATCCGTTTTGCATCTTCGACCGCTACTCCCACAAGAAAGATGACAAGGGCGGACGTGGATGTACTTCTTTCATTGGAGTTTCATTCGTAGTTAGTAGATCATGTTAATTTTTGATAGCCTGATAGCATGTGTGTTTAACTACATATGTAATTTAACGTTGCATGAGACTAGTATGGACGTGAGTATTTGATTTGATGGATCCGGCTGTGAAGGCATGTCTGTCATGTCACTGTCCGCACTCGCGTCCTTGGACATATACGGGCCTGGAGTTTTCAACTCTGGTTATAGATGCTCTTATCTACCACTTTTATAATGTTGCATGCACTGAATACTTCCCAATCATTACGAAATTTCTTGTGGTTTGAGAAGATTCAGGCCCAATGCCGTTGTATACGGTTTGCTAACGAAATCTGATTTACGTTCGTGATCCAGGAATGGTCCATGAATCCATACAATGATACTCATCATCATCGAAAGCATTTCATGCCCATTTGGTGCAAAATGCGTTCATGAACAAAGTTTCTCATGTAGTGACTTAGGAGTGACAAATTGAGTGGCATGGTTCCTATGCTCTGATCTCATCCTGGAAAAGCTTGCAAGAAAAAGATCTCAAGTTCAAAATATGCGTATGTTAACAAAAAATGAGCTACGAAATGCTGAAAAATATATACATTCATGTTGGTCACCGACGGTTCAACCATAAATCAACAATATGCGACACGGTACTTCGGTTACCGTTCTTTTTGTTCTTACCAAATTTGTCTGGCCAGATCTTGAGTGGTCGTCTAACCCTCTTTGTTGCATTCTTCTCCAAGATGATGATTTATTTTATACTTTTTCTGTACCTAAATACTTGTAGTTAGAGAAAACTAGAGGTACAGAGAAAACATATCATTATCATTGGATTTGACTTCAACTGGTTACTTTCTAGGTACTACGTGAACACCGTTTTCTAGACTTCTACCGTCTTATACAAATATTAAGATACGGAAACGAGCTTTGCTCACGACGGGTCGCTGATAAGTCATATGGAGGAGAAGACATCGATATTTCCAAGGATCTACGTGATGTACGTATTGGTTTGCTTTCATATATTGCCCTTATCTTTTTCCAGCTTTGGGAAATCAGACCATACTCGTTTGCCCAAGGACTCGTCCTGGCCTAGAAGCCTAAAAGATATCTGTAGTGGCCTGGTGGGGTAAAGAAGAGCATCCATGTCCAGCGTCCACAGCCTCAATCAAAAGCTCGGAGCGGTGGAGCGCGTGGACCTATGGATGTACTCCCATCGTTTTTAAATATAATTTTTTTTTAGAGATTTTCATAAAAATTACATACGGATATATAAACATATTTTAGAGTGCAGATTTCTTTATCTTGCATTGCGTGAAGTCTATATTGAAACCTCTAAAAAGACGTATATTTAGAAACGAAGGGGATATATTACCCATGTATAAATTTTGATGCAGAAATAAATAACCATATGAGTTACACAAAAATGATAAATTTATAATTATACAAAATGTATTATTCACTATCTAGAAATCATTATTTTTTCTTTTTTATAGTACACATGTTTACTTATTTAAATCATAGAATTTACACGCATGTAATATACATTCATATGTTCACGTGGAATTCTTTTCGAAATTTTTGTAACTTTAAATATGATTTTTTAAGTATTTAAAATAAGGTCCTCCATTGAGTTCGGGCTCAAAAAACCCACTGTCGCAACTCACAAGTGCATGAGTCTTTTGTCGGTTGGACTATGCTGGAGTAGTTCCTGAGACCGAGCTGTGGCCGAACGACTGGCCACGGCACATGATCCACGGGCAGTGTTGCAAGTGGCGGGTGGAGGGTTTCAGAGCAACTACAACGCGCCCGACTCATTTCGTTCATATGTGCATGTTCGGTTTAAAACGGATATAAAAGTCGGTCCAATGCGTCGATCCAAACGGACGTGCGTCCGCTTTTCATCTGCCGCGCGATCTATTCCAGCCCATTTGAGCCTCATATGTGTCGGTGCGGAAACGAGACAGACGAGCGCGACGCCCTCCTACTCCTCCGCCTGGCCCGCCAGCCGGTGGCACATAGGTCATTCTCTTCCTCCCTCATCAACAGCCTGTCCCCTCCCGGCCCACCCCGTCGTCACCGCCGTCGCTGCTCAGTTCCGGTGCCCTTGCTAGCAGTCCGCACCCACATGCCTCCCCCGAAGAACGCCACGTTCCCACGTCGCCGCCACCACCGCCGCCTCGCCGTCGAGGAATCATCGGACGCCGCCAGGGCAGCTACCTGATCCAGGGGAGGCGAGGGTCACTTTGCCGGCTAGCTTCTTCGACGACATCCGCAAGTTGTTCGATGTTTTGCCCCGAAGGTACAAATGGACTCCGCCGACGAGTTCTTTTTCCACAATTTCCTATGCGACTCCGATGATTCCTCATCCAACGAGGATGTCGGGGGGATTACCCCCGGGTAGGCTCAAGGAGACGACTCAACATTTCAAAACAACGGGGCGGCAAACGCCCCTCTGTCCGGCTGTCCCGGCTGGTACCCCGGTCTTGCCGGCCACTGGGTCCGGCCGGCTCCCTGCTCGGCCGTTCCAGCCGGCTCCTCTGTCCGGCCGGCGCCCTGCCCGGCTGTACCAACCGGCTGCTCCGACCAACCCCCCGTCTGGCTGCTCCAGCCGGCCTGCTGCGCGGGGTCAACCGCCACGTCCCATCGGACACGACACGAAGACACTATAGCCTGCGTCATGCGTCACTCCACTGCGCTCCAATAGTGGCGCACTATAGCCTGCATCATGCGTCACCTCACATGTCATCTCCAATAGTGGTGTACTATTGCCTACATCACTTGTCACCTCCAACAGTGTATAGTTGGCCATGCGGGCCACCCTTTGTCCCCTGGGCCTCCCTTTATAAGAGGCACCAGGGGAAGCCTCTCAAGGCAGGGACACACACATGAAGCCCCCTCTCATTTCTCTCATCCTCTCCCATTCTCTCATACTCACACACGTGAGGCCAAGGAAAGGAGCAGCCGGCTCACTCTTCCTCCTCAGATACAGCTCCAGGAGCAACCCTCTACTACATATATACACCTCATATACAGACATGCAGGAGTAGGGGTATTATCTCTCCGGAGAGCCCCGAACCTGGGTAAACCACCACGTGCTACTACCCTATCCCGTCCCGGATCTTCCACGGCAGCCTTGCTCTCACCTCGATTAGCCACCCCCTGGCATCTGTTGTGACAAAACGACGACAGTTGGCGCCCACCGTGGGGCCTGCCGCTGCTGGAACCGCGGTCCGGGCAGGACCCTTTTCGGCATCATCACCATGGCGTCGCCGCCGTCTCTCCGGTAGTGCTCAGGGGCCCGACATCGACACGCCCCTGGAGCGACCGTGCGGGGCGGCGCGTTCTCGTCGTCGGCCGCACCCTCTTCGTCGCTACCACCGCGACGCTTGTCGTTCGTCGTCGCTCCCGCGTCCCTTCGCTCGTGTCCGTCCTCGGCGCGCTCGCCTCGCCGACCGCCTCACCAAACGCGCGCGCACCACCGCTTGCGGCTCGCGGCCATGACGAGCCGCCGCGGCACACTCCTCACGCTGGCGCTACTCTTGGCCGTCGCGCTCGCGCCGGCGCCGGCCATGTCTCGGCGGTCGCAGCCTTCGCCGCTTGACTGACCGTCGTCTTGGTCGCGTCGGCGCTGCTGCTGCTGGTCGTCACGCTCCCCGTGTTGGCGCTGCTGCTGGCCGGCGGGCTCGCGCCGGCGCCGGCCGCGTCCCGGCGGCTGCAGCAGTCGCCGCTCGAACAGGCTCGCGCACGCTAGTTGCTCCTCCAATCAAGAAATCCCTATGGCCAGCACCTCCGTTCCGGGACGTAGTTCCTCCTTTCCTGGCGCCTCCATCGGCCTTTTTGCCCGCGCGCCTGGCGGCACTGGAGCCCAGGCTCGCAGCCATGGGGCGCACCCGCGTGCCCAGCCGCCGGCTCACCGTCAGCGACCGCTCCGCCCACCTTAGGGCGTGACCTCACGCGCCGTGCTACTGTCCGCAGGCAGCCTGCGGGTTCACCGGTTCCACGGCGGCGCTCCCGCGCCACTCCACCAACGCGCGCGGGCGGCCGTGCACGACCAAGCTCCGGGGCTGCCTGCACTCCCAGACGCCCGCGCGGCTGCGCGCCCCGGCCGCCTGCCGCCTGGCCGCGGCCGACCACCGCTGCTCCGAACCCCTGCCTCCTCCGCAGCGCCGCTCCCCGGCCTCTCGCGTTACTATGCCTCCGCGCGCACCCAGCCGCGCCGCTCGGGCCTCCCGCGCGCCGTCCTCCGCTCCGGCTGGCCCGCGCGCGCCCCGCCGCCCGCGTCGGCCCCATCCGCCTGCGCTCCCCCGCTCCACCTGTGACCCGGCCCCCCGCCGGCTCCGCCCGGACGCTCGCATGGCCCGCCGCCCCAGCCCGACTCCGCACGTCCTCGCGCCGGCTCCCGCGCCCGACCAACTGGGCGCCCCTTCAGCCGTGCTCGCCCTCTGCTCCGGCTCGCCGCCTTGCGCCCGGTCCGGCTCCAGCGCCGCGCCGGCTGCTCCCTTGCGGCGCCTGCCTCGCCCCTACCACGTGCCGCTCGCTGCTCCGTCCGGCTTGCCCGACCACACCGCCGTCTTCCGCGGCCTCCTCTTCCACGGCGCCCGCGCCGGCCCTACCCGCACCACCGCCGGCTCCGGCGGCGTCGGCCGGTCGCTGTCGTGTCCCTCCCGCCGGCTGGGCGCGCTGGCCGGCCGTGTTGCGTCCTCGCACTACGCCGCTGCTCCGCCCGCGGGCGTGCACCCGGCTCCCCCCGCGCGCCGGCTCCGCCTCCCCGTCGCCCAGCTCCGGCCGGCGCCCGCTGGTTCCACCCCGCCTGCCCGCGCGCCCGCCGGTGATGTCTACTACGCAACATTCTTCTTGTAGACTCGTGTTGGGCCTCCAAGCGCAGAGTTTTGTAGGACAGTAGCAAATTTCCCTCAAGTGGATGACCTAAGGTTTATCAATCCGAGGGAGGCGTAGAATGAAGATGGTCTCTCTCAAACAACCCTGCAACCAAATAACAAAGAGTCTCTTGTGTCCCCAACACACCCAATACAATGGTAAATTGTATAGGTGCACTAGTTCGGCGAAGAGATGGTGATACAAGTGTAATATGGATGGTAGATATAGGTTTTTGTAATGTAAAAATATAAAAACAGCAAGGTAGCAAGTAACAAAAGTGAGCAAAAACGGTATTGCAATGCTTAGAAACAAGGCCTAGGGTTCATACTTTCACTAGTGCAAGTTCTATCAACAATACTAACATAGTTGAATCATATGTAAATCCCTCACGTGCGACAAAGAGTTACTCCAAAGTCACAAATAGCGGAGAACAAACGAAGAAATTATTGGAGGGTACGAAACCACCTCAAAGTTATCTTTTCCGATCAATCTTATGAGCTATCCCTATAAGTGTCACGAACAGCCCTAGAGTTCGTACTAAAATAACACCTTAAGATACACATCAACCAAAACCCTAACGTCACCTAGATACTCCAATGTCACCACGAGTACCCATGGGCTTGATTATACGATATGCATCACACAATTTCAGATTCATCATGTTCAATCCAACACAAAGAACTTCAAAGAGTGCCCCAAAGTTTCTACCGGAGAGTCAAGATGAAAACATGTGCCAACCCCTATGCATAGATTCCCAAGGTCACGGAACCCGCAAGTTGATCACCAAAACATACATCAAGTGGATCAATAGAACATCCCATTGTCACTACGGATATCCCATCGCAAGACATACATCAAGTGTTCTCAAATCCTTAAAGACTCAATCCGATAAGAAAACTTCAAAGGGAAAACTCAATTCATCACAAGAAGATAGAGAGGGGAAACTCCATATGATTCATCTATATCAATAAAGCTCGCGGTACATCAAGATCGTGTCATCTCAAGAACACGAGAGAGAGAGATCAAACATATAGCTACTGGTACATACCCTCAGCCCCGAGGGTGAACTACTCCCTCCTCATCATGGAGACCGCCGGGATGATGAAGATGGCCTCCGGTGATGGTTTCCCCCTCCGGCAGGGTGCCGGAACGGGCTCCTGATTGGTTTTTCGTGGCTATAGAGGCTTGCGGCGGTGGAACTCCCGATCTAGGTTTCTTTCTGGAGGTTTCTGGATTTATAGGAATTTTTGGCGTCGGTCTCACGTCAAGGGGACTTCCGAGGGGCCCACAAGCCAGGGGGGCACGCCCTAGGGGGGGCGCCCCCCGGGCTTGTGGCTGCCTCGGGACTCCTCTCCGGTATCTTTTTGCTCCAGTATTTTTTATATTTTCCAAAAATATTCTCCGTAAATATTCAGCCTAATCCGAGAACTTTTATTTCTGCACAAAAACAACACCACGGTAGTTCTGCTGAAAACAGCGTCAGTCCGGATTAGTTCTAATCAAATCATACCAAAATCATATAAAATTATTGTAAACATGGCATGAATACTTCATAAATTATAGATACGTTGGAGACGTATCAGCATCCCCAAGCTTAATTCCTGCTCGTCCTCGAGTAGGTAAATGATAAAAGAAATAATTTATGTAGTGTGAATGCTAGCAAGTGCACAAGTTTGATCAATGATAATTCCAATCACTTTTTCTAGCATCAATATCAACCATAAACAGTAGCTCATGTCATAATACTTCTAATGATCAAGTAACAAGCTATTCACATGTTAAAGTATAGACCAGAAAGTTTCTTGAAAACTGACAACCCATATTTCTAGTCATCGAACAATTGCAATTCATCTTATTTTCAGGAAGGGTCTATGTAAGAGCTTTGATTTAGCAAATTCCACATACTCAACTATCATATAGTCTTCCATGATTATTGACACTCAAAGCATATTTTTAGAACAAATAGCATCCATCGAACACAGAGAAAGATAGGGGCTTAATGTTTCGCCTCCCAACTTATTTATCATATAGATAATTGTCAACAATAATAATTCATGATCAAATATATTTGACTAGATATATATGTTTGGATCTTTCCCCACCATATGATGCTTGCCAACTAATAGATTGAGGTTGGAATAAGAAGTTGACTCAACATGAATAGTAAATAACATGAAAGTAAATAGATTGGCCCTTCGTAGAGGGAAGCAGGGATTTGCATATGTGCCAGAGCTCATTGTTTAAAACAGAGATGAATATAATTTTGGGAGGTATGCTTTCGTTGTCAACATAACAACCAAGAGATTTCACCATGTTCCATGCTAGATACATTATAGGCGGTTCCCAAACAGAATGATAAAGTTTTTTACTCCCCCTCCACCAATCAAACACACTCCACGGCGAGCCGAATCCACGGGTACCGTCCATACAAACAACAATCCTGGGGGAGTTTTGTTTCATTATATTTTGATTTGATTTTTGAGCATGGAACTGGGCATCCCGAATACCAGCCATTTTCTCGTGAATGATAGTGAATCAACACATATCGTGAGAATAACCCACCTAGCATGGAAGATACTGACCGCCCCCAGTCGCTACATGAGCGATTCGGGCATACAAAACAGAATATTATTTGAAGGTTTAGAGTTTGGCACATGCAAATTTACTTGGAACGGCAGGTAAATACCGCATATAGGTAGGTATGGTGGACTCTCATGGAAGAAACTTGGCTCAAGGGTTTGGATGCACAAGTAGTATCTCTACTTAGTACGAAGTTTTGGCTAGCAAAAGGTTCTAAACAAGCACCACATGTTAGGGGATCCATAACAATATAACTTCTATGCAGATATACCCAATCATAACTCATTACGTTGTCTTCCTTGTCCAACTTCAACTAATTTACTCAAGTTTGAAAATAATTAATGAGCTCACAATCATAGAAGATGTCCAAGATAGTATATTTATATGTGGAATCTCTCTTCCTTCAATATTCTTTCATGAATTGTTCAAGTGACCAATGCGGTGTTTGCTAACTTTCAATAAATTTTACCACCTATACTTATTATGTGTGAAGTCATTACTCCCCATGGGATAAGTATATGAAGCATATTTAATTTCAGATTTATGATATTCAATTCATTCAACCATTTACTCATAGGATATAAGTGAAGCACGAGAGTGAATGACAAACTACTCCAAAAATATATAAGTGAAGATCAATGAGTAGTCAAACAATTAAGTAGCTATGTGAGGACTCTCTCTTTTAATGAAGATTTTCAGAGCTGAGTATTTTATTCAAACAGCAAACTAAACAAAAATAGAACTCCAAGAATAGCACGCATCATGTGAACGAATAAAAATTTAGGCTCAACATAGGCTAACCGATAGTTGACGAAGAGAGGTGGGATGCGTAGCATCCCCAAGCTTAGATGCTTGAGACTTCTTGAAATATTTACTTGGGGTGCCTTTGGAATCCCCAAGCTTGAGCTTTTGTATCTCGTTCAATTCTCTCATATCATGGTTTCACCTATTCTCAAAAACTTCATCCACACAAAACTCGAAAAGAACTCGTGAGATAGGTTAGTACACATAAGAATAAATCAACACTTCATGTACTGCCAAGACAAGTTGCACAATAATTTTCAAACATCATCTACTGTTTACTATCGTTTCCACAATTTATATCTACCAATATTGGCTATGAAAACTATAGGATAAGTGGATAACAAAACTATGACAGCAATCTGTCTAAACAGAACAGTCTGTAGCAATCTATTAAACCAGTGTACTTCTGTACCTCAAAAAATTATGAAAATTTCGAACATGCTAAATAATTTATATTAAAATACTGTGTAAAAATTTCAGGAACTTTCCACGTTCCAGTAAAATATGAAAATTCAAACACTATAGCAAAAGTTTCTGTTTTTACACAGCACATATCAAAACATGCAATGCAAACATCCTAATGCAATTCTTGGAACTTTTTTATTGAAAACAAGATTATAAATAACACCTAACAGAAAATAATAAAATATAATGATGCTCCAAGCAAAACTCATATTATGTGACGAATAAAAATATAGCTCCAAGTAAGATATACCGATAGTGTTGAAGACGAAAGAGGGGATGCCTTCCGGGGCATCCCCAAGCTTAGGCGCTTGAGTATTCCTTGGATATTACCTTGGGGGTGCCTTGGGCATCCCTAAGCTTAGGTTCTTGTCACTCCTTATTCTCCTCATATCGGTATCTCACCCAAAACTTGAAAACTTCAATCACACAAAACTTAACGGAACTTCGTGAGATGGGTTAGTATAATAAAGATAAATAATTCGCTTAGGTACTGTAAAGACAAGATTCATAATTGTTCCCACATGATACCTACTGTATTCTATCATTCCCATAATTTATATCACTCAATATAAGTTATAGAAACACTAAAACAAGTAAACTATGCATGCAAAACAGAATCTGTCAAAAACAGAACAGTCTGTGAAGATCTGTAGCGTAACCATAGTTCCCTGTCTCTAAAAATTCTGAAAAATTAGGAAAATCTAGGAAATTTGTATATAAATACTGTGTAAAAATTTCAGATCAATATCATGCTCTAGTAAAAAATGAAAATTTCTGTACTGGAGTCAAAAGTTTCTGTTTTGGTTCAGCATCAATTCTACTCATCTTGTGAGTCATCCCAAAGGCTTTACTTAGCACTTTATTGAAATAAAAGGCATAAAACATGATTACTACAGTAGCTTAATCATGTGAACACACAAAAACAGAAAGTAAAAGTGTTGGGTTGCCTCCCAACAAGCGCTTTTCTTTAATGCCTTTTAGCTAGGCATGATGATTTCAATGATGCTCACATAGGAATAATAATTGAAACAGGCAAAAGAGCATCATGAATCTCATGAAAAGCACATTTAAGTCTAACCCACTTCCTATGCATAGGGATTTTGTGAGCAAACAACTTATGGGAACAAGAATCAACTAGCATAGGAAGGTAAAACAAGCAAAACTTCAAGATTTTCAACACAAGCATATACTCCTCCCTCATAATAATTTTCAGTAGCATCATGAATGAATTCAACAATATAACTATCACATAAAGCATTATTTTCATGATTCATAAGCATAGAAATTTTACTACTCACCACATAAGCAAATTTATTCTCATCAATAGTAGTGGGAGCAAACTCAACAAAATAACTATCATGTGAAGCATAATCCAATTGAAAATTAAAATCATGATGACAAGTTTCATGGTTATCATTATTCTTTATAGCATACATGTCATCACAATAATCATCATAAATAGGAGGCATGCTTTCATCATAATAAATTTGCTCATCAAAACTTGGGGGACTAAACATATCATCTTCATCAAACATAGCATCCCCAAGCTCGTAGCTTTGCATATCATTAGCATCATGAATATTCAAGGAATTCATACTAACAACATTGCAATCATGCTCATCATACAAAGATTTAGTGCCAAACATTTTATTGACTTCCTCTTCTAACACTTTGGCACAATTTTCCTTTCCATCATTTTCACGAAAGACATTAAAAAGATGAAGCATATGAGGCAACCTCAATTCCATTTGATTGCAAGATTTGATTGCAAGATCCATTTTTTTTGTAGTTTTCTTTTATAAAACCAAACTAGTGAAAAACAAGAAACTAAAAGATTTGATTGCAAGATCTAAAGATATACCTTCAAGCACTCACCTCCCCAGCAACGGCGCCAGAAAAGAGCTTGATGTCTACTACGCAACCTTCTTCTTGTAGACTCGTGTTGGGCCTCCAAGCGCAGAGTTTTGTAGGACAGTAGCAAATTTCCCTCAAGTGGATGACCTAAGGTTTATCAATTTGTGGGAGACGTAGGATGAAGATGGTCTCTCTCAAACAACCCTGCAACCAAATAACAAAGAGTCTCGTGTGTCCCCAACACACCCAATACAATGGTAAATTGTATAGGTGCACTAGTTCGGCGAAGAGATGGTGATACAAGTGTAATATGGATGGTAGATATAGGTTTTTGTAATCTAAAAATATAAAAACAGCAAGGTAGCAAGTCACAAAAGTGAGCAAAAACGGTATTGCAATGCTTAGAAACAAGGCCTAGGGTTCATACTTTCACTAGTGCAAGTTCTCTCAACAATACTAACATAGTTGAATCATATGTAAATCCCTCACGTGCGACAAAGAGTTCACTCCAAAGTCACAAATAGCGGAGAACAAACGAAGAAATTATTGTAGGGTAGGAAACCACCTCAAAGTTATCTTTTCCGATCAATCTTATGAGCTATCCCTATAAGTGTCACGAACAGCCCTAGACTTCGTACTAAAATAACACCTTAAGATACACATCAACCAAAACCCTAATGTCACCTAGATACTCCAATGTCACCACGAGTACCCATGGGCTTGATTATACGATATGCATCACACAATTTCAGATTCATCATGTTCAATCCAACACAAAGAACTTCAAAGAGTGCCCCAAAGTTTCTACCGGAGAGTCAAGATGAAAACATGTGCCAACCCCTATGCATAGATTCCCAAGGTCACGGAACCCGCAAGTTGATCACCAAAACATACATCAAGTGGATCAATAGAACACCCCATTGTCACTACGGATATCCCATCGCAAGACATACATCAAGTGTTCTCAAATCCTTAAAGACTCAATCCGATAAGAAAACTTCAAAGGTAGAACTCAATTCATTACAAGAAGATAGAGAGGGGAAACTCCATATGATTCATCTATATCAATAAAGCTCGCGGTATATCAAGATCGTGTCATCTCAAGAACACGAGAGAGAGAGATCAAACGCATAGCTACTGGTACATACCCTCAGCCCCGAGGGTGAACTACTCCCTCCTCGTCATGGAGACCGCCGGGATGATGAAGATGGCCTTTGGTGATGGTTTCCCCCTCCGGCAGGGTGCCGGAACGGGCTCCCGATTGGTTTTTCGTGGCTACAGAGGCTTGCGGCGGCGGAACTCCCGATCTAGGTTTCTTTCTGGAGGTTTCTGGATTTATAGGAATTTTTGGCGTCGGTCTCACGTCAAGGGGACTCCCGAGGGGCCCACAAGCCAGGGGGCGCGCCCCCAGGCTTGTGGCTGCCTCGGGACTCCTCTCCGGTATCTTTTTGCTCCAGTATTTTTTATATTTTCCAAAAATATTCTCCGTAAATTTTCAGCCCAATCCGAGAACTTTTATTTCTGCACAAAAACAACGCCACGGTAGTTCTGCTGAAAACAGCGTCAGTCCGGGTTAGTTCTAATCAAATCATACCAAAATCATATAAAATTATTGTAAACATGGCATGAATACTTCATAAATTATAGATACGTTGGAGACGTATCACCGGCCCTGGCCGGCTCGTCCCCACGCGCCCGGTCCGGCTCCAGCGCCGCGCCGGTTGCTCCCCCGCGGGCCGGCTGCCGTAGGGAGGGGGAGAGGACCGGTTGGAGAAAAAAGAAAAGGCGTGTGCCGGATGCCCGGATTGAAAAAAAGAGAGGAGGCGAACTGCGCCCTACACCCGCGTCTCCACTCGGTCTGCTGACCTGCGCCGCCGCCTGGCCGGCTGGCCTGCCCGTCAACTGTTGGAAATATGCCCTAGAGGCAATAATAATTTTGTTATTATCATATTTCCTTGTTCATGATAATCGTTTATTATCCATGCTATAATTGTATTGATTAGAAACTGAAATACATGTGTGGGTACATAGACTACACTGTGTCCCTAGTATGCCTCTAATAGACTAGCTCGTTGATCAAAGATGGTCAAGATTTCCTAGCCATAGACATGAGATGTCATTTGCTAACGGGATCACATCATTAGGAGAATGATGTGATGGACAAGACCCAAACTATAAACATAGCATATGATCGTGTCAGTTTATTGCTATAGTTTTCTGCATGTCAAGTATTTGTTCCTATGACCATGAGATCATGCAACTCACTGACACCGGAGGAGTACCTTGTGTGTATCAAACGTCACAACGTAACTGGGTGACTATAAAGATGCTCTACAGGTATCTCCGAAGGTGTCTGTTGAGCTGGCATGGATCAAGACTGGGATTTGTTACTCCGTGTGACGGAGAGGTATCTCAGGGCCCACTCGGTAATACAACATCACAACAAGCCTTGCAAGCAATGTGACTAAAGTGTTAGCCACGGGATCTTGTATTACAGAACGAGTAAAGAGACTTGCCGGTAACGATATAAAGATGCTCTACAGGTATCTCCGAAGGTGTCTGTTGAGCTGGCATGGATCAAGACTGGGATTTCTTACTCCGTGTGACGGAGAGGTATCTCAGGGCCCACTCGGTAATACAACATCACAACAAGCCTTGCAAGCAATGTGACTAAAGTGTTAGCCACGGGATCTTGTATTACGGAACGAGTAAAGAGACTTGCCGGTAACGAGATTGAACTAGGTATAGAGATACCGACGATCGAATCTCGGGCAAGTAACATACCGAAGAACAAAGGGAACAGCATACGGGATTAACTGAATCCTTGACATAGAGGCTCAACCGATAAAGATCTTCATAGAATATGTAGGAACCAATATGGGCATCCAGGTCCCGCTATTGGTTATTGACCGTAGAGGTGTCTCGGTCATGTCTACATAGTTCTCGAACCCGCAGGGTCTGCACACTTAAGGTTCGGTGACGTTTCGGTATAGTAGAGTTATGTATGGTGGTGACCGAAGGTTGTTCGGAGTCCCGGATGAGATCCTGGACGTTACTTGGAGCTCCGGAATGGTCCGGAGGTAAAGATTGATATATAGGAAGTCCCGTTTTGGTCACCGGAAAGTTTCGGGTATTTCGGTAGTGTACCGGGAGTGCCGGGAGGGGTACCGGGGACCATCGGGAGGGGTGTCTCGACCCAAAGGGCCTCATGGGCTGTGGGAGGAGTCAAGCCAGCCCTTTGTGGGCTGGCCGAGCCCCCCACTAAGGCCCATGCGGCTAGGGGTGGGAAAAACCCTAAAGTGGAAAGGTGGAAAGGGTTTCCAAGTGGAGAGGAGGAATCCTACTCCTAATAGGATTGGAGTAGGACTCCTCCACCTCCAATTTCGGCCAGCCCTTGAGGGTTTGAGGCTGCCTCCTCCCCTCCCTCCCTCCTATATATACTAGAGGATTTAGAGGGGAGAGTTAACCCTAATTGCCACGTGCTCCCTCTACTTCCTCTAGATCGTTTTCTCCTTTAGTCTAGTTTTGGCGGTGCTTCGGCGACGCCCTGCCGGAATAATTCCACCACCACCACCGCCGCGCCGTCGCGCTGCCGGAGAACTCATCTACCTCTCCGCCCCCTCTTGCTGGATCAAGAAGGCGGAGATCGTCATCGAGCTGTACGTGTGCTGAACGCGGAGGTGTCGTCCGTTCGGCGCTAGATTGGAAGGACCGTGATCGGGATCGCGAGACGGTTCGTGATTTGATCGCGGGACGGGTCGTGATGGGATCGCGGGACGGATCGTGATTGGATCGCGAGACGGATCGTGATTGGATCGCGGGACGCTCGGCGATTTGGATCGCGAAGACGTTCGACTACATCAACCGCGTTTCTTAACGCTTCCCGCTTAGCGATCTACAAGGGTATGTAGATCCACTCTCCCTCACGTAGATGCTCATCACCATGGATAGATCTTGCGTGTGCGTAGGAAATTTTTTGTTTCCCATGCAACGTTCCCCAACAGTGGCATCATGAGCTAGGTCTATGTGTTGATGAGATCTCGAGTAGAACACAAAGGAGTTTGTGGGCGTTGATATTCAGATTGCTTCCTCCCTTGGTCTTATCTTGATTCGGCGGTATTGTGGGATGAAGCGGCCCGGACCAACAATACTCGTACGCTTACGATAGACCAGTTCCATCAACTGACATGTAACTTCATTGCATAAAGATGGCTGGCGGGTGTCTGTTTCTCCCACTTTAGTCGGATCGGATTTGACAAAGGCGGTCTTTGAGAAGGTTGAATAGCAATTTTTGTATCACCGTTGTGGTTTTTGCGTAGGTAAGAATTGTTCTTGCGAGATACCCGTAGCAGCCACGTAAAACATGCAACAACAATTAGAGGACGTCTAACTTGTTTTTGCAGGGAATGTTGTGATGTGATATGGCCAATTACATGATGAGATATATGTGATGTATGAGATGATCATGTATTGTATAGAATATCACGACTTGCATGTCGATGAGTACGGCAACCGGCAGGAGCCATAGGGTTGTCTTTAATTATTTTTGCCGTTTTTGCTTTACTTTATCGCTATGAGTTAGCAATAGTCATGGAAGCAACAGTCGGCGCGACAACCTCATGGCGACACATTGATGGAGATCATGGTGTCATGCCGGTGACGATGGAGATCATGCCGGTGCTTTGGAGATGGAGATCAAAAGCACAAGTTCATGGCCATATCATGTCACTTATGATTTGCATGTGATGTTAATCCTTTTATGCATCTTATTTTGCTTAGGACGACGGTAGCATTATAAGGTGATCCCTCACTTAAATTTCAAGATAAAATTGTGTTCTCCCCGAGTGTGCACCGTTGCGAAAGTTCGTCGTTTCGAGACACCACGTGATGATCGGGTGTGATAGACTCTACGTTCGCATACAACGGGTGAAAGCCAGTGTTGCACAAGCGGAACACCCGAGTTAAACTTGACGAGCCTAGCATGTACAGACATGGCCTCGGAACACAAGAGACCGAAAGGTCGAACATGAGTCATATAGTAGATATGATCAACATGGAGATGTTCACCATTGAAACCACCTCATCTCACGTGATGATCGGACTTGGGTTGGTGAATATGGATCATGTAACACTCGGATGACCGGAGGGATGTCAATTTGAGTGGGAGTTCTTAAGTAATATGATTAATTGAACTCATTATCATGAACGTAGTCAAAATGTCTTTGCAAATTATGTTGTAGATCACTAGCTCGCGCTGTAGCTCCCCTGTGATTTTTATATGTTCCTAGAGAAATATAGTTGAAAGATGATGGTAGCAATAATGCGGACTGGGTCCGTGATCTGAGGATTGTCCTCATTACTGCACAGAAGGCTTATGTCCTTAATGCACCGCTCGGTGCGCCACCCCCTCAAGCGTCGTCTGTAGATGTTGTGAACGTCTGACAAGCACGTTTTGATGACTACTTGATAGTTCGGTGCGTCATGCATTACGGCTTAGAATTGAGGCTCCAAAACGTTTTGAACGTCACGGAACATATAAGATGTTCTAAGAGCTGAAATTGGGATATCAGGCTCGTGCCCGTGTTGAGAGGTATGAGACCTCCAACAAGATTCTTTGCCTGCAAGATGAAGGAGAATAGCTCAATCGGTGAGCATGTGCTCAGATTGTCTGGGTGCTACAATCGCTTGAATCGAGTGGGAGTTGATCTTCCAGATAAGATAGTGATTGATATAGTTCTCCAAGTCTCTGTCACTAAGCTACTAGAGCCTCGTGATGAACTATAAAATGCCAGGGATAGAAATAATGATCCCTGAGCTATTCGCGATGTTTGACACCGCGAAGGTAGAAATCAAGAAGGAGCATCAAGTGTTGATGGTTAGTGAAACCACTAGTTTCGAGAAGGGCAAGGGCAAGGAGGGAAACTTCATGGATGGCAAGTCAGTTGCTGCTCTAGTGAAGAAACCCAAGGTTGAACCCAAACCCGAGACTAAGTGCTTCTATTATGAGGAGAACGGTCGCTGAAGCGAAACAACCCTAGATACTTGGTAGATAAGAAGGCTGGCAACGTCGACAGAAGTATATTTGATATGCGTGTTATTGATGTGTACCTTACTAGTACTCCTAGTAGTATCTGCGTATTGGAAACCGGTTCGGTTGCTAAATGTTAGTAACTCGAAATAAAAGCTACGGATTAAACGGAGGCTAGCTAAGGGTGAGGTGACGATGAGTGTTGGAAGTGTTTCCAAGGTTGATGTGATCACCATCGCACGCTCTCTCTACCTTCGGGATTAGTGATGAACCTAAATAAATGTTATTTGGTGTTTGCGTTGAGCATAAACGTGATTAGATCATGTTTATTGCAATACGGTTATTCATTTAAGTTAGAGAATAATGGTTATTCTGTTTACATGAATAATACCTTCAATGGTCATGCGCCCAATGAGAATGGTTTATTGAATCTTGATCGTAGTGATACACATGTTCATAACATTGATGCCAAAAGATACAAAGTTAATAATGATAGTACCACATACTTGTGGCACTGTCGCTAAATGTCATATTGGTGTAAAGCGCATGAAGAAACTCCATGCTGATGGATCTTTGGACTCATTCGATTTCGAATCGGTTGAGACATGCGGACCATGCCTCATGGGCAAGATGACTAAGACCCTGTTTTCCGGTATGATGGAGCGGGCAAGTGACTTATTGGAAATGATACATGTTGATGTATGCGGTCCAATGAGTATTGTAGCGTGCGGTGGATATCGTTATTTTCTTACCTTCACTGATGATTTGAGTAGATATGGGTATATTTACTTAATGAAACACAAGTCTGAATCGTTTGAAAAGTTCAAGCAAATTCAGAGTGGAGTTTGAGATCATCGTGACAAGAAGATAAAAAGTCTACGATATGATCGTGGAGGTAAATATCTGAGTTACGAGTTTGGTATACAACTTAAGACAATGTGGAAGTTGTTTCACAACTCACGCCACCTGGAACACCATAGTGTGATGGTGTGTCTGAACGTCGTGGTCGTGCTCTATTGGATATGGTGAGTACTATGATGTCTCTTATCGATTTGCCACTATCGTTTTGGGGTTATGCATTAGAGACAACTGCATTCACTTTAAATAGGGCACCATCTAAGTCCGTTGAGATGACACCGTATGAATTTTGGTTTGACAGAAACCTAAGCTGCCATTTCTTAATGTTTGGGGCTGCGACGCTTATGTGAAAAAGGTTTTCAACCTGATGAGCTCGAACCCAAAGCGGACAAATGCATCTTCATAGAATATCCTAACGTAACAGTTGGGTAAACCTTCTATCTTAGATCCAAGCACAAAGTCTTTGTTGCTAAAACGGGTCCTTTCTCGAGAAAGAGTTTCTCTCGAAAGAATTGAGTGGGAGGAAGATAGAACTTGATGAGGTTGTTGAACCTTTGTTTCAACCAGAGAGTACCGCAGCGCAGAAAGTTGTTTCTGTGGAGCCTACATTAGTTGAAGAGGAAGTTAATGATGATGATCATGAAGCTTCGGATCAAGTTACTATCAAACCTCGTAGGTCGACAAGGACGCGTACTGCTCCTGAGTGGTACGGCAACCCTGTCTTAGAGGTCATGTTGTTGGACAACGATGAACCTACGAGCTATGGAGAAGCGATGATGGGCCCGGATTCCGAGAAATGGTTAGAGGCCATGAAATCCGAGATGGGATCCATGTATGAAAACAAAGTATGGGCTTTGGAAGTATTACCTAAAGGGCGAAAGTCCATTCAGAACAAATGGATCCTTAAAAGGAAGACGGACGCGGACGGTAATGTCACCGTCTATAAAGCTCGACTTGTGGCAAAGGGTTTTTCACAAGTTCAAGGAGTTGACTACGATGAGACTTTCTCACCCGTAGCGATGCTAAAGTCTGTTGGAATTATGTTAGCAGTTGCTGCATTTTTCGATTATGAAATCTGGCAGATGGATGTCAAAACAGAGTTTCCTTAACGGTTTCGTGAGGAAAGGTTGTATGCGATACAACCAGAAGGTTTTTTCAGTCCTAAGGATGCTAAAATGTATGCAAGCTCCAGCGATCCTTCTATGGACTGGAGCAAGCATCTCGGAGTTGGAATATACGCTTTGATGAGGTGATCAAAGTTTTTGGGTCTATACAAAGTTTATGAGAAACTTGTATTTACAATAAAGTGAGTGGGAGCACTATAGAATTTCTGATAAGTATGTGTGGATGACATATTGTTGATCAGAAATGATGTAGAATTTCTGGAAAGGATAAAGGGTTGTTTGAAAATGAGTTTTTTAAAGGAAAACCTGGAATGAAGCTACTTAAATATTGGGCATCAGGATCTATAGAGATAGATCAAGACGTCTGATAAAACTTTCAATGAGTACATACCTTGACAAGATTTTGAAAGAGTTCAAAATAGATCAGTCAAAGAAAGAGTTCTTGCCTGATTTGTAAGGTGTGGAGTTGAGTGAGACTCAAAGCTCGACCACGGCAGAAGAAAGAGAAAGGACGAAGGTCGTCCCCTATGCCTTAGCCATAGGCTCTATATAGTATGCCATGTTGTGTACCGCATCTGTGTGTGCCTTGCCATGAGTCTGTCAAGGGGTACAAGAATGATCCAGGAGTGGATCACTGGACAGCGGTCAAAATTATCCTTAGTAACAAGAGGACTAAGGAAATGTTTCTCGATTATGGAGGTGATAAAGAGTTCGTCGTAAAGAGTTACGTCGATGCAAGCTTTGACACCTATCCGGATGACTCTGAGTAGCAATCCGGATACGTATAGTGGAGCAGCCATTTGGAATAGTTCCAAGTGGAGCGTGGTAGCATCTGCAGTATGACATATAGATTTGCAAAGAACACACGGATCTGAATGTTGCAGACCGTTGACTAAAGACCTCTCTCACATGCAAAGCATGATCGAACCCTAGAACTCATTGGGTGTTAGATTCATAACAATGTAAATCACATGGTGATGTGAACTAGATTATTGACTCTAGTGCAACTGGGAGACTGTTGGAAATATGCCCTAGAGGCAATAATAATTTTGTTATTATCATATTCCTTGTTCATGATAATCGTTTATTATCCATGCTATAATTGTATTGATTGGAAACTCAAATACATGTGTGGGTACATAGACTACACTGTGTCCCTAGTATGCCTCTAATAGACTAGCTCGTTGATCAAAGATGGTCAAGATTTCCTAGCCATAGACGTGAGATGTCATTTGATAACAGGATCACATCATTAGGAGAATGATGTGATGGACAAGACCCAAACTATAAACATAGCATATGATCGTGTCAGTTTATTGCTATAGTTTTCTGCATGTCAAGTATCTGTTCCTATGACCATGAGATCATGCAACTCACTGACACCGGAGGAGAACCTTGTGTGTATCAAACGTCACAACGTAACTGGGTGACTATAAAGATGCTCTACAGGTATCTCCGAAGGTGTCTGTTGAGCTGGCATGGATCAAGACTGGGATTTGTTACTCCGTGTGACGGAGAGGTATCTCAGGGCCCACTCGGTAATACAACATCACAACAAGCCTTGCAAGCAATGTGACTAAAGTGTTAGCCACGGGATCTTGTATTACGGAACGAGTAAAGAGACTTGCCGGTAACGAGATTGAACTAGGTATAGAGATACCGACGATCGAATCTCGGGCAAGTAACATACCGAAGAACAAAGGGAACAGCATACGGGATTAACTGAATCCTTGACATAGAGGTTCAACCGATAAAGATCTTTGTAGAATATGTAGGAACCAATATGGGCATCCAGGTCCCGCTATTGGTTATTGACCGTAGAGGTGTCTCGGTCATGTCTACATAGTTCTCGAACCCGCAGGGTCTGCACACTTAAGGTTCGGTGACGTTTCGGTATAGTAGAGTTATGTATGGTGGTGACCGAAGGTTGTTCGGAGTCCCGGATGAGATCCTGGACGTTACGAGGAGCTCCAGAATGCTCCGGAGGTAAAGATTGATATATAGGAAGTCCCGTTTTGGTCACCGGAAAAGTTTCGGGTATTTCGGTAGTGTACCGGGAGTGCCGGGAGGGGTACCGGGGACCATCGGGAGGGGTGTCTCGACCCAAAGGGCCTCATGGGATGTGGGAGGAGTCAAGCCAGCCCTTTGTGGGCTGGCCGAGCCCCCCACTAAGGCCCATGCGGCTAGGGGTGGGAAAAACCCAAAAGGGGAAAGGTGGAAAGGGTTTCCAAGTGGAGAGGAGGAATCCTACTCCTAATAGGATTGGAGTAGGACTCCTCCACCTC
Organism: Elymus sibiricus; assembly: GCA_039707655.1. Taxonomy (NCBI): domain Eukaryota; kingdom Viridiplantae; phylum Streptophyta; class Magnoliopsida; order Poales; family Poaceae; genus Elymus; species Elymus sibiricus. The sequence continues at coordinate 96,697,159 of CM077675.1, read as the reverse complement.
CAATTTCGGCCAGCCCTTGAGGGTTTGAGGCTGCCTCCTCCCCTCCCTCCCTCCTATATATACTAGAGGATTTAGAGGGGAGAGCTAACCCTAATTGCCACGTGCTTCCTCTACTTCCTCTAGATCGTTTTCTCCTTTAGTCTAATTTCGGCGGTGCTTAGGCGAAGCCCTGCCGGAATAGTTCCACCACCACCGCCGCCGCGCCGTCGCGCTGTCGGAGAACTCATCTACCTCTCCGCCCCCTCTTGCTGGATCAAGAAGGCGGACATCGTCATCGAGCTGTACGTGTGCTGAACGCGGAGGTGCCGTCCGTTCGGCGCTAGATCGGAAGGACCGTGATCAGGATCGCGAGACGGTTCGTGATTTGATCGCGGGACGGATCGTGATGGGATCGCGGGACGGATCGTGATTGGATCGCGAGACGGGTCGTGATTGGATCGCGGGACGCTCGGCGATTTGGATCGCGAAGACGTTCGACTACATCAACCGCATTTCTTAACGCTTCCCGCTTAGCGATCTACAAGGGTATGTAGATCCACTCTCCCTCTCGTAGATGCTCATCACCATGGATAGATCTTGCGTGTGCGTAGGAAAATTTTTGTTTCCCATGCAACGTTCCCCAACATCTACTTCGACACCAGGCCGACTCCAGCTGCCCACCCGCTTCGATGTCCGGCCGGTCAGGTCCGGCCAGCTGGCACACCCGCCGATAGCCAGGGGCTCGGCGGCTACACCCAGCGGGTGCACCGGCGCTCCCCGCATCCCCCCTCGGCAGCGCCTCGCGCTCATTAGCCGGCGGACCCCCGCGTCCTCCCTCGGCAGCGCCTCGCGCTCAACAGCCGGCGGACCCCCGCATCCGCCCTCGGCAAAGCCTCGCGCTCAACAGCCGGCGGACCCCGCGTCCGCCCTCGGCAGCGCCTCGCGCTCAACAGCCGGCGGACCCCTGCGTCCGCCCTCGGTAGCGCCTCGCGCTCAACAGCCGGCGGACCCCGCGTCCGCCATCGGCAGCGCCTCGCGCTCAACAGCCCGCGGACCCCCGCGTCCGCCCTCGGCAGCGCCTCGCGCTTAACAGGCGGCGAATCCCGCGTCCGCCCTCGGCAGCGCCTCGCGCTCAAGAGCCGGCGGACCCCGCGTCCGCCCTCGGCAGCGCCTCGCGCTCAACAGCCGACAGACCCCGCGTCCGCCCTCGGCAGCGCCTCGCGCTCAACAGCCGACGGACCCCGCGTCCGCCCTCGGCAGCGCCTCGCTCGCGTTCAACAGCCGGCGGACCCCGCATCCGCCCTCGGCAGCGCCTCGCGCTCAACAGCCGGTGGACCCCGCTTCTGCCCCCGGCAGGGCCCCGCGCCCACTAGCCAGCGGACCCCGCGTCCGCCCTCGACATGTCCCCGCGCCCATCGGTCGGCGGACCTCGCGTCCGCCCTCGACAGGGCCCCGCGCCCATCGGTCGGCGGACCTCGCGTCCGCACCCGGCGTCCTCAACGCACTATGTGCTTCAGCAACAGCAAAGACCCTCCGCCCGACTCTTCGAGTCGCCCGGAGGCTCGGAGGCTACACCCAGCGGGTGCGCTGGCGCGCCCCCTCTGGAAACAGCCAGCCGGTGGACTCCGCGTCCACACCCGGCGGGGCTCCGCGCCCATCAGTCGGCAGACTCCGCGCCCGCGCCCGACATCCCCGACGCCACCGTCTGCTTTAGCAAGGACTCCGCATCCGCATCCGGCAGTGGCTCGCGACCATCAGCCGACGGACTCCGCGTCCTCGACCGGCAGCGCCTCGCGCCCATGAGCCGGCAGTCTCCAAGTCCACGCCCGGCAGCGCCTCGCGCGCATCAGCCGGACCACGTCGGCTGCAAGCCGTGCTGGCCAACATCGACAAAAACCGCCTCGCCGGCACCAAAAAGCAATGTGAGATCTCCACCCGCATATCCTTGCAGCGTACACACAAACGGATACCCCGAGCGATCCTCGGGGGCCATCCCCGCATTTGTTTCTACTACTTTACTGTTCACTCCGGCGCCAGCTAGTCTCTGTCCGGGGCTGGCCGTTTGGCCCGATACGTTCATACCCATAGACGGCTTAGTAGCGTGCACGGTACCGAAGGCCCACTCTTTGTCTCAGCTACAGTCCGCACCACGGCTGTCCGGCTAGCGAGAGCAAAAGCTGGAGGTCACTTCACGCGAAAAACGTCCAGGAAGAAAATGGCTCGGGCAACGCGGTCGTTTCATTCGTGAGTATCTGCTCGGTCGTGTCTGCTTCCAGAGTCCGAGTACTGTACACTCCATTCCGCGGCCCACTCTTCGCCCCAGCCACAGACCGGCTCCCGGTTGTCTAGCTGGCAAGAGCAAAAGCCAAAGAGCGGAGAGCACATGTAAAAGATTGAAGGGGGTTCAGACGAAACCGAGTCGGCACCCTTTGCATAAAGCCTGCACTACCAAAACTAAATATTTAACACATCTGCATCGACTAAACTTGTCTTTTGCATGATCATTTCCATGAGGAAGCTCCTCGCTCGGAGGCTACTCCCGACAGGGCCCCGCGCCCATCAGTCGGCAGGCCCCGCGTCCGCCCTCGGCAGCGCCTCGCGCTCGTCAGCCGGTGGACCCCGCGTCCGCCCTCGGCAGCGCCTCGCTCTCACCAGCCGGCGGACCCCACGTCCGCCCTCGGCAGCACCTCGCGCTCAATAGCCGGCGGACCCCGCTTCTGCCCCCGGCATGGCCCCGCGCCTGCTAGCCAGCGGACCCCGCGTCTGCCCTCGACAGGGCCCCGCGCCCATAGGTCGGCGGACCCCGCGTCCGCACCCGGCGTCCTCAACGCCGCTACCTGCTTCAGCAACAGCCAAGACCCTCCACCCGACTCTTCGAGTCGCCCGGAGGCTACACCCAGCGGGTGCGCTGGCGCACCCCCGCTGGAAACAGCCAGCCAGTGGACTCCGCGTCCACGCCCGGCAGGGCTCCGCGCCCATCAGCCAGCGGACTCCGCATCCGCCCCCAGCAGGGCTCCGCGCCCATCAGCTGGCGGACCCCGCGTCCGCCCTCGACAGGGCCCCGCGCCCATCGGTCGGCGGACCCCGCGTCCGCACCCGGCGTCCTCAACGCCACTACCTGCTTCAGCAACAGCCAAGACCCTCCACCCGACTCTTCGGGTCGCCCGGAGGCCCGGAGGCTACACCCAGCGGGTGCGCTGACGCGCCCCCGCTGGAAACGGCCAGTCGGTGGACTCCGCGTCCACGCCCGGCAGGGCTCCGCGCCCATCAGCCGGCGGACTCCGCGTCCGCCCCCGGCAGGGCTCCGCGCCCATCAGCCGGCGGATCCCGCGCCCGCGCCCGGCACCACCCCGTGCACATCTGTCGGCGGATCCCGCGTCCCCGCCCGACAACCTCGACGCCACCGTCTGCTCCAGCGACAGCAAAGACCCTCCGCCCGACTCTTCGAGTCGCCCGGAGGCTCGGAGGCTACACCCAGCGGGTGCGCTGGCGCGCCCCCGCTGGAAGAAAGCCGCGCCGTCCCCGGCCCGCGATCGACCATCATCAACGAATTCTGCAACAAGAACGACAACGGCGAAAACCCTCCGCCCGACTCTCCAAAGTCGCCCGGAGGCTCGGAGGCTACTGTCGGGGGGATTACCCCTGGGTAGGCTCAAGGAGACGACTCAACATTTCAAAACAACGGGGCGGCCAACGCCCCTCTGTCCGGCTGCCCCGGCTGGTACCCCGGTCTTGCCGGCCACTAGGTCCGACCGGCTCCCTGCTCGGCCGTTCCAGCCGGCTCCTCTGTCCGGTCGGCGCCCTGCCCGGCTGTACCAACCGGCTGCTCCGACCAACCCCCCGTCTGGCTGCTCCAGCCGGCCTGCTGCGCGGGGTCAACCGCCATGTCCCATCGGACACGACACGAAGACACTATAGCCTGCGTCATGCGTCACTCCACTGCGCTCCAATAGTGGCGCACTATAGCCTGCATCATGCGTCACCTCGCATGTCATCTCGAATAGTGGTGTACTATTGCCTACATCACTTGTCACCTCCAACAGTGTATAGTTGACCATGCGGGCCACCCTTTGTCCCCTGGGCCTCCCTTTATAAGAGGCACCAGGGGGAGCCTCTCAAGGCAGGGACACACACATGAAGCCCCCTCTCATTTCTCTCATCCTCTCCCATTCTCTCATACTCACACACGTGAGGCCAAGGAAAGGAGCAGCCGGCTCCCTCTTCCTCCTCAGATACAGCTCCAGGAGCAACCCTGTACTACATATATACACCTCATATACAGACATGCAGGAGTAGGGGTATTATCTCTCCGGAGAGCCCCGAACCTGGGTAAACCACCGCGTGCTACTACCCTATCCCGTCCCGGATCTTCCACGGCAGCCTTGCTCTCACCTCGATTAGCCACCCCCTGGCATCTGTTGTGACAAAACGACGACAGAGGAGGAGATGGTGGCTGCTGTGATGGTCGTCCATGACCACCTTAGTAGGCAACGGCCGTTGTTCCGGGGCTCGATCCCAAGGCACACTCATGCGTTGAATCGCAACCGAGAGAGTGGCCATTTCCTTCTTTGGAAGGACTACTTTGAGACACCCAACCCGCTCTTCAAACATCACCAATTCCGGCGCCGTTTCCGTATGGCAAGACATGTTTTCAACCATATTCGGGAGGGGGTGGTCGGATAGGACAAGTATTTCGAGTGCAAGGAGGATGCCCTTGAAAAGATTGGCTTCTCCTCTTATCAGAAATGTACTGCAGCTATCCAGATGCTTGCATACGGAGTTCTCGGTGATCTCATTGATGAGTATGTTTGTATGAGTGAGTCCACATGCCTAGAATCTATATGTAGGTTCTGCAAGGCTGTGATAGCAGTGTTTGGACATGAGTACTTGAGAGAGCTTAATGCTGAGGATACTGCCCGACTGTTGGCGATTAATGTCAGCATGAGCTTTACGAGGATGCTTGGTAGCATAGATTGTATGCACTGGCAGTGGAAAAATTGTCCTTCTGCTTGGCAGGGCCAGTATAGGGGTCATGTCAAAGCTTGCACTGTCATACTCGAGGCCGTGGCATCACAAGATCTCTTGATCTAGCACTCTTTCTTCGGCATGGCCGGATCTCACAATGCGTCCTTCAACGATCTCCGGTGTTTGGAAGACTTGCAGAAGGCAATAGTCTAAAGGTCAATACTGAGATCAATGGCCACATATACGAAAATGGATACTACCTAGCTGATGGAATCTATCCTCGGTGGACTACTCTTGTCAAGACAATTTCTGGCCCTGTAGGAGAGAAAAGGAAGAGATTTGCCCAGGAACAAGAGAGTGTTAGAAAGGATGTTGAGCGTGCCTTTGGTGTTCTTCAATCTCGTTAGGGCATTTGGTATTCTGCTCGAACCTGGAGCACCAAAAAATTATGGGAGATAATGACAACTTGTGTGTTCATGCACAACCTGATCGTTGAGGATGAGCGCCCGAAACGTATCTACGACTAAGGGTTTCAGTTTCAGGGTGACAATGTTGTGCCCGAGCATGGAGGAGCGACAACGTTTGCGCAGTTCACCGATTTCATCATCAAATGCGTGACTGGAAAACTCACATTCAACTGCAAGATGATTTGGTTAAGTATATGTGGGTTCATGTTGACAACCGATAGATGTATTAGTCTATTTCATGTGAGACAATTTAATTTTTATTTGGCTTGTAAACTATGAGGTATTTTTGTTGCAATGACATATTTTTATTAGAGACAATTTTAATAACACCTATGAATTTGGACGACTCGGCCGGCCGTGTCGGCGAAAATGCGTCCTCCGCGCGTCGGATACATAGCCTACGCAAACACAAAAACGAAAAAAAACCGGACATTCTCCGTTTGGGTGGACTGTTTTGTCTAGCGACCTCTGTGGCGGGCTAGACGACGGTAAAATGCTGTGCTAGCGTCTCGAGGACGATTTTTATGTTTTGACCTTTTGGTTTAACAAATTCCAGATTTGACCTAGCTTTAAAAAGAATTTCGAATCTGACCTTTTTTGATGACGCCAACATCCCTGGCGTCTGGTTTGCACGGGAGACGCCATGGTCCCCGGCGTCTGGTCCGTCTCCCGCACAACCGACTAACCTGTTGATCTGCTGACGTGGCAAAGGTCCAAACGCCAAAGACCCCGGCGCCAAGGTCCCTGGCGTTTGGTACTCCCTCCGATTCTTTTTCCTCTGCGCATAAGTACCATCCCGGATACCAAGGGGAGCCTTGCTGGTTGTTTCTCGGACTGTTCTACCCTTTGCATGCATGGAAAGCGTTGGACTATTATAATTGCTGCATGCAGTTGATTGGCTGGTTCTTGCGGTTCTTTTTATCTCTCCCAGGCGCGCAGCACGGGCTCGCTGCATGGCGTGGTCGATTGGCTGCTGTTGGGCTGCAGCTGCCAAAGCAATGCTAATTACTACGGTCAAAGCAGGGCAGGCTGGGAAACTTGCGGAGGCAAAGCGGAGCGCGCAGACTAATAAGGAAAAAATTGAAAAAAGTTATGCGGAGACTAAAACGGATCAGAAGGAGTACCTGGCGTCTGGACCTTTGCCACGTCAACAGATCAACAGGTTAGCCGGTTGTGCGGGAGACGGACCAGACGCCAAGGACCATGGTGTCTCCCGTGCAAACCAGACGCCAGGGATGTTAGCGTCACCAAAAAAGGTCAGATTCGAAATTCTTTTTAAAGCCAGGTCAAATCTGGAATTTGTTAGACTAAAAGGTCAAAACATAAAAATTGTTCGCGTCTCGAAGGCACCTCTGTCTTGTCACGTCCGTCAATCCACGGTGCAGCGGCATGCGTGGGCAGTACCGCATTACTTTATTTTCTGAACCTGACTCATCGATACCCTAGCCTGTAGCCCGGCTGTGCTCGCGGGCATGTGCCGATGTGGTGTGTCTGTCCGTGTGTGCAAGTATGCACGTAAGATTCGTGCAGACCAGCTGGAGACTAGCGAGAACATGCTGCAGAATCAAAGGATTTGCGGCAAAACCTCTACACTGTGGTCTGTGTCATGTTGTGCAAGACGGTTGCATGCCGCATCCGAGGCGATACCGCGCTAGAACAAGCTGCAGAAGCAAAAGATTTGCTGCTGATCTAGCAGCGGGTCCGTGGGAGTGGGACTGACGAGTCATGTGAGAAAATAAAAGAAACGGAAGCCTCGCTGAGCACAGTTGAGTAAAACGACACAAGACTTCTCTTTCACTCAACGCTGGAGAGTGGAGACCCGATCATGTAGTTCTCTTTGACTAGAGAGTGTCAGAGTCTACGAGCGCCATTGGTAAGACTCTCAAGAGACCACGGCGCAAGCTACTGTTCTACTACTCTTTCCTATCTTTCTGTTTTTTTCGAGCAATGTTAATTTCCTCTCTTTTGCTTTCTTTCAGAGCAATCTTAACATGATCCCTCTAAGGGCATCGCCAACCGTTTAGACCACTCGCAACTAGGCCCATTATGAGCCCGACCATTTTTTTTTGCAGTATATGCAATTCTACCCTCTACTCGCAACCTAGTACAACCCTTTTTCTCCTCAGTTGAATGTCCACTATCAACTCGTAACTCGGACCAAAGGTTTTTGTGTCCCACTTGCAAGTCTACCGTTGACTCGTAATTGGATTCCAACTGGACAGATCAATTTTTCTCTTAGTTGCAAAGTCGTCCTCAACTTGCAACATGGCTCAACCTTTTTTTGCCCCAGTTGCAAGTCCACCCTACAGTTGCAACTAGACCCGAAGTTTTGTTTCCACCCAGTCAACCTCGAATATCTATATTTCTACTTGAACAAATAACTTGCTAGTTGTTTGTTTTTGTTCCTTTTCAATTCTAAACATGATTACACATATGTATGGGTTTTTATGGTTTTCTCCAACAAAACATAGAATGTATATTTGGCTGAAAAACAAAATAATATAACAAAACAATATGCATTCTTTGTTTTCTCGTTTGCTCCTCGTCACTTTTTTATCTTCTTTTTTGCAATCCTAAACAAATTAAAATGTATATTTTCTACTTTTTCAGATTGCCAGGAACATATTTTGAATTCATGGACAGTTTTATAATCCATAAATGTTTTTTAATACTTGATTATTTTGAAATCAGAAACTTTTGGGAATGTTATGAACATGTTTTCGAATTCATCATCATTTCTTGAATACATGAACATTTTTGGATTCGCCGCTAACATGTTTAATTCGCAAAAACAAAATTGAGTAATTAACATTAAAAAAAAAACCATAGACACTTTTTGAATGTACCATTTTCTGGTTTTATGGCTGATTTTTTGTTTTTCTCTTTTATCTTAGTTATTTATTCTTTTTTGAAATGTTCAGCGTGCATTTTAAAAATTGTTCAGTGTGTATTGGTAAAAGGTTTACCGTATATATTAAAAAAACTACCGTACATGTAAAAGGTATAATGTATGCTATAAAAGTTCATCATATATTAATTTTTTTGTTCAGTGCGTATTTGACAAAATGTTCACCCTATATTAAGAAATTTGTCAGTGTGTATTTATAAAAAAATGTTCACCACGTATGAAAAAATATTTAGTGTGTATTTGAAAAATGTTCAACTTATATTAGAACAATGATTGCAAGCAGAAAACTATAAAATAAAAGGGAAAAAACTGGAAGAAAAGCAAAAGAAAAACTAAACCTGAAAGTGAAAAGAAAAAAATCAGAAAAAGAAAAAAAACATAATTTTTACTATGAGGTACGGTTGGCTGAAGGAGGTAGCGATCGTAAACATACAAGCGAACATTCGGAGACGCACTGGGCTCTGGCTCATGGGAGCGCGTTGTGGACGACCCGTCATGATGGGCTGAACAACAACAATGTAAGATGACGTTCTGTTTTTTTCACGGAGTATGCTTTAGATTTTTTTTAGACAAAAGTATGATTAGATGTGAGGTACAATTGTTTGATTAATCTTTAATCTTTTGACATGGTTTTTTTTTTAATACAGTACGGACGCAAGCGCTCATATATACGCGCATACACTCATCTCTATGAAGGCAAACATGTGTTCCCTACCCCTATGAGCATATTGAGATTTACGAAGTCATCGTAGGCATCTCGTCGTCGACATGAACGTCCCGTTTCATTGAACGCGCATCATGGAAATTCCGAAATAAATTCAGATATAATATTACCATCAGGATTTGGATTGAAATACCATTGTTCCTCTAATCATCCAATCACAGATTGATTTACCTTTTGACATGGTGCTTGATAAGATATGCAAGTACCATGTCAAAAGATTAAAGATTAATCGAGCAATTGTACTCCGCACATGAACACAACGAAACTGCGAGCATGCATGGCTATGAGAAACTCTAGCAGACCCCTTATAAGTGCGCGAACTGTAAAATTCCGACGAGTATACGGGTTTGGGTCGGGTTTTTGGCCAGATCAGACCTCGTATACTTGGCCCGTCCCGTAAACTTTTTACAGTTGGCCGCAAACGCACCCCACCCCCCGGCGCGGTATATATCCGGGTCGGCGAGGTCGATACGGGTTGAAATCCTATCCCTCCGCCGCCATGATTCCCCATTCCCCACCTACATTTCTCGTTACCGGTGGCTAAAATCCGCCGCGCCGCCCACCGATTCGCGGGATGTGGAGCTCCGGCCGACACGGCGAAGACGACCCCGAGCGGAGGCGCTGCGTCAAAGCCGACGCGGCGCGGAAGCGCTCCGCCTGCAGTACACGAACCGCGGGCTAGCGCCGCCGCCGTCGTCGCTCCTCCGCCGCGAGACGGAGTAGTACGACCGCGCGCGGCGGCTTTTCTCCGGCACAGGCAGCTCCTCCGAGGCGTCGAGCTCGCGCTCGTCGCCGACCCCAGTGAAAAGGTAGCCGGAGGAGCCCCCCCGGCTCCGTGCGGTCAAGAGGGAGCCGGAGCGGAGGGCCGGTGGCGTCGTCGGGCCGGAGGACTTCCTCGCCCGGGCGGAGGCGGACGCCATCGAGGCTGCCATTCTCGCGCACAATGCGTGGGACGAGGAAGAGGAGTTGCAGCGCCGACAGGAGATCGACACCGTGCTCTACGAGCAGGGCCTCGTGAAGGCACTCGCGTTCGACGAGAAGGAGGAGGAGTGGCGTCGCGAGAAGATAGAGCAGGAGAAGATCTACGTCGACCTCACTTCCGACGAGCGCCGCCGCGTCGGCTCCGGTGAGCTCGATTAGGTCAGCTACCGCACCCGATGGGCTCCGACGAGCTCGATTTTAGGGTAGGGTAGCGCCCGACGAGCTTTTTATGTAAAAAAAATATATGGAATGAATGACCATCCCCAATTTTGCGTTTGTTTTTCATGCAAAACTAGTTTTTAAAATTTTACTGTTTCAGTTACGGATTCTGTTCTACCGCGGGTTTTTTGAGCCCTGCCGTGTGAATTGTAAATCCCGTTTTCAATTTCACGGTTTGCGAGGTCTGCTAGAGTTGCTCAACACAGGGACATTCTTCGGTCCTTTATGCAACGCACATAGTCCAGCAACTCCAGACATGATGTCTGAAGAGAAGGCACGCACAAAAGACCAACAAAAACGGAGAGCTAAGCTACGTTCTCGACAGTCCCCAAATTCGAAGGAGAATGCCAAATCAACCCACGGGCTAATCCAGCGGCACGACGAGCCGGGCGGCGTCGAGATGAGGGTATATCCGGAGAACAGCGCGCTTCATCTCCTCAGCGCCGCGCTCGTACCCCGCCAGCACGTGCTCCGCGAGCCGCCGCTTGTGCTCCTCGGACGCCAGGAACTGCTGCACCGCCGTCGTCCTGGCGCTCTCCACCTCAGCCTCCGCCGTGGTCAGATCGCCCTTCGCACTCTCCAGCTGCTCCCGCAGAGCGGCAACCTCTGCGTCCCGTGCCGCCAGCTTCTCTTTCAGCTCCAGCGTGTAGGCCAAGGAGAAGGAGGCGTAGTTCGCTGCCTGCACGCGCCGGAGGCACCGCCACCACGCACACAAAACACAATGTGAAGGATAAACGGCATGGACTTAACGACGGCCGATTTGGTTGCTGCGTACCTGGAGCATTGCCGAGTAGCTCGAGGCGACGACGTCGGACGGCTTTGCCGCCGCGAACGCACGATCCCGCCACGGCGTGGTTATGCGCTCTAGCGCCTTCTTCGCGGCCTGCCAGTCGGCGCCGTCGCCGTCGTGCGTGTCGGGCACGGGCGAGTGCGGCCGCTTCGGGTCGAAACCTGGCGGGGCTCCAAAGCCGCGCGCTGTGGCCGAGCAGCCATGGGCAGCACGCGGCGTGCTCTGCTCAGAACGGCAAACACCGTCTTTTGCACTGGCGGCCTCCTCGTGTTTCCTTTTTGTCCGGGACAACGACGGCGTGTCACCGTCCCGCTCGGGTTTCACCTTGGCCGCTGACGAATCCATGCCTAGCTCAAAACACATGAGTAAATCATCTGCTTAGTCGATAGGGGGATCGGAATCGGGAGTCCGGAGTACTGTTAAAAGCGAGCGAGTATACCTTTGATGCCATGGGAAGGAAGGGATGGTGGCGAGGCGAATGCCGCGGCAAGTTTTTTGGCATCACTGAGGTAAGTCCGGAGGTCAACCGAGGTAACTCCGGAGGTCACCCGCTCAGGCGGCGGAGTGCTGGCGCGCCGGTCGCCGGCGGGGCGCGCGGTGTAGGCCGCCGGGACGCCGTGCTTCTTGCAGAGGGCGTCCACCGCGTCCTGGGTGTGGAGAGACGAGGCGACGCGGTCGGCGACGGGCCTCGAGAGGACGGCCGCGGCGGCGTCGTCACTGTCGGTGTCGCTGATGTCGACGACGGAGGGGATGGAGGAGGCCTGGGAGGAAGGCATCGCGTCGGCGCTTCGTGTGCTCTCCGAGCGTGCTCGTACGTCCTTGGAGAACAGGAAAGGGCAGTACAGGCCGGGTTCCCGAGGGGCAGGGACTAGAAGAAGTAGAGGGCCAGTTCGGAGGAAGTTGATGAGGCCCCCGCCGGGTTCCCGAGGCATCAAAGGAAAAGTTATGTCGTTTGACTAAATTAAATCATCTCTAACCTTTCATCTTCAAAAAAAAAAAACTCATTTCAGACCTTTCCGCTCAAACTAAACTCCTCGCGCCATTTTTAGACTATCCAGAATGGGAAGTAACATCCTTTTTACTTCGCGTATTAGATTTGTGTCAAGTTAAACTTTACGAAGTTTGATCAAATTTATATTAGAAAATATCAACATCTAAAATACCAAATATATATATTATGAAACTACATTTCATAATGAATCTAACAATATTAATTTGGCATTGTAAATATTGATACTTTTCTCTATAAGTTTGGTCAAAATAGAGATACTTTGATTTCGGACAAACTTATATGCAGACTAAAAATGACCGGAGGGAGTAACATGCATATGTTACTAGTCTAAGTTACTACCTCAGCAGTGGGTAGTAACATAGGGGTAGTAACATAGACCCTTTCATTTATTAGCTTATAGATTTATCTTGTCTTGGTATGTGTTATGTTACTCATAGTATGAATAACTAGCTGTGTTACTCAATTTCTCTCTCACATTAATTAGTTGCCACGTCATAGTTTTCGCTTAGGTGACATCTATGTAACTATTTATGTTACTTCCACTGTGGATAGTCTCAGACTTCAAATCCTTATAAAATTTGAGTAGTTGAAGATTTTGGACCCTGATAAGTATCACATGTGTGGTATAAAGCAATCACGCCCTTACGTTTTTTATGGCAATTTTAGTTACCCGATGATGGCAATTTTAGTTGTGAAGCATGGTAACTTTATATTCAGATTGCAAATTTCGGTTTTTTTGGGATTTTTTTTTAGGATGACAATTTTAATTGTAAAAAACATCACGGTGGTGTTACTTCGTGCAACACGTGTGGCACTTATCTTTTGAGAAGATTTTTGTAACTAGCAATTCCTTTAAACTTAACTCTCTATTTCTTTTGCCGAATACACTTGTTCTTTTGCATTAAACATATTTCCACGATTACACAAAAAGCGCAAAGAAAAAAAATCATTTTAGACATTTGATCAAACACTTCAGGTGTGTCGGCATCCAGAGGTCGCAATGGCCAACAGAGTTCGGAAGCCAGTGGTAGGCGGCAACACAACCAGGAATGGGCAGGGACATGGCTACAATGGAGTGGCACCGCTTGCCCAAGCGAGTGGCGTAGCAGCGTACGAGTTAAGTTCATGGTGCTCCTCAAATTTGAACAGATTGGGTTGTTTTAGGGAGTAACAATAGACATGGGGCATCATACACATAGCAGATCTTGAGGGTGCACATGGGAAACGGAGTTTGCCCAGGTACAGAGCTTCAGGAGGAGGTTACTCCATCCCTTGGTGGCAGGGACGAATTTGGGGGGGGGGGGGGGGGGGGGGTCCCATAGAGCCTGAGGGGCCAGATCCATGTACATCCACAACACCAAAGGCCCAAATGTACATCAAGAAAAAGGAAGAAAAGAAAAGAAACACAGCCCACCGTGGATGGAATACAAGGAGTTGGACTTGGAAGGCACGACGCACAAGCAGCCGAAGCGGCGCATACCATGTCTTTCGCTTCAGTTTCCAATCTGCTCGTTCTTGCAATCCCAAAAACTTGCTCGCTGCGGCCAGCCGCCTCTATCCTCATCCTCTGTCAATCTCTCCATCCTTGAGAAGGGAAGGCCTCCGTACGACCGTCCGCGTCCCTGAGACCCTGACGGCTAGGCTCCTCGACGATCTACAAGCGCATTCCGGCCGTCCACACGCCCACAGCCACACGGTCAAGGTTGGAAAAAGCGGTAGCCTTAAGCGAGGTGGTTGGCCTTTGCCTAGTGCCTAGGCGCGCCCTAGGCAGTAATATAGCTTCTACCATTAGGGTGTACGTGAGATTATTATATATGTATTATCTTAATTTAGCGCATACATATAAGTTATCTATGCAGATACTGTCATTGGAATATGGCTCATTTGGCGTATTAGTGCAATATGGCATGATTTCTTTCTTGGATAGACAATTTCTTGCTTGTCCTGCCTAAGCTTTCGCTTATGTCCTAGGCGAAGCGTTTGGCCCTCGTCTAGCGTCTAGGCGTGCCTAAGCGCCTCCTAGGCACTGCGTTTTCCAACAGTGCACACGGTTGAGCGACTAAACAAGGAAGAAAGGTGATTTTTCAGCATTAGATTAATTTTTGTCTTATTATGTAATTGTAGGAATATAGACATTAAAAACTAATTAGAAATTTTTTTGTTGTCCAATTGTGCTTCTGTAGACATGAAGATGAAGAGAGCTCAATCAATCCATACTTTTTTCAAGCCAATTGGTTCAAGCTCTCAGCCATGTGAACATGATGCTAATACAAATGATGTGCAACCTAGTGAAGAGAACCACCATAGTCCTGCTAAAGGTGACACTCAAACAAGTCAAAATGTGCATGTGCCAGAAGTTACAGAAGAACCTATAGTTATAACCACAAAATATGATCGAGGCCCAAGGAGACGCCCTCAAATTTAACAACTCCCTCGAGAAAAGCAAATGATGCTAGGTGTCTTTTATATATCTGAGGGGGGGCTATCAATCCTATTGGAAGATTATGAATATAATGAAACGAGTGTTGTTCGTCGGCGATTACAGAAAGATTGGTACACACACTCTTGGTGGTTCAAATTTTCAACGGATACAAAATGTGCGTATTGATTGCCTCGTTTTCTTTTTCCTAAGAAGCCAGTTGGAAAGTGTGGTTCAGACACATTCACTGTGAAAGGATTTGATATATGGAAGAAGGTTAACAATAAATGTTTGACACGAAAAATAATAAAAACAACGTGGTTGTCGTGTTATTATCTCTCTACGCACCGGAGGAAATAAACGTTGCGGGCGTGCCAGTGTACTAAGTACACAAATAAATAGAGGGAAACATGAACTTTATTAATCTCTCGTCGGAGAAACAAAATTACAAGATCCCATTACATGAGCGCTCTGTGGCCTGCTAGCGCGGTCGATATGACTTGGGCGATTATGGAGTTCTGGTTCACGGGGCCTCGAAAGGCTCCCGCTTAATTACGTTCGCGAGTCGAAGTCCCGGACCACCTCCGATTAAGCTGCTGCAATGGTCGTCGTCTTTGAGTCTCGTCTTCTCCAAGTGGTCGATGTAGATGGTGGAGATGATGATAGAAGGGTGGAGCGGTACATCCGTCGCTCCGGCGATGCTTAGCCATATCCCTCCGTCTTGTCGATGTCCGATGATGAAGATGTCTGGCTTCGTCAGCTCAGACATATGGGCGGCCTTCTCCTCGTCGGTGCCCGGCCTGGTTATGTCCGCCTCGTCGGTGTCGGACATGGTGTCTTGCCTCCGCCTCGTCGGTGCCCAGCAAGATATGGGTAGCTTCATTGGAAGAAGACATGTCGGTGAAGTGGCTTCGCCTCGTCGGAGCTTGGACGGGGTTGGGGAGGCGTGTTGATGTAGAAGTCGGAGTAGACTTGAGTGTCGCCGCGTGGCGGCGCTGCTTGAAGATGACGACAATATGAGCTCGTTGATGTAGACCTCGGGGCGTCGCAGTTACAGGGACAACTTCCGCTTGGTGTAGACGGTTGGTGTAGGGGAATGGCGACGTGCCGGTGCAGTCGGCCCGGAGAAGATGACGACCTCATGTGGAATTCCGGTGGTGCCGATGTAGATGGCACTAGATGAAGAGTTGATGAAGATTGCGACGCCGTGTCGATGTAGTTGAATGGCGGCGTGTCGGTGTAGTCGGTGCCCTCGCCGGGAGAGAAGTTGATGAAGATGGCGAAGCCAGGTTGATGTAGAAGCCTTCCTCGTCAAGCCCGAGGTTGGTGATGACGGCACTGCGAGGTTGATGAAGATGTGACGACGGTGAGAAACTCCTTCGTCTTCTTCGGTCGCACACGGGTGAACTATGATTATCCGTCCATCTCGATCGTGATTTCCATCGCCCGCTCACCTTCAGATAGTATCTTTACAAATAGGGGCTAATCAAATAGTATCTTTACAAAGGGTCGGGGACACGAGATGGAGTTCGCACTATAAGTCAATCAAAAGTTTGCTCAAGATGTTTCTGCAACTGTTTCAGTTCTAAGAAGTGTAGTAATATATCGCTCGACTACAAGGAATTCAAGAGGAGACGCTGGAGGTTCCCTGAAAATACTAAACACATTTGATTTTGTCTTCATTCTGCACCTAATGGAAATAATTATGAAAATCACAGTGTCCCGTGTGTCAAACTCCAAATAAAGTTTGGATAACGCTGATGCATTGGATTGTTTCTAACACAAAGTCGTTGCTTGCTGAATTGAGAGAAGATGTATGTAAAGTCTTTTTGAAGATGTAAAATCATTTTGTGTGAAATACGAGATTGACATCCTGGACATGGATCAAAGGCATGTATCTTTCCCTATTTCTCTATGTTCATTAAATTAAAATGTTGAGATTTAGTCACTTACAAACTTACTCATCATTATCTAAATCATGCAACTAATTCATGTTTTTCTCATATATATTGCAATTATAGGTATGTTGATGTAACAATATCTCGAAATAAGCATGACAACACCACCGTCATCCATCATTACAAAGTAGACGTGCTTAATGTTGCAATAGATCAACAAGTGATAGAGTTGAATGATCGATTCAATTCTCAAGTTACCAAGCTCCTAGATCTTTGTTCATCATTGGACCCTAGACATGACGCTTTCGACGAGTCAAATATATGCACTCTAGTGGAAAAATTATATCCCGTTGATTTTTCAAGTCAAGAAATAGTTTGATTGGAGTGTTAATTACCACATTTCCAGCTTGATACATTGAACCATCCAAAGATCAAAAACGGCAAATCACTTGCTGATATGACAAACGGAATAATTAAAATTGACTATCCTATGGTTGAGAGGTTGTTACGACTAGTAATAACTCTTTCGGTGTCAACTGCAATTGAAGAGCGAGCCTTTTCCGCAATGAAACTTGTCAAGACACGTTTTCGAAGTAAATTGGGAGATGATTAATTTCTTCGTCATTGCACTATAGTCTACATTGAGAAGGAAATAGCAGCCAAGTTTTGCTCCGAAGAAATTACTGACATCTGTGATACTTGTGCTCCTAAATCCAGATTTAAATTAATAGATATGTAAATTTTATTCTTGTTGTAGATTTATAGAGCAACAGACATACATTAACTATTTATACCTTCCAATATTACTAAGTTATGTGACTATGTATCCAAAGATTTTGATACTCAAGTTCTTGCCCCTTATCTCTATTTTCTGGCTTCATCCCTACTTGGTAGATTGTATCTCTTATATTGTTGAAATGAAGTACTAGTGGGTTACAACGAGATATAGCCCGGAGAAAAACCCTAGCTATGATATTTTGGCATGCAATGAGAACAAATGAAATGGTGATACTTTCTAGGAGCCAATAAGCAATTTCTTGCAAAAATTTAAGTCAACTAATTAAATCCAAACACCACATCTATTGACCAAATTGAAACGGCGATACTCTGCGGTCAAGAGCAATTTCAGTGAGACAGATGATACAGTGAGTATCGTCGAGTAATCAATCTGGAAAATCGACTTTACACAGACCCCTTCACAGCACAAGGGAAAACTCCTCGGGAAGCCAAACCACAACCTTCGAAGAGTAATGCTACGTCTATAAAGGTTTACTTAGGTGGTGTTTGGTTCCAGGGACTTTTTGGGACTAGGGACTTTTTAGTCTCAAAAAAGTCCCTAGCAAACCAAACATGAGGGACTTTTTTGCTAGGTACTTTTTTGGGACTTTTTCAAAGAAGCTCCTCCTTGAGGGACTTTTTGGGATTTTTTTGGGACTACAAAAAGTCCTAGGACCAGAGAACCAAGCACCCCCTTAAAGATTTTACATACAAACTGATGTGGAAGATTGCTTTGGAAGGTTAAGTAAACCTTTGTAAGTCTTTGTAGGTCTGGCATTATTGGCCATCGGAGTAGTCCACCAGCCCTGTTCACAACTCTGCTGTACAACAGGAGACGGCACACACCAAAGAGGGTCTCCCACCAAAGACAGAGACGAGCACCCTCTCGCGCCCATGAGTTCTTCCTCCACTTCCTCCGACCCGGGCTACCAGGTCGCCACCTCCGACCTCGACGATGACGCCGCTACCGCCGTCCTCCCGAGGCCCGCCGACTCTGCTACCGTCGTCCTCCCGAAGCGCCCCGACGCCGAGGGCTTCGTCTCGTTCCTGCGCACGCCGTACGACGTCGACGCCGTGTGCAAGAAATACGGCGTCCCCGAGGACCACTACACCGCGCGCGTCGCCGGCGACCTGCGCGCGTGCTCGCCCCCACCGCCGGGGTGCGTCTGCGTGTACGCGCACGCGCTGGAGGCCGGGATGCGCGTCCCGCTGCACCCGTTCTTCGGCGAGGCGCTCGCCCACTTCGGCATCGCGCCGACGCAGCTCGCGCCCAACGCGTGGCGCATCATGGCGGGCTTCCTCGTGCTCTGCCGCTCGGCCGGCGTGCCGCCGTCGCTCGCGGTGTTCCGGCGTTTCTTCCTGCTGTCCGTCCTCAACCACAAGCACAAAAAAAGATGGTACTACTTCCAACCCAGGTTCAAGGACAGCTCCGGCTTGCGCTTCACGGGCTTGCCGGATTCCATCAACGGCTGGAAGCGCGGGTTCTTCTTCCTCTCTTCGCCGACCCCGTGGCCCTGTCCCGTGGAGTGGGGCGAGCCTTCCAAGAGCTCCTTCACGGATCCGGTGCTTACAAATGAGGAGAAGAAATCCGTGGCGAAGCTGCTACGTCCTCACGGCGGCGCCGCCGTTGACATCAGGACATGTTTGGGCGACAGCAACATTGCCGCTTCCGTGGTAATTGCCGCGTCTCCGCCGCCGCCCTCTGCTCGTACGAGTGCCAGTTCCAAAGGTAAACGCTGAAATCCCCCTCGTCTCCGAGTTTCGTGCGGCGGCTGATCTTAACTGTTGATTTTCAGGGATGGATTCCTCCGTCTACGACATGATGAAAACCATGCTGGCGGAGAAGATGGCCAGGCGAGCGTCGGCATCGGCAAAGAAGGTGAAAACCGAGCCAGCTGGGTCGTCGCCGTTGTGCGGGAAGAATGGGAACCTGGACGAGGCCAACGACGAGGGTCGTCCGCCTTCGTCAGCCTTCCACTCGATGCCCACCAGCGTGTGTTCGCCACTGCCGGGACTCTCTCGGGGGCCACAAGACTTCGCCGACGGAGACGGCACAGACTGGGAGGCTGCACGGCAGCTGCTGCGGGGTGCCGTCGCGCCACCGCAGCAGCGCGTGTTTACGGCGACCGAGCCATCAGACGTCGTCGCGTCGGGCTATGTAGCGATTCTCCAGGTATGCCAGACAGCCAGAGAGCGCGGTGTCAAATTCAAGCTCGTCGCTCGCAGGAGTCCGAACGTTCACATTATTTGCGTGCAGGCGGCGAACTACGTGTCGTTCTCCTTGGACTACTGTCTGGAGCTGGAAGAGAAGCTGTTGGCGCGGGACGCGGAGATCGCCGCGCTGCAGAAGCAGCTGGAGGAGAAGAAGGGCGAGCTCGCCACGGCGAAGGTGCGGCGGAGATAGCCCAGACGAACGTGCGCGACGGCGCGCGGAGCACGCGCTCCGGCTAGTCGTTTCAGCGTCCCACACACATCTTTTGCTTGGTTCGCTGCATTGTAATCTACTGACCCGAGTCCAGATGAGTTCCTTGCTATGAGACTCGTTGCCTAAGATTCATGAGTCATGACCTATGGAGTGTTTAAGCGGTACATTAGCATATGCTAAGAGCATCTACAACCCGACCCTTCATATCTGTTTCAAACGCCCGGACAGACCATCCGATCAGTGGTCCATCACGAAATTTCGACCCAGCCAGCCTCTCAAACGTCCGGGCTGACCGGCACCTCTCATATCCAGTCCAAATATGGAACGGATATGGGGCGTGCCCGGACGCGTCCGCCCGACAGGCGCGGCCCACCACCGACCTTATCATTGTCCCACAAAATCCCCACTCCGGGCGCCTTGCTCAGAACCCTAGCTCACTCTCTTTCTCGCGCTCCGTCCCCTCCTCTCCTTCTCCGATTCCGACACCATCCACTCCAATGTCGAACTCCGGCTTTGACGGCTCCGACGTCGACTCCGAGGAGCTGGCCCACCGCATCACCTTGGAGCGGTCCAAGGTGGAGACCGGCGGCAGCTCTAGATCTGGAGCTAAGTCGTAGCTCCCGCGTCGGCGCAGCGCGGACGTCGGAGCTGGACCCTCCCGGACCGCGCGCAGCTCCACCAGGATTGCGCAGTCCGCACCGGCCCCGCGCGCTCTCCTTCCCCCGCCGCCCGCTCCTCCACGCGGGTAGCGTTGGGTCCTAGTGCCCGCGCCGCCGGCTCGCACGCGTACTCCGAAATGGGAGGCGCGCGCCACCAGGACAGCGCAGTCCGCATCGCCCCCGCGTCATCTCCTTCCCCCGACAACCGCTCCTCCACGCGGATAGCGTTGGGTGCTAGTGCCCGCACCGACGGCCCGTACACGCACTCTGGAATCGGAGGCGCGCGACGCCGCGAGAGGCAACGAGCACGGGAGAGGGACGCAGCGGAGCAGTCCGTGCGCCGCCACCGCGGGATGCAGGCGGAGGCCGACGAGGAGGAGTGGCTCCTCGCATGGGTCTACCGTCGGTCCCTCACGACGACGGAAACGGACGCTCGCCGCCTCCGATGGAAGAACGCCAAGGCGCTCCGGCTTGCTATTGAGCATTCGTAGCTCGAGGCGAAGGAGGCAGCGGAGGAGAAGGCCCGGCTCGCCAAGTTGAAGCGGGAGGAGGACAGGGTGGTCCGTCGGATGAAGGGGCTCATCGTCCTCTCCGACTCCGACGACGGCGACGGCAACCGCGACATCTGCACCACCTCCTCAGACTACCAAGACCCTCCACCAGCCGCTAACGCCTACAGCTGCGCCGGCGACCGGAAGGGCAAAGGCCCGACAAGGAAGTGGTGATCCCCCTACCCCCCCCCCCCCCTCCTTTATGTTTATATCGTTTTTGGTTGTAGAAGTTGAATAACTTGTCCGGTGATGAACTATTGTGATCTTTTGGATGATGTATAGTTCGTTTATGTACATTTGGTTCTTCACTTGATGCCAATTTCGTTGTCCGCCGTTTGATCACGTAGAGTAGTTCATCACGTTGCAAGTGTAGTATGGATATAGGACGCCGGATATGAGATACGCAGATACAGAGTGGCAAATATAAGAGCAACTCCAACGCGGCGACCCATTTCGTCTGCGCGTGTCCATTTGGATCGCCGCGGACAAAATTGGTGGCCCAACGCGTCCACCCATACCCAAATCGTGTCCGTCACCAGTCCGTACCGACCAATTTGAGCCCCAAATTTGGGCCGGATTTGCGTCCTCGCGGACACAAAACGGACGAGCAACGCGTCCCCTCCGTGTCCGCCGCGGGAGCACCAATCAGCCGTTCAACCACCGCCCGTGTCTTATTAAATGCCAGCACCTACCTCGGGGCCCGCCTGGCAGTGGGTGGAAGGTCCGCGTGACCGTCCTTTCTAATGGAAGCGTGCGGTGGGGCCAGCCTCATCCACTTCCTCGCTTCCGTCCACATCTGGCCACGCCTGCTCCCTCTCCGGCAACCAGAAAACCCTAGTAGCCACCAAGCCAGCCATGGGGTTCTTCAATGGGAAGGGAAGGGGGAAGGGGAAGTGGAGCGCCGACGCGAGCTCTTCCCGCGGGCGCTCGCCGTCGCCGCCACCGCTACTGCTGCCACCGTCGTCTGCTAGGCGAGACTCCCCACCAACGCAGGTCCGGCTGTACATACCAGCCCACGAGGCGCGGTGGCACTGGCAGTACCGTCGGCCGCTGCCGTATTCAGACGTCAACCTGCCCCATGGTTGGCATCTGGATCCGCAGCGGATCCCCATTCCAGCAGTGTCCCGATAGGCGCGGGCGCACGCGGAGGATGTTCGCTGGCGCCGGGAGCTCCTCACGACGGAGCAGCGGGCCATGCGTGCCTACGCGCCAGACTCCCCCAACTGGGAGCACCGGTTCGTGCTAGAGCACGAGGAGGAGCGCCGGCGGGGAGTCCACGTCGACCAGGCCGTCCCTCCTCCGCCTCCCAAGGTTCTGCCAGAGGGAGGAGGACGAAGAGGCAGCGTACCAAGCTGGCCTCAAGCTGGCCCACCAGCACGCACTGGAGGCCAGCAGGATCGAGGAGGACTCACAGTGGGAGGGCCTGGACCGCGCCCTCGCCTTGTCGGTTGCGGGGGACTCCGTCCACGCCCCGCTGGAAGTCCCGGAGCTTCCACCTCCGCCGCCGCCCACCGTCAAGCCCAAGCCGGAGCCGGAGCCCACGCCCTCGCGGAAGCGCTCGCCGCCTCCTCCCACTTGTCCAGACGAGAAGTACGAGTGGGTGGGCGTGCTCCGCGAGTGGGTGAGCGCGCCGGCCGTCTACTACAACGCCACGCCGGAGGAGGAGGCGGCCCACCTTGAGGAATGGAGACAGCACTGGCTCGCCGAGGAGGAGGCGGACGGCCGGCGACAAATGCGGTGGGAACAGGAGGAGGAGGCGCTACGCCTCGAGGAGGAAGAGCAGGAGCGCGCCCGGCTTGCCGCAATGTCGTCGCCGCAACAGACGTCGGAGGAGGCTACCCTGGCAGCCTACCAGGCGGCATTTCCGTGGGCTGGGTTGGCCCCCACCTTCATCGACCTCACCGGTGGCGATGAAGACGGCAAGGGCAAGGGCAAGGTGGATGGCTAGGGCAGCGTGCGGGCGCGAACTTTTTTTTCGTTTTTATTAATGTTTAATTATGTTTTAAGTGTACTTTGGCCGGCGGTTGACCGGTCACGTATGTTTAATTATGGTTTTATTTACGTCTGCATATGGCTACGTGTTTTTTTTAACGCACATAATTTTGGGTCTCGCTTTCGTTAGGCGCACCAGCCGATCCAAATGAAAAAGCGGACGCGCCCGTCCGCCTGGCCGACCCAAACGGATGAAAAGCGGACAAACCGCGCGTCCGGGTCGCTCGGTTGGAGTTGCTCTAAGATGCGCCCGGTCAGTACTCGCGGACGTGCCCGGACGCCTCCACAGACATTTGAAGGGCCGGATTTGCAAACTCCGGCTGTAGATGCTCTTACTTTCGTCGACAAGGGATCATAGTAACCGTGTCAAGAGTCACGGGCACAACCGCATCCATTGTATTTCCTCCATTGCATTTGTGTTGGTTGCTTCATGTAACATGTGCGTGTGCGTACATGTAAATTATATGTCGGTTCAGATCCATGAGACAGTGAGTATCCAATGCTCCCATTCATCAGAGGCGACCCTCATCCCGCATTTAAAGATTGAATTTAAACATTTTAGAAAATTCTGAAACTTTTCATGATGTCATGAGTCATCTGTCTACAACCCCTACAAATTTCAGATGAAAATTCAATTCACACATGAATATATATAGAGAGAAAGAAAAATCCACGCATGAGCACCGTGGAAAAAAAATCCAACATTAATGGTGTCACAAAAATACAAAAGCAAAAAACAACACTACTAAGCGAAAGTATGCTTCTGCTCCCGAGCTCAAATGAGCTCGGATGAACAGTAAATTCGAAAATTTGAAAAATAGGTCAAAAAATTCTTTTTTGTGAGAAACTTTAACAAATGTTTTAAGTGCCTGCAAAATTTCATCATGAAAACACATTTGTGGAAGTGGCAGAAAAAAAAACAAAATCATTACTTTAAAATGCTTTTGAAACAAGCATTTTTGAAACATCGATTTTGTTTTTTTTTCTGCGGCTTCACAAATGTGTTTTCATGATGAAATTTTGCAGGAACTTAAAACATTTGTTAAAGTTTCTCACAAAAAAAAACCGGAATTTTTGGACCTATTTTTCAAAAAAAATTCGAATTTACTGTTCACCCCGAGCTCATTTGAGCTCGGGCTCAGAATAGCTGCGTCCACTACTAAGAGCATATACAGCCGAATGCGCATCCGCTGTGAGTGACCGGATATGCCTTAAATTAGCATCATTGGATCCGGACACCTCATACTGGATTTTTATATCCATATAAAAGCATGCAAAATAAAAAACCTACGTACTACGTAGATCATCTAGCTACTCCTCGTCGGAGATGTCGACTATCTCCGTGCCTTCCGACGGACACATGGGCCGCAGCTGCAGCTCCACCCCCTCCGGCCTCCTCCTCCGCTATCTCCGCGTAGAGCTCGTCGAAGAGCGAGTCGGCCTCCGCCTGCCTCTGCCGAATGAGCTTCCGGTTGGCCTCCACCTCAGCTTTATCCTGGATGGACTCCAGGATGGCCTGCTACTCCGCCATCTCCTCGGCTTGGGTGACAGCGAACTCCGCATCCGCCTCCGCCATGTTGAACCCCGGAGCAGGCTGCTCCACCTCGTCCTCCTCCGCGTCCGCCACCTCCATCAGCTCCGACAGCTGCTCTCCCTCCTCCTCCTCCGGCTCCTCCTCCTCCTCCTTCGGCTCCGGCTAGTCCGGAGGTAGACCCGCAGTGATGCGGGTGGCGCGCCTAGCCTGGATCTCCACCTCGATCTGCATCCGGTGCTCCGGCGTGAGCATCGCATAGATGGTGATCTTACGCCGGACCATATCGACGCCGGATAGCGTGGGAGAGCAGGGGAGAGGAGGCGGACAGGCTCAGGTGGCGGGGCAGAGAGGGAGCAGGTGGATGTGCTGGGGCTGGGGCCGCCGGCCGGCTTAAATAACCTGATTTGGCCTCGGGCGGCGAGCCGGAGCGGCGCCATGCGGCATTCACACCCGCGGCAACGGTTGATTTGTCCGTCGGACCGTCGGGTTTCCGGCTAAGTCCGCATGGGACCCCATCGTCAGGCCGACGTGGCGGGCGTGCCCGGGCACCCACATATCCGTCCCATATTTAGGCTGGATATGAGGGGTGCCGGTCAGCCTGGAAGTTTGAGGTCTGTTTGAGGCGTCCGACTGGGTTGAATTTTTGTGACCGGTCAAAGACCGGACGGCCTGTTCGAGCGTTTGAAATGGGTACGAGGGGTCTAGTTATAGATGCTCTAACATCTTTGATCGTCTCGTTTTTTCTTGACATGCCATTCAAATTTGGATATGTTTTTTGGAATTTTAGACACATCTTTTATGAAAATCCACAAACAATAAAAAACATTTTTGAAACATTTAGATCCTTTTTTTCAATATAGGAACTTGAGAGCATGTAATGAACGAGATCATCAAATATTCCCCTTTGATCCCTGTCCTAGCGTGTTGGTTGATTAATATATAGAGTGGTAGGCAGCGTTGAAGGCCAAGGGGGGCGGTGACGAACTGAAGACACACGAGACATGAACTTGTGAGAACAAAGACAATCGGTGAGGAGGGGAGTAGTTCCCGAGCCTGAATAATGCCCCCACCATCCAAAGTTCATGGCTGGACGAAAGGCGGGCCTATGAGGCGATGACACGTGATCCTCGGTCTAATCTCGGCTCTCGCTCTGGAGGTGTCAGAGGCCTGGCGCGGGCCAAAGGACGGCCATGCTCGCGATAGCTTCGTCTCGAAGGCTGCCTACTCGCGTCGGGGTCCATCCAGCCATGCTGCCGCGGCATGCGTCGCATTTACTGGCTTTTCCATCTTTGAACCTCTGGCCGTAGCCTGTAGCCTGGCTCGTACTCGTAGGCATGTGTGTCCCCATGTTTGCCGGTTCATTCAAGCAACTGGGTGTGCGTATGCGCTTGTATGCATGTAGATGTAGGCATCTGTCCATGCCTGTCGATCGTGCAGACACCGGGCCAACAGTAATACGTGATGCGTGTGCAAGGTCGTGTTCGATGTGCTACCGCTCTACCCTATGGACTATCGAGAACAAGTTGCAGGGGCAAAAGATTTGCTGCTGATCGAGCTGTCCGTGCGAGGAGAGACCGACGAGTCATGTGCGAAACAAAAGAAACCGATTTATCATGACCGGACATTGTGATTGACCCGAGCGTCTACGGCTAACCTTTGACTCGAGATCGTTGGTCAGAGTCTACCAGTATGACGCCGGGCTACCCCGCCACCCCCCCCCCCCTCCCGTGCGGCGCCGCCCCGCCGCACCGGAGCTCCCCCGCCCCCTTTCTCCGGTCCTCTCCAACGCCATCTTCCCTATCGCCGTCGCCGTCGGGGGCTCGCAAGCAAAGCCTATGCACCGCAGCGGCGGCGCTTCTTCTCGGCCAGATCCGGTCGGGGGCGGCGGTCCTTGTCGGCCGGACATAAGGTAGTGACGTGGGGCGGCGGCGGCCAGTTTCGGCATGCAGGCGGTGGAGTACGGCGACGGGTCCTGCGGCGGTGGCTTGGGTGCCCGATCCGATCCCAGTTGGTCTTCGGCAGGCCGCACAAGATGCTGTCGTGTACCATTCATATTCCGTCAACGGCATGCTGCCACTGGGCTCGACCTGCAACACGAGGACGTCGGGGGCTCTGGCCCTGGGCGTGGCGGTGGTGGCCACCTCCTTCGTCGGAGGTGGTTGGCCTGAGGCTGGGCGGTTGGATCTCAAGATCCGTCATCTAGTCTTGGCTGCGAGTTGGGGAGACATAATTACCGGTGAAAACCGAGCTGTTAGCGGGTGATGACGGCATTTTGCGCCGTTACTTTGTTGAAGGCATCGTCGTGTAACTGTTGTCGATCCACTCGTGCTGCTTCAGGGGAAACCCTAGGATCTGGTCTTCCAGATCGGACGATGGTGGTATCGCGGTTCCGTTTCTCTCTTTGAAGCATCGTTTGTGGAGCAGCGCTGCAAGACAGAGGCAGGAGGTGGAGCGGCTTCGTCTTGCACGGAGCTTCGGTGGAGCTGCCAAGTCATGCCTGGTCGGCAGGTGATACGCTGTGTCATGCCTGGTTGGCAGGTGCTACGCACGACAGATCTTCCAGAGTCTTGGTGTCTGGACGGACAAGCGCAGGGTGGCGACGAGCCGGCCGCGGTGCGGGCGGGCTGGCTCGGGGAGGGGGGGGCAGGCGGGGAAAGGGGGCGCGGCGCGGGCGGGCGCGGCGACGAGCGGGCCGGCGCTGTGGGGCACAGCTGCCAGTGAGCCGAGCTGGACGGGCTGGCACGGCGGGGATGTGGCTCTGGGTCGCAAGTTCGGGGAGCGCCACGCGGAAGCAGTCGTCGGCGTGCTCGCACGGGCGCCATCACGGTGGGCGAGCTCGGAGCAGAGCACCCGGCGGTCTATCGTGGCGGCACCGTACATTGTGCACTGCTCGCACGCGGCCATGCCCAGCGAGTTCGCAGTGCACGGCGACTGGTACGCGTCGTCGCTACAGTCCGTGTCTGGCGGCGCCGCCGCGGTGGTCTACACCTACGACACCCTGCTCCACGGCAACTCGGCGCGGCTCACCCGCGCGGAGGCCTAGCCCGGTGTGCTACTTGTCAACTCGAAGGCGCGGTACGAGCTGCACACTGCCAGCAACGTCGGTAGCGGCGGCGTGCTGCGGGCGGCCGTGCCGCTGCAGGCGGGCACTGCTTTGGGCACGCGGGCGCGGCCGGAGCGCTGGCCGGCAAGTGCGGCGGACTGGAGCTGGCGAGCGCTGCTGTTGGCGCGAGCCGGACAGTTTGGGATGGGGTTGCTGCGTTGGGTGCATGCACGGGCCAACGATAGAAAACGGACACGGACATCCGTTTATCTACCCCAAACGGACAAAATCCGGACAAAATGGGAGTTCGTTTGGGGTCGTGCGCTGGAGTTGGCCTTACCTCTTGCTTTCTACCATTGCCGGCTTGGATCAAGACTGCGGTTGATTCATGTGTCTGCCTGTTTTGTTTGCATGGAGATTTTCGGCAAAATCGATAAATTTGACCTAGAGGCGTAACTAATTCACAAAGTGAACTGTAGGTAAAAGTTTTTCACTCACATAACCCTTTTGTGTGGCGCCCGACAGTCGGGTGCCACACTACACTGTGTAGCGCCTGACATAAGGGCGCTACACCTTTGGCCAGCGTGGCACCCCGGGGCCCACTCCTGGTTGTGTGGCGCCTAGCTGAAAGGAGCCACACTACATTGTGTGCCGCCTAGCTGAAAGGAGCTACACTACCTTATATTAAAACCGTTGTAACTTTTAATCCGTAAATCCGATGAAAACGTGTCTTATATGAAAGTTGTGTATTTTTCCGTGTTCTACGCAATGGTGGCATTTTCATCTATGTGAGGATCAATTTTCTTGATGAAAACTCTTGTGCAAAAGTGCATCATACTATAACTGGCCGAATTTGTTAAGGCTTACAAGCTCGGCATGATGATTGCCATTGACCTATAGCTCTTATGCATTTGCATCCTATATGAGTTTTTCACTACATAATGTGTACGTTCATGCCATGCCTATACTTGCCATGTTAATCATCTTTAACATGTTTATGTCTTGCATATAAGTGACTAACATGTTATAAATGAAATTCGGTTACATAAAGTCGCATTTTGTAGGATCCATAGTAAATAATCATTGGCATCATATGAATACGATATAATTATGAAGGTTGGAAAATTTTATATCTACTTTAAATCCATGTCATTTTCATACCCACTAAATATCTGCATCACTATGTTTTGAGACACTAAAGTATCTAAGGCAAGGTTCTGCGAGATTGACACTTGTTAATTTCACCAAGCCCCTGGATGTCAACAGAACTTTGCATTTTGTAAAGTGCATAGTAAATCAACCATGCTTCATATGGGATAACTTTATAATTGAATTTTGAGCATCTCCATGTCTACTTATAGGATGATTAACATGACAAGCATATGCATGGCGTGAATGTACACATTATGAAGTTCTGTTGACATCCAAGGACCTGGTGAAATTAACAAGTGTCAATATTGCAGAACATTGCCTTAGATACTTCAGTGTCTCAAAACATAGTGATGCAGATATTTAGTGGGTATGAAAATAACATGGATTTAAAGTAGACATAAAATTTTCCAACTTTCATAATTATATCATATTCATATGATGCCAGATTATTTACTATGGATCCTACAAAATGCAACTTTCTACAACAGAATTTCATTTATAACATGTTAGTCACTTAGATGCAAGACATGAACATGTTAAAGATGATTAACATGGCAAGCATAGGCATGGCGTGAACATACAAATTATGTAGTGCAAAACTCATGTAGGATACAAATGCATAAGATATATAGGTCAATGGCTATCATCATGCCGAGTTTGTAAGCCTTAACATATTCGGCTAGATATATTATGATGCATTTTTGCACAAGAGTGTTTATCAAGAAAATTGATCCTAACATAGATGAAAATGCCATCATTGCGTAGAACACGAAAAAATACACAACTTTCATATAAGATACGTTTTCATCGGATGCACGGATTAAAAGTTAAAACGGTTTTAATAAGGTAGTGTGGCTACTTTCAGCTAGGCGCCACACAACCAGGAGTGAGCCCCGAAATGCCACGCTGGCCAGAGGTGTAGCGCCACCACACAAAAGGGTCATGTGAGGGAAAAACTTTCACCTACAGTTCACTTTGTGAATTAACTGTGTCTTTATGTCAAATTTGTCGATTTGCGGAGATTTTCTGCAGACAGCCTGTTTTGGATACAATGAAGCAAAAGATTTGCTGCCGGTCCTCTGTGGGACTGGGATGATGAGTCATGTTGTGAGAGTATAAGAAGAAGAGAACTTGGGTACAGTATTGACAAAGGACTTTTCTTAGACTGGACATTGTCAAGACCTGACACGACTTCACGACGGAGCAGGGCGCAAGACTGCAACAAGACCTCTTCGGACGTGCGAAGGAAGGAGACGAGACCCGGGTGCCTCGCTGGGTCAACGGCAGCGGCGACGGTGGCGACTCCGGGTCGACGGAGAAAGACATTTGGCGTGCCGGTGTTGTTTGTCTTCCGCACTGTCCAGCATGCAAAGTGCAGATTGTTTGTCTTCCATAGGAAAGAGTATTTTACTTTGTTTGCTCACTTTAATCTGTGTCCGTGTCCGTTAGGCCTTTCCTGGTGCTTCACCGTGTACAGATCGTTAGGCCAACTCTAGCGCACGACCCCATCCCGTCCGGCCCTGTCCGTTTGGGGCAAAACGGACAAACCCCACGGCCCAGCACGCGGGGGCCTGGATCCATCTTGTCCGTTTTGTGTCCGGCCCGACCCATTTCTAGCGCAAACATGCGCCCGGTTTGGGACCAGGCGGACAACGAACGGACGTGTCTCTCGTCCGCACGGGGCCGTGTGGCAGGCGGCCACCTACCTCTCACCGCCCAAATTGACTGCGCACGCGCGGTCGGCCCCACCTGTCATCCGCCCAGGCGAGCGGTCGCCGTCCTTCTTAAATGGGAAGTCGTGGACCGGTCAGTCCATGCTCCCACTCCAGTCCTGCTGCCTCCTCAAAACCCGAAACCCAAACCCTAGTTGTCCCCTCCCCTTCCTCGAGCTCGCCGGTCGCCGGCAGCAATGGTGTGGTGGAGCACCCGCCGCCAGGGGGCGCACGACCACGAGGTTGGTTCGTCCTCCGGCCGCCGCCGCGCCGCCAGCTCACAGCCCACACCACCCCCACAGAGGGCCCCCGCACCGCCCGCATTCGACATCGCCCCTCCGGCCGCCCCGAGGCGCGTCCGGCAGTACGTCCACGCGGATGTTTGCCGGCGTTATTGGGAAACAGGGATGCCGCTCCCCTGGGCCGACGTTCACCTGCCCAATAACTGGCATCTGTCCGCGGATCGGGTGCCGATCCCGTTGAGCGGCCGTGCCCGCCGCGAGGAGATCCACCGCCGCCGCCGCCGCCTGCCTGACGACCTGTACAACGACCCCAGGTACGCCGTCGATTCCCCACTGTGGGACACTTGGTTCCAGGATGAGCACAACGTGCGGCGCGCGTCATACTTTGCTGGTCGCCCAGCTAGCCCGCGGCGGGCACGTCCAGAGCGCCGAGCGCGTGCTCCGAGCCCTCCCCAGGTGCGCGGGCGTACGCGGGTGCGCAGCATCACGCCGATGCCGTCGCCTTCGCCCTCTCCGTCCCCACCACCACCTCCTCCCATGACAGAGGAGGAGGAGGCCCGGTTCATTCAACGTGTCTTGGAAGACTCCATGAGCACGCACGATGAACGTCAATGGGGTGAGTCTGGACACCATGTTGGCCCTCTCTGCGGCCGGCGACGTGGCCGTACCGGAGCTGGAGATGATGGACGTCAAGGAGGAGGTGAAGGAGGAGGTGCTGGAGGAGCAGTCCGTCGCCGCGTTCCACCCGCGCCTGGTGGGCCAGCAGTGGAGCTGGTCGTGCACGGCCGCCGACATGGCCGACGCCGTGGGGGCCGGGTCTTGGTGCCCCACGCCGCCGCGATCACCGGAGCGCGAGCCGTCGCCACAGGGGAGGTGGTGCAGGCGCCTCCCACCTTCCCGAAACCACCGTCCCACCTCTGGACGCCGCCGCCCTACATCGACCTCACTGGCGACGAGGACGACAACGGCGGCGCGTGACGGCGACGGGCACGGCATCGACGGGCATGGCAGCAGCGCGCGGGCGGCGCTTGTCTTTTTTTTAGTTTTTATGTTAATTATGTTAAGCACGGTGGAGGCCGTGAAGACTATAATGTTTAATTATGTTTTAATCATTATGTTTGTGTATTATTTGAATTTTTTTGTCATTTATTTGAGTTTTGCTCTTTTTTATATCATGTCCACCCCGGACATGATTTGGGGATGCGGCCGCGCGTTGGGCGCAAGGACACGGCAACGGCCCGATCCGGACATGGGCTACCCCATTGCCGCCCCAAACGGACAAAAAGCAGGCCGAAGCAGACGTCCGTTTGGGGTCGTGCGCTGGAGTTGGCCTTAGGGTGCCACATAGACAAAAATAATAGAGGTAATATCATCAGAAGTCATAGAACTTGTGCCTGATGTTCAGTTTGATGCTAAAACTTTAGAAATACGGATTTATGGTCATTCAACTTGCATTCTCGTGCAAATACGGTGCTTCCTCTCGTATCTAGTTGTATGGCTTGCTCACATGGCACGTCAGCCTGGCGGAAGCCCACCTGTCAGTGGCTAAAGTACACACGACATTGGGTGACTCTAGCATGCCGGACTTTTGTCAAAAACCCATTGCAATTTATTTAATTATGCGCAAAATGCCTCAAATATAATGAGAAAAATGGGACTATGAGGTTCAAACCCATGACCCGTTACTAAAACAGGTAGCCGTACAACCAACAGACCAGCACCGATTCACGTTGAACATCTAGAACTAAACTTTATTTCATGACACATAAAAAGCCGATAAATAGGTCCATATGTCTAATGGGTAATTTAACGGTGGGGCCACTACTCAGTGGGATACTAACAACGGGTTAGGCTAAATAGGTAATTGGACTAATCTACATAGGGCCCATCCATCAGTGTGTCATCGAAGTTCGGGCGCATGGATAAATTTGCAAAAAAATAGGAGAACGACGGAACAGCTAGTGCAATACGTAGTATGTAGGATTTTTTTTGCATGCTTTGTATGGATGTAGGGGTTCAAATATGAGAGACTCGGATGCAGAGTTGCAAATTTTTTAGGGGTGTCCGGTCACTGTCTGCAAACGCTCCCGGATGCGTCCGCGGGCGTATAGGCCCCCGGATTTGTTAAGTCCGATTTTAGATGCTCTTAGTGCACGATCTAACCACAACACCAACTACTCCCTCCGCAAAGTAATATAAGACGTTTT
This sequence comes from Elymus sibiricus, assembly GCA_039707655.1. NCBI lineage: Eukaryota > Viridiplantae > Streptophyta > Magnoliopsida > Poales > Poaceae > Elymus > Elymus sibiricus. The sequence continues at coordinate 96,664,503 of CM077675.1, read as the reverse complement.
AGATCACTAACTTTACAGAGGTAGTACCTGTTAGTGGCTAAAATGAGAACCACTGAATTTTATAATCTTGCCATGACAACTACTCGCATTTCTGTTTTTTTTTCTTTTAGACCGAATTTCTGATAACTTATTTAAACTGTTTGTCAAACTAAATATATTTTGACGTTAAAAAAATTGAATTCAAAATGCATTTGAAAAATTTAGGCAAAAAACTGGGATTTTTTAAACCCGGATTTTCCAGCATATTTTGACGCGTTTTCATATGATTTTTTTTGGCAAAAAAGGCAAGATTTTCCGAAAACCCGAGAAAATAATAATCTAGAAAAAATCTACTTACAATATAAAATGGGAAATACTTTAGTTCCACCGCCTGATTACTCATGCACATCAGCTGCCTCGCGCGGTCGACGTGTGTCCCGCGGACCCCACACCACCGCGTCCTCTTCCTCCCGCAGCCTTATCTTCAACGAAGTCCAATTTTCTTCCACCCGCCCTATCCTCTCTCATGCTCACACAAATCTGCCATCGCCACCACCTATCTCGCGGCGTCAGCCTCCTCTTCTGCAGTACCGCACCACGTTCGCCGTCTAATTTCATCAGGTCCACCACTACGGGCGGCCAGCCCCTTGCAGCACCGCCACTGGTCACGGAAGCGCCGGTCTACCGCGGACCATCCTGCTTCAACGCCGCACCGCCGTCGGGGCGTGGCAGCGACGTCCATCTATTGCAACGCAGATCGCCACCGTTGGTCCGTGGCAGCGGTGTCTGCGGCAAACTGCGGTCTGCAGCAGACCATCTTCTGCAACGCACATTGCCACCGTCGGCCTGTCGTAGACCACCTGCTTCAACGGCGTCCGCGGCGAACTGCCGGTCTGCTGCGGACCACCTGCTTCAGAGTTTTCTGCAACATGACCTTTGTTGTAAAAGTTTCTTCCGCAACAGTATCTATGTTGCAAAAAGACGAAGAAAAAAATATTCTGCAACCCGACCTATGTTGCAAAAGTTTTCTGCAACATGACCCTTGTTGCAAAAGTTTCTTCCGCAAGAGTACCTATGTTGCAAAAAGACGAAGAACAAAAATTCTGCAACCTGACCTATGTTGCAAAAGTTTTCTGCAACATGACCTTTGTTGCAAAATTTTGTTCCGCAAGAGTACCTATGTTGCAAAAAGACGAAGAAAAAAATTATGTAATCTGACCTATGTTGCAAAAGTTTTCTGCAACATAACCTTTGTTGCAAAAGTTTTTGCGACACGACCTCTGATGCAAATGTTTCCGCAACATTACATTTGTTGCAAAAGTGAAGAACGTCGTTCGGCCGCTCGATGACACAGGATCGGACGGCTCGCGACCCGGCTGATCTCGTAGCAGCCCCCATATAAAATCAAGTGTATCTCTAAAGTTGCATGAGCATGTATTTGCTTTAGTGGTTCCCTAGACGTGCCTTGTATATGACATCAGGAATTCGAATCCCCCAAAGCCCTGTTTTATTCTCTTTCTGCAAAAAATTGCATGGACCTGTGTTGTTATTGAAGGGCTTTCCCAACACGCTCTTTTTATTTTCATTTCTCCAAATAAATTGCGTGGGCCCGTGTTATTGAGGGGCTTCTATTTAGTTAAATACAGAGGGGTGATTATGCAAAAAAATGTGCACATGGCATTGAGCAGTTCCAGTCATTGACGGTGGGCCATAGCCACATTGGTGTGCCATATAAGCGTGGGATACGTCTAAATACGAGCGAAGTGACTGTATTTGCACAAAAACACAAGTTGAATGACCATAAATTCGTATTTTTAAAGTTTTAGTACCAAACTGAACGTCGAGCGTAAGTTTTATGACTTCTGGTGATATTACCTCAAAATAATAATGTGAAAAAACAATTAAAAAGAAGAGAGAGCATTATGATGACCCTAGAAAGAAACAATGCTAAGAACGTGGATCTATGCAAAATGCCTACTCCCTTCATCCATATGTATAGGGTCTAATGCGTTTTTCGAGATTGCCTTTGACTATTGACGAGTGTAATAGTATATGAGATGTATAATGTGAAAATTATATCATTGAAAGCTCCTTTCACGTACGAATTTGACGGTATGCTTTGTGTAACTCACATGTCATATATTATTGCTCAAATTTGTGGTCAAAATTAGCCTCGAAAACCAATGTATGAAGGAGTTTAGTTGTTAAACAATAAAATAAATCAAGCTTAGCTACAAAACCTAAGCATCCATGCATTATGGACATTAGTTGCTAAGACATTTAATGCACTTAGCACCTCACTTAAGCACCAATGCATTGGAAGAGGTCTTAGATGGTCAATGTTAGCACTGAAGTGAGCCGAGGACGTGTTGCCATCATCGTTCCCCCCTCATCAAAATTGGGCAAAATTTATAATGGTATACATTCAAAAAATCATCGTGCTAAGGTCCCATAGACCCTACGCACCAGAACTGCATCCGTCGTCGATGAAAAAAAATATAGATCAAAAGGATCCAATCTATAAACACACGAACGAAGACTGGATTCAAACAAACCCACTCAAAACCAACACTGAATCCCGTGAGATCTGTCGAAGACACATCTCCACAAGCCCTTCGTTGAGGCTAGATGCATCACCAAAACAAGGGTACGCGAGGAGAACCGTATTCCATTTTTAGGGAACCATCACCGTCTCGTTTTTCTGGATAGGACACAAATCCTAAACAATCTCACAAAAACACCAAAAATGTAGCGAGATTCCTCCCAACAAAGGCTAGGGTCCATCACACCTCCATGGCCCTAGGGCCGCCAGAGAAGAGGTGGACCGACAACGGCGCCGACATGAGACAGTGGAACCCTAAGGCCTGCATAGGGTAGAAAAAACAAAAATAAGATGACATGTATCTCAAATTGTATGAATAATAATAGAAAAAAATACGTTGTTCAGTTTACATCATAGGATTTTTAACGAGTCTATGCTAATGTTTGTTTTCCTATGAAATATGAAGGATAAGAAGAATTCCTCCATAGGAATAAAACTCTATTCCTACAAACAAATGATCTTAAAAGTAATTTTCTCTATAGAAATCCTATCCTATAGAATTTTTTCAAAGTTTCTCCATACCAAAGAAGGCCTAAGTTTTTTTTCTTAGAGAGGAGGCGGTGGCTGCGTTCAATCATAGAATGTTCGGAACCATGGTACGACTACTTTCTTCATGTTCCTTTTGACTTTAACCGCATAATTGGACTGTGGCAAGTGTGTGAGGGCTCCATTGATTTAAATGAATATCATAGTGAATTTTGAGAATTTGGGTCCTTAGAAATTTTTATATGTTTGATTCATATGATTGGAATTCTTAGGACATATGGAGGGATTGATGATAACATTCTATTCTAAGTCTGACACGTAATTTATAGATGACAATTATATATGATATGCAACGAGCTATCACTTCCTATTATCTCTAGTAACTAGATATTTGTTAATATATAGTGGAAACTACAGTTGTTAAGAGATCATCTTTTAACTAAGAAAAATATCCCGATTTCTCTTTTCACCACTTCATCATTTATCCTATGTGGCCTCATAAGAGGATCTACAACCCGATTCCTCAAAACCCCACTATACAAATGGGCAAACTGCCTGGCCACGAAACTGCCACCGAACCGGACACCCTATACCCAGCCAAAACATCTGGGCTATCAACACCCCTCAAACTTAGCCCATATGCAGGGAGGGGACCATCCCATGTTGGAAATATGCCCTAGAGGCAATAATAAATTGGTTATTATTATATTTCCTTGTTCATGATAATCGTTTATTATCCATGCTATAATTGTATTGATTGGAAACTCAAATACATGTGTGGGTACATAGACAACACTGTGTCCCTAGTAAGCCTCTAGTTGACTAGCTCGTTGATCAAAGATGGTTAAGGTTTCCTAGCCATTGACATGAGATGTCATTTGATAACGGGATCACATCATTAGGAGAATGATGTGATGGACAAGACCCAAACTACGAACGTAGCATATGATCGTGTCAGTTTATTGCTATTGTTTTCTGCATGTCAAGTATCTGTTCCTATGACCATGAGATCATGCAACTCCCTGACATCGGAGGAATACCTTGTGTGTATCAAACGTCGCAACGTAACTGGGTGACTATAAAGGTGCTCTACAGGTATCTCCGAGGGTGTCTGTTGGGTTGGCATGGATCAAGACTGGGATTTGTTACTCCGTATGACGGAGAGGTATCTCAGGGCCCACTCGGTAATACAACATCACAATGAGCCTTGCAAGCAATGTGACTAAAGTGTTAGCCACGAGATCTTGTATTACGGAACGAGTAAAGAGACTTGCCGGTAACGAGATTGAACTAGGTATAGAGATACCGACGATCGAATCTCGGGCAAGTAACATACCGAAGAACAAAGGGAACAGCATACGGGATTAACTGAATCCTTGACATAGAGGTTCGACCGATAAAGATCTTCGTAGAATATGTAGGAGCCAATATGGGCATCCAGGTCCCGCTATTGGTTATTGGCCGTAGAGGTGTCTCGGTCATGTCTACATAGTTCTCGAACCCGCAGGGTCTACACACTTAACGTTTGGTGACGATTAGTATAATTGAGTTATTATGTTGGTGACCGAAAGTTGTTCGGAGTCCCGGATAAGATCCCGGACATGACGAGGATCTCCGGAATAGTCCGGAGGTAAAGATTGATATATGTGATAATAGTGTTTTGATCTCCGGAAGAGTTCCGAAGTTCACCGGAAGGGGTTCCGGATGTTTACCGAAGTGTTCGGGTGCAGCAACACTTTATATGAGCCAAAGGGATAAAGCCCACAAGGTATTGGAAAGTGCAAAAGTAGTTTTGCTGCCGCGTAAGCGGTACTACCGCTTGGTGAAGCGGTACTACCGCCCGAGCGGTACTACCGCTTGTGTGAAGCGGTACTACCGCCCAAGCGGTACTACCGCTTGTGTGAAGCGGTACTACCGCTTGTGCGCGGCTGTGCACGGTTCGGCCGGGATCCGAGTTGGACTCTTTCCCTGCGGGCCAAACCGACCTTGTGCGGGCAAAACCGACCTAGAGGAGGCTTTTACTCCAAGTTTAGACCCCAAGGCTCAACATATAAATAGAGGGGCAGGGCTAGCACACGGGACACATCAGGATTTCCCAAGCCGTGTGCCGGCAACCCTAGCCCTCTAGTTCTTCCGTCATAATCTCCGTAGCGCTTGGCGAAGCCCTGCAGAGATTGTTCCTCACCACCATCACCACGCCGTCGTGCTGCTGGAACTCAACCACTACTTCACCATCGCTCGCTGGATCGAGGAGGTGAAGGCGTCATCAAGCCGTACGTGTGTTGAACGCGGAGGTGCCGTCCGTTCGGCGCTAGTTCGTGATCGGATCGAGGGACGACTTGCGATTTGGATCGCGGAGACGTTCGACTACATCAACCGCGTTTCTTAAACGCTTCCGCTTAGCGATCTACAAGGGTATGTAGATTCACTCTCCCTCTCGTAGATGCTCATCACCATGGATAGATCTTGTGTGTGCGTAGGAAAATTTTTGTTTCCCATGCAACGTTCCCCAACATCCCAACCCACTCGAAATCGGACTGGCGGGAGGGGCTCATCCCAACCCACTCGAAATCGTCCTCAACCTAACTCGACCTGCCCGCTTCCTCTCTTCTCTTCTGCATTTCCCACAACGTCGTCGTCGCCACAACCTAGCGTCGCCACCAAAGGCCCCAACCCACAACACCATCGTTCGTACCGCCATAGGAGGCCTCCTCGGTTGTACAACTTGTCTGAACATATTGATGTCTACTACCACAACTTTATTCTTGTAGACTCGTGTTGGGCCTCTAAGCGCAGAGTTTTGTAGGATAGTAACAATCTTTCCTCAAGTGGATGACCTAAGGTTTATCAATCTGTGGGAGGTGTAGGATGAAGATGGCCTCTCTCAAACAACCTTGCAATCAAATACAAATAAATCTCTTGTGTCCCCAACACACCCAATACAATGGAAAATTATATAGGTGCACTAGTTCGGTGAAGAGATGGTGATACAGGTGTGGTATGGATAGTAGAAATAGGTTTTTGTAATCTGATTAAATAAAAACAGCAAGGTAGCAAGTAACAAATGTGTGTAAAAACGGTGTTGCAATGCTTGAAACAAAGCATAGGGTTCATACTTTCACTAGTGCAATATCTCAACGGTGGTAACATAATTGAATCATATAACCATCCCTCAACGTGCGATAAAGAATCACTCCAAAGTTCTTATCAACTGGAGAACATAAGAAGAAATTGGCGTAGATAGAAAACCACCTCAAAGTTATCCTTTCCGATCAATCTATTGAGCCATCCAAGTGTCACAAACACCCCTAGAGTTCGTACTAGAATAACACCTATGATACGCATCAATCAACCCTAATGTCACCTAGATACTCCAATGTCACCTCAAGTATCTGTGGGTTAATTATTCGACATGCATCAAACAATTTCAGATTCATCATATTCAATCCAAGACAAAGAACTTCAAAGAGTACCTCAAGATTTCTATCGGAGAGTAGGACAAGAACGTGTATCAGCCCATATGCATAGCCCAATGTCATCGCGAGAATCCACAGGTTGATTACCAAAACATATATCAACTGAATCAATAGAATACCTCATTGTCACCACGGGTATCCACATGCAATGCATATATCAAGTGCTCGCAAATCCAAAGTATTCAATCCAACATAACGAAAACTCAAAGGGAAAAGACTCAATTCATCTCATCAAGATAGAGAGGGAAGAACACCATATGATCCAACTATATTAATAAAGCTCGTGATACATCAATATCGTGCCATCTCAACAAGAGGAGAGAGAGAGAGAGAGATCAAACGCATAGCTACTGGTACATACCCTCAACCCCGAGGGTGAACCACTCTCTCCTCGTCATGGAGACCGCCGGGATGATGAAGATGGCCTCCAGTGATGATTTCCCCCTTTGGCAGGACGCCGGAAAAGGGCTTCGGGTGAGGTTTCTTTGATACAGAGAGTTGTTGCGGCGGAGCGGAAGTTCTAGGTTAACTTTCGGGGATTTCTAAATATATACGAATTTTTGGCGTTGGAATAACGCGAAGAGGAGCCACAGGGGGCCCACAAGGTACCTGGGCGCGACCTCCCCCCCCCCCCGGGCGCGCCGAGGTGCCTTGTGGGCCCCCTGTGGGGCTTTTGGTACTCCCTCGAAGCTTTCCGGGTCCCTTTCCTTCCAGAAAAAATCGTCAAAAAGTTTCATTGAATTTCGAGAACTTTCATTTTCTGCACAAAAACAACACATACGGTAATTCTGCCGAAAACATCGTTAGTCCGGGTTAGTTCATATTAAATCATATAAAGTGCATCAAAACCATATAAAAATATTATAAACATGAGTAAATATGGCATGAATACTTCATAAATTATCGATGCGTTGGAGACGTATCACACCCGTCGCCCTCTATGTGTTCGACGAATTATCCAAGCAGTTGCGTTTTGTTCTTTCGCTCATTTGTAGGCAAACGATAGACTCATCGGGTGATGACTATCGAAACAAGGACCTTGATGAATTCATATAGAAAGAGTTCGTTGATTCATTCGATTCAGACGACGAAAAATCCTAAAATGATGATGATGAGCATCTAAGGAGAAATGGATATATTACCACTTAGAACACGAGCTATGAAAATAAACAAGCAAATTGTGATTGATTACAACACTCGCAGATAGTTGAAAACTATTCTAGAGATAAAATGGAGTGTTGAGGTAGGCAAAGGGATAACTTAGTCCCCAGTACCCGCAGTTAACTCAAAGTAAGAGATTTCGATAGTGGTTAAAATGATGATGATGATGATGATGATGATAATGTGGCGGATGCATGTACCAAAAAATGATGTGGCACATTTGTTGAGGTGAACATGCTCGATGTTGAGATAAATAGAGTTAGTGGTAATCACTCTTTTAGGTATATAAGATATAGGATTCCCAAAATTGCATTGTACATTTACAAATTTGAACTATACTGAATCAGTTTTATGCTTACCTTGATTAAAAGAACATTGGATCACCTACTTAATAGATAATCATCTCGGCATAAGAAATTGCTCATGTGCCTGTAGGTATTGCTGATTAGCGGGTATAGATGTACCTGCATAATGAGCCGGTTGTTCATCCAGACATGTGATGCATGCTCTATCTTTTACACGGTCATGCGAAATAACGTGTGGATATGGATGACATAAAGAGGAAAAGGGTGAACTATTGGTTCATGATCCTTAAAATTTCATGTAGTGGCATTTACTTGGTGTCGATCTCTCTTGGATAATAGGAAAAATATGGTTCAATTTTCTTGTGTACTTTTGCCTATCCTATTCAGGGTGGTTTATTGGTTCTCAAAGGATGTCATGTTTTAACATTACTTCTAGGCTTCATCCTATTGTTGTCCAATGTGATTATGTTGGTTCCAAGCTTCTCATAAAAATCTGGATAAAAGGACGTAATTCCAGTTAGATCTGTAACTTCTTAATTCCATGATGTTGGAGATATATGGTATACCACTTATCGCCCCCCAAGTGGTCGAGTGAAGGTTTCTCATGCAAACCGGCAGTGGCATGATATCTATTTAATTGTTGCTTCAATTAGGCAAAGGTATTGATTTTTTAATACCATGTTTCCTTTTAATGTGTTATAGCAGTTTTGTAAAATGTTGAATCGATCTTTTTATTGTTCCATTGTCTTGCATCTAGAAAATAGGGATAAATTTGACAATATGCATGTCTTCTCTGGGTGTGTACTTCTTTCTTTTCCTATTTTTTGCAATGTGGAACCTGGCGTTGGGGTGCGGGTCCACGGGTGACGTTTTGTGGTCGGTTTGTTTGTACATTGCTTCTATGTTTGTTCATGGGCTAGGGTTTTGCTGCTCTCGGCTCCGATGGAAGGGTTTTCGTTGCTAGCATTGCCCTTTCCCCCTTCCCGGCAACACCACTCTTCGATCATCACACTAGATCAATCCGAGAAGAATGATTAGGGTCATATTCGATCATTTCCACAATGCTAATAGACGAAGTGCTTTGTTTGAGGTCATTTTTTCACAGCAAACACTTCGATCCACCCCGTCGGTGAAAAAAAAAAGTATGCCCGAAAGATTCCATCCTGCTAACTTTCCCGTACTCAAAGTGAAATGTCTAAGTGTTCTCACCTTTAGGCTTTGTCTCGTTCTATCTCGCGCCATGACTCGATGAAATCTTTACTTTGATGAAAGTTCCTCCTACTCCTCCTCCTTATCCTGCTCACTAAAAAGTTGGTTAGTTTACTCTCTTTGACAAAGTTAGAAAGAAGAAAAAGAACCTCTGCTTCTCCTCCGACCTCCGGCACCGTCGAGACGGAAGCGACCAAAGCGCAACGCGATGCCTTCCTCCCGCCCCTCCTCCCCCTCGCCCCACGTCGTCGTCATCAGCGACGGCGACAACGACGCCGCCGCCGTCGCCGCGCTCTCGGGGCCCGCCGCCGAGCGCATCACATCGTCCCTGGTCACCCAGGCCGACGTCGACGCCCTCTGCAGGAACCACGGCGTTCTGACGGACTTCGTCCCGCGCCCCGCCGGCGACCTGCGCGCGTGCAGCGCGCCGCCGCCGGGGGCCGTCTGCGTGTACGCCCACGCGCTGGAGTCCGGGGTGCGATTCCCGCTGCACGCCTTCTTCCGCGACGTGCTCACCCACTTCGGCCTCGCGCCGGGGCAGCTCACGCCCAACGGGTGGCGCGTCTTGGTCGGTTTCGTCGCGCTCTGCCACGAGGCCGGCGTGCGGCCGTCGGTGCCGCTGTTCCGGCACTTCTTCAAGTTGCTCACCGTCACCAGGAAGGGCGGCTGGTACTGGTTCGGCTGCAGGGCAGAGGCCGGAGTGCTCTTCGCTGGCATGAAATATGCCAAATCTGACCGAGAGTGGAAAGGGGGTTTCTTCTTCCTGACGTCGCCGGAGCCATGGCAGTGCCCCGTGCTCTGGGGCGAGCCGCCGTCCAAGGGCTTTCCCCCGGTGCTAACAAGCCAGGAGAAGCAGTCGGCGAAGCAACTGGTAGAAGTACACGGCGTCACGCTCGATCTCCGGGCTTACCTTCGTAAGGCAAATCTTGCTGCCGCCTTCTCCTCCAACCTCGCCGGCGCATCACCTCTGCCTTCTCCTCGTTCTGCTGTTCACAAAGGTTAGCGTTCTACTCCCCATTCCTCTTGTCCAATCAGCACATGCTCCCGGCGAAAGGTATTTCATTGCTGTGGTTCGTGCTGTAGGGATGGATCCACTTGCCCGCGACATGACTGATAGTATGCCAGTGGAGAAGACGGCGGCGCCGGCGGCAGGGACGGAGGAGCTGAAAAGCGAGTCGCACGGCGACACATTTCCGATGTCCGGAAAGAAGAGGAGACGGGAGGAGGTGGCTGCAACAGAGGGGCTTGACTGCGCCGCCCCGCCGAGCTTTGACCCGCGGTCACCGCACCCGCCCGTACCCGACACAGACGACGGCGACAGCGCCGACTGGAAGGCCGCGCGGAAGGTTCTAGAGGGCATCGTCACGCCGTCGCGGGAGCGCCACTTCGCCGCGTCGAAGCCCTCCGACATCGTGGCGTCGAGCTTCATAGCAATGCTCCAGGTACATTTCCAAACAAATCGTTCATCCGTAGGTGTATTTCCAAACAAGATTCACCTTGTTTGTGTGTGCCGTTCGGCGGCGACAATGGTGTGCGCAGGCCGCGAACTGCGTGTCCTTTTCCTCGGGCTACGCGCTGGAGCTGGAGGAGAAGCTGGTGGCGCTGGAGCGGGACAACCTGGCGCTGTGGGAGCAGCTGGAGAAGGAGAAGGCTGCGAGGCAGGCTGCGGAGGCGGAGCTGGAGGAGGCGAAGCGGGCAGCTGAGGCGGAGCTGGAGAGCGCCAAGGCGACGGCGGTGCAGCAGTTCCTGGGTTCCGAGGAGTACACGCGGCGGGTGGCGGAGCAAGCGCTGCCGGCGTACTTGCGCGGCTTTGAGGAAATGAAGCGCGTCGTGCTCCGGCACTACCCGCACCTCGACGCCGGCAAGCTGGAGCTGCCGATTGATTAGCTCGGTCTGATTAGTCTCTTGGAGTCATGTTTGTTGATCTTTTGTAGCAGTACATGGGGAAACTGCTCATGGTTCAGATGAAAACTCACCTTTCACGATTTTGTCCAGTGTGAAGATCATTGACAAAGGTTCTCGTATCACGATTTAGCAAATGCCAAAGTGAGTGGTTTGATCATCTCAAATCCAAAATATCCTACTATTGTAGTTAAAAAAAATTAGGAAAATATAAAATATGCTTGGGTCTACACCGAAGATTTTTTTAGGAGTATTTTTTCTCTACTTTTCCAGCTAATTAAACAATCCTTAACCTCATTAATTTTGAGATAAACCCTATAAACACGAAAACCCACCTTTTCGGTTCATAGGACTTATCTCAAAAAAAATGTTTTAAGTTTTATAAGTCTTAATTTTATTACTCTCCGTCATAGGTTCAGATTTCAAAATACATTAAATCTGCATGCAAGGATCACCAATGCATGTAAAAGGATTTGGTCATTTATTGGTCGTGCATGCATGCATTGTAATTAATTTATTGGTAAACACATTTTTTGGCGGAAAACAAATGCATTAATGAATTAAATTTAAATTACAAAAAATATTTCATCACTCTGCTCATCATCTATCTTGGTTGGTGGGATGTTTGAGTTGTGCTTAAGCCAGAAAGGAGACCTTGGCGAACAACTTGGCAGTCAGGTGAATGAGACTGGTTGAGCGGAATTCCAAAAGGGCGGCCGCTTCCGGAGACTTGGGAAGGAGTTGATGAAAGCCTCGTTCAACTTGTGGAAATCGCGACCGTTAAGTGCATAGAGCTTGCTGAAGGCCTCCGTGATGTCGCCCTTGATCATGTCCCTAGAAGCGCATAGGAATTTGGCCGTGAAGCCGTCTGGATTGGGAGCTTTGCCCTTGGGCAGGGCGCAGATCGCATGCCAAACCTCAGCCTCGGTGAAAGGTAGCTTGAGGGCGGAGAGCACAAAAAGGCGTTGATCGATCGCGTCGAGGGCGATGGTGGTAGATCGGGAGTCTGCCGTCCTCAGCAACCGTGAGCAGTGGGAGAACGCGGTCTTGGCCATGCCATCCGGGTCAGTAACAATGGAATCATCGATGCGCATCTCGAGGATTCGATTCCTCTGCTTGTGATGTGCGGCGCGCAAACGTAGGAAAGTCGCGTTCGTGTCGCCGGCGCGCAATCAAGCTAGGCGTGTGCGCTGCCGCGCGATGGATCGATCCGTTGCATGGCAATCCCTACTCACTTGCATCGATATCGATTGATGGGCATCTCCATAGCCCATTAATTTGCCTAGTTGATGTGAGACTATCTCCTTCTTTTTGTCTTCTCCACAAACCTCCACCATATTCTATTCCACCTATAGTGCTATATCCATGGCTCACGCTCATGTATTGCGTGAATGTTGAAAAAGTTTGAGAATACTAAAGTATGAAACAATTGCTTGGCTAAAACCGGGGTTGTGCATGATTTAATACTTTGTGTGGTGAAGATGGAGCATAGCCAGACTATATGATTTTGTAGGGATAACTTTCTTTTAGCCATGATATTTTGAAAAGACATGATTGCTTTATTAGTATGCTTGAAGTATTATTGTCTTAATGTTAAATGATAGACTATTGCTTTGAATCACTCGTGTCTTAATATTCATGCCATGATTAGATTATATATATGATCAAGATTATGCTAGGTAGCATTCCACATCAAAAATTATCTTTTTTATCATTTACCCACTCGAGGACGAGCAGAAATTAAGCTTGGGGATGCTGATACGTCTCCGTCGTATCTATAATTTTTGATTGTTTCATGCCAATATTCTACAACTTTCATATACTTTTGAAAATTTTTTATACTATTTTTGGGACTAACATATTGATCCAGTGCCAGTGCCAGTTCCTGTATGTTGCATGTTTTTTGTTTCGCAGAATATCCATACCAAACGAAGTCCAAACGCGATAAAAACTTACGGAGATTTTTTTTGGAATATATGTGATTTTTGGGAAAAAGAATCAACGCGAGACGATGTCCGAGGAGCCCACAAGCCATAGGGGCGCGCCCCAGGGGTAGGGCGCGCCCTGGACCCTTGTGGTCACCCCGTAAGGCGGTTGGTGCCCTTCTTTCGCCGCAAGAAAGCTAATATCCGGATAAAAATCGTGTTAAAATTTCAGCCCAATCGGAGTTACGGATCTCCGGGAATTTAAGAAACGGCGAAAGGCCAGAATCTGGAACGCAGAAACAGAAAGAAACAGAGAGAGAGAGATCCAATCTCGGAGGGGCTTCCGCCCCTCCGCCGCCATCGAGGCCAAGGACCAGAGGGGAAACCCTCCTCCCATCTAGGGGGGAGGTCAAGGAAGAAGAAGAAGGAGGGGGGCTCTCTCCCCCTCTCTCCCGGTGGCGCCGGAACGCCGCCGGGGCAATCATCGTGTGACGGCGATCTACTCCAACAACTCCGTCATCTTCACCAACACCTCCATCACCTTCCCCCATCTATCTACAGCGGTCCACTCTCCCGCAACCCGCTGTACCCTCTACTTGAACATGGTGCTTTATGCTTCATATTATTATCCAATGATGTGTTGTCATCCTATGATGTCTGAGTAGATTTTTGTTGTCCTATCAGTGATTGGTGAATTGCTATGATTGGTTTAATTTGCTTGTGGTTATGTTGCTGTCCTTTGGTGCCCATCATATGAGCGCGCGCGTGGATCACACCATAGGGTTAGTTGTATGTTGATAGGACTATGTATTGGAGGGCAAGGGTGGTAGCAGCTTCAGCCTAGCATAGAAATTGATGCATACGGGATTGAAGGGGGACCAATATATCTTAATGCTATGGTTGGGTTTTACCTTAATGAACGTTAGTAGTTGCGAATGCTTGCTAATAGTTCCAATCATAAGTGCATAGAATTCCAAGTAAGGGATGACATGCTAGCAGTGGCCTCTCCCACATAAAACTTGCTATCGGTCTAGTAACGTAGTCAATTGCTTAGGGACAATTCCGTAACTCCTACCACGACTTTTCCACACTCGTTAAACTAACTTAATTGTTACTTTATCTAAACAGCCCCTAGTTTTTATTTACGTGTTCTTTTTTATCTTGCAAACCTATCCCACAACACCTACAAAGTATTTCTAGTTTCATACTTGTTCTAGGTAAAACGAACGTTAAGCGTGCGTAGAGTTGTATCGGTGGTCGATAGAACTTGAGGGAATATTTGTTCTACCTTTAGCTCCTTGTTGGGTTCGACACTCTTACTTATCGAAAGAGGCTACAACTGATCCCCTATACTTGTGGGTTATCAAGTCCTCATCGGGCGGGGAGGCGTGCCCGGCATCGGCCACCGTCTGGCGGAACCCGTCGATCGAAGGCCAAAAACGCGTTCGAAGTGGAATCGCCTGGGCCCCGAAGAGGTGCAGTCCACGAGCAAGGGGGCGTGGTATGAAGCGGCAGAAGATAGGCAACGCGTAAAGCAATGCGTGTGAAGAACCTCCTAGCTCGGAGAAGTAAGGACACGATCAATGTGCACAAGCATGGATGTGTCACACTGGCTGGACCAGGTGTACTGTCTGCCATGGAGGTAGAGGTCACGGAGCTCCTCGTCGGCAAATATTCTAGATATTGAATCTTTCTGTATAAACTCGGCAAAATTTCGTAAAGATTGATGTTTTCAAAGCTTTACATTAGAGCAACCCCAATGGGAGGACCCATTTCGTCCGCCCATGTCCGTTTGGGTCCGCGCGGACAAAAACGATGGCCCAACGCAGAGACTCATTCCCATTTTGCGTCCGTTTTGTGTCCTCGCGGACCCATTTCTGGCTCAAATTTGGGTGACATTTGGGTCGCAGGCGGACACAAAGCGAACGTTTTCTGTGTCTGCGTCGTCCGCCTATGTCCACGCAGACCCACTTGTCACTCACCCACCCACCCACCTCATTTAATTCGCTGGCCCACCCCCACCGACCTCTTTCCCATTGGGTGCACCGGCTAACCCATTTAAAAAAGCGGACACGAACACGCGGACGGACGACCCAAACGGACAAAAAACGGACAAAACGCGCGTGCGTTTGGGTCTCCCAGTTGGAGTTGCTCTTACGGGACGCATGAGTACATGGGAAAAACCAACCTCACCCGTGGGCCGTGGCTGATGCGTACAGTCCGGGATGTGAGCAGTACACCTTTGGCTGCTGCTGCATGAGACTTTGCTAGAGGTAGCTCCTGAGACGGAGCTGCGTCTGAAAGATGGCCACGGTAGACAATGCTCCGGGAGTGTCCATGTACTCGGTGCTGACTGGGAGTGTCAGAGCGGCCCCTGCCTCGAGTCAGAGTACACCATTGCTCGCTAGCTTCGACTTGAAGGCACGTCCGTCCATCCACCCAGCAGCGCCATGCGTCGCGTTTACTTGCACTTCCCTGATCCAGACTCCGGCGGTAGACCTTAGCCAGCCCGTGCTCGTGTGTTTGTATGTGCACGTCGTCCACACCAGCTGACGAGGAGAGCCATTGTGTGTGTGTGCGTGATGTATATGATGGAGATAATTGCATCTATAGTCCTCGTAGTCGCTGGCGACGTCCTACTTGGTCCTGGAACTTGCGTATTGCTCCGATACGATCCCGGTACATTAAAATATGTAATCAATACGGTCTCTGAGGTTGAAACAACAGTCCTAACTATACACGTTGCATACGTATCGCGTATTGTCCTGTATGACACGTCAGCACGGGCCACGAGCCCATATGTCAATGGAGCGAGAAATAACAAAAAGAAAAAACCAACGCCCGCGTCCACCGGCCCAAACTTGCGCTTGCAGCCCAGCAGACTAAAGGACTTCTTCTGTTAAAAAATGGGAATGCAGTTTTTATTATACGTACGTTTTTGTCTTTAAAAAAAATCATCAATTCATAAAGTGAAGATGAGTTTTTTTTAAAACGTCCATCGATTCAAAAAAAGGTTCAAGATTCAAAAATAAAGATTCGTGTATACAAATAATGTCCACGAATTTAAAAAAAATGTACGTCACAAACAAAAAATGTTTATGAATTCAATTTTTTTCCCAAGATTCAAGAAATATTCGCCTATGCATAAAACTTGTTGATGTGTTCCAAAAAAATGTACGCAATTTCACCGCCTGAAAACTTCCAAAATTGTATGTATATGCATGTATACTAGTGCAATATTTCATCAATATATGTGCTTGTATGTGAGAGATACAAAAAAGATAAATACATGAAAAAAGACTCGTTGAAGAAAAATTCATCTAAAACACTATCATTATTTTAAATTCTGGAGCATTTTTTGAAAAAGGGGAAGTTTTTTGTATTTATGAACAAAATGTAAAATTCAGAACAAGAATTCATAACCGGGAACAATTTTAAAATCCGAAAAATAAAAAACAATTGCAAATGAAAACATTTTTGTATACGGTGACCAATTTTTGAAACTTCAATCTATTTTCGAAAAATGTGATTCCTTAAAACAATTCTGAACTAGTTTTGAAAGCGCTGACAAATGCTGAATACTATAAACATTATTTTACAAATTAAAATACACAGAAAAGAAATAAAAGAAATAAGAAATAGAGAAAACAAAAAGAAAATAAAGTATGGTTCGAAAGCATGTGCATCTTATTAGTAGCAAATACTACTGTTTTTCGCAAAAAAAAATTCACTGCCAGCTTAATTCGCTAGCACACGTATTCTTAAAAAAAAAAATCTGGGCCTGCTGTAGTTGAATGGACAACGCTGTATATATATATAGCTGAATGGACAATTTTGGAAGTTTTCAGGCAGTGAAATTGCGTACATTGTTTTGGAACACATCAACAAGTTTTATGCATAGGCAAATATATCTTGAAGCTTGGGAAAAAAATTGAATTCATAAACATTTTTTGTTTGTGACGAACATTTTTTTTAATTCATGAATATGTTTTTGCAGCAGTGAACATTTTTAAAATTTTGGATATTTTTAAATTACCATACATTTTTTTGAAATTCGTGGACATTATTTGTATACACGAATCTTTATTTTTGAATCTTGAACCTTTTTGTGAATCGATGAACGTTTAAAAAAAACTCATCTTCACTTTATAAATTGACGATTTTTTTTAAAGACAAAAATGTACATATAATAAAAGTTACATCCCTATTTTTTAACAGAAGAAGGCCTTTAGTCTGTTGGATTGCATGTGCAAGTTTGGGCCGGGGGTTGTGGGTTCAAATCCTGTCAACGCGCGTTTGTTTTTCTTTTTGTTATCTCTCGCTTTCACTGACATATGGGTCCCTGGGTCCCGTGCTGACGTGTCATGCATGACAATACGCGATACGTATGCAACGTGTATATTCAGGACTGTTGTTTCAACCTCAGGGACTGTATTGATCACGTATTTTCATGTATCGGGACCGTATCGGAGCAATACACAAGTTCCAGGACCAAATTGGACGTCACCAACGACTACAGGGACTATAGATGCAATTATCTCGTATATGATGTGTGTGCACGGTGCAAGTTTATACGGTGTGTGTGTGTGTGTGTGTGTGTGTGTGTAATTCCTGAGTTCGCTAACCAGCGTTTTCGACCGGCCTGTATCAATCAAGCCCAACTCAAAAGTAAACACAGACTTATGAAATACCTTACGCTATGTTTGGATGTACGCATTGAGAGGCTATATTGGCTTTGGGCATTCTAAACTCCCGAATACTAGCGTTTGGATGCTCTCGATATTGTCTTGTGGAATCTAAACGCAATATTGGACAGAGCCCGCCGAACCTAGCGAGTCCGCGCCCGAATTCTTCTCCTCGTTGCTTGGTTTTCACACGATATTGGCCAGCCCCCCGCGCTTACCCCTTCGACCCGTCCCAAAAGCAGAAGAACGAGCGCGGGAGCAGGGAAAAACGGCGCGAAGCAGGGGTGCGGCGGCGCAAAGCAGGGCTTCGGCGGCGCAGGTAAGGGCTATCTCCCGCCTCCCTTCTTCCCTGTCACCGGCGGCCTCCTCCCTCTGCTGTCGCCCTCCTTCTCCCCTGCACATCATCCCCGCGTCCTCCCCATCTATCCTACCTGAGGCCGGAGCTTCCCCGCCGCCGGCCAGCCATCTCTTGGATGGCCCACTCCCGCCCCCATCCGCCCCTCTCCTGCCCCCATCCGCCCCTCTCCCGCCCCCATCCATCCATCACCCTCCCTCTTCCCAACCATGTCCAGATCTGATGGTTGGCCCTCCCTGTAGTGATTTGACTATAGTGATTGATGCTTGGTGTGGTTGATGATTTGCTGCAGATGAATAAGAAAAAATTAATTCAAGTTTGGTCATGATTTAATATGGTGGAGATAAAATCAGTATTTGATATAGTGATTGATGCTTTATGTGTCTGAATGCTTGCTGTAGCATATTTTTTGTGATTGAATGATAATGGAATGCTTGCTGCACCGTGTCTTTGTTTTTATTTCTGTGATTGAATGATATATGTCTAGTTTCTAAATTATAATGTAGCTGCACCATGTCTTGCTTACTATTTGCTTGATTGAATGATACATGTCTAATTTATGAATTATAATGTAGTTGCACCATGTCTGAATTAGACTTGGTTGCTTGCATAAATGAGGAGAACAATAGAAGAAAGAGGAAACGGGTTCTTCTGATGGAAATGTACTTTGAATCATTTCTTCTTGGGATCGCGTATCTTAGTACGCAGCGGGCACCAAGGGATTTAGGCAGCTTTAGTGACGATGAGCACAAACACGCTCAAAGGAAGTATTTGCTCAAAGGAATGTATGATGGGGCGGAAGTAACATGCTATGATCAGTTGCGTTTAACTAAAAGAAAATTTCATGACTTGTGCACTATGTTGCGTGAGAGGGCTGGTCTCTGTGACAGCGTGTATGTTTCCGTGGAAGAAAAGGTTGCAATGTTCTTGTTGGTAGTTGGCGACGGTATCAAGATGAGGATCTTGCGTGGCACTTACAAGCGCTCCTTATGGACCATTAGTACACACTTCGACGATGTATTAACAGCGATTTTATCTCTAACCGGGGAGTTCATTAAGCTTCCTGATCCTTCTACTCAACCACCCGACGATTACAAATGGAAGTGGCTTGGCAATGCACTTGGAGCACTTGATGGGTGTCATGTTGATGTTTGTGTGCCCGTGTGTGACCAAGGGAGATATAGGAACCGAAAGCAAGCTATCAGCACTAACATGCTAGGTGTGGTTGACTGGAATATGAAATTTATGTATGTCTTGCCTGGCTGGGAAGGTTTAGCTCCCGACTCTAGAGTCTTGCGTGATGCAATGAGGCCGAGCCGCCAAGATGCTTTTGTCGTACCACATGGTATGACACTTTTTGTTGGCTTTTTCATTTCTCATGTTTAATTGTTAGCTAACAAGCTTGCTTGACACTAGGGAAATATTATTTAGTTGATGCTGGTTACACCAATGGTCCTGGATTTCTTGCTCCATTTAGATCGACTCGGTATCACTTAAAAGAGTGGGTATCAAGTCAACAACAGCCCCAAACTCCCAAAGAGCTGTATAATCTGCGTCATTCACGTGCTAAAAATGTAGTCGAGAGAACTTTTGGATTATGGAAGAAAAAGTGGGCTTTCCTACGTTCTCAATCTTTCTTTGACATAAAGGACCAGGTACGATGAGTCCATATATGTTGCTGAATAACATGTAAAATGAATAGAAAATCCTTACTTGGAAGACATATTCTTGCAGGTTCGGATTATTAATGCTTGTTGTGTGTTACACAACTTTGCGAGGGATAGGAATGATATGTTTGTTGATTTGTTGCTGCAAGAAGTGGATAATGAACTAGCCGATTCTCAAGACGAGCCTCTAGATGATGCTAACTTAATTAGGAGTGTTCAAGTCAGCACTGCATGGACCAACTTTAGGGAGCAGCTAGCTAATGATATGTTTGTTGAGTACCTCGTGAGGCATGCTGAACTAGAGTTGGAGTAGGATAATTTTTCTCTGCTTTTGTAGCTAATTAAACAAGGGGGCTACTATGCGTCTGCCGGCGGATCTTTTACAATGACCCGTCGCCTCGCGATCCGTCGGATCTAGCGGAATAAACTTCTTTTCTCTACCTTGCAATAAAGACCTTGTTGCAGAAACATTTATAATAAAGATTGTGTTGCGGAATTTTTGTGCAATAGTGGTTGTGTTGCGGAATTTTTTTGCAAGAGAGATTGTGTTGCTTTTTTTTTCCAAAAAGGTATTGTTGTATTTTTTTTGCAACAAAGGTATCGACGAAAGAGAGTTTTGCAACATTAGTGATGTTGCAGAATCTTTCTTGCAACAAGAGGATGTTGCAAGAAAAGAATCACCGCCGGTGAGGGAGTAGCAGCGCCGCCCATCCCCGCAGCCGGCGAGCGCCGAAATCTCCGACCAGGTCGCTCGCCGCATCCTCCTCTCCGGCGAGGTCGGCGCACTGCGCTTGGCCGACAGGCGTGGTGGAGGCGGGCGGCAACGATGACCAGTGCTCTCGACCCCGGCTGCAACCTCGCCGCCCATCCTCCTCTCCGGCTAGTTGGACGGTTGCCGGCGCCGACATCGAAGCGTGAGGCGATGCGCGTCTCTCGTTTGGCGCTGCAAGGATCTGGATGTCACTGTCTCGTCTTTGTTTTTTCGGTCTGCAACAAACCAGTTGTTGCGGTGGTAAGAATGCATCAACGGGCTAGTTGCAAATATAATAATAGTGGCACGTGGCATGTGGGAAAGGTGGCGGACGCGGGAGCTGCAATTCGTCGGGTGATTATAGGCTTTTGCCAGTAAACAACCCTTAAGCTCATTAGATTTGAGATAATACATATAAACCGGAAACCCAAAATTTTAGGATTTTTTTTCTCTAGCTAATATAGCAATCCCACCTTTCAAGTTTATAGGGTTTATCTCAGTTTTTTTGTTACATAAGTCTTAATTTTATTGCTTCCATCACATGTTTTGGTTTTAAAATGCATTCAATCGCTCCATCCAAGAATTATCAACTCATGTAAAAATTATTTGTCATTTATTGGTTACGCATGCATGCATTGTAATTAATGATTGGTAAACACAATTTTTTAAGAAAAAAAAAACTCATTAATGAATTAATTTTAGAAACTACAAAAAAATATTTCACCACTCACCATCTATTGATGAGATTTTTGAACTGAGCTCTATAAACCGTAAGAGAGAAATTACTGTATAGCCCCGCACTGTTAGTATGATTTCTATGAAATCGCTTACTTGAAGGGAAAATGCAAGTCATGAACCTTCAAAGGAAGTGATGTTAGAAATTCGATCACTTGTGTGGCATATGTTGAAGGGAGTAGAGTTAAAGAAAGACAACTTAGCCATGCGAAGATGAGAGGACACTTATGTGAGACCACTTCTATTCGGGTTTATTGGCTCCCTTTGTATTTTGTGCTAAATTTTGACCGTAGATTTGACTAACAAATATAAATTGCATGTCACAAAACTTACATTGTTAAATTTGTATCCAAAAGAAGTTTCCAATGACACTGTTTTGTTCTATATGCCTTTTTTCTAGTTAAATCAAAGGGGGTTTGACCCAAAACATAAGAGAGACTAATAAACTCCGACAGAGGAAGTATATGTGGAAGCACCATCTTCCTCTCAAGCATGCTCCTTCTTCCTTCTGTCGGTGCCTTCTTATTAAGCCACCTTGTCGACCTTCCCATCTCCACCTGCCACCACCAACGGGAAGGGTCCCCGCGGCACCGCCTCGCTGCCCCTGCCTGTTCGAGCGGTCTCTTCCATCGGGGGTTCTTTGGCGCCGGCACACCCGGCACCATCACTGTCACCACTGTTAATTGCATGAGCCGGCGACACTCATGCTGGGGGAGCTCCGAGCTTGTCCTTTCGATAGAAATCGACTAAGGCCTCCTTTGGTTTGCAAGAAATTTACCGGAATTCTATAGGATAGGATTCCTATATAGTCATTTGGTTTGTAGGGATATAATTCCTACAGAGGAATTATTAACCGGCACATACTATTCCAGGAGAAAAAATGGGGAAAATTCTCGAATACCCTGCTTGGCCATGAATGCAGGGATAGGGAGCTGTGCCTTCGTAACCAAAAACTTGAGCCGAAGCAGAGCGGAGAGACAAAAAAACCCACCACGACCATCTGCTTCCCCTCCGGCAGTCCGGCAGGGCACTAGCTAGGGCACCAAGCGCACGGAGTGCACGCGCTCGACGCGATGCCTTCCTCCCCCGCCCCATCCCCCGTCATCGACATCAGCGACACCGAAAGCGGCGGCGACGACGCCGCACTCCCGAGGTCCGCCGCCGAGCGCATCGCCTCCACCCTGACCACCCAGGCCGCGGTGGACGCCCTCTGCAGGTGGCACGACGTGCCGAGGGACTTCGCCGCGCGCCCCGCCGGCGAGCTGCGCGCGTGCGGCGCGCCCCCGCGGGGGTCCGTCTGCGTGTACGCGCACATGCTGGAGACCGGGGTGCGCTTCCCGCTGCACCGCTTCTTCTGCGAGGCGCTCGCCCACTTCCGCCTCGCGCCGGGCCAGCTATCGGTCAGCGGGTGGCGCGTCCTGGTGGGGTTCGTGGCGCTCTGCCACGAGGCCGCCGTGCGGCCGTCGATGACGCTGTTCCGGCACTTCTTCTCGGTGTACAAGAGACACGGCTGGTATTGGTTCCGGTGCAGGGGAGCCGCCGGAGATCTCTTCGCTGGCCTGAGCTATTCGCAGTCTGAGAGGGAGTGGAAAGGGTTTTTTTTCTTCCTGACGTCGCCGGAACCATGGCCGTGCCCCGTGCGCTGGGGCGATTCGCCGTTCAAGAGCTCCGTCGCAGGTCCGGAGCTGACGAGCCACCAGAAGCAGTCGGCGGAAAAGCTGCTAGGCGTACACGGCGCAGCGCGTGATCTCCGGGCTTACCTCCGCGAGACGAATCTTGCTGCGGCCTTGTCCGCCGACCTCGCCGGCGCACCGCCACCACCTCAGCCTTGTCCCCGTTCTACTGTCGCCAAAGGTAAGCGCTCTATTTGCACCCCTGTTCAATTAGCAGATACTCACGGCGAAAGGTGTTTGACTGTTGTTGTTTGTGCGCTAGGGGTGGATCCACCCGTCCGCGACATGACTGACAGTATGCCAGTGGAGAAGACGGCGGCGCCGTCGGCAGGGACGGAGCAGGTGAAAAGCGAGGACACGCATCCGTTGGTCGGAAAGAAGAGGAGACGGGAGGAGGTGACTGCAACAGACGGGCTTGGCTGCGCCGCCCCGGTGTCCGACCCGTGTGCCCAGCCGAGCTTTGGCCCGCGGTCACCGCACTCGCCCGTGCCCGACACACACGACGGCGACGGCGCCGACTGGAAGGCCGCGCAGAAGGTTCTTGAGGGCATCGTCACGCCGTCGCGGGAGCGCCACTTCGCGGCGTCGAAGCCCTCCGACCTCGTGGCGTCGAGCTACGTAGCAGTGCTCCAGGTACATTTCCAAACAAACAAATCGTTCGTCCTCCGGTGCATGTCCGCGGACCCGGATCACATTGTTTGTTTATGCTGCTCGGCGGCAACAATGGCGCGTGCAGGCTGCGAACTACGCGACCTTCTCCACGTCCTATGCGCTGGAGCTGGAGCAAAAGGTTCTGGCGTGCGAGCGCGACAACCTGGCGCTGTGGGAGCAGCGGGAGAAGGAGAAGGCGGCGAGGCAGGCCGCGGAGGCGGAGCTGGAGAAGGTGAAGGCAGAGCTGGATAGCGCGGAGGCGACGGCGGTGCAGCAGTTCCTGGGATCCGAAGAGTACACGCGGCGGCTGGCCGAGCATGCGCTGCCGGCGTACCTGCGCGGCGCCGAGGAGATGAAGCGCGTCGCGCTCCGGCACTACCCTCACCTCGACGCCGCCAAGCTGGAGCTGCCGCTTGATTAGCTCGGTCTGATTAGTTGATCCGGTTGGAACTTGGAGTCGTCTTTGTTGATCTTTTGTACATGAGGAAACTGCTCTAGATAGCACATCATGTGCAGACATTTAGCTGATCCATGATCTACACATATGCCTATCTTGATATGTTGGTGGTGGAAGATTTGTTCACGGTTCAGATAAAAACTCACCATTCACGGTTCAGATAGCCGGGATTCAACAGTGCCAAATTAAGTGACATGGTTTCTAGTAGGGCGTTTTGGAGCTCGGCCTTCATAGAGCCCTTTATTTTTGAAAAATTCAAAATTCAAACTTTTTGGTATCAAAAAATCTGAGAAAAAATATGCAAGTATATAAGGATGAAGTGTATATGTGTGCAAAAATTCACAATGAAATACCTTGAGATGCGATCTGTGCAAAAAAACAAATTCATGGAATTTTGGGTTGAATAGTATCATGTGTTAAAAAGCCGTAGAAATGTATATGTGCACAAAATACCTTGATGATTTGTTATACCGCCAACAACGGGATGAACCTTGACAAATATACTGATGCTTCTTTGACATATACATTAATATAATGTGATTTAACTTATGCGGTATGCATTAGTACATACGTGCATTGCACGTGCATGGCTACTAGTGTGTTAAAAAGCCGTAGATTTGTCTTTTTTGCACAGACCTCGTTTCAGTGCATTTTGTGCTGAAAATTTACACACGTTTGTTATGCCTCCATGTATATGTGTATTTTTACCAGATTTTTTTGAAATGTAAAATATGAATTTTGATGAATTTTGGGTTTTTCAAAAACCGGCCTTCATGGAGGCCGAGCTCCAAACGGCATTTTCGCATTGTTTCTATCTTGTGATGTCTGCTCTCATCTGAAAAATGGCGTATATGCTCCAAAATGTTGACAAAAAAATGAACATATTTTATTAGATCACATAACAGTCGGATGTAGTGCTATCAATAACCTTGCATTGGAGTTACCCTTGCGGATGGGAAGACAATCAGCGATGTTTGGTCAGGTTTTGTTGGGGCGACAATGAGGTTATGTCTGATCGAACGTGGCATTGTTGTCTAGCCTTTTTTATCACATTTTAATCCAGGACAACATCCTTGGCTGCCAATGCAGCGGGGGCGGGGGAGCTTAAAATTGGACCGAGCATCTCAACATAGAAAAAGCTGACCTTCTTGCTCAACTCCATTCGCCGACTCTTTTTTTCCTTCAACTTGGGGCACGACCACCATCTTCATCCCCTTTGATAAGTACGTAAAGGAAATCATGTTTACCGATGCATTAATTGTAACACATGCATGCGTGATCACTAAGTGACCAAGAACTTTTACATGCATTTGAGAATTTTCCCTAATAATCCTTACATGCAGCCATTCGACGGGCTTCAAAATGAATCTGTGATGGATTGGAAAGCAATACAAATGTGACAAACAAAATGGGAAAGCTAAAAAAAAAACCGAGATACTAGGCTCTCAACCGCGGGAGGGGTATATGCAAGGAGTACTTGTAGCACCTCTGGGCTGTGGTTGGCTCCTAGTAGTTTGTACTTGTTCATTGATTGCAATTTATCTTTGTTGGTAGCTTATCAAGGTGACCGCTTGGTTCGTATACTCGTTCATGTGGAGCGGCCGGAAGGGGGGACTGGGCATGGACATGCATATGAGAGTGAAGTCTGAAATAAACCCTGAAGTTGTAGAGCTCGACGCAAAGGAACCTTCACCTTCAAATCCCTGAAGTTTGTACCCTGTACTCTACAATCCCGGTCGTTTTTAACCTCACGGGCGTATCCAAACGGGGATTTTCTATGTGGAGTCGAAAAAGGCCGGGATGGGAGGGTTATACAGCACATACATGGAGGACCCATTTGTCAGCAGGAGAAACAAATAGCAAAGTAAAGATATAAAAATGCGCGCACTTGGATTCGAGCAAGAGAACTACAGGTCGGTCGTCTGGGAGAACAAGAAAACAACAGGTCGGTATGACTCTTTCATTGGCGCTGCTATACGTACGATTTTCGTATGACCAGACTGATCTGGTGTTGTGGGCCTACAGGTCTGGTGTTGCGACGCCAACAGCAACGCGATGCGCATCAGCGCATGGCCATCCATCAAGAGGGAGCGGCTTTACATCGCCGTGGGCACCATATTAGATGATAAATAATATTTTACGTGCTACAAGGACAAATGGGACCCACAGCATGCCGACGTGGCAGTCAATAATTTGGTCAGAGTCAACGATCCTGGTCTTTGGGTGCCACGTCATCAAATCCTCTCCTAAAACAGCCTCAAGGTTCATTTAGACCGGGATTAGAGAGTATGGGGTACAGACCCTTCAGGGATTCGAAGGTGAGGGTTTAATTCCGACATGGTGTATTAATTCAAGGTTTGTTTCAAACTTCACTCTGCACATGATCATGATCCTGCTCGCGCAGCTGGTCCATACTAGAAAGGCACGTCCCAGATGAATAGTCAAGCAGGTCGTCAACCAAGAAGACAGGAGGCGTCTCCTCTCCTCCAAAAAAAAGATAGGGGTTTTGCCTCTCGCCGGTGCCGCCGCCGGTCCGCCTCGTCTCCGGTGGCCCTAGGGCCATGGGGACGTGGTGGATCTTGGTAAGGGCCGGCGAGAGGGCTCCGTTTTTAGTCGTTCCTTTGAGTTTTGTTAGGGTTTGTGTCCTGCTCAGGAAGGCGAGACGGCGGCGGCTCTCTGAAGATGGAATAAAGGTCTCCCCGCCTAGCCCCCGTTCCGGTGGTGCGTCTAGCATCGTTGGTGGGCGTGTGGAGGTGTGTCTCCGGCGGATCTATCTTTGGTGGATTTGCTCGGATCTAGTCGTTGTTCGTCTACGTTCGTGTGTTTTCGGGTTGGATCCTTTCGATCTACGTTATTCTTCATCGGCGGCGGTTGCTGTTCTGGTGCGCTGGTCCTATGGGGCCTTAGCACGACGACTTCCCGACTGTCTACTACAACAAGTTGTGCCCGACTCCGGCGGTGGAGGGGCGATGATGGCGGCGCGCCTTCGGCTCGCTTCAGTGCTTATAGTCGTCGCTAGGTGGTCTACGGATCTGGATGTAATTTTTATTATTTCTGGTGTTCGTTGTACTGTCATGATTGAAGATGAATAGATTGAAAGTTTTTCGAAAAAAAAAAAAAGCAGGTCGTCAAGCCACGCTATACTCCAAAAAAATTTTAAAAAATCAGGCGAGGCCTGCCCTTTGTGCACTTTCAGTCTTTCACCGATCAAGACACCGTCTCTGTGTCTGGTTGCTTTGGTTCATGCACGCAAGGTGTGCGTGTGTGCTTCGTGCTGTGCAGACCAGAAACCACGGGTGCGTGCGAGCGGAGATCGGCCTTGGGCAACAGTGGTTCCACTTTCCACGGTGGCCACATGCCAAGAAAGAGGACCAGCTAGCGAGTCAAGAAGAATTGGCTGCTGAGGAGGTCGTCGTCAGAGCCTCAGAGGACCAAGCTTTGGTTCATTTTGACTCTTCAATGGTGGGGTTAACGAGAGTACGAGACCATCCAGCGTCCACCACCACGAGCGGAAACTTCAAGAGCCGTCACCAGTCCACTGCCACACTCCTGCGAGAGGAAACGTGCGAGGACAAACAGGACGCCGACCGGCCGGCACGAGCGCCGACGGCATGCCTTCCTCCTCGTCCTCCGTCGAGCCGGACCACCACGCCGCCCTCCCGAGACAAGGCGACACCGAGGGCGTCGCCTCCTTCCTGCGAACGCAGCACGACGTCGACGCGGTGTGCCACAAGTACGGCGTCCCCAAGGGCCGGTACGCCGCGCGCCCCGCCGGCGACCTGCGCGCGAGCTCGCCACCGCCGCCGGGGTGCGTCTGCGTGTACGCGGACGCGCTGGAGGCCGGGATGCGCGTCCCGCTGCACGGCTTCTTCTGCGACGTGCTCGCCCATTTCGGCATCGCGCCGGCCCAGCTCGCGCCCAACGGGTGGCGCATCATGGCGGGCTTCCTGGCGCTCTGCCACTCCGCCGGCGTGCCGCCGTCGCTGCCCGTGTTCCGCTACTTCTTCCTGCTCTGCGTCCTCAACCACAAGCACAAGGGGTGCTACTTCTTCCGATCCAGGGACACCTCCGGCCTGCGCTTCAAGGGGATGCCGAGCTGCATCAAGGACTGGAAGAACTCCTTCTTCTTCCTGTCCTCGCCGGAGCCGTGGCCTTTCCCCGTGGAGTGGGGCGAGCCGTCCAAGAGCTCTTTCATGGAGCCGGTGCTTAACGGCGAGGGGAAGAAACACGCAGCGAAGCTACTGCGCACTTACACCGGCGCCGCCGTTGACATCGACACCTGTCTCTCCGACAGCAACCTTGCAGCCGCCATGGCATCTGCGCCGTCGCCGGCGGCGGCTTCTTTTACTCGCACCACTTCCGATTCCAAAGGTAATTGAATCGAACGCCGTCTGTAACCCATCCGATTCCCCTGTTTTTATCGAGCTCTGATGTTGCTACTGTGTGCTAGGCATGGATCCGTCTACGAGATGATGAAGAATATGCTGGCGGAGAAGGCGGCCGCTCAGGCGTCGGCGTCGGCGAAGAAGGTGAAAGCCGAGCCGGGCAGCCACGCACCGGGGTCGCCGCCGTTGTGCGCAAAGAAGAGGAATCTGGAGGAAGCCAACAGCGAGGAGAGCCCGCCTCGTTCTCTGCTGAACGCGCCGTTGTCTGGCATGTGTTCGCCGCTCCCGGGCTTCCCCAGCAGGCACGACGGGGACGGCACGGACTGGGAGGCTGCACGGGAGCTGCTGCAGGGCGCCGTCGCGCCGCCGCAGCAACGCGCGTTTGCGGCGAGCGAGCCGTCGGATGTCGTCGCGGCGAGCTATGTTGCGATCCTCCAGGTATGCCATTGCCATGCCAGCAAATGCAGTGTAAGTTCCTCAATGGTGGGCGCATGTCCGGACGGAGTCTGATCGATCTTTGTGATCTTGTGTGCAGGCCGCGAACTACGTGTCGTCGTCCTTGGGCTACGCGCTGGAGCTGGAAGAGAAGCTGGCGGCGCGGGACGCGGAGGTCGCGGCGCTAGAGAAGCAGCTGGCGGAGACGAAGGGCGAGCTCGCCGCGGCGAGGGCGGAGCGGGACAGTGCGAGAGGGTCGCGGGCGGCGGCTCGCGGAGCACGCGCTGGAGCGCTGGAAGTGGTAGGAGAGCGGCACGGAGGACATGCGGCCACGTCGCTGCCTACGGGACTCGTTGTCCCGTGCACAAAGAAAATGGACCATGCCATTGCCAATTTCTGAACTTGTATCAAAAGATTGCTTCGTGGCCTCAGAACAAATACAAGGTAATTCATGAACGTACTCCTGTTAAAATCGCCACCAAAGTTTCTTAATTTCCTCAAGTCTCAATGGCAAAATTTCAGATTTGAGAAATATATTCACGTTGACGACCTTTCTTCACATGAAAGGTCTCGTATACATGAACAAGGGAAAAGAGGCATAGAGTAGGGTATGTATTTGACACAGACGGTCTCTGAAATCTGAATACTCCTCAAACATTGCGTACGAAAACCATTCCTCGGAGGCAACCGTGGTCGGTGATGCCATGCGATTGCCTTTGCCCAGGTGCACGGTAGCAAATCTGTTACTCGTGACCGTGAGACGAGAGTGCTACATTTTAAACTCAGAGTTGATGGTAGGTGTACGTGCCGCGGGTGGTCTCGGGCGTACGTGCGCCAGCAGGAAAGTGAAATTGCCACTCGTAATGGTATGTAGCGGCAACAATCCAGCGTCCATTTTTAGATGTGCGGGGGAAACCCCAGCCGCCGTCGCGGCCGCCAGGGAGGTTACTCCATGCCAGCCACCGCTGTGCCGCCGCCGGAGGGCCGGTCTGCGAAGCCGCGCCGCGCCACGGGATGGTGGCGGCGGGGCGGATCCGTTCCCCACGTGCGTTCCCAGTCCGGCGCCTGGAAGCTCCTCCCTCCTACTGTGCCGTCGCCAGAGGGCCGGCCGGCGAGGCTGCGCCACGCCCCGAGATGTCGGCGGTGGGCCGGATCCGCCAATCCAGTGCTTCCCCAACCCCTAGCACTCCTCACCCTGGCGCGTCCCCGAGCTCCCCGCATCCTTGCGCGCGTCGCGGGCGCCCACCCCCCCAGCTGACATGCGTCCCTGCCGGTCCGGCGTGCCTGGCCACAGCCACGTGCCCTCCCCTGCGGTCTTCCCTACCCCCGGCGTGGCCCAGCCCTGCTGGGGCTGCTCGACCGTGGGTTGGGTGAGGGAGTCCGGGGCTAAGGGGTCCTCGGACTGCCGACCTATCTCGAGTGGGCCGAACTCATGAGGTACTCGGTGGCCACTGTGGGAAGACCGAACTATAAGGATGCTCCGTGATTAGGAAGGAAACCTCAGGTGTCGTGGTGTATCCGCCAAGTCACGGATGGGCGTGTTTGAACCCTCGGCAACAACCGACTACATGTAACCCTAGGTACCCCTGGTGTCTATATAAACCAAGGGCTTAGTTCGTAGAGGGCAAGTCAACTCATTTAGGGTTTTAGCTCGTTTGATCTCGAGGTAGATCGACTCTGTAACCATCATACTCATCAATATAATCAAGCAGGGCATAGGGTGTTACCTCCTTAAGAGGGCCTGAACCTGGGTAAACATCGTCTCCTTCGTCCCCTGTGAACCATCAATCCCAGATCCATAGCTCGGGACCCCCTATCCGAGATCCGCCGGTTTTGACACCGACATTGGTGCTTTCATTGAGAGTTCCGCTGTGAATCGCCGAAAGATCGATGGCTCGCTTAATCCTCAGCGATGAAGTCTGCAACAGGGACATCTTCGTCCCTGGTCAGATCTTCGCTTTCGGAAGCATCGTGCTGCATGCCTATCCCGCCGGCCGCCTCGGACAGGTCGGAAGTTTTACCCCCGATCAGGAGGTCAGGTTCGGGAACCTAGAGTTTGTCGCCGACTCCCGGGGAGATCTTGTTTTAACAAAGCTCTCTGCTCTCCTCGAAGGGCCCACATGCCCCGACACCTTGACTTCGGGAGCAGGAGTCCCTGCCACTAGGGCGGCCTCTGTCCCTGTTTCGGCCTTGAAGCCTAACCTGGTCGATATGCCTGAATCAGCCCCGGACGCACATAGCCCGGGGACGTCCTCGAACGACCCGAGGGCGATGGCGCCGCAAACCGACCCCAGGCGCGCGTGTAACGCGGACTCCACCGAAGTCTCGTCGTTGAATGAGTTGCTCGGCCGGATTCAAGCTCTGGGCATGAACGACGGCCAACCCTCGGTCTATGACCAGATCGGGCTTAGGCCCGACGATAGGGAAATTCATGTCCCACCGGTGACACACTTGGTCGCCACCGTCGAGTGCCCGGCCGGAAGTATGTCGCCTCAACCACCGGAGTTAAGAACGATTTACATCCCGGTCTCCGATCACCTGGATCCTTCTCACGGTTCGGAATCCGGACTTCCCCCCGCTAACTATTCGATACCAGTGGCCGATCTAGCGCACGCCCCACCGATGCTACGCACTCCAAACCCGCCGCGCCAAACCCCACAATGACACTAGACACAGCCGTCAGGATTTCGGACTCGCACCTTACTGGGGCACGAAATCTTCCCCCACCCACCACCCAAATCGAGATTGGATCTCCCTCTCTGTTCTCTTCTATTTCACGCTCCTGTTTTCTGGCCGAAAACCGTTTCTTATATTCCCGGAGATCCGTAACTCCGATTGCGCTGAGATTTTAACACGACTTTTTTCCGGATATAAGCTTCCTTGCGCCCGAAGTAGAGCTCCAACCGACTTACGAGGTGACCACAAACCACCACCACGCGCCTGGGCCCTGGGCGCGCCCTGGTGTCTTGTGGTGGTTGTGGGCCTCCTTTTGCGTTGATTCCGCCTCCTAAAAATCAAAAATATTTCAAAATAATTATCCGTAAATTTTTATCGCGTTTGGACTTCGTTTGATATGGATATTCTGCGAAACAAAAAACATGCAACAAACAGGAACTGGCACTAGGCACTGGATCAATATGTTAGTCCAATAAATCATATAAAATATTGCCAAAAATATGTGAAAGTTGTATAATATTGACATAAAACAATAAAAAATTATAGATACGACGGAGACGTATCAGGAACCCTAAGCTTAATTCCTGCTCGTCCTCGAGTAGGTAAATGATAAAAAAGATAATTTTTGATGTGGAATGCTACCTAGCATAATCTTGATCATATATCTAATCATGGCATGAATATTAAGACATAGTGATTCAAAGCAATAATCTATAATTTGACATAAAGACATTAATACTCAGGCATTCATACGTCTCCATCGTATCTACTTTTCCAAACTCTTTTGCCCTTGTTTTGGACTCTAATTTGCATGATTTGAATGGAACTAACCCGGACTGACGTTGTTTTCAGCAGAATTGCCTTGGTGTTATTTTTGTGCAGAAATAAAAGTTCTCGGATTGACCTGAAAATTTACGGAGAATATTTTTGGAATTAATAAAAAGTACTGGCGAAAGAATCAACCGGAGGGGGTCCACCACCTGGCCACAAGCCAGGGGGCGCGCCCTAGGTGGCCCCCCTAGAGCTCCTCCGACCTCAATTCCAACTCTATATATTCATATTCGGGGAGAAAAAAATCAAGGAGAAGAGTTCATCGCGTTTCACGATACGGAGCCGCCGCCACCTCCTGTTATTCCTCGGGAGGGTAGATCTGGGGTCCGTTTTGGGCTCCGGAGAGGGGAAATCGACGCCGTCGTCATCACCAACCATCCTTCATCACCAATTTCATGATGCTCTTCGCCGTTCATGAGTAATTCCATCGTAGGCTTGCTGGACGGTGATGGGTTGGATGAGATTTACCATGTAATCGAGTTAGTTTGGTTAGGGTTTGATCCCTAGTATCCACTATGTTTTGAGATTGATGTTGCTATGACTTTGCTATGCTTAATGCTTGTCACTAGGGCCCGAGTGCCATGATTTCAGATCTGAACCTATTATGTTTTCATGAATATATATATGTGTTCTTGATCCTATCTTGCAAGTTGTAGACACCTATTACGAGTTATGATCCGCATCCCCCAGGGTGACAATAACTGGGATTCTTTCCGGTGATTACCGTAGTTTGAGGAGTTCATGTATTCACTAAGTGCTAATGCTTTGGTCCAGTTCTCTATTAAAAGGAGGCCTTAATATCCCTTAGTTTCCATTAGGACCCCGCTGCCACGGGAGGGTAGGACAAAAGATGTCATGCAAGTTCTTTTCCATAAGCATGTATGACTATATATGGAATACATTCCTACATTATATTGATGAATTGGAGCTAGTTTTGTGTCACCCTATGTTATAACCGTTGCATGATGAATGCCATCTGACATAATTATCCATCACTGATCCGTTGCCTACGAGCTTTCCATATATTGATCTTTGCTAAGTTACTTTTCCGTTGCCACTGTTACGATTGCTACAAAACCGCTACTGTTACTTTTGCCACCGTTACCGTTACTTCCATACTACTTTGCTACTAAATACTTTGCTGCAGATATTAAGTCTTTCAGGTGTGGTTGAATTGACAACTCAGCTGCTAATACTCGAGAATATTCTTTGGCTCCCCTTGTGTCGAATCAATAAATTTGGGTTGAATACTCTACCCTCGAAAACTGTTGCGATCCCCTATACTTGTGGGTTATCAAGACCCTTTTCTGGCGCCGTTGCCGGGGAGCATAGCTCTATTCTCTGAGTCACTTGGGGTTTATATCTGTTGATCACTATGAAGAATCTGAAAGATCCAAAAACCAAGATCTATCCCTCTACTACAAGGGGAGGTAAGGAACTACCATCTAGCTCTGCACTTGATTCACCTTCTGTTATGAGTAAATTTGCGACACCACCACGTGCTATTGATTCTGATATGTCGCAAGTAAATGATGATGCCACTTCTGCTATGCATGATGCTTATGATGATACTTTGCTTGATACTACTGTGCCACTGGGTGAATTTCTTGATGAACAAATTGCTAGAGTCAATGCTGAAACTGATGATACTATTGAAACTGAACAATATGAGACACCTGCTAGACCTATCTCTCCTAGATATGAATTGCCTAATATACCTAAGGGTTATGTTATGGAGGGAGAGGTAGCTAGGGACTTTCTTGCTTGTAAGGATAGAGATGATCTTAAGAAATTACTATGCAAGTGGAATGAAAAATCTTTGAATGCTAGAATGCAATATGATCCTAAGTTTGCTACTTCACCTATCTTTGTTACTGATAAGGATTATGAATTCTCTGTCGATCCTGAGTAAATTACTTTGGTTGAATCCGATCCTTTCCATGGTTATGAATCTGAAACTGTTGTGGCACATCTTACTAAATTGAATGATATAGCCACCCTATTTACTCATGAGGAAAAAAATCGCTATTACTACATTCTTAAGTTGTTTCCTTTCTCATTAAAGGGTGATGCTAAGATATGATTTAATTCTCTTGCTCCTGGTTGTGTGCGTAGTCCCCAGGAAATGATCTATTATTTCTCTGAAAAATATTTTCCTGCCCATAAGAAACAAGCTGCCTTGTAGGAAATATTTAACTTTGTGCAAATTAAAGAAGAGAGTCTCCCGCAAGCTTGGGGGAGGCTTCTCCAATTACTTGATGCTTTGCCTGATCATCCTCTCAAGAAAAACGAAATACTTGATATCTTTTATAATGGACTAACCGATGCTTCTAGGGACCACCTAGATAGTTGTGCTGGTTGTGTTTTCAGGGAACGAACTGTTGAACAAGCTAAACTACTATTGAATAATATATTGAGCAATGATAATGATTGGACTATTCCCGAACCACCTCCAAAGCCAACTCCGAAGAAAAGAGGTATTCTATTTCTCAGTCCTGAAGATATGCAAGAGGCAAAGAAATCTATGAAAGAAAAAGGTATTAAAGCTGAAGATGTTAAGAATTTACCACCTATTGAAGAAATACATGATCTTGATACCCCGACACAGGTAGTAGAGGTAAATTCTCGCCGTAGATTTGATGAAGGTGATATTCCTTATAATAAGTCTGCTAGCCAATGCCTGTATGAGTTTGATAACTTTATTGTTAAGCAAGAAAATTTCAATGCTTATGTTAGTAGACAATTGAAACATAATGCTTACATGCTTGATCGCTTAGGTGATTATATGAGTAGAGCTATCAATGATCTTAAGCTTATTAGTAAACATGCTTCCATGGTAACTACTCAAGTAGAACAAGTACTTAAGGCACAAAATGACTTGCTCAATGAGATGAATGGTAAGAACAATGATCATTCTGTTAGAGTTGTGACTAGAGGTGGTAAAATGACTCAGGAACTTTTGTATCCTGAGGGCCATCCTAAGAGAACTGAGCAAGATTCTCAGAGAATTAATACTGATGCACCTAGTCATTCTAGCAATAGAAGGAAAAAGAATGATGATAGGACTTTGCATGCTGCTCGTGAACCTGTTATAGATACACCTGAGAATCCAAATGATATTTCTATTTCTGATGTTGAGACACAATCTAGTAATGAACATGAGTCTAGTGATAATATTAATGGTGATGTTCATGTTAATGCTCAACCTAGTAATGATAATGATGTGGAGATTGAACCTGCTGTTGATCTTGATAACCCAAAACCTAAGAATAAAAGATATGGTACAAGAGACTTTGTTGCTAGGAAGCATGGTAAAGAAAGAGAACCATGGGTTCAGAAACCCATGCCCTTTCCTCCTAAACCATCCAAGAATAAGGATGATGAGGATTTTGAGCGCTTTGTTGAAATGCTTAGACCTGTCTTTTTGCGTATGCGTTTGACTGATATTTTGAAAATGTCTCCCTATGCTAAGTATATGAAAGATATTGTGACAAATAAAAGAAAGATACCGGAAGCTGAAATTTTCACCATGCTTGCTAATTATACTTTTAAGGGTGGAGTACCAAAGAAACTAGGAGATCCCGGAGTACCTACTATACCATGCTCTATTAAAGGAAATTATGTTAAAACTGCTTTATGTGACCTTGGAGCTGGTGTTAGTGTTATGCCTTTTTCTTTGTATCATAGACTTGATTTGAATAAGTTGACACCTACTGAAATCTCTTTGCAAATGGCTGATAAATCAACTGCTTTACCAATCGGTATTTGAGAGGATGTGCCTGTTGTGGTTGCAAACGTTACTATCTTAACAGACTTTGTTATTCTTGATATTCCCGAGGATGATAATCCCCAAGTGCAAGGAATCATCGTAGCAATTTCCAAAGGTGGAAGTGATAAGTATGGAGTGTCGAACCCACAAGGAGCTAAAGGTAAGATCAATATTCTCTCAAGTCCTATCTGCCACCGATACGACTCTACGTACGCCGAACGTTTGCTTCCAACTAGAAACGCGAAATAAAACTGCGTTGTGGGTATGAAGAGAATAGCTTTGCATGATATCGGAGAACTAAAATATAAAAATAGGTGTTGTTATCATAAAGTTAGAATATATTACAATGTATTACAAACAACGAGGGTGGAATAATGATGGGTCGGTGTGCGGAATTGTCCTAGGCAATTGTTAACAAGATCGGTAATCATTATCGCAATTTTATATGAGGGAGAGGCATAAGCTAACATACTTTCTCTACTTGGATCATATGCACTTATGATTGGAACTCTAGCAAGCATCCGCAACTACTAAAGATCATTAAGGTAAAACCCAACCATAGCATTAAAGCAGCAAGTCCCCTTTATCCCATACGCAACAACCCCCTTACTCGGGTTTATGCTTCTGTCACTCAAGCAACCCACTATAAGCGAATCATGAACGTATTGCAACACCCTACAACGAGAATCCTTCACGTGTGCGCGGCACAAAAGGCACCATAGGACAGCACCAAAGTAAAACATACAACTCAAACCAATCTAGATCATCGATCAACCCAAAGGACAAAAGTAATCTACTCAAAACATCATAGGATGGCAACACATCATTGGATCATAATATGTGGCATAAAGCACCATGTTCAAGTAGGGGATTACAGCGGGGTGCGGGAGAGTGGACCGCTGAAAGGAGATGAGGATGGTGATGAAGAAGGTGATGTTGATGAAGATGATCACCGCGGCGATTGTCGGTGTCAAAACCGGCGGATCTCGGGTAGGGGTCCCGAACTGTGGGTCTTGGATCGATGGGTAACAGGAGTCAAGGGAGACGGTGTTTACCCAGGTTCGGGCCTTCCTATGGAGGTAAAACCCTACGTCCTGCTTTGTTTGTATTGATGATGGTGTATCGAGTACAGAGTTGATCTACCACGAGATCGTATGTAGTGGTCTAAACCCTAAGAGTTATGCTCGTATAATGATATGATCTATGATGATCTGATTGTCCCTAATGACTAGCCTGGCCTCGGCTTATATAACACACCAGAGGCCTAGGATAACAAGAGTCCTAGTAAGCTACGTCGGTGGAGAGGAGTCCTTGTCTTGATCACCAAGTCTTGTGGAATCTTCCTCGTAAGCATCATGGGCTGTCCGAACTGGCCCATTAATGAACCGCCCTGGGGGTCCTCGGCCCGACCCACTGGTCGGGAGACGACTTGGTGAGCACCCCCTAGTCCAGGACACCGTCAGTAGCCCACTGAACCGGTCTTCAAGTTGGGGACGCTCCTCGGTTCTTCCAAATTGTTCTTCATCTTCAGCCGTCGGTCTTGAAAACTGGTTCAACAAATCTTCCCATCTCCGATCTTGAGGATCGCCGAGGCGTATCTGAAGAGTTCACAAGTCGGGCATCCGAGGAGCCCCTTTAAGTTCTCGGCCATTATAAATGCCTTGTTATATTTTTACGCCACACCTCAGGTTTAAGTGCTTCCCGTGCGGCGGTGTCCTCTTGTGTCCGAGCTCCAACGCCGAACTGCATCCGAGGTGTCCTCTTGCGTCCGAGCTCCAATGCCGAACTGTATCCGAGGTATCTTTTTGTAGCCGAGCTCCAACGCCGGTCTGCATCCGAGGTGTCATAAATTACCCCGGTCTCTGAAAATTTGAAGGACTTCATCCGAGCTTAAATGTCGGAATAGTCTTTTATGGAGCCAGCCGTTCGCATTCGAGCTTCATGCCGGACTGCTTCCGAAGTGTCTTCGATCTTGAGCTTTATGCCGGAATGCTTCCGAGCTCCAACGCCGGACCGCATCCGAGCTCCAATAATGATCGGCGTCCGAGGTGTCATAAATTACCTCGGCCTTAAAAAATCGAAGGAATTGAGCCGAGCTTAATGCCGGAAATGCCCTCTATGGAGCCAGCCACTTGCGCCCGAGCTTTATGCCGGACTGCTTCCGAGATGGTGCACCACCCCGGCCGTAGGCTGATTTTTTGAGGATATTTAATTCCGATTTGTGCAATGTATTCTTTGCCGAGATATATAACCAGTAGCCATCAAGGTGTGTGTCGGTCTATAACCCGAGATGCGCCTGAAGGAAAAAATAATAATCAAAATAAAACAACTAATCCCAGTAGCCCCTGAGACTTAGGTCGATTTGCAAAATCGGCCTGAGGATCAAGCTCTTGCTCGACGGCATACGTTAGGGATGTAAACGCGGTACATAGTAGTTTCCGAGACTCGGGTTGGGTGCGGCCGACCAACCTAAGGATGGAATCTCCTCAGAAACCGTATTGCACTTTGAATTTGCTGCATTGAATATGCAATGCAGTAGCCCCCGAGCCTTAATTTGGGCACGGGTGGTCGAATTAAGGATCGATATTTGTTTGACACAAACTTTGTTACGTTTGACACAATTTATGTGTAATGATTATATGTATCCAAGTACTTTACATCATTAATGCTCGAATCCGCATTGTACAAGACTTTGTTGACCGACCATCGGCTTCAACCTCCTTGGCTAGTAGCCGAGGAGTGTTTGCCCTACTTTATAAAGCCTTTATAAGGGCAAAGATTTACAGCAAACAAGGCAATCCGGCCATACGGTTTTATAAACAAAGGTACGCGGAGAGATATGTTATATTACTATTTAACGTAAGAAACATCTTATGGGAAAAATAGTTCTTTTATAAGTTCCTTTTCCCAGGCTATCATGTTGACCATGATCGTGAAACCTCAACTCCGATCAATGTGGGAGGAAAATATTGAGGATTTAGTTCGGGGAAAGTTTCCGAACTCTGTGGTCCTTAGTGAACCTAAATTTTCACTTCCGTCATTGCCGACCAATTATATTCTTAAGATGGCTAGCTTTCGGCTTCACCCAGTCTGAGGTACTAACACGGATGACCCGGAAGTAACAATCGCAGAGGTGCTCCCTTTACCCCCTAGCCGAACAATCGGGAACGTAGGGGGTAAGCACAGGAGCCAGGCAACCCAGCTTGGCCAAAATCTTAAGTCAAATTGATGCATATTTATGGCTTTATAACGATGATTACGGAAGGCAGCACTCGTATATTGAATACAAATGCGATTATGCTATATGCTATTTTGACTCTTTTGTGACCGTTTATCATTTGAGAGTGGCCTATCGTCGGCTTCTACCCCTTTGCAGATGCTACGCAGGGTGTTTCCGCAGTAACAAGACAACCCTTAGCCGACGTCTCGGTGCCCGGAGGCGGTTGTGTTAGCGAAAACGAGGCAATCAGATATCTAGGCTTTATAACTTTCACTTGGTCATGGGAGCTTAAAGTTTGGGAGGCCAGTTACTAGCCCCCGGTTAGTGTTCGGCGTCAGCCGAGGTCAAGCCGTGAACACTCCGGCCAATTTTATGAAAGGGCCGTTTGTTTAAAACCGTCATCGGATCGCCGACCAGTTTACGCTCATTGTGACAGTCAGTTTTTGGCTTTCTCCACTGAGGTACTTGACCAGTTAAACCGGAAGTACAATCGCAGTGGTTCTCCCTTTGCACTCCTAGCCGAATAAAGCGGAACGTAGGAGGCAAGCACAGGAGCCGGACAACCCAACTATTGACCGAAGACACAATTCGAAACTGGTGCATATAAAGCAATATCCGAGAACGTTTTGCCGAGGACTCCTCGGAGTGCCTTGGCTTTTGGTGGCTTCGGCTCTAGTCGCAGCCCCCCGTTGATATTGCCGATGCTTTTAAAAGTGTACTGCGAGAGTCATGCTCAGAAAAAACAAAAATTTATGCAAAAAACTTTATGTTTAGATAAAAGAAAATTGTGTCAATCCAAAATTGGTTTAGAATTTAGTTTGTGCTTCGGTCGTGCTTTAACATGATACATCCGATCTCCGGACTCCAAATGGGTCAGCCTTTGGCCTCAACCTCCATATCCCGAAAAAGACTTTGCAACGACCAAGAAGAAGACTTTGCAACGACCAAGAAGAAAACACATTTATTATAAAACGGCTCATATAAATTTAAGAGCCCCCAAGTGACTTGGGTAAAAGAATTTTATGTATAATGATTGTATGTACCGAAGTACTTATATAATATCTGTGTTCGCCCGAACTTTGTACGCGTCTTAACCGACCGTCGGCTTCTCCCTCTTCGGCCAAGGGCCGGAAAGTGTTATCTACTCCGCCTACCTAGAATATCGGCGGTGTTTCGGATAACCAGGCAATCAGGCCATGAGGCTGTAACAGACAAAGCGCGCCCAGGGAACTTATGCTATATTACTTATGTAACGTAAGAAGCATCTTCAAAGAAAATAGTGCCCCCAACGGTACCTTTCTTTGGTCGCTCATGATTACTATGAGACTTGTGCAATAGATTTGTGTACGCGTGAGTTCCGTCGTGTGCCGACCATAGTTGAAAACAATAAGAGCGCTAGCTTTCGGCTTCACCCGTCTGAGGTACGAGTTCGGATGACCCGATCGTAACAATCGCAGAGGTGCTCCCTTTACTCCCTAGCCGAACAATCGGGAACGTAGGGGTAAGCACAGGAGCCAGGCAACCCAGCTTTGCGGAACACTTAAGTCAACATGATGCATATTTTGGCATAATACACGAGCAAGGAAAGAAACTGTACAATAATAATCACATGCAAAGAGAAAAGGTTTCATAAAAGAAGCCCCCAAGTAAATGGGGTATTTGAATTTGTTTGTAACAAACAAAGTTTTGACAAAGAAAGTTTTTCACAAACAACTTTTTGTCAAAAAAGTATAACGCTTGGTCGAACCGAACAAAATTTAAAACTGAAAGTTTTTGGGCATGAATGCGACTTAGCTGGTTAATGTGCTCGGTGTCGATGACGCGATCCGGGCTTGTGGCGGGACGAGGACGCCCATCGAACTTTGACAGATCCGGTGTGTAGTCTTCGGCATGACCGATGTCCCAGCCCCCATGCCCGTCCCGAGGTGACCGAACGAGGAGTTCGGCACTCCGAAGTAGTGTCACGGCTCGGCCGATGTGGCGAGGCGAAGCCCCTGGTCCAGCCGAGGTGGTGGAGTAGGTCGGCAAGGTGACGCCGGGGTGACTGCGTGACGGCAGTCGAAGTCGATTTCCTACACTCATAAAATAGTGCAAGCCAAGAGTAATAACAAATAAAGGTAATAATATTTTTTTTTAAAAATTCTTCTACTTAATTAATTTAAGTGAAGCAAATAAGTAAAGGAATATGGCCTGGGCGCCGAGGTGCCTGAACGAAGAGTGCGGCTTGACGAAGTGGCGACGCTGCACGGTCGATGTGGCTAGATGAAGTCCTCGGTCCAGTTAACATGGCGAAGCTGTGATCGGCGGACACCGAAGTCTCATGCAAGTCGGCTGGTGACGCCGAAGTCTCATGCCAGCCGAGGTGTTGAAGCAGGTCGGCTGGTGATGCCGAAGTCTCACGCCAGCCGAGGTGTCGAAGCAGGTCGGCTGGTGACGCCGAATTCTCATGCCAACCGAGATCCGAAGCTATGATCGGCTGGTGACGCCGAAGTCTCCGGAGCGGGTTGATGAGGAGATGACGAAGCCCCCGGTCTAGCCGAGGTGACGGAGCAGATCGGTAAGGTGACGCTAGAGCCCCATGCCAGCCGACGTGTCAAAGCAGGTCGGCGCGGTGGACGTCAGCTTTAAAAAGTAACGGCACGGCGATGCCGACGCAGGTCGGAATTTGTGACGAGGTCAATGCTGGCTTGATGAAGCAACAGAGCGCCCGACCCGTACAACCCGCGGATGACGAGGTTCGCTTGATGATTATTCGGCCCTCGCGATGTCGAACTCTTGGTCGGATGACCGAGATGATGAGAAAATTTCCTTCAAAAAGGACGTCCGACAACCCGTTCATGAAAAAGATGAACTCGGGTCGGATTCGTTTTCGCGCAGAAAATAGATCCAAAATTCGTTGTACTAATCGGATGTTTCCCGGAGTTTGAACGGTCGGATCGAGCTGGAATTTTGAGGGGTGATCGGTATGAGAATTCCGCAACCGATGAACGGTGGGATCTTCCAAAAGATGTCCGAGCTAGACGCTGGACTCCTCGCCCTAAACTCGTCCAGATTCTCGTCCAGATTCGACAGGGCTCCGGTAGATCGGAGATTGCCGGAGATTCCTCCATCGGAATGCGACAAAATTTTGCAGGGTTGTTGTAGATACAATTCCGCACAATTCCACTGAAGCAATCGTCAAAGCGATGCTCGAGGAAACGGGGACGACGAACACAAATTCGCTGTCCAGAAAAACTGCAATCTGCAGATGAGCCGTCGATCCTTCTAGCGATCCCACAACGGAACTCTCAATGAAAGCACCAATGTCGGTGTCAAAATCGGCGGATCTCGGGTAGGGGTTCCAAACTGTGGGTCTTGGATCGATGGGTAACAGGAGACAAGGGAGATGGTGTTTACCCAGGTTCGGGCCCTCCTATGGAGGTAAAACCCTACGTCCTGCTTTGTTTGTATTGATGATGGTGTATCGAGTACAGAGTTGATCTACCACGAGATCGTATGTTGTGGTCTAAACCCTAAGAGCTATGCTCTTATGATGATATGATCTATGATGATCTGATTGTCCCTAATGACTAGCCTGGCCTCGGCTTATATAACACACCAGAGGCCTAGGATAACAAGAGTCCTAGTCGGCTACGTCGGTGGAGAGGAGTCTTTGTCTTGATCACCAAGTCTTGTGGAATCTTCCTCGTATGCATCATGGGCTGTCCGAACTGGCCCATTAATGAACCGCCCTGGGGGTCCTCGGCCCGACCCACTGGTCGGGAGACGACGTGGTGAGCATCCCCTAGTCCAGGACAGCGTCAGCGATGGTTCCCCCGATGGCACTCCGGCGCCACCGAGAGAGAGGGGGAGAGGGTCTCCCCCTTGTGCTTCCTCCTCCATGGCCTCCCCCCTGGTTGGGGAAAGGTTCTCCCTCTGGTCCTTGGCCTCCA
Organism: Elymus sibiricus; assembly: GCA_039707655.1. Taxonomy (NCBI): domain Eukaryota; kingdom Viridiplantae; phylum Streptophyta; class Magnoliopsida; order Poales; family Poaceae; genus Elymus; species Elymus sibiricus. The sequence goes on along the minus strand of CM077675.1, from coordinate 96,621,236 downwards.
TGGCGATGATGGCCCGTCCGTCTTCCTCCTCCATGGTCTCCGGTGATGGTGACCCTGCCGGAGAGGGCCAAGATTGATCTTTCGTGGCTCTGGAGACTTGCGGCGGCGGAACTTCCGATCTAGGTTTGTTTCTGGGGGTTTCTGTATTTATAAGAATTTTCGGCGTTGGTCCCTCGTCCAGAAGGTTCCCGAGGAAGTCACAAGCCAGGGGTGCGCGCCCTAGGGGGGGGCGCCCCTGTGGCATGTGGCTTCCTCGGCCTTCCTCTCCGGTGACTCTTCGCTCCAGTATTTTTTATATTTTCCAAAAATATTCTCCGTAAATTTTCAGCTCATTCCGAGAACTTTTATTTCTGCACAAAAATAACACCACGGTAGTTCTGCTGAAAACAGCATCAGTCCGGGTTAGTTCTAATCAAATCATACCAAAATCGTATAAAATTATTGTAAACATGGCATGAATACTTCATAAATTATAGATACGTTGGAGACGTATTAGCATCCCCATGCTTAATTCCTGCTCGTCCTCGAGTAGGTAAATGATAAAAGAAATAATTTATGAAGTGTGAATGCTAGCAAGTGCACAAGTTTGATCAATGATAATTCTAATCACTTTTTCTAGCATCAATATAAACCATAAACAGTAGCTCATCTCATAAAACTTCTCATGATCAAGTAACAAGCTATTCACATGTTAAAGTATAGACCAGAAAGTTTCTTGAAAACTAACAAACCATATTCCTAGTCATCGAACAATTGCAATTCATCTTATTTTCAGGAAGGGTCAATGTAAGAACTTTGATTTAGCAAATTCCACATACTCAACTATCATATAGTCTTCCATGATTATTGACACTCAAAGCATATTTTTAGAACAAATAGCATCCATCGAACACAGAGAAAGATAGGGGCTTAATGTTTCGCCTCTCAACTTATTTATCATATAGATAATTGTCAACAATAATAATTCATGACCAAATATATTTGTGTGGATATATATGTCTAGATCATTCTCCAACACATGACGCTTGCCAAGAGAAAAAGGCGAAATATAGGAAGTGGTGAAGATCACCATGACTCTTGCATAAAGGTAAGTACTAGAAAGTAAAAGATAGGCCCTTCACAGAGGGAAGCATTGATTTGCAGAGGTGCCAGAGCTCGATCTTTTAAAACAGGGATGAATAATAATTTTGAGCGGTATGCTTTCATTGTCAACATAACAACCGAGAGATCTCGGTATCTTCCATGCTAGATACAATATAGGTGGTTCCCAAACAGAATGGTAAAGTTTTTACTCCCCCTCCACCAATCAATCACACTCCACGGCGAGCCGAATCCACGGGTACCGTCCATACAAACAACAATCCTGGGGGAGTTTTGTTTCATTATAATTTGATTTGATTTTTGAGCATGGAACTGGGCATCCCGAATACCAGCCACTTTCTCGTGAATGATAGTGAATCAACACATATCGTGAGAATAACCCACCTAGCATGGAAGATACTGACCGCCCCCAGTCGCTACATGAGCGATTCGGGCATACAAAACAGAATATTATTTGAAGGTTTAGAGTTTGGCACATGCAAATTTACTTGGAACGGTAGGTAAATACCGCATATAGGTAGGTATGGTGGACTCTCATGGCAAAACTGGTTTAAGGGTGTTTGGATGCACAAGTAGTATTTCTACTTGGTGCGGAAGTTTTGGCTAGTATGAGGTGTAAGCAAACACCACATGTTGGAGAATACAAAACAATATAACTTCTATACAAATATACCCAAACATAACTCATTAAGTTGTCTTCCTTGTCCAATTTCAACTAATTTGCTCGAGTTTGAAAATAATTAATGAGCTCACAATCATAGAAGATGTCCAAGATAGTATATTTATATGTGAAATCTCTCTTCCTTCAATATTCTTTCATTAATTGTTCAAGTGACCAATGCAGTGTTTGCTAACTTTCAATAAATTTTACTACCTATACTTATTATGTGTGAAGTCATTACTCCCCATGGGATAAGTATATAAATCATATTTAATTTCAGATTTATGATATTCAATTCATTCAACCATTTACTCATAGGATATAAGTGAAGCACGAGAGCGAATGACAAACTACTCCAAAAAGATATAAGTTAAGATCAATGCGTAGTCAATTAGTGAAATAGCCATGTGAGGACTCTCTCTCTCTCTCTTATGCAAAATTTCAGATCCAATGCATTTATTCAAACAGCAAAACAAAATAAAAATAGTACTCCAAGAATAGCACGCAACATGTGAATGAATAAAAATTTAGGTTCAACATAGGCTAACCGATTAATTGTTGATGAAGAGAGGTGGGATGCCAAGCTTAAATGCTTGAGACTTCTTGAAATATTTACTTGGGGTGCCTTTGGCATCCCCAAGCTTGAGCTTTTGTGTCTCGTTCAATCCTCTCATATCATGGTTTCACCTAATCTCAAAAACATCTTCCACACAAAACTTGAAAAGGACTCGTGAAATAGGTTAGTACACATAATAATAAATCAACTCTTTATGTACTGCCAAGACAAGTTGCATAATAATTTTCAAACATTAGGTACTGTATACTATCATCTCCACAATTTATATCTACCAATATAGGTTATGGAAACTATAGGATAAGTAGATAACGAAACTATGACAGCAATCTGTCCAAACAGAACAGTCTGTAGCAATTTATGAAAACAGTTTACTTCCATAACTCAAACAATTATGAAAATTTATGAAATGCTAAGGGATTTGTATGAAAATACTGTGTAAAAATTTCAGAAACTTTCCACGTTCCAGTAAAATATGAAAATTCAAACACTACAGCAAAAGTTTCTGTTTTTTACACAGCACACATCAAACATGCAATGCAAGCATCCTAAGGCAATTCTTGGAACTTTTTTATTAAAAAACAAGAATATAAATAACACCTAACAGGGAATAACAAAATATAATGACGATCCAAGCAAAGCACATATTGTGTGACGAATAAAAATATAGCTCCAAGTGAGGTTACCGATAATGTTGAAGACGAAAGAGGGGATGCTTCCTGGGCATCCCCAAGCTTAGGCGCTTGAGTCTTCCATGGGTAATACCTTGGGCATCCCCAAGCTTAGGTTCTTGTCATTCCTTATTCTCCTCATATCGGTGTCTCACTCAAAACTGGAAAACTTCAATCACACAAAACTTAACGGAACTTCGTGAGAAGGGTTAGTGTAATAAAGATATATCATTCACTTAGGTACTGTCAAGATAAGATTCATAATTGTTCCCACATGATACCCAATGTATTCTACCATTACCATAATTTATACCACTAAATATAAGCTATGGAAACACTAAAACCAGCAAACTATGCATGCGAAACAGAATCTGTCAAAAACAGAACAGTCTGTGAAGATCTGTAGTGTAACCATACTTCCCTGTCTCTAAAAATTCTGAAAAATTAGGACAACCTGAAGGATTTGTATATAAAGACTTTGTAAAAATTTCATATCATTATCATGCTCCAGTAAAAAATTAAAATTCCTGTACTGAAGTCAAAAGTTTCTGTTTTGGTTCAGCATCAATTCTACTCATCTTGTGAGTCATCCCAATGGCTTTACTTGGCACTTTATTGAAACAAAAGCTATAAAACATGATTATACAGTAGCTTAATCATGTGGACACACAAAAACAGTAGGGGTAAATATTGGGTTGTCTCCCGACAAGCGCTTTTCTTTAATGCCTTTCTAGCTAGGCATGACATTGATACACTTCCAAGCCTAATTCCGATAAAAAATTTATTCATACTCTAAAAGATATAAGTGAAGTTCATAGAGCATTCTACAATTAATGAATATTTACCAATACCCAAGCTCAAAATATATAAGTGAAGCACACGAAGCATTCTATAAAGCCATACTCAAAAGATTTAAGTGAAGCACAAAGAGCATTCTACCAAGCCATACTCAAAAGATATAAGTGAAGCACAAAGAGCATTCTACAAAGACATACTCAAAATATATAAGTGAAGCGCATGAAGCATTCTATAAATCAATGAAGGACTAACTCATACTAGAAGGGTGCATAAAAGGAAAAGAAAGACACTAAAGACGCATATCATGTGAAAAAAACAAAAACCGAGGTATACCGATATAAAGATGGGATGCCTTCCGGGGCATCCCCAAGCTTAGATGCTTGAGTCTCCTAGAAATATTTACTTGGGGTGCCTTGAGCATCCCCAAGCTTGAACTCTTGTCTCTCCGTATTCTTCTTATATCAATACCTCCTCGATCTTCGAACACTTCATTCACACAAAACTTAACAAAACCCTCGTGAGATCCGTTAGTATAATAAAGCAAAATACTACTTTAAGTACTGTTGTGAACTCATTCCGAATTCATATTAGCATTATATTTACTGTACTCCAACTTCACCATGGTTTATACCCCCCGGTACTACTCATAGATTCATCAAAATAAGAGCACAATGCATAGAAAACAGAATCTGTCAAAAACAGGACAGTCTGTAGCAATCTGGAAACTTCGTATACTTATGTAACTGAAAAAATTCTGAAAATTTAGGAAAAATTGAAAAATTTATATAGCAGTACTGTGTAAAAATTTCAGAAACTTTTGACATTCCAGTAAGAAATGTAAATTCATGCACTACAGTCAAAGTTTTTGTTTTTACACCGCACAAAGCAAACAAGCAATCTAATCATCCTAAAACCAAATCTTGGCACAATATTTTTATAATACAATGGATATATACAAGGGGATAATTATTTTTGAGTAGCTTCAATGAAAAATTCTGCATTGTTTCCATGAGCATGAACACAAGTGTTCAAGGTCGACCCTCACTTCTCCAATGCACAACCTTCCAATCACTTCTCTTTTTGAAAACTTCTTAGGCAAGAGGCAAGTAATTCTTTTTGTATTTTTCATTATTTAATTTTTTTGTTTGTTTCACCCACAACTAAAGAAAGCAAAAAGGGAAAACAAAATCTACTTAGTGAAGAAAGCAAAAAAGCAGACACGAGAATATCAACCCCACGCTATTGCTCCCCGGCAACGGCGCCAGAAAAGAGCTTGATAATCCCCAAGTGCAAGGAATCATCGTAGCAATTTCCAAAGGTGGAAGTGATAAGTATGGAGTGTAGAACCCACAAGGAGCTAAAGGTAAGATCAATATTCTCTCAAGTCCTATCTGCCACCGATACAACTCTACGTACGCCGAACGTTTGCTTCCAACTAGAAACGCGAAATAAAACTGCGTTGTGGGTATGAAGAGAATAGCTTTGCATGATATCGGAGAACTAAAATATAAAAATAGGTGCTGTTATCATAAAGTTAGAATATATTACAATGAATTACAAACAGCGAGGGTGGAATAATGATGGGTCGGTGTGCGGAATTGTCCTAGGCAATTGTTAACAAGATCGGTAATCATTATCGCAATTTTATATGAGGGAGAGGCATAAGCTAACATACTTTCTCTACTTGGATCATATGCACTTATGATTGGAACTCTAGCAAGCATCCGCAACTACTAAAGATCATTAAGGTAAAACCCAACCATAGCATTAAAGCATCAAGTCCCCTTTATCCCATACGCAACAACCCCCTTACTCGGGTTTATGCTTCTGTCACTCAAGCAACCCACTATAAGCGAATCATGAACGTATTGCAACACCCTACAGCGGGAATCCTTCACGTGTGCGCGGCACGAAAGGCACCATAGGACAGCACCAAAGTAAAACATACAACTCAAACCAATCTAGATCATCAATCAACCCAAAGGACAAAAGTGATCTACTCAAAACATCATAGGATGGCAACACATCATTGGATCATAATATGTGTCATAAATCACCATATTCAAGTAGGGGATTACAGCGGGGTGCGGGAGAGTGGACCGCTGAAAGGAGATGAGGATGGTGATGAAGAAGGTGATGTTGATGAAGACGATCACCGCGGCGATGTTCCCCCGATGGCACTCCGGTGCCACCGAGAGAGAGAGGGAGTGGGTCTCCCCCTTGTGCTTCCTCCTCCATGGCCTCCCCCCTGGTTGGGGAAAGGTTCTCCCTCTGGTCCTTGGCCTCCATGGCGATGATGGCCCCTCCGTCTTCCTCCTCCATGGTCTCCGGTGATGGTGACCCCCTCCGATAGGGTGCCGGAGAGGGCCAATATTGATCTTTCGTGGCTCTGGAGACTTGCGGCGGCGGAACTTCCGATCTAGGTTTGTTTCTGGGGGTTTCTGTATTTATAAGAATTTTCGGCGTTGGTCCCTCGTCCAGAAGGTTCCCGAGGAAGTCACAAGCCAGGGGGCGCGCCCTAGGGGGGGCGCGCCCCTGTGTCTTGTGGCTTCCTCGGCCTTCCTCTCCGGTGACTCTTCGCTCCAGTATTTTTTTTATATTTTCCAAAAATATTCTTCGTAAATTTTCAGCTCATTCCGAGAACTTTTATTTCTGCACAAAAACAACACCACGGTAGTTCTGCTGAAAACAGCGTTAGTCCGGGTTAGTTCTAATCAAATCATACCAAAATCATATAAAATTATTGTAAACATGGCATGAATACTTCATAAATTATAGATACGCTTGAGACGTATCAGAGAACGACAGTATGTCGATCATCCTTGGTAGACCTTTTTTGAATACTGCAGGGGCTGTTATTGATTGCAACAAGGGCAATGTCACTTTTCATGTGAATGGTAATGAGCATACGGTACACTTTCCGAAGAAACAACCTCAATTTCATAGTATCAACTCCATTGGAAAAATTTCAACGATTATTATTGGAGATTTTGAATTCCCTCTTCCTACTGCTAAAAAGAAATATGATATACTTATTGTTGGGGACATGCATATCCCCATTGAGGTAACCTAGTGTTATTCGAAAATTCTCCGGTTCCGTGTTATTCGAAAAAAGTTTGTCAATAAGACTTGATCAACCTTATTGATGGATTCTTTTTGATGAGCATGAGATGGATGAATTTAGGAAGCACAATCTTCTGTACCCAACTTTTACTTTCTATTATTTAGATTAAATAAAGTAAAAATGCTATTATTCTCCTGTTTTCTGAATTATCCGTGCGATAAAAAATGACCTGGAAATAAAAGTTCTCCAAATGCCCTGAAAATGTAGTATGATTTTTTCTGGAATATTTAAGAATTTCTGGCACTGAGAACACATCACGGGGCTGCACCAGTGGGCCACAAGCCTGCAGGGCGCGCCCACCCCCCTGGGCGCGCCCCCTGGCTTGTGGGTCCCACGTAGGCCCCCCTCACTTATTCCAGCACCCATCCACTTCGTCTTCCTCCAGAAAAAATCCCACCATTGCTCAAACCCGTGTTCTAGCTCATTTTTCTGCCATTTTCGATCTCCTTGTGCAAAGCTCCATTTGCAAAACTGTTTTGGGGGATTGTTCTTCGGTATGTGACTCCTCCAATGGTCCAATTAGTTTTTGTTCTAGTGCTTTATATATTGCAAATTTTTGCTGCTGTGGTGACCTTGTTCTTGAGCTTGCATGTCAAATTTGTATGGTCCCAAGTAGTTTTGATGCATGATATAGCCTCTAGGCACTTGTGGGAGTAGTTGCTATAAGTTTCGTTGATTTTTGTTCCCCTTTATTTTGAGTCACTAAAAATTTCAGAAATTCTTCAGAGAAAGAAAGATGTTGAGGAGAATATACCAAGGTGGTTCCTCGAGCAAGAAGGCCCCGAGACTCGCGTTACGTGAGCCCGACTTTGAACCACCGAGGGAAGCTCAAGTGCGGCCCTGTGAATGGTCGTCGGATCAATTCATGGTTCATGCAGGTTTCAAGGAAGAATTTTACGCGTACACACGAAATGCCGGCCTTGAAGATTTCGTTTCAGACCAATGCAAGCAATATTATCAACTCACTGGTTCCTTCGTGCGGAGGTTTGAATTTTCATCCAGGCGTAATACGCATTCTGTTCTATTTAATCTTTATGATGAATCTTATACTATGGACCTAGAAGATTTTAACCATGCATGCAAAATTCCACAATGGGGTAGCCATAGTGATCCTCACAAAAATGAATATAATGATTTCCTTGCTAGCATCATTGTGGGAGAAACTAGAAACATTACACAGGCCACCTTGGGGAGCATTCACTTTCCTGCTATACACTATTTTGCTCTTTTCATAGGTAGATGTATTAACGGTAAACATGAACATAGCCACCTTTGCGTACCTGATCTTAGTATTCTTAAGAGTGCGGTAATGGGAGATAGATGATATAACTTGGGGGCTATTATTGCTAGGAGGCTACATAAAAATGCTAAGGAAGGAGATTTCTTTGGCGGGATCTATGCCACTCGGGTAGCTAATTATCTTGGGGTACCCATAAGGGGCAATGATATTGAGTTACCACCTGCTTTTCTTGATTATGAGGCTATGGTGCGCTACCAGTTTCTTGAGAGGAACGAACAGTACTTTTTGTACCGACTAATTTTTGAAAGACAGCGTGCTGTCCTTATTACCCTTCCTGTTCCTGCCTTCTTTAACTTTCAGAAAAACGGAGACACTTTATAACCAGAGAGGAGGCAAACGAGTACGAGAGAGAGGCGGAAGCCGCTCGCCTCCGCGCTGCAGCCCAGTACAACCCAAACTATGACTTTGGATATTATCCGGGCCAGCCATGGCCCTAGACCAACTTAGGCCAAAAGCCTAAGCTTGGGGGAGTACGTATTTCTTACCGACATTACATTCATGCTCGCACACTCATTCCAGTTGTCGGTGTTCATACTTTTTCATTGTATCTTCCATGGTAGTTTATTTCTTTTTCTCGCTTTCTTCTTGTGTGCTTAATTAACCTTGAGAAAATCCAAAAAAATTAGTTCTAGCTTTACCTTCTAGTCTGTTTAGTTGTAGCATTAAAAGAAAACCCAAAAAGATTTCTCGTCCTTCTTTTGCTTGTTGGGAGCTTTCCCGTGTAAATAGTTTTTCTCGTTCTTGTTTTGAAATTTCTTTTCTTTGGGTCGTAAGGAGAAGACCACGATGAAAATGTTGAGTGGCTCTCATATGCATTATTGTTTATCTATCAAAGAGCCCATATTACCTTGTCTTCTCCTTTGAGCTATTGTTTGCAGATTCCAGCTTAGTTCAATGCACGTGCACTCTTATTATTATTTACACCGTTTGGTCGTGCAAGTGAAAGGCAATAATGACGATATATGATGAAATGATTGAGATGGAGAAAAGCTGGTATGAACTCGACCTATTTTGTTTTTGTAAATATGATTAGCTCATCGTTCTGAATTTAGCCCATTATGGATGAAACGTGTTTGCAATGAAAATTAGAGATTATAGTTACTCATGCCATGCTTAATTAGCTAAGAGTGTATAATGGTTTGTTTTGATTGCAACATGCATTTTAAAATGGTTGTGATGTAGTATGATAGGATGGTATCCTCTTCTGAATGATTCAAGTGGCTTGACTTGGCACATGTTCACGCATGTAGTTGAAACAAAATCAACATAGCCTCCACGATATTTGTGTTCATGGTGATTTATATCCTACTCATGCTTGCATTCGATGTTGGTTAATCTCAATGCATGTTTATGACTGTTGTCGCTCTCTAGTTGGTCGCTTCCCAGTCTCTTACTAGCCTTCACTTGTACTAAGCGGGAATACTGCTTGTGCATCCATCTCCATAAACCCAAAGTTGTTCCATATTAGTCCGCCATACCTACCTTTATGCGGTATTTACCTGCCGTTCCAAGTAAATTTGCATGTGCCAAACTCTAAACCTTCAAATACTATTCTGTTTTGTATGCCCAAATCGCTCATGTAGCGACTGGGGGCTGTCAGTATCTTCCATGCTAGGTGGGTTATTCTCACGATATGTGTTGATTCACTATCATTCACGAGAAAGTGGCTGGTATTCGGGATGCCCAGTTCCATGCTCAAAAATCAAATCAAAATATAATGAAACAAAACTCCCCCAGGATTGTTGTTTGTATGGACGGTACCCGTGAATTCGGCTCGCCGTGGAGTGTGTTTGATTGGTGGAGGGGGAGTAAAAACTTTACTATTCTGTTTGGGAACCGCCTATAATGTATCTAGCATGGAAGATGGTGAAATCTCTTGGTTGTTATGTTGACAATGAAAGCATACCGCTCAAAATTATTATTCATCTCTGTTTTAAAAGCTCGAGCTCTCGCACTTCTGCAAATCAATGCTTCCCTCTGTGAAGGGCCTATCTATTTTACTTTACTGTTGAGTCATCCTCCTCTTATAAAAAGCACCAGTTAGAGAGCACCACCGTCATTTGTATGCTTTGTTATTAATTGATATTGAGTATGACCGTGACTGGATCTCTTTTACCATGAATTACAAATTTCCAGTCAGCCCTTGTTCTTCAGAGGTGCTCTGCATTTATGTTTTGCGGTCTCAGAAAGGGCTAGCGAGATACCATTATATCATATTGTATCATGATTGTTTTGATAAAATTGTTGTCATCCGAGATTTGTTATTATTGCTCGCTAGTTGATTATGCCATTGATATGAGTAAATGTGAGACCTAAATGTTATTGTGAATTTGGTTAGTCTATAATCTTTGCTGAAAACCTGAACATCACTTAGACATATTTACAACAACAAGATCAAACAGAGTTTGTAAAAGTTTTTCTGTGTCACTTTCAGTTTGTCAACTGAATTGCTTGAGGACAAGCAATGGGTTAAGCTTGGGGGAGTTGATACGTCTCCATCGTATCTACTTTTCCAAACTCTTTTGCCCTTGTTTTGGACTCTAATTTGCATGATTTGAATGGAACTAACCCGGACTGACACTGTTTTCAGCATAATTGCCTTGGTGTTATTTTTGTGCAGAAATAAAAGTTCTCGGATTGACCTGAAAATTTACGGAGAATATTTTTGGAATTAATAAAAAATACTGGCGAAAGAATCAACCGGAGGGGGTCCACCACCTGGCCACAAGCCAGGGGGGCGCGCCCCCCTGTCTTGTGGGCGCCCTGGAGCTCCTCCGACCTCAATTCCAACTCTATATATTCCTATTCGGGGAGAAAAAATCAAGGAGAAGAGTTCATCGCGTTTCACGATACGGAGCCGCCGCCACCTCCTGTTCTTCCTCGGGAGGGCAGATCTGGGGTCCGTTTTGGGCTCCGGAGAGGGGAAATCGACGCCGTCGTCATCACCAACCATCCTTCATCACCAATTTCATGATGCTCTTCGCCGTTCGTGAGTAATTCCATCGTAGGCTTGCTGGACGGTGATGGGTTGGATGATATTTACCATGTAATCGAGTTAGTTTGGTTAGGGTTTGATCCCTAGTATCCACTATGTTTTGAGATTGATGTTGCTATGACTTTGCTATGCTTAATGCTTGTCACTAGGGCCCGAGTGCCATGATTTCAGATCTGAACCTATTATGTTTTCATGAATATATATATGTGTTCTTGATCCTATCTTGCAAGTTGTAGACACCTATTACGAGTTATGATCCGCATCCCCCAGGGTGACAATAACTGGGATTCTTTCCGGTGATTACCGTAGTTTGAGGAGTTCATGTATTCACTAAGTGCTAATGCTTTGGTCCGGTTCTCTATTAAAAGGAGGCCTTAATATCCCTTAGTTTCCATTAGGACCCCGCTGCCACGGGAGGGTAGGACAAAAGATGTCATGCAAGTTCTTTTCCATAAGCATGTATGACTATATATGGAATACATTCCTACATTATATTGATGAATTGGAGCTAGTTTTGTGTCACCCTATGTTATAACCGTTGCATGATGAATGCCATCCGACATAATTATCCATCACTGATCCGTTGCCTACGAGCTTTCCATATATTGATCTTTGCTAAGTTACTTTTCCGTTGCCACTGTTACGATTGCTACAAAACCGCTACTGTTACTTTTGCCACTGTTACCGTTACTTCCATACTACTTTGCTACTAAATACTTTGCTGCAGATATTAAGTCTTTCAGGTGTGGTTGAATTGACAACTCAGCTGCTAATACTCGAGAATATTCTTTGGCTCCCCTTGTGTCGAATCAATAAATTTGGGTTGAATACTCTACCCTCGAAAACTGTTGCGATCCCCTATACTTGTGTCAGCCAAGTATAAATCATGTACAATTGGTTCATGGATATAAATCATGTACTACCCCGGTGTCAGCCAAGCAATTGGTTCATACTTTTTAACGCACTTCAGCATTTTCAACTCTCACGCAATACATGAGCGCAAGCCATGGATATAGCACTATGGGTGGAATAGAATGCGGTGGTAGACATTAATATAGAGAAGACAAAAAGGAAGATAGTCTCACATCGAAGCGGCTAATCAACGGGCTATGGAGATGCCCATCAATTTATATCAATGCGAGGAGTAGGGATTGCCATGCAACGGATGCATTAAGAGTTAGAAGTGTATGAAAGCTCAAACTGAAACTAAGTGGGTGTGCATCCAACTCTATAATGAGAAATTCCCACTAGTAGATGAAAGTGACAACATAGGAGACTCTCTATATGAAAAACATGGTGCTACTTTGAAGCACAAGAGTGGAATTAGCATGCCCCTTCTCTCTTTGTCTCTCATTTTTTTTCTTTTTTTTCTTTTTTTTCTTCTTCTTCTTCTATTTTTTTCTTCTCTTTTTTCTTCTTTTTATATTTGTCTGGAGCCTCATCCCGACTTGTGGGGGAATCATAGTTTCCATCATCCTTTCCTCATTTGGACATGCTCTAATAATGAATAATTATGATCATCACACTTCTATTTACTTACAACTCAATATTACAACTCGACAGTAGAACAAAGTATGACTCTATATGAATGCCTCTCGCTGTGTACCAGGATGTGCAATGATCTAGCATAGCAAAGATATAAAAAAATGGACAAGCCATGGAAACATCATGCTAGCTATCTTACGATCATGTAAAGCAATATGACAATGAATGCTCAAGTCATCAAAATGGAAGCGGTAGAAGTTGCATGGCAATATATCTCAGAATGGCTATTGAAATGCCATAATAGGTAGGTATGGTGACTGTTTTGAGGAAGATATAATAAGGCTTATGTGTGATAGAGCGTATCATATCACGGGGTTTGGATGCACCGGCGAAGTTTGCACCGACTCTCGAGGTGAGAAAGGGCAATGCACGGTACCGTAGAGGCTAGCAAATTGCGGAAAGGTAAGAGTGCGTATAATCCATGGACTCACATTAGTCATAAAGAACTCACATACTTATTGCAAAAGTTTATTAGCCCTCGAAGCAAAGTATTACTACGCATGCTCCAAGGGGGGAGGTTGGTAGGAGTTAACCATCGCGCGCCCCCGACCTTCACACAAAGATAGACAATCAAGGATAAATTGTGCTCCAACTTCTTGGCATAACGGGAGACTATACGTGCATGCTTCGGGAATCACAACCCTTAACACCAATATCTTACTAAACATGATCATCCACTAGTACCTCCCACATATTATTATCTCTATATCGCAAAACTATTGCAAGGAATCAAACATACCATATTCAGTGATCCATAAGTTTTATGTAGGATTTTATGACTAACCATGCAAATGACCAATTCCTGTTGACTCGCTAAATAGATATAAGTGAAGCAAGAGAGTTTTATTCTTTCTACAAAATACCATGCTCTAATAAATATAATTGAAGCAAAAGAGCATTCTACAAATAACGGTTTTCTATGTGAAGAGAAACAGGCAATCCAAACTTCAAATGATATAAGTGAAGCACATGAAGCATTCTATAAAGCCATACTCAAAAGATATAAGTGAAGTGCAATGAGCATTCTATAAATCAACCATGGACTATCTCATACCATCATGGTGCATAAAATAAAAGTGAAAACTAAACACAAAAGACGCTCCAAGATTTACACATATCACATGAACGAAACGAAAACGAAAACATACCGATACTTGTTGAAGAAAGATGGGATGCCTTCTGGGGCATCCCCAAGCTTAGACGCTTGAGTCTCCTTGGATATTTACTTGGGGTGCCTTGGGAATCCCCAAGCTTGAAGTCTTGCGTCTCCTCCTTCTCCTCATATCGAGACCTCCTCGATCTTTGAACACTTCATCCACACAAAACTTAACAGAAAACTGGTGAAATCCGTTAGTATAATAAAGAAAATTACTACTTTAAGTACTGTTGCAAACCCATTCATATTTTATATTTGCATTATCCCTGCTGTATTATAACTTCTTCATGGCTTATACCACCGATAAAATCGATAGTTTCATCAAAACAAGCAAAACAATGCATCAAAAACAGAATCTGTCTTAAACAGGACAGTCTGTAGTAATCTGAACTTTGACCATACTTCTGTAACTCCAAAAATTCTGAAAATTAGGAAGAAATAAAACATTTGTATATAAATACTTTGTAAAAAATTCAGAAACTTTTGACGTTCCAGTAAAAAATGTAAATTCACGCACTACAGCCAAATTTTCTGTTTTTACACCGCACATACCAACAAGCAATCTAATCATCCTAAAGGCAAATCTTGGCAAATTATTTTTATAATACAATGGATTTGTACAAGGGGATAATTATTTTTTGTTGAAAAGTTTCTATGATTCAATATTCACAAAGTTTCCATGGGCATGAACAAAGTTCAAGGCTAGCCCCCACTTCAACGATGCTCATCATCTCTCTCACTTTCACCTTTGTTTTTGTGAAGTTTTAGGTTCCCCTCTATATTTTGTTTTTGTTTTTAAACTTTATAAAGCACTCAAAAGAATAAAATGACTCTCTAAAACTTTCGGGTTGTCTGCCTGGCAGCGCTTTCTTTAAAGCCATTAAGCTAGGCATATAGTGCTCAAGTAATTGATCCACCCGGATCCCAAGGTATATCAAAGGCAATTTTAATTAACAATTATTTGTAATTTATTAGTGAGCACAAAGCAACATATATCATGAAATGACGAAGTCTAACTCTCTTCCTATGCATTGGCATGTCATACAAGAACAATTCATGCACATCAAGTAAAGGCCAATACATACCATAAGTAGTTTCTTGCAATTTTATCATATTGGAAACATAAAGAGGTGGAGATGTAGTTCCTCTCTCATACTAATTGCAAGTAGGAGCATCAAGCACATGCATATTATATTCATCAAAATCATCATGTGTAGTAGAAAAACGCAACCCATCAATATAATCCTTAATAAGAGCAAATTTCTCCGATATAGTGTAGTTGGGAGAATTCAAAAAGATAATAGGACTATCATGTGTGGATGCAATAGCAAAAATTTCATTCTTAATATAAGGAACTGTAGCAAGTTCATCTCCATAAGCACAATTCATATTGGCATCTTGGCCACAAGCATAGTAAGCATCAAGTTCATCAAAAAGGGATATTTCAAATGAATCCAAGGGATCATAGCAATTTTCATAGAATTCATCATAGCATTCATCCTTCGGTATGTGCGAAGGGAAATTAAACAATGTATGAGTTGAAGAGTTACTCTCATTAGAAGGTGGGCACTGGTAGCTAATCCGCTCTTCCTCCTTTTGTTTTTCGCTCTCCTCCTCATCTTTTTTCATCTAATGAGCTCACAATTTCAGCAATTTCTTCTTCCATAGATTCCTGCAAAATATTAGTCTCTTCCAAGGCAGCGGTCATTCTTTCAATAAATTCTTTAACATAAGCATTAGAAGCATAGTTTTCATAGCAATATTTGAGTACGGCAAAATTTTCAGACTTGTAAAGCGTAGCATCACACTTTTCAACCAAAGAAGCAATTTCATAAGCACCCTTAAAAGCAACAAATTCTTCAGTTTGTTCAACATCAAAATAACAATAGGCTTTCTTGGCATAAGAAGATAGTATTTCATTACCATTAAACATACATTAGTAGGAAAGGTGTTTTTTACTTTCTTCAGAACAACAAGTAAAATCATGTAATTCACATAAATTCCAAGCATAGCAATACAAAGTATTAATTTGATGCCACAAGAGTTTCCCTTTTGGAGATATGCGGTGTCGCACATAATAAGCATGCTCATTTTATGATTTTCCCTCAAGTAAGCTAGTTGGGTTTTCAGCACGAGCACAAATGGATCGAAGATGATCCAAATAATATTCTTCGGTAGTACGGAACACCAGTGGTTCCTCAACTTTTGGAGCAGCAAGTACACCTATTTTTTGGTATTTTGCGTTTCCTACCCATATCTAAAGATATAAAACAACTAATAACAGAAAATAAAAATTACTTAGTGATAAAGCAAACAATCACACACGAGAATATTCACCCCATGCTATTGCTCCCCGGCAACGGCGCCAGAAAAAGTTCTTGATAACCCACAAGTGTAGGGGATCGTTTGTAGCCTTTTTCGATAAGTAAGAGTGTCGAACCCAACGAGGAGCTAAAGGTAGAAGAAATATTCCCTGAAGTTCTATCGACCACCGATACAACTCTACGCACGCTAATGCTTGCTTTACCTAGAACAAGTATGAAACTATTTTGTAGGTGATAGGATAGTTTGCACGAATAAAACTAGAAGTACTTTGCGGGAATAAAACTATGAGTAAATTGCAAGATAATAAAAGTTAGTTGTTTAGTAGAAAGCTTTTGTCAAACAAGAAGGTTATTTGTCCCTAGGCAATTGATAACTAGACCGGTAATCATTCTTGCAATTTTATATGAGGGAGAGGCATGAGCTAACATAATTTCCGTACTTGGATCATATGCACTTATGGTTGGAACTCTAGCAAGCATCCGCAACTACCAAAGATCATTAAGGTAAAACCCAACCATAGGATTAAGTATCAAGTCCTCTTTACTCCCATATGCAGCAACCCACCTACTCGGGTCTGTGTATTCTGTCACTCACGCCACCCACCATAGGCAAATCATGAACACATTGCAACACCCTACAACGGGGATCCCTCACGTTTCCGCGAGACGGAGGGCACCGTAGGACAACACCATAATAAAATATACACTCATACCAACCACGATCATCAATTAGCCCATAGGACAAAACGGATCTACTCAAACATCATAGGAAAGCCACATATCATTGGGAAATAGTATATGGAGTTGAGCACCATGTTTAAGTAGAGATTACAGCAGGGAAGAGAGGCGTTACACTGCTTCATAGAGGGGGAGAGAGTTGGTGTTGATGGCGGCGAAGTTGTTGGTGTAGATCGCCGTCACGATGATTGCCCCGACGACGTTTCGGCACCACCGGGAGAGAGGGGGAGAGAGACCCCCTCCTTCTTCTTCTTCCTTGGCCTCCCCCTAGATGGGAGGAGAGTTCCCCCTCTGGTCCATGGCCTCCATGGCGGCGGAGGGGCAGGAGCCCCTACGAGATTGGATCTCCCTCTCTGTTCTCTTCTGTTTCACGCTCCTGTTTTCTGGCTGAAAATCGTTTCTTATATTCTCGGAGATCCGTAACTCCGATTGCGCTGAGATTTAAACCATGAGTAGGACAATTTCTTAGCATCAATTTCATTCTTTCCCAAGATTGTGCAACATATTCATGCTCAAGTTGCCTAAAATTCATGATTTGTGTTCTAAGGGAAATAATTTTTGCGGACGGAAAATACTTAGTAATAAAAGCATCCTTGCACTTATTCCAAGGATCGATACTATTGCGAGGCAAAGAAGAAAACCAAATTTTTGCACGATCCCGCAAGGAGAAAGGGAATAATTTCAACTTCACAATATCATTGTCCACATCTTTTTTCTTTTGCATATCCCACAATTCTATGAATCTGTTTAGATGGGACGCGGCATACTCATTAGGAGTACCGGCAAATTAATCTTTCATGACTAGATTCAAAAAAGCGGCATTAATATCACAAGACTTCGCACTAGTGGCGGGAGGAGCAATCGGAGTACTAATAAAATCATTATTATTAGTATTGGAAAAATCACACAATTTGGTATTTTCTTGAGTCATCGTGACTACGCAAACAAGATTGCAAGCAAACAAGAGATCTCATGGGAAAAAGGCAAATGAAAAAGGGGGCGAATAAAACGGAAAATTTGTGAAGTGGGGGAGAGGAAAACGAGAGGCAAATGGCAAATAATGTAATTACAAGGAGATGAGATTTGTGATTAGGAACCTGAAAGATGTTGATGGTGTCTCCTCGGCGCTAGAGATTGGCACGTAGAAGAGACCGCTTCCTTCCCGGCAACGGCGCCAAAAATTCTTTTGACGTGGCTTGAGACTGCGTCGGTATTTCCCCAAAGAGGAAGGGATGATGCAGCACAGCGACGGTAAGTATTTCCCTCAGTTATGAAACCAAGGCATCGAACCAGTAGGAGGATCACCAACACAATGTAAACATCACCTACACACATGGAACAAATACTTGCAACCCGACGCGAAAGAGAGGTTGTCAATCTCTCTATGGTAAAAACATAGATTAGGTAATGATAGATTGGATAGATAGATCTCCCAAGAACACAAAATAAAAGAGGAAAATAAAAAGTGCAGCAAGGTATTTTCGGGTTTTTGGAATAATAGATCTGAAAACAAAAGCGGCAAAAAGATAGATCGGAAAGCAATATGTTGGAAAAGTAGACCTGGGGGCCGTAGGTTTCACCAGTGGTTTCTCTCATGAGTATAGCACACGGTGGGTGAACAAATTACTGTTGGGCAATTGATAGAAGATCAAATAATCATGACGATATCCAAGGCGATGATCATTATATAGGCATCACGTCCAAGATTAGTAGACCGAAATGATTCTGCATCTACTAGTATTACTCCACACATCGATCGCTATCCAGCATGCATCTAGTGTATTAAGTTCATGGAAAAACGGAGTAATGCAATAAGAATGGTGACATGATGTAGACAAGATCTATTCATGTAGGAATAGACCCCATCTTGTTATCCTTAATAGCAACGATACATGCGTGCCTCGCTGCCCCTTCTGTCACTGGGAGAGGACACCTCAAGATCGAACTCATCACAAAGCACCTCTTCCCATGGCAAGAAAAATCGATCTAGTTGGCCTAACTAAACCAAAGATTCGAAGAAGAAATACGAGGCTATAAGTAATCATGCATATAAGAGATCAAAGAAGACTCAAATAATATTCATGGATAGAAACTAATCATGAACTCAAAATTCATCGAATCCCAACAAACACACCGCAAAAGTTTACATCAAATAGATCTCCAAGAGACCATTGTATTGAGAATCAAAAGAGAGAGAGAAAGCCATCTAGCTACTGCCTACGGACCCGTAGGTCTATGGTGGACTACTCACCCTTCATCGGAGAGACACCAATGAGGATGATGAACCCCTCCGTGATGGTGTTAGATTGGATCTCGCGGTTCTGGAACTTGCGGCGGCTGGATGTATTTTTCGTCGACTCCTCTAGGGTTTCTGGAATATTTGGATATTTATAAGCATCAGAGGCGGTGGAGGGGGTCCCCGAGGCGGCCACAACCCATCAGGGCGCGCTTGGGGCCCCTGGCGCACCCTGGTGGGTTGTGGGCGGCCTGGGCTCCCTTCTGCATACTTCTTTGGCCCACTGGCCTTCTTCTGGTCCAAAAAAATTCCCCAAAAAGTTTCGTCGCGATTGGACTCCGTTTGGTACTGATATTCTGCGAACTAAAAACAAGCAAAAACAGCAACTGCACTTTGGATGGCATGCCTTTCCTGTCAACGAAAACGACAAAGTAGTTCACAATACTTTCCATGCTAGATATATCATAGGCGGTTCCCAAACATAAAATAAAGTTTATTCCTTTTTCCACCATTCTTTCACAATCCATGGCTGGCCGTATCCACGATTGCCATCCATACCAACACTTTTCAAGGAAATTATTATTTGACAACATAAAGTAAATTTCTTTTTTTTTCATTTCGGGACTGGGCATCCCTATTACCGCCGTACTCTCGTGCAATGACAAGTGAATGAATACTCATCTTGAGAATAACACATCTAGCATGGAAAAATATTGGATACCCCCTACCGTTTCATGAGCGGTACGAGCACGCAAAAAAGAATTTCATTTTGAAAATTAGAGATGGCGCATACAAATTTGCTTAGAACGACATGGAAATACCGCATATAGGTAGGTATGGTGGACTCATAAGGCAAAACTGGGTTTAAGGATTTTGGATGCACAAGTAGTATTTCTACTTAGTACAAGTGGAGGCTAGCAAATAGATTGAGAAGCAACCAACCAAGAAACGAAAATTCACATAAGCAGGCATTGAGCACAACTAACACCGAAGGATGCACCATAAGTAGGATGTAACTTCATTGCATAACTATTGACTTTCGTGCATGCATAGGGAATCACAAACCTTAACACCAATATTCTTACTAAAGCATAATTACTCACCAACATGACTCACATATTACTATCATCATGTCTCAAAACTATTACAAGGAATCAAGTTTAATTTGTCCAACGATCTTCATGAAAGTTTTTATTATATCCTCCTTGAATATCTATCACTTTGGGACTAGTTTCATATATTGCCATTGCTTTTGACAAGCTCAAACAAATTTAAGTGAAGAACATGAGCATAAAAGTTTCATCTCTCAAAATAACATAAGTGAAGCATGGGAGGCTTTCTTCAAAATTTACTAACTCTCAAATTAATCTAAGTGAAGCATGAGAGTATGTCTTCAAAAATTTCCAAGCACACCGTGCTCAAAAAGATATAAGTGAAGCACTACAACAATTTCATAGCTCAATTTTTTTTAAGTGAAGCATATAGAGCAATTCTAACAAATCATAGCATAATTTTGGCTCTCTCAAATAGGTGTGTCCAGCAAGGATACTAGTGACAAACTAAAAAGCAAAACAAGCAAAGACTCAAATGATACAAGGCGCTCCAAGCAAAACTCATGATATGTGACGAATAAAAATATAGCTCCAAGTAAAATACCGATGGTCATTAGAAGAAAGAGGGGATGCCACTCGGGGCATCCCCAAGCTTAGTTGCTTGTTTCTCTTTGGATATATCTTGGGGGTACTGTAGCATCCCCAAGCTTAGGCTCTTTTCACTCCTTATTCCTTGATCCATCGTGATCTCACCCAAAACTTGAAAACTTCAATCACACAAAACTTAACAAAATCTTCGTGAGATTCGTTATTATAATAAAGCAAATCACCATTTTAAGTACTGTTGCAAACCCATTCAAATTTTATTATTGCATTATACCTACTTGTATTTTAACTTTACCATGGCTTATACCCTCCAATACAAACCATAGATTCATCAAAACAAGCACACAATGCAACGAAAACAGAATTTGTCTTAAACAGAACAGTCTATAGTAATTTGTACTCTAACCATACTTCTTTAACTCTAAAAATTATGAAAAATTAGGACAACGTAAAGAATTTTTATAGCAATACTGTGTTAAAATTTCGGCTCATTATCACGCTCCAGTAAAAAAAATGAAAATTCGCGCACTGGAGGCAAAGTTTCTGTTTCAGATTCAGCATTGTTTCTACTCATCTTATGAATCATCCTAAAGGCTTTACTTGGCACAAACACTAAATAAAACATAAAAAAACAATCATAATAGAGGCATAATTGTGTCAACACTCAAAAACAGAAAGGAGAAGAGGAAAATAAATTTATTCATTGGGTTGCTCCCAACAAGCGCTATCGTTTTACGCCCCTAGCTAGGCATAATGCATAGATTCAAGTATTGTCATCTTTGGTTTTTGCTCCATAGGATGCTCTCATGATTGATTCATATGGCGGCTTAATTCTTGTTCTAGGGAAGTGTTCCATTCCCTTTCTTAGTGGAAACTGAAATCTAATATTGCCTTCTTTCATATCAATCACAGCACCTATAGCGCGTAAAAACGGTCTACCAAGTATATAATGGGACAAGACGGATTGCAATCAATATCAAGAACAATAAAATCTATGGGAACATAATTTCTATTTGCAAGAATAAGAACATCATTAATTCTTCCTAAAGGCTTTTTAATAGTAGAATCCACCAAGTGCAAATTAAGAGAACATTCTTCAATATTGGTAAGACCAAGCACATCACATAGAGATTTCGGAATCGTGGAAACACTAGCACCCAAATCACATAAAGCAAAGCACTCATAATTTTTAATCTTGACCTTAATGATAGGTTCCCACTCATCATGTAATTTTCTAGGAATATAAATCTCTAACTCCAACTTTTCTTCAAAAGATTTCATCATGGCATCAACGATATGTTTAGTAAAAGCTTTATTTCATTCATAAGCATGGGATGAATTTAACATGGATTGCAGCAAAGAAATACATTCAATCAAAGAGCAACTATCATAATTAAAGTCTTTGCAATCCAAAATAGTGGGCACATCACTAGTTAAAGTTTTGACCTCTTCAAACCGACTTTCATCAATTTTTTCATCAAGATTTTCACCCTCCAAATTATTGGGATGCCTTCTAGCTAAAGTTGACTCTACTTCAGTCCCTTTATCATCAAATTTAATATCACTAAACAAGGAATCAATAGAAGAAACACCAATCACTTTAAGATCTTCATCATTTTTGTGAAGGCAATCACTAGAAAACGCTTTTTCTAAGAATTCTGTTTTAGCTCTAAGCATAGCGGTTCTTTCTTACTTTCATCCATAGAAACATACAAAGCTTTAATTGATTCATCAATCTTAGGTGCAAAAGCTTTCAACTTGAGATTTTCTACATCATGAGAAATTCTATCAATGCTTCTAGTCATATCATCAATCTTATTCAACTTTTCTTCTATCCATAGTATTAAAAACCTTTTGCGCATTGATAATTTTTTTAATATTACTCTCAAGATCAGAGGGGTTACTATTATTATTGTAAGAAGAATTACCATAGGAATTACCATAATTATTAGAGGAATTTCCAGGAAAAGGCCTAGGATTAAAATTACCTCTATAAGCATTGTTATTGAAATTGTTTCGCGAGACGAAAATCACATCTACGGAATCACTATTTTGCTCAATCAAAGTAGACAAAGGCACATCATTAAGATCAATAGGAGCATTTTTACTAGCAACCAACTTCATTAAAGCATCAACTTTTTCACTCAAAGTACTAATTTCTTCAACCGAATTAACCTTTTTGCTAGTAGGTGCTCTTTTAGTATGCCATTGTGAATAATTTGCCATAATATTATCTAGCAATTTAGTAGCTTCACCCAAAGTAATTTCCATAAAAGTACCACCCACGGCGGAATCTAAAAGATTTCTAGAGACAAAATTCAATCCCGCATAATTTTTTTTATGATCAACCAAAGATTTAAACCATGAGTAGGGCAATTTCTTAGCATCAATTTCATTATTTCCCAAGATTGTGCAACATATTCATGCTCAAGTTGCTTAAAATTCATGATTTGTGTTCTAAGGGAAATAATTTTCATAGGCAAAAAATACTTAGTAATAAAGAATCGATACTATTGCGAGGCAAAGAAGAAAACCAAATTTTTGCACGATCCCGCAAGGAGAAAGGGGATAATTTCAACTTCACTATATCATTGTCCACATCTTTTTTATTTTGCATATCACACAATTCTACGAATGTGTTTAGATGGGACGCGGCATCCTCATTAGGAGTACCGGCAAATTGATCTTTCATGACTAGATTCAACAAAGCAGCATTAATATCACAAGACTCCGCACTAGTGGCGGGAGGAGCAATCGGAGTACTAATAAAATCATTATTATTAGTAATGGAAAAATCACACAATTTGGTATTTTCTTGAGTCATCGTGACTACGCAAACAAGATTGCAAGCAAACAAGAGATCTCATGGGAAAAAGGCAAATGAAAAAGAGGGCGAATAAAACGGCAAATTTGTGAAGTGGGGAAGAGGAAAACGAGAGTCAAATGGCAAATAATGTAATTTCAAGGAGATGAGATTTGTGATTAGGGACCTGAAAGATGTTGATGGTGTCTCCTCGGCGCCAGAGATTGGCACGTAGAAGAGACCGCTTCCTCCCCGGCAACGGCGCCAGAAATTCCTTTGACGTGGCTTGAGACTGCGTCGGTATTTCTCTAAAGAGGAAGGGATGATGCAGCACAGCGACGGTAAGTATTTCCCTAAGTTATGAAATAAAGGTATCAAACCGGTAGGAGGATCACCAACACAATGTAAACAGCACATGCACAAAAAGAACAAATACTTGCAACCCAACGCGAAAGAGGTTGTCAATCTCTCTATGGTAAAAAAGATAGATTAGGTAATGATAGATTAAATAGATAGATCTCTCAAGAACACAAAATAAAAGAGGCAAATAAAAAGTGCAGCAAGGTATTTTGGGGTTTTTGGAATAATAGATCTGAAAACAAAAGCGGCAAAAAGATAGACCGGAAAGCAATATGTTGGAAAAGTAGACCCGGGGGCCGTAGGTTTCACTAGTGACTTCTCTCATGAGTATAGCACACGGTGGGTGAACAAATTACTGTTGGGCAATTGATAGAAGATCGAATAATCATGACGATATCCAAGGCGATGATCATTATATAGGCATTACGTCCAAGATTAGTAGACCGAAACGATTCTGCATCTACTACTATTACTCCACACATCGACCGCTATCCAGCATGCATCTAGTGTATTAAGTTCATCGAAAAACGGAGTAATGCAATAAGAACGGTGACATGATGTAGACAAGATCTATTCATGTAGTAATAGACCCCATCTTGTTATCCTTAATAGCAACAATACATGTGTGCCTCGCTGCCCCTTCTTTCACTGGGAGGGGACACCGCAAGATCGAACCCATCACAAGGCACCTCTTCCCATGGCAAGAAAAATCGATCTAGTTGGCCTAACTAAACCAAAGATTCGAAGAAGAAATACGAGGCTATAAGTAATCATGCAAATAAGAGATCAAAGAAGACTCAAATAATATTCATGGATAGAAACTGATCATGAACTCAAAATTCATTGGATCCCAACAAACACACCGCAAAAGTTTACATCAAATAGATCTCCAAGAGACCATTCTATTGAGATTCAAAAGAGAGAGAGAGAGAAAGCCATCTAGCTACTGCCTACGGACCCGTAGGTCTATGGTGGACTACTCACGCATCATCGGAGAGGCACGAATGAGGATGATGAACCCCTCCGTGATGGTGTTAGATTGGATCTCGCGGTTCTGGAACTTGCTGCGGCTGGATGTATTTTTCGTCGAATCCTCTAGGGTTTCTGGAATATTTGGGTATTTATAGGCATCAGAGGCAGTGGAGGGGGTCCCCGAGGCGGCCACAACCCATCAGGGCGCGCCTGGGGCCCCTGGTGACGGTGTCCTGGACTAGGGGGTACTCACCACGTCGTCTCCCGACCAGTGGGTCGGGCCGAGGACCCCCATGATGATTCACTAATGGGCCACTTCGGGTAGCCCATGATGCATACAAGGGAGATTCCACCAGACTTGGCGCTCAAGACAAGGACTCTTCTAAACCCTAGGCCTCTGGTGTATTATATAAATCGAGGTCAGGCTAGTCAATAGATGATCTCAACAACAATCTCGATCTCATATTCATTACAACAATCTCGTGGTAGATACCTGTACTATGTACTATCCCCATATGAATACAATCAAAAGCAGGACGTAGGGTATTATCTAATCGAGAGATCCCGAACCTGGGTAAAATCCTGTGTCCATGTTACCATCGTTCCAAGACGCCTAGCTTAGGACCCCTAGTACGAGATATGTCGGATTTGGCGCCGACATTGGTGCTTTCATTGAGAGCCTGCTGGTAGTCGCCGCGGTGCGATGGGAATTCAGATCGTCTCCGGTGCGATCTACGCGTCGGAACCGAGCTTTGTTGTCGATGTCGGCGTCTTTGTCGCCGGCCCGACTGGTCACCTTGGCTGGACCGAGGACTGCGCTCCGCGTTGGATCATCAAGATCGGACGGATACTTTCATCATCATCATCATCTCCGATCTCTATCAAGATCACGGGGAATCACCCCATGGAGCTCGGCGGCTCGACGTCAACATAGTCCTTAGGCGACGGTGCAATTTTTCTAGACAGCTAATTTGTGTTCGTCGTCCCCGCCTCCGCGAGCGTCGCTTTAATGATTGCTTTAGTGGAATTGTGTGGAATTGAATCTACAACAACCCTGCAAAATTTCGTCGCGTTCCGATGGAGGAATCTCCAGCAATCTCCGATCTACCGGAGCCCTATCGAATCTGGACGAGAATCTGGACGAGTTTAGGACGAGGAGTCCAGCGTCTATCTCCGACATTGTTTGGATGATCCCACCGTTCATCGGCTGCCGAATTCTCATACCGATCACCCCTCAAAATTTCAGCTCGATCCGACCGCTCAAACTCCGGGAAATGTCCGATGAGTGCATCAATTTTTGGATCTGTTTTCTGCGCGAAAACGAATCCGACCCGGATTCATCTTTCTTCATGAACGGGATATTGGACATCCTTTTTGAGGAATTTTTTTTTCTAGGGTATTGTGTGTTGTTTTCAAACACGTGCCCACAAATTTTAAGCCTTTTCCGAGGCGATCTTGACCGTCGCGCCGATGTCAAACCGACCCGACCACGTTGCTTCATGGCTACCGACCTGCGCAAACATTAACTGCGCCGTCGCTCCATCGAGCCGACGACAACCACCTCAGATCATCACCTCGGCAAGCGGACCAAGAGTTCGGCATCGTGAGGGATAAATAATCATCAAGACAAGATCGTCTCCACATGAATTGCACGGGTCGGGCGTGCCAGCATCGCCGCACGGTCACTTCTCAAGCCGGTATTGACCACGTCACAAGTTTCGACCTGCGTCGGCATTGCCGCGTCATCGTTTCTTCCCACCACACCGACCTACTTCGAGACATCAGCTGGCATCGGGGATCTAGTGTCACCTTACCGACCTGCTCCGTCACCTCGGCTAGACCGGGGGCTTCGCCATCTCATCATCAACCTACTCCTGGGACTTCGACGTCACCAGCCGAGCAGCTTCATCACCTCGGCTGGACCGGGGGCTTTGCCTCGCCACATCGGCCATGCTGCATCGCCACTTCATCAAGCCGAGCTCTTCGCTCGGGCACCTCGGGACCGGCTTGGGGGCTGGGACCTCGACCCGCTACAAGCTCTGGCCACGTCATCAACACCGAGCACAATAACCAGCTAAGTCGCTTTCATGCTCAATTTTTGTCAATTTTTAATTTTTGTTTGGTTCGACCAAGCATTATATTTATGTTAAATAAAAAAGGTTGTTTGTTAAAAACACTTTCTTTTCCCATGATAACTGGGGGCTTCGCCGTCACGCTGCCGAACTACTCTGTCTCCTCGGTTGGACCGGGGGCTTCGCCTCGCCGCAGCAATCATGTTGCGTTGCCACTTCTTGACCCGAGCTCTTCGCTCGATTACCTCGGGCTTGGCGGCCGGGACCTTGGCCAGGCCGAGGACTACGTCTCCGTCCCGCCACAACCCCGGACCGCACTGAGCACATTAACCAACTAAATCGTTTTCGTGCTCAGCTCTCTTTGATATTTTACATTTTGTTCGGTTCAACCAAACATTATATTTCTTGTTAAAAACTTTGTTTGTTAAAAATTTCTTTACCCGATTTAACTGGGGGCTCTTAAATTTGTATGAGCCGTTTTATAACAAATGTGTTTTCTTCTTGGTCGTTGCAAAGTCTTTTTCTAGTACTCTTTTTTTCGACACGAGTGTGTGGTCAATAGCCGGGTAGCCTGGTTTCTTTCTAAAGCCGCTCGAGTTTAGTTCGCTAAACAGGCCTCGGAGAAACACTACGCCTTCGGGATATGGAGGTTGAAGCCAAAGACTGACCCGCTTGGAGTCCGGAGATCGGATGTATCATGTTAAAGCACGACCGAAGCATGTATTAATTTTAAGACCAATTTTGGATTGGCACCAAAAAACTTGATTTAGTTCGGACGTCAAAGTTTTTACATAAGTTTTTTTTGGCTTTTCGAGCTTATGGCACTTTTAAGCTATTTGTATGTTTTTCCTTTAGGAGGTGGGACACCCTCGTGACCAAGGTGCCTTGCATAATATTTAAGCTCGGGAGATCTTTTCTGACCCACGGCTCGGTATCTTTCGTGCCGACTTACACCTCAGCGTTAGCGAAACGCACATGACATCTGGACTAGTTCCCGAGGAGATTCGATCCTCAGGTTGGTCGGTCGCACCCAACCTGAGTCTCGGGGGATATAGTGTGTCTCCAGCATAGCTCTCGTAGTACAACGTCAGATGCCTTTAAAGTATCGGCATTATCAACGGGGGACTCTGACTAGAGCCGAACCCACCAAAAGCCAAGGTACTCCGAGCAGTCCTTGGCAAAACATTCTCGGATATTGCTTTATATGCATCAGTTTCGAATTGTGCCTTCGGTCAATAGTTTGGTTGCCCTGCTCCTGTGATTGCCTCCTACATTCCGCTTTGTTTGGCTAGGTGTGCAAAGGCAGAACCACTACGATTGTACTTCCGATTTAACTGGTGAAGTACCTCAGTGGAGAAAGCCGAAAACTGACTGTCACAATGAGTGCAAACTGGTCAGTGATCCGATGACTCTATCAAACTTTAGACCGATAGAGGTTATCCCGTGGGCCTTTCATAAATTTGGCCAGAGTGTTAATGGCTTGACCTCAGCTGACGCCGAACACTACCTGGGGGCTAGTAACTGGCCTCCCAAACTTTAAGCTCCTATGACTAAGTGAAAGTTATAAATCCTAGATATCTGATTGCCTCGTTTCTCCTAACACAACCGCCTCTGGGCACCGAGACGTCGGCTAAGGGTTGTCTTGTTACTGCGGAAACACCCTGTGTAGCATCTACAAAGGGGTAGAAGCCGACGATGGGCCACTCTCAAATGATAAACGGTCACAAAGGAGTCAAAATAGCATATAGCATAAAAGCATTTGTATTCAATATGCGAGTGCTGCCTTCCGTAATCATCATTATAAAGCCATAAATATGCATCAAGTTGATTTAAGATTTTGGCCAAGCTGGGTTGCCTCGCTCCTATGCTTACCCCCTACGTTCCCGATTGTTCGGCTAGGGGGTAAAGGGAGCACCTCTGTGATTGTTACTTCCGGGTCATCCGGGTTAGTACCTCAGACTGGGTGAAGCCAAAAGCTAGCCATCTTAAGAATATAATTGGTCGGCAACGACGGAAGTGAAAAATTTGGTTCATTAAAGACCACAGAGTTCGGGAACATTCCCCGAACTAAATCCTCAATATTTTCCTCCCACATTGATAGGAGTTGAGGTTTCACGATCATGGTCAACATGATATCCTAGGAAAAGGAACATATAAATGAACTATTTTTCCTAGAAGATGTTTCTTACGTTAAATAGTAATATAACATATCTCTCTGCGTACCTTTGTTTATAAAACCGTATGGCCGGATTGCCTTCTTTGTTGTAAATCTTTGCCCTTATAAAGGCTTTATAAAGTATGACAAACACTCCTCGGCTACTGGCCGAGGAGGTTGAAGCCGATGGCCTGTCAACAAAGTCTTGTACAATGCGGATCCAAGCATTAATGATGAAAAGTACTTGGATACATAGAATCATTACACATGAATTGTGTCAAACATAACAAAGTTTGTGTCAAACAAATATCGATCCTTAATTCAACCACCCGTGCCTTAATTAAGTCTCAGGGGCTACTGCATTGCCTATTCAATGCAGCAAATGCAAAGTGCAATATGGTTCCCGAGGAGATTCGATCCTCAGGTTGGTCGGCCGCACCCAACCTGAGTCTCGGAAACTACCGCATACCGCGTTTCCATCCCTAACGTATGCCCTCGAGCAAGAACTTGATACTCAGGCCGATTTTGCAAATCGACCTAAGTCTCAGGGGCTACTGGGATCAGTGGTTTTATTTTGATTATTATTTTTTCCTTCAGGTGCATCTCGGGTTATAGACTGACACACACCTTGAGGGCTATTGTCTATAAATCTCGGTAGTAAATAAATTGCAGCGATCGGAAATAATTTCCACAAAAAACCAGCCCACTGCCGAGGTGGTGCACTATTTCCGAAGCAGCCCGGTGTAAAGTTCAGATGCAGGTGGTTGGCTCAATAGAGGGCATTGCCGGCATTAAGCTCGGCCAAACTCGTTCAAACTTTTCAAAGACCGAAGTAATCTATGACACCTCGGATGCCGACCAGCGTTGGAGCTCGGCTGCAAAAAACACCTCGGAAGCAGTCCGGCATATAGCTCGGTTGCGAATGGCTGGCTCCATAAAAGACTATTCCGGCATTTAAGCTCGGATGGACTCCTTCAAATTTTCAGAGACTGAGGTAATCCATGGCACCTCAGATGCCGACCAACGTTGGAGCTCGGACGCAAGAGGACACCTCGGATGCAGACCGACGTTGGAGCTCGGCTGCAAAAAAGATACCTCGGATGCAGTCTGGCGTTGGAGCTCAGATATAGTCCGGCGTTGGAGCTCGGATGCAAAAAAGACACCTCGGATGCAGTCCGGCGTTGGAGCTCGGACGCGAGAGGAGACCGCCGCACGGGAAACACCTCAAACCCGAGGTGTGGCGTAAAAAATAAAATGCATTAATAAAGGCTGAGAACTTAAAGGGGCTCCTCGGATGCCCGACGTGTGAACTCTTCGGATACACTTCGGCGATTCTCAAGATCAAAGATGGGAAGATTTGTTGAACCAGTTTTCAAGACCGACGACCGAAGACAAAGAGATGTTCGGAAGAACCGAGGAGCGTCCCCAACTTGAAGACCGGTTTAGGGGGCTACTGACGGTGTCCTGGACTAGGGGGTACTCACCACGTCGTCTCCCGGCCAGTGGGTCGGGCCGAGGACCCCCATGATGATTCACTAATGGGCCACTTCGGGTAGCCCATGATGCATACAAGGGAGATTCCACCAGACTTGGCGCTCAAGACAAGGACTCTTCTAAACCCTAGGCCTCTAGTGTATTATATAAACCGAGGCCAGGCTAGTCAATAGATGATCTCAACAACAATCTCGATCTCATATTCATTACAACAATCTCGTGGTAGATACCTGTACTATGTACTATCCCCATATGAATACAATCAAAAGCAGGACGTAGGGTATTATCTCCTCGAGAGAGCCCGAACCTGGGTAAAATCCTGTGTCCATGTTACCATCGCTCCAAGACGCCTAGCTTAGGACCCCTACTACGAGATATGTCGGATTTGGCGCCGACACCTGGCGCGCCCTGGTGGGTTGTGGGCGGCCTGGGCTCCCTCCTGTATACTTCTTTGGCCCACTGGCCTTCTTCTGGTCCAAGAAAATTCTCCAAAAAGTTTCGTCGCGATTGGACTCCGCTTGGTAATGATATTTTGCGAAGTAAAAAACAAGCAAAAACAGCAACTGTCACTTTGGCACTATGTCAATAGGTTAGTCCCAAAAATGATATAAAGTTGCTATAAAATGATTCTAAAACATCCAAGATTGATAATATAACAGCATAGAACAAGCAAAAATTATAGATACGTTGGAGACGTATCAGAAGACCAAACTATAAGGATGCTCCGTGATCAGGAAGGAAACCTCAGGTGCCGTGGTGTATCCGCCAAGTCACGGATGGGTGTGTTTGAACCCTCGGCAACAACCGACTACATGTAACCCTAGGTGCCCCTGGTGTCTATATAAACCAAGGGCTTAGTTCATAGAGGGCAAGTCAACTAATCTAGGGTTTTAGCTCGTTTGATCTCGAGGTAGATCGACTCTGTAACCATCATACTCATCAATATAATCAAGCAGGACGTAGGGTGTTACCTCCTTAAGAGGGCCTGAACCTGGGTAAACATCGTCTCCTTCGTCCCTTGTTAACCATCGATCCCAGATCCATAGCTCGGGACCCCCTACCCGAGATCCGCCGGTTTTGACACCGACATTGGGTGCGGACCTGCGACCAGTCGCGGGGGAGTTCGCGGCCTGCCTTCCTGCGCAGGCGGGCTCCCTCGTCCCCGGCGGCCCTTCCTCCCCCACCGAGCCACGGTGACGGCTCACGCGCGAAGGCGACAAGGCTACTGCGCTAGTAGCAATCCCGAGGCTGCCCAAGGCGGGTACTTGTTGGCGCTGCTTCGGCCCCGGTGACCTTGGGCCCGCGTCTCTCCGGTGTCCATGGTTGACGACGTCCTATGTCGGGCAGCTCCGGCCTCGGCGACCCAACATCTGCGTCCCTTCCAGCTCGCGTGGCTCACCGACGCCCTGACGACTATGGCCTCGGCAACATGGATGTACGTCGCCTGCCCTACTCTGTACGCCTCAAAGACCCCCCTTTTGCTAGATCCAACGCTCGTGTGTCCGGAGACGGTGCCACCCTCCGACGACAGGTGCAACCCCGCCAATCCCCTTCCGACATGGTGGCTGCAACCAGCGTCGACTTGCTCATCCGACTCGGCGGCTATGGGATTGCTCAGCCTGAGGCCTAGGAGAAATCCTTGCTCGACTTCCCAGTGCTAGCAGGGGCGGCGTCTGGGGATGTCGTTCCCTTAGGTGCACCTCTCTTTGAGCTAAGGGGAAACCCTAGGTCTGGTTCCTTCGGACCGGATGGCGACGACGCCTCGGCGACGACTTCCTTCTTGAATGTGTTATCTTGCTCGCTTGCGGTGTCCCCGGGTTCTGGCTTAGGCGATGTTGGAATTTTTGCTGGTTCGTCATTGCCGCTCTCGGTTCTGGCTTGGTAGGTTTAGCTGTGATGTATCTTCCAATCGGGCCGAGCACCCCTTGTCTCTCTGCTCTGGACACCATGTTCACACCTGGTCATTCCTTGTACCCCTCTCTGTACTCATTCTATTCCTTCTTATCAATGCAATGATACGCAAGCTTTGCGTATTCGTGAAAAAATGTATATACACCCTATATGAGAATATTAATTAAAAAATTGAAAACAATTCAGAAGTTTTTAAATAAACTGACTTTATTTTGCAGTAGTATATAAAGTTTCGAGAATAAAATCCACCGTTGACTTCAAAAGAACTTTTTAATAATATATACAAGTCACTATTTACATTTTTCGGCGTCAAAAGTTTTGTTTCTTTTTGCCCAGAAGCCAATGGAGATTTTTTTCCTTTTGTTGATTTTTTACGAGTACAATAGAAGGTCAAGTTTATTTCAAAAATATTTTCTATTTTTTTGACTTTTTATTTAATCACTACCTTTTCATATAGGATTTATATACACCCATAGACCAAATTCCCGTGTCCGTTGTGTAATACGTATGTATACAAACTAAGGGCATCTCCAACGCTGACCCCGAATCGGCCACCACATCCGTCCACACATTGATGAGGTTCAATCAACGAACAGTGATACGGGAGCCGTCCTTCTAACCATGCCCGCATACATTTCAAATCACATTTCAATTAACCAGACGAATTTTATCAAAAAAGAGGAAATTCGGTAAAGTTCAGACACAATTTACATAAACGGGAGATATTTCGTATGTTTTAATAAACTAAGCCCACAATACTCGAAATAATTATAGAAAATAGCACGATTCATTCATGTAAAAATCTCTAGTACAACAGTAGTTTAAATTCAACGAGATAAATGGATGTTCACAAAGTTTTTCAAAATCATCTATTCCAAATTCAACGATACAGGAGACAGAAACGAAACATACCGTCCCACATAAACTGTCCCTTGACCTTCATCCAATAATGTATGTGCGTGAATGGCCTACCCTCGGTCATGAGTATGTCATGGAAGCTCGTGCATACTATATACATGTACATCAATATTGAGTGAATGCATGAATTAACCAACATGTAGAGTAACATAAAGCAACACTTACAATCTTGATGGTTGATGAGCCCAATGGCCACCTTGCCTCCACTTGTTGAATCACATCGCAAAACTTCACGACGGAGTTGCAAATGGTGTACCACCGACGCACTAGCGACTTCACATTGCATGTATGGATGACGTGGTGCGAAGTTCTTTCGCTCATCAAACAAAGAATGCAAGCTTCGCCAAAAAGCCTGACCGTTACTCATGGCCACGAAATCCTTAGAAACGGCCAAACAACAACTCATCCTCATATATCGAGTACCCCTTCATCGCGTTTCTCAAGAAAACAACAAGAAGTTCAACAAAAAAAGATAATGGCATTTGACTAAACACCTGCCTGGCGCAGTGTCTGCCATGGACGACATCGGGAGCCATGCAGAGGGATTCTTGTGTGGACATCGGCGTAGTCCAAGCCTGTCAGTCTGCGGACATCCGAGGGTGCCTGGGCGACAACCAGAGAGGTACATCGACGTTGACGTACAAAGAGGGTGCAAATGAAAGAGAGAGGGGAGCAGGGTGGACTGGAAGAAAAGGGAACTGAGAAGGCGGACAATGGGCCTACGGTGTCGGAGTCCCACGTGGCTGGTGGCTGGACTTCCGTAAAGCCCCCTCCCCTCCCCCCTTCGAGTTTGCGGGGAAAAGGACGTCCAGACCGATCGGATAGAAAACCACATTGCATGGCAAAACATGTCTGGACCGCGCGGACATCATACAATATGTGACCAGCGTTCCCACTATCTTTATGTTTAGTCATGAATGCATGCTTCGAGACCACTCCATCCATACCAAAGCTAGCACTTTGTTTTTCTTGTGGGTTATTTATTCTTTGATAACTTTTCAATACAAAGTCCATTTTAAAATCATTTTACATATATGAATTCCTGACAATGAGATCTTTAAAATGATATAATTTGAATATATATTTTAAACGAGTTTAAAATCCATGAAACATATTTTGCCCATTTCTGAAAAACACATTTCGCTCATTTCTAGAAAACATATTTCACTCACTGCTTAAAAAAGGATTTCACTCGTTTCAAAATAAGATTCCACTCATTTCACTCAATTAAAAAGATAAAAAATTCTTTTAGTAAGACATAAAATACATCTACCATGTTACCAAAATTCAAAAGTTACTTGGAACCATAATCAGAGAAACAAAAACGATAAATTCCGCAATAATCATGTTAATGCGCAATTTGTGTCCCATTCTAATAAATTCCGCAATAAACATAGGGAATTGTATGTTATGTTATATGCAAAATTATTTTCAGATAACATTAGTAGGGTGTATTTTGACATGTCGATGCACAGATAGCACCACAAAGATGGGTGCTATGGACAGTAGGAAATCTGTCTTACAAAGTTATTACTAGTTCTTCTTAACAAAATTATTACCAGAGGGTCAGAGGACTTTGACGGGACGAAAACATCACGGATGGATATTTTCATACGGACACCAGACGAAATAGAGGCAGACTTGAGCACAATCGAAATTACGAGTAAATTTGAGTAGTGAGTTTGAGTTAAGGTGTGAATTGTAAATGACCAACTTGATGATGCATGTTACCATTCCAATGTTCTGTATCAGAGGTTTGCTTGCATCTCAAAGTACACCTGCTGCATGTAGTAGGAGCATTTCACAATTCACATTACTTTGCTTGGATTCTGCGTTTGAGCACCTGTGTGAGTGTGTCGGGGCAGGGTGAAGAAAGAGCAGGGGATCACATCACATCACATTGCCGCCAGCTCGGCCAGGAAGGCGGCGGCGTGCTCCGGCTTGACGCAGAGCGACTGCACATTGACCCCGTCCTTGCCCTTCCACGGCGGGCACACAATGCACTCGGGCACCACCATCCGATCCTCGTGCCACATCACCCGCGCCGGCGTCCCGCCGCCGAAGTCAGCCGCGTCCAGCCCAATGCGCCGCCAGCTCGACACGGCCAGCCGGTTGTACAGGTCCCCGCCGCTCTCCTTGCCGCCGCCGCCCTCGGCCTCGAGCACAGTCTCCTTGCCGCGCCTGATGAGCCGCACCACGTCCCTGATGTCGCCGTCGGCCACCTGGGCGCGCGTCGCTCGCACAGACTTCATGACGGTGCAGTTGCCGTAGTAGCCGTCCTGGGCGCTCGCGCACGTTGTTGGGGAAGACGAGCGGCGCGGGGGCCTCGAGGTCCCGGATGGCCGCGCGGGTCCGGCACCGCCACAGCACCGCCGTGACGGCTTCGAACACCGTGCAGGCGCACTGGGCTTTGACGCGGCCGATCAGGCTCGACGGGACGGTGATGTCGAGGAAGACGCCCTGGTCCTCTTTGGGCTTGTTCTCCATCAAGGAGCGCCTCTTCCCCGTGACCCTGGGCGGGGGGAGATCCCGGACCGCGGCGGCCGACCTGACCGGGACGACGGACGGCCGCGGCATCCCGCGGGCGAGCTCGCCGACGGCCTGCAGGAACTGCCCCATCCCGGTGCCGTCGGCCAGGACATGGTTCCACGTGACCCCAACGACAAAGCCGCCGCAGGAGAACTCCGTGACCTGCATCTGCAGCAGTGGGTCGTCGCGCCGGCAGAGCGGAGCGGCGTAGGCGACGGCGAGATCCGCGAGCAGCGCCGGGGTGACCTCCTCCAGATCCAGGGCGCGGCTGGCGGACGCCCCCACGAACGGCACGCCCTCGTCGGTGCACGCGATGCGGTGGTCGGCACCGGCGAGGCGGCCGCACACAGGGCGGTAGTGGACGAGCGCTCGCGACAGCGCAAGCTTGATGGTCTCGACGGGCTTGTCGATCGGGTGATCGAACAGGAGGAGCGATGTGACCGCGAAAGGGGGGATGCGCTGGTCGAAAGAGGAGAGGTGCACGTCGCCGGCCGGCGCCCGGGGTTCGGCGGGGTACACGACCACCGGCGAGGACTTGCTCACCACACCGTTCATTGCTATGGATCTGCCAACCGCTGCTAGAAGGAGCCAGTTTTTTTTTCGAGGGAGATGAGGGTCAGGTTGAAATATACAAATACTGCTGCGATGGCTTAATGCTTGGCTTTTGGCTAGATGACACGTCAGTGTACACTGACATGGATCAACATTGCTGGTGCGGTGTTGCTCATGCGGTGCTCCAAATCAAGATAGAATAATGCCCTCGTGTTAGCCCATAGTCTTGACGGGAGCTCCTAGTCAGCGCTGCAGGCGCCCGTTAACGATCCGGCGCCTGCAGCGTCGCTGGCATGGGCCGGTCTACTAGCATGCTCGCGAGCTGTTCAATTTTTGTTTTGTTTTTTAATTCTTTTGATCCATAGGAAAAAACCTTCGAGATTTTCAATTTGTTACGAAAGTAAAAATATGAATCAAAAAAGGTTTACAAAATAAAAAAAAGGTTCATCCATTTGAAAAAAAGTTCATACCTTTTAAAAAGGTTCATCAATTTTGAAAAAAGTTCATAAATCTGGAAAAAAATCATTGAAATTAAAACAATTCATCCAATTTGGAAAAAGTTCAATAAATCTGTAAAAAGTTCATAGAAATTCAAAACAGTTCATGTATTTTGAAACAAAGTTCATTGAACTGAAAAAACGTTCATAAATCTAAAAAAAGGTCATCAATTTTGAGAAAAAAATCATCCATTTTCAAAAATATGTTCATAAATTTTGACAAAAATTCATCGGTATTCAAAAGTTCATAGAATTTTCAAAAAAAAAATCGTCAACCGGCGCCTTGATGGGCTGGCCCATTTACTAACGCTGCAGGCGCCAGTTAACAAAATGCACGTTAACTGGCGCCTGCAGCGCCAAATAGGAAATGCCAGTCTTGCCAGGGTCTCTTTTTTCTTTTGAAACGACTTGGGCCGGCCCAGTCGTCACGTTGCCCCCTGTGCGTCGGCGCGTTGTTGGACGCAACGACCGTCCAATAGGATCTCCCTCATAGCATCCTTTAAAACAAAAAGTAGAGCCATAGCACTAAATTGGCCATATACTTTGTTCTTGCAATTTGAGAAGCCCGGTCCAGGCCCCATTTTGTCACCACAATGCGTGGGGTGAAATATATTTGTTGCACCTTGCACGTAGTGATATAATGTCCACCAAATACACACAACAAGAGCAATGGACACCATTCAGGATGAGTAGTGAGATATCTCGAAAACAAGAGCACTGGAACGACCCACACTGTCAATCGTTGTACCTCCAAATATTTTACTTCCTCCGTTTGTATGTTTTTGTTCTGCCTTGGTTTCTAGGTTTTATGTTTTTATCTTCTTGGGTCTTCCGTGATTTTATTTCCTCCCAGATTCGTTTTTGGCAGTGTTCCGGGTTATTTTCTATCATTTCCCCCTTATTTGTTTATATTTTAAATATATTTTGTTTTCCATTTATGATTTTGAATTTTAATGAGTATTTTAAAGTTTTACAAAAATAATTTTGTGAATACAAATTGAAAATACTCGACATTTTTAAATACATAAACATTTTTTGAAATAGGAGATTTTTTAAAATTCATGGTAATCCGTGATTTACAAATTTTTAGAAAAAAAAATTTATTTGATATTTAAACATTGTGAACATTATTATCAGATATATTGTCATATTTAAACATTTAGAATATCTTTAAAATTTGTGGAAATTTTCTAGATTTTCAAACACATTTATTATATTGTGATTTTTTCAATAAATCTCCATTTTTTACTAAATACCCGTATAATTTTCAGAATACACAAACGTATTCTAGATATGCAAAGTAATTTTCTAATTGAGGATTTATTTAAATAAAATATAGAGTTTTTAAAATTCATATATATTTTTAAAATCCCACAAGTTTTTGAAAATTGTGAGCACTTTTAAATCCGTGGACATTTTCAGTTGCAAACATGTTTATAAATACAAAACAGTATTTTATCATTTTTTGTATTTTGAAACAGTAGTGATGTATATTTGCAGCAATTGGTGTTGCATTTTGCCAGAAAAAAATGGGGCAAATTTTACAAATAGGGCAACTGTTGAAGCGGCGTTTTTGGCTCAACAAGTGGGGAGCCATGGGTGCTTCCCTATTAGAGCATCTCCAGCCGTTCCCCCCCCCCCCCCCTCCCCCCCCCCACGCCCGAAATAGCGCCGCCTGGGGGCCAGCCGACGCTAAAATCGGCCTGGGGGGGCTTGGGTTCCCAGCCGCCACCCCACGGCCGCCCCCCAAGCGGCGATTTCGGCCCAGTATGGGCGCAGATTCGGCCCAAAAATGGCCACAAAACGGCAAAATATTTAACCAAATTCGCAGTTTCATTCATATAATACAAAAAACAGAAAAAAAACCACGCCGTCCAGCCGCCGCCGCATTCTACATGCCGAGGAGCTTGTAGAAATTGGTGTAGTCGCCGCCCTCGTCCCCGTCGCCGTCGCTGCCGTTGCCGTCCTGCGCGCCGCGGCCGCCGTTCCTGCTGCAGCCCTGCCCTGGGTCGCCGAGACGGTGCAGGTCGGGGTTGGAGGGCCCGAGCGCCTCCCCGTCGCTGTCGTCGTCGAGGATGATGAGGCCGGCGAGCTCCTCCTCGCGGCGGGAACGATGACGAGCCTCGATCTCCTCGAGGGCGCGGCGCTGCCGCTCCATTTCCTCCCGGACGTAGTCGTCCCGCAGCCACTTCAGGGCGGTCTCGTCGGCGGCGGCCATGGCGAGATGCTCCTGTTTGACCACCGTCGACGTGCCAGGCTCCATCTTCGGCCTGACAAGGCGCCGGTGGCCGCGGGGAGGTGAGGGCTCGCGGCGGCGGCCCTCGTTGCTGGTGATGCCGCCACCACCGCTGCGCCCGAGCGGCGTCTCGCCGGGCTCGTCCTTCACGGCAACTAGCGGCGTGCGCGGTGTGCCGGAGGAGTGGGAGGAGTGGGACGACGACGACGACGGCGCGTCCATGCGCCATGGCTGCCACGAGGAGCCCCTCCGGCGGGAGATGGACGTCGGCTCCTGCGGGTACTCGAGGCGCGGCTCGTTGCCGACCTCGATGTGCTCGAGGACGGCGTCGAGCGTGCGGCCGGGGGCGCCCCACCACAGACGGCGGCCCTCGCTGTTGAAGCGCCCGCGCACAGGGGCGCCGTTGGTGGAGGCGAGCTGCTCCTCGTGCCGGCGCTCGAAGTAGGCCGTCCAGAGGTTGACGCTGTCC
The DNA here is from genome assembly GCA_039707655.1 of Elymus sibiricus. Taxonomy (NCBI): domain Eukaryota; kingdom Viridiplantae; phylum Streptophyta; class Magnoliopsida; order Poales; family Poaceae; genus Elymus; species Elymus sibiricus. The sequence continues at coordinate 96,581,387 of CM077675.1, read as the reverse complement.
GGCGCGTACCTCGGCTGCCGGCGCACCTTCTCAGATAGCGACGCCCGGATCCTGGCGATCTCGGCACGTCTCTCGGCTCCGGTGGGCGCCGATGGCACGGGGACCCCTCCGGCGCTGAGCCTCCACGCGCCCGGCACCCGCATGTCAGGCGGCGTCAGGTACTCCGCCTCGTAAAGTAGGCGGGCCTCGTCCTCGTGGAGGTGCCGGCGGCCGAAGCCGTTGCGGGCCGCACCGTCGCCTGAGTAGCGCGCCGCCATTGGGAGAGAGAGGAGGAGAGAAGATCGCCGCGGAGAGGGTAAAGAGGGGCGTCGGCGGCGAGACTTGGGGCAGGCGATGGTGGCGAGGCGAGGTGTGGCGGCCACCGACGAGGAGGGTCGGCTTTTATAGGGGGCGAGCGGGCGACACCGTGTGGACGCGTGGAGGGCGAGGTGTGGATGCGCGTCGCCCCGTACTGACTGCGCCGCCCGTTGAGCGACGGCTCGTGAACCCGCCGCATCAATGGAAGGCTGACCGGCGGCAGCCTTGCATTGAATCCCCGCGGGAAACCGAGGCGATGAGGACGACGAAGCGCCCGGTCGCTGACTCGGCGAACCCACCCGTTTTCGCGCCAAAAACGTTTCGCCCGGCGCCCCTAGGCGCCCCCCAGCGCGCCGGGTTCGGCCTGGGTCCGCCGGCGCCAATTTCGGCCCGAACCGACGAAAATTGGGTTCCTGAGGGCGCGACTGGGCCGATTTTCGCCCGCCGGCGATAAAAAATGGCCTTGGGGGGCCTGTTGGGGGGGGGGGGGGGGGGGGCTGGAGATGCTCTTATAGGATTGCTACTGAAAATAATATAACTTACAAACTAGGCCCGCTCACGATGAGATCGCCCCGTGGGTCACACCCGCCATATGACCCAACGGGCGTCATATACGAGGACTCCATATGTGTCTCCATTTAGTTGTCCCACTAGAAACCCCTATAGGCCATCGATGACTTAAGAGCATCTCTAATGCATAGTATACAAATTGTAACCTAAAAGCAATTTTAGATATAGTAGAGAACATCAGAGGAATCTTTCTTCTCTTCTCCAACAAATTACCTAAAAGTGCTTACCTATATTTCATTACCTAAATCTCTTTGTTGTGCACGCGTGACTATCATTTATCACAAGATAAATTAAACATATATGATCATGTCTCGCACAATTTCAATACATTACATGAATACAATTTTAGGAGTTCCAACTAACACAAGCATAGTTAATCCATATGTATCAGTACCAATGCATCATGTTAAGAAATGATACGTCATTGCGTTATGTACCATTTGTAATCAAGTCGAGCTATTATTTCTCTATAGTGCAACAAATTTTGAATTATTCGTACCACACAATAAATTGAGAAAAATAGCGGAGATGGAGAGAAGAATCAAATATTTTCATCATTTCAGGTGTGGGACAAAATTGAGTCATTAAAACCATGCAATTTTTGTTTATGCTTGCTTCGTGCTACCAAATTATTTTCATCAACGCGTGGGTCAAGTTTCCTTGTTTTTGGATCCCCGCTAGCCAGCTAGTGTTGCATTTGGGCACCCCCGATGGTATTTTATGTGTGCTGGGTGAGGTAGGGATGGCATTTTGCAAAATTGCCATGGCAGTTCGTTTAAATTGCGGGGAGCTTATGGCAGAAAACTACCATCGTCAGATCTAGATCGGACGGCTCTAGGGGCATTCGCTAGGATTTGGTCCCTCGCGAACGTTCACCAGATAACATTTCCCATATATATTTTTTTGGGTTAATTTGATAAATGCAACTCGAATTCTGGCGATTCTTTGAAATGCCACTGCAATTTTCAAACTTTGAAAAATGCCATTTTTAGTGGCATTTTTCAAAGCCTACAATGGCGTTTTTTAAAGTTTGGAAAAATTGCAGTGACATTTTTCAAAGTTTGAAAATTGCAGTGGCGTTTCTCGGAATCACCAGAATTCGAGTGACATTTATCTAATTAACCTTTTTTTTTATTAGTGTCGTTTTTCTGATTTTTTTTTTTTTGAAAAATACAGCAGGAGAGCTGCTGTGATTCTATTGAAGAAGGAGCGTTATGACGATTCTGGCGATATAAAATTTGACGACCGCTAGAGCTGCTCTTATACAGCCGAGTGCACGTAGTTTCAGTTTTTCTTTCATTTTCGCTACTAATAGCAATTTCGTGTTGTTTATTTCTAGGTCGAGTTGCCTTGAATGAAGAAGGCGGCAAGAACGGACAGAGGAGCTCACAGTCCCACGAATGAGAGAGCTGCTGCAATTCTGCCCACACGACGGTGCACGTTGCAGACACGTAAAAGAGGCGTATGATCGTGTCATACGTTGCGGCGTTTTTGTGTGTGAGAGCGGTCCCGCCGTGGTCGCCGGTGGATCTGTCGCCGTCGCTGGCCCGTGTTTCTACGCCGACGGCCACACGTCACGCTGACAAATCGACCTTCCGTGCAGGCCACACGTCCATCGCCGGTAGCTGCCGGTAAGTTCTAGAGCCAACCACTGCTGACTGCTCGACGTTTCTTCCACTTGTCAGGCCCTCCCGTTTCCACCCACGCCGTCGATCGGCCCTTGGACGCAGCCACCGGCGACATGGATCCCCTCCGCCTGCTCCTCCCCCGCGCCCAGGCCCAGCCATTGCTTCCGCTCCCCACCGGCGTCCAAGCACCGAGCGTCAGACCCCGCCTCGTCCGGCCGCGACGGAGACGCGGCAACGGGGCGGCACGGATGTTGCCAGCGTGGGCCGTGGCGTCCGAGTCGCCGTGGACGGAGCAGGAGCCTCCGTCCGGGGAGAAGGAGGAGCGGTTCGACTGGCTGGACCAGTGGTACCCCTTCTCCCCCGTGGAGGACCTCGACCCGGGCGCGCCGCACGGCAAGATGGTGCTGGGGCTCCGCGTGGTGGCCTGGCACGACCGGGGCGCCGGCGAGTGGCGCGTGTTCGACGACGCGTGCCCGCACCGGCTGGCGCCGCTCTCCGAGGGCCGCATCGACGACAAGGGCCGGCTTCAGTGCGTGTACCACGGCTGGTGCTTCGACGGCCGCGGCGCCTGCAAGTTCATCCCGCAGGCCCCCGCGCTGGGCCCGCCGGTGCACACCAACAGCAAGGCGTGCGTGGCGTCGTACCCGTGCGTGGTGCAGAACAAGATCCTGTGGTTCTACCCGCGCGCCGGCGACGAGCACAGGGACGTGCTGCAGAGGAAGCGGCCGCCGTTCATCCCGGAGATCGACGACCCCTCCTTCGTCACCTCCTTCCTAGTCAGGGACATGCCCTACGGGTAAGAGTAGTAGACTACCGCGCACAAGCCGGTCGTGTCTCCATTCTTCTCTGTATCCTCCTCCATTGATGGCATTTTGCAGGTACGACGTGTTGGCGGAGAACCTCATGGACCCTTCCCACGTCCCCTACGCGCACAAAGGCCTGCTCCGCGGGCTCCCCAGGCTCGTAGACCCCGGCAGATATGTCCCTGCTCTGCTCCCAAACTCAAGTGATGGACTGACAGAATTTCAATCTACTCACGGGCGTTCGTTTCTTCTTCTGCACAGTGGAGTACGACAAGGAAGGCGGCGTGCCGATGGCGGTGAAGGTGGAGGAGTCGGGCGTGAACGGGTTCGCGTCGTCGCAGGGCCCCGGCTACTCCAACTTCGTCGCGCCTTGCACCTACTACGGGTCGCCGGCTTCCAAGAAATCAGAGGTACGAACTACGCAGTAAGAATTTGTCGGTCCCCTCTTAATTATGTTTTTTCAAGAACGGATCGGCACAAGTTTCCTCCTTCATTCCTGTGGTCTGTGTGTGCAGAAGAACAAGCCTCACATCATGCTGGTGTTCATCATCGTCCCGGTGGCTCCGGGGAGGAGCAGGGTGATGTGGGCCTACCCGAGGAACTTCGGCCTCTGGCTGCACAAGATCACGCCGCGGTGGTTCGACCACATCGGCGTCAACGCCATCTTGGATTCCGACATGTACCTCCTCCACATCGAGGTACGCAGCCATCCCCCTTTAGCTCACGAATCATGATCAGTGATTTTGGGTCTATTCGATGGCGGAGTGAACCAAATCTTCTTCTTCTTCTTGTGTCGTTGCAGGAGCGCAATTTCGCCAAGGCGGGCATCGAGAACTGGCAGAAGAGCGTGTACGTGCCCACGTCGTCGGACGGCACCGTCGTGGCCTTCAGGAACTGGTTCAGGAAGTACTGCAAGTTCCAGGTCGGCTGGGCCGCCCCGACGGTCGACCAGCTGCCGGCGACACCCACCAAGGACAAGCTCATGGACAGGTACTGGTCGCACGTGGCGCAGTGCACCAGCTGCAGCGCCGCCCTCAAGGCCATGAAGGCGCTCGAGGTCGCCCTGCAGGTGGCGTCCATCGCCGTCGTCGGGCTCCTCGCGGTGGCCAAGGGGACGCTGCTCACGTCGGTCGCCCAGCGGGCCGTCGTCGTGTCCGCGGCCGTCCTCTGCTTCGCGGCGTCCCGGTGGCTCGCGGACTTCATCCAGAAGAACTTCTATTTTGAGGATTATGTCCATGCTTACAAGTGACTTAAGCACTTTTTTTTTTTGAGACTTAAGCACTTCATAGAGTAGAGGGATATGTTTTTATTAGAAAATTTTAGAATAGTTCATAGTATATTTTACCTATATCATACCAAACTTTAGTCCAGCGTAAACCAGTGGTTTCTGGTCCAAAGATCAATTTTGAACAGGCACCAGCACGCTTGTATCGCTTGTTAGTGGAATCACAATGTATTTGTCAGTTTTGTACTGTATTTGTTAGTGGAGTTACAGTGTAATTGCATGATCAGTGTAAGCCCTGTATTTGATCTATATTTGTCTTGTTAGTTACAGTGTAATTGCCTGATTTACAGTGTAACAACCCTGGATTTGATATGTAAGTGAATGTTTAGTGTATTTTGGTGGCTGATTTATAGTGTAAATTCAGTGTGATTCCACTGTAAGTATGAATATTGTTAGTGGATTTACAGTATTGATAGTGTAAATTCAATGTATTGATAGCTGATTTACAGTGTAATTTCAGTTTAATTCCACTGTAAGTATTGTCTGATTTACAGTCTAGTTTCAGTGTAAATTAAATGTAATTCCACTGTAAGTATGAGTGTCTTTCGGTGTAATTATGTGTGTATTTACAGTGTAATTGATAGTGTAATTCCGCTGTAAGTATTGTCTGATTTACCGTCTAGTTTCAGTGTAAATTCAATGTAATTCCACTATAAGTATGAGTGTCTTTCAGTGTAATTATATGTGTGTTAGTGGATTTACAATGTAATTGATAGCTGATTTACAATGTAATTTCAGTGCAATTCCACTGTAATTATGAGTGTATTTACAGTGTAATTATGAGTGTTTTTTCTATGTAATTATATTTTGTACCCTAGCCCATTTTGTTAGTGGATTTACATTGTAATTGATAGCTGATTTACGGTGTAATTTCAGTGTAATTCCATTGAAATTATGAGTGTATTCACAGTGTGAGTGTTTTTGCTATGTAATTATATTTTGTACCCTAGTCCTTGTCATTTTATTCTCACGTTGCTAGTTAAGAGAAACTGTAATTATAGCAAGCAATTTACACAATAAACTGTACTGTAATTTTGGTACTTTCTTATTGGATTTACTGTCTTTTTTAACTGACTTTTTTCAGTCTACTTCTTTTTCCGTTTCTTGTCATTTTAGTGAATTTTGTAGTGTTAAACTTAGTGGTAGTTTAATTTCAAAGTGGCATATTGGTGGCATTGTTAGTGTATAGTCAAAAACTGGTTACTATAGTTGGGGAGGCGTTTTGGCTCCCGGGTGCACTTGCACCCGGATGAACAGTAACGCAAAAAAAACTACTAAATGTTTTCAAAAAATTCTGAATTTTTTTGTGGATGTTCGTGTTAGTGTCGCAAGCATGCTTGACAATTTTCATGTGAAACGGAGCGGCAGTTTTTCGTCGGTGAAAAAAACAAATTTGGGGTGACATTTTGGGGTAACATTTGATGTTCAATTTGTTTTTTTTTTTGCATAGCCCAAAATGCTTAACCTTTTTGTCTCAAAATTTGCAGCTAGCATTTGGATATGACTAAGATCACATAAAAATTTTGTCATGATTTTTTTGACATTTGAACAAAAAAATTGGCCCCGGGAGCCAAATTGCCAGCACGATATCTGTGTGTGTTTCAAAAGTTTCAGGTGTGGACCCGTTTAAAGTTTAGTGAAAAGTGAATTTGGGTGACACGGGGACAGGACATGGGACAGAAAAAGGCGGGGTGGACCCGTTAAGTTTTAGTTTAAAAGCGGGACAGCAAAAGGGACAGGGGACAGGACAGTTGTCACATTGGAAAATCTGACTGAAACCGAATTGAATTTCAGCCGGATGTGAATTAGACACTCCCTATCTTAAGTATTCACTGCAACTTTCCAGGCTTCAGATAAAAATACTGAACTCTGCATGTTTAAAGGCGGTCTTTTATCGGAAGCTTGACAAGTATTCACTGCAGTCTGCAAGCACCACCATTGAATCGATTTCCCCAAGAAATCAATCTTGCCGATGAACAAACCATCCACCAACAACAAATTAGGATCGGCATATGTCATAGATCATCGCTCAGCAGTACTCCGGCCGGAGCAGTTTTGCCATGCGCAAAAGATCAACAAAAACGGCTCCAAGTTCAAAAAAAAGTTCAAAGCATCAACTAATAATCATAATGAGCTAATCAAGCGGCAGGAGCAGCTTGGCGGCGTCGAGGCGCGGGTAGTGCCGGAGCACGACGCCCTTCATCTCCTCCGCGCCGCGCTCGTACCCCGCCAGCGCATGCTCCGCCAGCCGCCGCTTGTGCTCCTCCGACCCCATGAACTGCTGCACCGCCGCCGTCTTGGCGCTCTCCAGCTCTGCCTCAGTCGCGCGCTTCGCCGCCGCGAGTTCAGCCTTCACCGCCTCCAGCTCCGCCTCCGCGGCCTGCCTCGCCGTCTTCTCCTTGTCCAGCTGCACCCACAGCGCCATGTTGTCGCGCTCCCGCGCCACCACCTTCTCTTCGAGGTCTAGCGCGTAGCCGGAGGTGAAGGATACGTAGTTCGCGGCCTGCGCACGCCATTGTTGCCGCCGGAGTGCACACACAAACAATGTGATTCGGGTCCGGTCCATATACATACACCTACGGGCGAACGATTTGCTTGCAAGAATACCTGGAGCATTGCCACGTAGCTCGACGCGACGATGTCTGAGGGCTTCGACGCCGCGAACTTGTTCTCCCGCGACGGCGTGACGATGCACTCTAGCACCTTCCGTGCGACCTTCCAGTCGGCTGTGTCGCCGTCGTGTGTGTCGGGCACGGGCGAGTGCGGTGACCGCGGGTCAGACACCGGGGCGGCACAGCCAAGCCCGTCCTTTGCAGTGGCCTCCTCCCGTTTCCTCTTCTTTCCGGACAACGGAAGCGTGTCGCCGTGCGGCTCGCTTTTCACCTGCTCCGTCCCTGCCGCCGGCACCGCCGTCTTCTCCACTGGCATATTGTCAGTCATGTTGTGGACGGGCGAATCCACCCCTAGCGCACAAACAACAACAGTAAAATACCTTTCGCTGTGAGCATGTCCGTGCTAATTGGACAATGGGGGTCGCGATTCGCGAATAGAACTCTTACCTTTGGCCGGCGAACGAGGTGGTGGCGATGGTGGTGATGTGCCGGCGGGGTTGGAGGAGAAGACCGCAGCAAGATTTGCGTCGCGGAGGTAAGTCCGGAGATCAAGCGGGACGCCGTGTGCCCCTAGCAGCTTATCCGCCGACTGCTTCTGCTGGCTCGTTAGCACCGGAGCTGCGTCGGAGCTCCTGGGCGGCAGCTCGCCCCAACTCACGGGGCACGGCCATAGCCCCGGCGACGTCAGGAAGAAGAACCCGCCTTTCCACTGACGCTCAGATTTGGAGCAGTTAAGGCCAGTGAAGAGCGTTGGGGCGGCTCCCCTTCCCCTGCAGCGGAAGAAGTACCAGCCGTTCCCATTCTTCCATGTCGACAGGAAGAAGAAATGCCGGAACAGTGCCATGGACGGCCGCACGCCGGCCTCGTGGCAGAGCACGACGAATCCGACCAGGACGAGCCACCCGTTGGGCGTGAGCTGGCCCGGCGCGAGGCGGAAGTGGGTGAGTGCCTCCCCGAAAAACGCGTGCAGCGGGAACCGCACTCCGGCCTCCAGCGCGTGGGCGTACACGCAGACGGCCCCCGGCGGCGGCACGCTGCACGCGCGCAGCTCGCCAGCGGAGCGCCGGGCGAACTCCCTCGGCACGCCGTGCTTCTCGCAGAGGGCGTCGATCGCGGCCTGGGTGCTCAGGGTGGACGCGATGCGCTCGGCGGCGGGCCCCGAGAGCGCGTCGGAGACGGCGTCGCCGTCGCCGTCGCCGCCGCTTTCGGTGTCGCTGATGACGACGACGGAGGAAGGCATCGCGTGGCGCTTGTGCGGTCGGCGCGCTTGGCCGCTTCCGCCTGGACGGTGTCCTGCCTTGCCGGAGAAGCAGATGAGTCGCGGTGGCTTCGACAGTTCTGGCAAAGTGTTCTACTCTGCTTTGGGTCGATCTGCATTTTTCGAGAATCGTTTTTCCCTTTTTCCGTGGGGTCAGGATTTCTTGGAAAGACTAAAAATCCCAGTCAGGAGCCATAGGAGTTTTATAAATGTACATGAAAGAATATAAATCTTGAAATCATCTGAATATTCCAGGAAATTCCTAAAAAATTAAAAGACACTAAACCTTTATTGAGAGAATATAGAAGGACACTTGGAGAATCCAAACCATTTTAGCGAGCAAGTTAGAATTTCTTCTCTTATTTTTGCCCGTGGATAAGTGCTGGAATATAGCAATTACGTGCAAAAAAAAGGTAAATTAATCCGCGCGCCTATTCAAGAAAAGCGAATTGCTTAGACACGTGCTCGGATGCCTCATAGAGAAAGTACGTCTTTTTAAAATTTGCTATTTTGATTGTGTGATGGGAAGGGCAAAAAAAAGATGGATTGAAGTTCACCCAATATTTGCATAAAGTTAGGGCAACTCCAACGTTAGAACCGGGAGTGGTCGTTTGGGTCCGTTTAGGCTAAACCGAATAGATGAGACGGCCCGTCCCCATTCGCAAAATATGTGTGTTTTGTGTTAGGCTCAACCCATTTCGAGAGCAAATTTGCCTCGACTTTGCGTCGTCCGCTCGCGTCGCTCCCCGCCGACCGCCTCCATGGACTTCTGGAAGTGGATCCCGGGACGACCAAGCACGACCACGAGGCAGGTCGTCCTCTACGTCGTCGGGAAGGAGGTCCTCCCACTCCACCTCGTCGGCTCCTTTATCCATCTCACCTTCAGCGGTCGGTCCATGTTTCCGGTCGTACGTCAAGGTCGAAATTTGCTGGAGGCACTGGAAGACCAGCACCCCGCTGCAGCGGTCCGATGCCCACCTCCCCAATGGGTGGCATCTGAGCCCGGATCGGGTGCCCATCCCCATCGTCCCGGCGAGCGGCCGCACCCGCTTCCAGGAGATCACCCGCCACCACTCATAGATCTCGCACGAGTTCCTCGTCGACCGCAAGTTCGACGTCGATTCTCCTCTTTGGGACACATGGTTCCAAGACAAGCACGACATGCATCGGCAAATCTTGTTTGTCGGTCGTGCTCGTAGCCCGCCCCGCCAGTGGCGTGTGCGCGCACCGAGCCCACCCAAAGTGCGCGGGCGTACGCGCGTGCCCAGCCTGACGCCAACGCCATCTCCGTCTTTGTCTCCGTCGCCACCACCACCTCCCTTCCTGATGGCCGAGGAGGAGGAGGAGCTGGTGCATGCCGTCATGGAGGACTCCAAGAGGGAGTTCAAACGTAGCGAGGACGAGCAGTGGGAGGGGCTGGAGGAGATGTTGGCGCTCTTGGCCGCCGGTGATGTCTACGTCCCCGAGCTGGACGTGAAGGAGGAGGTGAAGCGGGAGGTGAAGGAGAAGGTGATGGAGGAGTAGGGGATGGACGTGAAGCAGGAGGTGTGGAACCCGACACTCTATTGCCAGTCGTCGACGACCATGGTGCCATGCAGCCCGCCCTCGCCACCACAAGAACCACCATCGACAGCGTGGGCGCCGTGGTCACCATCACCACCTCAGCACCACTGCCTGCAGCACACTGGGGGCCGCCAACCCACCTTTGGACGCCTACCTAGATCGACCTCACCATGGACGACGAGGACGAGGACGGTGGGGCCTAAATATGGCCACGACATCGGTAGCCACATATACCTTTTTATGTTCTTTAAATTTGAACTTAAGTTCTATGTGCTGCCGTGAATTTCGTGGACTTTTTATTAAGTTATTATAATATATGCCCGTTTTAAAGTATTTTGCATAGGCCTTTTCATTTTATTAAGACTAAACCGGACACATGTTGGAGATGCGGCGGCCTGTTGACGCACCCACATGCGGACTGTCAAAACTGGACATGCATGTCCATTTTGCCGATTGCGGACTGTCAAAACCGGCCGTTTGCGGTCGTGCGTTGGAGTTGGCCTTAGACCCCCTCTACCTGCTCGGAAATTTAGGATTCATAAGTTTGTATAAGGGGGAAATGATTAATTGGGTGATATGGCATAATGTTTACTTCAGAAGATTGGAGTACATGAAAAATATGAATCGTAAGTTGTTTGGCTGCGCAACCTGAAAACGCATAAATGTTCGTTAGAGTGTAGATATTAGGTGCATGCTATCGTTACAATATACAAAGGTGAAATTGTTGTAAAATTTGGACTTAAGGGCAGTGGCGGAGCTTGAGCCGAAATCTTGGGGGGGCCATGGGCTGGGGGGCAAACATAATTGATTTTGGTTGATTTTTGCTGGAAAAATAGGCCTAATACTGCACGCGGGGGGGGGGGGGGGGGGGGGGGGGGCATTGCCCAGGTTAGCCCCATGAAGCTCAGTCACTGCTCAAGGGTCATATATTCATTGCGATGTGATTCATAAGGAAAATGCATTTTCTGAGAAACATGCAAGTCTTGAAACGCAAGAATTTAATTAGACTTGTGAATAGAAGAGGCACTTGCATGGGAAGTTGTTATCCGTTGGAAGTCGTCTACACCAAGCAAACCGTCCCCGGTAAGATGTGTTCCAAATTCAAAACCCATTGGTGTCAAAGTGGCCCGAGTGTTTACTTTTTGCTAATGAAAACACAAAGTAGATCAAGTGTTGAGTCAAGGGTCTCGGTCCTGCGACAATGAGAGCAATTCTAACGGGACGACCCATTTCATCCGGCACCTTCTGTTTGGGTCGTCGCGGACAAAAGTGAAGGCCCAACGCACTGACCCATTCCCAAAACGCGTCCGCTTTCTGTCCACGCGGATCCATTTTAGGCTCAAATTTGGGGCGAAAATACGTCGGCACGGACGCGAAGCGGACGCGCCGCGCGTCCTCTCGGTGTCGGTCGAGACCCCACATGGCGGCCGGCCAATTACCGCCCGCGTCTTTATTAATGACGACCGAATACCGCGGGCCCACGCGTCAGCGACCGCGGGCGTTCTTTTTTAATCCGAGCGTGCGGGGAGGGGGGGGGCGTCCTCATCCGCTTCCAGAAGCCGTCCCCATCTAGCCACCCCTGTGCTCCCCCGTCGACGACAAACCGTAGCCACCATGGGGTTCTTCTCATGCGCAGGTTCAAGCAGTGGCCCCCGCCACCCCTTGGCGCGCGCTCCCTCGCCGTTGTCTTCCCGCCCACCTCGGCAGCGGATCGACGTCCCAGTACACCAGGCGAGGTGGCACTGGGAGCACCGCATCCCCCTCCCCTACCTCAACGTCATGCCACCACATGACTGGCACTTGTATCCGGAGAGGATCCCAGTGCCGACGGTGCCGTGGTCGGCACGAGCGCATGCGAAGGAGGTAAGGCGCCGGCGGCGGCAGCCACCGCTTGGGAGACGACTTTCCCCTAGGCTGGCCCGGTGCCGACGCTCGTCGACCTCACCGGCCCTGATGACGACAACGAGGACACCTAGGACAGCGCCTTCTAGTTTTATGTTTAATTTAATGTTTTTACTTAATGTATGGTGGACTCGTGGACTATCGCCGGCCGTTGAGGCCGGCATTAATGTTTAATTAAAGTTTTTTTTATTTTAAAATGCTTTGTTGTATTTTTTTCGCGCCGCCTTAAAAATGGGTCATGAAGCATTGGGCGTAAGAGCAACTCCAACGGGAAGACTCATTTCATCCGCTCATGTCCGTTTGGGTCCGCGCGGACAAAAATGATTGCCCAACGCAGCGACCCATTTCAATTTCGCGTCCGGATTGTGTCCGTCCGGACCCATTTCGAGACCAAAATTTAGTCACATGTGGGTCACGCGCGGACACAAAGTGAACGCTTTCTGTCCGTTTGTGTCCGTACCTGGCCCACTGTCATCCACCCACCCACCTTCCTCTCTTTATTTTATTCGCTGGCCCACCCACACCCCACCTCTCTCCTCCATGAAGATATTAAAAATGGGTCGGCCACCGGTTGGTACATAGGCTGACCCAAATAAAAAAGCAGACAAATTCGTCAGCTTGGCCGACCCAAACGGACAAAATGCTGCGTCCGTTTGGGTCGCTGCGTTGGAGTTGTTCTAAGCATCGACCCATTTTGAAAAGCGGACATGGATGTCCGCCGGCTCGACCCAAACGGACAAATTACAGACAAAAGACATGTATGTTTGGCTCGCACGGTTGGAGTTGCTGTGACCTCCTCACAGACCACCGGATCAGCAGCCAATCCTTTTTGACTCGCTACCTGGTCCTCTTTCTTGGCATGTGGCCACTGTGGAACCACTGTTGCCCAAGGCCGATCGCTGGCACGCACCTGTGGTTCCTGGTCTGCATGAGGCACGCACGGAGGCACACCTTGGATGAACCACCAACCAGGCACGGAGACAGTGTCTTGTTGGTGAAAGACTTGAAAGTGCACAAGGGAACAAGGGAAAAGCCTGGCCTGACTTTGGGATTTTGGAGTATAGCGTGGCTTTGACGACCTGCGTGAGAGTGGACGGACGGAGAGGACGTGCCTTCGCCTCCGTCGGCCCACTGTCACTCCCTCGTCAAGCCAGGAGACGCTCTGAACGTCTAGCATATCCTACCAGTCTACCACGGACGCTCCACGAGAACGAGTACGAACTAGGTGATCGTGTTGGGAGGGAGGGAGGGAGGCATCTCCTTCTCATGTCTCAGGTGGATCATTCATTGTGTGTGTGTTATGTTTCTTCTTCTTTATAGTCTGTCATGTAAAGACTTGGTGGTTTATCTTAATATATAAATCAGAGACGCAAGCTCTCTTTTATAAAAAAAAATAACTTCAAAACTAGCAAACTTTATTCCCTTAATTTCTAAAATCAGATAAGTTTAGTCCCTCATACCGTTTAGGGTGACATATTTTGCTATGGTAGACTGGTTTTTTATTGGACTGGATGGACCAACATGTTAGTGACCACAACTAGAACAGTGTGTGGTGTAAAAATTATATAGGAAGAAACGCAAAAGGCTAATGTGTGGTGTAAAAATTATATAGAAAGACACGCAAAAAGAAAATGTCTGTCGAGCTGACTCGAATATTGTCCCTCAATTCCAAAACATTTAAACTTCAGTCTCTCAATTTTTAAAACCGGATAAGTTTTGTCTCTCAAACCGTTTAGGGTGATTTTTTTTACTGTCGTGGAGTGGTTTTTGATTGGACTAGGAGAGACCAACTTGTTACTGGCAGCAACTAGAACTATGTGCGGTGTAAAAAAAAAATTTGCGGGGTGAACGAGAGTTTCTATTACTTAGCCAGCATCAAGGTCTTGATTATACGGGGCCGGCACATCCCTGGTCCGTCCCTAAGAGCATCTACAATCAGACCCCTTAAACGCGCCTCAAACAGCCGGACCCCTCAAACGCGCCTCAAACGTTCGGGCAGGCCGGCCGGTCACTGATCGGTCACGAAAATGCGACCCACACGAACCTCTCAAACCGGCGTCAAATGCCCGGACTGACCGACACCCCTCTTATCCAGCCCAAATATGGGGCGGGTATGGGGGAGCCCGGGTACGCCCGCCTGGCCCGCATCTACCCCACATATTTATCCTCATCCGTTCGCCGGACCAAACCCTAGCCACTTCACTCCACTCCACTCCACTCCCATCCGCCACCCAAACTCACCTCCGGCGATCTCCGGCCTTCTCCGACATGGCGGGCAGCGGATCTGAGTCTTTCACCTCCAGATTCGTCGACCACGAGCTCATCCCACGCGGCCCCGAGGAGGAGATGGCCGTCCGGGTTGCGCTCCGCCGCTCCTGGGAGGCGGTCGCACGACGACAGTGGTCAGACTCGTAACGCCAGGAATCCATTACGTTCGCACAACCGATGTTTGGATCCGACGTCGCTGCTTCACCGAAGGCGATGCGATCCGTCTGGCGTTCCTAAACTCTACCAAAAGTAGCAAGAAAATCGCTAACTCTATTTTGCTCACGCCTGGCAAAGGCGGACTGAATAACTCTGCCAACGTTTGCATGTCTTTTAATCTCCTATACCAGCATACAGACCTTGGACCTGTCTTGCTCAGGGTCCTTCACCATATTCAATGCTACTACTAGAGATAATGTTAGTCCCTCCATTTCATAATATAACGCGTCCTCATTTTCCGTGATCTAAATTTGACCATAAATTTAATCAACAAGACCGACTTCGGCGAGAGCAAAAATTATACCACTTAATTCGTATCGAAAATACAAATTCAATGGTATAATTTTTGCCTCCGCCGCAATCGGTCTCGTTGATTAAATATATGGTTAAACTTAGATCTCGGGAAACGTGGACGCACTACATTGTGAATGAAGGAAGTACTACAGTAATATCAAGCAGTCCATCTAGATATTTAAGCTAAGCTCGGTTCATGCAACATAACTTCCGAATTCCATCAAAAATACTGCAGGAGAGAAAAAGAACCATACTATGTGAACACGGAGGGAGGCATCTCCTTCTCATGTCTCAGGTGGATCATTCATCGTGTGTGTGTTTGTGTGTTATGTTTCTTCTTCTTTGTAGTCTGTCATGTAAAGACTTGGTGGTTTATCTAGGGTGTGTCTAGCTCTCATCTAGATGAGACTTCACCAAGTCACATTTAACTCCTACACCATTTGATTTTGATGGAGATTCGTGCGGGTTTATTATTTTTATTTTTTGTTTGGTTACTCAAATGACGTGTAGGAGTTAGATGAGACTTTGTTATTTCTCATCAAGATGAGATTTAGCAAATCCGTTTATCTTAATATAAATCGGAGACGCAAGCTCTCTTTTTAAAAAAAAAATAACTTCAAAACTAGCAAACTTTATTACCTTAATTTTTAAAATCAGATAAGTTTAGTCCCTCATACCGTTTAGGGTGACTTTTTTTGCTATGGTAGACTGGTTTTTTATTAGACTGGATAGACAAACATGTTAGTGACCACAACTAGAACAGTGTGTGGTGTAAAAATTATATAGGAAGACACGCAAAAGGGTAGTGTGTGGTGTAAAAATTATATGGGAAGACACGCAAAAAGCAAATGTCTGTCGAGCGTCTCGAACATTGTCCCTCAATTCCAAAACAAATAAACTTCAGTCTCTCAATTTTCAAAACTGGATAAGTTTTGTGCCTCATACCGTTTAGGGTGATTTTTTTACTGTCGTGGAGTGGTTTTTGATTGGACTAGGAGAGACCAACTTGTTACTGGCCGCAACTAGAACTATGTGCGGTGTAAAAAAAAATATTTGCGGGGTGATACGTTTCCAACGTATATATAATTTTTGCTTGTTCCATGCTGTTATATTATCATTCTTGGATATTTTACAATCATTTTATAACAACTTTATATCATTTTTTTGGGACTAACCTATTGACATAGTGCCAAAGTGCCAGTTGCTGTTTTTTACTTTGCAGAAAATCAACAGGAAACGGAGTCCAATCGCGACGAAACTTTTTGGAGATTTTTTCTGGACCAAAAGACACCCAGTGGGCCAAACAACTGCCGGAGAGGTGGGCTGTGGAGAGCACAACCCACCAGGGCGCGACAGGGGGGGCCCGGCGCGCCCTGATGGGTTGTGCCCTCCTCGGCCCCCTTCCGCACCGCCTCTGATGCCTATAAATTCCCAAATATTTTAAAAACTCTAGGGGAGTCGACGAAACACAATTCCAGCCGCCGCAAGTTTCAGAACCGCGAGATCCAATCTAAACACCATCACGGATGGGTTCATCTTCCTCATAGGTGCCTCTCCGATGATGCGTGAGTAGTCCACCATAGACCTACGGGTCCGTAGGCAGTAGCTAGATGGCTTCTTCTCTCTCTCTTATGATTCTCAATACAATGGTCTCTTGGAGATCTATTTGATGTAAACTTTTGCGGTGTGTTTGTTGGGATCCGATGAATTTTGAGTTCATGATCAGTTTCTATCCATGAATATTATTTGAGTCTTCTTTGATCTCTTCTATGCATGATTACTTATAGCCTCGTATTTCTTCTCCGAATCTTTGGTTTAGTTAGGCCGACTAGATCGATTTTTCTTGCCATGGGAAGAGGTGCTTTGTGATGGGTTCGATCTTGCGGTGTTCTTTCCCAGTGACAGAAGGGGCAGCAAGACACGCATGTATCGTTGCTATTAAGGATAACAAGATGGGGTCTATTCCTACATGAATAGATCTTGTTTACATGATGTCATCGTTCTTATTGCATTACTCCGTTTTTCCATGAACTTAATACACTAGATGCATGCTGGATAGCGGTCGATGTGTGGAGTAATAGAGGTAGATGCAGGCAGAAGTCTGTCTATCTATCTTGGACGTGATGCCTATATAATGATCATCGCCTTGGATATCGTCATGACTATTCGATTTTCTATCAATTGCCCAACAGTAATTTGTTCACCCACCGTGCGCTATACTCATGAGATAAGCCACTAGTGAATCCTACAGCCCCCGGGTCTACTTTTTCATCATATTGCTTTCCGATCTACGTTTTTTGCAATCTTTGTTTTCAGATCTACAAAACCAAAAACCCAAAAATATATTGCTGCATATTTACTCTTTTTATTTTGTGTTCTTGAGAGATCTATCTATCCTTTCTATCATTACCTAATCTATCTTATTACCGTAGAGAGATTGACAATCTCTCTTTCGCGTCGGGTTGCAAGTATTTGTTGTTTGTGTGCAGGTGCTGCTTATTGGGTGTTGGTGATCCTCCTACTGGTTCGATAACCTTGGTTTCATAACTGAGGGAAATACCTACCGTCGCTGTGCTGCATCATCCCTTCCTCTTTGGAGAAATACCGACGCAGTCTCAAGCCACGTCAAAGAAATTTCTAGCGCCGTTGCCAGGGAGGAAGCGGTCTCTTCTACGTGCCTATCGTGGGTGCCGAGGGGACTCCACCATCATCTACCAGGTTCCTAATCACAAATCTCATCTCCTTGCAATTACATTATTTGGCATTTGCCTCTCGTTTTTCTCTCCCCCACTTCACCAATTTGCCGTTTTATTCGCCCTCTTTTTGGTTTACCCTTTTTCTCACCGGATCTCTTCCTTGCTTGCAATCTTGTTTGCGTAGTCACGATGACTCAAGAAAACACCAAGTTGTGTGATTTTTCCAATACTAATAACAATGATTTTATTAGTACTCCGATTGCTCCTCCTGCCACTAGTGCGGAGTCTTGTGATATTAATGCCGCTTTGTTGAATCTTGTCATGAAAGATCAATTTGCCGGTAATCCTAATGAGGATATCGCGTCCCATCTAAACACGTTCGTAGAATTGTGTGATATGTAAAAGAAAAAAGATGTGGACAATGATATTGTTAAGTTGAAACTATTTCCTTTCTCCTTGCGGGATCGTGCAAAAATTTGGTTTTCCTCTTTGCCTCGCAATAGTGTCGATTCTTGGAATAAGTGCAAGGATGCTTTTATCACTAAGTATTTTCCGCTCGCGAAAATTATTTCCCTTAGGACGAAAATCATGAATTTTAAGCAACTTGAGCATGAACATGTTGCACAATCTTGGGAAAGAATGAAGTTGATGCTAAGAAATTGTCCTACTCATGGTTTAAATCTTTGGATGATCATACAAATTTTTTATGCGGGATTGAATTTTGTCTCTAGAAATCTTTTAGATTCCGCCGCGGATGGTACTTTTATGGAAATTACTTTGGGTGAAGCTACTAAATTGCTAGATAATATCATGGCTAATTATTCTCAATGGCATACCGAAAGAGCACCTACTAGTAAAAAAGTTAATTCGGTAGAGTAAATTAGTACTTTGAGTGATAAAGTTGACGCTTTTATGAAATTGGTTGCTAGTAAAAATGCTCCTATTGATCTTAATGATGTGCCTTTGTCTACTTTGATCGAGCAAAATAATGATTCCGTAGATGTGAATTTTGTCTCTCGAAACAATTTCAATAACAATGCTTATAGAGGTAATTTTAATCCTAGGCCTTTTTCTGGAAATTCCTCTAATAATTATGGTAATTCCTATGGTAATTCTTCTTACAATAATAATAGGAACACCTCTAATCTTGAGAGTAATATTAAAGAATTTATCAATGCGCAAAAGGCTTTCAATACTACGATAGAAGAAAAGTTGAATAAGATTGATGATATGTCTAGAAGCATTGATAGAATTTCTCATGATGTTGTTCTCATCCGTTCGCCGGACCAAACCCTAGCCACTTCACTCCACTCCCATCCGCCGCCCAAGCTCACCTCCGGCGATCTCCGGCCGTCTCCGACATGGCGGGTAGCGGATCTGAGTCTTTCACCTCCAGATCCGTCGACCACGAGCTCATCCCACGCGGCCCCGAGGAGGAGATGGTCGTCCGGGTTGCGCTCCGCCGCTCCTGGGAGGCGGTCGCACGACGACAGTGGTCAGACTCGTAATGCCAGGAATCCATTACGTCCGCACAACCGATGTTTGGATCCGGCGTCGCTGCTTCAGCGAAGGCGGTGCGATCTGTCCGGCGTTCGTAAACTCTACCAAAAGTAGCAAGAAAATCGCTAACTCTATTTTTCTCACGCCTAGCAAAGGCGGACTGAATAACTCAGCCAACGTTTGCATGTCTTTTAATCTCCTATACCAGCATACAGACCTTGGACTTGTCTTGCTCCGGGTCCTTCACCATATTCAATGCTACTATTAGAGATAATGTTACTCCCTCCATTTCATAATATCGCGCGTCCTCATTTTCCATGATCTAAATTTGACCATAAAATTAATCAACAAGACGGACTTCGGTGAGAGCAAAAATTATACCACTTAATTCGTATCGAAAATACAAATTCAATGGTATAATTTTTGTTTCCGCAGTAATCGGTCTCGTTGATTAAATATATGGTTAAACTTAGATCTCGGAAAGCGCGGACGCACTACATTGTGAAATGAAGGAAGTACTACAATAATATCAAGCAATCCATCTTGATATTTAAGCTAAGCTCAGTTCATGCAACATAACTTTCGAATTCCATCAGAAATACTGCAGGAGAGAAAAAGAACCAAACTATGTGAACACGGAGGGAGGCATCTCCTTCTCATGTCTCAGGTGGATCATTCATCGTGTGTGTGTTTGTGTCTTATGTTTCTTCTTCTTTGTAGTCTGTCATGTAAAGATTTGGTGGTTTATCTTAATATAAATCAGAGACGCAAGCTCTCTTTTATATAAAAAAATAACTTCAAAACTAGCAAACTTTATTCCCTTAATTTTGAAAATCAGATAAGTTTAGTCCCTCATACCGTTTAGGGTGACTTTTTTCGCTATGGTAGAATGGTTTTGTATTGGACTGGATGGACAAACATGTTAGTGACCACAACTAGAACAGTGTGTGGTGTAAAAATTATATAGGAAGACACGCAAAAGGCTAGTGTGTGGTGTAAAAATTATATAGGAAGACACGCAAAAAGCAAATGTCTGTCGAGCGACTCGAACATTGTCCCTCATTTCCAAAACAAATAAACTTCGGTCTCTCAATTTTTAAAACCGGATAAGTTTTGTGCCTCGTACCGTTTAGGGTGATTTTTTTACTGTCGTGGAGTGGTTTTTGATTGGACTAGGAGAGACCAACTTGTTACTGGCCGCAACAGGAACTATGTGTGGTGTAAAAAAAAATTGCGGGGTGAACGAGAGTTTCTATTACTTAGCCAGCATCAAGGTCTTGCTTACACAGGGCCGGCACATCCCCTGGTCCTTCCCTAAGAACATCTACAGCCGGACCCCTTAAACATGCCTCAAACAGCCGGACCCCTCAAACGCGCCTCAAACGTTCGGGCAGGCCGGCCGGTCACTGATCGTTCACGAAAATGCGACCCAGACGATCCTCTCAAACCGGCCTCAAATGCCCGGACTAACCGGCACCCCTCATATCCAGCCCAAATATGGGGCGGATATGGGGGAGCCCGGGCACGCCTGCTTGGCCCGCACTGGCCCACATCTACCCCACATATTTGTCCTCATCCGTTCGCCGCACCAAACCTTAGCCACTTCACTGCACTCCCCTCCACTCCCATCCGCCACCCAAGCTCACCGCCGGCGATCCCCAGCCTTCTTCGACATGGCGGGCAGCGGATCTGAGTCTTTCACCTCCAGATCCGTCGACCACGAGCTCATCCCACGCGGCCCCGAGGAGGAGATGGCCGTCCGGGTTGCGCTCCGCCGCTCCTGGGAGGCGGTCGCATGACGACAGCGGTCAGACTCATAACGCCGGGAATCCATTACGTCCGCACAATCGATGTTTGGATCCGGCGTCGCTGCTTCACCGAAGGCGGTGCGGTACGTCTGGCGTTCCTAAACTCTACCAAAAGTAGCAAGAAAACCGCTAACTCTATTTTGCTCACGCCTAGCAAAGGCGGACTCAATAACTCTTCCAACGTTTGCATGTCTTTTAATCTCCTATACCAGCATACTGACCTTGGACCTGTCTTGCTCCGGGTCCTTCACCATATTCAATGCTACTACTAGAGATAATGTTACTCCCTCCATTTCATAGTATATTGCGTCCTCGTTTTTCGTGATCTAAATTTGACCATAAATTTAATCAACAAGACGGACTTCGGCGGGAGCAAAAACCATACTACTTAATTCGTATCGAAAATATAAATTCAATGGTATAATTTTTGCTTTCGCCGCAATCGGTCTGGTTGATTAAATATATGGTTAAACTTAGATCTCGGGAAGCGCGGACACATTACTTTGTGAAATGAAGGAAGTACTACAGTAATATCAAGCAGTCCATCTAGATATTTAAGCTAAGCTCAGTTCATGCAACATAACTTTCGAATTCCACCAGAAATACTGCAGGAGAGAAAAAGAACCAAACTATGGGCGTGTTTGGATCCCTGCGTTGCATGTGACTCGTATCCACCATGCAAAATTTGGGTCGTTTGGTAACCTGCATGGGCCCTTCAGCCTGGCCCGGTGGGTGCAAAAAGGGGCATCTCAGCCAGGCAGAGGGGTACGCAGGATTCGAGCGTACTCCCTCCATTCCCTTATACAAGCCACTATGAAAAATACATTTTGCATCTATATAAGAGCATGGTTAATAATACAGCCAACAATCGGCTATAAGAAGTTGCCATGTCATCTAAAGCCAATCTAATAACCAACATATACAATAGTAAGTTTTAGATGTGTACTATTTTATTAGTAGTTAGCCCACCTTACAACCTCACAAAACGTCTTGGGTCTCGTGCTGCAGCTGGCTACTCACCAAGAGCCCGCTTCTTTTCTCTCTCCTCCAACTAAGCAAAGATATAATATTTTAGTTCTTATAGCCTGCTCATGTCACCTTATTGTACTTGCTCTAAGGCCACCAACAGTAATCGAGGCAAAAATTAATGATGTTTCCTCGTACTAGCAACTTACTATTTAATAATTGCATGCATGTAGTCATAATGACACTTAGCTACTTTCTTCTCATTCCTTCCTTGCATGCATGCATCATATTAATGATCCCAGTTAACAAGAAGAAAAGTTGACTTCCAAAGCTGTCATTAAATTTTACCTTGGTACCTGTAATATGAGTTTGTGGCTTTGTATAAGGGAATGAAGGGAGTATCTCGGATGCAGGCTCGCTCGCTAGCTCATTTTCTTTCGTCTCCCTTCCATCTCTTCTCAAGTGCCGCCGCCACTCCTCCTCGCCTCCCCATGACTCCATCCACTGGGCGTCCCCGCAACTCGAGCTCACCCTGCCATCGGCCTCCGGCATCCACGACGGCGAGTGCCTCCACACAACCCCGCCGGCTCGCCTCTGATCCAGGTCGTGCCTCCCGTGCCGCCGGGAGCAAGGATCCCACCGTCAGGAGCCGTCGAGACCCGGATCCCATTGCCCCGCGCTGCTACGTGCTCCTTCTTTTGTATCAATTTCAGCGACATTCGGACAAAACTGCACCTCGTGCAGCCATATGATGCAAGTTCACCAAACATCCATCTCGATGGAACTTTGCATCACCTCAACCTGGATGTGCTCATCCAGGATCCTTCATGCAATGCAGGCGAAAGCCACCCAGGCAACCAAACACGCCCTATGTGAACACATATATTTGCTGCATAACGCATTGATCTGCAAACATTAGGGTGACAAATTATCCACTTGTGCTATGCACATGGCCAACAAAGAACAAACCCTCGCAACTAGGGATGTAAATCGGCATCCGGTCCGCCCCGCTTCGAAGTCAAAATATCTCAGGTTAGTTATAATTATTTCGGTCAAATTTAGATTAGTTTGAACTTATATAATGTTTATACGGGATTATGCAGGATGTCCACCTAAATCCCTACTCGCAACACATAACCCAGGAACGCGCAAAATACCATCAAAATACCATCAAGGGTGACAAAATACCGATACGGCGACACTGATACGGCGATACGGGATACGGCAATTTCTAAAAACAGCAATACGGCGATACGGCAAACATATATAAATAATAATAAAATGACATGTAATAAAAACTAACATAATAAAATGTGTGAGATGAGATCAAAATACCGCCCCACTGGTTGCCTAATTGTTTCCATGCCTCCTTGTTTCTCATTTTAAAAATCTCAGTATCATCAAGGGGTAACACGGCCACGGACTGACCCAACCCAATTCTTTTCTTGATAACAATTTAGAGATCAAAATACAGCCCCATTATTCTTCTCGTAACGTTTTAGAAGTTTTTTCTTGATAACAATATAGATAGCACAATTTTCATTGAGCTCCTTTTTCTCATAACTATAAACAAGAACTCTCACCTATGAACATGACGATAATTAAAATCAGCAAGCAATACACATCAATAATGCTCAAATAATGATGAAGAAAGCTAAAAGATGCCATGGTGTATACTTGTATCTTTTTCCCCAGCAATAGGAGGCAGCAGCAACATCAACAAGTAATTTTACGCCACAAACATCAAAAAGCAGCAAGCTAACAGCATCAACAAGCAATTTTATCTAACAAGCAGCATCCTTAGCAAGCACTTTTATGCAACTATTATATCAGTACATTACACGTCCACTACCTACATGAACGGATCAATGATACATCAAGGCAGGAGCAGAAGTGAACGGTGATACTTCTGGGATACCCGTATCAACTTGTTTTTCTTTTATTTTTAAATTTAAAAAGGCGATACTTGGAGGATACCCGTATCAAAGCCGTATCTGACTTATCGGAGTATCGATGAAGTACTGAACGGCGATACACAGATTTCTAAAGTATTGGTGCTTCGTAGGTTTGACCCAAAGCGCGTGACGCCCTTCAGGTCCTCCGCCCCGCGTTCGTGCCCCGCCAGCGCTCATAGCCATCCAGCGCGTCCTGTGCGCGCCGCCGCACGGCGAGCTCGGCCTTCATCATCTCCCCTTCCGCCTCCGCCGCGGCGAGCTTGGCCTGCGTCTTCTCCAGCTGCGTCCGCAGTGCGGCGACCTCTGCGTCCAACTCCAACGCGTAGGCCAAGGAGAAGGACCCGTAGTTCACTGCCTACACGGATGCGTCGTCGCCGGACACACACAAATACAAACCAAATGTGATCGACCGGACACCGGACAAGTACAGAACGTACGATGAATTTGCTAGCGTGCGTACCTGAAGAATAGCGATGTAGGTGGACGCGACGATGTCGGAGGGCTCGGTCGCCGCGAACACGCGCTCCTGCTGCGGCGTGATGGCGCCCTGCAGCCTCTCCCGTGCGGCCACCCAGTCCGTGGCGTCGCCATCGTGTCCGCTGGGCATATGCTGCATCTTCCGTCTCCGGGAGAACCCCCCAGGCGGGGAGGACGCTCCGGCGGCCGCCGAGCTGCCATGGGCAGTAGGCGGAGTGTTTGGCAGCACATAAGAAGGCGGGCCGTCGTCGCCGTATGGCCCGTATGCTTCCTCCAGATTCCTCTTCTTCCCACGCAGCGGCGACCACCCCGTCATGTTGCTGTCCGGCTCGATTTTCACCGTGTTCGCCGATGCTTGCGCGACGGCAGCCTTCGCCGCCAGCATGGCTTTCATCATGCCGTAGACTGCAGGATCCATCCCTTTGGTAGCAGTACGAGTATAAGAAGGCGGCGGCTGCGGTGATGACGGCGCCGGAGGCTGCGGTGCCGGGGGCTGCGCCTGCGGTGAGTACGGTGCCGAGGGCTGTGGTGACGACGGCTGCGGTGCCAGGGGCTGCGCCTGCGGTGAGTACGGTGCCGAGGGCTGTGGTGACGACGGCTGCGGTGATGACGTCTGCGGTGAGTACGGTGCCGAGGGCTGTGGTGACGACGGCTGCGGTGATGACGTCTGCGGTGAGAACGGTGCCGAGGGCTGTGGTGACGACGGCTGCGGTGACGAAGGCGCCCGTGCCGGAGATATCATGGCTGCGGCAAGATTGCTGCGGCAAAGAAGCTTTCTGAGATCAACGGGAGAGGCTCCGTGAGCGCACAGCAACTTCGCGGCCGATTCCTTATCTTCGGCGGAGAGCACGGGGTCGACGAGAGAGCTCTTGGACGGCTTACCCCACTCCACAGGACAAGGCCAAGAGGTCTTCGAATAGAGGAAGAAGAACCCGCTCTTCCAACCCTTGATGGAATCCGGCAATCCCGTGAAGCGCAGGCCGGAGCCGCGCCTGGCCATGAAGAAGTACCAGCCAATCGTGGGCTTGCGGTGGAGCAGGAAGAAACGCCGGAACACCGCGAGGGACGTCGGCACGCCGGCCGAGTGGCAGAGCACAAGGAAGCCGGCCATGATGCGCCACCCGTTGGGCGCGAGCTGCGTCGGCGCGAGGCCGAAGTGGTTGAGCACGTCCACGAAGAACGGGTGCAGCGGGAGACGCATCCCGGCCTCCAGCGCGTGCGCGTACACGCAGACGGCGCCATGCGGAGGGGACGAGCTCGCGCGCAGGTCGCCGGCGGGCCGGGCGGCGTACCGGTCCTCGGGGATGCCGTATTTTTTGCGAACCGCGTCGACCTCGTCCTGCGTGCGCAGGACCGAGACGAGTTCCTCGGCCGGCAACCGGAGGTCGACACCGGCGGCGTCCTCCCCGATCTTGTAGTCCGGGTCCTCCGGGTCGGAGGACGAGGATGAAGAGGAGGAAGAGGAATAGGACCAGGACGATGAAGAGGAGGAAGAAGAAGGCATGGCTGGCGAAGGTCCTCGTCTTTCTTTTCCTTCTCCTGTTGTGCAGCAAAGATGATGGACTACGGACTAAGAGGCTGTTTGGTTTCCAGCCTAAGCGTGCCACGCCTAAGGTGAGGCGTGCCACAACTCCTTAGCCAAGCGTTTGGTTCTGTACAAACATTAGGCTCGCCACAACGCCAAGGGTCGCCTGCCGCTGAATTTTCGCCAAAAAGTGTGGCGCTCGTTTTGCCCGCCACACTCACCGCGGCGCGCCAACTGAGCCGCAAAAATCCCCGCGAACTGATAAAAGTCACCGCTTTCCCTGTTCGTCCTCGTTCCAAAAATCCCCCACCCCTTCAGTCCTGACCCCGTGGCTGAGAGCCCTTCTCTCTCCCCTTGCAGATCCAACTGAGGAAGAGCTTGCCGCCGCACTCGATCTGCTCCTCTCCGGTACAAATCCTCATCACTGCAACATCTATCTCTTACATCTCCTCCATCTCCTCTGTCTCATCACGTGAGATTCATCTCATACATGCAGATCTGGGCGTCCTTGATTTTTTCAAGAGAAAAATATCAGCTTTCTTCCGTGATTTCTGGGATTTTCCGTTGCTTGTTCCTGCCCTTGTTGCATCCGTACTAGGATCTTCCATCTCATAGTGAAAGGTCAATTATTTGTTCAGAGCAAAGGTAACACCGTAATCCCCCTTTGCAATTGTTGCACGCTTGGACGAGTGAGATTATAAGTTAGTAATTTCTTGCAAGTATGTAGTGTTGCTGTAAGATTTGACATCTCTCTGTTCTTTTCTTAGAGATGTATTATACAATTTATTCTCTGAGTAATCTATTTAGTCCTCTGTATAGTTTCTGTTGGATCTTATATAGTTCCACTCACTGATGCCATCATCAGTCTTTTAATGCTATTATTCTTTCGTAGATGGACCGAAGGACATTATGCTTACAGTATTATATGCATTATTATCACTACTACATGTGGAGGAGAAGATTGCTTGCTGCCATTATTGTCTGTTTAGCCATGTACTGGTACAAGATTAATGTCCGAAAAAGGAAGAGAAAATCTATAACTTATGCTCCCATGTTCGAACGAGACGTTGAAAGGGTGTCACGTCTAAACCGTATGTACTATGGAACCGAGGCTAATTGCATAAATGAGCTGCGCATGCGGAAATTGGTCTTTCACAAATTGTGTGCTAACCTGAGACGTCGTGGTCTACTGGTAGACACATTCCATGTAACTGTGGAGGAGCAAGTTGCCATGTTCATCCATGTTGTGGGTCATAACTGGAAAAATAGATCGATTGGTTTTGAGTTTTATCGATCAGGCGAGACAGTTAGTAGGTACTTCAATGCTGTTTTGGATGCCCTGTGTCTCCTTGCCCGTGATGTCATATGCATCAGATCCATCGAAACACATTCAAAGATAACAAGTAGCACCAGATTTCACCCTTACTTTGAGGTACATCCCAAATTATTCACTAGTATCTACAATGTATTTATAGGTTCCATTTAGTCTGTTTGAAACTGGTTCTCTCTTTTCGTAGGGATGCATAGGAGCTCTGGATGGTACTCATATACCGGCATGTGTGCCTATCCACATGCAAGATAGGTTTAGGGGTAGAAAGTCCTTTCCCACACAAAATGTGCTAGCAGCCGTTGATTTTGACCTAAGATTTACATATGTTCTTGCTGGATGGGAGGGATCAGCTCATGATTCGTATGTGCTCCAAGATGCCCTATCACGTCCCAATGGCCTTAAAATACCAGAAGGTGGGATTCTAATCCATGGCTTCAAACTAAAACTTTCTTTAGTTCTTAGCTAATGTGTTAGCATCATCATGATGTAGGTAAATATTTCCTAGCGGACGCTGGATATGCTGCAAGACCCGGTATACTACCACCATATCGTGGTGTTCGGTATCACCTAAAGGAATATAGGGGAAGTAGAGAGCCTGAGAACCCAAGGGAGTTATTCAACAATCGACATTCCTCACTTAGAACAACCGTCGAAAGAGCATTTGGTACCTTGAAGAATCGATTTAAAATATTTGCAAGTCAACCATTCTTCCCTCTGAAAACACAAGTAAAAATTGTGTTTGCTTGTTGTGTGCTCCATAACTGGATCCTAGATGATGGTCCTGATGAGTATGTCTATGATGATGCTACTTGGTACTCGGCCCTTCCACGGAGTAGACGACAGCGTCGTGACGTTTACCAGGAGAGCCAGGCATGGGCACACAAAAGGGATGTACTAGCTCAAAAAATGTGGGAGGATAACTTAGCAGCTCAAGATCAAGATGATTAAGAAGTTAGTATGTAAGGCTGATGGTGATGAGGTTTATTTTAGGTTCTATTCAGTCTGTTTGAAACTAGTTCTGTCATATTTCTATGTATCAAACATGAGTGTTATTTTGTTACATTTGGTCGTTATGTATGCGATTCATGTGAAACTATGTTGGTGTACCTTTGTAAACTTATATCTTCTAAAGGGAAATTGTTGGCTGTTTCATGCTTATTTGCCTCACCTATTATCTTCTAATAAAAATGGCTCATTGTATGAGAAGCAGCTATGGCTAAGGGAAAAGGGAAGGCCGATGGTGATGGGTGCTCTCGTGAGAGAACTATTTCCTGGGCCGATGATCAGACCAAGTTTATGTTGGATTGGTGCATCGAATACATGAAGGAACAATATGCAGGATTTAGGTTCAGGAAGCATCATCTTATGAAGTGTGCTGATGCTTTAAATAGAAAATTTGCTATGGGGGTGACACTTGCTCAAGTTGATCGTCACTTCAGGCACTACAAAGAAAATTGGAAGTACATTGCTGCTGCAATTAGCAAGAGTGGCAATGTTTTTGATGATATCAGATGTGTGGTAACTATCTCCGAGTCTGAAAAGTCTTGCCTCAATGTATGTATAATTTGGTTTCGTTTTGAAACTTAATATGGCTATTTTAATTAGGATATTAATTTGTGCGTGCTTGTAATGCAGGATAGAGCAAGGCGCTTGCTTTCTAAGCCCATAAAGTTCTACCATGAGATGCAGGAGCTATTCACAGGCACTAGTGCTGATGGTTCTTTGGCCATGGACCAACATACATGCACAATTGATTCTGATGACTCCGACAATGATGAAGGGTTGTATGACCTTAACTGCTATCCACAGTATGAGGGCCCCCTTGAGGAGGATTCTGACACTTTGCCGACAACACATGCTCCTAAAAGACCTCCAGTACCTGTAAGTGGTGATAATTCATCATCTAGCACTAGCCGAGTTGGTAAGAAGCGCCCAAGAGGCAGCAAGTCACCTACTAAGAAGCAACCAAAAACCAAGAGTCGTTTTGCGGAGTCCGCTGAAGAAATCAACTCTACATTAAGGTCACTCCAGCAATCCCTTGCTGCTCCTCCTCCAATGCCGCAAGTTGTTGATCCTTATGCTAGTTTATGGAAGAAGTTGGAGGAACTCCCAATTACCACAGATCAAAGAATTGCTGTTGGTGTGCACTTATCTAGCAAGGACAATGAAGGTTTGCGTGGTTGGTTATGCAGTGCAAGTGACAAAACTTTTGAAACTTGGGTTTGGAAGTTCTTTGCTGACAAAGATCATGTTTAGACAATAGCAACCTATGAAGTTCTATAGTTGCTAACTTGTGATGTCTAGAAGATGGCAACTTTTGGTATTTAGGAGAAGATAACATCTGATGTGTCTGCTTGCTGCCTTTGGGAGTTGAACTTTTGCTACTGCTATTTTTTTTGGGAAGTAGACATTTTGATGTGTAGTGAAATGTAACTTGGCTGGAACTTGTGCTATTACTATGACTATTACTTGACTTTTTATATGGCTGGAACTTGGACGTATCTATCTTATTTTCTATCTTGATTATGAATTGTTGCTGTGATTTATTTTCACATATGGGATTAATAGAAAATGCTTCATGTTATTTTTATGGTTATTATTATTGTGAACAAATCTTCTTACATTTGCTAAAGCATGTTGTAGTATGGTTGACTTGTAAGACAAGTGTCAAATAATATCACCACTCCAGCACTAAGGTGATTTAAAAACATGTGGCAGTAATCCAAACACAAACCACAACTTTTTGCCAAACATTTGTGGAAGGCATCCAAACGCACACCACACAAAATCTGCCACACCTAACCTAAGGCATGGCTACAAACCAAACAATTTGATTTTGCCACACATTGTGGCAAGCCACAGGTGTGGCTGGCACCTCACCTTAGGCGTGGCAATTTGAGTCTCAAACCAAACAGCCCCTAAGCTTCGGCCATTTAACTGCCCACAGTTAAGTCGCCGAAGCACGTCCGTGGGCTACTCTAATGTAGTGACTCTCGTTTGGTTTTTCGAGGACTTTTTCTTGTTGATCGGTTTCTGTAAAGACGATTCGATGGCTTGATTACCGGTCGACGGTTCACTGTATCGTCAGGGCAGAGAATCGCTGAAGCTAAAAGATTCACTGAAGATGCACTCTGAACTTTACCCTGTCGAGTATCAGTAGCAGTTTGCAGCATTGCAGTGTCTCGTTTATCCCAAATGACACGTCCGGGAGCAAATTACCATTCACATTAACAAGCGGGAGCAAATTACGGCTTTGCAGCTTTGCATGCAGAGGAGAGGATGCTGGTTTGCATCCAGAGGAGAGAGATTTGACGCCCGAGTGCATGCGAGGCGACAAGCAATTGAAGCCAAGGCCATCATGAACTGGGACCTGGGACGGGACATCGGCCATCAAGAGAGAGACCGTCAGACTAGCCTTGGTTTGGCTTCCCGAAGAGCTTTACCTTGTGATGTGAATGGGGCTGGTGTAAAGGCGATTTTTTTATGGCTTGGTCGACTATCGACACCTCGCTGCAACGTCACGAGCAAACGATTCACTGAGATATCTGTGAAGATGCTACTCCCTCCCTCCGTTCCACAATGTAGTGCGTCTGCGCTTCTCAAGATCTAAGTTTGACCATGAATTTGATCAACTAGACCGATTGTGACGGGAGCAAAAACTATACCACTGAATTCGTATTTTCGATACAAATTCAGTGGTATAGTTTTTACCCTCGCCGCAATCGGTCTCGTTGGTTAAATTTATGGTCAAAGTTGAAGCTCGAAAACCGAGGACGCACTACATTATGGAACAGAGGGAGTACTACGACTGAACCCTACTTCACACAGGAGAACTAGGCTGCAGCCCTGGATTAGGGGAAGCATGGCAGCTCCGAGAAAAGTACCGTGGGCGACGTGCATGCGCGGCGCAGGAAGAGCCGAAGAAGCAGCTGCGAGCGGTGTATTTT
The DNA here is from genome assembly GCA_039707655.1 of Elymus sibiricus. Lineage (NCBI taxonomy): Eukaryota > Viridiplantae > Streptophyta > Magnoliopsida > Poales > Poaceae > Elymus > Elymus sibiricus. The sequence goes on along the minus strand of CM077675.1, from coordinate 96,550,487 downwards.
TTGCCAAATCTGGCCTCTTTCACCGACTTCAGGCACATGTGGCCCCAGGGCGAAACTAATTCGAAATATGGCCCCTCAGGTCGGCGCCACAGGGAGCGGCGCCGAAGTTGTACATCTCGGCTCCGACTTGAACGGCGCCGAGGTTGTGGGCCCTCCAGCACCACCGTTCCCCTGAACGGATGGCATAACTGGTGATGTGGCATGTTCGGCGCCAGTTTACACGGCGCCGAATTAGTATACGTCGGCGCCGGAGAGTATGGCGCCGAAGTCTTGCTAGGGTTAAATCCCGCATCGATTCACCCCGGTGAGTTATTCCCTAAACATTACAGAGCGCCGCCGCCTCCCATTCCCGCGATTCACCGCCGCCGCCAGGCCCCCCACCCACCCATCGAGCGTCGCCGGCCGGCTCAGCTCTCCACCGGCCGGTGCCTCCTCTGCCAGAACCGCGCCCGAGCTCCATCCCCCACCGACCGGGCATGGGGTGGCGCAAGGCGAGCCGGTCGCCCGCCACGGACGTCGCCGGTTGAGGTTCTGGCCCTCCACCCCTGCACCCATCCCGGCTTCTGCGCCGCACTCCCTCCCGGCCCTTTTCTCCGGCAGCACGTCGGCCCCGTTCCACCCCACACCGTTGACGCCCGAGCTCCACCCCAACTTTCTTTGGAACTGAAGGTATAAACATCATCCATGTATTAGAATTTTTTAATTTGTCATAGAACAAATGCATTTAAGATGATATTAGCTTAACTTGATGTTTGGTTATCTAATCTATATGTTAAGGTGGTTTGTTGTATAATTTGTGCGCTAATGGGTAAAGTTATATTTTGTTTGATAATGAATATAGATGGCTTACTCAAAGATAATTCATGTTCATCACGGAGGGCGTGTGACCTCCTTGAGCAGCGGTGTGGAGTTTGTAGACATGACGAGTCAAGTTGTGTTCTTCCCGCATAGTCCTAGTTTCAATGAGGTTGTTGCGAAGCTGAGAGAGGTGTTGGGTTGGACCGACATTGGCGATGATGTTCTCATAGAAGGAAGATACGATGCTGGGTGTGGCCTTCGGTCGTTTACTCAGATGATACCTATCCGTGGCGTCAACGAGTGGGATTTATACAAGGAGCTTGTTGAAGGGTCCCAAATAAGATCTCTAGTGGTCGTTGCCGTCAAAGTCATCGGTGTTGTGAGGCCTCAACTTCTCATCGATCTGAATGAGTGCCCCTCAGTTATTGAAAGATGCAATGATGGTGGTTGTGCGGACGTCTATGAAGTGGGTCCAAGCCAGCCATCAAATGTTGATAACGAAGATACGCCCCCTCACAATCCTTGTGTTGCGATGTTAGCTTTGACAGATACACATGCGATCATCGAGGAGAAAGTCAAGGTTGCAAACATAGGTAGTGGAGAGACAAACATATTTCGAAAAGATGCTACACCACCTCGCAACCATTGCGGTGGGGTGTCAGCTTTCACCGAGAAAGAAGACTCTGAAGACTCTGAAGAGAGGCAAGGAAGCTTGGAGGGGAGCGACGGAGAGTTTGTCGATGTCCCCGAAATCATGTTTCCATCGTCGCCTTGTGTACCTCTCGTGGCATCAAGCCAACTTGATGGTGATCCAGAGACATTTGAAGAAAAAAATCCTGAAGATGAGGGATATACTCAAGCTTTTGCGTCTGACTCTGACGAGGACCGTCCGGAGTTCCAATTTACCAAGGAGGCACTAGACATTACAGAGGTGCCCGCCGTCGTCCCAAGGTAGTTGGGAGATTGGCAGAAGTACTAGGCAGAAAAACTAAGGTTATTATATTTGTCGAACATATTTATTATATTTCAGCTTATAAGTTTGTCAATTTGGCATGCATGATCTCTTTTCAGTTTATACCTTGTCTTTGCTGGATGGCGGCTCATTACCGTCTACTTGAGAGTACGAGAAGGACCACCGAGGTCGGATGATCGCCGAAGGCACGGTATGCTTTGATTTTTCATGTCAAATCCTTTTTGTTCAACACACAAGGAGTACTAATTTTTTAGTAACAAATGCAGGAACTCCATGCCCTTCGGATACGTGGGCATTCCTTGAAAGAAGATATCTTGAAGTACGATGAGAGGTACACACCATACATACGGAGGGCGAAGCTCATTGCTTTTGTGACCATGGCCAGGCGAGGGGTGCCGACCTACACTGGCGCCGCCCTGACAGCACTTATTGACCGATGGCATGTGGAGACACACTCTTTCCATCTTCCGAGTGGGGAGATGACCATCACTCTTGAAGACATGGCCATGATCACCGCGTTGCCTATCAAAGGAGAGGCCGTGACTGGAAAAATTGAGTCCGGAAAATACAGGGACATGGTTGAGGAGCTTCTTGGAGTTAGGCCACCGGATCCTACACCAGATAAAAGGGGTTCAAAGACAGGTGGGCTGAAGTTCACTTGGCTTCACAACCACTTTCACGAGCTTCCAGACGGAGCTGATGGACCTACTATTGAGCGCTACGCCCGGGCTTATGTGTTGTACGTCTTCGGAACTGTGCTCTTCGCGGACTCTGGGGGTAGCTCTGCTTCTTGGATGTTTCTCCCTCTACTACGAGACTGGGACGAGGCAGGGAGGTATAGTTGGGGCTCAGCGGGGCTAGCTTTCCTATACCGTCAGCTCGATGAGGCTTGCAGGAGGAGTTCGGGTACGTCGAACAGTGGTGGTTGTGTGCTGCTCTTCCAGATATGGATGTGGGAGAGACTTCCGGTAGGCCGACCCACAAGTCGGACGCGTCGTGACTGGGAATATGATGAGCCGGATCGCTTTCCTACTGTCACGCATTGTTGGGACGAGGTGAGGACCAATTGGGGGAAGTCGGAAGATCTATACATGTCTTACACCAACGAGCTTGACTGTTTGTTACCTTCGCATGTGAGTTCACAACAAGATTACTTTCATCAATTATTCTTTATTCTGATGTGCTCTTTTGTATTCCAAGTAACAAAATTTAACTTTGATGATAGGTACAATGGCTGCCCTACAACCAGATTGACTTTCAACTTAATGTCATGTGCACCCGAGACGAATCGATGTGGGGTGTGAGATGCCCACTCATTTGCTTCTATGCCGTGGAGTTCCACCTACCACATCGAGTGGCGAGGCAGTTTGGGAAGCTTCAACTATCACCACCGGAGACTATATCGACATCTATTGAGTTGCACAAGTAACCCCTAGAAACCTAGTGATTATTATTCGTCTTTCAGGATATATGCTCATGACGAACTACTCACTTTTTACTTGTGTGTTGTTAGGCTTGATCGGCAAAAGACCAAGAGGATTAGCGACTGGAGGTGCAAGCACCAAGAGTATATTGATGTCTGGAATAAGTTCGAAGACAATCCGAACATCTACAACATGCAAATGCATCGTGAGTCATCTTATGGAGAGCATCTTAGTTGGCTGCACGGAGTGACTCGAGTGCATCTAAAGACTAGGTGGACTGATGTTGACTGCCTGGATGAGCCTTCAGATGGCGATGAAGGCAACGAGTATGACGATGACGTGCGCTTGGGTGGTAGACACATCCAGTATGGGCCTGTGCGAGACCGCGTGGTAATGATACTTCCTCTCTATACACCGACTCTCAATACATCTTATGTGTAGGTCATTATCTTTGAGATTATCCTATTTTGCAGGCTAGGGAGCTCCTACGAGGCATTAACGAAGCTGGCGACGCTCTGCGAGTGTATCCTGGAACTCCACAAGCCGAATCTACTCTACATCAATGCCTCGAGGTGAACTATCCATGATGTACCTCCTTTTGGTTGTTGTTTCTATTTTGGTTTGGTTTGGTTGTTGTAGTTATGCAGCATAATGTACCTTTTCACTATGTTGTTTTTTCTAGAAAATGGTCCACCGGTCCCGTCGTCTCATTGCTAGGCTTGCATGCCGGGCTCCTGCTAGAGACTTGCCAACCATCAGCTACATCTTCTAGCCATCTCTAGGTAGACGACGAGGCGGGCGACTCCATAGATGATCAGATGATATTGTCGCAGTGCTTCGATGCACCAGAGCCGAGTCAGCCTACTCAGCCTCGTAGGACAACTAGGCAGCATGGGCCTCCGAAGAGGACCACCCCCGGTTCAAATGCCCTCAGAAAGAGAGCACCGGCGCCAAAAAGAAAGCGCTGAACTATGTGTGATGTGTATTGTGGCTTCTGTTTCGACACTTTTTATGTCTACGAACTAAGTATGTGTGCCGTGATGGTCATTTCTTGTATGTTTGGACTCTTTGTGATGATGTTTGTTAAACATTTTAGTTGTTGAGCTGAAGAGATTGGAGATATTATATATGCTGCTGCTGTTGAGCTGAAGATATTATATATGCTGCTGTTGTTGAGCTGAAGATATATTTCAGGGCTGAGCCAAAATAACTTTGTCTCCAGCCTGGTACTTCGGCGCCAGTAAAGAAGGCGCCGATCTTCGCAACTTCAGCGCCGATCAACTAGGCGCCGAACTTGAGAACGACGGCGCCGCATAACAAGGCGCCGAGCTTGTGCACTTCGGCGCCCCCGGTTCCCCGATTCCAGTACCCACACACAACGACGAAAACAAGGCATGCGATTTTTCTAAGGATGACGGCGCCAAGGTCTCTGGCGCCGAACTTCACGGCCACATCACCAGTTATGCCATCCGTTCGGGGGAACGGTGGTGCTGGAGGGCCCACAACCTCGGCGCCGTTGAGGTCGGAGCCGAGATGTACAACTTCGGCGCCGCTTCCTGTGGCGCCAACCTGAGGGGCCAGATTTCAAATTAGTTTCGCCCAGGGGCCACATGTGCCTGAAGTCGCTGTAAGAGGCCAGATTTGGCAAAAAATACGCGAGCGGCCGGGTTCACGCCTTCATCGGATCGGTCATGCCTGCGGGGGCTTCGTCTTCCGCACGCAGCATCTGACACTCGCAGCCAATCTTTTGGTAAGTGTGACCTCCTCGTGGGGCTGGGAGACCATAATAATCACGTAAAGACTGTTAATGCTTCTTGGGACTATGCGCCACTTACGATTTACAACTGGGTTCTCATTTCCATACTCACCTCGTCTCGGTGTATAAGTCATCTTATGTTGTGCACTGCGACCAAAGTAAAGAAGAAAATGAGAAAACTTAATATTTATTAGCTAATTAATATCATTGCATGCAATAAATTGACCAATGCATACGGTGCTAGGTAGTCTTAAGTCATTAAAAACATACACGCCCCATATTTTCTATTGGTTGATTGTTAAGAAACAAGAAACGAGGTGAGAATTAATGCACCGTGCCTAAGTGTTTTGGGAAAATCTGATTTTCGTAAGATGACTTATACACTGAGACAGAGGGAGTACCAAAAATCCCGTCCAGGGCACCTTTGGGTCGTATCAAAGTCAAAGGGGATGAAGGCTTGTCGCGCGAGCAGTCCCATGCACCTATTCCTTAATCTATAAGATCTGCCATGAACAAAGCCGACTCATTCAAAATTTGTGGCTTCATCATTCGTGCCGAGATCCAGTTGGGATGCCGCGTCTGCAGTAAGAATATTTCTTGTAAGTCTAATGACATCTTCAACGCTGACCTTAGACTACCCATGGTGGGAGTAACATAGGTAGTAACATAGATGTCACCTAAGCAAAAAATATGATGTGGCAGCTAATTAATGAGAAAAGAGAGAAATTGAGTAACATACTATGTTACTACTACTATGAGTAACATAACACATACCAAGACAAGATGAGTCTATAAGCTAATAAATGAAAGGCACAGTGTTACTACCCCTATGTTACTACCCATTGTGGAGGTAGTAACTTAGACTAGTAACATATGTATGTTACTACTCTATGTTACTTCCCATTGTGGGTAGTCTTAAACCATCCGCATTCGTCCGGACCGAACTCACAATCATTCAACGCGGTACCCATCGATCCACGGAGTTGTCTAGCCGTCAGTTTTTTCGCAAACCAGAAGAAAATGGGGGCGGGGTGGGCCTTTGCGGTCGTCTGGACTACAGCCATGCACGCGTCTGACATCCCGGTCCCACTCAAAATCCTCTCCCACGTCCACGCCCTCTCTCGCACGAAACAGTTGTTGCACATTCATGCCGCTCAAGAGTGTCAGCGGACCACTCACCGGCCCATAGCAGACGCGACCTTTTACTGGTGTCGGCATTGAAGCGGCGCTCTGGCCGAGAGCGCCGACCACGCCGCGTCCCAGTCTTTCTCACTCGTGAGGAGTAGCAGTAGTCTCAACTAGGGTTGCAAGAAAAGACCGAGGCTCATGAGCCGCTTGAGATCGACTCATATTTTGGCGCAACTCAAGATCAAATCAAAAAGAAATGAGTTGAGTATGAGCACTTTATGTAACTCGATTGAGAAACGAGCTAATCTTAAGCCAACTTTGACTCGCTCGATTTTAGCTCGATAGTTCGATGTCATATTATTATATTAAACAATCTTGATATATCGTAAAAGAAAATAGGATAATTATTGTGTATGATTTTTTTGAATTTTACCTAGGGGCAAACATGGAAGCCTAATTAAGCACAGAGAAAATTTTGCACCAGTATGGTATGCGGTCAGCCGTGTGTTAAGTATCATATTATTCTTGGCCAAAATTTGAGAGGGGACGCATCTTCATTTTTCTATCTTTCTAGTTCATCCACGATCCCTAGTTATCAAGTTATCAAGTGCTAGCCTTCAACTGAGAGATAATACACAACTAAGGAAAAGCCTAGTAGCAGCGCGGGTTAAACATCTAGTAGTAGCACGGGTGCCCATGCTACTACTAGTGAGTGATGACCCACAAGTATAGGGAATTAATCGTAATCCTTTTGATAAGTAAGAGCGTCGAATCCAACGAGGAACAGAAGGAAATGATAAGCAGTTTTCAGCAAGGTATTCTTTGCAAGTGTTGTAAGCGACAATGATAGATAGTTTTGTAGCAAGATAATCTACTACCCCTATAAAAGGAAAAGAGTAGGCAGATCCAAACAATCAGAAACGTTGATGAACAAAATCTAAAGGCCATTAATCCTTCGATGTTTAACACAGCAAGCCACGATAATTACAAGGGCTGACTAGGATCGCTAACCATACCTACGAGAAAAAAAACCACCCATCCCACGAGCCATGACCGGACACCTCCTCCTGCCAAAACTGTCGCCATCACGCCTCCTCCTCCCGCCCCCGCGGCCTCCCCGCCCTGCGCCCCGCCGGCCCTCCTCTCCCCGCGCCCCGCCAGCCCTCCTCTCCCTCCCCACCACCGGCGGGGAGCAGGCGCCCTGCCACCGCGGGGAAGCGGGTGCCGCCGCCGCTGTGCCCCACCGGCCCTCCTCTCCCTCCCTGCAACCGCGCTGGGGAATGGGTGCCGCCGTTGCGCCCCCGCCACCGCGGGGGAGCGGGTGCCGCCGGTCTGCTGCTGCTCCCACCTAGAAGGACGTGCCGCTATTATCTGCCGCTTCCGGTCCGCCGTTGCTCCAGTAAGAATCCACCTCGCGTCGTCGTCCGAGCCTCGATGCGGTCGATGCGAGTCGCCGCCCCGCCCCGCCTCGCCCTGTAGCCCCATGCCGGAAGCTGCACCCGAGATGCATCTGAGCGAGAACGAGGGGATTGAGGGCGTGCTGTTTGCGGTGACCGGCGGGCAAGGCTTCGTCGGCGCCGCCCTATGTCCGGAGCTAATCCGCCGCGGCGCCCTAGAGATATGCTCCCTCAACCTGCGTGATTCCTCCTTCGGGTTCCAGCAGCACCTCGGCGTCGATGTCTGCTTCTTCCAAGGTTCTCTCGCTCGCTTAAATTACTATGTTCTTTTCCTTCTGTCGCCATGAGTGGGCGTGAGACTTAAAGGGCAGCGTCATAGCCAAGAAGTTAATTTGTTTTGTTGTCCAATGCATTGAAGCTATAATGTACTCCCTCCGTAAATAAATATAAGACGTTTTAGATCACTAAAACAGTGACCTAAAACGTCTTATATTTGTTTACAGAGGAAGTACTTGCTTAGTAAATTGTTTAAGGCGGTGTGAGACTTATAATGACTGCTAATTTAGTGAACTAATAACCCTGTAAGCTTGTGATTTCCACTTAACTTGAATTTGCACAATTCAGTTATCTGTTCATTGAATGGATTTGACATGACATTTCCTGCAGGCAATGGTGGGAAGTAGACGGGCATGGCTTCTGTTCGTCATGCACATATATGCTATCTTCTTCCTTCGTGCTGAGGATGACTCCATGCATGTGCAAGCAGCAAACATATGTACTCTTTAAGTTATTAGCGTTCTCTAACTTATTGCCTATTCTTATATGGTACCACTTTTTCCCTGGCAAGGATATGTGAGCCTATTAACCTTATGTTGTCTGTCATTGTCAGATTGAAACCAACAAAGAAATATGGCAGAACTTTGCATGTTAACATTTCTTGTGCAGGTTCGAGATATAAATGTCAAGATGCTCTTTGCCCTGAGTGTGTAAACTTGATGTAGGCAACCAGGTCTTCAAGCACAGAAAATACCATGGAGGAGCAACTCATCTACTACCCCTATACAAGAACCAGAGGGGCATATCCAAACCATCTACTCCTCTGTTGCCCCATGGTTGTGAGTGCTAGCTGCCGCCCGGCCCGCCACTCCTCTGCTTGGCCACCGACGCCGCCACCTTGAGGCCCTCGCCACCAAGAGGCATGCTTTCCTGTGTGCTAACTTCTTCAATACACGCTTCTTTGAATTTCTACAAGCTAAATTAGTACATGCTTCTCTGAATGTTGGCCTGTCAATTGGTATTGGATTCTTGTATGTTATGATTTGCCCAATCTGCTCTTCCTACACCCATCGATAGGGCAAGAAAAATAATTAGAAAGCATGAAAGATGTCAATCAGTACTTTATGTTGGATATATCATTTGTTGTAGCTCTTCCTACACCCATGCGCCACATTCTAAATTCTGAAGGCTCCTGCTGGTATTCCTGTTCCGTTTGGACATTGCAATTCAGCGTTTTAGTTCATAAGTTAGAAACTGGATTCTGTGTATAGTTATTTTCATGTCCATCATATGAACTCTGCGTGTGTACTTCTTCTCATGTTGAACTGATGTGTGATACTGGATCTTTGCATTTTCAATTGCCTTGCATTTTCTTCATGATTTTGTGGTTGTGCATTTTCACATAATTTGTAACAGACCAATTCATATTTTCATCACACATGAATAACTAACCAGGCGCAAAAAATTTCAGTCTAAGCGTGCCCCGGTTTATGGACAGAACAAACACGGGTGATAATCAACGTCGTCCCGGGAATAGGGTAAATGCTACGGTGCATGGATGCATATTCTAAATCTCATGAGTACTTGTAGAGGAAGACCCGTACAATGCTTAAAGATGTTATTTGCATCTGCAAAGAGCAGTCATATCTTTCGATTGATTACGTAAGAGTGAGGTCACTCCTTGACTAAGTCGAACTTGAATCATTTGTTTTTTTTATAATGGTTGAAGATGTGGTATAGGAGAATCAGCAGCTAATGGCAAATGTGCCAGCGAGCCCCGAGCGTAGTGGCCCCTGCAACATGAAGAAGACCATCCCGACAAAGGGGGCGGGGGGGGGGGGGGGTACAAAAATATCAAAGAACACAAGGAGACGTGCAGGCCTGCGTTTCAGAGTTATTATTTTAGCACTATCGATTAAATGATCTGTATCTGGTCAGGCGTTCTTGCCTAAAATGTACTTTGGTAGTTGCTAGAGCCAGTGGCGGAGCCAGGATTGGAGCAAGCCCCGGGCCCAAAAAAAAATTTGCTGCAAGAAAAAAACTTAACGTCCATAAGGCTTTTATCTACCACAAAAGATAGCCCTTACAAAATATGGCTCAATTGACAAAACTTTAGAGTTTAACCTTAGTGCTTAACGATACAACGAAATAGATAAACATATGTCAAAAACTAAAAAGAACCGTATGTGATAAAAGAGAGTACCAAATCAATGGTTTGCTTCATCAGTGCCTCACATAACCTTATCAACGCTGGAAGAAGAGCCAACACCTTCAAGACATCAAAAGTAAAATTTCATAAGAGAAGGCATAAACATCAAGTGAAACAATTCTCATTGATTCAAATCTAAAAACTTACCACTTCGGTGAGGTAAAAGCCCTTTATGACACCTATATGATTGAAATCGATATGCAATACCATCATCATCAGTACATGCAAATATGAAACGAAATTAGCAACCATATTAATTTGCCCTAGATATATGACTGGATACATACACACACATTATTGTAATTAAATTTTAGTTCACAGCAGTTTATAGACTCATATACAGTAATATAGATGTGACACTAACATTGTAAAACATGATACAGGTGGAAGCATCGGGAGAAACCGGGAAACCATTAACAAAGATACCAAGGCAGTCAAGAAGCGGATTGGGCCACTGAGCAGGGAGGGCGGTCCGGCGCTGGCTGAGACGGCGGCGGCCACTGCCAGAGGAGCCGGCGGCCGGCGCGAGCGCTAGAGTCTGGACTACGGAGATTGATCTTGCGTGCGTCGCGTGCGAGTTAGGTCGGCGGCGGCCGTGCGAGCGCTAGCGTCTCCTGACAAATCGTGTGCGTCGGTAATCTCTCCATCAGGCTGGCGCTCCGAGTTAGTTCTTTTTTTTTTTAGGTTAGTTTCCTTTTTGAGGGCTAATTAGATCGTGGTGTGTGTGTGTGAGTTGGAGTTCTCCTTGTACGTTCGTCCGTTTCGTGAGGTGAGCATCCCATGACGCTCTGGGCCTCTTTATTTTATTGGGCTGGACCTTGGGCCTAAGGAAGAACATACATATATATAGTCTAGTAAAAATTCCACGCCCCGGGCCTGGGCCCTGGGTGCCCGGGGCCCAGCTCCGCCCCTGGCTAGAGCCATGCTAGCTTCATATGTTGTTCTTGCAGCGCCAACTAGCTAATTTTATTTAAAGCAAATGTTGTTCTATCCTTCTAATTTTGTCATACCTTTCTCCCGGTTACCTTAATTTTGTAAATTGTGCTCTAATTCAATTTTGATTTTCTTTTCGGAAAAGCCTACTTTAAAGCTGCGTGAATCCATTATTTCCTTTTAGTTTGCCATGGAGGTAAGTTTTTTTTTTTACCTTGGTGGATGTACTGTTGTATTGACGGGCACTTGCCCGAATATTGCTTTACTCTGCATGAAGTGCTTAGAATTCTCAAAGGCGTCAACAAGTCCCGGGGGAGATTGACAAGATGCAGGCAAGACTGCTTATCTCAAGTTCATTGCTCTCTTTTTCTGTTAGAACATTTTCTTATTTGGAGTTGAAGCCGAGTTATGGTGTATCAACCGACTTGGCTTAGGATGTATTGTAGTTGGTTTCGTTGCATCAAACAACTAGGCTTATGATGTATTGCAATTGCTTTGGTACCATCAACCGACTGAGATATAATTACTCTAGCCAGTTGGAAAACCAGCGGGAAAAACATGTACTGTTAGTTCCCCTCGCATTCAGAGTTTAGAGCTTGATGAGCAATGTTTTTAGAGCTTGTTGATGATCTGCTATTTTTCACAAAATTGCGACATGTTGGATGGTCGATTTGAGGTTCTCTAAGTAATAAATTCCTCATTTGTCCATTCTGATAGTATGATAGAATTTTATTGATAGTAACCTACAATTTCTTTGGTAAGTTTGGGTTAGGAGTTCCGTATATATGCACCGGGAAAGCATGTAGGGAAATCATGATATGCTTTTTTTTGCAGTGCCAACACTGAAAATGTAAAGTGTGTCATGCATGACTTTTATATGTGTTTTAGGATTTGGATGGTAGCTCTATAGAAAAATTTCATTATTCTGCACTTCTTTGCTTTGCTTGGCAGGAATTCTTGTTGTAAAGAGCGAAGTCATGGTTTGCATGACATTATCCTCAATGGGCTGGAGATAGCGGGGATCACTGATCGGAAATATTTTGTTCCCATGCCAACCACAGAAGCTAGGTAACTCTAATTTCAAATCCTATCATGTGCCAACCATAGATGTGTCTTTTTTCATACTTTGGTTGGCTGCACTTTCAGGTGCTAGGCATTGAATGATGACATATCTACGTTGTTTAAGGGAAATGCTGTACTACAATAAAAATAATGTATTGTTGGCGTTGATAATAGCGGTACCAAATAAGTGAAATACAGTGGATGATTTGCCCTAATATGTGAAATAGTAGTATTGATGTGCATGTTGATTCTCTGTTGGTTCATAAGCCGCGATAAAGGTTCCCAAACCTTGTGGTTTTTCATGTACATTTCTTGAGTTGTCACATATACTGTGGTGTATACTTGTAAACTTCATCACTGGCTACTCAACATCTCATTTTATGCTTGCTTTGTCTATTTATACTTTTTTTTGGGGGGGGGGGGGGGGGGGGGGCTCATTTTTCGATTTATTCTTTCTTCATCAACTGAATGAAATGTGCAATCCTAAATAATGATGAGAGAAGAAGTTCCATGCGATAGCTTTATTTGAATCTGTAGAAGGTTCTCAAACCTTGTATGTTGAAATGTGGAATTCTACATAATGATGTACTCCCTCTGTCCGCGAACAAGTGTACTTCTACAATTTGTCCTGGATATTTGAGATTATAATTATTTGGGCGCTATGCATTGAGAAAGTGTGCATTTCGATAATAGATTATATAATTAACGCAAAGATGTGCGATATTTTTTCAACAAGAATGTTGATTCACGAAGAATGATAATCAAAATATTTGTATGAGCAAAGAATTAGGTTTAATTTTTTTCTAGAAATCTATCTATGTTTTGTTAGAATTTTTCATGTTCGATACGTGCGTTGCACGTGCGCGTTTACTAGTTTATAATAAGTGACAAGTAATAAAAGTAGCAAGTGTGTAGCAATGTTGCCCAATCCTTTTTATAGCAAATGACAAGCCTGAAAGTTCTCTTATATGAAGCAAAGTGCTCTCGAGCACACATGAGAATTTCCATCTAGTCACGTTCATCATGTTGAGTTGATTCACGTTCGTTACTTTGATAATTTAATATGTGGGTGGACCGGTTCTTAGGTGTTGTTCTTACTTGAACTAACAACCTACTAATGATTACCCTCTCTCACAAGCATCCGTAACTATGATTTTTTTTTAAGATAAATCTAACCATAGCATGAAACATATGGATCTAAATCAGCCCCTTACGGAATAACGCATAAAGTAGGGTTTAAGCTTCTATCACTCTCGCAACCCATCATCTACTTATTACTCCATAATGCCTTCTCTTAGGCCCAAAGTATGGTGAAGTGTCATGTAGTCGACGTTCACATGACACCACTAAAGGAAGCAACAACATACATATCGTCAAAATATCGGACGAATACCAACTTTACACGATTACTTATAACAAGACTTCTCCAATGTCCTCGAGAACAAAAGTAACTACTCACAAATCGTCGCCATGTTCAATATCAGAGGTGTAATGAATATGGCAAAGGATCTGAACATATTATCTTCGACTAAGTAAACCAACAAGCATCAACTATAAGATATAATGAACACTACTAGCAACTCACAGGTACGAATCTAAGGTTTTAAGACAACGATTGAATACAAGAGATGAACAAAGGGTTTGAGATGAGATGGTGATGTTGAAGATATTGATGCAGATTGGTCCTCCCACGAAGGAGGAAGCATTGGTGATGACGATGACTTCGATTTCCCCTTCCCGGAGGGAAGTTTCCCCGACAGAATCTCTCTACCAGAGAGCAAAAGGGCTCCTGCCCAGGTTTCCACATCGAGACGGCGGCCCTTCGTCCCAAAAGTATCCTCTTGATTTTTTCTAGGCCAGAACCCTCCATATAGTAGAAAACGGGGGGCTGGAGCCTGCCTGTGGGCCTCCCAAGCCATCAGGACGCGCACAGGGGGGTAGTTGCGCCCTGTTGGCTTGGGAGCCACTGGTGGCCCACCTCTGGTGGTTCTTCGCTTCAGAAATTCAATATATCCCACAAAAATTCCTCGTGAAGTTTCAGGTCATTTGGATCATTTGGAGTCCTTATTTCTAGCCTTTTTCATGGCTTTCATGTCCTGAATTTCAGTTTCGGCAATTTCCCTCTTTATGTTGGATCGTGAAAATTAAGAGAGAAAAGACATTAGAATTATATCATAAAATGGAATAATGACCAAGAATAATATAAATATTAATAAGAAATCATGATGCAAAATTGACGTATCAGTGAGCTACAGCTAACTGGGTAGTAGTAACGCGGGTGCCACTCCGCACTACTACTATTAGTTTCAAACAAAAATTTCTCGGTTCCATGCGTGCTGTCAATGGAGGCAATGGTTCGATCCAGCGACGACAGGGGTCGCCGGAGGTGCGGACGGACATCGGCATACCAGATCCGCTGGCAGCCGCTGGAGAGGGACCGGATCTAGGGCAGAGCAAGGCCACGGTGCGGGGCTCCTCTTCGCGGCCAGGGCAGAGATCTCCTGGTCGTCCATGGTGATGATCTGCGCGGTCATGGACATGAGAGGGTGAGTCAAACCAGAGGAAGAGAAGGAAAAGGAGAAACAACGGAGAGAGGAAGGAGATGGGGGGAGCACCGGGGCTGTCACCAGTCGTGAGGTGCTCCGGCGTGGTGGCATGAAGGCGCGGGGGAAGGCCGGCGAGATCCTAGACGCCAACGGCGTGAGGCGGCAGCCTCGTTGGGAGCCATGGAGGTGGATGCGCGCATGGGCAAGAGCGCCATGGGAGAGCCTATGGAGAGAGGGGAGAGAGGACGAGAGAGTTGAGGTATTCGGCGGAGGAGATGGGGATTCCAAGGCTGTTAAAAACCCCGCGCTACTACTATGGCCTGTCCCAGGGGCCACGGTGGGGATGAGTTAGTAGCAGCGCGGAGTTTATATCGTGCGCAACTACTATCAACTTAGTAGCAGCGCGGGATATATACCCCATGCTACTACTAAGTAGCAATAGCGCAACCCTCTTACCCTGCGCCACTAGTAAGTGGCTGCCTATAGAGTTTTTCGTACTAGTGATAAGTCAATTTTACAGTGGTTTCCTATGTTGTGTCTTGGCCTATCATATTTGAAAAATTGCCTTAGATTATTAGTAAAATCATCTTTTAGCTCGAAACAAGCTCAAGATCGATACAAGCTGAGCACGAGCCAATTTCTACGGCTCGACCTTGGGCTTCATTCAGTTTGACACACTCGCATTTTAGTATAATTTGAGCCGAGCCTAGTTCAACTCGTTCGAAATCGACTCGTTTGCTGCCCTAGTCTCAACACATGATGGGGAAAAAGTTATCTCAACGCATCTCTGATGAGAGGGCTTGCAAATTGGGAGTGGAAAATCCCCGCTTCTTTTTCTTTTGCTTGCTTGTAGAACGAGGTAGTAAAATGCTTGTGCCGTTTTGTGGATGGATCGACTTTAAATTTTGGCTAGGATCGGTTTATCCGGCGAGCCGGTGGCCAAGCAAGCTGGAGTGGTAATTAAATTTTACTGTTGGATAAATGAGTAATTTATCGAATGATTTAAATGAAATAATCAATAGAACAAGATCATAGTAACAAAGACAACACTAGTCATGCAAACTAGAGGAGAGTAGAGCACAATAATAGGAGCAAGACTTATCAGGCAAACCAAAGGAGATTGAGCAAATATTATATGAACATGTGAACTAGAGCAAAACATATGTAGGACAGAAACTAGAACAAGAAAGTGCAGCAGGATCTGAAACAGAAAGAACACAAACACGTATTGAGCTGCGGCTGTAGTAGCACTTGGGTTGGCGTTGACGTCGTCGCCGGCCATGTCGTCGAAGAGGTGGTGGACGTTAGGGAAAAAGTCGTCGTTTGGAAAGTGGTCGTCGACGTCCGTGATGAAGAAGCCAGCAGTCGCGCAGAGCGCTCCCTGGAAACCTTATCACCCTTCTCCCGTACAAGACTCGAAGTGGCGGGGTTTCGGAGGCCTACTGTCCCGAACTGCGGTGCATGCCGCAAGCCGGGATGGGGAAGAACTTGTGGTAGCGCAATGCTTGGAACTCGGTGGCGTGAGGAAGATGCTCTTTTGTTGTGTCTCATTGGAGAGGAGCGACCTCTCTTTTATAGGCACAGAAGGAGGAGGCGAACTGGCAGCCGAAAGGTGTAGCGTTCATATTCATTCTTCACTACAGCAAAAACGTTTCAGCTCCCGTGTGACCTTTCACATACCTGTCACGCGTCGTAAAAATTTAGACAACGGCTCAGCTCATTCCCGCAACCCGTGGCGCGGCGCGGCGAGGCGGGCGGTGGAGGAGTGCGCATGAATGTCTCTCTTGTTCTCATGCTCATACATGTGGAGAAACAACATTCCTTATAAGAAGGTCCAACTCCTACTAAGTAAACAATATGGGCTAAGTGGGGCTATAGGATTTATTAGGAATTCTGAAAATAGCTATTGAACTGATCCAAAAATAGACTAATTTCCAGCAATTACTCCTGCTACAATACTACTCCGTCCTAATTTACTAGTCCCTTTATATTTTGAATTATATTTTGATCATCGTTTTACTTATAAAAAAATAACATTGTTACAAACTTCATTTAAATATGAATTCAACGGTATAATTTTTTGTAACATGCATTAACATTTTTATAGTCGAATACATGATCAAAGTTTGACAAAAAAACCCGCAGATATATACTAACAAATCCAGACAGAGACAGTAAGTTTTAAATCCACCTCGATTATTCAGTTCAAAATATTAATCTTGGTTACTCGCCGAAAGTGTGCTTCTAGTCCGAGCACACATGCACATGTGCCATCAACAGTAAAAAACAGAAATTCATGGATGTAACATCGTTTTTGTTTTGTTTTTTGCCCAAACCTCCAGGAAGGTCGTTTCGTCATGAAATTTTGCACGCATATGATACAATCCTCAATGTTCATCTTTAAAGTTCTTTTTTTTTCGATGTATTCTATTATTTATTTTTTAATATTTTACTGTTCATCCGTGCAAGCACCCGGGAGCTGAAACTCCGTGTACTTGCTTCCTTCTCATCTGTTTCAAGACTTTGGAGCATGATTCCGCTGAGAAATAATATTCATGCAGTGAAACTATCTATCCTCACTATCCATTCTTCTTTTTCCATGAATGTGAATTGATTTCTCTTTCTTTTCCATCGCCTGGTGGCTGTCACGCGAGCAGCGACGCAAAGCAATATCCATATACTTCTTCTGAAGAAATGCAGACATCCAAAATGGAAGACAGAAGTATCCATTCTTGTTTACCAAATACTTGCTTATTTTTTCAATATACGTTGTACATTTTCTAATACACGCTTAATCCTTTTATTTTAATACATGATGAACATTTTTTAAATACATGTTTTTATCAATTTTTAAAAATAAATCTTAATCATTTTTTAAATACACAGTGAACATTTATTTGAATGTTATGAAACATTTCTTTTAAACTATGATATTTTTTACATTATATAAACTGTTTGTATATTGTCATATTTTTGGAACGCGTGAACATTTTTTCAAAAAGCATGTGCATTATTTTCAAAGTTATGAAACATATTTTTTACATAGTATAAACATCTTTTTAGATGTCACAAACATTTTTTGTGAAATGCATGGATGTATTTTGATAAATTACGTGAACATTTGTTTCATTGTATTAACATTTTTTGAAAATTGTCACGAACCAATTTTTGAAACGCAAGGAATGTCACAACATTTTCCCTGACCGCCATCAACATTGTTGAAAAGCAAAAAAAGAAAGAAAATTTACAAAAACCGAAAAGCGAAGAACGACATTAGCGACATGTAGAGCCCATTGAGGAGAACGCAAGATCTGCCTCGTAGCAGCCGGGGAAAAAAAGCTCTTGCAATTGATATGTATCGCCCGATGCGAGCGCTATGGCTCCGATCACCTATGGGGCGCTCGCAGCAGCTGGTATTGGGAACATTCTGGAAGCATCCGAGGTGTTTGTCCCTTTTTTCTGTTCTATTTTTACAAGTTCTTTCAATTTTTATTTTCCTTTTCTTCTATTTTCTGTTCTATCTTTATTTTTATTTTTTTGCTTTACCTTTTTTTTATCTTCATTTAGTCATATTTCAACTCGGACCGAGCTGGTACCCGCACTTGAAGATTGTTTACTTTCTTGCTTAATAATATGACAACATGCATCGTGCCGATACAGAGGCCGGAGGTCTTTCCTCCTTTTCAAAATATATTTTTTGTTACATATCTTCTATGTTAATTCATTTTTGTCAATTTTATTTTAGATTATTGAACTGGAAAAGATATAATATGTCTCGTGGTTTCGCATAGTCATTATAGGTGCCAAAGTTTTCCCATCTTGCCATAAGTCTTTTTTAGGCCCCAGGTTTTATTTGAATCCTGGCTCCGCCAGTGCCAACCCCGGCGTCCAATTCCGGTCATTTGACATGGTCTCCCATCTTCCTCTGAACAAACGACCGCAGCCATCACCAACCTCCTAAATTTGGCGCGCTCGCACAAATTCTGCATGCTAATTATACCCTCTTTCCACCTCCTCCTCCGTTGGAGCGCCTTTGCTTCCCACCATTCCTGGCCTCACCCCTCGAGCGAGCGAGCGAGGTCTTCTTGTCTCGATCGCTCCCACGCTAGCCAGCTCGATCGGTCGACGGCGCGCGGCACTAGTCCTGGATCGACCGAGCTAAATAAAATGACCAAGGCAGCGCCCATGCCGCCTCGGCGGCGGCGATGGCCGGCGTACCTGCTCGCCGCCGCGGTCGTCCTCGCCGTCGTCACCGCCGCGCGGGCGCAGGATTACAATAACGGCGACGACGAGGAGGAGGAGAAGCCCAAGCCGCAGCTCAAGGCGCAGGAGGCGTGCAACGGCGCGTTCCTGTCGTACACGTTCATTGAGCGCGCCAAGGAGTTCCCGCACCTCAAGAACGCCACGGCGCAGGCGTACGCGTTCAAGGCGCAGGCGACCGTGCTCAACACCATGACGACGGACCTCAAGGCGTGGCAGATGTTCGTCGGGTTCCAGCACAAGGAGATCCTCGTGTCCGTCGGCGGCGCCGTGCTCCTCGACGGCACCGACTTCCCCGCCAACGTCTCCGGCGGCGTTACGTTCGCGGGATACCCGATGGCCGACCTGCTCAACTCCGTCGACACCGCCGGCGACCTGACGCAGATCCAGGTCCAGATGGACATCACCGGCACCCAGTTCGGCGTCAAGCCCCCCGGCAAGCCCATGCCCAAGACCATCAAGCTCGCCAATCCCGGTTACCGATGCCCCGCGCCCACTCACAAAGGTACGCAGTTCACCGCCACGACTTTTCAATTCGCTGCATGCATGCAAGCATGCATACTTGCTGTGTCGTGTCGATGTAATTTCAGAGAAACTTACACAATGTGCGTGCAGATAGCGTGATGTACGTGTGCTGCGTCAAGGACCCAAAGTTCAAGGCGAAGAAGGCCAACAGCACGCGGTACCTGCCGCGGCAGAAGGCCGACCTGACCATGGCCTACGACGTGCTGACGGCGTACGGCAACAAGTACATGGCGCAGGTGACCATCGACAACTGGAGCCCCATGAGCCGGCTGGACAACTGGAACCTCACCTGGGAGTGGAAGCGCGGCGAGTTCATCGAGAAGATGCGCGGCGCGTACACGCTGCTCAAGGAAGGCCCGGCCTGCGTCTACAGCCCGGCGGCGAGCTACTACAAGGACTTCGACTTCACGCCCGTGTACAACTGCGAGAAGCGACCGGTCATCGTGGACCTCCCGCCGGAGCGGGAGAAGGACAACGACGTGGGCAACCTGCCCTTCTGCTGCAAGAACGGCACGCTGCTGCCGCCCATCATGGACGAGTCCAAGTCGCGGGCCATCTTCCAGCTGACGGTGTTCAAGATGCCGCCGGACCTCAACCGGACGGCGCTGTACCCGCCGTCCAACTGGAAGATCACGGGGAAGCTGAACCCGCACTACGTGTGCGGGCAGCCCATCCGGGTGAGCCCCATGGAGTTCCCCGACGGGTCGGGGCTCATGTCGACGACCCCCGCCGTGGCGTCGTGGCAGGTGGCCTGCAACATCACCCGCCCCAAGAAGCGCGCCTCCAAGTGCTGCGTCTCCTTCTCGGCCTACTACAACGACTCCACGGTGCCGTGCAACACCTGCGCCTGCGGCTGCGGCAACGACACCGCCACCGCCATGTGCGACCAGGACGCGCACCCCATCCTGCTGCCGTCGGAGGCCATGCTGGTGCCGTTCGACAACCGGACGGCCAAGGCCCGGGCGTGGGCCAAGATCAAGCACTGGCGCGTGCCCAACCCCATGCCCTGCGCCGACAACTGCGGCGTCAGCATCAACTGGCACGTCATGAACAACTACAAGTCCGGCTGGTCGGTGCGCATGACCATCTTCAACTGGCAGGACTACACCTTCAAGAACTGGTTCGCCGCCGTCAAGATGGGCGACCACTGCAGCGGCTACGAGAACGTCTACTCCTTCAACGGGACCAGGATGGCCGCGCCCTTCAACAACACCGTATTCATGCAGGCCCTGCCGGGGCTCGAGTTCCTGGAGCCCATCACCGACGGCAGAACGTCGTCCGACCCGAGGCTGCCCGGGAAGCAGCAGTCCGTCATCTCCTTCAAGAAGAAGGACGTGCCCAACATCAATATCCCCAAAGGAGAAGGCTTCCCCAAGCGGGTCTACTTCGACGGCGAGGAGTGCGCGCTCCCGGAGAAGAAACCGTCGAGCGCGCGCCGGCGGGCAGGGGCTCCCAGTCTCTTGCCGGCTGCCACCGGGGTGCTTCTTGTCATGATCGTGGCTCTTGTCGACTCCTCGTGCTTATTATGATGTGTCAAATTTTACGGGGATTGTATTGTATCATCATTGTATAGGTATTTGTGATCTTAGGGTGCTACATCTGCTCAACATTTTTATTTGGTGGTTGGGGGATATGTTTTCACTTCAATCCACATGTTTTCACTTCAATCCCCCAAACGAAGGAATTTCTCTCGGCCAACTACAAACACACTCAATCCCAAAGTGCACGTCTCTTGCAACGGATCGATCAAATATACGTACTACATATGCATGTTTACTAACGCGAAAAAAACCACCCTAGTTTTTCATCTAGAATATATTCCTCCTAGCAAAAAAGTAAATAAAAATGGTGTGTGTTTTCGCACTTGGAACCCATTAGGAAGTGAGAGCATCTACAGCCGCAACTTGCAAACTTGGGCCTTCAAACGTCCGCAGACAGTGACCGTGCGGGTCTCAAATTCTACCATTTGCAACCACACACCTTAAATCCAAAACAGCTATTATATGCAGGGCCATGCACGTCGATAATCACGTCAGTCTTGAGCCAGCGGGGCTGTCAAAATACATCGAAAATAAGCTCATACTTAAGATTTTCACATTCGTATTAGTCCCACCTCGCTGCGTGACGAGCTAGTCGACCGGCTTAGCCGGGTTCGCCCAGAAGCGATAAGCTTATAACATCATTGCATCCTTTGTTAAGAAAATAGACAGTCACTATGAATCTTCTATGCTTATTACATAGAAGATCCATAGTCATATTCTATCTCTTGACGGAGGAAACATTGATGTCAGTACTGTTTTTTTTGAATCACAATGTGTGGATAAAACACGATGAACACACTACAACACTAGTAGAAAACAGGGCTTTGATCCTGGCCAGATCCTGGCCAGATGGGAGCATCAGTCCTGGTTCGAGAGGCTAGGACGCCGAACGGCTTTAGTCCCGGTTCGGTTGGGACCTTTAGTCCCGGTTTGAGCCACGAACCGGGACTAAAGGGGTGGTGGCAACCGTTCGCCTGGCGCGAGCCCTTTTAGTCCCGGTTCGTGGCTCAAACCGGGACTAAAGGTCCCAACCGTTCAAATCCCGTGCCTTGGAAGTTGTCCCGCGCGAGATCATACATGGGAAACGCTACAGTTACGCGACGCTACAGTAAACGCAGCCGGCCTCCATTTCTGTTCGTCTTCCTCTCCTCTCTTCTTCCCCATCCTCCACCATGAATCCAATCACTCGCTACGGGAACGTGCTCGCACATGGCACGACCAATCTCCATGTCGTCTACACGAACGACAGCGCCAAAGTGGAGGATTTTCTTTCCATGTTCAAGGAATGGCTTCAAGAGAAGGAACCTCGATCTCGAGTACACGGTCGATGGTCGCAATGTTGCCGTCGTCCAACTTTGTTTCAAGCAACATGTCATGGTCTTCCAGTGGGCAAGGTAATACGAAACTTGTCATAGTTTTAATTGGGGCTTTTCTTTGATTCATAGGATAGGAAAATTGCATAGGAATAGGAGGATTGAGAATGTCGAGAACATGTCATAGTTTCCTTGATTCATAGGAAAAATGCATAAGAAAATTGGGGCTTTGCTTTGATTCATAGGAAAATTGCATAGGAATAGAAAATTGCATAGGAATAGGAGGATTAGGAAAATTGCATAGGAATAGGAATAGGAGGATAGGAATAGGATAGGAAAATTGCATAAGAATTTTCCTTGTAGTTGCATATTGGCCATCGTGGGAGAACATGTCATAGTTTAAGGGCTTCTTTTGATTCATAGGATAGGAAATGCATAGGAATAGGAAACTTTCTATGATTCTTATTATACTTGTTATGATTCTTATTATACTTGTGCCGAATTATACTTGTTATGATTCTTATTATACTTGTTCTAAATTATACTTGTTATGATTCTTATTATACTTGTTCTAAAATATACTTGTTGCAGCAGTATTTTACACATTTGTTCCATTTTGTTGTTGCAGTAGTGACAAGCACTGTCCAAAACTCATGGAGTTCCTTCGCAGCGGCATATATTTTGCTAGCGTTGATATAACGAATGACAAGATCAAGATGAGGCGCACCTGGGGTATTGAGATACCAGCTGAATGCCACATTGATCTTCAGGGCAGGTTCAGGCTTGAGCATGACAAGACTTCAATGGCTGATATGGCAGCCGCCCTGATCGACGAGGACTACGCTGATATGAAGACAAAATTCCCCAAGTCAGGGCACAAACATTAGGAGAAGACCCCACTTGACCCTATCAACATTGAGTATGCAACAATAGATGGATACGTTGCATACGAGTTGTACCGCAGGATTGGAATCTTCAATTATGGGCAGCGTCACCTCGTACCGCTAGTACCACCACTAGTGCCCCATGGGTCTCCTGCTTGGGGCTATTCTGATCCGGACGACGAGTAGTGTTTGCAATGGCGAACACTTTTATCTCTATTATGTAGTGCTTGGGGGTCTCCTGATCCGGACAAGTAGTGTTTGCAATCCGGAAGAGTAGGATTGGTATCTTCAATTATGCAGTACTTTCTGTAATGGATATCTGAACTATTATTTCTATTATGTCCCTGTTTAAGTACGGTTTGTGTGTAAGAATATTTAGTATGATGTGAGCAAGTTTTCTGAAGCATTGTGATGTATGTGATGAAGATTGTCCATGGTCACGGCACAATAAGCAAGGGGCACACGCGAAGAAAAAGTTTTATAGCCCAAGATCCCACTCTGGGATGTGATCGGCTTCACCGTCATCACTTTCTTCTCTAGTGAGTAGCCGAGATGGTCCAGTTTGTACATGAAGTGCATCCAGTTTTTGCCGTAACCCTCTCAACTTTTTAGCACATGCTATGTGTGTGAAATTATGATACAATGCCAAGTTTCAACCTTTCAGAGTTCATTTGCAGTGCTTTTCAATTTCAGGGTCATCTTAGCTCAAAATAAATCATGAAATGCATGAAAAATAGCAAATGAAGTCAGAAAAGGGTTGAAAAGTGATGATGTGGCTTTGAATGGTGCATATTGAATGCAGAAAAAGTCTTGAGTTAAAATATGTTTAAAAAATGAAATGCCTTTGTAACAGATGAGTTTTCGTCCGAAACCTAGATACTTCGAAAGAGATTATCCAGTTTGTACACGAAGTGCATCCAGTTTTTGCCGTAACCATCTCAACTTTTTGGCACATGCTATGTGGGTGAAATGATGATACCATTCCAAGTTTCAACCTTTTCAGAGTTCATTTGTAGTGCTTTTCAATTTCGGGGTCATTTAGCTCAAAAAAATCAATAAATGCATGAAAAATAGCGAATGAAGTGGGAAAAGGTTGAAAATTGATGATGTGGCTTTTAATGGTGCATGTTGAACGCACAAAAAGTCTGGAGTTGAAATAAGTTTAAAAAATGAAATGCCTTTGTAACAGATGAGTTTTCGTCCGAAACCCTGATACTTCGAAAGGGATTGTCCAGTTTGTACACGAAGTGCATCCAGTTTTTGCCGTAACCCTTTCAATTTTTTAGTACATGCTATGTGGGTGAAATGATGATACCATGCCAAGTTTCAACCTTTTAACACTAAATTATTATTGTTTTTTAGAATAATAGTTTCAAACTTAAATGGTGAAACGCGTGACATCATGCTCAAGGGCTTAATAGGATTGATATGATACATATAACATAAATTAATTGAATACGTAGTTTATTTTTTAAACGTTTTTAATTCTTTTAGATTTTTGAAATTCGAAAATAAAAATTCAGATTTTAAAAATTATTTTTATTTTTAAAATAAATAAATGATGTCATATTTGGATTCCTCACATTTTTCTGATAATAATGGATATATTATTTGTCGAATTTCGATTTACAGATTTAAAAATATTAATTATGCCATATTAAATGAATAAATGGCAAAAAATGAATAAAATAATATTATTACTTATTTTATTTTCATTGAAATTCAATATTATTATTACTTAATTTATTTTAAACTTTTTATTATTTTGGAATTTTTTTTGAGATTTTTTGTTTTTTTTGAAAATTTTGCCTTTTTTTAAGTTTTTAAATTAATCATTGTTGTTTGTTAATCATTGTTGCTTATTTTAATAATTGTTTAGAATTCAAAAAATTAAATCATGTGACATTAAGACCTAAGGGTTAATAGGATTGATAGCTTACTATTGTCAAGAAAACAACAAGTGCAGACTTGGAAACTAGGGGAGATAGAACTCGAAAGTTAAGCGTGCTAGGGTTGGAACAGTGAGAGGATGGGTGACCGGCCGGGAAGTTAGACGATTTGGAATGAATGCTCCACGCTGGAGCAGTGAGGAGGGGTGATTAGAGATTAAATTGTTAAATAATTCAAAGATTTGACAATCAGAAAAAAATTAAAACAAATAAAAATAATGTCGAAAAAAATCATTTTTTTTTCGAAAAAATATTTTTTTTTTCAAAAAAATTCCTTTAGTCCCGGTTGGTAACACCAACCGGGACTAAAGGTCCTCCAACCCCCGCTCCAGAAAGCTGCCACGCGGAGCCCCTTTAGTCCCGGTTCGTAATCCAACCGGGACTAAAAGCGGGGGCCTTTAGTCCCGATTGTTTTGTCCCGGTTGCAGAACCGGGACTAAAGGCTCTCTGGAACCGGGACTAAAGCCCTGTTTTCTACTGGTGCAAGAAACCTGTTAATCTATGACGGATTTGCCATGACATTTTTGGAAACCGTCGTGGACGGCCTGGTACAGCCCTGCAAGCCCGCTAAAGCCCGTCCAACTGTTCACCGTATAAAACGCTAAACCCTAACTCCATCCTCCTCGGCCCCCGTCACTGTCCCTCCTCCACACAGCCCCCTCTCGACTCCCATCGCCGCCACCTACCATCTCTTGCCCTCTCTTCTCCCACAACTCCCCGCCGGTCCTCCCCTCCTCTCACCTCGCCTTGCTGCTCCGGCAGCTGTCAGATCCGGCGCATCCCCACCTATCCATCCCTCTCTCGTGCGACCCCTTGCGCCGCGACCAACGCCTGCCGATTCCGGCGACGTCTGCCATTGCGGAGCACACCGACGAGCTGGGCTCCGACACCTCCGTCCTACAGTCCGGCTGGATCCACCGCTCTCGGTCTTCGGCGCTCGCCCACGACCCCTAGCCCGTGGGCTAGGGTTTCGGCTGCGGCATCGTGCCCATCGCCGGAGCGTCTACGGCGTCTCCTCTCCGTCGCACACCGCGTCCCCCTCGCTCCCTCTCCATCTCCTTGGTGACGCCCCTAGCTCGGTGCACTCGCGCACGTTGGGCTGGATGGCGGCGACCCCAACCTCCTCTTCCACGTCTCTGGCGCTGCCGTGCATCCTATGGTTACTTCCTCTACCGCGCGATGACGATGGACGACCTGCACTGCGAGTCTGCGACCACTGCATCGCTTACGAACCTGAGCACTTGTACCTCTCCCTCCCTCCCTCCTCTGCCGCATCCTCTGCTTATTCTATTTTATCCCTTGTTGCTGAATTATTGGTGATAACTATTGTCTTATTCAGACTAAATATGTTTTCAAGATGTCAAGTCCTATACCCAGATATGTGGATATAGTATAGTCGAGTTATCCTTAGTATTGACCTTTTAATCTGGTATGTATAATTTCAGAACCTACCGAAGCATTTTAGTCATGTAATAAACTGAACTATGTGTAGTTGGAATCAGGTGAAAAATAACGGGTGAAAGTAACAAACAGGAACAGTTTCCAAACTGATAAGTTGAGATATTCGTGGCACCTGTTTACTCTTTTGACTAGTTGTAAATTGTAACCACACCATAAACACTGGAGAGCCATGGCCAGTCTGTAATCTATAGTTTCTCGTGCCTATTCTTCTTGTTCAGTTGTTCTGTACACATGCTGTACTTGTTAAAACCGAATCCCTGGGAATGCAGGCCCGTGCATTTTTCTAAACTATTAAAATGAACAGCCCATTATGTACGCGAACACCATGATGTTGTGTATGGACCTCTTCTGCGGCTATAGCCTTATTTGTTGATTTGTATCAGGTCTAAAGGTTATCTCCTCTTCATGTGTCATGGAGGAAGTCGTGTGCTAGATTTTTGTCTCCTAACATAGAAAGACTGTAGGAGAATTGTTGGAAATATGCCCTAGAGGCAATAATAAATTGGTTATTATTATATTTCCCTGTTTATGATAATCGTTTATTATCCATGCTATAATTGTATTGATTGGAAACTCAAATACATGTGTGGATACATAGACAACAAAAGTGTCCCTAGTAAGCCTCTACTAGACTAGCTTGTTGATCAAAGATGGTTAAGGTTTCCTAGCCATAGACATGAGATGTCATTTGATAATGGGATCACATCATTAGGAGAATGATGTGATGGACAAGACCCAAACTATGAATGTAGCATATGATCGTGTCAGTTTATTGCTATTGTTTTCTGCATGTCAAGTATCTGTTCCTATGACCATGAGATCATGCAACTCACTGACACCGGAGGAATACCTTGTGTGTATCAAACGTCACAACATAATTGAGTGACTATAAAGATGCTCTATAGGTATCTCCGAGGGTGTCTGTTGTGTTGGCATGGATCGAGACTGGGATTTGTTACTCCGTATGACGGAGAGGTATCTCAGGGCCCACTCGGTAATACAACATCACAATAATCCTTGCAAGCAATGTGACTAAAGTGTTAGCCACGGGATCTTGCATTGCGGAACAAGTAAAGAGACTTGCCGGTAACGAGATTGAACTAGGTATAGAGATACCGACGATCGAATCTCGGGCAAGTAACATACCGAAGAACAAAGGGAACAACATACGGGATTAACTGAATCCTTGACATAGAGGTTCAACCGATAAAGATCTTCGTAGAATATGTAGGAACCAATATGGGCATCCAGGTCCCGCTATTGGTTATTGACCGTAGAGGTGTCTCGGTCATGTCTACATAGTTCTCGAACCCGCAGGGTCTGCACACTTAACGTTCGGTGACGTTTCGGTAGTATTGAGTTATGTATGTTGGTGACCGAAGGTTGTTCGGAGTCCCGGATGAGACCCCGGACGTCACGAGGAGCTCCGGAATGGTCCGGAGGTAAAGATTGATAGATAGGAAGTCCCGTTTTGGTCACCGGAAAGGTTTCGGGCATTTCGGTAGTGTACCGGGATTGCCGGGAGGGTACCGGGGGACCATCGGGAGGGGCCTCTCGCCCCAAAGGGTCTCATGGGCTGTGGGAGGAGTCAAACCAGCCCCTAGTGGGCTGGACGAACCCCCCACTAAGGCCCATGCGGCTAGGAGTGGGAAAAACCCAAAGGTGGAAAGGGTTTCCAAGTGGAGGAGGAGGAGGAATCCTACTCCTAGTAGGATTGGAGTAGGACTCCTCCACCTCTCCCACTTCGGCCGACTCCTAGGAGGAGTCTTTGGCCGGCCAGCCCCTCCCCTCCCTCCTATATATACTAGAGATTTAGAGAGGAGAGGCTAACCCTAATTGCCACGTGCTCCCTCTACTTCCTCTAGATCGTTTCTCCTCTAGTCTAGTTTCAGCAGCGCTTAGGCGAAGCCCTGCCGGAATAGTTCCACCACCATCGCCGCCACGCCGTTGCGCTGCCGGAGAACTCATCTACCTCTCCGCCCCCTCTTGATGGATCAAGAAGGCGGAGATCGTCATCGAGCTGTACGTGTGCTGAACGCGGAGGTGCCGTCCGTTCGGCGCTAGATCGGAAGGACCGTGACTAGATCGCGGGACGGATCGTGATTGGATCGCGGGACGGGTCGTGACTAGATCGCGGGACGGATCATGATCGGATCGTGGGACGGATCGTGATTGGATCACGGGACGCTCGGCGATTTGGATCGCGAAGATGTTCGACTACATCAACCGCGTTTCTTAACGCTTCCCGCTTAGCGATCTACAAGGGTATGTAGATCCACTCTCCCCCTCGTAGATGCTCATCACCATGGATAGATCTTGCGTGTGCGTAGGAATTTTTTTGTTTCCCATGCAACGTTCCCCAACAGTGGCATCTGAGCTAGGTCTATGTGTAGATGAGATCACGAGTAGAACACAAAGGAGTTTGTGGGCGTTGATATTCAGATTGCTTCCTCCCTTGGTCTTTTCTTGATTCGGCGGTATTGTGGGATGAAGCGGCCCGGACCAACATTATTCGTACGCTTACGAAAGACCGGTTTCATCAACTGACATGTAACTCCGTTGCATAAAGATGGCTGGCGGGTGTCTGTTTCTTCCACTTTAGTTGGATCGGATTCGACAAAGGCGGTCCTTGAGAAGGTTGAATAGCAATTTGAGTATCACCGTTGTGGTTTTTGCGTAGGTAAGAATTGTTCTTGCTAGATACCTATAGCAGCCACGTAAAACATGCAACAACAATTAGAAAACGTCTAACTTGTTTTTGCAGGGTATGTTGTGATGTGATATGGCCAATTACATGATGAGATATATGTGATGTATGAGATGATCATGTATCTATTATATATAAAAAGTATTTGACGGGTTAATAAAAAAAAGAAATATAATCTAGAAATTACCAGAATAATTAGAAACATCTTGTCGTTGATTTGGTGGACCACTATGTTTTTAAAGATAATTAACGGACTGAGAATAAAAAGGAACTAAGAAGAAAAAAACAGATAGGATTCCGCATGTCCAGATCCAATATAGGTGTACGCATGTCCACATCCAATATCCAAATCTCCTTATTTAAGACTAAGAACAAAAAATAAAAAAGACAGGCCTCCGCATGTCCAGATCCAATTATACTACTTTCGTCTATCGATTCAAATCTCCTTATTTAAGATCTTAAAAGTTGCTAAAAAGTGGAGTACGCAACCCAAAAAAACAGCATGTTCAGATCCTTAAAAAAATGCAAGTCCAGATACTAAAACAATGAATGTCCAGATCCTATCGTACTACTCCATATCTCCATCTCTACACAAAAAATAGAAATATCCGTTCATTCAATTTTATATGTCATCACCGTTATTAGATCTAAACCATCAATTTTCATTTATTCTCATGGGCGCCTCCAGTCTTATACCAAGGCCAATGACACGGTAAAAAAAAAAAAAACTAGACTTAAACTAGACTTGCTCACCGATGGTTTTGGCTACGGCTGGAGGCATCTGACGAGACGTACAAGATGTACGTGCAAGTATATGTATCTTGCTTGCTTGAAATCTGCGACTGGCCGGAAACGGACGACCTCAACTCAACATCCGCGGTTCAGCAAATTACGTATATTAATTGATGGGCTAATATTCATGCACATTAGAAGTTTCAGATTAATGGGTGAATCCTTCATGCACATTAGAGGTTTTAGATCGATTAGCTACTCCTTCAGGCACATAGTAAGTTTCAGGTTACCCAATTTTTTTTTTTTTTAGCAAGTTTCAGGTTAACATATTAGATGTTGCATGCACATCAGCGTCATCGGCCAAGTTGACTTGCAGCATGCACACGGCCAGCTGATTGAGCTATGCATCCGGACGTACATATAGTATTATATAGCAAGCTAGCACATGTCTTCCTTCCGATTGCAGTCTCTATTTCTTTTTTATAGTATATATAATACAACGTATGATCTCTATATCTGTTTGCCATATTCAGGAGACCCAGTAGTACAAGATCATGGTTGTGCCTCCCGGGTGTATGACTACCGTACTACAAACTTAGTGCATCTGCAACTCAGGTAGATACTTGGTTCCTCAAATTCCTCAAGTCTTTAGTGACAGTTATTATATGTGGCCAGTTTAGGCACTAACAACATAAATTTCCTTCAGGACAATAGCTAGGAGCGATCAACACATGTTATCATCATTTTTTCCTTCCATGTTGTAGCCACAAATTATGCGCGAATAGAAAGGAAGATATGAAAAACATGTTGATTTGTGGCTGGAGTATTTCCACCACTTTTTTGTTGAGATTTTCCTTTTATTGAAGTCCTCGGATTTCGTCCACTGCAGGCCATGATTTTCTATGGTGCCTCATGGTATGCGACCTTTTCACACGTGCATGAGAAACGGAGAGAGTGAGATGTGACAAGGAAGAGTGGGCGAAGGATAACACATGACAAATAAAATACCACACAAGTATCGTGGGTTGCCCCACGACTCAAGGTCTACACAAGAAGAGAAGGTTCCTTGAGGAGGCCCTTCCGCAGTCATGGAGTTTCCACACTATCGAACAATGGTGTGGACAAATGAGGTAGAGTTAATGCATGGTGTTGTTGTCCGACGTGATGACGCTTCATAGACAAGGGATCCATTTTAGCCTTGGTTTTAGATTAGCAACAAGGGTAGAAAGATTGTTGGTCTCTTCTTTGTTGAACTTTATGGCTAGGTGTGATCTTCGTCAATATTATCTTTTAGTGTTTGTAGATCTAATCGAGATATAGCCAGAGTATCCATCTAGGAGAATTCTACACTACAACTTGTAGAGGTTTTTGCGCGCATTTTCGGTTTTGCATTATAAATCAATGTGCCTTATTGAGCACGTACATGAGTGTTGTTGATCAATGTGGCATAGTACTAAAACATAGATCATATAAGCACCGCTCATGCACTAACGTATAACATCAATTAATTATGACATCAATCAGCTCACAAGTCACAAGATAAAATATAACATGAATTTTGTGATGTTTAGAGAGGTAGAACATGGGTTCAGATACATATGAGTGTCTTAGAGATCTGATCCTATACTATTAAATAGTCAGCATTGTTGGCCATATGGGTTTCGGGACGTACTCAATCTACTATGTGTCTTATTCGGTTGCAATTTGGTGTTCAAAATTTGGTGAATTATTTATTTCATCTAGAAGGCGAGCAATGGTGTTGAGACCAACATTTACATCAACAATACCGAATCAATTTATTGAGTAACTTAAAGTTTAGGTGGCTTCACCAACTCCAATAACATTCCAGAGAGATTGCAAGTTTGTTGACATTTGAGCACAACATCCACTCAAGTTGCTCCTATGTAGAATCCTCACTTGTATAACTCATATCATATATTAGCTGAGGGAACTACGACGCAAAAATCCGAATACGAGTACGAAAGCGAATAGGTCTTTCAAATGTCATATAGCCTGTTAAAATAAATATTAATTCACCATTGTTAACATAACATCGTTTATGTATATGATCACAACTTCATGTAATATCTATTAAAGCACTCTATAATTAAATTTTGGTACGCTCAGAATTCTCAAGGAAAACCCATCCATTTTTTTGTCATTTGTACCGATGAAAATTTGCATAGAAAATTCAAATTTGAATGTGGTTCTTCATATGTTTTTAAATGATAGATATGATTCCCACAAATTTATATAAAAATATGACATTCAACATATAAAGAGAGAGATAAGTTAAATTTTCTAAAAACACGAATTATTCATTCTTCGATCTTGCAAATCCCCTATTAACTAAAGGATCAAAACCCACAGTCCTTCATTTTCATAATTAATATGTAAACAAGTCACTGCATATGATCATCATAACTATATGTAAATCTACATGAACATAGGCCGCTACCAATAGGTAATCATGGTTGCACCCGAACGGATCAACTGATATATACGTTCTAAATATCTAGCAACCGACACTTCATCTTAATTATACAAAAAGAAATTTTCAAATGACTATAAAAAATATTCTTAGCCTTTTCTCTAGCATTACTGTTTTCAATTATACTGCATTATTATTAAGATAACAATCACACTGCCCACGACATGCTACAAACATATTTATTTCCTTTAAATATTAAAACTAGGTTAGTTTTTAGGTTTGAATGAAAATTTTCACGCGCCAAATAATACAACATGGTATTAAACTTTTGAAATTTTTAGCCCGCGCATCGAGCGGGCCACATTGCTAGTTGTATAGAATATCACGACTTGCATGTCGATGAGTACGGCAACCGGCAGGAGCCATAGGGTTGTCTTTAATTATTTTTGCCGTTTTGCTTTACTTTATCGCTATGAGTTAGCAATAGTCGTAGAAGCAACAAGATGGCGCGACAACCTCATGGCGACACATTGATGGAGATCAAGATGATGGAGATCATGGTGTGATGCCGGTGACGATGGAGATCATGCCGGTGCTTTGGAGATAGAGATCAAAAGCACAAGTTCATGGCCATATCATGTCACTTATTATTTGCATGTGATGTTAATCCTTTTATGCATCTTAGTTTGCTTAGGACGACGGTAGCATTATAAGGTGATCCCGCACTAAAATTTCAAGATAAAATTGTGTTCTCCCCGAGTGTGCACCGTTGCGAAAGTTCGTCGTTTCGAGACACCACGTGATGATCGGGTGTGATAGACTCTACGTTCGCATACAACGGGTGCAAGCCAGTTTTGCACGTGTGGAACACTCGGGTTAAACTTGACGAGCCTAGCATGTACAGACATGGCCTCGGAACACAAGAGACCGAAAGGTCGAACATGAGTCATATAGTAGATATGATCAACATGAAGATGTTCACCATTGAAACCACCTCAACTCACGTGATGATCGGACTTGAGTTGGTGAATTTGGATCATGTGACACTCGAATGACCAGAGGGATGTCAATTTGAGTGGGAGTTTTTAAGTAATATGATTAACTAAACTCATTATCATGAACATAGTCAAAATGTCTTTGCAAATTATGTTGTAGATTACTAGCTCGCGCTGTAGCTCCCTTGAATTTTTATATGTTCCTAGAGAAATAGAGTTGAAAGATGATGGTAGCAATAATGCAGACTGGGTCCGTGATCTGAGGATTGTCCTCATTGCTGCACAGAAGGCTTATGTCCTTAATGCACCGCTCGGTGCGCCACCCCCTCAAACGTCATCTGTAGATGTTGTGAACATCTGACAGGCACGTTCTGATGACTACTTGATAGTTCAGTGCGTCTTGCATTGTGGCTTAGAATTGAGGCTCCAAAACGTTTTGAACGTCACAGAACATATGAGATGTTCTAAGAGCTGATTGGGATCTCAGGCTCGTGCCCGTGTTGAGAGGTATGAGACCTCCAACAAGATTCTTTGCCTGCAAGATGAAGGAGAATAGCTCAATCGGTGAGCATGTGCTCAGATTGTCTGGGTACTACAATCGCTTGAATCGAGTGGGAGTTGATCTTCCAGATGAGATAGTGATTGATATAGTTCTCCAAGTCACTGTCACTAAGCTACTAGAGCTTCGTGATGAACTATAAAATGCCAGGGTCGGAAATAATGATCCCTGAGCTATTCGCGATGTTTGACACCGCGAAGGTAGAAATCAAGAAGGAGCATCAAGTGTTGATGGTTAGTGAAACCACTAGTTTCGAGAAGGGCAAGGGCAAGAAGGGATACTTCATGGATGGCAAGCCAGTTGCTGCTCCAGTAAAGAAACCCAAGGTTGAACCCAAACCCGAGACTGAGTGCTTCTATTATGAGGAGAACGGCCGTTGAAGCGGAACTACCCTAGATACTTGGTAGATAAGAAGGCTGGCAATGTCGACAGAAGTATATTTGATATACGTGTTATTGATGTGTACCTTACTAGTACTCCTAATAGAACCTAGGTATTGGATACCGGTTCGGTTGCTAAATGTTAGTAACTCGAAATAAAAGCTACGGAATAAACGGAGGCTAGCTAAGGGTGAGGTGACGATGAGTGTTGGAAGTGTTTCCAAGGTTGATGTGATCACCATCGCACGCTCTCTCTACCTTCGGGATTAGTGATGAACCTAAATAAATGTTATTTGATGTTTGCGTTGAGCATGAACGTGATTAGATCATGTTTATTGCAATACGGTTATTCATTTAAGTTAGAGAATAACGGTTATTCTGTTTACATGAGTAATACCTTCAATGGTCATGTACCCAATGAGAATGGTTTATTGAATCTTGATCGTAGTGATACACATGTTCATAATATTGATGCCAAAAGATACAAAGTTGATAATGATAGTACCACATACTTGTGGCACTGCCGCTAAATGTCATATTGGTGTAAAGCGCATGAAGAAACTCCATACTGATGGATCTTTGGACTCATTCGATTTTGAATCGGTTGAGACATGCGGACCATGCCTCATGGGCAAGATGACTAAGACCCCGTTTTCCGGTATGATGGAGCGGGCAAGTGACTTATTGGAAATGATACATATTGATGTATTCGGTCCAATGAGTGTTGTAGCGTGCGATGGATATTGTTATTTTCCTACCTTCACTGATGATTTAAGTAAATATGGGGATATTTACTTAATGAAACACAAGTCTGAAACGTTTGAAAAGTTCAAACAAAATTAGAGTGAAGTTTGAGATCATTGTGACAAGAAGATGAAAAATCTACGATATGATCGTGGAGGAAAATATCTGAGTTACGAGTTTGGTATACAAACTTAAGACAATGTGGAAGTTGTTTCACAACTCACGCCGCCTGGAACACCATAGTGTGATGGTGTGTCCGAACGTCATAGTCGTGCTCTATTGGATATGGTGCGAACTATGATGTCTCTTATCGATTTGCCACTATCGTTTTGGGGTTATGCATTAGAGACAACTACATTCACTTTAAAAGGGGCACCGTCTAAGTCCGTTGAGATGAAACCGTATGAATTTTGGTTTGGCGGAAACCTAAGCTGTCATTTCTTAATGTTTGGGGCTGCGACGCTTATGTGAAAAAGGGTTTTCACCTAATGAGCTCGAACCCAAAGCGGACAAATGCATCTTCATAGAATACCCTAACGTAACAGTTGGGTAAACCTTCTATCTTAGATCCAAGCACAAAGTGTTTGTTGCTAAAACGGGTCCTTTCTCGAGAAAGAGTTTCTCTCGAAAGAATTAAGCGGGAGGAAGATAGAACTTGATGAGGTTGTTGAACCTTTGTTTCAACCAGAGAGTAGCGCAGCGCAGAAAGTTGTTTCTGTGGAGCCTACGTTAGTTGAAGAGGAAGTTAATGATGATGATCATGAAACTTCGGATCAAGTTACTATCGAATCTCGTAGGTCGACAAGGACGCGTACTGTTCCTGAGTAGTACGACAACCCTGTCTTAGAGGTCATGTTGTTGGACAACGATGAACCTACGAGCTATGGAGAAGCGATGATGGGCCCGGATTCCAAGAAATGGTTAGAGGCCATGAAATCCGAGATGGGATCCATGTATGAAAACAAAGTATGGGCTTTGGAAGTATTTCCTGAAGGGCGAAAGGCCATTCAGAACAAATGGATTTTTAAAAGGAAGACAGACGCGGACGGTAATGTCACCGTCTATAAAGCTCGACCTGTGGCAAAGGTTTTTTCACAAGTTCAAGGAGTTGACTACGATGAGACTTACTCACCCGTTGTCGGTGTGAAAACCGGCGGATCTCGGGTAGGGGGTCCCGAGCTGTGAGTCTAGGATCGATGGTAACAAGGGGACGAAGGAGACGATGTTTACCCAGGTTCGGGCCCTCCTATGGAGGTAAAACCCTACGTCCTGCTCGATTATATTGATGGTATGAAGGTTACAGAGTTGATCTACCTCGAGATCGACTAGCTAAAACCCTAGATGAGTTTCTCTGTGTCACATTCTAAAACCCTCCCGGTTTATATAGACACCGGGGGGTACCTAGGGTTTACACATGATAGGTCTCATGCCGAGGATGGAAATGTCGGCTCTTTCATCTTGACTTGGAGTGCACGACGTGCCTTCGGGGCCTCCTTCTGGAACGTGGGGTCTTCGATATATTCGGCCCTTCCTGTGATAGCCAGAGTGCGGCCCATCGAGCCGACTTATTGGGAGATAGGCCAGCGGCCCGAGGACCCCTTAGTCCAGGACTCCCTCAGTAGCCCCCGAACTAGCCCCCAACGCCAAGAGTCTCAAGCTCTGGCAGCTTCTATGACTGGAGTCTTTGGCTTGCGGGGTGAGTTCTTCTTCCCGTAAATGATCGGCTGAGATCCATCTGGCTTCCAATGACACGCGTTTCATCCGATCATACGATCATCCGAACACCATGAATTGCTTAGCCCCGAAGGCCAATCGTTAAAGTGTAAACAATGTTTTCTAATGCCCCCTCCTGACGAAGGGTCGTGGCCTACCATGACCGTTGAACCAGTTATGAAGACTCGATTCGCGGTTCGAGGCCATTCTTATATCGACACGACTCATCAATGTATAGATCGTGCTCCGTTTCACACGGGATTTATTCAGCATCCTAGGTTTATTTTGCGCGTGCATAACGACACGCACGCCTTGGGAAGCGGAGAGACTCGCGGCGCGGCAGAGGGAGGTTAATCGGCGTGACGCTCCATAAAAAGGGAAAAAACCCCAAAGATTATGCACGCTTCCCATTCGCATCCTCTGCTTTCCCAATCTTCCCCAGCTTCGAGAGCCCAGATCTAGTTCTTCCTCATCTTCCCATCCGAGCTTAGCCATGGCGGGTTCAGGCTCCATGGGCAAGTGGGAGGCCTCCATGGTCACCGACCAGGACATCCGAGAGCTAAAGCTCGCCGGCTACCTCCCCGCCAACGTCTTCCACCGCGCTCCCGAAGCCAAATAGGTCGTCCCCACCCCGAAGCCAGGCGAAAGGGTGGTATTTGTCCCTCATTTCATCCAGGGACTGAGCTTCCCGCTCCACCCCTTCGTCAGGGGCCTTATGTTCTTCTACGGGTTGGACTTCCACGATCTTCCCCCGAATTCTTTTATGCACATCTCGGCCTTTATCATTCTTTGCGAAGCCTTCCTGCGGGTCGAGCCGCACTTCGGCCTGTGGCTCAAGGTCTTCAACGTCAAGCCGAAGACTGTTGCGGGCGAGCACGCAGACTGCGGAGGGGCGGTAATCAGCAAGCTCCCCCGCGTCGAGTGGCCTACTGGCAGCTTCATCGACACAATCAAAATCTGGCAGAAAGAATGGTTCTACATCACCGAACCAAGGGATGAGAGTTGGGCGGCGCCTGCCGAGTTCAGATCCGGACCCCCTACGAGATTGACCTCATGGCTCAGGAAGGGCCTCGACTGGGGGTCGGATGCAGAGGTGAAGCTGCTGCAGAAGCGCATTACCTCGGTGGTCGAGGCCAAGGTGGAGCTGGTCAACGTGGTCCAGGTCATGCTCCACCGCCGTATCCTTCCCTGCCAGCGTCGGGCTTCCCCAATGTGGGCTTACCAGCCTGAGGACGAGCCTACCGTGCGCCAACTCTTCCGCACCACCCCTGAGAAGTTGTGGAAGGCATTATTCAAGCCTCGGAAAAGCTGGCCGGCCAAGGAAGAGGATTCGGGCCTAAGCGCCGATAACCCACCGACCAAGGTATGGTATAATTTCAATCCATTGACTCTGTCTCTTCGGCAAAAAGACTGAACGCCCTCTCCCTTACTTTCGCAGAAATGGTTGAGCAAAGCCGCGAGAGTCAACTGCCCGGCTCCACAACCCGAAGATCCCAGATCGGAGTTGTTGACGGCGATGCTCGTTGTGGCGCCGTACTCGGCGCCCGAGAAGAAAGAGAAGAAGAAGAAAGCCAGAGAGGGTCTCCGCATAAGGGACCAACCGGACGCTGCGTCCGAGGAAACCCATGCCTCCTCTAGTCATGAGGAAGAGCATGAAGACGGGGGGGGGGGGAAGGCGTTTCCCCCCTCACAAGAAAGAGGGTGGCGTCACCGGTCGCCGCGGAGGATGCAACCCCTCCTGCCCTGAAGAGGGCACGCTGGGCGAGGTTGATCCTGCCCGATGACAGCTCGAACTCTATCGCAGAGTCCGAGGACTTTGAGAGGGTTCCCCGAAGGAACTTAAGGGTCAAGCCCCCCGCTCAAAGGTATGAATCCGAAGACTCCCTGAGTTATTTATGCAAAGTCTGTAATGTTTTTAAATGCATGGACGCCTTTCAATGCTGTAGCCCACCACGCGTTCTCCCCACCGATCAGATATCGGACGGGGAATCCCCACCCGCCGAGCTGGCGGAGAGTGGGACCGCGTCACACCCCACACCTCCCGGGGCCGCGAAGGATGCCGCGGAGGTGTCATCTCGCCCGGCTCCTTTGGAGCCGAACACGGGCGGTGGGGGTGACCACGCCATGGCCGAGGTCGACGCCTCGGTCGCTGAAGAGCAGGGGGAGGAAACTCCCTAGGCTGCTGAGGACCAGGGGGAGAACATTCCCCCGGCAGCCGGCGAGGAAGGGCGACGGGATGCCCAGTCCCCTCCGAGGACGTCTCCGGAGCACGCTGTGCCTCCGGAGGTACCGATCCAGTCTCCGATCAGAGATCGGACTGTCCGGTCACCACCGGTGCCACCGACGACTGGGTGGCCGGTCATGGAGGAGGCGCTAGCAAGCGCCCCCATCTCCGAGGATCACTGCACTCTTATGGGTGCAGTTTTACAAGGAATTCAGTCCGTTGATAACGGGCTGAAGGAGGCCTTCAATGGTCTCTTGGCGGGCTTCAAGGTGAGTCACGTAATACCCTTTTCCCGAACAACTTTAATTTTAAGTTTGTGCTATCTTTATATATGTAGCAGCCCCCGAGCCCCGGATGGGTTTGCAAAAACGCACCCGGGGGTCAAATGCTTAGGAGTGAACAACGATGCACAAGGCACCGTTTAGTCCCGCGATGTTCTAAAAGCCCTTCAGAGGACCGAACATAGAGTCGTATCCTTAACAGTTCGGGGGTTGGAACGCACATAACTGGATGTATTTTTTGTAGGCCTCGTCATCGGCGGCGGCCGTTAATGCCGCTGAGCTAACCGAGCTCAATCGGAAGCTCAAGATCTCCGAAGAGGAACTTGATAGTCTGAACAAGAGGTTCGACGAGGCACAGGGTAAGCCGAATTGTAACTTCTGGGCTATATATTGGTAATGATCCGCACTGGTAACCCAGCGTGACTATTTATTTATTGCTTCCACAGCTTCAGCTGCGGAGGTCGAAAAACTCAAGGCCGAGCTCCAGAAAATGAAGCAAGAGGCCGCGGAGGAGAAGGCGGCCGCCGAACAAGCAGCAGCCGTGCTCTCCACTTTGAAAGCTGCGAGTGCCAAGCATGAAGCCCGGGTGGAGGAGGTGCAGCAAGAGCTCAAGGATGCCGGCACGAAGTGCGAGGCCCTTGAGCAGAAAGGCAAGGAACAAACCATCGAGCTAGCCGCACTAAAATCCGAGCTCCAAAAGGAGCGGGTGGAGAGGCGGTCCTTTGAAGAGGAGGTTCGCCAAGTCAAGGCTATCACCGATGGTAAGCCGTATTCACTACAATGCGCCTTTGGTGGTAGCAAGTTTGCTTTGCTTACCCAGGTGTGGCGTTCCTCAGGCGTCTGTGCGGATCTCCAGAAGAGCGTAGCGGACGCGAACAAGTTCTATGCTTCGCGGGAGGAGGATGATCAGGCTCGTCTATTCTGGGCACAATTTGAGTTCCCCGAGCGCTCTCCTCTCCTGATCGAGCAGATGAAGCAACTGATGGAGCTGCAAAGGATGGCGGAGCCAGCCATGAAGGATCTCTGCATCCGGCTGTGGCCTGCAGAGCCGTTGCCGAGCAGCTACTTCGGCTTGGTGCAGAAACTGTGCAATGCTGCGCCTCGTATTGATGTGCTAAAGCGCTCTACATGCATCGAGGGAGCTCGGATGGCCTTTGCGAAGACCATGGTGCACTGGCCGAAGCTCAAGCCAACCGAGATGGCTACCGCACCTCCGCCTCCTGGAAAGGAGTATAGGCGCCCTGAGCGATACTTCTTCGTAGTGATGGAGGGTGCTCGGGCAATAGAGGCTCAATGCTCCAAAGACGTTTTGTATGAATGAGCGCGTTGTAATATGTCCGAAGACCTTTAACGCTTTATAATCAGTGTTGCATGTTTTATCATGTCTTATAAGTATTTAATTTTTATTTTGACTCCAATGTGGCCGGTTTATCTGAAAGTTGCGAGTCATCGGCTTTAGCCCCCACGTAGATACTACGCGGGGTGTCTCTGTATCCGCACTGTAACCCTTAGCCGAGGTATCAGTGCCCGAAGGCGGTAGTGCGAGAGGGACAAGGCAATCGGACTATGATGCTTTATCGCTTTCACTTAGCCGTAGGAGCATAGAAAAAATGCGGGGGCTGATGACCAGCCCCCAGTGTTTTGTGATGTTCCGATGTACCGGGGCCGAAGCCGGCATCACATGGTTTGTACTAGTACAAAACCCATCGTATAACACGGAATAACCGCTATCGGTTTTTTAGTATCACACTTATGCTCGGATTTGCAGACCGGTTCTCGCTTACTATGACGGTCAGTTTTCGGCTTTCTCCCCTGAGGTGTTTGACCAGACGAGCTGGAAACACAATCGCAGTGGTTCTTCCTTTGCCCTTTTAGCCGAACGAGCGGAACGTAAGAGGGCAAACACAGGAGCCAGGCAACCCAACTATTGACCCAAGACATAGTTCGGATCCGATGCATACAAAGCAAAATCCAAGACGCCGAACACACGACCAGTTGTGCTGGGGTGATGTTCAGGGTGATTTTTTTTAAATTCAAGCCCCCGGTCTATTAGCCGGTTGCATCATGATGTATACCGAACAGTTGTCACAAGAAGAGTTGAGGAGGGAAGAATAGGGTAAATATAAAATACAACAAAGTGGCCATGTATAATGGTCTTGTACTTGCTCCATGATTCTTATAGCTTGGAATGCCGAAGCAACTGTTTACAGGTATTTGAAGATGAAATATAAAAGTTACAAAGGAGAGGTTGTACCAGGGGTCTTCGATTAGTGGCTTGACGTCCTCGATGTGCCCTGTCGCCAATCTGCTCCTGTGCCTCCTAGGGAGTTGTGTTCCTTTAAGGGTGATACTTTCGGCGAGCGGACTTTGGGAAGAAAGTCTTGAGAAGTCGCCGAGGGGTAGGTGAGCTTTACGCTTGGACGGGTCCTTGACGGTACCTGTGATATGTCCGAGGACGTGTATTGGTAGTAGTTCGGTTCATCCGAACACTTACCCTGTTACAGTTGTTCCCCATTGCTGCCCATGGAATCTTGAGTGCAAAGTTGTGCCTTCTCGACACGTGTTTGACGGGCATCAGGGCTGTGCAATGGGGAGCGTGTCCCTATTTCTGGGGAGGAGAAGAATCTTGGAGTTCGGATTGAAACCGAGCTCGTTTGTCAACCTTTCGTGCCTTTATGGCCGATTTCGGTGTTCGCCGATCGTCCTCGTAATGGAATTCGTCCGCCAGGGCGAATGCATGTTCCTCAGTTCGGAGGGAACGCTCTGTGTTGCCATTGACGGTGATGACCCCCTTGGGCCCGGGCATCT
The DNA here is from genome assembly GCA_039707655.1 of Elymus sibiricus. Taxonomy (NCBI): domain Eukaryota; kingdom Viridiplantae; phylum Streptophyta; class Magnoliopsida; order Poales; family Poaceae; genus Elymus; species Elymus sibiricus. The sequence continues at coordinate 96,508,478 of CM077675.1, read as the reverse complement.
TGAGCTTGAGGTATGCGTAATGTGGGACGACATTAAAGCGAGCGAACGCTGTACGGTCCAGCAGGGCGTGATAACCGCTGCGGAAGGGGACGATGTCGAAGATCAAGTCCTCGCTACGGAAGTTGTCAGGCGAACCGAACACTACTTCCAGGCTAACAGAGCCTGTGCACCGGGCTTCGACACCTGGGATCACTCCTTTAAAGGTAGTGTTGCTAGGCTTTATCCTTGACGGATCTATGCCCATCTTTTTCACCGTATCTGAGTAGATCAGATTGAGGCTACTTCCTCCGTCCATTAGGACTTTAGTGAGGTGATACCCATCGATAATGGGGTCTAAGATGAGGGCCGTCGAACCTCCATGACGGATACTGGTCGGGTGATCTCGTCGATCAAAAGTGATCGGGTAGGCCGACCATGGGTTAAACTTCGGGGCTATAGGCTCTGCGGCGTAGACCTCTCGAAGGGCGCGCTTCCTCTCCTTTTTAGGTATATGAGTGGCGTATATTATGTTCACAATCTTTACCTCTGGAGGGAATTGCTTCTGACCTCCATTGCTCGGACCGCGGGGCTCCTCGTCGTCCTCGCTGCGTGGGCCCTTGCCTTGCTCTTCGGCTGCGAGTTTGCCAGCCTGTTTGAACACCCAACAGTTACGATTGGTGTGGTTGGCGGGCTTATCTTGAGTGCCATGGATCTGGCAGGGCCTCTCCATGATTTTGTCGAGCGGGGTGGGTCCATCGCGATTGCCTTTAGGAGGCTTCTTCCGCTGCCCGGATCTTGGGTTGCGGAAACTGGCATTAACGGCCGTGTCGTCGGCGTCGCTAGTGCTGTGCCGGCGTTTGTTTTTGTTGCGTCGTGGTTTCCCGTTTCCATCCCGGACTTCGGAGGTGCCGGGGTCTCCGGGGTTGTGGCTTCGTCTCGCTAGCTAGTTATCCTCGCCCGCGCAAAAGCGGGTCATGAGTGATGTAAGGGCGGACATGGTCCTAGGTTTATCCTGACCGAGCTGGCGAGCCAGCCACTCGTCCCGAATATTGTGCCTGAAAGAGGCTATAGCCTCGGCATCTGGGCAATCGCGATCTGGTTTTTCTTGGTCAAGAACCGATTCCAGAATTGTCGAGCGGACTCTCCTGCCTTTTGGACGACATTGCTTAGGTCGGAGGAGTCCGGGGGCCGTACATAGGTGCCCTGGAAGTTAGATCGGAATGCATCCTCGAGATCCTCCCAGCTCCCGATAGAGTTTTCGGGGAGACTGTTTAACCAGTGCCGAGCTGGCCCCTTAAGTTTAAGGGGTAGGTACTTGATGGCGTGGAGGTCGTCTCCTCGTGCCATGTGAATGTGGAGGAGGAAATCCTCGATCCACACTGCTGGGTCAGTTGTTCCATCGTATTGCACGATGTTCACGGGTTTAAACTCTTCCGGGAACTAATGCTGCATCACCTCGTCAGTGAAGCACAGTGGGTGGGCAGCGCCTCTGACCCGGGCTATATCACGCCGGTAGTCGGCGTCTGTTCTGGCCCGGTTTTGGTCCCGAACTCTATTGGTTCAGTCGAGCCAGGGCCGGTACTCGTCCCGTCTACCGGGGGAGTACCCTCTAGATCCGTAGATGGATCTCGTGCGGCCTGTTCTATAATCCAGGTCGCGTCGCAGGTCGTACCTGTCCTCAGGCTCCATTGGCTCTTTTCCCCTTCTGCGGGGTATCGCCGGCCTATAACCGGCATCGCTAGCCGTCCTATCTCGTCCTCGGGGAGGGCGGTCCGGCTGGTCGTATGGAGTGTGCCTGGGGGACGGCGTATTAGGGAGCTCGTCATCAAATTGTGGCAGCAGCCGCCGGCGTGGGTAGCTCTTGGGTTGGTCCAATAGACCGGCGCTGTATTCTTCCTCGGCTGATAGGACCCTTGTCCATCTATCGTTGAGGGTGTCTTGTTCGGCCTTGAGTTGCCGTGCTTTTGCCTTTAGGCTTCGGGCAGTGGCTAAAAGCTGTTGCCTAAACTGTTCCTGATCCTCACTGTTTTCGGGGACGGTGAAGTCTTCGTCTTCCGGGCTATCCTCATTCTCTACAGGGGGGAGGTAGTTGTCATCCTCGGAGTCGTTCGGATCTTCGGGGTCGCGCTAGTCCTCCAGCCTTTCCTGGTCCTCTAATGGATACTCGGGGATATCGGGATCGCCGAGGTCTTCCAGGGTATCGTTTTCCCCGGTGCCAGCAATAGCTTCCCTTCCCTTTTTTTTGTCTTTGATCGCTTACGCGGTTTCCGGCGCCTTGACGGCGCCTCACCCGAGTCATCGCCATTGTTTGCTGGCGTGCGCTCGCCGTTACCGGCTGGGGTATCCACCATGTAGACGTCATAGGTGGAGGTGGCAGTCCATCGCCCGATGTTTACGGGGGTGGGGGTGCGATCCTCTTCATCCATGTCTTCTGCCTCCTCGGAGGCGTAGTCCAACATATCGGTTAAGTCTTCGATAGTGGCTACGAAGTGGGTGGTGGGTGGGATGAAAAATTCTTCTCGACCCGCCTTAAGACCGATCTGATAGTGGATCGGGGTTGGGTCATCAGTAGTTTTCATCGATAAGATCCGATCTAGAGCTTCGTTGAGAGTGGAGAGCTCGATCGGGTTGATCTGCTCAGCGCTTTCGGAGTTATCCTCCGATGCGTCCGCACAGGAAGTGTGTTTGGCAGGAGATGGTGTCTGGTTATTTGGCGCTATGTTCGGATCCAGATTAAAAGCCAGATCGTCGCCGGGGTTGGTCCCGTGAGCGGGATTGAAAACGACATCCAAGGTTAAGGCCTCGGAGTCCTCGGGCGCGTCGGATGAGACCGCGAGCCCGGTGAGTAGGAGATCGCCCCGAGAGTCTACGGAGAACTCTAAGTTCCCGAATCTGACTTCTTGATAAGGGGCGAGACTCCCGACCCGGCCAAGGCAGCCGGTCGGGTCAGCGTGCAGCAAGATGCTGCCGAAAGCGAAGATCTGTCCAGGGACGAAGGAGTCCATGTTACGGACCTCTTCGTTTATGACAACGCGGGCCATCGATTCTTTTGGTGATCACAGTGGAACTCTCAATGAAAGCACCAATGTCGGTGTCAAAACCGGCGGATCTCGGATAGGGGGTCCCGAGCTATGAGTCTAGGATCGATGGTAACAAGGGGATGAAGGAGACGATGTTTACCCAGGTTCGGGCCCTCCTATGGAGGTAAAACCCTACGTCCTGCTCGATTATATTAATGGTATGAAGGTTACAGAGTTGATCTACCTCGAGATCGACTAGCTAAAACCCTAGATGAGTTTCTCTGTGTCACATTCTAAAACCCTCCCGGTTTATATAGACACCGGGGGGTACCTAGGGTTTACACATGATAGGTCTCATGCCGAGGATGGAAATGTCGGCTCTTTCATCTTGACTTGGAGTGCACGACGCGCCTTCGGGGCCTCCTTCTGGAACGTGGGGTCTTTGATATATTCGGCCCTTCCTGTGATAGCCAGAGTGCGGCCCATCGAGCCGACCTATTGGGAGATAGGCCAGCGGCCCGAGGACCCCTTAGTCTAGGACTCCCTCACCCGTAGCGATGCTAAAGTCTATTGGAATTATGTTAGTAGTTGCTGCATTTTTCGATTATGAAATCTGGCAGATGGATGTCAAAACATCGTTTCCTTAACGGTATCCGTGAGGAAAGGTTGTATGTGATACAACCGGAAGGTTTTGTCAGTCGTAAGGATGCTAAAATGCATGCAAGCTCCAGCGATCCTTCTATGGACTGGAGCAAGCATCTCGGAGTTGGAATATACGCTTTGATGAGGCGATCAAAGTTTTTGAGTCTATACAAAGTTTATGAGAAACTTGTATTTACAATATAGTGAGTGGGAGCACTATAGAATTTCTGATAAGTATATGTGGATGACATATTGTTGATCGGAAATGATGTAGAATTTCTGGAAAGCATAAAGGGTTGTTTGAAAGGAGTTTTTCAAAGGAAAACCTGGAATGAAGCTACTTAAATATTGGGCATCAGGATCTATAGAGATAGATCAAGACGTCTGATAAAACTTTCAATGAGTACATACCTTGACAAGATTTTGTAAGAGTTCAAAATGGATCAGTCAAAGAAAGAGTTCTTGCTTGATTTGTAAGGTGTGGAGTTGAGTGAGACTCAAAGCTCGACCATGGCAGAAGAAAGAGAAAAGGACGAAGGTCGTCACCTATGCCTTATCCATAGGCTCTGTATAGTATGCCATGCTGTGTACCGCACCTGGTGTGTGCCTTGCCATGAGTCTGTCAAGGGGTACAAGAGTGGTCCAGGAGTGGATCACTGCACAGCGGTCAAAGTAATCCTTAGTAACTAGAAGACTAAGGAAATATTTCTCGATTATGGAGGTGATAAAGAGTCCGTCGTAAAGGGTTACGTCGATGCAAGCTTTAACACCAATCCGGATGACTCTGAGTAACAATCCAGATACGTATAGTGGAGCAGCCATTTGGAATAGCTCCAAGTGGAGCGTGGTAGCATCTACAGTACGGCATATAGATTTGCAAAGAACACACGTATCTGAATGTTGCAGACCGTTGACTAAAAACCTCTCTCACATGCAAAGCATGATCGAAACCCAGAACTCATTGGGTGTTAGATTCATAACAAATCACATGGTGATGTGATGTGGATATGTACCTAGGGTAGGGTCATAGGCCTGACCTACATACCCTACCCAAGGGCACTACCCTAGAAAACTTAAGGACTACAAGGAAGTCTCCGACTGAAATCACCAAGGCGTATGAGTCACTCGACAACATCCACTCGGAGTCTCCTCCCTCCACTCGACGGTTACCTTTCACTCGGAAGATCCATAATACAGTCGACCGCAGAAGACCAGAAGCCACTCCAGGGAGGCCAATGGGCAGGCGTTCGGCTGAACCATTAGTAGTATTTATTACATACGTTACCAGTAACGTACATCTTTATTACCATGAACGAACCCTTGGTTGCTGGGTATTGATGAGGGGCAGCGCACTCTATATAAGCCACCCCTCCCCTCTAGCACAAGGGTTCGCACCCCCTGTAACACTCATATTCCACACGACAAGAGCTCCCGAGCACTGAGACATAGGGCTGTTACCTCCACGAGAGGGGCCTGAACTCATACATCGGTGTGTACAACCTCGCCGTAGCTAGGACTCTGCCCTTTCTTTACGTACCCCTACCTTCTACTGTCAGGCTCGTTCCCACGACAGTTGGAGCCCACCGTGGGGCAAGCGCCTAAGCAACTTCCGGCGAGGTTGCGTTTTTTCTCCTTCGTCATGTCTTCCGGCGGTGGTTTGTTCCTGGGCCACGAGATCCGTCTCGGAGCGCTCACCTTCATCACCGACAACTCGGCATGGCTCCAGGAAGCGCCTCTAGATGTGGAGGCGCTCCCGATCCGCGGGGCGGCGCACTTCCGCGCAACCTCCTGCGGTGTTCTTCTGCTGCAGCCATCGACTCCGTACTCGTCGACCCTCCCCGCTGTTCGACGCCGCAAGCGATCCGACCGTTCGCGGCTCCAGCGCTGGGTGAAGCATGCGGCGGCTCGCCAAACTTCGTCTCCGCAGATTGCGGCTATCGAGCCTGCCGAGTCACTTCACGGCGTGTTCGACTCCGCGTCGGATCGGTCCGACGTTCCCTCCGAGTGTGAGAGCTGCAATCCTACGGCGGAGGTTCTTATGGCTGGTTCACATCAGAGTCCGCCGCCTGGCCCGCCTGGCTTCGGCCGCGGCAGACGCGAAGCTGGTGGACCGTCGAATGAGCAGCAGCGCCGGGATGAGGATGTTCTCCATACACCCATCGTCGGTGCGACTGCCGAGGCCCAGGCCTTGGAGGCCACTCGCCTTCGACTCGAAGAGATGCAGAGGGCATTCGACGAGCATACCCGACAGCGTCCACAACCTTCCAGTCGACGTCAAAGACAGTTGTTTCTGAGTGGATCTCGCAACAACGTTGAGGTATTCCGTACTCCAGTTTTGAATGTTGCAGCCACTGCTAAGATTGCCGATTCAATTCAGCCGTCACGTTCAGAGGCTGACAGAGGTTTGCAGCAGATTAGAGCGTTGCTTGAGGCAGCGCAACAGCAGAATGCGGCTGTTTCTCAGTCGCAGAACAGGTTACACAGTAGTTCGCCCAGAGCAGAAACAGTTCAGTCGGCGCACAGCCCGGGGTCACCTCTGCGTCGCAGGGGCGGGGGTTACTGTGAAGATCAGTTCCAGGATCATGGTCGAGATCAGTTTGCTCCTCGTTATCACCGTGATGACCGCCGTCGAGTGCTTACTCCTCCGCGGAGTGGTTCTTATGTGCCCCGGCACTATGATGATAGGCGCCCGTTCGGCGATGAGCGGAATCCTGGGTTCGACGCGAGGAATGTCCTCGCACAGAGGTGGATCGACAGGGGCAGGGCAAACAGGGATGATTATGGTAGGGACTATCCGAGTGGAAGCAGTGCCGTTGTCTCTGGTCCCGAGTGATTCAGCAGAGCCATTCGTTCTGCTGAGATTCCCCCCAACTTCAGGTTGTCGGCTGGGATAAGCAAGTTCTCCAGCGAGTCGAAGCTGGAAACTTGGTTAGATGATTACCGAGTGTCTGTGCAGATTGGTGGAGGAAATGATAACATAGCCATGAAGCATTTGTCCTTGATGTTGGATGGTTCGGCTCGAGCTTGGTTGAATCGTTTGGCCCCTTCTAGCATCTATTGCTGGGAGGATCTGGCCCGTGTGTTCATCAGAACTTTTGAGGGAACCTGCAAGCGTCCAGCTCGTTTGATTGATCTGCAGCACTGTGTTCAGAAGCCCAATGAAACCTTGAGAGACTACATTCAGCGTTGGTCCACCCTGCATCACACCGTGGAGAATGTTTCTGAGCACCAGGCCGTTTGTGCTTTCAAGGCCGGTGTTAGGTATAGAGAGCTTTACCTGAAGTTTGGTCGCACAGGGGATATTTCCCTGAGCAAGATGATGGAGATTGCCACTCGGTACGCCAATGGCGAGGAGGAGGACCGCCTCCGCAGTGACAAAGGGAAAGCAGTCGACAATGATGCCGGTGGAAATTCCAGTCGAAAACAGTAGCGCAAGGCTGATGTCCCTGCTCAGGCAGAGGCAGCCGCTCTGGCGGCACAAGGCAAAAATAAGGGGAAAGCCAAAGCGCAGTTTACCCCCAAGAAAGCAAAGAAACAGTCGGGAACAGACGTTTTGGATTTACCGTGTGCAATCCACACGAAGAAAGATGAGGAAGGCAATTTGATATTGCCTAAGCATACCACTCGACAGTGACGTTTACTCATCCAGCAGTTCAAGGAAGGTCAGTCGAGTGAGAAAACTCCTGAAAAGGAGGATGATGAAGACAAAGAAGAGTTTCCTGAGGTCAATGCCACTCTGTTGATTTTTGCTGACGTAGAAAGCAAGAGTCGACAGAAAGTTATCAACAGAGAAGTCAACATGGCTGTTCCTGCCACCCCCACATACCTCAAATGGTCTCAGACTGCTATCACGTTCGACCAGTCAGACCACCCTGCCCATATCGCTACCCCCGGTCGGCAAGCGTTGGTGGTGGACCCGGTTGTGGGAGGCACTCGACTCCGCAAAGTCTTGATGGATGGTGGGAGCGGTTTGAACATCTTGTATGCAGATACCCTAAAGGGGATGGGCATTCCGATATCCCGACTCAGCGAAAGCAACATGCAGTTCCACGGAGTTATTCCTGGGAAGAAGGCCAAGTCACTCGGCCAGATTGCATTGGATGTGGTGTTCGGCACCGATAAGAATTTTCGCAAAGAGAAATTGACGTTTGAAGTTGTGGACTTCCAGAGCGCATACCACGCCATCCTTGGTCGTCCGGCTTATGCCCGTTTCATGGCCCGACCATGCTACGTGTATCTCAAGCTGAAGATGCCCGGGCCCAACGGTGTGATCACAGTCACTGGCAATCGACAGAGGGCTGAGGAGTGCCTTCAGCAGGGCTCCAAAATTGCCGATCATCAGATGGCTGTGGTCGAGTTGGAGGAATACAAGAAGAGTGCTGATCCTGCCGACCTACTGCGTGCCAAGAAGCCCGCTTCTGAGTCAGCTTTTTAGTCGGTAGGTGAAGTGAAGCAAATCCACATTCACCCGACAGATCCAAATGCTGCCCCGACCAACATCTCAACGACACTCGACAGTAAATAGGAAGCCGAGCTCATCCAGTTCCTCCGTGAGAACTGGGACATCTTCGCATGGAAGCCTGCTGACATGCCGGGTGTACCCAGGGAACTGGCTGAGCACCGACTGAGAGTCGACCCGAAGGCCAAGCCTGTGAAAGAGCACTTGCGTCGGTCGGCAGCAGAGAAGCGGAAAGCAATCGGCGAGGAGGTGGCTTGTCTCTTGGCGGCTAAGTTCATACGTGAGATTTACCACTCCGAGTGGCTATCGAACGTCGTCATGGTCCCCAAGAAGGACAAGTCACTCCGCATGTGTATTGACTTCAAACATATCAATCGGGTCTGCCCGAAAGATCATTTTCCGCTCCCCCGCATTGATCAGATTGTTGACTCAACTGCGGGGTGCGAGCGTCTATCTTTTCTTGATGCATACTCTGGCTACCATCAGATCCATCTGTTTGGTCCAGATGAAATAAAAACAGCCTTCATCACCCCTTTCGGGTGTTTTTGTTATATCACCATGCCTTTTGGTTTGAAAAATGCTGGCGCTACTTTCATGCGCATGATTCAAAAATGCTTGCTTGATCAGATCCCTCGGAATGTTGAAGCGTACATGGATGATATTGTCGTCAAGTCTCGCAAATGTTCTGACCTGCTGACTGACTTGACTGAAACATTCTCCAATCTGAGGAGATACGATATCAAGCTAAACCCGTCTAAGTGCACTTTCGGTGTTCCTGGTGGAAAATTGCTCGGTTTTCTTGTTTCCGAACGAGGAATCGACGTTAATCCTAAGAAGATCAGTGCAATTACCCGAATGAAAAGCCCTGAGCGTGTGCACGATGTCCAGAAGCTCACAGGTTGCCTGGCGGCGTTGAGTCGATTCATTTCTCGTCTCGGTGAGAAGGCATTGCCTTTATACCGACTGATGAAGAAGTCTGATACATTCGAGTGGACTCCCGAAGCTGAAGCAACGTTTGTTGAGCTCAACGCCCTGCTTTCCACCCAGCCGGTGCTTGCTGCTCCGCACAGCAAAGAGCCCTTGCTCCTGTACATCGCGGCCACTAATCAGGTCGTCAGTACAGTTCTCACTGTCGAGCGGGAAGAGGAAGGCAAGGCTTACAAAGTCCAACGTCCAGTTTACTATATTTCTGAAGTGTTGACTCCTTCAAAGCAAAGGTACCCACATTACCAGAAGCTCGTCTATGGTATATATCTGTCAGCAAAGAAGGTGGCACACTACTTTCAAGATCACTCAATTTCAGTCGTCAGCGATGCTCCATTGTCTGAGATCCTCAACAATTGAGATGCGACTGGTCGAGTGGCCAAATTGGCTATTGAGCTCCTTTACTTTGATATCAAGTTTGAAGCAAAAAAGGCAATCAAGTCTCAAGCACTTGCTGATTTCCTGGCCGAGTGGATAGAACAGCAGCAGCCAATCCAAATCCACTCGGCGCACTGGACCATGTTCTTTGATGGCTCGAAGATGCTGAATGGGTCTGGTGCTGGCGTAGTATTGGTATCCCCAAAAGGCGACAAACTCAGTTATGTCCTGCAGATTCACTTTGATTCCTCCAATAATGAAGCTGAATATGAAGCACTCTTATATGGGTTGCGTATGGCCATCTCACTAGGCGTCCAGCGCCTGATGGTATACGGTGATTCTGATTTGGTGGTCAATCAGGTGATGAAAGAGTGGGATGTCAGGAACCCTGCTATGACTGGATACTGCAATGCAGTAAGAAAGCTTTAGAAGAAGTTCGAAGGTTTGGAACTCCATCATGTTCCCCGAGTGAAGAATCAGGCAGCTGATGAGCTAGCAAAGATTGGATCCACTCGGAAGCCTGTCCCCAGCAATGTGTTTCTGGAACACCTACATTGTCCTTCGGTGCAGGAAGATCCCTTCACCGAAGAGCCCCCGCAAGCAAAGAGCGCCTCTGATCCGACTGAATTTGATGTCCCAGCGGTCATAGATCTGGTCATGGAGATTCTGGTGATCACTCCCGATTGGACAGTACCTTATATCGCATACATTCTGAGGCAAGAACTTCCAGAAGACGAGGTTGAAGCTCGACAGATAGTTCGCAGGTCCAAGGCCTTTACCGTGATAGAGGGACATCTTTACAGAGAAAGCGTAACTGGCGTAGCTCAGCGGTGCATCTCTCCTGAGGAAGGTCGATTGATTCTGGAGGAAATCCACTCGGGGACTTGTGGTCATCATGCGTCCTCTCGGACAATTGTTGCCAAAGCATACCGAGCTGGTTTCTTCTGGCTGCGTGCTAATGAAATGGCTAAGGATATTGTCGATCACTGCGAAGGATGCCAGTTTTATGCAAACTTGTCACATAAACCCGCGTCTGCCTTGAAGACTATTCCACTCATTTGGCCGTTCGCTGTATGGTGTTTGGATATGGTTGGTCCTCTCCGAACAGGCCAGAGTGGATTTACACATTTGCTGGTAGCAGTCGACAAGTTCACTAAGAGGATTGAGGCTAAGCCCATAAAAAAGCTGAACTCGCGCACTGCTATCAAATTCATGAAAGAGATAATGTTCCGGTATGGAGTTCCCCACAGTATCATCACAGATAACGGTTCAAACTTCGACTCGGAAGAGTTCAGACACTTTTGCTCCTCCCAAGGCACTCGGGTGGATTACGCATCCGTTGCGCACCCCCAGACTAACGGTCAAGCTGAGCGGGCGAATGGCCTTATCCTTCAAGGGTTGAAGCCTCGACGCATGCGAGATCTTGAGCATGGAGCTGGAGCTTGGGTGACTGAATTGCCGTCTGTTCTGTGGGGCTTGAGGACGACTCCTAACCGGTCAACTGAGCATACTCCTTTCTTCATGGTATACGGAGCCAAAGCCGTTTTGCCGAGTGATATCCTTCACAATTCTCCCCGTGTAGACCTTTACACCGAGGCTGAGGCTGAACAAGCACGACAAGACGGTGTGGATCCCCTGGAGGAAGAACGCGAAATGGCTCTGATTCGGTCGACTGCATACCAGCAAGATCTGCGTCGCTTCCATGCAAGGCATGTCAGGAGTCGAGCATTCCATGAAGGTGATCTCGTGCTTCGAGGGGATCAGTAGCGACCTCATAAGCTTGCCCCCGCATGGGAAGGTCCTTTCGTCGTCACCAAAGTACTGAACAACGGAGCTTACCACCTCTTCAACCTCAAGAAGAATATCGACGAGCCGCGCGCCTGGAACGCGGATCTACTTCGACGTTTTTATACTTGACGACTGAGTTGTTTTGATGTAATAAGAGTACTCTAGACAGTGTCGTTTGTCAAAGTTATGACTCCCGCAGTCTATTGTCGATTCCGATCTTACAATTTTGCATTCAAAAACTTCTCTGAGTGGCGAGCAATCCTCTCACTCGGGGGCTTAGCTGCGAACCAGTTTTCGCCTAAGTTAAAAACCCTTCCGAGTGGATAGCATTCCATTCACTCGGAAACTTAGCTGCGAACCAGACTTCGTCTAAGTTCAAAACTTCTCCGAGTGGCGAGCAATCCTCTCACTCGGAGGCTTAGCTGCGAACCAGTTTTCGCCTAAGTTAAAAACCCGTCCGAGTGGATAGCATTCCATTCACTCGGAAACTTAGCTGCGAACCAGACTTCGTCTAAGTTCAAAACTTCTCCGAGTGGCGAGCAATCCTCTCACTCGGGGGTTTAGCTGCGAACTAGTTTTTGCCTAAGTTAAAAACTGTAGGAGATATGCCCTAGAGGCAATAATAAATGTTATTGATTATCTCCCTGTTCATAATTATGTTTATGTTCCATGCTATAACTGCTATGGTTCTCGAGTCTACAATAACCACGAGGCTCGAAGGAAGACTCATATGCACGTGTGGAATAATAAACGGTAAAATGTATTCCTAGTCTGGCCTCTAAGACTGGCTCAAGTATTGCATGATGATCCTGTTTTCCTGATCATGGGCATGGCTATGCCAGCAATTTTGAGGGCACAATGTTGGTAGAACACTTGTGTTGAATCGACCCGAATTGATGTTATGCTATGAGATTCATTCGTCATAAGTTAATGGTTAATAACACATAGATGGTTAACGTTTGCATAATTCCTTAGACCATGAGAGTATCGAGTTTCTTCATGCTTGCTTAATGAACTTTGGGGTTTGTTAAACGTCATCCGTAAATGGGTGGCTATTACGGCGGCTTACGGGTTCATGGAAAAGTGTGTCAAGTAACTTGATAGCTCAAGATTGGGATTTGCTCCTCCGAAGATGGAGAGATATCTCTGGGCCCTCTCGGTGTTACGGTATCCATCATCGTCTGGCCAGACACAAGTGTGATTTGATCACAGGGATACCGGAACACAGAAACGAGAAAAGAGAACAAAAACCGGCAACGAGGTAACTGGCATTGTGGACAAGTGTTGATCCACGAGGATGCCGATGTTTCTCACCTCGGGTATTTGTAACATATCGCGAAGCAACAGGAATAGCATACGGCAACTGGAGGTTCACTCGAATATTCATTCGTGTGGGTATTGGGGTCAATATGGGTGTCCACGGCTCCGATGTTGATCATTGATCGGAAGGGGTTCCGGATCATGTCTATACTTCACCGAACCTATAGGGTCACACGCTTAAGGGTCATCTATCTGCTGAATACTAGACGGGGAGTCTGAGAGAAAATCACCGAAAAAGTTTCGGACGAAACGGAAACGTTCCGGAGAGAACACCGGAATAGTTCCAGTGAAACTGAAAAGTTGTTTCAGGGTATTCCATTAAGTCAAATTGGTTCTGGCACACGCCTGGAAATTCTTGGAGGATGCCAGAAGTGTTCTGGAAACTTCTGGGAATTTTTCGGGACAAAAACCGGAAATGTTCCGGAGCAGCCGAAACCATTTTGGTTGCTTTTCGTTGAAGAAACATTATTCCGAAATTGTTTCGGAATGCGTTCAAAATTGTTTTGGTGGGTGCTAGAATTATTCTAGGCACACAGAAATAATTTGGGTTTTAACGGACGCAGAAAAATGTCTTCGTGAATAGTGAAAAGCACTTTTTGGGCTGATTTGCAAATGGGGTTTTTCTTCTAGAAGAAAACCACTTTTGGTGTGTGAAAGGGAGGTGGAGCTCCCCAAGGGGGCTGCAAATTTTGTCCATGGCATGGGGGGCCCTCCTTGAGGTGTCCTTCCACCTCATGGTGGATATCTTCTACACACCCTTATGTGGCATGTGGTGGAAAGATCCTAGGAAGGTCCTTTTGGTCTTTCCTCTACCCCTTGCTCCTCCTATAAATAGAGGTGGAGAGAGCTCTCCAAAATCAGCTCATGCTTGCTCTCATACACATGCCATAGACTCGTCTGGCTTCTCTCTCCCTCCCAGCGAAATAGTTTCGTAGAGCCGAAAGGTTGTCTGGGTTCCGGTGGGAACTAGTTTTGGACGGCGAAGCCCTGCCGGATAGATGACACCGTATGTGTGCAACTCTGTAGAGAGATCGTAGGTTCGGTCTTAGTTCGAGAGTGCCTCCCGAAGGGCTGTCCAAGTGACCGTCTTAGTTTTGAGGGTCCTCCCGAAGGGCTGTCCGAGTGACCGTCCGGTTTTCGAAGGTCCACCCGAAGGGCTGTCCGCGACACCGTCCGAGGGACTGTCCGACCGCCTCCCGGAGGGCTGTCCGAGGGGCAGATGAGGGAGTACATCCTCGCGGTTGGGAGGTTGTAAATCCTAGCTGCGGGGATCTGCACCGCCGATCGTCATCGACTCTACTTCCGCTGCGCTACGAGTCGGTAACGAAAAAGATCAAACCTTGTATGCAGTCTCCATAGTGATCCTGGGCTGGTACGTAGGTCGGAAAATTTTGTTTTCTGCTGCGTTCCCCTACAGTGGCATCAAGAGCCAGGCTATGCGTAGATGCAGGTTGCGATCTAGAATACATAGAGATGTATGGGTGTTGCACAATATAATTAGGTAGTAGATGAGATCTATTGCTGAAAATTATTTGTGCGGGTAGCAGATGAAATCTGTTACCCGATGTTCTTGTTGCTTCCCCTGAATTTGCGTAGTCCTGATCTTGACGGCATGGTGGAATCTCACAAAGTTCTGGCAATCCGCGATCCTTTCATGCTGCTCCTGAGTATGCTGATTGACAGATCAACGAAGTGCTAACAGTTCTTTGGGTTCCACCATAGTTAAAGAAAGATGGATGTTTCGCAGACGAAAGGGCAATGCAGATATGATCTGCACGGGGGTCACGCGTATGACGAAGTTTAGTATGGGGCTCGAGATTTTATTATCTCGTGTTTCATACACCCTGGAAAGTTAATCTAGCAACTTGAATTATCATACTTAATGATGGACGTTGGTAGCTTCGGTTTGTTTCGAAACCTTAGAAGCCACGTAAAATAAAATTTTGCATGAACCGATTAGAGGCGTCTAACTTGGTTTTGCAGGATGGTTTGCATGTGCATATGATGTGGTATAGCAGTGTTCATAATAATTTGATTATGTATGAGATGACTATATGATGTAAATTGATTAACATGACCTGCGTGTCATGATTCGGCATGATGGCTGGAGCCATATGATTGCACTTTAATGACCTGCGTGTCAACCTTATGTAATGCACTTATTTTATTAGCTATAGAGATAGCAATATTATCTGGTGCATCGACAAGGTGGTGGCAATCTTCGCGAAGGTGAACACCGACGCGAATGCCGAAGACGAAGAAATGAAAGACTTCTCCGTCAGAAAGGGCTATAGCATATCATGCTATTATGAATTGCCTGAGATGTTTATCCCTTATGATGCACCCTTTTTGATTGCGCGGTAGTCGCTTTTTATTAGGGTGATCTCTCACTTAAAATATCAAGTAGTTAGTGTTCTCCCAAGTGTAGCACCGTCACGGCACCTATCTCTTCGGGGCATCACATGATCTCCATGGGTGCGAACGATTAGAGAAGTGTGAGGCGGGTGGGTTTTGACCTCGCAGCGAGATCACTTGGTTGTCTTGACGTTCAGGCAGGACAGTCCTGAGCTCGGAACACACGCATCGAAAGATGAACAAGAATCACATAGAGATGTGATCGGCAAGTTTGCCTACCGATTGAAGTTCGCGCCATTTAAGTTCATCTCGAACCGTGGCGTTGAATTGAAATGTGGATCTTGTATCACTCACAATCAATTATGAGAGATATTGATTTGAGTGGGAGCACACTGTAGAATTAACTTGTTTAATTCTCAGTGCAATTAATTTTGAACACTGTCTAAATGTGGTTTGCATAATAGTTGTAGAATAATGGCTCGCGTTTCCACCTTCCCTATTAAAATTGAATAAGCTGTTAAATATCTGGTTAAAACTTTACGGTTGGTAACGTAATGTGAGGATTGTCCTCAAGAGTGCCGAGAAGGACTTTGTCCTATCGCATTTCGGTATTCTCCTGCTAATGCTATGGATCATGTGACTCTCGTCCTTCGATCCAAAAGCTAGAATTCCTTGTCAGTCAAGTGCAATATGTTTGCTTCCATGAGACCCGAACTTCGAAAGTTTGGATAGTTATGTGATATTCATGGAATCTGAAAATCATTTTCAGAGACAGACAAAGGCTAAAAGATTGAGATATCCAAAGCAATGTTTGTTTGCAAACTATTAGTAAAAGAGTTTACTATGCATTTGACTGATAAGAGAGGGATCCAGGAGAACGCCTGTCATATGGGATATGAAGGTGAATAAAACAACAACTTAAAGAGAAAGGAAGTGTCCGAAGGGTGTTAGTAAGACTTTCACGCCTAGGAAGTCCGGGGCTAACGCCACTCTTAAGTTGGATGCTTCTTCTGAGAGTAGGAGAAATACTAAAAGTTAAACTGTTAGAAGTATAAAGGCAAATAGAGAGAAGACTGGAATATCCAGCTCATGTATGAAAGTCATACAAGTTATTGATGTATAGAAGGCTGGTCAAAGAAATAGTTCTTGGGAATTATGATTAAACATGTTAATCACTAATTCTTGGGTATTGTGAGTTAATCACAAAGATACCCGCTCGATTGCATTCTGTTGCAACTCGATGTAAGAACTACTATGGCCTGAAAGACTAGCCAGGAATGAGGTTAGATACACGCAGGGAACATAGTAAATGTTACTATGCCATCCATAGGTGTATTCCCTATGTATTTACTTTCATAATTCATTTTAGAGTTTCACACTCTAGCCCTTTGCATAAGGTATCTTGCAAAAAGGTTGTTCATAAGAGAACTTTTGATGTTCGGTGTTATGAATAACATAAGGGCCATACTTTCATTATGAATGAGACGTATGTTATGAATATTGATAATAATACATAACCTCTGTGTTTACTTTCATAATTCATTTTAGAGTTTCATACACTCTAGCCCATTGCACAATGTTTGTTGCAAAAGAGTTGTTCATAAAAACAACAATTGTTGTTCAGTATTATGAATAACATGAAGGGACATGCTTCCATCCTAGATGGGATGTATGTTATGAATATTGATGGAAATATGATACATCCATAACACTGACGCTAAATGTCGCAAGACTAAAAGAATACCACACAAGTGTGGCACTGCATTTGGTCACATTGGAGAAACCCGCATGGAAAATTCCATTATGATGGATTTTTGAAGTCGTTTGATTTTGAATCATCTGACACTTGCAACTTTCCTCTGAAAAGTGAAGTGACTGAAATACCGTTCACAGGCCATAAGGAACGAGCAAAGAACATATTGGTGATCATACATTATGATGTGTGTAGTCCAATAAATGTTGTTGCAAGTAGTGGATTTGTCTATCTTCAGAAATGACTCAAGTAGATATATGGATATTTACTTGTTGAGACGTAAGTCTGGATCTTTTGAATTCATTCATAAGGTTTTCAAAAATGAAGTAGAAGTTATTGTAACAAGAAAATAATGTTTCTACAATTCGATTGTAGAAAGGAATATTTGAGTTACAAGTTTAGCGAATGTCTAATGAGTTATGAAAGGGGTTTCATAACTTGCACCTCCCGGAACACCACTGCAAGTGAAAAGTCCGTGAAGATGTAATCGAACCATTTATGACATGGTAAGATCAAAGATGACATAAATAAATTTGCCATTATCCCTTTTATAGAGTGATGCTTTAGAGACTGCGGCTTTTACACTGAAAAGAGCTCCATCAGGTCTGTTGAAATGACGCCATGGTGTGGTACGCCCAACCATGTCATATCTTTTCTTAACATTTGGAATATGGGGCTTGTGTAAAAGGTTACAAACCTATTCCAAATCAAACAAGTGCTACTTTGTAAGGTTATCCCAAGTCATTGGGTATTCCCCCACCACTATACCGAGGCAAAGGGTTTTGCCGCAAAACGGTATGCTTTTAAAGAGAATAGTTCTTTCAAAAGGTGAGTGGGAGGACAGTGCAACTCGACGAGATAACCAGTATCTTCGTCATCAGCTCAAAGGAAAGAAACCTTGGAAGTGATTCCGGAGTTTCCTACTGCGACTGATACGGAAGTCTCTACAATAAAATGTATGGACTTCGGTCGAACTTGCAGCTGAACCACGTAGGCAAAGCTCGTGCAAACCTATCAGGTGCGCAAACGAGATATTGTTGTTAGACAACAATATACCTACAATACACAAGGAAGCGTTGATGGGCCCTGACTCCGGAATTGGCTAAATGCCAATACAATCCGAGATAGTTTCCATATAAGTGATTCGAGATTAAAATCTTGATACACCTTTCGGAAGACTTAGAGTCTAACGAATATTTATGGAACTAAAAAATGATACGGATAAAATGTTTTATCCATAAAGCTCGACTTGTTGCAATAACAAGTTCAAGGAGTTGACTACGATGAGATTGTCTCACCGTAGCGATGCTTGAAGTCGGTTCGGGTTGAACTAGCAATTAATACATATTTCAATCATGAGATATGAAACATGGATGACAAAAGGATTTCCATCTGATGGAAATGAAACCTAGGACTTGTATGTGATACAGTCCAAAGTAATTTGTCGATCCAGAGGATGCTAGTAAGTATGCAAACTTCAGAGTTCCAGCGATGGACAGAAGAGAGCAAAGTGGAGTTGGAATCTTCGTTTTTGATGGAATAGTCAAAAGGGTTTTGACTTCATCAAATGGGTATCGAAGATGCTTGTGATTCAAGAAAGTAAGTGGGAGCATAATAATATTTCTAAAAACCTTGTGTACTTGACACATTGTTAATTGGAAATAAATTTCTTGACACGAATTAGGACTTCATTTGAAAATAGTTTTTCGATGAAGTGCTTAGGCTAAATAGCCTCAATATTAGGCATGATGATCTATGGAGATAGATTTACCTAATGGGGCTAAGCTATGAATACATATTGACAAGATGCTAAAACTTTTTAGCATTGAAAAACGTCAAGGAGTGATTCTTGCCGAAGTCACATGGAAAGAGTTTTTGCAAGATTCGGTGTCCCAAAACACTGATGAGCAAAATACATGATATGTAAAAACAACCAGATATGTCCAATACTCCAAAGTTGTTGCGAGTATAGATACCAAAGTGATCAAAGTACTGATCATAGGACAACAGTGAAAGATGTCATTGAGTACTAGAGTAGTAGTGATGACATGTTTTCTCGCAAGCAGAGATTATGAAGTGCTCGTTGTAAGTAATTACATCGATACAGTCTTCATCAATGCTCCATGCGATTTTCGATTTAAGTTAAGGGTTTTTGTGTAATACACAATATGGTGGCACGGTAGTTGGAAATTGTTCCAAACAAGATACTGTGGCGAATTCTATAACAAAGGCTAAGTATGTTGACGCTTAAGAAGCGACAAAGAAGTTGTTGAATCATATAGTTCATTCATGAACTTAGTATGGTTCCAAGATGGCTTTGGTCTATGGGACACTATTGCAGATAGTTGCTCCATAGCTCAGTCTGAGGAATCAGGTTTCGACCAATGATTCACACATATATACAAAGCCAAATCCACACAAAATATGAATTTTGTGAAAGCATGAAAACGCAAGGATATGCAAAGTTACACACGGAGCTGAAGTTGTCAGATCCGTTGGACATCAGGCTATACCACATGCGAAGCATATTTTACACCAGTATGCCATAGGTGTAAAGTGCATTAGCATTGACTAGATTATTGACTCTAGTGCAAGTGGGAGATTGTAGGAGATATGCCCTAGTGGCAATAATAAATGTTATTGATTATCTCCCTGTTCATAATTATGTTTATGTTCCATGCTATAACTGCTATGGTTCTCGAGTCTACAATAACCACGAGGCTCGAAGGAAGACTCATATGCACGTGTGGAATAATAAACGGTAAAATGTATTCCTAGTCTGGCCTCTAAGACTAGCTCAAGTATTGCATGATGATCCTGTTTTCCTGATCATGGGCATGGCTATGCCGGCAATTTTGAGGGCACAATGTTGGTAGAACACTTGTGTTGAATCGACCCGAATTGATGATATGCTATGAGATTCATTCGTCATAAGTTAATGGTTAATAACACAGAGATGGTTAACGTTTGCATAATTCCTTAGACCATGAGAGTATCGAGTTTCTTCATGCTTGCTTCATGAACTTTGGGGTTTGTTAAACGTCATCCGTAAATGGGTGGCTATTACGGCGGCTTACGGGTTCATGGAAAAGTGTGTCAAGTAACTTGATAGCTCAAGATTGGGATTTGCTCCTCCGACGATGGAGAGATATCTCTGGGCCCTCTCGGTGTTACGGTATCCATCATCGTCTGGCCAGACACAAGTGTGATTTGATCACAGGGATACCGGAACACAGAAACGAGAAAAGAGAACAAAAACCGGCAACGAGGTAACTGGCATTGTGGACAAGTGTTGATCCACAAGGATGCCGATGTTTCTCACCTCGGGTATTTTTAACATATCGCGAAGCAACAGGAATAGCACACGGCAACTAGAGGTTCACTCGAATATTCATTCGTGTGGGTATAGGGGTCAATATGGGTGTCCACGGCTCCGATGTTGATCATTGATCGGAAGGGGTTCCGGGTCATGTCTATACTTCACCGAACCTATAGGGTCACACGCTTAAGGGTCATCTATCTGCTGAATACTAGACGGGGAGTCTGAGAGAAAATCACCGAAAAAGTTTCGGACGAAACGGAAACGTTCCGGAGAGAACACCGGAATAGTTCCGGTGAAACTGAAAAGTTGTTTCAGGGTATTCCATTAAGTCAAATTGGTTCTGGCACACGCATGGAAATTCTTGGAGGATGCCAGAAGTGTTCTGGAAACTTCTGGGAATTTTCCGGGACAAAAACCGGAAATGTTCCGGAGCAGCCGGAACCGTTTTGGTTGCTTTTCGCTGAAGAAACATTGTTCCGAAATTGTTTCGGAATGCGTTCAAAATTGTTTTGGTGGGTGCTAGAATTATTCTAGGCACACAGAAATAATTTGGGTTTTAACGGACGCAGAAAAATGTCTTCGTGAATAGTGAAAAGCACTTTTTGGGCTGATTTGCAAATGGGGTTTTTCTTCTAGAAGAAAACCACTTTTGGTGTGTGGAAGGGAGGTGGAGCTCCCCAAGGGGGCTGCAAATTTCGGTCATGGCATGGGGGGGCCCTCCTTGAGGTGTCCTTCCACCTCATGGTGGATATCTTCTACACACCCTTATGTGGCATGTGGTGGAAAGATCCTAGGAAGGTCCTTTTGGTCTTTCCTCTACCCCTTGCTCCTCCTATAAATAGAGGTGGAGAGAGCTCTCCAAAATCAGCTCATGCTTGCTCTCATACACATGCCATAGACTTGTCTGGCTTCTCTCTCCCTCCCAGCGAAATAGTTTCGTAGAGCCGAAAGTTTGTCTGGGTTCCGGTGGGAACTAGTTCTGGACGGCGAAGCCCTGCCGGATAGATGACACCGTATGTGTGCAACTCTGTAGAGAGATCGTAGTTTCGGTCTTAGTTTGAGAGTGCCTCCCGAAGGGCTGTCCAAGTGACCGTCTTAGTTTTGAGGGTCCTCCCGAAGGGCTGTCCGAGTGACCGTCCGGTTTTTGAAGGTCCTCCCGAAGGGCTGTCCGCGACACCGTCCGAGGGACTGTCCGACCGCCTCCCGGAGGGCTGTCCGAGGGGCAGATGAGGGAGTACATCCTCGCGGTTGGGAGGTTATAAATCCTAGCTGCGGGGATCTGCACCGCCGATCGTCATCGACTCTACTTCTGCTGCGCTACGAGTCGGTAACGAAAAAGATCAAACCTTGTATGCAGTCTCCATAGTGATCCTGGGCTGGTACGTAGGTCAGAAATTTTTTGTTTTCTGCTGCGTTCCCCTACAAAAACCCTTCTGAGTGGATAGTATTCCATTCACTCGGAAACTTAGCTGCGAACCAGACTTCGTCTAAGTTCAAAACTTCTCCGAGTGGCGAGCAATCCTGTCACTCGGGGGCTTAGCTGCGAACCAGTTTTCGCCTAAGTTAAAAACCCTTCCGAGTGGATAGCATTTCATTCACTCGGAAACTTAGCTGCGAACCAGACTTCGTCTAAGTTCAAAACTTCTCCGAGTGGCGAGCAATCCTCTCACTCGGGGGCTTAGCTGCGAACCAGTTTTCGCCTAAGTTAAAAACCCTTCCGAGTGGATAGCATTCCATTCACTCGGAAACTTAGCTGCGAACCAAACTTCGTCTAAGTTTAAAACTTCTCCGAGTGGCGAGCGATCCTCCCACTCGGGGGCTTAGTTGCGGCCCAGTTTTCGCCTAAGTTAAAAACCCTTCCGAGTGGATCGCATTCCATTTACTCGGAAACTTAGCTGCGAACCAGTCTTCGTCTAAGTTCAAAAACTTCTCCGAGTGGCGAGCTATCCTCTCACTTGGGGACTTAGCTGCGAACCAGCTTTCGCCTAAGTTTAAAAACCCTGCCGAGTGGATAGTATCCTATTCACACAGAAATTTAGCTGCGAATCAGTTTTCGCCTAAGTTAAAAATTCTTCCAAATGCTGAACATCCGTTCCATTCGAGAACAAAACAAATTCAGCCAAACAAAGGATTGACAGGAAAATGCAGATAAATCCAAAGTTTCTAGCAAACGAAAGTACTCAGGCTTAAGGCCTGAACGAAGTTTTAAAACGGTTACACCTTCACTCGGCATACCGAGGCAAATAACGTTTTAACTGTGATTAAAGTTTCTTCAAGCTCCGGTGGGACTCGCAGGCTCGACAAAAGTGTCCAGATCAATCCCATCAGCGATCCGAGTGGCTGCGTCGATGAAGGTCTCCATGAAGTCCTCGAATTGAAGTTTCTTCGTATTGACCACCTGAAGTGCCTTCAACTTGTCTTCCTTTGCCTCCCTGCAATGGACTCGGACGAGTGACAGCGCCACGTCGGCTCCACTGCGGGCAGCAGATTTTTTCCATGCTTGCACTCGACTGGGAATTTCATTGAGGCGAGTCATCATCGACTCAAGGTCAGTCTGGAGGGTGTCTTCTGGCCACAACTCTTTGTCAATCCTCTCCAGCGTAGCCTTCAGTCGAGTGATATACCCCTGAACACTTTTGAGACGAGCGTCGAGCCTGAACATGTTCATGGCCACAACGTCCCCGACGGGTGACTTGGTGGGGTCCAGATTGGGCTCGATATCTTCGGTCTCCTTGTCAAAGTATTGGCAGAATTCTATATGAAGGGGAAAGGAAAAGTGGTTCACACAGCTGTTCTGGAGAAATTAAAGAAATTCACTCGACGGAAGGAAGTTACCTTGAAGCATGCCGAACATCTTCTTCGCGAAGTCTCCCAAGTAGTTCTCCAGATGGCTCCTTCTCTTGGTCTGCAGCTCAAGCTTTTTGATCCAATCGGCCCGTTCCTGCTTGAGCTTGGTGTTCTCTTCTTCCAATTTGCTGGCTGTGGCAAGCTTCTTCTCAGCAGCCTCGGTTTTCTCCTTCGCCACGTTCTGAGCATCGGCAAGCGCTTTGTCTTTGTCTTCAAGCTCCTTCTTCATGGTATCTAAAGAAATAGCATTGTTGAGTCGGGCTCGGAGTCGACGGTTCTCATCACGCACGTCTGTTCGAGTGAGGACACTCGGTTCAAAGAATAGAAGATGAAAGTGATAGCGCAATTGGTCAACAAGGATTACCTCCCAGGGTCTTCAGCTCGGTCTGTGCACGGTCTAGGCTGTTCTTGGTCACCTCCAGATCCAGCTGAAGTTGGGTTTTCTCCTTCTCCAGCTCGACGTACTTAGTCCCAATCTCACAAGCTTTCTGAAATCAGCAAAGAAGTAGTTCAGTCGACACTAATATTTTTTCACTTCCGAGTGGAAAAGAGTAAGTTCAGTCGACTGAATGGCAGCCCGCCGCCCCACCCCACACCCCTGCAAAGCGTCATATCATGGTTGATGGAAATGATGTCCATGAAACCTGCAAGGCAGGTGACAAGCGTACTCCAGGTATGAAAAAGGACTCCGAGTTCAAGTTCTTAAGACTACTGCCCATCGTAAACGATCGACAGTAGTCTCGGGGACTACACCCAGTGGGTGCACTCAGCGTGCCCCCACTGGATTCGAAACCACTCGGCCAGGTCCGACCTGTCTGAGTATAAAAAAAAGAGCATGCAAACATTGTCTCTATCAGACCCCCGCCGATATAAACACTCGACGGCGGTCTCGGGGACTACACCCAGTGGGTGCACTCAGCGTGCCCCCACTGGACCTACTATCACTCGACCAGGTCCGTCCTGTAGAGTGACAAGCATGGCAAAACAACTATCAAAACAAATTTAAGACCCCTGCCGATGTCTTCGTCATTCGACAGCGGTCTTGGGGACTACACCCAGTGGGTGCACTCAGAGTCCCCCACTGGACCAGAAACCACTCGATTAAGACCTGATCTACTCGAGGAGAAAGCAAGCAAGCATGCAGTAAAAGAATACACCCAGTGGGTGGGTGTAGAATCAAGATGGACAAGAATTCAATCAGAAATGAACTTACAATCGCACTTACTCGGACATTGGCTTGGAGGGCTGTGCTGGCATCATAAGCCAACTTGCTGGCCTCATACGCCTCCTTCGTTCGCAGCATCATTTGCCCAGCCTGGATCATGGCCTCCTTGGCAGCTCCAGTCTGGTCCACTGGGACGTGGTACAAAGGATATGCGGGCGTCGAGTGAGTCGGTGCTGCAGCTGGGATCCCAAGAGTTGCCTGAGGTTGTCCGAGTGGTGCTGAGACCACAAGAGTTGAAGTTGCTGGCGGAGCACTCGATAGTGGAACCACAAGATCAGCTCCGGCTCGGGAGGTGTCGCCAAGTTCTTGAGATGATGCAGCAGTCGACCTACGAGGTGCTTGTCCCGACAATGTCCTCCGAGGGTGAACGCGTGGAGTGTCCAAGGGCACAACGTCATCTCTTGCTCCCTGCTGCAGCTCTTAATCGTCTTCCACTTGGATGACGTCGTCAGCTACCAATCGACAACCTCAATCAAGTCGATCGACATTTCTTCTTCAAAAAACAAAGTAGAGTGAAGATTCGTTATACCTCGTTGGGAGGTGGCTGCGTCAGCAGTGTCCACTTCCATGTGATCCTCTTCATCTCGCAGAGGCGACGTCACGGAGGTAGCAGCTCTGGCAAACAAATTCCACTCGGTCAGCAAAGACATGAAGTTCTACAACAGCAGAGGAAAGAAAGTGAACACTCACGTTGAGGCGGCGGGCACAGTGATCTTCATGCGAGGCAGAGCCTTCCGGGGTTTCGGTGCGTCAGATCTGGGCTGTTTCGCAGCCTTTTCAGTCGGCTCGGACATTGCAGCCCGGTCGCGCTTTGGATTCCTTGTGCTCGACGCCAAAGTTTTGCTTGGGACAGCTTGTGGGTCTTCACGCTGCTTGGTACGACGCTTGATGCGCGGAAGAGCCTGGACCTCTACCTCGCCTTCCTCCAGGTCATCACCGCTGTCTTCACTGTCATCAGCGTAATCGACATCTGCGCTGCCGCCTGCGCTTTCTTCTCCGTCATCAGGCTATGCTCCATTCGGCACTGGCGAATACATGTTCGTAAACTCCTGCAAGATACACACTGTAAAGTCAGTCGACAGAAGACTCAATCACTCGACGAATCATGAAAGCATTCGACAAAGATATAATTTACCAGGTTCGTCGGCGGGTTCAAAGCAGAGAAGGGCAAGATTCGCTTGGCTCCTAGAGGATTGTCGCACGCTCCAGTGATGCTTCTAAGCCACTGTGCAACAGTCTCTTCAGAGACTTCCTCTGGATGTGTCCGAGTGGTGTCTTCAGGTCCTGAATAATACCACATAGTGTGGTCCCTCGCTTGAAGGGGCTGGATTCGCCGACTGAGAAATGCCTCTAGAAGGTCCATTCCAGTCACTCCACCACGGATCAGATCTATTATAGCATTCACTAAGATTCCTACCTGGACTTTCTCTCCATCTGTCACGGACAAGGTTCTGGGAGTAGTGGGTCCAGTCGACATAGTGGGGGAGGCAACATCTTTGCAGTAAAACCATGTCAATTGCCAACCCCGAACAGATTCAGGGAAGGTCATCGACGGGTACGCACTCCTACCCCTCTTCTGGATCCCCAAGCCACCGCATAGCTGGATGACATTGGTCTTACTATTGCTGGGGTTGGCCTTTTTGACACATTGGGACCGGATAGTGAATATGTGTTTGAACAAACCCCAATGAGGAGAGCAACCCAAGAAACACTCGCACAAGGTGATGAAAGTGGGAAGGTATGAAATGGTATTTGGAGGAAAGTGGTGGAGTTGCGCTCCGAAAAAGTTCAAGAACCCACGGACGAATGGATGAGGGGGCAAAGGAAAACCTCGCTCGACGTGGGTGAGGAGGAGGACTCGCTCCCCTTCGCGCGGCTCCGGCTCGACCTCCCCCTCCGACAGCCTCCACGAACCTTCAGCTACGAGCCCGTCGGCGACGAGGTTCTCGACGTCCCCCGCCGTGACCGTCGACGGGAGAAAATCTCCCTGGATCCACCCCGGCGGCGCCGTGAATCGAGCACCCGACGGCTTCTTCGCCTTGGCCCCTCCCTTCTTGGCGCGCTCGAGCTTCTCCGTCTTGCTTTTCGTCATTGCGGCGGCGGTCGTCGAGGCGGAGTTGGGCGGCGCGCGTGGAGCAGAGGAGGCAGAGGAAAAGAGAGGATTTGGGGGAGAAGTACTGTGCTGTCCGCGACGCGGTCCGTTCTTATATCAGCCCGAGTGGGTCGCTGATCTGCGGGCCCGCCAGATCTCTGTGTATCTCCGCCGCAGAAGATGCGCTGTACGTGGCGTAATGGGCGGCATGGAAATCGAGGCGTTATGCTCCCACTTGCCCCAGTCGTGGCGTCATCTTCGCGCAGCGCACGCTTCCCAAATTTTCGAACCGCGTGAAATCCGGGCCTGACGAAGCGACCCGTCGCATCAGAAGACCCTGCTGACCGCTCGGACCTGATTCCGCGCTCAAGTTCACTCGGACGTGTTTCAAGACAGAATCGATCAGGGTGAATGACAAAGATTCCAATCGACGCAGACTTCTGTGAAGCCCTAAAATGCACTCGGAATTTTTATGTCTTATCAGAACCCGCATCGATCCCATTTTCACTCGAACCCTGATCCATTCGGGGGCTAATGATGGGGATATGTACCTAGGGTAGGGTCATAGGCCTGACCTACATACCCTACCCAAGGGCACTACCCTAGAAAACTTAAGGACTACAAGGAAGTCTCTGACTGAAATCACCAAGGCGTATGAGTCACTCGACAACATCCACTCGGAGTCTCCTCCCTCCACTCGACGGTTACCTTTCACTCGGAAGATCCATAATACAGTCGACCGCAGAAGACCAGAAGCCACTCCAGGGAGGCCAATGGGCAGGCGTTTGGCTGAACCATTAGTAGTATTTATAACATACGTTACCAGTAACGTACATCTTTATTACAATGAACGAACCCTTGGTTGCTAGGTATTGATGAGGGGCAGCGCACTCTATATAAGCCACCCCTCCCCTCTGTCACAAGGGTTCGCACCCCCTGTAACACTCATATTCCACACGACAAGAGCTCCTGAGCACTGAGACGTAGGGCTGTTACCTCCACGAGAGGGGCCTGAACTCATACATCGGTGTGTACAACCTCGCCGTAGCTAGGACTCTGCCCTCTCTTTACGTACCCCTACCTTCTACTGTCAGGTTCGTTCCCACGACATGATGTGAACTAGATTATTGACTCTAGTGCAAGTGGGAGACTGTTGGAAATATGCCCTAGAGGCAATAATAAATTGGTTATTATTATATTTCCCTGTTTATGATAATAATTTATTATCCATGCTATAATTGTATTGATTGGAAACTCAAATACATGTGTGGATACATAGACAACAAAAGTGTCCCTAGTAAGCCTCTACTAGACTAGCTTGTTGATCAAAGATGGTTAAGGTTTCCTAGCCATAGACATGAGATGTCATTTGATAACGGGATCATATCATTAGGAGAATGATGTGATGGACAAGACCCAAACTATGAACGTAGGATATGATCGTGTCAGTTTATTGCTATTGTTTTCTGCATGTTAAGTATCTGTTCCTATGACCATGAGATCATGCAACTCACTGACACCGGAGGAATACCTTGTGTGTATCAAACGTCACAACGTTACTGAGTGACTATAAAGATGCTCTACAGGTATCTCCAAGGGTGTCTGTTGTGTTGGCATGGATCGAGACTGGGATTTGTTACTCCGTATGACGGAGAGGTATCTCAGGGCCCACTCGGTAATACAACATCACAATAAGCCTTGCAAGCAATGTGACTAAAGTGTTAGCCACGAGATCTTGTATTGCGGAACGAGTAAAGAGACTTGCCGGTAATGAGATTGAACTAGGTATAGAGATACCGACGATCGAATCTCGGGCAAGTAACATACCGAAGAACAAAGGGAACATCATACGGGATTAACTGAATCCTTGGCATAGAGGTTCAACCGATAAAGATCTTCATAGAATATGTAGGAACCAATATGGGCATCTAGGTCCCGCTATTGGTTATTGACCGTAGAGGTGTCTCGGTCATGTCTACATAGTTCTCGAACCCGCAGGGTCTGCACACTTAACGTTCGGTGACGTTTCGGTAGTATTGACGTATGTATGTTGGTGACCGAAGGTTGTTCGGAGTCCTGGATGAGATCCCGGATGTCACGAGGAGCTCCGGAATGGTCCGGAGGTAAAGATTTATATATAGGAAGTCCCGTTTTGGTCACCGGAAATGTTTCGGGCATTTCGGTAGTGTACTGGGAGTGCCGGTAGGGTACCGGGGGACCATCGGGAGGGGCCTTTCGCCCCAAAGGGTCTCATGGGCTGTGGGAGGAGTCAAACCAGCCCCTAGTGGGCTGGCCGAACCCCCCCACTAAGGCCCATGTGGCTAGGAGTGGGAAAAACCCAAAGGTGGAAAGGGTTTCCAAGTGGAGGAGGAGGAATCCTACTCCCAGTAGGATTGGAGTAGGACTCCTCCACCTCTCCCACTTCGGCCGAATCCTAGGAGGAGTCTTTGGCCGGCCAGCCCCTCCCCTCCCTCCTATATATACTAGAGATTTAGAGAGGAGAGGCTAACCCTAATTGCCACGTGCTCCCTCTACTTCCTCTAGATCGTTTCTCCTCTAGTCTAGTTTCAGCAGCGCTTAGGCGAAACCCTGCCGGAATAGTTCCACCACCATCGCCGCCACGCCATCACGCTGCCGGAGAACTCATCTACCTCTCCGCCCCCTCTTGCTGGATCAAGAAGGCGGAGATCGTCATCGAGCTGTACGTGTGCTGAACCCGGAGGTGCCGTCCGTTCGGCGCTAGATCGGAAGGACCGTGACTAGATCGCGGGACGGATCGTGATTGGATCGTGGGACGGATCATGACTAGATCGCGGGACGGATCATGATCGGATCGTGGGACGAATCGTGATTGGATCGCGGGACGCTCGGCGATTTCGATCGCGAAGACGTTCGACTACATCAACCGCATTTCTTAACGCTTCCCGCTTAGCGATCTACAAGGGTATGTAGATCCACTCTCCCCCTCG
This sequence comes from Elymus sibiricus, assembly GCA_039707655.1. NCBI lineage: Eukaryota > Viridiplantae > Streptophyta > Magnoliopsida > Poales > Poaceae > Elymus > Elymus sibiricus. The sequence continues at coordinate 96,479,345 of CM077675.1, read as the reverse complement.
TAGATGCTCATCACCATGGATAGATCTTGCGTGTGTGTAGGAAATTTTTTGTTTCCCATGCAACGTTCCCCAACAAGAATTTCCTACAGTCTTTCACATTACAAAGTTAGAAAAAATTACTAGATTTTTGTCTTCACATGCTTTACATCAATGTGTATATTTGTGTCATATGAATTTTTATCTTGACTGTCCATATTTCTGTATATTTTTGCAGGCAGTAGAATATCTTCAAGGTGCAGAAAAGGAAGTAAACTTGATAAAGGAAAAACTCTATGGTGCAAGCTCAAAAAGTTTGCATCATAGTTATCAAAATGGCCCAGCAAATGCACCAGGATTTTTAGATGATTATGCCTTTTTAATCAATGGCTTGTTGGATCTCTATGAATAAGGTGGTAAGATAGAGTGGCTTATGTATGCACTTATCTAGTTAACATTTGTATGCACTACATTAGAGCAGTAGTTTGGTTTGATTCCATAAGGATTACACTTTATGGTATTTTCAGCATGCACATCATTTACAGAATAGTGATTATTCTCGCATCTCTTATATTATAGCTTCATCAGCATATAGCTTCATTATATTACAGAATAGTGGTTCTTCTAATTACTTTATGATAACTGGCTTATATTATAGCTTCATCAGCATATAGCATACTAATGCAAAGTGCTTCAGCAATTGTTGAAACCATCATTGCCAACTTATTCAAATAGATTGGACAAGAGCAACATATTATCCTGTGACGCAACCATGCTGGTTCAGACACATGTGTCCCATGACTATCGGGGAACAAAAAATAAGTATATGATTATCTAATACAATTGTTTTTGGTTAACATGATCTCTATTTGTGCTGTGATGTTTTCATATCCAATGTGCTACAATACTATGGCTCTTAAGATTTTCAATGGCACATAGTTAGAAGCGTAATCACATTTTGATAACCCCCTCCTGATATTTTGTCAAGTTTCGTTGAAGCAGAAAATAGAGTTGAAAGAATATCACGGATTTAATATTCTGTCTTAATGCCTTCAAGTTTTGCAGGTAGAGATGGAAAATAATTACAGATGGTGCCCAACATTTGGTAATCTTATAAACCTGACCAAACCTAACTCTTAACTATACCATGTATATGGTCTTCTCTATAGCTTTTATCCTTCAATGAGTATTGGTGCATTGACTATAAGATACAATTGTTCGTTTTTATTTGTTAGTTTAATAACGAGCATAGGAAATGAAATGTCTTGAGTGTAGACATCATTAGTAGTGGTTAGGTTTGCACTTCTGGTACAGAATGATTCTACCAAATTTTGTTGACATGTTTATATGGCCTCAACTACAACTGCTATAGTACTTAGTTCTGTGATGTTTGTTTTGTTACTTTGTCATTTGACTTTCATTTGACACACTTTTCTTTGGATTAATTTTAAGAAACCTCATGTTTACTGTTGTTTTATAGTAGATACAATGTTATTCTCATTTGTATGCACTATAAGATTTAAGAATTTTGGACAACATGCAATTAATTTTCATATTTGTAATTATGTTATTTGTACTATCTGTTCATATCTACAAATATCTAAGGTTCTTTTAGATATGAAGGTAAGATTGGGAAGCTGCTACTTGGTGTTGCCCATCACAATCATCCATGACATGATGGTTGCCATCAGGAGGGCCAAGAGCAAGAACCTAAATAACATTCTCGCTAGTTTGTACGTTCTGTGGATGTAAATTGAATTGTACTCGTTCCTGACTGTGATGTGTGATATATTTTGTCAATCTATATTGTAAGTTATCATCTTGTAGAGGATTTCGTAAACTGCTACGTTGTATAGTTGCATACTGGTTGAACTGTGTAATGTTACACTTTGCAAATACTTTCTCTTTAGCCAAAACTAGCAATAGGATTTGTGTAATGCATAATGCTAAAAACGTATCTGGTAAAAAATGGGCCGAAAGAAATGGGCTAATGTGCTCAACAAAAGATGAATTTTGTGACGGAAAATAGTATCAACGTAGGCAGCCACGTCATTCGAATTGAACAACCAAAAATCCTACCTGGCGTTAGTCGATGACGGTGTGTTCTGTCACAATGGATTGGGCCTGGGCGGGCCTGGGGCCGATCCTTGACGGACAAGAACCGTCATATAAGGTACGATGTCAAATTATGACGCGATATACATGACGGATTTGACAGTTTTTCACTGACCCATGCCGGATCAAAACCGTCACGTAATAACAGATTTCTTGTAGTGACAAAAAAATCTACTGTCATTGTAGTAGGCTATCAAAGTATATGAACGAGACGAACTTGACACTCGATGAACAATCATCAATTGATGAAATGCAATTTAGTGTCAAGCTATCTCGTTCACATATCGAGTATTGATTGACCTATGGAACGAAAGAGAAGCTTGCCGAAATCCGTCGGCGCAGCTATTTAAGTTGGTCGGCGTCCGCCTCGCGCGACGATGTGGGACTAAAATTTGGGTGCACCGATGAAAGAGGAAGGAGTTTCGGTCGCTGCAGGTGGGACCGCTACGACCTACAGCAGGGTCGGCGGACGCGCCCGGGCCGCCCCATATTTGGGCTGGATATGAGGGGTGCATGTTAGCCTGAGCATTTGAGGTCGGTTTGAGACGCCCGTCCAGGTCGGTTTTTTGTGAGGGTTGTCCGCCTGGGCTTTTGATGCGATTTTAAGGCGCCCAGCTATAGGTGCTCTGAGCTATTTGTTTTCATACTTCACCACCTATCATCGTGCCGTCAATTTTCTCCCATTGTCTACTGGTCGCCCACACCCCTCCTTCGGCCACCCGCACCTCTCACCTCCCCACCACCCGTGAGACGCATGAATCGTGGAAGCGGCAACCAGGAGGACACACACACAACACAACACAACACAACACAACACAAACACACAATAGTTGATCGCTGGTGGGCCCTCGCCTAAACGACGGCGTGACACGAGCCTGGATGCGACGCATGCGATCGATCGATGAGGTCGTATCAACGTGCCAAGTTGCGACGATCTGGGGAGGGGAGGAGTAGGAGAAGCCAATGACAATCGGTATGGATGCCTTGCTGCATTTTAATGAACCCATAGCACCGAGTGCTGAGCTTTGTTGTGGGATTGGGCCCTGCCGATATCATCCAAGTGCCTTGTTGCATGCTACATTTGTATAGGGATTTGTCTTACGAATTTGCCATTTCTCATCTAGATGAGAAATAGCTATGTCACATCCAGCACTTCAACCATCCAATTAAAGTGCTATAATATTCGTGCACATTGCACGCCGCGTTTTTTACCTGGCCCGTTGTTTGTTTAATCTTGGAGGAACCGTGCGCTTCGCTTCATTTTTATTCATATACCGTTGTCTTTGCTTTATTTGGTTGCATTGTCAATTGTTTTTTTCTTTCCGGAGTGGGGAAGCAGTTTTCAAACAGGGCACATGGACGGGCGTGAAAGTTAGTGTCGTTTCATTGTTTGGTAGTACCACTTAGAGCAAGTAGAATAAGGTGACATAAGCAGACTATAAGGACTAGAATATTATATCTTTGCTTAGTTGGAGGACACAGAAAAGAAGCGGGCTCTTGGTTAGTAGCGAGCTACAGCACGAGCGCCAAGATGCTTTGTGAGGTTGTAAGATGGGTGAGGGAGTCCGGGATTAAGGGGTCCTCGGACTGCCGGCCTACTTCTTATAGGCCAGACCCATGGGCCGCTCGTTGGAGATTGTGCTGATCGAAGGCCCCGTTGCTGGACAGGAGACCTCAGGAACCGTGGCGTGTCCTTCAAGTTTAAGATAGTAGAATAGGCATGTTTTTTCCTTCGATGGGCAACCGACCATGTGTAACCCTAGGGACCCCGGGCGTATATATAAGCCAGAGGGTTTTAGATTGTAGGAGAAAACCTCATCTAGGGTTTTAGCTACTTGATCTCGTGGTAGATCAGCTCTGTAACCTTCATACACATCAATATAATCAAGCAGGACGTAGGGTTTTACCTCCATAGGACGGCCCGAACCTGGGTAATTGTTGTCTCCTTCGTCCCCTGTTACCATCGATCCTAGACTCACAGCTTGGGACCCCCTACCCGAGATCTGCCGGTTTTGACACCGACATTGGTGCTTTCATTGAGAGTTCCGCTGTGATCAACGAAGGGATCGATGGCCCGCCTTCTCGTAAGCAATGAAATATGTAGCAAGGATGTCTCGTGTCAATCTGGCTGACCATCTCGGCCAGACCGAAAGTTTCTTCCCCCATCAAGAGATCAGATTCGGAAATCTAGAGTTCGTCGCTGACCCATGGGGAGAACTTGTTTTTATGAAGCCCCCAGCTCTCATGGAGGAGCCCGTAGATCCCGACGCCTCGACGTCAGGAGCATCGGGCCCCACCCCTGAGGTGGCCACAACCCTCGGGCCGTCTAGAACGCCCAACCCAGTCGATGTGCCCAGATCCGCCACGGCCGAACACAACCCGGATTTGTCGTCAAGCAACCCTGGAGCCACGACACGACGGGTCGATCCCATGCGCTTCGGCGACACATACCCCACCGACGTCTCGTCCCTTAGCGAGCTACTTGACCGGATGCGGACCATGGGCATGTCCGACGACTGGACCCCGGTCTACGACCGGATCGGGCTTAAACCCAATGACATGGCGATTCACGCCCCCTCGGTCACTCACTTAGTCGCCACCGTCGAGTGTCCGGCTGGAGGCTCGTCCTCCCCACGACCGAAACTAAAGACGATTTATATCCCGGTTTCCGATCAACCAGATTTCTCTTGTAACCCTAATTCCGGAGTTCGCTTCGGAAATAGATCGGGATCGGTCCCCGATCTATCGCATAACTCGAACCCCGCGCGGAAGGGTCCTATAACCAATACGGACTCCGGCTCCCCCGCGCTTAACCCCGTAATTCTGGACTTACATCGCAGCGCGGAACCAAATTTTTTTCCCGCCCACCACCCAAGCCGAGCATTCATTCCTCGTAGGAAAGTCCAAATCTTCGGACTTACGGGATGTTAAACAACTGCCAGGGGAATCTGTTCATCACTTTTGGGCTAGACTCCTCCTTGTTAGAGACAAAGTACCAGGCTCTAGCGACCAGGAGATAATGGCAACCTTCAGTCGCAATTGTCATGACGAAGGGATCCTCAATGCTCTAGCCCGTCAACACATTCACAACTTCACCGAGTTATCGGACCTGGTACAAAAATACTGTGCCATGGAGAGCACCTGGCAGGCCGAACGATTACTTTCGATGCCAGTCCTTGCCGAACACCCCAGAGGAGATCGGAAAAAGCGGATACCTCCGAAGTGGCTGGCCGGACACGAACCTGCCGAAAAAAGAATCAGACCCCCCACGGGAGTCAGAACTGTCCTCGACGGACTACTGGACGAGCCATGTCCTATACATTCTGTCTTGCTGAATACAAGCCCGACCCACAGCCTTAGAGCTTGCTGGGTCGTCCGACAGGTCGCAAGAAGCGGAGAGGCCATCCTCGGGGCATTACCTTTGAACAGACGTTCGAGAACGTCACAAGATTACGACGCTGAAGTCCTAACGATCTACGAAACGTTTCCCTCCAGGAACAGGAGGAAAAGAGCTCTTAGAGAACTCGAACAGGTCTACCATGTGGCGGCAACAAGTCGATGGGCAGACATACCCATCACCTTCGGGGAAACTGACCAATCAACCGCCTGCCCCGGCCGAGCACCGGCCGCTCTGGTCCAAAACCCCATCGTCGACGGTTTTAGGTTACAGAAGGTGCTAATGGACGGCGGCAGTGGTTTAAACCTCATCTACGAGGACACCCTGGAAAAAATGCAGTTCGACCGATCTCGCATCGAACATAGCAACACAACCTTCCGGGGGATCATCCCTGGGAAAGAGGCGCGCTGTTCCGGACGCATCACCTTGGACGTGGTGTTCGGTACGCCCGAAAACTGCCGATCCGATGAACTTCTCTTCCACATCGTGCCCTTCCCCAGCGGCTACCATGCCTTGTTGGGACGTGACGCCTTCACGAAATTCCAGGCTATACCACATTATGGGTATATGAAACTTAAGATGCCAGGGCCAAACGGGGTAATCACAATCACCAGTGACCCGAATATAGCCCTCCGAGCTGAGAACAAAACAGCAACGCTCGCCCTCGAGGCACTAGCAGAGACCTTCGCTGCAGAGGAATTGACCGCACTCCGGTCAACCGTGGACAGGGACGACGTGATCCTTAGTAAAAGGCCCAAACAAACATCCTTCAAACCTGCAAAAGAAATTGTTAAATTTCAGGTACACCCGACGGACCCCAATAAAACAGCGTCCATCGGAGCTTAGCCAGACCCCATTGTGGACGAGGCACTGCGAGCTTTCTTAAGAGAAAACTGGGACATCTTCGCCTGGCAACCCTCTGATATGCCAGGAATCCCACGGCGGCTAGCAGAACATAGTCTGAACATAATCGCAGGCTTCAAGCCTGTCAAACAGACTCTACGCCGCTTCTCCGAGCCCAAACGCCAAGCTATGGGCGAAGAACTAGCCAAATTGCTAGAGGCCGGATTCATACGGGAAATCAAGCACCCTGAATGGTTGGCAAACCTGGTGATGGTACCAAAGAAAGATAAATCCTGGCGGCTGTGCGTTGACTTTAAAGACCTTAATAAGGCCTGCCCTAAGGACCCTTTCCCCTTACCACACATAGACCAGATTATCGACGCCACAACCGGACACGATTCCTTGTGCTTCTTAGACGCTTATTCCGGATACCATCAGATCAAAATGAAGGAATCTGATCAAGCTGCTACTGCATTCATCACCCCCTATGGCCCATTCTGCTTTAACACAATGCCCTTCGGGCTAAAAAACGCAGGGGCTACATATCAGCGCATGATTCAAACATGTCTTGAGAAACAGGTAGGCAAAACAATCGAGGCATACGTAGACGACGTGGTCATTAAAACCAAACACGTCAGCCAGTTGATTGACGACCTAAGACAAACCTTTGCTAGCCTTCGTGCGTATGATATACAACTCAATCCAGAGAAATATGTCTTCGGAGTTCCAGCCGGTAAACTACTCGGATTCATTGTTTCCCATAGAGGAATAGAAGCCAATCCGGCCAAGATCCGCGACCTGTCGGACCTTGCGATTCCTACAGAGCTAAAGCATGTCCAAAAGTTAGCTGGCTGCGTGGCAGCATTAAGTCGCTTTATTTCCCGCCTCGGTGAAAAGGCTTTACCGCTCTACAGGTTGCTGAAACGGACCAACAATTTCGAGTGGACCGATGAAGCAGCGGCTGTGTTAGAAGAGATCAAAACACTCCTGGCAAGCAACCCCATACTCACAGCACCAGGCGCCGGTGAACCAATGTTGTTGTACATATCGGCCACCAACCAAGTGGTTAGCGCAGTGCTTGTCGTCGAACGAGAAGAGGAGGGTCACAAATTCCGGATACAGAAGCCGGTCTACTATGTGTCAGAAGTACTAACGCAATGCAAGTCCAGATACCCGCATTATCAGAAGATAGCTTACACAGTGTTCATGGCATCACGGAAGCTTAAACACTACTTTCAAGAGTGTTCGGTCACGGTGGCATCCGAAGTGCCCCTGAACGATATAATCACTAACAGGGACGCTACCGGCCGCATAGCCAAATGGGCCATTGAACTCCTTCCTTTCGAAATCGCCTATAAGCCACGACGAGCTATTAAATCTCAGGTGTTGGCAGATTTCCTGGCCGAATGGACAGAGACCGAGCTCCCCCGGGTATATAGTACATATTCTCATTGGATGATGTACTTCGACGGATCCAAAACATTGGTCGGACAGGGGGCTGGAGTTATACTCACATCTCCTACAGGTGACAATGTCCGTTACGTGTTGCAAATCATGTATGCCGATTCCAACAACGCAGCCGAATACGAAGCACTTTTGCATGGTCTTCGGATAGCAGCATCAATGGGCATACAGCGGCTGGAGGTACGGGGAGACTCCAACCTGGCCATCTCTCAAATCAACGGCGAATTTGATGCCAAAAATCCAAAGATGGCGGCATATAGAAACGCCGTCCTTAAAATATCCGCACGGCTCGAGGGGCTAGAATTCCACCACGTCGCTAGAGACAACAACCAAGCCGCCGACATATTGGCTCGCATAGGGGCCAAACGCGACCCTGTCCCGAAAAACACCTTTCTTGAATGGCTCTTCAAGCCGTCGGTGGTTTGGCAGGATGACAATAAGGGTGCCGGATCCATCAGTGAGACAAAGGTTATTCCCCCTATAAATGAACCAGACGACCAAATCATCGGCGGCTCCGTAATGGACGAAACGCCTTCGGCTCACGAAGTCATGGCAGTAATCGCACCATGGACCGAGCCCTTCGTCGCTTACCTTCTTCGCCAAGAACTCCCCGACGATCAGACAGAGGCGAGGCGCATAATTCGGCGATCCAAGGCTTATAAAGTCCACGAGGGTGAGTTGTACAAGAAAAGCACAACCGGAATACTCCAACGGTGCATATCTGAGGAAGAAGGAAGGCAGCTTTTGGCCGAAGTCCACGCAGGAATGGGCGGCCATCACGCCGCCGCAAGGGCCTTAGTAAGCAAGGACTTTCGAGCCGGTTTCTTCTGGCCCACCGCTCGATCGGACGCCCAGACACTGGTCCAACGTTGCGTGGGATGTCAACTATTCGCAAATCAAAGCCACATGCCCCCAACAGCTCTTCAGACTATTCCGATTACATGGCCCTTTGCGGTCTGGGGGCTGGATATGGTCGGACCACTTAAAGGGGGGACCAAGAAGAATAAATATCTACTGCTCATGGTTGACAAGTTCACCAAATGGATCGAAGCAAAACCTGTCAAATCGGCCAAGTCCGGACCAGTAATCGATTTTATATCCGGCGTGTTACACCGTTACGGTGTCCCGCACAGTATAATAACGGACAATGGATCCAATTTCACCGCCCAAGAGGTAAAGGACTAGTGCGCAAACATGGGCATCATGCTCGATTACGCGTCGGTGTATCACCCGCAGACCAATGGACAAGTCGAACGGGCAAACGGCCTCATCATGAGTGGTATTAAACCACGTTTGGTCCGATCTCTTCATGAATCCGACTGCCATTGGGTAGAGGAGCTTGACTCTGTTCTGTGGGGTCAGCGTACCACCCCGAATCGATCAACGGGATTCACACCGTTCTTTATGGTCTACGGGGCAGAAGCAGTCCTTCCCTGTGATATTATTCACGACGCACCAAGGGTGCGGATGTATGAAGAAAAGGAAGCCGAGTTAGATCGGCAGGACGACTTGGACGCTTTGGAAGGAGAGCGCGACATAGCTCAGGCCCGTTCTACTTTTTATCAACAGCAAGCCCGGCGTTACCATAGCAGGGAGGTCAGGGCAAAGGCGTACAATGTGGGCGAACTCGTCCTGCGGCTCCCGGAGAAGCAGAAGCATAAACTCAATCCCAAGTGGGAGGGTCCCTTCACAATTGACGAAGTACTCACAGGAGGGGCTTATCGTCTTCGCAACCCGCCGGATAACCGCCTCGAACCAAACCCATGGAACGCAGCCCGTCTTCGGCGTTTTTACGGCTAGACCGGTGTCGTCATATTCTTTACCTTTTCTTTCCTTTTTCTTCTTTTCCTTTCATACTTCTTTCCCTTCCACATTGATTTTGCAGGTTCGGATTTTTTCTTTTCCCAAGTCTATGTTCGGTTAGACCGAGCTCGTGTTAAGTTTTTCGGCATACATCCCCAAATGTTCAAACCGAACAAAACACTTGGGGGCTTCTTTCCGAAGCTGATGATTATATGTTTTAAGCATTTATTCACATTTATTGTGTACGCTTGTTTCCCTTGTCGATTGTAAGCCATTATATGCATCAATTAGAACTAAGATTTTTGCCAAGCTGGGTTGCCTCGCTCCTGTGGTTACCCTCTACGTTCCCAATTGTTCGGCTAGAGGGTAAAGGGAGCACCTCTGCGATTGTTACGACCGGGTGGTCCGGATACCTACCTGAGACGGGTGAAGCCAAAAGCTAGCTATCTTTAGCAGACAATTGGTCGGCTACGGCGGAAGCAACGAATAAATATTATGGTTGTTATCACCATTACTTGGGCTTCTTTTCTCACGAATGCCACTAGTCGCATACTAGCAGTATACGGCCTTACCAGCTACGGTTTACGTAACAGCCTGAAGGAAGGTACCGATGGAGGTACTATTTTCTTTGGAAGATGTTTCTTACGCTAAGCAGTAATATAACATATCTCCCTATGCACTTTATGTCTATTCGCACCGAATGGCCGGATTGCTTGGTTCCGCAGAAGAATTCCCTCTTATCGACGAAAATTTGATAAGGAACACTCCCAAGCTCTTAGCAAGGGAGGTCGAAGCCGATGGCCGGTCAAGACAAAGTTTATGGCACAGACGGAGCAATTTTTGATTGAAAGTACATAGTTACATAACATCACTTATCTGGCTGCTGGTCAAGATTGTCTATTAAGGCATCCAGAGTGCAGTCTTCTTGCGAGAGACGAGCAGCGGGCATCACTTGGTCGTACACCAAGTGAAGCGGCACTTCTTGCCCATCCGGCCCTGCCGTCCCAACCCGAGCGATATGCTCGGGGTTAAGACAGGTATAACGGGTCTTGATCATCGCCCACGCCTCTCGTGCTCCCTCTCGGCAGGCCGATGTCTTCCATAGCTCAAACCGACGCCGGGCTTCCTTGAACCGATCAGCCAGTTCGGCCATTCCCTCCGGAGACTTATCGGCAGGCCATAGCGCTTTCACCATGCTCCTCATAGCCTTCCGAGCCCGCTCATGTACGGCGGATAGTTCCTTCAGAAGGTTCCCCCGGTAGGATCTGATCTCTTCTTCAGGCCGCTCGGTCAGGAGGCCTATACATGAGATAGGGCATGTTGATTACACTTTATGTATTAGCGGTACCCTTCGGCGTTATAATCGCACTTACTGAACATGCCCCTCTGTAACTTCTGGTTCTCTTCTTGGGTTTGAGCTAATTGAGTTTTTAAACTCTCAATTTCTTCGGCCTGCTGCCGGTTTTCCGCCTGGAGATGTTTCTTCTCCTCAAGATTTCGCTGCGACGAGAGGCAGCCGGCCTCATACTGAGACTCGGCGTACCTCTGGGATTCTCGGGCTGCATCTAAATCTTTTTGCAATTGCCCTATAGACTCAGCTGCTACGAAGTACCCTTGCGTCAGCATGAGACTATATACTAAGATCGGCAAAATGGACATACTCACCATGCGACTCCCGGGTAAACTTCTTGACTTGTTCAAGTTCGACCTTCACGGCCTGCGCCTACGTCCGGCTTACTTCCAGTTCCTTGGCCAACTGCTCATTCTGCTGCCTTGAAGCCTACATGTTCAATAAAAACAATATACGGATCCTTAACTCGGCCGTCCCAACCAATTCAAGGCTCGGGGGCTACTGGGTCAATACGTGTGTTCGGATTATTAAAACCGATCACTCACCTCCAGGCTGGAAGATATCAGTTTCACGGCTTCTCCAAGCCCAGCTCGGGCAGCTCCTATGTATGCATCTACCGAACGTAGAACATCAAACTCTTGTCCGGAAAACACCTGGTGGCGCAGAGCTTCTTGTCGCCGCCGGTGGTTCATCGCACTCTCTACCTCGGAGTTAGTAACTGATACCGCATCCCCGGAATCTTCAGGGGCCGGATTGGCCACAGGGGCCTCCGTAGCAGGTTCAGCATGAGCAGAAGGCCTTGATTCATGAGTGTTGCCTGTCACCCCGGCAACGTTCCCGACAGAAGATGGTTGTACTCGTTTCCTGAGTATTTCGACATGGGATTCTCTGTAAGGATCTACCGATCATGACGACGATAGATTAGGCGGCCGAACAAGTTACCTTTTGGTTGAACCAGTGGTGGGGGTCGTCCCCGCAGTTGGCTCGCATGAAGGATTCCTGCTGCTGTTCGGTCCGGGCATTGTTGCTGTAGTCGACGTTCGTCGCGCGGACCGACGACGCTTGGGAGCAGAAACCGGCATATTCGGGTCGATGGAGGTCGCCTGCCTTTTGCGGGAAGAATTTTTATTTTTGCCTGTGGTAGGAGGGGGGAGTGATCCGGGGTGATCGGCTATGATAGCCACCTTCGAACCATCAAGGCTCTCTTGGTAAAGGACCCCGTCTTCGTGCTCGATTGACAGTTCCAGATCGTCATGGAACCCTGGATCGTCATCACGAGAATAGTTCTCTGGTTGAGGCGCCGAACAGTTGATTGTCTCGACAAAGCTTCTCCAGCTCTGTTCGCACAGATGGAAAGCTTCGGTCAGAAGGGGCAAGTGAAAAACCCGAACTCAGGCCGGAAAGTCGAAAGACTCACCCATTCGATGGGGTTATAACCCGAGTAGCCCTCCTTAACCGGCAGCCGAACAAAATATTCTTCTTCCCCTTTGAACAAATTTGCTAGTACGGCCGCCATCGCCGCTTGATTGGCAGGGCCTAGCCGCCGGGAACGAGTGGTGTCACTTGTCCCGTTGTAACGCCACAAAGGGTGTATCCTTTGCTGAAGGGGTTGAACGCATCGAGCGATGGCGGTGGCCATCACATCGATAATGGTCAGCTTGTTATGAGCGAGCAGCCTTACTTGGGTAGCCAGGCGCTGTCCTTCGGTATCTTCCTCTTGAGATGAACTCTTCGGTCGCCAGTTGAACCTTTTCTTCAAAGGGGCGTCGGAGTATTCGGGCAAACCCCTCCGAGCTGGATCGAACAGGGGGACGTCCTCAATGTAGAACCACTCCGAGGACCATTCGTCGGACTCTTTCTTTGGAGACCCCACTGGATACCCCGTCCCGGCTATACGGCATACTTCGGCTCCTCCGACTTCCCGAATTGTCTCACCCCGAGTGCGGGGGACGAGACAAAAGTACTTCCTCCATAATCCAATGTGGGCCTTGCAGCCCAGGAACATCTCGCAAAGAGCAACGAAGCCCGAGATGTGCAAAATGGATCCGGGAGTAAGAAGATGGAGCTGGATCCCGTAGAATTCCAGTAATCCCCTCAAGAAAGGATGAATGGGGAATCCTAGGCCCCGCAGGAGGAAAGGTACGAAACATACTCGTTCTCCCTTGTGAGGTTTAGGGAAGTTCTCTGCGAAGGCCTCGTTGCCATAAGAAGTTAATCCGGCACGGGTAGCCGCCAGATCTGAGGAAGGAAGATAACCTTGGGTCTCGAGGTCGCGCTGCCGAAGGAGGGATACAGAGCAACTTGTCCAATCCCCGGGAAGGGTGCCGTAAGGGCGCGAGGAAGAGCCAGGGGCGCTCGCCATGTTTTCTAGGTGATCTCTCGTTCGAAGTTTTTCTGATGGGAGGAAGAGAGAGGGGTGGCCCAGACCTCGATTCCACCTGTTTAAATGGGTGGTGCATCTTTGCAGAGGGGCAGTTCTGTAAAAAGCTGCTGGGCCGCCCGTCTCCCCTCAGCATGCAAGGATCGAGGGACGTCGAAGTTGCTAGAATGGGTCCAGCAAATTCTCGACGATTGATAGTTCGTAGATGGCAGGATGGTATCTGAACCAGAAGGGATAGAGGGACTCGCCTCGCAAGCCGAAGACTTTGACACGCAAGATTGTCCGGGTTATGTGCCTCGGCATTGGAGGCCAGTCCGGGGGCTACTGAGGGAGTCCGGGATTAAGGGGTCCTCGGACTGCCGGCCTACTTCTTATAGGCCGGACCCATGGGCCGCTCGCTAGAGATTGTGCTGATCGAAGGCCCCGTTGCTGGACAGGAGACCTTAGGAACCGTGGCGTGTCCTTCAAGTTTAAGATAGTAGAATAGGCGTGTTTTTTCCTTCGATGGGCAACCGACCATGTGTAACCCTAGGGACCCAGGCGTATATATAAGCCAGAGGGTTTTAGATTGTAGGAGAAAAACTCATCTAGGGTTTTAGCTACTTGATTTCGTGGTAGATCAGCTCTGTAACCTTCATACACATCAATATAATCAAGCAGGACGTAGGGTTTTACCTCCATAGGAGGGCCCGAACCTGGGTAATTGCTGTCTCCTTCGTCCCCTGTTACCATCGATCCTAGACTCACAGCTTGGGACCCCCTACCCGAGATCTGCCGGTTTTGACACCGACAATGGGTCAACTACTAATAAAGCAGTACACGTTTAAAATTTACTCTTGTACATGTCGGCTATTAGGTTGGCTCAAAATGGCATGACAACTTCTTATAGTCGACTGTTGGTTGTATTATTAACCATGCTCTTACTCTCCTACTTCACCTTAACTTACTCTTCTAGTCTTTTTTTTACTGAAACTGGATGCCCACGTGTATTCTTATTTTTTTTATCTGTTTTTTCTCAAATAGATTCTAAGAAGGGTGCATATTCTTATTTTAATTGAACGTATAGCTAAGGACCCAACATCGCAGCAAATCGATTTAAGCAAGTAAATTTAGTTTTTCAGTTTTAGTTTAACCCGCATTTCTTCGGCATAGTTTTTGAGGCTTTAGAGAAACTTCTTTTAACGAAATTGCTAAACAACATCTAAATTATTTTTAACGATGTATCATCTAAGTTTATCATGGGCTCGTAAGTGTCTCTTGTCTCCGTCATCAGATTCTTCTAAAGTCCTAGTGAACCGTTGGGGTTTCATTGATGATTGTATGATAGGGTGTTTGTTGGGTCTTCATATGGTTCTATAGTTTGTCTAGTTCGCATGAGTGGGAAAATTTATGATGGTTTTTGTTCGGTTTTTTATTTTGAATTTTTGTTGTCATTGTTCGATTTAGTTTCTGTAATCTCATGCAAGCGCTTAATCCCCCGTCTTGTTGGTTGTTATTTGGTTTTTTATTTTGCGCGCTGGTAGTCTGTTTCGCTGCATCGTTTCTAGGCCGCGACTTATATTGGAAAACACGAGAAAAGAGAAGTTCTATCTATTGGAAATATGCCCTAGAGGCAATAATAAAGTGATTATTATTATATTTCCTTGTTCATGATAATCGTTTATTATCCATGCTATAATTGTATTGATTGGAAACACAAATGCATGTGTGGATACATAGACAACATTGTGTCCCTAGTATGCCTCTAGTAGACTAGCTCGTTGATCAAAGATGGTCAAGGTTTCCTAGCCATAGACATGATATGTCATTTGATAACGGGATCACATCATTAGGAGAATGATGTGATGGACAAGACCCAAACTATGAACGCAGCATATGATCGTGTCAGTTTATTGCTATAGTTTTCTGCATGTCAAGTATCTGTTCCTATGACCATGAGATCATGCAACTCACTGACACCGGAGGAATACCTTGTGTGTATCAAACGTTGCAACGTAACTGGGTGACTATAAAGATGCTCTACAGGTATCTCCGAGGGTGTCTGTTGAGTTGGCATGGATCGAGACTGGGATTTGTTACTCCGTGTGACGGAGAGGTATCTCAGGGCCCACTCGGTAATACAACATCACAATAAGCCTTGCAAGCAAAGTGACTAAAGAGTTAGCCACGGGATCTTGTATTACGGACCGAGTAAAGAGACTTGCCGGTAACGAGATTGAACTAGGTATAGAGATACCGACGATCGAATCTCGGAAGAGTAACATACCGAAGAACAAAGGGAACAACATACGGGAATAACTGAATCCTTGACATAGAGGTTCAACCGATAAAGATCTTCGTAGAATATGTAGGAACCAATATGGGCATCCAGGTACCGCTATTGGTTATTGACCGTAGAGGTGTCTCGGTCATGTCTACATAGTTCTCGAACCCGCAGGGTCTGCACACTTAACGTTCGGTGACGTTTCGGTAGTATTGAGTTATGTATGGTGGTGACCAAAGGTTGTTCGGAGTCCTGGATGAGATCTCGGACGTCATGAGGAGCTCCGAAATGGTCCGGAGGTAAAGATTGATATATAGGAAAGTGGTGTTTGAACTCCGGAAAAGTTTCGGGCATTTCCGGCAGTGTACCGGTAGTGACGAATGGGTTCCGGGGGTCCACCAAGTGGGGCCCACCCACCCCAAGGGTCACATGGGCCTAGGAGATGGCGCACCAGCCCCTGGTGGGCTGGCCGACCAGCCCCTAGGAGGCCCTTGCGCAAGGGGTGGGGAAGGGGCCAAGTGGGGAGGAGTCCTACTAGGATTCCACCTCCCTTGTGGGAGGTGGACTCCTCCCCCTTGTGATTCGGCCGAATCCCTAGGGGAAATCCTAGGGCTGCCTCCTCCTCCCTCCCTCCTATATATACTAGAGGGTTTTTGAGGGCAGCCCCTAACCTGAAAAGCCACGGCTGTCTCTCTCTCCCTCTAGATCTGTTCTCCACTAGATCGTCTCGGTCGTGCTTGGCGAAGCCCTGCCAGGACAGCTCCACCACCACCGTCACCACGCTGTCGTGCTGCCGGGGAACTCATCTATCTCTCCGCAACCTCTTGCTGGATCAAGAAGGCAGAGATCGTCATCGAGTTGTACGTGTGCTGAACGCGGAGGTGCCGTCCGTTCGGCGCTAGATCGGGACGGATCGTGATTGGATCGCGGGACGGCTTGTGATTTGGATCGCGAAGACGTTCGACTACATCAACCGCGTTTCTTAACGCTTCCCTCTTAGCGATCTACAAGGGTACGTAGACCCACTCTCCCTGTCGTAGATGCTCATCACCATGGATAGATCTTGCATGTCGTAGGAAATTTTTTGTTTCCATGCAACGTTCCCCAACAGTGGCATCATGAGCTAGGTCTATGCGTAGATGAGATCTTGAGTAGAACACAAAGGAGTTTGAGGGCGTTGATATTCAGATTGCTTCCCTCCTTAGTCTTTTCTTGATTCAGCGGTATTGTGGGATGAAGCGGCTCGGACCAACCTTACTCATCCACGTACGAGAGACCGGTTCCATCGACTGACATGTAACTTTGTTGCATAAGATGGCTGGCGGGTATCTGTCTCTCCCACTTTAGTTGAATCGGATTCGACAGAGACGGTCCTTGTAGAAGGTGAAATAGCAACTTGTATATCACCGTTGTGGTTTTGCGTAGGTAAGAATCGTTCTTGCTAGATACCCATAGCAGCCACGTAAAACATTCTACAACAAATTAGAGGACGTCTAACTTGTTTTTGCAGGGTATGATGTGATATGATATGGCCAGAAACATGATGAGATATATGTGATGTATGAGATGATCATGTTTTGTATAGATTATTACGACTTGCATGTCGATGAGTACGGCAATCGGCAGGAGCCATAGGGTTGTCTTTAATTTATTTTCGCCGTTTTTGCTTTACTTTATCGCTATGAGTTAGCAATAGTTGTAGAAGCAATAGTTGGTGCGACAACCTCATGGCGACACGTTGATGGAGATCAAGATGATGGAGATCATGGTGTCATGCCGGTGACGATGGAGATCATGCCGGTGCTTTGGAGATGGAGATCAAAAGCACAAGATCATGGCCATATCATGTCACTTATGATTTGCACGTGATGTTAATCCTTTTATGCATCTTATTATGCTTAGGACGACGGTAGCATTATAAGGTGATCCCTCACTAAAATTTCAAGATAAAATTGTGTTCTCCCCGAGTGTGCACCGTTGCGAAAGTTCGTCGTTTCGAGACACCACGTGATGATCGGGTGTGATAGACTCTACGTTCGCATACAACGGGTGCAAGCCAGTGTTGCACATGCGGAACACTCGGGTTAGACTTGACGAGCCTAGCATGTACAGACATGGCCTCGGAACACAAGAGACCAAAAGGTCGAGCATGAGTCATATAGTAGATATGATCAACATGGAGATGTTCACCATTGAAACCACCTCATCTCACGTGATGATCGGACTTGGGTTGGTGAATTTGGATCATGTGACACTCGAATGACCTGAGGGATGTCATTTTGAGTGGGAGTTTTTAAGTAATATGATTAACTAAACTCATTATCTTGAACAATAGTCTAAGTTGTCTTTGCAAAATTTATGTTGTAGATCAATGGCTCGAGCAGTAGCACCCCTGAATTTCAATGCGTTCCTAGAGAAAGCTAAGTTGAAAGATGATGGAAGTAACTTTGTAGACTGGGCCCGTAATCTGAGGATTATCCTCACGGCTTCCCAAAAGGCTTATGTCCTTGATGCACCGCTCGGTGAACCACCCGCTCCAATAGAGTCTGCAGACGTTGCGAACGCCTGGCAGGCACATTCTGATGATTACTCAATAGTTCAATGTGCAATGTTGTATGGCTTAGAACCGGGACTTCAAAGACGTTTTGAACGTCATGGAGCATATGAGATGTTCCAGGAGTTGAAGTTTATCTTTGAGAAGAATGCCTGGATCGAGAGGTATGAGACCTCCGATAAGTTCTATGCTTGCAAGATGGAGGAGAACGAGTCTGTCAGTGAACATGTACTTAGAATGTCTGGGTATTCCAACCGTCTGGCGGAGTTGGGAATTGTTCTCCCGCCAGAGGCGATCACTGACAGAGTTCTTCAATCACTGCCACCTAGCTACAAAAGCTTTGTGTTGAATTATAACATGCAAGGGATGAACAAGTCAGTCGCCGAGCTGTTTGTGATGTTGAAAGTCGCTGAGTCTGAGATTCAGAATGAGCATCAAGTGTTGATGGTCAATAAAACCACTAGTTTCAAGAAGAATGGCAAGGGCAAGAAGGGTAACTCCAAGAAGAGTGGCAAAGCAGTTGCCCCTCCCGTGAAGAAACCCAAGGCTGGACCCAAGCCAGAAACTGAGTGCTTTCATTGCAAGGGAACTGGTCACTGGAAGCAGAACTGCCCCAAGTATCTGGCTGACAAGAAGGCGGCCAACACCAAACAAGGTATATATGATATACATGTTATTGATATGTACCTTACCAACTCTCGTTGTAGTGCCTGGGTATATAATACCGGTTTGGTTGCTCACATTTGCAACTCAAAGCAGGAACTACGGAATAGACGGAGGCTGGCAAAGGACGAAGTGACAATGTGCGTGGGAAATGGTTCCAAGGTTGATGTGATCGCCATCGGCACGCTCGCTCTTCGATTACCATCGGGATTAGTGATGAACCTGAATAATTGTTATTTAGTGCCTGCGTTAAGCATGAACATTATATCTGGATCTTGTTTATTGCGAGACGGTTACTCATTTAAATCAGAGAATAATGGTTGTTCTATTTATATGAGTAATATCTTTTATGGTCATGCACCCATTGTGAGGGGTTTATTCTTATTGAATCTCGATAGTGATGATACACATGTTCATAACATTGATGCCAAAAGATGTAGAGTTGATAATGATAGCACCACTTTCTTGTGGCACTACCGCTTAGGTCATATTGGTGTAAAACGCATGAAGAAGCTCCATGCTGATGGACTTTTGGAGTCACTTGATTTTGAATCACTTGACACATGTGAACCATGCCTCATGGGCAAGATGACTAAGACCCCGTTCTCTAGCACAATGGAACGGGCAAGTGACTTGTTGGAAATCATACATGCTGATGTGTGAGGTCCGATGAGCATTGAGGCGCGCAGTGGATATCGTTATTTTCTCACCTTCACCGATGACTTAAGTAGATATGGGTATATTTAGTTAATGAAACATAAGTCTGAAACGTTTGAAAAGTTCAAGAAATTTCAGAGTGAAGTTGAGAATCATCGTAACAAGAAGATTAAATTCCTACGATCTGATCGAGGAGGAGAATATCTGAGTTATGAGTTTGGCAATCACTTAAGACAATGTGGAATTGTTTCACAATTGACACCGCCTGGAACACCACAGCGTAATGGTGTGTCCGAACGTCGTAATCGAACCTTATTGGATATGGTGTGGTCTATGATGTCTCTTGCCGATTTGCCACTATCGTTTTGGGGTTATGCGTTAGAGACAGCTGCATTCACTTTAAATAGGGCAGCATCGAAATCCGTTGAGACGATGCCATATGAACTGTGGTTTGGCAAGAAACCAAAGTTGTCGTTTCTTAAAGTTTGGGGATGTGATGCTTATGTCAAAAAGCTCCAGCCTGAAAAGCTGGAACCCAAAGCGGAGAAATGCGTCTTCATAGGATACCCAAAAGAGGCTGTTGGGTATACCTTCTATCTCAGATCCGAAGGCAAAGTGTTTGTCGCAAAGAACGGGTCATTTCTCGAGAAAGAGTTTCTCTCGAAAGAATTGAGTGGGAGGAAAATAGAACTTGATGAGGTTGTTGAACCTTTACTTCAACCTGAGAGTAGCGCAGCGCAGAAAGATGTTTCTGTAGAGCCTACATCGGTTCAAGAGGAAGCTGATGATGGTGATCATGAGGCTTCGGATCAAGTTACTATCGAACCTCGTAGGTCGACAAGGACGCGTACTGCTCCTGAGTGGTACGGCAACCCTGTCTTAGAGGTCATGTTGTTAGACAACGATGAACCTACGAGCTATGGAGAAGCGATGATGGGCCCGGATTCCGAGAAATGGTTAGAGGCCATGAAATCCGAGATGGGATCCATGTATGAAAACAAAGTATGGACTTTGGAAGTATTACCTGAAGGGCGAAAGGCCATTCAGAATAAATAGATCTTTAAGAAAAAGACGGACGCGGACGGTAATGTCACCGTCTATAAAGCTCGACTTGTGGCAAAGGGTTTTTCACAAGTTCAAGGAGTTGACTACGATGAGACCTTCTCACCCATAGCGATGCTTAAGTCCGTCAGAATCATGTTGGCAATAGCTGCATTTTTCGATTATGAAATTTGGCAGATGGATGTCAAAACAACGTTCCTTAACGATTTCCTTAAGGAAGAGTTGTATATGATGCAACCGGAAGGTTTTGTCGATCCAGAGAATGCTAACAAAGTTTGCAAACTCCAGCGATCCATTTATGGACTGGTGCAAGCATCTCGGAGTTGGAATCTTCGCTTTGATGAGGTGATCAAAGCGTTCGGGTTTATACAAGTTTACGGAGAAGCTTGTATTTACAACAAAGTGAGTGGGAGCTCTATAGCGTTTCTAATATTATATGTGGATGACATATTGCTGATTGGAAATAATGTCGAAATGTTGGAAAGCGTGAAGGAATATTTGAACAAGAGTTTTTCAATGAAGGACCTAGGAGAAGCTGCTTTCATATTAGGCATCAAGATCTATAGAGATAGATCGCGACGCTTAATAGGAGTTTCATAGAGCTCATACCTTGACAAAGTTTTGAAGATGTTCAAAATGGATCAGTCCAAGAAGGGGTTCTTGCCTGTATTACAAGGTGTGAAGTTGAGTAAGACTCAATGCCCAGTGACTGCAGAAGATAGAGAAAAGATGAGTGTCATCCCCTATGCTTCAGCCATAGGCTCTATCATGTATGCAATGCTGTGCACAAGACCCGATGTCAGCCTTGCCATAAGTATGGCCGGAAGGTTTCAAAGTGATCCAGGAATGGAGCACTGGACGGCGGTCAAGAATATCCTGAAGAACCTGAAAAGGACTAAGGACATGTTTCTCGTTTATGGAGGTGATCAAGAGCTCGTCGTAAAGGGTTACGTCGATGCAAGCTTTGATACTGATCCGGATGACTCTAAGTCACAAACCAGATACATATTTATTCTCAATGGGGGAGCGGTAAGCTGGTGCAGTTCCAAGCAGAGCGTGGTAGCTGATTCTACATGCGAAGCGGAGTACATCGCTGCCTCAGAGGCGGCGAAGGAAGGTGTCTGGATGAAGGAATTCATGACAGATCTTGGAGTAGTGCCTAGTGCACTGGACCCAATGACTCTGTTCTCTGACAACACTGGTGCCATTGCTTTGGCCAAGGAACCAAGGTTTCACAAGAGGACCAGACACATAAAGCGACGCTTCAATTCCATCCGCGATTACATCAAGGAGGAGGACACAAATATTTGCAAAGTGCACACGGATCTGAATGTCGTAGACCCGTTGACTAAACCTCTTCCAAGGGCTAAACATGATCAACACCAAAACTGTATGGGTGTTAGATTCATTACAATGTAAATCACATAGTGATGTGAGCTAGATTATTGACTCTAGTGCAAGTGGGAGACTGTTGGAAATATGCCCTAGAGGCAATAATAAAGTGATTATTATTATATTTCCTTGTTCATGATAATCGTTTATTATCCATGCTATAATTGTATTGATTGGAAACACAAATACATGTGTGGATACATAGACAACACTGTGTCCCTAGTATGCCTCTAGTAGACTAGCTCGTTGATCAAAGATGGTCAAGGTTTCCTAGCCATAGACATGAGATGTCATTTGATAATGGGATCACATCATTAGGAGAATGATGTGATGGACAAGACCCAAACTATGAACGTAGCATATGATCGTGTCAGTTTATTGCTATAGTTTTCTGCATGTCAAGTATCTGTTCCTATGACCATGAGATCATGCAACTCACTGACACCAGAGGAATACCTTGTGTGTATCAAACGTCGCAACGTAACTGGGTGACTATAAAGATGCTCTACAGGTATCTCCGAGGGTGTCTGTTGAGTTGGCATGGATCGAGACTGGGATTTGTTACTCCGTGTGACGGAGAGGTATCTCAGGGCCCACTCGGTAATACAACATCACAATAAGCCTTGCAAGCAAAGTGACTAAAGAGTTAGCCACGGGATCTTGTATTACGGAATGAGTAAAGAGACTTGCCGGTAACGAGATTGAACTAGGTATAGAGATACCGACGATCGAATCTCGGACAAGTAACATACCGAAGAACAAAGGGAATAGCATACGCGATTAACTGAATCCTTGACATAGAGGTTCAACCGATAAAGATCTTCGTAGAATATGTAGGAACCAATATGGGCATCCAGGTCCTGCTATTGGTTATTGACCGTAGAGGTGTCTCGGTCATGTCTACATAGTTCTCGAACCCGCAGGGTCTGCACACTTAACGTTCGGTGACGTTTCGGTAGTATTGAGTTATGTATGGTGGTGACCGAAGGTTGTTCGGAGTCCCAGATGAGATCCCGAACGTCACGAGGAGCTCCGGAATGGTCCGGAGGTAAAGATTGATATATAGGAAAGTGGTGTTTGAACTCCGGAAAAATTTCGGCCATTTTCGGAAGTGTACCGGGAGTGACGAATGGGTTCCGAGGGTCCACCAAGTGGGGCCCACCCACCCCAAGGGTCACATGGGCCTAGGAGGTGGCGCACCAGCCCCTGGTGGGCTGGCCGACCATCCCTTAGGAGGCCCTTGCGCAAGGGTTGGGGAAGGGGCCAAGTGGGGAGGAGTCCTACTAGGATTCCACCTCCCTTGTGGGAGGTGGACTCCTCCCCCTTGTTGTTCGGCCGAATCCCTAGGGGAAACCCTAGGGCTGCCTCCTCCTCCCTCCCTCCTATATATACTAGAGGGTTTTTCAGGGCAGCCCCTAACCTGAAAAGCCACGGCTGTCTCTCTCTCCCTCTAGATCTGTTCTTCACTAGATCGTCTCGGTCGTGATTGGCGAAGCCCTGCCGGGACAGCTCCACCACCACTGTCACCACGCCGTCGTGCTGCTGGGGAACTCATCTACCTCCCCACTCCCTCTTGCTGGATCAAGAAGGCGGAGATCGTCATCGAGCTGTACGTGTGCTGAACGCGGAGGTGCCGTCCGTTCGGCGCTAGATCGGGACGGATCGTGATTGGATCGCGGGACGACTTGCGATTTGGATCGCGAAGACGTTCGACTACATCAACCGCGTTTCTTAACGCTTCCCGCTTAGCGATCTACAAGGGTACGTAGATCCACTCTCCCTCTCGTAGATGCTCATCACCATGGATAGATCTTGCGTGTGCGTAGGAAAATTTTTGTTTCCCATGCAACGTTCCCCAACACTATCATGGTCGCTGCCTTTCCGGTTCATTTCGACCTTGTCTCAAATTCATTCTAACCTTCATAAAGATGAGATTTATCAATGTCTCATCTAATTTGTTGTCCATTGGATATTGTTGTTGTAATTTCCACACAAATTCTTGATCTGTGTAGTTGGCCAATATATTCCTGTATCACATGTTCTGCTTTTGTGCACTTGTTGGCTCGTGTGTGTTGCACGTTTGTTTTTTTGTCGGGCTTTTTTTTCTTGCACTCTTATGGCCTATCTCATCTGGCATGTGTTGTAGTACTGAAATAGATAGGCTATGGTGCTTGTTGTTGCCTATTTCTATTTTCCTTCCAATTTTGATGTCGAAGAGAGAGGCCCTATGGAAGAGACCGGCTCCAGCTGAGGCTTGATATGCAACAGGGTTCAGTCAAATTTTGTCTCAGTTAAGTGTTTGCTCTCAACACGCAACTGAGATGCCTTTTTTTTCTAGCTGCAACTCCACCCTAACATGTATTTTTTTGTCCGAGTTGCAAGTCTACCTTCGATACATAACTCGGCATGATCAATTTTCTCCCATTTGCAAGTTCACCCTCGACACGCAACTAGGGGCGGCCTTTTGTCTCAGTTGCAACTTCACCCTTGACATGTAACTAGGGGCTCGCCTTTTTTTTTATCTCGGTTGAAAGTCCAATCTCGATACGAAACTAGGTCCAAACAACATTTTTGTCCTAGTTGCAAGTCCATTCTTGACACGCAGTGGGGGCCGACCCTTTTGGTCCCAGTCACAACTCCGTCCAGCGAGGAAAGGCAAAAATGCTAAATATGTCTCCGATGAATCCAACAATTGAGGTGAGCTCGAATATGAAAGAGTAATGCACCAACCTTTCTCGAATCGGGGACCCGCCCTCCAGAAGAGCCCAACGAAACACCAGGGTCGTCTTGGGTATATGCCTTGATCCATCTGCCCACATCTCCTTGGGTAGATGCATGTCCTGAGCCAATCGAGGTGCCTTTGGGCCAACTCCTAGCCATCGTAGAATGGCAGCCGACTCGCCGGAACCAAACCACCCATCAACACATGACCAATGGTCACATGCCGACCTGGCCACACGCACATGTCCGACTCACACGAATGAAACAACCCGACAGGAAGCGAATGATGCTGACACATCGACCTGGCCGCACATACGTGCCCGACTCACGTGGATAAAACAACCCGACAGGAAGCAAACGATGTTGACACACCAACCATGCCTCATCCGACGCGTGCGGAGTGCCGATGAATACCGAACGACCGAGAGTGCTCGAAAATGGATAGCAAAGAGAGAACTCGAGGCGCTGATAACTCCAGTAAACGGGTACTCTAGCAGTTATGAATTGTTGTTCAAACTTAAATCTTGAAAATAATAATACATAGACTAAGATGAAAATATTTGCAATTTAGACTAAAGAGCGATACGAGATTTATGAGAATTATAGACATGCAAAAAGATAATCAACTTGATGACTAAAGTAAAAAAAAACATGCATGGCTACGCTCATAGCAAAATATGCATGCTCACAAAGGCTTCAATACCAAATCAAGGAACTCAGAAGTTCGTCACGCAGGTGGCCTGCTCAGTGGCACGACCAGCAAGCGCCTCATGTCCTTCTTGTAGCGCCGGTGCCCTTCCAGCGATCGTACCCCTCCAACGCCTGCTCCGCGCGACGCCGCACCTGGTCCTTCAGCTGCAGGTCATGCTGTACTGCGGCGTTTTCATGATCCCCCTTTGTTTTTTGTAGCTGCTCGCGTAGAGCCACAACCTTCTTCTCCAGCACAGCTCTCTGTGGCTTCACCTTCTCGAGCACGACATACTGTGCCACAGCCTTCTTCTCTAGCACAGCTCCCTCTGCCTTCACCTTTTCGAGCTCGGCATCCCGTGCCGCCAGTTTCTTCTGCAGCACAGCTCTCTCTACATTCACCTTCTCAAGCTCGGCATCCCGTGCCGCCAGGTTCTTCTGCAGCACAGCTCTCTCTACATTCTCCTTCTCGAGCTCGGCATCCCGTGCCTCCAGCTTCTTCTCCAGCACAGCTCTCTCTGCCTTCTCCTTCTCGATGTCGGCATCCCGTGCCGCCAGCTTCTTCTCCAGCACAGCTCTCTCTGCCTTCTCCTTCTCGAGGTCGGCATCCCGTGCCGCTAGCTTCTTCTGCAGCTCCAGCGCGTACGAGGACGTGTAGTTCACTGTCTGCATGCATGCATACGTTGTTCCCGCGCGAGAAACAAACAATGTGATTATGACCCGTGCATGCAGCTTCAATAAGATGATCAATTTGCTCATGCAGCATACGTTGTTCCATCGTCGTGCTGTCACGGCCGGCGCTGTGGATGTCGTGCGTGTCCGGCAGGGGCAAGTGCAGTGGGATTGGGCCGAAGCCCGGCGGGACGATGGGCTCAGTAGGCAGCGTGCTTATCTCAGAGTGACGAAGCCAATTACTTGGATTGGCCTCCTCGTGCTTCCTCTTCTTCCAGGATAACGGCAACGTTGTCATGGCGCGGTCGGGCTCTGTTTTCATCTGCCCCATTCCGAGCGCCGGCGCCACCGCATTCTTCACGGATAGATCTGACCCTATCGTGCAACACAAAAGTAAATTATTTGCTCGAGGAATCGTGGATTGGATAGTTGAAAGAAGGCATACCTCTAGCACCACTAGAACCAACAGAATGTTGTGGCGGCGGTGACTCGCCGGCGAGGCTAGATGACAAAGCCGTGGCAAGCTTGGTGTTGAAAACGTGAGTTCGGAGATCAACCGCAGTGCCATGTGCACTCCGTAGCTTTTCCAGTGATGTCCGATCCTCACTAGTCAGTACCAGATCAGTCCTGGAGTTGGACGCCGGCGCCTCACGCCAAATAACAGGGAACGGCCATGCCTTCTCTGCCTCCGGTGCCGTGAGGAAGAAGAACCTGGTTTGCCACCCCTTGTTGCGCTTGGACGGCGGCAGCCCGGTGAAGAGAGGTCCGGCCGCGTCCCTGCCCCGGAAAAAGTACCAGCCCCTGAGCTTAAACTGGACCAGCGAGAAGAAATGCCGGAACACGGCCAACGACAGCGGGACTCCGACGTCCTGGCAGTGCAGCACGAATTTCACCAGGATGCGCCACCCGTTAGGGGCAAGCTGGCCTGGCGCGAGGCCAAAGTGATCGAGCACTCGGCAGAAAAAGCTGTCCAGCGGGAAGCGTATTCCGGCCTCCAAAGCGTGCTCGTAAACGCAGACGGCGCCGTCTTGCGGCGGCGTGCAGGCGC
Organism: Elymus sibiricus; assembly: GCA_039707655.1. Classification (NCBI taxonomy): domain Eukaryota; kingdom Viridiplantae; phylum Streptophyta; class Magnoliopsida; order Poales; family Poaceae; genus Elymus; species Elymus sibiricus. Next base: position 96,452,297 of record CM077675.1, on the reverse strand, counting down.
GCCGAAGGCCGGTGGGACGCGCGGTGTACGCCGTCGAGGCAGGGTACTTCCTGCAGACGTCGTCCACTGCGCCCTGGGTGCGGAGCGACGAGGCGTAGTGCTCGGCGACGGGGCCTGAGAGCCCCACGGCGGAAGAGGCGGGGGTGGAGCGAGGCGGGTTGGCGCTGAGGATCTCGACGGAGGACGTGGCGCTTGTGAGTTGTGACGTTGCTGCCTGCTCAAGCGATAACTAGCCGAGAGAAGCAGAGGAGTCGCGCACGTGTGGCCTCGAGCTCTGTTTTGACGAGAGTCTACACAGTGGGAAACGGCACCACTTGGGAAATGCGCAGACATGCAGGGTACCGCCGGTACAGCTCTCCGTGCGTAATTAAAAGAAGTTTGAGAGCTGCGGGTGCCTGAACTTGTCCTGCGGGTGCCTGAACTTGTCCTGCGCGGTCATTTTGGTGTCTAAAGTTGTAAAATACACGAAAGTGGTGCTCGAACTTGTCCGGCCGTGCAAATACGGTGCCTCCTACCGTATCCGGGCATACGCCCTCCTCACGTGGCACGCCAGCATGGAAGTGGCCCGCATGTAAGTGAGTGGGAGCATTTTTTACAGCCAGCCCCCTCAGATTTTATTTTAATACGGTCCTGCATATCAGCTCAGGCGAGCGGATGAATGAAATAGTAAAAAGAAAAAAGAGCGACCCTTGAATGATTCGAACCGAGCACCTCGCGTGCACAAGATATACATTTTAACCACTACATCTAGCACGACCGTATGTGTAAATAGCAGATACAACGGCTTTTATAATAATGATAGCGTGTGAAACAATAAAGAGAAATAATAAGAAAGAAAAAGGGGTTCAAGGTTCGAACTCAGGAGCTCAGTCGTGCCAGCCTTGTAAGCTAGCTAGCAAACCAAGCAAGATTTTACGCTAAATTTAGAGAAACGCCATCTTATGTAAAATATAAATTACCATATTTATTTTTGGTGTTGTATCTAATCATTAGTAGTATTATTTTTCTTAATAGTGGATCTCGTGTGTGTGGTATGCATACGTGCACACGTCATTGACAATTTATTTGTTTGGCGCACCTAAATTCTTCACTTGTTACCGTACGTAACAATCTCATTAAGGTCTAAACTATATTTATCCCATTAGAGCATCTAGTTGGAATTTTCCTGCTGATTTATTTGTCTCGTCCAGTGAAAGATGTAAACAGTATTTCTTCCTTTTAGGCATCACGTGGTGTCCTGCCTGGTGGTTACCTTAGGTTTGCCATGCATTCAAAAAATTGACAACATGTATTTTAAAAAATGTTCAACATGTATTGAAAAAAATTATTGTGTAAAATTACTCTTACATTTCTACAAACACCTTTAACATGTTTTAATACATTTCTAGAATTACTACTATTAGAAAATAATGTTTAATACACGTTGAACAATTACGTTGTCAATTTTTTGCAATTGTGTATTTCAAAAATACAATGAATATAGGCAATAATTGTATGTGCTTGTGGTCCTGCATCAAGATACATAAATTTACACAATAATTTTTAATATACGTTGAACTGTCTAAATACACATAAATTTTAGAAAAAGTTCACGTTTACCTCTTCAAAGTAATAATAATGAAAATAGATTAAAGAATTAAAATGCACAATAATTGCCTAGTTATAATTCTTGTATTTTTTTATGGTAAAATTTGCATATGAAAACTAAACAGGAACTCAAAAATAACTAAAAAGAAAACATGTAGAAAATGCGTGAAGGGAGTGCAGAGCGATACACGGACTAGGTCTATGTATATGAGTACTAGCTAATACTAGCACGCATAACTTAGTTCGGCCGGGTGGTCTGCTCATGCCCGCACTAAGCAGTAGGTCTACCTGTAATTTATTTTAGCGATTTCTCTCCATGTCATACTGACACATGGGACCTGTATTTCTAATTTGAATAAAACATGAGGTGTTTTTTGCAAAAGAAAATCGCTCGTCCGCTGACAAGTGGGGTGGCCGCCAGTTCGTATTCCACACGGGCAGCCTATACGGTCGCATATGGCCGGAGGCACTGTATATGCACGGGAGGACAAGTTACAACACCACTTTTATGTATTTTGCAAGTTTGGGTACCAAACTGACCGCGACGGACAAGTTAAGGCACCCATGGTGTATTTAACTTTTTTTGGAATATGCCTCGTACTCTCCTCACTACTCAGTCCTCACTAGGAGCATCTTCAATAGCTTGTCTATATGGACGTCTATACTTGTTTTCCACGACGTGAGCCTAAAACAGGCGTTCAACAACTTGTCTATATGGTCGTCCAAACATGCACATCCTCTAAATCAACCTCGACAATGTCCAGGCCTGGAGGATGTGAAGGCGTCGTCCAAACTCAACTGCAGCCATGATTTCTCCCTCTCCCCAGCGGTGGCCCACCGGTCATGGTCCCTGTATATAGACGTTCTGATGCAAAACTGGACGTGTATATGAGGGAATTTTTTTAGACCATTGTCTATATGAATATATAGACATCCAAATATACACATGCTATTGGAGATGCTCTAATCAGTGCACGGGGGGACATATATAGGTCGATCCGAGGGTTAGACTGAGAGTCTCGATCAGAAGTTTATACTCCCTCCGTCTCGGTGTATAAGTCATCTTACATTGTGCACTGCCACCAAAGTGAAGGGAAAAACGAGAGAACTTAATATTTATTAGCTAATTAATATCATTGCATGCAATAAACTGACCAATGCATGCGGTGCTAGGTAGTCTCAAGTCATTAAAAACATACACGCCCCACATTTTCTATTGGTTGATTGTTAAGAAACAAGAAACGAGGTGAGAATTAATGCACCGCGCCTAAGTGTTTTGGGAAAATCTGATTTTCGTAAGATGACTTATACACCGAGACGGAGGGAGTAGCATCTACAACAACCGAACCCTTCGTATCTGTCTCAAACGTCCGGATAGGCCGTCCGATCACTGACCGGTCACGAAAATGCTATCCAGGTGTGTGCCTTCAACGAGCCTCAAACGCCCGGGCTGACCGGCACCCCCTCATATCCATCTCATATATGACATCAGTGATCCTGCGTTCGCCACATAGGATTGGCCCACATTTTCTCTTTGTTTATTCTTTCTCACTTCACCTTCACCAATTGCATGCATGCGACCAGACGTATATGGGTAAAATGAGGGACATGACTGTGAAAGTGAAAATCTGCGAAGTGATCGGTCACTATCCGTGGACGCAGCCGGTCGAGTCCACGGGCGTTTGAGGAGTCGGATTTGCCAAGTCCGGCTATAGATGCTCTTACATCTATGATGTACTTCCTCCGTCCCATAATACGAGCATAGTGTCAAAAATGCTCTTATATTATAAAACGGAGGGAGTACTTTCTATCTATTGATAGTTCATTGTATACCAGTACAAAAAATAGCAAAGGTAACAAAAAGTTATAGAGTTCCCGTGGTGCATCTAGCATTATTGGAAAGCATGTGTAAGTGTTTCTTTACAGGATCTCATAGGATTCGATCGGTGGTTGTCTTTGGTGGATCTATTTGGATTTGGTCTTCGTTCATGTCTCTTTAGGTTGGATCCTTTCGACTTACACTTCTATTCATCGGTGACGGTTGCTGTTCTGGTACGCTGCTCCCATGAGGCATTAGCATGACGATTTTTCAACTGTCTACTACAAGTTTTGTTCGACTTCGACGAGGGAGGGGCGATGACGAAGGTGTGTCTCCGGCTCGCTTCAATGCTTATAGTTATTGCTAGGTGATACAAATCTAGATGTAATTTTTACTATTTTTAGTGTTTGTTGTACTGTCATGATTAAAGATGGATATATCAAAAGTTTTCCACAAAAAAATGTCTACATACCTTCTAGCGACGACTACAAGCATTGGACCGAGCTGAATACACACTGTTGACATCGCCCCACTCTCAAAGGAATCATGCAAAACTTGTCATAGTAGACACCGGGAAGTTGTCGTGCTAAGTCCTCGCTGGACCAGCGCATCAGAACAAGAACCGTCCCTGATGTAGAGAAGCATTGATCGAAAAGATCCGACTTATAGACAAACGTAGGAAGACTGATCCAAAACATATCAATCAAAGACCAACACCAATAGAATACCACGAGATCCACCGAATACACACCTCCACATGCTCTATGACGACGCTCGACGCACTGTCGGGATGAGGCTAGGTGGCGAGAATCTTATTCCAACTCCAAGGAGCTGCCGCTGCCTTGCCTTCATGAGCAAGACACCTCACATTTTTAAATTAAAAGCTTTGACATTTGAACTAGATAGCACCATGTGTTCAATTTAACACTCAAAGTTGTATAACACAAATAAATGGTTCAAAAGCACACATGATAATGCAAGGTTCATGAAAACCACATAAAGGTTCACACTTTAACATCCAGAAACATGATCCGCTTTTGTGATGAAATTTGTTTTATCGTATACTACTAGCCTAACATGTCAGATGTCTGAAGTTCTCAAATGTGTACGTATTGAGCTTGGCACCCCTTGTGATGAAAATCTAGATCCGCTACAACCTCGCCATCTACGGACCCTGGAGCCATTCCCCTCACCTTTTGGAGATCTTGATGTGTGTGAGCTCCAAACATGCAATTGGCGCATTTGGGAGGAGATAACCCGTTCGTGGACGACTAGAGTAGAGGAGACACGTGAGGGGTGGCAATGTTATATTTCCTCGACTACCACCCTTGAGCTCGGGTTGGAAGGGTCGGTGCCCCTAGTGCATCCCCCTTTTTTTGCGAATAAAGCAACTGCATGACTTAACCAGAATCATTACATTCTTGTTGACAGATAGCATCAACCTCAGTAGGAGCACACCTTAACCAAACGGCGGTTTTAGGTAGCTACCGACCCATTTGGGCAAGAGTGTGACTAGCCCTATTTTGCTCCCGCTTAACTAATGATATTTCATGCCGCCGATCACAAAGGAGGTGTTGAATCTCACTCACCATTAGCGCATGAGGTGATCTGTTAGCCGTGGCCTCCTGAACCATGCTCGCTGCCGTCATACAATCCGTCTCCACGATGAGGCGTTTCGGACTCCGTTCTAGCGCCAGAGTCAACCCTTCCATCATAGCTGCAATATCTGCTTCTAGGCTGCTGGCGCACCTTTGAAGGTAACGGCATGAGGCAAAAATTATGGCTCCACTGTGATCTCGAAGTATCATCCCGGCACCTCCTGTGCCGTCATCCTCCTTCCATGATCCATCAACATTTAACTTCACCCAGCCCAAGGCCAGTGCCTTCCAGCGATCTGGTGGCCGCGTGCATGCCGCCGGTATTTCATACGAGTAGTCCTTTCTCTTCCATCCGGTATAGATGACCGTGTCCTTCCCTTTAGCAATATCCGACACAGGGTGTTGCTGTATATGCAACATCGTATCAATGTACCCAGACAGGAATCTAGTTGAAGCTTCAACAGGGGGCACTGGCTTTGCATGATAAATCTCATTCCGAACAAACCAGTTTCTCCATAACGTCATGATTACTGGAAGTCGTTCGTCCCTAGTGCAACCATCCAGGAGGTGTAAGATCCACTCTGGCCCTGTGTTTGTGATGGACTCAAGCTTGGGCATGGTCCATATCTTTGCCATTGACGTCCAGAGTTGCCTAGCCAAGGTGCAGCTGCACAAGGCGTGGAAGGTGTCCTCACGTTCCATTCCACATAGAACACACATGTTAGAGACCTCTAATTTCCTCTTATGCTTATTTTCAAGTGTGGCTAGAGAATTTGTTGCGACTCGCCAAGCAAAAACTCGTACCTTAGGGGGAGCAGGGCACCCCCACACTGCCTTCCAGACGGCACGAGTGTCGTCCGGTGCCCTGCTCGTGGCGCACACAGTGGTGCTGGTTTGCTCCTCCAAAGCGAGTTTGTAGGCGCTTCGAACGGTGAAGATACCACGTGCGTCCGTAGCCCATGAGAGGACGTCGTCCAACCGTCGTGGACTAGCCTTGATCGCCAAAATATACTGCACGTCGGGGGCAGAAAAGTGTTGTTGAAGAAGGTCCACTCGCCACCGTCCGTAGTCATCGAGGAGCTCGGCCACCCGCCTAATCCGGCAGGTACTCCGAGGCGTGATCGGAAGGTAAGACGTCGGCCGCGGAATCCAAGGGTCCCTCCAAATGCGAATATGCTCGCCACTACCAACACGCCATATAAGCCCTTTTTTTAGGAGCTCAACGCCATGTTGGATGGCATGCCACGTCGGTGATGCATTACCTGAAAAGACCGTGTCCTCAAGGGAGCCGTTAGGGTAATATTTTGCCTTTAATACCTGAGAGCACAATGATTCTGGTTTGGTCAGCAGGCGCCACGCTTGTCTCGCTAGCAAGGCTTGGTTGAACAAGCAAAAGTCACGGAGACCGAGCCCACCTTTTCCTTTGGGCTCTAGTAATTTCTCCCAAGCAAGCCAGTGGGTCTTCCTCTGGCCTTGTTTTGAACCCCACCAAAAATTCCGCACTAACCTTGTTAAATCATCACACACCGAGTAGGGCAACTTGAACACTCCCATAATGTAGGTGGGAATGGCCTGTGGACTGATTTTATTAGTGCCTCCTTCCCTGCCTGTGAGAGGGTACCACCCCACGCCATGATCCTCTTGGTTATACTTGCCTGCAACATCTGGAATTTCCCCTTATGCATACGACCATCCGGGGTGGGTAAGCCTAGATACTTCCCCTCAAAATCATTAGTTTCAACTTGCAACACCTGTTTAACCACGGTTTGTACCATCGCCGGGCAATTATCTCCAAACTGAATAGAACATTTCTGTGAGTTTATGAGCTGACCGGTAGCACGAGCATATCGATGGATGACATCTTTCACATAAGTAGCTTGTACTGCATTAGTTTTAAAGAACAGGAGAGTGTCATCAGCAAATAACAAATGGGAGATGCCCGGTGCTCTGCTGCAAATTTTGACAGGTTGGAAAGCCTGCGACTCCGCACCCTGTCTCAACAATGCTGAAAGGCCGTCAGCCACAAAGAGGAATAAAAAAGGAGACAGGGGTCACCTTGCCGAAGACCATGCGACGATACAAACGAATCCAAGATGGTTCCATTAAATTTGACAGAATATCTCACCGAGGTAACACATGACATTATCCACTGTACCCACTGGTGAGAGAAGCCCAACTTGTTCATCACTTGCTCCAAGAACCCCCAATCGACCCTGTCATAAGCTTTCGACAAATCAAATTTGTATGCACAGAAACTATGTTCCGGATTTTTCTCATGTTGAATAAAGTGTAGGCATTCAAATGAAAGCAGTGCATTGTCTGTGATAAGTCAGACCCGAAATAAAGGCACTCTGAGAAGGAGAGATGATCTCATCAAGCAGAGGTCTCAGTCTGTTCACTAGACACTTCGCGACAATTTTGTAAATGACGTTACAAAGACTTATAGGTCTGAAATCTGTAAAACGAACCGGGTTATCAACTTTAGGTATAAGAACAATTACCGTTTCATTGACCCCATCTGGCATGTTTCCGGTCCTAAAGAATTCATGTACGGCTTTAACAACTTCTTCCTTCATCACTGTCCAGTTTTTCTGAAAGAACCTAGCTGGATATCCATCCTTCCCTGGCGCTTTCAGCAGATCCATTTGAAACAAACTATCAGAGATCTCTTTTTCAGTAAAATCCGCACATAGTCGTGCATTCATTTATGGGGTGACCTTCTCCTCAAACAACTCAATCAAAGGTTGTTGAATAAGAGTGTCATCACGTGTGAATAAGGTTTTGAAATAAGATGTCACCATATCTCCCATGACTGCATGATCTCCATGGCTGCAGCCCGCATCATCCACCAACCTTTTCACCCTGTTCTTGCGCGCACGCCAAACCGCTCGACGTTGAATTTTTTTTGTGTTCCTGTCACCCTCGCGAAGCCAATCAATCCTGCTTCTTTGCATCCATAACATTTCTTCGCGATATAGCAATTCCTCCATATGATCAGAAACCTTGCGAATTTCGTTTCGGTCAACGTTCATGTACATCAGTTCTTCCAATCGGCACCTAGAACGCTCCAGCTCACGTGTGATGTTGCCGAAAGTGTTTTTGCTCCATGCATGCAGCTCATCCATCAACTTTGCTAGCCCTGCTTGCACGTCCCCAAGGCTGAATTTTTTCCCAGCTTTTGCCCAAGCCATTGCAACTCTCTGTGGAAGGCTTGCATCCCTTTCCCAGAATGTCTCATAGCGTCTCACACTTCGCCGTGTATTATGACTTTCTTCTTTTATACACTCCTGTACTAGTGGTGAGTGGTCAGAGCATGGCGACACCTTATGTACCACCCGAGCTTCCGAGAAAATATCACGCCATCTATTATCCGCCACTGCTCTGTCAAGCCTCACACTGACATTCTTTCTGCCTCTTTGCTTATTGTCATAAGTAAACGGTAAGCCAGAAAAGCCTAGATCAACAAGTTCACATACCTCCAGAGTGTCCCGAAAGGCAATCATCTGGCTCTCACTGCGGGCCGAGGCCGAAAAGTGCTCAAAAGACCACATAGTTTCATTAAAATCTCCAATAACACACCACGGAAGGTCCGATGTTTGTTTAAGATCTATCAAATGTGTCCACATGCGGTGTCTGTTTTCCGTACGCGGTTCCCCATAAACACAAGTCAGCCGCCATAATGGATCATGCTCAGAGAGTCTCACGTATGGATCAATAAATCTTTCATTAGCTGACTGGACTTCCACATGTAAACTATCACACCAAAAGAGGGCAAGCCCTCCACTCAACCCATCACTGCTAACTCCTGAAAAACCTCTTAAGCCTAGTCTACCACGCAAACGCTTGACTTTATCATAACTCTGTCTAGTTTCACACAAAAATATTATCTTTGCCTAGGTAGCTTTCACCATGCCAACTAAGTCGCGAACTGTCGGTTAGTTGGCCACCCCCCGACAGTTCCAGCTTAAACAATTCATTGCTCCTGACGGGGCACGAACTGTGTCCCCGTCAGGTTACCAGCGGCCCTGGGCTGGTTGCCTCCATGGTATCTGCTCCGGTCCCATCCCCCATGTTCTCCTGTACAGTCATCTCCTCTGTATCAAGCATCTCCTTTGTCACTGGTTCTTTCTTTTTGAGGTAATAGCACCAGGGGTCCTAAAACTTGCACCGAATGTGATGCTTTAGTCCTAGAAGTTGCAAAGTGAACCTACCCAGTCCCAGAACTTGCACCTGATGTGCATACCCAGTCCACAGCCAATAGAAGCTCGCCAACTGGCGCCAGCTGGACCAGGCGGGTCATCTCGTGTCACTTTGCACATAGCCCCCTGTAGTTAGACAAAATTATCCCCCAACCATCGGCAAGATCCCTCCCTTCCTTCCAAGCCCCCTGCACAGGAATCCAATTCAGCAGAGCACATTATAAACACACTTTAGTTTCTGGTGCATGATGTTAACTACCCAGGAGCACTAATAATTGCACCTGAAAAACAAATACGAGACCACCTCTCCATGCAAATGCAAATGCAATGAAGATGTGATGTCGGTGCAGATGTCCCTCTCCAATATGAAATCTGGAAGAAAGGGGCTCCATGTGGCCAAACATTTCAAAGTTTATGATGGCATGAAACCCTACTTCACCTGATAGATGATCTGCAGCAGGTACCCCCAGAACCCGGCGATCTCCCTCGTGCCGTCGTCCTCCCCGTCGACGATCGGCTTCGGGGCGGCTCCATGGATGGCGTAAGGCCCCTGCTCGGCGTCGGACATCGCCGCGACGGCATTGCAGGCGGCGAACTTGCTGCACCCGTAGATCGAGAGCGTCGTCGCAAGCTGAAGAATTCACAGAACATCATATAGTCTTCTCAGATAAGGATTGTGAGGACATTGATAGAGGTCGTGGGGACACTCATCATTGTGTGTGAAGGAAATCAGTGAGGAGAGAGACTAATTTCGCTTACCCCGAAGTAAATCGTCACCAGAATGAAGGTTGTAAGTGCATCTAGTGCCACCCTTGTTTGGTTTTGGAGTATTGAAGACAAACGTGGTTGAGGGACTAATGTGTTTGTGAGAGTTCACAGGTTAACACAGAGAGAAGTCCCTGGAGTTTCGGTTTAGCCGTCGAAGACGACCCCCAAAAATGTCCGAAGACATTGAAGACGGCTGAAGCCATTGGTGGTAGACGAAGACATTTCGTCTGAAGTCAATGAAACGCGAAGACGAAGTCTTTTGGTAGTTTTGTTTCGTCTTTCCTGAGTCATAGGAACCACCGTACTGTTAAGTGGGTCGATGTGATCGAATCAGATGCTGACGTGATGCTCAACCCATACCTATGTCTTCGAGTGAAGACAATGAGAGGAAATATCTTCCAGAGTTGGTTGAGTCAGCTTTAGTTGTAGCCCAAGTAAAGCTGCCGCGTGTGTTTGAAATCCGACCGTTGTGACACATGTCGGTTGGCCAGTGACCCAGGGTCATTTCGGTCATATCAGGTCGGGTTGCCCGCGGGCTATAAATAGCCCACCCCCTCCACCATGAGAAGGTGGCTGCTCAGAGAGAGATACGACTGTTGTCGTTTTGGAGCAACCCACCTCGAAGACATTGAGAGAGGCATATCCTGCGAGGATACACCTAAACACCTAGAGCTAGAGTGTTTGAGCATCACCGAAGTCATTCTGTTATGATAGAACTGAAGACTTATTACGCTTGAAGACTGTGATCTTCCAGACGGTTAGGCGTATGGGTCTAGAGCAATCCAAGAGTCATTGTGGATCGCCGGGTGACCAAGTTTGTACGGGTTTCGGAAGTCTCCCCTGAAGACTTACCAGAGTGATTGGGCGCTGTCTAAGTGACTTAGGCTCAAGGGGAATAAGGTGAAGACGAGGTCTTCTGAGATAATCTCAGCCTCCCTAACCAGACGTACAGTTGTCACAGCAACTGGAACTGGTCCAACAAATCCTGTGTCTTCGTCAAGCAACTGGTTCTATCCTTCACTTTCTTACATTCCTGTTCTGTATCGTGAAGCCTTTGCTTGCTCAGGGTTTGAAGACTTATCCTGAAGACATTCATATCTGCTGTTTATCTTCATTCTATCTAAGTTTGTCTTCGACTCATCTTAGTGTGCATGATGATAATGCTTAACCTGCCTGTATGTCTTCACTGCATTGCATGCCTTGACTAGATCATTGATTACTATCTCTACCTGATCCTGTATCGCTTCCGCATACTTCGAATACATTCAATTTTTCGAAGCCTTTCATAAAGATCGCCTATTCACCCCCCTCTAGTCGATAACTAGCACTTTCAATTGGTATCAGAGCAAGGTACTCCCTTGTTCTGTGTTTCGGTTTAAACACTGTGGAGTTTTAGCTATGTCGACTTCAGGGATAATCAAGGTCTCCGCTGCGTGCCCTGTCTTCGATGGCACTAACTACCTCTATTGGAAGAACAAGATGCGCATGCATCTCAAAGCCATTGACAACGACCTATGGTATGTCATCATGGCGGCCATTCCCGAAGTTGGCGAAGGTGTTACTGTTGCTGATGTGAAGAGGTTCGCACAACTGGACTCCACCGCCAAGAACATCATCTGTGGTCATCTGACCAAAGGACAATATGGCCGTGTGAGTGCACTTAACACTGCTAAGCAAATCTGGGAATGGCTGTCCAAAGTGAATGAAGGTGTCTCATCTCAAAGAGACTCTCATGTTGATGTGCTTCGCAACCTGTTCAACCGCTTCAAGAGACTCGACAACGAAAACGTTCAGCTCACATTTGATCGACTCACCGACATCTCAAATGAGCTGAATGCACTTGGCGTCACGGATATCACCAAACATGAAGTCGTGATGAAGCTACTCAGATCACTTGACAGTTCCTTTGATACTCTCGCACTCATGATCCAAGAGCGCCCTGACTTCAAGAGTTTGGATCCCGCTGATATCCTCGAGAGATTGAATACACATGAGTTCCAACAAGCTGAGAAGAGGGATATTTACGGTCCCAGTTACAGTCATTCTCGTGCCTTGAAGGCCAAGGCTGTGTCGTCATCTGAAGACAACTCTGAAAGCAGCTCTGATGGTGCTGAAGACTTTGGGAAAGAACTCGCTCTGCTTGTCAGGAAGTTTCAAAAGTTTGCCAAGTCAAAGCGCTAGGCAAAATCTTCAAAGCGTGATTCCAAGAGGTCTGGTGAAATGTCTTCAAGAGACAGCAAGAAGCAAACCTGTCACAAGTGCAAGAAAGTTGGCCATTTCATCGCTGATTGTCCTCGATGGGAGAAGGAATCCAAGAAGAAGAGCAAGGACTATGACTCCGATGACAAGAAGAAGAAGAAGTATGCAAAGTCTTCATCACACAAGAAGAGTTCATCTGGCAAGGCACATGCTTTCATCGGAAAGGAGATGGATTCACAGTCTGACTCTGGTTCAGAAGTTGAGGAAGCATCTGAGAAGGAATCTGACGCTGAAGTAGCTGGACTAGCAATGGCTTCGGAATATCTCTCCACGTCCGTCTTCAAACCCGAAGACAATGGCTCCTTCTTCACCGAAGCCAGTGATGATGATGCTGCTCCAGCTTACTGCTTCATGGCAAAAGCCTCCAAGGTATCCTCAAAATCCTCACGTCATGACTCTGAATCTGAAGCTGAATCTGATGATGACATGAAACCTAGCTATGCTAAACTTGTAAAAATTGCCACCAAGCAACAACATGCCATGGAGAAGATGCAAACTACTCTAGAAAAAAGTGATGACCTGTTGCGCGAAGAGATGAGTCTGAACGAAACTATGACTGAAGACATGCGTAGTCTTCGTTCAAGGTTTGAGGATCTCCAAAGTCGTCATGATGCCCTCTCAACTGATCATGAAAAGCTTTCTCTTGAATATCTTCAGAAAAACATTGATCTTGAAAAGTTGAGGGAAGCACATGATGACCTATGGAAGGAAAACGACTCACTCCTAGCAGAGCAGATCAGTACCGCTCAGGATGAATTTGATGCTCCATGCTTAAAGTGTATTGCACGTGAAGCTAATGATTCAACTGCTGAATGTTCAAATGCTTCTGAAAATGCATTATATTCAACTGTATCTATGGCACCTAACCCCTCATCTGAGGAAGCCACTGCTATCACTGATGACAATGACAGGTTGAAGACATTGCTTGAAACTGGCATGTACAAGAGTCTGAAAGGACATCAGATTCTTTGTGATGTCCTGAAGAAGACTATACTGAACAGAAACCCTAGGATAGAGGGTGTCGGTTTCGAAAGAAACCTCAATGTTGATGGATCCTACTGGACGCCTGAGCAGTACCCCAAAACCACATGGGTTGCTGCGAAAGGACCTTGAAAGATCATGGATGTCGCCTAGAGGGGGGGTGAATAGGCGCTTTAAAATAATTACGGTTTTGGCTTGAACAAATGCGGAATAAAACTAGCGTTTAATTTGTCAAGCACAAAACCTAAATCGACTAGGCTCACCTATGTGCACCAACAACTTATGCTAAGCAAGATAAAATACTAAGTGATAGCAAGATATATAACAAGAAACAATATGGCTATCACGAAGTATAGTGCATAAGTAAAGGGCTCGGGTAAGAGATAACCGAGGCACGCGGAGACGATGATGTATCCCGAAGTTCACACCCTTGCGGATGCTAATCTCCGTTTGGAGCGGTGTGGAGGCACAATGCTCCCCAAGAAGCCACTAGGGCCACCGTAATCTCCTCACGCCCTCGCACAATGCAAGATGCCGTGATTCCACTAAGGGACCCTTGAGGGCGGTCACCGAACCCGTACAAATGGCAACCCTTGGGGGCGGTCACCGAACCCGTACACTTTGGCAACCCTTGGGGGCGGTCACCGGTACCCGTCAAATTGCTTGGGGCGATCTCCACAACCTAATTGGAGACCCCGACGCTTGCCCGGAGCTTTACACCACAATGATTGAGCTCCGAGGCACCACCAACCGTCTAGGGCGCCCAAGCACCCAAGAGGAACAAGCTCTAGGGTACCAAGCACCCAAGAGTAATAAGCTTCTCAACTTTTCACCACCACGTATCACCGTGGAGAACTCAAACCGATGCAACTAATGCAATGGCAAGAACACACGAAGTGGTCAAGTCCCTCACTCCCAAATCCCACCAAAGCAACAAAAGCTATGGAGGAATATGAGAGAAAGAACAAGGAGAACACCAAGAACTCCAAGATCTAGATCCAAGGGGTTCCCCTCACATAGAGGAGAAAGTGATTGGTGGAAATGTGGATCTAGATCTCCTCTCTCTTTTCCCTCAAGAACTAGCAAGAATCATTGGAGGGATTGAGAGATAGCAAGCTCGAAGAAGGTCAACAATGGGGGCAAACACGAGCTAGAAGGGATAAGGTCCAATGGGGAAGAAGACCCCCTTTTATAGGTGGGAAAAAATCCAACCGTTATCTGCCCTCTGCCCGCAGCCAAGCGGTACTACCGCTCCTCGGAGCGGTACTACCGCTTAGGCGGTACAACCAAACACTGGCTAGGGGTACCCAGAAAACGAGCGGTAGTGCCGCCAGAGCGGTACTACCGCTTAGGGAGCCTCGCACAGGAGAGGCGGCGGTAGTAGGGGAAACTGGCGCGGTAGTACTGCGCCAAGCGGTACTACCGTTCAAGTGCCGTTCTACTACCGCTTAAGGAAAAAGGGACCCGAAAGAAACACACCTGGGTGTTGGAAATATGCCCTAGAGGCAATAATAAATTGGTTATTATTATATTTCCTTGTTCATGATAATCGTTTATTATCCATGCTATAATTGTATTGATTGGAAACTCAAATACATGTGTGGGTACATAGACAACACTGTGTCCCTAGTAAGCCTCTAGTTGACTAGCTTGTTGATCAAAGATGGTTAAGGTTTCCTAGCCATGGACATGAGATGTCATTTGATAACGGGATCACATCATTAGGAGAATGATGTGATGGACAAGACCCAAACTGTAAACGTAGCATTTGATCGTGTCAGTTTATTGCTATTGTTTTCTGCATGTCAAGTATCTGTTCCTTTGACCATGAGATCATGCAACTCACTGACACCGGAGGAATACCTTGTGTGTATCAAACGTCGCAACGTAACTGGGTGACTATAAAGGTGCTCTACAGGTATCTCCGAGGGTGTCTGTTGGGTTGGCATGGATCAAGACTGGGATTTGTTACTCCGTATGACGGAGAGGTATCTCAGGGCCCACTCGGTAATACAACATCACATTGAGCCTTGCAAGCAAAGTGACTAAAGAGTTAGCCACAGGATCTTGTATTACGGAACGAGTAAAGAGACTTGCCGGTAATGAGATTGAACTAGGTATAGTGATACCGACGATCGAATCTCGGGCAAGTAACATACCGAAGAACAAAGGGAACAGTATACGGGATTAACTGAATCCTTGACATAGAGGTTCGACCGATAAAGATCTTCGTAGAATATGTAGGAGCCAATATGGGCATCCAGGTCCCGCTATTGGTTATTGGCCGTAGAGGTGTCTCGGTCATGTCTACATAGTTCTCGAACCCGCAGGGTCTACACACTTAACGTTTGGTGACGATTAGTATAATTGAGTTATTATGTTGGTGACCGAAAGTTGTTCGGAGTCTCGGATAAGATCCCGGACATGACGAGGATCTCTGGAATAGTCCGGAGGTAAAGATTGATATATGTGATAATAGTGTTTTGATCTCCGGAAGAGTTCCGAAGTTCACCGGAAGGGGTTCCGGATGTTTACCGAAGTGTTCGGGTGCAGCAACACTTTATATGGGCCAAAGGGATAAAGCCCACGAGGTATTGGAAAGTGCAAAAGTAGTTTTGCTGCCGCGTAAGCGGTACTACCGCTTGGTGAAGCGGTACTACCGCCCGAGCGGTACTACCGCTTGTGTGAAGCGGTACTACCGCCCAAGCGGTACTACCGCTTGTGTGAAGCGGTACTACCGCTTGTGCGCGGCTGTGCACGGTTCGGCAGGGATCCGAGTTGGACTCTTTCCCTGCGGGCCAAACCGACCTTGTGCGGGCAAAACCGACCCGGAGGAGGCTTTTACTCCAAGTTTAGACCCCAAGGCTCAACATATAAATAGAGGGGCAGGGCTAGCACACGGGACACATCAAGATTTCCCCAAGCCGTGTGCGGCAACCCTAACCCTCTAGTTCCTCCGTCATAATCTCCGTAGCGCTTGGCGAAGCCCTGCAGAGATTGTTCCTCACCACCATCACCACGCCGTCGTGCTGCTGGAACTCAACCACTACTTCACCATCGCTCGCTGGATCGAGGAGGTGAAGGCGTCATCAAGCCGTACGTGTGTTGAACGCGGAGGTGCCGTCCGTTCGGCACTAGATCGGAAGGATCGTGATTGGATCGCGGGACGCTCGGCGATTTGGATCGCGAAGACGTTCGACTACATCAACCGCGTTTATTAACGCTTCCGCTTAGCGATCTACAAGGGTATGTAGATTCACTCTCCCTCTCGTAGATGCTCATCACCATGGATAGATCTTGCGTGTGCGTAGGAAAATTTTTTGTTTCCCATGCAACGTTCCCCAACAGTGGCATCATGAGCCAGGTCTATGCGTAGATGAGATCTCGAGTAGAACACAAACGAGTTGTGGGCGTGGGTGTATACATATTGCTTGCCGTTACTTGTTGATATTTGATTCGGCGGTACTGTGAGATGAAGCGGCCCGGACCGACATTACGCGTACACTTACGCGAGACAGGTTCCTTCAACTGACATGTAACTTCGTTGCATAAAGATGGGTAGCGGGTGTCTGTCTCTCTCACTTTAGTTGAATCGATTTCAATGAAGAGGGTTCTTTTAGAAGATCAAAAAGCAATCACTACACCACGTTGTGGTTTTGCGTAGGTAAGAACGGTTCTTGCAAACCCGTAGCAGCCACGTAAAATTTGCAACAACAATTAGAGGACGTCTAACTTGTTTTTGCAGGGTATGTTGTGATGTGATATGGCCAATTACATGATGAGATATATGTGATGTATGAGATGATCATGTGTTGTATAGAATATCACGACTTGCATGTCGATGAGTACGGCAACTGGCAGGAGCCATAGAGTTGTCTTTAATTATTGTATGACCTGCGTGTCAATCATTAAGCGCTATGTAATGCTTTACTTTATCGCTAAACGTTAGCTATAGTCGTGGAAGCAACAGTCGGCGCGACAACCTTATGGCGACACGTTGATGGAGATCAAGATGATGGAGATCATGGTGTCATGCCGGTGACGATGGAGATCATGCCGGTGCTTTGGAGATGGAGATCAAAAGCACAAGTTCATGGCCATATCATGTCACTTATGATTTGCATGTGATGTTAATCCTTTTATGCATCTTATTTTGCTTAGGACGACGGTAGCATTATAAGGTGATCCCTCACTTAAATTTCAAGATAAATTGTGTTCTCCCCAAGTGTGCACCGTTGCGAAAGTTCGTCGTTTCGAGACACGCCGTGATGATCGGGTGTGATAGACTCTACGTTCGCATACAACGGGTGCAAGCCATGTTGCACGTGCGGAACACTCGGGTTAAACTTGACGAGCCTAGCATGTACAGACATGGCCTCGGAACACAAGAGACCGAAAGGTCGAACATGAGTCATATAGTAGATATGATCAACATGAAGATGTTCACCATTGAAACCACCTCAACTCACGTGATGATCGGACTTGAGTTGGTGGATTTGGATCATGTTACACTCGAATGATCGGAGGGATGTCAATTTGAGTGGGAGTTTTTTAAATATGATTAACTAAACTCATTATCTAAGAACAATAGTCTAAGTTGTCTTTGCTATATTTATGTTGTAGATCATGGCTCGCGCAGTAGCACCCCTGAATTTTAATGCGTTCCTAGAGAAAGCTAAGTTGAAAGATGATGGAAGTAACTTTGTGGACTGGGCCCGTAATCTAAGGATTATCCTTACGGCTTCCCAGAAGGCTTATGTCCTTGATGCACCGCTTGGTGATCCACCCGCTCCAGTTGAGTCTCTAGACGTTGTGAATGCCTGGCAGGCTCGTTCTGATGATTACTCAATAGTTCAATGTGCAATGTTGTATGGCTTAGAACCGGGACTTCAAAGACGTTTTGAGCGTCATGGAGCAT
Source organism: Elymus sibiricus (assembly GCA_039707655.1). NCBI lineage: Eukaryota > Viridiplantae > Streptophyta > Magnoliopsida > Poales > Poaceae > Elymus > Elymus sibiricus. The sequence goes on along the minus strand of CM077675.1, from coordinate 96,434,168 downwards.
ATGAGATGTTCCAGGAGTTGAAGTTTATCTTTCAGAAGAATGCCCGGATCGAGAGATATGAGATCTCCGATAAGTTCTATGCTTGCAAGATGGAGGAGAACGGGTCTATCAGTGATCACGTGCTCAGAATGTCTGGGTACTCCACCCGTCTGGCTGAGTTAGGGATGCCCCTTCCGCCAGAGGCTATCACTGACAGAGTTCTTCAATCATTGCCACCTAGCTACAAGAGCTTCGTGTTGAACTATAATATGCACGGGATGAACAAGTCAGTCGCCGAGCTGTTTGCGATGCTGAAAGCCGCTGAGTCTGAAATTCAGAAGGAGCATCAAGTGTTGATGGTCAATAAAACCACTAGTTTCAAGAAAAATGGCAAGGGTAAGAAGGGTAACTCCAAGAAGAGTGGCAAAGCAGTTGCTCCTCTCGTGAAGAAACCCAAGGCTGGACCCAAACCAGAAACTGTGTGTTTTCATTGCAAGGGAACTGGACACTGGAAGCGGAATTGCCCCAAGTATTTGGCTGACAAGAAGGCGGCCAACAACAAACAAGGTATATATGATATACATGTTATTGATGTGTACCTTACCAACTCTCGTTGTAGTGCCTGGGTATTTGATACCGGTGCGGTTGCTCATATTTGCAACTCAAAACAGGAACTGCGGAATAGACGGAGGCTGGCAAAGGACGAAGTGACGATGCGCGTGGGAAATGGTTCCAAGGTTGATGTGATCGCCGTCGGCACGCTCGCTCTTCGATTACCGTCGGGATTAGTGATGAACCTAAATAAGTGTTATTTGGTGCCTGCGTTAAGCATGAACATTATATCTGGATCTTGTTTATTGCGAGACGGTTACTCATTTAAATCAGAGAATAATGGTTGTTCTATTTATATGAGTAATATCTTTTATGGTCATGCACCCGATGTGAGGGGTTTATTCTTATTGAATCTCGATAGTAATGATACACATGTTCATAACATTGATGCCAAAAGATGTAGAATTGATAATGATAATACCACTTTCTTGTGGCACTGCCGTTTAGGTCATATTGGCGTAAAACGCATGAGGAAGCTCCATGCTGATGGACTTTTGGAGTCACTTGATTTTGAATCACTTGACACATGTGAGCCATGCCTCATGGGCAAGATGACTAAAACTCCGTTCTCTGGAACAATGGAACGGGCAAGTGACTTATTGGAAATCATACATACTGATGTGTGCGGTCCGATGAGTATTGAAGCGCGCAGTGGTTATCGTTACTTTCTCACCTTCACTGATGACTTAAGTAGATATGGGTATATTTACTTAATGAAACACAAGTCTGAAACATTTGAAAAGTTCAAACAATTTCAGAGTGAAGTTGAGAATCATCGTAACAAGAAGATTAAATTCCTACGATCTGATCGAGGAGGAGAATATCTGAGTTATGAGTTTGGCAGTCACTTAAGACAGTGTGGAATTGTTTCACAATTAACACCGCCTGGAACACCACAGCGTAATGGTGTGTCCGAACGTCGTAATCGAACTTTATTGGATATGGTGCGATCTATGATGTCTCTTGCCGATTTGCCACTATCGTTTTGGGGTTATGCATTAGAGACAGCTGCATTCACTTTAAATAGGGCACCATCGAAATCCGTTGAGACAACGCCATATGAACTTTGGTTTGACAAGAAGCCAAAGCTGTCGTTTCTTAAAGTTTGGGGATGTGATGCTTATGTCAAAAAGCTTCAGCCTGAAAAGCTGGAACCCAAAGCGGAGAAATGCGTCTTCATAGGATACCCAAAAGAGACAGTTGGGTATACCTTCTACCTCAGATCCGAAGGCAAAGTGTTTGTCGCTAAAACGGAACATTTCTTGAGAAAGAGTTTCTCTCGAAAGAATTGAGTGGGAGGAAGATAGAACTTGATGAGGTTGTTGAACCTTTACTTCAACCTGAGAGTAGCGCAGCGCAGAAAGTTGTTTCTGTGGAGCCTACATTAGCTGAAGAGGAAGTTAATGATGATGATCATGAAGCTTTGGATCAAGTTGCTATCGAACCTCGTAGGTCGACAAGGACGCGTACTGCTCCTGAGTGGTACGGCAACCCTGTCTTAGAGGTCATGTTGTTAAACAACGATGAACCTACGAGCTATGGAGAAGCGATAATGGGCCCGGATTCCGAGAAGTGGTTAGAGGCCATGAAATCCGAGATGGGATCCATGTATGAAAACAAAGTATGGACTTTGGAAGTATTACCTGAAGGGCGTAAGGCCATTCAGAACAAATGGATCTTTAAGAGGAAGACGGACGCGGACGGTAATGTCACCGTCTATAAAGCTCGACTTGTGGCAAAGGGTTTTTCACAAGTTCAAGGAGTTGACTACGATGAGACCTTCTCACCCGTAGCGATGCTTAAGTCCGTCAGAATCATGTTAGCAATAGCTGCCTTTTTCGATTATGAAATTTGGCAGATGGATGTCAAAACAGCGTTCCTTAACGGTTACCTTAAGGAAGAGTTGTATATGATGCAACCAGAAGGTTTTGTCGATCCAGAGAATGCTGACAAAATTTGCAAACTCCAGCGATCCATTTATGGACTGGTGCAAGCATCTCGGAGTTGGAATCTTCGTTTTGATGAGGTGATCAAAGCGTTCGAGTTTATACAAGTTTACGGAGAAGCTTGTATTTACAAGAAAGTGAGTGGGAGCTCTATAGCGTTTCTAATATTATATGTGGATGACATATTGCTGATTGGAAACAATATAGAAATGCTGGAAAGCGTAAAGGAATATTTGAACAAGAGTTTTTCAATGAAGGACCTAGGAGAAGCTGCTTTCATATTAGGCATCAAGATCTATAGAGATAGATCAAGACGCTTAATAGGACTTTCACAAAGCACATACCTTGATAAGATTTTGAAGAAGTTCAAAATGGATCAGTCCAAGAAGGGGTTCTTGCCTGTTTTGCAAGGTGTGAAGTTGAGTAAGACTCAATGCCCAGTGACTGCAGAAGATAGAGAAAAGATGAGTGTCATCCCCTATGCTTCGGCCATAGGCTCTATCATGTATGCAATGCTGTGCACAAGACCCGATGTCAGCCTTGCCATAAGTATGGTCGGAAGGTTTCAAAGTGATCCAGGAATGGAACACTGGACGGCGGTCAAGAATTTCCTGAAGTACCTGAAAAGGACTAAGGACATGATTCTCGTTTATGGAGGTGATCAAGAGCTCGTCGTAAAGGGTTACGTCGATGCAAGCTTTGACACTGATCCGGATGACTCTAAATCGCAAACCGGATACGTATTTATTCTTAATGGGGGTGCGGTTAGCTGGTGCAGTTCCAAGCAAAGCGTGGTAGCTGATTCTACATGCGAAGCGGAGTACATCGCTGCCTCGGAGGCGGCGAAGGTAAAGCGACGTTTCAATTCCATCCGCGATTACATCAAAGAGGACGACATAAATATTTGCAAAGTACACACGGATCTAAATGTTGCAGATCCGATGACTAAACCTCTTCCAAGGGCTAAACATGAACAACACCAGAACTGCATGGGTGTTCGATTCATTACAATGTAAATCACATAGTGATGTGAACTAGATTATTGACTCTAGTGCAAGTGGGAGACTGTTGGAAATATGCCCTAGAGGCAATAATAAATTGGTTATTATTATATTTCCTTGTTCATGATAATCGTTTATTATCCATGCTATAATTGTATTGATTGGAAACTCAAATACATGTGTGGGTACATAGACAACACTGTGTCCCTAGTAAGCCTCTAGTTGACTAGCTTGTTGATCAAAGATGGTTAAGGTTTCCTAGCCATGGACATGAGATGTCATTTGATAACGGGATCACATCATTAGGAGAATGATGTGATGGACAAGACCCAAACTGTAAACGTAGCATTTGATCGTGTCAGTTTATTGCTATTGTTTTCTGCATGTCAAGTATCTGTTCCTTTGACCATGAGATCATGCAACTCACTGACACCGGAGGAATACCTTGTGTGTATCAAACGTCGCAACGTAACTGGGTGACTATAAAGGTGCTCTACAGGTATCTCCGAGGGTGTCTGTTGGGTTGGCATGGATCAAGACTGGGATTTGTTACTCCGTATGACGGAGAGGTATCTCAGGGCCCACTCGGTAATACAACATCACATTGAGCCTTGCAAGCAAAGTGACTAAAGAGTTAGCCACAGGATCTTGTATTACGGAACGAGTAAAGAGACTTGCCGGTAACGAGATTGAACTAGGTATAGTGATACCGACGATCGAATCTCGGGCAAGTAACATACCGAAGAACAAAGGGAACAGTATACGGGATTAACTGAATCCTTGACATAGAGGTTCGACCGATAAAGATCTTCGTAGAATATGTAGGAGCCAATATGGGCATCCAGGTCCCGCTATTGGTTATTGGCCGTAGAGGTGTCTCGGTCATGTCTACATAGTTCTCGAACCCGCAGGGTCTACACACTTAACGTTTGGTGACGATTAGTATAATTGAGTTATTATGTTGGTGACCGAAAGTTGTTCGGAGTCTCGGATAAGATCCCGGACATGACGAGGATCTCTGGAATAGTCCGGAGGTAAAGATTGATATATGTGATAATAGTGTTTTGATCTCCGGAAGAGTTCCGAAGTTCACCGGAAGGGGTTCCGGATGTTTACCGAAGTGTTCGGGTGCAGCAACACTTTATATGGGCCAAAGGGATAAAGCCCACGAGGTATTGGAAAGTGCAAAAGTAGTTTTGCTGCCGCGTAAGCGGTACTACCGCTTGGTGAAGCGGTACTACCGCCCGAGCGGTACTACCGCTTGTGTGAAGCGGTACTACCGCCCAAGCGGTACTACCGCTTGTGTGAAGCGGTACTACCGCTTGTGCGCGGCTGTGCACGGTTCGGCAGGGATCCGAGTTGGACTCTTTCCCTGCGGGCCAAACCGACCTTGTGCGGGCAAAACCGACCCGGAGGAGGCTTTTACTCCAAGTTTAGACCCCAAGGCTCAACATATAAATAGAGGGGCAGGGCTAGCACACGGGACACATCAAGATTTCCCCAAGCCGTGTGCGGCAACCCTAACCCTCTAGTTCCTCCGTCATAATCTCCGTAGCGCTTGGCGAAGCCCTGCAGAGATTGTTCCTCACCACCATCACCACGCCGTCGTGCTGCTGGAACTCAACCACTACTTCACCATCGCTCGCTGGATCGAGGAGGTGAAGGCGTAATCAAGCCGTACGTGTGTTGAACGCGGAGGTGCCGTCCGTTCGGCACTAGATCGGAAGGATCGTGATTGGATCGCGGGACGCTCGGCGATTTGGATCGCGAAGACGTTCGACTACATCAACCGCGTTTATTAACGCTTCCGCTTAGCGATCTACAAGGGTATGTAGATTCACTCTCCCTCTCGTAGATGCTCATCACCATGGATAGATCTTGCGTGTGCGTAGGAAAAATTTTTGTTTCCCATGCAACGTTCCCCAACACTGGGATCCTCCAAGAGGTACTGGCCACGGTAGTAAGAGCGGCAGTACCGTCGTAGCGGTACTACCGTACTGCTACCGGGCTACTACCGAGAAATGGAAACGAGCAACAGAAACGAGCACAACACGGATTTCCCAGGCGGTAGTAGCAACGGTAGTCCATAGCGGAAGTACCGCCTAAGCGGTACTACCGTGGTACCGAGCGGTACTACCGCCTGAGCACTGAAAAAACTGTCCAGAGACTGAAACTGCCATAACTTCTGCAAATGAACTCCGAATAGAGCAAACTCAAGCTTGTTGGGTAGATGACGACAAATACTATCCAACAGCGATGAGAAGTGGCAGGGGAGATATGCCTAAGATATAGAGATGAGAAACCTCTATGAATGAAAAACCAGCATAAACTCCAACATCGAAAACATCATATAAGATGCATATATGAACTCCGCTTTCGATGAACTCGAGCTTGTCATGAAGATGACCATAAGCTCAAAAACTCACAAAGAGAAACACCAAACAAGAACCAAGAAAGATGATGCAAGGATGCAATGGTTTGAGCTCTCTACGAACGATACGATTAAGCTACTCACTTGAGAGCCCCCCTTGATAGTACGGCTATCGATCCTATAACCTGGTCTCCCAACTACCACCATGAGACCGGTAAAATAGAAAACCTATCAAGGGCAAACCTTTGCCTTGCGCATAGTCCACTTGAGCTAGATGATGATGATCTTGACCTCCTCAAGTTGGACCACCTTTCTAGATTGCGCCGGCTCGATGAAGACTAGTTGATTGCTCCCCCATACTCCACTATGGGTGAGCCACTCTTCGGCACATCTTCACAAGTCCATTGTCACCACAATGGACGGCAAGCTTCAAGCATGTGATCTCTTCGTGATGCTCCACTTGAACTTGCACACCGCAATCTTGATGACGATCACCACTTGATGTCATCCTCCATGGGTTGGATGAGATCTTCCTCTTGACGCAACCCCATGGACACATACCTAACCCCACATAGAACTCTCACGTAGACCATGGGTTAGTACACAAAGCGTAATGGACAATGCTTACCATACCGTGAGATCACTTGATCCCACTCGGTACATCTTCTACGCTTTGTGTGTTGATCAACTTGAATCACTCTTCATATTTAGTCTTGATCAACCTTGAATCTTTCCAATTCTCTTCATTAAGATGATGTCTTGAAGGTACACATGAATGTCCACACAATCTTCTTTTTCAAGACATGCTTGCAATAGGCTCATCTCTTACATGACCAATCTTTGGATAACTCCATGAATAACCCCTTTGTCAACACATATTCTTCTTCAAATCACCTTGAGACCAACAAATGGTCTACAAGCAAAGCCTATGGACAAACCCTTCAAATATAACTCAAGGCAACCATTAGTCCATAGAGATTGTCATCAATTACCAAAACCAAACATGGGGGCAGCACATGTTCTTTCAGACCTTCAGTCGATCCTTCCACATTATCAGGCTTCAACTGTGCGAATCCTCTCATTATTGATGAATCCTTTTGATTCCAACTATAAACTGTTCAAATGCCAAAATGGTGAAGTGTTTGCCAGATTTATTGGAACTAACTGCAGGAATGGTTCTCCTATGAAGAAGATCTGGGTTCCCAAATGTCTTCTTGAGAAGCTTCGCGTGAATGTCTTGACGACATCTCTCAAGAAGAAGACAAACCCTAGATCAATGACTTCGAGAAGACATAAGTCTTCATATGATGGCACTGACCATTCTGTTTCGCAGGAAAAGACTCAGATGACTCATGAATATGTACACAATGGCATGAACCGCTACGTTCATCCAACCAAGAATTTCTCTGCTTATTCATTTGAGTACACTAACCCTCCTGTGAAACGTGCTATTAGGGCATCTTTGCCAAAATTCTCTGATGCTGCCTTACATCTCATTGCTTCTAAGCCACCCCTTCGCATGTGGGTGGTTAAGAAGAACTAATATCTTCTATGCAGCATCGGGTCTCCAGATAGGAAGAAGCCTATCCCGAAGACCATCTCTGGAGACCCAAAAATATTCTTGTCTGAACGCAAGAAATCTAATGCATACCTCGTTCAGAATACCTACCAATGTCGACTGCTATATCTTCATCTTAGCATGTTACTCCTACATGCTTTGGTGAACTCGACTAATTCTCAATGCAGGAAGACAAATCCAATGCCACTGAATGGATTATGGACAGTGGATGCACAAGTCATATGATTGGTGATCGAAGCCTATTGATGGAGCAAACTCTTCGACCTCCAACAAAAGATCACATTGTATTTGCTGACAAAAGCAGCAGCAAAGTATTGGGGCTAGGTAGAGTTGCTATCTCAAGGGACCGGCACATGGAAAATGTCATGCTTGTCGAATCCCTTGGTTACAACTTGATGTCTGTCTCAATGCTCTGTGACCTAGATATGCTCGTCATATTCGGCAAATTTCGTTGTGTGGTACTAATGGCCTCTGACAAAACCAAAGTCTTCGAAGGCTTTCAAAGAGGTGACTTGTACATGGTAGACTTCTCTGCAGGACCACAGGTTGCCTCATGTCTTCTAGCAAAAGCTTTGGAGTGCTGGCTTTGGCACAGAAGGCTAGGACATGCTGGGATGAGGAACTTGCACACACTCGCCAAGAAGATGCTCATCATTGGCGTCGAGGGTGTCAAGTTCAAGAAGGACCACCTTTGTGGTGCCTGTGAAGCTGGGAAGATGACCAGGGCCAAACACCCCTCGAAGACAATCATGACGACCTCACGTCCCTTCGAGCTGCTACACATGGACTTATTTGGCCCTACTCACTATTCCACCTTCTCTACCACTGCAAATCTATATGGCTTCGTGATTGTTGATGACTATTCTCGAATCACTTGGGTGCATATCATTCTTTACAAAACTGAAGTGCAGGATGTCTTCAGGCGCTTCGCAAATAGGTGTATGAACAACTACAACATCAAGATCAAGCACATCAGGAGTGACAATGGCACTGAATTCAAGAACACAGGCCTGGTCACCTGTCTTGATACCCTTGGCATCACTCATGAGTTCTCTGCTCCATATACTCCTCAGCAGAATGGTGTCGTGGAGCGCAAGAATAGGACTCTTATTGGGATGGCTCGCACCATGCTTGATGAATACAAGACACCACGGAAGCTATGGCCTGAAGCCATAGACACTGCATGCCACATCATCAACAGAGTATATCTTCACAAGTTCTTCAAGAAAACATCTTATGAGCTTCTCACCGGTAAGAAACCCAATGTAAGTTATTTCAAAGTCTTCGGTGCAAGATGCTGGATAAGGGATCCACACCACCACTAGTAGAAAACAGGGCATCAGTCCCGGTTCCAGAGGGCCTTTAGTCCCGGTTCTGCAACCGGGACAAAACGATCGGGACTAATGCCCATCACTTTTAGTCTCGGTTGGCTTACGAACCGGGACTAAAGGAGCTCCACGTGGCTGCCGTGGGGCGCCCAGGCAGGAGGACCTTTAGTCCTGGTTGGTAACACCGACCGGGACTAAAAGGCAGCCACACGTCAGCACCTGTCAGGCTCTGGGTTTTTTTTTGAAAGGAGGGGTTTAGGGGTTTTCATATTGTGTTTCCCCCTTTTATTTTTGTGTTTACCATTTTTATTTTATGCTTTTCATTCAACTCGACGCTAGCTACTACATATAGCAATTAAAGAACCATTACACAACATTGTCATGATCAATATATAGAAAGAACCATCAGTATCACTTGAAAGTTGTTCAACTTAAGAAACAAACATCAATGTATCACATTCATCTTAACATACTAATTAATTAACTAACAGTTCTCCAGCTGATATATTCATGACTTAGTTCTAAACATGGTCAACAACAACCATCATCTGATAGTCCTTGCGGTTGCTCTTCCTTATAGTCATTACCACAAGGGTGTCCACCCTTAGTTCTCTCTTTCCCTTGATGAACTCCTGCCAGCCGGCCTTGTGGAATGATATGCGCCCGTCATCCTCTGTCTTGTATTGGACATTCGTGACAGGCCCTCTTGGTCCATGGATTACTCCAGCAGTGCCGACGGCGGCGATGTCCACTCCGGAAACCATCTTCAAAGGTAACTTCTGAAGACCCCATCATTAAGAGAAAATAGAGAGCACAGAATGTTAGACATCTCTCCATACTTGGTTATGACCAAAAAGAGATGAAAGAATATAAAACATCTCACCATAACTTTTTTGACCATGTTTGTTTCTGTTAGACGGTGCACAAAGGGCTTCCCCAAGAACGCCGAAGAGGATGGTAACTTTTCTTTCACACTAGCTTTATCATCCCGAGTAAGCTTCTTCATCCTTTGAGAAAAAATTGCAGAAAGGATAGGACCATCATCTTCATCTTTGATGTCCTCCTCTTCATCTTGGTTGTCCTCATCTTCATCTTGGCTGTCTATGTCATCTTGGTCATCTTGGCTGACGATGTCACCTTCGTCATCGTCATCATCATCGCTTTGGACATATAATGTCCTTAACCTATTCACCTCTCCTATTAAGGAAAAAGCTACGAGTTCTCCTCCTTTAAAATTGTTCACTACAATGTACTGCTCCCATCCGTCACCATATATGATGGTTTTATTCTTTCCTTTGCGCAGATCCAATTCGAATTCGCGCTCCCCATCATCCTCAAAGTACAACACGTTACCATATGAATTGTTGAAGTCCTCCCTTATGTTGCATGGAACACACTATGCAGCAGTTAATAATCATCAGTAAAATAGCTAAACAAATGACCAGAATTCAATATAAATTCAAGTTAAAGACCGTTACAACTGATTTTTGAAATCCCTTTCTCAAAAATACCCCGAACTGCACTACAGTTCCAAGACTGTCCATACATGAATTTTGGCAGACCTTGCAGATCTTACGCCTCATGGTCCCTAATAAGCCCAAGCAGTTGTCAAACGTAAGAAAATGCAATTAACACGATAGATCAACATCAACATATGAAAATTCGGTGAACATAAAAAATATAATGCATATGATATCACCGGCGATCGTCGGGGACTCTTCATATAATATTATCATATAATATCACTAATACATCTCGAACAATCTAGTTAATGAAGCATCGAATATTATCACTAATACAGCTCGAATATTATCGAATAATCTAGTTCACTCACGGTTCCTGAAGCGTGGGCGGTGGACACCCAAAGAGAAGGAACCATCACAGGATCATAGCTCGGGTGAGATCCCTGGAGGAACTACCAGGTATTGGAGAACCTGGCATCCAACGCAACCATGTAGCGACGGACGTGCTCGTCCTCCTGCCTGACACGGCGACGTACCACCTCCGCGGTTGCCGGCTGCCTCCGCACCGATAGTGGCCCACGCGACCGCCACCAAAGAAGCTCCGGGTCGACGACGATACCCGGATTCCTCACCAAACTGCGCGCCCCGGAAGGTAGCACCCCCCAGTGCCAGCCCGGCGGAGCCTAGTCCCGGACATGGCGCCTCTCAAATTGGTTGTCGACGCCGAGTCGACGACGACGATGTGGGATTGGCATCGTCGACGAGAACAAATTGTGGCTATAGCAAATATCATTTTATTTAACAACAATAAAACAACAATACCAGTTTTAATACTTAAGGCCCAATAAAACTACAATAAAACAACAAATTGTGGGACTGTTTGGCTGCGCCTATAGTTTGAAATGTTGTAGGCTGTGTTTGATAGCATGGTATTGCAAAAAACCAAAGTACTGAAAACTATAGTATTTTAGTCTGTGGGTACAACATACCACAGTTTTGACATACCAAAGTATTCTGAAGTATTGTAAATATTGTGACCTGTTTGGCCAGTGCTTGATGCAACAACGTAAAATAGCTAGCTAGCCGGTTGATAGCCGTTGCAAACACATGTATTCCTAACTAATTACAATCACTTGAGCAAGAGCTAGTTGGGTATTCCTAACTATGGTTTTGCAAATACTACAGTATTAAAACCATAGTTTTTAGTGGCAACCAAACTCCCTATAGTAATTAAAACCATGGTAATCTCAGATATTGTAGTATTCACAAAATACTTAGGCCTAGTTTGGTAACACAGTTTTTGCAAAACCATAGTATTACAAAACATTGGTATTTTAATGTGTGGGCAATAAATACTTTAGTTTCTAAAAAGCGTAGTTTTTCTCAGTTTTGGTAAAACTGTGGAGGCGTTTGGCAAATGGCAATTTTTATTAAGTTTCTCTGATTTTGAACGATTGTTCTATCGTTGCATGGATAATCTTGACGATACCTATAGCCGAACCTAACTCAGCTGCACTCACGACTGGATCAACTCGTGCTAACAGGCGTCGTATGCATGTTGGGTATGACCAGGTTCTCTGTAGATGCTAGGATACATGGTCGAGTTATCTCTTGTGATCCATCAAAGACGGAGCGTTGTGACAGGCACTGAAGGTACAGCTCGTGCGTCTAGAAGTGACCACAAGCAACACACCCCTGTAAGAATCGCCTCCGCGTGCACATGTTTCCGGCCGGTGCTAAGTTATCCGTACGTCAGCGATGCCGGCAGAGCAATTAACGGCAGCGATGCCGGCAGAGCAATTAACGATGACCTCTGAGCAATCTAAGGTATTTAACGGTGGCCAGCGACGGACGGTGTCGGGGGCGGCGATGGACGCGGGCGACGATGGTGACCGCGGGGGGGGGGGGAGGATAGCTAGGAGGAGCAGGGGAACGGCGGCGTGGCCGGCGGCTCACCTAGGAGGAGGAGGAGGCCGGAGCGGGCTCGGGGAGGCAACGGCGTCGGGGGGCGGCGACGGGGGACGGCGTCGGGGGCGGCGACAGGGGCGGCGACGAGGAGCGAGCGGGCTCGGGGAGGCGATGGCAAAATCCGGCAGGCTGGCGGCGTCGAGGTGGTTTTCGGCGCCGTCGGGGGAGAGAGATGAAACTGCTGGTGGATTTGGAAATTTTTCCAAGTCCCGCTTATATAGCCCCATCTTTAGTCCCGGTTGGTGGCTTCAACCGGGACTAATGCCCCCCCTTTAGTCCCGGTTGGAGCCACCAACCGGGACTAAAGGTAAATTTCAGCAGCCCAAAGGGCGGGAAGCACAGCCCTTTCGTCCCGGTTGGTGGCTCCAACGGGGACTAAAGACCCACCTTTAGTCCTGGTTGGAGCCACCAACCGAGACTAATTTAAGGGCTGTGCTTCCCGCAGCCAAAAGTTTAGTCCCACCTCGCTAGTCGAGAGGGGCTCGGAGTGGTTTATAAGCGCTGCTACCGCTGCCCTCTCGAGCTCCTCTCTATTGCAGGCAATACATGCCTATCTCACGCCCAGTTGGGCCTGCTAGCACTGCGGGCCTGCATCCTGGCCTATTTCTAGGCTTTCTAGTCGTATGGAGGCCGTGGTGCCTAGAAGGCGGGCCTTTTATTTTTATTTTTTGCATATATTATGTTTTTTAAATTTTAATGTTATTTTTTTGCATATGTTTTAGTTGATTCCTTTTGCTATTAGAGTTTTATAAAAGCTTTTTACTATTAAAGTTTTTAACAAATAAATACTTTGATAATTTTAGTTAATATTATTTTGATTCTTTTTACTATTAGAGTTTTATAAAATCTTTTTAGTTCATTCTTTTTGCTATTAGAGTTTTATAAAATATTTTTAGTTCATTCTTTTTGCTATTAAAGTTTTATAAAAGCTTTTTAGTTCATTCTTTTTGCTATTAGAGTTTTATAAAATCTTTTTAGTTCATTCTTTTTCCTATTAGAGTTTTATAAAATCTTTTTAGTTCATTCATTTTGCTATTAGAGTTATATAAAATCTTTTTAGTTCGTTCTTTTTCCTATTAGAGTTTTATAAAAGCTTTTTAGTTCATTCTTTTTGCTATTAGAGTTTTATAAAATCTTTTTAGTTCATTGTTTTTCCTATTAGAGTTTTATAAAATCTTTTTAGTTCATTCTTTTTGCTATTAGAGTTTTATAAAATCTTTTTATTTCGTTCTTTTTCCCATTAGAGTTTTATAAAAGATTTTTAGTTCATTCTTTTTGCTATTAGTTCATTCTCGGAGCTAAATGACCCTGAAATTGACAAGCACTGCAAATGAACTCTGAAAAGGTTGAAACTTGAGAGGGTTTCGGACGAAAACTCATCTATTACAAAAGGGATTTCAGTTTTTAACATATTTTAACTCCAGACTTTTTCTGCATTCAATATGCACCATTCAAAGCCACATCATCAATTTTCAATCCTTTTCTGACTTCATTTGCTATTTTTCAGGCATTTCATGATTTATTTTGAGCTAAATGACCCTGAATTTGAAAATCACTGCAAATGAACTCTGAAAAGGTTGAAACTTGGCATGGTATCATAATTTCACCCACATAGCATGTGCTAAAAAGTTGAGAGGGTTACAGGAAAAACTGGATGCACTTAGTGTACAAACTGGACAATCTCTTTCGAAGTAACAGAGTTTCGGATGAAAACTCATCTATTACAAAAGGGATTTCATTTTTAACATATTTTAACTTCAGACTTTTTCTGCATTCAATATGCACCATTCAAAGCCACATCATCAATTTTCAACCCTTTTCTGACTTCATTTGCTATTTTTCATGCATTTCATGATTTATTTTGAGCTAAATGACCCTGAATTTGAAAATCACTGCAAATGAACTCTGAAAAGGTTGAAACTTGGCATGGTATCATAATTTCACCCACATAGCATCTGCTAAAAAGTTGAGAGGGTTACGGGAAAAACTGGATGCACTTCGTGTACAAACTGGACAATCTCTTTCGAAGTAACAAGGTTTCGGACGAAAACTCATCTATTACAAAAGGGATTTCATTTTTTTAGCATATTTTAACTCCAGAATTTTTCTGCATTCAATATGCACCATTCAAAGCCACATCATCAATTTTCAACCCTTTTCTGACTTCATTTGCTATTTTTCATGCATTTCATGATTTATTTTGAGCTAAATGACCCTGAATTTGAAAATCACTGCAAATGAACTCCGAAAAGGTTGAAACTTGGCATGGTATCATAATTTCACCCACATAGCATCTGCTAAAAAGTTGAGAGGCTTACGGGAATAACTGGATGCACTTCGTGTACAAACTGGACAATCTCTTTCGAAGTAACAGGGTTTCGGACGAAAACTCATCTATTGCAAAAGGGATTTCATTTTTTAACATATTTTAACTCCAGACTTTTTCTGCATTCAATATGCACCATTCAAAGCCACATCATCAATTTTCAACCCTTTTCTGACTTCATTTGCTATTTTTCATGCATTTCATGATTTATTTTGAGCTAAATGACCCTGAAATTGACAAGCACTGCAAATGAACTCTGAAAAGGTTGAAACTTGGCATGGTATCATAATTTCACCCACATAGCATGTGCTAAAAAGTTGAGAGAGTTACGAGAATAACTAGATGCACTTTGTGTACAAACTAGACAATCTCTTTCGAAGTAACAGGGTTTCGGACGAAAACTCATCTAATACAAAAGGGATTTCAACTTTTTAACATATTTTAACTCCAGAATAGTTGTGGAGAGAAAGTCTTCACTTTTTCTTCGCGTGTGTCCCTTCCTTATTGCGCCGTAACCATGGATAATCTTCATCGTTTAACAGGATGCTTGGGTCAGCCTTCACTTTGAAGGGAGGAATTTCATGAAACTTTTCATAATCCTCAGACATGTCTGTCTTGTCCTCCACTCCCACGATGTTTCCTTTCCCTGAAAGAACTATGTGGCGCTTTGGCTCATCGTTTGATGTATCTGCTTCCTTATCTTTTTTTCCTCGGTTTCGTAGACATGTCCTTCACATAGAAAACCTGCGCCACATCATTGGCTAGGACGAATGGTTTGTCTGTGTACCCAAGATTTTTGAGATCCACTGTTGTCATTCCGTACTGCGGGTCTAACTGTACCCCGCCTCCTGACAGATTGACCCATTTGCACCGAAACAAAGGGACCTTAAATTCATGTCCATAGTCAAGTTCCCATATCTCCTCTATGTAACCATAATATGTGTCCTTTGCCCTATTGGTGATTGCTGCATCAAAGCGGACACCACTGTTTTGGTTGGTGCTCTTTTTATCTTGGGCGATCGTGTAAAATGTATTACCATTTATCTCGTACCCTTGGTAAGTACATACAGTCGAAGATGGTGTCCTGGCCAACAAGTACAGGTCATCTCCAACAGTGTTGTTACGCATGAGATGCATTTGCAACCAACCACCGAAAGTCCCGACGTGTTCACGTGTAATCCAGTCGTCAGACTGCTTCGGGTGTTTGTAGCGTAGAATATTCTTGTGTTCATTCATATACGGGGCCACCAAGGTAGAATTCTATAGAACTGTGTAGTGTTCTTGCGCCCAGGAATGCTCGTCCCTACATATTATTGAATCCGCTCCTAGCGTGCCTTTTCCACTCAGTCTTCCCTCATACCGCGATTTAGGGACACCAATCGGCTTAAGGTCAGGAAAAAAGTCAACACAAAACCCAATGACCTCCTCTGTTTGATGGCCCGTTGAGATGCTTCCTTCTGGCCTAGCACGATTACGAACATATTTCTTCAAGACTCCCATGAACCTCTCAAAGGGGAACATATTGTGTAGAAATACAGGACCCAGAATGGCAATCTCGTCGACTAGGTGAACTAGGACGTGCGTCATAATATTGAAGAAGCATGGTGGGAACACCAACTCGAAGCTGACAAGACATTGGACCAAATCATTCTGTAACCTTGGTAGGATTTCTGGATCGATTACCTTCTGAGAAATTGCATTGAGGAATGCACATAGCTTCACAATGGCTAATCGAACATTTTCTGGTAGAAGCCCCCTCAATGCAACCGGAAGCAGTTGCGTCATAATCACGTGGCAGTCATGAGACTTTAGGTTCTGGAATTTTTCTCTGCCATGTTTATTATTCCCTTTATATTCGACGAGAAGCCAGATGGGACCTTGATACTGAGCAGGCATTCAAAGAAGATTTCCTTCTCCGCTTTGGTTAGAGCGTAGCTGGCAGGACCTTGATACTGCTTTGGATCCATGCCGTCTTTTTTGTTCACACGATGCTGGTCCTACCGTGCCTCCGGTGTATCTTTTGTCTTCCCATACATGCCCAAGAAGCCTAGCACGTTAACGCAAACATTCTTCGTCACGTGCATCACGTCGATTGCAGAGCGAACCTCTAGGTCTTTCCAATAGGGTAGGTCCCAAAATATAGATTTCTTCTTCCACATGGGTGCGTGTCCCTCAGCATCATTCGGAATAGATTGTCCGCCAGGACCCTTTCCAAAGATTACTTGTAAATCCTTGACCATATCAAGTATATCATCACTAGTACAGAGGACGGGCTTCTTCTGGTGATCTGCCTCACCTTTGAAATGTTTTCCTTTCCTTCTTAAGGCATGCTTGGTCGGAAGAAATTGACGATGTCCCAGGTACACATTCTTCTTGCATTTGTCCAAATATATACTTTGGGTATCATCTAAACAGTGCGTGCATGCGTTGTATCCCTTGTTTGTCTGTCCTGAAAGGTTACTAAGAGAAGGCCAATCATTGATGGTTACAAACAGCAACGCTCGTAGGTCAAATTCCTCTTGTTTATGCTCATCCCACACACGTACACCTTTTCCATTCCACAACTGTAAAAGCTCTTCAACTAATGGCCTTAGGTACACATCAATGTCGTTGCCGGGTTGCTTAGGGCCTTGGATGAGTAATGGCATCATAATGAACTTCCGCTTCATGCACAACCAAGGAGGAAGGTTATAGATACATAGAGTCACGGGCCATGTGCTATGCTTGCTGCTCTGCTTCCCAAAAGGATTAATGCCATCTGCACTTAAACCAAACCATACGTTCCTTGCGTCACCTGCAAAGTCCCCCCACTTTCTCTCGATTTTTCTCCACTGCGACCCGTCAGCGGGTGCTCTCAACTTCCCGTCTTTCTTACGGTCTTCTTTGTGCCATCACAACAACTTGGCATGCTCTTTGTTTCTGAACAGACGTTTCAACTGTGGTATTATAGGAGCATACCACATCACCTTGGCAGGAACCCTCTTCCTGGGACACTCACCCTCAACATCACCAGGGTCATCTCGTCTGATCTTATACCGCAATGCACCGCATACCGGGCATGCGTTCAATTCCTCGTACTCACCGCGGTAGAGGATGCAGTCATTAGGGCATGCATGTATCTTCTGCACCTCCAATCCTAGAGGGCAGAGAACCTTCTTTGCTTCGTACATACTGTCGAGCAATTCGTTATCCTTTGGAAGCTTGTTCTTCATTATTTTCAATAGCAAACCAAATCCCTTGTCAAATACACCATTGTCTGCCTTCCATTGCAGCAATTCCAGTGTGGTACCGAGCTTTGTGTTGTCATCTTCGCAGTTTGGGTACAACCCTTTTTTGTGATCCTCTAACATGCGATCGAACTTCAACTTCTCCCTTTCACTTTCACATTCTCTCTGTGCATCAACAATGACCTGGCCAAGATCATCATCGGGCACATCGTCTGGTGCCTCTTGATCTTCAGCTTCCCCCGTTACAGTATCACCGTATTCAGGGAACATAGGATAGCTGTCATCATCCTCTTCTTCTTCGTTGTCTTCCATCATAACCCCTCTTTCTCCGTGCTTGGTCCAAACATTATACTATGGCATGAAACCCTTCTCAAGCAGGTGGGAGTGAAGGGTCTTCGAGTTAGAGTAATCCTTCGTATTCTCACAGACAGTACATGGACAATATATAAAACCATTCTGCTTGTTTGCCTTAGCCACTTCAAGAAATTTATGCAGGCCCTCAATGTACTCGGAGGTGCGTCGGTCACCGTACATCCATTGCCGGTTCATCTGCGTGCATTATATAATTAAGTGTATCAAAAATCATTACAGAACATCATGAATAGAGAAGTCGCCAAATTAATATAAGTATCTATGTAAATCATACAAGTAAGAATTTTTTTCTTTTAAAAAGAAGATAAGAACAAGAAGCTCACCACGGTGGTGCCGGCGACGAGATAGGCGCGGGCGATCGACAATGGTGAGGACGGGGACGGGAACGGCACCCTACACATGTGCAGACTCTAAGAAGTTAATTTCAGCTCTAATTGTGCGTCTAAATCAAAAGAACTCCCACATACACTCCTCCACTAAAACCCACAAAACCACACTCTACTTCTAGAGCATTTGAAATGAGCTAAACTAGCAGTGAGAGATGAAACGATGAAGTCGTTAACCTTTTAGAACACTTGTGTAGTTGGTGCACCGCCAAACCTAAACAAATCTTGGGGAAAATGTAGCTTGGAGGTCGAGCTTGGAGAGGAGAAAGCTTAAGTGTGGCTGCGGCATTTCATCGAACACCTCATGTGCATAGGAGGTGAGAACAGAGAGCAGCACACCTCCCACACGCCGGCCGGCCAAAAAAATGAGGAGTGAGCCGGCCGACGAGCATATATATAGGCAACTCTTAAGTCCCGGTTGGTGGCTAGCACCAGGACTAATGGTGTCTCTTTAGTCCCGGTTGGTGGCTAGCACCAGGACTAAAGGGGCTGGGCCAGGAGCGAGGCCCTTTAATCCCGGTTCATGTCTGGAACCGGGACTAAAGGGGTCAGACGAACCGGGATTGGTTCCTGCCGAGGCCCGGCCGGCACCCTGGCCGCTCAAACCGGGACTGATGCAACCATTTGTCCCGGTTCGTAACAGAACCGGGACTAATGATCCGATCTGGCCCGGATCAAAGCCCTGTTTTCTACTAGTGCACACTTCTAAATTTGCACCGAAATCACATGAAGGTTTCATGCTTGGTTATGGAAAGGATTCACACACCTACAGGGTCTTCAACATCCTTCACAACAAGGTTGTTGAAACTGTAGATGTGCGATTCGATGAAACTAACGGCTCGCAAAGAGAGCACCTGCCTCCTGTGTTAGATGAACTGCCTCCTGATGAAGCTATTAGACTGATGGGCACTAGAGAAATTGTGCCTGAAGAACATGTGGTTGAAGAAGAAGTCATCATTCCTCCATCCACTCAGCACGAAGACAATGCTGAACCCGAAGACAATGCTGCTGATGAAGACAATGCTCCGCAGCCTGAACAAAGTCTTTGCCCTGCACATCCACGTGTGGCAAATGAAGTCCAAATTGAGAGAATGCTTGTCAGCATAAATGCACTAGGTCCACTTACTCGCTCAAGAGCTACTCAACTGGCTAACTTTTGTGGGCATTTTGCTTTTGTATCCATCACAGAGCCCACCAAAGTAGATGAAGCTTTCAAGGAACCAGAATGGATTCAAGCCATGCAGGAAGAGCTTCACCAGTTCGAGCTGAACAATGTGTGGGATCTCGTAAAGCGTCCTGATCCAAGGAAGCACAACATCATCGGTACCAAGTGGATCTTCCGCAACAAGCAAGATGAGTCTGGCCAAGTCGTAAGAAACAAGGCTAGACTTGTGGCTCAAGGTTACACACAGGTCGAGGGTATTGACTTCGGTGAAACCTTTGCACCTGTTGCTAGACTCGAAGCCATTCGTATACTGCTTGCTTATGCTAACCATCATGACATATTCTTATATCAAATGGATGTCAAAAGTGCATTCCCCTATGGTAAGATTGAGGAATAAGTATATGTTGCTCAACCACCAGGGTTTGAAGATCCAAAGCATCCTGACAAAGTCTTCAATCTCAACAAGGCACTCTATGGCCTCAAGCAAGCACCAAGAGCTTGGTATGACACCATCAAGGAATTCCTCAAGAAGAAAGGCTTCAAACCTGTGATGAGTTTGCTTATATGATGCAAGAGAAGTATCAAATGTCGATGATGGGAGAACTGAAATTCTTCCTAGGGCTTCAAATTCGACAACAACCAAATGGCATCTTCATATCCCAGGAGAAGTACCTCAAGGACTGCCTCAAGAAATTTGGCATGAATGAAGCCAAAGGCTACAAGACGCCAATGCCTACCAATGGACACCTCTGCACTGACGAAAATGGTAAAGATTTCGATCAGAAGGTATATCGCTCCATGATTGGATCTTTGTTGTACTTATGTGCATCTAGGCCAGATATAATGCTTAGCGTTTGCATGTGCGCCCGATTTCAAGCGGCACCAAAGGAGTCGCATCACCTTGCTGTGAAGCGGATACTTAGATATCTGGCTCACACCCCGACGCTAGGATTATGGTATCCAAAGGGTTCGATGTTTGAGCTGATTGGCTATTCAGATTCTGACTTCGCTGGCGACAGAGTTGATCGCAAGTCTACATCAGGCACTTGTCACTTTCTTGGACGATCTCTTGTATGTTGGTCTTCGAAGAAGCAGGACTGTGTTTCACTCTCCACTGCCGAAGCCGAATACATTGCTGCTGGCGCATGCTGCACTCAGCTTCTCTGGATGAAGCAGACACTCAAGGACTACGGCATCAACCTGAAGCATGTACCTCTCTACTGCGACAATGAGAGTGCAATCAAGATCTCCTACAACCCAGTACAGCACTCGAAGACGAAGCACATTCAGATCCGACATCATTTTCTTCGGGATCACATGATGAAGGGCGACATCAATATCAAGCATGCTGACTCTGAAGATCAACTGGCAGATATCTTCACAACGCCTTTGGATGAGAAGAGGTTTTGCAAGTTGCGGTGTGAGATAAATATCTTAGAATCCTCAAATGTCCTTTGAAATGGGAACACATCCTAACGCTTATGCATGTTGACGACTTCGATGCACAACACATGATGTAGCGTATGTCTTCAACTCATGAAGACTTACAATCTGAATGTGAATACATTAACGAAGAATATGACCTCAGAGCGCCACGATAATTGTGCGCCGTGTCTGAGTCAAACATCCTTATACGGTGGGCAACGCCACCAACCAAACTCGAAGACATTGTTTTATCTCATCTTCTTCCCATATCTTCAAGAGCTAAATGTCTTCGGAACAAACTTTTTGTTTGCATGTGTGTTTCAGTTGAAAACGATTTGCAGATCTACATCTGGATTAGAGCTTTGTCCTATACAGCATTTGTCCTATAGCTTATGTCTTCGACTTTTTCCTAGGCAAATGTGATCGGACCCGACAATCTCATCTGTTCTTACCTCGTCTAAGTCTGTTCTAATCCAGTCATATGCATTCTATATTGACACGTGTTGACTGTCTTCACTGTGTCCTTGTCAGTCGAAGACAAATCAACCACATATTTAATTCTCAAATCTCAACTGTCTCCATGTCTTTAGCAACAACTCCCGCGCCGCCACTTTGATTATGTTAGTGGGTTGTCAGCTGGTTTGCATGCGTGCCATGTGTCCACTTAAACCGAGGAGTCAGGGGCATATCCGTCCAAACGGTTCGGATGTTTTTCACCTCTATAAATGCAAGTGCCCCTGCTCCATAATTTCCTTCCACCTCCGCCACCCTCGTGCTCAAACCCTAGCGCCGTCGCTGGATTCCATCATTGCCGGAGACGAAGTGCTTCGCTGCCACGCCTTCTCCGACGACGTATTCACGCCGGCTGCGTTCATTCTCCGCTCGCCGCCGCCGTAGCTGTCTGCCTCCACCGAGTTAGGGTGAGGCAGATCGAACCGCTTGGCTTCTCCGCCTCGTCGAGCTGTTTGTCACGTTCTTCATTGCGGTAAATAAAAAAGTTATTTTTACCGCATGTTTTGATCTGAAATTTCTACTGAAAATAGTCTGTTGATGTTTCTTCACTTTCCACTCAACCGCATCTAGATCTAGATCTCTATCTTGCCAAATACCTTCACTTTTTGGTCTGAAGATTGGTTTGATTCCTCACTTGTACGAATCCTTGGACTTGTACAAATCTGAAATCACCATATATGCTATAAAAGTGAATGTCTTCGGTAATAGGTCAATGTCTTCTAAACACTGTGCCATCGTCCAAATCTTCTGAGAATGCATATGACCTCTCCTCTTCCCTCGCGTCTCTAACTCTTTCACAGGTACATGTCCGCAACAGAATCGCTTGGATCTCATAGTCTGAATTCATTTGCAGACTACTTGCAGATACATCTGGAATCCTCTGGTGCGTGCTCATACTTGCGCACTCCTGTGAAGCCTTTGCCGAAGCCAATGCCAGATGATAAACCAGTCAAGAAGGGAGGGAAGCAGAGACGAAAGTATACTGCTAAGGATCTTCCTCCAGATCTATATGAGCAATACAAGTCGGATGAGGGAGAAACTTATCATCAGCGCAAGACTCGAATCCAATGGATTCGAAGATATTGGAGTGTGGAGTGGTTCAACTACCACTTTGTCACCAAGGAGTATGCTGAGAAGTGTGCTGAAAAAGCACCATGGACGGACATTATTTACAGAAATCTTCATCCGAAGACTAAGGCAGAAGCCATCAACATAGGATTCTATCCATGCATGTTCAGGCCCCCAATGCCCAGCAATCCTCATCCATCAAGTATACTTGGCTGCCCAGATCCTACATAGTCTGACTCTGATGATCATGATGAAGAGCATCCACCAGCTCCTAGGTCGAAGCCTCTGAAGAAGTCACTGGCTTCAAAGCCCAAGGCTTCAAAGCCTCCCAAGCCGTATGTCCCCTCACCTCAAGCTTCGCGCTCTCCCTCTGATAATCCAGAAGAGTGTGAGGAAGAAGATCGCCTTCATAGGCGTATGAAAAGGAAAGCTGTTGCCTCCAGAGGTCCGAAGCCAACTCTGTCATTAATGGACGCCACAAATATGATTGAACTGTCTGACGATGAATTCGACGATGAAGCCTTAGCTAGGCTCATCCAGCAGAAAGAAGAGGAAGCCAAAAGGCTCGAAGACTTACCTCTGTTTGACCCTGTCCTCTTGGAACACTGTCAGGGGGATTACCCCCGGGTAGGCTCAAGGAGGCGACTCAACATTTTAAAACAACGGGGCGGCCAACGCCCCTCTGTCCGGCCGCTCCGGCTGGTACCCCGGTCTGGCCGGCTGCTCCGACCGACCCCTGCCCGGCTGCTCCAACCGGCCTACTGCGCGAGGTCAACCGCCACGTCCCGTCGGACACGACATGAAGACACTATAGCCTGCATCACGCGTCACCCCCTCATTGCACCCCAATAGTGGTGCACTATTGACTGCATCATGCGTCACCTCACGCGTCATCTCCAATAGTGGTGCACTGTAGCCAGCATCACGCGTCACCTCGCATGTCTTCTCCAATAGTAAAGAGTTGGCCATGTGGGCCACCCCTTGTCCCCTGGGCCTCCCTATATAAGAGGCACTAGGGGAGCTCACTCATGGACAAGCTCTCCAAGCCCTCTCTCATTCTCTCATCCTCACACCCACGTATAAGGCAAGAGCCCATGGCTCTCCTCTCCCACACAGCTCCAGGAGCAACCCTGTACTGCAAAGACACCTCATATACAAACATGCAGGAGTAGGGGTATTATCTCTCCAGAGAGCCCCGAACCTGGGTAAACCATCGCGTGCTACTACCTATCCCGTCCTAGATCTTCCACGGCAGCCTTGCTCTCACCTCGATTAGCCACCCCCTGGCATCTGTTGTCAGAAAACCATGACAGTTGGCGCCCACCGTGGGGCTAGCTGCCGCTGGAACCGCGGTCCGGGCGGGACCCTCTTCGTCATCATCACCGCGACGTCGCCGTCGTTTCTCCGGTGACGCTCGGGGGCTCGACACCAACATGCCCATGGGGCTACGGCACAGGACGACGCGTTCCCGTCGTCGGCCTCGTCCGCACTCCGCCGTTGCTCCAACAGCGTTGCTGCGGGTCGGCTCCTTCGCCCCCGGCGCCCCACGTGCCGGTGCCGCCCCGTCCATACGACCGCGTGCCGCCTGCAGACCTCGATGCGATCGCCGGCGTCGGCCCCGCCTCGCCGGCGGCACCGCGGGCCGCCCCGACCAACGTCCCCGCGCCCAAGCGCCTCGCGCCGCTCCGCCTCAGCACCTCGGGTCCCGGCCGTCACCTTGCTCCTCTCCCCGGACTCATCCCCGGTGACTCGGGTGCATACGCTCGGCCCTGGGTGGCCGAGCTCGCCTCCCCGCCGCTCGAGTGCCTCAGAGCGCCCCTCCTGCCTCCGTGCGCGGCCCCGCCAGCGCCTGGCGCCCCCTCCTTCGCCTCCGCTCCCGCAGGCGCGCCTGGTTGCCGTGGCCATGGCGTCGCGCCCAGCGCATCCGCACGCTCGACCAGCCCCTGCGCTTCAGCTGTCGGTCGCCCGCGCCTTCTCTGGCCGGCTGCCGCTTCGCTCGGCCGACTCCTACCCCGCCTCGCGCTGCCTGGCCGGCTATCCCCGCGCCCACCAGCCACGCGCGGTCCTACTCCGCCTCGTCGCCGCCCCTGCGCGCCACCGTGTCCGCTCCACTCGGCCGTCCTCGCTTCCGGCCTTCCCCGCCGGCTCGCCGCTACCGCCGGCTCTCCTCCGCTCCGCCACCCCTGCGGCCGCGCGCCCGCGTTTCTGTGGGTTGTGGCGCCTCCCCCTCTGCGGCCACGCATCCGCGCCACTGCGGGCCGCCCCGCCCTGTCCGCAGCAGCGCGAGCCGCCCCGCTCCGCCTCGCGCCCACCCTGCAGGCCGCCCCGCCGCGTTGGCCCTGCCTCCGTTAACACCGGCGGTCGACCGCATCCTCGCGTGCCCGGCCCTGCTCAGCCTCACGCGCGGCCTCGCCCGCCTCCGGCCGTCCTCATACCGCATTGCCGCGCTTGGTCCTCTCCGGCTCGCGCGCGCCCAAGCCCCTGCTCCGGCTCCCGCTCCGGGCGCTGCGTCCGTCCGCGTCCCTCGCTCCGGCTCGTGGAGGCCGGCTGTGCCTCGCGGCCTCGGCCGGCTGCTCCTCCGCGCAGCCTCCCCACGCCGCCTCGCGGCCTCGTTCGGCTGCGCCTCCTCGCGGCCTCCGCACACCTGCCGGCTCGCCCCCCGCCGCGCTGGCCGGCTCCGGCGCACTCATCGTCTCGCCCCGCCTGCCCGCGGCCGGCCGTGCGAGCGCCGGCTCCCCCTCGCACGGGCTGCCGCCCGTGCGCTGCCCAGCCACCTCCACTGCGGCTCGACACCCCGCCTCGCCTCGCCGGTTCCGCCTCCGGCAGCGTCGGCTCCGCCATGTCGCCTTGCCCTCGACCTCGCCGGCCCCGCCCCCGGCCGCGCAATCGCCGGTTCCGCCACCTGCTGCCGTCTTCGGCTGCGAGCCCGCGCCAGCTCCGCGCCGCCCCCGCCCCCCGCGTTCTCGCCGGGCCGGCTCCGCTGGCCGGCCCCCTACGTCCTGGCCGCCGGCTCGCCCCCCGCCCGCCGGCTGGACGCACCAGCCGGCTGCCGGCTCGCCCGCGCTCTAAAAGACAGAGAAGAAAAGGGCCGGCTGCCCTGCCGGCAAAAAAAATGAAGGAAAAGAAACACTTGTGCCCGCCTTCCGGCGTCTCCACTTGGTCAGCTGACCTACCCCGCCGCCTGGACGGCCAGCCTGCCCGCCTACTTTGACTCCGGGCCGGCTGGAAAACCGCCTCAACGCCCGGCCGGTCGGGTCCGGCCGGCTGCACGCCATCGACCGCCGAGGCTTCGACGGCCACACCCAGCGGGTGCGCCGACACGCCGGCGCGGCCCGCCCGCAGAATGCCGTGCCCGTTGCCATCGACAACAACCGCCTCAACAAACCAGCTACACCCAGCGGGTGCGCCGGCTCGCTCCGCTGGCAAAAAGTCACGCCGGCTGTCTTCGACAACAACCGCCTCGCCGGCACCAACGCTTATCTTTCCGTCGCGCACAAAAAACGGATACCCCGAGCGGCCCTCGGGGGTCATCCCCGCATTTGTTTCAGCTACTTAACTATTCACCCCGGCGCCAGCTAGTCTCGGCCCGGGGCTGGCCGCTTGGCCCGATACGTTCGTTCCCACGAGACGGCTTAGTAACGTGTACGGTACCAAAGGCCCACTCTTTGTCTCAGCTACAGACCGCACCGCGGCTGTCCGGCTAGCGAGAGCAAATGCTGGAGGTCACCACACGCAAAAAAACGTCCGAGGAGAAAACGGATTGGGTGACACGCTCGTTTCATTTTTGAGTATCTGCTAGGTCGAGTCTGCTCCCAGAGTCCGAGTACTGTACGCTCCACTCCGCGGCCCACTCTTCGCCTCAGCCACAGACCGGCTCCTGGCTGTCCGGCTGGCAAGAGCAAAAGCCAAAGAGCGGAGAGCACATGAAAAAGATTAAAGGGCGCTCGGACGAAACCGAGTCGGCACCCTTTGCATGAAGCTGGAACTACCAAAACTAAATATTTGACACATCTGCATCGACTAAACTTGTCTTTTGCACGATCATTTCCATGAGGAACCTCCTCGCTCGGAGTCTACCCCCGGCTGGGCTCCGCGCCCATCGGCCGGCGGACCCCGCGTCCGCCCCCGGCAGCGCCTCGCACTCAATAGCCAGTGGACCCCGCACCCGCCCTTGGCAGCGCCTCGCGCTCATCAGCCGGCGGACCCCGCGTCCGTCCCCGGCTGGGCTCTACGCCCATCGGCCGGCGGACCCCGCGTCCGCCCCCGGCAGCGCCTCGCGCTCAACAGCCGGCGGACCCCGCGCCCGCCCTCGGCAGCGCCTCGCGCTCATCAGCCGGCGGACCCCGCATCCGCCCCCGGCTGGCCTCCGCGCCCATCGGCCGGTGGACCCCGCGTCCGCCCCCGGCAGCGCCTCGCGCTCAATAGCCGGTGGACTCCGCGCCCGCCCTCGGCAGCGCCTCGCGCTCATCAGCCGGCGGACCCCGCGTCCGCCCCCGGCTGGGCTCCGCGCCCATCGGCCGGCGGACCCCGCGTCCGCGCCCGGCAGCGCCTCGCGCTCAACAGCCGGCGGACCCCGCGTCCGTCCTCGGCAGCGCCCCGCGCTCATCAGCCGACGGACCCCGCGTCCGCCGCTGGCAGGGCTTCGCGCCCATCAGTCGGCGGACCCCGCGTCCGCGCAAGGCAGGGCCCCGTGCCCATCTGCCGGCTGACCCCACGTCCGCCCCCGGCAGGGCTCCACGCCCATCAGCCGGCGGACCCCGCGTCCGCGCGCGGCAAGGCCCCGCACCCATCAGTCAACGGATCCCGCGTCCGCACCCGGCGTTCCTAACGCCACTAACTGCTTCAGCAACAGCAAAGACCCTCCGCCCGACTCTTCAAGTCGCCCGGAGGCTCGGAGGCTACACCCAGCGGGTGCGCTGGCGCGCCCCCGCTGGAAACAACCAGTCGGCAGACTCCGCGTCCACGCCCGACAGGGCTCCGTGCCCATCAGCCGGCGGACTCCGCGTCCGCCCCCGGCAGGGCCCCGCGCCCATCAGCCGGCGGACCCCGTATCCGCACCCGGCAGGGCCCCGCGCCCATCAGGCGGCAAACCCCGTGTCCACGCCCGACAACCGCGACGCCACCGCCCGCTCCAGCGACAGGAAAAACCCTCCGCCCGACTCTTCGAGTCGCCCGGAGGCTCGGAGGCTACACCCAGCGGGTGCGCTAGCGCGCCCCCGCTGGAAGCAAGCCGCGCCGCCCCCGGCCTGCAATCGACCGTCATCAACAACTTCTGCAACAACAACGACGATGGCGAAACCCTCCGCCCGACTCCCCAAGTCGCCCGGAGGCTCGGAGGCTACTGTCGGGGGGATTACCCCCGGGTAGGCTCAAGGAGGCGACTCAACATTTTAAAACAACGTGGCGGCCAACGCCCCTCTGTCCGGCCGCTCCGGCTGGCACCCCGGTCTGGCCGGCTGCTCCGACCGACCCCTGCCCGACTGCTCCAGCCGGCCTACTGCGCGAGGTCAACAGCCACATCCCGTCGAACACGACATGAAGACACTATAGCCTGCATCACGCGTCACCCCTCACTGCACCCCAATAGTGGTGCACTATTGACTGCATCATGCGTCACCTCACGCGTCATCTCCAATAGTGGTGCACTGTAGCCAGCATCACGCGTCACCTCGCATGTCTTCTCCAATAGTAAATAGTTGGCCATGTGGGCCACCCCTTGTCCCCTGGGCCTCCCTATATAAGAGGCACCAGGGGAGCTCACTCATGGCCAAGCTCTCCAAGCCCTCTCTCATTCTCTCATCCTCACACCCACGTATAAGGCAAGAGCCCATGGCTCTCCTCTCCCACACAGCTCCAGGAGCAATCCTATACTGCAAAGACACCTCATATACAGACATGCAGGAGTAGGGGTATTATCTCTCCGGAGAGCCCCGAACCTGGGTAAACCATCGCGTGCTACTACCTATCCCGTCCCAGATCTTCCACGGCAGCCTTGCTCTCACCTCGATTAGCCACCCCCTGGCATCTATTGTGAGAAAACCACGACAAACACTTCATTGATGAATGGTTCGCCGATCCCTCCCTCAGCATTGATGCTCTTCAGCTCCCAATTGGCCTGAGCGTCACGTTCCAAGGACTTGTGAATGAGGAACTTACTGTGGCTCAGAAGGCCAAGCAAATGAAGGCCAAGATCAGTCATGAAAAAGAGCTATTCAAGCAAAATGTGCACAGACTCTCTGCCGAGCAGATCAAGGGATATCAGCTGATGATGGCAGATCTCAAGGCTGTGTTTGAGAAGCGATGTGAAGTTGTCAAGGGCGCCCTTGCGCGCCTCAAGCGAAAGACTTCAATTATGGTCCAAGCTCACAATGACATGCTGAAGAGAAAGGCACTTGGCCAGCCTGCACTTGCTCCTGAAGTCATTGTACGCTCCAGGCAAGCTTCGATGTCTTCGGATGTGCCTTCTCCCACACCGTCTGTGTGCCATGGCATTGAGTTTCCGGCTGGTTTCGCTGGCACTCGTGCACCTCTGTCTTCCTCTGTGGCTAATAGCAAGAAGACCAAGAAAGCCGAAGTTGAAGCCAAGAAGCGCAAGGAAGCTGCCTCTAAAGCCCAACCTCCGAAGAGGTTGAAGACAAGAAAATCAAAGTCTTCAGAGCCAGCACAAGACCCCCAACACCAGTACCCCCTACTGCTCCGTCATCAACTCCCGCTCCTCAATAAGAGCATCTGCTCATCAAGCCAATCTCAGTGGCTCCTCCCGCCTCAGAAAACTTGGAGAGACGAGTTGTTCTGCATGAGTCTGCTTCCACAGAGACTCAGAAACCAGAAGATATCCCAGCTGCTGAAGACACTGCAGCAGCTGAAGACTTTGCTCATGATGACATTGGTGTTGAAGCTAATGTTGAGCCAGATCATATTCCACAGGTGGATGCCCTAATGGATTCCTCCCCACAGCCCACGAGTGAATTTGTGGACATTGGGACACCTCTCCGGCCAGAAGTACCTGAAGCTGAACCCGGTACACCATCACCGCCCTTCTTCCCACCAGTGTCAGCCTCACCAGAATCTCCATTTGCTCCAGAGGAGATTGAAATCACCACCCGCACTTCCCCTATCAAACGTCTTCGTCGAGGTCCTCAAGCTCTCATGTCTCCTATTCCTGAAGACGAAGTACGTGTTTCACCGACTGCTCCAGTCGAAGAAGTGCTGAGGATTCAAGATGTACCTCCCAGCCAACCAGCAACAGAAAACACGGCAACCGAAGACATTGCTGCCGATGCCACCATGGGCGATGCCAATGCCCCCTCCCCAGATGGACCTCCTGTCCCTGCCACGCCATCAACTGAAGACAATGAAGACAACATTGTGATGGCTCACAATAGGAAAGGAGAGATGGTTCCCACAAGATGGCCTCGCCTTGTTGCACCACCAAGAATGGGACCACAGTATGAGTTCCACCTTGATCGACGCCCCAATGTCATGAACCCCATGCCGTGTCTTCCAAGTCTTCGCCAGTCTGGCCCTACAAGGCCCTTGGTCTTCGAGTTGGAAAGGTTCAGGCTGAACAACACCTTCTTTGACTCTGACCGAAATCCATACAAGCGTGCAAGAATACAGTCTGACAGGTTCTGGAGTGCTCCACAATGTTAGTACTACATGTGTGTGCTCTATGGTCAGAACAGGATCTTTCCCCACAAACATCTCAGCTTTGAAGCTATGAAAGGTCTTCCCTGTTTTGATCAAGCACTGGATTGTCTTCGAGATGTGGGCCTACTGCCTTTTTGCACCGACCATGAAGACTGGAATGAGGAACTCATCCTCCAGTTCTATGCAACGCTCCACATCTCTGGCTTCGGTCGTGATGTGAACACTTGGCAGATGGACTTTATGATAAGGGATGAACATGTCATTGCTTCACCAATGGAATTCTTTCCTGCAACACCACTCGCTGCCTCCAGTGAAGAGTTGGATCCTCGCTCTGAAGCCTATGCGGCTACCACTCGAAGCCTATTTCAAATGCGAGAACCCAACATGATTGAGATGCTCACAATGATGCAACCTTTGGCTCAAGATGTAGAATTGCCTACTTCATTCTTCGTGGATGATCTTCAGTATTTTCCCCAGACTCTCTACCACATTCTTCGGCACACCATTTGGCCAATAAAAGGGCACAACTCATCTCGCAAGATTGAAGGGCCTCTGAAGACATTGCTCTACAACATTGTGTATGGCATCAGGTTCAATCTTCAAGACTTATTTCTTCGCAACCTTGCTGCCAATGGCTTCAATGTCCTCGAGCCAAAGATATATGCTCCCTGGATCATGCGCTTCATTAAGTACAGAACCCGCACCAGGTTTCTTCCTTCTGCTCGCAACCATGGCATTTATCTTCCAGATATTGAAGTTGTGCCAGCAGATTTGTATCCATCCAAGAGCAAGAATCCTATTGTCAAAGTCACCAGTGGCACTGCTAATATTGAAGGTCTTCACATTCCTTCTGATCCATCAAGGGCTAGACTTATTGACGCTTTTCGACAACCAAGATCCGGTGCCACCAACACTGAAGCCACTGCCAGCACCCTACCTCGTCAACGCCTACTAAGAAGAGAACGTGCACTCACTGATCGTGAACTTCTTGTTTCACGGATCCAAAGGCAAGATAGGCACCATGAATGGACTCGGCGCCAGATGCATTCCATGATGCAAGATGTCAATCATGTTCGCAACCTCGCCACCAAAAATGCATTTGTGGCTTATGAAACCAGTCACCGCTCATGGAGGACTCTAACTATGCTGGCTCCTGAGGACGAGCTTCGAGACGATGGATTTCACCCTCGCTACAGATTTGGTGCACCAACTCCCAGTGCGGAGAAATGGCGCAAGACTCCATCCCTCGAAGACAGTGATTTCTCCTCTTCAGCTCCCTCCGCCACCGTCAGACTTGCAGATGAAGCTGATGATGCCACCTCCCTGCCTCCATGGACTCGGCATCGCGACACTGCACTAAGCTCCACTGCACCAGCACCCCAAGACTCCACTACACCGTCTTCATCGACACCTGCTGGAACGTGTAGTTCTTCATTGTCTTCGTCCCTTTTTGGTCATTCGATGACAAAAAGGGAGAAGCATTGGATGATAGTCTTTAAGCGGGTCTACTAATAAGGGCTGGGTGTTATTTTTGCTAAGTTTACAACTCTCGTTTCTGAACATTTGCTGTTTTGGGTTGTAAAACTTAAGTCCTGATGGACGTCTGCACTTTATGTTTACCGTACTCTTTGGCGCTTCTTCAAGTTATTTTATGCGCTCGAAGTCATTCTACAGATGCCCATTTTTTATGCATTTCATTATCTTCGACATATCTGTTAAAGCATAGTGATTGGATTACAAGGTATAGGGGGAGATCTCCACAAACTACAACCTGCCATGTGCACTTGCATTCAAAGTAAAAATTTCATATGCACATCTTCAGGGGGAGCTCTCTATATCTTGTAATCAAAATCTTCAAAACCTTATCTTCACATATTTTTATCCCCGTTGAAAACTTCAACCAGTTTGTCATCAATCGCCAAAAAGGGGGAGATTGTGAGTGCATCAAATCTCCCAAAAATGTCCGAAGACATTGAAGACGGCTGAAGCCATTGGTGGTAGACGAAGACATTTCGTCCGAAGTCAATGAAACGCGAAGACGAAGTCTTTTGGTAGTTTTGTTTCTTCTTTCCTGAGTCATAGGAACCACCGTACTGTTAAGTGGGGTCGATGTGATCGAAGTCAGATGCTGACGTGATGCTCAACCCATACCTATGTCTTCGAGTGAAGACAATGAGAGGAAATCTCTTCCAGAGTTGGTTGAGTCGGCTTCACTTGTAGCCAAAGTAAAGATGCCGCGTGTGTTTGAAATCTGACCGTTGTGACACGTGTCGGTTGGCCAGTGACCGAGGGTCATTTCGGTCATATCAGGTCGGGTTGCTGTTGACACACGAACGCATCACGCGTACCCGCGGCGCCGAGGGAGATGCTCCGCAGCTCGCACCGTGGGAGGCCTGCCGGAAGCGCGATACGCAAGACAATCCGGCCGGCGCTTTTGACACCAGACGCCCCGGTTACTCGGGAGGGACCCCGTCAGAGTACCCGATGACGATTGGCTGCTCCAAGTCGTCCTGAACGCCCCTGGAGCCTCGTGGATCGCTGCCCTCCTTCACGAAGAACGAACGAAGAACGAGAAGAAAGATACAAGGGAGAGGGATAAAAGTAGGGTAAAAAGATGTAGATGTGTTTGTTCGATTATGTGTTGTTTTAATCGGCCATCACCTCTTCTATTTAAGAGGGGGTTGGACTTCCCGTACAGGACACGGACCCAGATTTCCTTCCAAAGGGTCAAAAAACGCAGCCAAACTCGGACTTTTTCGATCTGCCCGAGTCTGTGCGGCTGTAGGCAAGCGGTAGTACCGTTCTGGGCGGTAGTACCGCTCTAGTACCGCTTAGGGTCTCGGGATGCCAGAAACTTTTTCGTAAGCGGTAGTAGACGCGGTAGTAGGAGCGGTAGTACCGCTTATTGGAGCGGTAGTACCGTTCTCTGCTGTATCAGCAATCTTGTAACGGTCGTAACTTTTGCATACGAACTCGGATTGAGACGATTTTTATATCAAAATCGACTGATTCGACGAGACAAAGACAATCCGTGTAGAAACTTTTCTCATATAAGGCCGTATTGGGGGCGTAATCAGCCGAATAGTGTTCTGCATACACTTGAAACACAACTTCGGCCTTAGAGATGAGATCGGATGGCTATGGCTCAAATATCAAAGTTTCTCCTTTCGATGATATGGAACTTTCTCACCTTGAGCAATTTTCCATTTGAGGCCTTCTTAATTATGTTTTTGACCATGCCAAAATCTGGTGTCAACACATGCCCCCCTGTTTTTCGGCAAAACTTGTGTGCCGAAAAATAATGTGCATTAGGCTTGTTCTAAGGACGATGTCAACACTCCATCGGCCATTTATATTCTTAGGGCGATAGTTATATATCGGCCATATTTTGCTCTTAGGGCGATAATTATATATCGGCCATTTATATTCTTAGGGCGATAATCACATATTGGCCATTGCCTATTTAGGCTTCTTGCCACACACTTGGGTGGTACTTTTTCAAATACTTGCCATTGAGAGCTCGAGGTAGCAATGTTCCTTGCATGGATTCCACCAAATATGAATTTCCGGGAACTATTCTTGCAATCTTGAAAGGACCTTCCCAGCTTGGAGACCACTTCCCGAACTTCTTATCCTTCGAACCAATCGGTAAAATCACCTTCCACACAAGATCACCAATCTAAAAATTCTTCAACTTGACCTTTTTATTGTAGGCTCTTGCTACCCTCAACTTGTCTCTCTCTATGGCCTTTAATGCAGCCAAGCGTTTATCGGAAACCTCATCAATATTGTCCATCATCAAGTTATAAAAATCTATTGCCGATAAATCATTTTGTTTGGCTATTCTCAAAGCATTCAAATTCACTTCCACCGGTAGAACGGCCTCTTGACCAAATACGAGCTCATATGGAGTTACCTTTGTCGCACCATGCCTTGAGATTCTATGCGCCCACAAAGCTTCGGACAATAATTCATGCCATCTTCTTGGATTATCTTCAATCTTCTTCTTGATGAGCTTGATCAAAATTTTATTGCTAGATTTAGCTTGTCCATTGGCTTGAGCATAATAAGGGGAGGAATTGAGCAACTTGATCTTATATGATTCGGCAAATTCTCTAACTTGATGAGACATGAAAGATGAGCCTTGATCCGTAGTTAATGTTTGCGGAATGCCGAATCTATGAATAATGTGCTCACTTATGAATTGAATTACCTCCGTATGTGTCATATTCTTGAGAGGTACTGCTTCAGACCATTTAGTAAAATAATCAGTTGCCACCAACACGAACCGATGCCCCTTTGAAGAGGAAGGATGAATCTCTCCAATGAAGTCTAATCCCCAACCTCTAAAGGGCCACGGCTTGATAATAGGATGTAACATAGCAGCAGGAGCTAACTGAATATCACCAAACTTTTGACAAGCTTCACATCCTTTATAATACCTGAAGCAATCATTGATCATCGTCGGCCAATAAAATCCAGCACGTCGTAGTAACCACTTCATCTTGGGGGCCGACTGATGAGTGCCACAAATTCCTTCATGAACCTCTCCCATAGCAATTCTCGCTTGATCTTCGTCCAGACACTTCAAAAGAACATCTTCAACCGTTCGGCGATAAAGACCATCGTCTCTCATTGTATATTTGAAAGCCATGCGCCGAACAACCCTGTCCACCCTTCTACTCGGATTGCACAAGTAATTAATAATGGGCTTCCTCCAGTCATGATTTTCACCTGCACTAGATTTATTGTTAGTGACCGAATCAGTGGGCTTTGGTTCGGCCTCTCCTATGTTAGCAAGACAAGACATCGGCTTTTGAGAGATATGAAACATGCCATGATCGACATGATAGCCGGATGCTTGTTGTGCCAACTCATTTGCTCTCCAATTATCATGTCTAGATATATGAGCAATGCTAAAATGATCCAAAGTAGAAATTATATCTAGACATTTATCAAGATAAACATTAAGTGATTCGTCTAAACATTGAAAAACTTTGGATACTTGTTGTACTACTAATAACGAATCACCAAAAGCCTCAATATGTGTAGCACCTATGGCCAGCAACATCTCTAAGCCGAATAACAATGCTTCATATTCGGCTTGATTATTTGTGAAAAAATATTCT
This sequence comes from Elymus sibiricus, assembly GCA_039707655.1. Classification (NCBI taxonomy): domain Eukaryota; kingdom Viridiplantae; phylum Streptophyta; class Magnoliopsida; order Poales; family Poaceae; genus Elymus; species Elymus sibiricus. Next base: position 96,398,660 of record CM077675.1, on the reverse strand, counting down.
AAGCGGCATGAGGCTTCAAAAACAGCACCATGAGGAGATATATAAGCAATACCAATACCTTGGCCGTTGCTACAAACTGAACCGTCAAAATATAATCTCCATGGTACTAACGAGACAAGGTTTATATCAATATCTTGCTTGTCATTAATCCGATGCTCAACGATAAAATTAGCAACAATTTGGCCTTTCATGGATTTCAAAGAAGTGTAAGCCAAATCATATTCAAACAAAGTATAAGCCCATTTACCAATTCTACCATGAATTGGTCGCAACATATTTTGAATGGCATCGGTCATAATGTCTCAACTCCATCAAAGCATAACATAGGTATAAGTATAAATTTCAATGAATATGTTCCTTGTCTCGGTATCCAACTGTGCTAAGGACGATGTTTAGAAAAACACACCGGCCACGTCTAGATAGATTCTTAGGACGATAGAAAAATATCGGCCATTACCATAAGTGACATGTAGAATTCATCCACCAAAGCATATATAGCCGAAATAAACAAATGAAATAACAAATCAAATATTTTGGCCCTTTGAATCAGCAATAAAAATATTACTAATCAAATGTATAGTGATTTGGTAATACCCTTTCATGATGTAAGAAATCGTATTGCATCCATGGATCAAAATAAGCCCATGGAGGGTAACCAATCATACCTGGGGATGAATTCCATGGTAAAGGTATCAATGGCATGTTTGATGAATATGGATGATGTGCTAACCGAAGACTTTGATGGAATGATGGAAACCTTCGGCTGGATTTCTTATGAGATTCTTTCTCCTTCTTTCCTTTTGTAACACTTGTTGCAATAGAAGTTTGCACATCATTTTTGGTTTGACTGCCCTTCTTGGGAATCCATGCCATGTTCTTCTTTCTCAGCTCTTGTGCACTAAGTTTTTGTAATTCCTTCCTTTGCCAATATGATAAGCCGAGTGGGCACCCCGGCTGCGATTTTGTTTGAAGTGGCAATTCTTTTCCAGCCTTGTGCATTCTCAACTCCTTCTCTTCAGATTTGGCATCTTGATCTTGGATATTTGTTTGTTCCTCTTCTTTGCCTTTTGTAGCCAATGTCAACACTTTAATTGGCTCTTGCTCATTTGAGATCAAATCTGAAGTAGCACACTTACGACCATCTTTCTTGACCCGGTATACTTGCTTGACCACCTCTGTCTTCTTTCTTGAGCTCCGAACCGATTCCTTTTGAATGAAACGGTCTTGGTTATGTAATCGTTCATCAAATGTTGATCTTCTTGGAGCTGCACACCTTTGATGAGATGGTTTAAAATAAGATGGAGAATGTGCACTTGAATCATACATGTCCCATGATGAATATGGATTTACGTGAGCATAGGGAGGCATCCACGACATTGGCATTAGCGGCCCAAAATAAGGATATGAATATGTTGCGTTGAAATTCTCACTTTGCCAATACCGATCCTCATATTTGCGCCTTGGGGGTGATCTTGGTTTCTTTGCATAATTTGGCCGATAAGCATTTTTCTCTTCACTCTTCTTTTGATATTTAGCTAGTAACTCTGTGAAAGTGATTTTCGATCTCTTATCCTTATGCTTATTTCGGCCTTTGTTTTCTTTGCTTGTGCTTGCACCGATCTCTGAATTTGCTTGCTGCCCCCCAGTCCTTGGCGTCTTCATTGTAGCTTCGACAGAATTCTTGCCCTCAAGATTATGTTCATTATGCTCTTCAACAACTTCTCTTCTTGAAAGCTTGATCCCTTCACCTGCGGTTTTTACCTTCTCTTTAAATGGATCGGCTTGAAGCAGCCGATGCAAAAACTTTTTGCCATCAGGACCAATCGGAATAGACTGGTCATCCTTTGGTGTTTTAACAAGTCTCAATCGTCCGCTATCAATGGCCGATTTAACTATTTGACGAAACATATTGCAGTCCTCAAAATTATGCTTGAACGAATCATGCAACTTACAATACATTCGTCTTTGGATTGATGGCTTGACATGGTGACCAAGAATTCTAATATAATTATTTTTCATCAACAAATCAAAGATTTGATCACACATGTTTGAATTGAAGGTAAACTTCTTATTTTCTAGCCGGTCTTGGTGTGAGAACGGCTTTGGAGTTAAGCAAACGAATGGTTCAGATTTGGCATCTCCCCATTCGGCTATGCATTGTGTCTCGCACTCTATCTCCGATGTCTTTGAATAAGAAATTATACTTCCATCGGTTTTCTCAAAAGATTCAAATCTTGGCTTTATGTTTCTGAAATCAAAACTGTTATAACACATATGTCTCATTTGAGACCAAATGCAAGCCAAGTATGAAATAAGCAAAGCTACCCATTTATATATGAAATTTTGATAAAGCAATGGGGAAAGCCTTGGTTGCAATAAAAAGTCATTATCGGTCCTTATAAATGGTGCAATGGGTTGACCGATATGCTCTATAACAATTTTGTTGCTAACAAGTAAATCACCCTTCTTCATTGGTCTTTCAAAAGTATTTATGATAATTTTTCCAATAGATGCATCAATAATAAAGTTGTGACCAAATCTGAAAATAGGTAAATCACTTGGTAGACATACCTCTTCATACACGTTGGGAGAATATGATGGTTGTATCACTTGAATAATACTTTGATCCACTTTTGAATGACTCTCCAACGCTTTATCCTCATCTTTTCCTTGACTCCATGCTTCATTACTCGAATGATCTTCAAGTGAACTTTGCTCAGCTGCACGCTTGTGTTCTTGATGTTCATCATTATACAAACTTTGTTCGGCCATATCACTTTGTTCTTGATGCTCATCAATTTCCTTGGCACGGAACTCATATGGCAGCATGTAAGCTCCCTCATATCTAGAAAAATCAAGCACGGCCAATTTGCTGCGTTTGTTGTTCCTTTGCTCGGTGAAGCTTGCATCATCTGTTTTGGTACACTCGGCAATAACTGGCTCGATGCACTCGACATTAGCCGGTGATGCACTCGGATGACTTGATGCACTTGATATTGACTCTATGCACTTGACCTTGGCCGTCTCGGTGCTCAATCCGGTTTCAACCGAATCCATCATTGTCTTGGCTTTAAAGGAACCGTTTGACTCGGCTGTAGACGACTTAGTCATATTTGACTCGGTTTCAACCGAATCAACCGTATTAACCGAGTGAATCATCTTTTGTGGTTTGGCTTGCAAAGCTTTTGTTTTATCTTGCCTCAACATCGCAGAGGAACCAACATAGTTGCTGCATAGAGGAAGGGACTTGACGTATTCTTGCAAATCTTCCTCCTCACGCTTCTTCTTGAGTGCTTCATAAGCGTGTCGATATTCTGCTGGTAACTCCTCAAGAGTCGGTGTGGTAAAATTGTTGATGCCATTCCGTGTGAGCTTTGGCTGGATCTTGTCCATTCGGGCCACATATTTTTCTGTAAATTCGTCCCTTCTTGGATCGGCTTGCCCCCCAATGCTTCTAGGATCTTTCGGCAATGAATTGATGTCGCCAAAATTTTGCAATTGTATAGGGGGTGTATGACATGCTCCAATGATAGGTGAAGACATATGCACTGTTGTTGAACCATATTTCTTCTCGCCAATTTGGTCAATTGGCATCACATCATCTTCTTGCAAAACTCTAGCTTTTATTGCCTCATAATCAGGAACCATCCCCTTATCATGTTGCTCAAGGCAAAGAGCGCTAATCTTATCGTTTTGGGCTAAACTTTTTAAAGCAGCCAGAGCCACCTCATCTCCTGCAATATTAGGCACAGATGCTCCTGTATATTCTTCATTCACTCGGCCATAATCACGAAGGTGAGCCGAGTCATGAATATTTTGAGTTGTATTTTTTGCCAAAAAATTAATCTCATGAGGTGTAGTATATGATGACTGAGGATAACCGGCCAAATTGCTAATGGAAGCATGGCCGATTCCCCCATCCATCGGCATGTTTGAATTAACATATTGCAAGTTAGGTGCCGATGAATAAAAAGGTGAAACACCTTGTTGCATACTATTGGAAGTTCCTACATGGGGTGTTTCAACTTGATTAACTGAACTCATCATGTTGTTCATCGGCATATGGATTTGTAGGGTTGCCGATGCATGAGAGTTAGGATACATATGTTGTACGTTGCTAAAATCATAAGAATTTGAAGCATGAAAATTGTTTTGCATCGGCCCTTGCGCATAATTAGATGCATGATTGATAAAACTAGGGCTAGCCGATACATTATGCTCACTAAACGATCTAGCAACAACATATGGATTATTTGCATCTACATAAGTGAATTGGGTATTCATATTACCTTTGTAGATTGCAAACCCTAGATGACGATCTATTCGTAGCAAGAACGGGCCGGAGACCGTTCAAAGCTTCGATCCCCAGCGGAGTCGCCAAAAAGTGTGTTGACACACGAACGCGTCACGCGTACCCGCGGCGCCGAGGGAGATGCTCCGCAGCTCGCACCGTGGGAGGCCTGCCGGAAGCGCGATACGCAAGACAATCCGGCCGGCGCTTTTGACACCAGACGCCCCGGTTACTCGGGAGGGACCCCGTCAGAGTACCCGATGACGATTGGCTGCTCCAAGTCGTCCTGAACGCCCCTGGAGCCTCGTGGATCGCTGCCCTCCTTCACGAATAACGAACGAAGAACGAGAAGAAAGATACAAGGGAGAGGGATAAAAGTAGGGTAAAAAGATGTAGATGTGTTTGTTCGATTATGTGTTGTTTTAATCGGCCATCACCTCTTCTATTTAAGAGGGGGTTGGACTTCCCGTACAGGACACGGACCCAGATTTCCTTCCAAAGGGTCAAAAAACGCAGCCAAACTCGGACTTTTTCGATCTGCCCGAGTCTGTGCGGCTGTAGGCAAGCGGTAGTACCGTTCTGGGCACGGTAGTACCGTTCTGGGCGGTAGTACCGCTCTAGTACCGCTCTAGTACCGCTTAGGGTCTCGGGATGCCAGAAACTTTTTCGTAAGCGGTAGTAGACGCGGTAGTAGGAGCGGTAGTACCGCTCAAGCGGTAGTACCGTTCTCTGCTGTATCAGCAATCTTGTAACGGCCGTAACTTTTGCATACGAACTCGGATTGAGACAATTTTTATATCAAAATCGACCGATTCGACGAGACAAAGACAATCCGTGTAGAAACTTTTCTCATATAAGGCCGTATTGGGGGCGTAATCAGCCAAATAGTGTTCTGCATACACTTCAAACACAACTTCGGCCTTAGACATGAGATCGGATGGCTATGGCTCAAATATCAAAGTTTCTCCTTTCGATGATACGGAACTTTCTCACCTTGAGCACTTTTCCATTTGAGGCCTTCTTAATTATGTTTTTGACCATGCCAAAATCTGGTGTCAAGAGTTGCCCGCAGGCTATAAATAGCCCACCCCCTCCACCATGAGAAGGTGGCTACTCAGAGAGAGATACGGCTGTTGTCGTTTTGGAGCAACCCACCTCGAAGACATTGAGAGAGACACATCCTACGAGGATACACCTAAACACCTAGAGCTAGAGTGTTTGAGCATCACCGAAGTCATTCTGTTATGATAGAACTGAAGACTTATTACACTTGAAGACTGAGATCTTCCAGACGGTTAGGCATATGGGTCTAGAGCAATCCAAGAGTCATTGTGGATCGCCGGGTGACCAAGTTTGTACGGGTTTCGGAAGTCTCCCCTGAAGACTTACTAGAGTGATTGGGTGATGTCTAAGTGACTTAGGCTCAAGGGGAATAAGGTGAAGACGAGGTCTTCTGAGATAATCTCAGCCTCCCTAACCAGACGTACAGTTGTCACAGCAATTGAAACTGGTCCAACAAATCCTGTGTCTTCGTCAAGCAACTGGTTCTATCCTTCACTTTCTTACATTCCTGTTCTGTATCGTGAAGCCTTTGCTTGCTCAGGGTTTGAAGAATTATCCTGAAGACATTCATATCTGTTGTTTATCTTCATTCTATCTAAGTTTGTCTTCGACTCATCTTAGTGTGCATGATGATAATGCTTAACCTGCATGTATGTCTTCACTGCATTGCATGCCTTGACTAGATCATTGATTACTATCCCTACCTGATCCTGTATCGCTTCCGCATACTTCGAATACATTCATTGTTTCGAAGCCTTTCATAAAAGTCGCTGTCGGTGTCAAAACCGGCGGATCTCGGGTAGGGGGTCCAGAGCTGTGAGATTAGGATCGATGGGTAACAGGGGACGAAGGAGACGATGTTTACCCAGGTTCGGGCCCTCCTATGGAGATAAAACCATACGTCCTGCTTGATTATATTGATGTGTACGAAGATTACAGAGTCGATCTACCTCGAGATCAATTAGCCAAAACCCTAGATGAGCTTGTCTGCCCTCTACAATCTAAACCGTCCAGTTTATATAGACACCGGGGGTACCTAGGGTTTACACATGATGAGTCTCCAGCCGGAAGTAAAGACGCTGATCCTCTCATCTTGACTTGGAGTGCACGCCGCTTCTTCGGAGGTTTCCTTCTAGAATACGGGGTTGCCGCATATCCTGGCCCTTCCTGAGATAACCAGAGAGCGGCCCACCATGCCGGCCTATGAGAGATAGGCCGGCGGCCCGAGGACCCCTTAGTCCAGGACTCCCTCAGTGGCCCCCGAACTAGCCCCCAACGCCAGGGGTCAGGACACTAGCAGCTTCGAGTGATCGGAGTCTCCGGCTTGCGGGGTGAGTTCTTTTCCCCCTTTATGATTGGCTGGCTCTAGTCCGGCCGCCGATGATATGTAGTTATCTGAACATATAGTTATCCGGGTGCCATAAGTCGCTTAACCTCGAAGGCCAAACGTCAAAGTGTGAACAGTATTTCCTGACAACCTTTCTGACGAAGGGTCATGGCCCGTCACGACCGCTGAGCCGGTTACAAAAAACTCGATTCGCGGTTCGAGGCCATTTCTCCATTGGCACGTCTTATCAACGTGTAGATCGTGTCCCGTTTATGAGGGGATATGCTCAATGCCCTGGGTTATCCCACGCGCGCATAATGGCACGATTGTTTTGGGAAGTGGCGAGGCCTGCGGCGCAGTAAGAGGGAGGCTCTTGGTATTACGGCACCCCATAAAAGGGAGAAAACCCCCAAGGCCTATTCACGCTCCCAATTCGCACCCTTTGCCTCCTCTACCCTCCCAAGCTCCGAGAGCCCAGATCCAGTTCTTCCTCAGTCTTCCCTCCGAGTTCGGCCATGGCTGGTTCAGGTTCCATGGGCAAGTGGGAAGCTTCCTCCGTCACCGACAACGACATTCGGGAGTTAAAGCGTGCCGGCTACCTCTCCACCAACATCGCCCACCGCGCTCCAGAGGCAAATCAGGTGGTTCCCACACCGAAGCCGGGCGAGAGGGTGGTGTTCGTCCCCCATTTCATTCGAGGACTGGGCTTTCCGCTCCACCCCTTTGTCAGGGGCCTCATGTTCTTTTACGGGTTAGATTTCCATGACCTTCCCCCGAACTCCTTCATACACATCTCGGCGTTCATCATTGTCTGCGAAACCTTCCTGCGGGTATAGCCGCACTTCGGCCTGTGGCTCAAAGTGTTCAACGTCAAGCCGAAGATAGTTGCGGGCGCGCATGCAGATTGTGGAGGGGCGGTAATCAGCAAGCTCCCCCGTGTCGAGTGGCCGGAGGGCACTTTCATCGACACGGTCAAGATCTGGCAAAAGGAATGGTTCTACATCACCGAACCAAGGAGTGCGGATTGGGTGGCACCTGCCGAGTTCAGATCCGGACCCCCCGCGAGGCTAACCTCGTGGCTTAAGAAATGCCTTGACTGGGGGTCGGCCGCATAGGTGAAATCGCTGCAGAAGCGCATCTCCTCGATGATTGAGGCCAAGATCGAACTGGTCAACGTGATCCAGATCATGCTCCGCCGCCGTCTCCTCCCCTGCCAGCACTGGGCCTCCCCAATGTGGGCTTACCAGCTTGAGGACCCAGCCACTGTGAGTCAATTCTTCCGCACTACCCACGAGAAATTGTGGAAAGTGCTATTCAAGCCCCAGAAGAGCTGGCCAGCCGAGGAGGAGGACACCGGTCTAGACACCGAAACCCCTCCTACCAAGGTATGACAAAACTTCTAATTCTCCGGCTCTATTTTTTGACAAAGAGCTGAACCCCTTCTCCCTCATCTTCACAGAAATGGCTAAGCAAGGCAGTGCAGATTGATTGTCAGGCCCCGCAGCCCGAAGACCCTCGGTCCGATCTGTTGACAGAGATGCTCGTCGTGGCGCCGTATTCGACGCCAGAGAAGAAGGAGATGAAGAAGAAAGGAGAGAAGAAGGAGGCCCGAGAGGGCCTTCGTCTGAGGGGTCTTTCGGACACTAAGTCCGAGGAGACCCATGCCTCTTCCACTCACGAGGAAGAGCATGAGGACGAAGGGGAGTGCGGCTCCCCCCTCACAAGGAAGAGGGCGGCGTCAGCAGATGCCACGGAGGACCTACCTCCTCCTGCCCCAAAGAGGACATGCCGGACAAAGGCTGTCCTGGCCGACGATAACTCGGACTCCGACAAGGAGTCTGAGGATTTTGAGAGGGTTCCCCGTAGGAACCCAAGGGTTAAGCCCCCAGCCCAGAGGTATGGATCCGAAGACCCTCTGGATCACTTATATAGAGTTTTTAATGCTAAATGGGCAAACGTCTTTTAATTTGCAGCCCACCACGTGATCTCCCCATCGACCAAATCTCAGATGGGGAGTCTCCGCCCACCGACCTGGCGGAAAGTGGGACTGCGTCTCATCCTACGCCGCCTGAGGTCTCGAAGGAGGCCGCAGAGGTGTTATCGCGTCCGGCTCCTTCTGAGCCGAACAACGGTGGCGGGAGTGACGACATCATGGCTGAGGTTAATACCTCGGCCGCCGAAGACGAGGAGAAGGAAACTCTCCCGGCAACTAAAGAGGGGGGACGAAGTCCGGCCCAGTCCCCTCCGAGGACATCCCCGGAGCGCTCTATGCCTCTGGGGCCGCTAGCCCAATCCCCCACCGGAGAGAGGGTTGGCAGGTCACCACCGGTGCCGCCCACTACTGGGTGGCAGGCCGTGATGGAGGAAGCTTTATCCGGCTCCTCCATCGCCGAAGATCACCGCGCCCTTATGGGTGTGGTTTTGCAAGGCATTCAGTCCGTTGATAGCGGACTAAAAGAGGCCTTCAACGGTCTCTTGACGGGCTTCAAGGTGAGCCACGTAATACTCTTTTTCCTAGAAAAAGTTAATTTACCAAGTTTATGCAATCATTATAAGTGTAGTAGCCCCCGAGCCCTGGGTGAGTTTGAAAAACCCATCCGGGGGTCAAATGTCCGAATACTAGTAACGATGCTCAAGGCACCAAAGAGTACTTAGCAGAGGGTCTGAATCCGACAGCTCGGGAGTTTTAATGCACATAAGTTGTTTTGTAGGCCTCGTCATCGGCGGCGGCCGCCAACGCAGGGGAGCTTGCCGAGCTAAACCGGAAGCTCTAGAGCTCCGCTGAGGAGCTCCATCGCCTAAACAAGAGATTCGACGAGACGCAAGGTGAGTCCGAATTGTATCATTCGGGGCTATTTGTCTATCCTCATTGATTGAGATATCTGGATTGTTATCCCTAAGTGTTATTTACTCATAGTTACCACAGCTGTAGCCGCAGAGGTCGAGAACCTCAAGGCCGAGTTGGCAAAGGCGAGGCAGGAGGCCGTGGATGAGAAGGCGGCGGCCGAACGAGCGGCAGCCGACCTGTCGGCGTTAAAAGCCATGAGCGACAAGCATGAGGCCCGGGTGGTAGAGGTGCAGCTAGAGCTCAAGGATGCCAGTACGAAGTGCGAGGCCCTTGAGCAAAAGAGCGAAGACCAGGCCACCGAACTATCCACGCTGAAATCCGAGCTCAAAGCGGAGCGGGTTGATAGGGGGCTCTTTGAAGAGGAGCTCCGCCAAGTCAAAGCGATCGCGGATGGTAAGCCGTACTTACTGCAATGTGCCTTTGGTGGTAACAGGTTTGCGTTGCTCACCCGGGTGTGGCGTTCCTCAGGCGCCTTTGCGGACCTCCCGAGGAGTGCAGCGGACGCGAACAAATACTTCGCCACCCGGGATGGGGATGTTGAGCCTCGGCTATTCTGGGCGCAATTTCAAGCCCCCGAGCATCCTCCCCTCCTGAGCAAGCAGATGAAACAATTGATGGAGCTGCACAGGATGGCGGAGCCGGCCATGAGGGACCTCTGCATCCGGCTGTGGCCTGCAGAGCCGCTGCCGAGTAGTTACTTCGGCTTGGTGCAGAGGCTGTGCGACGCTGCACCTCGGATTGACGCTCTAAAGCGTTCTACCTGCATCGAGGGAGCTCGGATGGCCTTTGCAAGGACCATGGTGCATTGGCCGAAGATCAAGCCGACCGAGATGGCCACCGCGCCTCCACTCCCTGGGAAGGAGCATAGGCGCCCCGAGAAATACTTTGCCACCGTGATGGATGGTGCTCGGGCGATAGAAGCTCAATGCCCTAAGGATGTAATTTATGAATGAATGTTTTGTCATGTATCCGATGACTGTTCTGCTTTATAATGCGGTTGCATGGTTTATCATGTCTTTAAGCTTTGTATTATTTTGACTCCTATGTGGCCGTTTTATCTGAAAGTTGCGAGTCGTCGGCTTCAGCCCCCTTGTAGATACTACACGAGGTGTTTCTACCGCCGCACTGTGACCCTTAGCCGATGTATCGGTGCCCGAAGGCGGTAGTGCGAGGGGAACAAGGCAATCGGACTATGATGCTTTAGTGCTTTCACTTAGCCGTAGGAGCTTGACTACGGGGGCTGATGACGAGCCCCCAGTGTTTTGTGATATTCAGATACACCGAGGTTGAAACCATCATCACATGGTTTGTAATAGTACAAACCCCTCGTATAACACGGAATAACCTCTATCGATTTTTAGTTTGACACTTATGCTCGGATTGCAGACCGGTTCTCGCTTATTATGACAGTCAGTTTTCAGCTTTCTCCACTAAGGTACTTGACCAGGTGAGCTGGACGCACAATCGTAGTGGTTCTCCCTTTGCCCTTTTAGCCGAACGAGCGGAACGTAAGAGGGCAATCACAGGAGCCGGGCAACCCAACCATTGACCCAAGACATAATTCGGAACCGATTCATATAACGTGACATCCGAGACGCCGAACACATAAACAATAGTGCCGGGGTGATGCTTGGGGCGATTTTTATAGTCAAGCCCCCGGTCTATTAGCCGGTCGCATCGTAATGTGTACCGAACAGCTTTGCTATCGGCGTCGGTGTGTAGAGAACAGAGTATGTGACATAAAATACAGCGAGGAAGCCGTAAAGGATGGTCTTTATTTCTGATGAATTCTTACAACTCAAACTGCCGAAGCAACTATTACATGTGTTTTGAAATGAAAAATAAAGTTTACAATGGAGAGGTTTTACCCAGGGTCTTCGATGGTTTGACGTCCTCAATGTGCCTTGTCGCATGTCTGCTCCTTTGTTCCCGAGGGGATTGCGTTCCTTTAAAGGTGATTGCTATCGGCGAACGGACCTTGGGAAGAAGATCTTGAGAAGTCGCCGCAGTGTGGATGAGCTTTACGCTTGGCAGGTCCTAGATGGTACCTGTGGTTTGTATGAAGACATGTGTTGGCAGTAGTTCAGTCCAGCCGAACACTTTCCTTTTGATAGTGGGTCCCCACAGCTGCCCATGGTATTTTGAGCGCGAAGTTGTGCCTTCTTGGCACATATTTTACGGGCACTAGGGTTGTGCTGTGGGGGGGCGTACCCCTATTTTTGTTGGGCGGAAGATGATTCCAGGAGTTCGGGTTGAGCCCGAGCTCGTTTACTAACCTGACGTGCCTTTATGGCTGATTTGGGCGTCGACCTGTCGTCGCCGTACTGGGATTCGGCTGCCAGGGCCGCTGTGTGTTCCTCAGTTCGGAGAGAGCGCTCTGTGTTGTCGTTGACAGTAATGACCCCCCAGGCATCTTGAGCTTCTGGTACGCGTAGTGGGGGACGGCGTTAAAGCGAGCGAATGTTGTGCGGCCGAGTAGGGCATGATAACCACTGCGAAAGGGGCGATGTCGAAGATCAAGTCTTCGTTGCGGAAGTTGTCGGGTGAGCCGAACACTACTTCTAGATTCACGGTGCCCGAGCAACGGGCTTCGACGCCCGGGATCACTCCTTTAAAGGTAGTGTTGCTAGGTTTGATCCTTGACGGATCTATACCCATCTTTTTCACCGTGTCTGAGTAAATCAGATTAAGGCTACTTCCTCCGTCCATTAGGACTCTAGTGAGGTGATACCCATCGATAATGGGGTCTAGGACGAGGGCGGCCGAACCTCCATGACGGATACTGGTCAGATGATCCCGTCGGTCGAAAGTGATCGGGCAAGCCGACCATGGGTTATACTTCGGGGCTACGGGCTCTACGGTGTATACCTCCCGAAGGGCGCGCTTCCTCTCCTTTTTTGGTATGTGAGTGGCATATATCATGTTGACAGTTTTTACCTCTGGAGGGAACTGCTTTTGTCCCCCATTGCTTGGACCGCGGGGCTCGTCATCGTCCTCGCTGCGTGGGCTCTTGCCTTGCTCCTCGGCTGCGAGTTTGCCAGCTTGTTTGAATACCCAACAATTACGGTTGGTGTGGTTAGCGGGCTTGTCTTGGGTGCCGTGGATCTGGCAGGGCCTATCCATGATTTTGTCCAGCGTGGTAGGTCCGTCTCGATTTCCTTTAGAAGGTTTCTTCCGCTGTCCGGATTTTGGGTTGCGGAAACCGGCATTAACGGCTGTGTCCTCAGCATCGCCGTTGTTGTGCCGGCGTTTGTTTTTGTTACGTCGTGGTTTCCCATTTCCATCCCGGACTTCGGAGGCGCCGGGGTCTTCGGGGTTATGGCTTCGTCGAGCTAGCCAGTTATCCTCACCCGCGCAAAAGCGGGTCATAAGTGAGGTAAGGGAGGACATTGTCCTCGGCTTGTCCTGGCCGAGCTGACGAGCTAGCCACTCATCCCGGATGTTATGTCTGAAGGAAGCTATTGCTTCGGCGTCCGGGCAGTCAACGATCTGGTTTTTCTTGGTCAAGAACCGATTCCAGAATTGCCGAGCCGATTCACCTGCTTTCTGGACAACATTGCTCAGGTCGGAGGAGTCCGGTGGCCAGACATAAGTGCCCTAGAAGTTCGATCGGAAGGCATCCTTGAGCTCTTCCCAGCTCCGGATAGAATTCTTGGGGAGACTGTTTAACCAGTGTCGAGCTGGCCCCTTAAGTTTTAGGGGCAGATACTTGATGGCGTGGAGATCATCTCCTCGTGCCATATGAATGTGGAGGAGGAAGTCCTCAATCCACACGGCTGGGTCTGTTGTCCCGTCGTATTGCTCTGTGTTAACGGGTTTAAACCCTTCAGGGAACTGATGTTGCATCACCTCGTCTGTTAAGCACAGTGGGTGGGCAGCGCCTCTGACCCGAGCTATGTCATGCCTACGATCGGCGGTAGATCGGGGCCGGTATTGTTCTCGACCTCTATTGGTCCGGTCGAGCCAAGACTGGTACCCGTCCTGTCTAGCGGGGGAGTACCCTCTAGATCCGTAGATGGATCTTGTGTGGCCTGCTCTATAGTCCAGGTCCTGTCGTAAGTCGTACCTGTCCTCAGGCCCTGCTGGCTCATTTCCTCTCCTGCGGGGTACCGCAGGTCTGTACTCGGCCTCGCCGGCCGTCCTATCCCGTCCTCGGGGAGGGCGGTCCGGCTGGTCGTACGGAGTACGCCCGGGAGGCGATGTTTCAAGGGCCTCATCATCAAACTGCGGCAGCAGCCGCCGGCGAGGGTAGCTCTTGGGTTGGTCCGGTAGATCGGTACCGTACCCTTCTTCGGCTGCCAAGACCCTCGTCCATCTATCATTGAGGGTGTCTTGCTCGGCTTGGAGCTGTTGTTGTTTTGCCTTCAGGCTTCGGGCGGTGGCTAGAAGCTGCCGCCTAAACCTTTCCTGATCCGCAGGGTTTTCGGGGACGGTGAAGTCTTCGGCTTCCAGGACGTCCTCCTCCTCGACGGGGGGAAGATAGTTGTCGTCCTCAGAATCATTAGGATCCTCGGTGTCGCGCCGATCTTCGGGCCTTTCCTGGTCCTCCAGTGGCTGTTCGGGGTCTTCAGGGTCGCCGAGGTCTTCCGGGGTGTCGTTTTCCCCGGTGCCTGTAATGGCTTCCCTTCCCTTGTTTGCCTTAGATCGTTTGCGCTGTTTCCGGCGCCTTGACGGCGCCTCACCGGATTTATCGCCATTCTTCTTAGGGGTGCGATCGCCCTTATCGTCGGGGGTGTCTACCATGTAGACGTCGTAGGTGGAGGTGGCAGTCCATCACCCAGTGTTGACAGGGGCGGGGGCGCCGTCCTCTTCATCCATGTCTTGTGCCTCCTCGGAGGCGTAGTCCAGCATATCGGTTAAGTCTTCGATATTGGCTACCAAGTGGGTGGTGGGTGGGTCGAAAAATTCCCAATGACCCACCTCCAGACCGATCTGAGCATGGGTCGAGGTCGGGTCGTCTGTGATTTTTATTGATAGGCTCCGATCCAGCGCCTCGTTGAGCGTTGAGAGCTCGGCCGGATCGATCTGCCTAGGACTTTCGGAGTTAACCTCCAACGTGTCCGTACGAAGAGTGTGTTCGGCAGGGGCCGACCCCTGGCCCTCAGGTATTGTAACCAGATCCGGACTAAGAGCCAGATCATCGGCAGGGACAGACCCGAGGGCGGAGTCGAGAGGGAGATCCGAAGTTAAGGCTTCGGAGACTTCGGGCTCGTCAGATGAGATCGCGAGCCCGGCGAATGAAAGATCGCCCCAGGAGTCTATGGAGAACTCTAGGTTCCCGAATCTGATCTCTTGATCGGGGGCGAGACTCCCGATCCGACCAAGGCGGTCGGTCGGGTCAGCGTGCAGCACGATGCCGCCGAGAGCGAAAATCTGCTCGGGGACGAAGGAGTCCCCGTTACGGACTTCATCGCTAATGATTAGGTGAGCCATCAATTCTTCTTGCGATCCCACATCGGAACTCTCAATGAAAGCACCAATGTCGGTGTCAAAACCAGCGGATCTCGGGTAGGGGGTCCCGAGGTGTGAGATTAGGATCGATGGGTAACATGGGACGAAGGAGACGATGTTTACCCAGGTTCGGGCCCTCCTATGGAGGTAAAACCCTACGTCCTGCTTGATTATATTGATGTGTACGAAGATTACAGAGTCGGTCTACCTCGAGATCAATTAGCCAAAACCCTAGATGAGCTTGTCTGCCCTCTACAATCTAAACCCTCCGGTTTATATAGACACCGGGGGTACCTAGGGTTTACACATGATGACTCTCCAGCCGGAAGTAAAGACGCTGATCCTCTCATCTTGACTTGGAGTGCACGCCGCGTCTTCGGAGGTTTCCTTCTAGAATACGGGGTCGCCGCATATCCTGGCCCTTCCTGTGATAAGCAGAGAGCGGCCCACCAAGCCGGCCTATGAGAGATAGGCCGGCGGCCCGAGGACCCCTTAGTCCAGGACTCCCCCAGTCGCCTATTCACCCCCCTCTAGTCGATAACTAGCACTTTCAAAGGTCCACCTGTGTGATAGACAGTTGAACAACCACTTAGTACGTGCAAGCTAGGGACAAATGCTGCTTACTGAGAGCAGAGTCGCCAGCATCAACAAGTAGTATCACAGCTTTGCAGACAGCTTTGATGCTACCAACCAGTTACACACCACATTTCTTTTCCTTTGGAGGAAAAGAAAAGCACACTGGAGATTTGCCCCCCAGAAAAAGTAATGGTATCATAATGGGGACTGTTAAACTAATCTGATATCAGAAATCCTCAATGGAACAGGGTATTCCCACAGCACTGCCCTGCTTGTGTTTGCTTGTGAGATTATACTGCACAAAAAGATTGGTTCATTGATGTGCTTGACAAAACATGTCCTGTGAGAGGCCCTTTCAAAATACCAAAGTACTGCATCATGAATAAAACTGTATCTAAAATGCATGAATACCCCAAAATGTACTACTGAAAATGAAACTCAATAGTTGAGGAGTGGCTTGCTGTCGAAGCTAAGAAGAAAACTGCTGCAACAGTTGTGCACAGAAGATCAATATGAATGAAAGGAAATTTGTTGCAGATTCTCAGTGTTCTTAGTTTATTGATTGTGGAAACATGTCAAAGATCACTAGTTGATGTAATGATGAGAAGAAGTCTCCTTTTATTCCCTTGGATGAGATAAAATTCAAATTTACAACAAGAGAGAACAGATGCCAAAGTTGCTGCTGGCCACACCACATTGCTGGCTGCTACTCCAGTCAATTTACAGACTGGAAGATTTTAATCACCTCAATGGCAAATGCAGTTCGGTTTTCTTTTTCAAAGTAAGATTCTTAATCCAACTTTGCATCCACGGCATCACCCAAGTAAAAAAATAATCTTTCTTCGACAGAAAAAATGCAGTGGCAAAAGAGGCGAGCAGAGCAGCAGTGGTACTGTGGTAGATGATGATGACGGGTGAGTGGAGGAAGAGGAAGGCTTACTGTGTGTAGTAATAGAAGATGTTTCCGCCGTCGGAGATGACGACGACGATGAGGAGGCTGAAGAGGACGAAGAAGGAGACGAGCTTGTATGCGAGCAGCCAGGCTGGGTGGATGTGGCGGAGGCAGGGCCGCCACATCTCGTCGTCGTACAGCAGCTCGTCCGGACGCCGCCCCCTTGCGGGGTGTCCTGCTTGGCAGCCCCGGGCCGGCGGTGCGCGCGCATGAGCCCTCGTGGCGCCACACGAGGTATGCGACGGCAGCGACGCAGCAGAGCACCCAGAGCGCCCACACGGCCACCCGCCAGTGCAGCCAGAAGCTGAGCTCCATGGTGTCGGCCGTCGGCCTGGGCTGCCACGACCGCGTCGACGAGCCCCCCGCCATGAACCGCATCGCCTGTGCCCGCGCCGCCGTCAGCCTTTCCCAACGGTTGGGGGATAATTTTGCCTAACTGCAGGGGGCTATGTGCAAAGTGACACGAGCTGACCCGCCTGGTCCAGCTGGCGCCAGTTGGCGAGCTCCTATTGGCTGTGGACCGGGTATGCACATCAAGTGCAAGTTCTGGAACTGGGTAGGTTCACTTTGCAACTTCTAGGACTACAGCATCACATTCGGTGCAAGTTTTAGGATCCCTGGTGCTATTACCTCTTTCTTTTTCTGCATCGTCTTGCTGCCTTCGGCTGCCCTGACGAGATCACGAACCAACATCTTCACTAGTGCTAGCGTTTTGGCATTCCTGTCCACTGGCTTCGGGTGGGCAGCGACCTCACCGGTCACTCCTTTTTCACCCCCACGAGTGTACATGTCCCCCGCCGGCTCCGCGCGCAATGACGATGAACGATCCGCAGATTCCGCAATGGCTAATTGATCTCTCACAATGGACGACGACCAAAAGATCGGCACGTCAAGGTCCGGAGGTTCTCCAATGATTTGGTAGCTTTCCCCTGGATCCCAGCGACGCGGTTTATATACATCACACACCCGTTGTGTCCTTCCCGGATCGAAGTCATGATTGACACCGCATCCATGTTCCATGTCCTTCACGACATGTGTTTCTTCAGATTGAAACTTCCACATATCAGCCTCCTCCCAACCTTGATCTCCTGCATATCCACGGGCGAACGAAGTCGCAACAAGGCCACCCCGCCGCCCAGGGTCGCGTGTGGCAACAGTGCCATCATGCATGGCAGAGATTGGACGCGACGGTAGCCGCGTCGCCTCCGAGTCGCCTAACCCTAGGGGTGAAGCGTCTTCCATGATCCATCCATCCAGACTCCACCCATCGTACTCCAGATTGAACAAGGCGGGATCGCAGCGACTTGAAAGGCCACGCGATCGATCAGCGGACTCGACCGCGGCTGCTCCGACGCCCTGCCCGGGCTTGGGCGCGGAGGGAAGGCCACACACGGCCGGAGCGACGTCCGGCGGTGGCGGCAGCTGGCCTATCGCCTCCAGTTCACCGAGGGCAAGTAACCCTAGTGCAGGAAAATACAAAGGACAACCTGGGTACCAGCGCACCCTATATGCAAAAAAAAATTAGTAATTCAAAAAAAGTTCAAAAAATTCCAAATCTTTTTTGGTATCAAACATGATCAAGTATTGTAGCCATATAAAAAGATTCGTCAGAGAATGACTTCCGTTGCATCGTGGGTGGAAGATTCGGTAAAAACGCTATATACAAGTACTATACACGCTATATTGTCGTCATAAACTTGTCTTTTTTGTCCCGAAGTCACGGCGAATCATTTCTTGTCCAAACTTTTTACACGAATACAATACTTGATCATGTTTGATTCCAAAAAGGATTTGGAATTTTTTGAAGTTTTCTTGAATTATTAAATTTTTTGGCGCATATAGGGTGCGCGGGTACCCGAGAGCACCGAGTTCCCGTCCCCTAGTGCATCCCTACTTTGCTTTTTATTTTAACAGAAGAAGACGCCATCAATTGCCAAGATCTCATTGACCTCTTCGCGAACGAGTTGAGAACCTGATGAGCACAATTTATTTTCCTTCCATGAGAGGCACGGCTTCTTCGTCGGTTTTTTTTATGAAAAAAAGTTTTTCAAAACCTATCAACATGGGATCTAGTTTTGAAGATCTCGATGTGAGAAATCCAACGGTGAAAACGGTTTGAGATTTGAACGCACAATTTAAAAGATAAAACATTTCGAAATAACGGATCTACGAAAAAAGAGAAAATTCTCAGGTTGCGACAAGTGGCATACATGCAGTGTGCCACTTGTCGCAACTTCAAAAGGTGGAAGTGATCTTTAAAAATAGTACTCCCCTAGAGCATCTACAACCGAACCCCTAAACGTCCGAAACGAGTGTCCGGTCAAAAAAATGACCCAACCGAACCGTTCATTTTAGCCCTAAACGTCCGGACTGACCGGCACCTCTCAAACCCATCTCAAATATTAGGACAGTATGAGGGGTCGCGGGCATGCCCGGGCACGACTCCACGTCAGATCGACAACCCCACCTGCACCGACACGGAGAAAGAGGCCGCCGGGCGCACAGGAGGCCGCCGCGGGTGAGCGGGCGCGTGGGCAGGAGGCACCGCGGGCGCGCGGGCAGGAGGCGCCGCGGGCGCGCGGGCCAGCCGCCGCGGACGCGCAAGAGGCCGCCAGGGCGATCGGGCGCGCGGGCATGCAGGCCGCCGTGCGCTCAGACTAGCCGCCGAGCGCGCGGGCAGGAGGCCGCCGCGGCGCGCAGGCAGCCGCTGCGGGCGCGCGGACGCGTGGGCCGCCGGGCGCGCATGCCAGCCGCCGTGGGCGCGCGGGCGCGTTGTCGGTCGCCGCGGGCGCGCTGGGGGTCGTGTAGCTGTGCAGCCACCGGGCGCGCGGGCGCGTTGCCGGCCGCCGCGGGCGCGCTAGAGGCCGGGCAGCTGTGCAGCCACCGGGCGCGCACGCGCTGCAGTGCAGCCGCGCGGTGCGCGGGGCGCGCAGGCTGCTGCTGCGTGCTGGCATGCTGCTGACCGCGGCATGCTGCTCGCATGCTGCTGCTGGCCGCATAAGAGGTCCTGGCTAGCTTGCTCTGGACATGCGTGAGGGTGTCGGTGTGTACGTACCAAACGTGTTTGATGAAAAGTTACACGCAGAGAGAGAAATTAAGGGCAAAAAATGAAAGATGCGGTTGTTTTAGAGAGAGAAAATGAAGAGTAAAGCGGACGTGTCCGGACACTGACCGGTTGCGTCCGTGGACGTTTGCGGGACCAAATTAGGTGCATGCGGCTATAGATGCTCTTAATTAGTGATTTCAGACAATATGTGAGGCTAACAAGCCTACAACCCACGTTCTGTGTTTCCTGGTTCCCTCCCTTCCCACCCGACATGGCCCAGTAGCCCAATACGGTAGTAACTCCTCCACGCTCGCGACCATTAAAAAATAACTGCACCCGGCGCCATTAGGGCGCCCCTATGTCTTGCTTTAAGCGAGCACATGGCAAGCCTCGCATAGGGGAAAGCCATGATGGACCGGCCCTGCCGCGCCGGAGGACGCAATTATTTATTTATTTATTTTCTTGTTTTTTTCTTTATTTTTTACTTTTCTTTATACTTCAAAATATTTTACATATGTATAAAAAAACACTCTTTAAAAACACATTTGAAAAATGTTGAAATGTATTTGAAAAATGTTGAATAAGTATTATAAAATATTAAATAAGTATTTGAAAATGTTGAGTAAGTATTTAAAATTTTTGAATAAGCATTACAAATTTTGAACTAAGTATTTGACAAAATGTTGAATAAGTATTAAAAAAAATTGAACGAGTATTTAAAACATGTTGAACGAGTACTTGAAAAATATCGAATAAGTACTAAAATGGTCAACAAGTATTTGAAAATGTTGAATAAGCATTCGGACAATGTTGAACATGTATACAAAAAATGTTGATCACTTACTAAAAAAATGTTTTTGACACGTACGAAAATGTAGAGTGAAAAGAAAACAAAAATAATAATAAAACAAAAAATGAAGAAGAAAAAAGAAAACCAAACAAAAAATGGAGAAGAAAAATGAAAACCAAACAAAAAATAGAACAATATAAAAAACAAACATATAATAAGCAAATAAAAACAAAATGCAAAAATGAATGAAAAAAACAAAAAAGGAAGGGAAAAGCTTACCTTCAACCGACCGATTGTGCGCGAGCGTCCATCGGTTCCGTGTCCGTCTGATTGAGTGTTGATCAGACGGAAAGAGCAACTCGTTTCACGTCCATGTTTTTTGCAACTAGGCCCTTGTTGCATTTCCTGGACCGCAACAAGCGGTTAGTTGCAGACATGTACCTACTCTCTCGCCACACGTCTCCATGTCCTCCTGACGCTCGCAGCCACCATGGCCACTGTGGAGCGCCAGCATGGCCTCGTGGTGATCCGCCGCCCCTGAGCCACTCTACCCGTGGGCTGCCTCCTATCCCGGGAAAAAAAATTCTGAAACATCACCTTTGTTTCAAAAATATTTCCGCAACAAGACCTCTCTTGCATAAAATTATGCAACAAGTCCTCTGTTGCAAAAAAACCCGTGTTGCAAAAAAATTCTGTAACAAGACCTTTGTTACATTTTTTTTGCAACAAGACATTTGTTGCAAAAGAAAGTCTACAACAAGACCTTTGTTGCAGTAATGAAGACATCAATTAACGGAACGATCCGCTAGATCTGTCGGCTCGCAACCGGGCGGACGCGTAGCAGGCTCCAAAAAGGAAACGAAATAAAATAAAAAAAGAAAACGGCTGGAGTACCCTTAAGTAGGATGCGCCCCTACTTCTTAGCATGAAACGAACGTAGGTGCAGTGGTTAGCATTGTGTGCGCCCTCGCAGAAGGAGTTCGATCCCTCCTCTCGTTTTGCTCCTCTTTTTTACGAACTAGATGACCCGGTTGCGCCAATGGCGCAAGAAGCCAATTAGAAACAATGTTAGTAGTGAGTAAGTTGGAGAGTAAGTAGGAGATGTAACCTGAAATATAATGCAATGTGGATTGTATTACAGATATTAGAATGACGTATATCGGTTTACAGAAACACTTATATATAGGCATGTAAAGGCATCAAACTTACTCCTCTCATGTTGCACTATGAACACGTTGGTTTTTCATGGTTCGTGCAACACAAAATCTTTTTGAAACAATGCCGAAAAGAACCACTGGTTACTGCGCCTGAACAACAAATGTAGCATAGAAATAGGAGTGGAGAAACCGATCATATAACTTCACATTCACCAAATCCATTCTTCCAAAAAGTTTCTGAGCCTTTTGATATAAGTTAACTGACGACCATCTGGTACATGACTGAGCGCTTTGCAAAGATAGTAACATTGCCATCGACAACGAGTGGAAATAGAAGCTGCAAGACTGCAACTTGATGCCATAAGGCGAAGAATAAAACAATATAGTATAGGGAATGAATTCGGCACATGACTGAGCGCTTTGTAAACAGATTATGTGCAGATGCAGGATATTTAAATACAATATAGGGAATGAATTGTTTCAGAGTTCATCAGGAAACATCTGATCATAAGGATCTATAACCACAAGGTGTGTAAGTTCATATAGTTCCCAATATCTACACTGGCAGTACGAAATATATGACATCACACTTCTTCGGGCACTGACAGCAAGTGTGGAGGTGAGAGGAAATCCACTTGCCATGTTTATTTCTGCAAGAATAAATTCTGTATCAACTACCCATTTATTTATTTTACTGGACCACGAAAGAAACCAACAAATTTTAGGAAGCAGGGAATTCTCACCATGACTGTACCTTCTGGAGAGCCCCATGCCTTCATCACCAAATCGTGCGAACCCTCCTCGAGCAACCAGGGGAGGAAGATGGCTGGACCATATGATCAGCCCTCCGTCCTCCAAACCCTACCCTGCTCTTCCACACCATCATGAAAACCTCACCGCCCCGACCTGCGGTTGATCCGTAACCACGGTGCACGGCAGCGCCGAGTCGAGACCATGGGTAGGCGCCGTACTGTAGGACTGACATGTCTGCACACACTGCCTAACCCTCGCTTATATGCTGGAACTCTTTGGTATAGCATGGCGAGGGTGGATGTTTTCTTATCAAAACTATGTGGATAACTCATCACCTTCAGGCCTATATCCCCAACCTGCATATAAGATATCTTTTCTGATTAGGAAAAGAAGCATCCTTTATCTGATTGAAGCTCAAAGGTGACCAAACTGGAGCATATTCAAAATCGATCAAATGTGACCAAACTGGAGCATATCCCAAATCTATTGCTCTAGTAAAAAAGATGAATTTCCAGTTTTCCACACAGTAGCAAGAAAGCACACAAATTCTTGTCCATTGTCTTGATGCTTTGACAAACAGGAGATCGTCCTATAGCCCAAAGCATTACCCGTGTCGTATGAAATAATCTGGTTATAGCGGTGTACATTTGCCTACACACCGCAAGACAAGCCTTGTAAGTAAATTCTGCTTTGCAATATTCCGGTGCAAGAAAAAATAGATGGTTCAAAGAATTTAAGCTAAACAGGTATAGAAGAAATCGTAACATCAAAATTAAAATGCAGTAATAAACATGGCTGAGAGAGAGAATTCACCTTCTCCTTCACCAAACTCTTCCTCTGGATTCTTCCTCTTTTTTTGTCTAAAATCTGCACACAACATGTTTAGAAAAGCCATAAATCAACAAACTGAAATCAAACTATCAAAGAACTGAGTTAAGAATTGGGGAAGGAAGATGGCGAGACGCAAATGTGCAGCCCAGATTAAATAATTTTGAGAAAGACATGCCTGGTAGTAATGGAGCGTGTGTACTGTCTGGCCATAAACACGCGGCAAATGTCCAACCGAACCCATATAACCAAATAGTAGTAATTAAATAAGCTGCAGAGTTTGCAACATAGCTTGAGATTGTTGTAGCAACGGAAGCAGTAGTAATAAACATGCAAAGAGTCTGACAAGTTACTCCTATCTAACAATCTATAGACATGAAGACAACATCAAGCAAGGCCACCCAAAGAGGCAAAGCATAAAGCATTTGAATGCGACCTATACTGCAAGAACTGAAATTACACCAAAGAATTTCAGGCTCAATGCTGCATTGCTGAAAATTAACAGTAAATTTTAACAGTTTGAATAACAGTAATTTCTCTTAATTTTGCTCATTTAACAGTAACTTGGGGATGCATCAGTACACGGTAAATTTCAGTTAACTTGGGGATGCAATGATGCTCTAACACACATCAAGATACTCCAAATGATTAGATCAAACCTGTAGGCAAGCAGAACATGTACTGTATTCATTTCACACACACATCAATACTTGAGTACAGTAGCTGACAATCAAACTTGCATCTATTGTCAGAATGCCCTGCAAGTTTAGCTGCAGAATGCTCCAAATGATTAGATCAAGTTACTACTCTAGACTGCAATACTCTATGATCGTTGATTGAATTGAAACTGCTAGACATCCTTGATTTCCTTCTCCCATTTTACACCAAAACAGTTAACTGAATTTTTTTTTATAACAATTCTTCAGAGGACATGATCAAGTGTGTTTCAAATTACAGAGCAATCAAGGTACACGATGCAATGTAAAGAAATTGTGTCTGAAATTGGAGCTTCTGGAGCAAGTTTTCTCACCAGCAGCAGCACAAGTAGGAGCTTGAGCAAGGTACAGGGCCGAGCCCTGTACTTCTTCTCGGAGTGCTTGCAAGGTTCAGGTCCGACACTGGATATGAAAAATCAAGGATCCCTGTACTTCTTCTCACCTGCAGTAGCACGAGCAGGGGACCTCCAGCGACAACACACGAGCAGGGGACCTCCGTTGACAGCACACGAGCAGCAACTTGCAGAGGAGCAGCACGAGCAGGGGAACTTGCAGAGCTCGAGCTTGAGTTCCAGGCCCGCGAGAGAGCTTCAGGTCCAGGACGAGCTTGAGGGAGCTCGAGCTCCAGGCGCTCGAGACGCAGGCGCGCGCAGGTCCTGGGCGGCGGCGGCGTAGGCCCTGGGCGGCGGCGACGCAGGCCGTGGGCGGCGGGAGGGGATAGCGGCGGCGCAACCCTGGGCTGGCGGGAGGGGTCGCCGCGGGAGGGGATAGCGACGGCGCAGCGCCCTTCAGCCATGGAGTCGCCGCCCGTTGAGGTGGTCGCCACGGAGGAATAAGTGGCCGGCGGCGCAGCTCCCCTCCGTGCGGGGATGGCGGCGCGAGGGGGTGAGGAGGCGGGGATGGCGGCGCGAGGGCGACGGGGAGAGGAGCGGTGGCGGCGAATACGGCGGTGGGAGAGGAGGGGAGGGGATGAGGGAGCGCGGCGGCGGCTGCACGAGGACGACGGAGTCGAGGCCTGTGCGTGCGGTCGGTGGACATGGCCGGACGGCTAGGATTCCGTGCGCGATGAGGGTTCCTCGAGGATCTGACCGTGGGCTGCGCGGCTCGAGCGTATCTACGGCCAGGGAGAGGAGGGGACGGGGCGCCGGCGGTGGAGCGGTGGCCGGGGTTGGGGGAGACGACGGAGGTTGTCGGCGGTTGGGTGAGAGAGGAGGAGGAAGGCAGCGGGAGAGAGACTGGCGGCCAGGAGCGGCTGGCTTTTATAGGCCTACAGGTGAAATGACAGAAATACCCCCGGCGGGGCACCGAATTAACAGGCGGTGGCAGAGCACTATTCATAGCGATTTAAAGGCGACGTGAAGGGCTGCCCAGCCTCCTTTAACTAATTTTTTTTAAATAATACATTTTTTTTTTATAAATTACAGAAATAATATACAAATTTGAAAATTTTCAAAAATATGACCCAGTCGGCTGGGGCTAAGCCGACTGGGTCCAGTCGGCTTAGGCTAAGCTGATAGGGTCCAGTCGGCTTAGCCTAAGCCGACTGGATGCTAATCCCTACTGTTGAGGTGGATTAGGCACTAATCGGCTTAGGCTAAGCCGATTGGATCCAGTCGGCTTAGCCTAAGCCGATAGGTCCCGCTGCTACAGTAAAATCGAAAAAAAAATAGAAAAAAAGTCAAAAAAATCTGAATTTTTTTTGTGTGAAACATTAATGTTTTCCCCACATGCCTGCAAAATTTCATCACCAGATGACATTCGTGGAAAACGTGGCAAAAAAAACATTGTAGAACCCCACGAAATTGAACTGCAAATCACCGCACACATAAACTTATTAGATAAATAAATGTAATGCTCCTTGGATATTCATTCAAACTTTAAATTTGTCTGCTAATATACATGGTTACATGGCTTAGAAGAAAATATTGGTATGCAGTTGGAAAAAAAATCCCTACTAGTTTGCCAAACAATAACGAATTTGTTAATTACCATCTAGATGAGAACTAAGAAAGTCTCATCTAACTTCTACATAATTTAATTAATCAAAGAAACAAAAGAAAAACCCTGCACAAATCTTCATGTAAAATCAAATGATGTAGGAGTTAAATGTGACTTGGTCATTTCTCACACCAAAATATATCAGTGAGGGCCTACGGTGAAATTCCTGGCAGTAACAGTGAATTTTTTTTGGTGGGGTTTGGTTTGGAGAGGTGGTTGGGGGTGGTTAGTAATCCAATCTCCAGTAAGTTTAGCATTTTACCACCTCCGTCCGGGTTTACTAGTCCACTCATATTTTAGGTCATATTTTAGCCGTGACTTAAAAAATAAATTATAAGTTATACGTAGCAAAAATATTATCATTGAAAACTACATTCAAATACGAATTCAACAATATAATTTAGAGAGAGAGAGAGAGAGAGAGGATCACACATGTCGTTCTGGGTCGTCCATGTACATAAACTTACCTCATGCAGTCATTATCCTTTCATACATGGTTCCATACCTTTATATATGGACGTCGTCAATTTGTTGGTCCTTTACTTATTTACTTGATTATAGTTATTATAAACACGCCACATGTTTGTACATAGTAAATTTATTTTGTGACTCAAATTAAATCAAGTTCAGCTAAACTGAAGTCGATCATCAGCTTGGCGTCGTGCACATGTACACATATTCGTCTCAATTTGTGTTATGCTCCCATTTCAAGTTGATAGTGCATGAGTTAGTTAGGATCAAGATGGTTAATATATGTGAATACGTACATCTGATGATGTTCCATACGATGCCGAGCAGGCCTCCGTTGAGGGCGAAGAAGTTGAGGAGGAGCTCGACGATGGCCCCGATTATCTTTGCCGGGTAGTAGGCAGCAGCGAGGGCCTTCTGGATGATCTCGGTGAGCGTGACGAAGATGTCGCCCGGCGTGATGCCGACATCACGGGTCGTCTGGTCGCCGGATGATCAGCTTCTAGTACGTCCGATATGTCTATGTCTGAATCCAACTGGGATAGTGACCATGATGATGGGCATAACGCAGTTCTGCTCCCGAGCTCACATGCTCCCGCTGCTACAGTAAAAACGAAAAAAATAGCAAAAAAATTCGAAAAAATCTGAATTTTTTTTGTGATAAACATTGATGTTTTCCCCACATGCCTGCAAAATTTCATCACCGGATGACATTCGTGAAAAATGTGGCAAAAAAAACAAAATCGATGCTCCAAAAAGTAGCATCGATTTTGTTTTTTTTTGCCACGTTTTCCACGAATGTCATCTGGTGATGAAATTTTGCAGGCATGTGGGGAAAACATCAATGTTTCACACAAAAAAAATTCAGATTTTTTTGACTTTTTTTCTATTTTTTTTCGATTTTACTGTAGCAGCAGGACCTGTCGGCTTAGGCTAAGCCGACTGGATCCAATCGGCTTAGGCTAAGCCGATTAGTGCCTAATCCACCTCAACAGCAGGGATTAGCATCCTGTCGGCTTAGGCTAAGCCGACTGGACCCTATCAGCTTAGCCTAAGCCGACTGGATCCAGTCGGCTTAGCCCCAGCCGACTGGGTCATATTTTTGAAAATTTTCAAATTTGTATATTATTTCTGTAATTTATAAAAAAATGTATTATTTAAAAAAAATTAGCCCTCCTTTATATGTTCGATAGGCGCGAACCATCGTGCTGCCTCCCGAAGTCCCCCGATTCCAAATCGCACCTCGTGCTCACACCGTCACACGCGACCGCACCTCGTCGCGCATCCAGCCATGGCATAAAGCGCACAACAGCAGGGGCCGGTGCTAGGCGGCGTCCACAATGCATGTCATAAAAAGAAATTGAGATTTTATAAGTTAATATGCAGTCTAATACATTAATATTGTTTGCAATTCACGATGCAAATTTGCAATTCGAGAATCTTTTTGAATTATGTAACAACAAACGTTACTTATAAAAATTAGAACTCTAAAACTTGAGGTTTTGAAAACTCATTACCCTTTTAAATTTGGAATACACACTCTTAAAATCCTGGGCCTGCCCTTGGGTATGGGGTCCGGCTATAGATGCCTAAAGCTGGCACACGAGCAATTCCTCCTAAAGCGACCAGAATATGAATATCAGATGAATTGACGTGTGACACTAGCATGTATTACCTCCGTTCTGTTTTATTGGTCTTCTTTGTATTTTGTGCAAAATTTTGATCTTAGATTTAATTAATAAAATGTTAATGCATGTCATAAAAAATAATATCATTGAAAACTATGTTCAAATACGGATCCAAGGATATAACTTTTTATGGCATGCACTAACATTTTGTTAGTTAGATTTATGATCAAAATTTAACACAACATATGAACAAAACCAACAGCACATGCCGATGTTGGAGAATTCATTTCTCATAGATACTCGAATGAAAATTTTCGATATCATAGTCCTCGCTACTCTCCTCATAGGATACTTATCAAAAGCTCAATTTTGTACTGGATTGGGGCATCCTATTAGTAAAAACCATTTGGACAGATTTATCAAACTGGAATATTCTTGATCGATTTGGTCGGTGAGGAAGGACATACACACATGCATAAAAAGAGAGCAGTTATGTCATGCACGTCAATCAATCTGCCAGCATCATGATGAGCTGGGCAGCAGCATGCTCGTGATTATAGGAGGATTGCGTTCTTTTTAGGGCTTGTAGGAGGATTATAAGTAGGGGCGGCCGGCGGCTACTATGGGTTTGTGATATTTTCGATGGTGTTAGTGTGTGATTTCTTCATATTTAAACTTGATCTAAGGTGTTTTTGTTTTCTTCACTAAATTAAGAGTTCGATGTTTCTGGTTATTGTGAGACTTTCTATCCTATTTTCTTTGGTTAGCCCATTAACTACTTTTGATATAACAATAATCCCAATGTGTTGCAACGGGGTAAAAATATTCTAGTACGTTACCTAGTGATTTACCTGTCCATATAATTGCGATTGTGTAAATAAATATTTATATAATCCTGGTCGTGATTTACTTGTTCATATTAATGCGAATGTGTAAATAAATCTTTATTAAATTCTGTCTATATTATTAACGTGATGCAGTTTGGTAGGTAAATTAATGTGATTGAGCGTCATACGGTGAAGGTGCTGTTATATCTCACATGGTTGGGTAAAAAATGACTGAATTAAATAATCAGGGGAGGGATGTGGTGGGAGGAGGAAAACGGTTGACGAAGAGTTATACCTTACAGAAAAAGAAACGCTATTTATTTTCCAAGTGGTAGAGATAATAGGTAGATGGCACCTAATTATTTGGACATTAAATATATCATCCAATAATTTTACCAAGATCACCCGTTCATGCCTAAGGACCTAATCCACACACGTGACCGCACCTTCTACAAGGTGCGTTTACGTCAGCCAGTTCACGGTCGTTGGTCGCGAGGCCAACATGACATGACTTTGTCCTGCCTAACTGCGGGATGCTATGCAATGTTAAACCCTTGGCTTTATATTAAAGACCATCTGAGAGTCTTCGGCATATAGATGTGGGGGCATATTTCAGAATAAGTTTTTTGGGGTTAGTGAACGGATTAAGTTTTTCTAAAGATCATTTAGTACAAAGAATACCACAACTATCTTTGGCTAAAACAAAGACAATAAAAGCAAATGACGGCACCCGCAAACAGATACCGTCCCTACTGTCTTTTTGCTAAAAAAAAAAGAAAATGATGGCACGCAACCCTCCATAGTCATCTCAAACATCCACCTGCTAATTTTTTTTTAGAATGTCGACACAATGGTGATCCATGACATGCTAATTTTTGCATTTTTTGTTCGAGAATGTCAACAAAATCGTGATCACGACATGCCAACCCTCTATAGTCATCTCAAACATTCACTAGCACTGCACAGCCCAATAAGCGAAGACGCACTCTCCCCATTTCTCCGTGTGTATATAACTGTATATTCACACTACTGGAATCGACATATACGCCGGGTGCCATGAACATTCGGCAAAGGACCAATAACCGTTGGCAAAGCCTTTGCCGAGTGTTGCACTCGGCAAAGGACACTCGACGTACCCCCTTCCAGCAAACAGAAGTTTGCCGAGAACCATTTGTTGGAGACTCGGCAACAAGTTTGCCGAGTGTTTTTATGGCGATCGGCAAAGGTTTAAACTCGGTAAATAAGTAACTAACGAGAACAAAAACGGAAGAAATCAGTCAGTTTGACAGGTGTCACAAATGTTTGTCCGAGTGATGCACTCGGTAAAACTTTTTTGCAGAAATAATAAAAAGCACCGCCGGCGGTGCTGCGGGAGCTCGTCGCGCTTGCGGTAGGGGCGGAGCTCAAGACGACGGACGGGTCTACGTGTCGTTGTCTAGCTGCTCATCTCATCAGTACACACGCACACATCAGCCGGCGAGCTTCCAATCCAAAGCATGTACGCGCATCCTGCCGGCCGAGCCACGCGCATACATCAATACACAATACACAAGCATGCATGCATCAACATGCCAACACAACACACGCACGTACAACGCCGGACAACGCACACGTATCACACCGGCGAGCCGTATAGCGAGTTGAAGCCGTCGATCTCCGAGATGCCGTAGATGTCCGGGCCACTGCCATGCTCGAGATTGAACTTGGCCAGCATTGTGAGGGGCTGGCTGAAGAGCACGCCTGCACAGGGCGCCGCCCAAGTCGCCGGTCTTCCGCTCTTCTCCGGCGGCCGGTGGTGGATAGTGAGATGTGCATGGTGTGAGAAGATAGAGAAGAAAGAGAGAGGAGGTGTTCGTGGCTGTGATTGAGAGTGAGGAGAAAAGGAGAGAGAGGGAAAGGCGCTGGAGAGGTAAATCAAAGCTGCCACGTCATCGATCCATGTGATTTCGTAAGATTGGTCGAGAGTGTGCTTTTTCTTAGCCTGACTTTTACCGAGTGTAACACTTGGGAAATACCAAAAAATATTAGAAATATTGCAAACGAATCAAAAACTGGGAATTGCTATTAAATATGGTCTACTTTATTTGAAAATTGAAGTGGTGCCATTTATATCCATTTTTTACACAAATAAAATGAAAAACAATTTTTTTTTCAAAACCGTGAATGTTCATACACTATAGCCCGTTTTGTGAAGGAATTTTTTCAAAATTAGTTATATTGAAAGTTTGGTATTTTTCCTCGCAACTAATACACATAAAAGGACTCTATGCGAAAGGATTGCATTTTTTAAACTTGTGTTCTTTTTTCTTTCAGTTTTTCCAAAACCGGGTCAAAATGGTCGGCATGGCTATTCATCACAAGGGGTTGAATCTCTCAAAACTCCAAGTGCTTCTCCGATATAATGACTATTTGTCTATCTAAAAATATTTTTTGCTAATTTTTATGACAGAGCTATCACACACTTGCAGTTTAAATTTGAATCACTTTTGGGAAATTGACATAAAGTCATTTAAATCTGCGAAAGTAGCAAGAAAACTAAAAAATCCATGAAACTTGGGAATTGTGCATAAAATATGGTCTACTTATGGTGATAATTGAAGTGGTGCCATTTTGCACCCTGGTTATTGTATATGCTTCACAAGAAACACCCATTTTTACACTTAGAAAATAAAAATTGGTTTTTTTTGTGCAAAAAAGAAGGAAACTCCATTTGGAAAAATTGTTTGTAATGTCAAGATGCACCTATGTGTCTAA
Organism: Elymus sibiricus; assembly: GCA_039707655.1. Lineage (NCBI taxonomy): Eukaryota > Viridiplantae > Streptophyta > Magnoliopsida > Poales > Poaceae > Elymus > Elymus sibiricus. The sequence goes on along the minus strand of CM077675.1, from coordinate 96,367,188 downwards.
TCTGGGAACATTATAATAAACTATGCAATGAATACGACCACCACCTTGGTCCTTTGACTTGAAAGTCATGAATGTTCATACACGATTGTCGTCGTTTTCTCACGACAGATACCATGGATAGGCTAACCGAGAATGGTTGCGGCCGAATGGACGCCGGCGGGCTCCGAAAACGGGATTGGGGACAGGCGGTGCGAGACACACGATGTACCCAGGTTCGGGGCCCTCCATGGGAGGTAACACCCCTAGTCCTGCTAGTCTGGTTTATGAGCACAGCGGATTACAAGGTTGCTCCTTGAGCTGTTCGACGGAGGAGGAAGAAGAGGCTTGGCTTGCTCTCCTTTCCTCTCCTGTGTGAGTGTGTGTGTGTGTGTGTGGGTGCGTGAGAAGGGACAACCTGCCCTTGCATGGGGGGCGCCGGGGGTTTTTATAGGCCAATCCCCCGGCTTACAATATTCATATACGGGACTGGGGGGGACCCGGTTGGCAACCTCTCTAGCCGGCCGGGGGTCCTACCAGCTGAACAGTCTTGTCGCCTGTAGGGCCCGTCGGCTGCAAGGTCCCATCGCCCGTGGGGCCCGCCGGCGGGTCGTTGCTATTGGTACGTGCCTGTCACGCGCGGCACGGGCCGCACTGTGCGGTGTCGTCGTGCGGTAGCCGGCTCCGGTCAGCGGTTCGGCTAGCCACACTGTAGCCACGCGGGGGCAGGTAATGGAGTGGACGGGGGCCTGCCGCCACTGTGCTGCCTCGCCCGGTCGCAGTCGGTTGTGGTCAGCGGTACGGCCGCCTCCACTGTAGCCATGCGGGGGCAGGTAATGGAGTGGACGGGGGCGTGCGACCACTGTGCCGCCCCGCCCAATCGTAGTCGGCGGTGGTTAGCGGTACGACCGCCTCCAATGTAGCCATTCGCGTGCCGATCGGCAGTACGGCTGATGTCACTATGGCCATGCACGCCCCGGTCAGCGGTACCAAGGCCGCTATAGACACGTCGTGCTGATGCGCCTCCGTTCTGCGGGGCGTGGTGATGTGAAAGGCGCTGACCCACCGGCTGGCGGGTCGCCTGGGAGCCGGATGGCGGGTGGCTCCACCCCAAGCCGGCTCGTGGTGCGCAGCCGGCCAGGGGGAGCCGGACCACGGGGGGGGGGGGGGAAGCGGTCCGCCCCGTAGTCATTTTTGTCTTGTAACAGGGAAGGCAATGGCCTGCTTGAGGCTACCCAGGGTTATCCCCCCGTCAGTAGTCCCCGAAGCCGGAGTGGGCCTGCCGCCCCGCCGCGGCGGGCCAGGTCGGCTTGAATCCTGCGCCCGGGAATCCGCTAGCCGGAGCCGAGCCGCTCGACCGTCGAAGGTGAGCAAGGACTCCACCGACCGACGTCCCGCAGGCCGCCTCGGGTTCTCCGAGTCGCAGGTCAGGGGGCGCCGCGCGTGACGCGTGGCGGGCCCCTCCTAACAGGCCACGCGGGCGACAAGACCAGGTCGCGGGGCGGGGCCCGCCCGGCCAGGATCTTCTGCGATCGCAAACCGTCAGTTGGCGTTCCCCGTGCACGATAATGCCTCCGCGCGGAGCGGGGTCATGGGAATCGTGCGCGCCCGTTCCCCTCCTCCACTACCCCGCGTGGGGTATAAGTGAGGAGGGAGAGGGGCGGAGGGGGACATTTGCTCCCTACCCCCGCCCCCTCGTCTTGCTTGCCGTTCCCCCTCCCACGCAGAGAGAAAGAGAGAGGAAGAGGGCGCGACACAGTCGACCGCCGCGCCGCCGCTCGTCACCGCCACCTACCGTGCTCCGCCGACGCTTGCCCGCCCTGTCGCCCGCGCCCGAGCCCCCTCCGAACCAGATGGCAAGCAAGGGTGCCTGGGACGGCAGCGACGTGGACGAAGAATACATCAAGCATCTCTGCCACCGCCGCAAGCTACCGCCGGCGGGGATCATGGAGGCGCACATCGCGGGGGCGGAGAACGCCTCGGCCCCGCGGGACGGCGAGGTGGTCGTTTTTGCCGAACACTTCGCCCGCGGGTTTGGGCTGCCGGCGAGCACCTTCTTCCGCCGCTTCCTCACGTATTTTGGCCTGCAGCCTCACCACCTCAGCGCTAATGCCGTCCTGCAGCTGGCCGCCTTCGTCTCCCTGTGCGAGGGTTATCTGGGGATCGAGCTATGCCTGGACCTCTGGTGCCAGCTCTTCTTCCTCAAGCAGCAGACGGCGCTGAACCCGCGCACGGGGGCTAAAGAAATGACCGCATGCGGAGCCTCCCTTGTCTACCACCGCTCGGGAGCCGGCTTCCCCAAGCTTCCGCTGCAGGACTCGGTGAAGAGCTGGCAGAAGGGCTTCTTCTACTTGAAGAACGTGGAGGCGCATCTCGACTTCATCAACTTGCCGGCCTTCGCCAACCAGCCGCCGCTCGCCCAGAAGAACTGGAGGACGGTTCCGCAGCAGCCGCCTGAAATGGCGGATAAGCTGTGCGCCCGGCTGGCCGTGCTAACCGGCAAGGAAGGCCTGACGGCTGCGGATCTGATTGCCACCATGGTGGCGCGCCGGGTGCAGCCGCTGCAGCTCCGCCCGCACCTCATCTGTCAGATGGGCGGCTGGCATGACGCGAGCCGGCTGTCCATGAAGGAGTTGAAGGCCGTGCACGTGGCGAGGCGGGTGAACTTGATTTCAGCCGCCAAGCTCGTTGAGGGAGAGTGGCGATGAGGCAAGGCCCCGTATGACCGGGAGCACCCGGCTCCGCAGGTATGCGACGAGCCATACTTCCCATATTAGCCGCTCCTTTTCTCCCCCGCACCTAGTAACCCGAGGCCCCTTCCGTCTGCAGCTGTTCCCCTTGTTGCAGGCCCTTGGCGAGCCGGCAGCCGATCTGGTGGAGTCGGACGTCGAGGAGATCGAAGACGCGGACGACGTGGAGCTGGGAGACGTGGCTCGAGCCGGTGGATCGGGAGCCGGTGAAGCAGAAACGGAGGGATCCGAATCGGCCGGTGAGTTCCCCTCCAAATTTCTGCTGCGGGACTGGTCCGACGATGATGCTGAGCCGAAAGGGGCACGCGATGCAGTGAACTTGGAGGACTTCGAGGCTTCGGAGGATGGCGCCACTGCGCCAAGGAAGCGAGTCTGTAGGACCGGGCGGGACCCGGCGCAGGACGCCGCGGATGCGGACGAGCGAGGGAAACGGCCAGCTAGCTCCCCCCCGGCTCCCAAACGAACAACCGGCGGGCATCCAAGGGGCGACCGGGGAGGCGGCGGGAAGAAAACGCGGGTTGCCCTGGACAGACCGGTCAGGCGGGCGGTTCCCACCACCGTCGGGTAAGTCTTTGGGCTATTCTGTTTTCTGATGTTTTTCCTTGTTTCTTCTCCTCATCCTCCTACGGGCGTTGTGCAGAGCCCCACGTACCCTGGGGAAGATGACCCAACCGGGAGCGCCGGAGATGGGCAGCAGCGCCGAGGAGGTGGAGTGCGCCAGGTGGCGCGACTTAGAGGCGGCGCAGCGGGCGCTGGCCGAGGAGGAGCGCCGCCTATAGGAGAACACCGCCCTGAAGCGAGCGCCTTCAGAGGTCCGCGTGGAGATGGCGGGTCGGGCGCCGCGGGAGGACGGCTCGGCTGCGGACCAGCCGGTCCAAGAGAAGAGGTCCAAAGGGGTGCACGACCCCGCACGGCGGGCGGAGGCGGATGCCGCAGACGCGGAGAAGACTCGCGCGGCCGCAAGCAAGGTGGCGACTGTGGGTGCGACGGCGGCCGCTGAGGAGCCGGCGTGGGGGAGCGACGAGGCGCCGCCGGGGGCCGAGGTCACGCTCCCGGAAGCCGGCGAGGCGCCCCCTGGGCCGGAGGGAGACGTCGCGAGTCGGCCGTCCGGAGGGGCAGCGAGCAGCGTTGTGGTGAGGGCTAAGGGCCCCGCGCCTAAAGGCCCGCCCGGGGGAGGCTCGTCGACCGAGCCGGCCGGCCCCGCCGTTAGCACGCCTGAGCGCGGGCCGCGGGGTGGGGACGGCGCCCTTGTCGTGCCGACGCGAGGCCCGACTGCGTCCGGAGCCGGCTCTGCCCCCAGGACCCGGCCACAGGAGAGTTGGGCCGTGGCCGGAGGGGCCCCGAGCGGGAGCGCTCCCAGCACTATTGGAGCCGGCATGACGGCGATCATCGCGGAGTTCGCCGACTGCCGCGACCAGGTGCAGCGAGAAGTGCAGGCGTCCCGGGACCGGTTGGTCCGCCTCGTGCAATCCGTCGCGGTAAGCATTTTTTTGCTATTCTCTTCTTCTTTCTTGCTTCGAGTTTTTTCCGGTGGGGGCGTGCGAGTGCACCCACTGGGTGTAGCCCCCGAGAGTCGGGCCGGTTGCGAGGCAGCCGGGTCAAGTCTAATCGCGGTGTCTCTTGCGCTTGTTCTTCGCAGGCTCACCATGATCGCCGGGCGGTTGTGTTCAACACGCTACTCGGCCGGTTCAGGGAAGCTGAGAGCCGGCTGGCCACCATGGCGGTGGATTTGCGAGGTAAGGCAGTCTTTCATTCTTTCAGTGGGGGCGCGCGAGCGCACCCACTGGGTGTAGCCCCCGGGATTTGGGCCGGCTGTGTCACTGGCGGGCCGAATCCCTTCGTTCTTGCTTTCTTCTTTGCCGTTTTCCTGACGAGGGTGTCTTTCGAGCTTCGCAGCCTCTACCAGTGAGTCGGCCGATGTTCGACGTCGGCTGGCGCGAGCCGGCCAGCAGCGAGATCTTCTGTGCGCGGAGTGCGATTGGCTGCGTCGGGAGGCGGACCGCCTGCAGGCGGAGGGAAAGGAGCGCGAGGCGGCCCATCGCGCGGAGCTGGAGCGGCAGGAGGCGGGCCATCGCGAGGCGTTGAAGGCCCGGGATGACCAGCTGAAGGAGGCGGTCGAGAAGGCGCAGATGGCGCAAGCCGAGCTCGATCGCCGGGTCTAGGACTGGTCATCGAGGGAGCGGGAGCTGCAGGATGAGGCGCACGCAATGGACCGGCTGCCAGCCGGTAAGTTTCCTCAGCTCTGGGTTTTTTCTTCGCGCCGTCTTGGGCTTGGTTTCTCTTTCGTCTTATGCTGCGTGCTTCTTCCCTCCCTCCAGGTCTCTTTCGCGAGACGCAGGAGAGCGCGGAGGCGGCTGTGGAGGCCCACCGCAAGGAGCAGCGGGTGTTAGGCATCCCCGTTGGGATGTACGCCGCCTGGTCGGTGGACGAGGTGGGGATCGCCGCCAAGGTTCGTCTGAACGGGGTGGTCCAAGCCATGGAGCGGCTCCAGAAAGATGGCCTGGCACTTGTCCGCACCCTCTGGCCGACAACAGTGCAGCACCGCTCCACGATCCGGCTCTCGCGGTGGCTGGAGGCCGGGTGCGCGCGGGTGAACGCCTGGAGGGCTTCCACGGCGCGGGCCGGCGCGTTTATGGCGCTTCGCGTCGCGAAGTCCTGGTACTTGAAGCTGGACCTGGGGCTGCTTGCCACCCAGCGCGCCGGCACGGACGCGGAGCTGGAGGCGGTTGTGGATGCGCTGACCGCGCGGGCCAGTGATCTTGCATCATTCGCCCCCTGGGACGAGTACGTCCCTGAGCTAGCGGCAGATGGCGCGGTGATCCCGGAGGACCAGTACGGGTTGGCCTTCGACGACCCAGACGGCAGCGCTGCCGAGACGGACGATGAAGACGCCGCCTCCAGCACAGACGCATACGCCGACCTCGGGCCGGAGGAGGACATGCGCGCAAAGATCGACGCGGCACGTGCTGGGACCAAGGATGGAGCCTCCACCTTGGTCGATGTGGAGCGTGCGGGGGCCACGGGCGGAGCCGGAGCCTCCACTAGCTAGTATTTTTCCGCTTTCATTAGTTAGTATGCAGTTCCACCCACTGGGGGTGTAATGTAAAGAACTCATGGCTGTGGGCCTTTATGCTTTTGTGTATAATTGCGTGTTTTGAACTTGCTTTGGCTTTTGTCTTCCCAAAACTTTGTCCTCTTCGGCTTCAACCCTGCCAGCCGGACAGCCAGGAGCCGGTCTGTGACTGGGACGGGGCGTCTGCTTTCGGAGGAGTCGGTCGTGGGGTTTGGAGCCGCGGGGACGTTTAGCTAGGGCGAGTACGGCTGGAAATAAAAAATGGTTCGGCTAGCCTGAGCCAGTCCCCTCTTTGCGGACGACATTCGTGTGCGATAAGTTTGCCGTCCCAGGGTCCCGCCAGCCGGACAGCCGGGAGCCGGTCTGTAGTTGGGTGGGGAGGGGGGGGGTTGCTTAGCCCACATTACTTAACCATCTTGGAGAGGGAGAGCTTGGGCTAGCCGGCGAGCCCCCGGGTCCGGGGAGCCAGACCTAGGTGCTTGCTCGAGGAGCGATGCCCTTTGTAGAGGAATCGAAAAGGTATGCCCCAAGTGCTGGCTTGGGACACCCACTTCATTCATTAGGCCGAAAAGGGTGGGAGATACATACATACACTGGTTCTTCTTTAGCAGTAAAACGGACGAAGGAGCGCCGCGTTCCACGGGCGCTTAGACTCCTCGACGGAGGCGTCTCTCTTGCGCTTCTGTGGCTTCTGGGCGTCTATCAGGTAGTACGCGTTGTTGTGCATCGCCTTGCTGATGATGAACGGGCCCTCCCATGGGGAGGACAGCTTGTGCTGGCCGGCAGTTCGCTGGATCCGTCTGAGCACCAGGTCCCACTCACGAAAGGAGAGGGGCCGGATGCGCTTGCTCTGGTAGTGCCGGAGCTTCTGTTGATGGATGGTCGTCCGGCTCAGTGCCAGCTCACGTGCCTCCTCTAGCAGATCGATGTCGTCTTCTCTTGCTTCTCTTGCGTCCGCCTCTGTGTACAAGTCAACACGAGGCGAGTCGAACTCGATGTCTGTGGGAATGACCGCCTCGGACCCATACACGAAGGAAGAAAGGGGTGAAGCCGGTCGACTGGTTGGGCGTGGTCCTGAGGCTCCACAGGACAGCCGGCAGCTCTTCGATCTAGCAGTCGGCCGAGTGCACGAGCAGCGCCACGAGCCGGGGTTTGATGCCGGCCAAGATCAAGCCATTTGCCCTCTCCGCTTGGCCGTTTGACTGCGGATGGGCCACCGACGCGAGGTCGAGCCAGATTCCCTCCTGGGAGCATAAACGCGCCATTGTGCCTTTGGCGAAATTGGTGCCATTGTCGGTGATGATGCTGTGGGGGACGCCGTAGCGGACGGTGATATCCTTGATAAACCGGACGGCTGTGGGGCCGTCCAGCTTCTGGATGGGTCTGCCACTTGGTGAACTTGTCGACGGCTACCAGCAGGTGCGTCATGCCGCCTCGAGCGGTTTTGAACGGTCCCACCATGTCCAGCGCCTAGACGGCGAAAGGCCATGAAAGGGGATGGTATTGAGGGCTGTAGCCGGCAGGTGGCTCTGCGTGCTGAAGCGCTGGCACCCCTCGCACTTATCGACCAGCTGCTTTGCTTCCTCCAGGGCCATCAGCCAGAAGAATCCGTGGCGGAACGCCTTGGCCACCAGGGTCCTTGAGGCGGCGTGATGCCCACACTCGCCCTGGTGGATGTCTCGGAGGATCTCTTGCCCCTGCTCCGACTCGACGCAGCACTGGAAAATGCCGGTTGCGTTGCGCCGAACCAGCTCGTGGTTGATGATGGTGTAGGTGGAGGACCGGCATTGGATTTGCCGGGCCTCGGCCTCGTCAGGTGGGAGCTCTCCGCGCATGAGGAAAGCGAGGATAGACTAGGCCCATGTCGGGGCCGATACGGGAACCAGCTACGGCTCGGGTTGGGGATCTGTGGTAGTCGGAGCCCCCGGGCCTATTTCCGGAACCCCCGGGGCCGAGCCGTCAGTCCCCGGGACCAGGGCGGCAGACGACGCGTCTGCCGTCATCATGACGGTTGCGGGCTCGAGGTCGGCCGTCCTGGATACGGGTTTGGTTGTAGCCGGTGGAACGGGAGGAGCCGGCGCAGTCCCCCGGGCCTGAGGAGGAGCCGGGGGAGCCCGTGGGCACGAAGATGGACTCTGACTCGGGGGAAGGCTTGATTGACGGCTTGCACAGTTGCTCGAGTGAGACGTCGGCTGGGATGGCCTGGCGGGTGGAGCCGATTTTTCGCCAACGTGTCTGTCGCCGTGATGGAACTCACAGCCCTCGAAGGAGCCGGTGAGCTGTTGGATGAGGAAGCGGTAGCTGGCCATGTTGGCGTCCCTGGTGTCCCACTCGCCAGAGACCTCCTGCAGCACGAGGTCCGAGTCTCTGAAGCAAAGGATCCGTCGGATGCCGATTTCTTTGGCGAGCCGGAGGCCGTGTACGAGCGCCTCGTACCCGGCCACGTTGTTGGAGGTGGCAAAGTGGATCTGGAGGGCGTACTTGAGTTGGTCCCCTTTCGGGGACGACAAGATGATGCCGGCTCCCAAGCCGGTCCGTATCTTCGAGTCGTCGAAGTGCATGCGCCAGTGCGTGGAATCCCGAGGCGGCGACACGAACTGGGTCTCGGCCCAATCAACGAGGAAGTCGGCCACCACCCGCGACTTGATGGCCATGCGCGACTTGTACTAGATGTCGTGGTCGGCCATGGCGATGGCCCACTTGGCGATCCGGCCGGTGGCGTCCCGGCTCCCCATGATCTCAGAGAGTGGAGCCGTCCTCACCACGGTGACAGTATGCTCCTGGAAGTACTGCTTCAGCTTCTTCGCGGCGAAGTAGACGCCGTAACACATCTTCTGGTAGTGGGAGTTGTTCTGCTTGGAGGCGGAGAGGACCTCGCTCAGGTAGTAGACGGGGCGCTGAACCGGCAGTGCCCTGCCTTCCTCGGGCTGCTCCACCACCAGAACGACGCTGACCACGCGCGTGGTTGCCACGATATACGCGAGCATTGGCTCCTTCTCAGCCGGCGCGGCCAAGACAGGCGCGCTGGAGAGGGCGCGCTTGAGGTCACGGAATGCTTCATCTGCCTGGTCGGTCCACTCGAACTTAGTCGTCTTCTTCATGAGCTGGTACAGGGGTAGCGCTTTCTCGCCCAGCCGGCTGACGAACCGGCTGAGTGAAGCTAGGCAGCCGACGAACTTCTAGACGTCGCAGAGCTTGGCCGGTTTGGGCATGCGCTCGATTGCTTTGATCTTCTTCGGGTTGCCCTTGATGCCGCGCGCGGACACGAAGAATCCCAGGAGCTGGCCGACTGGCACGCCGAAAACGCACTTCTCCGGATTGAGCCAGACCTTGTACCCCCGCAGGTTGGAGAAAGTCTCCCGGAGATCGTCGAGGAGGCTGAGGTGCTTCTTGGTCTTGACGACGATGTCGTCCACGTAGACGTGGACGTTCCTGCCGATCTAGGGCAGGAGGCATTTCTGAATGTAGCGCTGGAAGGTGGCGTCTGCGTTCTTCAGACCGAACGACATGGTGATGTAGCAGTAGGCCCCAAAGGGGGTGATGAAGGAGGTCTTGAGCTGGTCGGCCGGATCTAGCTTGATCTGGTGGTACCCGGAGTATGCGTCCAGAAAGGACAGCAGATCGCAGACGACCCTGGAGTCGATCACTTGGTCGATCCAGGGCAGGGCGAAAGGGTCCTTTGGGCATGCCTTATTCAGGCTGGTGTAGTCGATACACATGCGTCAAGCCTTGTTCTTTTTCAGCACCAGGACCGGGTTGGCCAGCCAGTCCGGGTGGAAAACTTCCATGATGAAGCCGGCTGCGAGCAGCCGGGCGATCTCTTCTCCTATAGTACACCGCTTCTCCTCAGAGAAACGACACAGGGGTTGCTTGACCGGTTTCGCATCCGGCCGCACGTGAAGTTTGTGCTCGACGTACTTCCTAGGAACACCTGACATGTCTTTGGGCGACCATGCAAAGATGTCCCGATTCTCACGGAGGAAGTCGACGAGCTCGCCTTCCTATTTGCTGCCGAGGTTGGCGCCGATGGTGACGCACTGCTTGGGGTTGGCTGGGTCGAGCGGCACTTGCTTAGTGTCCTTGGACGGTTGGAACGTAGCCTCGCTGTCCGGCTGGGACAGGGAAATCGGCACAGCCGGCTGCTCGGCGGCCTGGGCCACGAGCCGGTCGAGCTGGCGCTTCTCCTCCGCGATCACCAGTGCTTCGGCCATCCGGCAGCTACCGTGGGCGCAGTCGATCAACTTCTTGTAGTCGCCATCGATAGTGATGATGCCCTTGGGGCCCGACATCTTCAGCTTGAGGTAAGCATAGTGGGGAACCGCCATGAACTTGACGAGCGCCGGTCTGCCCAGCAGCACGTGGTAGGGACTGTTGAGGTCCACCACTTCGAACCAAACCGGCTCGCGACGGAAGTGGCTCTTATTGCCGAAAAGGACGTCGAGCTGAATCTTGCCGATGGGGAGCAAGACTGCCCCGGCACGATTCCGTGGAAGACCGTCCGAGTTGGCTTCAAATCTTTCTCCTTGAGCCCCAGCTTGAGCAGCGTGTCGCGATAGAGAATGTTGATGCTGCTACCTCCGTCGATCAGCACCCGAGAGAAACGACAGGTGAGCCTGTCGGAGGCGATGGTGGGGTCGAGGACGTGGGCGTAGCTGCCCGGGTTCGGCATCACGGCCGGGTGGTCCGCCCGGCTCCAGGTGACTGGCTTCTTGGGCCAGTGCATGTACTGGGGAACCGAGGGCACCGTGGCGTTCACCTCCTGTCGGCGCTGACGCTGGCTATGCTTGTCGTTGCCCTCGCTGGTGAAGACGACATACGCTCTGTCCTGGTTAGGGAACTCGTTGTGGAGGCGGCCGTTGTTCGGAGCCGGAGCCGGTGCCGGAGCCGGGGTCGGAGCAGGAGCCGAAGCCCTGGGAGGCGGCAGCGAGGGGACCGGGAGGCCCTCGCCCCGGGCCAGCCGCTGAGAGAAACTGCACTGTCGGAGCGTGTGCGTTGCCGGGTTGGCCCCGGAATGCATCTTGCAAGGCGCGTCGAGCATCTACTCGAAGGTGAGCTTGGGCTGCCAAGGGGCCTTGCCGGTCCGCTGTCGCCGGCTGGCGGCTTGAGCGGCCGATGGCTCTTCCTCGACGGTCGTGACCTTCTTGCTCCCGTAGCGGGGGTCCGGCTGATCAGCCTTCCTTTTGTTGCTTTGCGGCTGCCGGCTGTCTCCAGCCGGCCGGGGGACGGCAGTTGGCGGGACGGCCTTGCCGGCCGCGCTGACCTTGATCCGCATCGTGGAGTCGGCCATGACGTACTTGTCCGCCTTGGCCATGAGGTCCGCCAGGGTGGCCGGCTCCGAGCACATTAGCTTGTGCTTGAGAAGGGTGCCGTCTCGGCAGCCCTCGGAGAAGTATTGGATTGCTTGCACCTCGTGTACTCCTTCGCAGGAGTTGCGCAGATCGGTCCAGCGCGTGAGGTAATCGCGGAGGGGTTCGTCCGGTCCCTGGACGCACATGGCCAGCTCGCGGGGGCTGCCGGGACGCTTGTAGGTGCCGGTCAAATTGCGGACAAACGCCTCTTCGAAGTCCACCCAGGTGTTGATGCTGCTGGCTGGCAGGCTGTTAAGCCATGTCCGGGCCGAACCGATCAGCATGAGGGGGACGTAGCGCACGGAGGTGTAGTCGATCAGCCAGTCCTCCTGCCTGGCCATGCCATTGTACTTCGGAGTGTCGCGGGGGAGCATGAAGCCGGCGGGAAATGGCTCGTCTCGGATCCAGGGGCCGAAGCACGTCGGCCCGATCGGGCCCTCCTCCTCCAGGAGGGCAGACTGCACCAGCCGGTCGATGCGGATCCAGGCGTCGTTCTCACTCCAGGGGACTCGCGGCCCAAGCCGGGCTGCGAGTTTGGCGCGAACAGACGGCACGGGCGAGCGCGCCCGTTCCCGCCGCGGGGGCGGGGTGTGAGCGCGAGCCCGGCGGCCGCCGCCCTCCGAGGCGTCGAGGCGCTGGCTGGTGACTGCCGGCTGCTCGTTCCCATGCTGAGAGCGCCCGCTGCGGCTCCCGCCGGCCCGCTGGCCGGAGCTGCGAGGAGAGGAAGAATACTGGGCCGGCTGGCGCGCGCCGGCGGCCGGCAGTTCATCTCCCTGGGGAGGGGGGATTCGGAGCCGGCGTTGGCCCAGTCCTGCCGGGCCTGCTGTGCGTTGGCGGCAGCGATGAGGTCTTGGATGTGTCGCTCTTGCTGCGCACGCTCCTCGCCCTCCAGAGAGGCAAGGTCGGCATATGCCACCTGGGTCGCCCTCATGTTGGCCGCAGGGGTGTCGTAGGTGGGCATCTTGCCGCCGAGGATCTCCGCGACCACGCGGCCACGGTTTCGGACCTTCCCACGCCGGCTGGGCTCGTTGCCAGCCGGGGTGAGGCCGTAGGTGGACTTGTATTCGCGCTGCGTAGACTCCATCCGGCGCCGGGCGGTCGCGAGGGAGGTGGCCACCGCGAGCAGCTGCTTGCGGGCCGCCTCCATCTCGGCCGTGGCGGCGGCCGGGTCGGCCGTTGGCGCGATAGGGGTGCTCAGGCCCCGTAGAGTGGAGCCGAAGGGGTCGGAGGTGCCAGGACGGGCCGCGGCGGCAGCCGCGTCCGCCGCAGCCTTAGCGCGAGATGCTGCGGCAGCCGCGTCGGCGTTCGCCTGGGCGCGGCCGGAACTCGTGGAGGAGCCGGCGGCCAGCACCTCAACGTGCGCGTCGGAGCCAACGGCACCTCCCAGGGCGTTGCAGCCGACGGCCGTCGGAGGGTCAGTGACGTCGAGCACCATGCCAGGGTACTCGTCGGTGGCGGGTGTGTCGGAGATGCAGAGCCCCGCGAAGAGCGCGCAGAGATCGCCCAGAACGCTGGCGTCCCCGCCGTCTGGGAGAGACGTCTGGCTGGAGGCGACGAGCGCCGCGCCAGGGTGGTCGTCGGGGACCGGCGCATCGCCAAGGCGCAGCTCGCCAAAGCGTGCGCACATGCCATCTACGCAGACGGAAACGTCGTCCGCGAGGCGGGCAGGGCCAGAGCCTAGCGCCGCGCCATCTCTCGCGGGAGCGGGTGCTGCCGGAGTGCTGAGTAGCCCGAGCGCGTTGCACAGGAGTCGGTGAAGGGTCCCGCCCGAAGCGTGGCTCCGGCCGACGCCGCGCTCGGCCTCACGGTGGGCGCCAACTGTCGTCGTTTTCTCAAGAATGGTTGGGGCTGAATGGACGCCGCCGGGCTCCGGAAATGGGATTGCGGACAAGCGGTGCGAGACACACGATATACCCAGGTTCGGGGCCCTCCGTGGGAGGTAACACCCCTAGTCCTGCTATTCTGGTTGATGAACACATCGGATTACAAGGTTGCTGGCTCCGGTCAGCGGTACGACTAGCCACACTGTAGCCACGCGGGGGCAGGTAATGGAGTGGACGGGGGCGTGCCGCCACTGTGCCGCCTCACCCGGTCGCAGTCGGCTGTGGTCAGCGGTATGGCCGCCTCCAGTGTAGCCATGCGGGGGCAGGTAATGGAGTGGACGGGTGCGTGCGACCACTGTGCCGCCCCGCCCAGTCGTAGTCGGCGGTGGTCAGCGGTACGACCGCCTCCACTATAGCCATGCGCGTGCCGATCGGCAGTACGACTGATGCTCCTCCGTTCTGCGGGGCGTGGTGATGTGAAAGGCGCTAACCCGCCGGCTGGCGGGTCGCCTAGGAGCCAGATGGCGGGTGGCTCCACCCCGAGCCGGCTCGTGCTGCGCAGCCGGCCAGGAGGAGCCGGACCACGGGGGGGAAGTGGTCCGCCCCGTAGTCATTTTTGTCTTGAAACGGGGAAGGCAATGGCCCGCTTGAGGCTACCCCGGGGTTATCCCCCCGTCAACGATAGCCCGTTTTGTGAATGATTTTTTTTCAAACTTGTTATATTGAAATTTTGTTATTTTTCCTCGCAACTAGTAAACATAAAAGAACTCCATGCGAAAGGATTGCATTTTTTAAACTTGTATTCTTTTTCTTTCATTTTTTCCAAAACGGGGTCAAAATGGTCGGCATGGCTATTCATCACAACGGGTTGAATCTCTCAAAACTCTAAGTGGTTCTCCCATATAATGACTATTTTTATAACTAAAAATATTTTTTGTTAATTTTTATGACAGAGCTATCACACACTTGCAGTTCAAATTTGAATCGCTTTCGGGAAATTGACATAAAGTCATTTAAATATGCAAAAGTAGCTAGAAAACTAAAAAATCCATGAAACTTGGGAATTGTGCATAAAATATGGTCTACTTATGGTGATAATTTGAGTGGTGCCATTTTGCACCTTGGTTATTGTATATGCTTCACAAAAAACACCCAGTTTTACACTTAGAAAATGAAAATTGATTTTTTTGTGCAAGAAAGAAGGAAAATCTATTTGGCAACAATGTTTTTAATGTCAAGATGCGCCTATGTGTCTAATTTGGGAACATTACAATAAACTATGCAATGAATATGACCATCACCTTGGTCCTTTGACTTAAAAGTCATGAATGTTCATACACGATAGCCAGTTTTGTGAAGGATTTTTTTTCCAAATTGGTTATATTAAAATTTTGGTATTTTTCCTCGCATCTAGTACACATTAAAGGACTCCATGCGAAAGGATTGCATTTTTTAAACTTGTATTCTTTTTCTTTCATTTTTTCCAAAACGGGGTCAAAATGGTCGACATGGTTATTCATAGCAAGGGGTTGAATCTCCCATATAATGACTACTTGTGTACCTAAAAAGAGTTTTTGCTAATTTTTATGACTGAGCTATCACACACTTGTACTTCAAATTTGAATTACTTTTGGAAAATTGACATAAAGTCATTTAAATGTGCGAAAGTAGCTAGAAAACTAGAAAATCCATGAAACTTGGGAATTGTGCGTAAAATATGGTCTACTTACTGTGATAATTGGAATGGTGCCATTTTGTACCCTGATTTTTGTACTTGCTTCACAAAAAAACACCCATTTTTTACACTTAGAAAATGAAAATTGATATTTTTGTAAAAAAAGTAGGAAAATATATTTTGCAACATTGTTTGTAATGTCAAGACGCACCTATGTGTCTAATTTGGGAACATTATAACAAACCATGCAATGAATATGGCCATCACCTTGGTCATTTGAGACTATATTAATATATCGCATGCCAAAAAGTGTAATTAATATGGCCTAAAATGAAAAAGTTCTCAACATGGAAATTGTCCGTCTCGTCAAAATGAACAACTTTGATTTTTGGACCATCTTCATCTGAGGTCGTATGCAACCTTTACAACCAAAACCATGCAGTTTAGCGAAGACCCCCTTTTGCCGAGTCTGACACTCGGTAAAGACCCCCTTCTGCCGAGTGTAGCACTCGGCAAAGCCCTGTTTGTCGAGATTTGTTGTTTTACCGAGCGTTTTGTCCACGACATTCGGCAAAGTGCCTGTTTGCCGAGTTTCGCGTTTTTGCCGAGTTGGGTACTCGGCAAAGATACTATTGCCGAGTGTCCGACATAATATACTCGGCAAACAACCTAACACTCGGCAAAGAGGAAAATTCCAGTAGTGCCAGCCGCATGCTATGCCCCATTGGCTTCTCCAAGAGCAAAGCAACAATGGCGCCTGATCTGAACCCCTCTCTAGAACTCAAGCATGTCCTTCTGTGGTCAGTACCACTACCCATCACACTAGTAGAAAACAGGCCTTTGGACCGGAGTATTAGTCCCGATCGGGTTTTGGACCGGGACTAATGTGACCACTAGTCCCGGTTCATTTGTGACCTCTAGTCCCGGTTGCTGTTACCAACCGGGACTAAAGGGGTGGTGGCAGACTGGCGTCAGGCTGGGGCCCCTGCGACCCCCTTTAGTCCCGGTTGGTAGCACCAACCGAGACTAGAGATGGACCTTTAGTCCCTGTTGGTATCACCAATCGGGACTAGAGATAGCACTATATATAGTGCTTCGTCCAGCCCGAGCCCAAGCTCTCCTTTCTCTCCTCTCTGTTCTCTTCCCCTTGCTCGAGCTCATCCTCCATTTTTGCCAAGATTTGTCAAGATTTGAGGCACCCCATCTATCCAAGTGTTCACAAAGGTTAGCAACTTTGTCCTTTCATCTCTCATTGCTAGATTAGCTCGTGCAATGCTCTATAAGTATAGTGATTTGTGGGTTTTAGTTTGGATGTAATTATGTGGGAGTTTATTTGATTTATATGCAATTTGAGCTCAAATTAACTTCTTAGTTTGCATATGTGTAAGTGTGGTTTACTTAGTGCCTTCCCGTCCCCATCCTAACCACTGTCGATCGCCCGCACCGTCCCGTCGCCGGCACCACCTTGGTGAGCCTCTTGTTCTTATCCTTTTTATAAAAAAAATAATCTTATTTGTATGATTTAGATAGTTACTTGTATAATTTTCTTACATGTATGATTGTTTGTTATACATAGTGCCATGGTTTTGATATCCGTGCCCGTCGTCCCTCGTCAGGTTTATGATTCGAATGTGGTATATTCTCTTTTATAACTATTTGTTGCATTTCATGTTTATGACAATTATGCCCATCAAGTTGACATCGATATTTTTATGTAGGAGGTATGTGAACCGGAAATTGCAACCGACCCTCTTGTCGAGAAGTTAAATTTAGTTGAAAAAGAAAATGAGTATTTGAAAGAAAAATTGAAAAGAATTGAAGAAGAGAAGATGAAATTGGAGTTGTATGTTGCCGATGTCGTCGATGATCACAAGATCAAGATGGATGCAATGCGCTTGAAGATTAGAAAGATTAGAAAATATGCCGTTAATAAAGAGGCTTGGTATCATTATGTTGTTGGATCAATTATTACCTTAGTTGCGATTTTGATCGCATTTGTTGTTGCATTTAAATGCTTTAGCTAGATAGTTTTATGTTGTTTTTATGAGAATAAGTGTGTATGAACTTTATGTCTGAACTTGTATTAATTTGGTCTTTCTGGTGTTGTGTAATGAAGATGAGTCGGCAATGGATGTACGATGACCGACGCTGTCCCCTGTTCATTAATGGCGTGCATAGTTTTCTGCGTGCGACTGAGGCAAACAAGCGGAATGGTTTTATGTGTTGTCCATGTGGTGTCTGTAAGAATGATAAGAATTACTCTAGCTCAAAAGACATTCACGTCCACCTGTTTACATCCGGTTTCATGTTCGGCTATAACTGTTGGACCAAACACGGAGAAAGAGGGGTTCTAATGGAAGAGAATGAAGAAGAAGAGGATGATGACAACTATCCTGGGTTCCCTGAATACGATGGTACTACAATGGGGGAAGAGAATGAAGAAGAAGAAGCTGAAGAAGAGGCATCAGATGAGCCCACTAATGATCTTGGTCGGGTCATTGCTGATGCAAAGAGAAACTGCGAAAGTGAAAAGGAGAAGTTGAAGTTGCAGCGCATGTTAGAGGATCACAAAAAATTGTTGTACCCAAATTGCAATGATGACAAGAAAAAGCTGGGTACCACACTGGAATTGCTGCAATGGAAGGCAAAGAATGGTGTATCTGACAAGGGATTTGAAAAGTTACTGAAAATAATGAAGAATAAGCTTCCAAAGGACAACGAATTGGCCGACAGTACGTACGAAGCAAAGAAGGCTGTCTGCCCTCTAGGATTAGATGTGCAGAAGATACATGCATGCCCTAATGACTGCATCCTCTACCGCGGTGAGGAGTACGAGAATTTGAATGCATGCCCGGTATGCGGTGCATTGCGCTATAAGATCAGTCGCGATGACCCTGGTGATGATGTTGAGGGCGAGCGCCCCAGGAAGAGGATTCCGGCCAAGGTGATGTGGTATGCTCCTATAATACCATGGTTGAAACATTTGTTCCAAAACAAAGAGAATGCCAAGTTGTTGCGATGGCACAAAGAAGGCCGTAAGAAAGATGGGAAGTTGAGAGTACCCGCTGATGGGTCGCAGTGGAGAAAAATCGAGAGAAAGTGGCCGGAGTTTGCAGGTGACGCAAGGAACTTATGGTTTGGTATAAGTGCAGATGGCATCAATCCTTTTGGGGAGCAGAGCAGCAATCATAGCACCTGGCCTGTGACTCTATGTATCTATAACCTTCCTCCTTGGTTGTGCATGAAGCGGAAGTTCATTATGATGCCAGTGCTCATCCAAGGCCCTAAGCAACCCGGCAATGACATTGATGTGTACCTAAGGCCATTAGTTGATGAACTTTTATAGCTGTGGGACATAAAAGGTGTACGTGTGTGGGATGAGCACAAACAGGAGGAATTTGACCTACGAGCGTTGCTGTTTGTAACCATCAATGATTGCCTACTCTTAGTAACCTTTCAGGACAGAGAAACAAGGGATACAACGCATACACGCACTGTTTAGATGAGACCGCAGGTATATATTTGGATAAATGTAAGAAGGTTGTGTACCTGGGACATCGTCGATTTCTTCTGATCAAGCATCTCTTAAGAAAGAAAGGCAAGCATTTCAAAGGTGAGGCAGATAACCGGAAGAAGCCTGACTACCGTACTGGTGATCATATACTTGATATGGTCAAGGATTTAAAAGTAATCTTTGGAAAGGGTCATGGCAGACAATCTGCTCCGAATGATGCTGACGGACACGCACCCATGTGGAAGAAGAAATCTATATTTTGGGAGCTAGAGTATTGGAAAGTCCCAGAGGTCCGCTCTGCAATCGACGTGATGCACGTGACGAAGAATCTTTGCGTGAACCTGCTAGGCTTCCTGGGCATGTATGGGAAGACAAAAGATACACCGGAGGCACCTAGGCTTCAGAATCTTTGTGTAGCAGGATTTAAGCAAATCTGAATTTGTGCTAGATGAATTTGTGCCATTTTATACATTTGTGTAGCACGATTTAAGCATTTTGTGAATGTTCATATTTAAGCAAATCTGAAGTATTAGGGGAATATTCAATACAGATGAAAATTAGCTTCCGATATTAGAAAACTAGAAGAAGAAAAAGGAAACGAATTGTTAGGCAAATCTGAAGTATTAGGGAATATTCAATACAGGGGAATATTCAATGTAGTGAATTTTAAATGTATTTCATTTTAATTGTATTTCATATTTAAGTGTATTTCAATGTAGTGTATTTCAATGTAGTGGATGTATTGTTTCATTTTTTGGTGAAAAGTTTATTAAATAGTTGTAAAAGTTTATTAAATTTGAGTAGGAATTTGTTTATAAATTGTAAAAGTGTCGGTGATTACTATATAGTTGTAAAAGTTTATTAAATATGAGTAGCATAATAAAATGATAATTATTGCATAGGAATTTGTTTTCATAAGAATTTGTTCTCGACGTCGACGATGCCCGGCCCGCATCCTCGTCGTCGACTCGGCGGCGACAACATGCTTGAGAGGCGCCATGTTCGGGACTGGGCTCCGCCGGGTTGGCACTGGGAGGTGCTACCTTCCGGGCGCGCAGCTTGGTGAGGAATCGGGCTCCCGTCTTCGACCCGGAGCTTCTTTGGTGGCGGTCGTGTGGGACACTATCGGTGCGGAGGCAGCGGGTCCCTAAGGAGGTGGTACGTCGCCGTGTCAGGGAGGAGGACGAGCACATCCGTCGCTACATGGTTGCGTTGGACGTCGGGTTCTCCAATACCTAGCAGGTTCTTCAGGGATCTCACCCGAGCTATGATCCTATGATGGTTCCTTCTCTTTGGGTGTCCACCGCCCGTGCCTCAGGAACCGCGAGTCAACTGGATTATTCGATAGTATTCGAGCTGTATTAGTGATGTTATATGATAATATTCGAGATGTATTAGTGATAATATTCGAGAATATTCGATGATGCATTAACTGGATTATTCGAGATGTATTAGTGATATTATATGATGAATACTAAATTGTTTTAACTTTCATCTGGATTAGTTAAGCTATGGACGATAGCGGCAGAGACCGTGAAGAGGATCTCTTCAGGATTATACGCTCCCAAAACCCATAGATTGAACTAGATGACGGCTCACAATGGCTGAACGATTCCGGTGAGGGAATTGAGGAAGAACAAAGAGACGAAGGGCACACAAACAATGATGGCGAAGGAAATATTCTTCAATTAACAAAGTCCGGCGAGGTATATAGAAAAATATATATAAGGCCTTTGGTGATCATTACATGTATTAATTGATTTGTATATATATATTAACGAATCTTTCTTCTCTTAGCCTTCCGGATCGAGCAAATCTTCTACAAGGGTAGTACGAGGCCCGGCCAAAAAGTTGGACGCTGGCATAAAGTACAACATCGATGAAATCAAAGCAGATGGCTAACCGATTGCTCCTAAAAAGAATGCGGACAAATTTATACGTCAATGTGGAGTTATTGTTAGGGACCAAATCCCGATCACCGTTCGAGAATGGAATAAGCCAAAGGAAGATCGAGGAGTTAGTTTTGTCGATGAAAGAGCAAAAAAAATGCTTTGGGATACGCTCATGTCACATTTCACCCAACCAGAGGGTTTGACAGATCTCCAACGGGAGAAAGTCAAGAAGTGTGCTCTTAAGAAGATGGCCACACAATTCCAGACTTGGAAGAAAAGATTATGGGCCAACTACGTCAACGGAGGAAAGAAGACTCCAGAATTCAAAGGAACAATGGTGAAGGTAAAAGACCACTGAGACTTATTTGTGCAGTTCAAGGAATCGGAAGCAGCTAAGGAACGGTCGAGAATAAACAAGATAAATGCTGAGAAAAAAAGTTTCACCATGTTCTGGGGCCAGGTGGCTACAAGACTGGGTTGCCTAAGTGGGATGAATCCGAGAGAAAGATGATTACTGCAGGGGTCACTCCAAAAATAGTGGGTTGGCCCGACACGTGCAGGACTTGGTTTTATGCGCATGGGGGAAAGTTGGACCCACAGACAGGGGAGATTATTGAACTGGCAAGTCTTAAAGAAGCCTCAGACGCTTTACTTGAAGCAATAGAAGAGACTCTAACGGGGGCGTTCGTTCCCTATAGAGATAACGACGAGCTTACACGCGCCCTCAAGAATCATGAACACCCGGGACGAACACGAGGCAAAGGCGTTGTTCCGTGGGTTGAGGGGTTTGCGGGGTGGAATGATAATTATAGAAGTCGTGCAAGAAAGAAGAAGCATGATGCAGACCGGCTTCAAAAGTTGGAACGCGGTGTCATGTGGCAGCAGGAGCAGATCGACACACTTAGCCAGCAAAGGGCGTCTCAGCGGTAGGATGAGCAACCAGATCCAGCATTGGATAGTACCATCCCATCTATGCCGAAAAGCAGTGTGGGTCCCACGGGGTCCCGGCCGATGGTGCACTGCTGGCTCGCTACCCCGTGGATGATATCCAAGAGACGACAACTTGTGAGCTACACATGAAAATGAAGAACATATCCATGAAGGTGGCGGACGACTTTGCTTTACCGAATCCACCTGAAGCAACCTTCCATGGCAATTCGATTCCACCTGGCTATGCCCGTGTCGGGGTGGATGAAGTTCTGGCGGGATATGACTCACTAGAGCTTGACTATCATGAAGGTCAAGGGGAGCAGACATTGGGAGAAGCCATACGTGGTCTCATTGTATGGAGAAAGGAATGATCGTGTTTCCAAACTCGGTGCCAAGGCCACCGACTCCTCCTCCAAGTTCCCCGCGTCAGCCGACTCCAACCCACCTCGAGACGGAGCGCAGCACGAGTCTGCCGCGTCAACCGACTCCAACCCACCTCGAGACGGAGCGCAGCGCCAGTCCGCCGCGTCAGCCGAATCCACCCCACCCTGAGACGGAGCCTAGCGCGAGTCCGCGATATCGATCTCCGCCTCGTCAGCCGACTCCAAAGCGGAAGAGAGCACCAAAGAAGAAACCCGAGCCTCCTGCCAAAAAGAAGTTAGCTTACGAGATGACTGTGGAGGAAAACAATGCCGAAGTGGCTGCCCAACTGCAGGCCCATTTTGGACCGAAACCGCCCCCGCCGCCGAAGAAGAAAATACCTGAGAAAGTCGTACCTGAGAAAAAGCGATCAGACTATGAACGTTCTATTAGCAAGTCATATCATCAACAAAAAAATCAGCAGTCGAGCCTTACAGGTAGTAATAAATGCGGGCAAACTGTTCCCCAGCTCGGAGAACAGGCAGTGCAATCGATACCCCCGCTGAAGGTGAGTACCGATAAGACGGTAACCGACGCTAATAGAGAGATGGCTAGAGAGATGGGTATCACTGTTGAACAACTCCTAGGCATGGAGGAAGTCCCCACTATCGATGAGAAGGAACTAGCAAGGAAATATGTCCCCAGGGAACCTCTTGTCAGTCCTGACGAGGAGAAGCTTCTATCAACGCAAATGTGCACTTTGCATGAGTGGTACCTGAGAGAAATAAAGGTCGGGCGAGAGAGCCTCATGGTGAAAGTCAAGCCAGAGCATTACTACCATGAAAAAGATTTGTGGATTGAAAATGAAGAATTATTTCAGTTATTCAATCAAGACGCACTCGACAAATCTCTCGTCAGTTGCTATTGTCTGTAAGTGATTTCTTTCTGTAATTTAAGTCTCTAGCTCGGCTCGTTCATTGCCTGTAATTATCCTCACTATATTATTTTGTGTGGTATTATGTAGAATGAAGATTTTTGAATTGAAAAAAGATGGAGTCTATGGCATTGGATTCATTGACCCAAATACCGTAAATGAAGAGGTGTTAAATAAGTACAAACAAGACATGGAGAATAGCTTGCTAATGTTTTTGAAGGAACTAAATACCAAACCAGAAATACTACTTCCTTACAACTTCAGGTGAGTGTTACTGTCTTGTACTACAAATTCTATTTTTGCTTACTCGATGTTAAGTGTAGTTGATGAGTTATGCATGCCCACTTATACAAACGTGTGCGCAGATACCACTGGATCCTGCTAATCATTAGAGTTGACGAAGGAACTGTTGAAGTACTGGACTCACTAGGTAAAGACCCTAAAGAATACAAAAACCTGATTTTGATGCTCGACAGGTAATTTCAATCATTATCGCACTATATCCGGCTCTTTAGTTCGTTTCCTGATATATCAAGTAATTAATAACTCCTTTATTCATTTTCTTTGCGAGGCAGGGTTTGGAAAAAGTTCATCAAAGAGGTTGTCTGTGAATGGAAACTAGAGCTGAAATGGCGACGGACCAAGGTAATTAAGTAGTACTAGCTACGTCCGCGTATCTCTTTAATTCTAGTTTCAATACCATTATCATGCTTGATTATTATCTGATTGAATTCTATTCTCGTAAAGTGTATGAGGCAGGAAAAGGGGACTAATTTATGTGCATACTACGTTTGCGAGAACATTCGCATTATGACCGAAAAGAGGAGAGATGCAAGACATCTTTGGATACGTAAACACTATTCACAATTTTTTTTATCATGATCTAATATATATACACACAACTAATATATTCATATTGATCTCCTTCATTCTTTAAAGATGGTGGAGATGCGGGATAACCTCCTACGAAAGGACCGCATACGAGCACTTCAAGAGGAAATGGCGGGATTTTTGCTTGAGCAGGTCATATCTCCCGACGAAGAATACCATTTCACCTAATGCCTGCATGTAATGATCTGCAAATTAATTGTAGGAGAAATTGTATATACCAAATTGTATATATATATGTGTATGCATGGTCGTACGAGAAATTCTATGATATCTGATTGGTTCTACGAGAAATTCTATTGTATATGCATAACATGTACAGTATGTAGTAGCGTAAAATATGTTTGAAATGAAAAAGAATTAAATGGAAAACACAAAATGAAAAGGAAAAATAAACAATAAACCTTAAACCCCTAAACCATTAGTCCCGGTTGGTGTAACCAACCGGGACTAAAGGTCCCCAGCCCCCGGCGCGCGTTGCCGGCCACGTGGCAGGGATTTAGTCCCGGTTGTTGTCACCAACAGAGACTAAAAGTCCCCAGCCCCAGGCGCGCGCTGCCGGCCACGTTGCAGGGATTTAGTCCCGGATCGTGGCCAACCGGGACTAAAGGGTGGGGGCCTTTAGTCCCGATTTATTAGTCCCGGTTGGTGAACCGGGACTAAAGGCCCTTCCCAACCGGGACTAAAGGTCGTTTCTCCACTAGTGTCATAGCTCCTACGGTAATCTTCTTTTACCTGCAAGCTCTTGGCAACAACAAGAACCCCATCCGTCTTCCCCCGAGCCCCCTCCGGCGACCCATCATAGGGCATCTGCACCTGATGGTGCACGAGCCCCACCGGGTACTGCAGAGCCTGGCCCTCAAGCTAGGCCCAGTCATCCACCTGTAGCTCGGCGACATCGTGGCCGTCGTGATTTCGTCGCCGGAGGCGGCCAAGGAGGTGCTCAAGACGCACGATGTCCATTGCTGCAGCCGACCCCCCTCGCCAGGCAAGTCCGGTTTATGGACTTCACTATATTTCTGATGTCAAATTTTTATCATGGCAAATTGATTTTTTTTACGGCAAATTATGTTTTCTGAGGATGACAAGTATAGTTGGCGAGTATGAAAGATCTGTCTCAGTTTATTTTTCTGTAAGAAAATTATCATGCTTACAAACTAAATTTACCATCATCTCGCTAATACAAATTACCACGAGAAACGTCAAATTTGAAATGCCTAAAAACATTAGGTCAGATTTTTAATGCTTCAGATTCTTATTGTTCACCTCTTTCTGAGTACAAGCTAGTAGTATTTGAATTCCAATTCCAGGAGCGAAGTACAACGCGAGCTGGCGCGAGTTGCGCAAGCTGTTCGTCTCAGAGCTCGTAAGCGGCAAACGCGTCCAGTCATCCTCTCACGCACTGGAAGCTCAGGTCGGCGAGCTGATCCAATCCCTCTCAGTGATGACGGAGGCCGTGAACCTCAACGAGACCTTTTTCACGCACGTCGACGGCTTCATCGGCACGGTGGCGTTCGGGAGCATGAAAGGCACGAAACTCATGAAGTACACCAAGTTCCAGAAGGTGTTCAGCGAGGCCACAGTGGCCCTCGCCGCCTTCTCCGCACAGGACTTCTTCCCAGCGTCGCTGATGAGCCGGTGGTTCGACAAGCTCGTCGGGCTGGAGAGGCGGTACCTGAGGACATTCCTGGAGATAGACTCGTATTTGGAGATGGTGCTCAGCCAACATATGGATCCTGGGAGGGTGAAGCCTGACAAAGAAGACCTTGTCGACGTGTTGATCAATCTTTGGAAGGGCCAAGGGAAGGTCACAAAGGACCACGTCAAGGCTCTTTTAGGGGTACTACCCAAACTTGTTCTTCTGTGAAGCTACCTAGCTACACATTCGTTTTCTTATACTTTTCAAGTAGGGAATCCTAATGCGGTTTTTCATATGCTTTTAAATTTTAATCAGGATGCATTTATTGGTGGCACGGCGACAAGCTCGGTGACATTGTTGTGGGCTATGTCCGAGCTGATCAAGAACCCGACGATGATGAAGAAGGCATAGGCAGAGATAAGGAGTTTGGTCAGCGGCAAACAGAGACCCGTGCAGGTTAACGACCTCCGTAAACTCAAGTACATCAAGATGGTCGTCAAGGAGACACTGCGACTGCATGAGCCGGTGCCGCTGCTCCTCCCTCGGGAGAGCATGGACCATGTGAAGGTCCTCGGCTATGATATCCCCACCAAGACAAGGATCTTCGTGAACGTGTGGGCTATGGGGAGGGACCCTGCCTGCTGGGAGAAACCAGAAGAGTTCTACCCGCAGAGGTTTGACGGCGTCGACACTGATTTCTATGGGTCGCACCATGAGCTCCTTCCGTTTCGCGCCGGGCGGCGGATCTGCCCTGCTATCCCCATGGGAGCCACCATGGTGGAGTTCACGCTTGCTAGCTTGCAGCATTCGTTCGACTGGGAGTTGCCAGACGGCATGAGGAAAGAAGACGTGAGCATGGAAGGCACTGGCAGACAGGTTTTCTGTTGGAAGACTCCCCTGTATCTTGTTCCATCTTTTTATACTGGCTAAGGCATGAATTTAGACTGTGCAACTACATTTGACATCTTCGAATGAAGATATATCAGTATTTTGCTCTCTTTCCTTTAGTATTTAGATTAGAATATGGAAAACAAAAACTAAGTTGTCCCGTGCATGTTTTCACTAGTGAACATACTCTCTTTATGACTTAATAATCTGTTAAATTACTTTGTCAACTCTAGCACGTATGTAAAATCTGAACATAAAGTTTAAACTACAAAACACCTCCAACTTGTTTGTTTGCAATAATGTGCTTTGGCTTTCTAATACAGGTTGCAATAGTCTATTGTTGCACATGTTGCTGATACATGCTTCTTCAATAATGTAATTGGGTTGTTCAGCTCGTATCTTGTAACTGTACTATGGAGGAAACTTTGAAATTACACTTCTCAAATGTTACCTAGGCTGCTATTCGAAGTTTACAGCTTGTCTCCACTGTTGCTGCCTCTTTCCCTTTCCCAAGGTGAGTTTCCCCATTTTCTAACCATAGAATGCATGGATGTGTGTGGTATATATAAAGAAATGGATGGATGGATTTATGCTTGCTTATGTTAGATAAAGAACGGCACGTTGGAGAAATGAATGGGTAAATGCATCGGATATGCATGTATTAGGGCTTAGATAAATTGATGGATCAAGTCTGAGATGACAACTTAGATGAATACTAGGATGGATTTAATTTAACAATATTCAAGGATGTTATTGTGCACTCAATTCACAACTCTAAGAGCATCTCCAATAAAAGATGCAAATTTGTAGATGTAAAACAGGAGATGTAAACATTTACATCTTAAAAATTGCCTTTTACATCTTAAAAAAGAGTCAACTTCAACAGATAATGCAAAACGGAGATGTAAAAGAGCAACTTCAATAGAAGATGGAAACTAGAGATTACGATGTAGCTGTTGTGCAGCTGCTGTACAGCCGTTGTTCAGCCGCACAAATTGAAATAAAACATCCAAAAATCAACTTAAAAAACATCCAAAAATCAACTTATATTTTTTACATGTCCACAATATCAAATTATTACATAATTAATTAAATCCACAAGATCAAATGCAACTCACATACAACATAGCTTTGCACAATACAACAAACAAAAAAATGAAACTAGGCGCCTCTTTCGCCATGATATTTCCAATACTCCTCCAACAAATCATTCTGAAGTTGATCATGCGCATCGGAATCTCTAATTTCATTGTACACCTTCATGAAGCATTTGATTTGCTCCTCTCTTCTCATCGGCATAACGCGTAAACCAAAATAGTTGCGCATCAACCTCTTGTGCGCCTCAACCCGTTCTCTCTGAATGAACGCACGGCCAAACACGAAACCGCCATGCTTTGGTTTCTTCCCCTTGTGCATCGCCGCTAGCATAGAAATGTCCTTTTCTTCGTTCAAATCAAATTCCTCATCCGACGAGGAATCTTCCACGAAAGAGGAGTCACACGAGCTCATCTACAATATGGAAAATCACCGTCAAACTAACTCTCCAACCCCAATAAAAAAAACGTCAAGTTTCATATTTTTTTACCTTCGGGAATTTCGTCGAACACTTTGCTTGCGGGATGGACGAAATCGGTCACCGTTCGACGACAGCGACTGCTCGACAGAGGAGATGGCCGCAGGTCGGCACAGAAGAAGGCGGGAACTCGGCGAGGCAGGCCGTCGGCTTCGCACGGCCGAGGCTCGCGGCCGTTGATACGTCTCCAACGTATCTATAATTTATGAAGTATTCATGCCATATTTACAACAATTTTATATGGTTTTGGTATGATTTGCATGGAACTAACCCGGACTGACGCTGTTTTCAGCAGAACTACCGTGGTGTTGTTTTTTGTGCAGAAATAAAAGTTCTCCAAATGCAACGAAACTATTTGACAATTTTTTTGGAACAAAAGAGGCACTAGAAGCTTCGTGGGAGGGCCATAAGAGCCACGAGGTGGCCACAACCCACCAGGGCGCGCCAGCCCCCTCTGGCGCGCCCTGGTGTCTTGTGGGCCCCTCGTGGCCCATCTTCGCATGAAACCGACGCCCAAAAATCCTATATATTCAGAAACCCCCAGAAATAACCCTAGATGAGAAGTTCCGCCGCCGCAACTCTCTGTATTGACGAAAAACCAATCTGGAGGCGTTCCAGTACCCTGCCGGAGAGGGTAGATCATCTCCGGTGGCCATCTTCATCATCCCGGCGGAGGCCATGATGAGGAGGGAGTAGTCCACCCTCGGGGCTGACGGTTTGTACCAGTAGCTATGTGTTCAATCTCTCTCTCTCGTGTTCTTGAGATGTAACGATCTCGATGTACCGCGGGCTTTGTTAATAAAGTTGGATCATATGGCGTTTTCCCCTCTCAATCTAGTTGTGATGAATTAAGTTTTCCTTTTGATATTTCGTTATTACCGGATTGAATACTTTTGGATTTGAGAGCACTTGATCTATGTCTTGGCACTCAACTCGCGGATTCCCGAGGTGACATTGGGGCAATCTATGCATAGGGGTTGATGCATGTTTTCGTCTTACTTTCTCCGGTAGAAATCTTGGGGCACTCTTTGAGGTTCTTTGTGTTGGATTGAGTATTATGAATCTGAAATTGTTTGATGCGTATCGTATAATTAACTCATGGATACTTGTGGTGACATTGGAGTATCTAGGTGACATTAGAGTTGGTTGATGCGTATCATATGATGTTATTTTAGTACGAACTCTAGATAGATTGATCGGAAAGGATAACTTGGTGTTATTTTAGTACGAACTCTTGGATAGATCGATCGGAAAGGATAACTTTAAGGTGGTTTCGTACCCTACAAATAATTTCTTCTTATGTTCCCCACTAGATAAGAACTTTGAAGTGATTCTTCGTTGCACGTTGAGGGATGGTTATGTGATCCAATTATATTAGCATTGTTGAGAGATTGCACTAGCGAAATTACGGACCCTAGGCCTTATTTTCAAGCATTTATACAACCTTTTGCTCGCTGTTTTACACTTGTTACCTTGCTGTTTTTATATTTTCAGATTACAAAAACCTATATCTACCATCCATATCGCACGTGTATCACCATCTCTTCGCCGAACTAGTGCACCTATACAATTTACCATTGTATTGGGTGTGTTGGGGACACAAGAGATTTCTTGTATTTGATTGCAGGGTTGCTTGAGAGAGACCATCTTCATCCTACACCTCCCACGGATTGATAAACCTTAGGTCATCCACTTGAGGGAAAATTGCTACTGTCCTACAAAACTCTACCCTTGGAGGCCCAACAAAGTCTACAAGAATAAAGTTGCGTGGTAGATATCAAGCTCTTTTCTGGCGCCGTTGCCGAGGAGGTGAGTGCTTGAAGTTATATCTTTAGATCTTGCAATTAAATCTTTTAGTTTCTTCTTTTTCACTAGTTTGGTTTTATAAAAGAAAACTACAAAAAATGGAGTTTAGGTTGCCTCGATTGCTTCATCTTTTTAATGCCTTTCGTGAAAATGATGGTTCGGAAAATTGTGCTCAATTGGTAGAGGATGAGTTTATGAAAATACTTAATGAGAATTCCTTAAATGATGAACATGATTGCAATGTTGCTAGTATGAATTCTCTGAATATCCATGATGCTAATGATATGCAAATCCATAAGCTTGGGGATGCTATGTTTGATGAAGATGATATTTTTAGTCCCCCAAGTTTTGAAGAGCAAATTTATTATGATGATGGCATGCCTCCTATCTATGATGATTATGATGATGACATGTATGCTATAAAGAATAATTATAACTATGAAACTTGTCATCATGATTTTAATTTTCAATTTGGTTATGTCAATCATGTATCTCATGATAGTTATTTATTGAGTTTGCTCCCACTACAATGAATAAGAAGAAAATTGCTTATGTGGAGAGTAATAAATTTTCTATGCTTGTAGATCATGAAAAGAATGATTTATGTGATAGTTATATTGTTGAATTCCTTCATGATTCTACTGAAAATTATTATGAGGGGGGAACTTATGATTGTAGGAATTTCAATAATATCAAGTTTCCTCTCTATGTGTTGAAAATCTTGAAGATATGCTTGTTCTGCCTTCCTATGCTAGTTGATTCTTGCTCCCATAAATTGTTTGCTCACAAAATCCCTATGCATAGGAAGTGGATTAGACTTAAATATGCTTGCCATGTGATTCATGATGCTCACTTGTATGTTTCAATTATTATTCTTACGTGAGCATCATTGAAATCATCATGCCTAGCTAAAAGACTTTAAAGAAAAGCGCTTGTTGGGAGACAAATCAACACTTTTAATTTATTTTTTTGAGTGTTCACATGATTAAGCTACTGTATTAATCATGTTTTGTTTCTTTTATTTCAATAAAGTGCCAAGTAAAGCCTTTGGGATGACTCAAAAGATGAGTAGAATTGATGCTGAACCAAAACAGAAATGTTTGACTCCAGTACAGGAAATTTAATGATAATGATCTGAAATTTTTACACAGTCTGGATATACAAATTATTCAGGTTGTCCTAATTTTTCAAAAAAATTAGAGACAGGGAAGTATGGTTATACTACAGATCTTCACACACTGGTCTGTTTTTGACAGATTTTGTTTTACACGCATAGTTTGCTTGTTTTAGTGTTCCCATAGCTTATATTCAGTGATATAAATTATGTGAATGGTAGAATACAGTAGGTATTATGTGAGAACAATTATGAATCTTGTCTTGACAGTACCTAAGTGAATGATCTTTATTTATTATACTAACCCATCTAACGAAGTTCCGTTAAGTTTTGTGTGATTGAAGTTTTCAAGTTTTGGGTGAGACACCGATATGAGGAGAATAAGGAGTGACAAGAACCTAAGATTGGGGATTCCTAAGGCACCCCAAGGTAATATCCAAGGAATACTCAAGCGCCTAAGCTTTGGGATGCCCCGGAAGGCATCCCCTCTTTCGTCTTCAACATTATCGGTATATCTTACTTAGAGCTATATTTTTATTCGTCACATAATATGTGCTTTGCTTGGATCATCATTATATTTTGTTATTTTCTGTTAGGTGTTATTTATAATCTTGTTTTCCAATAAAAAGTTTCAAGAATTGCCTTAGGATGCATGCATTGCATGTTTGATGTGTGCTGTGTAAAAACAGAAACTTTATCTGTAGTGTTTGAATTTTCATATTTTACCGGAACATGAAAAGTTTCTGAAATTTTTACACAGTGTTGTCATATAAATTCTTTATCACGTCCTAAATTTTTATAATTTTTTGAGTTACAGAAGTACACTCTTTTCATAAAGTGCTACAGACTGTTCTGTTTGGACTGATTGTTATCATAGTTTTGTTATCTACTTATCCTATAGTTTCCATAGCCTATATTGGTAGACACAAATTGTAGAAATGATAGTAAACAGTAGATGATATTTGGAAACTATTGTGCAACTTGTCTTGGCATTACAAGAAGTGTGGACTTATTCTTATGTGTACTAACCTATCTCACGAGTTCTTTTCGAGTTTTTGTGGATGAAGTTTTTAAGATTTAGGGAAAACATGATATAAAAGGAAGTAAGGAGGCACAAAAGCTCAAGATTGGGGATTCCCAAGGCATCCCAAGATAATATTTCAAGAAGTCTCAAGCATCTAAGCTTGGGGATGCCCCGGTAGCCATCCCACCTTTCTTCATCAACAATTATCGGTTAGTAGCGGTTGAGCCTTAGTTTTTGCTTCTTCACATGATGTGTGCTATTCTTGGAATGTCATTTTATTTTGTTTGCTTGCTGTTTTAAAAAAATAATTAGATCTGAAAGTTTTTAGATGAGAGAGAGTTCTCAAATGGCTACCCATTTACTTAACTACTCGCTTGATCTTCACTTATATCTTTTTCGAGTAGCTTGCTATTTTTTTTTGCGGGGAGAGTAGCTTGTTATTTACTCTTGTGCTTCACTTATATCCTATGAGTAAATTGTTGAATGAATTGAATACCATGAAGTTGAAATTATATGTTCATATCATGCCTAGTAGTAGCTTCACTTATATCCGTTGATACGTCTCCAACGTATCTATAATTTATGAAGTATTCATGCCATATTTACAACAATTTTATATGGTTTTGATATGATTTGCATGGAACTAACCCGGACTGACGCTGTTTTCAGCAGAACTACCGTGGTGTTTTTTTTTTGCAGAAATAAAAGTTCTCCAAATGCAACGAAAAATTTTGACGATTTTTTTGGAACAAAAGAGGCACTAGAAGCTTCGTGGGAGGGCCAGAAGAGCCACGAGGTGGCCACAACCCACCAGGGCACGACAACCCCCTCTGGCGTGCCCTGGTGTCTTGTGGGCCCCTCATGGCCCATCTTCGCGTGAAACCGACGCCCAAAAATCCTATATATTCAGAAACCCCCAGAAATAACCCTAGATGAGAAATTCCGCCGCCGCAACTCTCTGTATCGACGAAAAACCAATCTGAAGGCGTTCTAGTACCCTGCCGGAGAGGGTAGATCATCTCTGGTGGCCATCTTCATCATCCCGGCGGAGGCCATGATGAGGAGGGAGTAGTCCACCCTCGGGGCTGACGGTTTGTTCTAGTAGCTATGTGTTCAATCTCTTTCTCTCTCTCTCTCGTGTTC
This sequence comes from Elymus sibiricus, assembly GCA_039707655.1. NCBI lineage: Eukaryota > Viridiplantae > Streptophyta > Magnoliopsida > Poales > Poaceae > Elymus > Elymus sibiricus. The sequence goes on along the minus strand of CM077675.1, from coordinate 96,334,838 downwards.
TTGAGATGTCACGATCTTGATGTACCGCGGGCTTTGTTAATATAGTTGGATCATATGGTGTTTTCCCCTCTCAATCTTGTTGTGATGAATTGAGTTTTCCTTTTGAGATTTCGTTATTACCGGATTGAATACTTTTATGGATTTGAGAGCACTTGATCTATGTCTTGGCACTCAACTCGCGGATTCCCGAGGTGACATTGGGGCAATCTATGCATAGGGGTTGATGCACGTTTTCGTCCTACTTTCTTCGGTAGAAATCTTGGGGCACTCTTTGAGGTTCTTTGTGTTGGATTGAGTATTATGAATCTGAAATTGTTTGATGCGTATCGTATAACTAACTCATGGATACTTGTGGTGACATTTGAGTATCTAGGTGACATTAGAGTTGGTTGATGCGTATCATATGGTGTTATTTTAGTATGAACTCTAGATAGATTGATCGGAAAGGATAACTTGGTGTTATTTTTAGTACGAACTCTTGGATAGATCGATCGGAAAGGATAACTTTAATGTGGTTTCGTACCCTACAAACAATTTCTTCTTATGTTTTTCGCTAGATAAGAACTTTGGAGTGATTCTTCGTTGCACATTGAGGGATGGTTATGTAATCCAATTATATTAGCATTGTTAATAGATTGCACTAGCGAAAGTACGGACCCTAAGCCTTATTTCCAAGCAGTTATACAACGTTTTGCTTGCTGTTTTACACTTGTTACCTTGCTGTTTTTATATTTTCAGATTACAAAAACATATATCTACCATCCATAGCGCACTTGTATCACCATCTCTTCGCCGAACTAGTGCACCTATACAGTTTACCATTGTATTGGGTGTGTTGGGGACACAAGAGATTTCTTGTATTTGATTGCAGGGTTGCTTGAGAGAGACCATCTTCATCCTACACCTCCCACGGATTGATAAACCTTAGGTCATCCACTTGAGGGAAAATTGCTACTGTCCTACAAAACTCTACGCTTGGAGGCCCAACAAAGTCTACAAGAATAAAGTTGCATAGTAGACATCAGTCGTCGGGCCGACGTTGTGGCGCGGCTTCCCTAACTCCGACAGGAGCTCTAGGCTAGGAAGTAGCCTAGCCCATGGCAGACCTCGTCGGGGAAGGCATTTAGGTCAGCCTGACCGTCGGAGCTGTTTCGATTCGGCGACGGCCGAAAGTGAATCGGCGGCTGCGGGCAACAGGTGATGGGTGGGGGGAGTCGTGGTGTGCCCGGTGGCTGTCGGGCGGGCGGCGGCGGTGGCGATTTGGTGCAAATTCGGCCAGTGGCGGAGTTTGGCAGGCGGCGACTGGTCGCGCGGAAGAGAATGGAACGGCAGTTGGACAGTTGGCGGGCGATTACGTTTTTACATCTCCATATGGTGAAGATGCAAATTTGCAGCACGAGGTGTTGTATTTTATATCTCCGAGAGGCGGAGATGTATTTTTTTTTTGCATCTACATCATCTGTTGGAGAGGTGTTTTTGTGCCTTGGAGATGCAAAAGGTAGTTACTTTTGCATATATATCTTTTATTGAAGATGCTCTAATGATAGTGATGCTCATCATCCATTGATATAGGTAGCATCTTGAGGCCTCAAGTTACAATCTACACAGAAGGGGATCCGGATCTATCAAGGCCTACTTAACTTTCTATTCCTTGTGTCTCTGCTACTTAGTGCATGGCTATATGTCGGAAATTCATGACTCAAGATGGCTATATGAATTAGAGTATTGATGCAAATAATTAGAAAAATGAACATCTCAACGTCTATTTTAACGTGTGCAAGAAATTATAGGAAAAGGTTAGAAAAAGTTGAAAGTATGTCCATTCACCTAGTTCGTAAATAGACATGTTCAGTGATTCCACAATGCATAAATAAATGCAAAATAGTAGTTGATCTAGTAAAATACTCTACATAAAAGATAGGCTGGATGGTGTACTAGCTTGGTTTGGCTGGCAGATTTATTAAACAATATATCATATAACAATGTAAAGATAGTTCTATATTTTCAGTTAAAAATTACTTACTTCCTTCAATCCATATTAATTATCGCTGCTTTAGTACAACTTTAATAGGAGTACCTATTTTGGATTAGTAAAATTTAAATAATGTTGGATAAAGTAAAAGGGCAGCGATATAAATACATGAGAGAAACTATCCTATATACATAATGGTCAGACCTTCATAGCATCTATAGCTGCATAAAAAATAATCATTTGTAAACAAAAAAAAATCAAAGTCTTTTTTGCAGGGAACATAAATCAAAGTTCATGTCATAAATTGAATGTGAGTGAAATTAACTCCATTCATACTCATACAAAAGAAAAGAAAAAAGGAAAAAGCTGCAATGCAGTATTTTCACATCTTAGCTTGAAATAAATTAGATACCATCCATGCTCAACTCTACACCGCCACCAGCTAGCCTAGCTCAAACATAAGAGCATCTCCAATAGACGGTCCATATGTAAAAATAACCAACTTTTGGAGCTTCGAGAACAAAAAACGCTGCTCCAACAGATGGTCCATATGTAAAAAAAATTACATCACCGCCTCCCGGAGATGTAAAATACAACACTTCGTGATGTAAATTTGCATCACGAGATACATCTGATGTAAAACCGCGGCCGCCCGCGAAACACCAACCGCCCGTTCATTTCATTTCCACGCCCGCCCGCGACCCACCCGTCCCCCGCCGTCCGCCGCCGCCATGGCCGAAGCCGACGACCCCGCCGCTGCCACAGCCGGTGGGCTGACCCACGTCGCCGCCGCCGCTGCCGTCGCGGCGAACTCGCCCTCCGCAACCGCGTCTATGCCGGCGCCCCCTGCCCGTCGGCCCGGACGCGCCGCCCCGGTCGGTCGCCACCGCGTCGGCGGTTCCTACGAAGGCGACGAAGGCACGAGGCGGAGGCAAACGGCCGGCGAATCGCGGCCGCAACCCGGCCGAAAGTGTGGCTCGGCCGGCCAAAATCTCAAAGGCAGACGCGGCGGCTCGGGCCGATGATTCGCAGCCACGGCCGGCGGCGTCCTCCAGCAACCAAGGAGTCGTTCCTCGACCTCCGCCGCCGCCACCGCCGACCATGGAGGAAGATGTGGCCACGCCGACGGCCACCGCCTCCAACATGTTTGATGATATGTCGCAAAGGTAAAAAAAATTCTTTTGTGCTCTCGTTTGTTATTTCAAATTGAATGTGATGTTAAATGTTTGTACGTCCAATTGATGTTGAATGGGTGGCTGCGGAGGTGGCTATGGCGGCAACATGAGTGGTGTTGGAGGTGGCTTCGTCGGCAACATGACCCGCATGGGAGGCAATGAAGGTGCTTCCGGTGGTGCTCCCGGCAACGAGACTTCACCGCTTCACAACGTCGACAAAGAAGCCGGTGATGATGATGATCGTATCACGGTTCACAACGCCGGTGGTGTTGATGACCCGCATGAATGATATTCATGTGAATTTTAATTTGTAGGGCGAAAAACTTTGATTGGGACGATGCACTTTTGGTAGAGGGATTTGAAACTATAATGATGATGATGGACATGGTGTTTCTACACCCGAGCTCAAATGAGCTCGAGTGAACAGTAGTACCAAAAAAAATTCAAAAAAAGTTCAAAAAATTCTGAATTTCTTTTAGTAAAAACATTGACAAAAGTTTTCAGTGCTCACCAAATTTCATCAGAAAATAACATTTACATAAGTCGTAGCAAAAAAGATAAAATTGATGCTTCAAAAGTGTTATTTTCGATAACATTTTGGAGTACTGATTTTATTTATTTATTCATGGCTTCTACGAATGTTATTTTTTGATGAAATTTTGCAAGCACTGAGAACTTTTGTCAATGTTCGCACCTAAAAAAATTCAGAGTTTTTTAAAATGTTTTTCATTTTTTTTCTGATTTTACTGTTTATCCCGAGCTCAAATGAGCTCGGGATCAGAACATGACTTTCCGATGATGATGCACTTTTGTTAGGGATTTGAAACTATGATGATGATGCACTTTAATTAGAAAATTTGAAGTGATATTTCAATGCAAAACCGCGGCTGTCGGTTTTACATCTTTGTTTTGGACCGTCTGTTGGAGTTGCTCTTTTACATCTCCGTTTTGGACCATCTGTTGGAGTTGAGCCTTTTTCGGAGATGTAAAAAACATTTTTTGGTGTTTTAAATTTTTACACCACCGGTTTGGAGCACCAAAATATACATCATCTATTGGAGATGTTCTAACCAAAAACATTTATGGGCGTAGGCAATGTTCTTCAAGCCAATAGCAAGATAGTAACCTTCGTAGTTCACTATGAAAATTTAATATTTAAGGACAAACACTAGCTTGTTAATCACCCAATATACCAACCCATATTAAAAATGAATCACTCAATATACTAAATAATAGAAAATTATAGTAAAATGGTAAACGTCTTTTTTCAGTGATCTGTGCACAATTATATCTATTGGATTTTTGCGATGTGTGGCTATATATGAAGTCAAGTTTTTCAGATTCCAATACATTCCAACAACGTGAGACGCCTTTGCTTACATTCCATATTAAAGCATGTAAAAAGCTAACCCCGATATATCAAATTTGTGTTGAGGTTGATTCCGGTCGTTTGTTCAGTCCAACATGCATCTCACGTTTGTCACATACCAATAGAAGTTAAAAATGGAGCTATGTTTACGTAGGGTACCCAGCCCTAACAATATCAAAGCAAACCTCAAACAAAAAAGAGGGGTCAAGGGAGTTATTTTCTGCAGAATGCAAATCTTTGTAATTCCCACATTCACCGGCAAAACTAAGAAGCTAAATAATCAGATGTGAGGTCCGACTATTAACTTACTATTAGTTTGTTATTATTAGTTGTTTCCTCCTGCTTCCTTGTACAACATAGACGGACACATCGAAATTACCTCAAATCAAGTTCCTTTTTTTTTAAACAGAAAGAACCACAATAAATGAAGTGTAGCAACTCATGCCACACGACTTGCATATTTTTGTCATAATAGCTGCACCATCGAGTTTAATTTTTTATTTGCGTTGGTGCAAATAAGATTAATCTTGGCATGCCAACTCCGCTATGTACTTTTTTATTAGCTGTAAGGGGCATACATATCAATGTTCCAAATTGCAAATTTAATCTATATATGGCCATATATTGTCTGTGTATGCGATGATTCCAAATAATTAAGCATCGCTTTTGTAGGCTGCCTTTTTAACATCGTTTTTTTGGACCTGTAATTCTTACAACATAGTACAGTGACATGATCTGAACATGGAAATACTTTTCTGAAAATTAACATATAGATTATGAGAAAATACACTTTCTGTTACTTATTAATCTCATATTAGTCAAGGATGCATGTAGGTTGGTAAGACTAACACTTTCATCGACAGAGGGTGTCTTATTTTGGATTGATGGCATCTAAAACACTAACTATTTTATTGTTCCTCTTTCGCGTAGTTTCATTAATTACGCATCACTGGTCATTGTCTTTTTTCGAAAGAAAAAAATAGCATAAGGGAAATAAGTAGGGGCAGCTAATGCCATAGTTGAATAGACTACTTGAGACACTGAATGCTATAACACTCAATAGGCGTTTTTTTTTGAACTTTTAACAATACAATTCCCTAGATCAAATCAAGGTACATACTGGATGCAGTCGTGGGATCGCTTGGTGTCTCCCTAAGAGCAACTCTAGCAGATGTGCTAAATTCCCTACCCGCAAAATCGATTTACAATTCGCCCTAAATCGATTTTGCGGGCAGTTCATCCCCATCGTAGAACAAATACTGTAAATAGTGTCATAAATTTAAAAAACTTAAACCTAAACAGGTTCCCGCTACATAGATCAGTCCGAAATATGCCGGAGTTCATCACACACAAAGACAAACTAAACATAAAATCCTAGCTCGACGGAGGGCTGGCGGCGGCTCACATCTTCATGTGGAGGAAGTACTCACACACCGAGCGAGAGAGGGTGTAACCGAGCTCTTAATCCGCCTTCGCCGCCTCGAGGCGTTCAGCGGCCCTTCTTCGCGGTGTGGTCCGCGGGCGGAGCTTCTTCGTCATCGGCCAGAGCTGGTCGTGGAGCTCGTTGAAGCACTCCCACGCGCAGTTGTCGACGCTTCGGGAGAGGGCGATGCAGTTATGCGTCTGCCCCTGGTGCCATGGCTCAATGGTGGGCCGGCTGGAGTTGCCGGCCTCCATGTCGTGCCAGCTGCAGCGACCCCGGTGGCCCCCATGTCCGCTACCTTCTCCCGCCATGATCTGCGTTTGAGAGGAAAATAACTGGTCAGATACGCTCGCCGGAGCCAAGAAAGGAAGGTAGCGGAGGGGGAGTGGACTGTAAAGGAGGGGGAGGGGATCTCTCCATGACGGGAACCGTAGACCCCCCCCCCCCCCCCCAATACATATAGGGGCGGAAGCAGCGGTTTGTGGGCCGGCCTTATATTTTGTATGCGCCGGTGAAAATATAGCACATATGTTCCGGTCTGAAAATGCTAAACCGGCTGCAAATATATGGGTCGGCCGCGGGATGGCGCATCTACTAGAGTTGCTTTAACGACCTGGGTTTGATTGGAATTCTACATCTCACATATTTTCTCTTGATACGTACATAAATTTAAAAGTATAAATAATAATTATAAAATTATCTTCTAAGAGCACCTACAACTGGAAGTATGAAAATACCCCCCTCCCCCCCCCCCCCCCCCCAAGCGTGCAGACACGCCCTGGCGCTTCTGTGAACAGTGACTAGGCAGCACACCAAAATCGTCCGCCACATCCATGAATCTCAAACTTCATACCTCAAATCAATACTATCTATGTAGATTAAAAACCTACGTACTATGTAAATATCTAAAACTACTCATCGTAGGAGATGTCGACGATCTCCGTGTCCGGCTCCGGGTAAACGAACAACTGCGGCAGCTTCGGTGCCTGCGGAGTCTTCGGCTCGTCGTTGTCCGAACTAGTGGCGAAGAGCTCGTCGATCTTCGGCCTTTGCTATCGATGAAGTGTCGGTTGGCCTCTACATAGGTCTCGTCCTGGATGGACTCGAGTATGGCAGACTGCTATGCCATCTCTGCCGCTTGCGCGACCTCGTACTCTGCCATGGCGTCCGCTATGGCGAAGCCCGTAGCCGGCTCCGCCGCCTACTCCTCCATGGGTTGGGGCTCCGCTTCCGGCAGTCGCTCCCTTTCCTCCTCCTTCTCCTTCTCCTTCTCCTCCTCATCCTCCGGTTGTTTCCCCCCTCCTCCCCACCTGCAACTCATCATCCTCTTCCTTCTCCTCCTTCCAGCACTAGCTCCGGCGAATCTGAAGGTAGGTCGGCAGCGAAACGAGTCATGCGCCTGGCCCGGATCTCCTCTAGGAGCTACAACCAGTGCTCCGGCGTCAACATCGAGTATGTGGTCATGGAAAACGGATGACTGATTGAAAGTGACAACGACCGATAGGAGAAAGAGGAAGAAATAGGGCGCATAGGGTTTGGCTGCCAATATCCTACTTAAATAGCTGGCCTTGCTCCCTTGGGTGGCAAGCCGGAGCGGCGCCACATGGCATGGAGCGGAGGAGGCGCATGTCGGACCGTCAGTCTCTTCATGTCCCCGCGTGGGCCCTATCGGCTAGTCTGACATGACGCCCATGTCTGGATGTGTCCGGGCTTCCCATATCCTCACCGGATATGGCAGGGTATGAGGGGTGTTGGGCACTTCGGGCGTTTGGGCCGGCTATGAGGAGCCTGGTTGGGTGGCCAGAAGACATCCGGCCACTTACCAGGCAGACCATCCGGGCATTTGGAGTGGATATGGGCAGGGGCAGGCCTACTTAAATTCATGGTAATTCAGTTGAATACCCATTATTTTTGTCAAAAGATTTCATATATATAATGTATATTACGTTTTACGTACATGTATGAAAAAAGGAGAAAACTGAGACAATATGTTTTTTTAGCAAAGAACTGAGACAATATATGTTTGGCTAACAAACCTTCAGCCCACGTTCACATGTCCCAGTAGCCAAATACGGCAGTTACTCCTCCCACGCTCGCAGCCCATTCAAAAATAACTGCAGACTGCATCATTGCGCCGTACCGTGAACTCTATTGATCAAACGAACCGTCGCGCCGCCTCCCCAAGTCCTCCAATTCTATAGTCAAAAAAAAAAAAAGTCCCCCAATTCTGATCGCACCTCATCCTCACACGCGACCACGCGCATCGGCGCATCCAGCCATGGCACAAAGCACACAACGGCAGGGGCAGGTGCGGTGGTCGCCGGCCGGTGGCGCGATGCAAACATCTCGCATCCGACATGGGCGTTTGAGTCCCGAATTTCCTACCTCAGCACTCAAGATCAGGATAGATCGTCGGCCGCATTCCACTTGCTAGGCAGCGTCCACATCCCCCCCCCCCCCCCCAACACACACACACACAAACAGTAACAACAGTAAGTTATTGTCTAATTGGCTTTCTATTTCAGCATATTGAAATTTCAGATTTGTTTCCACTTAGCAGTGAATTTAGGTGTTGTTTAAACAAAAGAAATTGAGATTTTGGAAGTTATTAAGTAGTCTAATACATTAATATTGTTTGCAATTCGCGATGCAAATTTGCAATTCAGGACCCTTTTTGAATTATGAATTTGTATCAACAAACATTACTCATAAAAATAAGACCTCTGAAGCTTGAGATTTCAAAAAATCATGACCCTTTTAAATTTTGAAACATGCTCTTAAAATACTGGGCCCGTCCCTAGGTATGGTGTCCGGTTGTAGAGGCTTTAAAGCTGACATGCCAGCAACTCCTCCTAAAGCGACCAGGATATGAATATCGGATGGATCAATGCGTGGGAGTAGTATTCACGAACTGTTGAGGAAGGAGGCCAAGGTTCAGCCGACAAGACATCCACACAGTAGTCTATCTTCCCATTTTTGCGGCAATAGATCGGTCTATAACTGGCACAAAGGTCAGGATTCCATCGCATTATTATTAATCCGGACAACATAGACGTGATTGATACTATGAAGGATAGAGGACGATCGGCGGGTGTAGCGGCGACGATTTTGGACGACTGTCTTCACTATGCTTGTGATTTTATTAGTACTAGATTTGAACACTGTAATAGGGAAGCGAATAAAATTGCTCACGAGCTTGCTAAATTAGCTAGATTTCTTTGACCCCTGATTGGTTTGAGGAACCATTAAATGAAATATTAATGATCCTCATAAACAATGTATTGGTTATTTATAATGAATAAAGCCTCAGATTTTTTTAAAAAACCTGTTGACGAAGGACATACACACGTGCATGAAAAGAGAGCAGTCGAAGCATCTACAACAGGATTTGGCAAATCTGGGCCCTCAAACGCCCGCGGACGCGCCTGGGTGTGAACATGGGCACTAACCGGTCATTCCTCAAATTGCGTCGTCTACATCCGTATATCTCATATTCGATCCCCAATATCGATACTACACCATGCAACATCGATTAAACTACGTAGATCATCAAACGGACATAGAAACAAACATACAAATGCATAATCCGTTTACCAAAAGATCACCAACGGATCTTCAAAATATCGCCATACTTCACATAATGCAATAAACGACGGATAACGTTTAACTACATCTAAAAACATGAAATTAAAGTGAAGAAAGTGGATCTTCACCACTTCCTCACCCGCCCTTTCCCCTTCCGGTCGTTGGCGCAGTTGTAGGGGTCGACAATTGGTGGATGATCATCCGAGTCGTCGGACGACGCGTCGTGGTCGTTTGTTGAAGGAGGAGGAGAGGATGATGAGCCCTTTGAGCCGCCGGACGGGCCGGTCCTGCTGCCACTTGAGCTTCGCCAGCCGAGCCACCTCCGTCGCTTTCTCCTTGGCCTCACACTCGGACTGCTCGATGGCAAGCCAGAGCGCCTTGGCATTCTTCTAGCAGAGACGCCGATTGTCCATCTCTTCCGTAGTAAGTGACTGGTGGTATACCAAAGAGAGGAGCCGCTTTCGTCGGGCTCCGCCGGGAACCCGCGGCGGCGGTGGACAGATTTGTCCACCTCCTCCCTCTCCCTTGCCGCTGCCTCTCGCGGCGGGCGGCGCGCGCCTCTGATTTCGGCATGCGCGTCCGGGCCGGCTAGGCGGGCACAAGCACCCACCATTGGCCACGTGGGGGAGCAGTAGCTGGCTGAGGCAGAGGACGTCGTGGGGGAGGTGCGGATTGCACAACTCTCGAGGAGTTGTGCGGGGGCCGGGAGGGGCCAGCGCCGGCGTCCTCGCTGCATCGGCGGGGGAGAGGCAAGACGACAGATCTGGAACTGCCCCCGTGTCCACCTTGGACCTCTTGAGGGAAATGCGGAGGGCCATCTCCTCGTCGGCATCAAGGTCGGAGTCAGAGCGGCTGCCGGAGCTCGACATGGTCGCCGGAGTCGTCAGACTAGATCAAATCGAAGAAATCGGAGGAGGGGGAGAAGAGACGGAGCGAGAGCAAAGTGAGATCGGGTTTCCGGATTAGGGATATTTGTGGGGACTGAGTGGGGTCAGGGTGGGCCGGGCTGACGTGACGGACGTGCCGGGCGTGTCCGGGCCGCCCCATATCCGACCTAGATTTGGGCTGGATATGAGGGACGTTGGACAACCCAAGCGTTTGAGGTCCGTTTGAGACGCCCGTATGGATCGCATTTTTGTGACTGGTCAGTGACTGGGCCGTTCGCCCGGGCGTTTGAGGCGGGTTTGGGACGCCCGACTGTAGATGCTCTTATGCCATGCACGTCAACCAACCTACCAGCATCACGATGGGTTGGGCAGCAGCCGACGCATGATTAGAGGAGGATTGAGTTCTTTTCAGGGCTTGTAAGAGGATTAAGTAGGGGCGGCTGGCGGCTACTGCGGTCTGCGGGTTTGTGATATTTTCCGGTGGCATTAGGGCATCTTGAAGGCTGACCCGCAAATCTCTCTGATATATGTCCGTTTTTATGTCTGAACGTGGTCCGCGGACATGATGTGGGACGGAGCCATCCAATGGTAATTATAAAGTATCTGGTTGGGAGGAGAGAGAAGAGGGGGGCCATGCATGTGTGGTTGTATGGAAAGAGAGAAGAAAGTGCATGCATGTGATTGGTCAAAGTGCATGTCCGAACTCCCGCAAAGCTCCCCCACTTGTCTCTTGGATGCCGAAATTCCTACGTCCGGACTGCTAAACGGACATATACAAATCCCGTTGGATGACAGAAAATGGTCCGAACACTACGGTTCGGACATATAGTAAAGGTTTGACGGTCTGCCTTGGAGATGTCCTTAGTGGGTAATTTCTTCATGTTTAAACATGAAACTTGATCTAAGGGGCTTTTATTTTCTCCACTAAATTAAGAGTTCAATGTTTCTGGTTATTGTGAGATTTTCTATCCTATTTTCTTTGGTTAGCCCATTACCTACTTCTGAATAGGGATGAAAACGGAGCGGAAACAGACGGAACTGGATGCTACCATATTTGTTTTCATATTTTTTGCAGAAACGGAAACGAATATAGAAACGCCAGAAATGAATATGGAAACAGATACTACCGGAAACAGACACAGAGCGAATACTGAGCAGATATGGAAACATAAGTGGGCATTGTCCGGAAATTTAAAACCCCTTGAGTCGTGTAGAGAAAATAAAACAAAAAATATAATGAAATGTTACCATGGCTAAAAATAATATGATTATGTTGGCACCTTAGCATAGTATAGTAGCAGTAGTACTGGACAATTGTATATATGGTCTAGTTGAGTACGTATGTGATAATAGAAGTTGGGCCTCAAATGATCCATTAGGATCATTGTGTCATTGTGCGCTGTTTGGTAGTTGTGCTACAAAGTAGCCATAGGCCTATACAAAAAATGAAAATTTCATATTCACGGAAACGGAAAGTTCCGTTTTCACCTCTGTTCCACAGGAAAACACTGTTCTGTTTTTGTTTCCGTTTTCGCATAAAAAATTCAATTTCCATTTCCGTTTTGCAAATTTTCATTTCTGTTTTCATATTTCCTCTCCATTTTCATTTTTCCTTCGGAAAAGCGGAAATTTTCCACTCTATTTTCATCCCTACTTCTGATATAACAATAATGTTGGTGTGTTGCAATGGAATAAAAATATTCTAGTACGTTAGCTAGTGATTTACCTGTTCATATTAATGCCATAGTGTAAATAAACGTTTATGTAATCCTGACGGTTATTTACCTGTCCATATTAATGTGGATGTTTAAATAAATGTTTATCAAATTATGCCTATATTAACGTGATGCAGTTTGGTAGGTAAATTAATGTGATTGAGCGTCCTACTGTGAAGAGGTTGTTATATCTCACATGGTTGAAAAAAAAAGTTTGAATTAGAAAATCAATGGTGGAATGTGGTGGGAGGAGAAACCTTTTGACGAATAGCTGCCTTACAGGAAAAAGGCATGCTGTTTATTTTTTTAAATTGTAGAGATAATATATAGATGCCGCCTAATGATTCGGCATTTCCGACGCCAAAAATATCATCCAATAATTTTACCAAGAAAATCATATATGTCGAAGACACTTAGATGGTCTACCATATAAAGCCAAGGGTTTGACATTGTATAGCATTCCGCCGTTAGGTAGGATAAGGCCATGTCATGCTGGTGTCGTGATCGATGACCATGAAACGGTCATCGTAGACGCACCTTGTAGGAAGGCGCGGTCCCGTGTATCACATGGGTTAGGTGTGAAGGGGTGGGATGTGGGGGCACATTTCAGAATAAGTTTTCTGGGGTTAGTGAGTGGATTAAGTTTTTCTAAAGGTCATTTAGTACAAGGAATACAACAACAGATGCCTTCTCTACTGTCTTTGGCTAAGAAAAAGGACAATAAAAAAGAATAACGGCATGCGCAAACAGATGCCTTCCCTACCACTGGCGGACCACCCCGGTGGGCAGGGTATGGCACCTGCCATACCTTGAGATGACTATATATGGAGGGTTGCATGCCATGGCATGCAACCCTTCATATATAGTCATCTCAAACATTCACGTGCTAATTTTTTTGAGAATGTCAACGCAATCGTGATCACGACATGCTAATTTTTGCTAACTTTCGGCTATTTCTTTTTAGAATGTTAACAAATTGTGATCACGACATGCCAACCCTCCATAGTCATCTCAAACATCGTCCCTGCCTAATCAGTGAAGAGACGCACTCTCCCCATCTCTCCGTGCGTATATAACTGTATATTTAGGTGCCTACTGTGCCACATTGGCTTCTCCAAGAGCAAAGCAACAATGGCGACTGATCTGAACCCCTCTCCAGAACTCAAGCATGTCCTCATGTGGTCAGTACCACTACTCATCATAGCTCCTACGGTAATCTTCTTGTACCTGCAAGCTTTTGGTAACAAGAAGAACCCCATCCGTCTTCCCCCGAGCCCCCTGCGGCTACCCATCATTGGGCATCTGCACCTGATGGTGCACGCGCCCCACCAGTCACTGCAGAGGCTGACCCGCAGCCTGGGCCCCGTCGTCCACCTGCAGCTCGGTGGCGTGGCGGCCGTCGTGATTTCGTCACCGGAGGCGGCCAAGGAGGTGCTCAAGACGCACGACGTCCATTGCTGCAGCCGACCCCCCTCGCCAGGCAAGTCCTTTCGCTTTCACCGGCCGCGCCAGCCAGTGTCAATTTTCTTATGGACATGGACTCCACTATAAATTGATGTCAAAATTCTTAGCAAGGGAACTCGAACATTTATTGCAATTATGTTCTTCGAGGACGGCAAGTTTAGTTGGCGAGTACGAAAGATCTGTCTCAGTTTATTTTTATCAGGAAATTGTCGTGCTTATACAAACTAAATTTACTATCATCGTGCAAATACAAATTTCCACGAAAAACATCAGATTTGACATTCCTAAAAATATTAGGTCAGATTTTTAGTGTTTCAGATTTTTATGGTTCACCTCTTTCTGAGTAAAAGCTAGTAATATTGAATTCCAATATCAGGAGCGAAACTGCTGACCTACGGCCAACAAGACATCGCCTTCTCGCCGTACAACGCGAGCTGGCGCGAGTTGCGCAAGCTGTTCGTCTCAGAGCTCGTAAGCAGCAAACGCGTCCAGTCCTTCTCTCACGCACTGGAAGCTCAGGTCAGCGAGCTGATCCAGTCCCTCTCACTGATGACGGTGGCCGTGAACGTCAACGAGACCTTCTTCACACTGGTCGGCTTCATCGGCACGGTGGCGTTCGGGAGCATGAAAGGCGCCAAGCTCATGAAGTACGCCAAGTTCCAGAAGGTGTTCAGCGAGGCCACGGAGGCCCTCTCCGCCTTCTCCGCACAAGATTTCTTCCCTGCGTCGCCTATGAGCCGGTGGTTCGACAAGCTCGTCGGGCTGGAGAGGCGGTACCTGAGGACATTCCTGGAGATAGACTCCTACTTGGAGATGGTGCTCAGCCAACATATGGATCCTGGGAGGGTGAAGCCTGACAAAGATGACCTTGTGGATGTGTTGATCGGTCTTTGGAAGGGGCAAGGGAAGGTCACAAAGGACCACGTCAAGGCTCTTCTAGGGGTACTAACTAAACTTGTTCTTCTGTGAAGCTTCTCAACTGCATATACATTTTCTGAGAACTACTCCACTTTTTAAGTAGGAAATCCTAATTAATGTGGTTTCATATGCTTTTAATCAGGATGCATTTATCGGTGGCACGGCGACGAGCTCAGTGGCATTGTTGTGGGCTATGTCCGAGCTGATCAAGAATCCAACGGTGATGAAGAAGGCGCAGACAGAGATAAGGAGTTTGGTCAGCGGCAAACAGAGACTAGTGCAGGTCGACGACCTCTATAAACTCAAGTACATCAAGATGGTCGTCAAGGAGACACTGCGACTACATCCGCCGGCGCCGCTGCTCGTCCCTCGGGAGACTGTGGACGATGTGAAGGTCCTCGGGTACGATATCCCCGCGAAGACAAGGATCTTTGTGAACGCGTGGGCTCTGGGGAGGGACCCTGCCTGCTGGGAGAAACCTGAGGAGTTTTACCCGGAGAGGTTTGACGGCATCGACACTGATTTCTATGGATCGCACTATGAGCTCCTTCCGTTTGGCGCCGGGCGGCGGATCTGCCCTGCTATCCCCATGGGAGCCACCATGGTGGAGTTCACGCTTGCTAGTTTGCTGCATTCGTTTGACTGGGAGTTGCCTAAAGGCATGAACAAGGAAGACGTGAGCATGGAAGGGACTGGCAGACAACTGTTGTGTAGGAAGACTCCTTTGTATCTTGTTCCATCGCTTTATACTGCCTAAAGCATGGATTCAGACTGTGAAACTACATCTTATATCTTTATCTTTACCTACTAATAAAGGACGGATCGTTTCTGTCCGTACGTCACAAAAAATACCTCCGAAGTTACCTTAAATTACCCACTATGCCACCCGTAAATCAAAAAAAAGTTTCTTTTTTCTTCATACGAAGCCGTCGTCCATGGTTCATATACAAGTCGATTCCATTATGTGTCTCTGGAATAGAAGTAACGCAGTGGTTAGAACCTAACTCTACTCCACGTTGGGCAGATCCCAACATCTGCCCATTATTTCCTCCCTCATGTTGTCTTCCTTTTTCTTTCTTTTTTTCTCCTTTTCTAAGAAATGATTACGATCAGTCGGCTGATTCAGCCTGGGGCGTCCGCCACCACTGGCACGTGATGCGTGTCTTCTATGGGCTGGTGCACCGTTTGTACTTTTTTCTTGCATCACTCAGTTGAGTTGATCCTTCCTTATCCCATCCAGATCTCATTTTCTCACTCATCTCTCTCCGTCATCCCTTTGTGTGTGGTCATGGGTGGACACCAACTCACGCGCACGTGACTACGTGAGGTGGCACACCTTGCTGGCCGTCGGACGCGTCCACTACGACCAATGGCAGCTACAGGGCTGCAGCGGAGCGCCCGAGCTTGGCACAGTCCGACCGACCTCCTCCATGCAGTTTCCAACCATCACTGGCCGATTGCGACGACGACGAGCGAGGGCGATGCTGCTGCGACATGCATCGCCAACAGTGGGCGGCGTTTATGCAGCATCATCTTCGTTGCAAAAATTTCTACAGCATCAACTATGTTGTAAAAATGATGCGCAAAAGAAAAAAAAATATTGCAAAAGTTTTCTGCAACATGACCTTTGTTGCAAAAGTTTCTTCCGCAACAGTACTATGTTGCAAAAAGACGAAGAATTTTCTTTTCTGCAACTTGACCTATGTTGCAAAAGTTTTCTGCAACATGATCTTTGTTGCAAAAGTTTCTTTCGCAACAGTACCTATGTTGCAAAAAGACAAAGAATTTTTTTTCTGCAACCTGACCTATGTTGCAAAAGTTTTTTGCAACATGACCTTTGTTGCGAAGATTTTGGCACACGACCTCTGATGCAAATGTTTTCGCAACATTACCTCTGTTGCAAAAATGAAGAATGCTGCTCGATCGTTCGATGACATAAGATCTGACGGCTTACGCCCTGGTTGATCTTTTAAAAAAAATCAGCCGGTGAACGCTTAACAGCCCCCTCCTCCAGATGTGGCGCCATGCCACCACAAGCATCGCATCACGGCTCACCCCGAAGCACATGAAGGGTAGCCGGGCCTGCTGCCTTGCTGGTCGTCCACCGCGACGTGGCGTGCCAGCTCCACACCCAGGAGTTCCTACGTGTGAACGCCACTGGGCTCTTCCCCTGTTACTTCATTAATTTTTTTACCAATGTTGTACAGGTGGTTGCAGTGGACGGGGTAACAAGGGCCCATCGAGATGGCATCCATGAAGCTTTCTTCTGTTCTCCTTCGCCATAAGATGTTTGCATGATGGTAATCTCGACTCTATATGCTATATCCCTGACTTTTGGTAGGAGTTGGTTCATCATCTAGCCCCTCTCGATCCTCACATTGGTGTCTGCGAGGAAGTACTGCATGCGGTTCAGACTTGAGGGCCTCCACCTTAGCAAGGCCTTGCACAGATAAGTAGCTTCCTGGATCCTGTTGGCCCCTTTGCAGAACAACAATTACTGCATGCTCGGTCATGCCCCATGATTCCAGTGACCAAAGGCACAAGATTACACAACTCACGGATGATCCGAGACGAGGTAAGAATAAGATCTCTATAATGAAGTTGATATGAGTGATGTGTCTACCCTTAAAGTAAAATTATAAGACAGACCTATACGTGTGGGTTACTAATACGTGGAAGAACAAGACGTATACATATTGCATCATACCTGTAGATGGCGGCATGTCAAGAGAGGGTAACAACTATGCCTGTGCGCACGTGTTGAATGAGTTAATTGCGATTGGTTTATTCCTTGGATGTCCGACAGTTTTGATTCCTGAACAGTCCGGACAGGAAGGCTACCGTTCATGAGAATATCGCCGCGGCGCAATGTCAGATTGTATGCTTACAGGAATCAAAACTGTCGGACATGGACCAATTCACGGCCTCCTTCCTGGGTGGATATAGGCTACAACAATTTGCTCAACGACCCGCAGACGGCACCCGCGGAGGCATCCTTCTACTGTGGGACGAAGACAAGGTCCAATGCTCTAACATTCAGATGGGCGAATTTTCTTTATCGGCAGAAGTCCTCATTGTATCGTCCAATGAGAGTTTTAAGATTACGATAGTATACGGTCCGACAACTTCGAACAGAAAAGAGGACTTTTACACCGAGCTCCTAGTTCATAAACCACCACCTGGTGATCGTTGGCTTGTCTGTGGGGACCTTAACCAAATATACAGAGCTCGTGACAAAAACAAACCAACTTTCAGCAGAAGACGCATCACTAAATTCCGAGAGGCTCTCTCGAGTGGGGAGCTGAATGAGATTCATCTTCAGAATCGGCATTTCACCAGGAGCAATGAGCGGCAAAACCCCACACTAAGCAAACTAGATTCCTTTTTTTGCAACTTAGAGTGGGACACCTCCTTTCCGGGTCATATACTGCACACGCTCTCGTCATCGCTCTCGGACCACTGCCCGCTGCTCCTTTCTCAAGCCCACGGACCAAAACGACCAAGAAATTTTCGGTTCGAAAACTTTTGGATTTCGATGCCTGGCTTTAAGGAGGTAGTACAGGACGCTTGGGCAACGCAAACTGGACATGTCGAGCCCTACCACATTCTGTTTCACAAATTGCGCAAAACTGCTTACATGCTTAAATGTTGGAGCAACCGGTTATTCTCCAACGCAAAAATTCAACTCCACATGGCCCTGCATGTCATTCTTCATCTCGACATGGCCCAAGATTCTCGAGTTCTTTCTCAACAAGAATCAGATTTGCGGGCTAGACTAAAGAGGAGGGTCATTAGTCTGGCCGCGTTGGAAAGGGCCAGGAAAAAACAATGCGCAAGGGTGAAGGATTTGAAGGAAGGGGACACTAATACCAAGTACTTTCATCTTAGGGTCAATGCGAGACGGCGGAAGAACTACATCCACAGGCTCAAGGTGGGTCCGGGTTGGGTAACCTCCCATGAGGAAAAAGCAAAAATTGCACAAGATCACTTCTCCGCCATTCTTCAAAAAGGGCCACCTCGGTCTCGAGATCTTAATTGGGAGGCTCTTGAATTCAATAATTGTGATCTATCCAGTCTCGGCGACAACTTCACGGAGGATGAGGTTCTGACCGCCATCTCGCAAATGTCGGGTGACAAGGCACCGGGTCCAGATGGTTTTACAGGGGCTTTCTTTAAATCTTGTTGGACAATCATTAAAGAGGATATGATGAAGGCGGTGAACTCCTTCTCGAATCTTCAAACCGCAAATCTGCATTGGCTGAACTCAGCTAACATTGTGTTACTGCCCAAGAAAGAGGGCGCAGAGGACATTTCGGATTTCCGCCCCATCGGTCTCATCCATGCTTTCGCAAAGATTCTGTACAAAATTATGGGAACCCGGCTAGCTCCCTTCATGAATGGATTAGTTTCCCGTTCTCAAAGCGCTTTCATCAAATCGAGAAGTATACATGATAATTTTATGTTTGTGCGGGGCTTTGCCCGTCGTCTCCACCGGACCAAGACTCCTTCCTTGCTGCTAAAGTTGGACATTAAGAAGGCTTTTGAGTCCATCCGTTGGGATTATCTACTGGATTTGCTCCAGCGACGCGGTTTCCCCGCCAGATTCAGAAACTGGATCACTGCTCTTTGGGCCACCTCATCTTCGAGAGTCCTTCTCAATGGTATTCCGGGCACGCCAATCAAACTCGGGAAAGGGCTACGCCAGGGTGACTCGCTATCACCTCTGCTATTTGTCATCGCTATCGACCCTTTGCAGCAGCTACTTGATAAGGCCACGGAACAAGGCCTTCTTCATCGTCTTCGTGGTCGGGCTACCGCAGTGCGTACCTCCCTATACGCTGATGACGCGGCTATCTTCATTGCTCCTATTAAAGAGGATATCCAGAACCTCGCGACCATTCTGACCAGCTTTGGGGAAGTTACTGGACTTATGGCCAACCCGCGTAAGAGTATTGTTGCGCCCATCCGTTGTGCAAACATCGATCTGGATGACATCCTTCAAAGTTTCCCTGCCATCAGAATTGGATTCCCGATGCGTTATCTGGGCCTTCCTCTTTCCACACACAGCCCACGAAATCGGACTGTCAATTCTTGGTGGACAAGGTGGCTCGGAAACTCCCCCCTTGGCAAGGCAGAAACATTAACATTGCTGGGCGATCCACTCTGGTTAAATCCGTGCTATCTTCCCAGGCCATCCACTTCATCACCGCGCTCGACATTCCAGTTGGGACCTCTGTGGATATAACTAAGATTCAACGGGCCTTTTTGTGGGCAGGCACCAATATTGTGTCTGGAGGTCAGTGCAAGGTCAACTGGAAGCTGGTTTGCAGACCATTGAACCTGGGTGGATTGGGAATCCTCGACCTCGATAAGTTCTCCAGAGCTCTAAGACTTCGGTGGCTTTGGTTCCAGTGGGTGGACCCCCAGGGAGCTTGGGTTGGTTTTGACATCCCTTGCGACGATGGCGACATGGATCTGTTCTACTCTGCGACGGCTGTGACCATAGGTGACGGCATGAAGGCGAGTTTCTGGTTCGCCCCTTCGTTGCAAGGACAAAAACCAAAGGACATGGCTCCGGACATCTTTGCCCTCTCCAAGCACAAGAAGACATGCGTGGCACAGGCACTGACAAACAATGATTGGATCCACCGCATCGACATGCAGAGAGGACTCTCTTTCATCCACATACAACAATTCGTTGATCTTTGGAGCAAGGTTTAGGAGGTACAACTAGAGACGGGCACGGAGGATGTCATTCAATGGAAATTTACGGCAGATGGATGCTACTCTGCCGCCACAGCCTACAGAATGCAATTCGCTGGGCTGATTAAATCAGACATGCCAAGGATGGTCTGGAAGGTTTGGGCGCCGCCTAAAGTTAGATTCTTCTCATGGCTCATTCTCCAAGACAGAGTGTGGACGGCGGATAGACTAGCCCGTAGGGGCTGGCCCAATTGCGGCCTTTGTCAGCTTTGCAAAAGAGAACCGGAATCTGCTGCCCACCTCTTTTTTAAATGCCGCTACTCGGTCAGGATTTGGAACTCGATCAATGATTGGCTGGGAATTCAATCACAGACCAATGCATGGGCAGACCTTCCATCTGTTGAGAAGTGGTGGGATGCTGACGGACCCATCAACGGCGCACACAAAAAGGCTTTAAAATCTCTGAAGATGTTAATCTGCTGGGCAATTTGGAATGAGAGGAATGCTAGGGTATTTCAAAACAAGGCATCTATGCCTACCCACGCTGTTACCTCCATTAAGGCAGAGGCACAATTATGGATGAAAGCAGGAGCTAAGTATCTCGGGAACCTTATCCCGGGAGAGTAATCAATTTGTATCTTCTCTTTGGCCTGTGTGGCCATGTAATCGACAATTCATACTCTTCTCTTCTTAATTAATGAGATGAGGCAAATCTTTTGCCTCCGTTTCAAAAAAAAAAAAAATCCTTGGATGTGTTGGGAGCTTCAGCCTACCTAGCTCATTACCTCCTACTCCAACACAGCAGCTACAAATAATCATGTACAATGATATATGTGGTCTGATCAGCGCCCTGCATCATAAATAAATAGTCAATAGCCAGAAGGTTTCTTCCCAAGTGTCATGGTAACTATGCATTAAAGTACATGTGCGCTCAGCCTGCTATTTTTATTTTAGTTTATTTGCGTACGCAGTTGAAACATTGCCTTTTCTAGGTATGGAATAAAACAAGAATACACTTTGGTGCAGAGAGACGTGAAGTGGCCTCTAGGCTAGCCTGTTGGAGGGTAACCTGCCCCAGGTACTGCATCAAGAAGCTCTATTTTCCTCATGATAATAAATCTTAGGCTGACCGAAATATATTTCAATCGGTAGCTGAGGACGGTCGGTTGAAACTCCAGAAAAGGTTTGAAAAGTTTTGCTTGAGGATATTTTATAGTTTTTGGCTTTCATCTGCCTTTGGTTTGTCAAGGGAACAAAATATTACATTCATTACTTTATGTATTGTCCTGACCCACACCAATTGGATTAGTCAATTGAAAGCTGGCTATTAACTCAAGGCTTTAAGTTTGCAGGAGGTACACAAACATGTATTAATTCTTGGTTCTACATATATTTAGGTACCCTATACTGCTATACCATATTGTTATTATTTATTGCCCGTTCTTTCTAACTATTTTTTTTCATGTGGCACGTCATTACATATATATTGGCTTTCAATTTGTTGCATCTATCTAGAGAGGGATGTGTGTTGAGGTAGATTTGTTTTACATAAAAGACCCATCCTGTTTGTAGGTTAATCTGATGTCTGCATGCCATTGCACACAATTTCTACCCCTTTACCCAAATAATATAATGCACGTATTCAAAAGAATTTCATATAGATTGTACAATTGGAGATGGGGGTAGTGAAGGAGAAATGATGTGCATTGTAGCAGAGCGGGAGGGGGCAAAAGGAATTACGTAATAAAACTACGGATGCACACATACTTTAAACTGTATATGTGGGTGAAATAGATGGAGAAACAAGAAGAGAAAGAAAAGTGATTTACATCCTAAAAAAGTGATTTATAATGGTAAAAGAAGTCAGACAATGTTGTTTGATGTGCATGTGGATCTTTATTTTTTGAACACAGTACGGACGCAAACGCTCATACACGCGCATACACTCACCCTTATGAACACGCACGCGCACCTTACCCCTATGACCACCTCCGAGAGACTGAACCAGCATATCATCTTGAAATTTACGAAGTCTTCGTAGGCACCTCGTCGTCGACGGGAACATCTCCTCCCACTGAATGCACATCGCCGGAAATCCTGAAATAAATCCAAAAATAAATGCGAGAACTAGGACTTGAACCCTGATGGGTTGGGGATACCACAGTCACTCTAACCATCCAACCACAAGTTGGTTCATGCATGTGGATCTTAATTCAAAGTATATTGTATGTAATCATTTTTGAATCACTAGAATACATATGCGCCCGTTGCAACGCACGAACATATTTACTAGTATTTTACAACGGAAATAGCTTTGTTTTGCTCTCTTTCCTTTAGTATTTAACTAGTACATATGTCCGTGCGTTGCAACGGGCGAAAAAGATCACAAAACCTGCTTCAGTACCACTATGCTCCACAAGGTTACCCTCATCTCTATAAGGTGCATATGCACGCGTGTTGCCACGGGTTGAATTATACTTATTTGGATCATGAAATGTTGATGTGAGAAGTGACCCCAACGTCCTTCTGTTGGCGCGTACTTGAGCTCCACACTTCAATCGGATGGAAAAGTAGTGATGCATGGAATAGTCTTTTAATAGGAGAAATACACAATCTGATTCTTATATGTGCATGGAATAGTTTTTTTAGCGGGAGAACACATACAATGTGATTCTTACGTACTCTTCTAGCGTTTAATAACTCATTTAAAGTATTTTATAAAATTATTAAAAGATTAGAATTCTAATGATTTTTTGTTATTTAGTTTTTGTTATCGAACATTGTCTGATTTGGAAGATTATATTTCATTCCTAATGGTCTTGTCGCACTATTAAGGCTTGGCCTAAACATAAGAAAAAATATACTTCCTCCTGATGTGTATCTTCATACTCCTGTGTACAATGGTTGATAAGAGCATCCACAACCAGACCCTCATGTCCGCCTTAAACACCCAGACGGGCTGCCTGGTCACCAAAAAACGCCACCCAATTGACTTAAACGCCCGAACTAACCGACACTCTCCATATCCGGACCAAATATAGGCCCAAATATAAAAAACTATTATGGGACACCAAGGCACGCCCGTCACGTAGGCCTGACCCGCTACGATGCACGTCCCTGCTCGTTGCAAAGCCCTCGTCCGTTCCCACTCTCCTTTCTTAGGAATCTTGCTGAGAATTGATAACCCACAGCTCCAGCTTGCTTTCCCAAGGATAACCCACGGCTCCTCCTGCTTGTTAATTCTCATAATCACGGGTGTATTTAAATTGATGGAATTGTGAGTTAAGTAGCAAGGTGGTATTATTTAAGTAGGTGAAATTATGTGCATAAGCGACGCGTGGACAAAGGAAGAATTTTTTTCTCTCTCTTTAAAACCAGCCAGCCAACTCTTACCAAAAAAAAAAGAACACCAGCCGGCCAAGTGGGCCATCCGGACCATTTACCCCAAGGCCCAACCGACCTCCCCTTAACCCTAGTGAGCTCGGAGAGGGCGCCCCGATCCCCATCTCCTGCTCGATCCCCTCCTTTGTCACTCGTCTCTCCCCCTCGATCCCCTCCTCGCGTCGCCGGCGACCCAGGAGCCCTCACCCATAGCTTTTCTCCCGTCCCCATCTTTTCTCTCTCACTTTACCTCTCCTTCTCTCTCAACTCTCTTGGCCTGTCTTCCTGTCTCCAGTCAACAGCAGCCGCCAGGGTCGCCGTCGCACCGCCTTGCCTCCACTCCCGCGACCCCGCGCCGGCCAGCAGCAGCAGGTCCTCACCGCGACGCCACCCTTTGCCTCCTCCCCCTCGCCCATGCGTCTCCCCAAGAGCACGCATGCCCTGTGCCCTTCCTTCCTGAGTTCTCTTCCACCATGGCGCTGCCCAAGCGAGCACGACGGCCACCTTCTCGTCCTCCGTCGTGGCCGTACCCGTTTCCACCGCCGACAAGGGCGCTACTGTACCGGAGGGAAGGTAGGGTTAGGATCGGCGGAAGGCCAGAGAGGGCTACCGACGGTGGAGGATTGTGGGTTCACGGGTTGAATAACCTCAACTGTAGGGTCTTATTTGCAAAATTCCTGAACGAAACGTTTTCTAACTTAAAGAGGGACTGCAGATTGAATACTAAAAAGTAGAGGGGCCTTTTTTGCAAAAATGTCACGACGATGAGCGGGCAGAAGCAATAGCCGCTTTATTATTAGGGAAAGATTAGCTCGGTAAGTGGCCTGCTAAAGCAAGCCACGACTGGAAATGCTCTGCAGCTTGTCAGGCCACCGCTCGAATCTCAGCGGGCCTTGGCGAACAGGATAAAAGAGGGTCGGGACTCCCGGCTACTGTCACATCTTTTCGTATAAAATATTTCAGTTTTTAGGCCACGGCTCAATTTTCAAGAGCGATTTGTGTGCACTTTTTCTAAACTATGGGACTTCTCGAATTATTCTAAGTAGGCATTAATTGTTGGACTTGTGTACTTCCTTAGTATATTTTGTACATTCGGTTGTTGAGCATGACAACTGAGAAACCTTTGTACATATGAAATTTCTTTCAAAGTATGGTAAGAAAATTACATAGGACATTTTCAGATCCTGTGAAATAATAAACGTTAAACATTAGTAGCTTATTCCACAAAGGACATGAGTGTGGCTTCTTAACATCTATGATTTATAATTCGGACAACACGTAGCAACGCACAGGCACATTTGCTAGTAATATAAAAAAGGGGAGTTGCGAAGATTCAGCATATCATATCCGTTCAACCATATCTATCCAATCACTAGTAGAAAACAGGCCTTTGGACCAGAGCATTAGTCCCGGTCGGGTTTTGGACCGGGACTAATGTGTCCACTAGTCCCGGTTCGTGAGTCTAGGCATTAGTCCCGGTTCATGAGCATCCTTTAGTGTCACCAACCGGGGCTAAAGGGGTTGTGTCAGGGTTGCAGCAGGCTGGGGCCCCTGCGAGGCCCTTTAGTCCCGGTTGGTAATACCAGCCGGGACTAAAGATCTATCTCTAGTCCCGGTTGGTATTACCAACCGGGACTAAAGATATCACTATAAATGGTGCTTCGTCCAGCCCGAGCCGAAGCTCTCTGTTTTCGCATTTCTCTCCTCTGTTCTCTTCCCTTGCTCGAGCTCATCCTCCATTTTTGCCAAGATTTGTCAAGATTTGAGGCACCCCATCCATCCAAATGTTCACAAAGGTTAGCAACTTTGTCCTTTCATCTCTCTGTAATTATAGTGATTTGTGGGTTTTAGTTTGGGAGTAATTATGTGGGAGTTCATTTGATTTATATGCATGCAAATTGAGCTCAAATGAACTTCTTAGTTTGCATGTGTAGGTGTGGTTTACTTAGTGCCTTCCCGTCCCCGTCCTCGTCCTCACTGCCGTTGATCGCCCGTGCCGTCCCGTCACCGGCACCACCTTGGTGAGCCTCTTGTTCTTATCCTTTTTGTAAAAAAAATCTTATCTAGATAGTTACTTGTATAATTTTCTTACTTGTATGATTGTTTGTTAAATTTAGTTGAAAAAGAAAACGATTATTTGAAAGAAAAATTGAAAAGAATTGAAGAAGAGAAGATGAAATTGGAGTTGCATGTTGCCGATGTCGTTGATCTACACAAGATCCAGATGGATGCAATGCGCTTGAAGATTAGAAAGATTAGAAAATATGCCATTGATAAAGAGGCTTGGTATCATTATGTTTTAGATGCTCCGGATAATTGTATGTTGTTTTATGAGAACTATGTATGAACTTTATGTATTTATTTTGCAGTAAAAACATTTCATCACTATCAATTTCGTCATTTCTCTATTCATTATGTTTTGTAATGGATTTGATATACTTAATTATATAATGCAGATGAGCCGGCAATGGAGGATGTACGGTGACCGATGCACTAATTCCGACGCACTTCGTTTAAGATAAGAAGTTTGAAGAAGTTTTATTATAAATTGAGATTGAATTTCAGAAGTTTCATTATAAATTGAGATAGAAATTTCAGAAGTTTTAAGATAAGAAGTTTCATTATAAATACCTCATGCATTATAATTTTTTAGTAAAAAAATATGTCTAGAAATTTTTAGTAAAAAAATTACGTACTTTCGGTCTGTCGGAGCTCCTTTTGTGACTTTCATGTCTCTTCTTCATGGAGGAATCCCGACTGTTGTCGCGGGGATCGTTTCCCTTTTCTTCTTCTCGCGATATATATCTTGGTATATTGCGCGAGAGAAGAAGGGGAAACGACCAGCACCGACGGCCGAAATATTAGTGTGAGGTAGTGTCCACCAACATACACCACCATATAAGTGTGAGAGAGTGCGCACCATACACACCATGAGGCATGAGAGTTTTTCTAAGGAAAACCTTGACAGACCGAAAGTCAAGAGCCATGTTGAATTAGGTCTATTTGGACTTGTGTCTATGTTATTGCAGGGAACACCTCCTAGTGCCTATGTTTTGCCGGAATGTTGATTTATTTCCGTTCCGGCAAATTTTTCGTAAGCAAAACTAGATTGCTAACTATGTTATTATTATGTTCTTCAACAGAAATTCCCTTCGAAGGTTGTGCCTCGACTGATGTTTGTAGAAGGTCATTTGAATGTCATCACCTTACAGCCGTGGTGGCCTCTGAAATTCCACCATGGATACGAAGATGATAAGTGTTATGTGACTAAGTATGATGAGATATTCGATGAAATATATTAGATTAAAGTGGATGTGTGGATCAGAATGTTATTGGAAACCCTCATACTTCGAAGGAGATGGTCCAGTTTGTACACGAAGTGCATACAGTTTTTGTCGTAACCCTCTCAACTTTTTAGCACATGCTATGTGTGTGAAATGATGACACCATGCCATGTTTCAACCTTTTTGGAGTTCATTTGTACTACTTTTCAATTTCAGAGTCATTCAGCTCAAAAAAATCATTAAATGCATGAAAAATAGCAAATGAAGTTAGAAATGTTTGAAATTTGAGGATGTGGCTTTGAATAGTTCGTATTGAATGCATAAAAAATCTGGATTTGAAATAAGTTTAAAAAATGAAATGCCTTTGTAACAGACGAGTTTTCGTCCTAAACCTTCATACTTCGAAGGAGATGGTCAAGTTTGTACACGAAGTGCATCCAATTTTTGCCGTAACCCTCTCAACTTTTTAGCACATATGCTATGTGTGTGAAATGATGATTCCATGCCAAGTTTCAACCTTTTCAGAGTTCATTTGTACTGCTTTTCAATTTAAGGGTCATTCAGCGCAAAAAATCATTAAATGCATGAAAAATAGCAAATGAAGTTAGAAATGTATGAAATTTGAGGATGTGGCTTTGAATGGTTCATATTGAATGCACAAAAAGTCTGGAGTTGAAATAAGTTTAACAAAATGAAATGCCTTTATAACAGACGAGTTTTCGTTCGAAACCCTCATACATCGAAGGAGATGGTCCAGTTTGTACACGAAGTCCATCCAGTTTTTGCCGTAACCGTCTCAACTTTTTAGCACATGCTATGTGTGTGAAATGATGATTCCATGCCAAGTTTCAACCTTTTCAGAGTTCATTTGTACTGCTTTTCAATTTCAGGGTCATTCAGCGCAAAAAAATCATTAAATGCATGAAAAATAGCAAATGAAGTTAGAAATGTTTGAAATTTGAGGATGTGGCTTTGAATGGTTCATATTGAATGCACAAAAAGTCTGGAGTTGAAATAAGTTTAAAAAAATGAAATGCCTTTGTAACAGACGAGTATTCGTCCGAAACCCAAATACTTCGAAGGAGATGGTCCAGTTTGTACACGAAGTGCATCCAGTTTTTGCCGTAACCCTCTCAACTTTTTAGCACACATGCTATGTGTGTGAAATCATGATTCCATGCCAAGTTTCAACCTTTTCAGAGTTCATTTGTACTGCTTTTCAATTTAAGGGTCATTCAGCGGAAAAAAATCATTAAATGCATGAAAAATAGCAAATGACGTTAGAAATGTTTGAAATTTGAGGATGTGCCTTTGAATGGTTCATATTGAATGCACAAAAAGTCTAGAGTTGAAATAAGTTTAAAAAAAATGAAATGCCTTTGTAACACACGAGTTTTCGTCCGAAACCCTCAGACTTCGAAGGAGATGGTCCAGTCTGTACACGCAGTGCATCCAGTTTTTGCCCTAACCCTCTTAACTTTTTAGCACATGCTATGTGTGTGAAATGATGATGCCATGCCAAGATTCAACCTTTTCAGAGTTATTTGTACTGCTTTTCAATTTCAGGGTCATTCAGCGCAAAAAAATCATTAAATGCATGAAAAATAGCAAATGAAGTTAGAAATGTTTGAAATTTGAGGATGCGGCTTTGAATGGTTCATATTGAATGCACAAAAAGTCTGGAGTTGAAATAAGTTTTAAAAAATGAAATGCCTTTGTAACAGACGAGTTTTCGTCCGAAACCCTCAGACTTCGAAGGGGATGGTCTAGTTTGTACACGAATTGCATCCAGTTTTTGCCGTAACCGTCTCAACTTTTTAGCACATGATATTTGTGTGAAATGATGATGTCATGCCAAGTTTCAACCTTTTCAGAGTTCATTTGTACTGCTTTTCAATTTCAGGGTCATTGAGCTCAAAAAAATCATTAAATGCATGAAAAATAGCAAATGAAGTTAGAAATGTTTGAAATTTGAGGATGTGACTTTGAATGGTTCATGTTGAATGAACAAAAAGTCTGGAGTTGAAATAAGTTTAAAAAATGAAATGCCTTTGTAACAGACGAGTTTTCGTCCGAAACCCTCATACTTCGAAGGAGATGGTCCAGTTTGTACACGAAGTGCATCCAGTTTTTGCCGTAACCGTCTCAACTTTTTAGCACATGATATGTGTGTGAAATGATGATGTCATGCCAAGTTTCAACCTTTTCAGAGTTCATTTGTACTGCTTTTCAATTTCAGGGTCATTGAGCTCAAAAAAATCATTAAATGCATGAAAAATAGCAAATGAAGTTAGAAATGTTTGAAATTTGATGATGTGTCTTTGAATGGTTCATATTGAATGCACAAAAAGTCTGGAGTTGAAATAAGTTTAACAAAATGAAATGCCTTTATAAAAGACGAGTTTTCGTTCGAAACCCTCATACATCGAAGGAGATGGTGCAGTTTGTACACGAAGTGCATCCAGTTTTTGCAGTAACCCTCTTAACTTTTTAGCACATGCTATGTGTGTGAAATGATGATGCCATGCCAAGATTCAACCTTTTCAGAGTTCATTTGTACTGCTTTTCAATTTCAGGGTCATTCAGCGCAAAAAAATCATTAAATGCATGAAAAATAGCAAATGAAGTTAGAAATGTTTGAAATTTGAGGATGTGGCTTTCAATGGTTCGTATTGAATGCACAAAAATTCTAGAGTTGAAATAAGTTTAAAAAAATGAAATGCCTTTGTAACAGACGAGTTTTCCTCCGAAACCCTCATACTTCGAAGGAGATGGTCAAGTTTGTACACGAAGTGCATCCATTTTTTTCCCTAACCCTCTTAACTTTTTAGCACATGCTATTTGTGTGAAATGATGATTCCATGCCAAGATTCAACCTTTTCAGAGTTCATTTGTACTGCTTTTCAATTTCAGGGCCATTCAGCGCAAAAAATCATTAAATGCATGAAAAATAGCAAATGAAGTTAGAAATGTTTGAAATTTGGGGATGTGGCTTTGAATGTTTCATATTGAATGTACAAAAAAGTCTGGAGTTGAAATAAGTTTAAAAAATGAAATGCCTTTGTAACAGACGAGTATTCGTCCGAAACCCTCATACTTCGAAGGAGATGGTCCAGTTTGTACATGAAGTGCATCCAGTTTTTGCCGTAACCCTCTCAACTTTTTAGCACATATGCTATGTGTGTGAAATGATGATTCCATGCCAAGTTTCAACCTTTTCAGAGTTCATTTGTACTGCTTTTCAATTTAAGGGTCATTCAGCGCAAAAAAAATCATTAAATGCATGAAAAATAGCAAATAAAGTTAGAAATGTTTGAAATTTGAGGATGTGGCTTTGAATGGTTCATATTGAATGCACAAAAAGTCTGGAGTTGAAATAAGTTTAAAAAAATGAAATGCCTTTGTAACACACGAGTTTTCGTCCGAAACCCTCAGACTTCGAAGGAGATGGTCCAGTTTGTACACGAAGTGCATCCAGTTTTTGCCCTAACCCTCTTTACTTTTTAGCACATGCTATGTGTGTGAAATGATGATGCCATGCCAAGATTCAACCTTTTCAGAGTTATTTGTACTGCTTTTCAATTTCAGGGTCATTCAGCGCAAAAAAATCATTAAATGCATGAAAAATAGCAAATGAAGTTAGAAATGTTTGAAATTTTAGGATGTGGATTTGAATGTTTCATGTTGAATGCACAAAAAGTCTGAGTTGAAATAAGTTTAAAAAAATGAAATACCTTTGTAACAGACGAGTTTTCGTCCGAAACCCTCATACTTCGAAGGAGATGGTCTAGTTTGTACACGAAGTGCTTCCAGTTTTTGCCGTAACCCTCTTAACTTTTTAGCACATGCTTTGTGTGTGAAATGATGATGCCATGCCAAGATTCAACCTTTTCAGAGTTCATTTGTACTTCTTTTCAATTTCAGGGTCATTTAGCGCAAAAATCATTAAATGCATGAAAAATAGCAAATGAAGTTAGAAATGTTTGAAATTTGACGATGTGGCTTTGAATGGTTCATGTTGAATGAACAAAAAGTCTGGAGTTGAAATAAGTTTAAAAAATGAAATGCCTTTGTAACAGACGAGTTTTCGTCCGAAACCCTCATACTTCGAAGGAGATGGTCCAGTTTGTACACGAAGTGCATCCAGTTTTTGCCGTCACCGTCTCAACTTTTTAGCACATGATATGTGTGTGAAATGATAATGTCATGCCAAGTTTCAATCTTTTCAGAGTTCATTTGTACTGCTTTTCAATTTCAGGGTCATTGAGCTCAAAAAAATCATTAAATGCATGAAAAATAGCAAATGAAGTTAGAAATGTTTGAACTTTGATGATGTGTCTTTGAATGGTTCATATTGAATGCACAAAAAGTCTGGAGTTGAAATAAGTTTAACAAAATAAAATGCCTTTATAACAGACGAGTTTTCGTTCGAAACCCTCATACATCGAAGGAGATGGTGCAGTGTGTACACGAAGTTCATCCAGTTTTTGCCGTAACTGTCTCAACTTTTTAGCACATGCTATGTGTGTGAAATGATGATTCCATGCCAAGTTTCAACCTTTTCAGAGTTCATTTGTACTGCTTTTCAATTTCAGGGTCATTCAGCGCAAAAAAATCATTAAATGCATGAAAAAGAGCAAATGAAGTTAGAAATGTTTGAAATTTGAGGATGTGGCTTTGAATGGTTCATATTGAATGCACAAAAAGTCTGGAGTTGAAATAAGTTTAAAAAAATGAAATGCGTTTGTAACAGACGAGTTTTCGTCCGAAACCTTCATACTTCGAAGGAGATGGACCAGTTTGTACACGAAGAGCATCCAGTTTTTGCAGTAACCCTCTTAACTTTTTAGCACATGCTATGTGTGTGAAATGATGATGCCATGCCAAGATTCAACCTTTTCAGAGTTCATTTGTACTGCTTTTCAATTTCAGGGTCATTCAGCGCAAAAAAATCATTAAATGCATGAAAAATAGCAAATGAAGTTAGAAATGTTTGAAATTTGAGGATGTGGCTTTCAATGGTTCGTATTGAATGCACAAAAATTCTAGAGTTGAAATAAGTTTAAAAAAATGAAATGCCTTTGTAACAGACGAGTTTTCGTCCGAAACCCTCAGACTTCGAAGGAGATGGTCCAGTTTGTACACGAAGTGCACCCATTTTTTTCCCTAACCCTCTTAACTTTTTAGCACATGCTATTTGTGTGAAATGATGATTCCATGCCAAGATTCAACCTTTTCAGAGTTCATTTGTACTGCTTTTCAATTTCAGGGTCATTCAGCGGGAAAAATCATTAAATGCATGAAAAATAGCAAATGAAGTTAGAAATGTTTGAAATTTGGGGATGTGGCTTTGAATGGTTCATATTGAATGCACAAAAAGTCTGGAGTTGAAATAAGTTTAAAAAATGAAATGCCTTTGTAACAGACGAGTATTCGTCCGAAACCCTCATACTTCGAAGGAGATGGTCCAGTTTGTACACGAAGTGCATCCAGTTTTTGCCGTAACCCTCTCAACTTTTTAGCACATATGCTATGTGTGTGAAATGATGATTCCATGCCAAGTTTCAACCTTTTCAGAGTTCATTTGTACTGCTTTTCAATTTAAGGGTCATTCAGCGCAAAAAAAATCATTAAATGCATGAAAAATAGCAAATAAAGTTAGAAATGTTTGAAATTTGAGGATGTGGCTTTGAATGGTTCATATTGAATGCACAAAAATTCTGGAGTTGAAATAAGTTTAAAAAACTGAAATGCCTTTGTAACAGACGAGTTTTCGTCCGAAACCCTCATACTTCGAAGGAGATGGTCAAGTTTGTACACGAAGTGCATCCAGTTTTTGCCGTAACCCTCTCAACTTTTTAGCACATATGCTATGTGTGTGAAATGATGATTCCATGCCAAGTTTCAACCTTTTCAGAGTTCATTTGTACTGCTTTTCAATTTAAGGGTCATTCAGCGCAAAAAATCATTAAATGCATGAAAAATAGCAAATGAAGTTAGAAATGTTTGAAATTTGAGGATGTGGCTTTGAATGGTTCATATTGAATGCACAAAAAGTCTGGAGTTGAAATAAGTTTAAAAAATGAAATGCCTTTGTAACAGACGAGTTTTCGTCCGAAACCCTCATACTTCGAAGGAGATGGTCCAGTTTGTACACGAAGTGCATCCAGTTTTTGCCGTAACCGTCTCAACTTTTTAGCACATGATATGTGTGTGAAATGATGATGTCATGCCAAGTTTCAACCTTTTCAGAGTTCATTTGTACTGCTTTTCAATTTCAGGGTCATTGAGCTCAAAAAAATCATTAAATGCATGAAAAATAGCAAATGAAGTTAGAAATGTTTGAAATTTCAGGATGTGTCTTGGAATGGTTCATATTGAATGCACAAAAAGTCTGGAGTTGAAATAAGTTTAAAAAAATGAAATGCCTTTGTACCGGACGAGTTTTCGTCCTAAACCTTCATACTTCGAAGGAGATGGTCCAGTTTGTACACGAAGAGCATCCAGTTTTTGCTGTAACCCTCTTAACTTTTTAGCACATGCTATGTGTGTGAAATGATGATGCCATGCCAAGATTCAACCTTTTCAGAGTTCATTTGTACTGCTTTTCAATTTCAGGGTCATTCAGCGCAAAAAAATCATTAAATGCATGAAAAATAGCAAATGAAGTTAGAAATGTTTGAAATTTGAGGATGTGGCTTTCAATGGTTCGTATTGAATGCACAAAAATTCTAGAGTTGAAATAAGTTTAAAAAAATGAAATGCCTTTGTAACAGACGAGTTTTCGTCCGAAACCCTCAGACTTCGTAGGAGATGGTCCAGTTTGTACACGAAGTGCATCCAGTTTTTGTCGTAACCCTCTTAACTTTTTAGCACATGCTATTTGTGTGAAATGATGATGCCATGCCAAGATTCAACCTTTTCAGAGTTATTTGTACTGCTTTTCAATTTCAGGGTCATTCAGCGCAAAAAAATCATTAAATGCATGAAAAATAGCAAATGAAGTTAAAAATGTTTGAAATTTGAGGATGTGGATTTGAATGTTTCATGTTGAATGCACAAAAAGTCTGGAGTTGAAATAAGTTTAAAAAAATGAAATACCTTTGTAACAGACGAGTTTTCGTCCGAAACCCTCATACTTCGAAGGAGATGGTCTAGTTTGTACACGAAGTGCATCCAGCTTTTGCCGTAACCCTCTTAACTTTTTAGCACATGCTATGTGTGTGAAATGATGATGCCATGCCAAGATTCAACCTTCTCAGAGTTCATGTGTACTGCTTTTCAATTTCAGGGTCATTCAGCGCAAAAAAATCTTTAAATGCATGAAAAATAGCAAATGAAGTTAGAAATGTTTGAAATTTGAGGATGTGGCTTTGAATGGTTCATGTTGAATGCACAAAAAGTCTGGAGTTGAAATAAGTTTAAAAAATGAAATGCCTTTGTAACAGACGAGTTTTCGTCCGAAACCCTCATATTTCGAAGGAGATGGTCCAGTTTGTACACGAAGTGCATCCAGTTTTTCCCCTAACCCTCTTAACTTTTTAGCACATGCTATTTGTGTGAAATGATGATGCCATGCCAAGATTCAACCTTTTCAGAGTTCATTTGTACTGCTTTTCAATTCCAGGGTCATTCAGCGCAAAAAAATCATTAAATGCATGAAAAATAGCAAATGAAGTTAGAAATGTTTGAAATTTGTGGATGTGGCTTTGAATGGTTCATATTGAATGCACAAAGAGTCTGGAGTTGAAATAAGTTTAAAGAAAATGAAATGCCTTTGTAACAGACGAGTATTCGTCCGAAACCCTAATACTTCGAAGGAGATGGTCCAGTTTGTACACGAAGTGCATCCAGTTTTTCCCCTAACCCTCTTAACTTTTTAGCACATGCTATTTGTGTGAAATGATGATGCCATGCAAAGATTCAACCTTTTCAGAGTTCATTTGTACTGCTTTTCAATTCCAGGGTCATTCAGCGCAAAAAAATCATTAAATGCATGAAAAATAGCAAATGAAGTTAGAAATGTTTGAAATTTGTGGATGTGGCTTTGAATGGTTCATATTGAATCCACAAAGAGTCTGGAGTTGAAATAAGTTTAAAAAAAATGAAATGCCTTTGTAACAGACGAGTATTCGTCCAAAACCCTAATACTTCGAAGGAGATGGTCCAGTTTGTACACGAAGTGCATCCAGTTTTTGCCGTAACCCTCTCAACTTTTTAGCACACATGCTATGTGTGTGAAATGATGATTCCATGCCAAGTTTCAACCTTTTCAGAGTTCATTTGTACTGCTTTTCAATTTAAGGGTCATTCAGCGCAAAAAAATCATTAAATGCATGAAAAATAGCAAATGAAGTTAGAAATGTTTGAAATTTGAGGATGTGGATTTGAATGTTTCATGTTGAATGCACAAAAAGTCTGGAGTTGAAATAAGTTTAAAAAAATGAAATACCTTTGTAACAGACGAGTTTTCGTCCGAAACCCTCATACTTCGAAGGAGATGGTCTAGTTTGGACACGAAGTGCATCCAGTTTTTGCCGTAACCCTCTTAACTTTTTAGCACATGCTATGTGTGTG
Organism: Elymus sibiricus; assembly: GCA_039707655.1. Lineage (NCBI taxonomy): Eukaryota > Viridiplantae > Streptophyta > Magnoliopsida > Poales > Poaceae > Elymus > Elymus sibiricus. The sequence goes on along the minus strand of CM077675.1, from coordinate 96,299,385 downwards.
AAATGATGATGCCATGCCAAGATTCAACCTTCTCAGAGTTCATGTGTACTGCTTTTCAATTTCAGGGTCATTCAGCGCAAAAAAATCTTTAAATGCATGAAAAATAGCAAATGAAGTTAGAAATGTTTGAAATTTGAGGATGTGGCTTTGAATGGTTCATGTTGAATGCACAAAAAGTCTGGAGTTGAAATAAGTTTAAAAAATGAAATGCCTTTGTAACAGACGAGTTTTCGTCCGAAACCCTCATATTTCGAAGGAGATGGTCCAGTTTGTACACGAAGTGCATCCAGTTTTTCCCCTAACCCTCTTAACTTTTTAGCACATGCTATGTGTGTGAAATGATGATGCCATGCCAAGATTCAACCTTTTCAGAGTTCATTTGTACTGCTTTTCAATTTCAGGGTCATTCAGCGCAAAAAAATCATTAAATGCATGAAAAATAGCAAATGAAGTTAGAAATGTTTGAAATTTGAGGATGTGGCTTTCAATGGTTCGTATTGAATGCACAAAAATTCTAGAGTTGAAATAAGTTTAAAAAAATGAAATGCCTTTGTAACAGACGAGTTTTCGTCCGAAACCCTCAGACTTCGAAGGAGATGGTCCAGTTTGTACACGAAGTGCATCCATTTTTTTCCCTAACCCTCTTAACTTTTTAGCACATGCTATTTGTGTGAAATGATGATGCCATGCCAAGATTCAACCTTTTCAGAGTTATTTGTACTGCTTTTCAATTTCAGGGTCATTCAGCGCAAAAAAATCATTAAATACATGAAAAATAGCAAATGAAGTTAGAAATGTTTGAAATTTGAGGATGTGGATTTGAATGTTTCATGTTGAATGCACAAAAAGTCTGGAGTTGAAATAAGTTTAAAAAAATGAAATACCTTTGTAACAGACGAGTTTTCGTCCGAAACCCTCATACTTCGAAGGAGATGGTCTAGTTTGTACACGAAGTGCATCCAGTTTTTGTTGTAACCCTCTTAACTTTTTAGCACATGCTATGTGTGTGAAATGATGATGCCATGCCAAGATTCAACCTTCTCAGAGTTCATGTGTACTGCTTTTCAATTTCAGGGTCATTCAGCGCAAAAAAATCTTTAAATGCATGAAAAATAGCAAATGAAGTTAGAAATGTTTGAAATTTGAGGATGTGGCTTTGAATGGTTCATGTTGAATGCACAAAAAGTCTGGAGTTGAAATAAGTTTAAAAAATGAAATGCCTTTGTAACAAACGAGTTTTCGTCTGAAACCCTCATATTTCGAAGGAGATGGTCCAGTTTGTACACGAAGTGCATCCAGTTTTTCCCCTAACCCTCTTAACTTTTTAGCACATGCTATTTGTGTGAAATGATGATGCCATGCCAAGATTCAACCTTTTCAGAGTTCATTTGTACTGCTTTTCAATTCCAGGGTCATTCAGCGCAAAAAAATCATTAAATGCATGAAAAATAGCAAATGAAGTTAGAAATGTTTGAAATTTGTGGATGTGGCTTTGAATGGTTCATATTGAATCCACAAAGAGTCTGGAGTTGAAATAAGTTTAAAAAAAATGAAATGCCTTTGTAACAGACGAGTATTCGTCCGAAACCCTAATACTTCGAAGGAGATGGTCCAGTTTGTACACGAAGTGCATCCAGTTTTTGCCGTAACCCTCTCAACTTTTTAGCACACATGCTATGTGTGTGAAATGATGATTCCATGCCAAGTTTCAACCTTTTCAGAGTTCATTTGTACTGCTTTTCAATTTAAGGGTCATTCAGCGCAAAAAAATCATTAAATGCATGAAAAATAGCAAATGACGTTAGAAATGTTTGAAATTTGAGGATGTGGCTTTGAATGGTTCATATTGAATGCACAAAAAGTCTGGAGTTGAAATAAGTTTAAAAAAATGAAATGCCTTTGTAACAGACGAGTTTTCGTCCGAAACCCTCAGACTTCGTAGGAGATGGTCCAGTTTGTACACGAAGTGCATCCAGTTTTTGTCGTAACCCTCTTAACTTTTTAGCACATGCTATTTGTGTGAAATGATGATGCCATGCCAAGATTCAACCTTTTCAGAGTTATTTGTACTGCTTTTCAATTTCAGGGTCATTCAGCACAAAAAAATCATTAAATGCATGAAAAATAGCAAATGAAGTTAGAAATGTTTGAAATTTGAGGATGTGGATTTGAATGTTTCATGTTGAATGCACAAAAAGTCTGGAGTTGAAATAAGTTTAAAAAAATGAAATACCTTTGTAACAGACGAGTTTTCGTCCGAAACCCTCATACTTCGAAGGAGATGGTCTAGTTTGTACACGAAGTGCATCCAGTTTTTGCCGTAACCCTCTTAACTTTTTAGCACATGCTATGTGTGTGAAATGATGATGCCATGCCAAGATTCAACCTTCTCAGAGTTCATGTGTACTGCTTTTCAATTTCAGGGTCATTCAGCGCAAAAAAATCTTTAAATGCATGAAAAATAGCAAATGAAGTTAGAAATGTTTGAAATTTGAGGATGTGGCTTTGAATGGTTCATGTTGAATTCACAAAAAGTCTGGAGTTGAAATAAGTTTAAAAAAATGAAATGCCTTTGTAACAGACGAGTTTTCGTCCGAAACCCTCATATTTCGAAGGAGATGGTCCAGTTTGTACACGAAGTGCATCCAGTTTTTCCCCTAACCCTCTTAACTTTTTAGCACATGCTATGTGTGTGAAATGATGATGCCATGCCAAGATTCAACCTTTTCAGAGTTCATTTGTACTGCTTTTCAATTTCAGGGTCATTCAGCGCAAAAAAATCATTAAATGCATGAAAAATAGCAAATGAAGTTAGAAATGTTTGAAATTTGAGGATGTGGCTTTCAATGGTTCGTATTGAATGCACAAAAATTCTAGAGTTGAAATAAGTTTAAAAAAATGAAATGCCTTTGTAACAGACGAGTTTTCGTCCGAAACCCTCAGACTTCGTAGGAGATGGTCCAGTTTGTACACGAAGTGCATCCAGTTTTTGTCGTAACCCTCTTAACTTTTTAGCACATGCTATTTGTGTGAAATGATGATGCCATGCCAAGATTCAACCTTTTCAGAGTTATTTGTACTGCTTTTCAATTTCAGGGTCATTCAGCGCAAAAAAATCATTAAATGCATGAAAAATAGCAAATGAAGTTAGAAATGTTTGAAATTTGAGGATGTGGATTTGAATGTTTCATGTTGAATGCACAAAAAGTCTGGAGTTGAAATAAGTTTAAAAAAATGAAATACCTTTGTAACAGACGAGTTTTCGTCCGAAACCCTCATACTTCGAAGGAGATGGTCTAGTTTGTACACGAAGTGCATCCAGTTTTTGCCGCAACCCTCTTAACTTTTTAGCACATGCTATGTGTGTGAAATGATGATGCCATGCCAAGATTCAACCTTCTCAGAGTTCATGTGTACTGCTTTTCAATTTCAGGGTCATTCAGCGCAAAAAAATCTTTAAATGCATGAAAAATAGCAAATGAAGTTAGAAATGTTTGAAATTTGAGGATGTGGCTTTGAATGGTTCATGTTGAATGCACAAAAAGTCTGGAGTTGAAATAAGTTTAAAAAATGAAATGCCTTTGTAACAGACGAGTTTTCGTCCGAAACCCTCATATTTCGAAGGAGATGGTCCAGTTTGTACACGAAGTGCATCCAGTTTTTCCCCTAACCCTCTTAACTTTTTAGCACATGCTATGTGTGTGAAATGATGATGCCATGCCAAGATTCAACCTTTTCAGAGTTCATTTGTACTGCTTTTCAATTTCAGGGTCATTCAGCGCAAAAAAATCATTAAATGCATGAAAAATAGCAAATGAAGTTAGAAATGTTTGAAATTTGAGGATGTGGCTTTCAATGGTTCGTATTGAATGCACAAAAATTCTAGAGTTGAAATAAGTTTAAAAAAATGAAATGCCTTTGTAACAGACGAGTTTTCGTCCGAAACCCTCAGACTTCGAAGGAGATGGTCCAGTTTGTACACGAAGTGCATCCATTTTTTTCCCTAACCCTCTTAACTTTTTAGCACATGCTATTTGTGTGAAATGATGATGCCATGCCAAGATTCAACCTTTTCAGAGTTATTTGTACTGCTTTTCAATTTCAGGGTCATTCAGCGCAAAAAAATCATTAAATACATGAAAAATAGCAAATGAAGTTAGAAATGTTTGAAATTTGAGGATGTGGATTTGAATGTTTCATGTTGAATGCACAAAAAGTCTGGAGTTGAAATAAGTTTAAAAAAATGAAATACCTTTGTAACAGACGAGTTTTCGTCCGAAACCCTCATACTTCGAAGGAGATGGTCTAGTTTGTACACGAAGTGCATCCAGTTTTTGTTGTAACCCTCTTAACTTTTTAGCACATGCTATGTGTGTGAAATGATGATGCCATGCCAAGATTCAACCTTCTCAGAGTTCATGTGTACTGCTTTTCAATTTCAGGGTCATTCAGCGCAAAAAAATCTTTAAATGCATGAAAAATAGCAAATGAAGTTAGAAATGTTTGAAATTTGAGGATGTGGCTTTGAATGGTTCATGTTGAATGCACAAAAAGTCTGGAGTTGAAATAAGTTTAAAAAATGAAATGCCTTTGTAACAAACGAGTTTTCGTCTGAAACCCTCATATTTCGAAGGAGATGGTCCAGTTTGTACACGAAGTGCATCCAGTTTTTCCCCTAACCCTCTTAACTTTTTAGCACATGCTATTTGTGTGAAATGATGATGCCATGCCAAGATTCAACCTTTTCAGAGTTCATTTGTACTGCTTTTCAATTCCAGGGTCATTCAGCGCAAAAAAATCATTAAATGCATGAAAAATAGCAAATGAAGTTAGAAATGTTTGAAATTTGTGGATGTGGCTTTGAATGGTTCATATTGAATCCACAAAGAGTCTGGAGTTGAAATAAGTTTAAAAAAAATGAAATGCCTTTGTAACAGACGAGTATTCGTCCGAAACCCTAATACTTCGAAGGAGATGGTCCAGTTTGTACACGAAGTGCATCCAGTTTTTGCCGTAACCCTCTCAACTTTTTAGCACACATGCTATGTGTGTGAAATGATTATTCCATGCCAAGTTTCAACCTTTTCAGAGTTCATTTGTACTGCTTTTCAATTTAAGGGTCATTCAGCGCAAAAAAATCATTAAATGCATGAAAAATAGCAAATGACGTTAGAAATGTTTGAAATTTGAGGATGTGGCTTTGAATGGTTCATATTGAATGCACAAAAAGTCTGGAGTTGAAATAAGTTTAAAAAAATGAAATGCCTTTGTAACAGACGAGTTTTCGTCCGAAACCCTCAGACTTCGTAGGAGATGGTCCAGTTTGTACACGAAGTGCATCCAGTTTTTGTCGTAACCCTCTTAACTTTTTAGCACATGCTATTTGTGTGAAATGATGATGCCATGCCAAGATTCAACCTTTTCAGAGTTATTTGTACTGCTTTTCAATTTCAGGGTCATTCAGCACAAAAAAATCATTAAATGCATGAAAAATAGCAAATGAAGTTAGAAATGTTTGAAATTTGAGGATGTGGATTTGAATGTTTCATGTTGAATGCACAAAAAGTCTGGAGTTGAAATAAGTTTAAAAAAATGAAATACCTTTGTAACAGACGAGTTTTCGTCCGAAACCCTCATACTTCGAAGGAGATGGTCTAGTTTGTACACGAAGTGCATCCAGTTTTTGCCGTAACCCTCTTAACTTTTTAGCACATGCTATGTGTGTGAAATGATGATGCCATGCCAAGATTCAACCTTCTCAGAGTTCATGTGTACTGCTTTTCAATTTCAGGGTCATTCAGCGCAAAAAAATCTTTAAATGCATGAAAAATAGCAAATGAAGTTAGAAATGTTTGAAATTTGAGGATGTGGCTTTGAATGGTTCATGTTGAATTCACAAAAAGTCTGGAGTTGAAATAAGTTTAAAAAAATGAAATGCCTTTGTAACAGACGAGTTTTCGTCCGAAACCCTCATATTTCGAAGGAGATGGTCCAGTTTGTACACGAAGTGCATCCAGTTTTTCCCCTAACCCTCTTAACTTTTTAGCACATGCTATGTGTGTGAAATGATGATGCCATGCCAAGATTCAACCTTTTCAGAGTTCATTTGTACTGCTTTTCAATTTCAGGGTCATTCAGCGCAAAAAAATCATTAAATGCATGAAAAATAGCAAATGAAGTTAGAAATGTTTGAAATTTGAGGATGTGGCTTTCAATGGTTCGTATTGAATGCACAAAAATTCTAGAGTTGAAATAAGTTTAAAAAAATGAAATGCCTTTGTAACAGACGAGTTTTCGTCCGAAACCCTCAGACTTCGTAGGAGATGGTCCAGTTTGTACACGAAGTGCATCCAGTTTTTGTCGTAACCCTCTTAACTTTTTAGCACATGCTATTTGTGTGAAATGATGATGCCATGCCAAGATTCAACCTTTTCAGAGTTATTTGTACTGCTTTTCAATTTCAGGGTCATTCAGCGCAAAAAAATCATTAAATGCATGAAAAATAGCAAATGAAGTTAGAAATGTTTGAAATTTGAGGATGTGGATTTGAATGTTTCATGTTGAATGCACAAAAAGTCTGGAGTTGAAATAAGTTTAAAAAAATGAAATACCTTTGTAACAGACGAGTTTTCGTCCGAAACCCTCATACTTCGAAGGAGATGGTCTAGTTTGTACACGAAGTGCATCCAGTTTTTGCCGCAACCCTCTTAACTTTTTAGCACATGCTATGTGTGTGAAATGATGATGCCATGCCAAGATTCAACCTTCTCAGAGTTCATGTGTACTGATTTTCAATTTCAGGGTCATTCAGCGCAAAAAAATCTTTAAATGCATGAAAAATAGCAAATGAAGTTAGAAATGTTTGAAATTTGAGGATGTGGCTTTGAATGGTTCATGTTGAATGCACAAAAAGTCTGGAGTTGAAATAAGTTTAAAAAATGAAATGCCTTTGTAACAGACGAGTTTTCGTCCGAAACCCTCATATTTCGAAGGAGATGGTCCAGTTTGTACACGAAGTGCATCCAGTTTTTCCCCTAACCCTCTTAACTTTTTAGCACATGCTATTTGTGTGAAATGATGATGCCATGCCAAGATTCAACCTTTTCAGAGTTCATTTGTACTGCTTTTCAATTCCAAGGTCATTCAGCGCAAAAAAATCATTAAATGCATGAAAAATAGCAAATGAAGTTAGAAATGTTTGAAATTTGTGGATGTGGCTTTGAATGGTTCATATTGAATGCACAAAGAGTCTGGAGTTGAAATAAGTTTAAAAAAAATGAAATGCCTTTGTAACAGATGAGTATTCGTCCGAAACCCTAATACTTCGAAGGAGATGGTCCAGTTTGTACACGAAGTGCATCCAGTTTTTGCCGTAACCCTCTCAACTTTTTAGCACACATGCTATGTGTGTGAAATGATGATTCCATGCCAAGTTTCATCCTTTTCAGAGTTCATTTGTACTGCTTTTCAATTTAAGGGTCATTCAGCGCAAAAAAATCATTAAATGCATGAAAAATAGCAAATGACGTTAGAAATGTTTGAAATTTGAGGATGTGGCTTTGAATGGTTCATATTGAATGCACAAAAAGTCTGGAGTTGAAATAAGTTTAAAAAAATGAAATGCCTTTGTAACAGACGAGTTTTCGTCCGAAACCCTCAGACTTCGTAGGAGATGGTCCAGTTTGTACACGAAGTGCATCCAGTTTTTGTCGTAACCCTCTTAACTTTTTAGCACATGCTATTTGTGTGAAATGATGATGCCATGCCAAGATTCAACCTTTTCAGAGTTATTTGTACTGCTTTTCAATTTCAGGGTCATTCAGCACAAAAAAATCATTAAATGCATGAAAAATAGAAAATGAAGTTAGAAATGTTTGAAATTTGAGGATGTGGATTTGAATGTTTCATGTTGAATGCACAAAAAGTCTGGAGTTGAAATAAGTTTAAAAAAATGAAATACCTTTGTAACAGACGAGTTTTCGTCCGAAACCCTCATACTTCGAAGGAGATGGTCTAGTTTGTACACGAAGTGCATCCAGTTTTTGCCGTAACCCTCTTAACTTTTTAGCACATGCTATGTGTGTGAAATGATGATGCCATGCCAAGATTCAACCTTCTCAGAGTTCATGTGTACTGCTTTTCAATTTCAGGGTCATTCAGCGCAAAAAAATCTTTAAATGCATGAAAAATAGCAAATGAAGTTAGAAATGTTTGAAATTTGAGGATGTGGCTTTGAATGGTTCATGTTGAATGCACAAAAAGTCTGGAGTTGAAATAAGTTTAAAAAATGAAATGCCTTTGTAACAGACGAGTTTTCGTCCGAAACCCTCATATTTCGAAGGAGATGGTCCAGTTTGTACACGAAGTGCATCCAGTTTTTCCCCTAACCCTCTTAACTTTTTAGCACATGCTATGTGTGTGAAATGATGATGCCATGCCAAGATTCAACCTTTTCAGAGTTCATTTGTACTGCTTTTCAATTTCAGGGTCATTCAGCGCAAAAAAATCATTAAATGCATGAAAAATAACAAATGAAGTTAGAAATGTTTGAAATTTGTGGATGTGGCTTTGAATGGTTCATATTGAATGCACAAAGAGTCTGGAGTTGAAATAAGTTTAAAAAAATGAAATGCCTTTGTAACAGACGAGTATTCGTCCGAAACCCTAATACTTCGAAGGAGATGGTCCAGTTTGTACACGAAGTGCATCCAGTTTTTGCCGTAACCCTCTCAACTTTTTAGCACACATGCTATGTGTGTGAAATGATGATTCCATGCCAAGTTTCAACCTTTTGAGAGTTCATTTGTACTGCTTTTCAATTTCAGGGTCATTCAGCGCAAAAAAAATCATTAAATGCATGAAAAATAGCAAATGACGTTAGAAATGTTTGAAATTTGAGGTTTTGCCTTTGAATGGTTCATATTGAATGCACAAAAAGTCTGGAGTTGAAATAAGTTTAAAAAAATGAAATGCCTTTGTAACACACGAGTTTTCGTCCGAAACCCTCAGACTTCGAAGGAGATGGTCCAGTTTGTACACAAAGTGCATCCAGTTTTTGCCCTAACCCTCTTAACTTTTTAGCAATTGCTATGTGTGTGAAATGATGATGCCATGCCAAGATTCAACCTTTTCAGAGTTCATTTGTACTGCTTTTCAATTTCAGGGTCATTCAGCGCAAAAAAATCATTAAATGCATCAAAAATAGCAAATGAAGTTAGAAATGTTTGAAATTTGAGGATGTGGCTTTGAATGGTTCATGTTGAATGAACAAAAAGTCTGGAGTTGAAATAAGTTTAAAAAATGAAATGCCTTTGTAACAGACGAGTTTTCGTCCGAAACCCTCATACTTCGAAGGAGATGGTCCAGTTTGTACACGAAGTGCATCCGGTTTTTGCCGTAACCGTCTCAACTTTTTAGCACATGATATGTGTGTGAAATGATGATGTCATGCCAAGTTTCAACCTTTTCAGAGTTCATTTATACTGCTTTTCAATTTCAGGGTCATTGAGCTCAAAAAAATCATTAAATGCATGAAAAATAGCAAATGAAGTTAGAAATGTTTGAAATTTGATGATGTGTCTTTGAATGGTTCATATTGAATGCACAAAAAGTCTGGAGTTGAAATAAGTTTAACAAAATGAAATGCCTTTATAACAGACGAGTTTTCGTTCGGAACCCTCATACATCGAAGGAGATGGTCCAGTGTGTACACGAAGTGCATCCAGTTTTTGCCGTAACCGTCTCAACTTTTTAGCACATGCTATGTGTGTGAAATGATGATTCCATGCCAAGTTTCAACCTTTTCAGAGTTCATTTGTACTGCTTTTCAATTTCAGGGTCATTCAGCGCAAAAAAATCATTAAATGCATGAAAAATAGCAAATGAAGTTAGAAATGTTTGAAATTTGAGGATGTGGCTTTGAATGGTTCATGTTGAATGCACAAAAAGTCTGGAGTTGAAATAAGTTTAAAAAATGAAATGCCTTTGTAACAGACGAGTTTTCGTCCGAAACCCTCATATTTTGAAGGAGATGGTCCAGTTTGTACACGAAGTGCATCCAGTTTTTTCCGTAACCCTCTCAACTTTTTAGCACATGCTATGTGTGTGAAATGATGATGCCTTGCAAATTTTCAACCTTTTCAGAGTTCATTTGTGCTGCTTTTCAATTTCAGGGTCATTCACCTAAAAAAAATCATTAAATGCATGAAAAATAGCAAATGAAGTTAGAAATGTTTGAAATTTGAGGATGTGGCTTTCAATGGTTCATATTGAATGCACAAAAATTCTAGAGTTGAAATAAGTTTAAAAAATGAAATGTCTTTGTAACAGACGAGTTTTCGTCCGAAACCCTCAGACTTCGAAGGAGATGGTCCAGTTTGTACACGAAGTGCATCCAGTTTTTGCCCTAACCCTCTTAACTTTTTAGCACATGCTATTTGTGTGAAATGATGATGCCATGCCAAGTTTCAACCTTTTCAGAGTTCATTTGTACTGCTTTTCAAATTAAGGGTCATTCAGCGCAAAAAAAATCATTAAATGCATGAAAAATAGCAAATGAAGTTAGAAATGTTTGAAATTTGTGGATGTGGCTTTCAATGGTTCATATTGAATGCACAAAAAGTCTGGAGTTGAAATAAGTTTAAAAAAATGAAATGCCTTTGTAACAGACGAGTTTATGTCCGAAATCCTCAGACTTCGTAGGAGATGGTCCAGTTTGTACACGAAGTGTATTCAGTTTTTGTCGTAACCCTCTTAATTTTTAGCACATGCTATGTGTGTGAAATGATGATGTCATGCCAAGATTCAACCTTTTCAGAGTTATTTGTACTGCTTTTCAATTTCAGGGTCATTCAGCGCAAAAAAAATCATTAAATGCATGAAAAATAGCAAATGAAGTTAGAAATGTTTGAAATTTGAGGATGTGGATTTGAATGTTTCATGTTGAATGCACAAAAAGTCTGGAGTTGAAATAAGTTTAAAAAAATGAAATACCTTTGTAACAGACGAGTTTTCGTCCGAAACCCTCATACTTCGAAGGAGATGGTCTAGTTTGTACACGAAGTGCATCCAGTTTTTGCCGTAACCCTCTTAACTTTTTAGCACATGCTATGTGTGTGAAATGATGATGCCATGCCAAGATTCAACATTTTCAGAGTTCATCTGTACTGCTTTTCAATTTCAGGGTCATTCAGCGCAAAAAAAAAATTAAATGCATGAAAAATAGCAAATGAAGTTAGAAATGTTTGAAATTTGAGGATGTGGCTTTGAATGGTTCATGTTGAATGCACAAAAAGTCTGGAGTTGAAATAAGTTTAAAAAATGAAATGCCTTTGTAACAGACGAGTTTTCGTCCCAAACCGTCATATTTCGAAGGAGATGGTCCAGTTTGTACACGAAGTGCATCCAGTTTTTTCCGTAACCCTCTCAACTTTTTAGCACATGCTATGTGTGTGAAATGATGATGCCATGCCAAGTTTCAACCTTTTCAGAGTTCATTTGTACTGCTTTTCAATTTCAGGGTCATTCACCTAAAAAAATCATTAAATGCATGAAAAATAGCAAATGATGTTAGAAATGTTTGAAATTTGAGGATGTGGCTTTGAATGGTTCATATTGAATGCAGAAAAAGTCTTGAGTTGAAATAAGTTTAAAAAAATAAAATGCTTTTGTAACAGACGAGTTTTCGTCCGAAACCCTCATACTTCGAAGGAGATGGTCCAGTTTGTACACGAAGAGCATCCAGTTTTTGCCGTAACCCTCTTAACATTTTAGCACATGCTATGTGTGTGAAATGATGATGCCATGTCAAGATTCAACCTTTTCAGAGTTCATTTGTACTGCTTTTCAATTTCAGGGTCATTCAGCGCAAAAAAATCATTAAATGCATGAAAAATAGCAAATGAAGTTAGAAATGTTTGAAATTTGAGGATGTGGCTTTCAATGGTTCATGTTGAATGCACAAAAAGTCTGGAGTTGAAATAAGTTTAAAAAATGAAATGCCTTTGTAACAGACGAGTTTTCGTCCGAAACCCTCATACTTCGAAGGAGATGGTCCAGTTTGTACACGAAGTGCATCCAGTTTTTGCCGTAACCCTCTTAACATTTTAGCACATGCTATGTGTGTGAAATGATGATGCCATGTCAAGATTCAACCTTTTCAGAGTTCATTTGTACTGCTTTTCAATTTCAGGGTCATTCAGCCCAAAAAAATCATTAAATGCATGAAAAATAGCAAATGAAGTTAGAAATGTTTGAAATTTGAGGATCTGGCTTTCAATGGTTCATATTGAATGCACAAAAAGTCTGGAGTTGAAATAATTTTAAAAAAATGAAATGCCTTTGTAACAGACGAGTTTTCGTCCGAAACCCTCAGACTTCGAAGGAGATGGTCTAGTTTGTACACGAAGTGCTTCCAGTTTTTGCCGTAACCCTCTTAACTTTTTAGCACATGCTATGTGTGTGAAATGATGATGCAATACCAAGATTCAACCTTTTTAGAGTTCATTTGTACTGCTTTTCAATTTCAGGGTCATTCAGCGCAAAAAAAATCATTAAATGCATGAAAAATAGCAAATGAAGTTAGAAATGTTTGAAATTTGAGGATGTGGATTTGAATGGTTCATGTTGAATGCACAAAAAGTCTGGAGTTGAAATAAGTTTAAAAAAATGAAATATCTTTTTAACAGACGAGTTTTCGTCCGAAACCCTCATACTTCGAAGGAGATGGTCCAGTTTGTACACGAAGTGCATCCAGTTTTTGCCGTAACCCTCTTAACTTTTTAGCACATGCTATGTGTCTGAAATGATGATGCCATGCCAAGATTCAACCTTTTCAGAGTTCATTTGTACTGCTTTTCAATTTCAGGGTCATTCAGCGCAAAAAAATCATTAAATGCATGAAAAATAGCAAATGAAGTTAGAAATGTTTGAAATTTGAGGATGTGGCTTTGAATGGTTCATGTTGAATGCACAAAAAGTTTGGAGTTGAAATAAGTTTAAAAAATGAAATGCCTTTGTAACAGACGAGTTTTCGTCCGAAACCCTCATACTTCGAAGGAGATGGTCCAGTTTGTACACGAAGTGCATCCAGTTTTTTCCGTAACCCTCTTAACTCTTTAGCACATGCTATGTGTCTGAAATGATGATGCCATGCCAAGATTCAACCTTTTCAGAGTTCATTTGTACTGCTTTTCAATTTCAGGGTCATTCAGCGCAAAAAAATCATTAAATGCATGAAAAATAGCAAATGAAGTTAGAAATGTTTCAAATTTGAGGATGTGGCTTTGAATGGTTCATGTTGAATCCACAAAAAGTCTGGAGTTGAAATAAGTTTAAAAAATGAAATGCCTTTGTAACAGACGAGTTTTCGTCCGAAACCCTCATACTTCGAAGGAGATGGTCCAGTTTGTACACGAAGTGCATCCAGTTTTTGCCGTAACCCTCTCAACTTTTTAGCACATGCTATGTGTGTGAAATAATGATGCCATGCCAAGTTTCAACCATTTCAGAGTTCATTTGTACTGCTTTTCACATTCAGGGTCATTCAGCTCAAAAAAACTTTAAATGCATGAAAAATAGCAAATGAAGTTAGAAATGTTTGAAATTTGACGATGTGGCTTTGAATGGTTCATATTGAATGCACAAAAAGTCTGGAGTTGAAATAAGTTTAAAAAAATGAAATGCCTTTGTAACAGACAAGTTTTCGTTCGAAACCCTCATACTTCGAAGGAGATAGTCCAGTTTGTACACGAAGTGCATCCAGTTTTTGCCGTAACCCTCTCAACTTTTCAGCACATGCTATGTGTGTGAAATGATTATTCCATGCCAAGTTTCAACCTTTTCAGAGTTCATTTGTACTGGTTTTCAATTTCAGGGTCATTGAGCGCAAAAAAAATCATTAAATGCATGAAAAATAGCAAATGAAGTTAGAAATGTTTGAAATTTGAGGATGTGGCTTTGAATGGTTCATATTTAATGCACAAAAAGGCTGGAGTTGAAAGAAGTTTAAAAAAAATGAAATGCCTTTGTAACAGACGAGTTTTCGTCCGAAACCTTCATACTTCGAAGGAGATGGTCCAGTTTGTACACGAAGAGCATCCAGTTTTTGCCGTAACCCTCTTAACTTTTTAGCACATGCTATGTGTCTGAAATGATGATGCCATGCCAAGATTCAACCTTTTCAGAGTTCATTTGTACTGCTTTTCAATTTCAGGGTCATTCAGCGCAAATAAAATCATTAAAAGCATGAAAAATAGCAAATGAAGTTAGAAATGTTTGAAATTTGAGGATGTGGCTTTGAATGGTTCATGTTGAATGCACAAAATTATGGAGTTGAAATAAGTTTAAAAAATGAAATGCCTTTGTAACAGACGAGTTTTCGTCCGAAACCCTCATACTTCAAAGGAGATGGTCCAGTTTGTACACGAAGTGCATCCAGTTTTTTCCGTAACCCTCTTAACTCTTTAGCACATGCTATGTGTCTGAAATGATGATGCCATGCCAAGATTCAACCTTTTCAGAGTTCATTTGTACTGCTTTTCAATTTCAGGGTCATTCAGCGCAAAAAAATCATTAAATGCATGAAAAATAGCAAATGAAGTTAGAAATGTTTGAAATTTGAGGATGTGGCTTTGAATGGTTCATGTTGAATGCACAAAAAGTCTGGAGTTGAAATAAGTTTAAAAAATGAAATGCCTTTGTAACAGACGAGTTTTCGTCCGAAACCCTCATACTTCGAAGGAGATGGTCCAGTTTGTACACGAAGTGCATCCAGTTTTTGCCGTAACCCTCTCAACTTTTTAGCACATGCTATGTGTGTGAAATGATGATGCCATGCCAAGTTTCAACCATTTCAGAGTTCATTTGTACTGCTTTTCACATTCAGGGTCATTCAGCTCAAAAAAACTTTAAATGCATGAAAAATAGGAAATGAAGTTAGAAATGTTTGAAATTTGACGATGTGGCTTTGAATGGTTCATATTGAATGCACAAAAAGTATGGAGTTGAAATAAGTTTAAAAAAATGAAATGCCTTTGTAACAGACAAGTTTTCGTTCGAAACCCTCATACTTCGAAGGAGATGGTCCAGTTTGTACACGAAGTGCATCCAGTTTTTGCCGTAACCCTCTCAACTTTTTAGCACATGCTATGTGTGTGAAATGATTATTCCATGCCAAGTTTCAACCTTTTCATAGTTCATTTGCACTGGTTTTCAATTTCAGGGTCATTGAGCGCAAAAAAATCATTAAATGCATGAAAAATAGCAAATGACGTTAGAAATGTTTGAAATTTGAGGATGTGGCTTTGAATGGTTCATATTGAATGCACAAAAAGTCTGGAGTTGAAATAAGTTTAAAAAAATGAAATGCCTTTGTAACAGACGAGTTTTCGTCCGAAACCCTCAGACTTCGTAGGAGATGGTCCAGTTTGTACACGAAGTGCATCCAGTTTTTGTCGTAACCCTCTTAACTTTTTAGCACATGCTATTTGTGTGAAATGATGATGCCATGCCAAGATTCAACCTTTTCAGAGTTATTTGTACTGCTTTTCAATTTCAGGGTCATTCAGCACAAAAAAATCATTAAATGCATGAAAAATAGAAAATGAAGTTAGAAATGTTTGAAATTTGAGGATGTGGATTTGAATGTTTCATGTTGAATGCACAAAAAGTCTGGAGTTGAAATAAGTTTAAAAAAATGAAATACCTTTGTAACAGACGAGTTTTCGTCCGAAACCCTCATACTTCGAAGGAGATGGTCTAGTTTGTACACGAAGTGCATCCAGTTTTTGCCGTAACCCTCTTAACTTTTTAGCACATGCTATGTGTGTGAAATGATGATGCCATGCCAAGATTCAACCTTCTCAGAGTTCATGTGTACTGCTTTTCAATTTCAGGGTCATTCAGCGCAAAAAAATCTTTAAATGCATGAAAAATAGCAAATGAAGTTAGAAATGTTTGAAATTTGAGGATGTGGCTTTGAATGGTTCATGTTGAATGCACAAAAAGTCTGGAGTTGAAATAAGTTTAAAAAATGAAATGCCTTTGTAACAGACGAGTTTTCGTCCGAAACCCTCATATTTCGAAGGAGATGGTCCAGTTTGTACACGAAGTGCATCCAGTTTTTCCCCTAACCCTCTTAACTTTTTAGCACATGCTATGTGTGTGAAATGATGATGCCATGCCAAGATTCAACCTTTTCAGAGTTCATTTGTACTGCTTTTCAATTTCAGGGTCATTCAGCGCAAAAAAATCATTAAATGCATGAAAAATAACAAATGAAGTTAGAAATGTTTGAAATTTGTGGATGTGGCTTTGAATGGTTCATATTGAATGCACAAAGAGTCTGGAGTTGAAATAAGTTTAAAAAAATGAAATGCCTTTGTAACAGACGAGTATTCGTCCGAAACCCTAATACTTCGAAGGAGATGGTCCAGTTTGTACACGAAGTGCATCCAGTTTTTGCCGTAACCCTCTCAACTTTTTAGCACACATGCTATGTGTGTGAAATGATGATTCCATGCCAAGTTTCAACCTTTTGAGAGTTCATTTGTACTGCTTTTCAATTTCAGGGTCATTCAGCGCAAAAAAAATCATTAAATGCATGAAAAATAGCAAATGACGTTAGAAATGTTTGAAATTTGAGGTTTTGCCTTTGAATGGTTCATATTGAATGCACAAAAAGTCTGGAGTTGAAATAAGTTTAAAAAAATGAAATGCCTTTGTAACACACGAGTTTTCGTCCGAAACCCTCAGACTTCGAAGGAGATGGTCCAGTTTGTACACAAAGTGCATCCAGTTTTTGCCCTAACCCTCTTAACTTTTTAGCAATTGCTATGTGTGTGAAATGATGATGCCATGCCAAGATTCAACCTTTTCAGAGTTCATTTGTACTGCTTTTCAATTTCAGGGTCATTCAGCGCAAAAAAATCATTAAATGCATCAAAAATAGCAAATGAAGTTAGAAATGTTTGAAATTTGAGGATGTGGCTTTGAATGGTTCATGTTGAATGAACAAAAAGTCTGGAGTTGAAATAAGTTTAAAAAATGAAATGCCTTTGTAACAGACGAGTTTTCGTCCGAAACCCTCATACTTCGAAGGAGATGGTCCAGTTTGTACACGAAGTGCATCCGGTTTTTGCCGTAACCGTCTCAACTTTTTAGCACATGATATGTGTGTGAAATGATGATGTCATGCCAAGTTTCAACCTTTTCAGAGTTCATTTATACTGCTTTTCAATTTCAGGGTCATTGAGCTCAAAAAAATCATTAAATGCATGAAAAATAGCAAATGAAGTTAGAAATGTTTGAAATTTGATGATGTGTCTTTGAATGGTTCATATTGAATGCACAAAAAGTCTGGAGTTGAAATAAGTTTAACAAAATGAAATGCCTTTATAACAGACGAGTTTTCGTTCGGAACCCTCATACATCGAAGGAGATGGTCCAGTGTGTACACGAAGTGCATCCAGTTTTTGCCGTAACCGTCTCAACTTTTTAGCACATGCTATGTGTGTGAAATGATGATTCCATGCCAAGTTTCAACCTTTTCAGAGTTCATTTGTACTGCTTTTCAATTTCAGGGTCATTCAGCGCAAAAAAATCATTAAATGCATGAAAAATAGCAAATGAAGTTAGAAATGTTTGAAATTTGAGGATGTGGCTTTGAATGGTTCATGTTGAATGCACAAAAAGTCTGGAGTTGAAATAAGTTTAAAAAATGAAATGCCTTTGTAACAGACGAGTTTTCGTCCGAAACCCTCATATTTTGAAGGAGATGGTCCAGTTTGTACACGAAGTGCATCCAGTTTTTTCCGTAACCCTCTCAACTTTTTAGCACATGCTATGTGTGTGAAATGATGATGCCTTGCAAATTTTCAACCTTTTCAGAGTTCATTTGTGCTGCTTTTCAATTTCAGGGTCATTCACCTAAAAAAAATCATTAAATGCATGAAAAATAGCAAATGAAGTTAGAAATGTTTGAAATTTGAGGATGTGGCTTTCAATGGTTCATATTGAATGCACAAAAATTCTAGAGTTGAAATAAGTTTAAAAAATGAAATGTCTTTGTAACAGACGAGTTTTCGTCCGAAACCCTCAGACTTCGAAGGAGATGGTCCAGTTTGTACACGAAGTGCATCCAGTTTTTGCCCTAACCCTCTTAACTTTTTAGCACATGCTATTTGTGTGAAATGATGATGCCATGCCAAGTTTCAACCTTTTCAGAGTTCATTTGTACTGCTTTTCAAATTAAGGGTCATTCAGCGCAAAAAAAATCATTAAATGCATGAAAAATAGCAAATGAAGTTAGAAATGTTTGAAATTTGTGGATGTGGCTTTCAATGGTTCATATTGAATGCACAAAAAGTCTGGAGTTGAAATAAGTTTAAAAAAATGAAATGCCTTTGTAACAGACGAGTTTATGTCCGAAATCCTCAGACTTCGTAGGAGATGGTCCAGTTTGTACACGAAGTGTATTCAGTTTTTGTCGTAACCCTCTTAATTTTTAGCACATGCTATGTGTGTGAAATGATGATGTCATGCCAAGATTCAACCTTTTCAGAGTTATTTGTACTGCTTTTCAATTTCAGGGTCATTCAGCGCAAAAAAAATCATTAAATGCATGAAAAATAGCAAATGAAGTTAGAAATGTTTGAAATTTGAGGATGTGGATTTGAATGTTTCATGTTGAATGCACAAAAAGTCTGGAGTTGAAATAAGTTTAAAAAAATGAAATACCTTTGTAACAGACGAGTTTTCGTCCGAAACCCTCATACTTCGAAGGAGATGGTCTAGTTTGTACACGAAGTGCATCCAGTTTTTGCCGTAACCCTCTTAACTTTTTAGCACATGCTATGTGTGTGAAATGATGATGCCATGCCAAGATTCAACATTTTCAGAGTTCATCTGTACTGCTTTTCAATTTCAGGGTCATTCAGCGCAAAAAAAAAATTAAATGCATGAAAAATAGCAAATGAAGTTAGAAATGTTTGAAATTTGAGGATGTGGCTTTGAATGGTTCATGTTGAATGCACAAAAAGTCTGGAGTTGAAATAAGTTTAAAAAATGAAATGCCTTTGTAACAGACGAGTTTTCGTCCCAAACCGTCATATTTCGAAGGAGATGGTCCAGTTTGTACACGAAGTGCATCCAGTTTTTTCCGTAACCCTCTCAACTTTTTAGCACATGCTATGTGTGTGAAATGATGATGCCATGCCAAGTTTCAACCTTTTCAGAGTTCATTTGTACTGCTTTTCAATTTCAGGGTCATTCACCTAAAAAAATCATTAAATGCATGAAAAATAGCAAATGATGTTAGAAATGTTTGAAATTTGAGGATGTGGCTTTGAATGGTTCATATTGAATGCAGAAAAAGTCTTGAGTTGAAATAAGTTTAAAAAAATAAAATGCTTTTGTAACAGACGAGTTTTCGTCCGAAACCCTCATACTTCGAAGGAGATGGTCCAGTTTGTACACGAAGAGCATCCAGTTTTTGCCGTAACCCTCTTAACATTTTAGCACATGCTATGTGTGTGAAATGATGATGCCATGTCAAGATTCAACCTTTTCAGAGTTCATTTGTACTGCTTTTCAATTTCAGGGTCATTCAGCGCAAAAAAATCATTAAATGCATGAAAAATAGCAAATGAAGTTAGAAATGTTTGAAATTTGAGGATGTGGCTTTCAATGGTTCATGTTGAATGCACAAAAAGTCTGGAGTTGAAATAAGTTTAAAAAATGAAATGCCTTTGTAACAGACGAGTTTTCGTCCGAAACCCTCATACTTCGAAGGAGATGGTCCAGTTTGTACACGAAGTGCATCCAGTTTTTGCCGTAACCCTCTTAACATTTTAGCACATGCTATGTGTGTGAAATGATGATGCCATGTCAAGATTCAACCTTTTCAGAGTTCATTTGTACTGCTTTTCAATTTCAGGGTCATTCAGCCCAAAAAAATCATTAAATGCATGAAAAATAGCAAATGAAGTTAGAAATGTTTGAAATTTGAGGATCTGGCTTTCAATGGTTCATATTGAATGCACAAAAAGTCTGGAGTTGAAATAATTTTAAAAAAATGAAATGCCTTTGTAACAGACGAGTTTTCGTCCGAAACCCTCAGACTTCGAAGGAGATGGTCTAGTTTGTACACGAAGTGCTTCCAGTTTTTGCCGTAACCCTCTTAACTTTTTAGCACATGCTATGTGTGTGAAATGATGATGCAATACCAAGATTCAACCTTTTTAGAGTTCATTTGTACTGCTTTTCAATTTCAGGGTCATTCAGCGCAAAAAAAATCATTAAATGCATGAAAAATAGCAAATGAAGTTAGAAATGTTTGAAATTTGAGGATGTGGATTTGAATGGTTCATGTTGAATGCACAAAAAGTCTGGAGTTGAAATAAGTTTAAAAAAATGAAATATCTTTTTAACAGACGAGTTTTCGTCCGAAACCCTCATACTTCGAAGGAGATGGTCCAGTTTGTACACGAAGTGCATCCAGTTTTTGCCGTAACCCTCTTAACTTTTTAGCACATGCTATGTGTCTGAAATGATGATGCCATGCCAAGATTCAACCTTTTCAGAGTTCATTTGTACTGCTTTTCAATTTCAGGGTCATTCAGCGCAAAAAAATCATTAAATGCATGAAAAATAGCAAATGAAGTTAGAAATGTTTGAAATTTGAGGATGTGGCTTTGAATGGTTCATGTTGAATGCACAAAAAGTTTGGAGTTGAAATAAGTTTAAAAAATGAAATGCCTTTGTAACAGACGAGTTTTCGTCCGAAACCCTCATACTTCGAAGGAGATGGTCCAGTTTGTACACGAAGTGCATCCAGTTTTTTCCGTAACCCTCTTAACTCTTTAGCACATGCTATGTGTCTGAAATGATGATGCCATGCCAAGATTCAACCTTTTCAGAGTTCATTTGTACTGCTTTTCAATTTCAGGGTCATTCAGCGCAAAAAAATCATTAAATGCATGAAAAATAGCAAATGAAGTTAGAAATGTTTCAAATTTGAGGATGTGGCTTTGAATGGTTCATGTTGAATCCACAAAAAGTCTGGAGTTGAAATAAGTTTAAAAAATGAAATGCCTTTGTAACAGACGAGTTTTCGTCCGAAACCCTCATACTTCGAAGGAGATGGTCCAGTTTGTACACGAAGTGCATCCAGTTTTTGCCGTAACCCACTCAACTTTTTAGCACATGCTATGTGTGTGAAATAATGATGCCATGCCAAGTTTCAACCATTTCAGAGTTCATTTGTACTGCTTTTCACATTCAGGGTCATTCAGCTCAAAAAAACTTTAAATGCATGAAAAATAGCAAATGAAGTTAGAAATGTTTGAAATTTGACGATGTGGCTTTGAATGGTTCATATTGAATGCACAAAAAGTCTGGAGTTGAAATAAGTTTAAAAAAATGAAATGCCTTTGTAACAGACAAGTTTTCGTTCGAAACCCTCATACTTCGAAGGAGATAGTCCAGTTTGTACACGAAGTGCATCCAGTTTTTGCCGTAACCCTCTCAACTTTTCAGCACATGCTATGTGTGTGAAATGATTATTCCATGCCAAGTTTCAACCTTTTCAGAGTTCATTTGTACTGGTTTTCAATTTCAGGGTCATTGAGCGCAAAAAAAATCATTAAATGCATGAAAAATAGCAAATGAAGTTAGAAATGTTTGAAATTTGAGGATGTGGCTTTGAATGGTTCATATTTAATGCACAAAAAGGCTGGAGTTGAAAGAAGTTTAAAAAAAATGAAATGCCTTTGTAACAGACGAGTTTTCGTCCGAAACCTTCATACTTCGAAGGAGATGGTCCAGTTTGTACACGAAGAGCATCCAGTTTTTGCCGTAACCCTCTTAACTTTTTAGCACATGCTATGTGTCTGAAATGATGATGCCATGCCAAGATTCAACCTTTTCAGAGTTCATTTGTACTGCTTTTCAATTTCAGGGTCATTCAGCGCAAATAAAATCATTAAAAGCATGAAAAATAGCAAATGAAGTTAGAAATGTTTGAAATTTGAGGATGTGGCTTTGAATGGTTCATGTTGAATGCACAAAATTATGGAGTTGAAATAAGTTTAAAAAATGAAATGCCTTTGTAACAGACGAGTTTTCGTCCGAAACCCTCATACTTCAAAGGAGATGGTCCAGTTTGTACACGAAGTGCATCCAGTTTTTTCCGTAACCCTCTTAACTCTTTAGCACATGCTATGTGTCTGAAATGATGATGCCATGCCAAGATTCAACCTTTTCAGAGTTCATTTGTACTGCTTTTCAATTTCAGGGTCATTCAGCGCAAAAAAATCATTAAATGCATGAAAAATAGCAAATGAAGTTAGAAATGTTTGAAATTTGAGGATGTGGCTTTGAATGGTTCATGTTGAATGCACAAAAAGTCTGGAGTTGAAATAAGTTTAAAAAATGAAATGCCTTTGTAACAGACGAGTTTTCGTCCGAAACCCTCATACTTCGAAGGAGATGGTCCAGTTTGTACACGAAGTGCATCCAGTTTTTGCCGTAACCCTCTCAACTTTTTAGCACATGCTATGTGTGTGAAATGATGATGCCATGCCAAGTTTCAACCATTTCAGAGTTCATTTGTACTGCTTTTCACATTCAGGGTCATTCAGCTCAAAAAAACTTTAAATGCATGAAAAATAGGAAATGAAGTTAGAAATGTTTGAAATTTGACGATGTGGCTTTGAATGGTTCATATTGAATGCACAAAAAGTATGGAGTTGAAATAAGTTTAAAAAAATGAAATGCCTTTGTAACAGACAAGTTTTCGTTCGAAACCCTCATACTTCGAAGGAGATGGTCCAGTTTGTACACGAAGTGCATCCAGTTTTTGCCGTAACCCTCTCAACTTTTTAGCACATGCTATGTGTGTGAAATGATTATTCCATGCCAAGTTTCAACCTTTTCATAGTTCATTTGCACTGGTTTTCAATTTCAGGGTCATTGAGCGCAAAAAAATCATTAAATGCATGAAAAATAGCAAATGACGTTAGAAATGTTTGAAATTTGAGGATGTGGCTTTGAATGGTTCATATTGAATGCACAAAAAGTCTGGAGTTGAAATAAGTTTAAAAAAATGAAATGCCTTTGTAACAGACGAGTTTTCGTCCGAAACCCTCAGACTTCGTAGGAGATGGTCCAGTTTGTACACGAAGTGCATCCAGTTTTTGTCGTAACCCTCTTAACTTTTTAGCACATGCTATTTGTGTGAAATGATGATGCCATGCCAAGATTCAACCTTTTCAGAGTTATTTGTACTGCTTTTCAATTTCAGGGTCATTCAGCACAAAAAAATCATTAAATGCATGAAAAATAGAAAATGAAGTTAGAAATGTTTGAAATTTGAGGATGTGGATTTGAATGTTTCATGTTGAATGCACAAAAAGTCTGGAGTTGAAATAAGTTTAAAAAAATGAAATACCTTTGTAACAGACGAGTTTTCGTCCGAAACCCTCATACTTCGAAGGAGATGGTCTAGTTTGTACACGAAGTGCATCCAGTTTTTGCCGTAACCCTCTTAACTTTTTAGCACATGCTATGTGTGTGAAATGATGATGCCATGCCAAGATTCAACCTTCTCAGAGTTCATGTGTACTGCTTTTCAATTTCAGGGTCATTCAGCGCAAAAAAATCTTTAAATGCATGAAAAATAGCAAATGAAGTTAGAAATGTTTGAAATTTGAGGATGTGGCTTTGAATGGTTCATGTTGAATGCACAAAAAGTCTGGAGTTGAAATAAGTTTAAAAAATGAAATGCCTTTGTAACAGACGAGTTTTCGTCCGAAACCCTCATATTTCGAAGGAGATGGTCCAGTTTGTACACGAAGTGCATCCAGTTTTTCCCCTAACCCTCTTAACTTTTTAGCACATGCTATGTGTGTGAAATGATGATGCCATGCCAAGATTCAACCTTTTCAGAGTTCATTTGTACTGCTTTTCAATTTCAGGGTCATTCAGCGCAAAAAAATCATTAAATGCATGAAAAATAACAAATGAAGTTAGAAATGTTTGAAATTTGTGGATGTGGCTTTGAATGGTTCATATTGAATGCACAAAGAGTCTGGAGTTGAAATAAGTTTAAAAAAATGAAATGCCTTTGTAACAGACGAGTATTCGTCCGAAACCCTAATACTTCGAAGGAGATGGTCCAGTTTGTACACGAAGTGCATCCAGTTTTTGCCGTAACCCTCTCAACTTTTTAGCACACATGCTATGTGTGTGAAATGATGATTCCATGCCAAGTTTCAACCTTTTGAGAGTTCATTTGTACTGCTTTTCAATTTCAGGGTCATTCAGCGCAAAAAAAATCATTAAATGCATGAAAAATAGCAAATGACGTTAGAAATGTTTGAAATTTGAGGTTTTGCCTTTGAATGGTTCATATTGAATGCACAAAAAGTCTGGAGTTGAAATAAGTTTAAAAAAATGAAATGCCTTTGTAACACACGAGTTTTCGTCCGAAACCCTCAGACTTCGAAGGAGATGGTCCAGTTTGTACACAAAGTGCATCCAGTTTTTGCCCTAACCCTCTTAACTTTTTAGCAATTGCTATGTGTGTGAAATGATGATGCCATGCCAAGATTCAACCTTTTCAGAGTTCATTTGTACTGCTTTTCAATTTCAGGGTCATTCAGCGCAAAAAAATCATTAAATGCATCAAAAATAGCAAATGAAGTTAGAAATGTTTGAAATTTGAGGATGTGGCTTTGAATGGTTCATGTTGAATGAACAAAAAGTCTGGAGTTGAAATAAGTTTAAAAAATGAAATGCCTTTGTAACAGACGAGTTTTCGTCCGAAACCCTCATACTTCGAAGGAGATGGTCCAGTTTGTACACGAAGTGCATCCGGTTTTTGCCGTAACCGTCTCAACTTTTTAGCACATGATATGTGTGTGAAATGATGATGTCATGCCAAGTTTCAACCTTTTCAGAGTTCATTTATACTGCTTTTCAATTTCAGGGTCATTGAGCTCAAAAAAATCATTAAATGCATGAAAAATAGCAAATGAAGTTAGAAATGTTTGAAATTTGATGATGTGTCTTTGAATGGTTCATATTGAATGCACAAAAAGTCTGGAGTTGAAATAAGTTTAACAAAATGAAATGCCTTTATAACAGACGAGTTTTCGTTCGGAACCCTCATACATCGAAGGAGATGGTCCAGTGTGTACACGAAGTGCATCCAGTTTTTGCCGTAACCGTCTCAACTTTTTAGCACATGCTATGTGTGTGAAATGATGATTCCATGCCAAGTTTCAACCTTTTCAGAGTTCATTTGTACTGCTTTTCAATTTCAGGGTCATTCAGCGCAAAAAAATCATTAAATGCATGAAAAATAGCAAATGAAGTTAGAAATGTTTGAAATTTGAGGATGTGGCTTTGAATGGTTCATGTTGAATGCACAAAAAGTCTGGAGTTGAAATAAGTTTAAAAAATGAAATGCCTTTGTAACAGACGAGTTTTCGTCCGAAACCCTCATATTTTGAAGGAGATGGTCCAGTTTGTACACGAAGTGCATCCAGTTTTTTCCGTAACCCTCTCAACTTTTTAGCACATGCTATGTGTGTGAAATGATGATGCCTTGCAAATTTTCAACCTTTTCAGAGTTCATTTGTGCTGCTTTTCAATTTCAGGGTCATTCACCTAAAAAAAATCATTAAATGCATGAAAAATAGCAAATGAAGTTAGAAATGTTTGAAATTTGAGGATGTGGCTTTCAATGGTTCATATTGAATGCACAAAAATTCTAGAGTTGAAATAAGTTTAAAAAATGAAATGTCTTTGTAACAGACGAGTTTTCGTCCGAAACCCTCAGACTTCGAAGGAGATGGTCCAGTTTGTACACGAAGTGCATCCAGTTTTTGCCCTAACCCTCTTAACTTTTTAGCACATGCTATTTGTGTGAAATGATGATGCCATGCCAAGTTTCAACCTTTTCAGAGTTCATTTGTACTGCTTTTCAAATTAAGGGTCATTCAGCGCAAAAAAAATCATTAAATGCATGAAAAATAGCAAATGAAGTTAGAAATGTTTGAAATTTGTGGATGTGGCTTTCAATGGTTCATATTGAATGCACAAAAAGTCTGGAGTTGAAATAAGTTTAAAAAAATGAAATGCCTTTGTAACAGACGAGTTTATGTCCGAAATCCTCAGACTTCGTAGGAGATGGTCCAGTTTGTACACGAAGTGTATTCAGTTTTTGTCGTAACCCTCTTAATTTTTAGCACATGCTATGTGTGTGAAATGATGATGTCATGCCAAGATTCAACCTTTTCAGAGTTATTTGTACTGCTTTTCAATTTCAGGGTCATTCAGCGCAAAAAAAATCATTAAATGCATGAAAAATAGCAAATGAAGTTAGAAATGTTTGAAATTTGAGGATGTGGATTTGAATGTTTCATGTTGAATGCACAAAAAGTCTGGAGTTGAAATAAGTTTAAAAAAATGAAATACCTTTGTAACAGACGAGTTTTCGTCCGAAACCCTCATACTTCGAAGGAGATGGTCTAGTTTGTACACGAAGTGCATCCAGTTTTTGCCGTAACCCTCTTAACTTTTTAGCACATGCTATGTGTGTGAAATGATGATGCCATGCCAAGATTCAACATTTTCAGAGTTCATCTGTACTGCTTTTCAATTTCAGGGTCATTCAGCGCAAAAAAAAAATTAAATGCATGAAAAATAGCAAATGAAGTTAGAAATGTTTGAAATTTGAGGATGTGGCTTTGAATGGTTCATGTTGAATGCACAAAAAGTCTGGAGTTGAAATAAGTTTAAAAAATGAAATGCCTTTGTAACAGACGAGTTTTCGTCCCAAACCGTCATATTTCGAAGGAGATGGTCCAGTTTGTACACGAAGTGCATCCAGTTTTTTCCGTAACCCTCTCAACTTTTTAGCACATGCTATGTGTGTGAAATGATGATGCCATGCCAAGTTTCAACCTTTTCAGAGTTCATTTGTACTGCTTTTCAATTTCAGGGTCATTCACCTAAAAAAATCATTAAATGCATGAAAAATAGCAAATGATGTTAGAAATGTTTGAAATTTGAGGATGTGGCTTTGAATGGTTCATATTGAATGCAGAAAAAGTCTTGAGTTGAAATAAGTTTAAAAAAATAAAATGCTTTTGTAACAGACGAGTTTTCGTCCGAAACCCTCATACTTCGAAGGAGATGGTCCAGTTTGTACACGAAGAGCATCCAGTTTTTGCCGTAACCCTCTTAACATTTTAGCACATGCTATGTGTGTGAAATGATGATGCCATGTCAAGATTCAACCTTTTCAGAGTTCATTTGTACTGCTTTTCAATTTCAGGGTCATTCAGCGCAAAAAAATCATTAAATGCATGAAAAATAGCAAATGAAGTTAGAAATGTTTGAAATTTGAGGATGTGGCTTTCAATGGTTCATGTTGAATGCACAAAAAGTCTGGAGTTGAAATAAGTTTAAAAAATGAAATGCCTTTGTAACAGACGAGTTTTCGTCCGAAACCCTCATACTTCGAAGGAGATGGTCCAGTTTGTACACGAAGTGCATCCAGTTTTTGCCGTAACCCTCTTAACATTTTAGCACATGCTATGTGTGTGAAATGATGATGCCATGTCAAGATTCAACCTTTTCAGAGTTCATTTGTACTGCTTTTCAATTTCAGGGTCATTCAGCCCAAAAAAATCATTAAATGCATGAAAAATAGCAAATGAAGTTAGAAATGTTTGAAATTTGAGGATCTGGCTTTCAATGGTTCATATTGAATGCACAAAAAGTCTGGAGTTGAAATAATTTTAAAAAAATGAAATGCCTTTGTAACAGACGAGTTTTCGTCCGAAACCCTCAGACTTCGAAGGAGATGGTCTAGTTTGTACACGAAGTGCTTCCAGTTTTTGCCGTAACCCTCTTAACTTTTTAGCACATGCTATGTGTGTGAAATGATGATGCAATACCAAGATTCAACCTTTTTAGAGTTCATTTGTACTGCTTTTCAATTTCAGGGTCATTCAGCGCAAAAAAAATCATTAAATGCATGAAAAATAGCAAATGAAGTTAGAAATGTTTGAAATTTGAGGATGTGGATTTGAATGGTTCATGTTGAATGCACAAAAAGTCTGGAGTTGAAATAAGTTTAAAAAAATGAAATATCTTTTTAACAGACGAGTTTTCGTCCGAAACCCTCATACTTCGAAGGAGATGGTCCAGTTTGTACACGAAGTGCATCCAGTTTTTGCCGTAACCCTCTTAACTTTTTAGCACATGCTATGTGTCTGAAATGATGATGCCATGCCAAGATTCAACCTTTTCAGAGTTCATTTGTACTGCTTTTCAATTTCAGGGTCATTCAGCGCAAAAAAATCATTAAATGCATGAAAAATAGCAAATGAAGTTAGAAATGTTTGAAATTTGAGGATGTGGCTTTGAATGGTTCATGTTGAATGCACAAAAAGTTTGGAGTTGAAATAAGTTTAAAAAATGAAATGCCTTTGTAACAGACGAGTTTTCGTCCGAAACCCTCATACTTCGAAGGAGATGGTCCAGTTTGTACACGAAGTGCATCCAGTTTTTTCCGTAACCCTCTTAACTCTTTAGCACATGCTATGTGTCTGAAATGATGATGCCATGCCAAGATTCAACCTTTTCAGAGTTCATTTGTACTGCTTTTCAATTTCAGGGTCATTCAGCGCAAAAAAATCATTAAATGCATGAAAAATAGCAAATGAAGTTAGAAATGTTTCAAATTTGAGGATGTGGCTTTGAATGGTTCATGTTGAATCCACAAAAAGTCTGGAGTTGAAATAAGTTTAAAAAATGAAATGCCTTTGTAACAGACGAGTTTTCGTCCGAAACCCTCATACTTCGAAGGAGATGGTCCAGTTTGTACACGAAGTGCATCCAGTTTTTGCCGTAACCCTCTCAACTTTTTAGCACATGCTATGTGTGTGAAATAATGATGCCATGCCAAGTTTCAACCATTTCAGAGTTCATTTGTACTGCTTTTCACATTCAGGGTCATTCAGCTCAAAAAAACTTTAAATGCATGAAAAATAGCAAATGAAGTTAGAAATGTTTGAAATTTGACGATGTGGCTTTGAATGGTTCATATTGAATGCACAAAAAGTCTGGAGTTGAAATAAGTTTAAAAAAATGAAATGCCTTTGTAACAGACAAGTTTTCGTTCGAAACCCTCATACTTCGAAGGAGATAGTCCAGTTTGTACACGAAGTGCATCCAGTTTTTGCCGTAACCCTCTCAACTTTTCAGCACATGCTATGTGTGTGAAATGATTATTCCATGCCAAGTTTCAACCTTTTCAGAGTTCATTTGTACTGGTTTTCAATTTCAGGGTCATTGAGCGCAAAAAAAATCATTAAATGCATGAAAAATAGCAAATGAAGTTAGAAATGTTTGAAATTTGAGGATGTGGCTTTGAATGGTTCATATTTAATGCACAAAAAGGCTGGAGTTGAAAGAAGTTTAAAAAAAATGAAATGCCTTTGTAACAGACGAGTTTTCGTCCGAAACCTTCATACTTCGAAGGAGATGGTCCAGTTTGTACACGAAGAGCATCCAGTTTTTGCCGTAACCCTCTTAACTTTTTAGCACATGCTATGTGTCTGAAATGATGATGCCATGCCAAGATTCAACCTTTTCAGAGTTCATTTGTACTGCTTTTCAATTTCAGGGTCATTCAGCGCAAATAAAATCATTAAAAGCATGAAAAATAGCAAATGAAGTTAGAAATGTTTGAAATTTGAGGATGTGGCTTTGAATGGTTCATGTTGAATGCACAAAATTATGGAGTTGAAATAAGTTTAAAAAATGAAATGCCTTTGTAACAGACGAGTTTTCGTCCGAAACCCTCATACTTCAAAGGAGATGGTCCAGTTTGTACACGAAGTGCATCCAGTTTTTTCCGTAACCCTCTTAACTCTTTAGCACATGCTATGTGTCTGAAATGATGATGCCATGCCAAGATTCAACCTTTTCAGAGTTCATTTGTACTGCTTTTCAATTTCAGGGTCATTCAGCGCAAAAAAATCATTAAATGCATGAAAAATAGCAAATGAAGTTAGAAATGTTTGAAATTTGAGGATGTGGCTTTGAATGGTTCATGTTGAATGCACAAAAAGTCTGGAGTTGAAATAAGTTTAAAAAATGAAATGCCTTTGTAACAGACGAGTTTTCGTCCGAAACCCTCATACTTCGAAGGAGATGGTCCAGTTTGTACACGAAGTGCATCCAGTTTTTGCCGTAACCCTCTCAACTTTTTAGCACATGCTATGTGTGTGAAATGATGATGCCATGCCAAGTTTCAACCATTTCAGAGTTCATTTGTACTGCTTTTCACATTCAGGGTCATTCAGCTCAAAAAAACTTTAAATGCATGAAAAATAGGAAATGAAGTTAGAAATGTTTGAAATTTGACGATGTGGCTTTGAATGGTTCATATTGAATGCACAAAAAGTATGGAGTTGAAATAAGTTTAAAAAAATGAAATGCCTTTGTAACAGACAAGTTTTCGTTCGAAACCCTCATACTTCGAAGGAGATGGTCCAGTTTGTACACGAAGTGCATCCAGTTTTTGCCGTAACCCTCTCAACTTTTTAGCACATGCTATGTGTGTGAAATGATTATTCCATGCCAAGTTTCAACCTTTTCATAGTTCATTTGCACTGGTTTTCAATTTCAGGGTCATTGAGCGCAAAAAAAAATCATTAAATGCATGAAAAATAGCAAATGAAGTTAGAAATGGTTGAAATTTGAGGATGTGGCTTTGAATGGTTCATATTTAATGCACAAAAAGGCTGGAGTTGAAAGAAGTTTAAAAAAAATGAAATGCCTTTGTAACAGACGAGTTTTCGTCCGAAACCTTCATACTTCGAAGGAGATGGTCCAGTTTGTACACGAAGAGCATCCAGTTTTTGCCGTAACCCTCTTAACTTTTTAGCACATGCTATGTGTGTGAAATGATGATGCCATGCCAAGATTCAACCTTTTCATAGTTCATTTGTACTGGTTTTCAATTTCAGGGTCATTGAGCGCAAAAAAATCATTAAATGCATGAAAAATAGCAAATGAAGTTAGAAATGTTTGTAATTTGAGGATGTGGCTTTGAATGGTTCATATTGAATGCAGAAAAATTCTGGAGTTGAAATAAGTTTAAAAAAATGAAATGCCTTTGTAACTCACGAGTTTTCGTCCGAAACCTTCATACTTCGAAGGAGATGGTCCTGTTTGTACACGAAGACAATCCAGTTTTTGCCGTAACCCTCTTAACTTTTTATCACATGCTATGTGTGTGAAATGATTATGCCATGCCAAGATTCAACCTTTTCCGAGTTCATTTGTACTGCTTTTCAATTTCAGGGTCATTCAGCGCAAAAAAAATCATTAAATGCATGAAAAATAGCAAATTAAGTTAGAAATGTTTGAAATTTGAGGATGTGGCTTTGAATGGTTCATATTGAATGCACAAAAAGCCTAGAGTTGAAATAAGTTTAAAAATATGAAATGCCTTTATAACAGACGAGTTTTCATTCGAAACCCTCATACATCGAAGGAGATGGTCCAGTGTGTACACGAAGTGCATCCAGTTTTTGCCGTAACCGTCTCAACTTTTTACCACATGCTATGTGTGTGAAATGATGATTCCATGCCAAGTTTCAACCTTTTCAGAGTTCATTTGTACTGCTTTTCAATTTCAGGGTCATTCAGCGCAAAAAAAGCATTAAATGCATGAAAAATAGCAAATGAAGTTAGAAATGTTTGAAATTTGAGGATTTGGCTTTGAATGGTTTATATTGAATGCACAAAAAGTCTGGAGTTGAAATAAGTTTAAAAAAATGAAATGCCTTTGTAACAGACGAGTTTTCGTCCGAAACCTTCATACTTCGAAGGAGATGGTCCAGTTTGTACACGAAGAGCATCCAGTTTTTGCTGTAACCCTCTTAACTTTTTAGCACATGCTATGTGTGTGAAATGATGATGCCATGCCAAGATTCAACCTTTTCAGAGTTCATTTGTACTGCTTTTCAATTTCAGGGTCATTCAGCCCAAAAAAATCATTAAATGCATGAAAAATAGCAAATGAAGTTAGAAATGTTTGAAATTTGAGGATGTGGCTTTCAATGGTTCATGTTGAATGCACAAAAAGTCTGGAGTTGAAATAAGTTTAAAAAATGAAATGCCTTTGCAACAGACGAGTTTTCGTCCGAAACCCTCATACTTCGAAGGAGATGGTCCAGTTTGTACACGAAGTGCATCCAGTTTTTGCCGTAACCCTCTGAACTTTTTAGCACATGCTATGTGTGTGAAATGATGATGCCATGCCAAGTTTCAACCATTTCAGAGTTCATTTGTACTGCTTTTCACATTCAGGGTCATTCAGCTCAAAAAAACATTAAATGCATGAAAAATAGCAAATGAAGTTAGAAATGTTTGAAATTTGACGATGTGGCTTTGAATGGTTCATATTGAATGCACAAAAAGTCTGGAGTTGAAATAAGTTTAAAAAAATGAAATGCTTTGTAACAGACAAGTTTTCGTTCGAAACCCTCATACTTCGAAGGAGATGGTCCAGTTTGTACACGAAGTGCATCCTGTTTTTGCCGTAACCCTCTCAACTTTCTAGCACATGCTATGTGTGTGAAATCATTATTCCATGCCAAGTTTCAACCTTTTCAGAGTTCATTTGTACTGGTTTTCAATTTCAGGGTCATTGAGCGCAAAAAAATCATTAAATGCATGAAAAATAGCAAATGAAGTTAGAAATGTTTGAAATTTGAGGATGTGGCTTCGAATGGTTCATATTTAATGCACAAAAAGGCTGGAGTTGAAATAAGTTTAAAAAAAATGAAATGCCTTTGTAACAGACGAGTTTTCGTCCGAAACCTTCATACTTCGAAGGAGATGGTCCAGTTTGTACACGAAGACAATCTAGTTTTTGCCGTAACCCTCTTAACTTTTTAGCACATGCTATGTGTGTGAAATTATGATGCCATGCCAAGATTCAACCTTTTCCGAGTTCATTTGTACTGCTTTTCAATTTCAGGGTCATTCAGCGCAAAAAAATCATTAAATGCATGAAAAATAGCAAATTAAGTTAGAAATGTTTGAACTTTGAGGATGTGGCTTTGAATGGTTCATATTGAATGCACAAAAAGTCTAGAGTTGAAATAAGTTTAAAAAAATGAAATGCCTTTGTAACAGATGAGTTTTCATCTGAAACCTTCATACTTCGAAGGAGATGGTCCAGCTTATACCCGAAGTGCATCCAGTTTTTGCCGTAACCCTCACAACTTTTTATCACATGATATGTGTGTGAAATTATGATGTCATGCCAAGTTGCCACCTTTTTAGAATTCATTTGTACTGCTTTTCAATTTCAGGGTCATTCAGCGCAAAAAAATCATTAAATGCATGAAAAATAGCAAATGAAGTTAGAAATGTTTGAAATTTGAGGATGTGGATTTGAATGGTTCATGTTGAATGCACAAAAAGTCTGGAGTTGAAATAAGTTTTAAAAAATGAAATACCTTTTTAACACACGAGTTTTCGTCCGAAACCCTCATACTTCGAAGGAGATGGTCCAGTTTGTACACGAAGTGCATCCAGTTTTTGTCGTAACCCTCTTAACTTTTTAGCACATGCTATGTGTGTGAAATTATGATGCCATGCCAAGATTCAACCTTTTCAGAGTTCATTTGTACTGCTGTTCAATTTCAGGGTCATTCAGCCCAAAAAAATCATTAAATGCATGAAAAATAGCAAATGAAGTAAGAAATGTTTGAAATTTGAGGATGTGGCTTTCAATGGTTCATATTGAATGCACAAAAATTCTGGAGTTGAAATAAGTTTAAAAAAATGAAATGCCTTTGTAAGAGACGAGTTTTCGTCCGAAGCCCTCATACTTCGAAGGAGATGGTCCAGTTTGTACACGAAGTGCATCCAGTTTTTTTCCGTAACCCTCTCAACTTTTTATCACATGCTATGTGTGTGAAATGATGATGCCATGCCAAGTTTCAACCTTTTCAGAGTTCATTTGTACTGCTTTTCAATTTCAGGGTCATTCAGCGCAAAAAAACTCATTAAATGCATGAAAAATAGC
Source organism: Elymus sibiricus (assembly GCA_039707655.1). Taxonomy (NCBI): domain Eukaryota; kingdom Viridiplantae; phylum Streptophyta; class Magnoliopsida; order Poales; family Poaceae; genus Elymus; species Elymus sibiricus. Next base: position 96,265,262 of record CM077675.1, on the reverse strand, counting down.
AAATGAAGTTAGAAATGTTTGAAATTTGAGGATGTGGCTTTGAATGGTTCATATTGAATGCACAAAAAGTCTGGAGTTGAAATAAGTTTAAAAAAAATGAAATGCCTTTGTAACACACGAGTTTTCGTCCGAAACCTTCATACTTCGAAGGAGATGGTCGAGTTTGTACACGAAGACAATCCAATTTTTGCCGTAACCCTCTTAACTTTTTAGCACATGCTATGTCTGTGAAATGATGATGCCATTCCAAGATTCAACCTTTTCAGAGTTCATTTGTACTTCTTTTCAATTTCAGGGTCATTCAGCGAAAAAAAAATCATTAAATGCATGAAAAATAGCAAATGAAGTTAGAAATGTTTGAAATTTGACGATGTGGCTTTGAATGGTTCATATTGAATGCACAAAAAGTCTAGAGTTGAAATAAGTATAAAAAAATGAAATGCCTTTGTAACAGACGAGTTTTCGTCCGAAACCTTCATACTTCGAAGGAGATGGTCCAGTTTATACCCGATGTGCATCCAGTTTTTGCCGTAACCCTCTCAACTTTTTATCACATGATATGTGTGTGAAATGATGATGTCATGCCAAGTTTCAACCTTTTTAGAATTCATTTGTACTGCTTTTCAATTTCAGGGTCATTCAGCTCAAAAAAATCATTAAATGCATGAAAAATAGCAAATGAAGTTAGAAATGTTTGAAATTTGAGGATGTGGCTTTGAATGGTTCATATTGAATGCACAAACAGTCTGGAGTTGAAATAAGTTTAAAAAAGTGAAATGCCTTTGTAACAGACGAGTTTTCGTGCGAAACCCTCATACTTCGAAGGAGATGGTCCAGTTTGTACACGAAGTGCATCCAGTTTTTTGCCGTAACCCTCTCAACTTTTTATCACATGCTATGTGTGTGAAATGATGATGCCATGCCAAGTTTCAACCTTTTCAGAGTTCATTTGTACTGCTTTTCAATTTCAGGGTCATTCAGTGCAAACAAAATCATTAAATGCATGAAAAATAGCAAATGAAGTTAGAAATGTTTGATATTTGAGGATGTGGCTTTGAATGGTTCATATTGATTGCACAAAAAGTCTGTAGTTGAAATAAGTTTAAAAAAATGAAATGCCTTTGTAACAGACGAGTTTTCGTCCGAAACCCTCATACCTCGAAGGAGATGGTTCAGTTTGTACACGAAGTGCATCCAGTTTTTGCCGTAACCCTCTCAACTTTTTATCACATGCTATGTGTGTGAAATGATGATGCCATGCCAAGTTTCAACCTTTTCAGAGTTAATTTGTACTGCTTTTCAATTTCAGGGTGATTTAGCGCAAAAAAATCATTAAATGCATGAAAATTAAAATTATGCAACTAAAATTATATAAAATTATGCAACTAAAATTATATAAAATTTATGCAACTAAAATTATATAACTAAATCATATAAAATTATGCAATTAAAATTATATAACTAAATTATATAAAATTTATGCAACTAAAATTATATAAAATTTATGCAACTAAAACTATATAACTAAATTGACATAACATATGCAAAAAATGACATAAAAAATAAAAGAACATAACATATGCAAAAAATAAATAAATGCCCGCCTACTAGGCCACCACGGCCTGCATACGTCTCGAAACCCAACTATATATGGGCCAGAATACATGCCCGCAGGGAAAGTAGGCCCCACAGGGCAGAGAGGTAGGCATGTACTGCCTGCTTTAGAGAGGAGCTCGACAGGTACGTCGCAGCCGGGCTTATAAACCGGTGCGAGTGCCTCTCGCTTGGCAAGGTGGGACTAAACTCGCACCGCACCTGTCTGCAACCTTTAGTCCCGGTTGCTGGCTCCAACCGGGACTAAAGCCCCCCCCCCCTTAGTCCCGGTTGGAGCCACCAACCGGGACTAAAGGTCTTTTGCCTCCCGCCCTTTTGGCTGCCGAAAAGGAGCTTTAGTCCCGGTTGGTGGTTCCAACCGAGACTAAAGGGGGGTCTTTAGTCCCGGTTGGAGCCACCAACCGGGACTAAAGGTCCCGGGTATATAACCGTGCGCTGTCTTCCTCCTCAATTTCTCCCTCGACGCCGAACCACAGCACGCCGTACATACGCGATCTCCCCCGACGCCGAACCTCGTCGCCGTCGCCGTCGCCAGGCTACTCGTCTCCGTCGCCGTTGCTCGTCTCCGTCGCCGCTCCTCGTCGCCGTCGCCGTCGCCGCTCCGAACCGCCCCTCATCGCCGTCGTCATCTCAACCGCGTGCCCCCGTCGCCGTCGCCGTGCGCCCTCGTCGCCGTCGCGCGCCGTCGCCCCTGCTGCTCTGCCCCTCCTCCCACGGTGAGCCTCTGCCTCTCTGCTTCCTCCACCTCTGGTGTCATCACCCGCCCGCCGGCCTGCCAAGTCGTCTCCTCCATCAGCAACTAGCAGATTTATACCTTGTAGAAATTGAAGAAATTGATTATACCTTGTAGTGTAGTATCCGATTATACCTTGTAGAAATTGATTATGTAGTGTAGCCTAGAAACCAATTTTGTTGTGTAGTATCCCATTATACTTGTTAGATATTGATTTATTAATGTAGTGTAGAAACCAATTTGGTAGCGTAGTATCCGATTATACTTAGTAGAAGTTGAATATTTATAATATGATGAACAAACATTGCACTAGTTGACATGTTTTATTTTATTTGCCAAACCTATGCATATTGTTGTCACATATTGTAACGATGAAATAGATATGATAATACAAGGTGCCTCCACTCTCAATTTGGTAGATATTGATTTATTAATGTAGTGTAGAAACCAATTTGGTAGTGTAGTATCCGATTATACTTAGTAGAAGTTGAATATTTGTAATATGATGAACAAACATTGCACTAGTTGACATGTTTTATTTTATTTGCCAAAGCTATGCATATTGTTGTCACATATTGTCACGATGAAATAGATATGATAATACAAGGTGCCTCCACTCTCAATTTGGTAGATATTGATTTATTAATGTAGTGTAGAAACTAATTTGGTAGTCTAGTATCCGATTATACTTAGTAGAAGTAGAATATTTATAATATGATGAACAAACATTGCACTAGTTGACATGTTTTATTTTATTTGCCAAAGCTATGCAAATTGTTGTCACATATAGGCCATTATAAGTTTGAGTAGGAATTTGTTTATAAATATGAGTAGCATAATAAAAATGATAATCCCATGTTTATAAGTTCTCGACGTCGACGATGCCCGGCCCGCATCCTCGTCGTGAACTCGGCGGCGACCACCTGCTTGAGAGGCGCCATGTCCGGGACTGGGCTCCACCGGGCTGGCACTGGGAGGTGCTACCTTTCGGGGCGCGCAGCTTGGTGAGGAATCAGGCTCCCGTCGTCGACCTGGAGGTTCTTTGGTGGCGGTCGCGTGGACCACTATCGGTGCGGACGGAGCCGGCCCCCGCGAAGGAGGTACATCGCCGTGTCAGGGAGGAGGACGAGCACGTCCGACGCTACATGGCTGCATTGGACGCCAGGTTCTCCAATACCTGGCAGGTTCTTCAGGGTTCTCACCCAAGCTATGATCCCGTGATGGTTCCTTCTCTTTGGGTGTCGACCGCCCGCCCGCATTGTATTCGAGCTATAATATTCGAGTTGTAGTATTGATGTTATATGATAATATCCGAGGTGTATTAGTGATAATATTTGATAATATTCGATGATGCATTAATTGGATTATTCGATGATGTTGCTAAAAAAATTAATGCATTATAATTTGAATACTAAATTGTTTTATATATCTTTCTTATGTATTAGTTAAAGCTATGGACGGTAGCGGCAGAGACCATGAAGAGGATCTCTTTGAGATGATACAGGAAAACCCAGAGATTGAACTAGATGATACGATCCAATATCTGAACGATTCCGGTGAGGGAATTGAGGAAGAACCAATAGACGGTAGCGGCAGCGACGAAGGAAATGTTCTTCAATTAACGAAGTCCGGTGAGGTATATATATATTAATTAATATATATAAGGCCTCTGGTGATCATTACATGTATCAATTAACGAATCTTTCTTCTTTTAGCCCTCCGGATCGAGCCAATCTTCTACAAGGGTTAAACGAGGCCCGGCAAAAAAGTTGGATGCTGGCATAAAGTTCAACATCGATGTAATCAGAGAAGATGGCGAACCGATTGCTCCTAAAAAGAATGCGGACAAATTTACAGCTCAATGCGGAGTTATTGTTAGGGACCAAATCCTGATCAGCGTTCAAGAATGGAATAAGCCAAAGGAAGGTCGAGGAGTTAGTTTTGTCGACCATAGAGCAAAGGATACACTTTGGGAGATGCTCATGTCATATTTCACCCTACCAGCGAGTTTGACAGATCTCCAACGGGAGAAAGTCAAGAAGTGTGCTCTTAAGAAGATGGCCATACAATTCCAAACTTTTAAGAAAAGAACATGGACCAAATACGTCAAGGAAGGAAAGAAGACTCCATAATTCATTGGACAACTAGGAAAGTCAAGAGATCATTGGGACATATTTGTGGAGTTCAAGGAATCGGAAGCAGCTAAGGAACGATCGAGAAAGAACAAGATAAATACTGGCAAAAAACAGCATCACCATAAGCTGGGGACAGGTGGCTACAAGGCTGCGTTGCCTAAGTGGGATGAATTTGAGGCCAAGATGATTGCCGCAGGGGTCACTCCAAAAACAGTGGGTTGGCCCGAAAGGTGCAGGACTTGGTTTTATGGGCATGGGGGAAAGTTGGACCCAAAGACTGGGGAGTTTATTGAACTTGCAAGTCTTAAAGATGCCTCGGACGCTTTACTTGAAGCAATAGAAGAGGCTCGAACGGGGGTGTTCCAACCCGAGAGAGAGAACGACGAGCTTACATGCGCCCTCAAGAATCCTGAACACCCGGGATGAACACGAGGCAAAGGCCTTGTTCCGTGGGTTCAGGAGTTTGCGGACTGGAACGACACTTACAGAAGCCGTGAGAGAAAGAAGAAGCACGATGCAGACCGGATTCAAAAGGTAGAATCAAAGAACGCGGAGTTGGAACGCAAATACATGCTACAGCAGGAGCAGATCAACAGACTTAGCCAGCAAAGCGCGTCTCAGCGGCAGGAGCAACCAGATCCAGCATTGGATGGTACCATTCCATCATCTATGCCGAAAAGTAGCGTGGGTACCACGGGGGTCCCGGCCGATGATGCACTGCTGGCTCACTACCCCGTGGATGATATCCAAGAGACGACAACTTGTGAGCTACACATGAAGATGAAGAACATATTCATGAAGGTGGCGGGCGGCTATGCTTTATCGAATCCACCTGGAGCAACCATCCACGGCAATCCGATTCCACCTGGCTATGCTCGTGTCGGGGTGGATGAAGTTCTGTCGGGATATGACTCACAAGAGCTTGACTTTCCTGGAGGTGAAGGGGAGCGTACACTAGGAGAAATCATACGGTGTCTCATTGTATGGAGTAAGGAATGCATCGTGTTTCCAAACTCGGTGCCAAGGCCACCGACTCCTCCTCCAAGTCCGCCGCCCCCGCCGAATCCACCCCACCCCGAGACGGAGCGCAGCGCGAGTCCGCCACCCCCGCCGAATCCACCCCACCCCGAGACGGAGCGCGGCGCAAGTCCGCCGCCCCCGCCGAATCCACCCCACCCCGAGACGGAGCGCGGTGCGAGTCCGCCGCCCCCGCCGAATCCACCCCACCCCGAGACGGAGCGCCGTGCGAGTCCGCCGCCCCCGCCGAATCCACCACACCCCGAGACGGAGCGCAGCGCGAGTCCGCCGCCCCCGCCGAATCCACCCCACCCCGAGACGGAGCGCAGCGCGAGTCCGCCGCCCCCGCCGAATCCACCCCACCCCGAGACAGAGCCTAGCGAGATTCCGCGATATCGATCAGCGCCGCATCAGCCGACTCCAAAGCGGAAGAGATCAGCACCAAAGAATAAACCCGATCCTCCTGCCAAAAATAAGCTAGCTTACGAGATGACTGACGAGGAAACCGATCTCGAAGTGGCTGCCCAATTGCAGGCCCATTTTGGACCGAAACCGCCCCCGACGCCAAAGGAGATAATACCTGAGAAAGTCGTACAACACTTTCTGGATCTTGCTAAACCACCGGCTGCGAAGAAAATGCGATCAGACTATGATCGCTCTATTAGCAAGTCATATAATAAACAGCAGTCGCAGAGTACATGTAGTAATAAATGCGGGAAAACTGTTCCCCAGCTCGGAGAACAGGAAGTGCAGTCGACCCCCCCCCCCCCCCCCGCTCAAGGTGAGTACCTATAAGGAGATAACCGACGATGATAGAAAGAAGGCTAGCGAGATCGGTATCACTGTTGAAGCACTCTTAGGCATTGAGGAAATCCCCAAGACAGATGAGAAGTACCTAGCAGGGACATATGCCCCCGGGAAGCCTCTGGTCAGTCCTGAAGCGGAGAAGCTTCTGTCAACGCAAATGCGCACTTTGCATCAGTGGTACCTGAGAGAAGTAAATGTCGGGCGAGAGAGCCTCATGGTGAAAGTCAAGCCAGAGCATTACCACCATGGTAAAGATTTGTGGATTGAAAATGGAGAACTTTTTCAGTTATTCAATCAAGACGCACTCGACAAATCTCTCGTCAGTTGCTATTGTCTGTAAGTGATTTGTTTCTGTAATTTAAGTCTCTAGCTCAGCTCGTTCATTGCCTGTAATTAATTATCCTCACTATATTCTTTTGTGTGGTATTATGCAGAATGAAGATTTTTGAATTGAATAGAGATGGAGTCCATGGCATTGGGTTCATTGACCCAAATACCGTTAATGAAGAGGTGTTAACTACGTTCGAAAAAGACACAGAGGAAAGCTTGCTAATGTTTTTGAAGAACCTATATACCAAACCAGAAATACTACTTCCTTACAACTTCAGGAGAGCCTTTATTGTCTTGTAATACAAATTCTATTTTTGCTTACTCGATGTTAAGTGTGTAGTTGAATGCACAATGAATGCCCGCTTATACAAACGTGTGCGCAGATACCACTGGATCCTGCTAATCATTAGAGTTAACGAGGAAACTGTCGAAGTACTGGACTCACTACGTAAAGATTCTAAGGAATACAAAAACATGTATCTGATGCTCGACAGGTAATTTCAATCATTATCGCACTATGCCGGCCTCTTTAGTTCATTTCCTGATATCAAGTAATTAATAGATCCTTTATTTATTTTCATTGCCGGGCAGGGTTTGGAAAAAGTTCATCAAAGAGATTGACGGTGAATGGAAACCAGAGCTGATATGGCGGCGGTCCAAGGTAATTATAATTAAGTAGTACTAGCTACGTCCGCGCATCTCTTTAATTCTAGTTTCAATACCATTATCATGCTTGATTATTATATGATTGAATTCTATTCTCGCAAGTCCATGAAACAAGCACAGGGGACTAATTTATGTGCATTCTACGTTTGCGAGTACATTCGCTTTCTGACCGAAAAGAAGATCGATGCAAGACATCTTTGGGTACGTAGACACTATTCCCAATTTTATTTATCATGATCTAATATATATACACACAACTAATATATTCATATTGATCTCCTTCTTTAAAGATGACGGAGATGCGGGATAAGCTCCTAGCAAAGGACCGCATACGAGCACTTCAAGAGGAAATGGCGGGATTTTTGCTTGAGCAGGTCATAGCTCCCGACGGAGAATACCATTACACCTAATGCCTGCATGTAATGATCTGCAAATTGTAGGAGAAATTGTATATAACAAATTGTATATATATATATATATGTGTATGCATGGTCGTACGAGAAATTCTATGATATATGTATGATTGGTTCTACGAGAAATTCTATTATATATGCATAACATGTACATTATGTAGTAGCGTAAAATATGTTTGAAATGAAAACAAAAATTAAATGGAAAACACAAAATGAAAATGAAAAATTAAAAATAAAGCCTAAACCTTTAGTCCCGGTTGGTGTCACCAACGGCCCACAGCGGGCGCAGCCGGCCACGTGGTCGGGATTTAGTCCCGGTTCGTGGTCAACCGGGACTAAAGGGGGGGGGTCTTTCCACTAGTACAAAACAGGGCATCGGTCCACCCCTGAGAAGCCCATTAGTCCCGGTTCACTCACGAACCGGGACCCATGGGGGCATCGGTCCCGGTTCGTGAGGCCAGGGGGCCGGCCGGGCCTCGTGGGGCATTGGTCCCGGTTCGTCTCACCCCTTCTGTCCCGGTTCTAGACACGAACCGGGACCAATGTGCCTCGCTCCTGGCCCACAACCATTGGTCCCGGTTTGTGGCTAGAACCGGGACTAAAGGTGACCCCTTTTGTCCCGGTTCCAGCCACGAACCAGGACCAATGCGCCTCGCTCCTGGCCCACAACCATTGGTCCCGGTTTGTGGCTGGAACCGGGACCAATGGTTGGCCTATATATAGCCCCCGCCCGCGAGCATTGCTCTGTTTTTTGCCCGGCCGTGGGAGAGCTTTTGTGGTGCTCTAGCTCACCTCCTATGCACATGAGGTGTTCGATGAAATGCCTGAGCCACACTTAAGCTTTCTCCTCTCGAAGCTCCTTGTCCAAGCTCCATTTTCCTCAAGATATGTCTAGGTTTGGCGGTCCGTCCTGTCCCGTCCCCATCCTCACCGCCGTCGATCGCCCGCGCCCATCTCGGCGCCGGCAACACCGTGGTTAGCCTCTTCTTCTTATCTTCTTTCTAAAATAAAAAAGTTCTTATTTGTGTGTTTTAATTAGATGCTCTAGAGAGTTATATGTTGTTCAATAATAAGAACTATATAACGCACGCAGATGAACCGGTAATGGATGTACGGTGACCGACGCACCTCCGAGTATATTAAGGGCCTGCATAATTTTCTCGAAGCGGCTGAGGCAAACAAGCAGAATGGTTTTATGCATTGTCCATGTACTGTCTGTGAGAATACGAAGGCTTTCTCCAACTCTAAAACCCTTCACTTCCACCTGCTTGAGAAGGGTTTTATGCCACACTATAATGTTTGGACCAAGCACGGAGAAAGAGGGGTTATGATGGAAGACAACGAAGAAGAAGAGGATGATGACAACTACCCGCCCCCTGAATACGGTGATGCTGCAATGGGGGAAGCTGAAGATCAAGAGGAACCAGACGATGTGCCCGATGATGATCTTCGCCGGGTCATTGTTGATGCACAGAGAGAATGCGAAAGTGAAAGGGAGAAGTTGAAGTTCGATCGCATGTTAGAGGATCACAAAAAAGGGTTGTACCCAAATTGCGAAGATGACAACAGAAAGCTCGGTACCACACTGGAATTGCTGCAATGGAAGGCAGACAATGGTGTATCTGACAAGGGATTTAGTTCGCTGCTGAAAATAATGAAGAAGAAGCTTCCAAAGGATAACGAATTGCCCGGCAGTACGTACGAAGCAAAGAAGGTTCTATGCCCTCTAGGATTGGAGGTGCAGAAGATACATGCATGCCCTAATGACTGCATCCTCTACCACGGTGACTACGAGGATTTGAACGCATGCCCGGTATGCGGTGCATTGCGGTATAAGATCAGACGAGATGACCCTGGTGATGTTCAGGGCGAGCGCCCCAGGAAGAGGGTTCCTGCCAAGGTGATGTGGTATGCTCCTATAATACCACGGCTGAAACGTCTGTTCAGAAACAAAGAGCATGCCAAGTTGATGCGATGGCACAAAGAAGACCGTAAGAAAGACGGGAAGTTGAGAGCACCCGCTGACGGGTCACAGTGGAGAAAAATTGAGAGAAGGTGGGGGGACTTTGCAGGTGACGCAAGGAACGTATGGTTTGGTTTAAGTGCAGATGGCATTAATCCTTTTGGGGAGCAGAGCAGCAATCATAGCACCTGGCCCGTGACTCTATGTATCTATAACCTTCCTCCTTGGTTGTGCATGAAGCGGAAGTTCATTATGATGCCAGTGCTCATCCAAGGCCCTAAGCAACCCGGCAATGACATTGATGTGTACCTAAGGCCATTAGTTGAAGAACTTTTACAGCTGTGGAATGGAGAAGGTGTACGTGTGTGGGATGAGCACAAACAGGAGGAATTTAACCTACATGCGTTGCTGTTTGTAACCATCAACGATTGGCCTGCTCTCAGTAACCTTTCAGGACAGACAAACAAGGGATACCACGCATGCACACACTGTTTAGATGACACCGACAGTATATATTTGGACAAATGCAGGAAGAATGTGTACCTGGGGCATCGTCGATTTCTTCCGACCAACCATCAATGTCGAAAGAAAGGAAAGCATTTCAAAGGTGAGGCAGATCACCGGAAGAAGCCCGCCCTCCGTACTGTTGATCACATACTTGATATGGTCAATGATTTACAAGTAATCTTTGGAAAGGGTCCTGGCGGACTATCTGTTCCGACTGACGATGCGGGACGCGCACCCATGTGGAAGAAGAAATCTATATTTTGGGACCTACCCTATTGGAAAGACCTAGAGGTCCGCTCTGCAATCGACGTGATGCACGTGACGAAGAATCTTTGCGTGAACCTGCTAGGCTTCTTGGGAGTGTATGGGAAGACAAAAGATACACCGGAGGCACGGGAGGAACAGCAACGTGTGCATGAAAAAGACGGCATGCATCCAAAGCAGTATGAAGGTCCTGCCAGCTACGCTCTTACCAAAGAAGAGAAGGAAATCTTCTTTGAATGCCTGCTCAGTATGAAGGTCCCGTCTGGCTTCTCGTCGAATATAAAGGGAATAATAAATATGGCAGAGAAAAAGTTCCAGAACCTAAAGTCTCATGACTGCCACGTGATTATGATGCAACTGCTTCCGGTTGCATTGAGGGGGCTTCTACCGGAAAACGTTCGATTAGCCATTGTGAAGCTATGTGCATTCCTCAATGCAATCTCTCAGAAGGTGATCGATCCAGAAATCCTGTCAAGGTTAAGGAGTGATTTGGTGCAATGTCTTGTTAGTTTCGAGCTGGTGTTCCCACCATCTTTCTTCAATATCATGACGCACGTCCTAGTTCATCTAGTCGACGAGATTGTCGTTCTGGGCCCTGTATTTCTACACAATATGTTCCCCTTTGAGAGGTTCATGGGAGTCTTAAAGAAATATGTTCGTAACCGCGCTAGGCCAGAAGCAAGCATCTCCATGGGCCATCAAACAGAGGATGTCATTGGGTTTTGTGTTGACTTCATTCCTGACCTTAAGAAGATTGGTCTCCCTCAATCGCGGTATGAGGGGAGACTGACTGGAAAAGGCACGCTAGGAGCGGACTCAATAATATGTAGGGACGGGCATTCTTGGTCTCAAGCACACTACACAGTTCTACAGAATTCTACCTTGGTGACCCCGTATGTCGATGAACACAAGAATATTCTGCGCTCCAAACACCCGGAGCAGTGTGACGACTGGATTACATATGAACACATCAGGACTTTCGGCAGTTGGTTGCAAACACGTCTCATGGGTGACAACACTGTTTCTGATGAGCTGTACTCGTTGGCCAGGGGACCATCTTCGACTGTATTGACTTACAAAGGGTACGAGATAAATGGGAATACATTTTACACGATCGCCCAAGATCAAAAGAGCACCAACCAAAACAGCGGTGTCCGCTTTGATGCAGCAACCAAGAGGGGAAAGGACACATATTATGGTTACATAGTGGACATATGGGAACTTGACTATGGACATGATTTCAAGGTCCCTTTGTTTCAGTGCAAATGGGTCAATCTGTCAGGAGGCGGGGTACAGGTAGACCCACAGTACGGAATGACAACAGTGGATCTCAACAATCTTGGGTACACAGACGAACCATTCGTCCTAGCCAATGATGTGGCGCAGGTTTTCTATGTGAAGGACATGTCTACCAAACCGAGAAAAAGAAAAGATAAGGAAGCGAATACATCATACGATGAGCCAAAGCGCCACATAGTTCTTCCAGGAAAAAGAGACATCGTGGGATTGGAGGGCAAGACAGACATGTCTGAAGATTATGAAAAGTTTCATGAAATTCCTCCCTTCAAAGTCAAGGCTGACCCAAGCACCCTGTTAAACGATGAAGATTATCCATGGTTACGGCGCAATAAGCAAAGGACACAAGCGAAGAAAAAGTGAAGACTTTCTCTCCACAACTATATCATTGCAGTTACATGTGAAGAAATTAAATGCCTTTTGTAACAGATGAGTTTTCGTCCGAAACCCTGATACTTCGAAAGAGATTGTCCGTTTTGTACACGAAGTGCATCCAGTTTTTGCCGTAACCCTCTCAACTTTTTAGCACATGCTATGTGGGTGAAATGATGATACCATGCCAACTTTCAACCTGTTCAGAGTTCATTTGTAGTGCTTTTCAATTTCAGGGTCATTTAGCTTAAAAAAATCAGTAAATGCATGAAAAATAGGAAATGAAGTCAGAAAGGGTTGAAAATTGATGATGTGGCTTTGAATGGTGCATTTTGAACACACAAAAAGTCTGGAGTTCAAATAAGTTCAAAAAAATGAAATCCCTTTGTAACAGATGAGTTTTCGTCCGAAACCCTGATACTTCGAAAGAGATTGTCCATTTTGTACATGAAGTGCATCCAGTTTTTGCCGTAACCCTCTCAACTTTTTAGAACATGCTATGTGGGTGTAATGATGATACCATGCCAACTTTCAACCTTTTCAGAGTTCATTTGAAGTGCTTTTCAATTTCAGGGTCATTTAGCTCAAAGAATGAACTAATAGCAAAAAGAATGAACTAGAAAACCTTTATGAAACTCTAATAGCAAAAATAATGAACTAAAAATAATTAATTAAAAAATTCTTTTATGATCAACTAAAATAAAACTATAATATTCTTCAATAGCAAAAAGAATCAACTAAAAAGCTTTTATAAAACTCTAACAGCAAAAGGAATCAACTAAAAATATTTTATAAACCTCTAGTATTTATGAAACTAAAATTATATAAAATTTATGCAACTAAAGTTATCAAAGTATTTTTTGTTCAAAACATTAATAGCAAAAAGAATTTTCATAAAGAATTTTTTTAGAAACTTCAATAGCAAACTAAAATAACAAAATCTGTTTTTGGTTAAAACAGACATTTAAAATTACCTAAAAATTACCAAATTGAATATAATGATAAAACACAGTAATATTAAATAGCAGGAAAAAGAATCACTCAAAAATCTATTTTTATAGTAAAGTTATTCACAAACTACTGATTCACACCAATTTAAAAGAATTCAAATTTAAACTATTCAAATTTGGAAACTAATGGCACTAACAGAAAGTTTATAATTTTTGTGACCTAAAAGCAAAAAGAATCACTGAAAAACTGTAAGTAGAAACAAAAGAAAATAAATAAAGCAAAAAAGAAAACAAAAAAAGTAGAAAAAAATTAAAAAAAATGTCGCCTACTGGGCCACCACGGCCTGAATACGACGAGAAACCCAACCATCTAGTTGGGCCAGGATTCAGGCCCGCAGAAGGCCCAGAAGGCCCACAGGCAGAGGTCATGCGATTAGGCCCGTAAGCCTGCTGCTGAGAGGAGCTCGAGAGGGTGTGCGCAGCAGCTCTTATAAACCACTCTCGAGCCCTCTCAGCTAGCGAGGTGGGACTAAACTTTTGGCCCCGGGCAGCACCACCCTTTAGTCCCGGTTGGTGGCACCAACCGAGACCAATGCCCACCTTTGGTCCCGGTTGGTGGCACCAACCGGGACCAATGCCACCCTTTAGTCCCGGTTGGTGTCACCAACCGGGACCAAAGGTCCCTGCTTCCCGCCCTTTGGGCTGACGAAAAGAGACCTTTGGTCCCGGTTGGTGGCACCAACCGGGACTAAAGGTGGGCATTGGTCCCGGTTGGTGCCACCAACCAGGACCAATGCTGAGTGTATATAAGCAGGACTTGTGAAAATTTTCATTTTCATCTCGCAGTTCCCCCCGACGACGCCGACCTCCTCGACGCCGCCAGGCTGCCCCGACGCCGTCGCCGTCGCCCGTGCCCCTGCCCCGCCCCCGAGCCCACACTGACGCCGTCCGCCGCCCACGCCGTCGCCGTCCGCCGCCCCCGAGCGCGCCCGGCCGCGACCCTGCGCCCCGACCCGCCCCCACCGTCGCCGTCGTCGCCGGCTCCCTCGTGCGCTGCCCCCGCCGTCGCCCTCGCCAGCCGACGCCGTCGCCGGCTCCCTCGCACGCCGCCCCCGCCGTCGCCCTCGCCAGCCGACGCCGTCCGTCGCCCCCGAGCGCGCCCGGCCACGCCCCTGCCCCGGCCCGCCCCCACCGTCGCCGTCGCCGACGCCCTCACCGCCCCCGTCGTCGCCCTCGCCGGCCGCCCCCGCTGTGAGCCGCCGCCGCCCTGGCTCTGTTCATATCATTTTTTTGTTCATTTTTTATATGATGAATTTTTTGTTCATATATATATAATGTATATATGTATGTGGCTATATGTATGTATGGATGTTCATATATGTATTAATTTTTTTGTTCAGAGCATTTTTTTGTTCATATATGTATATTTTTTGTTCATCTGTGTATTAATTATTTTTATTCATAGCATTTTTTTGTTCATATATGTATTTTTTTCATAGCATTTTTTTCCATGTATATATGTATGTGGCTATGTATGTATAGATGGATAGCATTTTTTTCCATGTATGTATATATGTCGTTGTCGATATACCCCCTCCCCGATAACTTCGACATGAGGGTGGGTCGATATACCCCCTCCCCGATAACATTTTTTTCCTAAGTTACTAAGGTAAAATGTTCAAGCCCCTCTCGATATACCGGGCGACCAACTCTCGAGGCCACCCAAACCCTAGAAAAAAAGCGTTGTCGATATACCCCCTCCCCGATAACATTTTTTTTCTAAGTTACTAAGGTAAAATGTTCACACCCCTCTCGATATACCGGGCGACCAACTCTCGAGGCCACCCAAACCCTAGAAAACAGCGTTGTCGATCTCCTACCCCCTCCCGCCCCTACCCGACAATCTCTCGAGGCCACCCAAACCACTAGAAGAAAACTCCGGTAACTTCGACATGAGGGGGGACGTCGATCAACCCCCTCTCGCCCGAACAAGTCTATGTATCATTTTATATCGCGGTGGACATATATCAAAGTTTGATCATATGTCAAAGTTTGAATTTTGACATATGCAACATTTGATCATATATCAAAGTTTGATCATATGTCAAAGTTTGAATTTTGACATAGATTTATCAAGAATGCCCCCATTATGGATGTGCACAAGTTGATCCAATTTTTTTCTGATCTCATCTATATATATATTCTTCTATATGTCACGTTGTCTGTGAAAGTATTGAAGAAATCCATGGCTTCATCATTAGCCGGAAGTAACATGCGTATGATGCTACGAAGCTCTTCAAAGTTGTTTTGGAACGGAGTTCCGGATAGAATAATTCACTTTTTGGTACGAATTTCAGCAAAGGCCTTCCAAATAGCGATATTCGGAAGGCTCTTGCTGAACTTCGTACCAAAAAGCTAATTAATTTTCCTATCCGGGACTCCGTTCCAAAACAATTTTGGAGAGCTTCGTACCATTATGCGCCTGTTACTTCCGGCTAATGATGAAGCCATGGTTTTCTTGAATCCTTTGACACTAGACAACGTGACATATAGAAGGGTAGATGAGATCAGGAAAAATATGGACCATTTTCTGCACATTCAGAATGGCGCCATTTTGTTAATTAAATTCCTTAAAGGTTAAAATGAGTTAAAATTACTTACTCCCGGTCCGCTCGCCCGACCAACTCTCGAGGCCACCTGTACCCCTTCCCCGATAACTTCGACATGAGGCGGGATGTCGGACATGAGGGGTGAGCGTCCTTGTCGTCTACCCCCTCCCCGATAACTTCGACATGAGGAGGGACGTCGGACATGACATGAGGGGTGAGCGTCGTTGTCGTCTACCCCCTCCGGTAACATAGATAACTCCGGTAACATAGATTTATCAAGAATACCCCCATTATGGATGTGCACAAGTTGATCCAATTTTTTTCTGATCTCATCTATATATATATATTCTTCTATATTTGCAGAAACTATGGATCAAAGAGACTTGGAACAAGAACAGTTGTTGGGGGAGATAATCCTCGCCGGAGGTGATGCTGTCTTGTCGTTTCTCAACGACACCGATGGAACAATGGAGGAGGAAGGACATGATCATGATGGCTCCGGTGACATGATCATGATGGCTCCGGAGGTGCTGACTAGCTAATTGATGCATTAATTGTTTTGGTATGTACATATATATATTAACTCTTCTTTCTTATTTTATAGCCCTCCAGATCGAGCCAAACTTCGGTAACGAGACGAGGCCCGAAGAAGAGGTTGCGCAAGGATGAAAGGTTCACGATCACAGCACTCGCGGACGATGGCCTACCGATTGAACCCAAGCGGACCAAGGACGCATTTTCTGCTCAGTGCGGAGCTATTGTTAGGGACAACATCCCGATCAGCATCAAGCAATGGAATAAGCCTAAGGACGACGCCCCTGAAGGTGATTATGTCACCGATAGACAGAAAGATGATCTTTGGACCTTGCTGAAGGCAAATTTCACCCTACCGCCAGAGGAGGATCCGAATAAGCCCGTTATAGAGCCACTGGTCAAGGCGTGTGCTCTTAAGAAGATGGCAGATCTATTCAGGAGGTGGAAGAAGGAGTTGAAATCAAAGTTTGTCGACAAAGGTGAGACTCCAGAATTCATCGGCCGATTTGAGAAGATAAGAGATCACTGGCCCGCATTTGTGGCCTACAAGACATCAGACAAGAGTAAGAAAATGTCAGAGACAAACAAGAACAACGCTGCAAAGAAGCAGTATCACCATCACACGGGGTCAGGTGGCTACCTCAAAGCCCGGCCGTTGTGGGACAAAGCTGAGAATGACCTGATTGCTAAAGGGGTCAAACCAGAGACATTGAACTGGCCAGACCGTTCAAGGACTTGGTTCTTCGGGGTTGGGGGAACTTTGGACCCTGAAACAGGGAAGTGCCGTTGGACGGACGAGCAACTTGCAATACCCGTCACGAAGCTTCAGAAGTATATCACCGCAGCGCAGGAAGGGACGTTCATTCCCGACAGAGAGAAGGACGAGCTGACTGAGGCCCTAGGGAATGCTGAGCACCCTGGACGAACATGAGGCACACCAGGCTCCGTTCCGTGGAAGTTTGGGTTTCCCGACGCAGGCGGTTACAGAAGCTGGGAGAGAAAGAGGAAAGCAGAGCTGAGCGACATGCAGAAGATGAGTGCAAGACTACAAAAGCTAGAGGAAGCTGAGAGCCAGCGAGCTGCCGGCCAACTATCTCAGCGGCACGAAGCTACCCCAGAAGCTACCCCGCCATCTCAGCGGAGAAGCAGCGTGGCTTCCACGGAGCCTGTTCAGACTGACTTCACGGAGCCTATCTACCCCGTGGATACTATCACGGAGGCTCAAAATTGCGAGCTTATGACGAAATGCCATAACCTCACTTTCAAGGCAGCTCTCGGCTCTGTTGCACCTCCTCAACCCAACGGAACTTTTCACTGCCTTACGATTCCACATGGCTATGCTGTTGTGATGGTGGATGAAGTAATGGAGGGATTTGAGGAGCTCGAGCTTTACCACTCTACAGGTGAAGGGGAGAATCAGCTGGTTCGTGCTCTGAGGAGTACATGTCTATGGCAGAAGGAGTACATCAAGCTTCCAAACTGGACGCCTCCGCCTCCTCCTCCTCCTCCTCCTCCGGCGAGTCAGGGCACTCCGCCTCCTCCTCCTCCTCCTCCTCCGGCGAGTGATCAGGGCACTCCGCCTCCTTCTCCGGCTCCTCCGACGCGTGAGGGCACTCCGCCTCCTCCTTCGCCTACTCCGGCGCGTCGGAGCACTCCGCCTCCTTCTCCGCCTCCTCAGCAACGACGGAAGAGAGACGCCGCCGCTCCGGCGGCTAGCAGTACAAGCAGAGGCGGGAGGCAATTCAAATACGGTCCATGTCTCAAGCCTGTGGAAAAGTTACCATATGAGAGGACCGAGCAGGAAAACGAGGACATATGTCGTGCCGAAGTGAGGGACCATTTTGCAAAGAAAACTCCACCTCCGAAGGAGAAGCTAGATCCGGTGAAAGTGAAGCGCACTATCGATGCCCTGAAGCGACCACCACCGCCCCCGCCGGATTCCAACTATGACCGCATAATTACTAAGGCACAAGCTAAAGCGCAGCAGTCGGGAAGTACTTCCAGTGCTGCAAGAGCGAAAAAACGAAGAAGTGGGAAAACAATTCCCCAGCTCGGCGAACAGGAGAAGCAATCGTGCCCCCCGCTCAAGGTGTCTAGCGATATCGCTAATTATCCGGTGCTACTGCCCGGTACCACTCTTGATGATTACCTGCCCGATGATGTACAGTTTGAAACGGCTGAGGTAGTAGACGTCTTTAGATACGAGCACGGGAAGCCTCTCGTCAAACCTGATCATCCTCATCTAACAACGATGATGCAAAAATTGCATGACTGGTACATGGAAACCTGCAGGAAGTCTGGGAAAGACAGTTTGTTAGTCGGAATTAAAAAAGAGCATGACTTCCCTGGAGTCGACCTGCTGCCTGTTGAATTTGTGGAGTTATTTCAATTATACAATCAAAAGGCCCTCGACAAACAACTCATGACTTGCTACTGTCTGTAAGTATTACTTCTATAATTAAGTCTCTAGCTCAGCTCGTTCATTGCATGTATATATAATTATCCTCACTATATTATGCAGATTGAAGATGGTCGAATGCCAAAAAATAGGAATCTTCGACGTTGGGTTCATTAGCCCAAATACCGTAAATGAATGGTCGGTACGAAAGGCGGCTGAAGATACCGAGAACAACTTACTACAAACGTTCCTTAAACATCAAAACAAAAGGGAAATACTCTTTCCTTACAACTTCAAGCGAGTGTTACTGTCTTCTGCATATTCGGTTCCGCTTACTCGTGGTTAAGTAATGTAATTGATGAGTTATGCGTGCGCAGCTTCCACTATATTCTGCTATCCATTAACCTTGACGGGGCATTAGTAACTGTCTTAGACTCGCTCCGTAAAGATCCCAAGTATTATGCGGACATGACTGCAATGCTCCAGAAGTAAGTTCAATCAATACCGGGACCATATCGGCAACTTTCGTTCATTTCCTGATATCAAGTAATCATTTTCTTTGCCTGCCAGGGTTTGGAAAACGTTCACCGCTAAGGTTCCGGGTCTGAAGAAGGAGCTGCGATTTACACACCCCAAAGTAAGTAGTACTAGCTAGTTCCGCACATCTCTCATTGATTCTAGTTTCATCAATACCATTATCATGCTTGCTTATCAGTTTGATTGAACTCTATTCTCGTAAAGTGCTTGTTGCAGGCACCCAACACTCATTTATGTGGATACTACGTATGCGAGTTCATTCGCTACTATACCTCTGAACGGGTCTCCTTTGAGAAACAATTTGAAGTACGTAAACAATATTCACAATTTTATTTTATATATTACCATCAATTGTGTTGAGTTTCATTCATATATATGTATTGACCCCTTCTTTAAATTAGATCTGGCAGATGCGGGATGAACTCCTACCACATGATCGCATACGAGCAATTCAAGAGGAATTGGCGGGATTCTTTCTTGACCACGTCATACCTGAACAAGGAGAATACCATGTGAAATTGAAATTGTTGTAAGGGATGTTATATATTGTACATATGTAGTAGCGTCGGATAGATATACGAAAACTTGTTGTTCGACCAATCTCTCGGAGAAAGAGAGGTCGATCACTTCTCTCTGTATATGTTCATGACGATCTTATGTACTTAATGGTTCCTTCATTTGCTTACTAGCTAGCGTGTCGAGTTCTCTCTATAGTAGCTAGCGTCGACCAAGCACGGAGAAAAAGAGGACACTTCTCTCTATTAGCTAGCTAACACAATATGAAACCCCTAAATTAACCCTACAAAACCACCTAACCCCCCTCCCTTTCAAAAAAAAAAAAACCCCAGCTCCTGACAGATGCCTTTTGGTCCCGGTTGGTGTTACCAACCGGGACTAAAGGTCCTGCCTTTTGGTCCCGGTTGGTGTTATCAACCGGGACTAAAGGTCCTGCCTTTTGATCCCGGTTGGTGTTACCAACCGGGACTAAAGGTCCTCCTGCCTGGGCTCCCCCCAGCGGCCACGTGGAGGGCCTTTGGTCCCGGTTCGTAAGCGAACCGGGACTAAAGGTTTTGGGCTTTAGTCCCGACCCTTTAGTCCCGGTTCCAGAACCGGGACAAATGGGCCCTTTTGTACTAGTGTTAGTCCCAATATATTAGTCCCGGTTGGGGAACCGGGACTAAAGGCCCTTCCCAACCGGGACTAATGGTCGGTTCTGTACTAGTGAATGGTCTATATTACCCCGTTGTTTACCTCTAAACATGTATAGCACTAAATGTGGTTAGCACCGCCCCTAATTAATGACACACCTACTATGAGCGCCAACACCAACCAGTTTAATGCTACCTCATAT
Source organism: Elymus sibiricus (assembly GCA_039707655.1). NCBI lineage: Eukaryota > Viridiplantae > Streptophyta > Magnoliopsida > Poales > Poaceae > Elymus > Elymus sibiricus. The sequence continues at coordinate 96,244,766 of CM077675.1, read as the reverse complement.
CAACATGCAATTAATTTCTTGCCAAATATTAGTGTTTAATGAAATTAATATATTGTCTAATATTAACAGGCATTGCACATACACGATTACTTTGCTAATGCAATGGGATCCCGAGATCTCTCGTTTGCATCACTATATATACAGGATTATGTGTGGATGGACAAAACATCTTGTAGTTTTGCCTACAACATATATTCTCCCGTCAATCTCTTGAAACAAGCGCCATTGTTGCAACGCATTAACATGGTTAGGTACATGCCACCTATCCGTGTGTCAGTCCTGCTGTTGTCTCTACTTCTTCTCATATGCCTTCCTACTCCTACACAATGTAAGCCGTCGATACACAAGTGTTATAAATTTGTACTTATTACAATATGTGTGCGCACACATGTTATACATACTCGCATAACAATTTTAATTTCCTATTTCTGCTGGAAATAGGTATTTACCACTGCATGTTTTTCATCTGTGTACCATCTGTTGCTTCTTTGTTAATGAATCCAAAATCATACTAAAATCATCAATTGTTTGTTATTTTCCATAGGTCAAATTATGGAGGGCAAGGATAATGGTAAATTCAGTTTACCAAATGGGTTGTGCGTCCATAAAGGAAAGGTTCATGCCTGCCATGTTAACCGAAAGTGCTACTGTTGTGATGTGACGAACTTGTGCTATCCCACAATCGATTTATGCAAGAAATATTGCTGAGGTTCGGCATGCATAGTGGCGATGACAACCCAACTATTAGCCACCCTCCCTGCGCTCCCATCAGATTTAGCTTTTGTTTGAAGAAATAATATGTGATGCATAAGATGTATTTGCAAGAAAAATAATATCGCATTTATCGTTTGATTGGTGATGGTGTTGCAAGTAAACTTTGGGCAGGACTAAGATCGTTGGGTCTCTTGGTAGTCAGAGAAATCTACATTTTGATTAATTTAAATGTAGTCCTTGATCACCAGGTCTTTTTACATGTCAATAATCCCATGAATGGCACAATTTTCTTCCCCTCTTTTTCTGAGGGAAAATTGTTTCTTCTCGAATAGTTTTCTTCCTAACCCTCGAAAAAAAAACTTCTTCCTGCTCAACACAATCATATAAATACGAGAGTGAATTTTCAGCTCCCGGGTGCCTAGGCACCCTCTATGAACATTGTTAAAAAAATAGAAAACAAAATCAAAAAAATCTGAAACTTTGCAACATCAAAGATGATCAAACTTTGTAGGTGCTTGCAAATTTTCATGCCAAAATCCCATTTGAGAATCTCTACACACGAAAAACATTTCAGTTCTTGAACTTTTGAGCATGTTTAGCACTAAAATCTGAAACTCGTTTGTACACCTTTCTCTACATGATATTTTGACATGAAAACTTGCAAGAACCTACAGAGTTTGACCATCATTGATATTGCAAAGTTTCAGATTTTCTTGATTTTTTTCTATTTTTTAATTTACTGTACATAGAGGTACCTGGACACCCGGGAGCTATCACACCTTTCTCTATACAATACAATTTAGTTTCTAATAGCAAAAGTGCCCGTGCGTTGCAACGGGAAGAAAAATAAATCATATGCCCCTAACTGACGTCCATATTCATGTTCTTCTTGGTAGATTGCTAGCTCGAAGAAAACATCACTACTGCAGGATGGTCCAAAGACGACTGAGACAGTTCGAAAAAACTATTTGCGATGTACATCATAGCGTGTGCGGTGTAACATCAAGAAAAAAAGCATGTGTGATGTCGTAACATCACACACGTTTCGAAAATATAATTATGTGTGATGTCGCGTAAACAGTTTTTCCAAAAAATGTGTGTGTGATGTTGCCTATTATTGCACACGGTCTGAAATAATGTAAACGTGTGTGATGCTTTGCACACGGTTCTTACAAATGATGTGTGTGTGTGATGTACTACATCATTGCACACAGTTATTATAATGCAACCGTGTGTGATGTCATACACACAGTTTTTACAAAAAATGTGTGTGTGATGTAGCATATCACTGCACACGGTGTTAAAAACACAAACGTGTGTGATGTCTTGCACACGTTTTTTCCATACATTATGTGTGCGATGTGGTTGTCATCACACACACTTTCATAAATGGAACCATGTGTGATTCCTAAAATTATTATTTTTCAAAAGAATAATGCTTTGCGCGATATGTTTGAAGGCGAATTGACATTTTCCTTCGTCTTTTGACTTTTAATTTTTTTTCTACACTTAACATGCACCATAGAATCCTTCCTGTTAAAATTTGATACTTTTCAGAACTCATTTGCTATATTTGAGTCATTAACTGCATTTCCAGTAATTTAATGGATATAATTCAAATTTTAACTATGAATGCATGAAACAGTACGCAAAAATGATTTGAAAAATCATATTTAGATATTTAAGTGTTTTCATAGACTTATATAAACTGGTACGGTTCCATATAAGGGCCCGAGATGGGATAAAATAACCAGAGGCATGAGCTAGGACGGTTGGGCCTTCGCGTTGTAGGTGGAGGTTAGGGAGTTCGACTCACCACGAGCCAACAAATTTATTTTTGCATCGGAACGGCATGCAAGGCCTGGTGGGCTTCATGGGCCAGAACACAGGCGGCGGAGAATTTGTTTTGCTCCTTATATGAGACCAAAAATTATACGCAGACTTAAAAGATTAGTACCACCTTGCATAGAAAAAAAATCATCTAAACGGAACAAACAAGAATATTAAAAAAATCACCTAAGCGGGACGAAACCAAAAATATCACCATGTTTTATTAGTAAAAAAAATAATATATATATATATAATATTATATATATATATATATTATTTATTATATATATATATATTATATATAATATATATATATATAGGAGAAGTAGGATAGGAAGTAGGAATAGAAAATATGAAGAAAGACACTAATGACGTGTTTGGTTGCCTGCATCGATTTTGACTGCATTGCATGTATTTCTTACTAGATCATCGATGGCGCGCGTTGTTGCGCCCGTCTATTTGAATGTTTTATGATAAGAGATTAATTTTTTAGTAAATACTCTGAGACGACTTACATGGACTGAAATAAGTTATGTCATGAAAGTTCTCCTTTTTGAAATGAGAAACACTCCAGTCAATAGTAAGTAAGAACCTGAAAAGTGGATAATATATTGTACTAAGCTGAGGCGGAGCAATAGTGCTTTCACTCGGTGAACGAATAAATGGTAGTAATAACATTAAAAACAAGAATTTGCAGGGAACTGCAAGAGTGCACATGAATTAACATTAACTGGCTGTTGGCAGCTGGCATTTCACCCAGCTATAGGGACGAAAGATCTTAAAATGCAACAGTTACTATGAGGATGCAATTAAAATCTTCAGATTCTGATCATGGCTTCGCATACAAGACACTATCTACGAATCAGGTCCTCTGATGCACTGACACTGAACGATAATAACAGTTTGAGCACAAACTATACTATTGAGGTCTCAAGCATGTTTGTTTTTTGCAGGAATAAAAAAGAACTCATTGAACTGCATACGAGCATGAACGGGTCAAACTTGCTTCTGGAAACAGCATGCATTAATAGTCAACAGACATACTGAGTAACAACGAATGTAAGGACACAAAATCATTTGAAGAACACAAACTCATCTTCAGGTTGAAAAAGGGTTGTCTGAGGTTGATATTTCTCTACCTTCTTGATCAGCTGCACAATCTGAATGGAAGCGTACGAGCATAGGTACCAGCGAATTCTAGGGAAATCTTCCATTGGCTCAGTTAATCCATGCAGCAACTCAACTGAAACAAGAATCCACCGTTGCATCCTACACTCGCAGGAAAAAAGACGAACCAATGATCACATACTTGGGGCGGACAACAATATACCTTTGTAAAAGAAATGCTCATAATCATCATCTAGCACACGGTTCTGTATATAAAAGAGAAGCTACATACTAACAGGAAGTTGCATAAGCTTTTGTCCTCTTCTTACAATCCTTTTAGAAGTCCATACTATGATCAGAAGCCTGCGTAGGTGTAAGAGGTAACATGATTGAAGTAAATAACTCTGAACGGAACTGGAAAAAACCAAAACGGAAGCCTTTCCCTGGCTTGCAAGTTCTATGAATTTTACAAAAAGAAGTCCAAAAAAAATAGATGAACCGAACTTGACAAAATTGAAAAAAGAAGCCTTTCTATGCATGTCAATGGATTATCATATGTACAACAAGGTCTAGTAGCTGATTCGTAATTCAGTTTAGCAAGATCGAAGCCTTTCTATGCCTGGCATACATGTAAACAAGAGCCAACACGTACAGAAGAACCTGATTGTTAATTCGGTTTAGCATCAAGTGCTTGAGTTAGCACTGGTTTTACAAGTAATCTAGGCGCCACACGTAGAGAAGAGGCAGCATTACTTCAATTTCACATCGTTCTGCAAAATAGTTTGAAATTTTCATCTATAACATTCCTAGAATACAAAGAATCACCAAAATAAATCTCCAAAAAGGAAATCACCCAAAAACAATCTAGAATTATGCAGTATTCCCATCAGCCTATAACCATCGTTACCCGATCAGTGCATGGAGTTCATGAGGCAGAGACGGCGTTGTCCAGAGCGTGACGTCCACCAAACGGCGGGGCGGCCCCAGCGATGCCGGTGTGAGGCGGTCAAATTAGCAGTAAGAAAGTCCTTAATCTTACATTGTCAAAACTTGAAATCAGAAAAAAATTGCGGAGATGAGGGTGCTTCTTACCTTGACGTTGAACGGGACAAACCATACACATCAGAATCGGTGGAGGAGAACATGTGTGTGTTCATCACCGCCTGTGGACTTGGGCGAGTCAAGGGCGCATAACAAAGGGTTGGATGCCGGCCTCCTCGAAGATATGGAAGATGTAGGCGCAGAGGGACGCCGTCAACGCCGTCGGGGAAGCCGGTTCAGGGTGCCGCCTTCGGGCAAAGTCGTGTGTCGCTTGAGGTCAGCGGTGGCCGGCGACAGTGGCACTGGGGAGGGCTATAATCGTCGTGCCATCGACAGCTAGGGTGCACCGTCGCCATGACCGATTGATCCATCCCCTCCTCTTTCTCTCGCAGCGGCCTCTCGCCTCACGGGCAGCGCCGGATCCCCTTCTCCTTTCTCTCGCAGGCTCGCAGCGACCGAGCATGGATCCTCCTCTGTATCCTCCTCTGTATCGATGACGCCTGGGCTGGATGACGAGCGAATAGTTTTCTTGACGGTCGGTTAGGCAAATGGGCTGAGAAGCCCAATTTACCAGAGGCCGCCGTTTAGGCTTGTGGAGCAGCAGCCCATTAGCACAGCTGGAATAGTAATGCAGACCCAAGTGCTAAGAGTTGGGTTTTTAACATGCAGAAGTTGTTATCACATGCAAACTTTACCCGGCTGGGAGTCACACTCTAGGTAATATGGAGTTCTAGGCGCAAGCTGTTATATGAGGACATTCATCAGACACCATTTGCTACTAAAGCGTTTGTGAATGCCTTTATCAGTGACCTGCAGGCGCTAGAGAAACCTTCAGCTGCACTAGGCGTGACATCTCACAATCAGTCAGATAGGTGGATTGCACCACCGGAGCAAACCTGTAAAATAAACGTGGACGCAGCTCTACACAGGAATTCTACAACGTGAGCAATTGCAGCGGTGTGCAGGGACATCAACGGGGTCTTTTTGGGCGCCTCTACCTTCACATTAACAGGTATCGACGACCCTACAACGCTTGAAGCACTAGCAGTTCGGGAGTCATTGTCGCTGGCGGACGATCTTTATGAGCGGAGGATTTTTGTTGTCTCTGATTGCAAGATTGTCATTGACGATATCGAGCGGAGAAGTGCGTCGGTGTATGGACCTATCATCCGGGAAATTTTAGACGATCTAGGAATTTTATTTCTTGCCTTTTAGCCATGAATTTAGGAGATTTCGAAGATCACAATCTAGCAATGCATGCTCTCTCACTTGGGATTGGCCGCCATGTTTGGTTAGGCAATCCGGGTGATCTTGCGTTCCTCCCTGTAAACATTGTGACGAGTTAAATAAAAGCTTTGCGAGATTGTCTCAAAAAAAAACGAGTGTTTTAGGTCGCCTCATACATGAGATCTATGGGCCAGAAAAGTCCAGATCAGCAAATTGGGTGGCCAAAAATGACATAGCGTGAGAGGGCAGGGATTTGGCTCGGTTTTACTGTCCTAAATATGAGTCCGGCTGAGGAAAAACAACCTCTAAACCACATATGTACATTGTTTGGTTGCCCGCATATAGGTTAGTTGCATGAGGGAACTAATTTTGACCCGATGTTTGGTTGGCCGCATTACATTAGGCGCACAAAGGACACACTGTTTTGTTGCAACCTGCATAAGGTGCTCTCACCACTTCTCACTAGTGGTGACCTTAAAGCATCTACGACCATGAATGACAAATATGACCCCTCAAACGCCCGCGGGGGCGCGTCCGCGGGGAGTGACCGGGCACGCCTCAAATTTGCACAACTGCATCCGGACACCACATACTAGATTCTTAAATCCATACAAAAGCATGCAAAATAAAAAAAAACCTACGCACTACGTAGCTACTCCTAGTCGGAGATGTCGACTATCTTCGTGCACTCTAGCGGGTACATGGACGACAGCTGCAGCTCCGCCCCCTCCGGCGCCTCCAACTGCTCCGCTCTGGCCTCCACCTCCTCTATGGCCGCGTTGAGTTCGTTGAAGAGCGCGTCCGCCTTCTCTTGCTTCTGCCGGAGGAACTGGCGGTTGGCCTCCACATAGGCCTCATCCTGGATGGACTCCAGGATGGCCTGCTGCTCCGCCGTCTCCTCGGCTTGGGCGACGGCGAACTCCGCCTCCGCCTCCGCCATGTTCAACCCCGGAGCAGGCTGCTCCGCCTCGTCGTCGTCCGGATCTGCCATGTCCATGGGCTCCGGCTCCACCTCGGGTGAGTGATCTTTTGCCGGACCATGGCGACGCCGGAGAGCGTGGGAGAGCGGGCGAGAGGAGGCAGACGGGCTCGGGTGGCGATGCAGAGAGGGAGAAGGTGGATGTGCTAGGGCTGGAGCACGCCGGCCGGCTTAAATAGCCGATTTGGCCTTGGGCGACGAGCCAGAGCGGCGCCACGCGGCGTTCACACCACAGCGACGGAGGAGGCGTCCGTCGGACCCATCGGGTTTTCAGGCGAGTCCGCGCGGGACCCCATCACCAGTCCTACATGGCAGGCGTGCCTAGGCGTGCCCGAGCGCCACCATATCCGCCCCATATTTGTGTTGGATATGAGGGTGAAGGTGAGCCCGGGCGTTTGAGGCCCATTTAGGGTGTCCGCCTGGGTCGAATTTTTGTGACCAGTTGGCCTGCCCGGGCGTTTGAGACGGGTATAAGGGGTCTGGTTGTAGATGCTCTTACCATACACGATATTAACAGTTTCACTCCTAGCTACGAAACATATTACGGTTTATCCTATCTACTATCAAATGGCAGTACACATTATTAAGAGCCATATGGCTGAATGGGGAAAGTTCATCATCCATCCTCTTCCTCTTCTGCTGCTGCTGTTAGTTGTTCCTCTTCCTCTTCTGTTGTTGCTGCTTCTTCCTCTTCTTTTGCTTCTCTTTCTCTTGCTCTTCTTCTTCTTCTTCTTCTTCTTCTTCTTCTTCTTCTTCTTCAGATCCTTGTCTTACCTCTGTTATTTCATATTGCCGGTACCCGCTCCATCCTTTTGGTCTTCCAGGCTTCGTTGTCAAATGCCTCCACACCATGGCCACCGAGGTCAGCATCGTCAGGCGTCACATCTTCTTCCTCAGGCACCGGTTAATCACAACCCCGTTGCAAGATCCAGTTATGCGGAATGCAACATGCAAGAACAAGCTTAACCTAGATAAGGTAAGGGTGGAATGGCTTCTGATCCAGGATCTTGAACCTGTCCTTCAGAGCTCCAAATTCCCTCTCAATAGTTACTCTAAGGCTGGAGTGTCTGAGATTGAACAAATCATGTGGAGTCCTAGGATAGTTCCTACCAGAGAACTCGTTCAGATGGTACCTGGTTTTCCTGAAGGGTGAAAGAACACCTAGCCGACATGCATAGCCAGCATCTCCTAGGTAGAACTTGCCATCAGGGATGTTGATGCCATCAGGACGACTCATGATGTCACTGATTATGTTAGCATCACATGTGCTGACCCTTCTCAGCCAGCCAGCACATATGTGAATTTTAGATCGAAGTCAACAACAGCAAGCACATTTTGGCTTGTGTAGTGCTTCCCCCACTGTATGCTGCAGATTGTGACCTCGTACACTAGATGAGTACCATATATTGCCCCAATGCAATCATGAAATGGAAATACAAGATTGTGTTAGTGCTCACCTTGAACCATCCAAGCATATTAAGCCATGAAGTACATATTGTCACTTCTCACCTTGAAGTATGGATACCATCTTGGGCTAGTGCGAATCTTATGGATACCATCTTGGGCTAGTGCGAATCTTGGTAGGAGTCCGACCGGTTGGTGACTTGATCATCTCTCCGCTGAGCTCCCCAACAACATAAATCACTTGCTTGAAGTACCTTGAGATGGTCTCCATTGATCTCCTGAACGTGTTGTGGATAACCCTGAACCTCCGGTTATGGCCAACAACATGAAGGAACATGACCACTTGCTCTTCCACACTGGTGTGGATGCTATCTTCTAGCAGCCCCCTGCTCCTGAAGGTCTGGACAAGTGTGGTGATACGTCCCCAACGTATCTATAATTTTTTATTGTTTCATGCTATTATATTATCAATCTTGGATACTTCATATGTAATCATCTGCTATTTTATATCATTTTTGGGGACTAACCTATTACCCAGTGCCCAGTGTCAGTTCCTATTTTTTACCTGTTTTTGGACTTTTCAGAAAATCAATATCAAACGGAGTCCAAATTGGATAAAAAATGATGGGAGTTATTTTTGGACGAAAAGAGACACATGAAGCTTCTAGAGGAGGCCAGAAGACCCATGAGGTGGCCACGAGTTGCCAGAGCGCGCCCCCATGGCTCGTGGGCCCCTCGTGGCACCTCCTGACCGAATTCCACTTCTATATATCCCCAATTATCCCAAAAACATCAGAGAGGAACCTGAAACACTTTTTCCACCGCCACAAGACTCTGTTCTTTTGCGATCCCATCTGGAGGTCTTTTCCGGTACTTTGCCGCAGGGAGAAGCCATCACGGAGGCCGTCTACATCAACCTTACTGCCTCCATGATGATGTGTGAGTAGTTCACCGCAGACCTACGGGTCCATAGCTAGTAGCTAGATGGCTTCTTCTCTCTCTTTGATCTTCAATATAATGTTCTTCATGATTCTCGTGATGATCTATCTGACGTAATCTTCTTTTGTGATGCGTTTGTTGGGAATCGGTGAATAGTGGGTTTATGATCAGATTATTCATTGAAAGTAATTGAGTATTTGCAAAACTTTATTATGCACGATTGTTATAGCTTTGTAATTATCTCCGATCTATCCATTTGGTTTGGCCAACTAGATTGATTTATCTTCAATGGGAAGAGTGCATTGTAGTGCGTTCAATCTTGCGGTGCTCTATATCCAAGTGACAGAAAGGGACAAGACACATATTATATTATTGCTACTAAGGATAAAACGACGGGGTCCGAACATCTTACTTTGTCTACATCATGTCTACATGTTGTTATAGCACTACTGCAGGAATGCCTAGCAGTGGCGGGTGCAAAATAACCATCAGTGGCGGGCTACGGGCCCAGGCCAGCCCGCCACTGACCTCCCGCCACTGTTAAAAGGCGGCGGGCACAGGCCCGCCACTGCTAACTGGTTAGTAGTGGCGGGCATTAACTAGCACCCGCCACTACTAAAGGATGCACCAGAGCCAGTTTGCACCGAAGCAAGATGCACCACTGCCGAGCAGTATGTTTTGCCCGCCACTGCTAGAAATTTTCTAATTAAAAAAACTGCATTGTACAGTGATGTACACAGTACATTTCATGCACAGAATTTGCATCCAGTATTATTCATATGTACATACACACAGTTTGCATCAGTTCATATCCATCACTCTGAGCACGAATCCAAAAATGCTAGAAACACTACATAGGCCGAGAATTAATGCACGCACATGGAGATTAATTTGCCCTTTCCTTGCAGCCTGGCTAGAGAAGGCAAAAGTCTACTCTTTTCTGGAAGATCTCTAAACAGAACATAACAAGCTGAACAAAATAAGCTACGGAACCAATGGACCGTACGCGCAGTGATGCAGTCTTCATGTAGTGACTGGAGTCGATGTCTAAGTCATGAGGTACTCCCAAACTGCCAGATCTTCTGGTCCTTGGCCTCGAGCCGCTTCTCCACCATGGCCTTCTATGGTCGGGAACATCAGTGCCATGTGCATACGCATCTCATACTGCAAAGTATTCAAATCGATCATAGTTAAGGAAAGCTAGATAAGAATAAAACACAAAATGTTCCCGACCAGGCGGCATCCTTTGTGTATTTATCTCCAATTAACCAGGCAGCCAGGGCGGCATCACATACGAGCAAAACATGAATAAATAAAATGGGCCAATCAACATTCAACTTAGTGACAAGTTTGGTTGCCTTCAAGTAGCAGGACTAGTTATTACTTGGGAAAAATCAACTAGCTAGTACCTATAGGAGGAGTAGTAGTATACTGCCAACACAATTGATAATTTCTTCCCCATCATAAAAAAAAACCCTGGTACTTTGCTGCTATTAAACACCAACATCGACTCTCTCTCTATATATACTAGCAGGCGGAAGGGGCGGCAACACACCGCGCCGGTGCCTCGTCACGTGCGTGCATGTATGTTGTTTCTTATTTTAAGATGAGAAAAGGAATGACAATGGGTTTGAGGTCGAGCTGGTTGTAATGATTTATATAGAGGAAGCCTTTTTATACAGACTGTAATCCTTTGATCACTAGGTACCGCTATTAGATTTGACTGCAGAAGATCACTACTTCGCCCAATCCTACTCTACCTCGACGGACACCGTTGCTCCTAATGATTGAACTAATTAACATCACATAGTTCTTCGAGAACCATGTATTCAAGCTGACCATGAAACTTTGCCACAAGAAGCCTTGGAGATGCAACAATATACGAAACTAATTCACCTATTAATGGTACATAAAAATATAATCATGCAAAAATATAGTCCTGATTTTTATGGTTTGTACTACTCATAATACGATCACATTAAGTACTCTCGAATTTAGCAGGCAACAATGGACCATCACATATGTATACAACATGAATAAATAAAATTCAGCAATCAACATCTAACTTGGTGACAGGTCTACTTCAACTTTGAGATGGACTAGAGAGAAGAGAAAGATTGATCTGCTTTAGACATGAACGAGCACTTGACAAGAGAATCGTTCCACTGCTCATGGATTGAATCAAAAGAGACAAGATAACACTGTTGGCTGAAATTCATCTAATATAATTGGAACAGCAGCATCATAGGCAAGCTTTGGGCTTGAACAGAAGGGGGGAAGGAGAGGAGGGTATACCTATGCAGGCCGCCCACTGCCTGTAGCCGTCCCATTGACCAACATCATGATGCCGCCGCATAAAGGAGGAGACGCCCTCCTTGTCGCGCCACCGCCCTCCGCGTTGCATTTTCATCGTCATCGTCTAGTAAGAGAAGGTGGCGCCTGCAACAATGGATTTTTTGCATCTCTTGAGAGACCGGAAAATGAACTGGGAAAATATAATGGAACACAATTATATTGGCAAGCCTGTCTTGTGACAACACATCACACTTGTACAGATGAAGAGAAAACTATCAATGTAACCAGTGTATTTATGTTATCAAAAATTAAGTGGGCAGTAGCATATGCTGACTATTTTCTCTTCTTTTTAGTTTATGCAATCGGAGATGTAGTTAATCTGGCATAGGTATAACCTAACAGTTTTTTTAAAAAGCTAAATTGCAATACTATAGGTACTTGTTACTCTGGCATGGCAGCCACAAATCAGCAGCTAAATTAACCTATCTTTCACTCAAAGGAAACTAAGTAGCAACAAATTAGTAGCCAGCTGAGCAGCACCACAACAAATCAGCAGCGCTACCACTTGGTCATCCACGTGATGGTCAACAACGAACCAACCATGGCATGGCAGCCACAGGAACAGAGGAGTAGAGAGGGTCTCACCATGGGGGTTTTGTAGCCGCTAGCGTGGTTGCGGAGCAGCCATCCACCGCCGTTACGCCGTGGAGGAAGCCACCGGAGGAAGCCACCGCCGCACCAGAGTTGGGCCGCCGCGCACGTCCGTTCCGCAGCCACCGGGTGCAGGAGCACCGTCCATGAGGCAGATCTGCGCATGAGAGGGGAGTGGGCATCAGAGAGGACGAATTAGAGGCACCGGAGTCGCGCCGGAGTTTGAGGAGACGACACCACCCAAACCCTAGCCAAGGGGAGGGGACACCACCCAAACCCTAGCCAAGGGGAGGGGTCGTGGGTGAGATCTTGAGACCGCGGGAGGCGGATCTGGCCGGAGTGAAGGGAGGAGTGTGACGAGGGGAGCAGGGTATGGTGTTGCACGCCGGCGAAGAACAACGGAACTCATAGGAATCGACGACGTTTGCGTTGGTGACGGCGGCAAGGGTTCGTGGGGGCAGGGAGAGGAGAGAACGAGATACAGGGAGAGTGTGAGGGTTGGGCTAGGGTTAGGTATTTGTTGACACCTGATTTTGGCACGATGCAAAATACAGTAAAGGTGGGCTCAAGCGGCAAGATCTTCTATACGAGAAAGTTCATATTGCCGGCATGATAGGCTTGCCGGCATGGAATCTTACCGCCCGAGTAAAAGCTTGCCGGTGTGGCAAGGAGACGGCCCGACAAGGAGGCGATCGGGCAAGGAGACGGCCCGGCAGGGAGGCAATCCGGCAAGGAGACGGCCCGGCAAGGAGGCGATCCGGCAAGAAGATGGCCCGGCAAGGAGGCGATCCGGCAAGGAGGCGGCCCGGCAAGAAGATATCCCGGCAAGGGGATGACCCGGCAAGGAGGCCCGGCAAGATACCCTGATGGTACTCCTGGGAAGGCGACAGCTCGTCGAAGACCGGGGATCAAGATGGACGTGCCGGCTCATCAAGACAGCTTCTAGAGCGGTACTACCGCCTGTATAAGCGGTACTACCGCTTGGGCAGTACTACCGTGTTTTACTACCGCATCGACTACCGCTTACGAAAATACTTCTGGAATCCCGAGGACCCCAAGCGGAAGTGGCGCGGCACTCCAGGGCGGTACTACTGCTGGAAGCGGTACTACCGCTGGCCTAGAGCGGTACTACCGCTTGTCGACGCACAGATTCAGGCAGGTTCGGTTTGAATCCGAGTTAAGCTAGAGCTAGGACTCTAGGACGTGAATTGATGTAATTCTCTTGTAAGGAAAGCCTAGATGAATCTATAACTTGTACGGGAAGTCCAACCCCCTCTTAAATAGAAGAGGTGATGGCCGATTGAAAACACACAATCGAACAAACACATCTACATCTTTTTACCCTACTTTTATCCCTCTCCCTTGCATCTTTCTTCTCGTTCTTCGTTCGTTCTTCGTGTTGAAGTGCGGCGATCCTCGAGGCCCTAGGGGCGAGCGAATCGACCTAGGGCAGCCCATCGTCCATCCGTGACTCCTGACGGGTTCCATCCCGGAGAAGCGGTGCGTCGGGTTTCAAAAGCGCCCGCCGGATTGCTTGCGTACCGCGCTTCCGGACGGGCCTCCTTCGACGTGAGCTGCGGTGCATCACCCCCGGCGTCGAGGGTACGCGTGACGCGTTCGTGTGTCAACACACTTTTTGGCGACTCCGCTGGGGACAAAAGATCAAGAATCATCATCAACCATGTCAAATCTTCCCCAGCCCTCAGAAGTTAGCGCCGATAACATCATTAAGCCCGGTCTTGATGAGCTATCGGAGGAACATCGCCAGGCCTACGATGCGCTCAAGAAACAGCGTGAAGAGGCTTTTGAGGCGCTCAAGAAGAAGCGTGAGGAGGAGGATTTGGAGGCGTTTCTTTCAAGTTTCAAGAAGGACCGCCAAGGCAACATCACTCCGATTGGAGAAATCAGGTTACCTCCTCCCATTGATGAACAAGATGAAATCACTGTGAGCAAAGTTTTTTCTCCTGAGCAACTGGCTGTGATTGAAAGTCTTGTTAGTAAGGGTAATGTGATGGCGTACAATTCTTTCGTGGCAAATACCAATGCTCAGAAAAATATGCCGCCGTCATCTAGTGGTAATGTTGGTGTATCCATTAGCCCAGAAAAACCTAATCCAACTTTACCTATATCATCGGCACCTCCCATGCAACAACATTACAATTTGCCGATGAATTTTTATCCTAGCCAAACCAATCAACTTGTGGCCGCACCTACATACCCTAATCCTATTATGAGTGTGCCCAATTCGGCGTCTATGCCGAATTACTTTGTCACATCACCTATGAATACAAGCATGTTTGGTCTTCCGCCGAATTATGTTTCGGCGCCTACTCCACAAGTCGCATCACTAGCTAGTTCCCAAGTTGCTCCTATGTTATTGCCACAAGCATCTTCATCTACCTCGGATCCAATTTTAGCCAAATTAAGGGAGGATTTGCATAAGATGTTTCAAGAAACTTTCGGAAACGAGCCGAAAGTAAAGAGTCATGTGTATCAAAAGCCTTATCCTGAACACTTCGACGCAGTTTTGTACCCTCCAGGTTATAAGGTTCCTGATTTTGTCAAATTTAGTGGAGAGGGCACAAAAACAACTTGGGAGCATGTGAGTCAGTATCTAGCATAGTTGGGTGAAGCAAGTTCCATGGAAGAATTGAAAGTGCGGTTATTTCCCTTATCTTTAACTGGCACCGCATTTTCATGGTTTGCTGCTTTGCCACCTAGCTCAATTCTCTTATGGTCGCAACTAGAGCAAAAGTTTGATGATCATTTTTATAGTGGCGACAATGAGCTTAAGTTATCACATCTTACATCGGTTAGGCAAAAGCATGATGAATCGGTCACCGATTATGTCAAAAGATTTAGAGATATAAAAAACCGATGCTATAGCTTAGTGATAACCGAAAGAGACTTGGCGGATCTTGTCCTTAATGGTTTGAAAACTCACATTAAGGAGAGGCTAGAAAGTTATGAATTTTTAAATATTAACCAAGTCTTGCAGAAAGCTTTGGCTCAAGAAAGCCGAAGTAAAGAGATCCATAGGTCAACAACCGATCGTCCTAGAATGCATATGCTTGATTATAATGATGAATATTCGGACGATGAGGTTGATGTCTGTACCACTGAATTTGTTTGGTCCTCAAAGGTCAAACCCTATGCATGCAATGCTCTTAAGCCGATTCGTAAGAATCGTGATGAGGACATGAAATTTACTTTTGATATATCCAAGTGTGATAGAATATTTGATGCTCTCTTGCAAGAAAAGATGATTAGAATATCACACACCATACCGCCGTTTGAGGAGCTGAAACGGCGTGCTTATTGCAAATATCATAATTCATTTTCTCATGCTACTAATGATTGCAATGTTTTTCGGAGACAGATACAATCGGCCATTAATGACGGACGATTGAGTTTTTCTGAGATGCAAGTTGATAAACAGCCCTTCCCAATGAATACCATGACTTTGGAGGGGAAGAAAATGTTAATTCGGCCTAACATAGCCGAATCAGCTAATAAAAACAATATTGTCATTGGTGAGCCCAGGAAGAACAAAGATGGCGACAAGATCTTGGGGAGGCAAGTCGTGCTTGAGAAGCAATCCGATGGTGGAGAGGTAATCAAGATCACCATAAAAAATCCTGCACTCAGGGGGCAACCGCAAGTACAAGAGGATACTCATGTTGAATTTATCAAGACCAAGAATTCAGAAGTTGGCAAGTGTAAAAGGAGGGAAGCTAAGCACAAGCGAATCAAGCCAACTTTTGATATGTTGCTATCTAAATATGCAAGTCAAGCGGCCGGTTCTAGCTCCAATCGGCCATCATATTCAAAACGTTCAAGATCACCTCCGAAGCAAGAGTTTCGACACTATGCAAGGCCATGTGGGTCATGGGCACCGGCACCATGGATGTCGCCACCCCCCTATGCGCCATATTACATGGGAGACTTCAATGGAGGATGGGGGCAGCCCCCAATGGCTCCTTATGCTTTTCATATGGGGTGGACAACACCTAGAAGGCCTGCTCACAAAAAGCTTTATTATCCTACACAAGGCCGTTCAAGCCATGGTGCTAATCGGCCAACAAAAAATTCTCCAAGCAAAGCAGAATCTAGGGATCCCAAGTATATTCAACCTAAGTGGTGTCCTCCCGGTCTGTCCAAGACACAAAAAAGGAGATTACAACGTATGAGGAGACGCGAGAAGGCGGCACATGAAGTAGAAGAGCAAAAGGACGAATTGTTCAATAAAATTCGGCCCGTGGCGCCCACAAAACAAGTGTGGAGGCCAAAACAAAAAAGGAAACGCAGATGTCTCTACACTAGCTACAACAGCACCTATGCCACCAAAAAAGGATGATGCAGCCCTTATTACATTGTCCACGCCACCTGAAACATCCCCTTTTATTGAGGAAATTTTAAGTCCAATATACACATTGGGAGATGAAGATGAGATGGAGGATTTTGAATCTACGCCGGTTCGGGATGGTGGCAATCGACTTCAAGATATATACTTGTCATCTTAAACACAAACATGGCCGATATATTATTATCGCCCTAAGCACATATAAATGGCCGATGGAGTGTTGACATCGTCCTTAGAGCAAGCTCTATGTGAATTATTTTTTGGCACACAAGCTTTGCCGAAAAACAGGGGGGCATGTGTTGACACCTGATTTTGGCACGATGCAAAATACAGTAAAGGTGGGCTCAAGCGGCAAGATCTTCTATACGAGAAAGTTCATATTGCCGGCATGATAGGCTTGCCGGCATGGAATCTTACCGCCCGAGTAAAAGCTTGCCGGTGTGGCAAGGAGACGGCCCGACAAGGAGGCGATCCGGCAAGGAGACGGCCCGGCAGGGAGGCAATCCGGCAAGGAGACGGCCCGGCAAGGAGACGGCCACCGGAGGGAGCCACCGCCGCACCAGAGTTGGGCCGCCGCGCACGTCCGTTCCGCAGCCACCGGGTGCAGGAGCACCGTCCATGAGGCAGATCTGCGCATGAGAGGGGAGTGGGCATCAGAGAGGACGAATTAGAGGCACCGGAGTCGCGCCGGAGTTTGAGGAGACGACACCACCCAAACCCTAGCCAAGGGGAGGGGACACCACCCAAACCCTAGCCAAGGGGAGGGGTCGTGGGTGAGATCTTGAGACCGCGGGAGGCGGATCTGGCCGGAGTGAAGGGAGGAGTGTGACGAGGGGAGCAGGGTATGGTGTTGCACGCCGGCGAAGAACAACGGAACTCATAGGAATCGACGACGTTTGCGTTGGTAACGGCGGCAAGGGTTCGTGGGGGCAGGGAGAGGAGAGAACGAGATACAGGGAGAGTGTGAGGGTTGGGCTAGGGTTAGGTATTTGTTGACACCTGATTTTGGCACGATGCAAAATACAGTAAAGGTGGGCTCAAGCGGCAAGATCTTCTATACGAGAAAGTTCATATTGCCGGCATGATAGGCTTGCCGGCATGGAATCTTACCGCCCGAGTAAAAGCTTGCCGGTGTGGCAAGGAGACGGCCCGACAAGGAGGCGATCCGGCAAGGAGACGGCCCGGCAGGGAGGCAATCCGGCAAGGAGACGGCCCGGCAAGGAGGCGATCCGGCAAGAAGACGGCCCGGCAAGGAGGCGATCCGGCAAGGAGGCGACCCGGCAAGAAGATATCCCGGCAAGGGGATGACCCGGCAAGGAGGCCCGGCAAGATACCCTGATGATACTCCTGGGAAGGCGATAGCTCGTCGAAGACCGGGGATCAAGATGGACGTGCCGGCTCATCAAGACAGCTTCTAGAGCGGTACTACCGCCTGTATAAGCGGTACTACCGCTTGGGCAGTACTACCGTGTTTTACTACCGCATCAAATACCGCTTACGAAAATACTTCTGGAATCCCGAGGACCCCAAGCGGAAGTGGCGCGGCACTCCAGGGCGGTACTACCGCTGGAAGCGGTACTACCGCTGGCCTAGAGCGGTACTACCGCTTGTCGACGCACAGATTCAGGCAGGTTCGGTTTGAATCCGAGTTAAGCTAGAGCTAGGACTCTAGGACGTGAATTGATGTAATTCTCTTGTAAGGAAAGCCTAGATGAATCTATAACTTGTACGGGAAGTCCAACCCCCTCTTAAATAGAAGAGGTGATGGCCGATTGAAAACACACAATCGAACAAACACATCTACATCTTTTTACCCTACTTTTATCCCTCTCCCTTGCATCTTTCTTCTCGTTCTTCGTTCGTTCTTCGTGTTGAAGTGCGGCGATCCTCGAGGCCCTAGGGGCGAGCGAATCGACCTAGGGCAGCCCATCGTCCATCCGTGACTCCTGACGGGTTCCATCCCGGAGAAGCGGTGCGTCGGGTTTCAAAAGCACCCGCCGGATTGCTTGCGTACCGCGCTTCCGGACGGGCCTCCTTCGATGTGAGCTGCGGTGCATCACCCCCGGCGTCGAGGGTACGCGTGACGCGTTCGTGTGTCAACAGTATTAGACACGGTTTAGTGGGCTTTTAGGCATGGTTTGCTTATGAGGGGCCCGCCGCTGGTTCTTTTGGTCCAGCGGCAAATCTGTCAAAAACTAGGAGTGGTGGTCGCTGTTTTCTGCCCGCCACTGCCAATTGATTTACCAGTGGCGGGTACGAATTGCAGCCCGTCACTGGTAGTTCCGTACAGATTTGGTATGGGACAAACAATAACAGTGACGGGTACGTATTGCCCCTGCCACTGCCAACTCAACTAGCAGTGGAGGGTGCTAGTTTGTGCCCATCACTGGTAACATTTATCCCACGAAAAATATGGACAGTTGTCATCAGTGACAGGCGCAAATTGGCGCCCGTCACTGGTAAGCTAACAGCAGTGGCGGGTGGTTCTTAGCACCTGCCACTGCTAATTTTTCAGATTAGCTGTGGCAGGTGCTAGACTACGCCCGCCACTAATGGGGGTTCACCTATAAGCCATTTCCCAGCAGTGTAGCTTTTTATAGTTATGGTGGGTAGACAAATTACTGATGGGTAGACAAAGCTATAACAATCATGCATAATAAAGTTCGGAAAGACTTAATTACTTTTAATGGATAATCTCATCATAAACCCACAATTCATCGGATCCCAACAAACACACCGCAAAAAGAAGATTACATCCGGTAAAACTCCAAGAAGATCGAGAAGAACATGCTATTCAAGATCAAAGAGAGATAAGAAGCCATCTAGCTACTAGCTATGGACCCGTAAGTCTGTGGTGAACTACTCACGCATCATCTTGGAGGCAGCAAGGCTGATGTAGATGGCCTTCGTGATCGATTCCCCCTCCGGCAGAGTATCGGAAAAGGTCTCTAGATGGGATCGCAGAAGAACAAAGGCTTGAAGTGGCGGGGAAAGTGTTTCGGGTGTCTCTCTGTTAGTTAGGCAATATATGAGAATTTATAGAGGTGAAATTAGGTCAAACGAAGTTGCTGGGAGTCACGAATTCGGGGGGAGGGGCACACCCTACCCCCCAGGGCACGCCATGTGAGCTCGTGGCTCTCCCATCCGTCTTTTGACCTCCTCCCGAACCTTCTAGGATCCCTTGTGGTCCAGCAAAAATCACCGTAAAGTTTCATCGAGTTTGGACTTCGTTTGGTATTGATTTTCTGAAAAATCAAAAAAAGGAAATAACAGGAACTGGCACTGAGCACTTGGTTAATAGGTTAGTCCCAAAAAATGATATAAATAGCATATAAATACATACAAAGTATTCAAGATTGATAATATAATAGCATGAAACAATAAAAATTTAGAGTTACGTTGGAGACGTATGAGTCTACTTCTAGTTTTCAGCAATTGAGCCATGAGACATGTGCAATTCAATTTTTAATTCACTACTTGAAGGTCTCCAGGCCTAGTGGGCCGGTCTGAGGATACCTAGGTCGTTTCCATCCTGGGTTACGCCGGACGGTCCATGACGTGTGAGGGAGTCCGGGAATAAGGGGTCCTTGGGCTGACGGCCTATATCTATGGGCCGCTTTGTGATTATCAATGGAGGTCCGAAGATTATGATGCCGTAACCAAGATGGGAATCTCTCAAGCCGTGACATATACTCCAAAAACACGATGATGAGTTTGGCATATTCTTTTCCTGATGTAACCGACATTATGCAACCCTAGATACCCCTGGTGTCTATATAAACTAGAGGGTCTTAGAACGTTGGGGATATTAAGCTCATTACACTTAGGGTTTTAGACCACACCAGTCGATCTCGAGGTAGATCAACTCTGTACTCGATACTCCATCATCAATACAAACAAAGCAAGACGCAGGGTTTTACCTCCATCAAGAGGGCCCGAACCTGGGTAAATACCGTCTCCCTAGTCTCCTGTTACCCATCGATCCAAGATCCACAGTTCGGGACCCCCTACCTGAGATCTGCCGGTTTTGACACCGACATTGGTGCTTTCATTGAGAGTTCCACTGTGGGATCGCTAGTAGGATCGATGGATCGCTTGGTCACCAGCGACGGCTTCGGCATCGAGGATACCTTTGTCCCCGGCCAGCCCTTCGTGTTCGAAGGGGCCGCTCCGCATGCCGGGGCAGCAGATCACCTTGGCCAGATCATCGGGTTTGCCCCAGGCCAGGGAATCAAGTTCGGCGACCTAGATTATGTTGCCAATGCCCAAGGCGATCTGGTCCTCACCGAGCTCTCAGCTTTATCTGATGAGCACGGAAGTTTCGAAGCCTTGACTTCGGATCTCTTTCCCGACCTTGTGTCCGGGGCACCCACCTCGGATCCGGCCTTGAGTACGGATCCAACCATGAAGTTCCATAACTAGGAGTCAACCCTGGCCAGGCACACTCTCTGTGCTGACATATCGGAGAACAACTCCGCCAAAATATCAAAGGCTGGTCCGGCCGAACTCTCGTTGTCGAACGAGACGCTGGCCTGTATCCAAACTTTGGAAATTACGAATGACTCGACCTCGACCTATCATCAGATCGGTCTCGAGCCCGGCCATAGGAAATTTTGTTTCCCACCCACCACCCACTTAGTAGCCACCATCGAAGATTTAACCAATGTGTTTGATTTCTCCTCGGATGACGTCGAGGACGCATACGCGGATGTAGACACAGCTGCTCCTCCCGTAATGGGACGATGGACCGCCACCTCCACCTACGATGTGTATATGGTGGACACCCCTGGTGATAAGGGCGACGGCACACCAAAGAAGAGTGGTGACGACACCTCGATGAAAAACAGTGGTGACGAACCACTCAAATGCCGGCATCAGCGCAAAAAGTCCAAGGGGTGCAAGGGCAGAAAAGGCAATACGGGCTCTGAAAACACTACATCGGACACCCCTGAAGATCCCGCCGACCCAGCTGCTCCAGAGCAACAGCACGATAATCCGGAGGGGCACACAGACCCAGAAAAGCCCAATGACCTCAGTGATTCCGAAGACAACAACTACCTCCCTCCCTCCGAGGACGAGGTCAGTCTTGGGGACGAGGACTTCATCATCCCCGAAGACCCGCTGGACCAGGAACGATTCAAGCGATAACTCATAGCCACCGCTCGAAGCCTCAAGATGAAACAGCAGCAAATTAAAGCTGAGCAAGACTCCCTCAATGACCGATGGACGCAAGTCCTTGCTGCCGATGAAGGGTACGACTATGAACGGCAAGGGCAAGACAAAATTTACCCACGCCGACGTCTACTGCAAGAATTCGGCGACGAGGCCTTCAAGCCCACGCCCCCCCAGACAAACTCAGGGCGAACAGCCTGGCCACCCCCCTCGAGGATGGGATAGGACTGCTGGCAAAGCTGGAGAACAACCCGAACACCCCCGCGGAGGAAGGAAAGAACCAGCACGGCCCGAAGACCCATTCGACCTACGACACACCTTGAATGCTGGCGCAGGCCATACAAGATCCATCTATGGATCCAGAGGGCACACCCCTGCTGGACGGGATGGGTACCAAGCTTGGCCCGACCAGAACGATAGAGTTCGGGGACAGCATCAGGTCAGGTTCCCATCCGACCTCCAACATGATGTAGCTAGAGTCAGGGGCGCCGCTCACCCACTGTGTTTCACAGATGAGGTGATGCAGCATCAGTTACCCGAAGGGTTTAAACCCGTAAACATAGAACAGATCCGGCCATGTGGATTGAAGACTTCCTTCTCCACATACACATGGCCCGCGGAGATGACCTCCATGCTATAAAGTACCTACCATTGAAACTCAAAGGACTAGCACGGCATTGGCTGAACAGCCTCCCCAAAAACTCCATCGGGAGTTGGGAGGAGCTCGAAGATGCTTTCCGAGCTAATTTCCAAGGAACCTATGTTCGGCCCCCGGGCGCCGATGACTTGAGCCACATCGTCCAACAACCCGGTGAGTCATCCCGGCAATTCTGGAATCGATTCCTGACCAAGAAAAATCAAATCATCGATTGTTCAGATGCCGAGGCGCTAGCCTCCTTTAGGAACAATATCCGGGACGAATGGCTAGCCCGCCACCTCGGGTAGGATAAGCCAAGAACAATGTCAGCCCTTACCTCGCTTATGACCCGCTTCTGCGCGGGCGAAGACAGCTGGTTAGCCCGTCGCAACAACCCTCCCGGAAAGCCCGGTACCTCTGAAGTTCGGGATGGCAACGGGAAGCCACGGTGCAACAAGAATAAACGTCGACACAGCGGCAGCGAAACCGAAGACACGGCAGTTGATAATCCCCAAGTGCAAGGAATCATCATAGCAATTTCCAAAGGTGGAAGTGATAAGTATGGAGTGTCGAACCCACAAGGAGCTAAAGGTAAGATCAATATTCTCTCAAGTCCTATCTGCCACTGATACGACTCTACGTACGCCGAACGTTTGCTTCCAACTAGAAACGAGAAATAAAACTACGTTGTGGGTATGAAGAGAATAGCTTTGCATGATATCGGAGAACTAAAATATAAAAATAGGTGCTGCTATCATAAAGTTAGAATATATTACAAATAGAGAGTGTGGAATAATAATGGGTCGGTGTGCGGAATCGTCCTAGGCAATTGTTAACAAGATCGGTGATCATTATTGCAATTTTATATGAGGGAGAGGCATAAGCTAACATACTTTCTCTACTTGGATCATATGCACTTATGATTGGAACTCTAGCAAGCATCCGCAACTACTAAAGTTCATTAAGGTAAAACCCAACCATAGCATTATAAGGTATCAAGTCCTCTTTATTCCCATACGCAAACAACCCACCTACTCGGGTTTATGCTTCTGTCACTCAAGCAACCCACTATAAGCGAATCATGAACATATTGCCAACCCTACAGCGGGAATCCTTCACGTGTACTCGGCACGAAAGGCACCATAGGACAGCACCAAAGTAAAACATACACTCAAACCAATCTAGATCATCAATCAACCCAAAGGGCAAAAGAAATCTACTCAAAACATCATAGGATGGCAACGCATCATTGGATCATAATATGTGGCATAAAGCACCATGTTCAAGTAGGGGATTACAGTGGGGTGCGGGAGAGTGGACCGCTGAAAGGAGATGAGGATGGTGATGAAGAAGGTGATGTTGATGAAGACGATCACCGCGGCGATGGTTCCCCCGGTGGCACTCCGGCACCACCGGGAGAGAGGGGGAGAGGGTCTCCCCCTTGTGCTTCCTCCTCCATGGCCTCCCACCTAGGTGGGGAGAGGTTCTCCCTCTGGTCCTTGGCCTCCATGGTGATGATGGCCCCTCCTTCTTCCTCCTCCATGGTCTCCAGTGATGGTGACCCCCTCCGGCAGGGTGCCGGAGAGGGCCAAGATTGATCTTTCGTGGCTACAGAGACTTGCGGCGGCGGAACTTCCGATCTAGGTTTCTTTCTGGAGTTTCCTGGATTTATAGGAGTGCTTGGCGTCGAAATCAAGTCAGGGAGGTGCTCGAGGGGCCCACAAGCCAGGGGGGTGCGCCCTAGGGGGGGGGCGCGCCCCTGTGGCTTGTGGCTTCCTCGGGACTCCTCTCCGGTATCTTTTTGCTCCAGTATTTTTTATATTTTCCAAAAATATTCTCCGTAAATTTTCAGCCCATTCCGAGAACTTTTATTTCTGCACAAAAACAACACCACGGTAGTTCTGCTGAAAACAGCGTTAGTCCGGGTTAGTTCTAATCAAATCATACCAAAATCATATAAAATTATTGTAAACATGGCATGAATACTTCATAAATTATAGATACGTTGGAGACGTATCAGCATCCCCAAGCTTAATTCCTGCTCGTCTTCGAGTAGGTAAATGATAAAAGAAATAATTTATGAAGTGTGAATGCTAGCAAGTGCACAAGTTTGATCAATGATAATTCCAATCACTTTTTCTAGCATCAATATAAACCATAAACAGTAGCTCATCTCATAGAACTTCTCATGATCAAGTAACAAGCTATTCACATGTTAAAGTATAGACCAGAAAGTTTCTTGAAAACTAACAAACCATATTCCTAGTCATCGAACAATTGCAATTCATCTTATTTTCGGGAAGGGTCTATGTAAGATCTTTGATTTAGCAAATTCCACATACTCAACTATCATATAGTCTTCCATGATTATTGACACTCAAAGCATATTTTTAGGACAAATAGCATCCATCGAACACAGAGAAAGATAGGGGCTTAATGTTTCGCCTCCCAACTTATTTATCATATAGATAATTGTCAACAATAATAATTCATGATCAAATATATTTGTGTGGATATATATGTCTAGATCATTCCCCAACACATGACGCTTGCCAAGAGAAAAAGGCTAAATATAGGAAGTGGTGAATATCACCATGACTCTTGCATAAAGGTAAGTACTAGAAAGTAAAAGATATGCCCTTCGCAGAGGGAAGCAGAGGTTTTCATGCGCTTTTTGTTTTTGGATGTGCAAACCCTTAATGCAAAGGAACGTCACGTTGTATCGCCCTTTGTGATAGCAACCTTTATTATGCAATCCGTCGCTTTTATTTCTTTACCATCACAAGTTCGTACAATGCTTATTTTCCCTTACAATAAAATATCATACATATTTAGGAGCAATTTTTATTGCTTTTTGCACTGATGACAACTTACTTAAAGGATCTTACTCAATCCATAGGTAGGTATAGTGGACTCTCATGGCAAAACTGGTTTAAGGGTGTTCGGATGCACAAGTAGTATTTCTACTTGGTGCGGAAGTTTTGGCTAGTATGAGGTGGAAACAAGCACCACATGTTGGAGGATCCATAACAATATAACTTCTATACAAATATACCCAAACATAACTCATTAAGTTGTCTTCCTTGTCCAATTTCAACTAATTTGCTCGAGTTTGAAAATAATTAATGAGCTCACAATCATAGAAGATGTCCAAGATAGTATATTTATATGTGGAATCTCTCTTCCTTCAATATTCTTTCATGAATTGTTCAAGTGACCAATGCGGTGTTTGCTAACTTTCAATAAATTTTACCACCTATACTTATTATGTGTGAAGTCATTACTCCCCATGGGATAAGTATATGATGCATTTTTAATTTCAGATTTATGATATTCAATTCATTCAACCATTTACTCATAGGATATAACTGAAGCACGAGAGTGAATGACAAACCACTCCAAAAAAAAGATATAAGTGAAGATCAATGCGTAGTCAACTAGTTAAATAGCCATGTGAGGACTCTCTCTCTTATTAAGAATTTCATATCCAATGATTTTATTCAAATAGCAAAACAAAATAAAAATGGCACTCCAAGAATATCACGCATCATGTGAATGAATAAAAATTTAGGCTCAACATAGGCTAACCGATAATTGTTGATGAAGAGAGATGGGATGCGTAGCATCCCCAAGCTTAGATGCTTGAGACTTCTTGAAATATTTACTTGGGGTGCCTTGGGCATCCCCAAGCTTGAGCTTTTGTATCTCGTTCAATCCTCTCATATCATGGTTTCACCTATTCTCAAAAAACTTCATCCACACAAAACTCGAAAAGAACTCGTGAGATAGGTTAGTACACATAAGAATAAATCAACACTTCATGTACTGCCAAGACAAGTTGCACAATAATTTTCAAACATCATCTACTGTTTACTATCGTTTCCACAATTTATATCTACCAATATAGGCTATGGAAACTAGAGGATAAGTAGATTACAAAACTATGACAGCAATCTGTCCAAACAGAACAGTCTGTAGTAATTTATGAAAACAGTGTACTTCCGTAACTCAAAAAATTATGAAAATTTAGGATATGCTAAATAATTTATATTAAAATACTGTGTAATAATTTCAGAAACTTTCCACGTTCCAGTAAAAAATGAAAATTCAAACACTACAGCAAAAGTTTCTGTTTTTTACACAGCACACATCAAACATGCAATGCAAGCATCCTAAGGCAATTCTTGGAACTTTTTTATTGAAAAACAAGATTATGAATAACACCTAACTGAAAATAAAAAAATATAATGACGATCCAAGCAAAGCACATATTATGTGACGAATAAAAATATAGCTCCTAGTGAGGTTACCGATAATGTTGAAGACGAAAGAGGGGATGCCTTCCGGGGCATCCCCAAGCTTAGTTGCTTGGATATTCCTTGAATATTACCTTGGGGTGCCTTGGGCATCCCCAAGTTTAGGGTCTTGCCACCCCTTATTCTCCTCATATCGATATCTCACCCAAAACTTGAAAACTTCAATCACACAAAACTTAACGGAACTTCGTGAGATGGGTTAGTATGATAAAGAGCAAACCGTCCACTTAGGTACTGTCAAATACAAGATCCATAATTGTTCTCGCATAATGTCTACTTTAACTTATCATTTCCACAATTTATATCACTTAATATAATCTATGGAAACACTAAAACAGGCAAACTAAGCAAACAAGGCAGATTCTGTCAAAAACAGAACAGTCTGTAATAATCTGAACAATGACCATACTTCTGCAGCCCCAAAAATTCTGAAAAATTAGGAAAACCTAGGAAATTTGTATATAAATCATGTGTAAAAAACTCAGAAGCTTTTGACTCTCTGGTGAATTTATAAAAATTCTGGACTGGGCACCATAGTTTCTGTTTTTGCACAGAATCAAGTCAACTATCAACCACACTATCCCAAAGGCATTACTTGGCACTTTATTGAAATAAAAGGCATAAAACATGATTACTACAGTATATTAATCATGTGAACACACAAAAACAGAAAGTAAAAGTGTTGGGTTGCCTCCCAACAAGCGCTTTTCTTTAATGCCTTTTAGGTAGGCATGACATTTTAATGATACTCTTCCAAGCCTAATTCATACTCTAAAAGATATAAGTGAAGTTCATAGAGCATTCTACAATTAATATAGATTAACCAATATCCAAGCTCAAAATATATAAGTGAATCACACGAAGAATTCTATAAAGCCATACTCAAAAGATTTAAGTGAACCACAAAGAGCATTCTACAAAGCCATACTCAAAAGATTTAAGTGAAGCACAAAGAGCATTCTACAAAGCCATACTCAAAAGATCTAAGTGAAGCGCATGAAGCATTCTACAAATAAATTAAGGACTAACTCATACTAGAAGGGTGCATAAAAGAAAAAGGAAAACACTAAAGACGCATATCATGTGAACAAAACAAAAACCGAGGTATACCGATAATTGTTGAAGAATAAAGATGGGATGCCTTCCGGGGCATCCCCAAGCTTATATGCTTGAGTATCCTTGAAATATTTACTTGGGGTGCCTTGGGCATCCCCAATCTTGAACTCTTGTCTCTCCGTATTCTTCTTATATCGATTATCTCCTCCATCTTCGAACACTTCATTCACACAAAACTTAACAAAACCCTCATGAGATCCGTTAGTATAATAAAGCAAAATACTACTTTAAGTACTTGTGAACTCATTCCAAATTCATATTAGCCTTATATCTACTCTAGTCCAACTTCACCATCGTTCATACCCCCCGATACTACCCATAGATTCATCAAAATAAGAGAACAATGCATAGAAAACAGAATCTGTCAAAAACAGGACAGTCTGTAGCAATCTGGAAACTTCGTATACTTCTGTAACTCAAATAATTGTGAAAAAATAGGAAAATTAAACAATTTATATATCAGTACTGTGTAAAAATTTCAGAAACTTTTGACGTTCCAGTAAGAAATGTAAATTCATGCACTACGGTCAAAGTTTCTGTTTTTGCACTGCACAAAGCAAACAAGCAATCTAATCATCCTTAAACCAAATCTTGGCACATTATTTTTATAATACAATGGATATATACAAGGGGATAATTATTTTTGAGAAACTTCCATGAAAAATTCTACATTGTTTCCATGAGCATGAAGACAAGTGTTCAAGGTCGACCCTCACTTCTCCAATGCACAACCTTCCAATCACTTCTCTTTTTGAAAAACTTCTTAGGCATAAGAGGCAAGTAATTCTTTTTGTATTTTTCATTATTTAATTTTTTTTGTTTGTTTCACCCACAACTAAAGAAAGCAAAAAGGGAAAACGAAATCTGCTTAGTGAAGAAAGCAAACAAGCACACACGAGAATATCAACCCCACGCTATTGCTCCCCGGCAACGGCGCCAGAAAAGAGCTTGATAATCCCCAAGTGCAAGGAATCATCGTAGCAATTTCCAAAGGTGGAAGTGATAAGTATGGAGTGTTGAACCCACAAGGAGCTAAAGGTAAGATCAATATTCTCTCAAGTCCTATCTGCCACTGATACGACCCTACGTACGCCGAACGTTTGCTTCCAACTAGAAACGAGAAATAAAACTACGTCGTGGGTATGAAGAGAATAGCTTTGCATGATATCGGAGAACTAAAATATAAAAATAGGTGTTGTTATCATAAATTTAGAATATATTACAATAACAAATAGCGAGTGTGGAATAATGATGGGTCGGTGTGCGGAATCGTCCTAGGCAATTGTTAACAAGATCGGTGATCATTATTGCAATTTTATATGAGGGAGAGGCATAAGCTAACATACTTTCTCTACTTGGATCATATGCACTTATGATTGGAACTCTAGCAAGCATCTGCAACTACTAAAGTTCATTAAGGTAAAACCCAACCATAGCATTATAAGGTATCAAGTCCTCTTTATTCCCATACGCAAACAACCCACCTACTCGGGTTTATGCTTCTGTCACTCAAGCAACCCACTATAAGCGAATCATGAACATATTGCCAACCCTACAGCGGGAATCCTTCACGTGTGTGCGGCACGAAAGGCACCATAGGATAGCACCAAAGTAAAACATACACTCAAACCAATCTAGATCATCAATCAACCCAAAGGGCAAAAGAAATCTACTCAAAACATCATAGGATGGCAACACATCATTGGATCATAATATGTGGCATAAAGCACCATGTTCAAGTAGGGGATTACAGCGGGGTGCGGGAGAGTGGACCGCTGAAAGGAGATGAGGATGGTGATGAAGAAGGTGATGTTGATGAAGACGATCACCGCGGCGATGGTTCCCCCGGTGGCACTCCGGCACCACCGGGAGAGAGGGGGAGAGGGTCTCCCCCTTGTGCTTCCTCCTCCATGGCCTCCCCCCTAGGTGGGGAGAGGTTCTCCCTCTGGTCCTTGGCCTCCATGGTGATGATGGCCCCTCCTTGTTCCTCCTCCATGGTCTCCGGTGATGGTAACCCCCTCCAGCAGGGTGCCGGAGAGGGCCAAGATTGATCTTTCGTGGCTACAGAGACTTGCGACGGCGGAACTTCCGATCTAGGTTTCTTTCTGGAGTTTCCTGGATTTATAGGAGTGCTTGGCGTCGAAATCAAGTCAGGGAGGTGCTCGAGGGGCCCACAAGCCAGGGGGCGCGCCCTAGGGGGGTTGCGCCCCTGTGGCTTGTGGCTTCCTCGGGACTCCTCTCTGGTATCTTTTTGATCCAGTATTTTTTATATTTTCCAAAAATATTCTCCGTAAATTTTCAGCCCATTCCGAGAACTTTTATTTCTGCAAAAAAACAACACCACGGTAGTTCTGCTGAAAACAGCGTCAGTCCGGGTTAGTTCTAATCAAATCATACCAAAATCATATAAAATTATTGTAAACATGGCATGAATACTTCATAAATTATAGATACGTTGGAGATGTATCAGCAGTTAATGCTGGATTTAGCAATTCAAAGCCACCACAGCGGAGGAAACCCTCTGAAAGGAAAGGGATGGACCTACTTAGTTGGACAAAATCATGGAGAGACCCTGCCAGATCCACGGCACCCAACACAAGCCCGCCACCCACAACAACCGTAACTGTTGGGTGTTTAAGCATGCAGGCAAACTCGCAGCTGAGGATCATGGCAAGGGCACTCGTAGCGAGGAAGACGAAGAACCTCGCAGGCCGAATAATGGAGGCCAGAAACAATCCCCCCCCCCCCCGAAGTCAAAACTGTGAACATGATCTATGTCACTGATACGTCCCTTTTGCATCATGATTTCCTACTGTTATTTATTATGTTTTATCAAATAATAATGCTTTAAGGAGTGATTCTAATGCCTTTTCTCTCATAATATGCAAGGTTTACACAAAGAGGGAGAATACCGGCAGCTGGAATTCTGGACCTGAAAAAAGCACATCAGAGATACCTATTCTGCATAACTCCAATGAAGCTGAAATTTTACGGAGGTTATTTTTGGATTAAATAAAAAATACTGGAGCAGAAAACTGTCAGAGGGGGCAAACCTGGTGGGCACAACCCACCAGGGCGCGCCAGGCCCCCCTGGGCGCGCCCTGATGGGTTGTGGCCTCCTCGGCCCGCCTCCGGTGCCCATCTTCTGGTATATAGTCACATTTGACCTAGAAAAAATCAGAGGAGAACTTTTGGGACAAAGCGCCTCCGCCTCGAGGCGGAACTTGGGCAGGAGCACTTTTGCCCTCCGGCGGAGCGATTCCGCCGGGGGAACTTCCCTCCCGGAGGGGGAAATCGAAGCCATCGTCATCACCAACACCCCTCTCATCTTTGGGAGGCCAATCTTCATCAACATCTTCAATAGCACCATCTCCTCTCAAACCCTAGTTCATCTCTTGTGTTCAATCTTTGTACCGGAACCTCAGATTGGTACCTGTGGGTGACTAGTAGTGTTGATTACCTTGCGTAGTTGATTACTATATGGTTTATTTGGTGGAAGATTATATGTTCAGATCCATTATGCTATTTAATACCCCTCTGATCTTGAGCATGTTTATTATTTGTGAGTAGTTACCTTTGTTCTTGAGGTCATGGGAGAAGTCATGTTGCAAGTAATCATGTGAATTTGATATGTGTTCGATATTTTCATGATATGTATGTTGTGATTCCCTTAGTGGTGTCATGTGAACGTCTACTACATGACACTTCACCATTCATGGGCCTAAGGGAATGCATTGTGGAGTAGTTATTAGATGATGGGTTGCTAGAGTGACAGAAGCTTAAACCCTAGTTTATGCGCTACTTCGTAAGGGGCTGATTTGGATCCAAACGTTTAATGCTATGGTTAGATTTTATCTTAATACTTTTCTCGTAGTTGCGGATGCTTGCGAGGGGGTTAATCATAAGTGGGAAGTTGTTCAAGTAAGAACAGCACCCAAGCACCGGTCCACCCACATATCAAATTATCAAAGTAGCGAACACGAATCAAACCAACATGATAAAAGTGACTAGATGAAATTCCCGTGTACCCTCAAGAACACTTTGCTTATTACTAGAGATTGTTCTGGCCTGTTCTTTGCCACAAAAGGATTGGGCTACCTTGCTGCAATTTACTTACCGTTATCATTACTTGCTCGTTACCAATTATCTTGCTATCAAACTATCTGTTACCTACAATTTCAGTACTTGCAGAAATTACCTTGCTGAAAACCGCTTGTCATTTCCTTCTGCTCCTTGTTGGGTTCGACACTCTTATCGAAAGGACTACGATTGATCCCCTATACTTGTGGGTCATCAGTCACACACATACCAAAGAAGGAGAGGAAGCACACACTTTGGGACGTCTATGCCTTAGAGCATGTAGCCCCGAAGTTCAACCCGTGGTCGGCGTATCCGATCACCTTTGACCGCACTGACCACCCGACCAGTATTCGACATGGCGGGTCAGCGGCTTTGGTACTCGACCCCATAGTAGACGGGTACCACCTGACAAGAGTCCTCATGGACAGAGGCAGTAGCCTCAATCTTATCTACGCAGACATGGTGAAGAAAATGGGTGTCGATCCGTCAAGGATCAAACCAAGTAACATCACCTTCAAAGGAATAATCCCTGGCGTTGAGGCCCGCTGTTCGGGCACCATAACTCTGGAAGTGGTGTTCGGCTCGCCCGATAACTTCCACAGCGAGGACCTGATCTTTGACATCGTCCCTTTTCGCAGCGGCTATCACACACTTCTTAGCCGAACAACGTTCACCCGCTTCAATGTCGTTCCCCACTATGCGTATATGAAACTCAAGATGCCCGGACCCAAGGGGGTCATTACGGTCTGCAGTAACACAGAGCGTTCTCTCTGAACGGAAGAACACACAGCGGCTCTGGCAGCCGAGGTCCAGCTCGGTGATGAGACGCCGACCTCCCAGTCCACCGTCAAGGCGCGAAAGGTAAGTAAGCGGACCCGAGGTCTGTTTCACCTCCCTAAGCCTTCTCACGCTCCGCACAAATAGGATTACGCCCCCCATAGTGCGGCCCAGCTATCCGTAAGGTACATACCTCGGAGGCATAATTCCGCGTTTAAAATACCATGGGCGGCTGTGGGGACCTTCCACTCAAAGGCTTAGTGTTCGGCTAAACCGAACTATGGTCAGACATGTCTTCAGACAATATCAGGTACCATCAAGGACTTATTCAGCAGCATCAAGCTCACACAATCCGGCGACTTCTCAAGACTTTTTCTCACAAAGTCCCGCTCGCCGACTACTGCCTCCTCTAAAGGAGCACCCTTCAGGAGAACAAAGGCGCAGACGTGCAGCAGGACATAGTAAAGGACATCAAGCCATTTTTTCAAGGTCCTGTGTAAACCTTTTCCCTGTAAATTTATCTCTGCGTATCTTTAACAATTTCTTGGGTAAACAAGAGTGTACGGACAAAACGTCAAGAGTACATTGGAAATAAAGACCAATCTTTACGGTCCTGTGGCAGTCATTCATATTGCATAAGCCCTTTTTTCCTTCTTTCTCTTTTCGCTCTCCCATACCAAAAACAAGCCAGTGTGATACATATTTTCAGCTGCAGCCGACTAATTGACCCGGGGGCTCGACCATTAAGCTCGCCTCAAGCATCATCCCGACACCACCTTTTTCCCGTGTGTCCAGCGTCTTGGATATTGCGTTATATGTATTGGCTCCAAATCATGTCATGGGTCAAAAGTTGTGTTGCCCGGCTCCTGTGTTTACCTTTTTACGTTCCGCTTGTTCGGCTAAAAAGGTAAAGGGTGAACTACTGCGATTGTACTTCTAGTTCGTCTGGTTAAGTACCTCAGTGGAGAAAGCCGAAAACTGACTGGCATAATAAGCATGAACCGATCTGCGATCTGATGACAAGTATTAAACTAAAACAATCGTTGGAGGTTCACTGTGTTAAACGAAGGGTTCGGAGTTATACGAACCAGGTGATAACGGTTTTTTACCTCGGTATAGCCGAACACGACAACATACAGGGGGCTAGTACTTAGTCCCCACAGTCAAGCTCCTAAGGTTAAGTGAAAGCATTAAAGCCGCATAGTCGGATTGCCTAGTTTTCTTTCGCACTATCGCCTCCGGGCACCAAGACGTTGCCTAAGGGTAATAGTGTGGATATTGAAAACACCCCTTCTAGTATCTATAAGGGGGTTGAAGCCGACGACTGGTAACTTTCAAATTAAAACAACCACACAGGAGTTGAAATTAAACAACGCACAGCATGACATATACCATGCAATGT
The DNA here is from genome assembly GCA_039707655.1 of Elymus sibiricus. NCBI lineage: Eukaryota > Viridiplantae > Streptophyta > Magnoliopsida > Poales > Poaceae > Elymus > Elymus sibiricus. The sequence goes on along the minus strand of CM077675.1, from coordinate 96,210,716 downwards.
CACATCATTGAGACATAACAAAGTTTAAACTATCAATATAGGATAGTACTTTCACTCAAGAATTACATCCTTAGGGCATAAGGCCTCTACCGCCCGAGCACCATCCATAACGGCGGGTAAATATAGCTCGGGGTGCCTATGCTCCTTCCCGGCCGGCGAAGGACCGGTAGCCATCTCGGTCGGATTTAACTTCGGCCAATGCACCATGGTCTTCGTGAAGGCCATCCGAGCTCCCTCAGTGCAGGCGGAGCGAACCAGGGTGTCAACCCAGGGCGTGGCAGCAATCAGCCTCTGCACCAAACTAAAGTAGCTGCTTGGCAACGGCTCTGTAGGCCATAGCCTGATGCAGAGGTCCTTCATGGCTGGTTCGGTTATCCGATGCAACTCCATCAGCTATTTCAGCTGATCAGAGACAAGGAACGATTGCTCGGGGACCTGATATTGTGCCCAGAACAGCCGCTGCTCGACATCTCCTTCCTGGGATGCATAGTGTTGTGCCGCATCCACCACACTCTTCGGGAGTTCCGCAAACGCGCCTGGAGAATGCCACACCTGGGTGAGCAACACGAACCTTTTTCCACCAAAGGGGCATTGCAGTAAGTATGGCTTACCAACCACAATTCGCTTGATCTGGTGGAGTTCCTTATGGTAACCTTGCACTTCCATTCGCGCCTCCTGGATCGTTGCGGCAACCAAGGACAGCTCGGTAGACTGATCCTTATTCTTCTGCTCAAGGACCTCACATTTGGTGATGCCGTCCTTGAGCTCTTGCTGCACTTCGGCAACCCTGACCTCGTGCTTATCACTCGCAGACTTTGCCGATAACAGATTGGCAGCAGCCTGTTCGGTTGTCGCCCTCTGTTCGGCACCCTCTTGCTTCGCCTTGCTCAGCTCGGCCTCGAGGTTCTCGACCTCCGCGGCAAGAACTACAGTGGTCATAGAACACATTCCGCTCTTCAGGATAAATACAATAATACCTCACCTAAACTGGGGATAATACTTATAGAAGTCCAGTTTAGACTTACCTTGTGCGTCATCAAACTGTTTGTTGAGGCGATCGAGCTCACCTTCGGAGCTCTTAAGCTTCCGATTCATATCCGCCAATTCCACGGCGTTGGGGGCTGTTGTCCAAGACGAGGCATGCGTATAATTCATATGCGTCAGACTCAAATTTATCGGATTTGAAGTCCTCTACCAGGTTGTTTCTTCCATCCTACCAGAGTCCTGGGGGCTACGCTTCATTTTCAAAACAAATTTTACGTGCTCCTTCCACACTATTTGACCCCCGCATGAGTTTTTCAAACTCACACAGGGCTCGGGGGCTACTAAATATGGGGATTTCTTATAAACCCATTAATTAAAGATTACCTTGTAAAAAATAAAAAGGGATACTGTGTAAATTACCTTAAAGCCTGCCAACAGGCCGCCAAAGGCTTCCTTCAATCCGCTATCAACGGATTGAATGCCTTGCAAAGCCGCACCCAGAAGGGTGCGGTGTTCTTCGGCGATGGACGAGTCGTTTAAACTCTCTCCATCATGGTTGTCCACCCGGTCTGAGTCCGCTCTGTTACAGGCGGCTCCGGGTGCGGCATTGCGGTTTCTCTCCTCAGAGAAATCGGAGTAGACGACTCCGAAGGCTTAGAGGCCTCCGGAACTGACTTCGGGGAAGGCCGGGGTTGACCGAGCTCTAGCTCCTTGTTTACCAGGAGGGATTCACCCTCTTTCTCTTCGGTGGCCGAGATGTTAGCCTCGGCCATAACATCATCACCCCCGCCCCTTTTGTCCGGCTCAGGGAGGGTCTTTTGGGGCACCACCTCCTCGGCGGCCGGGGGAAGGGAGTTATGGGATGCGGTCCCACTCTTCGCTAGATTGGCTGGCGGAGAGTCCCCTTCCGAGGTTTGGTCGGCAGGGAGATCGGGCGGTGGACTGCAAAAAAACATATATACGGCTCATAACAAAACCCTTAAGAAGGAAAAAATGTCGTAGTCTTCGGATTCGTACCTTTGCAATTAGGGCTTGACTCTAAGGGTCCTTCGAGGAACCCTTCCAAAATTCTTGGACTCCTTGTCGGAGTCCGGAAGGTCATCAAACAAGGCCACCTTGGGCCTGCATGGTCTTTTTGGGGCGGCAGGAGCTAGATTCCCCTCGGTGTCTTCGGACGCCGCCCTCTTCTTTGTGTGGGAGGAATCTCTTTCCTCCCTATCCTGTTCCATCTCTCCTTCGAGAGTAGATGGAGCATGTGTTTCCTCGGATATAGTATCCGGGGGTCCCTTTGAGCGGAGACCCCCTCGGGCCTCTTTCTTCTCTTCTTTCTTCTCCTCCCTCTTCTTCGGCACCGCGTACGGCTTTTCGACCAGCATGGCCGTCAGTAAGGGCGTTCTGGGGCCCTCGGGCAGCGGTGCAGGGCAGTTGATCCGCTGGGATTTCTCTAGCCAGATCTGTGAATACAGGGAAAACAGGGGATGAGAGCCTTGTCAAAGGGAAAGATCCGAACACAAATAATGGAGTATTACCGGTCTGGGAGGGTTCGTGGCGTCGATGTCGATGTCCTCCTCTTCGACATGCCAATTCTTTCTCGGCTTGAACAACACCTTCCACAGCTTCTCGTGGGTGATGCGAAAGAATTGCTGCACAGTGACCGGGTCATCCGAGCTGTAGTCCCACATAGGGGCAGCCCGATGTTGACAGGGGAGAAGGCGGTGGTGGAGCATGACCTGGACGACGTTGGGTAGCTTGATGTTCTTCTCCACCAGGGTAGAGACGCACCTTTGTAGCATCTTCACCTCCGCCGTGTCCCCCCAATCAAGCCCCTTCTTAGTCCATGAGACAAGTCTGGTGGGAGGACTAGATCAAAATCTGGAGGGTGCCGCCCATCCCCCTTCGCGCGGTTCAGTGATGTAGAACCACTCCCGCTGCCAGATCTTGACGGTATCTATGAAGGAACCGTCCGGCCATTGAACCAGGGGAAGTTTGTTGATCATCACTCCCCCGCAGTCTGCCTGCTCGCCGCTAACTACCTTCAGCTTAAGGTTGAACACCTTCAACCATAAGCCGAAGCGGGGTTGGACCCGAAGAAAGGCCTCGCAGATAGTAATAAAAGAAGAAATATGCATAAAAGAATTCGGGGGGAGGTCATGGAAGTCCAGCCCGTAGTAAAACATCAGACCCCTCACGAAGGGGTGAAGGGGGAAACCTAGGCCCTAGAGAAAGTGGGCGATAAACACCACCCTCTCGCCCTCTCTAGGTGAGGGTACGACCTGGTTCTTCTCCGGGGCACGATGAACAATATTCGCCGACAAGTAGCCGGCCTGCTTCAACTCCAAAATGTCCTTTTCAGTGACACAGGAGGCCTCCCACTTGCCCTTGGAGCCCGCTCTGGCCATGGCCGAATTGGAAAAGGGGTTTGAGGAGTTTTTGGGGGAAGAATGGAGCTTGGCAGCTTAGGCACAAAAGGTTGGGGAAGACGATGGCAATGGAGGATTTGAGAAGCGTACAAGGGCTATGGTGGCCGTTTCCTTTTTATAAGGCGCTGTAATACCAAGAGTCCCTCTGTTGCGCCGCGGTCCTCGCCGCTTACCGTTAAATTTGTGCAATTATGCACGCATGGGATAACTCAAATCATAAACCATATCCCTGGAAAGGCGGGGCACGATCTCCATATTGATCGGACGTGCCGATGAAAAATAAAAACTGCCTCGAACCGCGGATCAAGTTTGTGTGACTGGTCAATATTCATGACCAGTCGCGACCTTTCACTAGAAGCTGTCAGAGAAGAACACTGTTCACACTTGGACGGTTGGCCTTCGAGGCTAAGTCACCTTTGTTGCTCGAAAACAAGGAAGAATTCGGTGGCCGAACTATCATCAGTTGCATAGAGATAGGGAGTGGAACTCGCCCCGCAAGCCGGAGACTGTAAACACAGGAAGCTGCTCAAAGTCAAGATTACGACATTGGAGGCTAGTTCGGAGGCTACTGAGGGAGTCCGGGATTAAGGGGTCCTCGGGCTGTCGGGCTATTTCTATGGGCCGAACAGTGGGCCGCTTTGTGATTATCAATGGAGGTCCGAAGATTATGACGCCGTAACCAAGATGGGAATCTCTCAAGCCGTGACGTCTACTCCAAGAACACGATGATGAGTTCGGCAAATTCTTTTCCTCATGTAACCGACATTATGCAACCCTAGATACCCCTGGTGTCTATATAAACCAGAGGGTCTTAGAACGTAAGGGAGATTAAGCTCATTACACTTAGGGATTTAGACCACATTAGTCGATCTCGAGGTAGATCAACTCTCTACTCGATACTCCATCATCAATACAAACAAAGCAAGACGTAGGGTTTTACCTCCATCAAGAGGGCCCGAACCTGGGTAAATACCGTCTCCCTAGTCTCCTGTTACCCATCGATCGAAGATCCACAGTTCGGGACCCCCTACCCGAGATCTGCCAGTTTTGACACCGACAACGTGTTATACGAAGACTCCGGAAGACTTGATGTACAAGTCAAAGATACCAGAGCTATGGAGGAGAATCTACCTCCACTGACGTCGCCGAGTAGGATCTACACCACTGTTCTCACCAGGGTTTTCTCCTCGGCCAGCCTACGCTGGACCGACACCCACTCCGGTAAGCTTCAATGTGTTCCCCCGGTAGTTGAGTTTGTAGTTAGGTTTCATTGCATACTTCGTGTAATGAAGACGAATGCAACTACCACTAATCAGCAACAATTGCAAATGATTAGTGCAACTACCAATCATCATCACTACTTTGTCTACTGTCGTCCACTTAACTGGCAAGATAATGAAGACGGAGTGAGACATAGCTGGTGGAGGATCGCATGTCATCGGCGGCGCTGAGGACATCGATGACCTCATCCCCACCAACCATTTGGCTTAAAAGGGTGGAGGTGCCGGGCAGGTCAACCGCCATCAGAGTGAAGCAGTGCGCTCGCAGGAGGTCGAGGATCGGCCACGAGAAGGGTGCACGGGAGCCGAACAAGTTCTACCTGGAGGACATCGCCATGCTGGTCATCTCGGTTGCCTTTAGGCCAGTGATGAATAAATGGCTAGTCGTCAACCCTCCTCATGTCGCCAGTCTCTCAGCCAACAAGTGATGTGAGTTATGAGTGCAGGTGCAAATGTTCAATGGTCATATAATGCTCGGTAGGGGGATGTGAGTACTTTTGCCGACATCACAGGATCGTCCCCGATGACCTGATCGTCCTGCGACTCTACGACCTGGGGTTGAAGGTGCGAATCTACAACGCCATCACCTCCAATATTTACAAGGTCAGGTTCTCGAGACACAACTGCGTCGGCGACATCTTTCATGCCCTGTAGTCTGTCGGTCTAGTTTGTCGGTGACAACTGCCTAGCTAGTTGGCCTTAGACGTCCTTAGAGCATCTTTAAGCAGATCCCGCAACCGGCCGTCCCGCAAAACTTTTATACGGTACCGTGAGCGCTCCGACGGAACATCTCCCGTAAACCCATCCCACGAATGTTTTGCTGGATGCATTTACGGGACCTGTTCCGTGCCGGAAGGCTTGCGGTATAGAATAAATTACAGATTTCAATAATGTGAACCGAATGAAATCATAATATAAATTCAACATATGAATATAAATGTTTAGTAAAGCAACTCACAATACAACAATAGTTTTCATTACAACAAATGTTCAAACTCAAATAATTATTACAACACCAAATTGTTCAAATCACAAACAAATACAAATGAATAAAAATGGGGATCTATCTCCCCCCATAGAGTTGTCAACGATGCTCAATAAGATCATGCTGGAGTTGGTTGTGTGAATCACGGTTATCAATCTTCCAGTAGGTCTCAAGAAATGCAGAGATGTCATCCGCGCCCATGATGCCAGCGGTGGCCGCGACGCCCGGACACAAACAGCCACCCCCCGCGCCGAAACATTGTGGAATGGAAGCGGCGTGGGCCGGCGGAGCTTTTGGGCGGCGCGGGGTAGCCGGAGGCAGCAAGAACAGGCGTGGATTTGCGACGGCGACGGTGACGGCGGCGGGGAGTGAAGGTGCGAACGGAAATGAGTTGAAATGCGTTCGTGCCAAAGGATTGGGGAGCCGACAAAATCAAGCAAAATCGCGTGGATACGAAGGAATTGGGCTCGCAGAAACGGGATCCCACAAAAAAAATCCAAAACGACCGATTTGTGGATCCATTCGAACTTAAAAAAACACCGTCCATCTCATAAACCGGCAGTTATTTTGTCGGACGGCCCGGTTTGTGAGATCATGCTAGAGATGCTCTTCTATACCCCTACTAATAAAGCACCGATTGCTTCTGCTCGTACGTCGTTAGCATTTTTGCAAAAAAGCCTACTGATGAAGCACCGATTTCTTTTGCCCGTACGTCGTTAGCATTTTTGCGAACAGTCCTTATGTTTTGTGGTATTCAACCCGCAGTCCCTTATTAAGGGGATCGAAAAAAAAACGTTTTGTTTTTTGTAAAAAACACCTCCCCTGAGCCATTCATCCTCTTCCTCCCTGCCGACCGCCGCGCCTCCACTCCCTTCCGGCCGGCCGGCCCCGCCCCTGCACCACCACCCTTCCTCACCCCCACGGCTACCACCGCACCCCTCCCGGCGCGGGATACGACGGGATCCGCACTGCCCCGCGCTCATCTTGGTCGAGGGCCAGCGCCCATGGTGGTCTCGAGCCCAGATGCGCATCAAGCAAAGGCAGCGAGGTGGGAGGGGAGCACAGAGATAAAGGCTCAGGCTTGCTGGGGGCGGAGGCCATGGCAGGGATGCGACACTGCGCTCGGGCGCCGCATCAGGCGGCGGCAGCGAGGCGGGAGGCCGCACGGGAACGAAGGAGGAGAAAATGGAAGAGGCAAGGGCGGCGGCAATGGCGGGGAGGCGGCGCTACGCTCGGGGGACGCATCAGGCAACAGAAGCGAGGCAGGAGGTGCGGGCGACAACCTGATCCGGCGTCCTCCTCAAACGCTCGCTCAAGGTGCTCCGCTCCCGAGCCCGTCAGCCCCTATCTCTTCCACGGCAGCGACACAGGCTGCATCTTGAGCCTCCATCTCTTCCACAGCAAGCAGCATAAGCATCATGTTTTCTACGGTTTTATTTCCCTGCCTCCATCTCTTCCATGGCAAGCAACACAAGTTTCTTTGTTTGTAAATTAAGCAGTCTGATTTGGAAAGAAAGGAATTGTAGATTTGGAAAGGAGGAACAGAGTACTCAACTTTTATACATCTGCATAAGATACATCCCAATTAAGAAGATTTGTTTTTCTGTTCTGAACAAGGTACCGAACCTAAGAATTTACCTTTCTGTGCTTATGAATTGCAGATTTGGAAATGAGGAACAGTGTACTGAACTTTTATATATCGGCATAATTTACATCCAAAGTTAAGCAGTACACAAGTTACTATGCAATAGAGGAACATGGCAGTTTTAACCATACTACATGCAGAAAATGTCGCTGCAGCTCTTGGTGTACTCCTGCGTAGATTTTCCTAGAGCAATATTACTTACATTCAGTTTCGTGTCATCGTGGAAATTCAGATGGCCCTCTCCTGACGCCACAACGTCTTCATTCAGGTCTTAATTGGAAAGCAAGAACCCAATTTTTTTTAATTGCCTCTCCCCTCCAGATTTTCCCATATCGCAAGATAGTGGCCATGGCATGGTGGGGCTGACGCAGCAAACACAGAAGCAAAAGCTTGTGGAGAAGCCGTGCAACGCAGGCGGGCAGGCTGGGGCGACGTCGCCGGGGTGGCGTGGACAGAGGCACTAGATCGGGATGCCGAGGTGATGAGGACAGTGCGAAGAAATAAGAGAACACAGAGACAGGGGTGCTTGGGCTAAAGATACAGAACAAAATCGTGTTCTTGTAATGTCCGGCCGACAGATGAATCAATCTCCTTTCAAGTTTTAACCCAGCAACCTTCGTGTACGTATATTCGTATATCAAGGACGCACGGATCTATTGGTCTGTGTACCACACATCCAATCACTAATTCCATCGATGCCATTCTTAACAAGGTAAGTATGATTCCCTAATCCCTGAGTTTCTTAGTCGATCTTTGATCATTGATCCTGATGTCGTTATATATTATTGATTCTATAAACGATCTCAAAAAGGAACATATACTAGGATTTAGATGGAATCGTTTTTTAGGCTACAATTGCTATAACCTTGAAACAATCCTGCTCAAATTGGTACGGTTTACATTGTGTTGGGGATATAACCCCGTGGTGAGACCTGCCCAGATGGGGCCGGGTCATAAGGTTGGCGGCTTAGCAATAATGTTTGGGATAAGCTTGCTCGATGGGCCTGAAGGCCCAGAGCCAGAAGACGATGTGTGACCTGGTGGCGTAAGCCGCCGGGGGCGGCTTGTCCAACAAGGTAGGAATAGTTAGAGGCAAGGTCGGTTATCAAGTATGACCCGACCCGGACTCTTGTAAGCCCAGGGCCTCGACCTGTGTATATAAAGGCGGGTTACCTGGGCGGCTTAGGCCACGAAACCTTTGATCGAGTACTAGGTCAAGCGAATCCGCTCCCTTGTAATCGATACCCAATCAATACAACTCAAAGCAGGACGTAGGCTATTACCTCCTTCAAGAGGGGCCGAACCTGGGTAAACCTGTGTCTTTCGTCCCGACCAACCCCTTCGAGTTAACCGCCGTAGCGATGGTCTCACACCTAAGTCCTGTCACTAGGACATCTGCCGTGACAAAACCACGACAGTTGGCGCCCACCGTGGGGCAGATGCTCGGTGGTTTGGAGTTCTCGAAGGGCTCTCTCCCAGGGATCGAGGGATACGCCGTGGGCAGGATGACCAAGAGTCACCGCGGCAAGCTCTACATCGACGACGCTGGCTGGGGCCCCGTGGCCGACTCAATCGAGTACGGGTACCGGGTCCCCTTCGGCAGAATTCACGTCTTCATCGGCAAGATCGGCGGATCTAAGCCCGGGCCGGACATCTGCACCGACCTCGTCGAGCCGGCCCGGCGCGCGCAACCCGCCCGGGTTAAACCGGGCCGGAAGCACGTCTTCGTCGGCTTTACCCAAGGCATGAAACTTGAAGGTTCTATGTCGCGGGAGGAAACCCTCATCTACTCGGAGGGTGGATCTTCGAGCGGGGAGGTGGAATCAATCTACCAGCTTCACAACGACGGACTTGGGGGCTACTTCGAGGGCCACCATGAGCCGGAATACTATGAGCCGGAGCATTATGAGCCGCCGAGCCGAGCCGCTGTCTTCATGGCAGGATCGACACCAGCTCCCGGAAGCACGACGGCTGGTGCGACGGGATCTGGGTCAGGAAGGTCGTCGGCTCAAGTTTTGCTGGATCTGATGAATGAACTTACGACTCTGATGGGAACCGAGGTCACAGCCGAAAACCAAGCAGCCCGTAACACGGAGATAGCAAGGTTGAAGGACCAGATGGCCGGTGCCCAAGCGGAAATCAATGCGCTGAAGGCTCAGATGGATGCTGAGTCGGAATGCCTCAGGGCGGAAGCTTTTCGCCTGGACCTGGATCAGCAGACTGCGGATGCAGTCCGGCGGATGAGACACCAGTCCCGCCTGCCGGATCAGTATGAGGCTAGGAATCTTTTCAACACGCCAGGGACAGGACGGAATGCACCTCTGACCGTAACCCGGACGGCGGAAGTACCTAGGAGCAGGGCGGCGGTTCAACATCGACAGCCAGACCCGCCCCGCAGGAACCAGACCCCACCGCAGCACTTCCCGACACCACCCGGTCATTTTTCTAACCCGGTGGAGAACATGGTGGCGGCGGCGGTCAGACTTGGCGCGCTCCCCATCCCTGATGGAACGCCTTTTGCGGAAGAAGCGCGGAACGCCATTAGATATTTGCAGACGACGGTGGCATAGCAGGAGAAGTATGCCTACAGCCGGAGCTGCGTGCACTCGACCCCTATCCAAAGCCACAGTTACAGTCGGCGAATAGAGTCGCCCGCGATCTCTAGCAGCGATCGACGTCGGAATCCAGCGCGAGATGACCCGCCTGCTGTTGATGCCCAGGCGCTGGTAGACCGTGCGAGAGCACAGCGGGAGGCGGCAGCAGCAACAGCGGCGGCGGCTTACCAGGAACCCACAGTTGCACCTTTTGTCTCGGTAGGAGCCGGAGTAACCTCTAGGGCTGTGGGAGTGCCGTGCTTAGTGCCGGCTTTACGAAACAAGCGCCTGCCGAAGGATTTCAAGGGTCCCCGCAAGGTGCCAAATTATACTGCCGATCTGCCTCCGGAAGCCTGGATCGAGAGTTATGAACTGGCCATGGAGATGTTAGACGTTAGTGATGCTGTCTGTGCCAAGTATTTCATCATGATGTTGGAAGGGCCGGCTCGCACGTGGTTGAAGGGTTTGCCACCCAATACCATTAATTCCTGGGCCGAGTTGAAGGCAAAATTCATCAAAAAAATTCAAGGAACGTGAAAGCAACCCATGACGATCGTGGATTTGGATCATTGTGTACAGCGGGAGGATGAGTCGGCCCATCATTGGGTCCGGCGGGTCTCAACCATTATCCACTCCTCTGATAATATCACGGCAGCTCAGGCGGTTCTAATTCTGGAGAAGAATTGCCACTTTTTACCACTTAAGCAGAAGCTTGGACGGCTCAAACGTTCATGCCAGGATATGGGGGAGCTCATGGCGGCTCTCACCAAATATGCAGACTCTGACAACACGAAGGATCCTGGGTCTGATGAGGAGAAGTCAACTAAGGGTAAGAAGAATGGCAATGGCAAGGGCCAGCAGCAGAGTGGGGCAGGAAATAATGGTAATGGTAACGGCGGTAAGCGGAAACACTCGGATGGCGGGTCAGATCTGGTGGCCAACACTAGTGCTGGGAATAACCGTGGCAAGGGCAATGGTAAACCGCCTTTCGGCAAGTCTAAGCCTTTCAATATGGAAGCGATGTTAAATGCTCCCTGTCCAAAACATAGTCTTCCCGACAAACCATCCACTCATGCCTGGAAGGATTGTTGGATTATGCGGGAGTTCCGGAATTACAGCATTAACCGGCATCAGGGTGGTGATGGTGGACCACCCGGCGGGTCAGGATTCGGCTCTCCTGGGTCCGGCTTTGGTGCCGGCGGCTCAGGTTCTGGTTATCAAGGTCAAGGAAACCATGGAGGTCACCATCCACAGCCTGGTAATGGAGGACAACAACAAAACAACCAGTTCGGATATCAGAGTAATCCAATGCAACTTAACGGAGGTCAATACCATGTTTTTACAACAAGCCTTGACAAGCGGGATCAGAAGGTGCGCAAGCGGGCGGTTAATATGACCATGCTGGCTCTCCCGCGGTACTTGAAGTGGTCTGAGTACGACATAACTTGGAGCAGGGCGGATCACCCGCCGCGTGTGGATAACCCGGGGCAGTTAGCCTTGGTAGTGGCTCCCCAAGTAGGAGGTTACGTGTTCACCAAGGTGCTGATGGATGGTGGCAGCAGCATCAACATCCTGTACTATGACACATTCCGCCGGATGAACTTGCTTGACAAGGATCTCAAGCCGTCTTCAACTGTTTTTCACGGTGTGGTGCCCGGAAAGTCGGCCTATCCAGTTGGGAAGATTTCCCTGGAAGTAGCTTTCGGCGATCAATACAACTACAGGGTGGAGACCTTATGGTTTGAGGTGGTCAAGATCAAGAGCCCGTACCACGCTTTATTTGGACGGCCGGCTTATGCCAAGTTCATGGCTAGGCCTTGTTATGTTTACTTGCAGCTCAAGATGCCTGGGGAAAATGGAACGATTACAGTGCATGGTGATCGGAAGATTGCTCTGGAATGTGAGGAAGGCGATGCAGCGTATGCAGAGTCAAGTTGTGCGGAGGCAGAGCTCAAGTTTTATAAGGAGAACGTTGACCCGACAGATATGACCCCGTTGAAGAAGCCCAGCACAGAATCTGAGCCGCCTCTTAAGTTTGTGGCGGAAGATACCAAGCTGGTGGATTTTACTCCTGGCGACTCATCGCAGCAGTTCACTATCGGGGCCAATATGGATCCCAAATAGGAAAGCGCGCTCATCGAATTCATCCGTGAGAATCAGGACATCTTTGCATGGAAACCTTCTGATATGCCGGGTGTACCGAGAGAATTCGCTGAGCACCACCTTAATGTGGATCCTAAATTTAAGCCGGTCAAACAGTTCCTCCATCGCTTCAATGAGGAGAGGCGTAAGGCCATTTGAGAAGAGGTGGCCCGGCTCTTGGCAGCAGGGTTCATCGTCGAAGTTTGTCACCCGGAGTGGTTAGCTAACCTGGTGCTGGTCCTCAAGAAGAACGACACGTGGCGCATGTGTGTGGATTACACCGATCTAAACAAGGTGTGTCCGGTTGATCCATTTGCTCTCCCCCGTATCGACCAGATCATTGATGCAACGGCGGGTTCTGAGAGTTTATGTTTCCTAGACGCTTATTCAGGTTATCATCAGATCAAGATGGCAGTCAAGGACCAAGAGAAGACGTCTTTCATCACGCCTTTTGGAGCCTTCTGCTATGTGTCTATGCCTTTTGGGCTCAAGAGTGCTCAGGCGACTTATCAGCGCTGTGTGCAGGGCTGTCTTCATGGTCAAATTGGGCATAATGTTCATGCTTATGTGGACGATATTGTGGTCAAGTCAAGGAAGAAGGAGACCCTGTTGGCTGATTTGAAGGAAACTTTTGATAATCTACGGGTTTACAAGATGATGCTTAACCCGGCAAAGTGTGTCTTTGGTGTACCTGCAGGCAAGCTCTTGGGATTCTTAGTCTCCGAGCGCGGCATTGAGGCTAACCCGTACAAGATAAAGGCCATCACATCTTTGTCTAAGCCGGCGTGTCTTAATGATGTTCAGCGCCTGGCGGGTCGTATTGCCGCTCTGAGCCGGTTCATAAGCCGCCTGGGTGAGAAAGCTATCCCTCTATATCAGATGATGAAGAAGACAGATAATTTCGTCTGGAGTGATGCAGCTAATGAGGCGTTTGAAGCACTCAAGAAGCAGTTGGTTGAACCGCCCGTTTTGGCTGCTCCAGTAGAGAAGGAGCCTTTGCTCTTGTATGTGGCGGCTAACAACAGAGCTGTCAGTGCTGCGGTTGTGGTGGAACGCAAGGAGGTGGGTAAGGAGTACCCAGTCCAGCGGCCAGTTTACTATGTTAGTGAGGTCTTAACGGAGTCTAAACAGAGATATCCGCATTGGCAGAAGCTGGTGTTTGGGGTTTATGGCCAATCGCAAGCTGAAACACTATTTCCTTGGGCATCCAATCACAGTGGTTAGCTCTGCTCCTTTGGGGGATATCATTCAAAACAGAGAAGCTACTGGCAGGATTGCTGAGTGGGCGATTGAGCTTGGACCTCTCAACCTGAAATATGTGCCCCGGACGGCTGTGAAATCCCAAGCTCTAGTGGACTTTATCAATGACTGGACAGAGTGTCAAGCGCCTGAGGAGAAGCCGGACAATACATACTGGACAATTCACTTTGATGGTTCCAGGCAATTGGAAGGCTCGGGGGCTGGAGTTGTTTTAACTTCCCCGCGAGGTGACAAGTTCTGTTACGTTTTGAGGTTAATGTTTCCTTGTACTAACAATACAACTGAATATGAGGCTTTGCTTCACGGGCTACGTGTGGCCAAGGAGATGAATTTAAGCCGGGTCAGATGTCTTGGCGACTCAGACCTAGTGGCTCAACAAGTCTCTGGCACGTGGGATTCTAAAGACCCTCGCATGGCGGCTTATCGCCAGGCGGTTGATGTCATTGCTGGCCATTTTAAGGGCTATCAGGTGGACCATATTGATCGACGGAAGAATGAGGTGGCTGATGCATTGTCAAGATTGGGGTCTCAGCGTAAGCCGGTGCCGCCTAATGTGTTCTTGGACGTGTTGCATCACCCGTCGGTTAAATTGCCGTCGGAGGAGGATCTGGCCATACCTGACCCGGAAGGACAATTGGTGGCGGCTCTCCGCGCAATTCCTGATTGGACATTGCCTTATCTGGCGTATTTGACCCGCGGCGAGTTACCTCAAGAGGAGAATCTGGCGCGGCAGATCATCAGGCGGTCTAAATCCATGACTATTATTAATGGCGAGTTACACAAGCGCAGTGTGACTGGTGTTTTTCAGAGATGTGTCTCTCCTGACGAAGGCCGCGAAATCCTGCAGGAGATACATGCCAGCGATTGTGGTCATCACGCCGGGTCAAAATCTTTGGTGGCCAAGGCTTTTTGACACGGTTTCTACTGGTTAACAGCTCATAAAGATGCAGAGTACTTGGTCAGTAAATGTGACGGGTGCCAGAAATTTGGGCGACGTGCCCATGTGCCGGCTCAAGAATTGCGGATGATTCCAATCACCTGGCCGTTTGCAGTCTGGGGACTTGATATGGTGGGACCTTTTAAGAGGTCTAAGGACAAGAAGACCCACCTCTTGGTGGCGGTTGACAAATTCACTAAGTGGGTTGAAGCTGAGCCGGTCAGCAAGTGTGATGCAGCAATAGCAGTTCAGTTCATCAAAAAGCTAATTTTCCGGTTTGGTTATCCTCATAGTATCATTACTGACAATGGCACAAATCTGTCCAAGGGAGCTATGAAGGAGTTTTGTGATGGTGAGCATATCCGCCTCGATGTATCTTCTGTGGCTCACCCACAGTCTAATGGCCAAGCAGAACGTGCTAACCAGGAAATTTTGAGAGGGATCAAACCCCGGCTCATTGTTCCTTTGGAACGCACGCCGGGTTGTTGGGTGGAGGAGTTACCGTCTGTTCTTTGGAGTATACGAACCACCCCCAACAGGTCAACATGCTATACGCCTTTCTTCATGGTTTATGGTGCGGAAGCTGTTCTCCCCAGTGATATTCGTCATGACTCGCCCAGAGTGGCGGCTTACGTAGAAGCTGATAATGAGGCGGCGCACCAGGATGCTTTGGATGCCTTAGACGAAGAACGGGATCTTGCAGCAGCTCGGTCCGCGATTTACCAGCAAGACCTGTGTCGCTATCATAGCCGTAGGATCAAGACCGGGACGTTCCAAGAAGGCGACTTAATACTCCGGTTGATTCAGGACCAGTCAGATATGCATAAGTTGTCACCTCCTTGGGAAGGGCCGTTTGTGATCAGCAGAAATCTCAACAATGGTTCCTATTATCTCATTGATATACGGGAGAGCAACAAGTCACGAACCTCTGGTGAAGAGACTGCACGGCCTTGGAATGTCGCTCATCTTCGGCCATACTATACTTAAGCCGCCGGTCCGGCTCATCAATGCACATATTCCTGTCATTGTATATGCCATCTTTTATGATATAATAAAGTTGGCATCCCCGTGATTAGGGGCTTCTGCCATTTTTCCGCATTAAGTTTCGTGCAAAAGGAGTTGATCCTTCATCCGGTCACTTGGGGGCTTCCAACCCTCTGGGTTTAGCTTTCATACCCTCTTGGCCAGGCTTTATATGCCATGTTCGAGTTAAACCTGCCTATTTGCAACTTGCTACTCCACCATGTGACCCGCCGAACTCTTGACAGTTATTCTTGCTCAGAGACCCTGAACTTTCATAGTCAATCTCGCATAAAGACCCTGAACTCGTCAAGGTTTAAACGGCGACTTATGTCACGAGAGAGCCGGCTTACAGTGAGCTAGGATAAACTCGCCTTGTCTGCTGTAGTCTCTCCGCTATGTGGCCCGTTCGTACTCTTAGCAATGTCAATCTTTTAAAGAACCTGTACTTGCTAAGGTTTAAACGACGGATTTATGTCACGTGAGAGCCGGCTTACGAGGTTTTCGGGCTTTTATGCCTAGCTTCTTCGGAGGCAATACAAATTTTTTTGTCAAACATAAAATTCCCTTGTTTTGCTGTGCCTTTATAGCCGGCTCATAAGGTAGGGGATATGCAAACGCAACATCTGTTGTTTGTTTTTTGCATGTATTTTTCATGATAAGACTAAGTTTTTTCGGTCGCCCCGGCTTCGCAGTGCTCATGGGGTATAACCCGCCGGGCGAGACAAAACAGTCAGATGATTATATTAAAGACACTTACGTTAAGTCACCGGCATATGAGCTGGAAAGATGCTTAAAAGTGCACGAAGGCACAGGGGCAGACGATTAAGTGTTTGCTACTTCTATTACAAGGCTATTCAAGAAGCCCAAAAGTTGCGAACTTAAGTGTTTTCAGTACAATACAACCCGGCATATCAGCAAAGCCGGGTTACCTTCCTACGAAGCAGACTTTTTAGCTCGTCGCCGGGTCATCCTGCGCCGGGTCTTCGGCCTCCCGGATTTGAAGGTTGTCCACATCCCAGTTGCAGTTTGTTAAGGCTTCAAATTGGGCCTCATCATGCATGATCGGAGATGGGTCGACATCAGGGGCAAAGAGATGCTTACGGCGTTGAGGGATCAGGCTCTTCGCTTCAAAGGTGGGCCCTCGAACACGCTTGTTGTCCTCAGAGTAAGCCGCCTGATATGCTGCCAGGTCCGCCTCTGCGGCCAGCCGGCTTGCCAGAACCCGGGAAGCCTTATGACAGCGGGCGTAGTCTTCTTGTGTAAACTCCGAGCCGTCATCCTTCAGCTGAGGGAAGCCATCCATCATCTCGGCCGGGTTAAGCTCCGGGGCATAAGCCAGCGACCGGCTCAAAGCAGCAATTGCGCCCTTGCGGGCGGCTGATCTCTTCAGTTCTTCTAGCTGCATCGGGATGGTCGACAGAACTTCCAGCACACCCTTCATGAACTTCGGAACGCCCCTCTCAGTCATGACAGCCTTGATGGTGAATAGAGACCCGACATACAGCTGCTCTGTCAATGAGTATAACGCCTTCAACTTCAGCAGACTATCTCCTGACAGTTGGCCACTTCGTTCACCTGCAAGCAAGACAAGTTTTATAAGCCGCCTGGAAGGATTCTTAAAGATTCTTTTGCAAATTGATAGTCAAGCAACACTTACCAAAAACGGCTCCAATCATACGCGTGAGTTGGCTCTTGAGTTGGCCCAGCTCTTCGGACACGGGTCGCAACTGACCCTCCGCGTCTTCTGCCTGTTTCACCAGGGCGGCTCGTTCAGACTCTACAGCCTGCTTGAAAGTTTCGAACTCTGTTTTGATCTTCTCAAGATCTATGGAGCAGAGCCGCCACTTGTCTTCAGCCTCCACCCGGGCGTCCTGCTGCAAAGATAAGTTCTTCTTCAAGTCCAGCAGGCTAGACTCGGCCGCGCTTAAGGATTCCTGCAGAGTACAAGCAGAGAAGCGCAGGGTTATTTTTTATTCTTAAGTCGCCGGAGCAATATTACAAGTCTCAAGCAGATTGCAAGCAATATACTTGACACTTGGGGGCTAATGTGCATCAGCTCTTCAAAAGAGATACCACTCATATAAGACCCGGATCATCTTTATGAAGATGACCCGGCCCTTGGGGGCTACAGTTTGCTCTCAGTCTATGATTGAGTGCCGGCTCATTACTTGCATAATGACCCGGCCCTTGGGGGCTACAGTTTGCTCTCAATCTATGATTGAGTGCCGGCTCATTACTTGCGTAATGACCCGGCCCTTGGGGGCTACAGTTTGCTCTGTCTATGATTGAGTGCCGGCTCATTACTTGCGTAATGATCCGGCCCTTGGGGGCTACACTTGGCTCTTATTCTATGACTGAATACTACATGGTGATTCAACGAAAGATTGAAAGTGATTGAAGACCCGGCTGACCTTCTTTAGAGGTCAACCGGCCCTTGGGGGCTACATGAGTATATATATGGAAAGACAAGGGAAGTGAAGTACCTCGTATTTCTTCTTCATCATGCCAACCAGGTTGGCCTTCATGTCCCGGCTGGCAGACAGACGGCTCAGATAGCTGGCATGGAACTCGTCGGCGGTAAGCTTCTCTAAGTTCGGAAGGTCAGATGGAGTCTTTTCTTCCTTAGAGGGAGCCGCTTCGTCTTTGTTGGTATGCTTTGATAGCACATGAGAAGGAGCTGGAGATTTGTAAGCCGCCCCGGTAACAGTGACTTCTTCATGAGAAGCCATGTCTTTAGTTGACGGTTGGGGGCTGGGCGACTTAGGATTAGTATCTGGATGGGATTCAGGAGCCTCAACATCCATAGCAGCCGGCTCGTTATGCGGAGGAACCTCTTCATGGGCGTCCTTGGCAGCCTCAGAAGGTTCAACGTGAGCTTCAGGAGTGTTGGGCCTTGGGTTCTCCGGGTCTTGGGCATCAGGAGTGGCGGATGACCCGGCCACTTTCCTTCGTTTGGCTTGAGCCCTGCGAGCAAAGGCAGCGTTATATATGTCATAACCAAGTATAGAATGCTAATACGTTACGGGATGTGGAAGTACTCACCCGGGTTAATAACGAGAGGAGGCAACTTTGTGGCGGTTGAGTCGCCGGAAGAAGGGGGCGAGTCCTGGAAAATTAGCATTGTCAAATATCAGTAAATTGCAACACAAGATTAGCATACGGAAGAAATAAATTCAAGGCAAGGAAGTACCTCAGTGCGCCATTTCCGAGGAGTCGGCTCATTTGGTAAGCCGGCTAAAAGGTCTTCAGAGCCGGTGCTCCGGGTCTGACGCTTGTTGTCATCTTGCTGTTTCTTCAAAAGAAAGTTGGGATCCAAGTGAGCAAGAGGGCGAGAACGTTTTACCTTCCGTACAGCCCGCCGTATTCTCTTTACTGGTAAAAGTTCCGAGTCAGAGGAGATAATGGTTACCTCTGCAATATCGGCATGACTTGTCTCTGCTTCTTCCTGTGAGTAATCATTGTCAATGAGTTGCATAAAGAGAAGACCAAGAGAGTCAAGTTCTACCTCTGAGTCATCCAGATCGAATAGCTCTTCGACTGATTGCTTCTTCTTACGAGCCGGCGCCCTAGCTTTGGTCGCCTTAGGGACTTTGGTTTTCTTCTTGAGGGAGGCGGGTAACCTCTCGTTCCAAAAGGAAGAGCCGGCCTACACGTGATAAAACACATTGGCAGAAAGATTAATAAAGGATGTGAAGTATAGCGTTAAAAGGAATGGATGAGGGTTAAGAGGAAAGACTCACATCTGGAGCCGGGTTAAGCACGTAAAAAGGGCTCAACCCCGTCTTGCTGCAGGCGGCTTGAGACTCTCCCAGCAAAGACTTCACAATGGTGTTGAGGTCCTGCTCTGTCAAGGGGGTCTGGTTGAAGCGTTGAGGATCAGACACCTCGCCGGTGTATTGGCACATCAAGGCGCCATGGCGGCTCAAAGGCAAAATCCGCCAGGAGACCCAGCAGCGGGTCAGATCAACGCCTGTCAGCCCATTGGCTAACAGAGCCCTTATCTTGGAGAAGGTTGGACCGTATGGAGCGCGTTCCGCAGCAGACATCCGGTCGGGGAGCTCCGTATCAGTGCTGAGCCGGTAAGGGCGGTAACCCGGCAGTGGATTCTCCCCTTCTGGCGAAGTATCCTTGCAGTAAAACCAAGTCTTGTTCCACTCTTTGGGATGACTCGGCAGAATCGCTGCTGGAAAAACTACGTCCCTCCATCTCTGAAGTGTGACACCTCCAAGCTCAAGGCTCAATCCATCAGCCATTTCTGTCTGATGATTGATGTAAAAGTACTCCTTGAAGAGGTCAACAGGCGGCTCTTCTTGTAGGTAGGCTTCGCAGAGGGTCTGGAACTGGCAAAGATTGGTGACGGAGTTGGGGCCAATGTCTTGAGGGTGCAGCTTGAAGGAATGTAAGGCGTCCCGGAATTTTTTTGACCCGGGTGGAGAAAAACCGCGGAGGAGATGATCTGTGAACACTACAACTTCCCCGTCCTCCGGCTTGGGAGTGGTTTCGTTGCCTGGGACCCGCCAGTGAATAACCTCCTGAGCCGGCAGAACCCCCATGGTGACAAAGTCTTGGAGGGATTCCTCAGTCACCCCAGACCTTACCCAGTTGCAAGTGGCTAGGACTCGAGACATGGCGGCGGCTCAAAGGACTGCGGAAGGGCACGAATATATGGCGAGTTAAAAACGTATTCTAACCAAGACAGCTATGACTCTAAAGACGGTGGCTATACTTGGCGGGTCAGTATAAAATTATGAGCCGCCGAAGCAGGCCGCAATATGACCACATGAGCCGGCCGTACGACGGCGGGTCAAGGTTGCCAGTGAGTGTTGGAAAAAATTGCTAAGTGTGGAAAACAGATTTCAACAGAACAGCTACCAAATCAAGATCTGCGGGCGAAATAAAAGGAGGAATATTACTAAACCTAAAAGAACCAGTGGAAGAACAGGTATACCCTATGTGGATTAAAGCGAGCTCATAATCCTTAATGAGCATGGCATACATATGGGGCAGTTGACCGCGTGATTCGGGCAACGTTCTAAAGCCTAAAGGAGCATTCTTTCTTCAGTCTACGATGAACACTCCGGTGAGCGACGGCGGCCACGAAGAACTCCGAAACCCTAAGATGGATCCGCAGAGTGAAGAAGAAGGAACCTGAGAGAAGCCAAGGAGGCGGTCGACGCCGGCGAGTTCTGGTCCGGTCAGGTTGATGCAGCGGCCTTAATTGGTGAAGACGGAAGAAGTCCGGCGACGGCGACAAGCTTCGGCGGCGCGAGTGTCGGAAGGAAGAAGAAGGCAGCGGAGGGAGACGTGAGGATAATGGGACCCCTGTGCCTATTTATGAAGATGTGGTGGAACAACGACAGTCTGGTGCGGGAATCGAGGAGACACGATGACCGTTGGCTAAGAAAGTGCCTCGATTCTCGGGCCGGTCGTTTAATGAAAAAGATTCGTTGTGTCGTCAGGGGAATCTTTCTTGATTTCCCTGATGATGTCATGGCGGGTCACGAAGATTGATCAGAGATGACGTCGCCCATTTTTGGCGGGTCATGAAGATTTGTCAAAGAGTGCAAGATTCGCCAACCGAAAGACTTAAGATTGACATGAACTGGTTCAAATCAATCTGGGGCCTAATGTTGGGGATATAACCCCATGGTGAGACCCGCCCAGGTGGGGCCGGGTCATAAGGTTGGCGGCTTAGCAATAATGTTTGGGATAAGCTTGCTTGATGGGCTTGAAGGCCCAGAGCCAGAAGACGATGTGTGACCCGGTGGCGTAAGCCGCCGGGGGCGGCTTGTCCAACAAGGTAGGAATAGTTAGAGGCAAGGTCGGTTATCAAGTATGACCCGACCCTCGACCTGTGTATATAAAGGCGGGTTACCTGGGCGGCTTAGGCCACGAAACCTTTGATCGAGTACTAGGTCAAGCGAATCCGCTCCCTTGTAATCGATACCCAATCAATACAACTCAAAGCAGGACGTAGGCTATTACCTCCTTCAAGAGGGGCCGAACCTGGGTAAACCTGTGTCTTTCGTCCCGACCAACCCCTTCGAGTTAACCGCCGTAGCGATGGTCTCACACCTAAGTCCTGTCACTAGGACATCTGCCGTGACAAAACCACGACACATTGTGATGGAGGTTGTGACCTATTACGTTACATTGTCAAAATTCTTGAAGACCCTCTGTCAATCCTCACTATCTTTGAAACAATCTGATTTCCGTGTCATTGCTAAACATATGTATATATTTGGTGTGCTGGATTTTCTGATGTAGATGCCATATGAGGAAGCTATTTGACAATCCTGCTCAAATTGGTACTGATCAGATCGATTAGATTCAGTAAATATTTATGCTTGATAGATACAAGCCTCCCTGTTCTGCCCTTTTTTTCTCCATCCTATGTACGTCGCCAGCACTTGTCAATTGATATTGCCTTAACTCGCCGCCGACGTCACTGGTTGAGCTGCAGGGGTACAAGATCATCGTGCGGCCGAGTGCATGGGGGCTGAGTATGCCTGATTGCCATGCTGAAGGTAAAGGTCCTAGAGCTTAGTGGTGTGTGTGTATGGTGTTGTTTTCTCCTGTTGTAATGCACCGGTCGATTTATTCATGCATCCGTCGATTTACTCTAAAATTTTACTAATCGTCAAACATTAACTGAATTGGTTCGTGGATATGCAGTGTGAAAAGTCGTGTGAGATGAAGCTAATGAACCATTTCAATGTGAAGCCAAGTATGTGATGGATTTTCCATGGATGATGGTAGACCGGTAAGGGTAAAAGTTTGAGCTGTCAAATTTTGTGTGAACGAGCTCCTGGACGATCAAACCTGAAAAGTTCAGTGAAGATTCAGATTACATATGGATTCATTTTTTTTGCCTACAATGCTATGATTACGTTAACTATGTGCATGGAGTACCAGAGATGATGCAAAAATTGCTTGCTAATAGGCTGCCGTGAGCATGCAGAACTGTCGAGGAGGCCGAAGCTAGCAATAATCTGGTTGGAGTGAAGAAATTGTTTAACGTATTTCGAGGCTCCCTGGTGCTGGAGATCGACTGCCCAGTCGGGAAAGGAGCTCCTGTAAGCAAATCATTGTCCTACCCAATTATTATTGATATTAAATCCGTGCTGAGTTTTAATTAGTCATATCACAACAGGACTGTCAGAAGGACAAACAACGGGTTGGCTCATGAACTAGCCAATATTGCTAAAGCTCATGGAGACCTTGTGGTTGCGGATGGTGTCCTGGACCAA
Organism: Elymus sibiricus; assembly: GCA_039707655.1. Classification (NCBI taxonomy): domain Eukaryota; kingdom Viridiplantae; phylum Streptophyta; class Magnoliopsida; order Poales; family Poaceae; genus Elymus; species Elymus sibiricus. Next base: position 96,188,196 of record CM077675.1, on the reverse strand, counting down.
CAACATGATCTGCTCTGGAAGGAACACGATGCAGCCTTGATGTCAGCCTAAGTCTTGATGTAATCCTTAAAAAAAATATTGCTTGCAGATAGGTTATACACAAACATGCATGTTGTAGATCTGTTAATTTTAAGTTTAGAATATTGAGATATGTGGCTAGAAAGCCAGCAGACAGTACCGAAGTTTGTTGGTTTTACTCAACTTGGTGTTGCTCTTCATCGGTACTCAATCAAGATGAGGGTGACCATGATAGCTGGTGTTGAGTATAGGTATATGCACTGAATTTTCCGTTGTGCCAAAACAACACATTGGAATCTTTCTATTTGCTGCTACCATACTTCAAAGTAAGAACATGATGATGCAAATGAATCTCATTATGTAGCCATATGTAATGTCAGCTTTTTACTATGTAAACTGTGATAGGAGTAGGCCCACATAAATGTGTATCCATTTTGCCTTCTATTGATCTATGACAAAAGGGATGTGATAGACTGAGTGGCCGTTGCTATTGAAACAAAGGAGTGGAACTGGAATTATTTGAATCAATAGAGGTTATCTTTCATATGGATTTTTATTATTAGATACTTGCATATGTGTGTCACTTCCTTAGGTCATGATTAATTCTTAAAATTTTAGATGTTTCATATAACCATCAATTATATTTATGCCACTGACAGTCCCTGTACACTCTAAAAAATGTTTCGGTTTATAAGCATCATACATTTCAGTCTATAAGTAAGATTATGAGTTTATCCAGTGCCGAAAACAATTCAGTTGAACATGTTTGTTCTAGCAGTTTTATGCAATAATTAATGTGCATATGAAGTTCCATTCCATGTGAAGTCAAAGATTGATTTCTTATGGAATTCTTCAGGTTTGATTGGTGAACCTACATTGAGCAAAGAAGATATATTTATTTGTGCTGAATTTTTTGCACGTAATATCCATCCAGCCGTACATAACACTGGTATTCTCATTCTTTATCAATGTGTACTTGGCCTCTACTCTGTCGTGCATCGACAAAAGGCTGGCACATCTATTGTTGTTTGAATAATCTTACACTGTAAAATAATTTATGGTAGGAAACATGTTAACCAGGGCGCAAATTTTGTTTATTAAATAATTTTAGAAGTACTACCAACTTTTTGGCTGATTTCCCGAACTAAATAATGGCTAATGTTTTTTGAACCAATTATTTGTGAGCTACGGAGTATAACAATTATTATTCACAGTATATTGTAATTAAGAAACAAGAGTGATTTAACGATAAAAAAATACAAGATAAGTATTGCATCACTACAATATCCATGTCATCAAGCCTGATGTCCGCACCTTTTATTCTTCAATTGCAACGCACGAGCATTTTTGTTAGCCGAAAGAAATAGCACGAGCGGACGCCGTGTGCAGAGCACGTTGGTGAACTCTCGGGGACAGGAACGGGCCCGAGGCCGACTTCCTTTTCCAAACCCAGCGAACCCGGGGCGGCCAGCGTGCCGAGGCCGCGCCCAACCGCAGCAACAGCTCACGTCGGCTCATCCCCGGCCCCGCCGCCAATTAAACAACGGCTCCACCCAACCCGAGCTGTCCCTCGCTCCCTGCCAGATCATCCTACTACTCCTCCTAGTCCTAGTCTCCTCTCCTACCTACATACCCCTTTCTCCTCCCCCTGCCGCGCCCTGCCCCCGAGGAAGGAAAAAAAGGAAGAGCGGAGTCCACACGGCAGAGGCGGAACTTAGGCGTGACGCGTGAGGATGCCGATCCTGTACGCGGTGGTGGCGCGGGGCGCGACGGTGCTGGCGGAGCACAGCGCGGCGGCCACCAACGCGGGCGCCGTCGCGCGCCAGGTCCTCGAGCGCCTCCCCGGCGGCGGCGCCGACAGCCACGTCTCCTACACCCAGGACCGCTACGTCTTCCACGCCAAGCGCACCGACGGCATCACGGCCCTCTGCATGGCCGACGACGCCGCAGGACGTAAGCGCCGCCAGCCCCCCCCCCCCCCCCCCCCCCCCCCCCTCCCTCTTATTCTCCCCCCACCATCTCCGCTGCTCCGTCGCGCCGGAGCGCCGCGCCGCCGCGGCTCTGTGTTTTTTTTTTTCAATCGAAAAGGCGGCCGGGGCGGTGGGAATTTCGAATCTCTCTGGGGTTTTGGTTTCGTCAGCGGGGGAATATCGGAGATCCGGGGGAATTAATGTGCTGTGCTGTGCTGGGGTTTGTCCGTACGCGCGTCTCCGCTCTCTGTCTGTTGTTGCCCGAGCCGGAGGCCTGCTGCAGGGCTGTTTTGGGGGATTGCTAGATCGGGTCAAACGGAGCAAATTCTTCAGATTGATTCAGGGCTCGCCAAGTGCCGTCCGTTCGAGCATAAATGGAGTCCAGGCTGCCCCCCACCCTGGATTTTGACCTTGAGGTCGAACGCATTAGATGCTGTAAAAGTGCTACTAGTGTTTATATCGCTTAGCTAACTCTAGCTGTCTGATCTTTTTTTAAATTTCGGTCACCTCGAATTGGACATTAGTATTATAGAGCCTAAGCATTCTAGTCTGGAAAATCGTGCAATTTTGGCAAAACTCTGCTGTAATTCGTCGTCTACTCCTTGTATATGGAGTTTGGTGGGGATGGTGATCATTGTTTGATGTTCAACCAGAGGTGTTTAAGCTACGTTGTCTGACTCACTTGGCCCGCCTGGTTTACAGTCGAGCTCTTTGCTAACAACCACCTGTCAAAACCCCTGTAGCAAATTGAGTCTATAATGTGCTAACCAAATCTATCACATTAAACATCGACTGACTGACGTATAAAGGTTCATACCTGTAATTTTTGTCTCTGCAGCTTACTGTGTCCCTCTTGTGATGTATCGCCTAGCGATCTCCTTATGAGCTTCTTTTTGTTGCAGGACGTATCCCGTTTGCTTTCCTTGAGGATATCCATGGAAAGTTTGTTAAGACATATGGCCGTGCTGCACTGACAGCTCTTGCTTATGCAATGAATGACGAATTCTCAAGGGTTCTCAGTCAGCAAATGGACTACTATTCAAATGACCCTAGTGCAGATCAAATCAATCGTATGAGAGGCGAAATCAGTCAGGTATGACCTTCTTTTTCAGTTGTTATTTTAACACCACAGATATATTTTGGCCAATATACAGGTATTTTCTGGAGTATAATATTGGAAAGCATATGTTCTAGAAGTTAATTGAGCTCATGCTGTCATTTTTAAATCTACTAGTAAACATACAGTGGTCTGTGGAGTACTTGAACTGGCATTTTGGTTAAATTGCTAGTTGTCACAGATTTGCGTTGCTTCTGTGTCAGTTGCGTATCACCCAGTAAATTTGGCAGTTCAGAATGATACCTACTCTTCATTATTTTCTTGCAGGTTAGGAGTGTTATGATTGATAATATTGATAAAGTCCTTGAAAGAGGTGACCGTTTAGACCTATTGGTGGACAAGACTACAACTATGCAAGGAAATACAGTTCGATTCAAAAGACAAGCTCGACGCTACAGAAGCACAACTTGGTGGAGAAATGTCAAACTGACGTATGTAGTCCTCTCCTATTAACTTTTGACACTCGTTTTTCATTCCATAAGTTACTATATTTGGTTCGTGAACTTTTGCGTCAATCTTCTACACCCACCATAAACTTTTCCTTAATTGTCCTGATATTCACTTCAATGTATACCAATTGACAGCTGCAATTTTGTTGCGACATTTGTGCAGTAAGCACTTTCTGGCATGGTTATATTTAGGGTTAGTGAATGCAACTTTTGTGGTTACTGTAGTGCTTTGAGTGCAACAAAGACTGGCCTGTATGTACTTCAGTACTTGTTAGTTCTATCAACATAGATTCTGACATAATTGTCTTATGGTTGGTTCGAAGACTGGAAATTGCTGTATGTGAACAAGTAGATGACCCTGATATGGAACATGATGTACACTGTATGTTCGGAATCATCTCTCAATGAACTTGAAGCCATGTGCTATATGAACTTAAAGCGTAGGCTTAGTCTGAAGCTCCTCTGTTTTTTCTGTGCCAAGCAGCTTGCTTAGATAGCTTACACGACCAAACAGCGACTTGTATTTATATGCCAAGGGTGGCTACCAAAACCATCAGATGTTTTCTTTAGTCGGACGCTTTTTCAACCTCTTGTCAGCAAAAAAAAATTAAACATCTCATATATTTTCCTCCTTTTTGTTCTGCAGGGCCGCGTTGATACTCCTCCTCCTTGTAATAGTATACATCGCCCTCTTCTTCGTGTGCCACGGCTTCACCTTGCCGACTTGCATCCGGTGAGAGGGCCCGGGCATCATATGTTTGTCTGGTGGTGTGCTTGTGTCCATGGCTTGTCTGTCTCCCAGCCCAGGAGAGCGACCGTTGCAGCACCATTGCAACCAGTCGCATTGCAAAATTATTTTTTGTGTGTAGAAAGAGAAAGGAGAGGGACCTGCTATTTATTCTGTAATTGTGACGCCTTGGATTGTGAAGACTCCGTTTGGAACGTAATCGAGTGCCTTGCTCATTCATCGTTGGAGCAGGACCGTTGTGCTGTGCTCTGTTATGAAGCCACCGTTGCTGTGGGTGGGTCATGGGTGGGTGGCTGTGTGCTACACGGTTTCAGCGACTCGTATGCTGGCAAGGATCCAACAAGTATCATCTGTCCAGGTTGCAACTACTCCTCTATACCAAAATATAAGACGATTTTTGCAGGGAGTAATTTCTTTCGCCCGGCACGCCGTCCTCTTCATTTGCATCTACGTACCATCAGATCGTGACGCCGGGTAAGAGGACTTCGCCATAATCGGATCATTGGAGATGCTTCATGTCGATCATGTATCATGCGATTTTGAACACCCTTGCAGAGAGACTAGAAGCGTTTTGCGACGCCCAAAAAAGAAAAAAGACCGGAAGCATTTTGCGGGCTTCGCTGCGCCCCCAACACAAGCCGACCTGACATGGAGCCGCAATACGAGAGTACCAACGTAACAAGCTTAGTTTCTGACACCGGCACATTCACCCCACATCAATCACTTTGCATGTCATACACACAAATTAGGTGCATTGCCACCGGCGTAAAAGCATAAGAAACACACATCGGCACAACACAGTCGGGTCGACATGGAACAAGCAACAATGATGGAGCAAAACATCAAAATTATGATGATGCAAAGAGAAATATATCCCCGGCCCTTGACGATTTACGCTAAATGCAGCGCCCGCATGATAAAACAGAGTTTTAGAGGTCAAAATCAATCATAGCATTGGCCACTTCTTCATTTAGCACTAATCCGTGCTTCGGTCCATGAGCGCAGGTGCCGCCCCCTCCTCCTCCTCCTCCTCTTCCCCTCAACCTGGTGCGGGTTCCGCGGGCTGCTCATCACTGAGCATGGCGTGGGCTCTGCCGTGGCTTTTTCCTGGACTTTATTGAGTGCGTGCAAGCCGGCATCGCTGGTGCTGCCTCTTCCTCCTTCCCAAGGTGAGTTTTCCCATTCTCTAACCCTAGAATGCATGGCTGGGTGTGCTGTAGATAAATAAATGGATGGATTGATGCGTATTACAACCTCCATTCCTAAATATAAGTCTTTTTAAAGATTTCACTAAGGACTATATACGGATGTATATAGACACCTTTAGAATGTAGATTCACTCATTTTGCTCCGTATGTAGTTCGTAATGAAATCTTTAAAAATACTTATACTTAGAAACGGAGGGAGTACATACAAAAAAGTGTAAGTTAGAGAATGGATCGATAAATGCATTTGTTGTATATGGATTAGGGCTTAAATGAGTTGATGGATTAGGGTTGAGATGAATGCTTAGATGAATATACAGGGATGGATCTACCTTCAAATTGAGTTAATGGATTTTATGGTCTACTACTTGATTCACGGCAATGATACTCATTATATATTGATTTAGTAGCATCTTGAGGCCTTGAGTCACAATCTAATGCAGAGGGGCATAATGAGGCGGAGGACCCAGTAGGGCAAGGTGGCCACCCCACCTTGATTTTGTTAGGATTTGATTAATCCTATTAATCCCGAAAGTGCTCTTCTGATCACGAGCTCATGTGAGCTCGTTTGAACAGTAAAATCAAAAAAAATAGTAAAACATTTCAAAAAAATCTGAATTTTTTTTGTGAGAAACATTGATGTTTTTCCCACATGCGTGCAAATTTTCATCACCATACGACTTTCTTGGAAAATGCAGCAAAAAAAACAAAATCGATGCTCCAAAATGCTACAAAAAACAGACTTTTTGGAACATCGTTTTTGTTTTTTTTTGCCACATTTTCCACGAATGTCATCTAGTGATGAAATTTTGCAAGCATGTCGGAAAAACATCAATGTTTCTCACAAAAAAAAATCAGAATTTTTTGAAATGTTTTACTATTTTTTTCGATTTTACTGTTCAAACGAGCTCACATGAGCTCGTGATCAGGACAGCTGCGTCCTATTAATCCTGTTTATTCTAACAAAGATGGTTGCCTGATGTCCCTTCAGACACCCCTTCAAGGGCTACATATGTGTAATCTCATCATCAATAAAGACATCATCAATACAGACAATTGTGTAGTTTTTTTTTCTCTCGTCCCCTACACGAAATACGTTATCAGCACGTGGCACTCCCCTCGTAGACAAAAAGACCATCCTGACGCCAGTTAGGGACAACCCCGGTCATCAAGGAACAAGGGCGGGGACGGGCACTTCCACAAGAGGTGAAGCAGCGGCCACCACCGCAGCACCCCAGCGAGCCTCTCCGCGTGCCGCCGGCTGAGACGATTGGGCGTAGCGCGCGGCGCGACAACAGGCTGCGCACGGCCAAGAGGCTGGACGCGATAGAACGTCGGACATGCATGCAACCAGGGATTACTAATTTGGCATATTTTATTCATTCTGTAAGGAAGCAATGACTAAGAGCATCTACAACCTACCGCATCTATCCGCGACCGGGGAGACCAGTCTGCGAACACGGATGTGGGAGGGCGAAATCCAACCGTAGCCGCATACATCCGCCCAACAACTCAAACCAACCGAACGAAATTCGTGCAAACACGGCTGGATTTCACGCAAACACAACGGATTTCATTAAATTTTGAGCATATTTTAACTAAAAAGGTAAGACTATGTGCACGTACGCGTCGCGCGAAGCTCCACTCACACGACACGGATGCACAACACTAATCTACGACCGGCCGCGACAGATCCCTTTGTCTTTCCCATGTCCGGCAGCCCGTTCACCGGACTGCCGGTGCCGGGAGCCCAAGAGGCATATGCTTCAGCGCAAAGGACGCCTCACCTCCCCACCGCTCGTTGGAGCGGAACCCCCGATTGATGCTTCAGCCGGAGGGGAAGCGGGCGTCGCCCCGGTGGTGGCCTTCTTGGGACCCGAGCGGTGGAGGCCTCTCGTGTTCTACTTCTCCTCGATGATGGCGGCGGGCGCGGATGCGCTGGCCACCGACTCGTCGCTCTCTGCGCAACCGACTTCTTTCTCTGCCTGCATGGCACAGCTACGCGCGCGTCGACGACGGATGGCGTGGTTGCCGTCATGTTGACATGGAGCAACTCACCACTCCTCATCGAGTTGGCTTGGAGCGGCGAGTTGTTGAACCACGTGCCGGCTTAGGGCGGCAACTGGCTCCGTCGGGCTAGATGAGGGAGGCGAGGGAGGCGGAGCAGCGAGCTGCCTCGCTCGTGCTCATATCCGGCGGGCTCGGCGGGCCACCCAGCCAGCCTGTATGCTGGAGAACTACTATTCGAAAGCCATAGGAAGAGTGGAGAAAATGGTGAAGGAAGAGATGAGGGAGCCGCGGAGGGGTGCGATTCTTGCCCGGCGTCTGGCCTCGCTTAAATAGAGGGAGGACGGGAGGAGCTCGGCTAGCGTTGCGTTTAATGTCGGCCCGCTCATGAACAACGTGTGGCCGGAGTAGGTTTCTCGGCTTCCCCACGGGTTTTTCTTCTAGGTATGAAAAGACTCGGACTAGAAATTTCATGGTCTGCCATTGCTTTTCTATTTCTTTGTGTTCTTATTGTATCAGATGACATGATTGACATCTAGAAAAGTGCATACATTTTAACAATTGATAGCTTTTCTTTACTTGTTCATATGAAGATATGTTTACTTATTGCTATCATACAAGTCAATAGCAATAGGCAAGATTGCAAAGTTTATATGTACTATGCTTGTGTGTTGTAATTTTGTTGATTAATATCTTTCCTTATTCCTTATTGACAACGTGTTGCTTTCAAATTTAAATGTGGCATATTTCAATAAATTGTATTAGATGGCGCCAATTAATCTTAGATGTCAGCGGACATTTGCAAAGTTCACAAAAAAAAATAGTGGAGCCTATGTAAGTTTAACACGCTTTCTCATATTTCGAAGAAAAGGGAAACCATGTTAGCTAAATTAAGCTATTTGTTAGAGATGCATATACTTTGACGACCTCGAATATTCTGCATGAGAGTAGATGTCAAATTTCAGGTTAATTTGAGTGGTGATAACCTTCACTTTATTCTTACGAACAGAATTATAAGTCTCAAGCATGATTAGATTGCTAAAATAAACATGTGTTCATCATCATCTAACATTTTCCAAAACAATTCTAAGGATGCCAAAATCAAGGCTATAGTTGCGTGAAAAGGTGCATCGATTAAATCTTACATTCCACGTGGGCCGTGTGTACAACATTCATGGTGTTACTATTCGGCCTAACTTTGAAGAATTGTAGTGTAAATACATTGAACACGCATATGAGTGTTCCTTCAGTGCAAGGACATTTGTTGAGTCCCTCTCACTTTATTTTCTAACATATACCCAAAGCATTTGATGTCAGTACAGGACATTCAGTGTCCAAAAAAACTTTCGTAGGTATGCATGCAGGCGTATAATACTTGCTGACACAGAGATAATCTTGGTATATAAATTTGACTAATGTTATTTTATACAGACAAAGTTGGCATAGTCATTAATTATGGTGAAGATGAACACACTGGGTGATACCCATTTGCTGAAATATATAGAGGTCAGCTCTATGGATATTTGGTGTGTAGTTTGTATATAATAGTTGCAACTCTTTTATATCAAATTAAGCAATTATTTCAGATTTTTTTGGCATGCTTACGATTTCCAAATATTCCAAATTATAGGGGCAAACTTATAGTTGTCAGAATTTGGGCTGGCAATTTGATTCGAAACTCATATAGTTGGTCAACAACTGAAGGCAATAAATCTATTGTCCTTGCCACTATGCTTCGTAAGGATTGTGAATACAACAATTGATGCATCTAACTAAACATGATTGCATATTCTAAGAAAGTGCGTTGTTATGTTGAGCTAACTTTTTATCTTGACCATAGGAAATACGAAAACTTCAAATTACACCACCATTGCATTCAATCCGGATCATCCTGCAGCACTTGCACTTGATGGTGAGTAGTTGTGACATATCATCAAATAGATATCAATTATTGATGATTGTTATTAATATACACAGACAAAATTTGAATATTATATACTAACTACACATACAAGTATATAACAATCATAAGTAATTGATTAATATTTGATGATATGTCACAACTACTCAGCGTCAAGTGCACGTGTTGCAGGATGATCTGGGTTGAATCCAAAGGTGGTGTCATTTGAAGTTTCCAGATTTCCTATTATTAAGATAAAAAGAATTAGCTCGACATAACAATACACTTTTTTTTACAATATCCAATACATTTTTAGGTAGATGCATCAATGACTGTATTCACAATCCTTACAAAGCATAGTTGCAACAATAATAGATTTATTGCCTTAAGTTCTTGACCAACTATATCAGTTCTTAATCAAGTTGCCACCCCAATATCAACATGTATAAGTTTGCCAGCACAATTTGGAAATTTTGAAAATAGTAACCATGTCAAGATAGTATATATACAATACACATACCTCTCTAAACAATTTAGACGATATGTTCATGTTCATCATAATAAATGACCATGTCAACTATGTATCAAATATCATTAGTCAAATTTATATATCAAGATTATCTCTGTGTTATCAAGTATTATATGCTCAAATGCATACCTACGAAAGTTTCTTTAGACACATCCGAACTTCCTGAAATGACATCAAATGCTTTGGACATGTTAGAAAATCAAGTGAGAGGGACTTAAAAAATGTCCTTGCACCGAAGGAACACTCATATGTGTGTTCAATGTATCTACACTCTAGTTCTTCAAAGTTATCCGAACAGTAACACACTGAATAATGTACTTATGACTCATGTGCAATGTAAGATTGACTCTATGCACTAAATCGTTTCTTGCAACTATAGCCTCAATTTTGGCACCCTTAGAATTATTTTGGAAAATGTTACATGATGATAAATACATATTTATTTTAGCTATCTAAACATGCTTGAGACTTAAAATTCTGTCTGTAAAAATAAAGTGAGGGTTATCACCACTCGAATTAATCAAAAATCTCACATTTACCCTCACGCAGATGCTACAAGTTCCGAATGTATCAAAATATTCTAGGTCGTTGAAGTCTATGAATCTATAAATATAGCTTAAATTAGATAACAAGGTTCTTCATTTTATTCGAAAAATGAGGAAGCATGTTAAACTTACCTAGGCTCCGCTGTTGTTTTGTGAAATTCGCTAATGTTCGCTGATATCTAAGATTAATTGCCGTTATCTAATATTGTTTATCAAAACATGCCGCGTTTAAATTTAGAAGCAACACATTGGCAATAAGGAATAAGGAAAGATACTAATCAACAAAATTACAACAAACAAGCATAGTACATATAAACTTTGCAATCCTTGCATGTTGTTATTGACTTGTATGATAACAATAAATAAACATATTTTCATCTGAAAAAGTAAAGCAAAATCTATCAATTGTTGAAGTATATGCACTTTTTGAAATACATGCCAATCATGCCATCTGATACAATAAGAACATAAGGAAATAGAAAAGCAATGACATGCCATGAAATCTCTAGTCAGATTTATTTTTTCGTACCCAGAAGAAGAACCTGGTCTCTTTCGATGGTGCCTCCAACTTTCTTCTATAAAACTGCAGTAGAGCTTGAACCGGGATTTCTGGGAGCAAAGGACAAGTGAAAAAATGTTTTAAATTTTTAGAGAGCAATAACTGGAACAAAAATAAGTTGCAAATGCAAAATTGATCGAACTTATACAACAGGACTACTAATATATATGTGACGTGCAGCTGCTAATGTAAATGAACATCTTTGAGAAGTGAAAACTGCTCTTTCCAAGACAATGATAACTCAAGAATCCAAACGAAACCAATGTGATCCCTATGTAGCTATTTGAGCAGATGGGTATTTCACTACGACAACAGAATTCTTGAAATTTCAATGGTCACTACCCTGTTATATGAACAAAAATAATGCAATGAGCTGCGAATGTTTGAAATCAATGCTCGAGAGGGTGATTTTCACTGATCAGAACATAGACATATTTTGGTAAACTCAATGGACAACGGAAAGCTCCAAGTTTGCAACAACAAAAAATCTTTACCAATGATGGAGTCTATATTTCTTGCAAGTCTTGTGCTATTGCAAAAAAAGGAAGTTTACGAGCAACCACACAAGAGGAAGATCAACTCATAAAAACGACACAAATACAAAACGTGAATAAGCAGTAGATGTTGATTTGTGAAGCAATATATGTTATGATCGTAGTGTAGCAGAAGGTATACTCTTAAACTCTGGTTGATTTGATGTAGGTCAAAATGATTAGGCTTCCTACCTACATGCAAGTAGTTTTTCCTCCGTTTCTACCCTTACTTTTACACTTACCATTGTATGGCACATCATCAGTGCGTGTTGATCCTTTTGTGCATGTCATGTTGATCCTTTCATGCAGGTCACATGTTTGAACCCCCTTTTCCCAAATACAAATTTGTGCAAAGGAAGAGCCTTTTCGCCACCTAAATACTGTTTTGTTATTTTTTTTGCATTCACATATTATTTAGCCTGTTGCTGAGCGTTCTGATTCTCAAAAATCATTTTTTTTGTTGGTCAGCACTCATTTACCAGGAGGGAGTGGAAGAATTGGCAACGTTACAGGAAATACTGACTAACAAGCAAACCCTTCTCCCCTATGCTTCCTACTGATACTAATAGAGTAGGATTGGCCTGTGGTGTTAAGGTGGTAGATGTGAATAGCCATAAACTACGTGGAAAAGGTAGAAGAATAGGACCTATTCTAGGCCATACAGATTGTATCCATTGGGAAAATATAGGTTCGATCAAGATTTGCTTGTCTGGAGTACCAAAAGCAAGCATGATGTCGTTATGAATATAAAGGCCCAAGGTATGGAATCTTAGAAAGAGGCTAGCCCAACTTTCCCTTCACCTCCCCCATGGGGGTGGTTCATAGGGTTCATAACTACCACTCTTACTATGGGGCGTTGCCTGTATGAAGCCATGCGAAATGTCAAAAGAAGGTCTTGACAATGCGCACCTCGTCCTGATGCAATTTAGTTATAGGAGAATTCCTTCATGAGTTTGACCCCTACAATTTTTAGTTCCTTTGAATTGGCTAATTTGTTGGATGCTTTATTTTGATTTCTTGAAAATGAAAGCAAGGATGAGAATTGACCATTGAGCCTGACTGATGATCTAGGCAAGGACGAGCATTAAGCAGGCTAAGGTATGCCTATATAGATGCCTATTTTGAAAATCTAGGCCAATTTACCATTAGCCATTGAATCCAAAGAATATTTAAAGAGTGAGACATTGCAAATGCAAGAATGGTTGGTTCCAGAAAAGGGAAGCCTCGTCATAGATTAAAATTTAGACCTATATGCAAAGGAAAGCTGCTATCAAAACATCAAGCAACGTTGGTTCAAGCTTCTAAGATGTACGGAATTACCGAGAGAAGCATATAGAATGCTAAAGGAAAGAGTTGAGATCCATATCTCTCATGCATTATTTGTCTTTGTTACATACAAAGAAAATGATGGGTGGGAATGTATGTTACCTCGTCATGTGGCAGGTAGGACTTCTCTGTTCGGACCTTGTAGGCATGTATGTGGGAATGTCGCAGGTGGGCATGGACAAAAGAGCGGCAGCAACAGCAGAATTGGTACACGCCAGTGACCAAAATGCGGCAAGTCTGACGGACGCACACATCGCGCAATTGGCCGGCGGGCCTGGACCACGTGCCGCTGAGTCGGCACGGCGTCACACATGATGTAGCGTGCACCCAGCCGAATCACGTCGACTGCCACCGCCCCGTCACCACACACTGACGCCAGACACGACGTCCACTCCACTTTTGTTGTTGCCGCCGTTGCGAGATGAAGACAACACGGGGTAAATATATCATTAACCAAGAACATTACATGGTTCGTTGAAATGTTACATGGTTCGTTGAGGCATGTATCATTAATACTGAAGGTTACATGGTTCGCTGAGGCATGTACCATTAATCATGAATTGTCAGTGAGAGCTACGTCGCACTGAGATATCAGTTTTGTTCCATTACCAACCGAAAATAGGTTCACATATTGCTAGGAAACAAAGATGCAAAAAAAAAAAAAAACAGGAAACAAAGATGGGTTTAGATATTGTGAGATATATATTACGATGTTTTGGATATTTATTAGGCCTCCATTATATTTGATGATTGCTTCTGTATTTTCTCCAAATAGTTTCATGATTTTAATGTAGAGAAAGGTGTAACAGCATCCGGGTGCCTAGGCACCCTCTATGAACAGTAAAATTAAAAAAAAACATTTTAAAAAAATCTGAAACTTTGCAGCATCAAAGGTGGTCAAACTTTATAGGTTCTTGCAAGTTTTCATGTCAAAATATCATGTAGAGAAATGTGTACAAACAAGTTTCAGATTTCAGTGCAAAAAGTGCTCAAAACTTGAAGCACTGAAATGTTTTTTGTGTGTACAGCTCCTCGAATGTTTTTTTGGCATGAAAACTTGCAAGCAGCTAGAAACATTGATCATCTTTAATGTTGCAAAGTTTCAGATTTTTTCGATTTTTATTTCTATTTGTTTTGATTTTACTGTTCATAGAGGGTGCCTAGGCACCCGGGAGCTGAAAATCCACTCTCATGTAATGTATGCCTATTTCTACCAGGGCCTTCCTATCTATAGTTGAATCTGAATGATACATGAAGTGAGAGTGATGGTAACTGACAATGAGGCATGAAGTTACTTGATAAAAACATAAATACGTACGTAAGCCTTCCACATATCCATGCTGAATCCATTGTCTATCAGGTACATAAAAATTCACAGTATTCATTCCTGATGTCTGTCATTAATTGGTTTGGACATGGCCATAATGGGATATGAGGAGGAAATATCCTTCCCATCGATTGGAGTACTTATTGTTGACATGACTACTAATATTAGATGCTACATTTTTATTTATGATCCTTATCCTAACTTGCTCCGCAATTTAGAACTTGTGATATGACATCTAATTGGAAAATTCTCAACAAATCGTCTTAATGCACGTGTGTATAAGTAATCTTACAATTGAGTGAGTATTTTTTAATAAATGAGGTTGTGGATTAAAGGAGCAACTCATAATAAACCAGGTTTCATATGTTCATCATAGCACTCACAACTATCAGGTAGCTTCTACATAGCTTAAAATCACGCATGCTTTGTTCCATGCACTTGGAGTAAAAGTTGACGATGCAATCTGAGTAGTACTCTGTCTTTGAGGTGACATCATGAAGTTCTGAACAGGATAGCTGGGTTCAGTCATAAAAGGGCCAGTTTAGTATCTTTCTTGGTGATGCATCATGTGTAGCTGATTTGCATGGCTCCCAGACTAATTTGGCTACTTTATTGAGACATCATGATGCATTTTATTTGTAGGAAACATGTCAGGATGGCAAACCTAGGGCATGATGAGCACCGTGGAACATATCACAACTGAGGACAAAGGTGGATCTCCATTGTTTGCTGCAGGAGAGGCAGAGCACGGTAAGTGATGTGAATGACAACTTTGTCGCGAGAGGCACAACTGTGAAGATGATGGCAGGATGATGCAGCGGCGGCCTGAGGAGATGTATGCAGCAATAGCAGGCGAAAGACGAGGAGGACGTGGCTGCGCTCTGGTGATCAACAGCTTGCGAGCAGAGGTCGCGACTGGTGAGGAACCTCACGCAAGGACAGGTGAGGCTAAGCTAGCAGAGGCGGCGAGACGAGGCCAGCAGAGGCTGCAGATCGCGTGAGGTGGACGAGGCTGAATGGCAAGGATGTACGAGATGGTGAGGACGTCCCCAACTTGTGGAAGAACTAGCGTTTCTCCTGGAGACGTGCGTTCGTCCTGGGTTTGTGGGTTTACGGCAGGATGTGCGACAATTTTATTTGGTCGAGGGATCTCGTACGTTGGATGAGTTGACCCTTTTTTAAAGGCTGGTGCGATCGTGGTTCTCGCGTGTCATACACGTGAAGATATCTGAAACCTGCAGTGTCATTTCTTCAGTTAGGCAGATACCGGTTCAGTTAAGTCAAGAGTCATCCAACGGCTATCTGCCCCCGACTAGATCCAACGGCGATCGGCTATCTGTAGCGTTTCACTTGTCTGTCACAGGCAGTAACTCTGTAACTTTGAACAACACTGTATGACTATATAAGCGAGCTAGCTGAGAGCTCGGGGTATGAAATGAAATAACAAATCTATCTCCTGTTTATCTCGTTCTTATTTTCGTAGCTAGGGTTCTACCAAAATCCCCAATTCATAGCGGGTGCTCCAGCATCGGGAGTGGTTTCTCTGTCGATCTCCAGCGGGATCTGACAATTGGTATCAGTAGCCATAGGTCTTCGGAGGCGTCGGGCGGCGGCGTTGTTGAGCTCGTGGAGGCGCTGGCGGCGGTGAGCAGTTCGGGCGCAGATCTGTAGCGGGGGTGCGGTTGCTGCAGCACAACGCTGCGGTGGTAAAATCCCGCGACTCAGGCAGATCCGTGCGTCTTCCGGAGGCGCAACGGTGAGGCGGCGGCAGCAGGCCACGAGCAGGAAGGGTTCGGGACAAGTGTCCGGGTAAAATTCCGTACCTTGCTTGTGTGACCTGATGGCGAAATCGAAGAATCAGGAGGAGAAGGCAGACGCCCAGGAAGTGGCAGCCATGAAGCTTGAGTTAGACCACGTGGGGGCTAGAACAGAGGAAATGAGCAGCAAGGTGGATGGAATGCAGGAGCAAGTCACTGCTTTGAATGAGACCATGAAGAGAATGGAGTCACTACTGAGGGAAAAACAAGTGCCAAGCACCCCCCCCATCGACCAGTGACCGGGGCAAAGCAATTGAGGCGGGCCAAAAATCCCAACCACAACCCAACCCAAACAATCCTGACATTATGTTGTGGCACACGGAAATACCACATTGGAGAAGGAGAAATGGTCAGTTTCAAGAGCAGACCAATTACAACTGGGAAGAACCAACTCAAGAGGAGCAAGAGCAGCAATTCCCTCCCCCCGAAATGCCACAACAGTATTGGGCAACTTCAGGGATACAACAACCACAGTGGTCTGATTCACAACCTCCAGTTTGGCAGGACAGATCAGATGATCCTCTACTTAGGGGGCAACAACAATATTGGGGTCAACAGCAGCAAGGGCCACCTAGTTACAACCAAAATCAATTCCAGCACTACCCATCTCCTTACATACCACCTCCACCTCCAGTCTACCCCCCTCCACCACCAGCATATCCACCTCAAAACCGCACATACCCTCCTATATATCCTCCACAGCAAACCTTCCCAAATTACAACCAAAACCCAGCCCATTACCAATACCCACCACAACATCACTCCACCTTGCCGAATCAACATTTTTTACCTCCTTACAATCAACCAACTCACTCCCAGGGTACTGACCAGTTCCAGCAGCAACAGTACCAGCAACAAGCACCAGGCTTGCAATACTATCAGGGAGGAGGAGGAAACAATGTCAGAGAGGACAGATATATGGGATTTGACAAGGAAGCCCAGTTCTATAAATCTATTGCCAAGGCACCAAAAATGGATTTTCCTAGGTTTGATGGCTCCAATCCACAGGAATGGTTGAGGTTAACAGAGAAATACTTTGCTATGGTCTTTGTACCTGAAAGTGCCAAGTTCGACTATGCCCAGATGTATATTACTGGTAAAGCTGATATCTGGTTAAGAAACTCTGGGGTCTTGCAGGCAAACCTCTCTTGGACAGAATTTTGTAAAGCCCTATGCAAGAGATTTGACAACAGCAGCTCTTATGACGCTGTAGCAAATTTCAATTCCATTAAACAAGGAGCAAACTCAGTAGCTGAATACACTGATAGATTTGAGGACAAAATGGCTTGCTACAAGAAAGAAAACCCAGAAGTCAAAGAGCAATATTATGTCAAATGTTACATCAATGGACTGAGGGAGGAAATCCGACATTACCTCAAACCATTCAAACCAGCAACTCTCTATGATGCTGTAGAAACAGCTAGGGATATGGAGCAAGGGGCCACTGCAGCTGCACAAAATAGGAAATATCAGTCAACGGGATATTACCAGAGAAACAATGGCCCTAGTAACTATCCCAACAGACCAAGACCTCCTGACTTGTTCAATAACAAACCACCAGAGAAGCAGGGGCCTCGACCTGAGGTCAAATACAAAGAACCAGGGCAATGTAGGTATTGTGGACAAAAATGGTTTCTTGGCCACAAATGTGCTCAGTATAAAACATTAAACCTCATGGCAACTGAGGAAGAAGAAGCAGACTGGGATGAGCAAATGCAAAACACTTACTGCATACCTGACGATGAGCAACCAGCCACCTCCCCCAACACTGAAGATCAACTCATGCTGATTTCCATGCAAGCTCTCAAAGGGAAAAGCACGGCTGCTACCTTCACATTATGGGTTGACATCGGAGGAAAAAGGGGGCTGGCTCTAGTGGACTCGGGAAGCACAAACACATTCATTAATCTAGCATTTGCAACAAAAACTACTTGTGCCATTACAAAGAATGATTTACAGGCAGTACACATTGCAGGTGGTGGCAAGTTACAAACAGGATCCCACATTCCCTCTGCTCAGTATACCATACAGGACCATGAGTTCACCAACTCCTTCAAAATCCTACCCCTAAAAGGATATGACATTATTCTGGGCTGTGATTGGCTCCTAGAGCATAGTCCTATATCACTGGATTTTGATGAACGGTCAATTACTATCAATTGGAAGAGGGAGAAAACAATTACATTGCAAGACAAAACCTTTGCCAAAGGAATCCCTCCCATATCATTGCCCAAATTGATGTCCATCCAGAACAAAATAACTGAAGGTTATTTTCTTTTCCCAATGGCAAAGGATGATGTGGAAAACCCTCCAGCTCACCCCCTAGTGCAAGCAGTTTTAGGAGAATTCCAAGATGTCTTTGCTACTCCAACCGGATTACCTCCTGAGAGAGAGTTTGATCATGCAATACCTCTCAAACAAGGGGCAGAACCCCCTGGATTGCGAGCTTATAGGGTTCCCCACCAGCAGAAAGAGGAAATGGAAAAGCAGATTAAGCAACTATTGGATGCATCCATCATCAAACCAAGTGATAGCCCTTATGCAGCCCCAGCTTTGCTAGTGAAAAAGAAAGATAGCACTTGGCGATTATGCACAGATTTTAGAAAACTAAATGAGCAGACTGTCAAAAATAAATTTTCTATACCCATAATTGAAGATCTCCTGGATGAGCTGCATGGCGCAAGATACTTCACAAAGTTGGACTTGAGGTCCGGGTACTATCAGATCAGGATGAAAAAGGAAGACATCCCCAAAACTGCCTTCACTACTTTCCTCGGGCATTTCGAGTATCTGGTCATGCCTTTTGGCCTGACTAATGCACCTGCCACCTTTCAGGCCTTGATGAACTTCATTTTTGGCAAATATATCAGAAAGTTTGTCCTAGTCTTCTTTGATGATATCCTCATCTATAGCAGAACACTGGAAGACCACATCCAACACTTGAGAACAGTGCTTCAAATATTAAGGGAACAACAATTATATGCAAAGATGAGCAAATGTGTATTTGCTGCCTCGCAGGTGGAATACCTAGGACACATCATATCCTATGAGGGAGTGGCTACAGATCCAAACAAAGTGTCTACTGTCCAAACTTGGCCATTACCAAAAACAATCACTCAGCTGAGAAGCTTCTTGGGAATGGCTGGTTACTACAGGAGATTTGTCCCTAATTATGGACTAATCTGCCGACCACTGCACAACATACTTAAGAAGAACTCATTCCATTGGACAGAGGAACAGACTGAAGCTTTCAACTTGCTTAAACTCAAGCTTACTACTGCCCCAGTTTTAGCACTTCCTAACTTCAAGGAAAAATTTGTGTTAGAGACAGATGCTAGCGGATATGGCATAGGGGCAGTCTTAATGCAGCGTGGCAGACCCATCGCTTACTTCAGCAAAACCTTGGGAATAAAAGCTTCTGCTATGTCTACTTATGAGAAGGAGGCCATGGCAATATTAGAGGCATTAAAGAAATGGAGGCACTACTTCCATGGAATGGAACTAGTGATCAAAACTGATCAGAAGAGCCTCAAGTTTATTACGGAGCAGAAAGTTTCGGAAGGGCTCCAACACAAACTTCTGCTCAAACTATTGGAATTCAACTATTCCATAGAATACAAGAAGGGGAAAGAAAATAAGGTAGCAGATGCTCTTAGCAGAAAGGACAATACCTTGATGGCAATCACCACTTTTACCCCTTTGTGGATTGAAGCAGTTGAAAGGAGCTATGAGCAAGATGATCACTGTAAGCATTTACTCCAACAATTATCAATTGCTGCTGACCCTACATCCCCCTACACCTTATCAGGGGGCATTTTAAGGTATAAAGGCAGAATATACATTGGCAATGAGGAGCACATCAGGCACCAAATCATCAATTCCTTTCACTCATCGGCAATAGGGGGGCATTCGGGAATGGTTGCTAACTATCAAAGGATCAAAAGAATATTTTATTGGCCTGGTCTTAAAAAACAAGTGCATAAGTTTGTTGCTGAATGTGCAATCTGCCAAAGGGCAAAGGCGGAGCATTGTCAATACCCTGGCCTACTAGACCCCCTACCAGTACCAACCCAGGCTTGGACTGACATAACAATGGATTTTGTGGAAGGACTTCCCAAGTCACAAAGTAAAGAAGTAATACTGGTGGTAGTGGATCGGTACACCAAATATGCTCATTTCATTGCTCTACCCCACCCTTACAGTGTCCACACCGTTGCTCAAGCGTTCATTGACAATGTCTTCAAGTTGCATGGGCCCCCAGTGTCCATCGTTACCGACAGAGATAGAATCTTTACCAGTAACATGTGGCAAGGAGTATTTAAATCTTTGAATGTACAACTCAAGCTCAGCACTGCTCACCACCCTCAAACAGATGGCCAGTCTGAAAGGGTTAACCAATGCCTCGAGTCTTACCTCAGATGCATGACTTTCAAAGAACCAAAGAAGTGGGCTGCCTGGTTATCTCTTGCTGAATGGTGGTACAACACCTCTTATCATACATCAACTAAAGAAACACCCTTCAAGGCATTATACGGCTATGATCCACCAATGATCAGTGAAGTAGCTGTGCCAGGGCCAACAGATGTGGAAGCACAAGCATTTCTACAAGAGAAACAACAGACTATAGCACACTTGAAAGAAAATCTGCAACAGGCACAACAGAGAATGAAAAAAATATGCTGATAGAAACAGGTGCGAGCGATCCTTCCAAGAGGGCGACATGGTATATTTGAAAATGCAGCCTTACAGAATGGCATCATTTGGACTGCGGCAAGCAATCAAATTAACTACCAAGTTTTATGGGCCATTTAGGGTCTTACAGAAACTGGGAAATTCTTCCTACAAACTCTTGCTGCCACCACAGATACAAATACACCCAGTTTTCCATGTGAGCCAACTCAAGGGCCACAAAGGGACACACGCAGTCCCAGCTCAAGAACTTCCTCTAGTTGGAGATGATGGCAAAATCAAAACAGAACCAGTGACTGTACTCGAAACTCGATCCCTGCCAAGAAATGGGGTGTTGGTCACCTAGTGGCTCATCCAATGGGCAAACCTGGCTCCAGAAGAAACCTCCTGGGAAGATGCTAACTTCATCAAACAGGTTTTTCCAGCATTCTTCAAGAACACCATCAAATCCTGGTTTCCTGACGGCACCACTTGAGGACAAGTGTGCTCTCTCGGGGGAGCATTGTCATATACCTGAAGATATCTGAAACATGCAGTGTCATTTCTTCAGTTAGGCAGATACCGGTTCAGTTAAGTCAAGAGTCATCCAATGGCTATCTGCCCCCGACTAGATCGAACGGCGATCGGCTATCTGTAGCGTTTCACTTGTCTGTCACAGGCAGTAACTCTGTAACTTTGAACAACACTGTATGACTATATAAGCGAGCTAGCTGAGAGCTCGGGGTATGAAATGAAATAACAAATCTATCTCCTGTTTATCTCGTTCTTATTTTCGTAGCTAGGGTTCTACCAAAATCCCCAATTCATAGCGGGTGCTCCAGCATCGGGAGTGGTTTCTCTGTCGATCTCCAGCGGGATCTGACATCGCGTGACAGTTTTTTGGTCGATGGATCTCGTACTTGGGCTGAGTGGTCCTTTTTTTTTTCTTCGGCTAGTGTGATCATGGATTAATCGTACGTGTGGAAGGAGGAGGTCAAACCATCACTACAACGACGGCCATGACGGACTCACCTTTAATAGTATAGATAAGTTGTCATACATAACCTAAACATGTGCTAGTGTAAGAATTTCATTGATTTATACAAGAGAATGTAAAATAGAGATTCAGGTATACCTCGAAGATTCAAGTCACTTACTACCGTGAGTGTTTATGTGCAACCAAATATCTTGTGCATCTCTTCCTCCTTGTCTTTCTTTCCTCTTAGGCCTTGTTTTTCTGTTCACTTCCACTTTATTGTTATCATTGCTTTTTGAAAGATGAACCAAACTCATGGATATATGATCATTTGCTTTGCCGAATAGGTGTTTTCTAAATGTCTAGGAAGTTCCAAATCCAATAGATCATATATAATTCCTACATTTGAAGCTCTACATGTGTTGTTTTCTTTATAATTACATGTCACATACCGCTTGAAATGTCTCGTGCACGCTTCGTAAATATACAAGTTTTAGTTCCACCCTTTCCCACAAACAAACATCAATCAATACAGACATAAGAGGCAATTCAGGGGTCAAAATTTTGACAACACATACTTGTAAAGAAACTACCTGAACCGTAAAAAATAATACAAGTTCAAGTATATTACGATTCTATGATGATGACCTTTGTTGACCTCCCCCCCTACTTTTTATGTTATTTATACGTTCAACGATTATTTTCAAATCCCGCTGTTTCCACAACCTTATTCTTGTTGTTACTGTCTTCTGTCATCACGACTTTCATTAATCGTCGTAAAAGAATATATCCTAATTATAAGTGTGCTCCAAAAAACTGTATTTGCGGCAAAAGTTTGCCTAAAGCTGCAAAAGATAAGCTCAGAGAGTATGACCTTGTGTTTTTTTTTATTTGGAACTGAAAAGCATTGAGAACATCAAGTTATTGATGTTTGTCATATTTCGATCGCATCCAAGTATACTTACCTTGGACATTGATCATGATAAGGACCTGAAAAATTATTAGGTGCACCATCTAGTGTGTTCTTGGTTTGCTGAATAATGTGCAAACATTGTACCTGATAAACACATCCATGAAAAGAATCATTATAAAACTTAAGCAGAAGATTAGCATCGATCAATGTGCATATGTGAGGGTGCAATATTTAGTTGAACATATTGCAAAAGATAAAAGGGTTTTGTTTCTCATTCGGGTGCTTCATAATGATCCTTTTGAACAAGTTACTTTTGCCAGGACTTCTGTCTACATCACATGAAAATAGGCTCCACTAACGAAGGACATCACAACATTGCACCTGGTAAATTGGGCTTAATTTTTTATGACATTTCCTATTCCACTCATTCATGGCGCTCAAAGAAGATCTGTCCTACTATTGATGGATGCGTGTTGTATCTAGTTGTGAGTATCATATCATTTTTTCACGTACGCACCAACCTAATTTTATACATGTGTACCCTCTTGGTATTGGAGTTACAAGTGTCTTAATGTATTTTCTTTTCTAGTTAATATCTAGATATTTTGTTGGGAGAGGTTTAACCAATCCCATCGTTACACCACGCATAACTAGTTTTATGAGGGAGCAAATGTAGAATCTCATAGAGCAAGACGAGAGGGTGGATGACGGGGTTGAGACATTCAGAGCTTTGCAGATCAATTCCTCAAATGTTGTATTCCCTAATGCATTTCTTTGATAACATCTTCTAATTGTGTTATTCTTTTTATTTCTTCTTGTACTAGTTGAGGAGACAGCAAGACACTTGCTAAATGGAGGATGCACCCCCTTCAACGTGTGTCCCTCCTCCACCCATTTCAGCTAAAATATCTTCTGGATCCTATTATGGTCCTCCTGCAACTTTTGTTAGCATGCATCATCATCTCGCTAGTTGCTTTGATGATTTATTGCCACAAATCATCGAATCAACCAGCAAGATAATGGGGCATGTTAACAGAAGTTGTAAAAGGAGCATAATAGGATCCAGAATGGATATCAGGTGAACTGGGTGGAGGAGGGACATAAGTTGAAGGGAATGCAACCTGCATGTAGTATCCTGCTAGCTCCTCAACTTGTACAAGAACAAATCAAAAAATAACACATGTTAGAAGATGTGTTATCAAAGAAATGCAAGGAATACAATAGTTTAGCAACTAACTAGCAAAACCCCGAATGTCTCAACCCCATCATACATTCTCGTATCTTCTCTATGAGATTCAACATTTGCTGCAACATAAAATTAGTTATGCGTGTTGCAAAGATGGGAGTAGTAGAAGGCTCTTGCAACAAATTATCCAGATAATAAACTTATAAAAGAACATACATTTAGACACTAGCAACTCCAATACCAATAGGGTATGCATGAATAAAATTTGTTCGATGCTTGAGTGTGAAGAAAAAACAATATGATACTCACAACAAGAAATAACACACAACCATGAATAGAGGGCTAGTTATGCCGATGTTCTTTGAGTGCCACGAGTGAGCAGAATAGACAATGTCATCAAAAAATAAATTAACCCAATTTACCAGGCGCAACATTGTGATGTCCTCCGTTAGTGCAACCTCTTTTCCTGTGATATATTCACAAGTCCCTGGAAAAGTAGTTTGTTCAAAAGGGTTATTAGGAAGCACCTAACCGAGAAATCAACACCTTTGTTTCTCCAACCTATTCAATTACAATTTTCAATCATTGATCAATGCCAATATTCCACTTCAAATTGTATAATGCTTCTTTCTCAATTTGTTTATCAAGTACACCAATGGTTGTACCCCTATTCGGCAAACTAAGAACACGCTGGATGGCGTGCCTAGTAATTTTCAGGCACTTATCATTAGCAATGTCCAAGGTAAGCGTACTCAGATCTAGTCTATCCATGAGAAATATTAATAACTTGGTGTTCTCAATGTTTTTCAGTTCCAAATCCAAAAAATGCGAAGGTCATACTCTCTGAGCTTATCTTTCACAGCTTTAGACAAACTTTTTACGGCAAATACAGTTTGTTTGCGAACACACTTATAACTAGGGCATATCATTTTAGGACGATTTGATTGGTAGAACAGTGGCTTGGTTGGACGCAAGATGTGCCTCGGTCGATCGACCAGGGTGAAGAGTAACTTATTGTAACTCAAAGGATATGCCCTAGTTATGTTTGCTCCCACAAAATTTGTTTGGGATATGCTACTTGTTTGTGCTTCAATGCATCTTTTGTGGTCATTGACATATTCTTTTGGTGTATGCATTTTACATTGCCTTCATATTTTGTTGATGCGCTCCACTAAGTTCCATGTGTTATAGAAGAGTTTCTCACATACCTAATAAATTGTGCATTTGCATTCAATTGCTAATTTTAAATAATGCACAAATTTAGGGAGGTTCTTGTATACCACATGCTTTTTAAAGCTGCATTTTTTATCATGATTATATCTTTTATCGAAGCCTTGATCTACGATGCCATCAATTACCAAAATTGGGAGGTTAAAGGTGCATCTAATCACCAAGATGGATTTGGGGATTCATGTCAGCATATCTCAAATAACTAATGGTACTTATAAATATATTTCAAGAAAAGTTATTTTAGGTACAACATTGGAATCGAAGGTGACCCCTGGAAATGCTTAAATACAGGTATTGGACAAGCCAATGGATTCTACCTTTTCATTGTAGTGATCCAAGATCACACTGAGTGCATAGGCATGCTGATACTTTCAAAAGGGGATGAGGATGAGACAATGAGCCTTTTGCTCCACGTGCTAAGAGACCAAACTCCAAAACTCCTCGAAGTCCTTCAAGTTTTCCACTATATTTACCTAATTCCATGCAACTTGGTGTTGTCGGAGCAATTCCACTTAGAGCCACCGAAACAACCAGGATATAGTCGTTGTTCCAAACCCTAGTTCAATCAGAGCCTCCAATTATTCCACCAGGAGCCACCCAAGCAACTTGGTAAACTCTATGTTTCCATGTGAGAAATTCCGAGCCATTCAAGGTGAAACTTCCAAAGCGTAGATAGACAGTGTGCTATCATGGAGGTACTCACTTTAGAGTCGCATATTGATTTCCATTCGGACATACCGATGCATCTGAAAGTTGACACTTTTGTTCACTTCGGAGCCACCGAGCAAAACACCTCTGAAATATGCAAAAAAGTGTGTAGCCATCTGATTTCAGATCTACCATATATATACCCCCACCTATCCCACTAGTTCAACTCAAAGCAGACTCTACTCCCATCATTTGTTCCGGGAGAGAACTCAACCTCCTTGTGTTGATTTCAAAAGGCCATCTACTCCAACCATACAATCAAACCTTTGAGATCTAATCCCCTCTTGCTTTCTACTCCCACTTCTTCAAATTATGTAGTCAAATCTTGAGAGAGTTTGAGTATTAGGGAGATTATCTTTTGAAGCACGAGAGCAAGGAATTCATTGCCTAAGCAACATCTATCTTGTTACTTTTGTAGGGTGCGCGCCTCCCTGGTCGGCTAGGTGTGCTTGGAAGTCTTCAAGTTTGTGACGAAGCCAAGAAGTTTGTACATACTCGGATATCACATACTTTGTGAAGATCTACCCTAGTGAGGCTAGTCCTTCGTGGGCGTAAGCCTCGTGGACCTGGGTCGTTCCTCCGTGGAATCTTGCAACGAGATCATTGTGATCTTAGATCCTTTGTGGATGTAAGATAGCACCGACTATCCGAACCACGGGAAAAATCTTCACCGAGCCAATTGTGTTTGTGGTTCTCTCACCTCTACCTCCTTTAATTTGCAATTGCATGCCTTTACTTTACGCTGCCTATACTCTAGACTAGCATGTGTAAGGTGCTCTAAACTTAGGAAAATAGTCCATTATTGTGCTTACTAGTCTATTCATCCCCCCCCCCCCCCCCCCCTCTAGACATACTTATCGATCCTACATTCATTACTTGGATAAATACAAACAAGACATGTTACAACACCACACCAAAAAGGACTAGAAAGCACAAAGGTTTTACACACCATAATTTCCGAATCCAAATGAATCAGTAAGCCTATGAGAACATAAACTAGTAGAATTATTGAAATATTCAAAATAAGAAAATTCTAGAAGAACAAACAAAGTCTTAGACTTCTGATTTCTCCTCCTAAACAAGAAGAAAACATATACATCACTAAGATTTGAATTTCAAAGCTTGACATGATAATTTACATCCATGACAATATTTGTACAGAACATTTATTTAAGGAGCATAATTGATAATAGTACAAGCTAGTTTGTAGACGCGAATTGTTATCAGTAATGAAGGGGATGCAAGCCAATATAGCCTACATTAGACCTGGTTACCGACCGTCTTGCTGGTAGGAGATGAAGCGATGCTGCACGACTGGTCAGCCTACTGCGAATCGATGACCACCGTGCACAAATGGAGTATTCCTAAGAAAATACAGGTACGGAATGTTAAATACATGAATACATACTGTAAAATGTAGATAACCTTTTTGACAAAAGGCTCGATCCCTGGTTTAACAAAAGCGATAGTTCGCTGGTACCTGCAGCTCTAACATGAACATCAAACTCTAGCTACTTGGGAAGATCAAGAGTGCATGACAAAGCAATTTGGAAAGAGCATGGCAAAGGGAAACGTAAGCGGAAGCTAGTTGGAATTTTGGAACGGAAATCGCTGGAACAGCAAAGGGGTTGCTCACCTCCTGCCTCCCGTGCACTCACGTACACCCAACCAGACTTCAATCCAAACGCCGTCAGCCCGTCACGTAGCAGCCCATGCATGCACGGCCACCCACTGCGCCGCCGCGATCACCGGCCACAGCTCCGTGCGCAGCGCCGCCCAAGACCTAGGCAGACGCCGCACACCACGCCGGCCCAATTGCCCAGCGACCACCCCAGCGTCGGTCGCCGGGGTGCGCCGCCGCCGCCGCCCTGCCCTCGACCCGGATCCCGACGCCTCGTCCTGCGCGGTCGCCGCCATTCTTAGGGTTTGGCCGGCCCGGCCGAGCCACAAGGTCGCTTCCGTCGCTGTGATCTACTTATTCGGGAGGGGTCGGTTGTCAGGCCCCTGCCTCTCCGCGCCTGACGAAACTGACGAGGCCCGAAGAAATCGACGCTGAGGATTGCCTCGAGGCGATGAGGTACGCCGAGCGGGAGATGGATGGCTACGATGCGCCGCCGTGGGTGAAGATCGACGCACCAGATGGACCGATGCCTCACCTGTTCACCGTCATTTGCCGGGACGGGAGATGTAACCGGAAGGCTTGATCCCCGTGAATTTTGCATCGGATCTTGAATTTTGGTAGTATCTGAATCAAAAATGCTAGACATACGGACAAAAGCTACATGGTTTTACGGATCAGCTGACTTGTCCTTTTGTAATTGGGCTAAATAACCTTCTCCTCCTAATTAATCGGGCCCCCCTGATTTCAACTGGTGGGGTGGGCGTCCAGGCCCGTAAAACTCCGTAATTGTCCGTTGATGTAGCAAAGCTCGTATCTGAATTCGTCCTTGATCGTTTCGGTGCCAACTTGTATCTTGTTTAAGGCTCAAAAAAAAAAAACTTGTATCTTGTTTCACGTCAAACAACAAAAAAAAAAACTTATATCTTGTTCATCGGTTTTTTTTTTACTATCTTGTTCATCGACGTGTTCTCGGCAATGGCCGACGACCAGATCAGATCACAGGTCATACCCCCATAACCCTAGCCAGCGCAAGTAAACACAAGTGGGCAACCACGGTGAATTCTCTGTTACAGCCATTCTATGTTTCGTTTCAGGCAGAGGTACATGGAAAATCCAGAGAGGGTTACATACACATGTTCAGATAATCTTATTACTTTGCAGGAATCAGTAAAGACGAAGGGCGGGTTCGTTGTTGACGTTGCCGGTGCAAATCTCCTCCTCCCAGGTCGCGCCGCCGCCACAGCAGCAGCGGCGCGGTCACTGCGGTTCCATCTCCACGCCGGGGTCATGCGAGAGTATGATCATCTCGGCGAGCTCGCTCGAGGAGGCGTCGAAGAAGCTCGTCCTGGACTCCGAGTTTGTGCCAAGGAGATCTTTGACGACCAGATGGCCAGAGGTGCTGTCAGCTGATGCCCCACTCTTGCTTCCATCGTCGCCTTCGGTGCGGACCGCAAATGAGTCCGTCGAGTCCGACATTTCATGGGCAGCTGCTACATGTTTGGTTTGGTAACTTTGGCGTCGCGTCTGCTCTGCTTTGCTCAACTCAAGATCACGGGGAGGCGAGCTGCTTCGATGTCTGTTCGGTGACATGGTGTTGCTGGTGGTACCTTCATCATGTTCAGGGCCTGTCGGTGGGTTTGCGGCTTCACCATCTTTGCCTTGAGGGATTCCAAGGATCATGAGGGGACTTGTGTCCTGATGATCAGTAGCCACCATTTCAAAAGTTCCATCCTTATCATGTTTGGGGGAGGATTCCATGGTTTCAGGGTTTTCGACGATCAACATTTTATCTGCATTAACCCCTCCGGAGCAGCTCCTGGCACTTAAGTTTTGCTTCTCTTGGAGGGATGATGTTTGAATGTCCACATGGCCGAAACCCACCTCACTGCCAGCTTCAACAATGGTCTGCATGTCACCAAAACCAAATCTGCGAAACAGGTGTGCATTTCCAGAATCTCCGACAATCGATGATTTCTCACCTGTAACATCTTCACAGCTGCCTTGGATCCTTTGCTGTTCATTTTGCAGTTTTTCGAGATAAGCTCCAGCCATCTGAGCACAAGTGTCGTTGGATGACAAACTGATGCTCTTGAGCTTACAGTTCTCATCTGATACTGTCAGCATGTTATCAGTATCACCTGCAACATATTCACAGCAGCCCTGGATCCTTTGATGTTCATCTTGAAGTTGCACTTCGGTTCCGAGATGAGCTCCAGCCATCTGAGTACATGCGTCATTAGATGACAAACTGATGCTCTTGAGTTTACAGTTCTCATCAGATACTGTCAGCATCTCCATAGGTTTGGTGTCTTTTGGAACCAATGCAGTTTCACCTCCATACTCCTCCCCATGGTAAGACGCACTTGCTAACCGCATCTTCTTCCTTGCTGCTTCCTCAACATCAGCAGTATAAACCGTATCTCCTCCTTCAACATTTGGATCCTTAGCACGCCACTCAAAGTCCAAGAAAGGGGTCCTGATTTCTTCTTCAACAGTGACTTTACAGTTCTCATGTTCTTCAGCAAACAGCGGGGGTTTGTTTGATTCTCTGTCAGAGGAGCCGTCGAAGAAACTTGTCCTGGACTCCGAGTTTGTTCCAAGTTCGTTGATGACCAGATGAATAGAGGTGCTGTCAGTTGACATCCCAATCTTGCTTCCATAACCCTCGGCGCAGACCGCAAATGAGTCTGTTGAGTCTGAGATTTCATGGGCTGCTACATGTTTGGTTTGGTAACTTTGCCGCATCCCCTCTGATTTGCTCAGCTCAAGATCACGAGGAGGTGAACTACTTCGGCATCTGTTCGGCGACAGGGTGTTGGTACTATCTTCATCATCTTCATAGCATGTTGGTGGGTTTGTAGCTTCACCATCTTTGCCCTTAGGGAGGGTACTGGTGTCCTGGTGATCAGTAGCCACCATTTCCAAAGTTCCATCCTCATCATGGTTGGAGGAGGATTTCATGGTTTCAGGATTTTCGAGGATCAGTGTTTTATCTGTATCAACCACTCCATGGCAGCTCCTGGCAGTGGCAGTTTGGTTTTGTTTCTCTTGAAGGGACGTTTCAGTTTCCACATTGCCAAAACCCACCTCACTGCCAGTTTCAACAATGATCTGAGTGTCACCAAAACTGAGCTTGCGAAACAGGTGTGCATTTCCAGAATTTCCGAGAACCGATGATTTATCACCTGTGACATCTCCAGAGCAGCCTTGGATTCTTTGCTGTACATCTTGTGGTTGCACTTCAGTTTCGAGATAAGCTCCAGCCATCTCAGTACAGGCGCCATTGGATAACAAACTTATGCTATTGAGTTTACAGTTCTCATCTGATACTGTCAGCATGTTCTCAGTATCACCAGTAACATTTTCACAGCAGCCTTGGATCCTTTGTTGTTCACCTTGCA
Source organism: Elymus sibiricus (assembly GCA_039707655.1). Classification (NCBI taxonomy): domain Eukaryota; kingdom Viridiplantae; phylum Streptophyta; class Magnoliopsida; order Poales; family Poaceae; genus Elymus; species Elymus sibiricus. The sequence continues at coordinate 96,157,443 of CM077675.1, read as the reverse complement.
GTTGCACTTCGGTTTCAAGATAAGCTCCACCCATCTGACTACAGGTGTCATCAGATGATAAACTGAGGATATTGAGTTTGCAGTTCTCATCTGATACTGTAAGCATGTCCATCGGTCTGGTGTCTCTTGGAACCAATGCAGTTTCGTTTTCATGCTCACGATGGTAAGATGCACTTGCTAACCGTGTCTTCTTCGTTGCTGCTTCCTCAACATCGGCCGCATAATCCGGATCTCCTCCTTCAACATTTAGATCCATAGCACGCCGCTTAAAATCCAAGGAAGGGGTCCTGTTTTTTTCTTCAACAGCGACTTTGCAGCTCTCATGTACTTCAGCAAATATTGGAGGTTTGTTTGACACTCTGCCATAGGACTCTGTCAAATTTTTACTACATTCAGGAACAAAGAGCCTTTTGCATGCACCATATCCATCAGGTCCTTTAGTAGATACAACCCATTGGTTCATGCCTTCACGATGATATGGATGTAGGACTCTCTGAATGTTGCTTGGTTTTCCACCAGAGAACTTGTTGGATCTTCTGTCGTCGTCCCAGACAAATGAGTAGTCCAATGCCGGACCTTTTATCATCTTATCAGCTGAAGGCATACCCAATGTTGCACGATTATCACATGAAAAGGACTTGTTCTGCTGTGCCCTCCGCCGTTTTCTCCTCTGATTAGGGGAACTGAAAGACTTAGCAGTCTTTGATGGGAATGGTTTGGTCTTGAACTTCTGTCTTTGAAAAAAAGATTCAGGTCTTCCCATTAACCGAGCAAACACGCTTTTCCGCTCTTCAATGTCAGCGCGGAGCTTTGAATCTGCCATGGACTGATGGCAATCATCTTTCTTCCTGACACATGGTTGGTGTAAAGCGGTGTTCTCTTCAGAGTCGCTACTGCCTTTAGATTCTGAAGAGTGGCTCTCATCTCCAAGCAAATCGAATAAAGCATCAACACCGTCTGAAGTATCATCCTCCAGCTGTAGTGGTATATAATCATCAGTAAACTTGTCATCCACGGCTTCTTGGGTGCCAGGTTCAGTGGCAACGTCTGTATTTGCTGCAGTGTGCAAGGAAGATCTTGAGCTGTTCGACTTGGCCACATCAGAGATGTCTAGTTGTAACTCTCTGTGCTTTAATGACATAGACTCAGATAACTTGTGACTCGGCGATGCTGCATGTTCCCCAACACTGGAGGTACATGTTTGACAGGGGCTTTTCAATGAACCATGGGAAGTGCTATTTGAACCAGACTGGTTATCAGTTTGGTTAACCACAGAAGAAATGCCAGACTCCCTTGGAGGTTCATCCTGTAACCTTGGATTTTGACGAGGCTGTAATCTGTTCCTTGAAGAAAACAAGTGAAGAAGCTTTACAACCTGTATCGAAGAAACACCCTGGGATCAGTAGCTAACGTAAATTAACATAACACCAGAAGACTTTGAAACAGACCTGTTGATGTGTCAAACTGTAATTAAACTTGTTTCTTGCGAAGTAATAATTATCCTGTACTGCATCTTCAAATTCACCTTCCATCAAAGGCTTGCAAAACCAAATCCTCTTAAAACGTATCTGTATTTAGTGAACATAGCAGGAAAAGTATGAGTCTGTCTCCCATAATATGCCAGAAAGGGCAAATTTCAAAGCATTACAGAAAATTGCTGACAGTTTCCTTTTTACCATCTGGAAGATACAAATTAGCGTGAAATATGGAATAAGTGGAGGATAGATGCTCCAGGTGGGTTATCAAAGACATGCCACTGAGAAATTTCATAGAAACCCTGGAATAAATGGAATAGATGACTATGCTTTGGTGTGAATAAAACATATTCATACCTGACAAGGATACTGAAACCCTGATGAGGCATATGCATCAGGAATGATATTCATGGCTCCATCTGAAGTTGCTTCAAACACCCCATGAAGCTTACGCTGCTCAACGTCATACAGGAATAGTGTCGTGCCAGATTTAACTTTATGTATAAAATCAGTACACTTAGACGAAAGGCCAAAAAGCTTTCTGTGGAAGCACTCCTTCCTGGTCAGGTGGTTGCACAGAAAAATTGCTCCATCATAGGCTGGAACATTCTTACTCTGTACCTTCCCCATCCAAAAATTCATTGGTTTTCTCTGATACCATGAAACAATCAGAAGGAAAAAGGGTCAGGAGATTCAAAATTAACTCAAATTCAAAGAGAAGAATCTAGAACATGCCTTCTGGCAGGTGCAGTTATATATTGTACATAACTGTAAGATAAAACAACAATGCGATGGTATGAAGCCAATCATCAATCATGATGCGAAATTAGCAGGGGAGTCCCTAATTTCATCGATGAAATGGAAATACAGCTCAACATATTGGTTCCCAGTTCCTACCTGTAGAAGTTCCTATTATGTACAAAGTAACACGGTGAACTAAAGACAATCACCAATTGCCAAAAGAGGATTACGGAGGAAACACAAACACGGACATCTAATGACAGCACAAATATGGCACAACATTTTTCACTTTCACTAAGAAGCAATGGGGCCCCATATGCAACCCATTCCCATTTCCCACCTTGTGGGTCTACACTGCCTGATATTGCAATGAAACACGGCTTTCGACTGAACCATTTACATATAGTCTTTGCAACTCGAACTTGAGAATCAAAGGTTCTCCCCTGACATAATGTTCTAGTAAGCATTAAAAACTTGCAGATTTGTTATCAATCAAACACGCCTGCCTGAAACCCTGAAGATCCCCATCCTTTCCCCAGTTACTTCAACACGTGTAATGCCAGCAAGAGCATCTCCAACTGCGCGATTTGTGCACAGGAGATTTCGCTACGATATATGCACACATCCATCTGACGAACAGAGCCATCCATGGGCGCCGCTAGAGAAGGCGCCCCACAGATGCTGGTTTGGTCGCCGTTGTGGAACAAGGCCGTCCTGGCTGAAACCCTCGCAGGAACAAGAACCCCACCCATCGCTACGCTGCGGAGGCGAGGCGCCACACCAAAACGCGGTGTTCTTGGACGGACGGGTCATGGGTGGATGGATCCCCTGCTCCTCGGTTCTTGCGAGGGTTTTAGCGCTGAAAAACAAAACAGAAACCCCAATTTCCCTACCCTGCCAAGAACGACCCGAGACCCTACAAGAGCGATGCCGGCATGCCGCGACGAACACAGGGCGAGATTACGGGGGCAGAACATTGAAATCATGGCGAGGACAGAGACGGCCTGAGCTGAGCATGGATTGCAGAGTAAAGCAAGAACTGGAAGGAAAAAAAAAGGCAGCAGGAGAAGAAGCAGAGCAAGGCGGAAGGTACCGGAGGCCAATGCGGGAGGAGGGCGGCGGCGCGGCGGGCTGGATCGGGCTCGGGCCGGGCGGCGAGCTCGTGCCTCGTGGACGGGATTGGAGGAGGAGGAGGAGGGGTGAATGCTTGGCTTCCCGGTGGGGGTTTCTCTCCCTCCCTCGCTTTTACTTTTTGGCTCTCTCGCTCTCTTGGCTTGGCAGGGCTGGACGGGTTGGTGAGGCGATCAGAGGGTGGCAGAACCGAACCAACAACCCTCTCTCTTCTTCACTGCTTTGCCTCTTTTTCGATGGGTTTCTTTCTGTTGCAGCCTGAGTTCTGATCGCGTGCTCCTCCCGTTCGGGGTGCACCGACGTGGCCCACCCACCGGCGCGAAGCTTCCACGAAGCTGCCGCGGCGATCCTGTTTGTGTTTGCCCGTGGCGCTGTCCCGGACGATAATCGGTTAATCACGTACCGCCGTGCTCTGTGCTCCCCTAACTTGTTGCTGGTTTTGGACGAGGCACACGGCCGTTTTCGCCTCTCTGATTTGGTAGTGTGATGGACCGTCGCGTTTGGTTGATGCTGCTGCGGCTCACGCGGCATGGTTGGAGGCACCGAGTGACACGGCATGAGACCGTCCGTGTCATGTGTGGTTTCTCCTCATTCTGTCCCATGGAGGAATATATGTAGGGGTCTTCCATGTTTTCCTTTCTCGAGGGAAAATGTAGGAGTAAATAGGACGATTACGGAGCTGCGTCGGCGGGGCGCCTCGGCGAGATTTTACTCCCCGGCTTCTGAATGCCTGAATTATTGCGGTGGTGTTGTCTTGCTACTTCCGTACGGGGTAGTACGGTGTGTAAGACCACACGTGGCAAAATCGAGCCTCTAGATGCCGCGTCCGCAGATGGTGACCGGCGGCGCCAACCGGCTGGGGCCGCTGCCCCGATTCCTGAATCCCCCTGCGAGTGACACGGGGCAGCAGAAGAGGCCCTGCCGCCACCTTCACCAGCAGCGCCCCAAGCTTGCCTGACGTCTGCCTCGGGCGGCGGCGAGGGGAGATCGGGGGGAGAAGGGAGGCAACGGCGGGGCTAGGTTATCGCCCCTCGAGTCGCCCGAGAGGGCGACACGAGGGAAGGGAGGGTCGGTATTTTTCGTGTATCTCTTTGTACTTCTTTCTCATCTTTTCGCATGGGTCCTGCTCGTCAGTCCGATGTGACAGACGCGTCAGGGCGTCCCCATATCCGTCTCACATATGAGCTGGATATGAAAGGTGTCAGTCAGCCCGGACGTTTGGGCTGGATTCGTCTGGTCCGATTGAATGACATTTCTCTACCGGGCAGGCTGCCCGGATGTTTGGGACGTGTATGAGGACTTCTGTTTGTCGATGCTCTAAAGCAATACACATGTTCTCACGACTACAAGCTACCGTATAGAGCCAGTAGTAGAGATAGCACGCACACTGGTGCATTATGATTGGCAATAAATAAGTAACAAACTTTCGCCAAAAATGAACTTGAGGATTTCTCTGTTTCTTGCAGTGGTGCTCACTTTGCATTTTTGCTTTTTAGGCAAATGCTGATATATGGGTCCTGTCTGTCCTGACATTCAACTTAACAGTTCAATGTAAGGGAGATGACTTTTATTTTTGTGCCACGTTAGCCCTGATGAGTGGGCACGGCTGCCATAATCCCACTCGGTTTAATCAAACTGGCCATCAATATTTTTTGCAAGTTTTGATGCAATACGGGTGGTTATCAAAATTTTGTAGTGGTGATTTTTGGTAACCCTAAGCACAATCGCTTTCTATCCTCTTTCTTTCTCTCTTGTCCCATATTTGTAGAGTGGTGTTTTTATTTATCGTAACCGCAATCGCTTTCTATCCTCTTTCTTTGTTTGTCATCCCACCTTCTGTCTTTTCGTTGCGAGCTTATCATTCGTTTCCAGTAGTATCTTTTTAGTATCTCTGGTATCTGAAAGATCCATGTGTTCTTTCCGTTCTAGTGCTATTTGTTGTTGTTTTCTTTTGAAAATTTTAGGGAAAATGTAGCACATAACTTCCTTGAAACTTTGGTAATAGCCATATTTTTCTATACTTTGTATAATCCTGCCTAGCGCTATTTTGAAAGTACCACATCCTCTCGTTTTGTTCAATAAATAAAAATGACCCTATGTGAATCAGAGGCCGAACAACACCGATTCCGCAATCATAACCGACTATGTTTCTGTAACGAAGAAGCAAGTGATTGTGTCTGAAAATACACTATTTTTGTACAGATTCCCAAACCCAATCCACTTAAAATGATCTGCACAAACATGCATGCATTAGGCTGCACCACCCACAAAGCCGAAATATCCATGGCACGGTCAAACTGCCCCAAATATTGGCCTTTTTATCTGCATAGTTTTTTGGGAGAGATTTTATCTGCATAGCGTGCATGCCCTCAAACCGCAAGTCCAATTTGGCGTGTAGGTCGCCAAATAGCGACCTAGCGCGTAACCCTCGATCCCCGTTACATATGTTTGGGCCGGCCCACCTAGATCCTTCCCAGACAACTTTTATTTTTTATGTTTTTTCTTTCGGATGTTTTTTCTGCTTTTTTATTTTGTTTCTTCCTTTATTTTTTAATTTTCTTTTTTCTCATGTTAATTTTTTATTTTTTATGTTCTTTTATTTATTATATTTTCTCTTTTTATTTTTTATTTTTTGAATATCTTTCAAGTTCATGAACAAATTTTCATAATCATGGAAATTTTTTGAAACCAGGAAATTTTATTGAACCACCAAAAAATATTTTTGAAATCATGAACATTTTTTTAATTATAATTTTTTTCTGAAATTCACAAATAAAATCAAATCGTGAACATCTTTCAAATTCATAAAAAATTTCGGAACTCATAAACTTTTTTGAAATTTGGGATTTGTTTTGAAATTGAAGAACATTTTTTTTGTTTTTACCAACAGTTTTTGAAATCCATGAATATTTTTTGCATTAATTAACTGTTTGAATCAGTGAACATTTTTAAATTTTCTGAAAATTCTTAAAATATTCATGAACATTTTTTAATTGGAAAATATTTGTTCAAATTCACAAACATTTTTTGAATATGGGAACATTGTTTTTGGAAATCATGAACATTTTTTATTTACTGAAATCGTTTTTTTGAAACCGTGAACATTTATTGAATATGTGAATATTTTTCCAAGATCACGAACATTTTTTGAATTTATGAAGATTTTATGATTTCCGAAATATTTTTGAAATCATGAACATTTTTGAAATTCATAATCATTTTTTGTTTTTCTTGAACATTTTTTTATCCTGAATTATTTGAACAAGAACTAAGAACAGAAAAGTGAAAACAAAAGGAAAACAAATGAAACAAATGTAAAAACACGGAGCTTCCTGCCCCACGGATGGGCTAGGCCTAAAAGGCGCGCGGGGGAGCGGTAGGTGCACCTTGGCTGGTGATGTGCCAGCGCATACCGCGCTAAGGAGGAAATACAATCCGACCTTACTATTCATTCATATAGTGTTTTTGAATATTGTTTCGATTTTGTCATTTTTGCCCAAAATACAATGGATGTCATTTCTTGGTGCAAGTTCATACGCGAGTATACCTATCGACCATGTATATCACACAAAAAATAGTTTTATTTTTATTTTTCCTAGTATTATTTTTGGAATTTACTATCCATAAGGGGTTCCCATGAAACTATGTTCAACAAATCCAAGTCGATGCAAGGCACTAGGAAATATGTAAAAGGTATTTTTGTGTGTAGGGAATTATTATTTTTTAACTAAGTTGAATTATCACTATTCGACTTTAAACTCCAAACTATATATATATAATCATGGTCCACACATACTATATTGATGTAACATCATCGAGATTTCCGACGACATAGTCCATTCAAATCAATTGAATGATCCATGTTATAGTTGAATATTATAAATGTAATGTTTCACCATTTAAGATACACACTTGCACCAAAGTAACATTGACTAAGAGCAAGTACAATAGGATGACATAAGCAGACTATAAGGACTAAAATATTATATCTTTGCTTAGTTGGAGGATAATAAAGAGGAGAGAGAAGGAAAGCGGACTGTAGAATAAGAGACGGCTATAGCACGAGACCCAAGACACTTTGTGAGTTGTAAGGTGGGCCAACTATTAATAAATAGTACATATTTAAAACTTACTATTGCACAAGCCGGCTATTAGGTTGACTCGAGATGATATGACAACTTTTTATAGCCGTTTGTTGGTTGTATTATTAACCATGCTCTAAGACAATGCACCTTTTATTAAGCTTTCATAAAAGAAACAAAGAATATGCTCAAGAAGCACAATCATGGATAATAGTAGATAAAGTTTTAGTTGTAACTTGTGACATCGGGGTGAAAGACATGTAGTCACTAGACATGATTAGGCTCCATCTTCATATAATGATTGATAAAGAAGATTTTACGGGTGTCCATCGCCGTTACCGCCTCCTTCACCTTCACCACCACCACTTCCATCATTGTGGTCATTGCCTCTCCCTCCACCATTGCCAGAAGCATTAGCATTTGCATAAGCACCACCAGGCCAGTCCCCATTGTTTGACTCACTCGCGCCAGAGCCAATGCCACCGCCAATCCCATAACCTCTAGATCCATAGTACCCTATAGCTTGTCCACCGCCTCGACCGCCACCATGACCACTAGCACTAGAAGATCCACCGAAAGGGTTTGGACCAATCTGCGTTAAGCCTGAGCCCAAGGAAGATCCAGATCCAGTCCAAACCCACCATTTTGTCCACCACCGCCGCCTCCACCTCCACCACCACCGCCTCCTCCTCCACCACCACCACTTCCATGGACGAAAACCCCATTTTCACCATTTCCTGCAGACCCAACGACAACCCCAGACCCTGATCCAGCACCATCGACTGACCCACCACCCTCTCCTCCTCCCATGCCGGTTCCTTCGGAACCAGAGTATCTAGCTACCTATGCAACATTGGCTAACCCAATGCCGAACACGACAATCAAACTAAGAGCTAAGCATCTAGTGACTGACATATCGCGAGCTTTTCTAGAGTGAAAGATTAGATGTGTGCTACGGCCAACTCCAACGCACGACCCCAAATGGTCCGGCCACGTCCGTTTGGGGGTAAACGGACACAAAACCCGACCCAACGCGCGGGAGAAAATAGACATTTTCTGTCCGCTTTCGCCCAATTCCCGGCCCAAATTTGGGCCGCGTTTGCACCGAAACGAACAACACGCGGATGGGCAGGACGCGCGCCCTTGTCCTCCCCTGGCCCGCTCGTCGGGGACACATGCTCCCTTTTATCTTCCGCTGACCCTCCCTCCTCTCCGCCATTGTCGCCGCCGCCCCTACCTATTATTCCCGGCTGTCTTCCTCGCTAAACTTGCCAGGCCGCCCACACCACGACCACCCCATGCCATAGCCGCCCCCACGCAAGCGTTTCGGAGGAGTTTTTTTGTCGGTGTTCGTGGCTCTTCTGGTGTGGAGAGAATCTATGGCCGGCGACGACGCCCATCGACCTCAACACCTTCCGGCAGGCGCCGCATAGCCCTAGGGCGCCGACCGCCAATGCCAACCTCGCCGGCTGCTTGTGAGGGAGCTCGAGGTTCTCTCCCCGTCCGCATCTCCGCCACGACTGCAAGGTGTTCGACACTTTGCTCACAATGTATTATGGACAGTGGGGATGAGTATTTTTTTTCCACAATTTCATTTGTTCATCGGATGATTCATCCTCAGATGACGAAGACATTGTGGTGGCTGCATTGGTCATCAATGACCACATTGCTAGGCAGCGGCCTCGGTTTAGGGGATCAGTCCCGGGCCATGCTCCGGCCTTGAACCGCAATAGGGAGAGCGGCCACACCCTGCTCTATGCCGACTACGTTGAGAATGACCCGCTTTACAAACCACATCAATTCCGCCGTCAATTCTGTATAACGAGGCATGTGTTCAACCGTATTAGGGAGGGAGTGGTAGCATATGACCCATACTTTGAGTGCAAACGGGATGCCCTTGGCAAGCTTGGGTTCTCCTCTTACCAGAAATGCACCACAGCTATCCGCATGCTTGCGTATGAAATTCCAGGTGATCTTGTGGATGATTACGTGCGTATGAGTGAGTCCATATGCCTTCTATCAATGTACAATTTCTGCAAGGCCGTGGTGGCAGTGTTTGGCCTTGAGTACTTGAGACAACCCAATGTCGCTGACACAGAGAGGTTGTTGGCGATCAATGCCGAGAGGGGCTTTTCCGGGCATGCTTGGTAGTATAGATTTTATGCACTGGAAGTGGAAGATTGCCCATTTGCTTGGCAGGGGCAGTACAAGGGGCATGTGAAAGGTGCCACTGTCATACTAGAAGCGCTGGCTTCTCAAGATCTCTGGATCTGGCATTCTTTCTTCAGCACGGCTGGTTCTAACAATGATATCACCGTGCTTCAGCGTTCACCAGTGTTCGCAAGGTTTGCAAAAGGCCACTCTCCAGATGTCAATTTTGAGATCAATGACCACCAATACAACAAAGGGTACTACCTAGGTGATGGTATGTACCCTCAGTGGTCAACTCTTGTGAAGACAATACCCAATCTACAAGGAGAGAAGAGACAGAGATTTGCCCAAACACAAGAGAGTGCTAGGAAGGATGTGGAGCGTGTTTTTGGTGTGCTTCAATCACGATGGGATATCGTTCGAAACCCTGCACTTACATGGAGCACCGAGAAACTTTGGGAGGTAATGAATGCTTGTGTGATCATGCACAACATGATCGTGGAGGATGAGCGTGATGACAGCATCCACGACCAAGGATTTGATTTTCAGGGTGAAAATGTTGAGCATCAGCACCAAGAACCGACAACCTTTGAATAGTTTACCCAATTTCATCGTGAAATGTGTGATTGACATAGTCATATGCAGCTCCAGGATGACTTGGTTGAGCACATGTGAACTCATATTGGCAACCAGTAGATGTATTGGTTCATTTGCTTTCCATATATTCAAGACAATTTCCATTGGGTTGTAATAAACTATTTGATTGTGCTTTTTATTTGAACATAAAAGTAGAGTTATTTCGATTTGGTTGTAAAACTATTTGATTGTATTTGTAAAATTATTTGCAATGTTTGATTTTGCATAGTCCTAGGGCCTTTCCCAGACCGTGACGGACCAGACGCGTTCACATGTTGGACTCACGACCAACGCGTCCACACACAAAAGCCGGACGCCGCCCCATTGCCATACTCAAACGGACAAAATCCGTACAAAATGGACGTCCGTTTGGGGTCGTTGGAGTTGGCCTAAGCTCAAAGAATAGCATGGGTATTTATAAGACCGGAATCCATGAGTCTTTGTGTCAATGCTTCGCGTTGCATGGCACGCTGCATGTATACGCAGCAAGAACTCCCATAAGAGATCACAAAGGAATATGCAAGTGGAAGCTTAAACACAACTAGTGGATGGATCGGAGCTCTTTGCGTGCACTAGTAGATAAACATGTTGTTTATCTGATTAGTCTTCGTACACAAGTTTATCTCTCACGAAGCTCGAGAGCACAGTAGCACACATAGTTGATACGACTGAATGGATCTGTGAGTGAGATCGTTAAAAGAAAGATTGATCTCAAAAACGAAATGTGTGAGCTAGCGCTCCTACATACCTCTTGTACCCACAAGGACCTCAAGCAGTCAGCTCCTAGGTCAGGAAAAGGTCTTACAACAAACACGCATATTTTCAGTATTTAATGTGGGTTTTCATTGCGAGCATAAGTTATAGCTAGATTTAATCCGTGCTTGAGAAAGTTAGTTTTTGTTGGTGAAAGATAGGGCCTGTTTGGATCGTGGCCGATGGTTACCATACCAAAATATTGGCGTTGACTGGTGGCATAGGCTGGCGTTTGGATTGAAACCCATCCAGCGAAGGACAACAAAATTTTGGTCACTACGTCAGTTTTCACGCCCACGCGCTGGTGAATCAGAGGCGGGCGAATCCTTCGCCAAAATATTGGCGAGCCATGGATTTGGTAGGGCGGGTGTAGGCATAAACCAAACAGCCTCATGGCAATGCTGTTTTTATTCGAGGGGTAAAAGAACACAAAGTTTGATGCTCCATCGGGGTTGAGATCTGAACGCCGCCACCCTGATCTCCATTCCCAGCCGCCACCACCTCCTACCTTTTTGTCATCTCTTCCCCTCGCCGCTGTTAGAGACTAGTGGACGGGCTAAGCCCCGGTACTTGTCTATGAAGGTGGCGGCGGGGAGATCTCCCCTCCGGTAGCCTTCAACAGTGAGATGTAATCTATGAATGGCAACTTGAGGTAGAAGGTATATGGTTGTGCAATGGCAGCGGTGGCATTTCTGATCCATCCAATGGTCTCTAGTGGCAAGACCTGGTGGTCATGATCTTGTCTGCAGGTACGCTGGTAGCAGTGGCGGCCTGCTAGGTCCCAACATGGAGGTTCTCTTCTTGGACGCGCGGTGACGCCATGGTCCTGTGCTACGAGGCGATTACCCCGATTGCACATAGGGTCTTGGATCTTCGAATCGCGACAACGGGTACGTTTTACAACCGATTCTTGCACCACAGGCGAGGACGGCAGAGCAGGAGAGCGATGTGGGATTGTCAGAACATCCCGAATTGGGACTTTGGTGATGTTGGTTACCTTGTTCCCTCATCAATTTCCATCACGTCTGCAATGACTACTTCGTTGTTCCAAGCCTTTGGTGGTGACCGATTATTGTCACGACTCGTCAGACTATGTATGTACACGGTCTTCACTTGCATGCCATCTCATATCAAGATGTGATACGCTTGTAGCTGCTGGATCATGGAAAGTGGTGACGTCAACCCATGATGACTTTGATTTGGTGGTGCTTCTTGAGTATCCGCTCGACATTGCTCTAAGTAGATCTTCAGGGTGAAAACCTAGGATCTAGCCTTTGATGGTTGGATCCGGCAATGGCAGCACTTGAGCGTCATTGGTTGATGCGGATATGTCTGTTGTTACAGTTTGTTGACTGCTATTTTGATTGCTTCAAACTTTTTTCTTTTTCTCCTCCCCCTAGGAAAGCTTTGGTCTTGTATATGACTTTGCATTTTGTCGGCATGTTTCTTTGTGTATGTGTGTGCATTGATGTTAACTGTGTGCATCTTAGTTATGTAGAAGCCGGATATGCGCTCATTGTGTTTATCTACCTTGATGATCTAGTTTGAGTCAATAACATCCACCATTTATCGAAAAAAAAGAATACAAAGTTAAGGTGAGTACAGCCGACTTTGCATTTAAAATAAACAAGAAATGGCAACAGGCTACAACAATAGGATAGAGAGGAGGGAAGGGGAAGAGTAAAAGAGGACAATGAAACGGAATGATTCTCCGCATCCGAGCTCTGGACGCCTCAACTAAAACACAGGCCTTCAACTCCATTTTCATCTAACCAAGCACATGTACTAAGGTTGGACGAGCACAGATTCAAACTCTCATCGTAACTAATATCCATGACGACTAATGGAAATGCTTATAGCTCCACTTGATTGTCAAACCGTTGAGTGCTGAGCACAACACGCAGTAGACTTCAGGTTTCCATGTACTATTTGGCAGTTGGCACATACGTACGCATGTACAGCTCGACCGCAAGCTCCGAGGTCGTCGCTGCATTGTCAACTCAAGTAGTTCATCGTTCAGCGCTTGGAATCTTATGGAAGTTGCAGTCAACTTGATCAACTACAACTACTACTATATAGCGCCCCTTGCTTGGGCTCGCCGCATTATAAATACCCATGCAAACTTCCACGTACCATATTAATCTAAACATCCACTTTACAAGTGTACACACACCAACAATGGCTGGTACCAAACTTATAACACTTGGTTTCGTTGCCCTGCTAGTAATTGGACTATCCAATGCTGCAGGGGTAGCTAGATTGTCTAGTGCAGAGGGGCAAGGTGAGGGAGGGGGAGCAGGCGGTGGAACCGGAACCGGTGCCGGGGCAGGGTCCGGGGGTGGTGATGGATCGGCTGGCAGTAGCGTTAGTACATCTGGGTCGCCGGATCATACCCGGGCTAGTTCCGGTGGTGGCGGTAGTGGTGGCGGTGGCGGCGGTAGTGGTGGCAGTGGGTATGGCTCTGGGTCAGGGTCAGGATCTAGCTCAAGTACTATCCTTGGTGCGGGAAGAGCATGGATTGGCGGTGGGCGTACTGACGCTGGAGGTGCCGGTGGCGGTGGGGGTGCCGGAAGAGGAGACGGTGACCAAGGATCTAGTGGCCATGGCGATGGGTCTGGCTTTGGGAGCGGCTCCAGTAAGGTGGACAGTGAAGGCTATTATGGGGCATCTGGCTATTCTAATGGTGTCGGCAATGGTGATGGTGGAGGTCATGGCGAAGGTGGTGGATATGGTAATGGTGGAGGGAACGGGTCAGGTTATGGCAACGGTGAATTCCCTTAAATTCCATCATAGGTTAGCGAACTAAACATGGAGCCCTTAGTCTGGTTATTTGTCTTTTTTTTTTAGTTGTCTTGTGATTTGTCTTAGTATGGGACGTAATGTGCGTCTCATTTTCCCCAAATCAGCATCATGTGTATTGTGCAATAAGCAATAATGCTCCATCTATCCTTGCTGAGTGTGGTGTTACATATATACAATTAATGCGACTAGAAGGTACGCATGCAACTTATGTGAAGGTAGGACTTGTATTGTACTTCATCCAAAAAATACACACCTATTAAGACCAGACTTGTTAATACGTATTTTATGGGATATTGGATGCCATTAGGTTCGTATTTAAATAAGTTGTTTTGAATATGGATGGAGAGAGTATCTGAGAAGACTGGAACTCATTTTTCGGCCTCACAGCATGCACAGTTTTTTCAGCACAGTACCATCAAAGTTGCTTACAAACACGAGCATACACTCATTCCTAAGAACGCACACACGTACACCCTATCCTTATGCCATAGACGTCTTCATAGTCGACGTGAATGTCTCCTCCCATTGATCACACATCGCCGAAAGGCCAGAAATAAGTCTATGAATATACGAACATCGATGTCAAGTCTAGGACTGTAACTCTGGTAGACTAAGAATACGACCATCCTTCCAACCATACAACCATAAGTTTGTTCACCTACATGGCACCGTTGATTGTACTCAAATGGTATGACGGTTAGCTCCACGGGTATTGTTACTTGTTACGCATGTGCGCGGCGGCATTCCGCACGGCGTCCGCAGGTTTGCGTGGAGTGTTGTGTATTTTTTTTTCAGCAACAGGCGGAAGCTTTGCATTTTCGTTAAGAAGAAAATATTGATCAGTGGATAAGAAAAATCAATCGAAAACTGATACATCTACGACACACGTACACGCCAGCCTCGAGGCTGTGCACCAACCGAGCCAACGACTACGATCCAAGGTGCCACATGCTACACCCTACAACACAACAGCGGATCCGCAGCTCTGGTTGGAAGGAGGCACGGAAGATTACCACTCAATAAACGCTGATGATAGTAAATAGAGGTGAGAACTAACGCTAGCTCAGTGGTAGGAACCTTGTCTTGGGTTCCAGGCCAACCGGGTTCAACCTCCCGCCGATGTGAATATTCAACAAAAACTAAACAACCTCACAAAGACACCTAAACACAAAGCAAGATCCCTCCTAGTGACAACGGCCAAGGTCCACCACGCCTCCATGGCCATAAGGCCACTAGAGACGAGGTTGACCAATGACGGCGCCGATGGAGGGAGGCGGAAGAACCTATATTTTTTTGATAAAACTTTGGACAAAACTTGTTGTAGTAGACAGTCGAGAAGTTATCGTGCTAAGGCCCCACAGGACCAGCGCACCAGAACAACAACCATCGCCAATTAAGAGACGTGTAGATCGAAAGGATCCAACCTTTAGACAAATGAACGAAGACGAAAAAAGACTAGATCCAAGCAGATCCAAGAAAAACCAACACCGACTGAATCCCGTGAGATCCGCCGGAGACACATCTCCACACGCCCTCCGACGATGCTAGGCGCATCATCGAGACAGAGGCTGGACGGAGAAAACCTTATTCCATCTTCAGGGAGTCGTCACCGCCTTGTCTTCCTGAGCACGACACAAAACCTAAACAACCACACAAAATTTGTCTTCCTTGTCTCCGGCCGATGTGAATATTCAACAGTGTTTTTTGCCCATCTATTTTTTTGATAAAACTTTGGACAAAATTTGTTGTAGCAAACAGTCGAGAAGTTATCGTGCTAAGGCCCCACAGGACCAGCGCACCAGAACAACAACCATCGCCAATGAAGAGACGTGTAGATCGAAATGATCCAACCTTTAGACAAATGACCGAAGACGAAAAAAGACTGGATCCAAGAATATCTACCAAAAACCAACATCGACCGAATCCCGCGATATCCGTCGGAGACACATCTCCACATGCCCTCCGACGATGCTAGGCGCATCATCGAGACAGAGGCTGGACGGAGAGAACCTTATTCCATCTTCAGGGAGTCGCCACCGCCTTGTCTTCCTGAGCACGGCACAAAACCTAAACAACCTCACAAAGACACCTAAACACAAAGCAAGATCCCTCCTAGTGACAAGGGTCAAGGTCCAGCACGCCTCCATGGCCCTAAGGCCACCAGAGACGAGGTTGACCGATGACGGCGCCGATGGAGGGAGGCGGAAGAACCTATATTTTTTTGATAAAACTTTGGACAAAACTTGTTGTAGTAGACAGTCGAGAAGTTATCGTGCTAAGGCCCCACAGAACCAACGCACCAGAACAACAACCATCACCAATGAAGAGACGTGTAGATCGAAAGGATCCAACCTTTAGACAAATGAACGAAGATAAAAAAAGACTAGATCCAAGCAGAGCTATGAAAAACCAACACCGACCGAATCCCGTGAGATCCGCCGGAGACACATCTCCACACGCCCTCCGATGATGCTAGGAGCATCATCGAGACAGAGGCTGGACAGAGAGAACCTTATTCCATCTTCAGGGAGTTGCCACCGCCTTGTCTTCCTAAGCACGACACAAAACCTAAACAACCACACAAAAACACATAAACACAAAGCAAGATCCCTTCTACCGACAAGGGCCAAGGTCCACCGCGCCTCCATGGCCCTATGGCCACCAGAGATGAGGTTGACCGATGACAGCGCCGATGGGAGG
Organism: Elymus sibiricus; assembly: GCA_039707655.1. Lineage (NCBI taxonomy): Eukaryota > Viridiplantae > Streptophyta > Magnoliopsida > Poales > Poaceae > Elymus > Elymus sibiricus. The sequence continues at coordinate 96,140,972 of CM077675.1, read as the reverse complement.
GAGGCGGAAGAACCTATATTTTTTGATAAAACTTTGGGCAAAACTTGTTGTGGTAAACAGTCGAGAAGTTATCATGCTAAGGCCCCACAGGACCAGCGCACCAGAACAACAACCACCGCCAATGAAGAGACGTGTAGATCGAAAGGATCCAACCTTTAGACAAATGACCGAAGATGAAAAAGACTAAATCCAAGCAGATCCACCAAAAACCAACATCGACCGAATCCCGCGAGATCCGTCGGAGACACATCTCCACACGCCCTCCGACGATGCTAGGCGCATCATCGAGACAGAGGCAGGACGGAGAGAACCTTATTCCATCTTCAGGGAGTCGCCACCGCCTTGTCTTCCTGAGCACGACACAAAACCTAAACAACCTCACAAAGACACCTAAACACAAAGCAAGATCCCTCCTACTGACAAGGGCCAAAGTCCACCGCGCCTCCATGGCCCTAAGGCCACCAGAGACGAGGTTGACCGATGACGGCGCCGATGGAGGGAGACGGAAGAACCTATATTTTTTTGATAAAACTTTGGACAAAACTTGTTGTAGTAGACAGTCGAGAAGTTATCGTACTAAGGGCCCACAGGACCAGCGCACCAGAACAACAACCATCGCCGATGAAGAGACGTGTAGATCGAAAGGATCCAACCATTAGACAAATGAACGAAGGTGAAAAAAGACTAGAACCAAGCAGATCCACGAAAAACCAACACCGACCGAATCCCGTGAGATTCGCCGGAGACACATCTCCCCACGCCCTCCGACGATGCTAGGCGCATCATCGAGACAGAGGCTGGACGGAGAGAACCTTATTCCATCTTCAGGGAGTCGCCACCGCCTTGTCTTCCTGAGCACGACACAAAACCTAAACAACCACACAAAATTTGTCTTCCTTGTCTCCCGCCGATGTGAATATTCAAGTGTGTTTTTTGCCCTTCTATTTTTTTTGATAAAACTTTGGACAAAATTTGTTGTAGCAGACAGTCGAGAAGTTATCATGCTAAGGCCCCACAGGACCAGCGCACCAGAACAACAACCATCGCCCATGAAGAGACGTGTATATCAAAACGATCCAAACTTTAGACAAATGTCTGAAGACGAAAAGAGACTGGATCCAAGCAGATGCCCCAAAAACCAACATCGACCGAATCCCGCGAGATCCATCGGAGACACACCTCCAAACGCCCTCCGACGATGCTAGGCGCATCATCGAGGCAGAGGCTGGACGGAGAGAACCTTATTCCATCTTCAGGGAGTCGCCACCGCCTTGTCTTCCTGAGCACGACACAAAACCTAAACAACCTCACAAAGACACCTAAACACAAAGCAAGATCCCTCCTATTGACAAGGGCCAAGGTCCACCGCGCCTCCATGGCCCTAAGGCCACCAGAGACGAGGTTGACCGATGACGGCGCCGACGGAGGGAGGCGGAAGAACCTATATTTTTTTGATAAAACTTTGGACAAAACTTGTTATAGTAGACAGTCGAGAAGTTTTCGTGCTAAGGCCCCACATGACCAGCGCACCAGAAAAACAACCATCGCCAATGAAGAGACGTGTAGATCGAAAGGATCCAACCTTTAGACAAATGAACGAAGACGAAAAAAGACTCGATTCAAGCAGAGCCACGAAAAACCAACACCGACCGAATCCCTTGAGATCCGCCGGAGACACATCTCCACACGCCCTCCGACGATGCTAGGCGCATCATCGAGACAGAGGCTGGGCGGAGAGAACCTTATTCCATCTATAGGGAGTCGCCACCGCCTTGTCTTCCTGAGCACGAGACAAAACCTAAACAACCACACAAAAACACCCAACACAAAGAAAGATCCCTCCTACCGACAAGGGCCAAGGTCCAGCGCGCCTCCATGGCCCTAAGGCCACCAGAGATGAGGTTGACCGATGACAGCGTCGATGGGAGGGAGGCGGAAGAACCTATATTTTTTGATAAAACTTTGGACAAAACTTGTTGTGGTAAACAGTCGAGAAGTTATCGTGCTAAGGCCCCACAGGACTAGCGCACCAGAACAACAATCATCACCAATGAAGAGACGTGTAGATCGAAAGGAACCAACCTTTAGACAAATGACCGAAGACGAAAAAAGACTGGATCCAAGCAGATCCACAAAAAACCAAGCTTCGACCGAATCCCGCGAGATCCGTCGGAGACACATCTCCACATGCCCTCCGACGATGCTAGGCGCATCATCGAGACAGAGGCTAGACGAAGAGAACCTTATTCCATCTTCAGGGAGTCGCCACCGCCTTCTCTTCCTGAGCACGACACAAAACCTAAACAATCTCACAAAGACACCTAAACACAAAGCAAGATCCCTCCTAGTGACAAGAGCCATGGTCCACAACGCCTCCATGGCCCTAAGGCCACCAGAGACGAGGTTTACCGATGACGGCGCCGATGGAGGGAGGCGGAAGAACCTATATTTTTTGATAAAACTTTGGACAAAACTTGTTGTAGTAGACAGTCGAGAAGTTATCGTGCTAAGGGCCACAGGACCAGCGCATCAGAACAACAACCATCACCAATGAAGAGACGTGTAGATCGAAAGGATCCAACCTTTAGACAAATGAACGAAGACAAAAAAAGAGTAGATCCAAGCAGAGCCACGAAAAACCAACACCGACCGAATCCCGTGAGATCCGCCGGAGACACATGTCCACACGCCCTCCGACGATGCTAGGCGCATCATCGAGACAGAGGCTGGACGGAGAGAACCTTATTCCATCTTCAGGGAGTCGTCACCGCCTTGTCTTCCTGAGCACGACACAAAACCTAAACAACCACACAAAAACACCCAAACACAAATCAAGATCCCTCCTACCGACAAGGGCCAAGGTCCACCGTGCCTCCATGGCCCTAAGGCCACCAGAGACGAGGTTGACCGATGACGGCGCCGATGGAGGGAGACGGAAGAACCTATATTTTTTTGATAAAACTTTGGACAAAACTTGTTATGGTAAACAGTCGAGAAGTTATCGTGCTAAGGCCCCACAGGACTAGTGAACCAGAACAACAATCATCGCCAAGGAAGAGACGTGTAGATCGAAAGGAACCAACCTTTAGACAAATGACCGAAGTCGAAAAAAGACTGGATCCAAGCAGATCCACCAAAAACAAACATCGACCGAATCCCGCGTGATCCGTCGGAGACACATCTTCACACGCCCTCCGACGATGCTAGGCGCATCATCGAGACAGAGGCTGGACGGAGAGAACCTTATTCCATCTTCAGGGAGTCGCCACCGCCTTGTCTTCCCGAGCACGACACAAAACCTAAACAACGTCACAAAGACACATAAACACAAAGCAAGGTCCACCGTGCCTCCATGGACCTACAGCCACCAGAGACGAGGTTGACCGATGACGGCGCCGATGGAGGGAGGCGGAAGAACCTATATTTTTTTGAAAAAACTTTGGACAAAACTTGTTGTAGTAGACAGTCGAGAAGTTATCGTGCTAAGGCCCCACAGGACCAGCGCACCAGAACAACAACCATCGCCGATGAAGAGACGTATAGATCGAAAGGATCGAACCTAGACACAGATGAACGAAGACGACAAAAGACAAGATCCAAGCAGATCCATGAAAAACCAACACCGACCGAATCCCGTGAGAACCGCCGGAGACACATCTACACACGCCCACCGACGATGCTAGGCGCATCATCGAGACAGAGGCTGGACGGAGAGAACCTTATTCCATCTTCAGGGAGTCGCCACCGCCTTGTCTTCCTGAGCACGACACAAAACCTAAACAACCACACAAAATTTGTCTTCCTTGTCTCCCGCCGATGTGAATATTCAACTGTGTTTTTTGCCCTTCTATTTTACTTGAAAAAACATTGGACAAAATTTGTTGTAGCAGACAGTCGAGAAGTTATCGTGCTAAGGCCGCACAGGACCAGCGCACCAGAACAACAACCATCGCCAATGAAGAGACGTGTAGATCAAAAGGAACCAACCTTTAGACAAATGACCGAAGACAAAAAAAGACTGGATCCAAGCAGATCCACCAAAAACCAACATTGACCGAATCCCGCGAGATCCGTCGGAGACACATCTCCACACGCCCTCCGACTATGCTAGGCGCATCATCGAGACAGAGGCTGGACGTAGAGAACCTTATTCCATCTTCAGGGTGTCGCCACTGCCTTGTCTTCCAGAGCACGACACAAAACCTAAACAACCTCACAAAGACACCTAAACACAAAGCAAGATACCTCCTAGTGACAAGGGCCAACGTCCACCACGCCTCCATGGCCCTAAGGCCACCAGAGACGAGGTTGACCGATGACGGCGCCGATGGAGGGAGGCGGAAGAACCTATATTTTTTTGTTAAAACTTTGGACAAAACTTGTTGTAGTAGACAGTCGAGAAGTTATCGTGCTAAGGCCCCACAGGACCAGCGCACCAGAACAACAACCATCACCAATGAAGAGACGTGTTTATCCAAAGGATCCAACCTTTAGACAAATGAACGAAGACAAAAAAGACTAGATCCAAGTAGAGCCACGAAAAACCAACACCGACCGAATCCCGTGCGATCCGCCGGAGACACATCTCCACACGCCCTCCAACGATGCTAGGAGCATTTTCGAGACAGAGGCTGGACAGAGAGAACCTTATTCCATCTTCAGGGAGTCGCCACCGCCTTGTCATCCTAAGCACGACAAAAAACAAAAACAACCACACAAAAACACATAAACACAAAGCAAGATCCCTCCTACCGACAAGGGCCAAGGTCCACCGCGCCACCAGAGATGTGGTTGACTGATGACAGCGCCGATGGGAGGGAGGCGGAAGAACCTATATTTTTTGATAAAAATTTGGGCAAAACTTGTTGTGGTAAACAGTCGAGAAGTTATCGTGCTAAGGCCCCACAGGACCAGCGCACCAGAACAACAACCACTGCCAATGAAGAGACGTGTAGATCGAAAGGATCCAACCTTTAGACAAATGATCGAAGACGAAAAAAGACTGAATCCAAGCAGATCCACCAAAAACCAACATCGACCGAATCCCGTGAGATCCGTCGGAGACACATCTCCACACGCCCTCCGATGATGCTAGGCGCATCATCGAGACAGAGGCAGGACGGAGAGAACCTTATTCCATCTTTAGGGAGTCGCCACCGCCTTGTCTTCCTGAGCACGACACAAAACCTAAACAACCTCACAAAGACACCTAAACACAAAGCAAGATCCCTCCTACTGACAAGGGCCAAAGTCCACCGCGCCTCCATGGCCCTAAGGCCACCAGAGACGAGGTTGACCGATGACGGCGCCGATGGATGGAGGCGGAAGAACCTATATTTTTTTGATAAAACTTTGGACAACAATTTTTGTAGTAGACAGTCGAGAAGTTATCGTACTAACGCCCCACAGGACCAGCGCACCAGAACAACAACCATCGCCGATGAAGAGATGTGAAGATCGAAATGATCCAACCTTTAGACAAATCAACGAAGACGAAAAAAGACTAGATCCAAGCAGATCCACGAAAAACCAACACCGACCGAATCCCGTGAGATCCGCCGGAGACACATCTCCACACGCCCTCCGACGATGCTAGGCGCATCATTGAGACAGAGGCTGGACGGAGAGAACCTTATTCCATCTTCAGGGAGTCGCCACTGCCATGTCTTCCTGAGCACGAGACAAAACCTAAACAACCACACAAAAACACCCAAATACAAAGCAAGATACCTCCTACCGACAAGGGGCAAGGTCCACCACGCCTCTATGGCCCTAAGGCCACTAGAGATGAGGTTGACCGATGACAGCGCCGATGTGAAGGAGGCGCAAGAACCTATATTTTTTTGATAAAACTTTGGACAAACTTGTTGTGGTAAACAGACGAGAAGTTATCGTGCTAAGGCCCCACAGGACTAGCGCACCAGAACAACAATCATCGCCAATGAAGAGACGTGTAGATCGAAAGGAACCAACCTTTAGACAAATGACCGAAGACGAAAAAAGACTGGATCCAAGCAGATCCACCAAAAACCAACATCGACCGAATCCGGCGAGATCCGTCGGAGACACATCTCCACACGCCCTCCGACGATGCTAGGCGCATCATCGAGACAGAGGCTGGACGAAGAGAACCTTATTCCATCTTCAGGGAGTCGCCACTGCCTTGTCTTCCTGAGCATGACACAAAACCTAAACAACCTCACAAAGACACCTAAACACAAAGGAAGATCCCTCCTAGTGACAAGGGCCAAGGTCCACCACACCTTCATGGCCCTAAGGCCACCAGAGAAGAGGTTGACCGATGACGGCGCCGATGGAGGGAGGCGGAAGAACCTATATATTTTTGATAAAACTTTGGACAAAACTTGTTGTAGTAGACAATCAAGAAGTTATCGTGCTATGGCCCCACAGGACCAGCGCACCAGAACAACAACCATCACCAATGAAGAGACGTGTAGATCTCAAGGATCCAACCTTTAGACAAATGAACGAAGACAAAAAAAGACTAGATCCAAGCAGAGCCACGAAAAACCAACACCGACCGAATCCCGTGAGATCCGCCGGAGACACATCTCCACACGCCCTCCGACGATGCTAGGCACATCATCGAGACAGATGCTGGACGGAGAGAACCTTATTCCATCTTCAGGAAGTCGTCACCTCCTTGTCTTCCTGAGCACGACACAAAACCTAAACAACCACACAAAAACACCCAAACACACAAAGCAAGATCCCTCCTACCGACAAGGGCCAAGGTCCACCGCGCCTCCATGGCCCTAAGGCCACCAGAGATGAGGTTGACCGATGACAGCCCCGATGGGAGGGAGGCGGAAGAACCTATATTTTTTGGATAAAACTTTAGACAAACTTGTTGTGGTAAACAGTCGAGAAGTTATCGTGCTAAGGCCCCACAGGACTAGGGCACCAGGACAACAATCATCGCCAATGAAGGGATGTGTAGATCGAAAGGAACCAACCTTTAGACAAATGAACGAAGACGAAAAAAGACTGGATCCAAGAAGATCCACCAAAAACCAACATCGACCGAATCCCGCGAGATCCGTCGGAGACACATCTCCACACGCCCTCGGACGATGCTAGGCGCATCATCGAGACAGAGGTTGGACGGAGAGAACCTTATTCCAACTTCGGGGAGTCGCCACCGCCTTGTCTTCCTAAGCACGACACAAAAACTAAACAACGTCACAAAGACACATAAACACAAAGCAAGGTCCACCGCGCCTCCATGGCCCTAAGGCTACCAGAGACGAGGTTGACCGATGACGGCGCCGATGGAGGGAGGCGGAAGAACCTATATTTTTTTGATAAAACTTTGGACAAAACTTGTTGTAGTAGACAGTCGAGAAGTTATCGTGCTAAGGCCCCACAGGACCAGCGCACCAGAACAACAACCATCACCAATGAAGAGACGTGTAGATCGAAATGATCCAACCTTTATTCAAATGAACGAAGACGAAAAAAGACTAGATCCAAGCAGAGCTACGAAAAAACCAACACTGATCGAATCCCGTGAGATCCGCCGGAGACACATCTCCACACGCCCTCCGACGATGCTAAGCGCATCATCGAGACAGAGGCTGGACGGAGAGAACCTTATTCCATCTTCAGGGAGTCGTCGCCGCCTTGTCTTCCTGAGCACGACACAAAACCTAAACAACCACACAAAAACACCCAAACAGAAAGCAAGATCCCTCCTACCGACAAGGGCCAAGGTCCACCGCCCGTCCATGGCCCTAAGGCCACCAGAGATGAGGTTGACCGATGACAGCCCCGATAGGAGGGAGGCGGAAGAACCTATATTTTTTGGATAAAACTTTAGACAAACTTGTTGTGGTAAACAGTCGAGAAGTTATCGTGCTAATTCCCCACAGGACTAGCGCACCAGAACAACAATCATCGCCAATAAAGGGATATGTAGATCGAAAGGAACCAACCTTTAGACAAATGAACAAAGACGAAAAAAGACCGGATCCAAGGAGATCCACCAAAAACCAACATCGACCAAATCCCGCGAGATCCGTCGGAGACACATCTGCACACGCCCTCCGACGATGCTAGGCGCATCATCGAGACAGAGGTTGGACGGAGAGAACCTTATTCCAACTTCAGGGAGTCGCCACCGCCTTGTCTTCCTAAGCGCGACACAAAACCTAAACAACGTCACAAAGACACATAAACACAAAGCAAGGTCCACCGCGCCTCCATGGCCCTAAGGCTACCAGAGACGAGGTTGACCGATGACGGCGCCGATGGAGGGAGGCGGAAGAACCTATATTTTTTTGATAAAACTTTGGACAAAACTGGTTGTGGTAAACAGTCTAGAAGTTATCGTGCTAAGGCCCCACAGGACCAGCGCACCAGAACAACAACCATCGCCAATGAAGAGATGTGTAGATCGAAAGGATCCAACCTTTAGACAAATGAACGAAGATGAAAAAAGACTAGATCCAAGCAGAACCACGAAAAACCAACACCGACCGAATCCCTTGAGATCCGCAGGAGACACATCTACACACGCTCTCCGATGATGCTTGGCGCATCATCGAGACAGAGGCTGGACGGAGAGAACCTTATTCCGTCTTCAGGAAGTCGCAACCGCCTTGTCTTCCTGAGCACGGCACAAAACCTCAACAACCACAAAAAATTTGTCTTCCTTGTCTCTCGCCGATGTGAATATTCAACTGTGTTTTTTGCCCTTTTATTTTTTTTATAAAACTTTGGACAAAATTTATTGTAGCAGACAGTCGAGAAGTTATCGTGCTAAGGCCCCACAGGACCAGCGCACCAGAACAACAACTATCGCCAATGAAGAGACATGTAGATCGAAAGGATCCAACCTTTAGACAAATGACCGAAGACGAAAAAAGACTGGATCCAAGCAGATCAACCAAAAACCATCATCGACCAAATCCCGCGAGATCCGTCGGAGACACATCTCCACACGCCCTCCGACGATGCTAGGCGCATCATCGAGACAGTGGCTGGACGGAGAGAACTGTATTCCATCTTCAGGGAGTCGCCACCGTCTAGTCTTCCTGAGCACGACACAAAACCTAAACAACCTCACAAAGACACCTAAACACAAAGCAAGATCCCTCCTAGTGACAAGGGCCAAGGTCCACCGCTCCTCCATGGCCCTAAGGCCACCAGAGATGAGGTTGACCGATGATGGCGCGGATGGAGGGAGGCGGAAGAACCTATATTTTTTTGATAAAACTTTGGACAAAATTTTTGTAGCAGACAGTCGAGAAGTTATCGTGCTAAGGTCCCACAGGACCAGCACACCATAACAACAACCATCGCCAATGAAGAGACATGTAGATCGAAAGGATCCAACCTTTAGATAAATGACCGAAGACGAAAAAAGACTGGATCCAAGCAGATCCACCAAAAACCAACATCGACCGAATCCCGCGAGATCCGTCGGAGACAGACCTCCAAACGCCCTCCGACGATGCTAGGCGCATCATCGAGGTAGAGGCTAGACGAAGAGAACCTTATTCCATCTTCAGGGAGTCGCCACCGCCTTGTCTTCCTGAGCACGACACAAAACCTAAACAACCTCACAAAGACACCAAAACACAAAGCAAGATCCCTCCTAGTGACAAGGGCCAAGGTCCACCGCGCCTCCATGGCCCTAAGGCCACCAGAGACGAGGTTGACCGATGATGGCGCGGATGGAGGGAGGCGGAAGAACCTATATTTTTTTGATAAAACTTTGGACAAAACTTGTTGTAGTAGACAGTAGAGAAGTTATCGTGCTAAGGCCCCACATGACCAGCGCACCATAACAACAACCATCGCCAATGAAGATACGTGTAGATCGAAAGGATCCAACCTTTAGACAAATGAACGAAGACGAAAAAAGAATCGATCCAAGCAGAGCCACGAAAAACCAACACCGACCGAATCCCGTAAGATCCGCCGGAGACACATCTCCACACGCCTTCCGACGATGCTAGGCGCATCATCGAGACAGAGCCTGGACGGAGAGAACCTTATTCCATCTTCAGGGAGTCGCCACCGCCTTGTCTTCCTGAGCATGACACAACACCTAAATAACCATACAAAATTTGTCTTCCTTGTCTCCCGCCGATGTGAATATTCAACTCTGTTTTTTATCCTTCTATTTTTTTTGATAAAACTTTGGACAAAATTTGTTGTAGCAGACAATTGAGAAGTTATCATGCTAAGGCCCCACAGGACCAGCGCACCAGAACAACAAGCATCGCCAACGAAGAGACGTGTAGATCGAAAGGATCCAACCTTTAGACAAATGACCGAAGACAAAAAAAGACTGGATCCAAGCAGGTCCACCAAAAACCAACATTGACCGAATCCCGCGAGATCCGTCGGAGACACATCTCAACACGCCCTCCGACGATGCTAGGTGCATCATCGAGGCAGAGGCTGGGCGGAGAGAACCTTATTCCATCTTCAGGGAGTCGACACCGCCTTGTCTTCCTGAGCACGACACAAAACCTAATCAACCTCACAAAAAGACCTAAGCACAAAGCAAGATCCCTCCTACCGACAAGGGCCAAGGTCCACCGCGCCTCCATGGCCCTAAGGCCACCAGAGACGAGTTTGACCGATGACGGCGCCGATGGGAGGGAGGCGGAAGAACCTATATTTTTTTGGTAAAACTTTGGACAAAACTTTTGTAGCAGACAGTCGAGAAGTTATCGTGCTAAGGCCCCACAGGACCAGCACACCATAACAACAACCATCGCCAATGAAGAGACATGTAGATCGAAAGGATCCAACCTTTCGATAAATGACCGAAGACGAAAAAAGACTGGATCCAAGCAGATCCACCAAAAACCAACATTGAACGAATCCCGCGAGATCCGTCAGAGACACATCTCAACACGCCCTCCGACGATGCTAGGCGCATCATCGAGGCAGCGGCTGGGCGGAGAGAACCTTATTCCATCTTCAGGGAGTCGCCACCGCCTTGTCTTCCTGAGCACGACAGAAAACCTAAACAACCTCACAAAAAGACCTAAGCACAAAGCAAGATCCCTCCTACCGACAAGGGCCAAGGTCCACCGCGCCTCCATGGCCCTAAGGCCACCAGAGACGAGTTTGACCGATGACGGCGCCGATGGGAGGGAGGCGGAAGAACCTATATTTTTTTGATAAAACTTTGGACAAAACTTGTTGTACTAGACAGTCGAGAAGTTATCGTGCTAAGGCCCCACAGGACCAGCACACCATAACAACAACCATCGCCAATGAAGAGACATGTAGATCGAAAGGATCCAACCTTTCGATAAATGACCGAAGACGAAAAAAGACTGGATCCAAGCAGATCCAGCAAAAACCAACATTGAACGAATCCCGCGAGATCCGTCAGAGACACATCTCAACACGCCCTCCGACGATGCTAGGCGCATCATCGAGGCAGCGGCCGGGCGGAGAGAACCTTATTCCATCTTCAGGGAGTCACCACCGCCTTGTCTTCCTGAGCACGACAGAAAACCTAAACAACCTCACAAAAAGACCTAAGCACAAAGCAAGATCCCTCCTACCGACAAGGGCCAAGGTCCACCGCGCCTCCATGGCCCTAAGGCCACCAGAGACGAGTTTGACCGATGACGGCGCCGATGGGAGGGAGGCGGAAGAACCTATATTTTTTTGATAAAACTTTGGACAAAACTTGTTGTACTAGACAGTCGAGAAGTTATCGTGCTAAGGCCCCACAGGACCAGCGCACCAGAACAACAACCATCGCCAATAAAGAGACGTGTAGATCGAAAGGATCCAACCTTTAGAAAAATGAACGAAGACGAAAAAAGACTAGATCCAAGCAGAGCCATGAAAAACCAACACCGACCGAATCCCGCGAGATCCGCCGGAGACACATCTCCACACGCCCTCTGACGATGCTAGGCGCATCATCGAGACAGAGTCTGGACGGAGAGAACCTTATTCCATCTTCAGGGAGCCGCCACCGCCTTGTCTTCCTGAGCACGACACAAAACCTAATCAACCTCACAAAAAGACCTAAGCACAAAGCAAGATCCCTCCTACCGACAAGGGCCAAGGTCCACCGCGCCTCCATGGCCCTAAGGCCACCAGAGACGAGTTTGACCGATGACGGCGCCGATGGGAGGGAGGCGGAAGAACCTATATTTTTTTGATAAAACTTTGGACAAAACTTTTGTAGCAGACAGTCGAGAAGTTATCGTGCTAAGGCCCCACAGGACCAGCACACCATAACAACAACCATCGCCAATGAAGAGACATGTAGATCGAAAGGATCCAACCTTTCGATAAATGACCGAAGACGAAAAAAGACTGGATCCAAGCAGATCCACCAAAAACCAACATTGAACGAATCCCGCGAGATCCGTCAGAGACACATCTCAACACGCCCTCCGACGAAGCTAGGCGCATCATCGAGGCAGCGGCTGGGCGGAGAGAACCTTATTCCATCTTCAGGGAGTCGCCACCGCCTTGTCTTCCTGAGCACGACAGAAAACCTAAACAACCTCACAAAAAGACCTAAGCACAAAGCAAGATCCCTCCTACCGACAAGGGCCAAGGTCCACCGCGCCTCCATGGCCCTAAGGCCACCAGAGACGAGTTTGACCGATGACGGCGCCGATGGGAGGGAGGCGGAAGAACCTATATTTTTTTGATAAAACTTTGGACAAAACTTGTTGTACTAGACAGTCGAGAAGTTATCGTGTTAAGGCCCCACAGGACCAGCGCACCAGAACAACAACCATCGCCAATAAAGAGACGTGTAGATCGAAAGGATCCAACCTTTAGAAAAATGAACGAAGACGAAAAAAGACTAGATCCAAGCAGAGCCACGAAAAACCAACACCGACCGAATCCTGCGAGATCCGCCGGAGACACATCTCCACACGCCCTCTGACGATGCTAGGCGCATCATCGAGACAGAGTCTGGACGGAGAGAACCTTATTCCATCTTCAGGGAGCCGCCACCGCCTTGTCTTCCTGAGCACGACACAAAACCTAATCAACCTCACAAAAAGACCTAAGCACAAAGCAAGATCCCTCCTACCGACAAGGGCCAAGGTCCACCGCGCCTCCATGGCCCTAAGGCCACCAGAGACGGGTTTGACCGATGACGGCGCCGATGGGAGGGAGGCGGAAGAACCTATATTTTTTTGATAAAACTTTGGACAAAACTTTTGTAGCAGACAGTCGAGAAGTTATCGTGCTAAGGCCCCACAGGACCAGCACACCATAACAACAACCATCGCCAATGAAGAGACATGTAGATCGAAAGGATCCAACCTTTCGATAAATGACCGAAGACGGAAAAAAACTGGATCCAAGCAGATCCTCCAAAAACCAACATTGAACGAATCCCGCGAGATCCGTCAGAGACACATCTCAACACGCCCTCCGACGATGCTAGGCGCATCATCGAGGCAGCGGCTGGGCGGAGAGAACCTTATTCCATCTTCAGGGAGTCGCCACCGCCTTGTCTTCCTGAGCACGACAGAAAACCTAAACAACCTCACAAAAAGACCTAAGCACAAAGCAAGATCCCTTCTACCGACAAGGGCCAAGGTCCACCGCGCCTCCATGGCCCTAAGGCCACCAGAGACGAGTTTGACCGATGACGGCGCCGATGCGAGGGAGGCGGAAGAACCTATATTTTTTTGATAAAACTTTGGACAAAACTTGTTGTACTAGACAGTCGAGAAGTTATCGTGCTAAGGCCCCACAGGACCAGCGCACCAGAACAACAACCATCGCCAATAAAGAGACGTGTAGATCGAAAGGATCCAACCTTTAGAAAAATGAACGAAGACGAAAAAAGACTAGATCCAAGAAGAGCCATGAAAAACCAACACCGACCGAATCCTGCGAGATCCGCCGGAGACACATCTCCACACGCCCTCTGACGATGCTAGGCGCATCATCGAGACAGAGTCTGGACGGAGAGAACCTTATTCCATCTTTAGGGAGCCGCCACCGCCTTGTCTTCCTGAGCACGACACAAAACCTAAACAACCTCACAAAGACACCTAAACACAAAGCAAGATCCCTCGTACTGACAAGGGACAAGGTCCACCGCACCTCCATGGCCCTAAGGCCACCAGAGACGACGTTGCCGATGACGGCCCCGATGGAGGGAGGCGGAAGAACTTTTATTTTTTTGATAAAACTTTGGACAAAACTTATTGTAATAGACAGTCGAGAAGTTATCGTGCTAAGGCCCCACAGGACCAGCGCACCAGAACAACAAGCATCGCCGATGAATAGAGGTGTAGATCGAAAGGATCCAACCTTTAGACAAATGAACGAAGACGAAAAAAGACTAGATCCAAGCAGATCCACGAAAAACCAACACCGACCGAATCCCGTGAGATCCGCCGGAGACACATCTCCACACGCCCTCCGATGATGCTAGGCGCATCATCGAGACAGAGGCTGGACTGAGAGAACCTTATTCCGTCTTCAGGAAGTCGCCACCGCCTTGTCTTCCTGAGCACGACACAAAACCTAAACAACCACACAAAATTTGTCTTCCTTGTCTCTCGCCGATGTGAATATTCAACTGTGTTTTTTGCCCTTCTATTTTTTTGATAAAACTTTGGACAAAATTTGTTGTAGCAGACAGCCGAGAAGTTATCGTGCTAAGGCCCCACAGGACCAACGCACCAGAACAACAACCATCGCCAATGAAGAGACATGTAGATCGAAAGGATCCAACCATTAGACAAATGACCGAAGACGAAAAAAGACTGGATCCAAGCAGATCCACCAAAAACCAACATCGACCGAATCCCGCGAGATCCGTCGGAGACACATCTCCACACGCCCTCCGACGATGCTAGGCGCATCATCGAGACAGAGGCCGGACGGAGAGAACCTTATTCCATTTTCAGGGAGTCGCCACCACCTTGTCTTCTTGAGCACGACACAAAACCTAAACTACCTCACAAAGACACCTAAACACAAAGCAAGATCCCTCCTAGTGACAAGGGCCAAGGTCCACCGCGCCTCCATGGCCCTAAGGCCAACAGAGACGAGGTTGACCGATGACAGCGCCGATGGAGGGAGGCGGAAGAACCAATATTTTTTTGATAAAACTTTGAACAAAACTTGTTGTAGTAGACAGTCGAGAAGTTATCGTGCTAAGGCCCCACAGGACCTGCGCACCAGAACAACAACCATCGCCGATGAAGAGACGTGTAGATCGAAAGGATCCAACCTTTAGACAAATGAACGAAGACGAAAATAGACTAGATCCAACCAGATCCACGAAAAACCAACACAGACCGAATCCCGTGAGATCCACCGGAGACACATCTCCACACGCCCTCCAACGATGCTAGGCGCATCATCGAGACAGAGGCTGGACAGGGAGAACCTTATTCCATCTTCAAGGTGTCGCCACCACCTTGTCTTCCTGAGCATGACACAAAACCTAAACAACCTCACAAAGACACCTAAACACAAAGCAAGATCCCTCGTACTGACAAGGGACATGGTCCACCGTGCCTCCATGGCCCTAAGTCCACCAGAGACGAGGTTGACCGATGACGGCGCCGATGGAGGGAGGCGGAAGAACCTTTATTTTTTTAATGAAACTTTGGACAAAACTTGTTGTAGTAGACAGTCGAGAAGTTATCGTGCTAAGGCCCCACAGGACCAGCGCACTTGAACAACAACCATCGTTGATGAATAGACGTGTAGATTGAAAAGATCCAACCTTTAGACAAATGAACGAAGACGAAAAAAGACTAGATCCAAGCAGATCCACGAAAAACCAACACCGACCGAATCCCGTGAGATCCGCCGGAGACACATCTCCACACGCCCTCTGATGATGCTAGGCGCATCACCGAGACAGAAGCTGGACGGAGAGAACCTTATTCCGCCTTTAGGAATTCGCCACCGCCTTGTCTTCCTGAGCATGACACAAAACCTAAACAACCACACAAAATTTGTCTTCCTTGTCTCCCGCCGATGTGAATATTCAACTGTGTTTTTTGCCCTTCTATTTTTTTTGATAAAACTTTGGACAAAATTTGTTGTAGCAGACAGTCGAGAAGTTATCGTGCTAAGGCCCCACAGGACCAGCGCACCAGAACAACAACCATCGCCAATGATGAGACGTGTAGATCGAAAGGATCCAACCTTTAGACAAATGACCGAAGACGAAAAAAGACTGGATCCAAGCAGATCCACCAAAAACCAAAATCGACCGAATCCCGCGAGATCCGTCGGAGACACATCTCCACACGCCCTCCGACGATGCTAGGCGCATCATCGAGTCAGAGGCTGGACGGAGAGAACCTTATTCCATTTTCAGGGAGTCGCCACCGACTTGTCTTCCTGAGCACGACACAAAACCTAAACAACCTCACAAAGACACCTAAACACAAAGCAAGATCCCTCCTAGTGACAAGGGCCAAGGTCCACCGTGCCTCCGTGGCCCTAAGGCCACCAGAGATGAGGTTGACCGATGACGGCGCCGATGGAGGGAGGCGGAAGAACCTTTATTTTTTTGATAAAACTTTGGACAAAACTTGTTGTAGTAGACAGTTGAGAAGTTATCGTGCTAAGGCCCCACAGGACCAGCGCACCAGAACAACAACCTACGCCGATGAAGAGACGTGTAGATCGAAAGGATCCAATCTTTAGACAAATGAACGAAGACGAAAAAGACTAGATCCAAGCAGATCCACGAAAAACCAACACCGACCGAATCCCGTGAGATCCGCCGGAGACACATCTCCACACGCCCTCCGACTATGCTAGGCGCATCATCGAGACAGAGGCTGGACAGGGAGAACCTTATTCCATCTTCAGGGTGTCGCCACCTCCTTGTCTTCCTGAGCACGACACAAAACCTAAACAACCACACAAAAACACCTAAACAGAAAGCAAGATCCCTCCTACTGACAATGGCCAAGGTCCACCGTGCCTCCATGGCCCTAAGGCCACCAGAGATGAGGTTGACCGATGACAGCGCCAATGGGAGGGAGGCGGAAGAACCTATATTTTTTTGATTAAACTTTGGACAAAACTTGTTGTGGTAAACAGTCGAGAAGTTATCGTGCTAAGGCCCCACATGACCAGCGCACCAGAACAACAACCATCGCCAATGAAGAGACGTGTAGATCGAAAGGATCCAACCTTTAGACAAATGCCCGAAGACAAAAAATGACTGGATCCAATCAGATCCACCAAAAACCAAGATCAACCGAATCCCGCGAGATCCGTCGGAGATATCTCCACACGCCCTCTGACGATGCTAAGTGCATCATCGAGACAGAGGCTGGACGGAGAGAACCTTATTCCATCTTCAGGGAGTCGCCACCGCCTTGTCTTCCTGAGCACGACACAAAACCTGAACAACCTCTCAAAGACACCTAAACACAAAGCAAGATCCCTCCTACTAACAAGGGCCAAGGTCACCAGAGACGAGGTTGACCGACGATGGTGCCGATGGAGGGAGGCGGAGGAACCTTTATTTTTTTTGAAAAAACTTTAAACAAAACTTGTTGTAGTAGACAGTCGAGAAGTTATCGTGCTAAGGCCCCACAGGACCAGCGCACCAGAACAACAACCATCGCCGATGAATAGACATGTAGATCGAAAGGATCCAACCTTTAGACAAATGAACGAAGACGAAAAAAGACCCGATCCAAGCAGATCCACGAAAAAATAACACTCACCGAATCCCGTGAGATCCGCCGGAGACACATCTCCACACGCCCTCCGACGATGCTAGGCGCATCATCGAGACAGAGGCTGGACGGAGAGAACCTTATTCCTTCTTCAGGGAGTCGCCACCGCCTTGTCTTCCTGAGCACTACACAAAACCTACAACCACACAAAATTTGTCTTCCTTGTCTCCCGCCGATGTGAATATTCTACAATCTTTTTTGCCCTTCTATTTTTTTGATAAAACTTTGGACAAAATTTGATGTAGCAGTTAGCGAGAAGTTATCGTGCTAAGGCCCCACAGGACCAGCGCACCAAAACAACAACCATCGCCAATGAAGAGACGTGTAGATCGAATGGATCCAACCTTTAGACAAATGACCGAAGACGAAACAAGACTGGATCCAAGCAGATCCACCAAAAACCAACATCGACCGAATCCCGCGAGATCCGTCGGAGACACATCTCCACACGCCCTCCGACGATGCTAGGCGCATCATCGAAACGGAGGCTGGATGGAGAGAACCTTAATTATTCCATCTTCAGGGAGTCGCCACCGCCTTGTCTTCCTGAGAACGACACAAAACCTAAACAACCTCACAAAGACACCTAAACACAAAGCAAGATTCCTCCTACTGACAAGGGCCAAGGTCCACCGCGCCTCCATGGCCCTAAGGCCGCCAGAGACGAGGTTGACCGATGACAGCGCCGATGGAGGGAGGCGGAAGAACCTATATTTTTTGATAAAACTTTGGACGAAACTTGTTGTAGTAGACAGTCGAGAAGTTATCGTGCTAAGGCCCCACAAGACCAACACACCAGAACAACAACCATCGCCAATGAAGAGACGTGTAGATCGAAAGGATCAAACCTTTAGACAAATGAACGAAGACAAAAAAAGACTAGATCCAAGCAGATCCACGAAAAACCAACACCGACCGAATCCCGTGAGATCCGCCTGAGACACATCTCCACACGCCCTCCGACGATGCTAGGCGTATCATCGAGATAGAGGCTGGACGGGGAGAACCTTATTCCATCTTCAGGGAGTCGCCACCGCCTTGTCTTCCTGAGCACGGCACAAAACCTAAACAACCTCACAAAGACACATAAACACAAAGCAAGATCCCTCCTACCGACAAGGGCCAAGGTCCACCGCGCCTCCATGGCCCTAAGGCCACCAGAGACGAGGTTGACCGATGACGGCGCGGATGGAGGGAGGCGGAAGAACCTATATTTTTTTGATAAAACTTTGTACAAAACTTGTTGTGGTAAACAGTCGAGAAGTCATCGTGCTAAGGCCCCACAGGACCTGCGCACCAGAACAACAACCATCGCCAATGAAGAGACATGTAGATCGAAAGGATCCAACCTTTAGCCAAATGACCGAAGACGAAAAATGACTGGATCAAAGCAGATCCACCAAAAACCAACATCGACCGAATCCCGTGAGATCCGTCGGAGACACATATCCACACGCCCTCCGACGATGCTAGGCGCATCATCGAGACAGAGGCTGGACGGAGAGAACCTTATTCCATCTTCAGGGAGTCGCCACTGACTTGTCTTCCTGAGCACGACACAAAACCTAAACAACCTCACAAAGACACCTAAACACAAAGCAAGATCCCTCCTGCCGACAAGGGCCAAGGTCTACCGCGTCTCAATGGCCCTAATTCCTCCAGAGACGAGGTTGACCGATGACGGTGCTGATGGAGGGAGGCGGAATAACCTATATTTTTTTGATAAAACTTTTGACAAAACTTGTTGTAGTACACAGTCGAGAAGTTATCGTGCTAAGGCCCCACAGGACTAGTGCACATGAACAACAACCATCGCCAATGAAGAGACGTGTATATCGAAAGGATCCAACCTTTAGACGAATGAACGAAGACGGTAAAAGACTAGATCCAAGCAGATCCACGAAAAACCAACACCGACCGAATCCCGTGAGATCCGCCGGAGACACATCTCCACACGCCCTCTGACGATGCTAGGCGCATCATCGAGAGAGAGGTTGGACGGAGAGAACCTTATTCCATCTTCAGGGAGTCGCCCCCGCCTTATCTTCCTAAGCACGACACAAAACCTAAACAACCTCACAAAAACACCTAAACACAAAGCAAGATCCCTCCTACTGACAAAGGCCAAGGTCCACCGCGCCTCCATGGCCCTAAGGCCACCAGAGACGAGGTTGACCGATGACATCACCGATGGGAGGGAGGCGGAATAACCTATATTTTTTTGATAAAACTTTGGACAAAACTTGTTGTGGTAAACAGTCGAGAAGTTATCGTGCTGAGGCCCCATAGGACCATAGCACCAGAACAACAACCATCGCCAATGAAGAGACGTGTATATCGAAGGGATCCAACCTTTAGACAAATGACCGAAAACGAAAAAAGACTAGATCCAAGCAGATCCACCAAAAACAAACATTGACCAAATCTCGCGAGATCCGTCGGAGACACATCTCCATACGCCCTCCGACGATGCTAGGCGCATCATCGAGACAGAGGCTGGACGGAGAGAACCTTATTCCATCTTCAGGGAGTCGCCACCGCCTTGTCTTCCTGAGCACGACACAAAACCTAAATAACCTCACAAAGACACCTAAACACAAAGCAATATCCTTCCTACTTACAAGGGCCGAGGTCCACCACGCCTCCATGTCCCTAAGGCCACCAGAGACGAGGTTGACCGATGACGGCGCCGATGGGATGGCGGCGGAAGAACCTATATTTTTTCGATAAAACTTTGGACAAAACATGTCGTGGTAAACAGTCGAGAAGTTATCGTGCTAAGGCCCCACAGGACCAGCGCACCAGAACAACAACCATCGCCAATGAAGAGACGAGTAGATCGAAAGGATCCAACCTTTAGACAAATGACCGAAGGCAAAAAAAGACTGGATCCAATCAGATCCACGAAAAACCAACACCGACCGAATCCCGTGAGATCCGCCGGAGACACATCTCCAAACGCCCTCCTACGATGCTAGGCGCATCATCGAGACATAGGCTGGACGAAGAGTACCTTATTCCATCTTCAGGGAGTCGCCACCGCCTTGTCATCCTGAGCACAACACAAAACCTAAACAACCTCACAAAAACACCTAAACACAAAGCAAGATCCCTCCTACTGACAAGGGCCGAGGTCCACCGCGCCTCCATGGCCCTAAGGCCACCAGAGACGAGGTTGCCCGGTGACAGCGCCGATGGGAGGGAGGCGAAAGAACCTATATTTTTTTGATAAAACTTTGGACAAAACTTGTTGTGGTAAACAGTCGAGAAGTGATCGTGCTAAGGCCCCATAGGACCAGCGCACTGATACGTCTCGAACGTATCTATAATTTTTGATTGTTCCATGCTATTATATTATCCGTTTTGGATGTTTTATATGCATTAATATGCTATTTTATATTATTTTTGGGACTAACCTATTAACCTAGTGCCCAGTGCCAGTTTCTGTTTTTTCCTTGTTTTTGAGTATTGCAGATAAGGAATATCAAACGGAGTCCAAACGGAATAAAATCTTTGCGATGATTTTTCTTGGACCAGAAGAAACCTACCAGACTTGGAGAGGAGGGTAGGAGACCTGCCGGGAGGTGACAAGCCTGCAGGGCGCGCCCTAGTGGGGCGCCCCCTGGCTTGTGCCCCCCCCAGGAGGCCTCCTAACCCTAATCTTCGGCCTATAAATTCCCAAATATTCCCCCAATACCAAAAAGAGCCACGATAATACTCTTCCGCCGCCGGAAGCCTCTGTTCCCGTGAGATCCCATCTTGGGGCCTTTTCCGGTAATCTGCCGGAGGGGGATTCGATCACGGAGGGCATCTACATCAACTCCATTGCCCCTCCGATGATGCGTGAGTAGTTCACCTCAGACCTTCGGGTCCATAGCTAGTAGCTAGATGGCTTCTTCTCTCTCTATGATCTTCAATACCATGTTCTCCATGATCTTCATGGAGATCTATCCGATGTAATACTCTTTTGCGGTGTGTTTGTCGAGATCCGATGAATTGTGGGTTTATGATCAGATTATCTATGAATATTATTTGAGTCTTTTCTGAATTCTTATATGCATGATTTCATATCTTTGCAAGATTCTTCGAGTTATTGGTTTGGTTTGGCCAACTAGATTGGTAATTCATGCAATGGGAGAAGTGCTTAGTTTTGGGTTCAATCTTGCGGTGTCCTCACCCAGTGACAAAGTAGGGGTAGCGAGGCACGTATTTGTATTGTTGCCATCAAGGATAAAAAGAAGGGGGTTTCATCATATTGCTTGAGTTTATCCCTCTACATCATGTCATCTTACTTAATGCGTTACTCTGTTCTTCATGAACTTAATACTCTAGATGCAGGCAGGAGTCGGTCGATGTGTGGAGTAATAGTAGTTGATGCAGAATCGTTTCGATCTACTTGACACGGACTTGATGCCTATATGCATAATCATTGCCTTGGATATCGTCATAACTATGCGCTTTTCTATCAATTGCTCGACAGTAATTTGTTCACCCACCGTATTATTTGCCTTCAAGAGAGAAGCCTCTAGTGAAACCTATGGCCCCCGGGTCTATTTTCCATATTATATTTTCAGATCTATTTACTTTTGTTTTTGTTTTCGTTTTAGTAATCTTTTCCATCTATCACTATCAGATCTCATCCTTGCAAGTAACCGTGAAGGGATTAACAACCCCTTTTCCACGTTGGGTGCAAGTGTTTGATTATTTGTGTAGGTGCATCTATTGGTGACTTGCTTGTGTCTCCTACTGGATTGATACCTTGGTTCTCAACAACTGAGGGAAATACTTATCTACTCTGCTGCATCACCCTTTCCTCTTCAAGGGAAAACCAACGCAAGCTCAAGAAGTAGCAAGAAGGATTTCTTGCGCCGTTGCCGGGGAGATCTACATCAAGCCTACCAAGTACCCATCACAAACTCATCTCTTGCATTTATATTATTTGCCATTTGCCTCTCGTTTTCCTCTCCCCCACTTCTAAAACGATTTTCAGAAAAAACCAAAAAGATTTGCCTTTTTATTCGCCCTTCTTCCGTTCGTCTTTTCGTTTGCTTTTGCTTGCTTTTGTGTTAGATCGTTTGCTCGTCTTTATGGCTCAACCCAAAAGCTTTGATCCTCATATTAGGAGATTGGAAGATATTGAGAATAATGCTAAAAGTTTCATGTCGCTCCAATTTGACCATAATAGTTTCTTTAGAAACGAGCTTAAAGAACAAAAGGCTATGCTGGAGTACATGAATAAAGAACTTGATGATATGACTAAGGAATTTTATGGTTTGAAATCTCAGTTTGCTCATCTTGAAAATTTAGTAGGCCAAATTTCTGATAAACAAGCTACCTTAGTCAATAAAATGGCCGTGAAGCCAGAATCTTTAAATAATGATGAAGATCTTAAAGTGATTGATGTGACTCCTATTGAATCTTTGTTTTCTAATATAAATCTTGATAAAGATGGGACTGGAGATAAGTCAACTTTAGTTAAAAGTCGTCCCAATGATTCGGAGATTATAGATCTTAATGCTAAGATTGATAAAAGTGGGATTGAAGAGGTGAAAACTTTAAATAGCAATGAACCCACTCTTTTGGATTTCAAGGACTTTAATTATGATAGTTGTTCTTTGATTGATTGTATTTCCTTGTTGCAATCCATGTTGAATTCTTCGCATGCTTATGATCAAAATAAAGCTTTTACTAAACATATCGTTGATGCTATGATGAAATCTTTTGAAGAAAAACTTGAGTTGGAAGTTTCTATACCTAGAAAGCTTTATGATGAGTGGGAACCTACTATTAAGATTAAAATTAAAGATTATGAGTGCCATGCTTTGTGTGATTTGGGTGCTAGCGTTTCCACAATTCCGAAAACTTTATGTGATGTGCTAGGTTTCCATGATCTTGATGATTGCTCTTTAAATTTGCATCTAGCGGATTCCACTATTAAGAAACCTATGGGAAGGATTAATGATGTTCTTATTGTTGCTAATAGGAATTATGTGCCCATAGATTTCATTGTTCTTGATATAGATTGCAATCCTACATGTCCTATTATTCTTGGTAGACCTTTCCTTAGAACGATTGGTGCAATTATTGATATGAAGGAAGGAAATATTAGATTCCAATTTCCGTTAAGGAAAGGCATGGAACACTTTCCTAGAAATAAAATTAAATTACCTTATGAATCTATTATGAGAGCTACTTATGGATTGCATACCAAAGATGACAATACCTAGATCTATTGCGTTATGCCTAGCTAGGGGCGTTAAACAATAGCGCTTGTTGGGAGGCAACCCAATTTTATTTTATGCTTTTGTTTTTGTTTCTGTTTTTGAGTGTTCTACACATTATTAACTCTGTATTAATTGTGTTTTAATGTTTTAATTAGTGTTTGAGCCTTGTAAGACCTTTGGGATGGTCTACGGTGATTGTTGATTTGATTTTGCTGAAAAACAGAAACTTTTGCGCTCAGTCCAGGAATTTTATAAATTCACCAGAGCGTCGAATTAGTATGAAATTTTTACACAAGATTTATATATAAATTTCTCAGATTTTCCTAATTTTTCAGAATTTTTGGAGTTACAGAAGTATTCGAAGTTTACAGATTGCTACAGACTGTTCTGTTTTTGACAGATTCTATTTTCTTTGTGTTGTTTGCTTATTTTGATGTATCTATGGGTTGTATCGCGGGGTATGAACCATGGAGAAGTTAGAATACAGTAGATATTACACCAATATAAATAAAGAATGAGTTCAAAACAGTACCTAAAGTGGTGATTTATTTTTCTTATACTAACGGATCTCATGAGTTTTCTGTTGAGTTTTGTGTTGTGAAGTTTTCAAGTTTTGGGTAAAGATTTGATGGACTATGGAATAAAGAGTGGCAAGAGCCTAAGCTTGGGGATGCCCAAGGAACCCCAAGGAATATTCAAGGATGCTAAAGAGCCTAAGCTTGGGGATTCCCCGGAAGGCATCCCCTCTTCCGTCTTCAATCCATCGGTAAATTTACTTGAGGCTATATTTTTATTCACCACATGATATGTGTTTTGCTTGGAGCGTCTTGTATGATATGAGTCTTTGCTTTTTAGTTTGCCACAATCATAATTGCTGCACACATATTTTGAGAGGGACACACATTAATCATGAATTTATTAGAATACTCTATGTGCTTCACTTATATCTTTTGAGCTAGGCAATTTTTGCTATAGTGCTTCACTTATATCTTTTTAGAGCACGGTGGTGTTTTATTTTATAGAAATAATTGAACTCTCGTACCTCACTTATATTATTTTGATAGTCTTTAAACAGCATGGTAATTGGTTTAGGTTATGAATTTAGTCCTAATATAATGGGCATCCAAGAGGGATATAATAAAAACTTTGATATTAAGTGCATTGAATACTATGAGAAGTTTGATTCCTTGCATATAGTTTTGAGATATAAAGATGGTGATATTAGAGTCATGCTAGTGAGTAATTTTGGATTGGTAGAAATACTTGTGTTGAAGTTTGTGATTCCCGTAGCATGCACGTATGGTGAACCGTTATGTAACGAAGTCGGAGCATGATTTGTTTAATGATTGTCATCCTTTGTGTGAGGGTCGGGAGCGCGCGATGGTTAACTCCTACCAACCTCTCCCCTAGGAGAATGCGTCTAATACTTTGCTTCGATAACTAATAGACTTTTGCAATAAGTATGTGAGTTCTTTATGACTAATGTGAGTCCATGGATTATACGCACTCTCACCCTTCCACCATTATTAGCCTCTCTAGTACCGCGCAACTTTCGCCGGTGCATTAAACCCACCATATACCCTTCCTCAAAACAGCCACCATACCTACCTATTATGGCATTTCCATAGCCATTCCGAGATATATTGCCATGCAACTTCCACCGTTCCGTTTATTATGACACGCACCATCATTTTCATATTGCTTTGCATGATCGTAAGATAGCTAGCATGGTGTTTTCATGATGTCATTTGCTATGCTAGATCGTTGCACATCCCGGTACACCACCAGAGGCATTCATATAGAGTCATATTTTGTTCTAAGTAATTCTTGAGTTGTAAGTAAATAAAAGTGTGATGATTATCATTATTAGAGCATTGTCCCATGAGAGGAAAGGATGATGGAAGCTATGATTCCCTCACAAGTTGGGATGAGTCTCCGGACTTTACAAATAATAAAAGAGGCCAATGAAACCCAAATAAAAAAAAGAGGCCAAAGATGCCCACCAAAAAAAATGAGAGAAAAGAGAGAAGGGACAATGCTACTATCTTTTTTTCCACACTTGTGCTTCAAGTAGCACCATGATCTTCATGATAGAGAGTCTCCTATTTTGTCACTTTCATATACTAATGGGAATTTTTCATTATATAACTTGGCTTGTATATTCCAATGATGGGCTTCCTCAAATTTCCCTAGGTCTTCGTGAGCAAGCGAGTTGGATGCACACCCACTTAGTTTCTTTTTGAGCTTTCATACACTTATAGCTGTAGTGCATCCGTTGCATGGCAATCCCTACTCACTCACATTGATATCTATTGATGGGCATCTCCATAGCCCGTTGGTACGCCTAGTTGATGTGAGACTTCTTCTCCTTTTCCTCACAACCTCCACCATATTCTATTCCACCTATAGTGCTATATCCATGGTTCACGCTCATGTATTGCGTGAAAGTTGAAAAGGTTTGAGAACATAAAAGTGTGAAACAATTTCTTGACTTGTCATCGGGGTTGTGCATGATTTAAATACTTTGTGTGGGGAAGATGGAGCATAGCCAGACCATATGATTTTGTAGGGATAACTTTCTTTGGCCATGTTATTTTGAAAAGATACGATTGCTTTGTTAGTATGCTTGAAGTATTACTGTTTTAATGTCAATATTAAACTTTTGTTTTGAATCTTATGGATCTGAACATTCATGCCACAATAAAGAATATTACATGGATAAAGATGTTAGGTAGCATTCCACATCAAAAATTCTATTTTTATCATTTACCTACTCGAGGACGAGCATGAATTAAGCTTGGGGATGCTTGATACGTCTCCAACGTATCTATAATTTTTGATTGTTCCATGCTATTATATTATCTGTTTTGGATGTTTTATATGCATTAATATGCTATTTTATATTATTTTTGGGACTAACCTATTAACCAAGTGCCCAGTGCCAGTTTCTGTTTTTCCTTGTTTTTGAGTATTGCAGATAAGGAATATCAAACGGAGTCCAAACGGAATAAAATCTTCGCGATGATTTTTCTTGGACCAGAAGAAACCTACCAGACTTGGAGAGGAGGGTAGGAGACCTGCCGGGAGGCGACAAGCCTGCAGGGCGCGCCCTGGGGGGGGGGGGGCGCCCCCTGGCTTGTGGGCCCCCAGCAGGCCTCCTAACCCTAATCTTCGGCCTATAAATTCCCAAATATTCCCCCAATACCAAAAAGAGCCACGATAATACTTTTCCGCCGCCGGAAGCCTCTGTTCCCGTGAGATCCCATCTTTGGGCCTTTTCCGGTAATCTGCCGGAGGGGGATTCGATCACGGAGGACATCTACATCAACTCCATTGCCCCTCCGATGATGCGTGAGTAGTTCACCTCAGACCTTCGGGTCCATAGCTAGTAGCTAGATGGCTTCTTCTCTCTCTATGGTATTCAATATCATGTTCTCCATGATCTTCATGGAGATCTATCTGATGTAATACTCTTTTGCGGTGTGTTTGTCGAGATCCGATGAATTGTGGGTTTATGATCAGATTATCTATGAATATTATTTGAGTCTTTTCTGAATTCTTATATGCATGATTTCATATCTTTGCAAGACTCTTCGAGTTATTGGTTTGGTTTGGCCAACTAGATTGGTAATTCTTGCAATGGGAGAAGTGCTTAGTTTTGGGTTCAATCTTGCGATGTCCTCACCCAGTGACAAAGTAGGGGTAGCAAGGCACGTATTTGTATTGTTGCCATCAAGGATAAAAAGAAGGGGGTTTCATCATATTGCTTGAGTTTATCCCTCTACATCATGTCATCTTACTTAATGTGTTACTCTGTTCTTCATGAACTTAATACTCTAGATGCAGGCAGGAGTCGGTCGATGTGTGGAGTAATAGTAGTAGATGCAGAATCGTTTCGGTCTACTTGACACGGACATGATGCCTATATGCATAATCATTGCCTTGGATATCGTCATAACTATGCGCTTTTCTATCAATTGCTCGACAGTAATTTGTTCACCCACCGTATTATTTGCCTTCAAGAGAGAAGCCTCTAGTGAAACCTATGGTCCCCGGGTCTATTTTCCATATTATATTTTCAGAACTATTTACTTTTGTTTTTCTTTTCGTTTTAGTAATCTTTTCCATCTATCACTATCGGATCTCATCCTTACAAGTAACCGTGAAGGGATTGACAACCCCTTTTCCGCGTTGGGTGCAAGTGTTTGATTATTTGTGTAGGTGCATCTATTGGTGACTTGCTTGTGTCTCCTACTGGATTGATACCTTGGTTCTCAACAACTGAGGGAAATACTTATCTACTCTGCTGCATCACCCTTTCCTCTTCAAGGGAAAGCCAACGCAAGCTCAAGAAGTAGCACGCACCAGAACAACAACCATCGCCAATGAAGAGACGTGTAGATCGAATGGATCAAACCTTTAGACAAATGAACGAAGACGAAAAAAGAGTAGATCCAAGCAGATCCACGAAAAACCAACACCGACCGAATCCCGTGAGATCCGCCGGAGACACATCTCCACACGCCCTCTGACGATGCTAGGCGCATCATCGAGACAGAGGTTGGACGGAGAGAACCTTATTCCATCTTCAGGGAGTCGCCACCGCCTTGTCTTCCTGAGCACGACACAAAACCTAAACAACCTCACAAAAACACGTAAACACAAAGCAAGATCCCTCCTATTGACAAAGGCCAAGGTCCGCCGCGCCTCCATGGCCCTAAGGCCACCAGAGAAGAGGTTGACCGATGACATCGCCGATGGGAGGGAGGCGGAAGAACCTATATTTTTTTGATAAAACTTTGGACAAAACTTGTTGTGGTAAACAGTCAAGAAGTCATCGTGCTAAGGCCCCATAGGACCAGCGCACCAGAACAACAACCATCGCCAATGAAGAGACGTGTAGATCGAAGGGATCCAACCTTTAGACAAATGACCGAAGACGAAAAAGGACTAGATCCAAGCAGATCCACCAAAAACAAACATCGACCGAATCTCGCGAGATTCGTCGGAGACACATCTCCACACGCCCTCTGACAATGCTAGGCGCATCATCGAGACAGAGGCTGGATAATGAGAACCTTATTCCATCTTCAGGGAGTCACCACCGCCTTGTCTTCCTGAGCATGACACAAAACCTAAACAACCTCAAAAAGACACCTAAACACAAAGCAAGATCCCTCCTACTGACAAGGGCCGAGGTCCACCGTGCGTCCATGGCCCTAAGGCCACCAGAGACGAGGTTGACCGATGACGGAGCCGATGGGAGGGAGGTAGAAGAACCTATATTTTTTTTGATAAAACTTTGGACCAAACTTGTCGTGGTAAACAGTCGAGAAGTTATCGTGCTAAGGCCCCACAGGACCAAGGCACCAGAATAATAACCATCGCCAATGAAGAGACGTGTAGATTGAAAGGATCCAACCTTTAGACAACTGACCGAAGGCAAAAAAAAGACTGGATCCAAGCAGATCCACGAAAAGCCAACACCGACCGAATCCCGTGAGATCCGCCGGAGACACATCTCCAAAAGCCCTCCGACGATGCTAGGCGCATCATCGAGACAGAGGCTGGACGAAGAGAACCTTATTACATCTTCAGGGAGTCGCCACCTCCTTGTCTTCCTGAGCACGACACAAAACCTAAACAACCTCACAAACACACCTAAACACAAAGCAAGATCCCTCCTACTGACAAGGGCCACCGCGCCTACATGGCCCTAAGGCCACCAGAGACGAGGTTGCCGGGTGACAGCGCCGATGGGATGGAGGCGAAAGAACCTTTTTTTTTGATAAAACTTTGGACAAAACTTGTTGTGGTAAACAGTCAAGAAGTTATCGTGCTAAGGCCCCACAGGACCAACGCACCAGAACAACAACCATCGCCAATGAAGAGACGTGTAGATCGAAAGGATCCAACCTTTAGACAAATGACCGAGGACGAAAATAGACTGGATCCAAGCAGATCTACGAAAAACCAACATCAGCCGAATCCCGTGAGATCCGCCAGAGACACACCTCCACACGCCCTCCGACGATGCTTGGCGCATCATCGAGACAGAGGCTGGACGGAGAGAACCTTATTCCATCTTCAGGGAGTCGCCACCGCCTTGTCTTCCTGAGCACGACACAAAACCTAAACAACCTCACAAAGACACCTAAACACAAAGCAAGATCCCTCCTAGTGACAAGGGCCAAGGTCCACCGCGCCTCCATGGCCCTAAGGCCACCAGAGACGAGGTTGACCGATGACGGCACCGATGGAGGGAGGCAGAAGAACCTATATTTTTTTGATAAAACTTTGGACAAAACTTGTTGTAGTAGACAGTCGAGAAGTTATCGTGCTAAGGCCCCACAAGACTAGCGCACCAGAACAACAACAATCGCCGATGAAGAGGCGTGTCGTTCGAAATCATCAAACCTTCAGAAAAATGAACAAAGCCGAAAAAAGACTCGATCCAAGCAGAGCCACGAAAAACCAACACTGACCGAATCCCGTGAGATCCTCCGAAGACACATCTCCACACGCCCTCCGACGATGCTAGGCGCATCATTGAGACAGAGGCTGGACGGAGAGAACCTTATTCCATCTTCAGGGAGTCGCCACCGCCTTGTCTTCCTGAGCACGACATAAAACCTAAACAACCTCACAAAAACACCTAAACACAAAGCAAGATCCCTCCTACTGACAAGGGCCAAGGTCCACCGTGCCTCGATGGCCCTAAGGCCACCAGAGACGAGGTTGACCGATGACAGCTCCGATGGGAGGGAGGCGGAAGAACCTATATTGTTTTGATCAAACTTTGGAAAAAACTTGTTGTGGTAAACAGTCGAGAAGTTATCGTGCTAAGGCCCCACAGGACCAGCGCACCAGAACAACAACCATCGCTAATGAAGAGACGTGTAGATCGAAAGGATCCAACCTTTAGACAAATGACCGAAGACGAAAACAGACAGGATCCAAGCAGATCCACAAAAAACCAACATCGATCGAATCCCGCGAGATCCGCCGGAGACACATCTCCACACGCCCTCCGACGATGCTAGGCGCATCATCGAGACAGAGGCTGGACGGAGAGAACCTTATTCCATCTTCAGGGAGTCGCCACCGCCTTGTCTTCCTGAGCATGACACAACACCTAAATAACCTCACAAAGACACCTAAAGACAAAGCAAGATCCCTCCTACTGACAACGGCCAAGGTCCACCGCGCCTCCATGGCCCTAAGGCCACCAGAGACGAGGTTGACCGATGACGGCGCCAACGGAGGGAGGCGGAAGAACCTATATTTTTTTGATAAAACTTTGGACTAAACTTGTTGTAGTAGACAGTCGATACGTTATCGTGCTAAGGCCCCACAGGACTAGCGCTCCAGAACAACAACCATTGCCAATGAAGAGACGTGTAGATCAAAAGGATCAAACCTTTAGACAAATGAACGAAGACAAAAGAAGACTAGATCCAAGCAGATCCACGAAACACCAACATCGACCGAATCCCGTGAGATCCGCTGGAGACACATCTCCACACGCCCTCCGACGATGCTAGGCGCATCATCGAGACAGAGGCCGGACGGAGAGAACCTTATTCCACCTTCAGGGAGTCGCCACCGCCTTGTCTTCCTGAGCACGACACAAGACCTAAACAACCACACAAAAACACATAAACACAAAGAAAGATCCCTCCTACTGACAAGCGCCAAGGTCCACCACGCCTCCATCGCCCTAAAGCCACCAGAGACGATGTTGACCGATGACAGCGCCGATGGGTGGGAGGCGGAAGAACCTATATTTTTTTGATAAAACTTTGGACAAAACTTGTTGTGGTAAATAGTCGAGAAGTTATCGTGCTAATGCCCCACAGGACCAGCGCACCAGAACAACAACCATCGTAAATGAAGAGACGTGTAGATTGAAAGGATCCAACCTTTAGACAACTGACCGAAGGCAAAAAAAAGACTGGATCCAAGCAGATCCACGAAAAGCCAACACCGACCGAATCCCGTGAGATCCGCCGGAGACACATCTCCAAAAGCCCTCCGACGATGCTAGGCGCATCATCGAGACAGAGGCTGGATGAAGAGAACCTTATTACATCTTCAGGGAGTCGCCACCTCCTTGTCTTCCTGAGCACGACACAAAACCTAAACAACCTCACAAAAACACCTAAACACAAAGCAAGATCCCTCCTACTGACAAGGGCCACCGCGCCTCCATGGCCCTAAGGCCACCAGAGACGAGGTTGCCGGGTGACAGCGCCGATGGGATGGAGGCGAAAGAACCTTTTTTTTTTTGATAAAACTTTGGACAAAACTTGTTGTGGTAAACAGTCAAGAAGTTATCGTGCTAAGGCCCCACAGGACCAACGCACCAGAACAACAACCATCGCCAATGAAGAGACGTGTAGATCGAAAGGATCCAACCTTTAGACAAATGACGGAGGACGAAAATAGACTGGATCCAAGCAGATCTACGAAAAACCAACATCAGCCGAATCCCGTGAGATCCGTCAGAGACACACCTCCACACGCCCTCCGACGATGCTTGGTGCATCATCGAGACAGAGGCTGGACGGAGAGAACCTTATTCCATCTTCAGGGAGTCGCAACCGCCTTTTCTTCCTGAGCACGACACAAAACCTAAACAACCTCACAAAGACGCCTAAACACAAAGCAACATCCCTCCTAGTGACAAGGGCCAAGGTCCACCGCGCCTCCATGGCCCTAAGGCCACCAGAGACGAGGTTGACCGATGACGGCACCGATGGAGGGAGGCAGAAGAACCTATATTTTTTTGATAAAACTTTGGACAAAACTTGTTGTAGTAGACAGTCGAGAAGTTATCGTGCTAAGGCCCCACAAGTCTAGCCCACCAGAACAACAACAATCGCCGATGAAGAGGCGTGTCGTTCGAAATCATCAAACCTTCAGAAAAATGAACAAAGCCGAAAAAAGACTCGATCCAAGCAGAGCCACGAAAAACCAACACTGACCGAATCCCATGAGATCCTCCGGAGACACATCTCCACACGCCCTCCGACGATGCTAGGCGCATCATTGAGACAGAGGCTGGACGGAGAGAACCTTATTCCATCTTCAGGGAGTCGCCACCGCCTTGTCTTCCTGAGCACGACATAAAACCTAAACAACCTCACAAAAACACCTAAACACAAAGCAAGATCCCTCCTACTGACAAGGGCCAAGGTCCACCGTGCCTCGATGGCCCTAAGGCCACCAGAGACGAGGTTGACCGATGACAGCTCCGATGGGAGGGAGGCGGAAGAACCTATATTGTTTTGATCAAACTTTGGAAAAAACTTGTTGTGGTAAACAGTCGAGAAGTTATCGTGCTAAGGCCCCACAGGACCAGCGCACCAGAACAACAACCATCGCTAATGAAGAGACGTGTAGATCGAAAGGATCCAACCTTTAGACAAATGACCGAAGACGAAAACAGACAGGATCCAAGCAGATCCACAAAAAACCAACATCGATCGAATCCCGCGAGATCCGCCGGAGACACATCTCCACACGCCCTCCGACGATGCTAGGCGCATCATCGAGACAGAGGCTGGACGGAGAGAACCTTATTCCATCTTCAGGGAGTCGCCACCGCCTTGTCTTCCTGAGCATGACACAACACCTAAATAACCTCACAAAGACACCTAAAGACAAAGCAAGATCCCTCCTACTGACAACGGCCAAGGTCCACCGCGCCTCCATGGCCCTAAGGCCACCAGAGACGAGGTTGACCGATGACGGCGCCAACGGAGGGAGGCGGAAGAACCTATATTTTTTTGATAAAACTTTGGACTAAACTTGTTGTAGTAGACAGTCGATACGTTATCGTGCTAAGGCCCCACAGGATTAGCGCTCCAGAACAACAACCATTGCCAATGAAGAGACGTGTAGATCAAAAGGATCAAACCTTTAGACAAATGAACGAAGACAAAAGAAGACTAGATCCAAGCAGATCCACGAATAACCAACATCGACCGAATCCCGTGAGATCCGCTAGAGACACATCTCCACACGCCCTCCGACGATGCTAGGCGCATCATCGAGACAGAGGCCGGACGGAGAGAACCTTATTCCACCTTCAGGGAGTCGCCACCGCCTTGTCTTCCTGAGCACGACACAAGACCTAAACAACCACACAAAAACACATAAACACAAAGAAAGATCCCTCCTACTGACAAGCGCCAAGGTTCACCACGCCTCCATCGCCCTAAAGCCACCAGAGACGATGTTGACCGATGACAGCACCGATGGGTGGGAGGCGGAAGAACCTATATTTTTTTGATAAAACTTTGGACAAAACTTGTTGTGGTAAATAGTCGAGAAGTTATCGTGCTAATGCCCCACAGGACCAGCGCACCAGAACAACAACCATCGTAAATGAAGAGACGTGTAGATTGAAAGGATCCAACCTTTAGACAACTGACCGAAGGCAAAAAAAAGACTGGATCCAAGCAGATCCACGAAAAGCCAACACCGACCGAATCCCGTGAGATCCGCCGGAGACACATCTCCAAAAGCCCTCCGACAATGCTAGGCGCATCATCGAGACAGAGGCTGGACGAAGAGAACCTTATTACATCTTCAGGGAGTCGCCACCTCCTTGTCTTCCTGAGCACGACACAAAACCTAAACAACCTCACAAAAACACCTAAACACAAAGCAAGATCCCTCCTACTGACAAGGGCCACCGCGCCTCCATGGCCCTAAGGCCACCAGAGACGAGGTTGCCGGGTGACAGCGCCGATGGGATGGAGGCGAAAGAACCTTTTTTTTTTGATAAAACTTTGGACAAAACTTGTTGTGGTAAACAGTCAAGAAGTTATCGTGCTAAGGCCCCACAGGACCAACGCACCAGAACAACAACCATCGCCAATGAAGAGACGTGTAGATCGAAAGGATCCAACCTTTAGACAAATGACGGAGGACGAAAATAGACTGGATCCAAGCAGATCTACGAAAAACCAACATCAGCCGAATCCCGTGAGATCCGTCAGAGACACACCTCCACACGCCCTCCGACGATGCTTGGCGCATCATCGAGACAGAGGCTGGACGGAGAGAACCTTATTCCATCTTCAGGGAGTCGCCACCGCCTTGTCTTCCTGAGCACGACACAAAACCTAAACAACCTCACAAAGACGCCTAAACACAAAGCAAGATCCCTCCTAGTGACAAGGGCCAAGGTCCACCGCGCCTCCATGGCCCTAAGGCCACCAGAGACGAGGTTGACCGATGACGGCACCGATGGAGGGAGGCAGAAGAACCTATATTTTTTTGATAAAACTTTGGACAAAACTTGTTGTAGTAGACAGTCGAGAAGTTATCGTGCTAAGGCCCCACAAGTCTAGCGCACCAGAACAACAACAATCGCCGATGAAGAGGCGTGTCGTTCGAAATCATCAAACCTTCAGAAAAATGAACAAAGCCGAAAAAAGACTCGATCCAAGCAGAGCCACGAAAAACCAACACTGACCGAATCCCGTGAGATCCTCCGGAGACACATCTCCACACGCCCTCCGACGATGCTAGGCGCATCATTGAGACAGAGGCTGGACGGAGAGAACCTTATTCCATCTTCAGGGAGTCGCCACCGCCTTGTCTTCCTGAGCACGACATAAAACCTAAACAACCTCACAAAAACACCTAAACACAAAGCAAGATCCCTCCTACTGACAAGGGCCAAGGTCCACCGTGCCTCGATGGCCCTAAGGCCACCAGAGACGAGGTTGACCGATGACAGCTCCGATGGGAGGGAGGCGGAAGAACCTATATTGTTTTGATCAAACTTTGGAAAAAACTTGTTGTGGTAAACAGTCGAGAAGTTATCGTGCTAAGGCCCCACAGGACCAGCGCACCAGAACAACAACCATCGCTAATGAAGAGACGTGTAGATCGAAAGGATCCAACCTTTAGACAAATGACCGAAGACGAAAACAGACAGGATCCAAGCAGATCCACAAAAAACCAACATCGATCGAATCCCGCGAGATCCGCCGGAGACACATCTCCACACGCCCTCCGACGATGCTAGGCGCATCATCGAGACAGAGGCTGGACGGAGAGAACCTTATTCCATCTTCAGGGAGTCGCCACCGCCTTGTCTTCCTGAGCATGACACAACACCTAAATAACCTCACAAAGACACCTAAAGACAAAGCAAGATCCCTCCTACTGACAACGGCCAAGGTCCACCGCGCCTCCATGGCCCTAAGGCCACCAGAGACGAGGTTGACCGATGACGGCGCCAACGGAGGGAGGCGGAAGAACCTATATTTTTTTGATAAAACTTTGGACTAAACTTGTTGTAGTAGACAGTCGATACGTTATCGTGCTAAGGCCCCACAGGACTAGCGCTCCAGAACAACAACCATTGCCAATGAAGAGACGTGTAGATCAAAAGGATCAAACCTTTAGACAAATGAACGAAGACAAAAGAAGACTAGATCCAAGCAGATCCACGAAACACCAACATCGACCGAATCCCGTGAGATCCGCTGGAGACACATCTCCACACGCCCTCCGACGATGCTAGGCGCATCATCGAGACAGAGGCCGGACGGAGAGAACCTTATTCCACCTTCAGGGAGTCGCCACCGCCTTGTCTTCCTGAGCACGACACAAGACCTAAACAACCACACAAAAACACATAAACACAAAGAAAGATCCCTCCTACTGACAAGCGCCAAGGTCCACCACGCCTCCATCGCCCTAAAGCCACCAGAGACGATGTTGACCGATGACAGCGCCGATGGGTGGGAGGCGGAAGAACCTATATTTTTTTGATAAAACTTTGGACAAAACTTGTTGTGGTAAACAGTCGAGAAGTTATCGTGCTAATGCCCCACAGGACCAGCGCACCAGAACAACAACCATCGCCAATGAAGAGACGTGTAGATCGAAAGGATCCAACCTTTAGACAAATGACCGAAGACGAAAAAAGACTGGATCCAAGCAGATCCACGAAAAACCAACCTCGACCGAATCCCGCGAGATCCGCCGGAGACACATCTCCACACGCCCTCCGACGATGCTAGGCACATCATCGAGACAGAGGCTGGACGGAGAGAACCTTATTCCATCTTCAAGGAGTCGCCACCGCCTTGTCTTCCCGAGCACGACACAAAACATAAACAACCGCACAAAAACACCTAAACACAAAGCAAGATCCCTCCTACTGAGAAGGGCCAAGGTCCACCGCGCCTCCATGGCCCTAAGGCCACCAGAGACGAGGTTGACCGATGACGGCGCTGATGGAGGGAGGCGGAAGAACCTATATTTTTTTGATAAAACTTTGGACAAAACTTGTTGTAGTAGACAGTCGAGAAGTTATCGTGCTATGGCCCCACAGGACCAGCGCACCAGAACAACAACCATCGCCGATGAAGAGACATGTAGATCGAAAGGATCAAACCTTTAGACAAATGAACGAAGACGAAAAAAGATTAGATCCAAGCAGATCCACGAAAAACCAACACCGGCCGAATCCCGTGAGATCCGCCGGAGACACATCTCCACACGCCCTCCTACGATGCTAGGCGCATCATCGAGACAGAGGCTGGACGGAGAGAACCTTATTCTATCTTCAGGGAGTCGCCACTGATACGTCCATTTTGCATCATGATTTTCTACTGTTATTTAGTTTGTTTTGTTGAATAATAATGCTTTGGGGAGTGATTCTATTGCCTTTTCTCTCATAATATGCATGGTTTACACAAAGAGGGCGAATACCGGCAGCTGGAATTCTGGACCCAAGAAATGCACGTCAGAGATACCTATTTTGCACAACTCCAATGAAGCTGAAACTTTACGGAGATTATTTTTGAATTTAATAAAAATTACTGGAGCTGAAAACTACCGGAGGAGGGCCCCCAGGTGGGCACAACCCACCAGGGCACGCCAGGCCCCCCTGGGCGCGCCCTAATGGGTTGTGCCCAGCCTGGCCCGCTTCCGGTGCCCATCTTCTGGTATAAATTCCCAAAAAACCTAAAAAAGTTAAGAGGAGGACTTTCGGGATGAAGCGCCGCCGCCTCGATGCGGAACTTGGGCAGGAGCACTTTTGCCCTCCGGCGGAGCAATTCCACCGGGGGAACTTCCCTCCCGGAGGGGGAAATCGAAGCTATCGTCATCACCAACACCCCTCTCATCTTTGGGAGGCCAATCTTCATCAACATCTTCAAAAGCACCATCTCCTCTCAAACCCTAGTTCATCTCTTGTGTTCAATATTTGTACCGGAACCTCAGATTGGTACCTGTGGGTGACTAATAGTGTTGATTACCTTGCGTAGTTGATTACTATATGGTTTATTTGGTGGAAGATCATATATTCAGATCCATTATGCTATTCATTACTCCTCTGATCTTGAGCATGTTTATTATTTGTGAGTAGTCACCTTTGTTCTTGAGGTCACGGGAGAAGTCATGTTGCGAGTAATCATGTGAATTTGATATGTGTTCAATATTTTGATGATATGTATGTTGTGATTCCCTTAGTGGTGTCATGTGAACGTCGACTACATGACAATTCACCATTCATGGGCCTAAGGGAATGCATTGTGGATTAGTTATTAGATGATGGGTTGCTAGAGTGACAGAAGCTTAAACCCTAGTTTATGCGCTACTTCGTAAGGGGCTGATTTGGATCCACATGTTTAATGCTATGGTTAGACTTTGTCTTAATACTTTTCTCGTAGTTGCGGATGCTTGCGAGGGGGTTAATCATAAGTAGGTTGTTACTTCAAGTAAGAACAGCACCTTAGCACCGGTCCACCTACATATCAAATTATCAAAGTAGTGAACACGAATCAAACCACCATGATAAAAGTGACTAGACAAAATTCCCGTGCACCCTCAAGAACACCAGTCATGGCTAAAGAAGAAACCATCTTTTCCAATGTTGATGCAGTTGTGCCTACCGCTTATATTGAAAAACCACCTTTCCCTGTTAGGATAAAGGAACATGCTAAGGTATCGACTGTGGTTCGTAAGAGTAATATAAGAGCACCTAAACCCCCTGAGAAAATTAAAGTAGAACCTAGTGTTGCTATGGTTAAGGATCTCTTGGTAGAAAATGTTGATGGGCATGTCATCTACCTTTGTGATGAAGCTTCTAGAATTGCTAAACCTGATAAGAAAGATAAACATAGACATATAGAAGGCTTGCCCGTTGTCTCAGTTAAAATAGGAGATCATTGCTACCATGGTTTGTGTGATTTAGGTGCTAGTGTGAGTGCTATCCCTTTTACCTTATACCAAGAAATTATGAATGAAATAGCACCTTCTGAAATGGAAGATATTGATGTTACTATTAAACTTGCTAATAGAGACACTATCACACCACTTGGGATTGTTAGAGATATTGAAGTCTTGTGTGGGAAAGTAAAATACCCTACTGATTTTCTAGTCCTTGGTTCCCCACAAGATGACTTTTGTCCCATTATCTTTGGTAGACCTTTCTTGAGCACCGTCAATGCTAAGATAGATTGTGAAAAACAAACCGTCGGTGTCAGTTTTGGTAATGTGTCTCATGAGTTTAATTTTTCCAAGTTTAGTAGACAACCTCGTGATAAAGCTCTACCTAGTAAGGATGAGATAATTGGTCTTGCTTCTAATGCTGTGCCTCCTACTAATTTATTAGAACAATATTTGCTTGACCATGAAAATGATATGCACTTGCGTGAAAGAAATGAAATAGATCAAATTTTCTTCGAACAACAACCTCTCTTGAAACACAATTTGCCTATTGAAACCCTTGGAGGTCCTCCTCCACCTAAAGGTGATCCTGTGTTTGAATTGAAACAATTGCCTGACACTTTGAAG
The DNA here is from genome assembly GCA_039707655.1 of Elymus sibiricus. Taxonomy (NCBI): domain Eukaryota; kingdom Viridiplantae; phylum Streptophyta; class Magnoliopsida; order Poales; family Poaceae; genus Elymus; species Elymus sibiricus. The sequence goes on along the minus strand of CM077675.1, from coordinate 96,101,206 downwards.
TATGCTTATCTTGATGAGAAAAAGATATATCCTGTTATTATTAGTGCTAACCTTTAAGAACATGAAGAAGAGAGATTATTGAAAGTTCTAAGGAAGCACCGGGCCGCTATTGGATATACTCTTGATGATCTTAAGGGCATTAGTCCCACTCTATGTCAGCACAAGATCAATATGGAACCTGATGCTAAACCCGTTGTTGATCACCAACGGCGATTGAATCCTAAGATGAAGGAAGTGGTAAGAACTGGAATACTAAAGCTTCTGGAAGCAGGTGTAATCTATCCCATAGCTGATAGTAGATGTGTAAGTCCCGTTCATTGTGTTCCTAAGAAAGGAGGTATTACCGTTGTTCCTAATGATAAGAATGAACTCATTCCACAAAGAATTGTCACTGGCTATAGAATGGTAATTGATTTTAGAAAATTAAATAAAGCTACTAGGAAGGATCATTATCCTTTGCCTTTCATTGATCAAATGCTAGAGAGACTATCTAAGCACACACACTTTTGTTTCCTAGATGGATATTCTGGTTTCTCTCAAATACCTGTGTCACAATCCGATCAAGAGATAACCACATTTACTTGCCCTTTTGGAACCTATGCTTATAGACGTATGCATTTTGGTTTATGCAATGCACCTGCTACCTTTCAAAGATGTATGACTGCTATATTCTCTGATTTTTGTGAAAAGATTGTGGAGGTTTTCATGGATGATTTTTCCGTTTACGGAACTTCTTTTGATGATTGCTTAAGCAACCTTGATCGAGTTTTGCAGAGATGTGAACAAACTAATCTCGTCTTGAATTGGGAGAAGTGTCACTTTATGGTTAATGAAGGTATTGTCTTGGGGCATAAAATATCTGAACGAGGTATTGAGGTGGATAAAGCTAAGGTTGATGCAATTGAGGAAATGCCATGTCCTAAAGATATTAAAGGTATTCGAAGTTTCCTTGGTCATGCTGGTTTTTATAGGAGGTTCATTAAAGACTTCTCTAAAATTTCTAGGCCTCTTACTAATCTTTTGCAAAAGGATATTACTTTTGTTTTTTATGACGATTGTGTGGAAGCCTTTGAAACACTTAAGAAAGCCTTAACCTCTGCACCTATCGTTCAACCACCTGATTGGAACTTGCCTTTTGAAATTATGTGTGATGCTAGTGATTATGCTGTTGGTGCTGTCCTAGGACAAAGAGTTGATAAGAAATTGAATGTTATCCATTATGCTAGTAAAACTGTAGACAGTGCCCAACGAAATTATGCTACATCTGAAAAAAAATTAGCAGTTGTGTTTGCTTGTGATAAATTTAGATCCTATATTGTTGACTCCAAAGTTATTGTTCACACCGATCATGCTGCTATAAATATCTTATGGAAAAGAAAGATGCTAAACCTAGACTTATTAGGTGGGTTCTTTTGCTTCAAGAATTTGACTTACATATCGTTGATAGGAAAGGAGCTGAGAACCACGTAGCTGATAACTTATCTAGGTTAGAAAATATTCTTGATGACCCACTACCTATTGATGATAGTTTGCCTGACGAACATCTAGCTGCAATAAGTGTCTCACACAACACACCTTGGTATGCTGATTATGCTAATTACATTGTCGCTAAATATATACCACCAAGCTTTACATATCAACAAAAGAAAAAATTCTTGTATGATTTGAGACATTACTTTTGGGATGACCCACATCTTTATAAAGAAGGAGTAGATGGTATTATTAGATGTTGTGTACCTGAGCATGAACAGGAACAAATCCTATGAAAATGTCATTCTGAAGCTTATGGAGGACATCATGCGGGAGATAGAACTGCTCACAAGGTATTGCAATCTGGTTTTTATTGGCCTACTCTCTTCAAGGATGCCCGTAAGTTTGTTTTGTCTTGTGATGAATGTCAAAGAATTGGTAATATCGGTAAGCGTCAAGAAATGCCTATGAATTATTCACTTGTTGTTGAACCATTTGACGTGTGGGGTTTTGATTATATGGGGCCTTTTCCTTCCTCTAACGGGTACACTCATATTTTAGTTGCGGTTGATTATGTCACTAAGTGGGTAGAAGCTATTCCAACTAGTAGTGCTGATCACCACACATCCATTAAAATGCGTAAAGAGGTTATCTTTCCGAGGTTTGGAGTCCCTAGATATTTAATGACCGATGGTGGTTCACACTTTATTCATGGTGCTTTCTGTAATATGCTTGCTAAATATGATGTTAACCATAGAATTGCATCACCCTATCATCCTCAATCTACTGGTCAGGTAGAACTTAGCAATAGAGAAATAAAATTAATATTACAAAAAACTGTCAATAGGTCTCGTAAGAATTGGTCTAAGAAATTAGATGATGCACTTTGGGCCTATAGAACAGCTTATAAAAATCCTATGGGTATGTCTTCATATAAAATGGTGTATGGTAAAGCTTGTCATTTTCCTCTAGAAGTAGAACACAAAGCATTTTGGGCAATTAAAGAGCTCAATTATGATTTCAAACTAGCCGGTGAGAAGTGGCTATTTGATATTAGTGTTGGGGAACGTTGCATGGGAAACAAAAAATTTCCTACGCACACGCAAGATCTATCCATGGTGATGAGCAACTACGAGAGGGAGAGTGGATCTACGTACCCTTGTATATCGCTAAGCGGGAAGCGTTAAGAAACGCGGTTGATGTAGTCGAACGTCTTCGCGATCCAAATCACTAGCCGTCCCGCGATCCAATCACGATCCGTCCCGATCTAGCGCCGAACGGATGTCACCCCCGCGTTCAGCACACGTATAGCTCGATGACGATCTCCGCCTTCTTGATCCAGCAAGAGGGAGCAGAGAGGTGGATGAGATCTCCAGCAGCACGATGGCGTGGTGGTGGTGGTGGTGTTATCCCGGCAGGGCTTCGCCTAAGCACTACCGGAATCTATTTGGTGGAGGAACTAGAGAATAGAGAACTAGCACGTGGCCGTGTATTTTGGGGCTCTATTCCTCTAGTATATATAGGAGGGAGAGGGAGGAACAAGCCTCCCTAGGGTTTCCCCTAGGGGTCGGCCGAACCAGGGCAAGGAGGAGTCCAATCCACTTCCTATCTCAACCTTTTTTCCTCTTGGGCATATGGGCCCTTATGGGGTCGGTTCCCCAGCCCATTAGGGGCTGGTCCGCCATATCTTGGGCCCATGTAGCCCCCGGGGTGGGTGGGCCCCACCCGGTGGACCCCCGGAACGCATTCGTCACTCCCGGTACACTACCGGAAATACCCGAAACTCTTCCGGAACCCAAATACCACTTTCCTATATATAAATATTTACCTCCGGACCATTCCGGAGCTCCTCATGACGTCCGGGATCTCATCCGGGGCTCCGAACAACCTTTGGTCACAAACACATATATCTCAATTGTAACACCCCAAAAATCGGGTTATCGATTTTTGTGTTGTTATTCCATCCTAGCTTTCTTCTCCCAAAATTTTTCCTCTGGAATCTGGTAAGTAACCAGGTGAATCCAGACAATCCCCAACCTCTCAGTGCCTTTCCCATGTTCTTGTGCCAGCCAACCCTCCGTCAGTAAACCCCGAATCTTATTCAAACCCTAGTTTCAAAATATCGGAACTGGAAATCCTGCCTTTGTGTTTACAAAGGAGCTATCATTTCCCTTGCTCTGTTAACTCTCCCAAAATTTCCAGAGCTCCTCCTTCACTCATAAACCCCAGATGTGCAAAAATATTGCCAAGTCATATGCAATCTTTCTCATCTAGAATTAATTCCTTTTTCTGCCTTTCTGAGGAATTAAATCCAGGAAAATATCTATCCATCTCCAAAGTTCATGAAAACTTGAGGAGATATTCTTTGTAATCATATTGAGCTCTCATAAAAATATTGGCTATAATTAAATAGTGGAAATTGGATTTTCCTATTTAAAGCCAATATTCCAATTTGGGGCCTTTCCAAAGGAACTACCATTTTGGTAGCTAGGAAAAATCCCAAATAATTTGTGGAGCTTCTCATATCCATATCTTCCCCATTTCCATCAAAATATCAAGTTCCACAATTCAAAATTTGAGCACAACATCCCGTTGCAAATTCTGTCCAGATTTCCTGTTTGCAAAGGAAGTGCTTGATTCCTTGATCTCCTTGGGCTGAAATTTTGCAGGGTAATTCATTATGAGATATTACCCTTGGACACCAAAAATCAGCCCATTTCATCTAGCCAATTTTCCTCAGCAAATTATTCAAGTTTCTGTCCAGATTGGAGCACTGTAAAGGAAGTACCATTTTTACTTATGAAAATGGTATGAAATTTTTACAGTGCCTCCATATGCCTAAATCATTGGTCTCCACCAAATTTGAGACAAGTCTATGTAGCCATTTTTCCCCAGCTCCCTCATCTTCATTTCTGGTCAGTGGGCAAGGTTACAAAGGAAGTACCATCTAGACTTGATCATTGGTGCTGAAACTTTGCCAAGATGACTACCTTAGTAGATGATCAACCTATGCCCAAGATCAGGCCAAGAGGTGCACTGTGGTGGCCACACCATAGCACAAACAGGTTGCTGTTGGCTGCTTGCTGACCAAGGTATAGTCACACCAGTGTGCTCTCGTGACTTCCAGCTGCGTAGGAAAACTCCAGGAAGGAGGGAGAACCCCCTAGACATGTTTTGGCATCGAGTGACCACGGGCAGAGTGTGCCAAAATCGCGTCCTGTGCGCTAGAGCCTTCGGGAGCCCTCCCTGGCACGCCATGGCTTGTCCGGGAGCGTCGGAGAGCTTCCCAGCACGTGCGTGCACCCTCCGGAGTCCTCTCCTCCTCATCTTCTAGCTTTTAGCCGGCCCCGTCGCCCTGTTGCAATACGACCACGGCGCCGCCATCTCGGAGCTTCGGCCGCCATCGCGAAGGACCTTCCCCGAGCCTATTTAAGCGAGTCCTCAAGCCCTCCTCCGCCAGCAGCGAGCCCAGCCCCTCCCAATCGAGCCCCGAAGCTTCCTGCCCCCCCCCCCCCTCCCTAATGGCCGAGGCCTCGCCGTCGATTCCCTCGGTCACTGCAGCGCCAGCGACCACCCCGTCCCTCCCGTGCACAGCCGCAGCATCCACAGGAGTCCTAGAGGCCGCTGCCATCCTGAGATCCCTCAGAGAAGCACTACCGGAGCGGCACCGCCGACGCCCGTACGCCGCCGCGCTCCGGTCAGTGGTGACGGTGCTGCCGGCCGGCTCCCGTAGCCCTTTGACCACCCACAGGTGTGGCTTGGTCCGCCGGCTCCGATGGTCCCGCGGCAGGTCCCCTAGGGCAGCCAGCCGTCGGCGGCATCACCGGCCGGGCCTCCTCTGCCCGCGTCGGGAGGTCAAGGACGACCGGTTGAAGAAGAGGCCAGGAGGAGGGAAAGGGATAAGGCGGGCCCACCTGTCGGTCACTGCTGGCCGGGCCCAGCCGGTTTAAGTGGAGGCGCCCACCCGCGGAGCCGCTTCCATGCTTCGGAAGCGTATTTTCTAAAATACGCCACCGCTTCCAGCCGGCGCCAAAAGGCCTAATTAATGGACGTTCACTCGTTAAAGACTGTGGTGGACACTGTTTTGCCCATTTTGCAGCCTAACGAACGAACGACTGTATCTCCGCGACCGTAACCCCGATTGAGGTAAAACCAACGCCCACTTCTTCGTCTCGTCGAGCCCGTTCCGATGACACCATTTTCATAATGTGTTCACACAGTGGAAATGACCATTTTGCCCTTGCCCTACGATCGGCCCCTCTGAGAGGGAAACTTTTCCGGCAGATTTTCCCGAAGTTTTATCGCACTTCTTCCGGGCGTATCCATCGACCCCCAGGCAAGCCAACCTCTTATCATGAGCTCCGGACTTGCGTGATGACTTTGCTTGCACCCTGTGTGTTTACCGCAGTACATCTGGTTCATCTGCTAGTTTGCATCTGCATACACCTGTTATGACATCTGTATTAGATGCTAGCATTATTCTTCATCTAATGCCATGTCTTGTTTTCATATTTTCATGCTAATAATAACACTGTTAATAGTATTGACATAATAGTACTATGGTTTGATCTCATGCCATGACTATCAGTATTATGACCTTGCTACGCCATTGCTAATTAGTTGTTAGCACTTATAATTATCAATGCAATGGTTCGATGATGATCATGTTGAGTTGAATTAATAAACTGGACCTAGTTGGTTGATCTTGAGTCACCTGTCCGGGCTTATCCGTGCAACCACATTTGCTGGTATGGGACGGCCTTGACTTGGTCTGATCGCGTGCTCTTTCACCGGTACCACCAGACAGGGAGGGTTATGCATGCGTGCTACCCTGATCAGGTAGGCGGTGATAACCCTGTGAGCCCAGTTGATTGTTTAGCCCAGGAGTCCCCGTTTGGGACAGTTTAGTTTGGCCACGATGGTGGCAGGTGTCACGAGGACACAAGGGCCACCCAGGGCAGGACTCCGGGGGAGGATGAATGCCGGTGGTACGATGGAAGAGTCACGGGTCAGGCAAGTTTCGTTGGAGCAACGCTGGTCCACCCGAATGGGAACACGAGGCCAGGTGCTTCATGGTGTGGGTAAAGTGCGCAACCTCTGCAGAGTGTAAAATCTATTCGAATAGCCGCGTCCACGGTATTGGACAGCCCGTCCAGACCTCACTAGTTGGTCAACCATAACCAGGATGATAATGATGGAAGAACTTGTCTTGTGTTCGGAAGTGCCTATTGAGTCATGAGTATTTTGAGGGTTGTGGGACAACCCAGAAGAGAGTAAGTTGGTATTCCGTATCAGTAACTACTTTAAGCACTTAATGTGACCATTGCCATGCTATGTTATGTAGATTATATGCCCGATCCATGCTATGCCATGTTTTGATCCATGCTTTCCTTGTTAAATTTCATGCCATGCTTTGGATTAATTCATGCATAGCATAGGGCTTGCTTTGTCACCTGCTTGTTTGGATGCTATCTATTTGGTTGTCTTGTGAGTACATTCAAAGTACTCACCTGGCCTTGCACGTGGCCAGTTGCAGGAGAAGATCCATCGTGCTAGATCGTAACCTAGCCAGTCCTGTGAGTTATGGAGCCCAGCCAGAGACGTCGTTGCCGCTGAACCAAGACCTCTGCTGTCATTTAGTTAGCCTTGGAGCTATGTAATATTGTTGTAAGCAATAGTATTGTAATACCCCATTTCATTTAATAAAGCCATTTTGTGCCTGGAATTGCTGTATGATGTCTTTGATGTGCGCCAGGTCTTATCCTGGGGCTGGCGTGCGTTGGCCCTCTATCGGGGTGCCACAAGACTTGGTATCAGAGCCAGGTTGGCTGTAGGTTACCCTAGCACCAAACCACCCCTATTTTCAACCGGTAGTGAGCCCAATAGATTTGACCCATCCCTGGTATCCGACACGGCCACTGTTGATCAACAGGTGGTGCAGTCGGAATGGACGTGTCCCTGCCCAGCTGTCCGCCCACCCAGCCACTCTAGATTGGACCGTGACCCTACTCAGCTGTCGGCCGTGCCGGCGTATCTTCTACCCGGCACGAGAAGGATCCACGCCATGCTGGTGTGTCCTAGCCCGACTTCCTATTTAACCCCTTCCACCTGCGAGTCGTAGCCCTCTCCATTCAGTAAGCCAGATCCCTGCAAGAGAACCCAGGCTAGTATCTTCAAACCAGCAGCCATGGCCAGTTCTTCCAAAACACCCAACACACCCACTTTCCATAGCCGAACCTTGGCTGATGGTTATCCCGGCTTTCCGCGCATCCTTTCGAGTATGCTCACCCGAGCCCTTGGCTGTAGTAATCCTCCGGTGTATCTGGTGTTCCAATCGGAACCCGTTCCCCACCTTTGCTGATTTTATGCGAAGGCGCATTTCCACCCAGGTCCAACAGCGGATGGGAAGCCCATGAATTTTCGGGGCAAACCCATGCCCACCCCCGCGTTGGTTGTCCAGATAGCTGCTGCAGAAGCCATCACCCGTCTTCGTATCCAGTTTCCGCAAGTAGCGGAGATGCAAGAGTTCCGTTATTTTCCCTCTTCGTCCGACACAGGTTGTGAGTTCTCCAGCGCAGTTGGAGATGCTGACCCAACAATAGTTCGACTACTCCAGTACATTGATGCCCAGGGACTATTGCTCTCCGACATTTTTAGAGAGTTCAAAGCCATTGACCAGGACACCACACGGGTTGTTACAGGAGCATACCGTGCGGCCCGTGAAGCTGCATCGCAGGCCACCCGTTCCCTGTTGCCAAACCCAGTGCCACCTTCGCAGCTAGTACCACCCTCGCAATCTGTGTACCTTTATCGCCCAGTCAACATCCACCCAAATTCCATTCAAGGAGCTATCCGGCGACTTCGTCGCCGGGCTGTGTTCCGTCAAGTTCCCTCTGCAGCTCCGGCAGTTGAGCCCCAACCCATAGAGGTGTCCGACGATGAAGACGGAAGTTGGCTCAGTCTTCGTCCCCCAGGAGAGCCCCAGCAAGAGTAGGCCCATTTGTGGCTCCGGCAGTGAGCGAAGCCAGGAGATGCCGCGAGTATGTGTGCTGCGAAGACTGTTTCTTCGCCTGCGTCTGGGATTAGGACTCTGTAGTTCGGAGTGAGTTGTGGCTGTTAGCTGCCTAGTAAGGCTGCGTGTTGTTGTATGATTGTACTGCTTGTGCTTGTGTGCCGTTGTAATGTTATGTATGCATGTTTGCTCTGTGTGCTTCGTTCATCTGTCACCCTGTTAAGCAGAAATGTTTAACAGAGCTGGCAGTGGACTCTTAACAAGATTTTAGTCAGTAGAGCACTTACACCTAATAACATCGGACTCGCCCAGAGTCTCTAATAAAATGCGAGCTGGTGTAGGTGTATGTATACCAGGAGTACATACACCCACTAGCATTAAATCACCTTAGTGTAACATGCTTGATATGTTTCTTTCCTCTGCCTGCATTTTGCTACCATGTGCATTCTGCATTTGCCTACATATTAGTCTGAATAGATTGCATGTGTATCGTGTGAGCAATGTCTGCACGCCAAGTTCTTTCTCCTTAGTACAGCTGCTGCAGTACTCGGGTATGATGCAAAGCCGCCTATCCATACCTATCCGTGCTTGCTCCATTTGCCAGTTTTCCCGAACCCAGCATTCTGGAAAACCAGCCCTATCCAATAATGCCCCGGTCCCAAGATCTTTTCCCAGAACCCGGTTGCAATCTCGGAGAAATTTTATTGTAGCATAGACCGTTACAACACTTCTAGTCCAAGATCTAAACCTTGATTCTACCCCAACCCCACTCATTATGGATGTCGATAAGCGAGGAGCAACCAGCAGTGTGGCCTCCACACTGGTAGAGCTCCGCTGACCGCACCACACTAGCCCCAAACCCAGCGGCGCCTCTGTCACCGTCTTGTGTGATGTTGACAGGCCGCCCCCTCGCCGCCGCAGCCATGCTTATTCCGCTGGCCTGAGACGGCGTAGATGACCTCCAGCCACCCCTCTGGCAGCGGCATCCCGGCGATCATCGAGGATCATCACGCACAGCAGCAGAGAAGAGCCAACCAATGCCGCCAGCATACCAGCCAGGAGGATCGTGATCAGCTCCAAGCCCACGTCTGCCATTAGCGCCTTGCCTCGCACTCCTGCAACCAGAAGGAGAAGGAGAAGAGGAGGAAGAAGTGAGGTAGGGTGCGAGGTGGAAGCGAGAAGAAAACCGCAGTCGTTCTTATAGCCCTAGCCCGGTGTACGGTGAGCAAGGTCTAGGAGACCGCGCGTCGCTCGATCACCGGCGTCCAGGAGGTGAATCCGCGAGCAGTGCCGACCGGCATTGGCCCGCGATGGGAGTGCTCTCTGCGCTGGCCTCGTGCACGCCGCGCACTATCGTCGTGGCGTACTCTGCGCCCTAGGAGCTAGGCGTGCGCAGTGCCTAGCCGCACTCGGGACAACGCGATAGCGAGAGAGAGCCGTTGGCCGAAGAAAGAAGAAGAAGGCTGCCAGTGGGCCCTGGTCCCACCTGTCAGCGAGAGAGGCCACTGTTCATTGTGATACCCCGAGCATTTTTGGAAAAAGGAAATTCTGCCTTTTTCTAAAAATGTCGGGGCTACCCAGCGACCCCTGCCTGTGGAGTAGATCCCGCGAAATCCGTATCTCGATCTGGGTGTACCAATTTCCGGTACTTTTAACCTGGTTGTTGTCAACCGCAAGGTTAAGACCCAACCCAGAGTTTTTTTTTCCAGGAGGTATAATATTTGTTCTAAGATAACCCTAGGAATCTCGAGGACAAGATTCTTTTAAGGGGGGAAGGTTTGTAACACCCCAAAAATCGGGTTATCGATTTTTGTGCTGTTATTCCTTCCTAGCTTTCTTCTCCCAAAATTTTTCCTCTGGAGTCTGGTAAGTAACCAGGTGAATCCAGAGAATCCCCAACCTCTCAGTGCCTTTCCCATGTTCTTGTGCTAGCCAACCCTCCGTCAGTAAACCCCGAATCTTATTCAAACCCTAGTTTCAAAATATCGGAACTGGAAATCCTGCCTTTGTGTTTACAAAGGAGCTATCATTTCCCTTGCTCTGTTAACTCTCCCAAAATTTCCAGAGCTCCTCCTTCACTCATAAACCCCAGATGTGCAAAAATATTGCCAAGTCATATGCAATCTTTCTCATCTAGAATTAATTCCTTTTTCTGCCTTTCTGAGGAATTAAATCCAGGAAAATATCTATCCATCTCCAAAGTTCATGAAAACTTGTGGAGATATTCTTTGTGATCATATTGAGCTCTCATAAAAATATTGGCTATAATTAAATAGTGGAAATTGCATTTTCCTATTTAAAGCCAATATTCCAATTTGGGGCCTTTCCAAAGGAACTACCATTTTGGTAGCTAGGCAAAATCCCAAATAATTTGTGGAGCTTCTCATATCCATATCTTCCCCATTTCCATCAAAATATCAAGTTCCACAATTGAAAATTTGAGCGCAACATCCCTTTGCAAATTCTGTCCAGATTTCCTGTTTGCAAAGGAAGTGCTTGATTCCTTGATCTCCTTGGGCTGACATTTTGCAGGGTAATTCATTATGAGATATTACCCTTGGACACCAAAAATCAGCCCATTTCATCTAGCCAATTTTCCTCAGCAAATTATTCAAGTTTCTGTCCAGATTGGAGCACTGTAAAGGAAGTACCATTTTTGCTTATGCAAATGGTATGAAATTTTTACAGTGCCTCCATATGCCTAAATCATTGGTGTCCACTAAATTTGAGACAAGTCTATGTAGCCATTTTTCCCCAGCACCCTCATCTTCATTTCTGGTCAGTGGGCAAGGTTACAAAGGAAGTACCATCTAGACTTGATCATTGGTGCTGAAACTTTGCCAAGATGACTACCTTAGTAGATGATCAACCTATGCCCAAGATCAGGCCAAGAGGTGCACTGTGGTGGCCACACCACAGCACAAACAGGTTGCTGTTGGCTGCTTGCTGACCAAGGTATAGTCACACCAGTGTCCTCTCGTGACTTCCAGCTACATAGGAAAACTCCAGGAAGGAGGGAGAACCCCCTAGACATGTTTTGGCATCGAGTGGGGAGTGGCAAGGCCATGGCCACGCGGTGACCACGGGCAGAGCGTGCCAAAATCGCGTCCTGTGCGCCAGAGCCTTCGGGAGCCCTCCCTAGCACGCCATGGCTTGTCCGGGAGCGTCAGAGAGCTTCCCAGCGCGTGCGCGCACCCTCTAGAGTCCTCTCCCTCTCGTCTTCTAGCTTTTAGCCGGCCCCGTCGCCCTGTTGCAATACGACCACGGCGCCGCCGTCTCGGAGCTTCGGCCGCCGTCGCGAAGGACCTCCCCCGAGCCTATTTAAGCGAGTCCTGGAGCCCTCCTCCGCCAGCAGTGAGCCCAGCCCCTGCCAATCGAGCCCCGAAGCTTCCTGCCGCCCCCCCCCCCAATGGCCGAGGCCTCGCCGTTGATTCCCTCGGTCACCGCAGCGCCAACGACCACCCCGTCCCTCCCGTGCACAGCCGCAGCATCCACAGGAGTCCTAGAGGCCGCCGCCGTCCTCAGATCCCTCAGAGAAGCACTACCGGAGCGGCACCGCCGACGCCCGTATGCCGCCGCACTCCGGTAAGTGGTGACGGTGCTGCCGGCCGACTCCCGTAGCCCTTCGACCACCCACGGGTGCGGCTCGGTCCGCCGGCTCCGATGGTCCCCGCGGCAGGTCCCCTAGGGCAGCCAGCCATCGGCGGCATCACCGGCCGGGCCTCCTCTACCCGCGTCGGGAGGTCAAGGACGACCGGTTGAAGAAGAGGCCAGGAGGAGGGAAAGGGATAAGGCAGGCCCACCTGTCGGTCACTGCTGGCCGGTCCCAGCCGGTTTAAGTGGAGGCGCCCACCCGCGGAGCCGCTTCCATGCGTCGGAAGCGTATTTTCTAAATACGCCACCGCTTCTAGCCGGCGCCGAAAGGCCTAATTAATGGACGTTCACTCGTTAAAGACTGTGGTGGACACTGCTTTGCCCATTTTACAGCCTAACGAACGAACGACTGTATCTCCGCGACCGTAACAACGATTGAGGTAAAATCAACGCCCACTTCTTCGTCTCGTCAAGCCCGTTCCGACGAGACCATTTTCATAATGTGTTCACACAGTGGAAATGACCATTTTGCCCTTGCCCTTCGATCGGCCCCTCCGAGAGGGAAACTTTTCCGGCAGATTTTCCCGAAGTTTTATCGCACTTCTTCCCGGCTTATCCATCGACCCCCAGGCAAGCCAACCTCTTATCATGAGCTCCGGACTTGCGTGATGACTTTGCTTGCACCCTGTGTGTTTACTGCAGTACATCTGGTTCATCTGCTAGTTTGCATCTGCATACACCTGTTATGACATCTGTATTAGATGCTAGCATTATTCTTCATCTAATGCCATGTCTTGTTTTCATATTGTCATGCTAATAATAACACTGTTAATAGTATTGACATGATATTACTTTGGTTTGATCTCATGCCATGACTATCAGTATTATGATCTTGCTACGCCATTGCTAATTAGTTGTTAGCACTTATAATTATCAATGCAATGGTTCGATGATGATCATGTGGAGTTGAATTAATAAACTGGACCTAGTTGGTTGATCTTGAGTCACCTGTCCGGGCTTATCCGTGCAACCACATTTGCCGGTATGGGACGGCCTTGACTTGGTCTGATCGTGTGCTCTTTCACCGGTACCTCCAGACAGGGAGGGTTATGCAAGCATGCTACCCTGATCAGGTAGGCGGTGATAACCCTGTGAGCCCAGTTGATTGTTTAGCCCAGGAGTCCCTGTTTGGGACAGTTTAGTTTCGCCACGATGGTGGCAGGTGTCACGAGGACACAGGGGCCACCCAGGGCAGGACTCCGGGAGAGGATGAATGCCGGTGGTACGATGGAAGAGTCAGGGGTCAGGCAAGTTTCGTTGGAGCAACGCTGGTCCACCCGAATGGGAACACGAGGCCAGGTTCTTCATGGTGTGGGTAAAGTGCGCAACCTCTGTAGAGTGTAAAATCTATTCGAATAGCCGCGTCCACGGTATTGGACAGCCCGTCCAGACCTCACTAGGTGGTCAACCATAACCAGGATGATAATGATGGAAGAACTTGTCTTGTGTTCGGAAGTGCCTATTGAGTCATGAGTAATTTGAGGGTTGTGGGACAACCCAGAAGAGAGTAAGTTGGTATTCCGTATCAGTAAGTACTTTAAGCACTTAATGTGATCATTGCCATGCTATGTTATGTAGATTATATGCCCGATCCATGCTATGCCATGTTTGATCCATGCTTTCCTTGTTAAATTTCATGCCATGCTTAGGATTAATTCATGCATAGCTTAGGGCTTGCTTTGTCACCTGCTTGTTTGGATGCTATGTATTTGGTTGTCTTGCGAGTACATTTAAAGTACTCACCTGGCCTTGCACGTGGCCAATTGTAGGAGAAGATCTATCGTGCTAGATCGTAACCTAGCCAGTCCTGTGTGTTATGGAGCCCAGCCAGAGACGTCGTTGCCGCTGAACCAAGACCTCTGCTATCATTTAGTTAGCCTTGGAGCTATGTAATATTGTTGTAAGAAATAGTATTGTAATACCCCATTTCATTTAATAAAGCCATTTTGTGCCTGGAATTGCTATATGATGTCTTTGACGTGCGCCAGGTCTTATCCTGGGGCTGGCGTGCGTCGGCCCTCTATCAGGGTGCCACATCAATACTACCGAAACGTCACCGAACGTTAAGTGCGCAGACCCTGTGGGTTCGAGAACTATGTAGACATGACCGAGACACCTCTACGATCAATAACCAATAGCAGGACCTGGATGCCATATTGGTTACTACATATTCTACGAAGATCTTTATCGGTTGAACCTCTATGTCAAGGATTCAGTTAATCATGTATGCTGTTCCCTTTGTTCTTCGGTATGTTACTTGCCCGAGATTCGATCGTCAGTATCTCCATACCTAGTTCAATCTCGTTACCGGCAAGTCTCTTTACTCATTCCGTAATACAAGATCCTGTGGCTAACACTTTAGTCACTTTGCTTCCAAGGCTTATTGTGATGTTGTATTACCGAGTGGGCCCTGAGATACCTTTCCGTCACATGGAGTAACAAATCCCAGTCTTGATCCATGCCAACTCAACAGACACCCTCGGAGATACCTGTAGAGCACCTTTATAGTCACCCAGTTACGTTGTGACGTTTGATACACACAAGGTATTCCTCCGGTGTCAGTGAGTTGCATGATCTCATGGTCATAGGAACAGATACTTGACATGCAGAAAATAATAGCAATAAACTGACACGATCATATGCTACGTTCATAGTTTGGGTCTTGTCCATCACATCATTCTCCTAATGATGTGATCCCGTTATCAAATGACATCTCATGTCTATGGCTAGGAAACCTTGACCATCTTTGATCAACGAGCTAGTCTATTAGAGGCATACTAGGGACACGGTGTTGTCTATGTACCCACACATGTATTTGAGTTTCCAATCAATACAATTATAGCATGGGTAATAAAAGATTATCATGAACAAGGAAATATGATAATAACTAAATTACTATTGCCTCTAGGGCATATTTCCAACAGTCTCCCACTTGCACTAGAGTCAATAATCTAGCTCACATCGCTATGTGATTTACATTGTTATGAATCTAACACCCAATGAGTTCTGGGGTTCGATCATGTTTTTCATGTGAGAGAGGTTCTAGTCAACGGTCTGCAACATTCAGATCCGTGTGTTCTTTACAAATCTATATGTCATACTGCAGATGCTACCACGCTCCACTTGGAGCTATTCCAAATGACTGCTCCACTATACGTATCCGGACTGCTACTCAGAGTCGTCCGGATAGGTGTCAAAGCTTGCATCGACGTAACCCTTTACGACGAACTCTTTATCACCTCCATAATCGAGAAACATTTCCTTAGTCCTCTAGTTACTAAGGACAATCTTGACCGCTATCCAGTGATCCACTCCTTGACCACTCTTGTACCCCTTGACAGACTCATGGCAAGGCACACACCAGGTGCGGTACACAGCATGGCATACTATATAGAGCCTATGGATAAGGCATAGGGGACGACCTTCGTCCCCTCTCTTTCTTCTGCCGTGGTCGAGCTTTGAGTCTCACTCAACTCCACACCTTGCAAATCAGACAAGAACTCTTTCTTTGACTGATCCATTTTGAACTCTTTCAAAATCTTGTCAAGGTATGTACTCATTGAAAGTCTTATCAGACGTCTTGATCTATCTCTATAGATCCTGATGCCCAATATTTAAGTACCTTCATTCCAGGTCTTCCTTTGAAAAACTCCTTTCAAACAACCCTTTATGCTTTCCAGAAATTCTACATCATTTCCGATCAACAATATGTCATCCACATATACTCATCAGAATTTCTATAGTGCTCCCACTCACTTTCATGTAAATACAAGTTTCTCATAAACTTTGTATAAACCCAAAAACTTTGATCACCTCATCAAAGCGTATATTCCAACTCCGAGATGCTTGCTCCTGTCCATAGAAGGATCGCTGGAGCTTGCGTATATTTTAGCATCCTTAGGACTGACAAAACCTTTCGGTTGTATCACATACAACCTTTCCTCACGTATACCGTTAAGGAAACGATGTTTTGACATCCATCTGCCAGATTTCATAATCGAAAAATGCAGCAACTGCTAACATAATTCCAACAGACTTTAGCATCACTACGGGTGAGAAAGTCTCATCGTAGTTAACTCCTTGAACTTGTCGGAAACTTCTTTGCGACAAGTCGAGCTTTATAAATGGTGACATTTACCATCAGCGTCGGTCTTATTCTTAAAGGTCCATTTGTACTCAACGGCCTGCCGTTCAACGGGCAAGTCTACCAAAGTCCATACTTGGTTTCCATACATGGATCCTTTCTCGGATTTCATGGCTTCTAGCCATTTGTTGGAATCCGGGCCCACCATTGCTTCTTCATAGTTCGTAGGATCACTGTTGTCTAACAACATGACCTCCAAGACAGGATTGACATACCACTCAGAGGCGGTACGAGTTCTTGTTGGCCTACGAGGTTCGGTAGTAACTTGATCCGAAGCTTCATGATCATCATCATTTGCTTCCTCTTCACTTGGTGTAGGCATCACAGAAACATCTTTCTGCGTCGTGCTACTATCCAACTGAAGTGACGGTTCAATAACCTCATCAAGTTGTACTTTCCTCCCACTCAATTCTTTCGAGAGAAACTTTTTCTCGAGAAAGGACCCGTTTTAAGCAACAAACACTTTGCCCTTGGATCTGAGATAGAAGGTATACCCAGCTGTTTCCTTAGGGTATCTTATGAAGATGCACTTTTCCGCTTTGGGTTTGAGCTTATCAGACATAAGCGTCGCATTCCCAAACTCTGAGAAATGACAGCTTAGGTTTCTGCCAAACCAAAATTCATAAGGTGTCATCTCAACGGACTTAGATGGTGCCCTATTTAAAGTGAATGTAGTTGTCTCCAATGCATAACCCCAAAACGATAGGGGGAAATTGATAAGAGACATCATAGTACGCACCATATCCAATAGAGCATGACTACGACGTTCGGACACACCATCAAACTATGGTGTTCCAGGTGGCGTGAGTTGTGAAACAACTTCCACATTGTCTTGAGTTGTATACCAAACTCATAACTCAGATATTTACCTCCACGATCATGTCGTAGATATTTTATCTTCTTGTCACGATGATCTCAAACTTCACTCTGAATTTGTTTGAAGTTTTCAAACGTTTCGGACTTGTGTTTCATTAAGTAAATATCCTCATATCTACTCAAATCATCAGTGAAGGTAAGAAAATAGCGATATCCACCGCACGCTTCAACACTCATTGGATCGCTACATCAACATGTATCATTTCAAATAAGTCACTTGCCCGCTCCATCATATCGGAAAACAGGGTCTTAGTCATCTTGCCCAAGAGGCATGGTCCGCATGTCTCAACCGATTCGAAATCGAGTGAGTCAAAAGATCCATCAGCATGGAGTTTCTTCATGCGCTTTACACCAATATGACCTTGGCGGCAGTGCCACAAGTATGTGGTACTATCATTATTAACTTTGCATCTTTTGGCATCAATGAACATGTGTATTACTACGATCGAGATTCAATGAACCATTCACATTGGGTGCATGACCATTGAAGGTATTATTCATGTAAACAGAATAACCATTATTCTCTAACTAAAATGAATAACCGTATTGCAATAAACACGATCTAATCACGTTCATCCTCAATGCAAACACCAAATAACATTTATTTAGGTTCATCAGTAATCCCGAAGGTAGAGAGAGCGTGCGATGGTGATCACATCAACCTTGGAAACACTTCCAACACACATTGTCACCTCGCCCTTAGCTAGTCTCCGTTTATTCCGTAGCTTTTATTTCGAGTTACTAACATTTAGCAACTGAACCGGTATCTAATACCCAGGTGCTACTAGGAGTACTAGTAAGGTACACATGAATAAAACGTATATCAAATATACTTCTGTTGACATTGCCAGCCTTCTTATCTACCAAGTATCTAGGGCAGTTCCGCTTCAGTGACTGTTCTCCTCATAATAGAAGCACTCAGTCTCGGGTTTGGGTTCAACCTTGGGTTTCTAAACTGGAGTGGCAACTGGCTTGCCATTCTCGAAGTTTTCCCTTCTTGCCTTTCCCTTCCTGAAACTAGTGGTTTTACTAACCATCAACACTTGATGCTCCTTCTTGATTTCTACCTTCGCGGTGTCAAAAATCGCGAATAGCTCAGGGATCATCTTCTCCATCCCTGGCATGTTATAGTTCATCACGAAGCTCTAGTAGCTTTGTGGTAGTGACTTGGAGAACTATATCAATCACTATCTTATCTGGAAGATCAACTCCCACTCGATTCAAGCGATTGTAGCACATAGACAATCTGAGCACATGCTCACTGATTGAGCTATTCTCCTTCATCTTGCAGGCAAAGATTCTTGTTGGAGCCTGAGATCCCAATTTCAGCTCTTAGAACATCTCATATGTTCCGTGATGTTTCAAAAAATGTTTTGGAGCCTTAATTCTAAGCCATAATGCATGACGCACTGAACTATCAAGTAGTCATCAAAACGTGCCTGTCAGATGTTCACAACATCTACAGAAGACGCTTGAGGGGGTGGCGCACCGAGCGGTGCATTAAGGACATAAGCCTTCTGTGCAGCAAATGAGGACAATCCTCAGATCATGGACCAAGTCTGCATTATTGCTACCATCATCTTTCAATTCTATTTTCTCTAGGAACATATAAAAACAGGGGAGCTACAGCGCGAGCTATTGATCTACAACATAATTTGCAAAGTTACTTTAACTATGTTCATGATAATGAGTTCAATTAATCATATTACTTAAGAACTCCCACTCAAATCAACATCCCTCAGGTTGTCTAAGTGTGACATGATCCAAATCCACCAACCCAAGTCCGATCATCACGTGAGATGAGGTGGTTTCAATGGTGAACATCTCCATGTTGATCATATCTACTATATGACTCATGTTCGACCTTTCGGTCTCTTGTGTTCCGAGTCCATGTTTGTACATGCTAGGCTCGTCAAGTTTAACCCGAGTGTTCCGCATGTGCAACACTGGCTTGCACCCGTTGTATGTGAACGTAGAGTCTATCACACCCGATCATCACGTGGTGTCTCGAAATGACGAACTTTCGCAATGGTGCACACTTGGGGAGAACACAATTTTATCTTGAAATTTTAGTGAGGGATCACCTTATAATGCTACCGTCATCCTAAGCAAAATAAGATGCATAAAAGGATTAACATCACATGCAAATCATAAGTGACATGATATGGCCATGAACTTGTGCTTTTGATCTCCATCTCCAAAGCACCGGCATGATCTCCGTCGTCACCGGCATGACACCATGATCTCCATCATCTTGATCTCCATTAACGTGTCGCCATGAGGGTGTCGCGCCAACTATTGCTTCTACAACTATTGCTAACTCATAGCGATAAAGTAAAGCAAAACGGTGAAAAAAAATTAAAGACAACCCTATGGCTCCTGCCGGTTGCCATACTCATCGACATGCAAGTCGTGATTATCTATACATATCATGATCATCTCAAACATCACATATATCTCATCATGTCATTGGCCATATCATATCACAACATACCCTGCAAAAACAAGTTAGACGTCCTCTAATTGGGGTTGCATGTTTTACGTGGCTGCTATGGGTATCTAGCAAGAACGATTCTTACCTACGCAAAACCACAACGGTGATACACAAATTGCTATTCAACCTTCTCAAGGACCGCCTTTTTCGAATCCGATCCAACTAAAGTGGGAGAGACAGACACCCGCTAGCCATCTTTATGCAACAAAGTCACATGTCAGTTGATGGAACCGGTCTCTCGTAAGCATACGAGTAAGGTTGGTCCGGGCCGCTTCATCCCACAATACCGCTGAATCAAGAAAAAACCAAGGGAGGAAGCAATCTGAGCATCAATGCCCACAAACTCCTTTGTGTTCTACTAGTGATCTCATCTATGCATAACCTGGCTCTGATACCACCGTTGGGGAACGTTGCATGGGAAACAAAAAATTTCCTACGCACACGCAAGATCTATCCATGGTGATGAGCATCTATGAGAGGGAGAGTGGATCTATGTACCCTTGTAGATCGCTAAGCGGGAAGCATTAAGAAACGCGGTTGATGTAGTCGAACGTCTTCATGATCCAAGTCGCTAGCCGTCCCGCGATCCAATCATGATCCGTCCCGAACTAGCGCCGAACGGACGGCACCTCCGCGTTCAGCACACGTACAGGTCAATGACGATCTCCGCCTTCTTGATCCAGCAATAGGGAGCGGAGAGGTGGATGAGATCTCCAGCAGCACAACGGCGTGGTGGTGGTGGTGTTATCCCGGCAGGGCTTCGTCTAAGCACTACCGGAATCTATTTGGTGGAGGAACTAGAGAATAGAGAACTAGCACGTGACCGTGTGTTTTGGGGCTCTATTCCTCTAGTATATATAGGAGGGAGAGGGAGGAGCAAGCCTCCCTAGGGTTTCCCCTAGGGGTCGGCCGAAGCTGGGCAAGGAGGAGTCCAATCCACTTCCTACTAGGAAGTGGATTCATATTAGGAAGGAGTCCTATTCCTTCCTATCTCCACCTTTTTTCCTCTTGGGCATATGGGCCCTTATGGGGTCGGTTCCCCAGCCCATTAGGGGCTGGTGCGCCACCTCTTGGGCCCATGTGGCCCCAGGGTGGGTGGCCCCCACCCGGTGGACCCCCGGAACGCATTCGTCACTCCCGGTACACTACCGGAAATACCCGATACTTTTCCGGAACCCAAATACCACTTTCCTAATATAAATCTTTACCTCCGGACCATTCTGGAGCTCCTCATGACGTCTGGGATCTCATCCGGGACTCCGAACAACCTTCGTTCACCAACACATATATCTCAATACTACCGAAACGTCACCGAACGTTAAGTGCGCAGACCCTGCGGGTTCGAGAACTATGTAGACATGACCGAGACACCTCTACGGTCAATAACCAATAGCGGGACCTGGATGCTCATATTGGTTTCTACATATTCTACGAAGATCTTTATCGGTTGAACCTCTATGTCAAGGATTCAGTTAATCCCGTATGTTGTTCCCTTTGTTCTTCGGTATGTTACTTGCCCGAGATTCGATCGTCGGTATCTCCATACCTAGTTCAATCTCGTTACTGGCAAGTCTCTTTACTCGTTCCGTAATACAAGATCCTGTGGCTAACACTTTAGTCACTTTGCTTGCAAGGCTTATTGTGATGTTGTATTACCGAGTGGGCCCTGAGATACCTTTCCGTCACATGGAGTAACAAATCCCAGTCTTGATCCATGCCAACTCAACAGACACCCTCGAAAATACCTGTAGAGCACCTTTATAGTCACCCAGTTACGTTGTGACGTTTGATACACATAAGGTATTCCTTTGGTGTCAGTGAGTTGCAGGATCTTATGGTCATAGGAACAGATACTTGACATGCAGAAAACAATAGCAATAAACTGACACGATCATATGCTACGTTCATAGTTTGGGTCTTGTCCATCACATCATTCTCCTAATGATGTGATCCCGTTATCAAATGACATCTCATGTCTATGGCTTGGAAACCTTGACCATCTTTGATCAACGAGCTAGTCTATTAGAGGAATACTAGGGACACGGTGTTGTCTATGTACCCACACATGTATTTGAGTTTCCAATCAATACAATTATAGCATGGATAATAAACGATTATCATGAACAAGGAAATATGATAATAACTAAATTATTATTGCCTCTAGGGCATATTTCCAACAATTAGCTCACTAGATGAATGGAGAACCCAAGCGTATGAAAATGCCAAGCTATTCAAAGAAAAAGTAAAAAGATGGCAAGACAAAAGGATCCAAAAGCGGGAACTCAAAATAGGAGATTATGTTCTTTTGTTCAACTCTCGTTTAAGATTTTTTGCAGGAAATCTTCTCTCAAAATGGGAAGGACCATATATTATCGAAGAAGTTTATCGTTCTGTAGCTATCAAGATTAATAACGCCGAAGGTACTAACCCGAAGGTGGTCAATGGACAAAGAATTAAGCATTATATCTCAGGTACGCCTATTAACGTTGAAAGCAATGTTATCCAAACCATGACACCGGAGGAACACATAAAAGAAACCTTCCGGAACACTCCAAAATATTTAAAAATAGGAGGTATGTGATACGGTGAGTAAACGGACTCCGAAAAATCCGCAAAAATATTTTTTGTCAGTTTTGGAATATTTTCGAATTTTGGAAATAAAAAAATAAACCGGAAGGTGATCGAGGTGAGCACGATACACCAGGGCGCGCCAGGCACCCCTGGGCGCGCCCTGGTGGGTTGTGCCCACCTCGGATGCCTTCCCGACTCCGTTTTCCTTCCAAATACTTGTTTCCCAAGAACAAAAATTCTCTATATATACCCCCGACTATTTTCACGACCGCACCGCAGAAAAACCCTCTGTTCTTGTTTCGTGTTGTTTTCCTGACAGATCTGAAAATATGTCATCTCAAGATTCAGACGGAGGGAGCCATGTTGATCCCTATGTTCCAGACCCGAAGATCTTTAGGGAGATTTACCCCTGTCTATGGACCTCGGAGGAGGAAGAAGATGCTACCATGCAGGAAACAAAAGATGACAGCTCTGAGGAAGAGGATGATCCATTGCCTCAACCTGGACACATGCATGTGGAATTCAAGAAGTCAAGCCTCCCTAGAAGATACAAACCTAAGGTCCAATTTATCCCGTCTCGTTTTCTGCAAGAAAACAAGGAGACCCTATGCCAAAGGATATTAAAGCTTGAATTGGAGAATGACGATCTAAGGGAGGAAAACTTTATGCTCAAATATAAGTTGAAGAAAGCTTCCTCTACACCTCCACCTTCTTCACCACCACCACCAAAGGAGACTTGAGCACATGGGTATGGGCACTCCCCTTGGCTTGAGCCAAGCTTGGGGGAGCTGCCCCGGTATCGTATGACATTCACTTTTATTCACCTTTGCCAATTTTGGTTTTATCTTTAGTTTCCCTTTGCCTTAGTCGAATAAAAGTTTAGCGTGATCTATTTTCGTGTGTTAGTTTCGTGGTTTACCTATCTATGTAATCGAGTGAAAGTTATATAATAAAGTTTAGTTTGAGTTTTTGCTTCTCTACTTTTTGGTTGCAATCAAATAAAAGAAAGACAAATAAATGAAAAGAATCATATGCTAATCTTATGGTGAGTAATGGCATCACATAATGAAAAGTATAAGTAGTAAAATTTATTGGAGATTGACAAACATAACATTGGTCAATGATGCAATTCATGAAAGAATTAATTAGGGAAGAGAAGATTCACATGCAAATACACTATCTTGGACATCTTTTAAGATTGTGAGCCCCCATCAAATATTATATGTCAAAATTGTTGACGTTGGACAAGGAAGACAACGTAATGATTTACGTTTGTTCATATCCACATAGAAGTTATATTGTCATAGATCCTTTAACATGTGGTGTTTGCCCAATATCTTTGCTAGCCAAAAATTCCGCACTAAGTAGAGATACTACTTGTGCGTCCAAAAACCCAAATCCAAACTCTTTCCTTGAGTGTCCACCATACCTACCTATGGATCTAGAAAGATCCTTCAAGTAAGTTGTCATCGGTGCAACAAGGCAATAAAAAATTGCTTCTAAAAATGTTTTCATCAATTAGTGTAAGAGAAAATTGAGCGCTATACGAACTTATGATGGCAAAGTAATAAAAGCGACGGACTGCAAAATAAAGGTTGCTATCATAGGGGGCAATATAGCGTGACGTTCTTTTACATTAAGGGATTGGGCATACAAATCAATAAGCGCATGACAACCTCTGCTTCCCTCTGCGAAGGGCCTATCTTTTACTTTTATGCACTTACTTTTTTGCAAGAGTCAAAGTATTCTTCCCTATTCCTTTTTACTTTTTCCTTTTGCAGGCATCATGTGGTGAGGAAAGATCTAGGCACATATATCCAGTTGGATATGGGTGGGCATGAGTTATTATTGTTGACATCACCCTTGAGGTGAGTGAGTTGGGAGGCGAAACTATAAGCCCCTATCTTCCTACGTGTCTGGTTGAAACTTTTTGTTCATGGGTATGCCGTGAGCGTTAGCAATCATAGAAGACTAAATGATAGTTGAGTATGTGGACTTGCCAAAAGGCTCCAACATGAGACCCTTCCTGAAAATATGATGAATTGTATTTGCAAAGTTGACCGAGAACATAGTTTGTTGGTTCCCAATAAGGTTTATGCTTCATACTTCTATGTTGTGATGAATTGTTACTTGCTCATGAGAAGTCTTATGATAAAAATGTGTTGAAATAAGTTCTTATATTTGAGTTTGTTGTTGTTATGTTAATAAGCATGATGCTTCTATGTCCGTATTTTGTTTTTATCGACACCTCTCTCTCAAACCATGTGGACATGCTTTTCAATATCGGCTTTCGCTTGAGGACAAGCGAGGTCTAAGTTTGGGGGAGTTGATACGTCTATTTTGCATCATGATTTTCTACTATTATTTACTTTGTTTTGTTGAATAATAATGCTTTGGGGAGTGATTCTAATGCCTTTTCTCTCATAATATGCAAGGTTTACACAAAGAGGGAGAATACCGGCAGCTGGAATTCTGGACCCAAGAAAAGCACGTCAGAGATACCTATTCTGCACAACTCCAATGAAGCTGAAAATTTACGGAGATTATTTTTGTATTTAATAAAAATCATTGGAGCTGAAAACTACCAAAGGAGGGCCCCCAGGTGGGCACAACCCACCAGGGCACGCCAGGCCCCCCTGGGCGCCCTGATGGGTTGTGCCCAGCCTGGCTTACTTCCGGTGCCCATCTTCTGGTATAAATTCCCAAAAAACCTAAAAATATTAAGAGGAGGACTTTCAGGACGAAGCGCCGCCGCCTCGAGGCGGACCTTGGGCAGGAACTTCCCTCCCGGAGGGGGAAATCGAAGCTATCGTCATCACCAACACCCCTCTCATCTTTGGGAGACCAATCTTCATCAACATCTTCAACAACACCATCTCCTCTCAAACCCTAGTTCATCTCCTGTGTTCAATCTTTGTACCGGAACCTCAGATTGGTACCCGTGGGTGACTAGTAGTGTTGATTACCTTGCGTAGTTGATTACTATATGGTTTATTTGGTGGAAGATCATTTGTTCAGATCCATTATGCTATTCATTACTCCTCTGATCTTGAGCATGTTTATTATTTGTGAGTAGTTACCTTTGTTCTTGAGGTCACGGGAGAAGTCATGTTGCGAGTAATCATCTGAATTTGATATGTGCCACCACCTTGTCTTCCTGAGCACGACACAAAACCTAAACAACCTCACAAAAACACCTAAACACAACGCACGATCCCTCCTACTGACAAGGGCCGAAGTCCACCGCGCCTCCTTGGCCCTAAGGCCACCAGAGACAAGGTTGACCGATGACAGCGCCGATGGGAGGGAGGCAGAAGAACCTATATTTTTTTGATAAAACTTTGGACAAAACTTGTTGTGGTAAACAGTCGATAAGTTATCATGCTAAGGCCCCATAGGACCAGCGCACCAGAACAACAACCATCGCCAATGAAGAGACGTGTAGATCGAAAGGATCCAACCTTTAGAAAAATGACCGAAGACGAAAAAAGATTGGATCCAAGCAGATCCACCAAAAACCAACACCGACCGAATCCCGTGAGATCTGCCGGAGACACATCTCCACACGCCCTCCGACAATGCTAGGTGCATCATCGAGACAAAGGCTGGACGGAGAGAACCTTATTCCATCTTTAGGGAGTCGCCACCACCTTGTCTTCCTGAGCACGACACAAACCCTAAACAACCTCACATAAACACCTAAACACAAAGCAAGATCCCTCCTACTGACAAGGGCCATGGTCCACCGCACCTCCATGGCCCTAAGGCCACTAGAGACGGGTTTGACCGATGACAGCGTTGATGGGAGGGAGGCGAAAGAACCTATATTTTTTGGAGGCGGCAACTATGTCTAGTTTCTTGCCCTTCTATAAAAATATTTCGAGGGGTGCATGCCCCTCAGGTCTTGTTTTTTTATAGTAAGGTGGGGGGTTTACCAATGCTAATCCTTGGGGAGTAAATAGCATAAACCTACCACAATTGGGGCTAGGGTGGTATAATAAAAACTAGCATGTGAATCATTGAATAAGTTGCATTAGATAAATGATATCGAGGTTATGATATGAGGTCTTATACTAGTTAATAATCTTCGTTTAGTGAAAATATCAAGTTAAGGTTTGTAATGTCCCACTCATTAAAGTGTCGGTCATGGCATGTCCAGGAAGTTGGTGCATAATTTATGCTTGATTGATATCCTTTGTGTTGTGTGGATCGGGGGCGTGCGATGATTAACTCCTCCCAAACTCCCTCCTAGGAGCATGCGAGTAGTACTTTGCTTCGAGGGCTACTAGGCTTTCACAATAAATACTGAGTTCTTTATGACTGGTGTGGATTTGTGGACTATAAGCACTGCCACCTTTCCATATTTTGCTAGCCTCTTCGGTACCATACATTGCCAGTTCTCACCTCGAGACATGGCGCAAACTTCCATAGCCATTCCGAAATATATTGCATGCAACTTCCGTTGTTACCATTCTCTTTCACACATAAGTCTCATTATATCCATCCTCAAAGCAGCCACCATACCTACCTATCATTGCATTTCCATAGCTATTCCGAAATATATTGCATGCAACTTCCGTTGTTACTATTTATTACATGACTTGAGCATTCATTGTCATTTTGCTTTGCATGATCATATAGAGATGGCATGATATTTTGTGGCAAAGCCACCGTTCATCATTATGATACATGTTACACTAGATCAATGCACATCCCGGTAGACTGCCAGAGGCATTCATGTGTAGTCATCGTATTGTTCATATATTGAGTTGTAACTAAATAAAATTTTAATGCATTATTAGGGTGTGTCCCTAACTGTGAGGATAAAAAAAGAGGCCAAAAAGAGCCCACCAAAAAGAAAAAGAAGAAAAAAATAAAAAGAGAGAGAAACAGATAGGGGGGCACACTACTATCCTTTTTCCATAGTTGTGCTTCAAAATAGCACCATGTTCTTCATATAGAGATTTTTCATATACTTCATGATTATGCTAGTGGGATTTTTACATTATAGAACTTGGCTTCTATATACCTACGACGAGCTTCCTCAAATGCTCGAGGTCTTCATGAGCAAGCAAATTGGATGCACACCCACTTAGTTGCATTAGAAGAGCTTTCATACACTTATTGCTCTAGTGCATCTGATGCATGACAATTCCTACTCCTCCCATTGACATCGATCGTAAGGCCTCTCCATTGCCTAACTATCATTTGTGTTGATGTGAGACTTTTTATAAATTTTTATCTTCTTATAAACCCCAGTCATCATTCTCTTTGCCATCCAAAGTGCTAAGTTCATGGCTCACACTCATGTATTGAGTGAAGTTGAAAAAATGAAGCGAAAAAAATTATGATACAATTGCGCTATTTGGCACTAGAGAGTGTTCGTGATTTATTCTTCATGTTAGGAAGACCGTGCTATGTCATCCTTACATGATTAAAATTTTGGAATGACATTCTTTAGCATTCTTTATTTTGAAAGAAAATTATTACTTTCTAGCATTCTTGCATATTATCGTTTTGATATATCTATTAATTCAATTGTTCATCAATATTAATACCATAGATGCATGCTGGATAGCGGTCGATTGTTGGAGTAATAGTAGTAGATGCAGACAGCAGTCGGTCTACATGTCACAGATGTTGGAAATATGCCCTAGAGGCGCAATAATAAATTGGTTATTATCATATTTCCTTGTTCATGATAATCATTTATTATCTATGCTAGAATTGTATTGATCGGAAACTCAGATACATGTGTGGATACATATATAGACAACCATGTCCCTAGTGAGTCTCTACTAGACTAGCTCCTTGATAAGAGATGGTCAAGGTTTCCTGACCATAGACATGAGTTGTCATCTGATAACGGGATCACATCATTAGGATAATGATGTGATGGAAAAGACCCAACCATAAGCATAGCATTTGATCGTGTTAGTTTATTGCTACTGCTTTATCCATGTCAAGTATCTGTTCCTACGACCATGAGATCATGCAACTCCCTGACACCGGAGGAATGCCTTGTGTGTATCAAATGTCACTTTTTAACTGGGTGATCATAAAGGTACTCTACAAGTATCTCCAAGGGTGACTGTTGGGTTGGCATGGATTGAGACTGGGATTTGTCACTCCGTATGACAGAGAGGTATCTCTGGGCCCTCTCGGTAATACAACATCACAAGAAGCTTGCAAGCAATGTGACTAAGGAGTTAGTCACGGGATCTTGTATTATGGAACGAGTAAAGAGACTTGCCCGTAACGAGATTGAACTAGGTATGGAGATACCGACGATCGAATCTCGGGCAGGTAACATACCGATGGACAAAGGGAACTGCATACGGGCTTGATTGAATCCTTGACATCGTGGTTCGACCGATAAAGATATTCGTGGAATGTGTAGGAACCAATATGGATATCCAGGTCCCGCTATTGGTTATTGACCGGAGAGTGTCATTTCTACATCATTCTCGAACCCGCAGGGTCTGCACACTTAACGTTCGATGACGATATAATATTATTGGGTTATGTATGTTGGTGACTGAATGTTGTTCGGAGTCCTGGATGAGACCCCAGACATCACGAGGAGCTCTGAAATGGTCCGGAGGTAAAGATTTATATATGGGAAGTCATATTTTAGCTATCGAAAAAGTTTCGGGTTTTTCCGAGATTGTACAGGGAAGCTTCTAGAAGGTTCCGGAAACTTCCGGAGGAATCCGGAAGTCCACCAAGGGTTCCACCACGTCCAAAGTGTTTGCATGGGCTGAGGGGAGGTTCCCTAGCCTTATTGGGCCATACGGACAAGTCCCTCAAGGCCCATGTGGCTTGGGAGAGGTGGAAAGTCCACCTGTGTAAGGAAATGGAGGGAATTTGACTAGGAGTCCAACTCCTCCCCCTTGGCTGCGCCCTAGGGCTTAGAGGGGATGTTCCCCACGCCCCTCCACCTATATATAGAGGGGAGGGGGCGCCCCAAGAGTACACACCAAGCCCTTGGCGCCTCCCTCTCTCCCTAGATCGTTTTCTCCTCCGTTCGTGGTTCCGGTAGCTCCACGTTGTCGTGTTGGTTGAGAACCCATCTACTACTCCGACCTCGCTCGCTGGATCGAGGGGGCGGAGACGTCATCGAGCCGCACATGTGCTGAACGTGGAGGTGCCGTCCGTTCGGTGCTAGATCGGGATGGATCGCGATTGGATCGTGAAGACGTACGACTACATCAACCGCATTATATACGCTTCCGCTTAGCGATCTTCAAGGGTATGTAGATACACTCCCCCTCTCGTAGCTATGCATCTCCATGGATAGATCTTGCATGTACGTAGGAAATTCTTTGTTTCCCATGCAACGTTTCCCAACAGTGGTATCAGAGCTAGGTCTATGGGTGGATGATATGCATGAGTAGAACACAAAAGAGTTTGTGGGCGTTGATGTTCAGATTGCTTACTTCCTTAGTATTATCTTGATTTGGCGGTATTGTGCGATAAAGCGGCTCGGACCAACCTTACTCATCCACGTATGAGAGACCGGTTCCATCGACTGACATGCAACTTGTTGCATAAAGATGGTTGGCGGGTGTCTGTCTCTCCCACTTTAGTTGAATCGGATTTGACAGAGGCGGTCCTTGTGGAAGGTTAAATAGCAACTTGAATATCACCGTTGTGGCTTTGCGTAGGTAAGAACGGTTCTTACTAATTGCCCATAGCAGCCACGTAAAACTTGCAACAACAAAGTAGAGGACATCTAACTTGTTTTTGCAGGGTATGTTGTGATGTGATATGGCCAAAGACATGATGAGATATATGTGATGTATGAGATGATCATGTTTTGTATAGATTATCGCGACTTGCATGTCGATGAGTACGGCAACCGGTAGGAGCCATAGGGTTGTCTTTAATTTATTTTTGCCTTTTTGCTTTACTTTATCGCTATGAGTTAGCAATAGTTGTAGAAGCAATAGTTGGCGCGACAACCACAACACGACACGATGATGGAGATCATGGTGTCATGCCGGTGACAATGGAGATCATGCCGGTGCTTTGGAGATGGAGATCAAAAGCACAAGATGATGATGGCCATAACATGTAACTTATATGGTTTGCATGTGATGTTAATCCTTTTATGCATCTTATTTTGCTTAGGACGATGGTAGCATTATAAGATGATCCCTCAGTAAAATTTCAAGATAAAATTGTGTTCTACCCAAGTGTGCACCTTTGTGAAGTTTCGTCATTTCGAAGCACCACGTGATGATCGGGCGTGATAGACTCTACGTTCGCATACATCGGGTGTAAGCCAGATTTACACACGCAGAATACTTGGGTTAAAATTGACGAGCCTAGCATGTACAGACATGGCCTCGGAACACAGGAGACCGAAAGGTCGAACATGAGTCATATAGTAGATATGATCAACATGGAGATGTTCACCATTGAAGCCACCCCATCTCACGTGATGATCGGACTTGGGTTGGTGGATTTGGATCATGTTACACTCGGACAACCTGAGGGATGTTGATTTGAGTGTGAGTTCTTTAGTAATATGATTAATTGAACTCAATATCATGAACATAGTCAAAATATCTTTGCAAATTATATTGTTGAACAATAGCTCACGCTATAGCTCCCCTATATTTTGATGCGTTCCTAGAGAAAAACTAAGTTGAAAGATGGTAGTAGCAAATATGCGGACTGGGTCCATAAACTGAGGATTGTCCTCATTGCTGCACAGAAGGCTTATGTCCTTGATGCACCGCTCGGTGCGCCAACCCCTCAAGCGTCGTCTGTGGGTGTTGAGAACATCAGGCATGCATGTTTTTGATGACTACTTGATAGTTCAGTGCGTCATGCTTTACGGCTTAGAATTGAGGCTCCAAAGACGTTTTGAACGTCACAGAGCATATGACATGTTCCAAGAGCTGAAATTGGGATTTCAGGCTCGTGCCCGTGTTGAGAGGTATGAGACCTCCAACAAGATTCTTTGCATGCAAGATGAAGGAGAATACCTCAATCGGTGAGCATGTGCTCAGATTGTCTGGGTGCTACAATCACTTGAACCAAGTGGGAGTTGATCTTTCAGATAAGATAGTGATTGACATAGTTCTCCAAGTCACTGCCACCAAGCTACTAGAGCTTCTTGATGAACTATAACATGCTAGGAATGGACAAGATGATCCCTAAGCTATTCGCGATGTTTTACACTGCGAAAGGTAGAAATCAAGAAGGAGCATCAAGTGTTGATGGTTAGTAAAACCACTAGTTTCGAGAAGGGTAAGGGCAAGAAGGGAAACTTCAAGAATGGCAAAACATTTGCCGCTCCAGTGAAGAAACCCAAGGTTGAACCCAAACCCGAGACTAAGTGCTTCGATTGTAAGGGGAACGGTCACTGATAGCAGAACTACCCCAAATACTTGGTAGATAAGAAGGGTGGCAACGTCAACAAGAGTATATTTGATATACGTGTTATTGATGTGTACCTTACTAGTACTCCTAGTAGCACCTGGGTATTAGATACCGGTTCAGTTGCTAAATATTGGTAACTCGACATAAAAGCTACGGAATAAACGGAGACTAACTAAGGGCGAGGTGATGATGTGTGTTGGAAGTGTTTCCAAGGTTGATGTGATCACCATCGCACGCTCCCTCTACCTTCGGGATTAGTGTTAAACCTAAATAAAAGTTATTTGGTGTTTGCGTAGAGCATGAACATGATTAGATCATGTTTATTGCAATACGGTTGTTCATTTAAGTCAGAGAATAATGGTTATTCTGTTTAAATGAATAATACCTTCAATGGTCATCCACCCAATGTGAATGGTTTATTGAATCTCGATCTTAGTGACACACATGTTCATAATATTGATGCCAAAAGATGCAAAGCTAATAATGATAGTACCACATACTTGTGGCACTGCCGCTAAATGTCATATTGGTGTGAAGCGCATGAAGAAACTCCATGCTGATGGATCTTTGGACTCACTCGATTTCGAATCGGTTGAGACATGTGGACCATGCCTCATGGGCAAGATGACTGAGACCCCGTTTTCCGGTATGATGGAGCGGGCAAGTGACTTATTGGAAATGATACATGTTGATGTATGCGGTCCAATGAATGTTGAAGCGTGTGGTGGATATCGTTATTTTCTTACCATCACTAATGATTTGAGTAGATATGGGTATGTTTACTTAATGAAACACAAGTCTGAAACGTTTGAAAAGTTCAAGCAAATTCAGAGTGAAGTTTAAGATCATCGTGACAAGAAGATAAAATGTCTATGATATGATCGTGGAGGTGAATATCTGAGTTACGAGTTTGGTATGCAACTTAAGACAATGTGGAAATTGTTTCACAACTCACGCCACCTGGAACACCATAGTGTAATGGTGTGTCCGAATGTTATAGTCGTCCTCTATTGGATATGGTGTGTACTATGATGTCTCTTACCGATTTGCCACTATCGTTTTGGGGTTATGCATTAGAGACAACTACATTCACTTTAAATAGGGCACCATCTAAATCCGTTGAGATGACACCGTATGAATTATGGTTTGGCAGAAACCTAAGCTGTCATTTCTTAGAGTTTGGGTATGCGACACTTATGTCTGATAAGCTTGAACCCAAAGCGGAAAAGTGCATCTTCATAAGATACCCTAAAGCAACAATTGGGTATACCTTCTATCACATATCCGAAGGCAAGGTCTTTGTTGCCAAGAATGGATCCTTTCCAGAGAAGGATGTTCTCTCGAAAGAAGTGAGTGGGAGGAAGGTAGAACTTGATAAGGTTATTGAACTTACACTTGAATTTGAAAAGTAGCGCAGCACAGAAAGGTGTTCCTGTAATGCGTACACCAATTAAAGAGAAGCTAATGATGACGATCATGAAGCTTCAGATCAAGTTACTACCAAGCCTCGTAGGTCGATGCTACTTCTTGAGCTTGCGTTGGTTTTCCCTTGAAGAGGAAAGGGTCATGCAGCAAAGTAGATAAGTATTTCCCTCAGTTGTTGAGAACCAAGGTATCAATCCAGTAGGAGGTACAAGCCAGGCCCCAATCTTTGCACCTACACAAACAATCAAACACTTGCACCCAACGCTATAAAGGGGTTGTCAATCCCTTCACGGTTACTTGCAAGGATGAGATCTGATAGAGATAGATATAAAAGATTACTAAAACGAAAAGTAAAATAAAAGTAAAAAAGATTGCAGCAAAGTATTTTTGGTATTTTTGGTTTATAGATCTGAAAATATAATATGGAAAATAGACCCGGGGGGCATAGGTTTCACTAGAGGCTTCTCTCTTGAAGGCAAATAATACGGTGGATGAACAAATTACTGTCGAGCAATTGATAGAAAAGCGCATAGTTATGATGATATCCACGGCAATGATTATGCATATAGGCATCACGTCTGTATCAAGTAGACCGAAACGATTCTGCATCTACTACTATTACTCCACACATCGACCGACTCCTGCCTGCATCTAGAGTATTAAGTTCATGAAGAACAGAGTAACGCATTAGGTAAGATGACATGATGTAGAGGGATAAACTCAAGCAATATGATGTAAACCCCATCTTTTTATCCTTGATGGCAACAATAAAAATACGTGCCTCGCTACCCCTACTTTGTCACTGGGTGAGGACACAGAAAGATTGAACCCAAAACTAAGCACTTCTCCCATTGCAAGAATTACCAATCTAGTTGGCCAAACCAAACCAATAACTCGAACAGACTTGCAAAGATATGAAATCATGCATATAAGAATTCAGAAAAGACTCAAATAATATTCATAGATAATCTGATCATAAACCCACAATTCATCGGATCTCGACAAACACACCGCAAAAGAGTATTACATCAGATAGATCTCCATGAAGATCATGGAGAACATGGTATTGAAGAACATAGAGAGAGAAGAAGCCATCTAGCTACTAGCTATGGACCCGAAGGTCTGAGGTGAACTACTCACGCATCATCGGAGGGGCAATGGAGTTGATGTAGATGCCCTCCGTGATCGAATCCCCCTCCGGCAGATTACCGGAAAAGGCCCCAAGATGGGATCTCACAGGAACAGAGGCTTCCGGCGGCGGAAAAGTATTATCGTGGCTCTTTTTGGTATTGGGGGAATATTTGGGAATTTATAGGCCGAAGATTAGGGTTAGGAGGCCTGCAGGGGGGCCACAAGCCAGGGGGGCGCCCCCCCCTAGGGCGCGCCCTGCAGGCTTGTCGCCTCCCGGCAGGTCTCCTACCCTCCTCTCCAAGTCTGGTAGGTTTCTTCTGGTCCAAGAAAAATCATCGCGAAGATTTTATTCCGTTTGGACTCCGTTTGATATTCCTTTTCTGCAATACTCAAAAACAAGGAAAAAACAGAAACTAGCACTGGGCACTAGGTTAATAGGTTAGTCCCAAAAATAATATAAAATAGCATATTAATGCATATAAAACATCCAAAACAGATAATATAATAGCATGGAACAATCAAAAATTATAGATACGTTGGAGACGTATCAGTCGACAAGGACTCGTACCGCCCCTAAGTGGCACGACAATCCTGTCTTGGAAGTCATGTTGTTAGACAACAATGAACCTACGAGCTATGAAGAAGCAATGGTGGGCCCGGATTCCAATAAATGGCTAGGAGCCATGAAATCTGAGATAGGCTCCATGTATGAAAACCAAGTATGGACTTTGGTAGACTTGCCCGATGAACAACAGGCCGTTAAGTACAAATGGACCTTTTAAGAAGAAGACATACGCTGATGGTAAATGTCACCATTTATGAAGCTCGACTTGTCGCAAAGAAGTTTCCGACAAGTTCAAGGAGTTGACTAGGATGAGACTTTCTCACCCGTAGCGATGCTAAAGTCTGTTGGAATTATGTTAGCAGTTGCTTCATTTTTCGATTATGAAATCTGGTAGATGGATGTCAAAACAGCGTTTCCTGAATGGTTTTCCTTGAGGAAAGGTTGTATGTGATATAATCGGAAGGTTTTGTCGATCCTAAGGATGCTAAAAGGTATGCAAGCTCCAGCAATCCTTCAATGGACTGGAGCAAGCATCTCAGAGTTGGAATATACGCTTTGATGAGGTGATCAAAGCTTTTGGGTTTATGCAAAGTTTATGAGAAACTTGTATTTACAAGAAAGTGAGTGGGAGCACTATAGAATTTATGATAAGTATATGTGGTTGACATATGGTTGATCGGAAATAATGTAGAATTTCTGGAAAGCATAAAGGGTTGTTTGAAAGGAGTTTGTCAAAGAAAGACCTGGAATAAAGCTACTTAAATATTGAGCATCAAGATCAATAGAGATAGATCAAGACGCTTGATAAAACTTTCAATGAATACATACCTTGACAAGATTTTAAAGGAGTTCAAAATAGATCAGTCAAAGAAGGAGTTCTTGGTTGTGTTGTAAGGTATGAATTTGAGTAAGACTCAAAGCTCGACCACGACAGAAGAAATAGAAAGGACGAAGGTCGTCCCCTATGCCTTAGCCGTAGGCTCTATTTAGTATGCCATGTTGTGTACCGCACCTAGTGTGTGCCTTGCCATGAGTCTGTCAAGGGGAACAAGAGTGATCCAGGAGTGGATCACTGGACAGCGGTCAAAATTATCCTTAGTAACTCGAGGACTATGGAAATGTTTCTCGATTATAGAGGTGATAAAGAGTTCGTCGTAAAGGGTTACGTCGATGCAAGCTTTGACACCAATCCGGATGACTCTGAGTAGCAATCCGGATACGTATAGTGGAGCAGTCATTTGGAATAGCTCCAAGTGGAGCGTGGTAGCAGCATCTATAGTATGACATAGAGATTTGCAAAGTACAGACGGATCTGAATGTTGCAGACTGATATGTCTCCAGCGTATCTATAATTTTTGCTTGTTCCATGCTATTATATTATCATTCTTGGATGTTTGACAATCATTTTATAGCAACTTCATATCATTTTTTGGGACTAACCTATTGACATAGTGCCAAGTGCCAGTTGCTATTTTTGCTTGTTTTTTTACTTCGCAGAATATCTATACCAAACGTAGTCCAATCACGACGAAACTTTTTGGAGAATTTTTTTGGACCAGAAGAAGGCCCGTGGGCCAAAGAACTAACCAGGGCGCGCCCACAACTCACCAAGGCGCGCCCTGATGGGTTGTGGCCGTCTCGGGAGTCCCCTCCACCGCCTCTGAGCTCTATAAATACCCAAATATTCCAGAAATCCTAGAGGAGTCGACGAAAAATACATCCAGCCGCCGCAAGTTCCAGAACTGCGAGTTCCAATCTAACACCATCACGGAGGGGTTCATCATCCTCATTGGTGCCTCTCCGATGATGCGTGAGTAGTCCACCATAGACCTACGGGTCCGTAGGCAGTAGCTAGATGGCTTCATCTCTCTCTTTTGATTCTCAATACAATGGTCTCTTGGAGATCTATTTGATGTAAACTTTTTGCGGTATGTTAGTTGGGATCCGATGAATTTTGAGTTCATGATTAGTTTCTATCCATGAATATTATTTGAGTCTTCTTTGATCTCTTATATGCATGATTACTTATAGCCTCGTATTTCTTCTTCGAATCTTTGGTTTAGTTAGGCCAACTAGATCGAGTTTTCTTGCCATAGGAAGAGGTGCTTTGTGATGGGTTTGATCTTGCGGTGTCCTCTCCCAGTGACAGAAGGGGCAGCGAGGCACGCATGTATCGTTGCTATTAAGGATAAGATGGGGTCTATTCCTACATGAATACATCTTGTCTACATCATGTCACCGTTCTTATTGCATTACTCCGTTTTTCCATGAACTTAATACACTAGATGCATGCTGGATAGCGGTCGATGTGTGGAGTAATAGTAGTAGATGCAGAATCGTTTCGGTCTACTAATCTTGGACGTGATGCCTATATAATGATCATCGCCTTGGATATCGTTATGATTATTTGATCTTCTATCAATTGCCCAACAGTAATATGTTCACCCACCGTGTGCTATACTCATGAGAGATGCCACTAGTGAAACCTACGGCCCCCGGGTCTACTTTTCCAACATATTGCTTTCCGATCTATCTTTTTGCCGCTTTTGTTTTCAGATCTATTATTCCAAAAAAACCAAAAATACTTTGCTGCACTTTTTATTTGTCTCTTTTATTTTGTGTTCTTGCGAGATCTATCTATTCAATCTATCATTATCTAATCTATCTTTTTACAGTAGAGAGATTGACAACCTCTCTTTCGCGTCGGGTTGCAAGTATTTGTTCTTTCTGTGCAGGTGCTGTTTACATAGTGTTGCTTGATCCTCCTACTGGTTCGATACCTTGGTTTAATAACTGAGGGAAATACTTACCGTCGCTGTGCTGCATCATCCCTTCCTCTTTGGGGAAATACTGACGCAATCTCAAGCCACGTCAAAGGAAATTTCTGGCGCCGTTGCCGGGGAGGAAGCGGTCTCTTCTACATGCCAATCTCTAGTGCCGAGGAGACACCATCAACATCTATGAGGTTCCTAATCACAAATCTCATCTCCTTGCAATTACATTATTTGCCATTTGCCTCTCGTTTTCCTCTCCCCCACTTCACCAAATTTGCTGTTTTTGTCACAGCCCTAGATTACTGCTTGTAAATAGTGCATTGGCATTCATGTCATCATGTTCATTTTCCTAGAAACTTGAAATGGGGATTGACAAACCCTAGCACTCCACTGAATAAACCAATTCCAATAGTTGAGATTTTCAATGAATCCAAAATGCCCATAAAAAATGTCCACCATGCCTGGTAAACGTTGGGAACAACATACCAGAGGTGTTGCACATTTAAACAGGGCATTTGACATTTTTAATAAACCAAAAATGTTGTTAAAACTAACAACTAAATGATTATAAATATTTTAGCTATTCCAATAATTCTGGAAATTATTGTGGGGCCTAGCAATAATATGTGTAAACCCCACAAATTATCTCAGTGCTTATGACTTTAGGATTTTTGCCCAAACAAATAATAACATAGAACAGAAAATATAAAAGATAAAACAGAAATAATTGGAAAGGAAAGGGAGAACAGAAGCTTACCTGTCCGGCCCACCTACCTGGCCCAGTCCACGTAGCTCCCTGTCACCTTCCTCCTCAGGACGGTAGGCAGAGCGCGTGCTCGCCGCGCGCGCACACGCGCCCGAGCCACCTCCTGCTTCCCCCTCCACGTCGACGCGCGAGATAAGCTCGCGGGAGACGTCTGGATCGACCCGACGCCCTCCCCTTCTCTCTGCCTCGCCCCTGCTGCTTCTCCCTGCCGAACCCGAGACCATCGGAGAGCGCTGCCGTCCCAACCGTGGCCATCGTCGCCCTCTCGCCGCGCTTCCATGCCCAGAAGATCGGCCATGCTCCGCCACGTCTCCGGGCCCAAGGAATCAAGCCCGGAAGCCCTTCATCGCCGTCATCGTCGTCGTTCTCGTCTCCGGCCACCGAAGCCTTTCCCGTCGATTCGCCGTCGCCAGGACCTCACCGAGCTCGCCATCGGCTCCAATCAATTCGTTGTGAGCCACTGACCTTCTTTCCTTCCTCCTCCTGCTCGCATGCGCGACCTAGCTAGCCGCTCCTCCATGGACGAGCGCCGCCGTCCGCCATGAGCGTCGGGCATGGCACTGCTGTGCCCCTCCGCCCGGGCTAATGGACTCTTTGAGCTCCTGATGCCCCTAGGAGGCCGGCAAGCCCTTCGCCTGCTCAACTGTGCCCCGCAAGCTCGCAGCCGTGCAAGCCCGAACCAGAGCCGCCGCCAACCTCGCCGCCGGCGCTGATTCTGGCGACCCCGAAGCCCCTAGCTAGCCCTACTCGACGTGGTCGAGCACGGGCTACGCTCCAGTGCCCTTAGCGTGGTGATCCACCTCCTGCAACGCATCTCCGACGCAAATCCGCCACCGGATTGGTCGTCGTCGGCCAACTCCGGCGAGGATGACATGGCGCTGTCATTAGGAGTTAATTCCCCAGCTAATTAACCCCTCCAGACGATGACAGTGGGCCCCGTAGTTGGTCCCCGGCTAATCAACAGGGGACTAACCCCTGGTTAGCCTCTGTGTCACTGACGTGCGGACCCCGCACGTCAGGTTTGACCTGGACCGGGTCAGTTGACCGGCTGACGTCACCCAGACGCAATGCTGATGCATTAAAGCTTTTCCGGTATTTTAAATAATCAGGAAAATTCCAGAAAATGTTTAAAACTTCTAAAAATCATAGAAATTCAACCGTAACTCCAATGAAAATAATTTATATATGAAAAATGATCAGAAAATTATGAAGAATCTGTTTATGCCATGTTCATGCATGTTTGAGCAAGTTAATAGAACCAACTAGGACATTTCATGATTAGAACAAATTTGATAAATAGTTTGGAGTTGGAATTTGATGTCTATTTGAATTCCACTTCAATTAATGTGATCAAATATTGAACTAGGTGAATTCGGTACCTTAACATGCCATAGCATACATCATGTGTGTTGCATCACATTGAATGTGTTCATTTCTCTGTTTGCCGGTGTTGCTCCCTCTCGGTAGACGTTATTCCGACGATGAAATCGATGTCACCGATGAAGAGCTTTACCATCTAAAGAAGTGTCAGGCAAGCACCACCCCCTTTGAGCATCCTGATGATATCCTACTCTCTCGCTCCTGCTCTCTTATACTGCATTAGGACAACAACGATTCAACTGTTACATGTTCTCGGTAGCTAAACCCATTCCTTTGCATGTCCTGTCC
Source organism: Elymus sibiricus (assembly GCA_039707655.1). Taxonomy (NCBI): domain Eukaryota; kingdom Viridiplantae; phylum Streptophyta; class Magnoliopsida; order Poales; family Poaceae; genus Elymus; species Elymus sibiricus. The sequence goes on along the minus strand of CM077675.1, from coordinate 96,061,263 downwards.
TTGTCACAGTAAATAGTTGAAACCACTTAGCATGAGTAGCAACTGCTTGAGCCTTGTTGTGCTTACTCATCCATGCTTGCTTACTGTGCCTGCTATGCTTAGAGTCGTGTTGGGTCTGATTCATCTGGGCGATGAATCGGAATGGATGTGTTCATGTCCTGCTGTGTAAGAGCTAAGTGTGTGAATCTGATATGGTAAAGGTAGCGATGAGAGGCCATGTAGGAGTACATGGTGGGTTGTCTCATTGGAACCGTCCTTAAGAACTGAGTTCTGTGTATGTTATCCAAGACAAGATACTACCATGCATTGGGCCCGAAACCAATGGACCCTCTCGGCTTATTAATCGCCTTGATCTCTGTCCAGGAGTTGCAACTAGTTTCTGGTGTTTGTAGGATGTGCTGGCGGCCGTGCATAGTGCTGACCGGAGGGGTAGGCTATGGCGCAGTAGATGCACCATGGCCCGGTGTACCAAGCGTAGTACCATCCGTCGAGGTGGGCTTGGGAACCCTGCACACATCATTTGGGGCCGTGATGGAAACTTCGACCAGACTTCCATTGCGGGTTCAGTCCCAAATAGGCGATAAACCTGGACTAGAGTCTTGTGTGGTTAACGGTCGTAGCCGACTCCCTCGTTGGGCTTCCGCTTGAAGGTTGCCGAGGTGCCTTTTTACGTGCACATGGCGGTAAGTGGAAGGAGCGTGTGTGAAGAAGTATACCCCTGCAGGGTGAAACAATCTGTTCGAATAGCCGCGTCCTCGGATATGGACTACTTGGAAACTTATGTGGTACATAGACAAGTGAAATGGATACTCTAAAATGCGCAAGATAAGCGTGAGTGCTATGGATGGCCTTCTCGTAGGGAGACGGGAGTGGATCCATAGTGGTGTATTGACTTGGTGAATGTGTGGACTCGTGTGCACTACCCCACCTCAAAGATACTACTTGTAGTCGTAGTACAGGTTAGCCAAGAGTCAAAGCTGGCTTGCTGCAATAAACTCCACAACCCCCTTGTTGACAATGATGCATATGTAGATAGTTCTGATGTAAGTCTTGCTGAGTACCTTTGTACTCACGGTTGCTTAATTTATGTTTTTGCAGATGAGACTTCAGTCTCATTAGTGATTCTTACGACGTGAAGTTCGATGTTGACCGGATTAGCTTGGGAATCCCAGACAGAGGTCTGGCTCCTATGGTAGGGTCGTGGTAGCTTTTCAGGCTCTTCCAGCCGCTTTTATTAGATGTCTGTACCCAGACATGTAACTTCCGCTTGTTGCTTGTATGCTCTGAATGTTGGGTCATGTGACCCTCCTTCTTGTAACATTATACTATGTTGGCTCTCCGGAGCCTCCTAAATAAATGTTATGTTGTCGAGTTTTGTTGTGATGCCATGTTGTATCTACGCATATCGTGCATAGTGCGCGTATGATTGAAATGCATTGGTAAGTGTGGGATTCGACACCTAGTTCTGTGCCTTTAGTAGCCTTCTTTATGGGGAAATGCCTCTTTGTGCTTCCATGAGTCTTGGTAGCTTGCTACTGCTCCGGACACATTGATTGACCGACATGCATCCTTCTTTGCTGCTGTGTCTGTCCCTACGGGGAAATGTCACGCGGTGTAATGGAGTCCTTGTAGCTTGCTATGACTCGTCTACACACGCTGATGACCGACACCGGCATTGTTGGGTTACGTATGCCTGTCCCTGTACGGTTGTGCCACTTGGGTCTATAACTTGTCATGTCGACCCGGTTTCTTTGACGTGTGAATGCTAGCGACATGTTCATATCCGTGAGCCAAAAGGCGCAAATGGTCCCGGCCAAGGTAAGGTGGCAGCCATGGGTTACCGTGCGTGAGGCAGCAAAGTGGTGTGACATGTTACAGGCTGGATTCATATGGCTTAGGATCGGGGTCCCGACAGCGTTGGTATCAGAGCTTGACTGCCTGTAGGATTACCAAGCCAAACTGGTCGATGTTTGAGTCTAGAACTACTTTAGTTATATAAGGGAATTGATTGTGGAAGGGAATGTAAGATTCTTTTTACTCCTTTCCTCGTGTCATTCTAATTCTGAGTCACCCTCTTCCTTATTCTACGGGGTTAAGAATTAGGCTTCTCATCTATCTATCAGGATGACGAGTTACTAATGCTGGAGACTTATAGGAAAGTTGTTGTCTTCCTGGATCGATGTCTCCATAAGAATTCAGTGTGATGTTGTCAGTTTTCATGCAGGTTGCCTCATATTTCACACCCGTACAGCCGTTATGCTGTCTGAGTTATCCAAGGTTTACAAATAATCTGATGCAATTGCAAACTCCTTCATCTCGAATCAATGTCTTTTGGGCCAGACAAAGCACACTACTTATTGTGTTGAGGTACTCTATTACCTCGATGTGTTCGTTGGAGTGATAGGAAAACCAGGTTATTCCAGTGAACCACCTAACAGTCTAGTTGTGTTTGTGTTTCCAGTGTGATAATTCTGGCCATCGTTATCGAAAGCATCCTGTGATGCTACTTAGTCAGTAGGTATTCTATTTCTGGGCTCTTGAACCCAAGGACCATTCTGCTCACTTCCGTTGTTAGTATTTGCTCGTTCCTTTAGGATTTTAGTAACTTTGAGATAGTTTTCAAGGTTCGTGGTATATCATTCTTCCAACACCATGAACCAGTCATGGCAGAAGTTCCTCGTGAACTGAAGATCACAACAAGAGTACTCTTCATGAGTCCTCCATTCCATAGTTGTGAACCTGCCAATTCTTTCCTTCTGCATGGGTTATCCGGAAGAATTATGTTGAACTCATTCAACATGCTAACCTATGTATCCACAACTCAGAAAATTCATGTGCTCCTGAGTTGCCCCTCTTCAGTTGTATTCTAACCCTCGTCTATCAGTGGATAGTCAAGAGTGGTTGTGCATTTGCGTTTATCGATGCATATTACTCTTGTGGTCTGTCAAGCCATTCTATTTCGGAATGACTAGGAGAAAACAAACTCCAGTACCTCATCCATTTCCAGGATTGGGTCAAAGCAGTTGTGTTCTGCAGATCAAAATGCCAATCTAGCTTTTGTTCTATTCTACCTCAAAGTGTTACCCCCTTTAAGTCAGGATTGTCATGGGAATTGCACCACCTCTTATGACTTCTTGATACAGTGATACTTTTCACCATCATCGTTCACTCCTCGGTCTCTGTGTTGTTTGTAACCAGAATACCGACAAGTGAATCGTGATGTGTGCAATCAATACTCCTAGCAACTTTGTTGCTTGGTAGTTAATGGACAATAATCTCATTCTTAGCGTGTTGGTTATTGAATCACCATTCTAAGATTGATCGTGCTACCTAGTCCATCTTTCATGGTGCACTCTTTGATCAATGAGTTCGGATTGTGTCAATCCCTCGCTCTTTTGGTCATATCGTCTTGCCTTGAAAAGCAAGATTGTTCCCGAGCTCAATAACATATCGGTGGTTCGTGATTTTCCGAATATCTTCTTGGCAGTATTACCAGGTTGTTCCCTTACCGTTATGTTGATCTCATGATCAAGTTGGTTTCCTATAAACCACCCCTTCTCCAAGATCCTGTGTTGGATACCCCGAGCTAGTTGGTTAAGCTGAACAACAACTTGGAGAGTTGAAAGATAAAAGCTTGATCTAACTTAGTTCATGTCAAGGGGATATCTTTTGTGTTGTGTGTGTGTTGAAGAAAGACGATGTCCTCATCGATTGATCCTTGTGATCAGTTGTTGCATCCATTGTCTTGTCCAAACTTTGATTTGTGCATGGGTTATCGTCAAATCAAATCAGAACCAACGGTTGTCGCAATGTTGTTTACTCGCGGATGTCCCCTCGAGCATACATCATTATATCATTTGGTCTGACCAATGCTATCACCTTGTTCACATAGTTATGGACTTCCATGTTCATGGAAACCTCGAGAGACTGTTGTTGAGCCCATCGACAACATTGTTTATCCTCCCCATGATTCATGATGAACATAACGCTAGTGTTGGAAACTTTGTAGGCGATATCTTCATGTCTCGTACATGAAGCATATGTTTGGTGAAAGAAGTGACTTACTCTTAGTTCACGTGCATATGGTGCAAGTTGCCGCCGTGAACTTGAGAAAGGTCATTTTGTTTTCTTGGAATCATCCCAAGTCAGTCATGCCCGTGCGAAGTATTCTATGGTTTGATAGACTGATCATCTCCATTCCATTTGCAATCCCTAGCACACCAAGCCACTGATTGATTTGTTAAGGAAAAGAAGTTCCTTCCTAAGAGCTAATCATATGACTTATGCAAGGACTTCGCTACCTCCAATGATGGTTCCTATCCCGAACTCGGTGGTGTTTTGTTGTAAGAATTCCATGTGGTCATGTTGTGCCCACGCGAGTCTTTCAATCCAGCTCATGTTTTGGAGTTGGATCCCGCAGTTCATTTTTCGAGAATCTCGCAACATCATCTCGTCGATTTGTGTTGCAAACCTTCCTTTCCAGGCATGCTGAGTCTGGAATATCCTGACACCAACCATATCTGAATCTCAGGCAGATGTAATGATTGGATCATTACCCAAGAATTATAATATTGGTCTCTCTGTAACCCGGTAAAGTGATGTTGTGGCTAACGCACCTAGCCGGAAGACCTATTGTTATAATATCTTGTATGAGCAATTTAGCCACTTCCCCATGAGGATTTCATATGACTTATTTTAGAAGTTGTTCCTCATGGACCCCTTTGATTTCCCCGAAGTCCGACCTATACTTGATGTTATAGATACCAAGCATTATCTATAATTGGGGTATGCTAGTACAACAAGGAGAACATTAGAAGCGGAGTGCTAAATGTCTCTCGGTCGATCATCCAGATTTCATTTCCTTGGCATAGCTAAGGTGAAATCTGAGAAGGTGTTGTCTTTCTTTGCATCTGCATCCTCCATTGTTATTCATCATGGTGGTATGATGTGTTGCCAGGATCCTTGGCATGGATATTGGTAAAACCTTGATGAATATGGAAATGCTCAAGTTCTTGAGAGCATGCTCAGACACTGGGTTATACCTCGGTATCAATTGGAAAGTGCCTTCCGTTTACCGAGCTGTCCTATAACTCTAGCTTCTTTTCCAAACTGAGTATGCCATTCGCTCGAATTCCATCAAACGATCGTTTGTAAATTGCCCTAGGCTGTCATGAAGAGTTTCAATGATCTCTGGATCAAAAGTAATTCTTTTTGCCACTTAAGGGATAATCCTACGAGTCACCTTCCCTAAGGTGCCCGTTTTGGTATGAAGGGCAACTAACTCCTTGCTACTTTGAAAACCATGCTCCATCCTAGCTAACGTGGAATTGTTGCCTACCAATTGAACCTCCGTGATCTGCCTCATTCCATCGTTCTCGATGTGTGTATTGTGTCTCAGCTCAGGAGATGTTCTCACGTCTCATTCATGAGTTGATCATGAGTCGCTCGATCTTCGTAAAGATCGATTCTTGTAGAGTTCTCCGTTCCTTCGTCGTCTTGTTGAGTGAAGGTCCGGAAGACAAAGGTGTCAAGATCAATATGATGCGATGAATGAACATCTTTAGGAAGGGCAATTGAGTCAAGAGGATTGTGATAGCTAGTGTCCCCTCTGTCCTCTTACCCTACGCTTGAATCTCGGGACGAGATTCTTGTTTAGTGGGGGTGAGTTGTCACAGCCCTAGATTACTGCTTGTAAATAGTGCATTGGCATTCATGTCATCATGTTCATTTTCCTAGAAACTTGAAATGGGGATTGACAAACCCTAGCACTCCACTGAATAAATCAATTCCAATAGTTGAGATTTTCAATGAATCCAAAATGCCCATAAAAAAATGTCCACCATGCCTGGGAAACGTTGGGAACAACATACCAGAGGTGTTGCACATTTAAACAGGGCATTTGACATTTTTAATAAACCAAAAATGTTGTTAAAACTAACAACTAAATGATTATAAATATTTTAGCTATTCCAATAATTCTGGAAATTATTGTGGGGCCTAGCAATAATATGTGTAAACCCCACAAATTATCTCAGTGCTTATGACTTTAGGATTTTTGCCCAAACAAATAATAACATAGAACAGAAAATAGAAAAGATAAAATAGAAATAGTTGGAAAGGAAAGAGAGAACAGAAGCTTACCTGTCCGGCCCACCTACCTGGCCCAGCCCACGTAGCTCCCTATCACCTTCCTCCTCAGGACGGTAGGCAGAGCGCGTGCTCACCGCGCGCGCACACGCGCCCGAGGCACCTCCTGCTTCCCCCTCCATGTCAACGCGCGAGATAAGCTCGCGGGAGACGTTCGGATCGAGCCAACGCCCCCCCTTCTCTCTCCCTTGCCCCTGCTGCTTCTCCCTGCCGAACCCGAGATCATCGGAGAGCGCCGCCGTCCCAACCGTGGCCATCGTCGCACCCTCGCCGCGCTTCCATGCCCAGAAGATCGGCCGTGCTCCGCCACGTCTCCGGGCCCAAGGAATCAAGCCCGGAAGCCCTTCATCGCCGTCATCGTCGTCGTTCTCGTCTCCGGCCACCAAAGCCTTTTCCCGTCGATTCGCCGTCGGCTCCAATCAATTCGCTGTGAGCCACTGACCTTCTTTCCTTCCTCCTCCTGCTCGCATGCGCGACCTAGCTAGCCGCTCCTCCACGGCCGAGCGCCGCCGTCTGCCATGAGCGTCGGGCATGGCACTGCCGTGCCCCTCCGCCCGAGATGATGGACTCTTTGAGCTCCTGATGCCCCTAGGAGGCCGGCAAGCCCTCCGCCTGCTCAACTGTGCCCCGCAAGCCCGCAGCCATGCAAGCCCGAACCAGAGCCGCCGCCAACCTCGCCGCCGGCGCCGATTCCGGCGACCCCGAAGCCCCTAGCTAGCCCTACTCGACGCGGTCGAGCACGGGCTACGCTCCAGTGCCCCTAGCGTGATGATCCACCTCCTGCAGCGCAACTCCGACGCAAAGCCGCCGACGGATTGGTCATCGCCGGCCTACTCCGGTGAGGATGACATGGCGCTGTCATTAGGACTTAATTTCCCGGCTAATTAACCCCTCCAGACGCTGACAGTGGGCCCCGTAGCTGGTCAAAGTCGGGTCAACAAGGGACTAACCCCTGGTTAGCCTCTGTGTCACTGACGTGCGGACCCCGCACCTCAGATTTGACCTGGACCGGGTCAGTTGACCGGCTGACGTCACCCAGACGCAATGCTGACGCATTAAAGCTTTTCTGGTATTTTAAATAATTAGGAAAATTCCAAAAAATGTTTAAAACTTCTAAAAATCATAGAAATTCAACCGTAACTCCAATGAAAATAATTTATATATGAAAAATGATCAGAAAATTATGAAGAATCTGTGTATGCCATGGTCATGCATGTTTGAGCAAGTTAATAGAACCAACTAGGACATTTCATGATTAGGACAAATTTGATAAATAGTTTGGAGTTGGAATTTGATGTCTATTTGAATTCCACTTCAATTAATGTGATCAAATATTGAACTAGGTGAATTCAGTACCTTAACATGCCATAGCATACATCATGTGTGTTGCATCACATTGAATGTGTTCATTTCTCTGTTTGCCGGTGTTGCTCCCTCTCGGTAGACGTTATTCTGACGATGAAATCGATGTCACCGATGAAGAGCTTTGCCATCTTCAGAAGTGTCAGGCAAGCAACCCCCCCTTTGAGCATCCCGATGATATCCTACTCTCTCGCTCCTGCTCTCTTATACTGCATTAGGACAACAACGATTCAACTGTTACATGTTCTCGGTAGCTGAACCCATTCATTTGCATGTCCTGTCCTTGTCACAGTAAATAGTTGAAACCACTTAGCATGAGTAGCAACTGCTTGAGCCTTGTTGTGCTTACTCATCCATGCTTGCTTACTGTGTCTGCTATGCTTAGAGTCGTGTCGGGTCTGATCCATCTGGGCGATGAATCGGAATGGATGTGTTCATGTCCTGCTGTGTAAGAGCTAAGTGTGTGAATCTGATATGGTAAAGGTAGCGATGAGAGGCCATGTAGGAGTACATGGTGAGTTGTCTCATTGGGACCTTCCTTAAGAACTGAGTTATGTGTATGTTATCCAAGACAAGATACTACCATGCATTGGGCCCGAAACCAATGGACCCTCTCGGCTTATTAATCGCCTTGATCTCTGTCCAGGAGTTGCACCTAGTTTCTGGTGTTTGTAGGATGTGCGGGCGGCCGTGCATAGCGCTGACAAGAGGGGTAGGCTATGGCGCGGTAGATGCACTGTGGCCCGATGTACCAACCGTAGTACCATCCGTCAAGGTGGGCTTGGGAACCCTGCACACATCGTTTGGTGCCGTGATGGAAACTTCGGCCGGACTTCCGTTGCGGGTTCAGTCTCAAATAGGCGATAAACCTGGACTAGAGTCTTGTGTGTTTAACGGTCGTGGCCGACTCCCTCGCTGGGCTTTCGCTTGAAGGTTGCCGAGGTGCCTTTTTACGTGCACATGGCGGTAAGTGGCGGGAGCGTGTGTGAAGAAGTATACCCCTGCAGGGTGAAACAATCTGTTCGAATAGCCGCATCCTCGGATATGGACTACTTGGAAACTTATGTGGTACATAGACAAGTGAAATGGATACTCTAAAATGCGCAAGATAAGCGTGAGTGCTATGGATGGCCTTCTCGTAGGGAGACGGGAGTGGATCCATAGTGGTGTATTGACTTGGTGAATGTGTGGACTCGTGTGCGCTATCCCACCTCAAAGATACTACTTGTAATCGTAGTACAGGATAGCCAAGAGTCAAAGCTGGCTTGCTGCAATAAACTCCACAACCCCCTTGTTGACAATGATGCATATGTAGATAGTTCTGATGTAAGTCTTGCTGAGTACCTTTGTACTCACGGTTGCTTAATTTATGTTTTTGCAGATGAGACTTCAATCTCATTAGTGATTCTTACGACGTGAAGTTCGATGTTGACCGGATTAGCTTGGGAATCCCAGACAGAGGTCTGGCTCCTATGGTAGGGTCGTGCTAGCTTTTCAGGCTCTTCCAGCCGCTTTTATTAGATGTCTATACCCAGACATGTAACTTCCGCTTGTTGCTTGTATGCTCTGAATGTTGGGTCATGTGACCCTCTTGCTTGTAACACTATACTATGTTGGCTCTCCGGAGCCTCCTAAATAAATGTTATGTTGTAGAGTTTTGTTGTGATGCCATGTTGTATCTACGCATATCGTGCATAGTGCGTGTATGATTGAAATGCATTGGTATGTGTGGGATTCGAGACCTAGTTGTGTGCCTTTAGTAGCCTTCTTTACGGGGAAATGCCTCTTTGTGCTTCCATGAGCCTTGGTAGCTTGCTACTGCTCCGGACACATTGATTGACCGGCGTGTATCCTTCTTTGCTGCTGTGTCTGTCCCTACGGGGAAATTGATGGAAATATGCCCTAGAGGCAATAATAAAGTTGTTATTATTTTATATTTCCTTGTTCATGATAAAGGTTTATTATTCATGCTAGAATTGTATTGACCGGAAACTTAAATACATGTGTGAATACATAAACAAATACCGTGTCCCTAGTGAGCCTCTACTAGACTAGCTCGTTGATCAAAGATGGTTAAGGTTTCCTAACCATAGACATGAGTTGTCATTTGATAACGGGATCACATCATTACGAGAATGATGTGATGGACAAGACCCATCCGTTAGCTTAGCATATGATCGTTCTGTTTATTGCTACTGCTTTCTTGAATGTCAAATACATGTTCCTCAGACCATGAGATCATGCAACTCCCGGATACCGGAGCAATACCTTGTGTGCTATCAAATGTCACAACGTAACTGGGTGATCATAAAGATGCTCTACAGGTATCTCCGAAGGTGTCCGTTGAGTTGGCATGGATCGAGACTTGGATTTGTCACTCCGTGTTTCGGAGAGGTATCTCTGGGCCCTCTCGGTAATGCACATCATAAGAAGCTTGCAAGCAAAGTGACTAAGGAGTTAGTTACAAGATGATGTATTACGAAATGAGTAAAGATACTTGCCAGTAACGATATTGAACTAGGTATGGAGATACCGACGATCGAATCTCGGGCAAGTAACATACCGACGGACAAAGGGAATTACGTATGTTGTAATTGCGGTTCGACCGATAAGATCTTCGTGGAATATGTAGGAACCAATATGAGCATCCAGGTTCCGCTATTGGTTATTGACCGGAGAGGCGTCTCAGTCATGTCTACATCATTCCCGAACCCGTAGGGTCCGCACGCTTAACGTTCGTTGACGATATAGTGTTATATGAGTTATGTGAATTGGTAGCCGAATGTTGTTCGGAGTCCCGGATGAGATCCCGGACGTCATGAGGAGTCTCGGAATGGTCGAGAGGTAAATATTTATATATGGGAAGTCATATTTTGGGTTCCGGAAAAAGGTGCAGTTTTTTCGGTATTGTACCGGGAAGCTTCCAGAAGGTTCCGAAGGATTCCAGAGGAGTCCGGAAGTCCACAAGTGGGTCCACCACGTCCCAAGGGCTGGCATGGGCTAAGGGGAGGCGCCCTGGCATTATTGGGCCAGGCGCACCAAGTCCTCAAAAGCCCAGGCAGCTAGGGAAGGAAAAAAGGGAGAGTCCTAGTAGGAATAGGATTGGACTTTGGAGTCCAAGTCCACGTGTGTACTATTCACGGTTACTGTTCACGTGGCACTATTCCTTCTACTCCAAGCCCCTACACATATATAAATAGAGGAGAGGGGGCGCCCCAAAGGACACAACATTGTCTTAGCCGTGTGCGGCGCCCTCCTCCACAGTTCCGTCCCTCGGTCATATTTTCGCAGTGCTTGGGCGAAGCCCTGCGGAGATAGCATCACCATCACCGTCACCACGCCGTCGTGCTGCCGGAACTCATCCACTACCTCGCCGTCGTGCTGGATCAAGAAGTCGAGGACGTCACCGAACTGAACGTGTGCTGAACGCGGAGGTGCCGTACGTTCGGTGCTCGGTCGGTTGGATCGTGAAGTTGTTCGACGACAACAACCGCGTTGTTCTAACGCTTCCGCTTACGGTCTACGAGGGTACGTAGACACACTCCCCCTCTCGTAGCTATGCATCTCCATGGATAGATCTTGCGTGTGCGTAGAATTTTTTTGTTTTCCATGCAACGTTCCCCAACAGAAATGTCACGCGGTGTAATGGAGTCCTTGTAGCTTGCTACGACTCGTCTACACACGCTGATGGCCGACACCTGCATTGTTGGGTTACGTATGCCTATCCTTGTACGGTTGTGCCACTTGGGTCTATAACTAGTCACGTCGACCCGGGTTCTTTGACGTGTGAATGCTAGCGACATGTTCATATCCGTGAGCCAAAAGGCGCAAACGGTCCCGGCCAAGGTAAGGTGGCAGCCGTGGGTTACCATGCGTGAGGCCGCAAAGTGGTGTGACATGTTACCGGCTGGATTCATATGGCTTAGGATCGGGGTCCCAACAGTTTTATTCGCCCTCTTTTTCGTTTTCCTTTTTCTCGTCAGATCTCTTGTTTGCTTACCTTGTCGTTATGGCTAGTTCTTCCTCTATTGCGTGTACTCCCGAGAATGAAGTTCTTAATTTTAAGCAAAGGGGAGGGGAGAACCTAAAATATGCTTGGTATAGGATTTGCAATGCTCATAATAGATCTATCCATAAGCAATCTACCGTTGTTCTTCTTCACAGTTTTTATGTGGGCATCACCACTTGGTATAGATTCGTCCTTGATACGATTACCGGTGGGAATTTCTTGATGTGTCCATCTTTGGACGCTTTTAATGCTATGGGAAGTTTAGTGGGATCGCCATCTCTCATGATTAATGAAACAACTTTAACCCTCGAACATATCATGGAAATGCTAGATGCTATCGAAAAGAAGATGATTACCAAAGAACATCTTAAAAATTTGGATAAGAAAATGCATAATCTTGCTAATAAGATTGGGTCAAAAGCGGGAGATGCCTTTAAATTGTTAAAGGAAAAGGAAACCATAGTTAACGAAAGAATAGAAGAAAGTCCTTACCGGATTGATAAGTTGGAAGAAATTTTTAGTAACTTGAGTTCGGCCTTTTCTTCTATTAAATCTATTGAAAAAACTCTCGTAAAAATTTGCAAGATAACGCAAGTCACTAAGAACAAAGGTGCTACATCTAGTAACCACAAGGGAGATCTTAAAATGATCAGTATTCATCCCAATTTTGTTGAAATAGTAAAAGACCCTATTTACAAGAATGAATTTTTTGGTCTTATTCCTAGAAGCATTGTCATTGAGAGTATGCATGCTAAATTCTTGAAGAAATCTAGTTGTGTGATTGAGGAGTTAAAAACCAAAGATGACAATACTTGAATCTATGCATTATGCCTAGCTAGGGGCGTAAAACGATAGCGCTTGTTGGGAGGCAACCCAATGAATAAATTTATTTTCATATTTTTCTTTCTGTTTTTGAGTGTTGACACAATTATGCCTCTGTTATGATTGTGTTTTTTATGTTTTATTTAGTGTTTGTGCCAAGTAAAACCTTTAGGATGATTCATAAGATGAGTAGAAACAATGCTGAATCTGAAACAGAAACTTTGCCTCAAGTGCGCGAATTTTAATTTTTTACTGGAGCGTGATAATAAGCTGAAATTTTAACACAGTATTTCTATACAAATTATTTATGTTGTCCTAATTTTTCATAATTTTTAGAGTTATATAAGTATGGTTAGAGTACAGATTACTACAGACTGTTCTGTTTAAGACATATTCTATTTTCGTTGCATTGTGTGCTTGTTTTGATGAATCTATGGTTTGTATTGAAGGGTATAAGCCATGGTAAAGTTAAAATACAGTAGTTATAATGCAATAATAAAATTTGAATGGGTTTGCAACAGTACTTAAAGTGGTGATTTGCTTTATTATACTAATAGATCTCACGAAGATTTTGTTGAGTTTTGTGTGATTGAAGTTTTCAAGTTTTGGGTGAGATCACGATGGATGAAGGAATGAGGAGTGAAAAGAGCCTAAGCTTGGGGTTGCTACAGAACCCCCAAGATATTTCAAAAGAGAAACAAGCAACTAAGCGTGGGGATGCCCCGAGTGGCATCCCCTCTTTCTTCTAACGACCATCGGTATTTTACTTGGAGCTATATTTTTATTCGTCACATATCATGAGTTTTGCGTGGAGCCTCTTGTATCATTTGAGTCTTTGCTTTCTTTTCTTTTTAGTTTGTCACTTTTATCCTTGCTGGACACACCTATTTGAGAGAGCCAAAATTATGCTATGATTTGTTAGAATTACTCTATATGCTTCACTTAAATTTTTTGAGCTATGGAATTGCTCTGGTGCTTCACTTATATCTTTTTGAGCACGGTGTGGTCGGAAATTTTTGTAGAAATACTCTCATGCTTCACTTAGATTATTTTGAGAGTTAGTAAATTTTGAAGAAATCCTCTCATGCTTCACTTAGATTAATTTGAGAGTTAGTAAATTTTGAAGAAATCCTCTCATGCTTCACTTATATTATTTTGAGAGATGAAACCTTTATGCTCATATTCTTCACTTAAATTTGTTTGAGCTTGTCAAAAGCAATGGCAATATATGAAACTAGTCCCAAAGTGATAGACATTCTAGGAGGATATAATAAAAACTTTCATGAATATCGTTGGACAAATTAAACTTGATTCCTTGTAATAGTTTTGAGACATGATGATAGTGATATGTGAGTCATGTTGGTGAGTAATTATGCTTTAGTAATAATATTGGTGTTAAGGTTTGTGATTCCCTATGCAAGTATGAAAGTCAATAGCTAGCCTCCACTTGTCCTAAGTAGAAATACTACTTGTGCATCCAAAATCCTTAAACCCGGGACTGGGCATCCCTATTACCGTTGTACTCTCGTGCAATGACAAGTGAATAAACACTCATCTTGAGAATAACACATCTAGCATGGAAAAATATTGGATACCCCCTACCGTTTCATGAGCGGTACGAGCACACAAAAAGGAAATTTATTTTGAAAATTAGAGATGGCACATACAAATTTGCTTAGAACGGCATGGAAATACCGCATATAGTTAGGTATGGTGGACTCATAAGGCAAAACTAGGTCGTTTAAGGATTTTGGATGCACAAGTAGTATTTCTACTTAGGACAATTGGAGGCTAGCTATTGACTTTCGTACTTGCATAGGGAATCACAAACCTTAACACCAATATTCTTACTAAAGCATAATTACTCACCAACATGACTCACATATCACTATCATCATGTCTAAAAACTATTACAAGGAATCAAGATTAATTTGTCCAATGATATTCATGAAAGTTTTTATTATATCCTCCTAGAATGTCTATCACTTTGGGACTAGTTTCATATATTGCCATTTCTTTTGACACCTCAAACAAATTTAAGTGAAGAACATGAGCATAAAGGTTTCATCTCTCAAAATAATATAAGTGAAGCATGAGAGGATTTCTTCAAAATTTACTAACTCTCAAATTAATCTAAGTGAAGCATGAGAGGATTTCTTCAAAATTTACTAACTCTAAAATTAATCTAAGTGAAGCATGAGAGTATTTCTACAAAAATTTCCAAGCACACCGTGCTCAAAAAGATATAAGTGAAGCACTAGAGCAATTCTATAGCTCAAAAGTTTAAGTGAAGTGCATAGAGCAACTCTAAAAAATAATAGCATAATTTTGGATTTCTCAAATAGGTGTGTACAAAAAGGATACAAGTGAACAACTAACAAACAAAGCAAGCAAAGATACAAGACTCTCCAAGCAAAACTCATGATATGTGACGAATAAAAATATAGCTCCAAGTAAAATACCGATGGTCGTTAGAAGAAAGAGGGGATGCCACTCGGGGGCATCCCCAAGCTTAGTTGCTTGTTTCTATTTGGATATACCTTGGGGGTGCGGTAGCATCCCCAAGCTTAGTCTCTTTTCACTCCTTATTCCTTCATCCATAGTGATCTCACACAAAACTCAATAAAATCTTCGTGAGATCCGTTAGTATAATAAAGCAAATCACTACTTTAGGTGATGTTCCAAACCCATTCATATTTTATTATTGCATTATACCTACTGTATTTTAACTTTACCATGGCTCATACCCTTCAATATAACCCATAGATTCATCAAAACAAGCACACAATGCAACGAAAACAGAATCTGTCTTAAACAGAACAGTCTGTAGTAATTTGTACTTTAACCATACTTCTGTAACTCTAAAAATTCTGAAACATTAGGAAAACGTAAGGAATTTGTATAGCAACACTTTTTTAAAATTTCAGCTCAAGATCACATTCCAGAAAAAAAATTAAAATTCATATACTGGACGCAAAGTTTCTGTTTCAGATTCAGCATCACTTCTACTCATCCTATGAATCATCCTAAAGGCTTTACTTGGCACAAACACTAAATAAACCATAAAAAAACAATCATAACAGAGGCATAATTGTTTCAACACTCAAAAACAGAAAGTAAAAAAGCAAAAATTTATTTATTCATTGGTTTGCCTCCCAACAAGCGCTATCGTTTTACGCCCCTAGCTAGGCATAACGCATAGATTCAAGTATTGTCATCTTTGGTTTTGGATCCATAGGATGCCCTCATGATTGATTCATATGGTGGCTTAATTCTTGTTCTAGGGAAGTGTTACATACCCTTTCTCAAGGGAAACTAAAAACGAATATTGCCTTCTTTCATATCAATCACGGCACCTATAGTGCGTAAAATCGGTCTACCAAGTATAATGGGACAAGACGGATTGCAATCAATATCAAGCACAATAAAATCAATGGGCACATAGTTCCTATTTGCAATAATAAGAACATCATTAATTCTTCCCAAAGGCTTTTTAATAGTAGAGTCCGCCAAGTGCAAATTAAGAGAACATTCTTCAATATTGGTAAGACCAAGCACATCATATAGAGATTTCGGAATCGTGGAAACACTAGCACCCAAATCACACAAAGCAAAGCACTCATAATTTTTAATCTTGACCTTAATGGTAGGTTCCCACTCATCATGCAATTTTCTAGGAATAGAAATCTCCAACTCCAACTTTTCTTCAAAAGATTTCATCATGGCATCAACGATATGTTTAGTAAATGCTTTATTTTGCTCGTAAGCATGGGGTGAATTCAACATGGATTGCAGCAAAGAAATACATTCAATCAAAGAGAAACTATCATAACTAAAGTCTTTGCAATCCAAGATAGTGGGCACATCACTAGTTAAAGTTTTGACCTCTTCAAACCCACTTTTATCAAAAAATTCATCAAGATTTTCACCCTCCAAATTATTGGGACGCCTTCTAGCTAAAGTTGACTCTACTTCAGTCCCTTTTTCATCAATCTTAACATTACTAAACAAGGAATCAATAGTAGAAACACCAATCACTTTAAGATCTTCATCTTTTTTATGAAGGCAGTCACTGGAAAACGATTTTTCTAAGATTTCTCTTTTAGCTCTAAGCATAGCGGTTCTTTTCTTACTTTCATCCATAGAGACATATAAAGATTTAATGGATTCATCAATCTTAGGCACAAAAGCTTTCAACTTGAGATTTTCAACATCATGAGAAATTCTATCAATGCTTCTAGAAATATCATCACTCCTATTCAACTTTTCTTCTATCGTAGTATTGAAAGCCTTTTGCGCATTGATAAATTCTTTAATATTAATCTCAAGATCAGAGGTGTTCCTATTATTATTGTAAGAAGAAATACCATAGGAATTACCAAAATTATTAGAGGAATTTCCAGGAAAAGGCCTAGGATTAAAATTACCTCTATAAGCATTGTTATTGAAATTGTTTCGCGAGACAAAATTCGTATCTACGGAACCATTATTTTGCTCAATCAAGGTTGACAAAGGCACATCATTAAGATCAATAGGAGCATTTTTACTAGCAACCAATTTCATCAAAGCATCAACCTTATCACTCAAAGTACTAATTTCCTCAACCGAAATAACTTTCTTACTAGTAGTTCCTCTTTCAGTATGCCATTGAGAATAATTAGACATGATATTATCTAGCAATTTAGTAGCTTCACCCAAAGTAATCTCCATAAAAGTACCACCCGCGGCGGAATCTAAAAGATTTCTAGAGACAAAATTCAACCCCGCATAAAAAATTTGTATGATCATCCAAAGATTTAAACCATGAGTAGGACAATTTCTTAGCATCAACTTCATTCTTTCCCAAGATTGTGCAACATGTTCATGCTCAAGTTGCTCAAAATTCATGATTTGTGTCCTAAGGGAAATAATTTTCGCGGTCGAAAAATACTTAGTGATAAAAGCATCCTTGCACTTATTCCAAGAATCGATACTATTGCGAGGCAAAGAGGAAAACCAAATTTTTGCACGATCCCGCAAGGAAAAAGGAAATAATTTCAACTTCACTATATCATTGTCCACATCTTTTTTATTTTGCATATCACACAATTCTATGAACGTGTTTAGATGGGACGCGTGACGTGGCTTGAGACTGCGTCGGTATTTCCCCAAAGAGGAAGGGATGATGCAGCACAGCGACGGTAAGTATTTCCCTCCATTAGAAGCCATCTAGCTACTGCCTACGGACCTGTAGGTCTATGGTGGACTACTCACGCATAATCGGAGAGGCACCTATGAAGAAGATGAACCCCTCCGTGATGGTGTTTAGATTGGATCTCGCGGTTCTAGAACTTGCGGCGGCTGGAATTTGTTGGAAATATGCCCTAGAGGCAATAATAAAATGGTTATTATTATATTTCCTTGTTCATGATAATTGTCTATTGTTCATGCTATAATTGTATTAACCGGAAACCGTAATACATGTGTGAATACATAGACCACACCATG
Source organism: Elymus sibiricus (assembly GCA_039707655.1). Taxonomy (NCBI): domain Eukaryota; kingdom Viridiplantae; phylum Streptophyta; class Magnoliopsida; order Poales; family Poaceae; genus Elymus; species Elymus sibiricus. Next base: position 96,043,436 of record CM077675.1, on the reverse strand, counting down.
TCCCTAGTGAGCCTTTAGTTGACTAGCTCGTTGATCAATAGATGGTCATGGTTTCCTGACCATGGACATTGGATGTCATTGATAACGGGATCACATCATTAGGAGAATGATGTGATGGACAAGACCCAATCCTAAGCATAGCACAAGATCGTGTAGTTCGTCTGCTAGAGCTTTTCTAATGTCAAGTATCATTTCCTTAGACCATGAGATTGTGCAACTCCCGGATACCGTAGGAATGCTTTGGGTGTATCAAACATCACAACGTAACTGGGTGACAATAAAGGTGCACTACAGGTATCTCCGAAAGTGTCTGTTGGGTTGGCACGAATCGAGACTGGGATTTGTCACTCCGTGTGACAGAGAGGTATCTCTGGGCCCACTCGGTAATACATCATCATAATGAGCTCAATGTGACTAAGGAGTTAGTCACGGGATCATGTGTTACGGAACGAGTAAAGAGACTTGTCGGTAACGAGATTGAACAAGGTATAGGGATACCGACGATCGAATCTCGGGCAAGTAACATACCAATGGACAAAGGGAATTGTATACGGGATTAATTGAATCCCCGACATCGTGGTTCATCCGATGAGATCATCGTGGAACATGTGGGAGCCAATATGGGTATCCAGATCCCGCTATTGGTTATTGGCCGGAGAGGTGTCTCGGTCATGTCTGCATGGTTCCCGAACCCGTAGGGTCTACACACTTAAGGTTCGGTGACGCTAGAGTTGTAATGGGAATTTTATGTGGTTACCGAAAGTTGTTCGAAGTATCGGATGAGATCCCGGACGTCACGAGGAGTTCCGGAATGGTCCGGAGGTTAAGATTTATATATGGGAAGTCCTATTTTGGCCACCGGAAAATGTTCGGGATTTTTCGGTATTGTACCGGGAAGGTTCTAGAAGGTTCCGAAGTGGGGCCCACCTGCATGGGAGGACCCACATGAACGTGGGTAGTGGGGGAAAGGCCCCACACCCCTGGTCAAGGCGCACCAAGATCCCCCCTTAGAAGGAATAAGATCATATCCCGAAGGGATAAGATCAAGATCCCTAAAAAGGGGGGATAACAATCGGTGGGGAAGGGAAAGGATGGGATTTCTTTCCTCCCACCTTTGCCAACGCCCCAATGGACTTGGAGGGCAAGAAACCAGCCCCCTCCACCCCTATATATAGTGGGGAGGCGCATGGGAGCTGCACCCCTTCCCTGGCGCAGCCCTCCCCCCTCCTACACCTCCTCCTCCTCCGTAGTGCTTAGCGAAGCTCTGCCGAAGAACCACGAGCTCCACCACCACCACGCCGTCGTGCTGCCAGAGCTCTCCCTTAACTTCTCCTCTCCCCTTGCTGGATCAAGAAGGAGGAGACGTCCCCGGGCTGTACGTGTGTTGAACGCGGAGGCGTCGTCCGTTCGGCGCTTGGATCGGATCTTCCGCGATTTGAATTGCCGCGAGTACGACTCCATCAACCGCGTTCTTTGCAACGCTTCCGCTTAGCGATCTTCAAGGGTATGAAGATGCACTCCCTCTCTCTCATTGCTAGCATCTCCTAGATTGATCTTGGTGACACGTAGGAATTTTTTTGAATTATTACTACGTTACCCAACAGTGGCATCATGAGCTAGGTCTATGCATAGATTCTATGCACGAGTAGAACACAAGTAGTTGTGGGCAATGATTTGGTCAATTTGCTTGCCGTTACTAGTCCTATCTTGATTCGGCGGTATTGTGGGATGAAGCGGCCCGGACCGACTTTACACGTACGCTTACGTGAGACTGGTTCCACCGCCTGACATGCACTTGTTGCATAAGGTGGCAAGCGGGTGTCTGTCTCTCCCACTTTAGTCGGATCGGATTCGATGAAGAGGGTCCTTATGAAGGGTAAATAGCAATTGGCATATCACCGTTGTGGCTTTTGCATAGGTAAGAAACATTCTTGCTAGAAACCCATAGCAGCCACGTAAAACTTGCAACAACAATTAGAGGACGTCTAACTTGTTTTTGCAGGGTATGCTATGTGATGTGATATGGCCAAAAGGATGTGATGAAATATATGTGATGTATGAGATTGATCATGTTCTTATAATAGGAATCACGACTTGCATGTCGATGAGTATGACAACCGGCAGGAGCCATAGGAGTTGTCTTAATTTATTGTATGACCTGCGTGTCAATCAAAAACGCCATGTAATTACTTTACTTTATTGCTAACCGTTAGCCATAGTAGTAGAAGTAATAGTTGGCGAGACAACTTCATGAAGACACGATGATGGAGATCATGATGATGGAGATGATGGTGTCGTTCCGGTGACGATGGTGATCATGCCGCGCCCCGAAGATGGAGATCAAAGGCGCAAGATGATATTGGCCATATCATGTCACTTTATGATTTGCATGTGATGTTTATCATGTTTTTACATCTTATTTGCTTAGAACGATGGTAGCATAAATAAGATGATCCCTCACTAAAATTTCAAGAAATGTGTTCCCCCTAAGTGTGCACCGTTGTGAAGGATCGTTGTTTCAAAGCACCACGTGATGATCGGGTGTGATAGATTCTAACGTTCGCATACAACGGGTGTAAGCCAGATTTACACACGCGAAACACTTAGGTTGACTTGACGAGCCTAGCATGTACAGACATGGACTCGGAACACGAGAGACCGAAAGGTCGAACATGAGTCGTATAGTAGATGCGATCAACATGGAGATGTTCACCATTGATGACTAGTCTGTCTCACGTGATGATCGGACACGGCCTAGTCGATATGGATCATGTATCACTTAGATGACTAGAGGGATGTCTATCTGAGTGGGAGTTCATTAAATAATTTGATTAGATGAACTTAATTATCATGAACTTAGTCTAAAATTGTCTTTACAATCTATCTTGTAGATCCAATGGCCCACGCTAATGTTGCCCTCAACTTCAACGCGTTCCTAGAGAAAACCAAGCTGAAAGACGATGGAAGCAACTATACGGACTGGGTCCGTAACTTGAGGATCATCCTCATAGCTTCCAAGAAAGCATATGTCCTTGATGCACCGCTAGGTGACGCACCCATTTTCCCAGCAACTCAAGACGTTATGAACGCCTGGCAGTCGCGTAGTGATGATTACTCCCTGGTTCAGTGCGGCTTGCCTTACAGCTTAGAACCGGGGCTCCAAAAGTGTTTTGAGCAACACGGAGCATATGAGATGTTCCAAGAGCTGAGAATGGTTTTCCAAGCTCATGCCCGGGTCGAGAGATATGAAGTCTCCGACAAGTTCTTCAGTTGTAAGATGGAGGAAAATAGTTCTGTCAGCGAGCACATACTCAAAATGTCTGGGTTGCACAACCGCTTGTCTCAGCTGGGAGTTAATCTTCCGGATGACTCGGTTATTGACAGAATCCTCCAGTCGCTTCCACCTAGCTACAAGAGCTTTGTGATGAATTTCAATATGCAAGGGATGGAGAAGTCCATTCCTGAGTTATATTCGATGCTGAAATCAGCGGAGGTGGAGATCAAAAAGGAACATCAAGTGTTGATGGTGAATAAGACCACCAGTTTCAAGAAAGGCAAGGGTAAGAAGAACTTCAAGAAGGACGGCAAAGCAGTTGCCGCGCCCAGTAAATCAGTTGCCGGGAAGAAGCCCAAGAATGAACCCAAGCCTGAGACTGAGTGCTTTTATTGCAAGGGAACCGGTCACCGGAAGCGGAACTGCCCCAAGTACTTAGCGGATAAGAAGGCCGGCAACGTCAAAGGTATATATGATATACATGTTATTGATGTGTACCTTACCAGCGCTCATAGTAGCTCCTGGGTATTTGATACCAGTGCGGTTGCTCACATTTGTAACTCAAAACAGGAGCTGCGGAATAAGCGGAGACTGGCGAAGGACGAGGTGACGATGCGCGTCGGGAATGGTTCCAAGGTCGATGTGATCGCCGTCGGCACGCTACCTCTACATCTACCTTCGGGATTAGTTTTAAACCTCAATAATTGTTATTTAGTACCAGCTTTGAGCATGAACATTGTATCTGGATCTCGTTTGATGTGAGATGGCTACTCATTTAAATCCGAGAATAATGGTTGTTCTATTTATATGAGAGATATGTTTTATGGTCATACCCCGCTGGTCAATGGTTTATTTTTATTGAATATCGAACGTGATGTTACACATATTCATAGTGTGAATACCAAACGATGTAAGGTTGATAATGATAGTCCCACATACTTGTGGCACTGCCGCCTTGGTCATATTGATGTCAAACGCATGAAGAAACTCCATGCAGATGGACTTTTGGAGTCTCTTGATTATGAATCATTTGACACGTGCGAACCATGCCTCATGGGCAAGATGACTAAGACTCTATTCTCCGGGACAATGGAGCGAGCAACCAACTTGTTGGAAATAATACATACCGATGTATGCGGTCCAATGAGCGTTGAGGCTCGCGGTGGCTATCGTTATGTTCTCACCCTCACTGATGACTTAAGCAGATATGGGTATGTCTACTTAATGAAACACAAGTCTGAGACCTTTGAAAAGTTCAAGGAATTTCAGAGTGAGGTAGAGAATCAACGTGACAAGAAAATAAAGTTCTTACGATCTGATCGTGGAGGAGAATATTTGAGTCACGAGTTTGGCACGCACTTAAGGAAATGTGGAATTGTTTCACAACTCACGCCGCCTGGCACACCTCAGTGTAATGGTGTGTCCGAACGTCGTAATCGCACTCTATTGGATATGGTGCGATCTATGATGTCTCTTACTGATTTACCGCTATCATTTTGGGGATATGCATTAGAGACTGCCGCATTCACTTTAAATAGGGCACCGTCTAAATCCGTTGAGACGACACCGTATGAATTATGGTTTGGGAAGAAACCTAAGCTGTCGTTTCTGAAAGTTTAGGGATGCGATGCTTATGTCAAGAAACTTCAACCTGAAAAACTCAAACCCAAATCGGAAAAGTGTGTCTTCATAGGATACCCTAAGGAAACTATTGGGTATACCTTCTACCTCAGATCCGAAGGCAAGATCTTTGTTGCCAAGAATGGATCCTTTCTAGAGAAAGAGTTTCTCTCGAAAGAAGTAAGTGGGAGGAAAGTAGAACTTGATGAGGTAATTGTACCCCCTCTCGAACCGGAGAGTAGTGCAGCACAGAAAAATGTTTCTGTGGTGCCTGCACCGACTAGAGAGGAAGTTAATGATGATGATCATGAAACTTCGGATCAAGTTACTACTGAACTTCGTAGGTCCACGAGGACACGTTCCGCACCAGAGTGGTACGGCAACCCTGTCCTGGAAATCATGTTGTTAGACAACGGTGAACCTTCGAACTATGAAGAAGCCATGGCGGGCCCGGATTCCAACAAATGGCTTGAAGCCATGAAATCCGAGATAGGATCCATGTATGAGAACAAAGTATGGACTTTGGTGGACTTGCCCGATGATCGGCAAGCCATAGTAAATAAATGGATCTTTAAGAAGAAGACTGACGCGGATGGTAATGTGACCGTCTATAAGGCTCGGCTTGTCGCTAAGGGTTATCGACAAGTTCAAGGAGTTGACTACGATGAGACTTTCTCACCCGTAGCGATGCTGAAGTCCGTCCGAATCATGTTAGCAGTTGCCGCATTTTATGATTATGAGATCTGGCAAATGGACGTCAAAACGGCATTCCTTAACGGTTTCCTTAAGGAAGAATTGTATATGATGCAGCCGGAAGGTTTTGTCGATCCTAAGAATGCTGACAAGGCATGCAAGCTCCAGCGATCCATCTATGGGCTGGTGCAAGCATCTCGGAGTTGGAACATTCGCTTTGATGAGGTGATCAAAGCGTTTGGGTTTATACAAACTTATGGAGAAGCCTGTATTTACAAGAAAGTGAGTGGGAGCTCTGTAGCATTTCTCATTTTATATGTGGATGACATATTGTTGATGGGAAATGATATAGAACTTTTGGAAAGCATAAAGGCCTACTTGAATAAGTGTTTTTCAATGAAGGATCTTGGAGAAGCTGCTTACATATTAGGCATCAAGATCTATAGAGATAGATCGAGACGCCTCATTGGCCTTTCACAAAGCACATACCTTGACAAGATATTGAAGAAGTTCAATGTGGATCAGTCCAAGAAGGGGGTTCTTGCCTGTATTGCAAGGTGTGAGATTGAGCACAACTCAATGCCCGACATCGGCAGAAGATAGAGAAAAGATGAGTGTCATCCCCTATGCCTCAGCCATAGGCTCTATTATGTATGCCATGCTGTGTACCAGACCTGATGTGAACCTTGCCATAAGTTTGGTAGGGAGGTACCAAAGTGATCCCGGAATGGAACACTGGACAGCGGTCAAGAATATCCTTAAGTACCTGAAAAGGACTAAGGATATGTTTCTCGTTTATGGAGGTGTCAAAGAGCTCGTCGTAAAGGGTTACGTCGATGCTAGCTTCGACACAGATCCGGATGACTCCAAGTCACAAACCGGATACGTGTATATTTTGAATGGTGGGGCAGTCAGCTGGTGCAGTTACAAGCAAAGCGTCGTGGCGGCATCTACATGTGAAGCGGAGTACATAGCTGCTTCGGAAGCAGCGCAGGAAGGAGTCTGGATGAAGGAGTTCATCACCGACCTAGGAGTGATTCCCAATGCGTCGGGCCCGATGACTCTCTTCTGTGACAACACTGGAGCTATTGCCATTGCCAAGGAGCCCAGGTTTCACAAGAAGACCAAGCACATCAAGCGCCGCTTCAACTCCATTCGTGGTTACATTCAGGATGGAGATATAGATATTTGTAAAGTACATACGGATCTGAATGTCGCAGATCCGTTGACTAAACCTCTTCCACGAGTGAAACATGATCAGCACCAGAACTCTATGGGTGTTCGATTCATCACAATGTAACTAGATTATTGACTCTAGTGCAAGTGGGAGACTGTTGGAAATATGCCCTAGAGGCAATAATAAAATGGTTATTATTATATTTCCTTGTTCATGATAATTGTCTATTGTTCATGCTATAATTGTATTAACCGGAAACCGTAATACATGTGTGAATGCATAGACCACACCATGTCCCTAGTGAGCCTCTAGTTGACTAGCTCGTTGATCAATAGATGGTCATGTTTCCTGACCATGGACATTGGATGTCGTTGATAACGAGATCACATCATTAGGAGAATGATGTGATGGACAAGACCCAATCCTAAGCATAGCACAAGATCGTGTAGTTCGTCTGCTAGAGATTTTCTAATGTCAAGTATCATTTCCTTAGACCATGAGATTGTGCAACTCCCGGATACCATAGGAATGCTTTGGGTGTATCAAACGTCACAACGTAACTGGGTGACTATAAAGGTGCACTACAGGTATCTCCGAAAGTGTCTGTTGGGTTGGCACGAATCGAGACTGGGATTTGTCACTCCGTGTGACGGAGAGGTATCTCTGGGCCCACTCGGTAATACATCATCATAATGAGCTCAATGTGACTAAGGAGTTAGTCACGGGATCATGTGTTACGGAACGAGTAAAGAGACTTGCCGGTAACGAGATTGAACAAGGTATAGGGATACCGACGATCGAATCTCGGGCAAGTAACATACCGATGGACAAAGGGAATTGTATACGGGATTAATTGAATCCCCGACATCATGGTTCATCCGATGAGATCATCGTGGAACATGTGGGAGCCAATATGGGTATCCAGATCCCGCTATTGGTTATTGGCCGGAGAGGTGTCTCGGTCATGTCTGCATGGTTCCCGAACCCGTAGGGTCTACACACTTAAGGTTCAGTGACGCTAGAGTTGTAATGGGAATTGTATGTGGTTACCGAAAGTTGTTTGGAGTCCCGGATGAGATCCCGGATGTCACGAGGAGTTCCAGAATGGTCCGGAGGTAAAGATTTATATATGGGAAGTCCTATTTTGGCCACCGGAAAATGTTCGGGATTTTTCGGTATTGTGCCGGGAAGGTTCTAGAAGGTTCCGAAGTGGGGCCCACCTGCATGGGGGGACCCACATGAACGTGGGTAGTGGGGGCAAGGCCCCACACCCCTGGTCAAGGCGCACCAAGATCCCCCCTTAGAAGGAATAAGATCATATCCCGAAGGGATAAGATCAAGATCCCTAAAAAGGGGGGATAACAATCGGTGGGGAAGGGAAAGGATGGGATTTCTTTCCTCCCACCTTTGCCAACGCCCCAATGGACTTGGAGGGCAAGAAACTAGCCCCCTCCACCCCTATATATAGTGGGGAGGCGCATGGGAGCTGCACCCCTTCCCTGGCGCTGCCCTCCCCCCCTCCTACACCTCCTCCTCCTCCGTAGTGCTTAGCGAAGCTCTGCCGAAGAACCACGAGCTCCACCGCCACCACGCCGTCATGCTGCCGGAGCTCTCCCTCAACTTCTCCTCTCCCCTTGCTGGATCAATAAGGAGGAGACGTCCCCGGGCTGTACGTGTGTTGAACGCGGAGGCGCCGTCCGTTCGGCGCTTGGATCGGATCTTCCGTGATTTGAATCGCCGCGAGTACGACTCCATCAACCGCGTTCTTTGCAACGCTTTCGCTTAGCGATCTTCAAGGGTATGAAGATGCACTCCCTCTCTCTCGTTGCTAGCATCTCCTAGATTGATCTTGGTGACACATAGGAATTTTTTTGAATTATTACTACGTTACCCAACAGAATTGTGTTTTGTCGACTCCCTAGGGTTTTTGGAATATTTGGGAATTTATAGGCATCAGAGGCGGTGCGGAGGGGGGCCGAGGAGGGCACAACCCATCAGGGCGCGTCGGGGCCCCCCTGGCGCGCCCTAGTGGGTTGTGGTCTCCACGGCCCACCTCTCCGACAGTTCTTTGGCCCACTGGGTGTCTTCTGGTCCAGAAAAAATCTCCAAAAAGTTTCGTCGCGATTGGACTCCGTTTGGTATTGATTTTCTGCGAAGTAAAAAACAAGCAAAAACAACAACTGGCACTTTGGCACTATGTCAATAGGTTAGTCCCAAAAAATGATATAAAGTTGTTATAAAATGATTGAAAAACATCCAAGAATGATAATATAACAGCATGGAACAAGAAAAAATTATAGATACGTTGGAGACGTATCAACGCGGCATCCTCATTAGGATTACCGGCAAATTGATCTTTCATGAAAAGATTCAACAAAGCAGCATTAATATCACAAGACTCCGCACTAGTGGCGGGAGGAGAAATCGGAGTACTAGTAAAATCATTGTTATTAGTATTGGAAAAATCACACAACTTGGTGTTCTCTTGAGTCATCGTGACTACGCAAACAAGATTGCAAGCAAGGAAGAGATCCGGCGAGAAAAAGGCAAACGAAAAAGAGGGCGAATAAAACGGCAAATTGGTGAAGTGGGGGAGACGAAAACGAGAGGCAAATGGCAAATAATGTAATTGCAAGGAGATGAGATTTGTGATTAGGAACGTGATAGATGATGATGGAGTCCCCTCGGCGCCTATGATAGGCACGTTGAAGAGACCGCTTCCTCCCCGGCAATGGCGCCAGAAATTCCTTTGACGTGGCTTGAGACTGCGTCGGTATTTCCCCAAAGAGGAAGGGATGATGCGGCACAGTGATGGTAAGAATTTCCCTCAGTTATGAGACCAAGGTTATCGAACCAGTAGGAGGATCACCACCACCCAATAAGCAGCACCTGCACACAAATAACAAATACTTGCAACCCGACGCGAAAGAGAGCTTGTCAATCTCTCTACGGTAAAAAGATAGATTAGGTAGTGATAGGTAGGAGAGATAGATATCTCAAGAGCACAAAATAAAAAGGGCAAATAAAATATGCAGCAATATGTTTTTGGGTTTTTGGTTTTGTAGATCTGAAAACAAAGATGCAAAAAAGATAGATCTGAAAGCAATATGTTGGAAAAGTAGACCCAGGGGCCGTAGGGTTCACTAGTGGCTTCTCTCATGAGTATAGCGCACGGTGGGTGAACAAATTATTGTTGGGCAATTGATAGAAAATCGAATAGTCATGACGATATCCAAGGCGATGATCATTATGTAGGCATCACGTCCAAGATAGGTAGACCGACTCCTGCCTGCATCTACCTCTATTAGTCCACACATCGACCGCTATCCAGCATGCATCTAGTGTATTAAGTTCATGGAAAAAATGGAGTAATGTAATAAGAACGATGACATGATGTAGACAAGATCTATTCATGTAGGAATAGACCCCATCTTGTTATCCTTAATAGCAACGATACATGCGTGTCTTGTTGCCCCTTCTGTCACTGGGAAAGAACACCGCAAGATCGAACCCATCACAAAGCACCTCTTCCCATGGCAAGAAAAAATGATCTAGTTGTCGTAACTAAACCAAAGATTCGAAGAAGAAATACGAGGCTATAAGTAATCATGCATATAAGAGATCAAAGAAGACTCAAATAATATTCATGGATAGAAACTGATCATGAACTCAAAATTCATCGGATCCCAACAAACACACCGCAAAAGTTTACATCAAATAGATCTCCAAGAGACCATTGTATTGAGAATCATAAGAGAGAGAGAGAGGAAGCCATCTAGGTACTGCCTATGGACCCGTAGGTCTATGGTGGACTACTCACGCATCATCGGAGAGGCACCTATGAAGAAGATGAACCCCTCCATGATGGTGTTTAGATTGGATCTCGAGGTTCTGGAACTTGCGGTGGCTGGAATTGTGTTTCGTTGACTCCCCTTGGGTTTTTGGAATATTTGGGAATTTATAGGCATCAGAGGCGGTGGAGAGGGGCCCCGAGGAGGGCACAACCCATGAGGGCGCCCCCCCCCCTGGCATGCCCTGGTGGGTTGTGGTCTCCACGGCCCACCTCTCCAGCACTTCTTTGGCCCACTGGGTGTCTTCTTGTCCAGAAAAAATCTCCAAAAAGTTTCGTCGCGATTGGACTCCGTTTGGTATTGATTTTCTCCGAAGTAAAAAACAAGCAAAAACAGCAACTGGCACTTTGGCACTATGTCAATAGGTTAGTCCCAAAAAATGATATAAAGTTGCTATAAAATGATTGTAAAACATCCAAGAATGATAATATAACAGCATGGAACAAGCAAAAATTATAGATACATTGGAGACGTATCAGAGGCGCCCTGGCCTTATTGGGCCAGGCGCACAAGTCCCTCAAGGCACATGTGGCTTGGGAGAGGTGGAAAGTCCACCTGTGTAAGGAAAGAGAGGGAATTGGACTAGGAGTCCAACTCCTCCCCCTTGGCTGCGCCCTAGGGCATGGAGGGGCTGATCCCGATGCCCCTCCACCTATATATAGAGGGGAGGGGGCGCCCCAAGAGTACACACCAAGCCCTTGGCGCCTCCGTCTCTGCCTAGATCGTTTTCTCCTCCGTTCGTGGTTCTGGTAGCGCTTGGTGAAGCCCTGCTGGCACTGCTCCACCACCACCTCCACCACGCTATCATGTTAGTTGAGAACCCATCTACTACTATGCCCTCGCTCGCTAGATCGAGGAGGCGGACACGTCATCGAGCCGCACGTGTGCTGAACACGGAGATGTCGTCCGTTCGGCGCTAGATCGGGACGGATCGCGATTGGATCGTGAAGACGTACGACTATGTCAAGCGCGTTATATACACTTCCACTTAACGATCTACAAGGGTATGTAGATACACTCCCCCCTCTCGTAGCTATGCATCTCCATGGATAGATCTTGCGTGTGCGTAGGAAATTTTTTGTTTCCCATGCAACGTTCCCCAACAACAGAGGTAATGCCTATATACATGAACATGACATGAATAACATCATAACTATACGCTTTTCTATTAATTACCCATCAGTGTCTACCCACCGTATGCTATGTTCTTGAGAGAGATGCCTCTAGTGAAAACTATGACCCCTGGGTCTATTCAACATATTTAATAAAACCCTAAATACCTTCCTACAATTTATTTACTTTTATTTTACTTGCAATTTATCTATCTACTACTATCAGATTTGATCCTTTTAATTAACGAGTACACGGGGATTGACAACCCTCTTGCCCGTGTTGGGTGCAACTATTTGCTCTTGTGTATGTAGGTACTATCGACGGTTGTTTGCATGATTCTCCTATTGGTTCGATAAACCTTGGTTCTCAACTGAGGGAAATACTTATTGCTACTTTACTACTTCATCCCTTCCTCATCGGGAAAAAAACCAACCCATATACAAAGTAGCAGATATGACACTTCCATGATGATAATTGTGACAAAAACACATCATCACCACAGATGTGGTGGGCACCTACTTCTATGACAAAAATGGGCTTTTCATCCTGAACGGGACAGAGACGTACCTGCATGACATTCTTTGGGCCATCCATGACGTAAAAAATCAAGGTTGAAGTGAGGGCGAGGAAAGTTTTGGGGATTTCCAATTACAGTGGGCAATCGATGGGTGGTCAGGGCCGAGCAATGCAGTGTGGTTTGCACGTTTCTCTCGTACGTGCGTGTGTGCGAGGCGTTCGCTTACTGAATCCGAGAGATCGGTCGATCCGACGCACTAGCTATGTACTGAACATGAACGGCCGATCCCTCGCACAACGTACGTACTGAACACGAGCGATCGATTCCTTCGCAGTTGCTAACTGTACCCGAACGATTCCTTCGCTCCTAACTGAACCCGAGTGATCCCTTCACTGCAGCTTACCGAACCCGATCGATCAATCGATGCGTTGCATCAAGAGCCCCCTTGCGAGACGTGAGTTGAGCTATCCGGTTGGTTGCCTCTTGATGAATAGTGCCCGTTGGTGTCGCGTGCGCGATACAGGTAGTAGAACGAGTTGAGGCTTGCATCGATCGAGCCCCTTGCATGAGACGTGGTGAGTTCACCTAGCCGGTTGGTTGGTCAGTTGACCTAGACGTAGTCGAGCTCCCAGCTTACCAAAAGGCGAAGCCGTGAGCCTACTCAGAGTCTCAAAACTCTCAAGCTCCGAACAGACTTCGGGGGTACTGACGGTGGCACGTGATACGTCTTCAACGTATCTATAATTTTTTATTATTACATGCTATTATATTATCATTCTAGGATACTTTTTGAGTAATAATTTACCAATTTATATTATTTTTTAGCACAAACCTATTGACCCAGTGCCCAGTGCCAGTTCTTGTTTTCTGCGTGTTTTTTACTTTTCAGGTTTACAGTACCAAACGAAGTCCAATTACCCCGAAACTTTTTTATGATTTTTTCTGGACCAAAAGAAGACCTGGAAGCTTTGGGAGAAGACCGGAGGCCGCACGAGGGGGGTGGTCGCGCCCTGATGGCTTGTCCCTCCCTGGTGGCCCTCCTGACCCCGTTCTCTAGCCTATAAATTCACATATATTCCAAAAACCCTGGAGGGCATCCCGAAACACTTTTTATGCCGCCGCAAGTCTCTATTCCGCCGCGATCCCATGTGGAGCTCCGTTTCGGCACCCTGCCGGAGGGGGGTTGATCACGGAGGGCCTCTTCATCAACCTTGCTGCCCTCATGATGATGTGTGAGTAGTTCACCATAGAACTACGAGTCCGTAGTTAGTACCTATATGGTATCTCTCTCTCTTTTGATCTTTAATAAAATGATAATCGCATCTTCGCTTTGATCTATCCGATGTAATTCTTTTGTACGATGCGTTTGTTGGGATCCGATGAATTGTGGGTTTATGTTCAGATTATTCTTGAAAAGTATTTGAGTCACCTCTGATACATATTATGATTCTTAAGTGCATGATCATTATATCTTCGTAATTCTCTACGATCTATTGAAATAGTTTGGCCAACTAGATTGATATTTCTTCAGTGAGAGGGCTGCGTTGTAGTGGGTTCAATCTGGTGGTGCTCTATATCCCAGTGACAGAAGGGGACAAGACACATCTTTGTATTGTTTCCACTAAGGATAAAACGATGGGGTTAGTTCATATTAATTGAATTCTCTTTCTCTACATCATGTCAATGTGCTCCAAGCATTACTATGTTTTACTTAATATTCTAGATGCATGCTGGATAGCGTTCGATGGGTGGAGTAATAGTAATAGGTGTAGGCAGGAGTCGTCCTATTTGCTTATGGACGTGATGCCTATATACACATGATCATTGCCGTGAATATCACATAACTATGCGCTTTTCTATCAATTGTCCAACAGTAATTTCTTTACCCACCGTATGCTTACTTTCATGAGAGATGCCGTTAGGAAAAACTATGGCCCCTGGTCTATTCACCTATATATTTACAAATCCTATCTTTACCTTGCTGCCATTTATTTATTTATATTTTATTTTGCAATTTACAAGTATCTACTATTATCTACACAATTCACTTGCTTGCAAATAACGAGATCAAGGGGATTGACAACCCTCTTGCCCGCGTTGGGTGCAAGTTGTTTGCTCTTTTGTGTGCAGTCGCTGAAGACGGTTGTGGATTGATATTCCTATTGGTTCAATAAACCTTGGTTTCATAACTGAGGGAAATACTTGCCCGTATTGTGCTGCAATTACCGGTTCCCCTTTACAGAAAACCCAACGCAGATCACAAGTATCAGGAAGGATTTCTGGCGCCGTTGCCGGGGAGTATCATCACCAACTATCAAGTAACTTCACACAAATTATCATTCACTTGTTCTTATTTTTATTTGCTGTTATATTTAGTTTGCTTCATAAAAACAAAAATACAAAAATATTTACTTTGCTAGTTACTTTTTTGCTTGCAATAATCCTGTTATCACGTAAAAATAGAAAGTAAAGATTTATGGATCCACATAAAGTTTTCTACTTGGGTCATCTTCGATCCATTTATGCTCGTGCTGGAATCCCAACTAGCTTAGTTGAGGGAAAATCATTAGATGGGCATGCTTATTTTGTGCATCACCGGTTGTCTCAAAAGGGGAGAGTTTTATGCCATCAAATAAAATGTTTGATGTGCTATGCTTGGAATCTGTGTGAAAATTATGATTCTACTTATTGCTCTGGGAAACCTAAGAAACACCTCCCCTACCTATGTGAGTTTAATGATAATGAAATCTTATCTTCTTATGCCAAGGATGTTTATAGTTACTATTATATCGAATAAATTGAAGAATTTGTTGCTTTTAAGGGTGCTTATGAAGTTGCTTCTTTGATTGAAAAGTATGATGCTACTCTCTACAAATCAATTTTTTTGCCATACTTAAATATTGCTATGAAAACTATGCTTCTAATGCTTATGTTAAAGAATTTATTGAGAGAATGTCTGCTGAGTTGGAAGAAAATTATGATTCCATTGATTCGATTGAAATATCCCCTCTTGATGAACGTGATGCTTGCTATTATTATGGCCACGATGCCAATATTAATGATGCTTATGGAGATGAACTTGCTATAGTTCCTTGTGTTGAAAATGAAATTATTTCTATTGCATCCAAAAAGCATGATTGCAATGATGTTACTATAAATTCTATTAATGCAAATTGTGCTAGCAATATGCAAAGCTACAAGCTTGGGGATGATAATTTCAGAAATAATTTGCTACCCACGATGGTAGCTACACACGGCCCAATTTGTATCTCTAATTAATTTGGTAAATTAATTTGAACTGTGAAAAATAACTCTATAATGAAAATATCGTGCTTTTGGACCACCCAGGCAAGCAAAAAGGCCATTATGCCAAAAAGGCAAGCAAAAAGACTGGGAGAAGTGAGAAACGCCCTTTCTACACAATGAAGAGACTTGTGTCAGAAAGGTAATAAAAAGAAAAAGAGAAGTAAGAAAAATTCATTCCTATACAACAAAAATGCACTTGTGACAATTCCATTGAAACCTGACACCTCGTATATCCAAAAAGGCACTTATACCAAAGGGTGTGTAGCTACCACCATGCATAGGGAATCGCCTCTCATGATAATTTTGTTATGTCCAATACTTATTGCAATGATCAAGATTGGGGTGATGATGTTTCTTTTGATCTTGAAAATTTATTTAAGCCTCATGATGAGTAAGTTATGGATAATAATGTTTGCAATAATATTGAAAGTGGGTTTGAAGAGGTCATGACTTTAGTTAATGTTGATCCCACTACCTTGGAAGATTGTAAAACTTTTGTGCATATGAATCATGGAGACAATATTTTATATGAGAGCTATATTGTTGAATTTGAACATGATCCTTCATGTAATTATTATGAGAGAAGAAAATATGGTTACAGAAACTTCCATGTTACTCTCTTACTTCTCTTTGTGTTAAAATTATTAATGCTTCATTCTTCCTACATGCATATGCTAGATACTTCTTGTCTTGATAATTTGTTTACTTGTAAAATGCCTATGCATAGGAAGTATGTTAGACTTAAATGTGTTTTTCACATGCTACACGATGCTCTCTTTATGTTTCCATTATTATCTTTCAAGAGAGCATCATAATTATTACAAGCCTATCTTAATGGCTATAAAGAAAGAGCTTGTTGGGAGGAAACCCAATACTTTCTATTATTTCTAGACAATGTGATTATTGCCTCTGTAATGATTATGTTTTAATTAGTGTTTGTGCCAAGTAAAGCCTTTGGGATGACTCACAAGATGAGTAGAATTGATATGGTGCAAAAACAGAAACTTTAGCGTCCAGTGCAGAATTTCTCTGATTTTAGTGGAACGTCTTTTTGATCTGAATTGTTTACACAGTATTGCTATAAAAAATTCTTTAGGTTTTCCTAAATTTTCAAAACTTTTAGAGTTACATAAGTATAGGTTGTTTACAGATCTTTACAGATTGTTCTGTTTTAGACAGATTCTGTTTTTGCTTGCATAGTTTGCTTGTTTTGATGATGCTATGGATTGCATTGGGGGTATAAGCCATGGAGAAGTTAGAATACAGTACCTATTATGCAATAATGAAATATGAATCAATTTAAAACAGTACCTAAAGTATTTGATATGTTTCTTATACTAACGGATCTCACGAAATTTAGTTGAGTTTTGTGTGATTGAAGTTTTCAAGTTTTGAGTGTCATCACGATGGACAAAGGAATAAGGAGTGGCAAGAGCCTGAGCTTGGGG
This sequence comes from Elymus sibiricus, assembly GCA_039707655.1. NCBI lineage: Eukaryota > Viridiplantae > Streptophyta > Magnoliopsida > Poales > Poaceae > Elymus > Elymus sibiricus. The sequence continues at coordinate 96,026,437 of CM077675.1, read as the reverse complement.
ATGCCCAAGGCACCCCAAGTTAATATTCTAGTAAGACTCAAGCGTCTAAGCTTGGGGATGCCCCGGAAGGCATCCCCTCTTTCATCTCAATCCATCGGTATGTCACTTGGAGCTATATTTTTATTCGTCACATGATATGAGTTTTGCTTGGAGCATCGTTTTCTTTTGTTTTCTTTATTTTTAGTTTTCCACAATCATCATTTGATGGACACACCTATTTGAGAGAGACACGCCTTCATCATAATTTGTTAGAATACTCTATGTGCTTCACTTATATCTTTTGAGCTTAGTAGTTGCTCTAGGACTTATATCTTTTTGAGCACGGTGGCGTATAAATTTTATAGAAATAATTGCACTCTCGTTCTTCACTTATATTTGTCTGAGAGTTAATAAATAGTGATGGTAATTTGCATGGGTCATAAGACTAGTCCAAAAATAATAGGTATTCAATGAGTGATAATCAAAACCATCATGTAGCACATAAAATATAAATTGTGGGTTAATGATATTGATGTGGTAATATGAAAAAGGTGTGAGTTCATCATTGTTGATTTGTAGAAGTATCGATATTAAGAGGTGTTAATTTCAAATTTTTCTAAATATTAGAAAAGCATGTTGGGGATGTGTGAGCATTTCTATTCCTCGTTGAAATCCTAGTGTTGTTCCGGGTTGGTGGCGCGCGATGGTTAACTCCTCCCAACCTCCTCCCTCGAGGCATGCGAGTAGTACTTTGATTTGTGATAAACTAATAAAACTTTGCAATAAGTACATGAGTTCTTCATGAATAATGTGAAACCATGGACATACGCAATCTCACCACCTCATATTTTGCTAGCCTCTTCGGTACCGTGCATTGCCCATTCTCACCTCGAGGATCGGTGCAAACTTCGTCGGTGCATCCAAATCCCGTGACATATGATGACCCACAAGTATAGGGGGTCAATCATAGTCCTTTCGGTAAGTAAGAGTATCGAACCCAATGAGGAGCAGAAGGAAATGACAAGCGGTTTTCAGCAAGGTAATTTCTGCAAGCACTGAAATTGTAGGTAACAGATAGTTTGATAGCAAGATAATTGGTAATGACCAAGTAATGGTAACCGTAAATAAAGTGCAGCAAGATAGCCCAATCCTTTTTGTGGCAAAGGACAGGCCAGAACTGTATCTTATAATAGGCAAAGTGTTCTTGAGGGTACACGAAAATTTCGTCTAGTCACTTTTATCATGTTGGTTTGATTTGTGTTCGCTACTTTGATAATTTGATATGTGGGTGGACCGGTGCTTGGGTGCTGTTCTTACTTGAACAAACCTCCCACTTATGATTAACCCCCTTGCAAGCATCTGCAACTACGAGAAAAGTATTAAGATAAAAACTAACCATAGCATTAAACGTTTGGATCCAAATCAGCCCCTTACGAAGTAGCGCATAAACTAGGGTTTAAGCTTCTGTCACTCTAGCAAGCCATCATCTAATAACTACTCCACAATGCATTCCCTTAGGCCCAAGGATGGTGAAGTTTCATGTAGTCGACGTTCACATGGCACCACTAAGAGTATCACAACATACATATCATCAAGATATCGAACACATATCAAATTCACATGATTACTTGCAACATGACTTCTCTCGTGACCTCAAGAACAAAGGTAACTACTCACAAATAATATTCATGCTCAAGATCATAGGGGTATTGAATAGCATAATGCATCTGAACATATAATCTTCCACCAAATAAACCATATAGTAATCAACTACAAGATGTAATCAACACTACTAGTCACCCACAGCTACCAATCTGAGGTTTCGGTACAAAGATTGAACACAAGAGATGAACTAGGGTTTGAGAGGAGATGGTGCTGTTGAAGATGTTGATGAAGATTGGCATCCCAAAGATGAGAGGGGTGTTGGTGATGACGATGGCTTCGATTTTCCCCTCCGAGTTCCCTTGGCGGAATCGCTCCGCCGAAGGGCAAAAGTGCTCCTACCCAAGTTCCGCCACGAGACGGCGGTGTTCCATCCCGAAAGTATTCTTCTGATTTTTTCTAGGTCAAAAGACCTTATATACCAGAAGATGGGCACCGGAGGTGGGCCGTGCTGGGCACAACCCACCAGGGCGCGCCTGGGGGACCTGGCGCGCCCTGGTGTCTTGTGCTCACCAGGGTGGCCCCCTCCGGTAGTTATTTAATCCAGTATTTATTATATAATCCAAAATAATTCTCCATAAGTTTTCAGCTTATTTGGAGATGTGCAGAATAGGTATCTCTGATGTGCTTTTTCAGGTCCAGAATTCCAGCTGCCAGTATTCTCCCTCTTTGTGTAAACCTTGCATATTGTGAGAGAAAAGGCATTAGAATCACCGCCTAAGGCATTATTATTCATCAAAACATTATAAATAACAGTAGGAAATCATGATGCAAAATGGACGTATCAACTCCGCCAAGCTTAGACCTCGCTTGTCCTCAATCGAAAGCCAATATTGAAAAGCATGTCCACATGGTTTGAGAGAGAGGTGTCGATAAAAACAAAATACGGACATAGTAGCATCATGCTGATTATCATAGCAGCAACAAACTTTATCAAAGAAATTATTCATATAACTTTTATTATATAACTTCATCATATAACTTCTCATGAACAAGTAACAATTCATCACAACACTACTAGGAAAAGGGCTGCTAGTGGCGCACCTGTTTTCGCTACTAATGGCGCACTACAGGTGCGCCACTAGCACCACGCCATTAGAATTTTTTACTAATGGCGCACCACTGGTGCGCCATTAGTATCTGGTATACTAATGGCGCACCATGCACTGCGCCATTAGTATAGCCCACGGTGCGCCATTAGTATGCCTCCCAGGGGCCATATTTACCCATGTGCTTTGGCATACTAATGGCGCACTGGTAGATGATGCGCCATTAGTGTGCTCTGGCTTACTAATGGCGCACTATGTGGTGGTGCGCCACTAGTATGAATATTAGGGATTTTTTTTTTGTTTCTGATATTTTCACAGGTTACAAAATATATTATTTGACAGAATATAGCTAGCACCACACAGCAACAGCAGATTCATCGAATACAATAGAAGATTAGTCATCAAGAATACAATTCATCATATTAGCTAGTCTCCGAATTCAAAAGACCGAACAAAGTTAGAACATTTACAAGTCTCGAGCTAGACCGCGAGTAGCGAGTTTGTCCACATTACAAGTCGATATCGATCATCTAAACTACCATCACATAGAAGAAAGCTGCGGTCATCACGATGAGCATCATCGCGATGAAACTGGTCTTCATCCGGTTCCTCCTCCGCTCCCTCCTCTCTCCCGCTAGATAGTGCGCGTATCTAGCTTCCGCCTCCGCCCTAGTGGTGTACCCTTTGTAACTGTTACCGCTGAAACGGTAAACCTGTTTCCGACACTCCTCCCAGTCGTCGTAGACTCCGGGAACCTTACCCTTGTACACGACATACGACGGCATCTCTATGCACTAGACAAACAAAACGTTAGTAGCAATTCACAGACAATACATAAGCAATATATAAGTATGCAACAAAAGGATCGGAAGAGAAAAGCAACACATTAATAGCACGATTCGTGGTCCTACTAATAAATAGCATCGATTACATATAAGTTGAACGACTGTCCAAACTAGAGAGCTAATCGATATTTCAGAACTACATACCATCACTACTTTCGACTCGACTCAGGGACCGGAGCGTGGATGAAGCCGCCGTCTATCGTGATGGTCATGAAATCGCGGTCGTTGTCAGCCTGCATTTGTAGCGTTGTTTCTATGTCACTGTTGGACGGTTGATATCTAAGGTAGAACTGCCCCGAGGTACGAAGGACATCTTGATGGATGATTTCCGCAAACTCCGACTGGATGCGAAAGAATTCTTGTCTGATGTCCGTGTCCTGGATTGCCGACAAGCTTGCGGCCCAATCTTTGAGATTATTTGGTAGCAGAAGGTGATCATGGTCCCGCACGATCGCCCGCATGTGATGGAGGGCGTAGTAGGCATCCTTCTGACCGCCAGGCGGCTGCTTGACGCAGGGGAACGTCGTAGTGTGGGCGAACACGTGCTTGCCGTACCTACGAATTGGCCTGTTGAAGGTGCCTCCAGATCTGGCGTAGCCGGGGAGAACATCATCAAGAACTTTCTTGATATTTGTGTAGTCTTTCTTCGACTGACGGTCCGAGTCAAAATACGTGGCCATGGAATATTTCGGGCTTAAGAGGATGAGTGTGCAATGTGTGTCACTGCACAAAACACGGAATGTTGGAAAAAAAAAGAACGATCGAAATCTAAGAAATCATATGTTACGGGGCGATGAGGGGATGACTTACTCGGTAAAGTAAGTCACGAGGAAGTTATCCTTATCTGGGTTCGCCAGAATGACGCCTTCGAGGTATGAACTCGCGACTTGCCGGTCCCCAACGCTGCCCAAGATCTTGGCACGCATGTAGAAGGGGTCGACTATCACGATGTCCGGGGTCTTGTCTCTAATGATCCGCATCTCCATACTCAGCGAAAATAGCCGAACGAAGGTGTAGTGCAGCGGATGAAGGTTAAACATAGCGAAGATGTCATCAAACCGCAGGACGATCATACCCCCGATGGCGCTATCCACAAAGCCCTTGCCCTCTGGCACCTTGGCCACGAAAACCGGGTATGCCACATCATTCTCTCGGAGACGCCGCTTCTCCAACGAAAGAACACTGTCATGCAGACTCCGCATAGCACCGGTTGCAGCATTGAGCAGATTAGTCGGTAGCATCGGCCTACCCGCCACATGCACCCTCCTCGAGATATCCTTAGGTGAAGGTGGCCCGTCCTGAGCACGGATCGTACTCGGTGCCGGCTGGCTCGCACCCTTAATCTTTCTTTTCCGTCCCTTCTTCTTCTGCTGTAATGGGATCGAGTTCTGCTGAGAGACCGCCTTCTTGAGTGTGTTGGGGCTGATAATATTTCGCACCTCGGCTATCTGAGGCTCGGTGAAGGCGGCAGCTGGAGGCGTCTCCTGAGAACTGAACGCCAGACGACGCCTGTTGCAATTGGGTTTCTCCGCGGTACCAGCTAGATCGCGATCGTCTTTTGCAGGGTTGGGTTCTTGAGAAGGAGGCCCCAAGAATTCATCATCGTACCCATGTTCGTTGAAGTACTTATCGACTTTGGTAAATGTACCGTCGTCGTCGTCGTCGTCGTCCGGATCCTGTGCCATATGCATGTCCGGCATGTCCGGTAGCGTTGCGGCGGTCTTGCCATGGCTTGGCGCCGGCACGACTGGCGGTGTTGTCTGTGGGGTGGTGTCCCCCGCCCCCAAACGAATCTGGCTCTTTGGCCAAAGCAGGGGCCAGCTTAAGCAGGCGCTGAGGGTCATCACATCGTCTTCGTCGGCCCCAGCGGGTCGAAACGGAGGTAACAAGTCGTCGCAGCCCCGCAGCACCCGAACCAGTTGAACCCTATACACGGTGGGTGGCATCGGATTACCGTGGAACACGCGGCTGCCCGGTTGAACGATTCTGGCCTTGGCGACATCGATCAGCTCGCCGTCCACGAAGTGCAGAAGAGTGCATGGAACGTCGGCGACGCCCTGCGAAAACATGTAGGGCGTCAGGGATGCCCAGTCAAAGGCAAGGAGATGAAGTCATCGGCCGAGAGGCTTAATTAGTTACCATGATGGCGTCGAGCTCGGCTAATGTCGAGGCACCGCCAACGGCGGGCGTGCAATTGACGGAGGGGCCGCTTGCTGCCGAGGTGCCGGCCGGCGTATTCTTCCCACACCCGGGTGCATTAAGCTGCAATGCCGGCGCCGCCGCGGGAGACACCAATGCCGCCTCCGCCGGAGACACCAATGGCACCGCCGCGGGAGACACTAATGGCGCCGCCGCGGGAGACACCAATGCCGCCTCCGCCTGAGACACCAATGGCGCCGCCGGCGCGTTGCGCGAGTTGCTGCCCGTGAAGCTGGGAATCGGGGGCGGCCCCTGTTGGCCGCCCGCCACCCACGCCTGCAGCCCAGAAACCAAGGTAGGTATAATGGCGGTGATCGTCGCTCCCAGTTGGTCTCGCACTTGCTCTTCGACCATCTCCGGAATCCGCGCCACTTGTGCCTTGAGTTGTTGAACCTCGCGCTGCTGGCTTTCCGAGCTGGTCTTTCTCTCCTTTCGCCCAGCGGTATAGTATTCCGACCATTTCGTGGACAAGCCTTTGCCGGCCACACGACCAGCTGACGACGGCTTACTGAGCTTATCCTTGTTTTTCATTATGTTCAACGCCCTATTTAAAGGGGTGTCAAAAGGGGAGCTCTGAGACGACCCCGCGCTACTGCTTTCAGTGTCCTGCGGAAGGAACGTGAACCATTTAGAAATTTGGCTTCATTAATTAGAATGCAACCATATGGAGCTAATTACGCGGGGGTGTATTCCTTACCAGAACACGCTCAAGCGCCTTGGTCTTCGGATCCGTGGTAAGCTCCTTGGTTACCGGGTCAATCTTGTACCGGGCCCTGACATAGTTCCTGGTCTGCTTGTCACGGTATTTCTCGAAGCGGGGCGGTAGGCCTTGCTCGGCACGCTCCGCGTCCTCCTTGTCCCATATAGGTTCCGCCACTCTGTAACCGCCGGGACCGAGTTTGTGGACCCCTAAGTTCAAGTCCCGCATATCTTTCCCCCACTGACTTGATTCCCCGGATGCGTTGCTCTCGCACTTGATCTTGAACTCCCGGTAGTCATCTTCGCTGATCGAAGGATTTTTCTCCTTGATCTTCTCATAACTATCACCTTTTTCAATCATGCTCTTCACCGCGCCTCTCCAAGTAGCCAGGGCCTTGCTCATCTTCGTGAGGGCGGCACTGTTCACTTTATTCCCTGAGAGGCGTGTGTTTGCGAAGTCACCGAGGAACTTGTATCGTTCGTGCAGCTTCGTGAAGAGGAGGTTGCGCAAATTCCCTCGGTCACGATGCCTTAGGTTCTCGGTGTTGATCGAGACGGTGCTCCGGAGAATGCACCCGAGCTGTACCGCGTACCCCTTGACTATTTCTTTGGGCGCCGTTGGATGCCCCTCGGAGGACACTTCAGTAAATTCCTCCTTGACGGTGCCGAGCACGTTCGGGCGCCGGTCCTTCCGTTGCCTCTTCGGTTGGCTGCCATCTGTGCGTGCGCCGCCATCATCAGTGGTGGCATCCTCGGCGGCACCATCAGTGGTGTCATCCCCGACGCCACTAGGGGTTGTGTAGTTGGGATCGGTGTCTTCCGCGGCGTCCTCATAGCGGTGAGGGTCTCCCTCCATCTCCTGGGACAGCTCCCAGAATGGCTTGCCGCCCGAACCGCCGACCTCATCGTTGTGGGCCATGTTCGCTCTAAATAGGAAAAAAGTTTGGACCTGTTAGTGTGTTGTTGCTAAGGTTCAAGTCCCTTCCTAACCCCCTTCTTCTTGTCTCCTCTCAGTATCTCTCTCACACACATGTAGTTTATCGAGTGATGGACAAAAAAACAGTTGATCCTACTTAATTAAGTACTAAGATACCCCGGCCCATGCATTAGTCGCAAGTACCCCATATGTCCTATTTTTAGCAAAGTCATGCTAAAATTCACGGAAAATTTCAGCATGACCTTTGCTGAAAATAGGACATATGGAGTACCCGAATTTGCCGGAACGGAAGTTAATCGACATTCCGGCAAACTCAAGGGCCTCTCGGGGTACCTGCAAAATCATTATCCCACCCCCGAAGTGCCGTCAGTAGCCACAAAAGATTCCACCCAAGCGGAGCTCATCTCAATAACGAGAATTTGTATTGACTATTAATGCTGCATCGAGGCGATACAACCTTAAGAGTTCACACCCAGCCTCTATAAATCGTGTTGGTATGAATGAATTAAAATGATAAATATAAATTAGCCATGAGAAAAATGCGGACTTTGACAAAATAGTCTGCAATTAGGACAGCGCCACGCCGTCCATACTTGCTTTCGATGAGAACACTTCAGTTTTACAGAAAAATAGTAAGAGTTTCACTTGCTTTGGCAAATAACATGAACTGCAGCCATATAACATCAAACTGCTTTGGCAAATAACATGAAATTGTATGTTAAATAACTAGAGCAGAACTTAATATACTTATGATCCTCATGCATGTTAAATAACTAGAGCAGCAGCAGCAGCAAAAACAGAGCAGCAGCAGCAACAAAAACAGAGCAGCAGCAGCAACAAACATTTTGGGTGAAGGGTGCAAATACTTTAGAAGAAATTAATAATAGGGGCACTGAAAACATTTTGATAAGTTCAGCTTGGGCTTGCTGCAGGCTTTGAAAACATTTTGGTTACATGGTAAACGAAGAAACTTACATGTCCCTTTTGTACCATTTGACTCATTAGGCGGATGTGGACAACAGTGGGACCATTGACTATATGGAGTTCATCGCTGCAACATTGCATCTGAATAAACTGGAGCGTGAGGAACATCTAGTGGCAGCCTTTTCATATTTTGACAAAGATGGAAGTGGTTACATCACAGTGGATGAACTGCATCAAGCTTGCCAAGAGAATAACATGCCAGATGATTTTCTTGATGATGCCATTAAAGAAGCTGACCAGGACAACACATTATGATCAAATATTTTCTGGGTTTTAACACTAGATACTTGCAATTATGATCAAATATTTTCTGGGTTTGGCAACACATTATGTTATCCTACTAACCCACAGCTAAGCAAAAACCACACAAAAAAAAACTACTCATTGTACAGAATGTAGAAACCAATCTGAACAAACATGACCAATGCTGCAAAAACTCTGTCAGACACATCTATCACTATACAAAATGAATATGCACCCCTCACCCAAAATGTTTTGAGTTTCCGGACATTAAATGAGCACAAATTCTTGGTGGATTTCTCTGTCAGACCTACTGTTTGCACAAATTCAGTTGCCTTAACCTCCATAAATATACAGAGAAGGATATACTAGTTCAGAGAAGAGAGGAAACAGACCTTTTGCGCGGAGGGAGTCGGACTTGGCGCGGAGCTCGGCGGCGGAGGGGCGACGGGGGAGGACGGGGACGGCGAGCCTCCTCCTCCTCCTGGTGGTCGAGGACGGGGACGGGGACGGGGACGTCGTGGTGCTCCTGGGGACGAGCTCGGCCTCCTCCTCCTGGTGGTCTCCGGCGGGCCTCCTCCTCCTGGTGGTCGCGGGCGGGCGCTGCCGGACGGGAGAGAAGTCAGACAGGGGATAAGGCGGAGGGGAGAGAAAGGAGGGGAGGGGGGAGGGAGGGGGAGGAGGAGGGGGAGCTCACCCTCGACGGCGACAGGCGATGGCGCGGCGCGGGGGAGAGGGGGGATCTGGGCCGGTGTGCTCCAAAGTGCGGGGGATCGAGTGAGGAGGGAGAGGCGCGGGGAGGAGAAGCAGGGGAGGGCCGCGGCATTTCAATGGCGCACCTGTCAGGGGTGCGCCATAAACACTGCATTTCAATGGCGCATCTCCTGCTAGTGCGCCATTACTACTACTAGTAATAGGTTAAAAGAGTCCGCGTCTGGTTATAGACAGAACTACTTACATGGCCTAGTGGTTGGACCCTTGATATAATAGCCAGCCGGCCAGGGTTCGAATCCTGGCGGCCCCATTTTTTGCATCTTTTTAAAAAAAATGTTTTTGATGTATATATGTCTATTGGTTGCACTAGTCCGGTCTTTAAACATTTTTTACCTTTTTCTGTGTTTTTTCTTTACTGTTTTTGTCAGTTCTTTTTTAGTTTTTTTAGGTTTTTATTTTTATTTTTTGTTTGTTCTTTCTTTGATTTTCACCGGATTTCTTTGTTTATTTATGTTTCTCCCTGGTTTTCTTTGGTTTTTTTGTTTGCCCTTTTGTGAACACATGACTACATTTCCACACACATGTGAGCAGAGGATACATCCTCTACGAGTCCACATTATAGTTATGCAAAATTTGAAATGAATTCAAAAAGGGGACAGTAAAACTTAAAAAGAAAAGTGGGCTTTAATGAACAGTGGGCTTTAATTTTCTCCCTTTCTTAAATATATGGACATCTTTTAGGACAATATACGTGGGCTTATGTGTTTAGATTTAAGATTTGAATCATTGTGATAATTTAAGATTTGAGATAAAAGAAAAGGAAAATGCAAATGGAGTGATAAAACCATTGTGCAAAGATTTAGAATTAGATGACATGGTTGAAATCAAGTGATACATGTAATAATTTAGTTGCATGTAATAATTGAGCTTGCCACTGACACACACACACGTGGCCGACATGTCGTGATTCGATCTTAGCTATCTTTTCACAATCTTCTTGCCCTTCTTTCTCGCGGTTGAATAATTTAGCCCCGGAACCCCTTGAATTGATCTTCTCTTGAACGGATGTCCTTTAGGTAGGGTGGTCCTGCTTCTTCTTGTGGTGTATGGTACTTCATCGTCGTCGTCATCTTCCATCTTCGGGTCGCCGTACTTGTCGAAGTCTTGCTCATTGGCGACTCCATCCATTCCGATGATGTTCCTTTTGCCTCTCCTCACGACAACACGACTGGGCTTTGGCGGGTCGGTAATGAAGAAGCATTGGTCCACTTGGGAAGCCAGTACCCATGGCTCATTTTTCGCGGTGACGTTTGCGCCCGCGGTCTTGGATTTGGCTTCGGGTATAACCATGGTGGTGAAATACCGGTCTTCTTTTAGGACGCTCTTGGCCCATCTGACACGGAACATCGGGACCTTCTCTCCAGCGTAGCTCAGCTCCCAGATCTCCTCGATCCTTCCGTAGTATCTGTCCTTGTCGTTACCGGTGTAGGATTCCATCGTTACCCCGGAGTTCTGATAATCGCTCTTCATGTCCTTTCCCTCGGTGTAGAATGTGTAGCCGTTGATATCGTACGCCTCATACGTCATCAGGTTGTGCTCGGCGCCCTGTGACAAGGCGAATATGAGTTTTTCTTCCGCGGAAGAATCCTCATGTAAAGGGTACGACAGAAGCTTCTCCTTGAACCAACGCGTGAAACATGAGTTGTGCTCTTTGATTATATCTCCGTCCGTCCTCTGTTGGCCTCGGTCATTGTACGTCTTCTCAATAAAGGTTTTGTGCTCTACCACCCAAGGATCGACCACGTCTATGTGTTGTAGCGCGACTAGGTTTGCTCTTTCAAAGTCGGCGAGTCGACCCTCGAAGTCGACATGCATTTCGTGGCGACCCTCGCGGTGACCCCATCCAGCGAGCCTGCCGAGGTGCCTGTTGACGGGCAGACCAACGGGGTTCTCGATGCCTAGATAATTCGTGCAGTAGGAGATGCACTCTTCGGTCAGAAAGCCCCTGGCTATGCTTCCCTCTGGACGTGACATGTTGCGAACGTATCCTTTGATGACACCATTCATCCTTTCGAACGGCATCATGCTGTGCAGGAACGTCGGCCCGAGTTGGATGATATCCTCCACGATATGGACCAGCAGATGCACCATAACGTCGAAGAATGCGGGCGGGAAGTACATCTCAAGCTCGCATAGTATCACCACGATCTCTTCCTGTAGCCTTCTGAGTTGCCTCACGCCAACCGACTTTCGAGAGATGACGTCGAAAAAGTTGCATAGGCCAAATAGCGTTTCACGGACGTGCGCGTCCATGATCCCACGGATTGCAACTGGAAGTATCTGCGTCATCAGCACGTGACAGTCGTGAGACTTCATCCCGCTGAACTTCTGCTTCGCTGAGTCTAGGTATCTGCTTATCTTCCCCGCGTAACCGTAAGGAAGTTTTACTCCTACGAGGCAGGTGAAAAACTGCTCGATCTCCTCCTGACTTAGAGTGAAGCACGCGGGAGGGAAGTCATTTCCGATCTTCTTGGCCTTTTTGCCTTTGCGACGACTTTCCGTGTCCATCGCCTCATCATCATCATCATCATCATCATCATCATTAGCGTGAAGCTCCTCCCTGATGCCCATTGATTTCAAGTCTGCCCTTGCTTTCGGCCCATCTTTGGTCCTCTCTGGCATGTTGAGCAGGGTACCAAGCAGACTCTCGCACACGTTCTTCGTGATATGCATGACATCAAGGCTGTGAGGCACACGGAGGATCTTCCAGTACGGCAAGTCCCAGAAAACAGACCTCGTTTTCCATACCTTCAGCAGCGGCTCTGGCGCCTTTCGCTTCTTTCCCGACGGTGGCACCTTTCCCGGCTCTGGCGCCTTTCCCGGCGGTGGGCACTCTTTCCAATTTTTCAACAGCTCGTCTATTTCCTCGCCGCTCCTCGTACGCGGGCGTCTTCGAGGTTCGGTTTCACCATCGAACAGATCCTTGCGTTTTCTCCACGGGTCATCGTCGCGAAGCCACCTTCGATGTCCCATGAACACGGTTTTCGAAGACCCGGGATCTCTATCTAGCTGGCGATACGTTGTGTCATCCATGCACCTGACGCATCCAGAAAATCCGTGGACCACCTGCCCCACGACATATCCGTAACCGAGATAGTCGTGCACCGTCGTGAGCAGTGCGGCTCTCATAGGGAAATATTCTTTCTCTGCGGCGTCCCACGTATTGGCTGGCGTTTTCCACAGCGTGTCTAGCTCCTCTTTCATCAGCCCCAGATACAGATTGATGTCGTTCCCTAGTTGTTTCGGCCCTTCAATTAGCATACTCATGTGAATGTACTTCCTCTTCATGCACAACCAGGGGGGAAGGTTGTACATCCACACAAACACAGGCCAGGTGCTATGTGTGCTTCTCTGGCTGCCAAACGGATTGACTCCATCGGTGCTCACGCCCAGCACGATGTTCCTTGGATCGTCCCCAAATTCTGGGTGTTCGAAGTTCAACGCTTGCCACTGGCTCGCATCCTTAGGGTGACTCAGCATCTTGTCTTTTTTATTTATCTCCGGATCATTTCCGTCATCTTCTCGCTTCTTCTCCTCCCTATCCGCGTGCCAACGCAGGAGCTTTGCTGCCTTAGGGTCCGCGAAATACCGCTGCAGACGAGGAGTGATCGCAAAGTACCACACCACTTTTCGAGGAGCTTTCTTCCTCTTCTTGTATCGAGTGACGCCGCACACCGGACATATGGTAGACTTCGCGTGCTCGTCCCGATAAATGATGCAATTGTTCATGCACACATGGTATTTCACGTGCGGTAAATCCAGAGGACACACGATTTTCTTCGCCTCCTCGAAACTGGTCGGGCACTTGTTCCCCTTGGGAAGACGTTCGTGCTAGAATGACATGTTCTCGTCGAAGCATGCGTCGGTCATTTTGTGTTTTACCTTCATCTCCAGAGCCATGAGCGTTACTTTCAGGCGGGTATCCTCGGGCCTGCATCCTTCATACAATGGAGTAACCGCGTCTATCTCCAGTTGATCCAGCTTGGCTTTCTCTCGGGCGGCAGCTCTTGCGTTATCCGTCTGCTTGAGAAGCAGCTCTTGAATATGAGGGTCCTGCACCCAGCCTCCATCGTCGTCTGCTCCGGCATCTTCATCTTCATGATCATGCCCTTCGTCTTGATCTTCCTCATCATAATGTCCGGCATCTTCTACATGATGACTGTGTACAGCATCACCGTCGTGATCATGTCCTGGAGATTCTTCGTCTTCTCGACCGCCCTCGCCACGGTGGTTGTCTTGCTGCCCTTCCTCATTTCTTGCCCGGCCCCCATGGACGACTTCATAGTCATCTTCATCACCTTGCCACCGATAGCCATCCATGAAACCACGCAAGAGCAGGTGGTCCCGCACCTGCCCGGAATCCGGGTCCGCAATAAGGCTCTTCAGCTTGCATCTTCGACACGGACATCTTATCTCCGTCTCGTTCTTTTGAAGCATCTCGGCCTTCGCGGAGCTCAAAAACCTATTCACGATGCCTTCGGTCATCGTGCGGACCATGGTCGCCTGCGGGGTAGAGCAAAACGATATTTTAGAACCAAGAAAAAATTTGGCATGACTTTCCCTAAAAATAGGACCAAAAAGAATGCATAGTGCCAAAATTCTCGCCGAAACGGAAATGAATCAACATTCCGGCAAAATATTGGCAACTATCGCATTTCAAATACCGGTACCTGCAAACACAAACATATATGCAACACCACAAACATATGCAACACCACAAACATACATAGATCTAGCAAGGCCATAAAAAGTGCATGTGCATGTTGTTGGAGCGAGGGAGAGAAAAAAAGTAGATCTACAACATAAAGATAGCTTTCCCCTTACTTACCTATCAAAAAAAGGTAATTTAACCACCTAATTTTGATGAATCTATGGTGCAAATGAGGTGAGGAGGAGGAGGCAGCCGACACAATCTTGGAGGAGGAGGTGGAGAGAATGAAGTGGGGAAAGTGAGTGTGTAGGTGTGGCTGTCCAAAATATCTAGCTGGTCCCAGGTTACTAATGGCGCACCACCCATATATGCGCCATTAGTAACCCTGGTTACTAATGGCGCACCAGCTTGAGGTGCGCCATTAGTAGTTTTGCAAAAAAAAAAAAAAAAATTAGTAGTGGCGCACTGTGTTGGAGGTGCGCCATTACTAGTTAAACTAGTAATGGCGCACTCTTCCATGGTGCGCCATTAGTATTTTTGGAAAAATGAAAAAAAAACATTTGTCACTAATGGCGCACCGTGGGTCTGGTGCGCCATTAGTGTCTACCACACTAATGGCGCACCAACACATGGTGCGCCATTACTATATAGTAGTGGCGCACCACATGTCTGGTGCGCCATTAGTGGCCATATCATCTATAGCCCTTTTCCTAGTAGTGCAACATAGAAGTACAAAGCATAAACCTTATTGGAAACCAACAAACTATGTTCTCAGTCAACTTTGCAACTACAATTCATCTTATTTTCAGGAAGGGTCTCTTTTCGGAGCCTTTTGGCAAGTCCACATACTCAACCATCATTTAGTCTTCTATGATTGCTAACACTCACAGCATACCCATGAGCAAAAAGTTTCAACCGGACACATAGAAAGATAGGGGCTTATAGTTTCGCCTCCCAACATACTCACCTCAAGGGTGGTGTCAACAATAATAACTCATGTTTACTCACATCCAACTGGATATATGTGCCTAGATCTTTCCTCACCACATGATACTTGCAAAAAGAAAAAGTAAAAAGGAATAGGGAAGAATACTTTGACTCTTGCATAAAAGTAAATACATAAAAGTAAAAGATAGGCCCTTCGCAGAGGGAAGCAGAGGTTGTCATGCGCTTTTTGGTTTGTATGCCCAATCCCTTAATGTAAAAGAACGTCACGCTATATTTCCCCCTATGATAGCAACCTTTATTATGCAGTCCATCGCTTTTATTACTTTGCCATCATAAGTTCGTATAACGCTCAATTTTCTCTTACACTAATTGATCAAACACATTTAGAAGCAATTTTTATTGCCTTCGTGCACCGATGACAACTTAGTTGAAGGATCTTACTCGATCCGTAGGTAGGTATGGTGGACTCTCAAAACATGGATTTGGGTTTTGGGGTTTTGGATGCACAAGTAGTATCTCTACTTAGTGCGGGATTTTTGGCTAGCAAAGATATTGAGCAAGCACCACATGTTGAAGGATCTATGCCAATACAACTTCTATGTGAATATGAACAAACATAAATCATTACGTTGTCTTCCTTGTCCAACGTCAACAATTTTGACATATAATATTTAATGGGGGCTCACAATCATAAAAGATGTCCAAGATAGTGTATTTGCATGTGAATCTTCTCTTCCCTTATTAATTCTTTCATGAATTGCATCATTAACCAATGTTATGTTTGTCAATATCCAATAAATTTTATCACTTATACTTTTCTTTATGTGATGTCATTACTTACCATAAGATTAGCATATGATTCTTTTCCATTTATTTCTTTTATTTTGATTGCAACAAGAAAGTAAAGAAACAAAAGCTCAAACTAAACTTTATTATATAACTCTCACTCGATTACATAGATAGATAGATCACGAAACTAACACTCGAAAATAGATCATACTAAACTTTTATTCAACTAGGGATCGAACGAAAATAGGTAGAGTGATGGTGATACGATACCGGGGCACCTCCTCCAAGCTTGGCTCAAGCCAAGGGGAGTGCCCATACCTGTGTACTCAAGTCTCCTTTGGTGGTGAAGATAATGAAGGTGGTGGTGATGAAGTGGTAGGTTTGTCCTCGGCTTCCAGGGCAAGGGCTCACCATCAAAAGTTGACGCACGAGTCCCCCGAGTCCTGCAACTGGCAGCTAAACTCATACCTTTAAATCTTGCTTCATACTCAAAAACTTGGTTTTGAAGATCATAAATTTGGCTTTGCAGAAAATTGATTTGCTCGTTGAGGGTGAAGACAGTGTCCCTCATAGACCGGCCATCCACCATCTGATCATGAGTAAATTCCGTGATCATGGAGTGATTGCCACTGAGTCCACGCTCCACCATATTTTGGCACTTGAAGATGTCTTGTTCCACCGCCTCGAGACTAGCCTCCATGCTTCCCGTCCTCTTGGGTCCCTGAACATCGCGGATGTGGAGCACCCCCTCACGCATCTCAATGGCTTGAGGATGCTTCATCACCTCTGGCAAGTACGGGTTGATGAACTTCTTGAAGAACTTGTCCTTGGAGGAGCTTGGTGGAGCCATGGAGATCTAGATCTGACGAGAAAACAGCACGAAACAAGAACAGAGGATTTTCCTGCGATGCGGTAGTCAAAACAATCGGGGGTATATATATAGAGAATTTTTTATCTTGGGAAGCAAGAATATGGAAGGAAAACGGAGTCAGGAAGGCATCCGAGGTGGGCACAACCCACCAGGGCATGCCTGGTAGGGCTGGCGCGCCCTGGTGTATCGTGCTCACCTCGGTTGCTTTCCCGTTTATTTCTTATTTTCCTAATTTCTGTAATTTTCCAAAACTGTGAGAAAATATTTTTGTGCATTTTTCGGAGTCCGTTTACTTACCGTAGCACGTACCTCCTCTTTTTCACAATTCTGGAGTGTTCCGGAAGGTTTCCTTTATATGTTCCTCCGGTGTCATTGTTTGAATAACATTGCTTTCAACGTTAATAGGCGTACCTGAGATATAGTGTTTAATTCTGTGTCCATTGACCACCTTCGGATTAGTGCCTTCGGCGTTATTAATTTTGATGGCTCCAGAACGATAAACCTCTTCGATAATATATGGTCCTTCCCATTTGGAGAGAAGCTTTCCTGCAAAAAATCTTAAACGAGAGTTGAACAAAATAACATAGTCTCCTATTTTGAATTCCCGCTTTTGGATTCTTTTGTCATGCCATCTTTTTACCTTTTCTTTGAATAGTTTGGCATTTTCATAAGCTTGGATTCTCCATTCATCTAGTGAGCTAATATCAAATAACCTCTTCTCACCGGCAAGTTTGAAATCATAATTGAGTTCTTTAATTGCCCAAAATACTTTATGTTCTAACTCTAGAGGCAAATGACCAGCTTTTCCATATACCATTTTGTATGGAGACATACCCATAGGATTTTTATAAGCTATTCTATAGGCCCAAAGTGCAACATCTAGTTTCTTAGACCAATTCTTTCGAGACCTATTGACAGTTTTTTGTAATATTAATTTTATTTCTCTATTGCTAAGTTCAACTTGACCACTAGATTGAGGATGATAGGGTGATGCAATTCTATGGTTAACATCATATTTAGCAAGCATCTCACGAAAAGCACCATGAATAAAGTGTGAACCACCATCAGTCATTTAATATCTAGGGACTCCAAACCTCGGGAAGATAAATTCTTTAAGCATTTTAATGGAGGTGTTGTGATTAGCACTACTAGTTGGAATAGCTTCTACCCACTTAGTGACATAATCAACAACAACCAAAATATGAGTGTACCCATTAGAGGAAGGGAAAGGTCCCATATAATCAAAACCCCAAAAATCAAATGGTTCAACAACAAGTGAATAATTCATTGGCATTTCCTAACGCTTACCGATATTACCAATTCTTTGACATTCATCACAAGACAAGACAAACTTACGGGCATCCTTGAAGAGAGTAGGCCAATAAAAACCATATTGCAATACCTTATGAGCGGTTCTATCTCCCGCATGATGTCCTACATAAGCTTCGGAATGACATTTTCGTAGGATTTGTTCTTGTTCATGCTCAGGTACACAACATCTAATAATACCATCTACTCCTTCTTTATAAAGATGTGGGTCATCCCAAAAGTAATGTCTCAAATCATACAAGAATTTTTTTCTTTTGTTGATATGTGAAACTAGGTGGCAAATATTTAGCAACGATGTAGTTAGCATAATCAGCATACCAAGGAGTGTTTTGAGAAACATTGATTGCAGCTAACTGTTCATCAGGAAAACTATCATCAATGGGTATTGGGTCATCAAGAATATTTTCCAACCTAGACAAGTTATCAGCTACGGGGTTCTCAGCTCCCTTCCTATCAGTGATATGTAAGTCAAATTCTTGAAGCAAGAGAACCCACCTAATGAGTCTAGGTTTAGCATCTTTATTTTCCATAAGATATTTTATAGCAGCATGATCGGTGTGAACAATAACTTTGGAGTTAACAATGTAGGATCTAAATTTATCACAAGCAAACACAACTGCTAAAAATTCTTTTTCAGTAGTAGCATAATTTCGTTGGGCACTGTCTAGAGTTTTGCTAGCATAATGGATAACATTTAATTTATTATCAACTCTTTGTCCTAGAACAGCACCAATAGCATAATCACTAGCATCACACATAATTTCAAAAGGCAAGTTCCAATCAGGTGGTTGAACGATAGGTGCAGAAGTTAAGGCTTTCTTGAGTGTTTCAAAGACTTCTACACAATCATCATCAAAAACAAATGGAATATCCTTTTGTAAAAGATTAGTAAGAGGCCTAGAAATTTTAGAGAAGTCTTTAATAAACCTCCTATAGAAACCAGCATGACCAAGGAAACTCCGAATAGCTTTAATATCTTTAGGACATGGCATTTTCTCAATTGCATCAACTTTAGCTTTATCCACCTCAATACCTTGTTCAGATATTTTATACCCCCAGACAATACCTTCATTCACCATAAAGTGGCACTTCTCCCAATTCAAGACGAGATTAGTTTCTTCACATCTCTGCAAAACTCGATCAAGGTTGCTTAAGCAATCATCAAAAGAAGTTCCGTAAACGGAAAAATCATCCATGAAAACCTCCACAATCTTTTCACAAAAGTCATAGAATATAGCAGGCATACATCTTTGAAAGGTAGTAGGTGCATTGCATAAACCAAAAGGCATATGTCTATAAGCATAGGTTCCAAAAGGACAAGTAAAGGTGGTTTTCTCTTGATCAGATTGTGATACAGGTATTTGAGAAAAACCAGAATATCCATCCAGAAAACAAAAGTGTGTGTGCTTAGATAATATTTCTAGCATTTGATCAGTAAAAGGTAGAGGGTAATGATATTTTCTAGTAGCTTTATTTAATTTTCTAAAATCAATTACCATTCTATAGCCAGTGACAATTCTTTGCGGAATGAGTTCATTTTTATGATTAGGAACAACGGTAATACCTCCCTTCTTAGGGACACAATGAACGAGACTTACCCATCTACTATCAGATATGGGATAGATTATACCTGCCTCAAGAAGCTTTAATATTTCAGTTCTTACTACTTCCTTCATCTTAGGATTCAATCGCCATTGATGATCAGGTTCCAAATTAATCTTGTGCTGACATAGAGTGGGATTAATGCCCTTAAGATCATCAAGAGTATATCCAATAGCAGCCCGGTGCTTCCTCAGAATTTTTAATAATCTTTCTTCTTCATGTTCTGAAAGGTTAGCACTAATAATAACAGGATATATCTTTTTCTCATCAAGATAAGCATACTTCAAAGTGTCAAGCAATTGCTTTAATTCAAACACAGGATCACCTTTAGGTGGAGGAGGACCTCCAAGGGTTTCAATAGGAAAATTGCGTTTTAGGAGAGGTGGTTGTTCTATTTCATTTCTTTCACGCAAGTGCATATCATTTTCATGGTCTAACAGATATTGTTCTAGTGGATCGGTAGGAGGTACAGCAATAGAAGCAAGACCAATTATTTCATCCTTACTAGATAATTCTCTATCACGAGGTTGTCTACTAAACTTGGAAAAATTAAACTCATGAGACACATCACCAAAACTGGCACCGACAGTTTGTTTTTCATAACCTATCTTAGCATTGACTGTACTCAAGAAAGGTCTACCAAAGATAATAGGACAAAAGTCATCTTGTGGGGAGCCAAGAACTAGAAAATCAGTAGGATATTTTACTTTCCCACACAAGACTTCAACATCTCTAACAATCCCAAGTGGTGTGATGGTGTCTCTATTAGCAAGTTTAATAGTAACATCAATGTCTTCTATTTCAGCAGGTGCTATTTCATTCATAATTTCTTAGTATAAGGTAAAAGGAATAGCACTCACGCTAGCACCCAAATCACATAAACCATGATAGCAATGATCTCCTATTTTGACTGAGACAACAGGCATGCCGACTACAGGTCTATGTTTATCTTTTTCATCAGGTTTGGCAATTCTAGCAGCTTCATCACAGAAGTAAATAACATGCCCATCAATATTTTCTACCAAGAGATCTTTAACCATAGCAATGCTAGGTTCTACTTTAATTTGCTCAGGGGGTTTAGGTGCTCTAATATTACTCTTGTGAACCACAGTTGATACCTTAGCATGTTCCTTTATCCTAACAAGGAAAGGTGGTTTTTCAATATAAGCAATAGGCACAACTGGATCAACATTGTAAATGATTGTTTCATCCTTAGATTTTACCGGTTCTTTAATTTCTTCTTTAATAGGGGGGTGATATTTAAACCACTTCTCTTTAGGGAGATCAACATGAGTAGCAAATGATTCACAGAAAGAGGCTACTATCTCAGAGTCAAGGCCATATTTAGTGCTAAACTTGTGAAATACATCGGTATTCATAAAAGATTTAACACAATCAAACTTAAGCTTTATACCTGACTCATTACCTTCGTCGAGTTCCCAATCTTCAGAGTTGCGTTTAATTCTTTCTAAGAAATCCCACTTGAATTCAATAGTCTTCTTGATAAAAGAACCAGTACAAGAAGTATCGAGCATGGATTGATCATTATGAGAAAGCCGAGCATAAAAATTCTGAATAATAACTTCTCTCGGAATTTCATGATTAGGGCATGAATATAACATTGACTTAAGCCTCTCCCAAGCTAGAGCGATGCTTTCTCCTTCACGAGGCCAAAAATTATATATATAATTCCGATCACGATGAACTAGATGCATGGGATAAAACTTTTGGTGGAATTCTAATTGCAATCGATTCCAGTTCCATGATCCAATATCATCACATAGCCTATACCATGTCAATGATTTTCCCTTCAAAGATAAAGGGAAAACTTTCTTCTTGGCTTCATCTCCAGATAAATCTGCAAGCTTAAATAATCCACAAATTTCATTCACATGTATCAGGTGCATATCAGGATGTTCAGTTCCGTCTCCTGCATATGGATTAGCTAGCAGTTGTTCTACCATACCCGAAGGAATTTCATAACCAATATTTTTAGTAGGTGCGGTAGGTTGAGGGGCAACTAATTTTGGTTCCGGTCGAGGTGAAGATACCCCGAACAAACCCCTCAAAGGATTGTTTTCCATAGTAGCAAGTAACAATAAATTTCAGCATGTAGTATAAGTTTTTCCTTACCAATTTCATCTTACCAAGAGCGCTTCACTCCCTGGCAACGGTGCCAGAAAAGAGTCTTGATGACCCACAAGTATAGGGGGTCAATCGTAGTCCTTTCGATAAGTAAGAGTGTCGAACCCAACGAGGAGCAGAAGGAAATGACGAGCGGTTTTCAGCATGGTAATTTCTGCAAGCACTGAAATTGTAGGTAACAGATAATTTGATAGCTAGATAATTGGTAATTAGCAAGTAATGGTAACGGTAAATAAAGTGCAGCAACATAGCCCAAACCTTTTTGTGGCAAAAGACAGGCCAGAACAGTATCTTATAATAGGCAAAGTGTTCTCGAGGGTACACGGGAATTTCGTCTAGTCACTTTTATCATGTTGGTTTGATTTGTATTCGCTACTTTGATAATTTGATATGTGGGTGGACCGGTGCTTGGGTGCTGTTCTTACTTGAACAAACCTCCCACTTATGATTAACCCCCTCGCAAGCATCCGCAACTACGAGAAAAGTATTAAGATAAAATCTAACCATAGCATTAAACATTTGGATGCAAATCAGCCCCTTACGAAGTAGCGCATAAACTAGGGTTTAAGCTTCTGTCACTCTAGCAACACATCATCTAATAAATACTCCACAATGCAATCCCTTAGTCCCAAGGATGGTGAAGTGTCATGTAGTCGACGTTCACATTGTTGGGGAACGTTGCATGGGAAACAAAAATTTTCCTACGCACACACAAGATCTATCCATGGTGATGAGCATCTACGAGAGGGAGAGTGAATCTACATACCCTTGTAGATCGCTAAGCGGAAGCGTTAAGAAACGTGGTTGATGTAGTCGAACGTCTCCGCGATCCAAATCGCAAGTCGTCCCTCGATCCGATCACGAACTAGTGCCGAACGGACGGCACCTCCGCGTTCAACACACGTACGGCTTGATGACGCCTTCACCTCCTCGATCCAGCGAGCGATGATGAAGTAGTAGATGAGTTCCGGCAGCACGACGGCGTGGTGATGGTGGTGAGGAACAATCTCTGCAGGGCTTCGCCAAGCACTACGGAGATTATGACGGGAGAACTAGAAGGTTAGGGTTGCCGACACACGGCTTGGGAAATCTTGATGTCCCGTGTGTTAGCCCTGCCCCTCTATTTATATGTTGAGCCATGGGGTCTAAACTTGGAGAGAAAGCCTCCACAAGGTCGGTTTTGCCCGCACAAGGTCGGTTTGGCCCGCACGGAAAGAGTCTAACTCGGATTCCAGCAGTATCGCATACAAGCGGTAGTACCGCTCACGAGCGGTAGTACCGCTGGAGCGGTAGTACCGCTTTCACATGAGCGGTAGTACCGCTGGAGCGGTAGTACCGCTTTCACATGAGCGGTAGTACCGCTTACGCGGTAGTACTGCCTTACCAGCGGTAGTACCGCTTAAGGCAGCAGCAAAACTTCCTTTTGCACTTTCCAATACCTCGTGGGCTTTACCCCTTTGGCTCATATAAAGTGTTGCTGCACCCGAACACTTCGGTAAACATCCGGAACTCCTTCCGATGAATTCTGGAACCCTTCCGGAGATCAAAACACTATTATCACATATATCAATCTTTACCTCCGGACTCTTCCGGAGTTCCTCGTCATGTCCGGGATCTTATCCGGGACTCCGAACAACCTTCGGTCACCAACAAAATAACTCAACTATACTAATCGTCACCAAACGTTAAGTGTGTAGACCCTGCGGGTTCGAGAACTATGTAGACATGACCGAGACACCTCTACGATCAATAACCAATAGTGGGACATGGATGCCCATATTGGCTCCTACATATTCTACGAAGATCTTTATCGGTCGAACCTCTATGTCAAGGATTCAGTTAATCCCGTATGCTGTTCCCTTTGTTCTTCGGTATGTTACTTGCCCGAGATTCGATCGTCGGTATCTCTATACCTAGTTCAATCTCGTTACCGGCAAGTCTCTTTACTTGTTCCGTAATACAAGATCTCGTGGCTAACACTTTAGTCACATTGCTTGCAAGGCTCATTGTGATGTTGTATTACCGAGTGGGCCCTGAGATACCTCTCCGTCACACGGAGTAACAAATCCCAGTCTTGATCCATGCCAACCCAACAGACACCCTCGGAGATACCTGTAGAGCATCTTTATAGTCACCCAGTTACGTTGCGACGTTTGATACACACAAGGTATTCCTCCGATGTCAGGGAGTTGCATGATCTCATGGTCATAGGAACAGATACTTGACATGCAGAAAACAATAGCAATAAACTGACACGATCATATGCTACGTTCGTAGTTTGGGTCTTGTCCATCACATCATTCTCCTAATGATGTGATCCCATTATAAAATGACATCTTATGTCCATGGCTAGGAAACCTTCACCATCTTTTGATCAACGAGCTAGTCAACTAGAGGCTTACTAGGGACACAGTGTTGTCTATGTACCCACACATGTATTTGAGTTTCCAATCAATACAATTATAGCATGGATAATAAACGATTATCATGAACAAGTAAATATAATAATAACTAATTTATTATTGCCTCTAGGGCATATTTCCAACAGTCTCCCACTTGCACTAGAGTCAATAATCTAGTTCACATCACTATGTGATTTACATTGTAATGAATCGAACACCCATGCAGTTCTGGTGTTGTTCTTGTTTAGCCCTTGGAAGAGGTTTAGTCATCGGATCTGCAACATTCAGATCCGTGTGTACTTTGCAAATATTTATGTCGTCCTCCTTGATGTAATCGCGGATGGAATTGAAACGTCGCTTTATGTGTCTGGTCCTCTTGTGAAATCTTGGTTCCTTGGCTAGAGCAATGGCACCATTATTATCACAAAACAGAGTCATTGGGTTAAGCGCACTAGGCACTACTCCAAGATCTGTCATGAACTCCTTCATCCAGACACCTTCCTTCGCCGCCTCCGAGGCAGCGATGTACTCCGCTTCGCATGTAGAATCAGCTACCACGCTTTGCTTGGAACTGTACCAGCTAACCGCACCCCCATTAAGAATAAATACGTATCCGGTTTGTGACTTAGAGTCATCCGGATCAGTGTCAAAGCTTGCATCGACGTAACCCTTTACGACGAGCTCTTGATCAGCTCCATAAACGAGAAACATGTCCTTAGTCCTTTTCAGGTACTTCAGGATATTCTTGACCGCCGTCCAGTGTTCCACTCCTGGATCACTTTGAAACCTTCCGGCCATACTTATGGCAAGGCTGACATCGGGTCTTGTGCACAGCATTGCATACATGATAGAGCCTATGGCTGAGGCATAGGGGACGACACTCATCTTTTCTCTATCTTCTGCAGTCACTGGGCATTGAGTCTTACTCAACTTCACACCTTGCAATACAGGCAAGAACCCCTTCTTGGACTGATCCATTTTGAACTTCTTCAAAATCTTATCAAGGTATGTGCTTTGTGAAAGTCCTATTAAACGTCTCGATCTATCTCTATAGATCTTGATGCCTAATATGAAAGCAGCTTCTCCTAGGTCCTTCATTGAAAAACTCTTGTTCAAATATTCCTTCACGCTTTCCAACATTTCTATATTGTTTCCAATCAGTAATATGTCATCCACATATAATATTAGAAACGCTATAGAGCTCCCACTCACTTTCTTGTAAATACAAGCTTCTCCGTAAACTTGTATAAACTCGAACGCTTTGATCACCTCATCAAAGCGAAGATTCCAACTCCGAGATGCTTGCACCAATCCATAAATGGATCACTGGAGTTTGCAAACTTTGTCAGCATTCTCTGGATCGACAAAACCTTTTGGTTGCATCATATACAACTCTTCCTTAAGGAAACCGTTAAGGAACGCTGTTTTGACATCCATCTGCCAAATTTCATAATCGAAAAAGGCAGCTATTGCTAACATGATTCTGACGGACTTAAGCATCGCTACGGGTGAGAAGGTCTCATCGTAGTCAACTCCTTGAACTTGCGAAAAACCCTTTGCCACAAGTCGAGCTTTATAGACGGTGACATTACCGTCCGCGTCCGTCTTCCTCTTAAAGATCCATTTGTTCTGAATGGCCTTACGCCCTTCAGGTAATACTTCCAAAGTCCACACTTTGTTTTCATACATGGATCCCATCTCGGATTTCATGGCCTCTAACCACTTCTCGGAATCCGGGCCCATCATCGCTTCTCCATAGCTCGTAGGTTCATCGTTGTCCAACAACATGACCTCTAAGACAGGGTTGCCGTACCACTCAGGAGCAGTACGCGTCCTTGTCGACCTACGAGGTTCGATAGCAACTTGATCCAAAGCTTCATGATCATCATCATTAACTTCCTCTTCAACTGATGCAGGTTCTACAGAAACATCTTTCTGTGTTGCGCTACTCTCAGGTTGAAGTAAAGGTTCAACAACCTCATCAAGTTCTATCTTCCTCCCACTCAATTCTTTCGAGAGAAACTCTTTCTCAAGAAATGTTCCGTTTTTAGCGACAAACACTTTGCCTTCGGATCTGAGGTAGAAGGTATACCCAACTGTCTCTTTTGGGTATCCTATGAAGACGCATTTTTCCGCTTTGGGTTCCAGCTTTTCAGGCTGAAGCTTTTTCACATAAGCATCACATCCCCAAACTTTAAGAAACGACAGCTTTGGCTTCTTGCCAAACCAAAGTTCATATGGCGTCGTCTCAACGGATTTCGATGGTGCCCTATTTAAAGTGAATGCAGCTGTCTCTAATGCATAACCCCAAAACGATAGTGGCAAATCGGCAAGAGACATCATAGATCGCACCATATCCAATAAGGTTCGATTACGACGTTCGGACACACCATTACGCTGTGGTGTTCCAGGCGGTGTCAGTTGTGAAACAATTCCACATTGTCTTAAGTGACTGCCAAACTCATAACTCAGATATTCTCCTCCTCGATCAGATCGTAGGAATTTAATCTTCTTGTTACGATGATTCTCAACTTCACTCTGAAATTGTTTGAACTTTTCAAATGTTTCAGACTTGTGTTTCATTAAGTAAATATACCCATATCTACTTAAGTCATCAGTGAAGGTGAGAAAGTAACGATAACCACCGCGTGCCTCAATGCTCATCGGACCGCACACATCAGTATGTATGATTTCCAACAAGTCACTTGCCCGTTCCATTGTTCCAGAGAACGGCGTTTTAGTCATCTTGCCCATGAGGCATGGCTCACATGTGTCAAGTGATTCAAAATCAAGTGACTCCAAAAGTCCATCAGCATGGAGCTTCCTCATGCGTTTTAAGCCAATATGACCTAAACGGCAGTGCCACAAGAAAGTGGTATTATCATTATCAATTCTACATCTTTTGGCATCAATGTTATGAACATGTGTACCATTACTATCGAGATTCAATAAGAATAAACCCCTCACATCGGGTGCATGACCATAAAAGATATTACTCATATAAATAGAACAACCATTATTCTCTGATTTAAATGAGTAACCGTCTCGCAATAAACAAGATCCAGATATAATGTTCATGCTTAACGCAGGCACCAAATAACATTTATTCAGGTTCATCACTAATCCCGATGGTAATCGAAGAGCAAGCGTGCCGACGGCGATCACATCAACCTTGGAACCATTTCCCACGCGCATCGTCACTTCGTCCTTTGCCAGCCTCCGTCTATTCTGCAGTTCCTGTTTTGAGTTGCAAATATGAGCAACCGCACCGGTATCAAATACCCAGGCACTACAACGAGAGTTGGTAAGGTACACATCAATAACATGTATATCATATATACCTTGTTTGTTGTTGGCCGCCTTCTTGTCAGCCAAATACTTGGGGCAGTTCCGCTTCCAGTGTCCAGTTCCCTTGCAATGAAAGCACACAGTTTCTGGTTTGGGTCCAGCCTTGGGTTTCTTCACGGGAGGAGCAACTGCTTTGCCACTCTTCTTGGAGTTACCCTTCTTACCCTTGCCATTTTTCTTGAAACTAGTGGTTTTATTGACCATCAACACTTGATGCTCCTTCTGAATTTCAGACTCAGCGGCTTTCAGCATCGCAAACAGCTCGGCGACTGACTTGTTCATCCCGTGCATGTTATAGTTCAACACGAAGCTCTTGTAGCTAGGTGGCAATGATTGAAGAACTCTGTCAGTGATCGCCTCTACTGGAAGGGGCATCCCCAATTCAGCCAGACGGGTGGAATACCCAGACATTTTGAGTTCTTCAATCATTGCCATGTCTTCATGTTGATCATATCTACTATATGACTCATGTTCGACCTTTCGGTCTCTTGTGTTCCGAGGCCATGTCTGTACATGCTAGGCTCGTCAAGTTTAACCCGAGTGTTCCGCATGTGCAACACTGGCTTGCACCCGTTGTATGTGAACGTAGAGTCTATCACACCCGATCATCACGTGGTGTCTCGAAACGACGAACTTTCGCAACGGTGCACACTCGGGGAGAACATAATTTTATCTTGAAATTTAAGTGAGGGATCACCTTATAATGCTACCGTCGTCCTAAGCAAAATAAGATGCATAAAAGGATTAACATCACATGCAAATCATAAGTGACATGATATGGCCATGAACTTGTGCTTTTGATCTCCATCTCCAAAGCACCGGCATGATCTTCATCGTCACCGGCATGACACCATGATCTCCATAATCTTGATCTCCATCAACGTGTCGCCATGAGGTTGTCGCGCCGACTGTTGCTTCCATGACTATTGCTAACTCATAGCGATAAAGTAAAGCAAAACGGCGAAAATAATTAAAGACAACTCTATGGCTCCTGCCAGTTGCCGTACTCATCGACATGCAAGTCGTGATATTCTATACAACACATGATCATCTCATACATCACATATATCTCATCATGTAATTGGCCATATCACATCACAACATACCCTGCAAAAACAAGTTAGACGTCCTCTAATTGTTGTTGCAAATTTTACGTGGCTGCTACGGGTATCTAGCAAGAATGATTCTTACCTACGCAAAACCACAACGTGGTGTAGTGATTGCTTTTTGATCTTCTAAAAGAACCCTCTTCATTGAAATCGATTCAACTAAAGTGAGAGAGATAGACACCCGCCAGTCACCTTTATGCAACGAGTGCACGTAGCGGTGAAACCTGTGTCGCGTAAGCGTACGCGTAATGTCGGTCCGATCCGCTTCATCTCACAATACCGCCGAATCAAATATCAACTAGTAACGGCAAGCAATATGTATACACCCACGCCCACAACTCGTTTGTGTTCTACTCGAGATCTCATCTACGCATAGACCAAGCTCATGATGCCACTGTTGGGGAACGTTGCATGGGAAACAAAAAATTTCCTATGCACACACAAGATCTATCCATGGTGATGAGCATCTACGAGAGGGAGAGTGAATCTACATACCCTTGTAGATCGCTAAGCGGAAGCGTTAAGAAACGCGGTTGATGTAGTCGAACGTCTCCGCGATCCAAATCGCAAGTCGTCCCTCGATCCGATCACGAACTAGTGCCGAACGGACGGCACCTCCGCGTTCAACACACGTACGGCTTGATGACGCCTTCACCTCCTCGATCCAGCGAGCGATGATGAAGTAGTAGATGAGTTCCGGCAGCACGACGGCGTGGTGATGGTGGTGAGGAACAATCTCTGCAGGGCTTCGCCAAGCACTACGGAGATTATGACGGGAGAACTAGAAGGTTAGGGTTGCCGACACACGGCTTGGGAAATCTTGATGTCCCGTGTGTTAGCCCTGCCCCTCTATTTATATGTTGAGCCATGGGGTCTAAACTTGGAGAGAAAGCCTCCACAAGGTCGGTTTTGCCCGCACAAGGTCGGTTTGGCCCGCACGGAAAGAGTCTAACTCGGATTCCAGCAGTATCGCGTACAAGCGGTAGTACCGCTCACGAGCGGTAGTACCGCTTGAGCGGTAGTACCGCTTTCACATGAGCGGTAGTACCGCTTACGCGGTAGTACTGCCTTACCAGCGGTAGTACCGCTTAAGGCAGCAGCAAAACTTCCTTTTGCACTTTCCAATACCTCGTGGGCTTTACCCCTTTGGCTCATATAAAGTGTTGATGCACCCGAACACTTCGGTAAACATCCGGAACTCCTTCCGATGAATTCCGAAACCCTTCCGGAGATCAAAACACTATTATCACATATATCAATCTTTACCTCCGAACTCTTCCGGAGTTCCTCGTCATGTCCGGGATCTTATCCGGGACTCCGAACAACCTTCGGTCACCAACAAAATAACTCAACTATACTAATCGTCACCAAACGTTAAGTGTGTAGACCCTGCGGGTTCGAGAACTATGTAGACATGACCGAGACACCTCTACGATCAATAACCAATAGTGGGACCTGGATGCCCATATTGGCTCCTACATATTCTACGAAGATCTTTATCGGTCGAACCTCTATGTCAAGGATTCAGTTAATCCCGTATGCTGTTCCCTTTGTTCTTCGGTATGTTACTTGCCCGAGATTCGATCGTCGGTATCTCTATACCTAGTTCAATCTCGTTACCGGCAAGTCTCTTTACTTGTTCCGTAATACAAGATCTCGTGGCTAACACTTTAGTCACATTGCTTGCAAGGCTCATTGTGATGTTGTATTACCGAGTGGGCCCTGAGATACCTCTCCGTCACACGGAGTAACAAATCCCAGTCTTGATCCATGCCAACCCAACAGACACCCTCGGAGATACCTGTAGAGCATCTTTATAGTCACCCAGTTACGTTGCGACGTTTGATACACACAAGGTATTCCTCCGATGTCAGGGAGTTGCATGATCTCATGGTCATAGGAACAGATACTTGACATGCAGAAAACAATAGCAATAAACTGACACGATCATATGCTACGTTCGTAGTTTGGGTCTTGTCCATCACATCATTCTCCTAATGATGTGATCCCATTATCAAATGACATCTTATGTCCATGGCTAGGAAACCTTCACCATCTTTTGATCAATGAGCTAGTCAACTAGAGGCTTACTAGGGACACAGTGTTGTCTATGTACCCACACATGTATTTGAGTTTCCAATCAATACAATTATAGCATGGATAATAAACGATTATCATGAACAAGGAAATATAATAATAACTAATTTATTATTGCCTCTAGGGCATATTTCCAACACACATGACACCACTAAGGGAATCACAACATACATATCATCAATATATCGAACACATATCAAATTCACATGATTACTTGCAACATGACTTCTCCCGTGACCTGAAGAACAAAGGTAACTACTCACAAATAATATTCATGCTCAAGATCAGAGGGGTATTGAATAGCATAATGGATCTAAACATATAATCTTCCACCAAATAAACCATATAGTAATCAACTACAAGATGTAATCAACACTACTAGTCACCCACAGGTACCAATCTGAGGTTTTGGTACAAAGATTGAACATAAGAGATGAACTAGGGTTTGAGAGGAGATGGTGTTGTTGAAGATGTTGATGAAGATTGGCCTTACAAAGATGATAGGGGTGTTGGTGATGACGATGGCTTCGATTTCCCCCTCCGGGAGGGAAGTTCCCCCGGCGGAATCGCTCCGCCAGAGGGCAAAAGTGCTCCTGCCCAAGTTTCGCCTTGAGACGGCGGCGTTCCGTCCCGAAAGCCCTCTCCTGATTTTTTTCTAGGTCAAAAGACCTTATATACCAGAAGATGGGCACCGGAGGTGGGCCATGCTGGGCACAACCCACCAGGGCGCGCCTGGGGGGGGGGCCTGGCACGCCCTGGTGTCTTGTGCTCACCAGGGTGGCCCCCTCCGGTAGTTATTTAATCCAGTATTTATTATATAATCCAAAATAATTCTCCGTAAATTTTCAGCTTATTTGGAGATGTGCAGAATAGGTATCTCTGATGTGCTTTCTCAGGTCCAGAATTCCAGCTGCCGGTATTCTCCCTCTTTGTGTAAACCTTGCATATTGTGAGAGAAAAGGCATTAGAATCACTCCCTAAGGCATTACTATTCATCAAAACATTATAAATAACAGTAGGAAATCATGATGCAAAATGGACGTATCAACATGATACGCTCTGTCATGCATAAGACTCATTATATCTTCCTCAAACCAGCCACCATACCTACCTATTATGGCATTTCCATAGCCATTCCGAGATATATTGCCATGCAAATTCCACTGTCACATCATATCACTAGTTCGTTCATCATCATATTGCTTTGCATGATCATATAGAGCTTACATAGTATTTGTGGCAAAGCCACCGTTCATCATATTTTTGATACATGTCATGCTAGATCATTGCACATCCTAGTACACTGCCAGAGGCATTCATATTGGTTCATAGTTCTTCATATTAAGTTTTCATATTGAGTTGTAAGTAAATAAAAGGGTGATGATCATCATTATTAGAGCATTGTCCTAGTGAGGAAATAAAAAATGGGGGAGGCCAAATGATCCCACCATAAAAAAATATAAATGAGAGAAAAATAGAGAAGGGACTTTGCTACTATCCTTTACCACACTTGTGCCTCAAAGTGGCACCTTGTTCTTCATATAGAGAGTCTCGTGTTATGTCATTTTCATATGCTAGTGGGAATCATTTTTTCATAAACTTGGCTTGCATATCCGATGATGGGCTTCCTCAAATACCCGAGGCCTTCATGAGCAAGCAAGTTGGATGCACACCCCACTTAGCTTCTTTTGAGCTTTCATACACTTATAGCTCTAGTGCATCATTTGCATGGCAATCCCTACACCTTGCATTGACATCTATCGATGGGCATCTCCATAGCCTGTTGATACGCCTAGTTGACGTGAGATTATCTTCTCAACTTTTGCCCCTTTGATATCTACCACCATATTCTATTCCACCCTTATGCCATGTCCAATGGTTCACGCTCATGTATTGCGTGAAGAATAAAAAGTTGATGCACTTTGAAAAAGTACGATCCAATTGCCTAACTTGGACACCGTGGTGCTTGAAATTTGTATTAATGTGGTGAAGACGGAGTCATGCCTTGCTAATACTATAAGATGAATGGGGGTAAACATTCTTTTAGGATCGCATACTTTGAAAGATTGATAATTTTGTTGCTTGTGCCTATAAATATTACTATGTTGATGTTTGTTAATTCATCTTTTCTCAATGAGCATACATGCAAAAGATTACATATTGGGTAGCATGTCACATCAAAAATTCAGTTTTTATCATTTACCTACTCGAGGACGAGCAGGAATTAAGCTTGGGGATGCTGATACGTCTCCAACATATCTATAATTTTTTATTGTTCCATGCTATTATACTATCATTCTAGGATACTTTTTGAGTAATAATTTACCAATTTATATTATTTTGAGCACTAACCTATTGACCCAGTGCCCACTGCCAGTTCTTGTTTTCTACGTGTTTTTTACTTTTCAGGTTTATAGTACCAAACGAAGTCCAATTGCCCCAAAACTTTTTTATGATTTTTTCTGGAACAAAAGAAGACCTGGAAGCTTCGGAAGAAGGCCAGAGGCCACATGACGGAGGCACAAGCCAACAGGGCACGCCCAGGGGGGTGGCCGCGCCCTGATGGCTTGTCCCTCCCTGGTGGCCCTCCTGACCCCGTTCTCTGGCCTATAAAATCACATATATTCCAAAAACCATGGAGGGCATCCCAAAACACTTTTTCCCCCGCTGCAAGTCTTTGTTCCGCCACAATCCCATCTAGATCTCCGTTTCGGCACCCTGCCGGAGGGGGGATCGATCACGAAGCGATGAATTGTGGGTTTATGTTCAGATTATTCATGAAAAGTATTTGAGTCACTTCTGATATATATTATAATTCTTAAGTGCATGATCATTATAGCTTCGTAATTCTCTCCGATCTATTGAAATAGTTTGGGCAACTAGATTGATATTTCTTCAGTGAGAGGGGCGCGTAAAGTGGGTTCAATCTGGCGGTGCTCTATATCCTAGTGACAGAAGGGGGCAAGACACGTCTTTGTATTGTTGCCACTAATTAGGATAAAGCGATGGGGTTAGTTCATATTAATTGAATTCTCTTTGTCTACATCATGTCAATGTTCTCCAAGCATTACTCTGTTTTACTTAATACTCAAGATGCATGCTGGATAGCGGTCGATGGGTGGAGTAATAATAATAGGTGGCCTATTTGCTTATTGATGTGATGCCTATATAGACATGATCATTGTCGTGAATATCACATAACTATGCGCTTTTCTATCAATTGCCCAACAGTAATTTATTTACCCACTGTATGCTTACTTTCATGAGCGATGCCGTTAGGGAAAACTATGGCCCCCGGGTCTATTCACCTATATATTTACAAATCCTATCTTTACCTTGCTGCCATTTATTTGTTTTTATTTTATGTTGCAATTTGCAATTATCTACTATTATCTACACACTTCACTTGCTTGCAAATAATGAGATCAAGGGGATTGACAACCCTCTCGCCGTCGTTGGGTGCAAGTTGTTTGCTCTTTTGTGTGCAGCCGCTGAAGACGGTTGTGGATTGATATTCCTATTTGTTCGATAAACCTTGGTTTCATAACTGAGTGAAATACTTACCCGTATTGTGCTGCAGTTACCCGTTCCTCTTCACGGAAAACCCAACGCAGATCACAAGTATCAGCACGCACTTGAGGTGGATTTTCCGAGGGGAGCCCAACAATCAGCCTAGCAGTGGGCCCCATAGGCCCACCAGGAAGATAAATACACGAGGAAGGCCCATTGCGGCCTATAAAGTGGTTATGGGACCTTCCTGAACTCCAAAATAGGAGGGCGCCGGGATAGATTGCATCCCCCTCATGTAAACTCCTACATATATAAGGGGGGGCTAGGGGCCTTTAGATGCATCTACTCTCTGGTAGAATAACTCTTGATAGAATTATGCACCTCCGCATCTTCACCACTGTACTCCCTTGCATGAGGTATCTAATCTCCATGAATAACAAGAACAAGCAGGACATAGGGTATTACTCTTCAAAGGCCGAAACCTGTGTAACTTGTGTGTGCGGGCTCTGTCTTGGTACTTTTGGCCACGTTAGGCACCCTACCAAGGGTACCGATGACTTTTCGCTCCGGCAGGTAGCGTGGAAGAGGAAAAGGTTGGGCTCAAAGAAATGGCATTGGAATTGTGTCTGAACCACTAAATGAACATTGACGTGGCTTGCCAACTATGGTGGATAGACCAAAAGAAGGTACATTCAAATATATGACTGAACCTTTAAGCGACAATATTGTGGAACGGAAGTGACAAGGGTTATCAGTAGTCAAAGGAGTTCTTGTCAACTCTATGCTCCAATCTACCCCAACTTACACCATGAGTTGTTTTCAATTTCCAACAAAAACGTGTTGGAACCTGCATACGATCTCGTCGAACTTCTGATCGGGTGTAGTGAATGGTGAAAAAAGGTGCATTGTATTTGCATGGGACTAGATGTGTATTAGGAAGCATGAGGTTGGGATTGGTTTTCGAGAATTTGAGGCTTTGAACGAAGCCCTTCTAGCAAGGGAAGCATGGAGGATCCTGCAATTTCTAACCTCTTGATGTGCTTGTATATTGAAGGCTAGTTCTAAATAGCGTCCCCTTTACTTTTCAGAAACATCATGTATGATCGGGACTTGTTGCGAGAAGGTGGAGTATGAAGGATCGGTAATGGCAGTAGCATCGGTGTCCATCATGACAATTGGATACCACCTAGTGGAAGCCTCAACCCACTAGGCGAGGACCACGTGTCGAGCATTAGATTTGTAGGTGACCTCCTAGATATTCATTGGACAACTTGGGATAGGGCGAAAGTGCATCGTATGTTCTCCTCGGGTGATGCACAAGATGTTTTGGAAATTCCTATTAGTGGCCGGGTATGGACGATTATGTTGCTCGGAACTACAACAAAGGTGGGCAATTTAAGGTGAGATTAGCATACCATTTACACATGTCTATGAAGCGAGCTAGGACCAGATGGACGGAATTCTTCTCGATAGTTCTGAACCACAAGGGATGGCTCACGTTATAGGATATGAGTGCACCGAATAGAGAAAAGATCCATACATTGAGACTAATGAGGAAGGTTCTTGCAGTCGGTGCGGAGTTGCAACATGGGAAAATAAATATCAAGGTGTTTTGTGTTGCATGTGGCCGCGAAGAGACGATCATACACATGTTATGTCCGTGCCCCTATTTAGTGCCTCTTTTTGAAGATCATGCACTCGTAAAAAGGAATCTCCGTGGCGATCCCGCCGATGTCTGTTTTCTCCCAAGGTGCAATTTGAAATTGGATGTTGGCATGCCTAGGCGACCCAAGTCCATAGGAAAGAGCTATGATGGTCCAGGGTCTTTACGATCTGTGGCTAGTCACGAACAAAATGAAGGACAAGGAGTGTATTCTCGAGCCGCATGCTATTGCAAACTCCGTCACCACCTTCATGGAGGGCAGGTTGTCCCACATACCCGTGTCAAGGTTTCCATCCTGACCCCGGTTGAGCGCTGGATCCCGACGGAAAATGAGTGGATGAAGGTGAATGTTGATGATGAAGGGTGGTGGTGACGTGGTCCTGCGATATCACAATGGAGCGTTCCGTGGTGGGGCGTGCCAGTTTCCCCCTTTTGCTCTAACCCCGATCTTATGGAGATTTTGGCGTGTTGGCATGTTGTGCAGCTGGCGGTGGAGATGGACATGCCAAAACTGATTGTCAAGCTTGATTAAAAAGGGGTGGTAAGCATGCCAAAAGATCCTGGCAAGAATCTTTGCAATTGGGCTCATCATCGAAGAAGTTC
The DNA here is from genome assembly GCA_039707655.1 of Elymus sibiricus. Lineage (NCBI taxonomy): Eukaryota > Viridiplantae > Streptophyta > Magnoliopsida > Poales > Poaceae > Elymus > Elymus sibiricus. The sequence goes on along the minus strand of CM077675.1, from coordinate 95,990,002 downwards.
AAGGGGGAACGCCCCGACAACCCTAGGCCGCCGTCGGGCGCCCCCTTCCCCCAACCTCCCTCGCCGCCGCCTGAGGCAGCCTTCAGGCAAGCCCGGGCGCTGCCAAGGATGGTGGCGGCGGGGCCCTCGGCTGCCCTGTCCTCGCGTGGCGTGTCCTGGAACCAGAGCGGCGGCTCCTCTGGTGAGGCATTGCCAGATCTACGGCGGGTGGCAGTGCGGACGGCGGATCCGGGGTCCCTGGTCGCGTGGGCAGCATGATCTTGGTGGAGGAGGCGGGCGGCTGGGGGCTGCTTCGGCGGCTGGCGGCGCGAGATTTGTCGCTTTCCCCCTTCCCTGATTGGTGCGTGGGTCCCTTTGGTCGGGATGTGCCTCCCGTGGCCGCCGGTTCCTAGACAGGGGGTGCGGCTGGTGGCGTTGGGGCAGTCCAGGCGAAATCCCTGGTCGACCATGGCCGGCCGCGTCGATGGCGATGCCTGATGGCGCTGTTTCCCTCCTTGGAGGCGTCAGTATGGACTGTCCCCACCACTTCCCCTTCCTCTAGGTCTCCGAGGCGAAAGCCCTAACTCTGTTGGGTGGCGACGACGCTCCCAGCGTTGTTCCCTTCTTGAAGGCGCCGCCTTGGGAGCCTTGTGGTCGGTGGGCGCTTGTGGAAGGTTGGTGGCGGCGGCGGTGTGGCCCTCTTCGTCCTGGCGTGATGCTTCCCCTCTTCCGGTGCCGGATGTGTGCAACAGCCTTGTTCTGCCCAAGGAGAGCCTCCGGTGGCTCGTGGGGATGCGCTGACCCTCTCTATGTGGCCATTTCCGGTGGCATCCATCCCAGCTTCCGACGGTGCGGCGCCTTTGACCCAGACATGGAGGTAGTGGCCTCCTTCGAAGATGGGTGTTGGATTTGCCGTGCTGGGGTCCGTAGGTGCATGGCGACGGCATGCCCCGCTGGTGCCGGTCCCTCTCTCCTTTGAGCTTGTGTGATCTTGCTCCTGGTGCTACATTCTCGGTTGAGGACCTCGACATCTTCGGCTTCACCCTACATTGCTTATATTCAGTTGCCGTAGTGTGTGAGGCTTTGTTTCATGTTGTCCGTCGTTTGTTTTTACCTTTCGTCGTGAATTTCCTTCTTTTTGCCTGAGGGCGTGTGCTTGTAATCCTGGCCGGTTGATGGCTTTGTTAATTCAAAGTCGAGCTAGCCTCGAGTCCTATCTCAAACTCGGTTGATGCCTTTTTTCTAAAAAGTTCGAGGGTCACTTAACTTTGGCCAATATAACAGGGTTTGTTGTGTGCGACACTCTGCTAATGAAGCTGCACACATTTTAGCTAAGGAAGGCGCTTGCAATGCACTTTGTAAAGTTTGCTTTCAAGCATGTCCCTCTGGACTGTATTCTGAATTATTGTCGGAAAATCCTAACTTTATATTGAATAAATAGCAAAGTATTGATTAAAAAACCGCCATGGAACGTATTTTTAGTGGGCCATGAAACATATTACTATGTCTGTAAATTTCTATAACTATATAAGATCGTTTAGATCACAAAAACATTAGTTTATGGAGGGATTACGTATTAGTTTTTTTTTTTTTTTTTTGCACACACGCTAGCACAATTGCTACTACGCTCCGTCACGCATCACGTACGCATGGCACTTCTCGCTCGCGCTCACACGGACGCGCATGTCACAAACGATCGGGTATGAACCACGTAGCTGCGCGAGTCACACACACACATCGATCGACCCACCGAAATGGATTGATCGACGCGCCCATAATAAAGCGCCGCACGACGAGTTTACTGCACCATGCATGCGCGCGTGCGTGTAAATGTAGAGGAGCAGCAGTTACTACTACTACTCACGATTTACTCTTTTTCTGCGTCACCTAATGATGATGGGATGGCCCGATCGAAGGCGTTTCACCTCATCATCACTGCGATCTTTTGTTCTTCTTTTTTTCGTTGTTGCGAAAACATCATCCACTGCGATCGCCGCCACGTATATACTCCGCATGGATCCACGAGAGGATGAGAGAGCTTTGGAAACCCACTCCTATGCCGAGTTAACCAAGGCAAATTAAGGATGCATGCATGCATGGCCAATCAATATCGGTTAACACTAGATCCACCAAATCCACGCAATTACTGCTCCTCAAGCCCATTTCCCATCATCCATGCATGCGTTCCTGTTATCTCTTTCGATCTGCGTCCATATGGATGCATGCTGCTGCTTCCTGCAGCCTGTATATATATATATATATAGGCTAGTTCGGCGCACTGTTCAGCGTCCATCTCTTTCGTCCAGACAGCAGCAAGTACGCGGTGATCTCTGTACATATTGTGTTGCTCTTTTCCTCGATCGTCAGCCGCGCGCTCTGTCTTCCTCCATGGAGATGCAGCAGTACTTCGGCGGCGGCGGCGATGGCGATGCTGACTGGTTCCATCAGCTGGCCGCGCTCCCGCCTTTGCCGATGAGCTCGTCGCTGCCGCCGCCTCTCCTCATGAGGTCAGTTCAGGGCGTACGTCCTGCAATTTTGTTAATTTTGTGTTACTCGATCTATTCACCACGACCTAGAGATTGATTTAGCATTATTCTCTTCAGCAGCGAGGGCAGCTGCTTACCCATGGCCGCCGCCACCGCCGCGCTTCCTCTTGGGGATTGCCCATCAGCTCTCATGATTAGGTGATGATCGATCGGTTCTCTTGATGCTGCTCATGTAATTACGCTTAAAAGATTGGTTGCTTAATAAAATATGATTGGCACGGCTGATCGATTGCCATGGTTTGATTGATCAGGCTGGAAGAACAGATGGGCGGCCTGCAGATGATCCCTCCGCCAGCTGTTGTCGATGGTGTGTACAACAGCTACGCCCCCGATACCAACGTCCTGCCGCCGTTTCCTGCAGGTCTCGATGATCCAACGGCCGGTCTCGACGACGCGCTACTCATGGAGTCCTTCAGCGACATCGACCTGGAGGAGTTCGTCGACGCCGTCGGCCACAAGATCAAGACAGAGCCTCTCGACGACGCTATGGTGCCGGCGGGTTACGATTTCGCGGCAAAAGCGCAACAGGCGCGCCCAGTGGTGATCATGAACCAGCAGCAGCTGAGTGCACCACGCGGCGTGCGCCTGGCCAACGATCCCGACGAGGATGACTCCGCCGTCGTTGACGGGGGCTATGAAACGGCGACCGTCGGGTATGCTGAGCAGAAGCAGGTGAGGCCGGCGCCGCGTCGTGTGCGGAAGAGCAGCGGTGTGTCACGTCCAGCTGCCGGTGGGAAGAGCCTCGATCACATAGGGTTTGAGGAGCTGCGTACATATTTCTACATGCCTATCACCAAGGCGGCGCGGGAGATGAACGTCGACCTCACCGTGCTCAAGAAGCGCTGCCGCGAGCTCGGCGTCGCCCGCTGGCCTCACCGGAAGATGAAGAGCCTCAGGTCCCTCATCCTCAACATCCAGGTACGTACGTGCACACAGCAGATCGGTACAAGATCACATTCGAAATGTCGCACCGCGTGTTAGCTATTATCTCCGTTTCATAATTTTTGTCGTGATTTCAGTTTAATAAAATTTAAACTAAAACCACGACAAGAATTTGGAACAGAGGGTAATAGAAAATTGTGTGCAGGAGATGGGGAAGGGCGCCACGTCGCCGGCGGCGGTGCAAGTGGAGCTGGAGGTGCTCGAGAGGTATTGCGCCCGGATGGAGGAAAATCCGGCGATCGAGCTGACGGAGCAGACCAAGAAGCTGCGGCAGGCCTGCTTCAAGGAGAATTACAAGAGGAGGAGAGCGGCGGCATCCGTCAACATGCTTGACCATTGCTACAACGACTTGGGTAGTGATGAGCAGATGGCATTGCCACAGATGGGTTTTTTTGGGTTCTAATTTCACAGGGACAGGAATTCACATAACGGTATATATATATATATATATATACTGGGGCTTGAACCACACCCCAATCCTTTATATCGGAAAAAGTAAATAAACAACCCACTGAAACGATCATAGATGATCGATGGGGATTCGGTCGGTGTAAAACAAAATTATGACGTAATCGCCCGGGAAGCGCCACTTCTTTTTTGCATCATTTGCAAGATGCAAAACATTTCTCTCGCCAGAAAAGAAGATGCAAACATTCTGTATGAACTACTAGAGTGGCTCGTGCAATTGCGTGGGCTACTTCTTTACCTTTTTTTAAATATATATATATGCCATCAACCTATCGTTGATGATTATTAATCAATTGTTTATCTTACTTTTTTGAGTTGATTGTTTATCTTACTTTTTTTAGTTGATTGTTTATCTTACTTGATAATTCTTACTGTCATACAAAGTTTTATTATACTCCCTCCGTTCCTTTATATAAGGTGTATTTGTTTTTTGATAAAATTCCAAAATGTAAGGTGCATTTATCCTAATTTTGCATAATTCCCTTGTTAGCCCTCTTAAAAAAGGAAAGTATCTCTTTTCTGATTACCTGTATCTCTCCTTATAGGAAAAGAAGGAAACTATCTCTTTGTCGATTGCATGTATCTCATATTTTTCGGGACTAATTGATTCACTTTCCGCTAACCAACAAATTTACCAAGGGTAATTTAGCCTTAACATGTCTATAATTATGTGTCTTGGTCACCGTGACGAAAATAATACACCTTACATAAAGGAACGGAGGCAGTATTTAGTTTATTCTACTATAAAATTATAGATCTTTTCTGTAATGCCATTTTAGCACGCACACTGATCCAACTAATTTCCTAAGTAAATAGTATATTGTACCATATGTATCTGTTGAGTATTATGTTTGATGTGAACATAATTAATTTGATTAAGAATGAACACAAACTTTACAATGAATAATGTATGAAAATTCCATGAAAGGTTGTGAGCTAATCTTACCACATGTACTTAAGCACGTTAGTGTTGGTGAAAAAAAGAACGTAAAACCACTACCAACATGCATGGTTAAAGCCCGTATTTGCCTATAACTCAAATAGAGCACCTACGACCTAACCATGGCACACAAGCTCTTGTGTTCTACTACAAAAGACCACGAAAAGCTACCTCCTCTAGTTCAAAAGGTAAATCTATTAGGATTGGCATGCTCTTCAAAAATTTACGGTGACACACTATTCATGTGCAAAAATGTTACTTGCTATACACATAATTCTACATTCCAAAAGTTAATGCTTGAAAAATATAGTAATATAGTATTCATCTTTTGAATGCTAGTAATTATTTCTTTTTAGACAGTAAACTTATAAATATTTGGATTGTAAATATTATACTAGGCATGCATATAATTTGCATCAGAGTTATACTATTGCAGAATTGGCTACCAATGGAGGACACCAAGGGTGTATCCCCACCCGACACTTGTATCCTCATGCCATTTAAAAAAATTATGTCATAGTAGTATTTTGATGTCATGGCAGTGCTTTCGCCTTCAACTGTCCACAAGTGTTTTCCACAGGAGTGTTCTGCTGTCGTGATCGTACTTTCGGACAATTTTAGGATTTTCTCAATAGAGAACATCACATAATTAATCAGTAATAGTGAACAAGTAACAAACAATACATAGTTTGACAATAATAGAAAAGTAACAGTAAACAAGTAACAAACAATACATTGGCAACATGAGAAGTGGAACAAACACCAAAACATGATACAATTTTTGACTATGTTTAGAAGTTTGATACATCAAAGCATAATGGGAAAACTAGAAATAGATAAAGCAGACAAGCACTTACACATGCCAAAGGGGGGGCAAATTCACTATTTTGACCATTTTCCGTTAGGTTAGCACAATTTGAACCAATGTTCAATTTTTTTTTTTGGATTTGATCCTTTTTCTACCGTCATTGTCTTTTGGCGGTACGGTAACGCATCCTACTGCCAAGGCTTTTTGACGTTAGGACTTACCTGCGCCGTCACGTTCGTTCGGTGCGAAAAAGACCCTACCGCCATGGTCTTTGGCGGTATGGTGTGTTACTCTACCGCCATAGTCTATGGTGGTAGGGTCTTCATCTTTGTTTATTGCATGTGTGCCTCTATTATAATTGCATGCAGGTCCCTACCACCATAGACCATGGCGGTAGGGTCTTTTTTGCACCGAACGAGCGTGACGGTGTAAGTAAGTCCTGTTGCCAAAGGCCTTTGACAGTGGCGGTAGAAAAAGGGTCAGATTTGAAAACTTTTGCACATAGGGCCGGATCGTGCTTAAGTTAAGGAAAAGGATCAAAACAGTGAATTTGTTATCTGTGTCCTTGTTATTCTGCATCAAACATAGAAGATATTCCTTCATGGTCTGCCTACCATTGGCGTTGCCAACATAACTCAAGTATTCCTAAAATTTTCTCATGTTCTGGTGTTTGTTTCACTTCTCACTTCAATTTTTATTTTTATTCAATTTTTGGTGTTCAATATGTTTCGTTTTAAAAAATATATACTTTTTTCTTGGTTTGCTTTTCTTCCTTCTTTCAATTTTCCCTGCTTATTTTTTGGATGTTTTAAATTTTTTCTATTTATTTTTTCAAAATTAAAACAGATTCATAAAATACACAAACATTTACATAAATACATAGGTAATTTTCTGAAATTACGTGAACACGTTTCAGACGTGAACACATTTTAAAATTACATGAATTCTTTTCTAAGATGTGTGAATACTTGTATAAATCACAAGTGCATTTTTATTTACATCCATATTTTTGAAAATTACATGACATCTTCTGAAATACCAGAAAATGTTAAAAATTGCATCGACAATTCCTAGACACGTCATGCATTTTTTATATCGGATGAACATTTCTTAATACATATTCTAAATTTTTATTAAAATAAAATATCTAAAAATACTTTTGAGAATATTTCTAGAAACAAAGAAAATAAAGTGTGAAGAAAGTCTGCGTGCGTGCACTCTCATACGTGCTTACTAGCACATGCATGCTTATTGTCACGATGGGCCTGGCCTGGGGTGTTGTAGGCGCCTCTTTGCTATAGCTGGTTCGGTTCTGCCCCTGAAACCTCGAAATCGCCAGTTAAGGATTATCTTTTGAAAAGGTCAATTCCACCTTCTCAGGCGCTCGCAAGTGCTTGTCGCAGCATTGGAGTTTTCTCTTTTTCATAGATTCATTTATTCAAAATATTTTATCTCTTAAACCGTGCGTGTAAATCATGAACCGTTTTCATCATTGGATTTCTTACGTCAAGATCTTTAAAACTAGATCTCAAGTTAATAAATTTTGATTAAAAAAATCAAAACAAACCAGAAACCATCAAAAATACAATACAAAAAAGATAAAAAAGAAAATTGAAAGAAAAAAAAGCATCAACTGAAAGTAAACGAACAACGACACAAAGGAAGAAAAAAAGCAAAGCCAGAAAGACAATTTTTTTTTACTCGTTCCCTATTCGAAAACACAGTTTTGCTCTCGCGGAATCAAATATGTGCTTCTTGTATATGCATATGTTTTTTTTCCTTTCCAAGAAGCACAATTATGCTTCTCGTGGAAGCAAATCCGCGCCTCCAGGATAAACAAAACATGGAAGTATAGACTTTTTTTCCCTTTCTGAGAAGCACAACCATGCTTCTTGTGGAAGCACATATATTTTTTCCCCTTAATTTGCGGAAACAAATATGTGCATCCACGAGAAGCAAATATGTAAATCTCGTGAAAGCATAAATTATTTTTTTCTTTCCGATAAGCACATTTGCGTTTCTTGTCCGAAAGCAAGTCTGCGTTTCTCGTGAAAGTACAAAGAAATATCGGAGCAAAAAAAACATGATTTTTTTCTTAAAAACGGGTGAAAATTGAGAACCCAAAAATCCTGAAAAATATCCATCTAAAACCCGAAAAATTGTATAAAGAAAAAACAGAGGGAGCACCCAGCATGCAAAATATGGTGGCAGCTGGACGCACCATTTGGTGTGCTCTACCAAAGTGAAAACAACCCTCGATTCTCCTATCTCGCCTCGCCGTCATACATGGAGTTCACGTCAGAACCATATCCAGTTTTCAGGATCAGTGCTTACATGGATCAGCCATCTGAACCTTCCTGGATTCTTCTAAGCTGCCACCGTCGCTTGCCTATATGGCTGCCGCCTGGATTCAGACGCCCCTCTTCCCGGCCTTGGCCATGCGCCCGCCAGTACCACCCGCGTTGGCCGCCGCCCTCTCCAACTGCCGGCCGATTCAGGACGAGACGAGGGAGAGGAGCTGCTGGATGCCACCGCTCGTCTTCCCAGCGTGAGCCCTGCACCCGCCGCCCGTCTTCCCGGCCGTGAGCCGTGCACTCGTCGCCCGCCAGCCGATTCAGGACTAGACGAGGGAGAGGACCGGCCGGCGGCGAGAATCCAGGAGAGGATCGGCCGGGGATGGATCGAGGGGGCTTCGTGCGAGAGAGAGAGGGACGAGCGCTGCGGAGGGTTCCGCGTGGTCCGCCCGATTTGGAGAGACCGCTCGGTTCCGGATCTCAATGGAATATTCGCTCGATGGGAACGAGTGCGTTCCGTCCCAGTTACCAACCGAACGCTAGAACGTGGCCCAGGAACGGGTCCGACCCATTACGTTCCGGTCGGTTCCTGAAACCAAACACAAGGACATCAAAAGTGACCCCAGGAGGTCCCCGCAAGGGGTAACTCTCCTGAAACCTGCACGAATTAAATTTCTTGCTTATTAGTATGGGCCTCACCAGGCCAACCACTTTTGATGGTTGTGAATCGAGTTTGATGGGCGCATCTATATATCGCTTATAGGGGTCTGGATTTCGGCAACCCCTAGAGCAGCCCGTAAATGGGCAAGGCCGCCGCACGATGGGAGGCATGTGTGCCCCAAGCTAGGTGCAGGGTGCGCCTGCACGCACATTCGTTTTTATATTTTGTTCTCTTTGGCTTTTTCAGATTTTTAATTTTGCTTATTTTCTTTTATTTATGTCAATAAAATAAAGAAAAAAATAGTTGACTTATATTATAAAACTGTTCCACACGTTCAAAAACTTGTTGATTTTGTATTCCAAAAAAAAACGTGCATCTGATGTTAAAAATGTTCATAGTGTGTTTAAAAAAAATGGCCACCATGTAGTGCATAAAAATACTGATCCTGTGTTTATATGATATTCAGAGTATATTTTAAAATTATTTATCACTGATAAAAAATGTCCACGTACAGAAAACAATATACAGGCAGCTTTTGGAAAACGCTCAAGGAATAAAAAATGTTACACATTTTGATTTTGTTCAAAAAGTGCTCTGTACTTAACAAAGTGTTCACGTATTTTAGAAAATGTTTCTTATAAAATTTAAAAGTGTTCATACATTATTCTTGTAATTTTAGAAAATGTTCATCTAGTTTAAAAATTATTTGTGTACACATTAATAAAATTATATTTTAAATAAATAATGGGGAAAGAAATGTAACTATAAAGTGAAAAATAAAAAGTATAAACAAACAGAAGGCAAAGAAAAGGAAAAAGGTACTATAAAATGGAAAATGAACAAGAATAGAATAACCAAAAAAATAAAAAATAAAACAATTTATGTCTGTGCATGGGCAAGCAGCCGAGCCCCTATACATAGAGCAAAAAAAAAGAACGGTTTAGGGCGGTGCAAGTGACGGTAGCAGGGTCCTTACACATAAAACCAAGACATACCGGTCTAGGCGGTTCAGCCAAGTGGAATGCTGCGTGTAGGTGAGCGCTATATATCGTTCGCAATGAGCAATTGAGCGATATATAGCAATCATGGAGTTTGATGTGGTCGTGAAATGTCACGTGTCGGCCCAAACGGCAGTTTCTTGTCTGGAGAACTGCGCCATGGTTAGAGGTTCCGTAATGATGCAAGACAACCTCTAAGCTCCATCGATCATAAGCACGATTTTCTACAAAACTAACACACAAGTATGATTTCCACCGATTCCATCAATCACAACAATGACACAATTCTCGAAGGAGGCGTTGTTTTTCCAGAAAAAATATTTTTTTTTGCAAGGGAATGGAGGCATAATTAGCATGTACAGCTACAACTTACAAGTGGAGATAATATGCACACTGGTGCATTATGCTTGGCAACAGTGAACAAGAGATTCATATCTAAGCATCACAAGAACAAATGACAGTGAAGGTGACCATACAACTTTTTTCCGAGAAAAACAACTTGCAAGCAAACAGTCATGCAACTGAGATACTGTATAATCATCAGACCGCCCGCGAAATGCTAGAGAACAGAATTAGTCAAAACTTGTACTCAGATCTCTCTACATAGTGCAAAACCAGCACTCATCCCTCATCCCTGAATATTGTTGAGCTGGAACAAAAAAACAAAATGCGGTGAACGATGACACATATTTACATCTGCCTGATCATCGTAAATGTCAAGTCATCCTGGGCTACTGCTCAAAAAATTTCCTCTAGAACACCCACTTAAAGGGAAAGCGTTGGGCATCATCATCACCACCTAATGTAACAACTGAGCTTACTACCTGCTCACCACTGAGGTAGAAACACTGCTTCTGTGAAGCTATCTTCATTGCTCATCGGGCAGAAGTGTGCAGGGCAGCTTGCTTGACTGCATCAGCAGTGACTGGCTATTGCCGAAGCAGGTCTTGACACGTAGACTAGCAACTCTTTCTGCGAAGGAAAGGCTCATCAGCTTACTCCTCTTTTTTGAATCATCTCCACTCTTGCTTTGAGTGCCCTGAACCGAGTAACTGACCTGTTGCTTTCTTTCTTTGGTAACTGCTTCTCTGTTTTGTTTGAGTTCAGCAAGTGCAGGTCTGTTCAATGCTTTATCAGAGGTTACCGAAATTTCATCACCATCAAAGCTAAATGACACCTTCTTTGCTACAGTGGAACTCCTCGGGGATGGGAGATGGGAGTGTCCATCAAACTGGAGGGTTGACATGCGTTTGCACCCCCTGCCCTGCATGCTTGATTGCCTCTCTTTCATGAAATGAGCAATGGCACTGTTTTGACTTGTTTCGCATAGAGAATGGAAGCTTTGGCTCAGCACAGGCGCGGGATACATGTCATCCTCATTGTGCTTGACATTGAAAGGTTCAGGATCTTGATCTTCATTGATGATGCTGCCTGGTAATGCTAAATATAAGCCTGCAGGTCCCAGTAGATCTGAAGGGGCTGCATCACTGTCAGACTTATAATCATCTAGACCAAGTGGTATAAAATCAGCATTTGATTCCAAGACTTTCGCTTTCATATCCGGCGCTTTGAAGATCACAGACTTAATATGAGGGTGCAAAGAAGATTCATAGTTATAAGCAGCATGCTTGGCATTCTGTTTGCCATGCATGAAGGGACTGTGTGGTGCTGAGATTCTGTTGTTGCATAGCATAGAAGATGAACGGCTGGGGAAGGCATTGCTACCAGTGTGTAAACTGGACTCTAGTCCAGCACGAGCCAGAGAGACATTGTAATCTGATATAACTCTTGATTTTGGTTTCTTGTAAGGCTCCAGACTGATCCTCTTTGAAGAAAACAGGTGTACAAGATTTAAAACCTATACTAGGAAAAACATCAGATCAGCAGCAAGCAAAGTTCTAAAGAGTAAAGGCACTAAATAAGTCACATCACAAACATGAAATAGCAAACCTTCTGGTATGATAATACCAAAGAAAGACATTTGGGTTGAGGTCGCAAACCTGCTGGTATGATATACCAAAGAAAGACATTTGGGGTTGAAGTCCTTTGATTTCATCAGAAAATTCAGCTTCCATCAGCGGCTTACAGAACCAAACTCTTCTGAAACGAACCTGATTTCATTGACAAGATAGAAGCATCTAAGAAACTTTCTCAACATTATTCCACATGGTTAATAAAAAAAGGAACCGCAAGCAAGACAACGAAATTTCAAAAAATATTAATAGGTGGGTAATCATGGAGCAATTAATTTGAACCTAAGAGAGACCAAAACCTGATAATCTAGAGTGGTAAAACCCAGAGAATAAATCAAAACCAACAGCATACTTGCCTGGGCTGGTCTGGGCTTCCGTGATGAACGAAACGCATTAGGAAGGATATTCAGTGCTCCATCTGAAGTTGCTTCAAACACGCCAGAAAGTTTTTTCTCCTCACGCTCAAACACAAAGAGAAGCATACCAGCTCTGATCTTCCTTATGAATGATGTAGCATAATCAGGAAGGGCAAAAAGTCTCTGCTTGAAGCTCTCCAGCTTAGTCACATGATTGCAGAGGATAATAGCCCCACCATATACACCAGGTATGCTGAATATGTCCAATTTGTGGTGTGGCAGATTCCTTTTAAACAAAAGAAAGACACCATGTGAAAAATTCACTCTTGAGATACCCAATACATTCAGAGAACACATGCAGTTGTTAACATCTAGCAGCACAGGTGGGAGAAAAAAACTGAGTCAGTGACTCAACATTTATACCGCATTGCAACTTAACTCAAACTAAAGATGATCCAGGTCTAGGTCCAAAGGCTCAGTGGCAGGATAAACTAAAGGAGAGTAAAGAAGGTTGCAGTGCTAACAATATATAGTTAGCTTTCCTCCTGCCGAAGGAGCCTGACAAAGACCAAGAATACATGTAGCCTTGTAGAACAGACATAACAAGTGCATACAGTTGTTCCATGACATGAAACTGAGACAAATACCATGCAAAGAACAATAACAAATGGTGTGCTACAATTTTTCCAGTGGGGGTGGGAATGATTATGCATGATCCGGATAACAACAGCGGATTATTCAAGAGAGGGATCAAACATCCCTGATCCTGTTGTTCCTTCGGTCTCTTCTACGGCCCTACCTACCACTACCACATTTACCAAGAAACTGAATTAACCCCCAACATCTCCCCAAACAGCAAAAAGATCACCACACGTTTGCTTCCATTGGGAAATGCTACCCACTTCTCTCCACCTACAAGTCTAGAGCAGGCGAGCAAAACCTGGACGGAGCATCACAGCAAGCAGGCCCAGAAATCGTCTAGAAACCAGGCTAGTCACATCATCTCAGAACGCATTAGATCGAATCGAGGACCAAGAACAGGCGAGCGGGGCCGTCACCTGTCGCCGTACCAAGCGCGGTGGTGAAACCCTCCTCTGCCCCTCCCGCCCCTCCCCCTCCGGGACACGCGGCTCCCCGCCGAGACCAGCGGCCTCGACCCCTTCCCCTCGAACGCACCGTCCTCCTCCCACCCGGTCCCGTCCCCATCCTCCTCCGCCTCCGAGCCTTCTCCGCCGATCTCCCCGTCCTCTATCGCTTCCTCCACCTCAGCACCCGCATCCACCTCCATCTCCATCCCGGCGCGACCCACGGCCGCCGCAACCCGCTCCTTCCGTCCCCTCTCCGCCGCCTCCGCCTCCATCTCCTTCTCCTCCGGTGTGTGTTGTGCTGGGTGCGCGCGTCTGAAAGCCGCTGCTTTGTGTTGTGGTGGAGCTGCGTTTTTGTCTTTGGCGAGAGGAAAGGAATCAAGGAACGGTCATTTGGCAGGCCAAATAGAGATGCTATCTTTCTAATGGCCCAATAAGGCCCAATGAGCTACAGGTTACATATGGCCCAGGTACCAAGGAACATGGAGCTGTTTCCCTTCATTCACATTTTTTCTGATTTTTTAAATCTTGAGAATCTAGTTTAAGATCTCTCTAAAATATAAGGGAATACATAAAGGAAGGAGAGTCTGCTCATTTTTTAGGATGACGGTCTCAAAGTTTTGGATCTCACAAACTTCATGGGAAACAATTCGATTCACGCGCAATATGAGAAGAAAAATAATCCCGCAATATTGAAGTGGACGCAAAATGACCAAGCAAGATTTTTGTTTTAAAAAATGCACCCAAGGGAATTTTATTAAAATGACCAATTAAGCTTCAAGAGGAACTAGAATGTTTTGCCAAGCATCTGGAGTAAATGTCGCTATTCCAATTGCATAAGCAACGGAAGCAGAAGAGTGCTATTTGACATTTAAAATGAGAAAATCAGGAATTGTGGACCAAAAAGGTAATCATGACTTGATGTATTTCCATTTGAAAGCACATCCATGAGGCTCTACTTCAAGGAGTCTCAAAGGTTTTACTGATGTCATCTTCACAAACAACATTCACAAGGGCCCAACTTGCACATCTGAGGCATAGTTATGGTAATGATGTATCCGACGACATGGCAAGTGAACTGAAATATCAACATAAATGCGAATATTTCTGTGTTGCATGAGACTTTTTGGGTACCATGGAACAGTTGCAAATTCGTTACGTGAAAAACCAGGTTAAATCACATATCATCATCATTCTTATGTGGCTCCTGACACTTGTTATGTCCCATGTCCTTGGTTAATTCCCAACTTCCTATCATGGATGGCACTATACATCACTTAGATTTTCTCCCCGGAGCGAGGGCAACATGTAAATTCATACACTCGTGATGATGAAGATAACATTGTTGTAATGATTTCAGTAGTTTAGTAGGCTACCGGAGAAGCCATGCTTCTTAGTTGTCCTTGGTTGTGATCGTGATAGAGTGATTTCGAGAGTAAAAGTCACATAATTGGTGTTCTTCGATGTCAAACATGTCATTTTGTGAGCTCGTGCTACCCAATATACTATTATTGGAAAGAGTTTGATGTACTCTAAGTTAGCCATGATTTTGACTCTCCTCCCTCAAGATCACAATTTAGCGGGTTCCAAGAGTAAAAGTCACGAAATTGGTGTTTGTCATTTTTGCATTTAATAATCATATACATTCATCACTCACAAAAGGCCATAAACAATCGTTCCTTTGAAATAATCAGGTGAAGAATAACGTTGCAAATATTTGGGCCGTTTTGGAACGAATTGACTCCATAAAAATAGTTCATTTCAAAGGAGTAGGGAAAACTATTATTGCGGACTATAAAATCTACCAGTATGTTGTTTTGGAAGGAAATAGCAGTCATGGAACTTTGGGTTTATCTTAAGTATAGCATGGAAAAGTATGCTTGTGTGATGCACTCCTGCAACCATTTGATTGTCAAATGTACATGGTATTTTAAAGTTTTTGCAAAAACACCAAATAATTCTGCACATATCGCAGAGTCAATGTTAAGAGATAAAAAGGATAAATACACCTCACGTCATCTATGGATTATCTAGAACATTCTTGTCTAGTAGAGAGGGAAATAAGGAAGATCATAGTGACTTTCCAACTGCTTAGATTTTGACCACACTAATGTTGCATTTAATGGGCTATAAGTGGAGATTCAAACCCTTTTACCATATACAGCCCAATAAGGCTCACTAAGGCACACAGGACTTTTGGACCAACTTCCCGGGGGTGCAGTGCGGTGTCCCACTAAACTGAGCATCTTCAACATATGATGTAAAAATGTTGCCACATCCGGAAAAAAATGCCGTTTATGGCACTTTCGCCCAAAAATGATGCTCCAGCAAATGATGTATCTGCAGGTAGTGATGTAAATTTTTCATCACGCCAGAAAAAATGCCTCCCCCTGCTGCATATTTGCAGCACCGCTTTCGGTGATGTAATTTTTTTTCATCACGCAGGACCACGTAGACCACATGAAAAACTGTCTTTTACATCACTTCGTGCCGAAAACGCTGCTCCAACAGATCATATATATATGCAAAAACGCAGCCATGAAGAAAAAAAAGGCAATTTCCGACACTACTTTTACATCGCCTGATGGAGCAATAGCCGCCACGGTGATGTAAAAATCTTCTCTTTCCTGTCATAAAACTATTTTTGGGCACCAACTTATACATCATATACCCTTCTGGTGTGGAAGATGTTAGCTCCATGGAGGAAGGGAGGCAAGAGTTATATGGATGTTTCTCCCCACGTGTTGGAAATGGTTCATCGTCTCGTCACTCTCGGGCGAGTCCGTCGTCATGCTCGAGACTCTGGTGTTGCAGGTCATGCCCGAGCTACAAGAGCTATGTCTTAGCCCTACTTCGCTTCTCTCCGTAGTGGTGGTCTCATCGGCAGCCACGTGTGAGGAGCATGTGTCATCAAAGTCATTTGAGCAACTGGAGGTGGCTGACTCCATCATGTTAGCGGTTCCTGTTGTCAATGAGGTCGTGTCGGTGATTCCTTTTGTTGAGGATGTCGATACGACCAGTGTGTTGATGCCTGCTTCTAGTTGCATGTTGGATGATGACAACGACACTAGGAAATTCAACGAGTTTTATGAATTTCTTGACAAATGGGTGGCTGATCAGCCGACATCTAGCAAGACAAGTGGCCCTTTGAAGAAGAAGGCAAGCAGGGAGAAACCAAAGAAGAACAAAAACAAGAAGTGTGACGTCATCCGAAAGGCGTCCGTGATTTCATGATGGAGTGTGGTCGGTTTTTGTCGGTGTGCTCGTCAGGAGTTTCATTGTGTTCTGCAAGTGTCGAGGGTTGCGCTTGTTGCGTGTTTAGAGGGCTGCTTGAGTGGTGTTGGTGTTTTGTTCTTTGCGAGTAGTCCGCATGTGGAAGTCTGTATCAGTTTTCGCCCGGTTTTCCGTACATTAACTGGGCAACTCTCTTCTTCTTAATTAATCGATGAGGCAAATGTTTTGCCTCCGTTTCAAAAATAAATAAATATACATATATATAGGAGATGCCGTATGTCTGAACACGGGGTAGGGCAGATCGGTTGCCAAGCTACACTCCTACCAGGAACATAGAACTGCTTCCTTCATTGCATCTCTTCTGAAAGCATTTGATCTTCAGAATCTAGTGAGTAGAGAGACTCCACTGTTTTCTGAGGATGACGACCTCAAAGTTTCAGATATTGCAACTTTCACAGTTAACAGTCAATTTGCAGCGCATATGAAAAGAAAAAACAACTCCGAATGGCCCTGAATTTGCTAATGAAGCTTCAGGGGGGCAATGCATTTCTGAGAGTGTAGACCCTGCACTCCACACTGAACCTTCAGTTGCATTCTTGCCCAAACAGAGTTGTTAAGATTACTGCATGTAACCGAAGGAGCAGAAGCGCCAGCTGAATAGTGCTATTTTACAGATTGGATTGGGTAACATTTACACGTATAGATGATTACAGGAGGAGAAATGATTTTTTTAGCACTAGACATAACAAACGACACTTCCTGGCTGAAGCAGTCAATGGATCATCCATTCATCGGTAACCACCGATTCATCGCATATGGTGCCTGAAATAGCAGATTCAAGATCCTGTGCAGATAAACCGAACTGACAACAGACCATCCAACAAAACTCAAGGAAGATCGGCTCACCGCAGTGTTTCTTTTGTCCCTCGGCGGACTTTGCAGCGGATAGTTGGGAGTCCTAGGCGCTGGTGAGCCTCATAGCGATGGCATCCAGAGAATCCTGAGGATCATGTGCAAGCATATTCAGCAAGAGGAAAATGAGTATATCTTTTGGAGTGGGGAATGACCAATTGAGATCTGAACAAAACTACCATAGTACACTCCGTCAACCTCCAGCACGTCGATCTGAAATTTCAGTGAATAACCTGGTAAGTAGCATTTCAAAATGAAGCTGCAATTAAGAAACCAGATTGAAATCTAACTGTTGCCTTTTGTTTCTTCAAGGCGACAAGAACCAAACACGTTAAATTAGGATAGCTCGAAAAAGTTGACAAATGGATCACATGTTAAATGCACATAAACTGGTTATATTGCTCGGATTGAAAAGGAAATGCTAAATGCATATAAAATGGCTATACTACATGGATCGAGAGGGAAAGAAGGCAAGCTCTTTTGCATAACTAGTCCAAAATCACACAGTGATTTCACATCGACCAAGAGTAGCAAGTAGCATCATGCTCAACAGCACCCTACACTAAACTGCACGTTAAACATAATGCGGGTGAATATAGAAACAATAATATTTCTATAAGAAGGTTGATTCTGGGATATAGCACCCTCCCTTTGAACTAAGACTGATTCAGAGGAGCATAACAGAGCTAATAGATCCCCTGTTGTTACTGCTGCAGGTGAACAGACTTCACATGTCAAATGAGCTTGGAAAAACTCATTCTAGACAATAGTGCCGGATCTCGTGGACAAAAAATACATCTGCATTTTGTGACGCTGTATGCAGAACATGCATGTAAACAACCCAACTTGAATATTGAAGCATATACTCAATCAAGTGAGTCTCAATCAACCATAAGTCCATAACACAAACGTCCTACCATTCGGCATGAATGGTCAGCTATCTCAAAAACAATGAACAATAACACAAACGTCCTCATATAACTGTGTGGAGACCACTGAATTCAGTAGCAGTGTTCGGCCAAAAAATTCTAGTTCTGACAGAATTTATCTTAGGAGCTAACAGAAAATACTTTTGGTAAATTAATGTTAAAGGAAAAGATGCCTACAGGTACTTGGAGGCCGATGACACGGATGCTGTCCATGAGCTCCTGCACCTTGTCAGGATCGTTAGCACGCGTTCGCATTAGCGGCCTCCGGATATCTTCCAGTGGGATCTCCATCACCACAGGGCCTTTCTTCTCCGAGTCGCTCAATGGGGAGAGGCCAGCTGCACCTACACCGTTGATATGAGCCATTGTTCCTTAGTGTATGTTCAAGCGCAGGGACTCAACTTAAACATTAGAAGTTCAGAACTAGCACCCAAAATTACAAGTTTGTAACTGAATATTGCACAGGGAAACTATACATCCTGACATGTATTCAACAACATGATTGATCTTAATAACGCCCAATTGGATACGCTTTACATGCGATTCCCCTCCAGACGGATCTCTAATTTTGCCAGCTCAGGGTAATTATAGCGAAGAAGTTGGAATCAAATCTTACCGGATTCAACTGAACCGCTATGGCTTCAGAATGGGCCATGAAATCGGTAAGAGCGGTAATACTAAGATTCGACTCCTCGCACCTCATCTTACTATGATTGAACTCAACTACAATATCTCAAACAATTCCACGGAGAAATGCAAGAAGGGGGAGCTGGTAAAAGCAGACCTACCATTGGAGGACGAGACCGAGACGGCGAGGCCGCACCGCCCGCTCGCGCTTCTCCCCCGGAGAACAGGGGCGCTGGGGACGGCGGCGCGGCAGTGGAGGAGGAAGCCGGCCGGCGGCACGACCTTTCCCAAATCCAAGCTCGAGGTCGACGCCATTCGTGGTAGCGCTCGTGTTGCTGCTGCTTCCATTTTCTTGCGGCCTCTCTGTTTAACGTGTCGGAGCGTCGCATCGATCTGCACCATAGGAATTCAATGGGCCTTGCAGTTCCAAAACGTGTAAAGTGGGCCGAACACTGTTTCGTTGGTTCTTTTTCCTAAATATTGTTCTCAAGGCATCTCTAACGGGGACCTTGCATATGTCCGGACCGCGGAAGCCATCCAACGCGTACCTATATCGGTCCACTGAATTTTCTCCCGCAAATCGAAGACAAATGAGGGAGGGAGGGGGGGGGGGGGGGGGGGGGCTTTGCGAGCGTCCGGACCGCTCCCAAGCTCGCGTCTATCCGCCCTGGTCCACCCAAATCCCCCACTCGCCCCTCCCGCGCTTTCCATCTCACACGTCGTGCCGCTTGTCACGTCGCATTCATGTCGACCCAGAGCAGGCGGTGGTCGATATTGATGCCCGCGATTTGACCCGATGGGAAGGTGGCGCAGACAGATACGACCTCTCGGGCGTCGCCGATTCAATGCGGACATCACGTCCCAAGAAACCAACTCCAGCCGGTGCGCCGCATTGGAGCGGGTTGGCCGCCCCTCTGCCTGGCCTGGCCGCGACTATTTAAGGCATGCGCCGGCGACAAACAGATCCACACTCCCCTCCTGAGTACCGCATTGTCCTCCTCTTCGAGCCCTTCCTCCTCTCCGAGTCCAGTGGTGATGCCGAAGTCCTGGTTCACCGCGCTGGCAGGCGGCGCAGGTTGAAGTTCCTCGCCAGTCGGATCATGTTGTTGCCACCCCTCACTCAACGAGACCATCTGGATCCACAGCGGCGGGCTCCTCCGGCAAGGAGGAAATAGTCATCTCCTCCGACAACGAGGAGTATCAGCAGCGGCCCCGTCTCTTCTCGGAGGTGGTTCAGATGGAGATCACGACGGAGCGTTCGCTCCATTAGAAGGTCCTGATAACCCACAAGTGTAGGGGATCGTTTGTAGCCTTTTTTGATAAGTAAGAGTGTAGAACCCAACGAGGAGCTAAAGGTAGAATTAATATTCTCTCAAGTTCTATCGACCACCGATACAACTCTATGCATGCTAACGCTTACTTTACCTAGAACAAGTATGAAACTATTTATAGGTGTAAAGATAAGTTTGCAAGAATAAAACTAGGAGTAATTATCTATAATAAAACTACGGATACTTTGCAAGATAATAGAAAGCTTTTGTAACACAAGAGAAAGATTTGTCCCTAGGCAATCGATAACTAGACCGGTAATCATTATTGCAGTTTTATATGAGGGAGAGGCCGCTGCTAGCATGTTATCCCTTACTTGGAATTCTATGCACTTATGATTGGAACTATTAGCAAGCATCCGCAACTACTAATGTTCATTAAGGTAAAATCCAACCATAGCATTAAGATATATTGGCCCCCCTTCAATCCCGTATGAATCAATTTCTATGTTAGGAAGAAGCTTCTGTCACTCTCGCCCTCCAATGCATACTCCTATCAACATACAACTAATCCCATGGTGTGATCCACGCGCGCTTATCATATGATGGGCACCAAAGGATAGCACCAAAATAAAACATACAACTCAAACCAATCACGATCATCAATCAACCCATATGACAAAAGAAATCTACTCAAACATCATAGGATAGCCACGCATCATTGGGTAATAATATATAGCATTAAGCACCATATTTAAGTAGATAATACATCGGGGAAAAGAGGTTTTACACCGCTGCATAGAGGGGGAGAGAGTTGATGGTGACGACGGCGAAGTTGTTGGTGTAGATCGTCGCCACTATGGTTGTCCCGGCGGTGTTCCAGCGCCACCAGGACAGAGGGGGAGAGAGCCCCCCTTCTTCTTCTTCCTTGATCCCCCCCTAGATGGGAGGAGAGTTTCCCCTTTGATCCATGGCTACCATGGCTCGCGGAGGGCAGGAGCCCCTCCGAGATTGGACCTCTCTCTTCGTTTCTCTTCTGTTTTCGCGACTGTTTTCTGACCCCTTCACCGTTTCTTAAATATCCGGAGATCCGTAACTCCGATTGGTCTGAAATTTTGAGGAGATTTTTCTCGGAAAATTATCTTTCTTGAGGGGAAAGAAGGGCCTGAACCGACTTGCGAAGTGGTCCCAAGCCATCAGGGCGCGACCACCCCCTGGTCACGTCATGTTGGCTTGGGAGCACCTCGGGCACCGTCTTGCGTTGATTCTTCTTCCCAAAATTCACATATATTCTAAAAAAATCTCCGTAAATTTTTGCCGCGTTTGGACTCCATTGGATTTTCTGCAAAACATGCAAAAATAATAGGAACTGGCACTGGGCACTAGATCAGTAAGTTAGTCCCAAAAATATTATATATTGTTGCCAAAAGTATATGAAAGTTGTAGAGTATTGGCATGAAACAATCAAAAATTATAGATACGAAGGAGACGTATCAGCATCCCCAAGCCTAATTCCTGCTCGTCTTTGAGTAGGTAAATGATAAAAAGATAATTTTTGATGTGGAATGCTACCTAACATAATCTTGAACAAATGTCTAATCATGGCATGAATATTAAGATACAAGTGATTCAAGGCAATAATCTATCATTTGACAAAAAGACATCCATACTCAGGTTTACTAGCAAACAATCATGTCCTTTCAAAGTAACAATGCTAAAGAACGCTATCCCTACAATATAATATAGCATGTCATTCTTAGCTTTCCTAGCATAAAGTATAAATCATGAGCATTGATACGTCTCCAACGTATCTATAATTTTTGATTGTTCCATGCTGATATATTATCATTCTAGGATACTTTTTGGGTCATTATTTACCAATTTATAATATTTTTGAGCACTAACCTATTGACCCAGTGCCAGTTGTTGTTTTCTGCATGTTTTTTTGCTTTTCAGGTTTACAGTACCATACGAAGTCCAATTGCCACGAAACTTTTTGATGATTTTTTCTGGACTATATAAAGACCTAGAAGCTTCGGAAGGAAGCTAGGAGGTGCACGAGGGCCCCATCACACATCAGGGCGCGCCCTGGGGGGGCTGATATATGGTGGCCCCCTTGTGGCTCTCCCGACGTCCCTCTTCGACCTATAAATTCTCTAATATCCTAAAAACCCTGAAGGCAGTCTCGAAATCCTTTTTCCGCCGCCGCAAGTCTCTATTCTGTCACGAGGCCATCTGGAGCTTCGTTCGGGGGCCCTGCCGGAGGGGGGATCGATCACGGAGGGCCTCTTCATCAACCTTGCCGCCCTCATGATGATGTGTGAGTAGTTCCCCACAGACCTACGGGTCCATAGCTAGTACCTAGATGGAAATCTCTCTCTCTCTTATGATCTTCAATACAATGGTCATCACATCTTCGCTTTGATCTATCCGATGTAATCCTATTGTGCGGTGTGTTTGTTGGGATCCGATGAATTGTGGGTTTATGTTCAGATTATTCATGAAAAGTATTTGAGATGCCTCTGAATTATATTAAGTGCATGATCATTATAGCTTCGTAATGCTCTCCGATCTATTGATGTGCTTTGGCCAAGTAGATCGATATTTCATCAGTGGGAGTGGTGCGTTGTGGTAGGTTCAACCTGGCGAGTTTCTATATCCCAGTGACAAAGTAGGGGACAAGATGCGCCTTTGTGTTGTTGCTACTAAGGATAAAACGATGGGGTTCATTCATATTGTTTGAGTTTACTTTGTCTACATCATGTCATCGTTCTCCAAGCATTACTCTATTTTACTTAATACTCTAGATGCATGTTGGATAGCGGTCGATGAGTGGAGTAATAGTAATAGGTGCAGGAATGAGTCGTCCTATTTGCTTATGGACGTGATGCCTATATACACATGATCATTGCCGATAAAAATTGCATAACTATCCGCTTTTCTATCAATTGCCCAACAGTAATTTGTTACCCACCGTATGCTGCCTACATGAGAAATGCCGCTAGGGAACACTATGGCCCCCGGGTCTATTCACTTATATATTTGCAAACGCTATTATTACCTCGCTGCCTTTATTTACTTTTTATTTATTTTTCTTTTATCAACAATTATCTGCACAACTCATTTGCTTGCAAATAACGAGATCAAGGGGATTGACAACCCTCTTGCCTGCATTGGGTGCAAGTCGTTTGTTCATTTGTGTGCAGCCGCTGAAGACGGTTGAGGATTGATATTCCTATTGGTTCGATAAACCTTGGTTTCATAACTGAGGGAAATACTTATCCGCTTTGTGCTGCAATTACCCGTTCCTCTTCACGGAAAAACCGACGCAGATCACAAGTATCAGGAAGGATTTCTGGCGCCGTTGCCAGGGAATATCATCATCAACTATCAAGTAACCTCACACAAATTTTCATTCACTTGTTCTTATTTTTATTTGCTGTTATATTTAGCTTGTCACATAAAAATAAAAAATACAAAAATATTTATCTTTGCTTGTTACTAGTTTACTTCTTTGCTTGCTAGTTTACTTGTCTTGCTTGTTGCTTTGCTTGTCCGGTCACCATGTCTCAAGATACTACTAAGTTCCGTGACTTCTCAAATACTAATAATAAAGATTTTATTAGTACACCTATACCACCCGCCACTAGTGTGGAGGCTTTTGATATTAATGTTGCATTGCTGAATCTTGTCATGAAAGACCAATTTTCGGGAAGTCCTAATGAGGATCCCGCGTCACATCTTAATACCTTTGTTGAATTATGTGACATGCAAAAGAAAAAGGATATGGATAATGATGTTGTGAAATTAAAATTATTTCCTTTTTCTCTAAGAGATAAAGCTAAAGCTTGGTTCTCATCTTTACCTCGTAGTAGTATTGGAACATGGGATAAGTGTAAAGATGCTTTTATTGCCAAGTATTTTCCTCCTGCTAAGATCATCTCCCTTAGAAATCAAATAATAAATTTTAAACAGCAATATCAAGAGCATGTTGCACAAGCTTGGGAGAGGATGAAATTAATGCTAAGAAACTGTCCAACTCATGGCTTAAATATGTGGATGATTATCCAAAACTTCTATGCTGGACTAAACTTTGTGTCTAGAAATCTTCTAGATTATGCTGCAGGTGGTACCTTTATGGATGTGACCTTACGAGAGGCCACAAAACTTCTGGACAACATCGTGACAAATTGTTCTCAATGGCATACCGAAAGGGCTCCAACCAGTAAGAAGGTAAATTCTGTTGAAGAAATCGCTACTTTGAGTGAAAAAGTGGATGCTCTTATGAATATGGTTGCTAGTAAAAATGCTCATGTTGATCCCAATGATATGCCCTTGTCTACTTTGATTGAGCAAAATAATGATGCTATTGATGTGAACTTTGTCTCGCGAAATAATTTCAACAATAATGCTTATAGAGGAAACTTCAATTTTAGACCGTATCCTGGTAATTCCTCTAACAACTATGGAAACTCTTATGGAAATTCTTCTACAAATGCTAATAGGATACCCTCTTATCTTTAGAACACAATTAAAGAATTTATTGATTCTCAAAAGTTTTTCAACACTATGGTAGAAGAAAAATTGCATGTAGTTGATACTTTGGCTAAAAACATGGATAGAATTGCTCTTGATGTGGAAACTCTTAAAAATAAAGCTTTGCCACCCAAGCATGATTTTAATGATGCTATTAAACTATCCAAATATCTATTAATGAAAGTAAGGAGAGGACCGCTAAGTTGAGAGCTAAGCAGGAATTCTTAGAAAAAGCTATTCCACCCGGTTTTTACCGGAATCATGATGAAGATCTTAAAATGATTGGTGTTGCTCCTATTGAATATTTATTTACCTCTCTGAATATAAATGATAAAGGGACTGGAGATGAGTCAACTCTGGTAGATAAGCGTCCCGTTTGCTTGGAAGGTGATGATTTTGATGCTAAAACTGAAAAATGTGGGTTTGGAGAGGTCAAAACTTTCACTAGTGATGTGCCCACTATTTTGGATTACAAGGACTTTAATTATGACAACATGCTCTTTAGTATAATGTATTTCCTTGTTGCAATCCTTTATTAGCTCACCCAATGCTTATGAACAAAACAAAGCTTTTACCGAACATATAGTAGAAGCTATGATAAGAGCTTATGATGAGAAACTTGAGCTTGAAGTTTCTATTCCTAGAAAATTGCATGATGAGTGGGAACCTACTATCAAGATTAAGATCAATAAATATGAATGCAATGCTTTGTGTGACCTTGGTGCTAGTGTTTCAACTATTCCTAAAACTCTTTGTGATGTGCTTGGTCTCACTAATATTGAAGATTGTTCCCTCAACTTGCATCTTGCGGATTCTACCTTTAAGAAACCTTTAGGTAGAATTAATGATATTATTATTATTGCAAATAAAAACTATGTGCCTGTAGATTTATTGTTCTTGATATTGATTGCAATCCTTCTTGTCCCATAATACTTGGAAGACCTTTCTTACGAACTATAGGTGCAATCATTGACATGAAAGAGGGAAACATAAGGTTCCAATTCCCATTACAGAAAGGGATGGAACACTTCCCTAGAAAGAGAATTAAACCAACTTATGAATCAATCATGAGAGCCACTTGTGGGTGGAGTGTCAAAGATGACAATACTTGAAACTATGCATTATGCCTAGCTAGCGGCATAAAACAATAGCGCTTGTTGGGAGGCAACCCAATAGTTATCTTTAAATTTTTGTTTTGAACTTTCTGTTTATTTTTGATAAAATGATTATTGCCTCTGTAATGATTATGTTTTTGTGTTTAAATTAGTGTTTGTGCCAAGTAAAGCCTTTGGGATGACTCACAAGATGAGTAGAATCGATGCTGAAACAAAACAGAAACTTTTGACTCCAGTACAGGAATTTTCATTTTTTGCTGGAGCATGATAATGATCTAAAAAATTTACACAGTGTTTCTATACAAATTTTAGAGGTTTATCTAATTTTTCAGAATTTTTATAGTTACATAAGTATAGGTTATCTACAGATTGCTACAGACTGTTCTGTTTTAGACAGATTCTGTTTTTTGCTTGCATAGTTGCTTATTTTGATTAAACTATGGATTGTATCGGGGGGTATAAGCCATGGAGAAGTTAGAATACAGTACCTATTATGCATTTATGAAATTTTAATAAATTTATAATAGTACTTAAAGTATGCAATATGTTTCTTATACTAACGGATCTCACGAGGTTTTGTTGAGTTTTGTTTGATTGAAGTTTTCAAGTTTTGGCTGTTATCTTGATGGACAAAGGAATAAGGAGTAGCAAGAGCCTAAGCTTGGGGATGCCCAAGGCACCCCAAGGTAATATTTTAAAGGAGAATCAAGCGTCTAAGCTTGGGGATGCCCCGGTAGGCATCCCCTCTTTCGTCTCAAATCCATCGGTATGTCACTTGAAGCTATATTTTTATTCGTCACATGATATGAGTTTTGCTTGTAGCGTTGTTTGCTTTAGTTTTCTTTTACTTTCAGTTTGCCACAATCATTGTTTTCTGGAAACACCTATTTAAAATAGACACACCTTCATCATAATTTGTTAGAATACTCTATGTGCTTCACTTATATCTTTTGAGCTTAACAGTTGCTCTAGTACTTCACTTATATCTTTTTGAGCATGGTGGCGTGTAGATTTTAAAGAAATTATTTCACTCTCGTTCTTCACTTATATTTGTTTGAGATTTAATAAATAGTGACGGTAATTTGCATGGGTCATAAAGACTAGTCCAAAAATATTAGGTATTCAATGAGTGATAATCAAAACCATCATGTAGCACATATAAAGAAATTGTGGGTTAATGATATTGATGTAGTAATATGAAATAGGTGTGAGTTCATAATTGTTAAATCGTAGAAGTGTCGATATTAAGAGGGGTTGACCTTTTTGTTCATCTAAAAATTAAAGAGGCATGGTGATGATGTGTGAGCATTTCAATTCCTCGTTGAAATCCTAGTGTTGTTTCGGGTCAGAAGCGCGCGGTGGTTAACTCCTACCAACCTCTTCCCTCGGGGCATGCGATTAGTACTTTGATTTATGATAAACTAATAAAAATTTGCAATAAGTATATGAGTTCTTTATGACTAATGTGAAACCATGGACATACGCAACCTCACCTTTTCATAATTTGCTAGCCTCTTCGGTACCGTGCATAGCCCGTTCTCACCTTGAGGATCGGTGCAATTTTCGTTGGTGCATCCAAACCCCGTGACGTGATACGCTCTGTTGCACATAAGCCTCATTATATCTTCCTCAAAACAGCCATCATACCTACCTATCATGGCATTTCCATAGCCATTCCGAGATATATTGCCATGCAAATTCCATCGTCATTTCACATGACTAGTTTGTTCATCGTCATATTGCTTTGCATGATCATATAGAGATGACATAGTATTTGTGGCAAAGCCACCTTCATTTGATACATGTCACGCTAGATCATTGCACATCCTGGTACACTGCCAGAGGCAGTCATACAGAGTCATATCTTCATATCAGTTCTCCATATTGAGTTGTAAGTAAATAAAAGTGTGATGATCATCATTATTAGAGCATTGTCCCAGTGAGGAAAGAATGATGGAGACGATGATTCTCCCATAAGTCGAGATGAGACTCCGGACGAAAATAAAGATGGGGGAGGCCAAATGAGCCCACCATCCATTCAAAAAAATGAGAAAAAAATGAGAGAAGGGACTTTGCTACTATCTTTTACCACACTTGTGCCTCAAAGTGCCACCATGTTCCTCATGTAGAGAGAGTCTCATGATATATCACTTTCATATGCTAGTGGGAATTACTTATTCATTATTACAAACTTGGCTTGTATATTCCTATGATGGGCTTTCTTAAATGCCCGAGGTCTTCATGAGTAAGCAAGTTGGATGCACACCGCACGTAGCTTCATTTGAACTTTCATACACTTATAGCTCTAGTGCATCATTTGCATGGCAATCCCTAATCCTCGCATTGACATCTATCGATGGGCATCTCCATAGCCCGTTGGTACGCCTAGTTTATGTGAGACTATCTTCTCCACTTCCTACCCCTTTGATATCTACCACCATATTCTATTCCACTTAAATGCTATGTCCAATGGCTCACGCTCATGTATTGCATGAAGAATAAAAAGTTAATGCATATTGAAAAAGTACGAACCAATTGCCTGACTTGGACACCGTGGTGCTTAACATTTGTATTAATGTGGTGAAGATGGAGCCATGCCTTGCTAATACAATAAGATGAATGGGGGGGGGGGGGGGGTAAACGTTTCTTAAGAATCGTATACTTTTAGGAATTAACAATTCTGTTTCTTACACTTTGAATATTGCTATGTTAATATTTGTTGATTCATCTTTTCTCAATGAGCATACCTGAATAAGATTACATAGTGGATAACATGT
Source organism: Elymus sibiricus (assembly GCA_039707655.1). Classification (NCBI taxonomy): domain Eukaryota; kingdom Viridiplantae; phylum Streptophyta; class Magnoliopsida; order Poales; family Poaceae; genus Elymus; species Elymus sibiricus. The sequence continues at coordinate 95,961,554 of CM077675.1, read as the reverse complement.
CACATCAAAAAAATTATGTTTTTATCATTTACCTACTCAAGGACGAGCAGGAATTAAGCTTGGGGATGCCTGATACATCTCCAACGTTTCTATAATTTTGATTGTTCCATGCTAATATATTATCATTCTAGGATACTTTTTGGGTCATTATTTACAATCTTATAATATTTTTGAGCACTAACCTATTGACCCAGTGCCCAGTGCCAGTTGCTGTTTTCTGCATGTTTTTTTGCTTTTCAGGTTTACAGTACCAAACGAAGTCCAATTGCCACGAAACTTTTTAATGATTTTTTCTGGACTATATAAAGACCTAGAAGCTTCGGAAGGAAGCCAGGAGGTGCACGAGGGCCCCACCACACACCAGGGCGCGCCCTGGGGGGGGGGGGACGCCCTGATATGTGGTGGCCCCCTCGTGGCTCTCCCGACGTCCCTCTTCGGCCTATAAATTCTCTAATATCCTAAAAACCCTGAAGGCAGTCCCGAAACCCTTTTTCCGCCGCAAGTCTCTGTTCTGTCGCGAGGCCATCTGAGGCTCCGTTCCGGCACCCTGCCGGAGGGGGGATCGATCACGGAGGGCCTCTTCATCAACCTTGCTGCCCTCATGATGATGTGTGAGTAGTTCACCACAGACCTACGGGTCCATAGCTAATACCTAGATGGCAGTCTCTCTCTCTCTCTCTCTCTCTCTCTCTCTCTCTCTCTCTTATGATCTTCAATACAATGGTCATCGCATCTTCGCTTTGATCTATCCGATGTAATCCTATTGTGCGGTGTGTCTGTTGGGATCCGATGAATTGTGGGTTTATGTTTAGGTCATTCATGAAAATTATTTGAGATGCCTCTGAATTATATTATCTCTTAAGTGCATGATCATTATAGCTTCGTAATGCTCTCCGATCTATTGATGTGCTTTGGCCAAGTAGATCGATATTTCATCGGTGGGAGTGGTGCGTTGTGGTAGGTTCAACCTGGCAAGTTTCTATATCCTAGTGACAAAGTAGGGGACAAGATGCGTCTTTGTGTTGTTGCTACTAAGGATAAAACGATGGGGTTCATTCATATTGTTTGAGTTTACTTTGTCTACATCATGTCATCTTTCTCCAAGCATTACTCTGTTTTACTTAATACTCTAGATGCATGCTGGATAGCGGTCGATGAGTGGAGTAATAGTAATAGGTGCAGGCAGGAGTCGGCCTATTTGCTTATGGACGTGATGCCTCTATACACATGATCATTGCCGTGAAAATCGCATAACTATCTGCTTTTCTATGAATTGCCCAACAGTAATTTGTTACCCACCGTATGCTGCCTACATGAGAAATGCCGCTAGGGAACACTATGGCCCCCGGGTCTATTCACTTATATATTTGCAAACGCTATTATTACCTCGCTGCCTTTATTTAATTTTTATTTATTTTTCTTTTATCAATAATTATCTACACAACTGAGGGAAATACTTATCCGTTTTGTGCTGCAATTACCCATTCCTCTTCACGGAAAACCCAACGCAGATCAAAAGTATCAAGCACCCCGGTGTCAAACCAAGCAATTGACTCGTACTTCTAACGCGCTTCAGCATTTTCAACTCCCACACAATACATGAGTGTGAGCCATGGATATAGCATATAGTGGAATATAGCATGGTGGTAGATATCAAAGGAGTTAAAGTGGAAAGAAAGTCTCTCATCAACTAGGCGGATCAACAGGCTATGGAGATGCCCATCAGTCGATGTCAATGCGAGGAGTAGGGATTGCCATGCAACGGATGCACTAGAGCTATAAGTGTATGAAAGCTCAAATGAAACTAAGTGGCTGTGCATCCAACTTGCTTGCTCATGAAGACCTCGGGCATTTGAGAAAGCCCATCATTGGAATATACAAGTCAAGTTATATAATGAAAAATTCCCACTAGTATATGAAAGTGACAAATGAGGAGACTCTCTATATGAAGAACATGGTGCTACTTTGAAGCACAAGTGTGGTAAAGGATAGTAGCAAAGTCCCTTCTCTATTTTTCTCTCATTCATTTTTTCTTTTCATTTTTTTATTTCTCTTTTTTTCTTTTTTTTCTTTTTTCTTGGTGGGCTCATTTGCCTCCCCCATTTTTTTCATTTTTCGTCCGGAGTCTCATCCCAACTTGTGGGGGAATCATAGTCTCCATCACCCTTTCCTCACTGGGACAATGCTCTAATAATGATGTCCATCACACTTTTATTTACTTACAACTTGATATAACAAATCAATGATGATATAAGATGACTCTATATGAATGCCTCTGGCAGTGTACCAGGATGTGCAATGATCTAGAGTAACATGTAAACAATGATGAACGGTGGCTTTGCCACAAATACTATGTCAGCTATATGATCATGCAAATAAATATGATGACGAACACACAAGTCATGTGATGTAACGGTGCAAGTTGCATGGCAATATATCTCGGAATGGCTATAGAAATGCCAAGATAGGTAGGTATGGTGGCTGTTTTGAGGAAGATATAAGGTGGATTATGTGTGATAGAGAATATCATATCACGGGGTTTGGATGCACTGGCGAAAGCTGCATCGATCCTCGAGGTGAGAATGGGCAATGCACGGTACCGAAGAGGCTAGCAATATATGGAAAGGTGAGTGTGCATACATCCATGGACTCACATTAGTCATAAAGAACTCATATACTTATTGTGAAAGTTTTATTAGCTCTCTCGAAGCAAAGTACTACTCGCATGCCCCTAGGGAGGAGATTGGTAGGAGTTAACCATCGTGCGCCCCCGATTAAGCAACACAAAGGATTTCAATCAAGGATAAATTATGCTCCAACTTCATCGCATAACTAGAGACTATGCGTGCATGCTTCGGGAATCACAAACCTTAACACCAATATTCTTACTAATCGACAATCACCCACTAGTGTCCCACATATTACTATCTTAATGTCGCAAAACTATGCAAGGAATCAAACATATCATATTCAGTGATCTACAAGTTTTATGTAGGATTTTATGACTAACCATGTGAATGACCAATTCTTGTTGACTATAAGTGAAGCAAACGAGCATTCTACAAATAACGGTTTTCTATATGTAGGGAAACAGGCATCCAAACTTCAAAGGATATAATTGAAGCACATGAAGCATTCTATAAAGCCATACTCAAAAGATATAAGTGAAGTGCAAAGAGCATTCAATAAATCAACCATGGACTTTCCCATACCAGAATGGTGCATTGCTAAAATAAAAATAAAAGGCACACGACGCTCCAAGAATTACGCATATCATGTGAACAAAACAAAAACCGAGACATACCGATAATTGTTGAAGAAGAAAGATGGGATGCCTTCCGGGGCATCCCTAAGCTTAGACGCTTGAGTCTCCTTGAATATTTACTTAGAGTGCCTTGGGAATCCCCAAGATTGAACTCTTGCCTCTCCTTATTCTTCTCTTATCAATACCTCCTCGATCTTCGAACACTTCATCCACTCAAAATTTAACAGAACTTTCATTAGAAAGGTTAGTACATATAATCATCAAATCCCATCATGTCCTGCCATAACATTATGGTATAATTATAATCTAACATTACCTACTATATGCTATCACAATTCTATGACTCGCAAGGCAATGGGGCTCAACAAGAATTCAAACGTAAGCAGATAAAACAACTATAACAGCAATGTGTGAAAAACAGGATAGTCTATAAAGATGCAGATAAAACATATACTTCTGTAACTCAAACAATTCTGAAAAATTAGGATGTAATAAAAAATTGCATAACATCATTGTGTAAAAATTTCAGAATTTTGTCACGCTCCAGTAAAATATGAAAATTCAAACACTACAGCAAAAGTTTATGTTTTTACACAACACATATCAAACAAGCAATTTAAACATCCTAAAGGTAAATCTTGGCACATTATTTTTATAATACAATGGATTTGTACAAGGGGATAATTATTTTTGTTGAAAAGTTGCTGTAATCAAGATTCACAAAGTTTCCATGGGCATGAACAAAAGTTCAAGGACGTCCTCCACTTCAACGATGCTCGTCTTTCTCACTTTCACTTTTCTTTTTGAAAACTGTTCTAAGTTTCCCACTTTATTTTTTTGTTTTTAATTATTTTAAAATCACACAGCAGAAATAAATGATTCTAAAAAACTTCCCAATTGTCTCGTTAGCAGCGCTTTCTTTAAAGCCATTAAGCTAGCCATATAGTGCTCAAGTAATTGATCCATCCGGATCCCAAGGTATATCAAAGCCAATTTTAATTAACAATGATTTGCAATTTAGTAATGAGCACAAAGCAACATATATCATAGAACAACAAAGTCTAACTCTCTTCCTATGCATTGGCATGTCATAAAAGAACAATTCATGCACATCAAGTAAAGGCCAATACATACCATAAGTAGTTTCTTGCAATTTTATCGTATTGGAAACATATAGAGGTGAAGATTTGGTTTCTCTATCATAATAATTGCATGTAGGAGCAGCAAGCACATGTATATTATATTCCTCAAAATCATCATGTGTGGGTGCAATAGCAACAATTTCATGCTTAACATAAGGAACTACAACAAGTTCATCTCCATAAGCATAATTCATATTGGCATCATGGCCACAAGCATAACAAGCATCAAGTTTATCAAAAAGGGATATTTCGAACGAATCCAAGGGATCATAGCAATTATCATAGCAATCATCCTTCGGTATGTGCGAAGGGAAATTAAACAATGTATGAGTTGAAGAGTTACTCTCATTAGAAGGTGGGTACGGGTAGCTAATCCGCTCTTCCTCCTTTTATTCTTCGCTCTCCTCCTCATCTTTTTCATCTAATGAGCTCTCAGTTTCAACAATTTCTTCTTCTATAGGTTCCTGCAAAATATTAATCTCTTCCAAGGCAGCAAAAATTTTCTCAATAAATTCATCAATATAAACATTGTATTCATAATTATCATAGCAATATTTAAGTATGGCAAAAATTTCAGATTTGTAAAGAATAGCATCATACTTTTCAATCAAAGAAGCAATTTCATATGCACCCTTAAAAGCAACAAATCCTTCTATTTGTTCCACATCATAGTAATCATAAACACCATTAGCATAAGAAGCCAATGTTTCATTATCATTAAATTCACATTGAAAGGGAAGTTGTGGAGCCTCCATCTTAGAGCAACAAGTATAATCACATCTCAAGCATAAATTCCACGCATACCAACACAACATTTTAATTTGATCCCGTAAGTGTTTCCCATTTTGACTCAAGCGATAATCCCTGAAGTACTCACGTTGATCCAACGTGTCTCCCATTATCAAGTTAAATGGGGATTTCTTAGGATTATCAAAGTAGTAATTAATGTTTTCCACATAACCAGCATCGAGGGTTTTAGGAGGTTCCCCATCTCCATGAGTAGAAAGTACAACTATTTTTTTGTGTTTCGTGTTCCATATCCATAACTAAATATATAAAACAACTTAGAACAGAAAATAAAAATTACTTAGTGATAAAGCAAACAAGCACACATGAGAATATCAACCGGTATGCCTGAAAGGATCGATATGGTTGACTAGAGGGGGGGGGGGGGTGAATAGGCAACTACCATTTTTTACTTATCTTAAATAAATTAGGCTTAGCAACAAATAGGTTGGCTAGATATGCAACTAGGTGAGCAACGTATATGATGCTAACAATAAAAACAACACAAGCAAGCAAGATAAACAATATAAGTAGCTTGCACAAAGTAAAGGTAAGAAGTAACCACAAGTGGAACCGATGGAGACGAGGATGTGTTACCGAAGTTCCTTCCCGGTGAAGGGAAGCACGTCTCCATTGCAGCGGTGTGGAGGCACAATGCTCCCCAAGAAGCCACTAGGGACACCGTATTCTCCTCACGCCCTCACACAATGCGAGATGCCGTGATTCCACTAGTGGTGCACTTGAAGGCGGCAACCGGACCTTTACAAACAAGGTTGGGGCAATCTCCACAACTGAATTGGAGGCTCCCAACAACACCAGGAAGCTTCACCACAATGGAATATGGCTTCGAGGTGACCTCTTCCGTCTAGGGTGCTCAAACACCCAAGAGTAACAAGATCCGCAAGGGATTAGTGGGGGGAATCAAATTTCTCTTGGTGGAAGTGTAGATCGGGGCCCTCTCAACCAAACCCTAGAGTATCAACAAGTTTTGTTGGCTAGGGAGAGAGATCGGGCGAAAATGAGCTTGGGGGCAACAATGGAGCTTTAGGAAGGAGAGAAGTAAGTCTTCTTGGGGAAGAAGACCCCCTTATATAGTGGGGAGGGGAATCATCCCATTACCTGATACGTCTCCAACGTATCGATAATTTATGAAGTATTCATGCCATGATTGCCTATGTTTACAATACTTTTATATGGTTTTGATGCACTTTATATGATTTATTTAGAACTAACCTGGACTGACGCTGTTTTCAGCAGAACTACCGTGGTGTTGTTTTTGTGCAGAAAATGAAAATTCTCGGAATCGCCCGAAACTTTTTGATGATTTTTTTGGAACAAAAGAGGCACTAGACGCTTCGTGGGAAGGCCAGAAGAGCCACGAGGTGGGCACAACCCACCAGGGCGCGCCAGGCCCCCCTGGCGCGCCCTGGTGTATCGTGCTCACCTCGTGGCCCACCTTCGCGTGAAACCAACACCAAAAAATCCTATAAATATAGAAACCATCAGAAATAACCCTAGACTCTCTGCTCCGCCACCATAACTGTCTGTATCGACGAAAAACCAATCTGGAGACGTTCCAGTACCCTGCCGGAGAGGGGAATCCATCTCCGGTGGCCATCTTCATCACCCCGGCGGAGGCCATGACGAGGAGGGAGTAGTCCACCCTCGGGGCTGAGGGTATGTACCAGTAGCTATGTGTTCAATCTCTCTCTCTCTCTCTTGTGTTCTTTAGATGTCACGATCTTGATGTATCACGGGCTTTGTTAATATAGTCGGATCATATGATGTTATTCCCTTGCTATCATGTTGTGATGAATTGAATATTTCCCTTTGAGATATCGTTATGTTGGATTGAATATTGGATTTGAGAACACTTGATATATGTCTTGCATGTGGATACCCGTGGTGACAATGGGGTGTTCTATTGATTCACTTGATATATGTTTTGGTACTCAACTTGCGGATTCCTGCGGTGACATTGGGGTAATCTATGCATAGGGGTTGATGCACGTTCTTGTCCTACTTTCTCCGATAGAAATCTTGGGGTACTCTTTGAGGTTCTTTGTGTTGGATTGAGTATTATGAATCTGAAATTGTTTGATGCGTATCGTATAATTAACTCATGGATACTTGCGGTGACATTAGAGTATCTAGGTGACATTAGAGTTGGTTGATGCGTATCATATGGTGTTATCCTAGTACGAACTCTTAGATAGATCGATCTGAAAGGATAACTTTAAGGTGGTTTCGTACCCTACAAACAATTTCTTCTTATGTTCTCCGCTAGATAAGAACTTTGGAGTGATTCTTCGTTGCACGTTGAGCGATGGTTATGTGATCCAATTATATTAGCATTGTTGAGAGATTGCACTAGCAAAATTATGGACCCTAGGCCTTGTTTTCAAGCATTGCAATACCGTTTGTGCTCACTTTTGTTACTTGCTACCTTTGCTGTTTTTATATTTTCAGATTACAAAAACCTATATCTACCATCCATATTGCACTTGTATCGCCATCTCTTCGCCAAACTAGTGCACCTATACAATTTGCCATTGTATTGGGTGTGTTGGGGACACAAGAGATTTCTTGTATTTGATTGCAGGGTTGTTTGAGAGAGACCATCTTCATCCTACACCTCCCACGGATTGATAAACCTTAGGTCATCCACTTGAGGGAAAATTGCTACTGTCTTACAAAACTCTGCGCTTGGAGGCCCAACAAAGTCTACAAGAATAAAGTTGCGCAGTAGACATCATTACCCACTTTACCAGCCGCACAGAAGCGGTAGTACCGCTGGCCAGGGCAGTAGTACCGCTTACCAGCGGTAGTACCGCTTACCAGCGGTAGTACCGCCCATCTACAGCCAGAGCAGTAGACAGGTGTGGGTCACCAGACATATGTCTGATGCCCCGCGCGGCCAGGGAAGCAGTAGTAGGGGCAGAGGTAGTACCGCTTATGTAACATCCCAATTTTATTAAATTAGGGTGTTAATAAGATCATCATATTGCATATCATATTTTTATTGCATTTGGAGTTTATGATGTTCAAGGTTTTCCACTCACATAAAATAATAGAGAGAGGATAATATGACTTCCTCAAAATATAAACAAGTGGGAAAGTATTTGAATAATTATTTGGTGTTTTCAAAGTTGCATTCAAAATTATTTTATTTCTCAAAGTTAAATTATTGCATAAGAAAATATTTTTCTAAGTTATTTGAGCGGAACAAAATGTTCACTATGTTCTACATATTAGATTATGATGTATAAAATTATTTTTCTTATTTTTTATCTTCTCTGGTGGTGGAGTTAAAAAAAAAAGAAGAAACGTTTTTGTTTAAAACACACACACACACACGCACGCAGTGGCCCAGCCAGGCCGAGCCAGGCCGCTCGCGAGCGAGCGAGGCCGACCTAGCCAGGCCGCCGAGCGCCCCAGCCCCTCGCACGCATGCACGCTCGCCCGAGCCTCGCCAGGCGCTTGCCCGAGTCCCTCCCCTCTCGTTGACTCTCTTCCTCCCTCTCGCACCTGACCGTGGGGCCCAGCCCAGGTCGTCCCCAACCTCCAGCGGAGGCTACGGGATAAGCCAGCGCCCGCAGCCACCGCACCGGCCGCGCGAGCTTCACGCGGATGACGCTTATCCCCGTAGCTCCACGCCGCCAGAACGCGCCTATATAAAGCCCTCGACGCCCTCGTTCCATCCAGCCAGTTCGCACCACCTCTCGCCGCTCGTAGCCATCGCCCCGTCCATCCGCATCTCGCTGCCCGGAGTCCATTCGCCGGAGGAATACGACGCCGGTGAACCTCCCCTGCCCCTTCTTCTTTGAGAAATCGGACCCCCTAGTCCTTGTGCACCGCTCTGACATCTTTTCTTGCCCCTAGGACGGACCGAAGCCGACGCTCCGATGACCTGCGCCGCCGGAGTTCACCGGAGCTCCACCACTTGCCCCGCTTCCTCCGGTCGTCGCCGCCACCCAGCGCCACCACCGCCCGAAGGCCCTCGCCGAGCCGCATCACCCCGCCTCTCCACTGACGCCGGTGATCGCCGGAGTAGCCGCCCCGCCGACGCCGAGTTCCTGCCGACCTCCCCTCGCTGTAAGCGGCCGCCTCCTCCATTTCGTTCGTTACATAGAGTAGGCTAGGTTGTTTTTTTATCGAACCGATACTTAGATCTAGATCGGTTTTTGTTTTAACCGGTACGCGGTTAACCGCGGTTTACTTAAAAACAACCGGTCCGGTTCTCTCTAGCTTAGCCGCTGCCACCGTTTTGCTTATTCGCTGGCCGTCCTCCACATGGCTTACGCAGCGAACACGGCTCAGCCAACCACAGGCCGCCACGTGGCCATTGTTTTTTCAGCTGCAGTTTTTTTCCAGATTTGATTCAAATCTTTAGACACCCATAACTTTTTAACCGTAGATCGAAACGAGATGAAACCAGCAGCTAAATTTTCGTCTCGAATAGCCCTAACCAGTGAACCTATCATTGCAAACTTTTGCAGGTTCAAATTTGAATTTGATTCAGATTTGAATTCAAACTCTATTAGGCCATATCTTCCAAACGGTATACCCGTTTGAGGTGATTCTTTTTTTGCACCGCATCACATAAGCTAAATCCTATGCCATGAACCTTTGCCACAATATTTTCTACACTATTATTTTCTGTTCATTATAATTTTACTAGTATGCCTTGTAGGAACACTAGTGCACATCACGATTTTGAACCATATTTTCACACCTTGGTTTTATACTTAGAAATTGCATGCTAGTTAGGTGTGTTGGATTTTATTTGGCTTTTGCAAATATTTTGTTGCATGTTCCTTTGAGTTGTATGAATGCTTGTTTATGTGAATTTATTTTACCTTTGCGATAGATTGTCTGGAGTGCGAAGCAGAGTACTACCACTCCCTAGAACTTCACTCCCAGCACGAAGGCAAGTTGCATTTTGATCATATATGTTTTTACCTATGATTTATATTTGCTCGTAGTCCTTTGATGTAGGATTGCATGGTAGGATTTTATACTTGTTGGCTATACTCACACCCAGTAGTTCATTTGAGGTAGGTCTGAACCGTACATCTTTGTCGCCACCGTGTTAAATTATAATGCTTCGCCAAGTAGACGTGGATTGGGGAGTGTTTTCACATGGAGATATAAGTGACAAAGTAGTAATTAGGACCAAGATTTTAATGAACTACCTGGGTGGAAATTGGTTTGTATGGTGGCGAAGTACAGTGGGAGCATTCATGGGAATCCAGGGGAGTGCACACTAGTGGTCCGTCCACCCAGGCTCAAAGGGATCAACCTTGTTTTCATGTCTATAAGCTTCCGTGTGCAGCCGCAAGCCAATATGGGCTCTGGCTTAGTTGAGTAGATGGTGTGACCTCTTCCGGGATAGGCTAGCAGATGTAGATGATGTAGGTGTACCGGCCTATCCGTGGGTTAGGGGGAATGCTTTCGAAAGACTATGTCTCGATCTTCCGATCAAGGAGGTGGTCGAGTCTTGTGGGAAAAAGTGCGCAACCTCTGCAGAGTTAAAATCTAATCGATTAGCCGTGTCCCCGGTTATGGACAACTCGAGCTTTTAGTAGTGGAAATGTAGGGAGATCTCCTCACTCTTAAGTTAACCAACTGGGTATTGTTGCAACTTTGGGAATGGATTGAGTTGGGGTTTCCATCTCAGTCCTATGAAATTTGTAGAGATAGAATAAAATTTGATAGGGAAAAACTAGCTTTATGCAAAATTAAACTTAGTGCTTTCCACCAGCCAAATTGCATGTACAATGTAGGCTCATTACACTTTTATGATGTGACTTGCCAGTACATTCCACGTACTGACCTACACGGCTGCAACTTATCATGTTGGAGATTTATCCGACGACGAATAAGGTGCGATAGGTCGTTGCTCTGCACTCAGCTTGCTTGTGGAGTTGATGGACTCGTTACACTTATTTGCTTCTGCATTATTTTGTTTTATTGGGCCCTAGGCCACATTATTGTAATAATACTCTTTTGAGGATTCTCGATGTAATAAATGTGTGTTTGAACTCTGTTATAAATCCTCGAGTACTGTGTGTGTCAGCATACCGATCCAGGGATGACACTTAAGCACAGAGACTCCGATCCCTTGAGATCGGGTTGCTACAGCTTAGTACTACCACCCTAATACCGCTCCTGGTGGCACGGGTCACCAGACAAGTGTCTGATGCCCTGCGCCAGGCGTCCGAGCCATCCCATGTCCCTGAGCGGTACTACCGCTGGCCAGGGCGGTACTACCACTGGCCAGAGCGGTACTACCGGTTAGGAAGCATGAGGCAGCCTAGGCACATGGCAGAAGCTCCAAGTTGCCGGGAAATGATGGGTTGCGAAGGTGTACATGATGATTCCACCCAACCTTTCCAACTGTGGACCCCCTCTTGATAGTACGGATTTTCCTACGACTCAAGTCCACCGACACTAAATCGTCGAAAAGAAACCGTCTTCTCTTTAACTCCCTGAGGGGTAAAATAACCGTCTTGTGCCACCTGATAACTTATGAAAGCTTAATGCAGACAGTTAGTCCGCAAACGTATTGTCATCAATCACCAAAAACAATGGGTATAAATATGCCCTTACAATCTCCCCCTTTTTGGTGGATTGATGACAACACGTGTTTTGCACAGATAATATTTAAGAGATAGAAAGCAAACCCAAGAGTCTACAAAATATAGACAGGGTCCCCCTAGATGTGTGCTATATTTAATATGCTTTTGGAATGCGAAACACACATGCTAGGATCAACACCCCCCCTACATTTTATAGACCGATACTCCTTGTAACAGAAGATATTATGAGAAAGATATATATGCAAGGAGCAATATTTGAGAAATTAGCAATGAGTGCAAAGTAGTAGTAACTCACATAACAAGACATATAAGGATTATTAAGTATAGCATATGTCTCACACCATATGACGAAGTGACTGAAGTCTCACAACCATAACACAAACCAAAGCAACTAAAAAGAGTTCACGAGCGACGACATAAAAGAAGGGCAAACTCAGAAAGCAAGTGTATGCTCGTGACTCGGCAAATCCCTACACTCTCTCCCCCTTTGGCATCGAGACACCAAAAGGGCAGAGAGGACTAAGACGCTCCAGGTGGCAGTAACTCAAGGAACCAGCTTCAATACTCTCCAGACTTTGAACTGTAGTTAGCGGTGCCGAGCGGAGCTGAAGTGCTAGGAGGAGCAGAAGAGCCAGGAAGATCAGCATCAGAGTCCCACTTGCAGTGCCTAGAGATCCAGACATCCTCATCCATAATAGAGTCCTCAGAGCCACTGCGAACCTCCAACCCACGTGCGTGCCAAGCGCCTTGTGGCGACTCCTAGCTTCCTTCGTAGCAATGTGAGCCTTGTACTGACCCTGAGCCTGTAAGCAGAACAGCTTCTTCATCTTCTCCTTGAGTTTTTTAGCCCAAGATGGCTCAGCAGTAGAAGTCGAGACAGCGGGAGCAGCCCCGTCCTCAGCCACGTAGTGCTCATCCTCATCGTCCTCAACATCCTCCTCATCAGAAATAACGACCTCAGGAGTAGTGTGAGTGGCCCACTTATCTTTCTGTCTCAGCTGTACAACCTTGTGGGGAACCACCTCACCACACTCAAACATAACACCAGGGAAGGTAGAAGCCCAAGTGGTCTCAATAAGATACATCAGATACGGACCATAGATGGGGCACTTGCGCTCGGACACCGCAGAGAGCAGCTCAGACCACATCACATGAGAAACATCCAAAGGCCTCACATTATCCTTCTTCCTCGCATGCTGACAGTAAAGAAGCATATCCACAAGGTAGGAGTGAACCTGATCAAGATTTCCAACACGAGGAAATAGAGTGTGCCTGAAGATACGGTGCATGATGTCAAGGAATGGCTCTAGCACCCATGTTGACTTGCCAGTGGTGGAGGAGATCTTCTCAGTGCTGAAGGGATAGAGATGGCTCTTGTGAGTAGCAGCGATCTCCTTATGTGGGAGGAATCCAACTGGGTTATGGAGTCCCGCATCCAGAATACCAAGGAGATCCATGAAGGTCTTCCATGGAGCAGATAGCAGCCTGCCATTGGTCATCCAAGTTAGAGTCCGTTCCTCATCAGTCCCAAGATGGACCGTGGCATAGAACATGATAACCCACAAGTATACGGGATCGCAACAGTTTTTGAGGGTACAGTATTCAACCCAAATTTATAGATTCGACACAAGGGGAGCCAAAGAATATTTGAGAGTATTAGCAGCTGAGTTGTCAATTCAACCACACCTGGAGATTAAATATCTGCAGCAGAGTGATCAGTAGCACAGTAGTATGATAGTTTTGATAGCAGTAGCAGCAGTAACGGTAACGGTAACAGTGATAACAGTAGTTTTGTAGCAAGTGTAACAGTAGCAACAGCAATAGTAACTTAGCAAGAACAATAAGTGGAAAGCTCGTAGGCACTGGATCGGTGAACTCGTTGGATGATATTCATCATATAACAGTCATAACCTAGGGCGACACAGAACTAGCTCCAGTTCATAAATGTAATGTAGGCATGTATTCCGTAAATAGTCATACGTGCTTATGGAAAAGAACTTGCATGCCATCTTTTGTCCTACCCTCCCATGGAAGCGGGCTCCATAAGGAAACTAAGGGATATTAAGGCCTCCTTTTAATAGAGAACCGGAACAAAGCATTAACACATGGTGAATACATGAACTCCTCAAACTACGGTCATCACCGGAAAGTATCCCGACTATTGTCACTCTGGGGTTTGCGGATTAGAATAGGTAATAGGTGCATATGACTAGCAAGATCGGATCAAGAACATAGATATAATGGTGATAAAATAAACAGTTCAGATCTGAAATCATGGCACTCGGGCCCTAGTGACAAGCATTAAGCATGGCAAAGTCATAGCAACATCAATCTCAGAACATAGTGGATACTAGGGATCAAGCCCTAACAAAACTAACTTGATTACATGATGAATCTCATCCAACTCCTCATCGACCAGCAAGCCTATGAAGGAATTACTCACTCCCGGTGGGGGAGCATCATGGAATTGGCGATGGGGAAGGGTTGATGATGACGAAGACCGAAGATTCCCCTCTTTGGAGCCCCAAACGGGCTCCAGATCTGGCCTCCCGATGAAGAACAGGAGGTGGCGGCGGCTTCGTATCGTAAAACGCGATGAAACTTTCTCCTTGATTTTTTTCTCAGAAAATAGGAATTTATAGTGTCGGAATTAGGGTCAGTGGGGTCACAAGGTGGGCACAACCCACCAGGGCGCGCCTGGGGGGGGGCTGGCGCGCCCTAGTGTATCTTGCCCAGCCAGGGGCGCCTCTCTGGTGGTTCTTGGCTCCAGTATTTTTTATTTATTCTAAAATAAATCTCCAAAAAGGTTCGTCTAGTTCCGAGAACTTTTATTTCTGCACAAAAACAACACCATGGTAGTTCTGCTGAAAACAGCGTGAGTCTGGGTTAGTTTCATTCAAATCATGCAAATTAGAGTCCAAAACAAGGGCAAAAGTGTGAGGAAAAGTAGATACGACAGAGACGTATCAGAACACCGCAATGATTTCAGCATCAAATTCCTTGTTGAACTGCATAAGATCGGCAATACCAACCGTCTCCAAAGTGGCATGACATCAGCAAAGTACGTGTGATGTCTACTACACAACTTGTTCTTGTAGACTTGTGTTGGGCCTCCAAGTGCAGAGTTTTGTAGGAAAGTAGCAAATTTCCCTCAAGTGGATGACCTAAGGTTTATCAATCCGTGGGAGGCGTAGGATGAAGATGGTCTCTCTCAAACAACCCTGCAACCAAATAATAAAAAGTCTCTTGTGTCCCCAACACACCAAATACAATGGTAAATTGTATATGTGCACTAGTTCGGAGAAGAGATGGTGATACAAGTGTAGTAATGATAGTAGATATTGATTTTTGTAATAGTAACAATAAAAAACAGCAAGGTAGCAAGTAACAAAAGTGAACACAAACGGTATTGCAATGCTTGAAAACAAGGCCTAGGGTCCGTACTTTCGCTAGTGCAA
The DNA here is from genome assembly GCA_039707655.1 of Elymus sibiricus. NCBI lineage: Eukaryota > Viridiplantae > Streptophyta > Magnoliopsida > Poales > Poaceae > Elymus > Elymus sibiricus. Next base: position 95,946,301 of record CM077675.1, on the reverse strand, counting down.
TCTCTCAACAATGCTAATATAATTGGATCACATAACCATCCCTCAACGTGCAACGAAGAATCACTCCAAAGTTCTTATCGAGCGGAGAACATAAGAAGAAATTGTTTGTAGGGTACGAAACCACCTTAAAGTTATCCTTTCCGATCGATCTATCCAAGAGTTCGTACTAAAATAACACCAAGTTATCTTTCCGATCGATCTAACTAAGAGTTCATACTAAAATAACACCATATGATACGCATCAACCAACTCTAATGTCACCTAGATACTCCAATGTCACCACAAGTATCCATGAGTTAATTATACGATACGCATCAAACAATTTCAGATTCATAATACTCAATCCAACACAAAGAACCTCAAATAGTGCCCCAAGATTTTTACCAGAGAAAGTAGGACGAAAATGTGCATCAACCCCTATGCATAGATTACCCCAATGTCACCTCGGGAATCCGTGAGTTGAGTGCCAAGACATAGATCAAGTGCTCTGAAATCCATAAAAGTATTCAATCCGGTAATAAAGAAATCTCAAAAAGGGAAAACTCAATTCATCACAAAAAGATAGAGAGGGGAAAACACCATATGATCCAACTATATTAACAAAGCCCACGATACGCTAAGATCGTGCCAAATCAAGAACACGAGAGAGAGATATTAAACACATAGCTACTGGTACAAACCCTCAGCCCCGAGGGTGGACTACTCCCTCCTCATCATTGAGACCATGGGGATGATGAAGATGGCCTCCGGTGATGATTTCCCCCTCCGTCAGGGTGCCAGAACGGGGTCTAGATTGGTTTTTCGTGGCTACAGAGGCTTGCGGCGACGAAACTTCTGATCTAGGGTTATTTCTGGGGGTTTCTGGATATATAGGTGATACGTCTCCGTCGTATCTATAATTTTTGATTGTTTCATGCCAATATTATACAACTTTCACATATTTTTGGCAAAATTTTATATGATTTATTGGACTAACCTATTGATCCAGTGCCCAGTGTCAGTTCCTGTTTGTTGCATGTTTTTTGTTTCGCAGAATATCCATATCAAACGAAGTCCAAACGCGATAAAAATTTACGGAGATTTTTTTTGGAATATTTGTGAATTTTGAGAAGTGGAATCAATGCAAACGGAGGGCCACGGCCCTCACGGTACATCAGGGCGCGCCGAGGGGGCCCAGGCGCGACCTGGTGGGTTGTGCCCACCTCGTACGTCGGTTGGATCTCTCCTTCAGGCGTAAGGAAGCTAATTTTTGGATAAAAATCCCCTCAAAATTTCAGCCCGATCGGAGTTACGGATCTCCGGGAATATAAGAAACGGTTTTCGGCCAGAAAACAGGAACGTGAAACAGAAGAGAACAGAGAGGGAGATCCAATCTAGGAGGGGCTCCTGCCCCTCCGCCGCCATGGCGGCCATGGACTAGAGGGGGAACTCTCCTCCCATCTAGGGGGAGGCCAAGGAAGAATAAGAAGGAGGGGGGCTCTCTCCCCCTCTCTCCCGGTGGCGCGGGAACGCCGCCGGGGCAATCATCGTGACGGCGATCTACACCAACAACTTCGCCGCCGTCAACACCAACTCTCTCCCCCTCTATGCAGTGGTGTAACACCTCTCTTCCCCGCTGTAATCTCTACTTAAACATGGTGCTCAACTCCATATATTATTTCCCAATGATATTTTGCTATCCTATGATGTTTGAGTAGATCTCTTTTGTCCTATGGGTTAATTGTGGTATGATGTTATGGATGTGAGTTGTATGTTGATATGGTGCTGTCCTATGGTGCCCTCTGTGTCGCGCAAACATGAGAGATTCCCGTTGTAGGGTGTTGCAATATGTTCATGATTTGCCTATGGTGGGTTGCTTGAGTGACAGAAGCATAAACCCGAGTAGGTGGGTTGTTGCGTATGGGAGTAAAGAGGACTTGATACTTAATGCTATGGTTGGGTTTTACCTTAACGATCTTTGGTAGTTGCGGATGCTTGCTAGAGTTCCAATCATAAGTGCATATGATCCAAGTACGGAAAGTGTGTTAGCGTATGCCTCTCCCTCATTGCATATAACTAGTATCTATCATATTATATTCAATTGCCTAGGGACAATCTTTCTCTTGCGTTACACAAAAAGCTTTCTACTAAGTTATTTACTTTTATTGTTCTTCTATTAAAACAGCACCTAAATTTTATTTCCACATTCTTTATTATCTTGCAAAGTACTTCTAGTTTTATTCCCGCAAAGTAGTTTCATACTTGTTCTAGGTAAAGCAAGCATTAGTGTGCGTAGAGTTGTATCGGTGGTCGATAGAACTTGAGGGAATATTTGTTCTACCTTTAGCTCCTCATTGGGTTCGATACTCTTACTTATCGAAAAAGGCTACAAACGACCCCCTACACTTGTGGGTTATGAAGACCTTTTTCTGGCGCCGTTGCCGGGGAGCAATAGCGTGGAGTGAATATTATCGTGTGTGCTTGTTTGCTTTATCACTAAGTAATTTTTATTTTCTGTTATTAGTTGTTTTATATCTTTAGTTATGGATATGGAACACGAAACACCAAAAAAAATTAGTGGTACTTGCTACTCATGGAGATGGGGAACCTCCTGAAACGCTCGATGCTAGTTATGTGCAAAGTATTAAATATTACTTTGATAATCCTGAGAAGACCCCATTCAACTTGATAATAAGAGTAATGTTGGATCAACGTGAATACTTTGGAGATTATCGCTTGACTCAAAAAGGGAAATTGTTATGGGATCAAATTCATATGTTGCATTGGTATGCTCGGGAGCTATGCTTGAGATATGATATTACTTGTTGCTCTAGGATGAACGCTCCACACCTTCCCTTTTCATGCAAATTTAATGATAATGAAACCTTAGCTTCTTATGCTAAAGTTATTTATGATTACTATGATGTGGAACAAATAGAAGAATTTGTTGCTTTTAAAGGTGCTTATGAAGTTGCTTCTTTGATGGAAAAGTATGATAATGTTTCTTACGAATCTGAAAATCTTGCCATACTTAAATATTGCTATGAAAATTATGATTGCAATGCTGATATTATTGAATTTATTGAAAGAATGTCCGCTGCCTTGGAAGAGACTAATATTTTGCAGGGACCTATGGAAGAAGAAGTTGCTGAAACTGTGAGCTCATTAGATGAAGAAGATGAGGAGGAGAGCGAAGACCAAAAGGAGGAAGAGCGGATTAGCTACCCGTGCCCACCTTCTAATGAGAGTAACTCTTCAACTCATACATTGTTTAATTACCCTTCGTGCTTACTGAAGGATGAATGCCATGATGAATGCTATGATGATTGCTATGATCCCGTGGATTCATTTGAAATATCCGTTTTTGATGAACTTGATGCTTGCTATGCTTGTGGCCATGATGCCAATATGAATTATTCTTATGAAGATGAACTTGCTATAGTTCCTTATGTTAAGCATGAAATTTTTGCTATTGCACCCACACATGATAGTCCTATTATCTTTTTGAATTCTCCCAACTACACTATATCGGAGAAGTTTGCTCTTATTAAGGATTATATAGATGGGTTGCGTTTAGCTACTACACATGATGATTTTGATGAATATAATATGCATGTGATTGCTGCTCCTACTTGCAATTATTATGAGAGAGGAACTACATCTTCACCTCTCTATGTTCCCAATACTATAAAATTGCAAGAAACCGTTTATACTATGCATTGTCCTTTACTTAATGTGCATGAATTGTTCTTGTATGAGATGCCGATGCATAGGAAGAGAGTTAGACTTCGTTGTCACATGATATATATCACTTTGTGCTCACTACAAAATTACAAATCATTGTTAATTAAAATTGGCTTTGATATACCTTGGGACCCGGGTGGATCCATTACTTGAGCACTTTATGCCTAGCTTAATGGCTTTAAAGAAAGCGCTGCCAGGGAGACAACCCGAAAGTTTTAGAGAGTCCTTTATTTCTGTTGTGTGCTTTTATAAAGTTTAAAAACAAAAAAAATATAGAGGGGAACCTAAAACTTCACAAAAGGAAAGGTGAAAGTGAGAAGAGATGATGAGCATCGTTGAAGTGGGGGCTAACCTTGAACTTTTGTTCATGCCCTTGGAAACTTTGTGAATCTTAAATCACGGAAACTTTTCCAGCAAAAATAATTATCCCCTTGTACAAATCCATTGTATTATAAAAATAATGTGCCAAGATTTGCCTTTAGGATGTTTGAATTGCTTGTTTGATGTGTGCTGTGCAAAAACAGAAACTTTTGCCGTAGTGTTTGAATTTTCATATTTTACTGGAGCGTGAAAAATTCTGAAATTTTTACACGGTACTGTTATGCAAATCATTTCTCACGTCCTAATGTTTCAGAATTTTTTGAGCTATAGAAGTATACGTGTCTACAAATCTTTACAGACTGTCCTGTTTTTCACAGATTGTTGTTATAGCTGCTTTGCGTGCTTATGTTTGAATTCTTGATTGAGCCCCATTGACTTGGGAGCCATAGAATTGTGATAGCATACATTGGGTAATGTTAGATTATAATTATGCAATAATGTTATGGCAAGACATGATGGGATTTGGTGTTATGTGTACTAACGGATCTCACGAATTTTTTGGTAAGTTTTGTGTGATTGAAGTTTTCAAGTTTTGGGTGTTATCACGTTGAGAAGGAATAAGGAGCAGCAAGAGCCTAAGCTTGGGGATGCCCAAGGCACCCCAAGGTAATATTCTAGGAAGACTCAAGCGTCTAAGCTTGGGGATGCCCCGGGAAGGCATCCCCTCTTTTATTCCAAATCATCGGTATGTCACTTGGAGCTATATTTTTATTCATCACATGATATGCGTAAATCTTGGAGCGTCTTTTGTGTTTAGTTTTCACTTTTCTTTTATGCACCATGCTGGTATGAGATAGTCCATGGTTGATTTATAGAATGCTCATTGCACTTCACTTATATCTTTTGAGTATGGCTTTATAGAATGCTTCATGTGCTTCACTTATATCATTTGAAGTTTGGATTGCCTGTTTCTCTTCACATAGAAAACCGTTATTCGTAGAATGCTCTTTTTCTTCACTTATATTTATTAGAGCATGGTCTTTTGTAGAACGAATTAAACTCTCTTGCTTCACTTATATCTATTTAGAGAGTCAACAGGAATTGGTCATTCACATGGTTAGTCATAAAATCCTACATAAAACTTAGGGATCACTGAATATGATATGTTTGATTCCTTGCAATAGTTTTGCGATATAGAAATGATAATATGTGGGAGGTACTAGTGGATGATCGTATTTAGTAAGATATTGGTGTTAAGGTTTGTGATTCCCGAAGCATGCATGTATAGTCTCCCGTTATGCTAGGAAGTTGGAGCACAATTTATTCTTGATTGTCTATCTTTGTGTGAAGGTCAGGGGCGCGCGATGGTTAACTCCTACCAACCTCCCCCCTAGGAGCATGCATAGTAATACTTTGCTTCGAGAGAGCTAATAAAACTTTTGCAATAAGTATGTGAGTTCTTTATGACTAATGTGAGTCCATGGATTATACGCACTCTTACCTTTCCGCAATTTGCTAGCCTCTACGGTACCGTGCATTGCCCTTTCTCACCTCGAGAGTCGGTGCAAACTTCGCCGGTGCATCCAAACCCCGTGATATGATACGCTCTATCAAACATAAGCCTTATTATATCTTTCTCAAAACAGCCACCATACCTACCTATTATGGCATTTCCATAGCTATTCCGAGATATATTGCCATGCAACTTCCACCGCCTCCGTTTTGATGACTTGAGCATTCATTGTCATATTGCATTACATGATCGTAAGATAGCTAGCATGATGTTTTCATGGCTTGTCTGTTTTTTGATATCTTTGCTACGCTAGATCATTGCATTCATATAGGGTCATACTTTGTTCTACTATCGTTGTAGTATTGAGTTGTAAGTAAATAGAAGTGTGATGATCATCATTATTCATTAGAGCATGCCCCAGTGATGAAAGGATGATGGAAACTATGATTCCCCCACAAGTCGGGAAGACGCTCCGAACAAAGGGAAAAAAAGAAAAAGAAAAAAATAGAAAAAAAAAGAAAATGAAAAAAAGAAAAAAATAAGTAAAAAATGAAATGAAAGAAGAAGGAATAGGGGCATGCTAATTCCACACTTGTGCTTCAAAGTAGCACCATGTTTTTCATATAGAGAGTCTCATGTCTTGTCACTTTCATATACTAGTGGGAATTTTTCATTATAGTTAGATGCATACCGACTTAGTTTTCATATTGAGCTTTCATACACTTATAGCTCTTAGTGCATCCGTTGTATGGCAATCCCTACTCCTCGCATTGATATCTATTGATGGGCATCTCCATAGCCCGTTGATACGCTGAGTTGATGCGAGACTTTCTTCTCTACTTTTACCCCTTTGAAACCTACCACCATATTATATTCCACCCATAGTGCTATATCCATGGCCTGCGCTCATGTTTTGCATGAGAGTTGAAAATGCTGAAGCGCGTTAAAAAGTATGAATCAATTGCTTGGCTGACACTGGGGTAGTACATGATTTATACTTTGTGTTAAGAAGACAGAGCATGACAAGGCTATATGATTTTGTACGGATAGCGTTCTTTAGCCTTGATATTTTAAAAGACATGATTGTTTGTTGGGATGCCTAAGTATTAATGTCTTTATGTCAAAACTAGACTATTGCTTTGAATCACTCATGTGTTAATATTCATCCCATGATTAGATATATGATCAAGTTTATGCTAGGTAGCATTCCACATCAAAAATTATCTTTTTTATCATTTACCTACTCGAGGACGAGCATGAATTAAGCTTGGGGATGCTGATACGTCTCCGTCGTATCTATAATTTTTGATTGTTTCATGCCAATATTATACAACTTTCACATATTTTTGGCAATATTTTATATGATTTATTGGACTAACCTATTGATCCAGTGCCCAGTGCCAGTTCCTGTTTGTTGCATGTTTTTTGTTTCGCAGAATATCCATATCAAACGAAGTCCAAACGTGATAAAAATTTACGAAGATTTTTTTTGGAATATTTGTGAATTTTTAGAAGTGGAATCAACGCAAACGGAGGCCCACAGCCCCCACGATACATCAGGGCGCGCCCAGGGGGCCCAGGTGCGACCTGGTGGGTTGTGCCCACCTCGTACGTTGGTTGGAGCTCTACTTCGTGCGCAAGGAAGCTAATTTTTGGATAAAAATCCCCTCAAAATTTCAGCCCGATCGGAGTTACGGATCTCCGGGAATATAATAAACGGTTTTCGGCCAGAAAACAGGAACGTGAAACATAAGAGAACAGAGAGGGAGATCCAATCTAGGAGGGGCTCCTGTCCCTCCGACGCCATGGCGGCCATGGACCAGAGGGGAACTCTCCTCCCATCTAGGGGGGAGGCCAAGGAAGAATAAGAAGGAGGGGGGCTCTCTCTCCCTCTCTCCCGGTGGCGCCGGAGCGCCGCCGGGGCAATCATCGTGATGGCGATCTACACCAACAACTTCGCCGCCGTCAACACCAACTCTCTCCCGCTCTATGCAGCGGTGTAACACCTCTCTTCCCCGTTGTAATCTCTACTTAAACATGGTGCTCAACTCCATATATTATTTCCCAATGATATTTTGCTATCCTATGATGTTTCAGTAGATCTCTTTTGTCCTATGGGTTAATTGTGGTATGATGTTATGGATGTGAGTTGTATGTTGATATGGTGCTGTCCTATGGTGCCCTCCGTGCCGCGCAAATGTGAGGGATTCCCGCTGTAGGGTGTTGCAATATGTTCATGATTTGCCTATGGTGGGTTGCTTGAGTGACAGAAGCATAAACCTGAGTAGGTGGGTTGTTGCGTATGGGAGTAAAGAGGACTTGATACTTAATGCTATGGTTGGGTTTTACCTTAATGATCTTTGGTAGTTGCGGATGCTTGCTAGAGTTCCAATCATAAGTGCATATGATCCAAGTACGGAAAGTGTGTTAGCGTATGCCTCTCCCTCATTGCATATAACAAGTATCTATCATATTATATTCAATTGCCTAAGGACAATCTTTCTCTTGCGTTACACAAAAAGCTTTCTACTAAGTTATTTACTTTTATTGTTCTTCTATTAAAACAGCACCTAACTTTTATTTCCTCATTCTTTATTATCTTGCAAAGTACTTCTAGTTTTATTGCCGCAAAGTAGTTTCATACTTGTTCTAGGTAAAGCAAGCATTAGTGTGCGTAGAGTTGTATCGGTGGTCGATAGAACTTGAGGGAATATTTGTTCTACCTTTAGCTCCTCGTTGGGTTCGACAATCTTACTTATCGAAAAAGGCTACAAACGATCCCCTACACTTGTGGGTTATCAATAGGGTTTTTGGGCGTCGGTTTCACGCGAAGATGGGTCACGAGGGGCCCACAAGACACCAGGGCGCGCCAGAGGGGCCTGGCGCGCCCTGGTGGGTTGTGGCCACCTCGTGCATCTTCTGGCCCTCCCATGAAGCTTTAGTGCCTCTTTTGTTCCAAAAAAATCGTCAAAAAGTTTCATTGCATTTGGAGAACTTTTATTTCTGCATAAAAAAACAATACCACGGTAGTTCTGTTGAAAACAGCGTCAGTCCGGGTTAGTTCCATGCAAATCATACCAAAACCATATAAAATTGTTGTAAATATGGCATGAATACTTCATAAATTATAGATACGTTGGAGACGTATCAACGTGGCATTCTTCTCCATATAGGCAACATCGATGGACTTGGCATTTGGGACATACAAGTTTTCCTTGTGCTTCAGAACATCCGTGTAGATGGCGAGCTGGTGACGGTTCCAGAAAGGACGGTTGCGAAGAGTTGAGTCTTGTGGAACATCATAGGGATACTGTTTGCGGGGTTGCCAAAACTCCTGGCTGGGCAAGAGAGCAAACGTCTGGGCTTTCTTGGGCTTGTGAGCAACTGACTTGGTAAGCTGCTTGGGAGCTTGCTGACTCGAGCTGTCCTCTTGAGTGGAACGGGAACGCTTCGAACTTGCACGAGCCGGATTGGTCCTGTGAACAGAGGAACCACCACCTGGAACCCAAAACACACAGCGAGGGAAAAACAGAGTAAAACATATGCATAAGCCAATAAAAAAGAATGAGCAGAATTGGAGTGAAAGGGGTGAAGATGTGCATTTTGCATCACAAGCGGTAATACCGCAGTCTTGCGCGGTAGTATTGCCCCTGGGTGGTAGTACCGCTCCAAAGGGAGCGGTAGTACCGCTCTGGCAGTGTCCACGGGGGAACAACTACCGCTGGCCGGGATCCGGTAGTACCGGTGACGAAAAATGGACATCCTCACCACTTAGAACTACAATACTATTCCTTAGCCATCTTCCACAACAAGCTCAAGCCTCGATTTGAATAAAAATCAATGAATACAACTCGCATTGCCCGAAAACCTAGATTCAAAGGATGGAACAATAGGGGAGAGAAACGGGGGCAATACCGGTATCCATGGCGAGAGGAAGGGGTGGGGATCGATTCCACCAGTTGGAATCTTGGAAGAGTGGCCGAAAAGGAGATCCGACGGCGGTCTCCGGAGCCATGGAGTCGCCTGGAGAGAGACTCCCATGAGAGGAAGGGGATGAAGGGGAAAATAGGCTTATGCAAAAAAAATTGATTTGTAAAAATGTAGAGACTCACATAATCATCAAAGACCAGGGAACACTCCGAGAATGCAGATCAATAACCAAATTAAAAAGGTTGGAGTGACCCAAATACACAAAACAGGCTTCTCAAAAGCAAATGCCTCTCTAGGAGGGGGCGATGGACGAGGCCTCCTATGTTTGAGTCAATTGGTATGGCACCGCGAAGATTTTAACCTTGGGCCCATGACCAAAACTCGTCTTTGAAGCACAAGTACCATAAAAAATGGCGAATGTGAAAGATTTGATCATTTTATGCATAATAGGAGGAGGGATAGTTCATTGAGAGAACTAGACTCCCCCTATGTCCATGCCTACATCTAAACAAGACATAATGAAGAGTGTGGTGGGGTATGCACTAAGTCAAGCTACATTGCTCGAATCAATGATATTTAGCTCATGCCTTAACTTGCGAAACCTTGCTTCATCCAATGGCTTTGTGAATATATCTGCAAGCTGCTCATTAGTCTTGAGATGAATAAGATCAATTTCTCCACGCTTGATATGATCCCGGATGAAGTGATGACGAATCTCAATGTGCTTCGTCTTGCAATGTTGGACCGGGTTGTTGGAGATACTGATAGCACTCTCGTTGTCACAGTAGAGGGGCACTTTGTCACAAGTGACACCGTAGTCCTTTAAAGTTTGCCTCATATAGAGCAACTGAGCACAACAACTCGCAACAGCTACATATTCAGCCTCGGTGGACGAGAGAGAAACATTGTTTTATTTCTTTGAAGACCAACTTACCAAAGAGCGACCAAGGAATTGGCAACCTCCGGAAGTTGACTTCCTCTCCACACGGTCTCCCACCCAATCCGAGTCTGAATATCCTATGAGATCAAATTAAGCACCTTTGGATACCATAAGCCAAAGTTTGGGGTATGAGCCAAATATCGAAAGATTCGTTTGACAACCACATAGTGACTCTCCTTAGGTGCGGATTGAAATCGTGCACAAATTCCCACACTCAACATGATATCCGGCCTAGATGCACAAAGATAAAGCAGGGATCCAATCATGGAGCGATATACCTTTTGATCCACAACTTTACCATTGGGATCACTATCAAGTTGGCATTTGAGCGGCATGGGAGTGTTGGCCTTAGCCGGCTTGAGATCATCCATCTTGAATCTCTTGATCATGTCTTGAGTGTATTTAGCTTGGTTGATGAAGGTTCCTTGACTTCGTTACTTGACTTCGAATCCAAGGAAGAACTTCAACTCCCTCATCATGGAAACTCTTTGGTCATTAGTGTGGCAAACTCATCATTGAAAACTTTGTTAGAAGAACCAAAGATAATATCATCAACATATAGTTGGCATACGAACAAGGTCCCGTTAACCCTCTTTGTGAAAAGAGTGGGATCGATTTTCCCAATTTCAAACCCACGGTCTTGCAACAGCTCGGTAAGGTGCTCATACCACGCTCGTGGTGCTTGTTTAAGGCTGTAGAGTGCCTTATCGAGGACGTATACATGATTGGGGAACTTAGGATCCTCGAACCCCGGGGGTTGCTTGACATATACCAACTCCTTAAGTGGACCATTAAGAAAAGCACTCTTCACATCCATTTGATATAATTTGAAATCATGATGAGATGCATAAGCAAGCAACATGCGAATAGATTCAAGGCGAGCGACGGGAGCAAAGGTTTCACCGTAGTCGATACCCTCGACTTGGGAGTAGCCTTGAGCCACCAATCTTGCCTTGTTGCGAATGACAACACCGTTCGCATCTTGCTTGTTTTTGAAGATCCATTTGGTTCCAATGACATTGTGATTCTCCTTTGGTCTTGGCACCAACCGCCACACTTTTTTGCGCTCGAAGTTGTTGAGTTCATCGTGCATGGCTTCAAGCCATTCCATGTCCTCGAGCGCTTCTTGTACCTTGAGGGGTTCAATGCAAGAAACAAACGTGTGATGTGCACAAAAGTTTGTTAATTGACGACGAGTATTTACCCCTCTTTTCAAGCTTCCGTAGACGTTCTCTAGGAGGTGTTGCTTGGTTTTAAGCTTGGAAGCAATCTTGGCAGCTCGTCGTTCTAAAATCTCTTCCATGGAAGGTTGTGGTGAATCGTCTTGACGAGCTTGAGAGCCATCACTATAGCTTGACCTTGATCTTGATCAAGATCTTGACCTTGAGCTTGCTTGGGGATGTGAACTTGATCTTGAGCATCTTGTGGTACGTTATCATCAACATGAGGCTGATCTTGCTCTTGATCTTGTTCATGAGGTTGAGAGCCTTCACTTTGTTCTTCGGAAGCATCTGGGTCTTGTGTCGGTGATGGTTCCACTTGCGTGGAACATTGTCATTCTCCTTCAGCCAAAAGGGGTTCCTCAACAGGCAGGTAGTGTCCCACACCCATTCTTCTTATGGCTTGGGGAGGAATTTCATCACCTACATCACAAAGACCACTTTGCTCCACTTGGGAGCCATTATTTTCATCAAACTCTACGTTACACGTCTCCTCAATGAGTCATGTGGACTTGTTGAGGACACGGTAAGCATGAGAGTTTGTAGCATAACCAACAAATATGCCCTCATGAGCTCTAGAATCGAATTTAGACAAACGGACACCTTTCTTGAGAATGAAACACTTACAACCAAACACCCGGAAGTACTTGAGGTTGGGCTTGTTACTGGTAAGTATCTCATATGGAGTCTTGTTCAAACCTTTGCGGAGGTAGAGCCGATTAGATGCATGACACGCGACGTTGATGGCTTCGGCCCAAAAGTTTTACCGAGATTTGAATTCCGCCATCATGGTCCTTGCCGCATCCATCAACGTCTGGTTCTTCCTCTCCGCAACACCGTTTTGTTGAGGGGTATAGGGTGCAGAGTATTGGTGCTTGATTCCCTCATCACTGAGAAACTCGTCCAAGGTGTAGTTCTTAAACTCGGTGCCGTTGTCACTTCTAATCATCAATATCTTTGCATCATGTTGACGTTGAGCTTCATTTGCAAAGTTGATGACTGTTTGTTGGGTCTCACTCTTCCTCTTGAAGAAATATACCCAGGTGTATCTTGAGTAGTCATCCACAATCACCAAGCAATACCTTCTCCCCCCAAGACTATCAAATGAAGGAGGGCCAAAGAGATCCATGTGAAGGAGCTCTAGGGGCCTCTTGGAGTAAATAGTAGTCATGGGGCGGTGAGACGTCTCATGTAGCTTTACCTCGATGCAAGCACTGCAAGCACGGTCTTTGGCAAAACTCACATTTGTTAGTCCATGAACGTGATCCCCTTTGAGGAGACTTTGCAAAGATCTCATATTTACATGGGCTAGCCGGCGATGCCAAAGCCATCCCACATCAACTTTAGCCATTAGGCATGTCGCGGTCTTAGTGGGTCTCTCCGAGAAGTTAATCACATAGAGACCGTTCTCGACATGCCCAACAAAGGATACTTTAAGAGTCTTGCTCCACAAAAGGGTCACGGTATCAATGCCAAAGAAAGTACTAAAACCAATGAGTGCAAGTTGACGAACGGAAAGTAAATTGTATGCGAGGGTCTCAATGATACGTCTCCAACGTATCTATAATTTTTGCTTGGTCCATGCTGTTATATTATCATTCTTGGATGTTTTACAATCATTTTATAACAACTTTATATCATTTTTTGAGACTAACCTATTGACATAGTGCCAAAGTGCCAGTTGCTGTTTTTGCTTATTTTTTACTTCGTAGAAAATCAATATCAAACGGAGTCCAATCGCGACGAAACTTTTTGGAGATTTTTTCTGGACCAGAAGACACCCAGTGGGCCAAACAACTGCCGGAGAGGTGGGCTATGGAGAGCACAACCCACCAGGGCGCGCCAGGGGGCCCCAGCGCGCCCTGATGGGTTGTGCCCTCCTCGGCCCCCTTCCGCACTGCCTCTGATGCCTATAAATTCTCAAATATTCGGAAAACCCTAGGGGAGTCGACGAAACACAATTCCAGCCGCCGCAAGTTCCAGAACCTCGAGATCCAATCTAAACACCATCACGGAGGGGTTCGTCTTCCTCATAGGTGCCTCTCCGATGATGCGTGAGTAGTCCACCATAGACCTACGGGTCCGTAGGCAGTAGCTAGATGGCTTCTTCTCTCTCTCTCTCTTATGATTCTCAATACAATGGTCTCTTGGAGATCTATTTGATGTAAACTTTTGCGGTGTGTTTGTTGGGATCCAATGAATTTTGAGTTCATGATCAGTTTCTATCCATGAATATTATTTGAGTCTTCTTTGATCTCTTATATGCATGATTGCTTATAGCATCGTATTTCTTCTTCGAATCTTTGGTTTAGTTAGGGCGACTAGATCGATTTTTCTTGCCATGGGAAGAGGTGCTTTGTGATGGGTTCGATCTTGCGGTGTTCTTTCCCAGTGACAGAAGGGGCAGCAAGACACGCATGTATCGTTGCTATTAAGGATAACAAGATGGGATCTATTCCTACATGCATAGATCTTGTCTACATCATGTCATCGTTCTTATTGCATTACTCCGTTTTTCCATGAACTTAATACACTAGATGCATGCTAGATAGCGGTCGATGTGTGGAGTAATAGAGGTAGATGCAGGCAGGAGTCGGTCTATCTATCTTGGACGTGATGCCTATATAATGATCATCGCCTTGGATATCGTCATGACTATTCGATTTTCTATCAATTGCCCAACAATAATTTGTTCACCCACCGTGCGCTATACTCATGAGAGAAGCCACTAGTGAACCCTACGCCCCCCGGGTCTACTTTTCCATCATATTGCTTTCCGATGTACGTTTTTTGCAATCTTTGTTTTCAGATCTACAAAACCAAAAACCCAAAAATATATTGCTGCATATTTACTCTTTTTATTTGTGTTCTTGAGAGATCTATCTCTCCTATCTATCATTACATAATCTATCTTATTACCGTAGAGAGATTGACAACCTCTCTTTCGTGTCGGGTTGCAAGTATTTGTTGTTTGTGTGCAGGTGCTGCTTATTGGGTGTTGGGGATCCTCCTACTGGTTCGATAACCTTGGTTTCATAACTGAGGGAAATACTTACCGTCGCTGTGCTGCAATATCCCTTCCTCTTTGGGAAAATACCGACGCAGTCTCAAGCCACGTCAAAGGAATTTCTGGCGCCGTTGCCGGGGAGGAAGCAGTCTCTTCTACGTGCCTATCGTAGGCGCCGAGGGGACTCCACCATCATCGACCAGGTTCCTAATCACAAATCTCATCTCCTTGCAATTACATTATTTGCCATTTGCCTCTTGTTTTCCTCTCCCCCACTTCACCAATTTGCCGTTTTATTCGCCCTCTTTTTTGTTTGCCCTTTTTCTTGCCGGATCTCTTACTTGTTTGCAATCTTGCTTGCGTAGGCATGATGCCCCAACGGAAGTATTATGATGTTCCTTACCCTAATATTTTGCTTGAAATTGAGAAAAGTACTAAGGAATATATGACTACGCAATTTGAGCATAATAAGTATTTTACCGATGAGCTTAGAGAACACTCTACCGTGTTAGATGCCATAACAAAACAACTTGATGATATCAGCAGAGAAGTTTGCAATCTTCAATCTAAGTATGCTCATGCTGAAAATTTGCTTGGTAAAATCTCTGATGCACAAGCCACTTTAATAAATCAAATGGCTGCCAAACCAATCTCTCTAAAGGATAAAAACGATGAAGATCTTAAAGTGATTGGTGTTTCTTCTATTGATTCCTTGTTTAGTAATATTAAAATTGATAATGAAGGGACTGAAGTAGAGTCAACTTTATCTAGAAGGCGTCCCAATAATTTGGAGGGTGAAAATTTTGATAAAAGTGGGTTTGAAGAGGTCAAAACTTTAACTAGTGATGTGCCCACTATCTTGGATTGCAAAGATTTTAACTATGATAGTTGCTCTTTGATTGAGTGTATTTCTTTGTTGCAATCTATGTTCAATTCACCCCATATTTATGAGCAAAATAAAGCTTTTACTAAACATATCGTTGATGCCATGATGAAATCTTTTGAAGAAAAGTTGGAGTTGGAGATTTCTATTCCTATAAAATTCCATGATGAGTGGGAACCTACCATTAAGGTCAAGATTAAAAATTATGAATGCTTTGCTTTGTGTGATTTGGGTGCTAGTGTTTCCACGATTCCGAAATCTCTATGTGATGTGCTTGGTCTTACCAACATTGAAGAATGCTCTCTTAATTTGCACTTGGCAGATTCTACTATTAAAAAGCCTTTGGGAAGAATTAATGATGTTCTTATTCTTGAAAATAGGAATTATGTGCCCATTGATTTTATTGTGCTTGATATTGATTGCAATCCGTCTTGTCCCATTATACTTGGTAGACCGTTTTTAGGCACTATAGGTGCCGTGATTGATATGAAAGAAGGCAATATTCGTTTTCAATTTCCCTTGAGAAAGGGTATGGAACACTTCCCTAGAACGAGAATTAAGCCACCATATGAATCAATCATGAGGGCATCCTATGGATCCAAAACCAAAGATGGCAATACTTGAATCTATCCATTATGCCTAGCTAGGGGCGTAAAACGATAGCGCTTGTTGGGAGGCAACCCAATGAATAAATTTATTTTTTCTTTTTTCCTTTCTGTTTTTGAGTGTTGACACAATTATGCCTCTGTTATGATTGTCTTTTTATGATTTATTTAGTGTTTGTGCCAAGTAAATCTTTTAGGATGATTCATAGGATGAGTAGAAGTGATGCTGAATCTGAAACAGAAACTTTGCGTCCAGTATATGAATTTTATTTTTTTGCAGGAACGTGATCTTGAGCTGAAATTTTAAAACAGTGTTTCTATAAAAATTCCTTACGTTTTCCTAAATTTTCAGAATTTTTAGAGTTACATAAGTATGGGTATAGTACAGATTACTTCAGACTGTTTTGTTTAAGACAGATTCTGTTTTTGTTGCATTGTGTGCTTGTTTTGATGAATCTATGGTTTGTATTGGGGGGGTATAAGCCATGGTAAAGTTAAAATACAGTAGGTATAATGCAATAATAAAATATGAATGGGTTTGCAATAGTACCTAAAGTAGTGATTTGCTTTCTTATACTAACGGATCTAACGAAGATTTTGTTGAGTTTTGTGTGATTGAAGTTTTCAAGTTTTGGGTGAGATCACGATGGATGAAGGAATAAGGAGTAGCAAGAGCCTAAGCTTGGGGATGCTACTGCACCCCCAAGATATATCTAAAGAGAAACATGCAGCTAAGCTTGGGGATGCCCCCGAGTGGCATCCCCTCTTTCTTCTAACGACCATCGGTATTTTACTTGGAGCTATATTTTTATTCGTCACATATCATGAATTTTGCTTGGAGCATCTTGTATCTTTGCTTGCTTTGTTTGTTAGTTTTTCCTTTTTATCCTTGCTGTATACACCTATTTGAGAAAGCCAAAATCATGCTATGATTTGTTAGAATTGCTCTATGTGCTTCACTTAATTTTTTTGAGCTATAGAAATTGCTCTAGTGCTTCACTTATATCTTTTTGAGCACGGTGTGCTTGGAAACTTTAGCAGAAATACTCTCATGCTTCACTTAAATTAATTTGAGAGTTAGTAAATTTTGAATAAATCCTCTCATGCTTCACTTATACCTTTTTGAGAGATGAAATCTTTATGCTCATGTGCTTCACTTAAATTTGTTTGAGCTTGCCAAAAAGCAATGGCAATATATGAAACTAGTCCCAAAGTGACAGATATCCATGGAGGATATAATAAAAACTTTCATGAAGATCATTGGACAAATTAAACTTGATTCCTTGTAATAGTTTTGAAACATGATGATAGTAATATGTGAGTCATGTTGATGAGTAATTGTGCTTAGTAGGAATATTGGTGTTAAGGTTTGTGATTCCCTATGCATGCACGAAAGTAAATAGTTATGCAATGAAGTTACATCCTACTTGTGGTGCATTATTTGGTGTTAGTTATGTTCAATGCTCACTTACGTGAATTTTCGTTTTTTGGTTTGGTTGCTTCCCAATCTATTTGCTAGCCTTCACTTGTACTAAGTAGAAATACTACTTGTGCATCCAAAATCCTTAAACCAAGTTTTTCCTTATGAGTCCACCATACCTACCTATATACGGTATTTCCATGCCGTTCCAAGCAAATTTGTATGTGCCATCTCTAAATTTTCAAAATAAATTTTCTCTTTTGTGTGCCCGTACCGCTCATGAAACGGTGGGGAGTGTCCAATATTTTTTCCATGCTAGATATGTTATTCTCAAGATGAGTGTTTATTCACTTGTCATTGCACGAGAGTGCGGTGGTAATGGGGATGCCCATTCCCAAAATGAAAAAGAAAAAAAATATTTACTTTATGTTGTCAAATAATAAATTCCTTGGAAAGTGTTGGTATGGAAGGCAACCGTGGATACGGCCCGCCATGGAAAGTGAAAGTTTGGTGGAAAAGGAATAAACTTTATTTTCTGTTTGGGAACCGCCTATGATATATCTAGCATGGAAAGTATTGTGAACTACTTTGTCGTTTTCGTTGACAGGAAAAGCATGCCACCCAAAATATTTTTCTCTCTCAATTTTAAACCTTGAGCTCTGGCACCTCTACAAATCCCTACTTCCCTCTGCAAAGGGCCTATCTATTTAGTTTATGCAATTTTTATTTTTGCTTTGAGTCTCCATCTTCTCTTATAAGCACCAACTAGGGGGCACTATGATCGTACTTGAGCATTGGGCATAGCTAATATTTGAGTGTGTTTCATGAATGGATCAATGATTGAGCATGATGGGCTAGGGATAACTTTCTTTGGTGTTGATATTTTGAAAGACATGGTTGCTTGTTGACATGCTTGACTATTGAAGTCATTATGTTAAAACTAGACTATTGCTTTGAATCATTATAAGTCCAAATGTCCATGCTATACAAAAGAAAAGAATGTGATGAACATGTTAGGCAGCATTCCACATCAAAAATTCTGTTTTTATCATTTACCTACTCGAGGACAAGTAGGAATTAAGCTTGGGGATGCTGATACGTCTCCAACGTATCTATAATTTTTGCTTGTTCCATGCTGTTATATTATCATTCTTGGATGTTTTACAATCATTTTATAACAACTTTATATCATTTTGGGACTAACCTATTAACATAGTGCCAAAGTGCTAGTTGCTATTTTTGCTTGTTTTTTACTTCGCAGAAAATCAATATCAAACGGAGTCCAATCGCGACGAAACTTTTTGGAGATTTTTTTTGGACCAGAAGACACCCAGTGGGCCAAACAACTGCCGGAGAGGTGGGCTATGGAGAGCACAACCCACCAGGGCGCGCCAGGGGGGCCCCGACGCGCCCTCATGGGTTGTGCCCTCCTCGGCCCCCTTCCGCACAGCCTCTGATGCCTATAAATTCTCAAATATTTGGAAAACCCTAGGGGAGTCGACGAAACACAATTCCAGCCGCCGCAAGTTCCAGAACCTCGAGATCCAATCTAAACACCATCACGGAGGGGTTGTTCTTCCTCATAGGTGCCTCTCCGATGATGCGTGAGTAGTCCACCATAGACCTACGGGTCCGTATGCAGTAGCTAGATGGCTTCTTCTCTCTCTCTTATGATTCTCAATACAATGGTCTCTTGGAGATCTATTTGATGTAAACTTTTGCGGTGTGTTTGTTGGGATCCGATGAATTTTCAGTTCATGATCAATTTCTATCCATGAATATTATTTGAGTCTTCTTTGATCTCTTATATGCATGATTGCTTATAGCATCGTATTTCTTCTTCGAATCTTTGGTTTAGTTAGGCCGACTAGATCGATTTTTCTTGCCATGGGAAGAGGTGCTTTGTGATGGGTTCGATCTTGCGGTGTTCTTTCCCAGTGACAGAAGGGGCAGCAAGACACGCATGTATCGTTGCTATTAAGGATAACAAGATGGGGTCTATTCCTACATGAATAGATCTTGTCTACATCATGTCATCATTCTTATTGCATTACTCCGTTTTTCCATGAACTTAATACACTAGATGCATGCTGGATAGCGGTCGATGTGTGGAGTAATAGAGGTAGATGCAGGCAGGAGTCGGTCTATCTATCTTGGACGTGATGCCTATATAATGATCATAGCCTTGGATATCGTCATGACTATTCAATTTTCTATCAATTGCCCAACAGTAATTTGTTCACCCACCGTGCGCTATTGTGACGCCCCCAATTTCGACTTATAAAAAGTTATGTAGCTCCATGATTTCCTCGAGATACCAGGGATAAAACTCGAAGGTAGATCAGAATAAAGGGATAAAACCGTGGGTACCCCTCATCGGCAATGGCAGGCGGCGGAGCTCGGTTACGGCGGGGGCTGGCTACGGTGACCTACAGGGGCGCCGAGAGGGGGAGGAAGACGCGGGGGAGCTCACTGGCGTTGCTGGGAAGGCCCGATGGAGGAGCTGGTGCAGGGGAGGTGGCGAATCGACGGTGGCGCGCTCTCGGGCCCGAGGAAGAAGAAGAACGGGGCGAGGTCGCAGGGGCTCCCGGGGCTCGATCCGGTGCTCGAGGAGGACGAGGTGGTCGCCGTGGAGCTCCAGGGCTAACCAGCGAGGGAGCAGGTGGGCGGTGGCCGCGGCTACGAGCCGGCCATGGCGACGGCGGCGCTCGGATGCGGGCGAGGGAGGAGAGTGGCGGTGCGAGGAGGAAGGGGGGAAGGCGAGGGGGAACTGGGGGGGCTAGGGTTTGCCAGAGGGGGCGTGGGGGCGGTCTTATACCCACCGTGCCATCGCCGGTGAGCTGGTCCGGCGGGGACGCGCCCGGTCGCGCGCGCGCCTCGGTCGCCACCTCCTGTAGCGAGGTTGGGGACGACCGAGGGGGCCGCTGGGCCGGCCTGGGCCTGCCACTGTGGCCGAAGGCCCAGGGCAGGGGGGCTTTTTTCTTTTTATTTCTTTTCTGTTTTGTTTTCTGTTTTTATTTTCAGTTTCTTTTATTTTATTTTTTTATAATTCTTTTTAGCAAAAATGTGTGACATGGTCCAATAGATATATTGCAATATTCCACATGGCCACAACAAGTTTGAGGAATTTTTGAAAACTGTTTGCATTTATCATTTGAATTTAATAGCACTTTAAATTGCTTTAAGCTGCTGTTATTGATGGTGGGGTCCACACCACATGTTTGGGGATGTTGTTCTCC
Source organism: Elymus sibiricus (assembly GCA_039707655.1). Lineage (NCBI taxonomy): Eukaryota > Viridiplantae > Streptophyta > Magnoliopsida > Poales > Poaceae > Elymus > Elymus sibiricus. The sequence goes on along the minus strand of CM077675.1, from coordinate 95,925,500 downwards.
TTAACACCAATTGTTTTGTGATTTATCACAAGTGTGCAACATTTTTCCTTTGCTGTTTGCCAACTTATTTTATCACCATAAAATTCAATGCCTTTTTAATGGAATTTGAAATGAGATATGAATTTTCAACTTGATCATATCTTGTTTAGCAAGATGATTAGGCACTGATCATGGTCATCACTCTGCTTAATTAGAATGATCACTGTAGCCAAAATCCAGGGTGTCACAACTCTCCCCTACTAAAAAGAATTCTCGTCCCGAGAATTAAGAAGTAGAAGGAAAGTGCCCGGGGTATTCTGCATGGAGATGATCCTAGCATTCCCAAGTGGCTTCATCTTCAGAATGATTTGCCCATTGCACTTTGAAGAACTTGGTAACCTTCTGACAAGTCCGACGTTTAGTTTCATCGAGAATGCGGACTGGTTGCTCCTTGTAAGAGAGGTCTTGTTGCAGCTCAAGCATATCATGATCCACTGCTCGGATAGGATCCTTGAAGCAGCGACGAAGCTGTGACACGTGGAACACATCGTGAACCTGAGACTGGTTTGACGGTAATTCCAATTGATATGCCACTTTACCACGCCTTTCGAAAATAGTGAAAGGACCAATATATCGAGGAGCCAGCTTGCCCTTGATCCCAAAATGGTGTGTACCTCTCATTGACGTGACTCGAAGATAAGCCTTCTCGCCAGGTTGATAGACCATATCTTGGTGATGACGGCCATACTGACTCTTCTGACGAGACTGAGCAGCCTTCAGATTTGCATGTATAATGCGGAATTGACCTTCGGCATGTTGGACAACATCCGGACCAATAAGTGTACGCTTGGTCATGATAGAAGACGTGTCAGAGGATAGCTTGTCAGTTATGTTGGCAACAATGTCGGTACCAAGGGCGGGGGACGAATAGAACCATTTTCCTGCTCGTTGAAACGAGGCGGACCAATAGGCAAAGTTCTCGTCCACCGGCGGTTACCGGAATGTCATCAACAATAGTAACAGGGCCTTACTGACAGAATTGATCACCGAGGTGTTTACCTAAGCAGGGAATTTCCACTGTTCAGATAAGCTAGATTACAAGAAAGGTTAAACAGACCAATGGAAAGGTAAATGTGTTCATCACACTAACAGACCAATGGAAAGGAAAATGTGTTTATCACATTAACAGATCAATGGAAAGGAAAATGTGTTTATCACTTTAACAGACCAATGGAAAGGAAAATGTGTTTATCACATTAAACAGACCAATGGAAAGGAAAATGTGGTTATACTCAAGTTTTAGGAGTATATCTTTCCCAAGGAAAAACAGAGTATGATTTTCATGACATGATAGCAAGTAGATAACCATTTAGGAAAAAGGGGCGAGGAAATTCATGACATTCCCATACAATGGTGTTTGGACAATTGATCAAGAAATAGTTAGCATTGAGCTTGCATTATTCCTTTTGATGATCGATATACCACATCCATGCTTCGGGATAGCAATGATATGGTGCTTCGAGCAAAAGATGGAGTTTGGATACACAAAGGATCCAGTAGGAACAACTTATAAAATAAGTCTTATAATTTCCCCATGGAAGGATGGCAACCCTTGCTGAACAAAGCATTATAACAATAGGTCATCCGGCCAGGTGTGCTAGCTACAACATCACCTTACCGAGTATTAAAGACCAAAGTTATAATTCTTGATAATGTCCCAACCATCATATCTGTCCGAGATTCAGATCGGGTTGGTGTCAGGACATCTCAGGCTCAGCAGGCCTGAGAAGGAAAAAGGACGAAACACACGTCTATGAGACGATGAGGCAAGATTCTCGGGGAATGATCAACGGAAGCAAGCCTTGAATCATTAGTCCGACTACGAGACATATGAACACAAGGTCAAGACACTCGTGCCCACATGGAATGCAATCAAGTTCTGGTTGGGGACCATCATAGAGGATATCAAAGTTCCATGTGTAAGTCTGGATTAGCTCTTACGAGGAACTTCTTTTCCCCGATCAAAACAATCAGTGGCTTGGCGTGCTAGGAATTACATATGGGGTGAAGGTAGCAAATCTGTCAAGCCATAGAATACTTCGCACATGCATGAATGAATTGGAACAATTCCAGAGGAAGCGAGACAAAATTTTCCCATAAGCACGGCGGCAGAATGCACGTGAACTTATAGAAAATCACTTCTTTTATTAAACATATTCTTCATGAACTAGGCACAAAGATAATGCTTTCAAGGTTTCAAACACTACCTTCAATGTTCATCATGAACCACGAGGGAGAAGAGGATGTGGCTGATGGGCTCAGCAACAATTCGTCGAGATTCCCACAAAGAAGGATCTCCACGATTGAGTGAACAAAACCAGATGATAGAATGAGGTATGCCCGAGGGAACATCCACAATGAAACATTAATCGAAACATGCATCCAAAATTCGGACTAAGTAGCACGACCAATGTTAGAATGTTGATTCAACATCAACACACTAAGAATGGACTTATTGTTCATTAACTCCAAGGTAATAGAGTTGGTATGCCATAAGTGTTGAATCTACACATCACAGTCCATTTGTCAGTATTCCGGTTAGAAACAACACAGGAACAAGAAATGAAAGGTGATGGCAAGGATGTCACCAACGACAACACCAATTACCAAGGACAAGGATGCTACTCTCATCATCAATTTAATTAATATCCTGGAAGAGCCCAGAAAGTCTCATGAGGATCACGACACATTTGTCGAGAAGTCTCATGAAGATGTAATCGATCTGCGACGGCATCAAGCAAAGAAATGGTGAAGCGAAAAGATGACGGAACCACAGATGAGGGTGCTAGCTCAAAATCGAAATAGCCTTTCAAGACAACCAAGATGACGTGGAAAGCTTGATGTAAGCTTAATGCACTGATGGAATGGGTTTCAGGGATGAAGGACATAGATAGCATGGTCAAGCTTTAGCATGACGATGATGATGTAGCCTAACAGCTTGGAAAGGCATGCTCGAGTACAAACTCATAAGCATAGAAGATTACTAAGAGTTGTTGAATCGCAATGCGGACTCGATTCAATTATCGGTGTCGTTGAGTGTCCAACAACTCATAACACGAGGAAACTGGAATCAGTGAAGGAAAACATAGCTGATGAGGAGCTTATAAAAAGTTATGTAGCTCCATGATTTCCTCAAGATACCAGGGATAATTGATCTGTGGAAGACAGACACTTTAAGTTGTCTGAGAATGAAATCGAAGTAGAACAACATGGTCGGAACCACGATTGCAAAGGATAAGATCACAGATACCGGACCAAATTATACCAAGAGAAATTTATCGTTACGAGAAGTTTCTATGATAAGATCAACATTGCTTCCATGGGCATGAGCACAAAGTTCAAGGTCGACTCCCACTTCATCAATGCATCACCTCCCATTTACTCATCGCCTTTGATAAAGTTGTAGTTTTGAAAGTTTAACTGGCAAAACACCAGGAGAGTAAGACGCGTGAAAACTGTCGGGTTCACACGAATTAAGTAAGGCATAGGTCCAACCCATCGGGGCATCTTAGGAACATATACCACAAACTTCAAGAGTAATTAACACATGCTTGACAACAGAGCATGGCTGACAAAAGCATAGGATACAACTTATCAGAGGGAGAAGACACAATTTACCAATGGCGTCACTTATCAGGGGAATAACATCACAATAATTTGAAAGTGAAGGATGCTATCGGATAATAACCCAACAATGGGTCTGGCAGTCCACAAAGGGATCTGATATGAGTATCGGAACTCAATCAGTGGAAGAAAGAAAGCAAGGCATCAGATTATAGAATATCCAATTAATTTGATGCTTAAATAACCAAAGGAATTAAGATTTCCAAATTGGTGTATCAGAATCAGATGCTCCGATCAAATACAAGTAAGCTGAATGGACTTAGATGGACAATCAATCGAAGTTGAATTGTCGAGAACCAACTCATGTTTGGAAAGACGTCTGAGCCGGACAGATAATTTATGAGAAACAACTGACGATTGCGTGCATTCACACACATGTTGAATCAATAAGATCAGATGACGACCACAAAGGATTTACTGAATACTGCTAGACATATGGAATTAACCATAACACAAGCAGGTGAGAAAGGCCAAGAGCAATAGGCTACTCAGGATTTTGGAAGACCGGATAGCGTTTCAAAGAATTTGTGAAAGACAAGAACAACTGGGGATGAACGAATCCTCGATAATGATGAGGAGTTATCCACAGGGGTTGGCGATGGAAGGAAATCGCAAAATCGACGAGCACAAGTTCTCGGGAGAACATTAGAGAGTATCTTCGGAGTCTTCTGATGAACCAAGCCATCATCTGGAATGAGGGGCTCTCCGGGGGAAGTAGTTATGAGAACCTAGAGTTAGATTTAATAAAATCTTTAACCCGAAAGAGAAGAGAGATCAGAACCCAGAGTATAGACGAGGAATAAAAGATCCTAATACCAACCGATTGAGAAGTGGGCCCGTAAGCCACACAACAATGTTAGGAAAAGTTTTTCAAGTTCTAGACTCAACTTTGGCCAAGGAGTTGGAAAGGGGGCTACCTACAGGCAGTCGGCTCTGATACCAACTTGTGACACCCCCAATTTCGACCGTACGCTAATCATACACGCAATGCGTACGACCAAGATTAGGGACTCACTGATTGATATCACAACACAACACTAGACACAAATTAAAGTCATTCAGCTTCATATTACAAGCCAGGGGCCTCGAGGGCTCGAATACAAAGCTCGACAAGCACGAGTCAGCGGAAGCAAAATAATATCTGAGTACAGACATAAGTTAAACAAATTTTGCCTTAAGAAGGCTAGCACAAACATAACAACGGATCGAAAGAGGCGAGGCCTCCTGCCTGGGAACCTCCTATCCTACTGCTGGTCGGGGGCCGCCTCCACGTAGTAGTAGGCTCCTGCGGTGGTGTAGTAGATGTCTCCGGCGTACTCCATCTCCTGGGCTCCATCGTCTGAACGCGGCATCGTATCGAGGAGGGAAAGAGAAAGCAAAGCAGCGGTGAGTACTCATCCAAAGTACTCGCAAGACTGACATCAGAACTATGCTAAATATGCATCATTATCAAGGCATGGGGTTATATCTGGGCTGACTGCAGAAAGCAAGAATAGGGGGAAGGGCTAGTCCTATCGAAGACTAGCATCTTCAGCATCTTGCAGCATTAGAAGAGGGTAGACTGCTATCTCATATATAGCAATATTATTGTAGCAATTTTATTAAGTAACCACGCCCAGAGATTCTTCCTCGACTCCCTGCGAGGAAGCAATCTCGGAGCCAACATTCATTTCAAATTTAAATCACAGTTATAGTTGTAGAAGGTCAAAGTACAACTCCAAGTCGTCCTGTTACCGTGGACACGGCTATTCGAATAGTTTATTCATCCCTGCAGGGGTGCACCTCATTTCCAACACGCTTGATCACCTCCGGCCGGACACACTTTCCTGGGTAATGCCCGGCCTCGGGATAGCAACACGTCGTCGCCCCACCTAGACTCAACAGAGAGGCCAGCCCGCCGGTCTAACTCCTAAGCACATAGGTGTCGTGAGCCCACTTGCCCTACGCGCTCCTGCACGATGCGTACGCGGCCGAGGTCAGCCCTAGCACACTCTAGTCCAAGAGCTGTACCGTCCAGGCCACTCGGGCGCGCGCCGCTACAATGCTGATGTCCGAAGAGCTTCGGCTGATACAACGACGATGAGTACCCATAACTTCTCCCACGCGATGGTTTCATGCGTAAAAGGTCAGTCAGACCAACTCAGATCAAATACCCAACCCATTAGCATTTTATTAATGCGGGGCAAGCGCGACCCATGAAGTGCGGTCCCGTCACCCCGTCTCGAGGATGTGTGGCAAGGGCCTCACCTGCCCGTCCACGCCTCATCAATATCAAACCGTGGGTACCCCTCAGGGCCGACCCGTCACCAACATGTTTCTGTAACCAGGTCATAGTAACTGTGTGTATAAAACATCAAGACGGAACCTGAGGAATCACCCTCATAGGTTCCCGCTCGATGAAACCGTCAAGGTGGACTTAGAGGAATCACCCTCAAGGGTCCCACACTTGAGGGGTTGCACGACAGAGTCATCGTCGGGAGTGGTGAAGGAGGAATCACCCTCGATAACCACGACCGACTAGCTGCACTACAGTGCTAGTATCATGAGTACTTCATGAAGTGTCACCCTCGGTACTCGATAATAGCTCTGCAGAGTCGTACAACTAAGGGGGGTGCGGTGATGTGAGGGGCCTGGCTCGTCGGTCGGTTGACCGAGTCTTCGAATCTTCAGGTCGTCGAGTCGTCGATGAAGAAGCAGGGGCAACTGGCCTAAGGGGTCACAGGGGATTCATTGATCAACCTATACTAAGCAGTTGATATGATTGCAGGTATGGTAGCAGTTTATCAAAAACAGGCTATGCATCAGAATAGGAGCTAACTAATACAGTAGCAAAATTCAAATGCAAGAATAAGAGGGAGAGAGATGGGCGATATCGGAATGCTCAAGGGGGGGTTGCTTGCCTTGCTGCTCTGCGGCAAAAGGCTGATCGTCAACGGCATAGTCGTACCCGGCAGCACCGTTAGTCTCGGGGTCTACTGGTAAGAAGAGGGGGGAGAAACAATAAATATAAGCAGACAAATGCATCACGATGCATGGCATGGCAATATGCAGAGCTAGGCATGCACTAACGCAGTATTACACGTCGCAGACGGGTCGGAAGAATATCTGACGATATTTTGCGGGTCTCGGGCTACTACCGGACAGATGATCCTAATGCAAAATGTCCATGTTCATCATGCTAGGAGCATGTGACAGATGAACAGATAGCGTATTCGGATTCGTGGGATTTTTCTGATCAACTTTCATGTATAAAACTTTTTCATCCGAGTTACGGATTATTTTATATTAATTTTCAAAGTTTTGTTAATATTCTGAAATTAAACAGATTTAATTAAATTCGAAAAAGCATTATGACATCAGCATGATGTCATGCTGACATCAGCAGTCAACCCAGCTGTCTCAGGTCAAACCTGACAGCTGGGCCCCACCTGTCATAGACAGTGGGCTAAACAGAAATTAAATTAAACTAAACAGGTTAATTAAATGGGTGGGCCCCATCTCTCATAGTCTAATTAGTGTAAATTAATTATCAGAATTAATTAAACTAACTCAATTAATTAAAAAGGGGCTGGGCCCACATGTCATACACAGGGGGGGTTCGGGCCCCACCTGTCATTGACTGGCCGAGCCCAGTCAACACGGTTGACCTGGTTAACATGTCAACCAGGGACTCGGGGCCCGCAGGTCAGTGATCCTGCGGGTGGCCCCGGTCAAACCATGTCGGTGGCGGCGGCGCTGGGTCGCCGGAGAAGCTCCGGCGAGCACCAGAGACGGTGGCCGGGCTCGGAATTCGCCCAGAGTGGACCAAATCGAGCGCGGCCGTTGGCGTTCGAAAGCAGGGGCTGCCGCCGATCCATTCCGGCCATCGGGGCGAGCAACGGCGGTCTGTGGCGAGCGCTACGTCGACGGCGGCGGATGGGAGCTTCGGGCGGACGGCGAAATAGCAGCTGCAGCGCGCGGGGGCCGCACCTAGCGTAGGGGATCGACGCAGGGGAGCACCCGGAGCACGCCCGCGGCACGCACGGGTGCTCAGACGCACGCATGGCTCGAGCACATCGGCAATGGCGGGCGGCGGAGCTCGGTTACGGTGGGGGCTGGCTACGGTGACCTACAGGGGTGCCGAGAGGGGGAGGAAGAGGCGGGGGAGCTCACTGGCGTTGCTGGGAAGGCCCGATGGAGGAGCTGGTGCAGGGGAGGTGGAGAATCGACGGTGGCGCGCTCTCGGGCCCGAGGAAGAAGAAGAACGGGGCGAGGTCGCAGGGGCTCCCGGGGCTCGATCCGGTGCTCGAGGAGGACGAGGTGGTCGCCGCGGACCTCCAGGGCTAACCAGCGAGGGAGGAGGTGGGCGGTGGCCGCGGCTACGAGCCGGCCATGGCGACGGCGGTGCTCGGATGCGGGCGAGGGAGGAGAGCGGCGGCGCGAGGAGGAAGGGGGGAAGGCGAGGAGGAACTGGGAGGGCTAGGGTTTGCCAGAGGGGGCGTGGGGGCGGCCTTATACCCACCGGGCCATCGACGGCGAGCTGGTCCGACGAGGACGCGCCCGGTCGCGCGCGCGCCTCGGTCGCCACCTCCTGTAGCGAGGTTGGGGACGACCGAGGGGGCCGCTGGGCCGGCCTGGGCCTGCCACTGTGGCCTAAGGCCCAGGGCAGGGGGGCTTTTTTCTTTTTATTTCTTTTCTTTTTTGTTTTCTGTTTTTATTTTCAGTTTCTTTTATTTTATTTTTTCATAATTCTTTTCAGCAAAAATGTGTGACATGGTCCAATAGATATATTGCAATATTCCACATGGCCACAACAAGTTTAAGGAATTTTTGAAAATTGTTTGCATTTATCATTTGAATTTAATAGCACTTTAAATTGCTTTAAGCTGCTGTTATTGATGGTGGGGTCCACACCACATGTTTGGGGATGTTGTTCTCCTTAACACCAATTGTTTTGTAATTTATCACAAGTGTGCAACATTTTTCCTTTGCTGTTTGCCAACTTATTTTTTCACCATAAAATTCTATGCCTTTTTAATGGAATTTGAAATGAGATATGAATTTTCAACTTGATCATATCTTGTTACCAAAATGATTAGGCACTGATCATGGTCATCACTGTGCTTAATTACAATGATCACTGTAGCGAAAATCCAGGGTGTCACAGCTATACTCATGAGAGAAGCCACTAGTTAACCCTACGGCCCCCGAGTCTACTTTTCCATCATATTGCTTTCCGATCTACGTTTTTTGCAATCTTTGTTTTCAGATCTGCAAAACCAAAAACCCAAAAATATATTGCTGCATATTTACTCTTTTTATTTATGTTATTGAGAGATCTATCTCTCCTACCTATCATTACCTAATCTATCTATTACCGTAGAGAGATTGACAACCTCTCTTTCGCGTCGGGTTGTGATATCTACTACACAACCTTCTTCTTGTAGACTCGTGTTGGGCCTCCAAGCGCAGAGTTTTGTAGGACAGTAGCAAATTTCCCTCAAGTGGATGACCTAAGGTTTATCAATCCGTGGGAGGCATAGGATGAAGATGGTCTCTCTCAAACAACCCTGCAACCAAATAACAAAGAGTCTCTTGTGTCACCAACACACCCAATACAATGGTAAATTGTATAGGTGCACTAGTTCGGCGAAGAGATGGTGATACAAGTGTAATATGGATGGTAGATATAGGTTTTTGTAATCTGAAAATATAAAAACAGCAAGGTAACTAATGATAAAAGTGAGCACAAACGGTATTGCAATGCTTAGAAACAAGGCTTAGGGTTCATACTTTCACTAGTGCAAGTTCTCTCAACAATACTGACATAGTTGAATCATATGTAAATCCCTCACGTGCGACAAAGAGTTCACTCCAAAGTCACAAATAGCGGAGAACAAACGAAGAAATTATTGTAGGGTACAAAACCACCTCAAAGTTATCTTTTCCGATCAATCTTATGAGCTATCCCTATAAGTGTCACGAACAGCCCTAGAGTTCGTACTAAAATAACACCTTAAGATACACATCAACCAAAACCCTAATGTCACCTAGATACTCCAATGTCACCACGAGTACCCATGGGCTTGATTATACGATATGCATCACACAATTTCAGATTCATCATGTTCAATCCAACACAAAGAACTTCAAAGTGTGCCCCGAAGTTTCTACCGGAGAGTCAAGACGAAAACGTGTGCCAACCCCTATGCATAGATTCCCAAGGTCACGGAACCCGCAAGTTGATCACCAAAACATACATCAAGTGGATCAATAGAACATCCCATTGTCACCACGGATATCCCATCGCAAGACATACATCAAGTGTTCTCAAATCCTTTAAAGACTCAATCCGATAAGAAAACTTCAAAGGGAAAACTCAATTCATCACAAGAAGATAGAGAGGGGAAAACTCCATATGATTCATCTATATTAATAAAGCTCGCGGTACATCAAGATCGTGTCATCTCAAGAACACGAGAGAGAGAGAGAGAGATCAAACACATAGCTACTGGTACATACCCTCAGCCCCGAGGGTGAACTACTCCCTCCTCGGCATGGAGACCGTCGGGATGATGAAGATAGCCTCCGGTGATGGTTTCCCCCTCCGACAGGGTGCCGGAACGGGCTCCCGATTGGTTTTTTGTGGCTACAGAGGCTTGCGGCGGCGGAACTCCCGATCTAGGTTTCTTTCTGGGGGTTTGGCATTTAAAGTAATTTTTGGCGTCGGTCTCACGTCAAGGGGGTGCCCGAGGGGCCCACAAGCCAGGGGGCGCGCCCTAGGGGGGGGCGCCCCTGTGGCTTGTGGCTGCCTCGGGACTCCTCTCTGGTATCTTTTTGCTCCAGTATTTTTTTTATTTTCCAAAAATATTCTCCGTAAATTTTCAGCCCATTCCGAGAACTTTTATTTCTGCACAAAAACAACACCACGGTAGTTCTGCTGAAAACAACGTCAGTCCGGGTTAGTTCTAATCAAATCATACCAAAATCATATAAAATTATTGTAAACATGGCATGAATACTTCATAAATTATAGATACGTTGGAGACGTATCAGCATCCCCAAGCTTAATTCCTGCTCGTCCTCGAGTAGGTAAATGATAAAAGAAATAATTTATGAAGTGTGAATGCTAGCAAGTGCACAAGTTTGATCAATGATAATTCCAATCACTTTTTCTAGCATCAATATAAACCATAAACAGTAGCTCATCTCATAAAACTTCTCATGATCAAGTAACAAGCTATTCACATGTTAAAGTATAGACCAGAAAGTTTCTTGAAAACTAACAAACCATATTCCTAGTCATCGAACAATTGCAATTCATCTTGTTTTCAGGAAGGGTCTATGTAAGAGCTTTGATTTAGCAAATTCCACATACTCAACTATCATAGTCTTCCATGATTATTGACACTCAAAGCATATTTTTAGAACAAATAGCATCCATCGAACACAGAGAAAGATAGGGGCTTAATGTTTCGCCTCCCAACTTATTTATCATATAGATAATTGTCAACAATAATAATTCATGATCAAATATATTTGACTGGATATATATGTTTGGATCTTTCCCCACCACATGATGCTTGCCAACTAATAGATTGAGGTTGGAATAAGAAGTTGACTCAACATGAATAGTAAATAACATGAAAGTAAATAGATTGGCCCTTCGCAGAGGGAAGCAGGGATTTGCATATGTGCCAGAGCTCATTGTTTAAAACGGAGATGAATCTAATTTTGGTAGGTATGCTTTCATTGTCAACATAACAACCAAGAGATTTCACCATCTTCCATGCTAGATACATTATAGGCGGTTCCCAAACAGAATGATAAAGTTTTTACTCCCCCTCCACCAATCAAACACACTCCACGATGAGCCGAATCCACGGGTACCGTCCATACAAACAACAATCCTGGGGGAGTTTTGTTTCATTATATTTTGATTTGATTTTTGAGCATGGAACTGGGCATGCCGAATACCAGCCACTTTCTCGTGAATGATAGTGATTCAACACATATCGTGAGAATAACCCACCTAGCATGGAAGATACTGACCGCCCCCAGTCGCTACATGAGCGATTCGGGCATACAAAACAGAATATTATTTGAAGGTTTAGAGTTTGGCACATGCAAATTTACTTGGAGCGGCAGGTAAATACCGCATATAGGTAGGTATGGTGGACTCTCATGGAAGAAACTTGGCTCAAGGGTTTGGATGCACAAGTAGTATCTCTACTTAGTACGAAGTTTTGGCTAGCAAAAGGTTCTAAACAAGCACCACATGTTAGAGGATCCATAACAATATAACTTCTATGCAGATATACCCAACCATAACTTATTACGTTGTCTTGCTTGTCCAACTTCAACTAATTTACTCAAGTTTGGAAATAATTAATGAGCTCACAATCATAGAAGATGTCCAAGATAGTGTATTTATATGTGGAATCTCTCTTCCTTCAATATTCTTTCATGAATTGTTCAAGTGACCAATGCGGTGTTTGCTAACTTTCAATAAATTTTACCACCTATACTTATTATGTGTGAAGTCATTACTCCCCATGGGATAAGTATATGCAGCATATTTAATTTCAGATTTATGATATTCAATTCATTCAACCATTTACTCATAGGATATAAGTGAAACACAAGAGTAAACATCAAACTACTCTCGAAAGATATAAGTGAAGATCAATGAGTAGCCAACAATTAAATAACTATGTGAGGACTCTCTCATCTAAGAATTTCAGATCTTAAGTATTTTATTAAACAGCAAGCAAAATAAAAATAGGACTCCAAGAATAGCACGCATCATGTGAACGAATAAAAATTTGGGCTCAACATAGGCTAACCGATAATTGTTGATGAAGAGAGGTGGGATGCGTAGCATCCCCAAGCTTAGATGCTTGAGACTTCTTGAAATATTTACTTGGGGTGCCTTGGGCATCCCCAAGCTTGAGCTTTTGTATCTCGTTCAATCCTCTCATATCATGGTTTCACTTATTCTCAAAAACATCTTCCACACAAAACTTGAAAAGAACTCGTGAGATAGGTTAGAACACATAATAATAAATCAACTCTTTATGTACTGACAAGACAAGTTGCATAATAATTATCAAACATCATCTACTGTTTACTATCATTTCCGCAATTTATATCTACCAATATAGGCTATGGAAACTAGAGGATAAGTAGATAACAAAACTATGACAGCAATCTGTCCAAACAGAACAGTCTGTAGCAATTTATGAAAACAGTGTACTTATATAACTCAAAAAATTATGAAAATTTAGGACAGGCTAAATAATTTATATGACAACACTGTGTAAAAATTTTAGGAACTTTCCACGTTCAAGTAAAATATGAAAATTCAAACACTACAGCAAAAGTTTCTGTTTTTACACAGCACACATCAAAACATGCAATGCAAGCATCCTAAGACAATTCTTGGAAATTTTTATTGAAAAACAAGATTATAAATAACACCTAACAGAGAACAACAAAATAAAATGACGCTCCAAGCAAAACTCATATTATGTGACGAATAAAAATATAGCTCCAAGTAAGATATACCGAAAATGTTGGAGACGAAAGAGGGGATGCCTTCCGGGGCATCCCCAAGCTTAGGCGCTTGAGTCTTCCTTGGATATTACCTTGGGGGTGCCTTTGGAATCCCCAAGCTTAGTTTCTTGTCACTCCTTATTCTCCTCATATCGGTGTCTCACCCAAAACTTGAAAACTTCAATCACACAAAACTTAACGGAACTTCGTGAGATGGGTTAGTATAATAAGTAAAGATCATTCACTTAGGTACTGTCAAGACAAGATTCATAATTGTTCACATATGATACCTACTGTATTCTATCATTCCGATAATTTATACCGCTAAATATAAGCTATGGAGACACTAAAACAAGCAAACTATGCATGCAAAACAGAATCTGTCAAAAACAGAACAGTCTGTGAAGATCTGTAGTGTAACCATACTTCCCTGTCTCTAAAAATTCTGAAAATTTAGGAAAACCTGAAGAATTTGTATAGCAACACTTTGTTAAAATTTCAGCTCAAGATCATCTTCCATAAAAAAATGAAAATTCATATTCTGGATGCAAAGTTTCTGTTTCAGATTCAGCATCACTTCTACTCATCCTATGAATCATCCTAACGGTTCTACTTGGCACAAAAACTAAATAAGCCATAAAAACACAATTATAACATAGGCATAATTGTGTCAACACTCAAAAACAGAAAGGAAAAAAAACAAAAATTTATTTATTCATTGGGTTGCCTCCCAACAAGAGCTATCGTTTTACGCCCCTAGCTAGGCATAATGATTTCAATGATGCTCACATAAAAAGTAGTAATTTAAATATGCAAGAAAGCATCATGAATCTCATGACAAGCACATTTAAGCCTAACCCACTTCCTATGCATAGGGATTTTGTGAGCAAACAACTTATGGGAACAAGAATCAACTAGCATAGGAAGGTAAAACAAGCATAACTTCAAAACTTTCAACACATAGAGAGGAAACTTGATATTTTTGCAATTCCTACAAGCATATATTCCTCCCTCATAATAATTTTCAGTAGCCTCATGTATGAATTCAACAATATAACCAGCACATAAAGCATTCTTTTCATGATCTACAAGCATAGAAATTTTACTACTCTCCACACAAGAAAATTTCTTCTCATGACTAATAGTGGGAGTACCATAAAAGCATTGAATACTACAAATTGGTTCCACATTAAAAGAGTAATATTCAGTAAAAGGATATTCATAATTATGACAAGTATCATAATAGTAATCATCACTCTTTTTCATCGCATAAGTATCATCACAATAATCATCATAAGTAGGAGGCATGCAATCATTATAACAAATTTGATCATTCAAAGTAGGGGGAATAAAAAGATCACCTTCATTAAGCATAGCATCCCCAAGCTTGGGACAAACATTAATTGCAGCAAATAAATTCTCAAACATGTCATTTTCATCAAACATAGCATCCCCAAGCTTGTGGCTTTGTATATCATAAACATAATCACTCTCATCATTAATAGTATGAATAGCACCAATAGTATAGCAATTATTATCATTATCCTCCAAGTTGGTGCCATAAATATTTTCAAGATTATAAGAAGTATCATTATCTTCCCAATCATAATTATCACAACAAGCAATAGGCATAACAAAATCATCCTCAAGTGTATCATCTTCCACAACTATTTTTGATTCATTCTCATGAGGCCTATCAATAATGGGAGCAACATTATTTGGGAGAGATACCTATTTACCTTTACTTTTCCTTCTTTTCTTCTTCTTCACCACATTATGTGTGGGTTTATTTAATTCCTCCAAGCTTCTTTTTGAAGAGGTAGGCTGAATTAAAAGCTCCTCCTCGTTACCTGATTCATCATAAGAAAAAAAATAGGAGGATATTGGGAAACCTCTTCCCCTTCATTAGTATTCTCTTCATATTCTATTTGTTTTATTGTCTTTAAGTAATTGGCAATATAAAGATTCTAAATGCAATTTACCACGCAATACATATAGATTTCATTTAGATCAAAATCAATCATTTTCATGAGAACCCAAGCTGGAACATCCTTAGTTTTATGTTTCATTTATTCATACCCCAAAAATAGACTAAGTTCATTATGATGCTCAAGGGTAATGAGGTTATCACAATTTTTGGACACAATTCGATCATGAAATAATTCACATTGGAAATTAAAATGACCACTTTCATTGCAAAGTTCACAAGGACGGCGAGAAATATTAAGTCTTTCAGCACAAACATATAGCCTCTCTTGCAACCATTTAGTTTCTAAATACATATGCCTCTTACAAAATCTATCTTCCCTTTTAGGCATATCTTCACAAACTCTATGCACTCCACAAAAATTGACATGCTTATAACAAATCTTTTTATCATGACTAGTGCAATCATCATTAGTACTATGGATATTCAAAGAATTCATACTAACAACATTGCAATCATGCTCATCACTCAAAGATTTAGTGCCAAACATTTTAATAACTTCTTCTTCTAAAACTTGAGCACAATTTTCCTTTCCATCATTTTCACGAAAGACATTAAAAAGATGAAGCATATGAGGCAACCTCAATTCCATTTTTTTGTAGTTTTCTTTTATAGACTAAAATAGTGATAAAACAAGAAACTAAATGATTTAATTGCAAGATCTAAAGATATACCTTCAAGCACTCACCTCCCCGGCAACGGCGCCAGAAAAGAGCTTGATGTCTACTACACAACCTTCTTCTTGTAGACTCGTGTTGGGCCTCCAAGCGCAGAGTTTGTAGGACAGTAGCAAATTTCCCTCAAGTGGATGACCTAAGGTTTATCAATCCGTGGGAGGCGTAGGATGAAGATGGTCTCTCTCAAACAACCCTGCAACCAAATAACAAAGAGTCTCTTGTGTCCCCAACACACCCAATACAATGGTAAATTGTATAGGTGCACTAGTTCGGCGAAGAGATGGTGATACAAGTGTAATATGGATGGTAGATATAGGTTTTTGTAATCTGAAAATATAAAAACAGCAAGGTAACTAATGATAAAAGTGAGCACAAACGGTATTGCAATGCTTAGAAACAAGGCTTAGGGTTCATACTTTCACTAGTGCAAGTTCTCTCAACAATACTGACATAGTTGAATCATATGTAAATCCCTCACGTGCGACAAAGAGTTCACTCCAAAGTCACAAATAGCGGAGAACAAACGAAGAAATTATTGTAGGGTACGAAACCACCTCAAAGTTATCTTTTCCGATCAATCTTATGAGCTATCCCTATAAGTGTCACGAACAGCCGTAGAGTTCGTACTAAAATAACACCTTAAGATACACATCAACCAAAACCCTAATGTCACCTAGATACTCCAATGTCACCACGAGTACCCATGGGCTTGATTATACGATATGCATCACACAATTTCAGATTCATCATGTTCAATCCAACACAAAGAACTTCAAAGAGTGCCCCGAAGTTTCTACCGGAGAGTCAAGACGAAAACGTGTGCCAACCCCTATGCATAGATTCCCAAGGTCACGGAACCCGCAAGTTGATCACCAAAACATACATCAAGTGGATCAATAGAACATCCCATTGTCACCACGGATATCCCATCGCAAGACATACATCAAGTGTTCTCAAATCCTTTAAAGACTCAATCCGATAAGAAAACTTCAAAGGGAAAACTCAATTCATCACAAGATAGAGAGGGGAAAACTCCATATGATTCATCTATATTAATAAAGCTCGCGGTACATCAAGATCGTGTCATCTCAAGAACACGAGAGAGAGAGAGATCAAACACATAGCTACTGGTACATACCCTCAGCCCCGAGGGTGAACTACTCCCTCCTCGTCATGGAGACCGTCGGGATGATGAAGATGGCCTCCGGTGATGGATTCCCCCTCCGGTAGGGTGCCGGAACGGGCTCCCGATTGGTTTTTCGTGGCTACAGAGGCTTGCGACGGCGGAACTCCCGATCTAGGTTTCTTTCTGGGGGTTTTGGCATTTACAGGAATTTTTGGCGTCGGTCTCATGTCAAGGGGGTGCCTGAGGGGCCCACAAGCCAGGGGGGCGCGCCCTAGGGGGGGGCGCCCCTGTGGCTTGTGGCTGCCTCGGGACTCCTCTCCGGTATCTTTTTTCTCTAGTATTTTTTATATTTTCCAAAAATATTCTCCGTAAATTTTCAGCCCATTCCGAGAATTTTTATTTCTGCACAAAAACAACACCACGGTAGTTCTGCTGAAAACAGCGTCAGTCCGGGTTAGTTCTAATCAAATCAAACCAAAATCATATAAAATTATTGTAAACATGGCATGAATACTTCATAAATTATAGATACGTTGGAGACGTATCAGGTTGCAAGTATTTGTTGTTTGTGTGCAGGTGCTGTTTATTGGGTGTTGGTGATCCTCCTACTGGTTCGATAACCTTGGTTTCATAACTGAGGGAAATACTTACCATCGTTGTGCTGCATCATCCCTTCCTCTTTGGGGAAATACTAATGCAGTCTCAAGCCACGTCAAAGGAATTTCTGGCGCCGTTGCCGGGGAGGAAGCAGTCTCTTCTACGTGCCTATCGTAGGCGCCGAGGGGACTCCACCATCATCTACCAGGTTCCTAATCCCAAATCTCATCTCCTTGCAATTACATTATTTGCCATTTGCCTCTCGTTTTCCTCTCCCCCACTTCATCAATTTGCCGTTTTTTCGCCCTCTTTTTCGTTTGCCCTTTTTCTTGCCGGATCTCTTACTTGTTTGCAATCTTGCTTGCGTAGGCATGATGCCCCAATGGAAGTATTATGATGTTCCTTACCCTAATATTTTGCTTGAAATTGAGAAAAGTACTAAGGAATATATGACTACGCAATTTGAGCATAATAAGTATTTTACCGATGAGCTTAGAGAACACTCTACCGTGTTAGATGCCATAACAAAACAACTTGATGATATCAGTAGAGAAGTTTGCAATCTTCAATCTAAGTATGCTCATGCTGAAAATTTGCTTGGTAAAATCTCCGATGCATAAGCCACTTTAATAAATGAAATGGCTGCCAAACCAATCTCTCTAGAGGATAAAAACGATGAAGATCTTAAAGTGATTGGTGTTTCTTCTATTGATTCCTTGTTTAGTAATATTAAAATCAAATGGCGTCCCAATAATTTGGAGGGTGAAAATCTTGATGAAATTTTTGATAAAAGTGGGTTTGAAGAGGTCAAAACTTTAACTAGTGATGTGCCCACTATCTTGGGTTGCAAAGATTTTAACTATGATAGTTGCTCTTTGATTGAGTGTATTTCTTTGTTGCAATCTATGTTGAATTCACCCCATGCTTATGAGCAAAATAAATCTTTTACTAAACATATCGTTGATGCCATGATGAAATCTTTTGAAGAAAAGTTGGAGTTGGAGATTTCTATTCCTAGAAAATTGCATGATGAGTGGGAACCTACCATTAAGGTCAAGATTAAAAATTATGAATGCTTTTCTTTGTGTGATTTGGGTGCTAGTGTTTCCACGATTCCGAAATCTCTATGTGATGTGCTTTGTCTTACCAACATTGAAGAATGCTCTCTTAATTTGCACTTGGCGGATTCTACTATTAAAAAGACTTTGGGAAGAATTAATGATGTTCTTATTCTTGCAAATAGGAATTATGTGCCCATTGATTTTATTGTGCTTGATATTGATTGCAATCCGTCTTGTCCCATTATACTTGGTAGACCGTTTTTACGCACTATAGGTGCCGCGATTGATATGAAAGAAGGCAATATCCGTTTTCAATTTCCCTTGAGAAAGGGTATGGAACACTTCCCTAGAACGAGAATTAAGCCACCATATGAATCAATCATGAGGGCATCCTATGGATCCTAAACCAAAGATGACAATACTTGAATCTATCCATTATGCCTAGCTAGGGGCGTAAAACGATAGCGCTTGTTGGGAGGCAACCCAATGAATAAATTTATTTTTGCTTTTTTCCTTTCTGTTTTTGAGTGTTGACACAATTATGCCTCTATTATGATTGTGTTTATTTTCCCAAAGACTACGTCGGTATTTCCCCAACTTATGCCTCTGGCTTGAGACAATTATGCCTCCTACTGGCTTGAGACTGCGTCGGTATTTCACCAAAGAGGAAGGGATGATGCAGCACAGCGACGGTAAGTATTTCCCTCAGTTATGAAACCAAGTTTATTGAACCAGTAGGAGGATCACCACCACCCAATAAGCAGCACCTGCACACAAATAACAAACACATGCAACCCGACGCGAAAGAGAGGTTGTCAATCTCTCTACGGTAAAAAGATAGATTAGGTAGTGATAGATAGGAGAGATAGATCTCTAAAGAACACAAAATAAGAAGAGCAAATAAAAAGTGCAGCAATATGTTTTTGGATTTTTGGTATAGTAGATCTGAAAACAAAGAGGCAAAAAGATAGATCGGAAAGACATATGTTGGAAAAGTAGACCCGGGGGCCGTAGGATTCACTAGTGGCTTCTCTCATGAGTATAGCACACGGTGGGTGAACAAATTACTGTTGGGCAATTGATAGAAGATCAAATAATCATGATGATATCCAAGGCGATGATCATTATATAGGCATCACGTCCAAGATAAGTAGACCGACTCCTGCCTGCATTTACCACTATTACTCCACACATCGACCGCTATCCAGCATGCATCTAGTGTATTAAGTTCATGGAAAAAATGGAGTAATGTAATAAGAACAATGACATGATGTAGACAAGATCTATTCATGTAGGAATAGACCCCATCTTGTTATCCTTAATGGCAACGATACATGCGTGCCTTGCTGCCCCTTTTGTCACTGGGAAAGGACACCGCAAGATCGAACCCATCACAAAGCACCTCATCCCATGGAAAGAAAACTCGATCTAGTTGGCCTAACTAAACCAAAGATTCAAAGAAGAAATACGACGCTATAAGTAATCATGCATATAAGAGATCAAAGAACACTCAAATAATATTCATGGATAGAAACTGATCATGAACTCAAAATTCATCGGATCCCAACAAACACACCGCAAAATTTTACATCAAATAGATCTCCAAGAGACCATTGTATTGAGAATCAAAAGAGAGAGAGATAGGAAGCCATCTAGCTACTACCTACGGACCTGTAGGTCTATGGTTGACTACTCACGCATCATCGGAGAGGCGCCTATGAAGAAGATGAACCCCTCCGTGATGGTGTTAGATTGGGTCTTGAGGCTCTGGAACTTGCGGCGGCTGGAATTGTGTTTCGTAGACTCCCCTAGGGTTTTCTGAATATTCGGGAATTTATAGGCATCAGAGGCAGTGGAGGGGGGCCCCGTGGAGGGCACAACCCATCAGGGCATGCCGGGGGCCCCCTGGCACACCTTGGTGGGTTGTGCTCTCCACAGCCCACCTTCCTGGCTCTTCTTTGGCCCACTGGGTGTCTTCTGGTCCAGAAAAAAATCTCCAAAAAGTTTCGTCGCGATTGGACTCCGTTTGGTACTGATATTCTGCGAAGTAAAAAACAAGCAAAAACAGCAACTAGCAGTTTGGCACTATGTCAATAGTTTAGTCCCAAAAAATGATATAAAGTTCTTATAAAATGATTGTAAAACATCCAAGAATGATAATATAACGGCATGGAACAAGCAAAAATTATAGATACGTTGGAGACGTATCAATACCTTTGGCCAAGAGGCACCTAGAAATGTGGTTTTCATTGGGGGCATCGAAGAATGACACCTTGGTTGGGGTAGAGGACACAATGGCCACTGTAGCCATTGCCATCCCTTCACCACTAGTATTTTCGTCATCAATATCATCATCGGAGGCATATTCTTCTTGAGCCACCAACACCTTGTGAGGTGCCTTCTTGATGAAGTTGTTCTTATTGGGGAATGACTTGGCCTTATCCTTGCGAATGAGCTTGCCACCATTATCTTCTCTCTTCTCATATGGGCAATCTACCACGAAGTGGCTCACATTACCACAGTTATAGCAAGTCCTCACACGTTGCTTGCCCTTTGACCCACTTGAGTTGTTCTTGGAAAAGTTGGGCTTCGAGTTCCTGTTGTTGCCCCAAAATTGTCTTGACGAAAGACCCATGTGCTCGTGATATGCATACTTGGTGTCTTCGGGGCAGCTCTCTTCTTCATCCTCTTCTTCTTCTTCTTGAGTGGCCTTGTCCTTCAAAACAAGGTTGGGAGAAGACTTCTTTGACCGTTGAACACGAGCTAAGGCGTTGTCCGCGGTCTTGTTCAAGATGTTCATTGCAATGAATTCATCCAACACATCTCTTGAGGACAAAGAGTGAAAGTCCGGCCTTTGACGGATGATGGAGGACATGCCCTTGTTTAATGGCATGATGGCCTTGAGAAACTTCCACTTGATCCAATTGTCATCCACATCCTTGCTTCCATGATCTTGAAGGGCAACGACATGAGTTGTCACCCTCCGATAGAGCTCACGAGGGTCCTCATCCTCAAGCATCGCAAATTCATCGGCCTCATCAAGAACCACTTCAAAGTTGGACCGTTGAATACTGGAGCTACCCTTGTACATGGAAACAATGTGTTCCCAACAGTCCTTAGCTCGAGTGAAAGGACGCAAGTGAGCAAGATCTTCAACAGGAACAGTTGCTTGTAGGATGAAACAAGGCGGAGTGATTGAGTTGATTGTCGGTGTCTTCTCTTGGAGAGAGGTTGCTTGGATCATGAGGGTAGTACCCTTGCTCGATGATTCTCCAAAGTTGAGTTGAGCTGTGATTCAAATGGGACTTGATACGAAAAACCCAATTAGCAAAATCATTCTTAACAAGTTTAGGAGGAGGACCTAGATTAACGACATGGGGTGGATGCACCGGTCCTCCATAGACCATGGGAGGGGGTACCGAGGCAAATGTACCCGATCCACTATTTCCTTGAGGTAACTTGTTCTTGTCAGTGCTAGTCCCCTCCTTGCCGGAGTGGACATCCGATGTCGAGTTAGTGGGATTAACCATTTGAATTGGATCGGTAGAAAATTTGAGACTATCAAGGAATTCTTTAAACATGGATTTGACCTCGGTCGTCATGCAGAATTTAAGCGAAGCCATGGCATCATTTAAATCCTCACGAGAGATCGTGTTCACACCCACGGCCTCGAGGTGTTCAACATCCCGATACCCGTCGTCAACCATAATCTTCGGGTGGTGAAACCCTTAATAAAGAGACAAGGCTCTGATACCAATTGAAAGGATCGATATGGTTGACTAGAGGGGGGCGAATAGGCAATTACCAGTTTTTTACTTATCTTAAACAAATTAGGCTTAACAACAAATAGGTTGGCTAGATATGCAACTAGGTGAGCAACCTATATGATGCTAACAATAAAAACAACACAAGCAAGCAAGGTAAACAATATAAGTAGCTTGCACAAAGTAAAGGTAAGAAGTAACCACAAGTGGAAACGAGGGAGACGAGGATGTGTTACCGAAGTTCCTTCCCGGTGATGGGAAGTACATCTCCGTTGGAGCGGTGTGGAGGCACAATGCTCCCCAAGAAGCCACTAGGGCCACCGTATTCTCCTCATGCCCTCACACAATGCGAGGTGCCGTGATTCCACTAGTGGTGCACTTGAAGGCGGCAGCCGTACCTTTAAAAACAAGGTTGGGGCAATCTCCACAACTGAATTGGAGGCTCCCAACAACACCACGAAGCTTCACCACAATGGAATATGGCTTCGAAGTGACCTCTTCCGTCTAGGGTGTTCAAACACCCAAGAGTAACAAGATCCACAAGGGATTAGTGGGGGGAATCAAATTTCTCTTGGTGGAAGTGTAGATCGGGGCTCGCTCAACCAAACCCTAGAGTATCAACAAGTTTTGTTGGCTAGGGAGAGAGATCCTTCGAAAATGAGCTTGGGGGAAACAATGGAGCTTTAGGAAGGAGAGAGGTAAGTCTTCTTGGGGAAGAAGACCCCCTTATATAGTGGGGAGGGGAATCTGCCCGTTACCCACTTTACCAGCCGCACAGAAGCGGTAGTACCGCTGGCCAGGGTGGTAGTATCGCTTACCAGCGGTAGTACCATGCTGGCCAGGGCGGTAGTACCGCCCATCTGCAGCCAGAGTAGTAGACAGGCGCGGGTCACCAGACATATGTGTGACGCCCCGCGCGGCCAGGGCAGCAGTAGTACCACTTAGTACTACCGCCCTACTACCGCTCCTGGTGGCGCGGGTCACCAGACAAGTGTATGATGCCCCGCGCCAGGTGCCCGAGCCAGCCCATGTCCCTGAGCGGTACTACCGCTGGCCAAGGCGGTACTACCGCTGGCCAGAGTGGTACTACCACTTAGGAAGCATGAGGCAGCCTAGGCATAGGGCAGAAGCTCCAAGTTGCCGGGAAACGATGGGGTGCGAAGGTGTACGTGATGATTCCACCCAACCTTTCCAACTGCGGACCCCCTCTTGATAGTATGCATTTTCCTACGATTCAAGTCCACCGACACTAAATCGTCGAAAAGAAACCGTCTTCTCTTTAACTCCCTAAGGGGTAAAATAACCGTCTTGTGCCACCAGATAACCTCTGAAAGCTTAATGCACACAGTTAGTCCGCAAACGTATTGTCATCAATCACCAAAACCAATAGGGTATAAATATGCCCTTACAACGCCATTGCTCCCCGATAACGGCACTAGAAAAAGGTCTTGATAACCCACAAGTGTAGTGGATCATTTGTAGCCTTTTTCGATAAGTAAGAGTGTCGAACCCAACGAGGAGCTAAAGGTAGAATTAATATTCTCTAAAGTTCTATTGACCACCGATACAACTCTACGCATGCTAACGCTTACTTTACCTAGAACAACTATGAAACTATTTTGTAGGTGTAAAGATAAGATCGCAAGAATAAAACTAGGAGTACTTAGCTAGAATAAAACTACGTATACTTTGCAAGATAATAGAAAGCTTTTGTAACACAAGAGAAAGATTTGTCCCTAGGCAATCGATAACTAGACCGGTAATCATTATTGCAGTTTTATATGAGGGAGAGGCCACTGCTAGCATGTCATCCCTTACTTGGAATTCTATGCACTTATGATTGGAACTATTAGCAAGCATCCGCAACTAGTAACATTCATTAAGGTAAAACACAACCATATCATTAAGATATATTGGTCCCCCTTCAATCCCGTATGAATCAATTTCTATGTTAGGAAGAAGCTTTTGTCACTCTCGCCCTCCAATGCATAGTACTATCAACATACAAATAACCCCATGGTGTGATCCACGTGCGCGTAGCATATGATGGAACCAAAGGACAACACCAAAATAAAACATACAACTCAAACCAATCATGATCATCAATCAGCCCATAGGACAAAAGAAATCTACTCAAACATCATAGGATAGCCACACATCATTAGGTAATAATATATAGCATTAAGAACCATGTTTAAGTAGAGAATACAGCTGTGAAAAGAGGTTTTACACCACTACATAGAGGGGGAGAGAGTTAGTGGTGACGGCGACGAAGTTGTTGGTGTAGATCATCGTCGCGATGGTTGCCCCGGCGGCGTTCCGGCGCCACTGGGAGAGAGGGGGAGAGAGCCTCCCTCCTTCTTATTCTTCCTTGGTCTACCCTAGATGGGAGGAGAGTTTCCCCTCTGATCCATGGCCGCCATGGCTCGCAGAGGGCAGGAGCCCCTCCGAGATTGGATCTCTCTCTCTCCGTTTCTCTTCTGTTTTCATGATTATTTTCTGACCCCTTCACCGTTTCTTAAATATCCGGAGATCCGTAACTCCGATTGGGCTGAAATTTTGAGGATATTTTTCTTAGGAAATTATCTTTCTTGCAGAGAAAGAAGGGCCTCAACGAATTTACGACGTGGTCCCAAGTCATCAGGGCGGGACCACCCTCCTCTCCGTGCCCTGCTGGCTTGGGAGCACCTCATGCACCGTGTTGTGTTGATTCTTCTTCCGAAAATTCACATGTATTTCAAAAAAATATCTGCGTAAATTTTTGTCGCGTTTGGACTCCATTGGACTTTCTGCAAAAACATGCAAAAACAACAAGAACTGGCACTCGGCACTGGATCAATAAGTTAGTCCCAAAAAAATTATATAATGTTGCCAAAAGTATATGAAAGCTGTAGAGTATTTGGCGCCACCATCGCCGGCACGCGTGAAGGAGAAGCCACGGTCCCCGCCGTGGGTCCGTGTTAAGTAGGAGCCCACATTCCCAATCCGGCACATGAAGGATGAGTCGGCGTCCTCGCCGTGCAACCACAGCCTCCACATCGGTGTCCGCGTGAAGCAGGAGCCGGCGTCCTCCCAACGCATCCACTGCGTGAAGTACGCACCAGCGTCGCCCCCACCGCACAGCCGGTACGCGCGGATCGACATGCCCTCCTCGCCACCACGACGACATCACCGCCCAATAAAGTAGGAGTTGCCGCTCGCGAACGCCAAGGTGTATGGCCGCATCCTCCACTACCTCGAAGGCGGCGGTTACAGTGGTGCCTCTGGCTCTCGGGCGGTGGTACCTGAGGCTGAGCGCGCGACACGACAGCAGGCAAGGTACGACCAACACAATGTCGGTCGCCGCTCCGCGTTCGCCAAGATGGACGTGGCACCGGAATGGGTCCGCAACGACCCTGACCTCGCTGTGGCGTGGGCACTCGACCGATCCATCACAACCGCGGAGACAGCTGCCCGGCGGTGCCGCCGCCTTCACGGCGAGGAGTGGTCGCTTAGCGACTACTCCGCCAACATTGGCAGGGCAAGGCCGCCGCCAGGGCGCCGCCGACGCCTTTGATAGTGGACAAGGCGACCCTTCGCATGACGCAACAGGAGGCAGACCGGCTCCTCCGCGAGCATTAGACAGACGCCGAACAAGGCTACCGTGGCCCTCCGACATCCTTGCGCTGCTGGAGGGACGATGTCGCCGACGATAACGATGATGACACGGACGCCGCCGACGATGCGGTAGGACAGGGCGACCACGCGTACGAGGTGGTCGTCCAATATAAGGTTTAGTGTTTTATATATTTTTTAGTAAAACGGTCGAAATATCATCCTTTATGTAAATTATATTTAAAGTTGAATGAAATCTGTCCGGTTTGAATGAATTTTGTGCGGTTAGTTCAAATTGTTGGCCAAATGTATGCGGCTACGGTTCGATGTCAGCCTTCTGCATCCGTGTCAGCGGATTGCCCCCCTTGGTGTCCGCGGGCGGATGCGAGAGGAAATTTGCGGGTCGGCGTTGGAGATGCCCTTACTAAATCACGAAACTATAATCATGTACCCCTAGAAAAACTACAACCATGATCCCAGATAATTCACTTCTATCACTTAGTGGTTGCCTCCAACGAAATGGGTGACCCACACGGATCAAGCTGGCAATGGTTATTTGTTACCCATGTCCTCGTGGGTAATTGGTCAATTAGAGGATGGTGATGTGCCATTTTTAATGCTCACATAGAAGCTCACAAGTCAAATACCTTATCCAGCATACAAGACGGGGATAGGGATGAGATTGTTGGAAATATGCCCTAGAGGCAATAATAAAATAATTATTATCATATTTCCTTGTTCATGATAATCGTTTATTATCCTTGCTATAGTTGTATTGAATGGAAACTCAGTTCATGTGTGGATACATAGACAACTCGGTGTCCCTAGTGAGCCTCTACTAGACTAGCTCGTTGATCAAAGATGGTTAAGGTTTCCTGACCATGGGCATGAGGTGTCATTTGATAACGGGATCACATCATTAGAAGAATGATGTGATGGACAAGACCCAACCGTAAGCATAGCATCTGATCGTGTTTGTTTATTGTTACTTCTTTATCCATATCAAGTATTTGTTCCTACGACCATGAGATCATGCAACTCCCTAACACCGGAGGAATGCCTTGTGTGTATCAAACGTCACAACATAACTGGGTGACTATAAAGGTGCTCTACAGGTATCTCCGAGGGTGTCTGTTGGGTTGGCGTGGATCGAGACTGGGATTTGTCACTCCGTATGATGGAGAGGTATCTCTGGGCCCACTCGGTAATACAGCATCACAAGAAGTTTGCAAGCAATGTGACTAAGGAGTTAGTCACGGGATCTTGTATTACGGAACGAGTAAAGAGACTTGCTGGTAACGAGATTGAACTAGTTATGGAGATACTGACGATCGAATCTCGAGCAAGTAACATACCGATGGACAAAGGGAACTGGATGCGAGATTGATTGAATCCTTGAGATCGTGGTTCGACCGATAAAGATCTTCGTAGAATATGTAGGAACCAATATGGGCATCCAGGTCCCGCTATTGGTTATTGGCCGTAGAGGTGTCTCGGTCATGTCTGCATAGTTCTCGAACCCGCAGGGTCTGCACACTTAACGTTCGGTGACGATTCGGTATTGTTGAGTTATATATGTTGGTGACCTAAGGTTGTTCGGAGTCCCGGATGAGATCCCGGAAGTCACGAGGAGTTCCGGAATAGTCCGGAGGTAAGGAATGATATATAGGAAGTTCCGTTTTGGTCACCGGAAGAAATTCGGGCGTCATCAGTAGTGTACCGGGAGTGCCGAAGGGTTCCGGGGTCCACCGGAAGGGGCCCACCAGCCCTGGAGGGGCTACATGGGCTGAGAAGGGTGCGCACCAGCCCCTGGTGGGCTGGGCGCCCCTCCCCACCTAGGCCCATGCGGCTGGGCCGGTGGAGGGCCAACCCTAGGGGTGGCGCCACCCTGGGTTGGGTGGCAAGCCACCTCCAGGGCTGCCGCTCCACCCCTTGGCCCCCGCACCACAAGGCACGGCACAGACCTCCGTCTCCCCTAGATCATTTTCTCCTCTAGATTAGTCACAACAGCACTTGGCGAAGCCCTACCGGGACAACTCCACCACCACCGCCACCACGCTGTCGTGCTGCCGGAGAACTCATCTACCTCTCCGCCCTCGCTTGCTGGTTCAAGGAGGCAGAGACATCATTGAGCTATACGTGTGTTGAATGTGGAGGTGCCATCCGTTCGGTGCTAGATCGGAACGGAAAAAGATTGGATCGCGGGACGGATCGTGATTGGATCGCGAAGACGTTCGACTACACCAACTGTGTTTCTTAACGCTTCCCGCTTAGCGATCTACAAGGGTATGTAGATGCACTCCCCCTCTCATAGCTGTTGATCTCCATAGATAGATCTTGGGTGTTCGTAGGAATTTTTTTGTTTCCCATGCAACGTTCCCCAACAGTGGCATCATGAGCTAGGTCTATGCGTAGATAACATGCACGAGTAGAACACAAAAGAGTTTGTGGGCATTGATGTTCAGATTGCTTACTTCCTTAGTCTTATCTTGATTCGACGGTGTTGTGGGATGAAGCGGCTCGGACCAACCTTACTCGTCCACGTACGAAAGACCAGTTCCATCGACTGACATGCACTTGTTGCATAAAGATGGCTGGCGGGTGTCTGTCTCTCCCACTTTAGTTGAATCGGATTTGACAGAGGCGGTCCTTGTAGAAGGTTAAAAGGCAACTTGATTATCACCGTTGTGGCCTTGCGTAGGTAAGAACGGTTCTTACTAGTTGCCCATAGCAGCCATGTAAAACTTGCAACAACAAAGTAGAGGACGTCTAACTTGTTTTTGCAGGGCATGTTGTCATGTGATATGGCCAATGACATGATGTGATATATGTGATGTATAAGATGATCATGTTTTGTATAGATTATCATGACTTGCATGTCAATGAGTACGACAACCGACAGGAGCTATATGGTTGTCTCTAATTATTTTCGCCTTCTTTTGCTTTACTTTATCGCTATGAGTTAGCAATAGTTGGCGCGACAACCACATGATTACACGATGATGGAGATCATGATGATGGAGATCATGGTGTCATGCCGGTGATGATGGAGATCATGTCGGTGCTTTGGAGATGGAGATCAAAAGCACAAGATGATGATGGCCATATCATGTCACTTATATGATTTGCATGTGATGTTTATCCTATTTATGCATCTTATTTTGCTTAGAACGATGGTAGCATTATAAGATGATCCCTCACTAAAATTTCAAGATAAATCGTGTTCTCCCCGAGTATGCACCATTGCTAAGGTTCGTCGTTTCGAAGCACCTCGTGATGATCGGGTGTGATAGACTCTACGTTCGCATACAACGGGTGTAAGCCAGATTTACACACGCGGAATACTTGGGTTAAACTTGACGAGCCTAGCATGTACAGACATGGCCTTGATGACCCACAAGTATAGGGGATCAATCGTAGTCCTTTCGCTAAGTAAGAGCATCAAACCCAACGAGGAGCAAAAGGAAATGACAAGCGGTTTTCAGCAAGGTAATTTTTGCAAGCACTGAAATTGTAGGTAACAGATAGTTTGATAGCAAGATAATTGGTAACGAGCAAGTAACAGTAACGGTAAATAAGGTGCAGCAAGGTAGCCCAATCCTTTTGTGGCAAAGGACAGGCCAGAACAGTCTCTAGTAATAGGCAAAGTGTTCTTGAGGGTACACGGGAATTTCATCTAGTCCCTTTTATCATGTTTGTTTGATTCATGTTCGCTACTTTGATAATTTGATATGTGGGTGGACCGGTGCTTGGGTGTTGTTCTTACTTGAACAACCTCCCACTTATGACTAACCCCCTCTCAAGCATCCGCAACTACGAGAAAAGTATTAAGATAAAATCTAACCATAGCATTAAACGTTTGGATCCAAATCAGCCCCTTACGAAGTAACACATAAACTAGGGTTTAAGCTTCTGTCACTCTAGCAACCCATCATCTAATAACTACTCCACAATGCATTCCCTTAGGACCATGAATTGTGAAGTGTCATGTAGTCGACGTTCACATGACACCACTATGGGAATCACAACATACATATCATCAAAATATCGAACACATATCAAATTCACATGATTACTTGCAACATGACTTCTCCCGTGACCTCAAGAACAAAGGTAACTACTCACAAATAATAATCATGCTCAAGATCAGAGGGGTATTGAATAGCATAATGGATCTGAACATATAATGTTCCACCAAGTAAACCATATAGTAATCAACTACGCAAGGTAATCAACACTACTAGTCACCCACAGGTACCAATCTGAGGTTCCGGTACAAAGATTGAACACAAGAGATGAACTAGGGTTTGAGAGGACATGGTCCTGTTGAAGATGTTGATGAATATTGGCCTCCCAAAGATGAGAGGGGTGTTGGTGATGATGATGGTTTCGATTTCCCCCTCCGGGAGGGAAGTTCCCCCGGCGGAATCGCTCAACCGGAGGGCAAAAGTGCTCCTGCCCAAGTTCCGCCTCGAGACGGCGGCGCTCCATCCCGAAAGTCCTCCTCTTATTTTTTTTCTAGGTCAAAAGTGATTATATACCAGAAGATGGGCACCGGAGGTGGGCCGAGGAGGGCACAACCCACCAGGGCGCGCCCAGGGGGGCCTGACGCGCCCTGGTGTTTTGTGCCCACCAGGGTGGCCCCCTCCGGTAGTTCTTTGCTCCAGTATATTAATTCCAAAAATAATCTCTGTAAAGTTTCAGCTCCATTGGAGGTGTGCAGAATAGGTATCTCTGATGTGCTTTTTTCAGGTCCAGAATTCCAGCTGCCGGTATTCTCCCTCTTTGTGTAAACCTTGCATATTATGAGAGAAAAGGCATTAGAATCACTCCCTAAAGCATTATTATTCAACAAAACATAATAAATAACAGTAGGAAATCATGATACAAAATGGACATATCAACTCCCCCAAGCTTAGACCTCGCTTGTCCTCAAGCGAAAAGCCGAAATTGAAAAGCATGTCCACATGGTTTGAGAGAGAGGTGTCGATAAAAACAAAATACGGACATAGAAGCATCATGCTTATTATCATAACAGCAACAAACTCTATCATAAAACTTATTCATATACTTCCATCATATAACTTCTCATGAACAAGTAACAATTCATCACATCATAGAAGTATAAAGCATAAACCTTATTGAAAACCAACAAACTATGTTCTCAGTCAACTTTGCAACTACAATTCATTATATTTTTAGGAAGGGTCTCATGTCGGAGCCTTTTGGCAAGTCCACATACTCAACCATCATTTAGTCTTCTATGATTGCTAACACTCACAGCATACCCATGAGCAAAATGCTTCAACCGGACACATAGAAAGATAGGGGCTTATAGCTTCGCCTCCCAACGTATTCACCTCAAGGGTGATGTCAACAATAATAACTCATGCCCACTCACATCCAACTGGATATATGTGCCTAGATCTTTCCTCACCACATGATGCTTGCAAAATAAAAAATAAAAAGGATAGGTAAGAATACTTTGACTCTAGCATAAAGGTAAATACATAAAAGTAAAAGATAGGCCCTTCGCAGAGGGAAGCAGAGGTTGTCATGCGCTTTTTAGTTTGTATGCCCAATCCCTTAATGTAAAAGAACATCACGCTATATTGCCCCCTATGATAGCAAGCTTTATTATGCAGTCCGTCGCTTTTATTACGTTGCCATCATAAGTTCGTATAGCGCTCAATTTTCTCTTACACTAATTGATCAAAACACATTTAGAAGCAATTTTTATTGCCTTATTGCACCGATGACAACTTACTTGAAGGATCTTACTCGATCCGTAGGTAGGTATGGTGGACTCTTAAAGAATGAATTTGGCTTTGGGTTTTTGGATGCACAAGTAGTATCTCTACTTAGTGCGGAATTTTTGCCTAGCAAAGATATTGAGCAAGCACCACATGTTGAAGGATCTATGACAATATAACTTCTAAGTGGCTATGAACAAACATAAATCATTACGTTGTCTTCCTTGTCCAACGTCAACAATTTTGACATATAATATATAATGGGGGCTCACAATCATAAAAGATGTCCAAGATAGTGTATTTGCATGTGAATCTTCTCTTCCCTTATTAATTCTTTCATGAATTGCATCATTGACCAATGCTATGTTTGTCAATCTCCAATAAATTTTACTACTTATACTTTTCTTATGTGATGTCATTACTCACCATAAGATTAGCATATGATTCTTTTCATTTATTTATTTTTATTTTTATTTTGATTGCACCAAGAAAGTAGAGAGGCAAAAACTCAAACTAAACTTTATTATATAACTCTCACTCGATTACATAGATAGATAGGCCACGAAACAAACACACGAAAATAGATCATGCTAAACTTTTATTCAACTAAAGAAAAGGAAAACTAAAGATCGAACTGAAAATAGGTAAAGGTGAATAAAAGTGATGGTGATACGATACCGGGGCACCTCCCCCAAGCTTGGCTCAAGCCATGGGGAGTGCCAATACCCGTGTGCTCAAGTCTCCTTTGGTGGTGGTGATGAAGAAGGTGGTGGTGATGATGTGGTAGGCTTGTCCTCAAGCTTCCACGGCAAGGGCTCCCCATCAAAAGTTGACCCAAGAGTCCCCTGAGTCCTGAACTGGCAGCTAAACTCATACCTTTAAATCTTGCTTCATATTCAAAAACTTGGTTTTGAAGATCATAAACTTGGCTTTGCAGAAAATTAATTTGCTCGTTGAGGGTGGAGATGATGTCCTTCACAGACCGGCCATCCACCATCTGATCACGGGTGAACTCCGTGATCATGGAGTGATTGGCACTAAGTCCATGCTCCACCATCTTTTGGCACTTGAAGATTTCTTGTTCCACTGCCTTGAGCCTAGCCTCCATGCTTCCGGTCCTCTTGGGTCCCTGAACATCACGGTTGTGCAGCACCCCCTCACGAATCTCAATGGCCTGAGGGTGCTTCATCACCTCCGGCAAGTACGGGTTGATGACCTTCTCGAAGAACTTGTACTTGGAGGAGCTTGGTGGAGACATGGAGATCTAGATCTCACGAGAAAACAACACGAAAAAAGAACAAAGCATTTTTCTACGATGCGGTTGTCAAAACAGTCGACGGTATATATAGAGCATTTTTATTCTTGGGAACCAAGCGTATGCAAGGAAAACGAAGTCGGGAAGGTGTCTGAGGTAGGCACAACCCACCAGGGCGCGCCCTGGTGTATCATGCTCACCTCGATCACCTTCCGGTTTATTTCTTAATTTCCAAAATTTTCTAATATTCCAAAACTGACAAAAAATATTTTTGCGGATTTTTTGGAGTCCGTTTTCTTACCATATCACGTACCTCCTATTTTTCAGAATTCTGGAGTGTTCCGGAAGGTTTCTTTTATGTGTTCCTCCGGTGTCATGGTTTGGATAACATTTCTTTCAACGTTAATAGGTGTACCTGAGATATAGTGCTTAATTCTTTGTCCATTGACCACCTTCGGGTTAGTACCTTCGGCATTATTAATCTTGATAGCTCTAGAACGATAAACCTCTTCAATAATATAAGGTTCTTCCCATTTTGAGAGAAGCTTACCTGCAAAAAATCTTAAACGAGAGTTGAACAAAAGAACATAGTCTCCTATTTTGAATTCCCGCTTTTGGATTCTTTTGTCATGCCATCTTTTTTACTTTTTCTTTGAATAGTTTGGCATTTTCATAGGCCTGGTTTCTCCATTCATCTAGCGAACTAATATCAAATAGCCTCTTCTCACCGGCAAGTTTGAAATCATAGTTGAGTTCTTTAATTGCCCAAAATGCTTTATGTTCTAATTCTAGAGGCAGATGACAAGCTTTTCCATATACCATTTTGTATGGAGACATGCCCATAGGATTTTTATAAGCTGTTCTATAGGCCCAAAGTGCATCATCTAGTTTCTTAGACCAATTCTTTTGAGACCTATTGACAGTTTTTTGTAATATCAATTTTATTTCTCTATTGCTAAGTTCAACTTGACCACTAGATTGAGGATGATAGGGTGATGCAATTCTATGATTAACATCATATTTAGCAAGCATCTTACGGAAAGCACCATGAATAAAGTGTGAACCACCATCTGTCATTAAGTATCTAGGGACTCCAAACCTCGGGAAGATAACCTCTTTAAGCATTTTAATGGAGGTGTGGTGATCAGCACTACTAGATGGCATAGCTTCTACCCACTTAGTGATATAATCAACAACAACCAAAATATGAGTGTACTCGTTAGAGGAAGGAAAAGGTCCCATATAATCAAAACCCCAAACGTCAAATGGTTCGACAACAAGTGAATAATTCATAGGCATTTCCTGACGCTTACCGATATTACCAATTCTTTGTCATTCATCACAAGACAAGACAAACTTACGGGCATCCTTGAAGAGAGTAGGCCAATAAAAACCAGATTGCAATACCTTGTGAGCAGTTCTATCTCCTGCATGATGTCCTCCATAAGCTTCGGAATGACATTTCCGTAGGATTTGTTCCTATTTATGCTCAGGTACACAACGTCTAATAATACCATCTACTCCTTCTTTATAAAGATGTGGGTCATCCCAAAAGTAATGTCTCAAATCATAGAAGATTTTTTTTCTTTTGTTGGTATGTGAAGCTAGGTGGTATATATTTAGCAACAATGTAGTTAGCATAATCAGCATACCAAGGGGTGTTTTGAGAAACACTTATTGCAGCTAACTGTTCATCAGGAAAACTATCATCAATAGGTAGTGGGTCATCAAGAATATTTTCTAGCCTAGACAAGTTATCAGCTACGGGGTTCTCAGCTCCCTTCCTATCAACGATACGTAAGTCAAATTCTTGAAGCAAGAGAACCCACCTAATGAGTCTAGGTTTAGCATCCTTCTTTTCCATAAGATATTTTATAGCAGCATGATCGGTGTGAACAATAACCTTGGAGTCAACAATATATGATCTAAATTTATCACAAGCAAACACAACTGCTAAAAATTCTTTTTCAGTAGTAGCATAATTTCGTTGGGCATTGTCTAGAGTTTTACTAGCATAATGGATAACATTCAATTTCTTATCAACTCTTTGTCCTAGAACAGCACCAACATCATAATCACTAGCA
Organism: Elymus sibiricus; assembly: GCA_039707655.1. NCBI lineage: Eukaryota > Viridiplantae > Streptophyta > Magnoliopsida > Poales > Poaceae > Elymus > Elymus sibiricus. Next base: position 95,890,405 of record CM077675.1, on the reverse strand, counting down.
TCACACATAATTTCAAAAGGCAAGTTCCAATCAGGTGGTTGAACGATAGGTGCAGAGGTTAAGGCTTTCTTGAGTGTTTCAAAGGCTTCCACACAATCATCATCAAAAACAAAAGGAATATCCTTTTGCAAAAGATTAGTAAGAGGCCTAGAAATTTTAGAGAAGTCTTTAATGAACCTCCTATAGAAACATGACCAAGGAAACTTCGAATACCTTTAATATCTTTAGGACATGGCATTTTCTCAATTGCATCAACTTTAGCTCTATCCACCTCAATACCTCGTTCAGATATTTTATGCCCAAGACAATACCTTCATTAACCATAAAGTGGCACTTCTCCCAATTCAAGACAAGATTAGTTTGTTCACATCTCTCCAAAAATCGATCAAGGTTGCTTAAGCAATCATCAAAAGAAGTCCCGTAAACGGAAAAATCATCCATGAAAACCTCCACAATCTTTTCACAAAAGTCAGAGAATATAGCAGTCATACATCTTTGAAAGGTACCAGTTGCATTGCATAAACCAAAAGGCATACGCCTATAAGCATAGGTTCCAAAAGGGCAAGTAAAGGTGGTTTTCTCTTGATCGGATTGTGACACAGGTATTTGAGAGAAACCAGAATATCCATCCAGAAAACAAAAGTGTGTGTGTGCTTAGATAATCTTTCTAGCATTTGATCAATGAAAGGCAGAGGGTAATGATCTTTTCTAGTAGCTTTATTTAACTTTCTAAAATCAATTACCATTCTATAGCCAGTGACAGTTCTTTGTGGAATGAGTTCATTTTTATCATTAGGAACAATGGTTATACCTCCTTTCTTAGGGACACAATGAACGGGACTCACCCATCTACTATCAGCAATGGGATAGATTATACTTGCTTCCAGAAGCTTTAATATTTCAGTTCTTACCACTTCTTTCATCTTAGGATTTAATCGCCGTTGATGATCAACAACGGGTTTAGCATCAGGTTCCATATTAATCTTGTGCTGACATAGAGTGGGACTAATGCCCTTAAGATCATCAAGAGTATATCCAATAGCAGCCCGGTGCTTCCTTAGAACCTTTAATAATCTTTCTTCTTCATGTTCTGAAAGGTTAGCACTAATAATAACAGGATATATATTTTTCTCATCAAGATAAGCATACTTCAAAGTGTCAGGCAATTGCTTTAATTCGAACACAGGATCAGCTTTAGGTGGAGGAGGGCCTCCAAGAGTTTCAATAGGCAAATTGTGTTTCAGGAAAGGTTGTTGTTCAAAGAAAATTTGATCTATTTCGTTTCTTTCACGCAAGTGCATATCATTTTCATGGTCAAGCAAATATTGTTCTAATGGACCAGTAGGAGGCACGGCAATAGAAGCAAGACCAATTATTTCATCCTTACTAGATAATGCTCTATCACGAGGTTGTCTACTAAACTTGGAAAAATAAAACTCATGAGACACACCACCAAAACTGACACCGACAGTTTGTTTTTCACAATCTATTTTAGCGTTGACGGTGCTCAAGAAAGGTCTACCAAGGATAATGGGACAAAAGTCATCTTGTGGGGATCCAAGAACTAGAAAATCAGTAGGGTATTTTACTTTCCCACACAAGACTTCAACATCTCTAACAATCCCAAGTGCTGTGATGGTGTCTCTATTAGCAAGTTTAATAGTAACATCAATGTCTTCTATTTCAGCAGGTGCTATTTCATCCTTAATTTCTTGGTATAAGGTAAAAGGGATAACACTCACACTAGCACCCAAATCACATAAACCATTATAGCAATGACCTCCTATTTTGACTGAGACAACAGGATTGCCTTCTATGGGTCTATGTTTATCTTTTTCATCGGGTTTAGCAATTCTAGCAGCTTCATCACAGAAGTAGATAACATGCCCATCAATATTTTCTACCAGGAGATCTTTAACCATAGCAACACTAGGTTCTACTTTAATTTGCTTAGGGGGCTTAGGTGTTCTAATATTACTCTTACGAACCACAGTTGATACCTTAGCATGTTCCTTTATCCTAACAGGGAAAGGTGGTTTTTCAATATAAGCGATAGGCACAACTGGATCAACATTGTAAATGATGGTTTCATCTTTAGCTATGACCGGTTCTTTAATTTCTTCTTTAATAGGGGGATGATATTTAAACCACTTCTCCTTAGGGAGATCAACGTGAGTAGCAAATGCTTCACAGAAAGAGGCTACTATCTCAGAGTCAAGTCCATATTTAGTGCTAAACTTGTGAAAAGTATCGGTATTCATAAAAGATTTAACACAATCAAACTCATACCAGACTCATTACCTTCATTGAGTTCCCAATCTTCAGAGTTGCGTTTAATTCTTTCTAAGAGATCCCACTTGAATTCAATAGTCTTCTTCATATAAGAACCAGCACAAGAAGTATCGAGCATGGATTGATCATTATGAGAAAGCCGAGCATAAAATTTTTGAATGATAACTTCTCTCCGGATATCATGATTGGGGCATGAATATAACATTGACTTAAGCCTCCCCCAAGCTAGAGTGATGCTTTCTCCTTCACGAGGCCAAAAGTTATGTATATAATTCCGATCACGATGAACTAGATGCATGGGATAAAACTTTTGGTGGAATTCCAATTGCAAACGATTCCAGTTCCACGATCCAAGATCATCACATAGCCTATACCATGTCAATGCTTTTCCCTTCAAAGATAAAGGGAAAACCTTCTTCTTAGCTTCATCTCCGGGTAAACCTGCAAGCTTAAATAATCCACAAATTTCGTTCACATATAATAGGTGCATATCAGGATGTTCAGTTCCATCTCCTGCATAAGGTTTAGCAAGCAGTTGTTCTACCATACCCGAAGGAATTTCATAACCAAATTTATCAGTAGGTGCAGTAGATTGAGGAGCAACTAATTGTGGTTCCGGTAGAGGTGAAGATACCCCGAACAAACCCCTCAAAGGATTGTTTTCCATGGTAGCAAGCAGCAATAAATTTCAGCACGTAGTATAAGTTTTTCCTTACCGATTTCCACTTACCAAGAGCGCTTCACTCCCCGGCAACGGCGCCAGAAAAGAGTCTTGATGACCCACAAGTATAGGGGATCAATCGTAGTCCTTTCGATAAGTAAGAGTGTCGAACCCAACGAGGAGCAGAAGGAAATGACAAGCGGTTTTCAGCAAGGTAATTTCTGCAAGCACTGAAATTGTAGGTAACAGATAGTTTGATGGCAAGATAATTGGTAACGAGCAAGTAACAGTAATGGTAAATAAGGTGCAGCAAGGTAGCCCAATCCTTTTGTGGCAAAGGACAGGCCAGAACAGTCTCTAGTAATAGGCAAAGTGTTCTTGAGGGTACACGGGAATTTCATCTAGTCACTTTTATCATGTTGGTTTGATTCATGTTCGCTACTTTGATAATTTGATATGTGGGTGGACCGGTGCTTGGGTGCTGTTCTTACTTGAACAACCTCCCACTAATCTTTCACCGCCTCACAAGCATCCGCAACTACGAGAAAAGTATTAAGATAAAATCTAACCATAGCATTAAACGTTTGGATCCAAATCAGCCCCTTACGAAGTAGCGCATAAACTAGGGTTTAAGCTTCTGTCACTCTAGCAACCCATCATCTAATAACTACTCCATAATGCATTCCCTTAGGCCCATGAATGGTGAAGTGTCATGTAGTCGACGTTCACATGACACCACTAACGGAATCACAACATACATATCATCAAAATATCGAACACATATCAAATTCACATGATTACTTGCAACATGACTTCTCCCGTGACCTCAAGAACAAAGGAAACTAATCACAAATAATAATCATGCTCAAGATCAGAGGGGTATTGAATAGCATAATGGATCTGAACATATAATATTGCACCAAATAAACCATATAGTAATCAACTACGCAAAGTAATCAACACTACTAGTCACCCACATGTACCAATCTGAGGTTCCGGTACAAAGATTGAACACAAGAGATGAACTAAGGTTTGAGAGGAGATGGTGCTGTTAAAGATGTTGATGAAGATTGGCCTCCCAAAGATGAGAGGGGTGTTGGTGATGACGATGGCTTCGATTTCCCCCTCCGGGAGGGAAGTTCCCCCAGCGGAATCGCTCCGCCGGAGGGCAAAAGTGCTCCTGCCCAAGTTCCGCCTCGAGATGGCGGCGCTCCATCCCAAAAGTCCTCCTCTTATTTTATTTTTCAGGTCAAAAGTGATTATATACCAGAAGATGGGCACCGAAGGTGAGCCGAGGAGGGCACAACCCACCAGGGCGCGCCCAGGGGGGCCTGGCGCGCCCTGGTGTCTTGTGCCCACTAGGGTGGCCCCCTCCGATAGTTCTTTGCTCCAGTATTTTTTATTAATTCCAAAAATAAGCTCCGTAAAGTTTCAGCTCCATTGGAGGTGTGCAGAATAGGTATCTCTGATGTGCTTTTTTCAAATCCAGAATTCAAGCTGTCGGTATTCTCCCTCTTTGTGTAAACCTTGCATATTATGAGAGAAAAGGCATTAGAATCACTCCCTAAAGCATTATTATTCAACAAAACATAATAAATAACAGTAGGAAATCATGATGCAAAATGGACGTATCAGTTCTCGGAACACAGGAGACCAAAAGGTCGAACATGAGTCATATAGTAGATATGATCAACATGGAGATGTTCACTATTGTCGGACTTGGCTTGGTAGATTTGGATCATGTTACACATAGACAACCTCACGGATGTTGATTTGAGTGGGAGTTCTTTAGTAATATGATTAATTGAACTCATTATCATGAACATAGTCTAAAGTTGTCTTTGCAAAATTATGTTGTAGATCAATGGCTCGCGCAGTAGCTCCTCTGCATTTTAATGCGTTCCTAGAGAAAGCTAAGTTGAAAGATGATGGAAGTAACTATGCAGACTGGGTCCGTAATCTGAGGATTATCCTCACGGCTTCGCGGAAGGCTTATGTCCTTGATGCGCCGCTTGGTGTGCCACCCCCTCCAGCGTCGTCTGTGGACGTTGTGAACGCCTGGCAGGCACGTTCTGATGACTACTCTATAGTTCAGTGCGCCATGCTATACGGCTTAGAATCGTGACTTCAAAAGTGTTTTGAACGCCATGGAGCATATGAGATGTTCCAGGAGTTGAAGTTAATATTTCAAGCAAATGCCCGGATCGAGAGGTATGAGACCTTCGATAAGTTCTTCGCCTGGAAAATGGAGGAGAATAGTTCTGTCAGTGAGCAACTACTCAGAATGTCTGGGTACTACAACCGTTTGAATGATTTGGGAGTCCAGCTTCTGCCTGAAACGGTCACTGATAGAATTCTCGAGTCACTACCACCTAGCTACAAAGGCTTCATGATGAACTATAATATGCAAGGGATGATAAAGTCTGTCTCCGAGCTGTTCGCGATGCTGAAAGTCGCGGAAGTAGAAATCAAAAAGGAACATCAAGTGTTGATGGTGAATAAAACCACTAGTTTCAAGAAAGGAAAGGGAAAGAAGGGAAACTTCAAGAAGGGTGGCAAGCAAGTTGCCGCTCCCGTGAAGAAACCCGAGGCTGGACCCAAGCCTGAGACTGAGTGCTTCTATTGCAAGGGAACTGGCCTCTAGAAGCGGAATTGCCCCAAGTACCTGGCTGACAAGAAGGCTGGCAACGTCAACAAAGGTATATTTGATATACATGTCATTGATGTGTACCTCACTAGCTCTCGTAGTAGTGCTTGGGTATTTGATACCGGTTCGGTTGCTCATATTTGTAACTCGAAACAGGAACTACGGAATAAATGGAGGTTGGCGAAGGATGAAGTGACGATGCACGTCGGAAATGGTTCCAAGGTTGATGTGATTGCCGTCGGCACGCTCGCTCTTGAATTACCATCGGGATTAGTAGTAAACCTAAATAATTGTTATTTGGTGCCTGTGTTGAGCATGAACATTATATCTGGATCTTGTTTATTGCGAGACGGTTATTCATTTAAATCAGAGAATAATGGTTGTTCTATTTATATGAGTAACATCTTTTATGGTCATGCACCCAATGTGAATGGTTTATTCTTGTTAAATCTCGATAGTAGTGATACACACATTCATAACATTGATGACAAAAGATGCAAAGTTAATAATGATAGTACCACTTTCTTATGGCACTGCTGCTTAGGTCATATTGGTGTAAAACGCATGAAGAAGCTCCATGCTGATGGACTTTTGGAATCACTCAATTTTGAATCGCTTGACATGCCTCATAGGCAAGATGATGAAAACCCCGTTCTCCGGTACAATGGAGCGGGCAAGTGACTTGTTGGAAATCATACATACTGATGTGTGCGGAACAATGAGTGTTGAGGCGCGCGGTGGATATCGTTATTTTCTTACCTTCACTGATGATTTAAGTAGATATGGGTATATTTACTTAAGGAACCACAAGTCTGAAACATTTGAAAAGTTCAAGGAATTTTAGAGTGAAGCAGAAAATCATCGTAACAAGAAGATAAAGTTTCTACGATCTGATCGTGCTGGATAATATATGAGTTTTGAGTTTGGTATGCATTTGAGACAGTGTGGAATTGTTTCACAGCTTACGCCACCTGGAACACCACAGCATAATGGTGTGTGCGAGCGTTGTAATCATACTCTATTGGATATGGTGCGATCTATGATGTCTCTCACTGATCTACCACTATCATTTTGGGGTTATGCATTAGAGAAAGCCGCATTCACTTTAAATAGGGCACCATCAAAGTCCGTTGAGACGACACCGTATGAATTATGGTTTGGCAAGAAACCTAAGCTGTCGTTTCTTAAAGTTTGGGGTTGCGACGCTTATGTGAAAAGACTTCAACCTGATAAGCTCGAACCCAAAGCGGACAAATGCGTCTTCATAGGTTACCCTAAGGAAACAGTTGGGTATACCTTCTATCTCAGATCCGAGGGCAAAGTGTTTGTTGCTAAAAACGGGTCGTTTCTCGAGAAAGAGTTTCTCTTGAAAGAATTGAGTGGGAGGAAGGTAGAACTTGATGAGGTTATTGAACAGTCACTTCAGTTGGATAGTAGCGCGACGCAGAAAGATGTTTCTGGGGCACATACACCAAGTGAAGAGGAAGCTAATGATGATGATCATGAAACTTCAGATCAAGTTACTACTGAGCCTCGTAGGTCGACAAGGAATCGTACCGCCCCTGAGTGGTATGGCAATCCTGTCTTGGAGGTCATGTTGTTAGACAACGGTGAACCTACGAGCTATGAAGAAGCGATGGTGGGCCCGGATTCCAACAAATGGCTAGAGGCCATGAAATTCAAGATAGGATCCATGTATGAGAACAAAGAGTGGACTTTGGAGGACTTGCCATATGATCGTAAGGCCATACAGAATAAATGGATTTTTAAGAAAAAGACGGACGCAGACGGTAATGTCACCGTCTATAAAGCTCGACTTGTTGCAAAAGGGTTTTCACAAGTTCAAGGAGTTGACTACGATGAGACTTTCTCTCCCGTAGCGATGCTTAAGTCCGTCAGGATTATGTTAGCAATAGCTACATTTTTCGATTATGAAATCTGGCAAATGGATGTCAAAACAGCGTTCCTTAATGGTTTCCTTAAGGAAGAGTTGTATATGATGCAACCAGAAGGTTTTGTCGATCCTAAAAATGCTGACAAAGTGTGCAAGCTCCAGCGATCCATTTATGGAGTGGTGCAGGCATCTCGGAGTTGGAATCTTCGCTTTGATGAGGTGATCAAAGCGTTTGGGTTCATACAAGTTTATGGAGAAGCTTGTATTTACAAGAAAGTGAGTGGGAGCTCTATAGCGTTTCTAATATTATATGTGGATGACATATTGCTGATTGGAAAGAATATAGAACTTTTAGAAAGCGTGAAGATATATTTGAACAAGAGTTTTTCAATGAAAGACCTCGGAGAAGCCGCTTACATATTAGGCATCAAGATCTATAGAGATAGATCGAGACGTTTAATAGGACTTTCACAAAGCACATATCTTGATAAGGTTTTGAAGAAGTTCAAAATGGATTAGTCCAAGAAAGGGTTCTTGCCTGTCTTACAAGGTGTGAAGTTGAGTAAGACTCAATGCCCGGCGACTACAGAGGATAGAGAAAAGATGAGTGTCATCCCCTATGCTTCAGCCATAGGCTCTATCACGTATGCGATGCTATGCACAAGACCAGGTGTCAACCTCGCCATAAGTATGGCAGGGAGGTTTCAAAGTGATCCAGGAATGGAACACTAGACAGCGGTCAAGAATATCCTGAAGTACCTGAAAAGGACTACGGAAATGTTTCTCATTTATGGAGGTGATCAAGAGCTCGTCGTAAAAGGTTTACATATTTAAAGAAAAAGGTTCATCCATTTGAAAAAAAAATCATATCTTTAAAAAAGGTTCATCAATTTTGAAAAAAGTTCATAAATTTTAAAAAAAGTTTATTGAAACTGGAAAAAAAATCATCCAATTTGGAAAAAGTTCATTAAATTTGAAAAAGTTCATAGAAATTGAAAAACAGTTCATGTATTTTTAAACAAGTTCATTCAACTGAAACAAAAGTTCATAAATCTTAAAAAAGTTCATCAATTTTGAAAAAAATTCATCCATTTTCAAAAAGATGTTCATCAAATTTCAAAAAAGTTCATCGATATTCCAAAAAGTTCATAGAATTTTCAAAAAAAAAACGTCAACCGGCGCCTAAATGGGCCGGCCCATTTATGAACGCCACAGGCGCTAGTTAAAAAAATGCACATTAACTGGCGCCTGTGGCGCCAAATAGGAAATGCCTCGTTCTTACTAAATCACAAACCCTTGAAACAAAAACTAAACTATAATCATGATCCCAGAAATTTCGCTTCTATCAACCAATGGCTGCCGCCAGGAACGAGATGGGTGGCCCACAAGGATCAAGCTGACAATGGTTAACCGTTACCCGTGTCCTCCTCGTGGCTAATTGTTGCTTAGAGGTCGGTGATGTGCCATCTTTAATGTTCACACGGAAGTTCGTGGACCAAATACCACATCAAACGTTCAAGATGGGGTTATGGATTAGATAGCATTACCCGTTCCGGTTACCCACCTTATCCATGGAAGCCTGGCTCTAAAGTAAGTAGACCTCGGGTAATTCCCGCCCTTAGCGACCTAAATTTCTACCCATCCCCCCTTTGCCCAAAAAGCCCTAAGAAATTCCTAACCTAGCCACTATTGGAAATATGCCCTAGAGGCAATAATAAAGTGGTTATTATCATATTTCCTTGTTCATGATAATCGTTTATTATCCATGCTAGAATTGTATTGACTGGAAACTAAAATATATGTGTGGATATGTAAACAACACCGTGTCCCTAGTGATCCTCTACTAGACTAGCTCGTTGATCAAAGGTGGTTAAGGTTTCCTAACCATGGACATGAGTTGTCATTTGATAACGGGATCACATCATTAGGAGAATGATGTGATGGACACGACCCAAACCATAAGCATAGCATTTGATCGTATCACTAAGTTTATTGCTACTGCTTTCTTCATGTCAAGTATCTGTTCCTAAGACCATGAGATCATGCAACTCCCTGACACTAGAGGAATGCCTTGTGTGTATCAAACGTCACTTCATAACTGGGTGATCATAAAGATGCTCTACAGGTATCACCGAGGGTGTTTTTTGGGTTGGCATGGATCGAGACTGGCATTTGCCACTCTGTATGACGGAGAGGTATCTCTGGGCCCTCTCGGTAAAACAAAATCACAAGAAGCTTGCAAGCAATGTGACTAAGGAGTTAGTCATGAGATCTTGTATTACGGAACGAGTAACTTGCCGGTAACGAGATTGAACTAGGTATGGAGATACCGACGATCGAATCTCGGGTAAGTAACATATCGCTGAACAAAGAGAACTACATACGGGATTGATTGAATCCTTGACATTGTGGTTCGACCGATAAAGATCTCCATGGAACATGTAGGAACCAATATGGGCATCCAGGGTCCGCTATTGGTTATTGACCGAAGAGGTGTCTCGGTCATGTCAACATGATTCTCAAACCCGTAAGGTTCGCACGCTTAACGTTCGATGACGATATGGTATTTATGAGTTATATGTGTTGGTGACCGAATGTTGTTCGGAGTCCCGGATGAGATCCCGGACATGACGAGGAGCTCCGGAATGGTCCGAAGGTAAAGAATTATATATGGGAAGTTCCGTTTTGGTCACCGGAAAGAATTCGGGCTTAACCGGTAGTGTATCGGGAGTGTCGTAAGGGTTCCGAGGGTCCACCGGAAGGGGTCCACCCGTCCCGGGGGGGCACACGGGCTAAGAGGGGTGCGGACCAGACCCTGGCGGGCTGGGCGCCCCTCCGCACCTAGGCCCATGCGGCTAGGGCTGGTGGAGGGCAAACCCTAGGGGGGCCGCCACCCTAACTTGGTGGCCAATCCACCCCCCTAGGCCGTTGCGAAAGTTCGTCGTTTCGAAGCACCTCGTCATGATCGGGTGTGATAGACTCTTCGTTCGCATACAACGGGTGTAAGCCAGTTTTACACATGCGGAATACTTGGGTTAAACTTGACGAGCCTAGCATGTACATACATGGCCTCAGAACACAGGAGACCGAAAGGTCGAACATGAGTCATATAGTAGATATGATCAACATGGAGATGTTCACCATTGAAACCACCTCATCTCACGTGATGATCGGACTTGGGTTGGTGGATTTGGATCATGTCACACTTAGACAACCTGAGGGATGTTGATTTGAGTGGGAGTTCTTTAGTAATATGATTAACTGAACTCATTACCATGAACATAGTCTAAATTTGTTTTTGCAAATTATTTTGTAGACCAATGGCTCGTGCAGTAGCTCCCCTGAATTTTAATGCGTTCCTAGAGAAAGCTAAGTTGAAAGATGATGGAAGTAACTACACGGACTGGGTCTATAATCTGAGGATTATCCTCACTTCTTCGCAAAAGGCTTATGTCCTTGACGCACCGCTTAGTGCGCCACCCCCTCTAGTGTCGTCCGCAGATGTTATGAACGTCTGGCAGGCACGTGCTGATGACTACTCAATAGTTTAGTGCGCCATGTTGTATGGCTTAGAATCGGGACTTCGAAAGCGTTTTGAACGCCATGGATCATATGAGATGTTCCGAGTTGAAGTTAGTATTTCAAGCAAATGCCCAGATTGAGAGGTATGAGACCTCCGATAAGTTCTTTGCCTACAAGATGGAGGAGAATAGTTCTGTCAGTGAACACATACTCAGAATGTCTGGGTACTACAACCGCTTGAATTAGTTGGGAGGTGAGCTTCCTCCTGAGACAGTCACTGACAAAGTTCTCCAGTCACTTCCACCTAGCTATAAGGGCTTCGTGATGAACTATAATATGCAAGGGATGAACAAGTCAAACTCCGAGCTATTTGCGATGCTGAAAGTCGTAGAAGTAGAAATCAAAAAGGAGCATCAAGTGTTGATGGTGAATAAAACTACTAGTTTCAAAAAAGGCAAGGGAAAGAAGGGAAACTTCAAGAAGAGTGGCAAGCAAGTTGCCGCTCCCGTGAAGAAACCCAAGGCTGTACCCAAGCCTGAGACTGAGTGCTTTTACTGCAAGGGGACTGGCCACTGGAAGCGAAATTGCCCCAAGTACCTGGCTGATAAGAAGGCTGGCAACGTCAACAAAGGTATATTTGATATACATGTTATTGATGTGTACCTTACTAGCTCTCATAGTAGTGCCTGGGTATTTGATACCGGTTCGGTTGCTCATATTTGTAACTCAAAACAGGAACTACAAAATAAACTGAGGCTGGGAAAGGATGAGGTGACGATGCGCGTTGGAAATATTTCCAAGGTTGATGTGATCGCCGTCGGCACGCTTGCTCTTCGATTACCATCGGGATTAGTTTTAAACCTAAATAATTGTTATTTGGTGCCTGCGTTGAGCATGAACATTATATTTGGATCTTGTTTATTGCGAGACGGTTATTCATTTAAATCAGAGAATGATGGTTGTTCTATTTATATGAGTAATATCTTTTATTCTTTTTGACTCTCGATCGTAGTGATACACATGTTCATAACGTTAATACCAAAAGATGCAAAGTTAATAATGATAGTACCACTTTCTTGTGGCACCGCCGCTTAGGTCATATTGTTGTAAAGCGCATGATGAAACTCTATGCTGATGGACTTTTGGAATCACTCGATTTTGAATCGCTTGATACATGCAAACCATGCCTCATGGGAAAGATGACGAAAACCCCGTTCTCCGGAACAATGGAGCGGGCAAGTGACTCATTGGAAATCATACATACTGATGTGTGCGGTCCAATAAGTGTTGAGGCACGCGGAGGATATCATTATTTTCTTACCTTCACTGATGACTTGAGTAGATATGAGTATGTTTACTTAATGAAACAGAAGTCTGAAACGTTCAAGCAATTTCAGAGTGAAGTACAGAATCATCATAACAAGAAGATAAAGTTTCTACGATCTGATCGTGGTGGAGAATATCTGAGTTATGAGTTTAGCATGCATTTAAGACAATATGGAATTGTTTCATAGCTCACGCCACCTGGAACACCACAGCGTAATGGTGTGTCCGAGCGTCATAATCGTACTCTATTAGATAACCTGGAACAGATACTTGACAATGAAAAGCTAGATTATTGACTGTAGTGCAAGTTTGAGACTGTTGGAAATATGCCCTAGAGGCAATAATAAAGTGGTTATTATCATATTTCCTTGTTCATGATAATCGTTTATTATCCATGCTAGAATTGTATTGACCGGAAACTAAAATACATGTGTGGATATATAAACAACACTGTGTCCCTAGTGAGCCTCTACTAGACTAACTCGTTGATCAAAGATGGTTAAGGTTTCCTAACCATGGACATGAGTTGTCATTTGATAATGGGATGGACAAGACCCAAACCATAAGCATAGCATTTGATCGCATCGCTAAGTTTATTGCTAGTGCTTTCTTCTTGTCAAGTATCTGTTCCTAAGACCATGAGATCATGCAACTCCCTGACACCGGAGGAATGCCTAGTGTGTAGCAAATGTCACTTCGTAACTGGGTGATCATAAAGATGCTCTACAGGTATCTCTGAGTGTGTGTGTTGGGTTGGCATGGATCGAGAATGGGATTTGTCACTCCGTATGACAGAGAGGTATCTGTGGGCCCTCTCGGTAATACAACATCACAAGAAGCTTGCAAGAAATGTGACTAAGGAGTTATTCATGGGATCTTGTATTACGGAACGAGTAAAGAGACTTGCCGGTAACGAGATTAAACTAGTTATGGAGATACCGACGACCGAATCTCGGGCAAGTAACATACCGCTGAAGAAAGGGAACTGCATATGGGATTGATTGAATCCTTGACATAGTGGTTCCACCGATAAAGATCTCGGTGGAACATGTAGGAACCAGTATGGGCATCCAGGTCCCGCTATTGGTTATTGACCGGAGAGGTGTCTCGGTCACGTCTACATGATTCTCGAACCCGTAGGGTCCGCACGCTTAACGTTCAATGACGATATGGTATTTATGAGTTATATGTGTTGGTGACCGAATGTTGTTCAGAGTCTCGGATGAGATACCGAACATGACGAGGAGCTCCGAAATGGTCCGGAGGTAAAGAATTATATATGGGAAGTTCCGTTTTGGTCACCGGAAAAAATTCGGGCATCACCGGCAGTGTATCGGAAGTGTCGGAAGGGTTCCGGGGTCCACCAGAAGGGGTCCACCCACCCCGTGGGGCCACATGGCCTAAGAGGGGTGCGCACCAGCCCCTGGTGGGCTGGGCGCCCCTCCCCACCTATGACCATGCAGCTACGGCTGGTGGAGGGCAAACCCTGGGGGGGCGCCACCCTAACTTGGGGGCCAAGTCACCCCCTAGGCCGCACCCCTCCCCCTGCCCCTATATATATGTGGGGAGAGGGAGGGCAGTCGCACCTCAAGTCTTGGCGCAGCCCTCCCTCTCTCCCTAGATCGTTTTCTCCTCAGATTGCATCGCGACAGCGCTTGGCGAAGCCCTGCTGAGATTGCTCCACCACCACCGCCACCACGTCGTCGTGTTGTCGGCGAACTCATTGATACGTCTCCAACGTATCTATAATTTTTGATTGTTCCATGCTGATATATTATCATTCTAAGATACTTTTTGGGTCATTATTTACCAATTTATAATATTTTTTAGCACTAACCTATTGACCCAGTGCCCGGTGCTAGTTGCTGTTTTCTGCGTGTTTTTGCCTTTGCCGGTTTACTGTACCAAACAAAGTCCAATTGCCACGAAATTTTTGATGATTTTATCTGGACTATATGAAGACCTAGAAGCTTCGAAAGGAAGCCGGGAGGCGCACGAGGGCCCCACCACACATCAGGGTGCGCCCTGGGGGGGCACGCCCTGGTATGTGGTGGCCCCCTCGGGCACCTCCCGATGTCCCTCTTCGGCCTATAAATTCTCTAATATTCTGAAAACCCTGGAGGCAGTTCCGAAACCCTTTTTCCACCACCGCAAGTCTATGTTCTGTCGCGAGGCCATCTGGAGCTCCATTCTGGCACCCTACCAGAGGGGGGATCAATCACGGAGGGCCTCTTCATCAACCTTGCTGCCCTCATGATGATGCGTGAGTAGTTCACCACAGACCTATGGGTCCATAGCTAGTACCTAGATGGCAATCTCTCTCTCTTATGATCTTCAATACAATGGTCATCGCATCTTCGCTTTGATCTATCCGATGTAATCCTATTGTGCGGTGTGTTTGTTGGGATCCGATGAATTGTGGGTTTATGTTCAGATTATTCATGAAAAGTATTTGAGATGCCTCTGAATTATATTATCTCTTATGTGCATGATCATTATAGCTTTGTAATGCTCTCCGATCTATTGATATGCTTTGGCCAAGTAGATTGATATTTCATCGGTGGGAGTGGTGCGTTGTGGTAGGTTCAACCTGGCGAGTTTCTATATCCCAGTGACAAAGTAGGGGACAAGATGCGTCTTTGTGTTGTTTCTACTAAGGATAAAACGATGGGGTTCATTCATATTGTTTGAGTTTACTTTGTCTACATCATTTCATCGTTCTCCAAGCATTACTCTGTTTTACTTAATACTCTAGATGCATGCTGGATAGCGGTCGATGAGTGGAGTAATAGTAATAGGTGCAGACAGGAGTTGGTCTATTTTCTTATGGACGTGATGCCTATATATACATGATCATTGCCGTGAACATCGCATAACTATCCGCTTTTCTATCAATTGCCCAACAGTAATTTGTTTACCCATCGTATGCTGCCTACATGAGAGATGTCGCAAGGGAACACTATGGCCCCCGGGCCTATTCACTTATATATATTCGCAAACGCTATATTTACCTTGCTGCCTTTATTTCCTTTTTATTTATTTTGCAATTTATATTTATCAACAATTATCTACACAACTCATTTGCTTGCAAATAACGAGATCAAGGGGATTCACAACCCTCTTGCCCGCGTTGGGTGCAAGTTGTTTGTTCATTTGTGCGCAGCCATTGAAGACGGTTGAAGATTGATATTCCTATTGGTTCGATAAACCTTGGTTTCATAACTGAGGAAAATACTTATCCACTTTGTGCTGCAATTACCCATTCCTCTTCACGGAAAACCCAACGCAGATCACAAGTATAAGGAAGGATTTCTGGCGCCGTTGCCGGGGAATATCATCATCAACTACCAAGTAACTTCACACAAATTTTCATTCACTTGTTCTTCTTTTTATTTGCTTTTATATTTATCTCATCTCATAAAAAAAGAAAAAAGAAAAATATTTATCTTTGCTTGTTACTAGTTTCCTTGTTTGAACTCATGGCTAGTTCTTCTTCCACTCGCTCTACTCTCAATGATGATGTAGTGAATTTTAAACAAAGGGGAGGAGAAAGCTTAAAATAT
Organism: Elymus sibiricus; assembly: GCA_039707655.1. Classification (NCBI taxonomy): domain Eukaryota; kingdom Viridiplantae; phylum Streptophyta; class Magnoliopsida; order Poales; family Poaceae; genus Elymus; species Elymus sibiricus. The sequence continues at coordinate 95,874,500 of CM077675.1, read as the reverse complement.
GCATGGTATAGGATTTGCTTTGCTCAAAATAAAGCAACTAAAAAGTTATCCACCACTACCTTGCTTCACATTTTTTATGTTGGTGTGACCACTTGGTATAGGTTCGTTCTTGACACCATCACTGGTGGGAATTTTTTAATGTGTCACACCTTGGATGCCTACACCGCAATTGAAAATCTTGTAGGGTCACCACCTGTTGTTCTTAATGAAACAAATTTGACCTTGGAACATGTTATGCAAAGGCTTGATGCTATTGAAAAGAATATGATTACAAACAAACCCATTGAGGAATTGGATAAAAAACTTCATAATCATATCACTCAACTTGGGTCGCGGGTAGGAATGACTTTGAAAACCTTAAAGGAAAAAGGCACCACTATTGATGAGAGGATAGAACAAGGTTTGAATAGAATTGATAAAATGGAAGAGGTCATTGACAAGGTAGGTTCCGCCTTCACTCCTCCTAAAGCTAATACTAGTGCCTCTCGCAACAAAAATACAAAGTTCATATATATTCCTAAGAGTGTTAGTACACCTCCAAACCAAAGAAACGAGGATCTTAAGATGATTAGTGTTCATCTCAACTTTATAAATTTGATAAAAGATCCTATTGCCAAGCCTCCTATTTTCCCCACTATCCACGGCTGTGTTATTGAGGAAACATAAGATTCCAATTCCCATTAAAGAAAGGGATGGAACACTTACCTAAGAAGAGAATTAAACCAACTTATGAATCAATTATGAGAGCCACTTATGGGTGGAGTGTCAAAGATGACAATACTTGAAACTAGGCATTATGCCTAGCTAGGGGCATAAAACAATAACGCTTGTTGGGAGGCAACCCAATAGCTATCTTTAAATTTTTGCTTAGAACTTTTTGTTTATTTTTATTACCATGATTATTTCCTCTATAATGATTATGTTTTTGTGTTTAAATTAGTGTTTGTGCCAAGTAAAACCTTTGGGATGACTCACAAGATGAGTAGAATCGATGCTGAAACAAAACACAAACTTTTGACTCTAGTACAGGAATTTTTATTTTTTGCTGGTGCGCGATAATGATCTGAAATTTTTACACAGTGTCTCTATACAAATTTTCGAGGTTTTCCTGATTTTTCAGAATTTTTAGAGTTACATAAGTATAGGGTCTTTACAGATTGCTACAGACTGTTCTGTTTTAGACAGATTCTGTTTTTGCCTGCATAGTTGCTTCTTTTGATTAAACTATGGATTGTATCGGGGGGTATAAGCCATGGAGAAGTTAGAATACAGTACCTATTATTCATTTATGAAAGTTGAATCAATTTACAACAGTACTTAAAGTGTGCAATATGTTTCTTATACTAACGGATCTCACGAGGTTTTGCTGAGTTTTGTGTGATTGAAGTTTTCAAGTTTTGGGAGTTATCTTGATGGACAAAGGAGTAAGGAGTAGCAAGAGCCTAAGATTGGGGATGCCCAAGGCAACCCAAGGTAATATTTTAAAGGAGACTCAAGCATCTAAGCTTGGGGATGCCCCAGAAGGCATCCCCTCTTTCGTCTCAAATCCATCGGTATGTCACTCGAAAATATATTTTTATTCGTCACATGATATGAGTTTTGCTTGGAGCGTCATTTGCTTTTGTTTTATTTTACTTTCAGTTTGCCACAATCATTGTTTGCTGGACACACCTATTTAAGAGAGACACACCTTCATCATAATTTGTTAGAATACTCTATGTGCTTAACTTATATCTTTTGAGCTTAGCAGTTGCTCTAGTACTTCACTTATATCTTCTTGAGCATGGTGGCGTGTAGATTTTAAAGAAATGATTCCACTCTCATTCTTCACTTATATTTGTTTGAGCGTTAATAAATAGTGACGGTAATTTGCATGGGTCATACAGACTAGTCCAAAAATATTAGATATTCAAAGAGTGATAATCAAAACCATCATGTAGCACATATAAAGAAATTGTGGGTTAATGATATTGATGTAGTAATGTGAAATAGGTGGGAGTCCATAATTGTTAAACCATAGAAGTGTCGATATTAAGAGGGGTTGAACTTTTTGTTCATCTAAAAATTAAAGAGGCATGGTGATGATGTGTGAGCATTTCTATTCCTCGTTGAAATCCTAGTGTTGTTTCGGGTCGGAAGCGCGCGATGGTTAACTCCTACCAACCTCTTCCCTCGGGGCATGCGATTAGCACTTTGATTTATTATAAACTAATACAACTTTGCAATAAGTATATGAGTTCTTTATGACTAATGTGAAACCATGGACATACGCAATCTCACCTTTTCATAATTTGCTAGCCTCATCGGTACCGTGCATAGCCCGTTCTCACCTCGAGGATCGGTGCAACTTTCGCCGGTGCATCCAAACCCCGTAACATGATACGCTCTATTGCACATAAGCCTTGTTATATCTTCCTCAAAACAGCCACCATACCTACCTATGATGGCATTTCCATAGCCATTCCGAGATATATTGCCATGCAAATTCCATCGTCACTTCGCATGACTAGTTCGTTCATCGTCATATTGATTTGCATGATCATATAGAGCCGACATAGTATTTGTGGCAAATCCGCCTTCATAATGTTTTTGATACATGTCACGCTAGATCATTGCACATCCTAGTACACTGCCAGAGGCATTCATACAGAGTCATGTCTCCATATCAGTTCTCCATGTTGAGTTGTAAGTAAATAAAAGTGTGATGATTGTCATTGTTATAGCATTGTCCTAGTGAGGAAAGAATGATGGAGACGATGATTCTCCCATAAGTTGAGATGAGACTCCAGACGAAAATAAAGATGGGGGAGGCCAAATGAGCCCACCATCCAGTCTAAAAAATGAGAGAAAATGAGAGAAGGGACTTTGCTACTATCCTTTGCCACACTTGTGCCTCAAAGTGGCACCATGTTCCTCATGTAGAGAGTCTCATGATATATCACTTTCATATGCTAGTGGGAATTACCTATTCATTATTTCAAACTTGGCTTGTATATTCCTACGACGAGCTTCCTCAAATGCCCGAGGTCGTCATGAGCAAGCAAGTTGGATGCACACCCCACTTAGCTTCATTTGAGCTTTCATACACTTATAGCTCTAGTGCATCATTTGCATGGCAATCCCTACTCCTTGCATTGACATCTATCGATGGGCATCTCCATAGCCCGTTGGTATGCCTAGTTGATGTGAGACTATCTTCTCCACTTCCTACCCCTTTGATATCTACCACCATACTCTATTCCACCTAAATGCTATGTTCAATGGCTCACGCTCATGTATTGCGTGAAGAATAAAAAGTTGATCCATATTGAAAAAGTACGAACCAATTGCCTGACTTGGACACCGTGGTGATTAACATTTGTATTAATGTGATGAAGATGGAGCCATGCCTTGCTAATACAATAAGATGAATGGGGGGGGTAAACATTTCTTAAAGATCGTATACCTTTAAGAATTAACAATTCTGTTTCTTACACTTTGAATATTGCTATGTTAATATTTGTTGATTCATCTTTTCTCAATGAGCATACCTGAATAAGATTACATAGTGGATAGCATGTCACATCAAAAATTCTGTTTTTATCATTTACCAACTCGAGGACGAGCAGGAATTAAGCTTGGGGATGCTTGATACGTCTCCAATGTATCTATAATTTTTTATTGTTCCATGCTGATATATTATCATTCTAGGATACTTTTGGGTCATTATTTACCAATTTATAATATTTTTTAGCACTAACCTATTGACCCAATGCCTAGTGCCAGTTGCTGTTTTCTGCGTGTTTTTGCCTTTGCAGGTTTATTGTACCAAACGAAGTCCAATTGCTACGAAACTTTTTGATGATTTTTCCTCGACTATATGAAGACCTAGAAGCTTCGGAAGGAAGCCGGGAGGCGCATGAGGGCCCCACCACACATCAGGGTGCGCCCTGGGGGGGCCGCGCCCTGATATGTGGTGGCCCCCTCGGGCACCTCCCGACGTCCCTCTTCGGCCTATAAATTCTCTAATATTCTGAAAACCCTGGAGGCAGTCCTGAAACCCTTTTTCCGCCACCACAAGTCTCTGTTCCATCGCGAGGCCATCTGGAGCTCCGTTCCTGCACCCTGCCGGAGGGGGGATCGATCACGGAGGGCCTCTTCATCAACCTTGCTGCCCTCATGATGATGTGTGAGTAGTTCACCACAGACCTACGGGTCCATAGCTAGTACCTAGATGGCAATCTCTCTCTCTTATGTTCTTCAATACAATGGTCATCGCATCTTCGCTTTGATCTATCCGATGTAATCCTATTGTGCGGTGTTTTTGTTGGGATCCGATGAATTGTGGGTTTATGTTCAGATTATTCTTGAAAAGTATTTGAGATGCCTCTGAATTATATTATCTCTTATGTGCATGATCATTATAGCTTCGTAATGCTCTCCGATATATTGATATGCTTTGGCCAAGTAGATTGATATTTCATCGATGGGAGTGGTGCGTTGTGGTAGGTTCAACCTGGCGAGTTTCTATATCCCAGTGACAAAGTAGGGGATAAAACGATGGGGTTCATTCATATTGTTTGATTTTACTTTGTCTACATCATGTCATCGTTCTCCAAGCATTACTCTATTTTACTTAATACTCTAGATGCATGCTGGATAGCGGTCGATGAGTGGAGTAATAGTAATAGGTGCAGGCAGGAGTCAGCCTATTTGCTTATGGACATGATGCCTATATATACATGATCATTGCCGTGAACATCGCATAACTATCCGCTTTTCTATCAATTGCCCAACAGTAATTTGTTTACCCACCGTATGCTGCCTACATGAGAGTTGTCGCTAGGGAACACTATGGCCCCCGGGTCTATTCACTTATATATTCGCAAACGCTATATTTACCTTGCTGCCTTTATTTCCTTCTTATTTATTTTGCAATTTATATTTATCAACAATTATCTACACAACTCATTTGCTTGCAAATAACGAGATCAATGGGATTCACAACCCTCTTGCCCGCGTTGGGTGCAAGTTGTTTGTTCATTTGTGTGCAGCCGCTGAAGACGGTTGAAGATTGATATTCCTATTGGTTCAATAAACCTTGGTTTCATAATTGAGGGAAATACTTAACCGCTTTATGCTGCAATTACCCGTTCCTCTTCATGGAAAACCCAACGCAGATCGCAAGTATCACTCATCTACTACTCCGCCCTCGCTCGCTGGATCGAGGAGGCGGAGACGTCATCGAGCTGCAAGTGTGCTGAACGCGGAGGTGCCGTACGTTTGGCGCTTGATCGGGATGGATCGCGATTGGATCTTGAAGACGTACGACAACATCAACCGCGTTTCTAAGTGCGTCTGCTTAGCGATCTACAAGGGTATGTAGATGCACTCCCCCTCTCGTAGCTATACATCTACATGGATAGATCTTGCATTTGCGTAGGATATTTTTTGTTTTCCATGCAACGTTCCCCAACAGCCATAACATATTATTTACTATGTCTCAAAAAAACATATTGTTTATTGTGTCAAAATGGTTTATATATTGAAATGCTACTGAAGATTATTGTGGATTGCGTGTATGAGTTTTCCATGGGGATTAAAAACCCGACATAGACGGGGATGGGAAACTTTTTATCCGCGCAGGCGGGTATGTGGATGGGGACGTGCATGGGCTGGCTGTTCGGGGGATAGGTATGGTTGTTCAATACCTGATTGGGTAATCCCCATTGTCAGCTTGACACAGGAACAAATTTCACTTGTCGTTGTCATCTGCAACAAAAACACAAATTGCGTTGCCCATGGAAAGGAAGGTCCTGGTCAATGTACATTGGAAGTTTTGAGAGTGACTTCACCTATAACTTTGTCTTGATTCATGAACATGTCCTCAATTTAGCGAGTGAACTTCTAGCGACGCTTCCGAATCAACGAAATATCTAGTTATGTAAGTATGTTTCAAAGTGAAATGGCTCGGTAGTCCTGGAACAAAAAAAGGCTCTGAATTGTTGAAACTGGGTTTGTCTTCTGAGCATGAATAACCACATGTGGCTCATTAGTACTAGAGGATAATCATTGGAAGTATCGGGGCTTAGAGAAACTCATACAAAGGAATGGCTAGGGAGTGGATTTTCGAGGCCTTTGGCTTAGAATTTGTCCATGGAGTTCAGTCCAAAGTACTTTGCTTGTGCCACTCTTCATAATATGGTTGTATACTCAATGCAATCTTAAATTCACTAAAAGCCTAGAATATACATGTTACGAACAGGATGTAAACAACAACTTGAAAGTTGTGTTCATGTTCTTCTTGCTCTCAAGACCTAGGGTTGGGACACACACATGGGAGAATATATAGTAAATGGACGAGATGGACAAAATAAGCAATTGATATATGGAGTTATGGACATTTATGGGAATTACTTTTTAGTAAAGAAACATTGGATAATGTTTTCCTTCATTCTTTTTGCCATGTGAGTTCAGCCAATTCCCCTTAAGTTCAACTATGCTATTCTAACTTGTATCGATGGCTCAAATAATTCTTATTTCTCCTAGTAACATGAAATTTTATGGGGAGTCTTTAATTAGCATATTAATAGAAGGAGACATCGCATGACATACTTGAAGTATAGGTACGTAGCTGAGTAGAATGAGCTGGAGACGCAGATGAATACGAGGGAGCTAGGTATCGCTAGTCCAGATAATGAGGTGGACGTGCTAGGAAACAGTTCGTCCCTCAATCACCAATGCCACAAAAACGGGCGCTTTGGACAAAGGAAATAAATAAATATTCAACCATTCTTTATGTCCTTGTTGTTTTTCCCAGCTAGATGAACAAACTCAGGGATAGCAGGTCAAACCCATAGAAGTTCACGTGCAGATAAAAAATAACTCGTGCACACTTACATATTCATGAGCTACCAGCTCCTCTTCCCGTGTTGAGCATGCTTCCCAATAAGCATTATCTGCGGATCCCATATCTCTCTCATCGGCATCCTTTCGTCTAGTGGCCATGTGGTGTTGCCTGCTCTTGTGCCCTCCCTCTATCATATTGCTTGGGTCATGCTTCAGCATGAGGCGAACAGTGAGGATATGACGTCGGTGCAGATGGACCGGATGCATGATGATATGGTGACACTTTGAATTTATGTAGATCAAAGGACCCCTGACAACACATACTACTAATGCATGATTGACATGTTTTTGTACATAGGATTAGGTATGAAGATCTTTACCAATATATAATTCTATTTTACACGTTTATATCACCAACAAAAAATCTAGTAACAAATTTACAAAGACTTTAGTGCAAGAATTTGTCCCATGGCACATGCGAGATGGATAAATAGTATTACCATATGTTTATTCTTCTTATTTACTAAGGACCAATTATTATATGTAGGCAAATGGTTGTTTGTCATGGTTATAACTTATATGTACACTAATTTTTATTTTTGAACAATCTTTATTGCGGTGTTGCTTTTGTGGACAACAAAACTTATCACCACTATAAAATCAACAAAAAAATGTTGATTTATACATTACGAAGGAAAAAATGTTGGTAAAGCAACTATAATTGATTATTTTGCGAGAACCACAACCTAGATCTAGCGATACGTAAGACGCCCAAGGAGAACAAAGGCAAATTTATTTGCATGCCAACATGATGTACAACATAGATTTCTTTTTTAGGACCCGCTAAAGTGCAATCCTCACCTCTTCAGGTGAGAGTATGCGCAGAAATTTGGGAGTGGGAAGATCCAATGGGCCCATTTTCTTAATTTATGGGTTTGTCATAAGCTCATAGCTATTTTATTTCTCTAAAATTAATATTGTAAGAGACTCTCAGTCGGTTCAATAGCAACACTTTGCTCATTGAGAAAACATCATTCTTTCTTAACTAATCTAGGTTTCGGCATATTAACTCTCCAACAACTCGCCTTGACAAAACTAAGTCAATAACTTTCAGTCGCTAGAAGCATGTTAAGGCATTTCTGTGTCCATGCATGCGCGGTCTCGACCATGGGACGGACCCATGGGAGTGTGATGTTAAAACGAAAACATATTTTCGAAGTAGAAACCCCAATTCCAATAACTTTACCTGATTTACCAAAGATAAACAAGAATTGTGCTAGTGAGAAATCTTCGACCAAAACATAAAAGTTGTGCTCGAAAATCAGGAAAAGCTATCTTTAGTTGTATGTTTAATGATTTTATCAACAAGAGGTGTCATGTTTTTTCACTAAAGCATGAACATATTGTCACATTAGCATTACCATATTTTCATCATTCATTTGAGAGCATACCTAGTATTAAGTCCGAGTCTTTTATCATTCTACCGAAAAAAAATCAGTTAGGTCAACAAGAATGTTCTTTTTTATTGCAAGAAAGACACAAGCATACATTAAAACTAGACGATACCCTGTGTGTTGCCGTGTGGACTATATATTTGATTTCTAAATATTGTATATAGTATGAAATCATCCTCGTGATTTAAACTATGCTATTTAGAAACAAAAAAAATCAAAAAATAGTATAAAAACTTACACGTGTCAAAAGTTAAATGTCGCGGCATTCCACTATTCATGTTGCAAGGTAGAGAGACTCTCATGTTCAAATCAGACAGATGTTAGTTGACCAGGCTAATAAATCCAATTAATGGCTATAAGAATTAGGATGATGTGGACGCATGCATGTGCAGAATAATAGCAAGTAATGACTTGCAGTGGGATTTGTCTATATAAGATATATGGATTGTCCAACCATTACAAGGCCATCTTTACAAAAAAAAGAAAATAAACACATGCCCTAACAAACCTTGATGCATCATTCCTCCTACACTCTCAGCGACGTGCCATGAGCAAACTTCAATGTCACTTTTGGATCTCCAAAACACCCACAAAGCTAGGGTAACGTTGTTGACTCAGTTTGAAGTCTCTGGTTGGAGTCAAAGAAGCCAATGACAATGAATCAAGGATCATATCACCATTCCTGAGAACAAGGCGACCAAGGGGGTTGGACAAGCATCCCCTGTTAGGTCACATAGAACTGGGTGGGTCTTACCTCACTAGCTTCTTGACGAAGCAAAAGCTTGTCAGGTATCAATGAGAAGAAGCCATAGGACCAACGCACGGACCATCATCGGCCAAGACCACCAAGATGAAACTTAGATAAAATGGGGCCCGAGATTTGGTACTAACCGAAGCTCCACATGTCATCCATCGACACCAACCAACGTCGTTGAAACGAGGATAGAACGGGGAAAACTTATTCCACGCCATCGATGATTCCACCGCCGACCAACTACCAAGACAGAGCCATAGCTAGAGCTTGAGTGACCCAAACATAGCCAAACACCATCGGGGTTCCCCCACCTCGCTGGCACCGAAAGGCACCTATAGGCGAGTAAACCTGGCGGCGACACTTATGCGAAAATCCTAGCCGCCTTTCTTTGGAGAGAGGTGTGAGACAATATAGTGAGGTGTAAATGTATTTTTCCCTACTAAAAACAATTATGCATGACAAAAAAATGTTTCATGCTGAAAGGCTTCATTTATCCAACAAAAATAAATTATCCGTCCTTGTGAAAAGGTATTCTTCATGAGATCAAAATATTTCAATTTTCAAATTTCCATGTTGTATACTAATTAAACAACTTCACACACCGTATTTACAGAATAGGTGTGGTCGTTGTTAGATAACAAACTAGAAGCGAAAATAAATGGTTTGTGAATTGCCTCAGGAATGGCTAACAAAAATAATGAACAAAGTGGCGAGTGGAAAAGATACAATAAAGAAGAAAACATAAAGGGAGTGCCATATGTAGGGTACATAATAAACTATAAAAAAAGCTAAGAAGAAAGGAAATCAATAATAAATAGGAAGTGAAGATGCTAAACTAAAAATAAAAAATGTAAAATATACGTAAAACAAAATTGGAAAAAAGAAAACAAATATATGCATTGCTTGACGTAAAACCGCTAGCCGTTTTGCTTGTGTTTGTTTTTGAAAAGCAGGACCAAGAGTGAACCAACACCCACGATTGTTGCAAAAACACCATCCGGTTGCAAAGCAGCCCCGACTAATTCTGAAAATTGTTGCATGTGACTAGAAATCCATTTCTTTCTCTTTTCATCTCAATGTAAGCAAATTAGAAGTTTTATTATGTCAGAAATTTATGTTTAAGATAGAATCCATCTAGACAAATAGTTGAAACTGAACAAAAAATATTATATCTCTAGCAACGTCAAGTGACTTCCCCACTTTAGTTATCAGGACTACCTGGCTCCCGCGATGTAGACATGGTGTTGATATGCTTCATATTAATTAGACAAAGTTGTCCATGTTATAAACTAAATATACGAAACTACCGTTAGAATCTAACCTCCTACGATTTTATGAATTAGCAATCTAGTGAAACAATTGGCTGAAAGTTAATACTCCTACATTCCAAAAAAAATCCTTCACTAAAAAAAACAGTTGTGAAACCGGTTCTCATTGACGTAGAGCTAGCCTTTTCTTTAATCTAGTTTATTAACTTGTACATAGTATTAAAACTTTGTTTGAAACTGTCAAGCAAAAACCATCTATGGACGTGGCTGAAACATTGGCATCTGAGTGCATGAGTACGCACGTAGTCCCATATGATAACTAGATGAAGCATCATGGACTTAAAAGACCTATATTCGTTTTGCAACCTCTATGTTTGTGTTTTCGTGCGCTAGTGTCTCAAAAGGCAACATTTAATTAATGTGTATATCACATAGAAATCTTGAAATTATTTTGAACATGAGAGAGAGGGAGGGAGGGAGGGAGGGAGGGAGGGAGAGAGAGAGAGAGAGAGAGAGAGAGATGGAAGATAAGTGTGTCAAATTTGTTGACTTCATGGGTTATGAATTTGTATCTCCATATATACATATAAACAAAGATATGTAGATACATACAGAATTGATTTGTCCACGTATTAAATCTTTTTATATTACCATGAAGTGCCATTAATTGACCTAAGCCAAGAAATCTGCCTATGGATGGAATTTCGTGCGCTGGATGTGGGAAGAATGGTCACCAAAATTAAGAGAAAATATATGCTTACCTTCGCTGGTAATGTGTGAATCATATATGTAGCCTAATTATTCATGGGGAGGGATAGTAATCAATTATTTGCATGTATGTACGCAATAAAACTCCGTTGATACATGTGTCACTAGCAGCCAAAACCGAATGGAGATCCTGTGTGCCATGTCTATTTGAGAGCGGCGGAAACCATGGTTTGATTCTTGCACTCTAATATGAGAGCACATGTCATGCATGCACACGAGATGCGTGTTCTATCTATCCAGACCGAAATTGACCAACATTCAATAGGCTTGCATGTGTTGTTTCTAGCAATCTTCTTGTGTATATTTGGAGGCCTGCGACAATTATTTGCGTTGGCAAACGAATAAAAAAATCAAAGAAAGGCACAATTTCGAGGTCAACTTAAAATAGTTTGGCATGTTCCTCGGAGGGTCATAAGAATTATCTTAGCCATAATAGAGTCTACTTTTGTATGGACCGACAAACTATCAATGCGAGAATATAATTAGCGAAAGTAGGACTGCACACAAGAGGGCTATAAATACACTATCTTATTTTGCACTCTCCATCCTCAAAATATAACCCATCTTCATAGTTCACACTACTCATAATTCTATAGTGTTCAATTATCTAGTCTCTCATGGATTCAATAGTCAACCAGGGGTGGACCTCATCTGAGGTAGAGGAGGCATGGTCACTCGTTGCTAGGCTCAACACCAACAAAATCATGTACGACGACAACGATGACAAGAACAAGAAGCACAACTACATCGTGAATTCTCTCCATGCATTGTTCCCTTCAAAGACCACGAAACAGGTAACGGATCTTTATGTTGATCTCGCCGTGCAAATGCATATGATCCAGCGTATGGAGGGGACCCATGTTACTGGTGCTAGCCCACAAAATAGTTTCACCTTTTGTAACCCTATCAACAGTAACTCCAAGCTCTCGGGGGAGGAGAATGGTGCTAGCAGCACACACGGTGTATACACCCTGGGTGGTCACGTGAATGAAAACTTTGGGGTACGAGAGGAGGAGGCAACAATCATGGACAATAATGGATTGTTCTTTGGTTGTGCAATGGAGGATACGGGGATCACGATGACGGGTGAGGCATCGCAGATGGTAGACAACAACAAGACGGAGGTGTTGGAGAACAACATTTCCATCGATCAACCAGTTGTTGTCCCACATCAATGGGGTTTTTGGACCGGCGAGGAACACAGGTTCGTCCACAGTTGTATACTCTTCTTTGCCATGTAGTTTTTATTGTTGTTTGTTTTAAGTGAACATATACTAATTACGAATGTTGTGCAAATTTATTATGTGAGATTAGTAACTTATGTTTGGGATGATATTGTACTTTACTAAATGTATACAAGGACTCTGTCAATTTCCATTTCCAGCATGGGTGACCTTGTTAATGAAAACATTGGGGTACAAGAGGATGAGGATACGACCATGGATGATAATGGATTTTCATTTCGTTATGCACTGGAGGATACAAGAATCAGGGAGGAGGAGGAGGAGGCCCCGATGATGGTAGACAAGGATAACATGGTGGTGCTGGAGAACAATACTTCCAATGATCAACCCGTTTTTGCCCCACATCAACGAAAGTTTTGGACCAAAGAGGAACACAAGTTAGTCGACAGCTACATTCTTCCCTCTCATGTAGTTTTAGTTGTTCTTTATTTAAAATGAACATATGCTAATTAAGCATGCCTGCAAATTAATTTTATGAGGCGGGTAGGTTAAATTTGCAATGCTATTGCACTCTACAAAATGTATATACAGACATTTCTAATTATCATTTTTTGATAAATACCAATCCCTGAAAATTTGATATTGATGAACTTTCTTTTGTTATTTCCTTTCTGGTTTAACAAATTTATGTGATTTGACCTTGATTAAATAATAGAAAGGCAGAATTCCAATATGGTAGTACGTCTTGTCCCAATCAAACAGATCAATAACCTGTAGTGATTGTCGTTTCACTATAGAAAAATAGAGGTATGATAATTTGAAATTGTAATATGTTTTGGTTCTCAATATGTTACAAAATGTTCGTTCACTTATTGATTTCTGATATACATACATTCTATCCAGTACCCGTAAATCAACAAAAATAAGCATGTGTTGTTGTAGTGGTCCGAACCTGTCAAATAGGTACTTTGCTTCAATCTATATTAATTGCTTCAATAAAACAACTCCACGATTCATCTTTCAGTTAACAATTTAACCTCTCTTGAACATTATGTCCACAGGTCATTTCTTTATGGGCTGGAAGTCTATGGTCGTGGCGACTGGAAAAACATATCCAAGCACTTCGTCACCACTAAAACCCCTGTCCAAGTTTCAAGCCATTCACAAAAGTTTTTCAAGAGAATACAGAAAAAGGCATCGTCAGGAACAAAGCGTTACAGCATCAATGATGTCAGGCTCGATGACAATGAGCTATTGGCAGCAAATAATAGTTCTGCCCGGCAAGCCCTTTCTTTCACCGGCCTCAACAATAACCCAAGCTTTAAGTTGCAGGCTCCGACGAGCTCGTTCACAGTCATGAACAACCTAGCTCAGTTCTCCCCTTCCATCTATAATCAACAAGTGGTTCAGCAGCCAATGTGGAGTGAGCAAAAGATGATGGGTTCTGTTGCAGATGTAATGGACGGGGTAGCAAACTATGTGCCTGATGGCCAACAAGGATCAGCTTATTTTTATCTTGGCAATGTATGAACAAGATGTAGTAGATCGTAGGCTTGGCCGCTTGGGCCATGTTTGGAATGCTAGCCGGGCATGTATCCCATGAATAAACATACTGTCCTCCTAAAGATGGCAACATAGCATGCTCAAGACATTATGCCCAGCATGCGTGTTTAATAATGAATAAATAGTTCTGTTTCTATATGTAAAAAATATTTTACTTTCGATAGTCTCATCATCTTAATATAGTGTTTGTCATCTCCCTTATTTCATATGATTATATTTTGTTGTTGTATTACCATACGAAAGTGTACATGTTGTCTCAATATGTGGGCCTGACTGTTGTATCATAATATATAATACATGATTGTTGCCTACATTACGAGATTGCAATCACCCCATGACAAAACACATGAATCTTAGCAAAAAGTTAAATATTTGTTGACGAAATCAAATAAGATTCAGTTGCCAAATCACTTGAAAATCAGACCTTCTACTTGATAGTCAGATCCTCCTATACTAACACTAGTTCATCTAAAGTATGCATCTTTGCTCTTCCTGTTTTTAGTCCAAGAGCCCCCAGTAATTAATATTGTGTGGTGTTGCTATGTTGCGGCAATGTAATGCCTTTATACAAATATGATGATAGAGATATAAATGAAAATTAAGGTATTCATATTTCACCGACACTATAGTTTGCAGTTTGTCACTAGGGAGTCAAACAGAGAAACCAATCAGTTATAAAAACCTTACCCTCACCATCATTTTAAATCCCAACACTCTCCATAATATTTACTTTGTGTCTCTGAGAATGGAGAATGACGAGATCAGGGGCACGACTGGCTTTTATTGAGGTATTTTCATGTTACGTTCTTCTTGCTCTAGAGACCTAGGTTGGGACATAGGTTTGGAAGATTATATATGAAATGGAAGAGATGGCCAAAAGAAGAAATTAGCGGATGAAAATTTATCGGCACGGGTCATTTTATAAAGAAACATTGGATATTGTTTTTCTTTCCTTCTTTTGGCTACAGGAGTTGATCCAGTCCCCCTGAAGTTCATTTGCGCCATTGTAGCTTGGACCGTTAGCTCATATCTATCGTATTTCCTCCCACTAATATGAGGATTTATGGGGAGTCTGTAATCAGTACTAATAGATGGAGACATGGAGGGACATATTGGAAGTAAGGGCAGTTAAGAAGAATGAGTAGGAGGCTGAGATGGAGAAGTGGGAGATGCCGCTAGTCCAAGATAATGAGTGGAGGTGCTATAGAAGCGATTCGGTCATCAATCAGCAATTCCACAAAAACGGGTGCTTCGGGCCAAGGAAGAAAGACATACTCAATCATTTGTTACGTCCTTGTCGTTTTCCCTAATTAGGTCCTTTTTTTTGTCTTTGCACTATTTTTAGGCGTGCATGTTGCTTCTGTCATGTATAGTGCTTCAGCAAGTGTTCCGATATGAATTAAGAGACAGATTTACAGGTTTACTTTTTTTCCTTACTAAACTATATAATTACTATTGTCTACTGTTATCTACTAATTTCAGTTACGACTTTTAGAAAGTGCCTCCTAGAGAGGTTGCGTGATGGGAGCTACTTGATCTTAATTAATGCATTGCTTTGGTCTCATGGTTGTGATGTTGGTCTTTGATGGGTGGAACCTCAGCCCTAGCCAATGTAGACGGGAAGTGGAAATTTCCCATACCGCATCATGCCAGGCCCTGTTCAGAGTCGCTCAAACCCTTAATCTTACCTCTAAAAAGGGAAAACTTGTACGCTGAAGAGAACATCTACAACAGACCCCCTCATTCCTTAATGTAAAGTCCTCAGGCGAAAGGGTGTTCACCAGTCACACGGGAAAGAGGCTGAGACGTCCACCATTCAGATATCAAGATTGGGAGGCTCAAGGCGTTTGCAACCAGGAGACCAGGAAAGGAAGGCGTCCAACCGACTCAAGACCGGTATAAATACCATGTGCCAGAACCAGAGGGGGACACCTTCTACTTCGACGACCAAGACAACAGAAGTAGAGCCCTAGTTTAGACCTAGATTAGATCCAATCTTAGACATAATAGAGCCGCTGTTGAAATTATAAAGCCCCTGATCCGGGTATAAAGGGCACACTTCCTTTGAACTAAGACTGATTCAGAGGAGCACAACAGAGGTAATAGAGTCCCTGTTGTTACTGCTGCAGGTGAACATATTTCACATGTCAAATGCATTTCTTCTTCGAGCCACTCAATGGACAGAGCCCGGCTGCACCTACACCGTAGGTATGAGCCATTGTTCCTTAGTGTATGTTCAAGCGCAGAGACTCAACTTAAACATTACAAGTTCAGAACTAGACACCCAAATTTACAAGTTTGTTAACGAATATTGCACAGGGAAACTATACATCCAGACATGTATTCAACAACATGGTTGATCTTAACAACGCCCAATTGGATACCCTTTACACGCGATTCCCCTCCAAATGGATCTCTAATTTTGCCAGCTCGGGATAATTATAGCGAAGAAGTTGGAATCAAATCTTACCGGATTAAACTGAACCTCTATGGCTTCAGAATCAATCTATGATCTCAAACAATTCCACGGAGTAATACTAAGATTAGACTCTTCGCACCTCATCTACCTATGATTGAACTCAACTCCAAGATCTCAAACAATTCCACGGAGAAATGCAAGAAGGGGGAGTAGGTAAAGGCAGACCTACCATTGGAGGACGAGACCGAGACGGTGAGGCCGCACCGCCCGCTCCTCCCCCGAAGAACAGGGGCGCTCGGAACGGCGGCGCGGCTTTGGAGGAGGAAGCCGGCCGGCGGCGCAATCTTTTCCAAATCCATTCGTGGTCGCGCTCGTGCTGCTGCTACTGCTTCCATTTTCTTACGGCCTCTCTGCTTTTTTTTCAGAAATTTACGGCCTCTCTGCTTAACGTGTCGGAGCGTCACATGGATCTGCACCATTAGGAATTCAATGGGCCTTGCAGCTCCAAAACGTGTAAAGTGGGCCCAACACTGTTTCATCGTTTTTTTTTCCTAAATATCATTCTTACTAAATCATGAAACTATAAACATGAACCCCTGAAAAAAACGAAAATATAATCATGATCCCCGAAATTTCGCTTCTATCATCCAGTGGCTGCCGCCAGGAACGAAATGATGGCCCGCAGTATCAAGCTGACAGTGTTTAATCGTTACCCGTGTCCTTGTGGGTAATTGTTGATTAGAGGGCGCTGATGTGCCATCTTTAATGCTCACATGAAAGTTCGTGGGTCAAATACCTCATCAAACATTCAAGATGGGGTTATGGATTAGATAGCTTTACCCATTCCTCTTACCCACCTTATCCATGGAAACCTTGCTCTAAAATAAATCGACCTCAGATAATTCCCGTCCTTAACCACCTAAATTTCTACCCATCCCTCCCATTTGGCCCAAAAAGCCCTAAGAAATTCCTAACCTAGCCACAACATATTGTTTATTGTGTCGAAATGTTTTTTTATATTGAAATGCTACTGAAGATTGTTGTTGACTGTGTGTATGGGTTTTCCCATGGGGATGAGAAACCCGACAGGGATAGGGATGGGAAACTTTTTATCCCCATAGGCGGGTATGGGGATGAGGACGTGCATGGGATGGCTGTCCGGGGGACAGGTATGGGAGTTCAATCGCTGGCTGGGCAATCCCCCATGCCAGCCTGAGTCGGGGACCAATTTCACTTGTCGTTGCCATCTACAACGAAAACACAAATTTTCGTTGCACACATAAAGGAAGTTCCAGGTCGATGTTCATTGGAAGTTATGAGAGTGACTTCACCTAGAACTTTGTCATGATTCATGAACATGTCCTCAGTTTAGCGAGCGAACTTCTAGCGACACTTATGAATCAACGAAATATCTAGTTATCTAAGTATGTTTCAAAGTGAAATGGCTCGGTAGTCCTGGAACAAAAAAAGACTCTGGATTGTTGAAATTGGATTTGTCTTCTGAGTATGTAGGCTCATTAGTACTAGAGGATAATCATTGGAAGTATAGGGGCTTAGAGAAACTCATACAAAGGAATGGCTAGGGAGCGGATTTTTGAGGCCTTTGGCTTAGGATTTGTCCATGGAGTTCAGACCAAAGTGCATTGCTTGTGCCACTCTTCATAATAAGGTTGTATACTCAATGAAATCTTAAATTCACTAAAAGCCTAGAATATGCTCCCTCTGTTTCTAAATATAAGTCTTTCTAGAGATTCCGCTACAGACTACATATGGATGTATATAGACATACTTTAGAGTGTAGATTCACTCATTTTGTCCCGTATGTAGCCCGTACTGGAATCTCTAAAAAGACTTATATTTAGAAACGGATGGGAGTACCTGTTACGAACATGATGTAAACAACAACTTGAAACTTGTGTTCATGTTCTTCTTGCTCTCAAGACCTAGGGTTGGGACGCACACATGGGAGAATATATACTAAATGGACGAGATGGACAAAAGGATCACTTGATATCTGGAGTTATGGACATTTATGGGAATTAATTTTTAGTAAAGAAACATTGGATAATAGTTTTCTTTCATTCTTTTGCCATGTGAGTTCAGCCAATTCCCCTTAAGTTCAACTATGGTATTCTAACTTGGATCGATGGCTCAAATAATGCTATGTCTCCTATTAATATGAAATTTTATGGGGAGTCATTAATTAGCATATTAATAGAAGGACACATCTCAGGACATACTTCAAGTATAGGTATGTACTTGAGTAGAATGAGTTGGAGGCGCGGATGAATATGCGGGAGCTAGGTACCGCTAGTCCAGATAATGTGGTGGATGTTCTAGGAAGCAATTCGGCCCTCAATGACCAATGCCACAAAAACGGGCGCTTTGGACAAAGGAAACAAAATAAATATTCAATCATTCTTTATGTCCTTGTCATTTTTCCCATCTAGATGAAAAAATCGGGGATAGCAGGTCAAACCCATACAAGTTCACGTGTAGATAAAAAATAACTCGTGCGCACTTAGATATTCATGAGCTACCAGCTCATGTTCCCCTATTGAGCATGCTTCCCAATAAGCATTATCTGCACATCCCATATCTCTTTCATCATCATCTTTCGTCTAGTGGCCATGTGGTGTTGCCTGCTCTTGCGCCCTTCCTCTATCATATTGCTTGGGTTATGCTTTAGCATGGGAGGCGGCCGGTGAGGATATGACGTTGGTGCAGATGGACTGGATGCATGGTAATATGATGACAGTTCGAATTTATGTAGATCAAAGGACCCCAGACCACACATACTACTACTATGCATGATTGACATGTTTTTGTACCTAGGATTGGGTATGCAGATCTTTACCAATATATAATTATAATTTCCATTTTTATATCACCAATAAAAAACAAGTAACAAATTTACAAAGCCTTTATTGCAAGAATTTGTCCCATGGCACATGCGAGATGGATAAATAGTATTACCATATGTTTATTCTTCTTATTTTCTAAGGACCAATTCTTATATGTAGGCAAATGGTTATTTGTCATGGTTATAACTTATATGTACAATAATTTTTATTTTTGAACAATCTTATTGTGGTGTAGCTTTTTTGGACAACAAAACTTATCACCACTATAAGATCAACAAAAAAATATTGATGTATACATTACGAAAGGAAAAAATGTTGGTAAAGCAACTATAATTGATTATTTGCGAGAATCACAACCTAGATCTAGCAATGCCTAAGACGCCCAAGGAGAACGAAGGCAAATCTGTTTGCATGCCAACATGATGTACAACATAGATTTGTTTTTTAGGACCTGCTAAAGTGCAATCCTCACCTCTTCAGGTGGGAGTATGCACAGAAATTTGGGAGTGGGAAGATCCGATGGGCCCGTTTTCTTAATTTAGGGGTTTGTCATAAGCTCATACCTATTTTATTTCTCTAATATTAATATTGTAAGAGACTCTTAGTGGGTTTAATAGCAACAATTTACACATTGAGAAAACATCATTATTTTTTAATGAATCTAGGTTTCGGCATAGTAACTCTCCAATAACTCGCCTCCACAAAATTAAGCTAATAACTTTCAGTCGCTAGAAGCATGTTAAGGCATTTCTGTGTGCATGCATGCGCGGTCTCGACCATGGGACGGACCGGTGGGAGTGTGATGTTAAAACGAAAAGATATTTTCGAAGTAGAAACCCCAATTCCAAGAACTTTACTTGATTTACCAAAGATAAATAAGAATTTTGCTAGTGAGAAATCTTTGACCAAAACATAAAAGTTGTGCTCGAAAGTCATGAAAAGCTATGTTTAGTTGCGTGTTTCTTGATTTTATTAACAAGAGGTGTCATGTTTTTTCACTAAAGCATGAAGATATTGTCACAATAGCATTACCATATTTTCATCATTCATTTGAGAGCATACCTAGTATTAAGTCCGAGTCTTTTATCATTCTACCAAAGAAAAAATTCAGTTAGGTTAACAAGCATGTTCTATGTTTTTTGCAAGACAAACACAACCATACATTAAAACTAGACGATACGCTGCGTGTTGCCAGTGGACTATATATTTGATTTCAAAATATTGTATACAATATGAACTCATCCTCGGGATTTAAACTGTGCTATTTAGAAACATTTTTTTCAAAAAATAGTATAAAAACTTACGTGTGTCAAAAGTTAAATTTCGCGACATTCCAATGGCTATAAGTAGTGTGACTCTCATGTTCAAATCAGACAGATGTTAGTTGATCAGGCTAGCAAATCCAATGGCTATAAGAATTCGAATGATGTGGACGCATGCATGTGCAGGATAATAGCAAGTAATGACTTGTAGTGGGATTTGTCTATATATATAGATTGTCCAACCATTACAAGGCCATCTTTATGAAAACTGAAAATAAAACACATGCCCTAACGAATCTTGATGCCACATTCCTCCTACACACCCAGTGACGCGCCATGAGAAAACTTCAATGCCGCTTTTGGATCTCCAAAACACCCACGGAGCTAGGGTAACATTGTTGACTCAGTTTGGAAGTCCCTGGTCGGAGTCAAAGAAGCTAGTGACAATGAACCAATGATCACATCACCATTCCTGAGAACAAGGCGACCAAGGGGAATGGACAAGAATCCCCGTTAGGTCACATAGAACTGGGTGGGTCTTACCTCACTAGCTTCTTGTCGAAGCAAAAGCTTGTCATGTGTCAATGAGAAGAAGCTATATGACGAAAGCACGGACCATCATCGGCCAAGACTACCAAGATGAAACTTAGACAAAATGGGGCTCGAGATTTGGTACTAACTGAAGCACCACATGTCATCCATCGACACCAACCAACATCCCCGAAACGAGGCTGGAACGGGGAAAACTTATACAACGCCATCGATGATTCCATCGCCGACTAGCCACCTAGGCGAGTGAACCTAGCGGCGGCACTTATGCAAAAATCGTAGCGACCTTTGTTTGGAGAGAAGTGTGAGACAATAGAGTAAGGTGGAAATGCATTTTGTTCCCCTACTAAAAAACAATTATATTTGACAAAAAAATGTTTCATGATGAGAGGCTTCATTTACCCCAAAAAAATAAATTATCCGTCCTTGTGAAAAAGTATTCTTGATGAGGTTAAAATATTTCACTTTTCAAATTTCCATGTTGTATGCTAATTAAGCAACTTCACACATCGGTGTGGTTGTTAGACAACAAACTAGAAGCAAAAAATAAAAGGTTTGTGGATTACCTCAGCAATGGCTAACAAAAATACTGAAGAAATTGGTGAGTGGAAATAAGATACAATAAAGAAGAAAACGAAAAGGGAGTTCCATATGTAGGGTACATAATAAACTATAAAAAAATCTAAGAAAAAAGGGAATCAACAATAAATAGGAAGTGAAGATGATAAACTAAAAATAGAAAATTGTAAAATATACGTAAACCAAAATTGGAAAATGAAAACGAGTCATATGCATTGCTTGACGTAAAACCCCTAGTCGTTTTGCTTGTGTTTGTTTTTTAAAAGCGGAACCAAGAGTGAACCAACACCCATGATTGTTGCAAAAACACCATCCGGTTGCAAAGCAGCGCAGACTAATTTGTAAAATTGTTGCATGTGACTAGACATCCATTTCTTTCTCTTTTCATCTCAATATAAGCAAATTAGAAGTTTTATTATGTTATAAATGTATGTTTAAGATAGAATCCATCTAGCCAAATAGTTGAAACTAAATAAAAAAAGATTATATCTCCAGCAACGTCAAGCGACTTCCCCACTGTAGTTATCACGACTACCTGGCTCCGGCGATGTAGACTTGGTGTTGATATGCTTCATATTAATTAGGCAAAGCTGTCCATATTATAAACTAAATACACAAAGCTACCGTTAGAATTTAACCTCCAATGATTTTATGAATTAGCAATCTAGCGAAACAATCGGCTGAAAGTTAATACTCCTACGTTCCAAAAAAAAATCCTTCACTAGAAAAAAAATACAGTTGTGAAGCCGGTTCTCATTAATGTAGAGCAAGCATTTTCTTTAATCTAGTTTATTAACTTGTACATAGTATTAAAACTTTGTTTGAACCTGCCAAGCAAAAACCATCTATGGACGTGGCTGAAACATTAGCATATGAGTGCATGTAGTTCCATATGATAACTAGACGATGCATCATGCACTTAAAAAACCTATATTTGTCTTGCAACCTCTATGTTTGTGTTTTCGTGCGCTAATGTCTCAAAAGGCAACATTGAATTAATGTGTATAACACGTAGAAAATCTTGATATTATTTAGAACATGAGAGAGAGAGAGAGAGAGAGAGAGAGAGATGGAAGATAAGTGTGTCAAATTTATTGACTTCATGTGTTATGAATTTGTATCTCTATATATACATATAAACAGAGATATGTAGATACATACACAATTGATTGGTCCATGTATTAAATCTTTTTACCATGAAGTGCCATTAATTGACCTAAGCCAAGAAATCTGCCTATAGATGGAATTTCGTGCGCTGGATGTGGGAAGAATGGTCACCAAAATTAAGAGTAAAGATATGCTTACCTTCGCTGGTAATGTGTGAATCATATATGTAGTCTAGTTATTCATGGGGGGATATCAATCAATTATTTGCATGTATGTACGCAATAAAACTCCATTGATACATGTGTCACTAGCAGCCAAAACCGAATGGAGATCCTGTGTGCCATGTATATTTGAAAGCGGCAGAGACCATGGTTTGAGTCTTGCACTCTAATATGAGAGCACATGTCATGCATGCACATGAGATGCGTGTTCTATCTATCCACACCGAAATTGACCAACACTCAATAGGCGTGTGTGTGTTGTTTCTAGCAATCTTCTTCTATATATTTGGAGGCTTGCGACAATTATTTGCATTGCAAACAAATAAAGAAAATTTTCAAAGAAAGGTACAATGTCGAGGTCAACTTAAAATAGTTTGGCATCTTCCTCACAGGGTCATAAGAATTATCTTAACCATAATAGAGTCTACTTTTGTATGGACCGACAAACTATCAATGTGCGAAATTAATTAGCGAAAGTAGGGCTGCACACAAGAGGGATATAAATACAATATCTTACTCCGCACTCTCCATCCTTAAGCTATAACCCATCTTCATAGTTCACACTACTCATAATTCTATAGTGTTCAATTATCTAGTCTCTCATGGATTCAATCTTCAACCAGGGGTGGACCTCATCTGAGGTAGAGGAGGCATGGTCACTCATTGCTAGGCTCAACACCAACAAAATCATGTACGACGACAACGATGACAAGAACAAAAAGCACAAATACATTGTGAATTCTCTCCATGCATTGTTCCCTTCAAAGACCATGAAACAGGTAACGGATCTTTATGTTGATCTCGTTGTGGAAATGCATAAGATCCAACGAAGGGAGGGGGGCCCATGTTAATGGTGCTAGCCCACAAAACCGTTTCACCTTTTGTCACCCTGTCAACGGTAACTCTGAGCTACCGGGGGAGGAGAATGGTGCTAGCAGCACACACGGTGTCTACACACTGGGTAGCCATGCGAATGAAAACTTTGGGGTACGAGAGGAGGAGGCAACAATCATGGACAATAATGGATTGTCCTTTGGTTGTGCAATGGAGGATATAGGGAGCACGGTGACGGGTGAGGCACCGCAGATGGTTGACAACAACATGATGGATGTGTTGGAGAACAACATTT
The DNA here is from genome assembly GCA_039707655.1 of Elymus sibiricus. Classification (NCBI taxonomy): domain Eukaryota; kingdom Viridiplantae; phylum Streptophyta; class Magnoliopsida; order Poales; family Poaceae; genus Elymus; species Elymus sibiricus. The sequence continues at coordinate 95,850,551 of CM077675.1, read as the reverse complement.
CCATAGATCAACCAGTTGTTGTCCCACATCAATGGGGTTTTTGGACCGGCGAGGAACACAGGTTCGTCCACGGTTGTATACTCTTCTTTGTCATGTAGTTTTAATTATTGTTTGTTTTAAGTGAACATATACTAATTATGAATGTTGTGCAAATTTATTATGTGAGATTAGTAACTTATGTTTGTGATGATATTGTACTTTACTAAATGTACACATGGACTCTCTCAATTTCCATTTACAGCATGGGTGACCTTGTTAATGAAAACTTTGGGGTACAAGAGGACGAGGATACGACCATGGATGACAATGGATTTTCATTTGGTCATCCACTGGAGGATACAAGAATCACGGAGACGGAGGATGCCTCGATGATGGTAGACAAGAATAAGATGGTGGTGCTGGAGAACAATACTTCCAATGATCGACCAGTTGTTGCCCCACATCAACGAAAGTTTTGGACCAAAGAGGAACACAAGTTAGTCGACAGCTATATTCTTCCCTCTCATGTAGTTTTAGTTGTTCTTTATTTAAAATCAACATATGCTAATTAAGCATGCCTGCAAATTAATTTTATGAGGCAGGTAGGTTAAATTTGCAATGATATTGCACTTTACTAAATGTATATATGGACGTTTCCAATTTTCATTTTTCATAAATACCAATCCCTGAAAATTAGATTGATGAACTTTCTTTCTTACTTTTCTTTCTGGCTTAACAAATTTATGTGGTTTGATCTTGATTAAATAATAGAAAGGCAGTAAAATAGGCCATTAAATTCCAATATGGTAGTACGTCTTGTCCGAATCAAACAGATCAATAACCTGTAGTGATTATCGTTTCACTATAGAAAAATAGAGGTATGATAATTTGAAATTTTAATATGTTTCGGTTATCAATATGTTACAAAATGTTCGTTCACTTATGGATTTCTGATATACATACATTGTATCCAGTACCCGTAAATCAACAAAAATAAGCACGTGTTGTTGTAGTGGTCCGTACCTGTCAAATAGGAACTTTGCATCAATCTATATTAATTGCTTCAATAAAACAACTCCACGATTCATCTTTCAGTCAACAATTTAACCTCTCTTGAACATTATGTCCACAGGTCATTTCTTTATGGGCTGGAAGTCTATGGTCGTGGCGACTGGAAAAACATATCCAAGCACTTCGTCACGACTAAGACCCCTGTCCAAGTTTCAAGCCATGCACAAAAGTTTTTCAAGAGAATACAGAAAAAGGCATCATTAGGGACAAAGCGTTACAGCATCAATGATGTCAGGCTCGACGACAACGAGCTATTGGCAGCAAATAATAGTTTTGCCCTCCGGCAAGCCCTTTCTTTCACCGGCCTCAACAATAACCCAAGCTTTAAGTTGGAGGCTCCGACGAGCTCGTTCACATTCATGAACAACCTAGCTCAGTGCTCCCCTTCCATCTATAATCAACAAGTGGGTCAACAGCCAATGTGGAGTGAGCAAAAGATGATGGGTTCTGTTGCAGCTGTAATGGACGGGGTAGCAAACTATGTGCCAGATGGCCAACAAGGATCAGCTTATTTTTATCTTGGCAATGTATGAACAAGTTGTAGTTGATCGTAGGCTTGGCGGCTTGGGCCATGTTTGGAATGCTAGCCAGGCATGTATCCCATGAATAAACGTACTGTCTTCCTAAAGATGGCAACATAGTATGCTCAAGACATTATGCCCAGCATGCGTGTTTAATAATGAAAGCACGGACCATCATCGGCCAAGACTACCAAGATGAAACTTAGACAAAATGGGGCTCGAGATTTGGTACTAACCGAAGCACCACATGTCATCCATCGACACCAACCAACATCCCCGAAACGAGGCTGGAAACGGGGAAAACTTATACAACGCCATCGATGATTCCATCGCCGACCAGCCACCTAGGCGAGTGAACCTGGCGGCGGCACTTATGCAAAAATCGTATCCGCCTTTGTTTGGAGAGAGGTGCGAGACAATAGAGTAAGGTGGAAATGCATTTTGTTCCCCTACTAAAAAACAATTATATATGACAAAAAAAATGTTTCATGATGAGAGGCTTCATTTACCCCCAAAAAATAAATTATCCGTCCTTGTGAAAAAGTATTCTTGATGAGATTAAAATATTTCACTTTTCAAATTTCCATGTTGTATGCTAATTAAGCAACTTCACACATCGGTGTGGTTGTTAGACAACAAACTAGAAGCAAAAAATAAAAGGTTTGTGGATTACCTCAGCAATGGCTAACAAAAATACTGAAGAAATTGGTGAGTGGAAATAAGATACAATAAAGAAGAAAACGGAAAGGGAGTTCCATATGTAGGGTACATAATAAACTATAAAAAAATCTAAGAAAAAAGGGAATCAACAATAAATAGGAAGTGAAGATGCTAAACTAAAAATAGAAAATTGTAAAATATACGTAAAACAAAATTGGAAAATGAAAACGAATCATATGCATTGCTTGACGTAAAACCCCTAGTCGTTTTGCTTGTGTTTGTTTTTTAAAAGCGGAACCAAGAGTGAACCAACACCCATGATTGTTGCAAAAACACCATCCGGTTGCAAAGTAGCGCAGACTAATTTGGAAAATTGCTGCATGTGACTAGACATCCATTTCTTTCTCTTTTCATCTCAATATAAGCAAATTAGAAGTTTTATTATGTTATAAATGTATGTTTAAGATAGAATCCATCTAGCCAAATAGTTGAAACTAAATAAAAAAAGATTATATCTCTAGCAACGTCAAGCGACTTCCCCACTGTAGTTATCACGACTACCTGGCTCCGGCGATGTAGACTTGGTGTTGATATGCTTCATATTAATTAGGCAAAGTTGTCCATATTATAAACTAAATACACAAAGCTACCGTTAGAATTTAACCTCCAATGATTTTATGAATTAGCAATCTAGCGAAACAATCGGCTGAAAGTTAATACTCCTACGTTCCAAAAAAAAATCCTTCACTAGAAAAAAAAATACAGTTGTGAAGCCGGTTCTCATTAATGTAGAGCAAGCATTTTCTTTAATCTAGTTTATTAACTTGTACATAGTATTAAAACTTTGTTTGAACCTGCCAAGCAAAAACCATCTATGGACGTGGCTGAAACATTGGCATATGAGTGCATGTAGTTCCATATGATAACTAGACGATGCATCATGCACTTAAAAAACCTATATTTGTCTTGCAACCTCTATGTTTGTGTTTTCGTGCGCTAATGTCTCAAAAGGCAACATTGAATTAATGTGTATAACACGTAGAAAATCTTGATATTATTTAGAACATGAGAGAGAGAGAGAGAGAGAGAGAGAGATGGAAGATAAGTGTGTCAAATTTATTGACTTCATGTGTTATGAATTTGTATCTCTATATATACATATAAACAGAGATATGTAGATACATACACAATTGATTGGTCCATGTATTAAATCTTTTTACCATGAAGTGCCATTAATTGACCTAAGCCAAGAAATCTGCCTATAGATGGAATTTCGTGCGCTGGATGTGGGAAGAATGGTCACCAAAATTAAGAGTAAAGATATGCTTACCTTCGCTGGTAATGTGTGAATCATATATGTAGTCTAGTTATTCATGGGGGGATATCAATCAATTATTTGCATGTATGTACGCAATAAAACTCCATTGATACATGTGTCACTAGCAGCCAAAACCGAATGGAGATCCTGTGTGCCATGTATATTTGAAAGCGGCAGAGACCATGGTTTGAGTCTTGCACTCTAATATGAGAGCACATGTCATGCATGCACATGAGATGCGTGTTCTATCTATCCACACCGAAATTGACCAACACTCAATAGGCGTGTGTGTGTTGTTTCTAGCAATCTTCTTCTATATATTTGGAGGCTTGCGACAATTATTTGCATTGCAAACAAATAAAGAAAATTTTCAAAGAAAGGTACAATGTCGAGGTCAACTTAAAATAGTTTGGCATCTTCCTCACAGGGTCATAAGAATTATCTTAACCATAATAGAGTCTACTTTTGTATGGACCGACAAACTATCAATGTGCGAAATTAATTAGCGAAAGTAGGGCTGCACACAAGAGGGATATAAATACAATATCTTACTCCGCACTCTCCATCCTTAAGCTATAACCCATCTTCATAGTTCACACTACTCATAATTCTATAGTGTTCAATTATCTAGTCTCTCATGGATTCAATCTTCAACCAGGGGTGGACCTCATCTGAGGTAGAGGAGGCATGGTCACTCATTGCTAGGCTCAACACCAACAAAATCATGTACGACGACAACGATGACAAGAACAAAAAGCACAAATACATTGTGAATTCTCTCCATGCATTGTTCCCTTCAAAGACCATGAAACAGGTAACGGATCTTTATGTTGATCTCGTTGTGGAAATGCATAAGATCCAACGAAGGGAGGGGGGCCCATGTTAATGGTGCTAGCCCACAAAACCGTTTCACCTTTTGTCACCCTGTCAACGGTAACTCTGAGCTACCGGGGGAGGAGAATGGTGCTAGCAGCACACACGGTGTCTACACACTGGGTAGCCATGCGAATGAAAACTTTGGGGTACGAGAGGAGGAGGCAACAATCATGGACAATAATGGATTGTCCTTTGGTTGTGCAATGGAGGATATAGGGAGCACGGTGACGGGTGAGGCACCGCAGATGGTTGACAACAACATGATGGATGTGTTGGAGAACAACATTTCCATAGATCAACCAGTTGTTGTCCCACATCAATGGGGTTTTTGGACCGGCGAGGAACACAGGTTCGTCCACGGTTGTATACTCTTCTTTGTCATGTAGTTTTAATTATTGTTTGTTTTAAGTGAACATATACTAATTATGAATGTTGTGCAAATTTATTATGTGAGATTAGTAACTTATGTTTGTGATGATATTGTACTTTACTAAATGTACACATGGACTCTCTCAATTTCCATTTACAGCATGGGTGACCTTGTTAATGAAAACTTTGGGGTACAAGAGGACGAGGATACGACCATGGATGACAATGGATTTTCATTTGGTCATCCACTGGAGGATACAAGAATCACGGAGACGGAGGATGCCTCGATGATGGTAGACAAGAATAAGATGGTGGTGCTGGAGAACAATACTTCCAATGATCGACCAGTTGTTGCCCCACATCAACGAAAGTTTTGGACCAAAGAGGAACACAAGTTAGTCGACAGCTATATTCTTCCCTCTCATGTAGTTTTAGTTGTTCTTTATTTAAAATCAACATATGCTAATTAAGCATGCCTGCAAATTAATTTTATGAGGCAGGTAGGTTAAATTTGCAATGATATTGCACTTTACTAAATGTATATATGGACGTTTCCAATTTTCATTTTTCATAAATACCAATCCCTGAAAATTAGATTGATGAACTTTCTTTCTTACTTTTCTTTCTGGCTTAACAAATTTATGTGGTTTGATCTTGATTAAATAATAGAAAGGCAGTAAAATAGGCCATTAAATTCCAATATGGTAGTACGTCTTGTCCGAATCAAACAGATCAATAACCTGTAGTGATTATCGTTTCACTATAGAAAAATAGAGGTATGATAATTTGAAATTTTAATATGTTTCGGTTATCAATATGTTACAAAATGTTCGTTCACTTATGGATTTCTGATATACATACATTGTATCCAGTACCCGTAAATCAACAAAAATAAGCACGTGTTGTTGTAGTGGTCCGTACCTGTCAAATAGGAACTTTGCATCAATCTATATTAATTGCTTCAATAAAACAACTCCACGATTCATCTTTCAGTCAACAATTTAACCTCACTTGAACATTATGTCCACAGGTCATTTCTTTATGGGCTGGAAGTCTATGGTCGTGGCGACTGGAAAAACATATCCATGCACTTCGTCACGACTAAGACCCCTGTCCAAGTTTCAAGCCATGCACAAAAGTTTTTCAAGAGAATACAGAAAAAGGCATCATCAGGCACAAAGCGTTACAGCATCAATGATGTCAGGCTCGACGACAACGAGCTATTGGCAGCAAATAATAGTTTTGCCCTCCGGCAAGCCCTTTCTTTCACCGGCCTCAACAATAACCCAAGCTTTAAGTTGGAGGCTCCGACGAGCTCGTTCACATTCATGAACAACCTAGCTCAGTGCTCCCCTTCCATCTATAATCAACAAGTGGGTCAGCAGCCAATGTGGAGTGAGCAAAAGATGATGGGTTCTGGTGCAGCTGTAATGGACGGGGTAGCAAACTATGTGCCAGATGGCCAACAAGGATCAGCTTATTTTTATCTTGGCAATGTATGAACAAGCTGCAGTAGATCGTAGGCTTGGCGGCTTGGGCCATGTTTGGAATGCTAGCCAGGCATGTATCCCATGAATAAACGTACTATCTTCCTAAAGATGGCAACATAGTATGCTCAAGACATTATGCCCAGCATGCGTGTTTAATAATGAATAAATAGTTCTGTTTCTATATGTAAAAAATATTTTAGTCTCATCATCTTAATATAGTGTTTGTCATCTCCCTTATTTCATATGATTATATTTTGTTGTTGTATTACCATACGAAAGTGTACATGTTGTCTCAATACGTGGGCCTGACTGTTGTATCATAATATATAATACATGATTGTTGCCTACATTACGAGATTGCAATCACCCCATGACAAAACACATGAATCTTAGCAAAAAGTTAAATATTTGTTGACAAAATCAAATAAGATTCAGTTGCCAAATCACTTGAAAATCAGACCTTCTACTTGATAGTCAGATCCTACTATACTAACACTAGTTCATCTAAAGTATGCATCTTGGCTCTTCCTGTTTTTAGTCCAAGAGCCCCAAGTAATTAATATTATGTGGTGTTGCTATGTTGCGGCAATGTAATGCCTTTATACAAATATGATGATAGAGATATAAATGAGAATTAAGGATTTCATATTTCACCGGCACTACAGTTTGCAGTTTGTCACTAGGGAGTCAAACAGAGAAACCAATCAGTTATAAAAACCTTACCCTCACCATCATTTTCAATCCCAACACTCTCCATAATATTAAATTTGTGTCTCTGAGAATGGAGAATGACGAGATCAGGGGCATGACTGGCTTTTATTGAGGTATTTTCATGTTACGTCCTTCTTGCTCTAGAGACCTAGGTTGGGACATAGGCTTGGAAGATTATATATGAAATGGCAGAGATGGCCAAAAGAAGAAATTAGCGGATGAAAATTTATCGGCACGGGTCATTTTATAAAGAAACATTGGATAGTGTTTTTCTTTCCTTCTTTTGGCTACAGGAGTTGATCCAGTCCCCCTGAAGTTCATTTGCGCCATTGTAACTTGGACCGTTAGCTCATATCTATCGTATTTCCTCCCATTAATATGAGGATTTATGGGGAGACTGTAATCAGTACTAATAGATGGAGACATGGAAGGACATATTGGAAGTACGGGCAGTTGAGAAGAATGAGTAGGAGGCTGAGATGGAGAATTGGGAGATGCCGCTAGTCCAAGATAATGAGTGGAGGTGCTATAGAAGCGATTTGGTCATCAATCAGCATTTCCACAAAAACGGGTGCTTTGGGCCAAGGAAGAAAGACATAGTCAATCATTTGTTACGTCCTTGTCGTTTTCCCCAATTAGGTCCTTTTTTTTGTCTTTGCACTGTTTTTAGGCGTGCATGTTGTTTCTGTAATGTATAGTGCTTCAGCAAGTGTTCCGATATGAATTAATAGAGACAGATTTATAGGTTTACTTTTTTTTCTTACTAAACTATATAATTACTATTGTCTACTGTTATCTACTAATTTCAGTTACGACTTGTAAAAAGTGCCTCCTAGAGAGGTTGAGTGATGGGAGCTACTCGATCTTGATCTTGATTAATGCATTGCTTTGGTCTCATGGTTGTGATGTTGGTCGTTGATGGGTGGAATCTCAACTCACCGGCCCTGATCTATGTCGGCGGGAAGTGGAAATTTCCCATACCGCATCATGCCAGGCCCCGTTCAGAGTCGCTCAAACTCTTAATCTTACCTCTAAAAGGGGAAAACTTGTATGCTAAAGAGAACATCTACAACATACCCCTGCTTCCTTGATGTCAAGGCCTCAGGCGAAAGGGAGTTCACCAGTCACATGGGAAAGAGGCTGAGACGCCCACCATTCAGAGATCAAGATTGGGAGGCTCAAGGAGTTCGCAACCAGAAGACCAAGAAAGGAAGGCATCCAACCAACTCAAGACCGGGTATAAATACCCGTGTGCCGGAACCAGAAGGGGCTCTTTCTACTTCGACGGCCAAGGCAACAGAAGTAAAGCCCTAGTTTAGACCTAGATTAGATCCAATCTTTTAGACATAATAGCATCGGCGTTGAATTTATAAAGCCCCTGATCCGGGTATAAAGGGCGCACTTCCTTTGAACAAAGACTGATTCTGATAGCACCTTTGCGGTTGAAGCAGTTGTTCACGATGAAGCATACCTGGGGCCTGAGCTTCCGATTATCATGGAATGCAAACACTTGGCGTCTGAATTTGCTAGTCGTTGTTTGGTCACTGCTTTAGAGAGGCTAATGGAGTAGCTAATAGCCTTGCAAAAAATTGTTCTAGTACTAGATCGTCAGGCTTTTGGGATTCGAACGTCCCTGATTTTATTACTCCAATTCTTGTAAACGATTTAGCCATTATATGAGGAATAAAGTCTGGCAATTCCAAAAAAAAAGAGAATGATTCAGAGGAGCACAACAGAGCTAAAAGAGTCCTTGTTGTTACTGCTGCAGGTGAACAGACTTCACATGTGAAATGAGCTTGCGAAAACTCGTTCTAGACATAATAGTGCCGGATCTCGTGGACAAGAAAAATGCATCTGCACTTTGTGATGCTGTATGCAGAACATGCATGTAAACAGCCCAACTTGAATATTAACGCGTATACTCGATCAAGTGAATCTCAATCAACCATAACACAAACGTCCTCAGACAACTGTGTGAAGATCACTGAATTCAGTAGCAGTGGTCGGACACGTAGTAGCTACTATATAAATTTATTCATATGTACTCAATTCCACATAAGAAAAATCCAGTTCTGACAGAATATTCATGTTATGAGCTAAAAGAAAATACTTTTGGTAAGTAAAATGAATGATAAAGGAAAAGATGCCCACAGGTACTTGGAGGCCGGTGACACGGATGCTGTCCATGAACTCCTGCACCTTGTCAGGATCGTTAGCACACGTTCGCATTAGCGGCCTCCGGATATCTTCCAGCGGGATCTCCATCACCACAGGGCCTTTTTTCTCCGAGTCGCTCAATGGGGAGAGGCCAGCTGCACCTACACCGTTGATATGAGCCATTGTTCCTTAGTGTATGTTCAAGCGCAGGGACTCAACTTAAACATTAGAAGTTCAGAACTAGCACCCAAAATTACAAGTTTGTAACTGAATATTGCACAGGGAAACTATACATCCTGACATGTATTCAACAACATGATTGATCTTAATAACGCCCAATTGGATACGCTTTACATGCGATTCCCCTCCAGACGGATCTCTAATTTTGCCAGCTCAGGGTAATTATAGCGAAGAAGTTGGAATCAAATCTTACCGGATTCAACTGAACCGCTATGGCTTCAGAATGGGCCATGAAATCGGTAAGAGCGGTAATACTAAGATTCGACTCCTCGCACCTCATCTTACTATGATTGAACTCAACTACAATATCTCAAACAATTCCACGGAGAAATGCAAGAAGGGGGAGCTGGTAAAAGCAGACCTACCATTGGAGGACGAGACCGAGACGGCGAGGCCGCACCGCCCGCTCGCGCTTCTCCCCCGGAGAACAGGGGCGCTGGGGACGGCGGCGCGGCAGTGGAGGAGGAAGCCGGCCGGCGGCACGACCTTTCCCAAATCCAAGCTCGAGGTCGACGCCATTCGTGGTAGCGCTCGTGTTGCTGCTGCTTCCATTTTCTTGCGGCCTCTCTGTTTAACGTGTCGGAGCGTCGCATCGATCTGCACCATAGGAATTCAATGGGCCTTGCAGTTCCAAAACGTGTAAAGTGGGCCGAACACTGTTTCGTTGGTTCTTTTTCCTAAATATTGTTCTCAAGGCATCTCTAACGGGACCCTTACATATGTCCGGACCGCGGAAGCCATCTAACGCGTACCTATATCGGTCCACTGAATTTTCTCCCGCAAATCGAAGACAAATGAGGGAGGGGGGGGGGGGGGGGGGGGGGGCCTTCCCAAGCTCGCGTCTATCCGCCCTGGTCCACCAAAATCCCCCACTCGCCCCTCCCGCGCTTTCCATCTCACACGTCGTGCCGCTTGTCACGTCACATTCATGTCGACCCAGAGCAGGCGGTGGTCGATATTGATGCTCGCGATTTGACCCGATGGGAAGGTGGCGCAGACGGATACGACCTCTCGGGCGTCGCCGATTCAATGCAGACATCGCGTCCCAAGAAACCAACTCCAGCCGGTGCGCCGCATTGGAGCGGGTTGGCCGCCCCTCTGCCTGGCCTGACCGCGACTATTTAAGGCATGCGCCGGCGACAAACAGGTCCACACTCCCCTCCTGAGTACCACATTGTCTTCCTCTTCGAGCCCTTCCTCCTCTCCGAGCCCAGTGGTGATGCCGAAGTCCTGGTTCACCGCGCTGACAGGCAGCGCAGGTGGAAGTTCCTCGCCAGTCGGATCATGTTGTTGCCACCCTCACTCAACGTGACCATCTGGATCCACAGCGGCGGGCTCCTCCGGCAAGGAGGAAATAGTCATCTCCTCCGACAACGAGGAGTATCAGCAGCGGCCCCGTCTCTTCTCGGAGGTGGCTCAGATGGAGATCACGACGGAGCGTTCGCTCCATTAGAAGGTCCTGATAACCCACAAGTGTAGGGGATCGTTTGTAGCCTTTTTTGATAAGTAAGAGTGTAGAACCCAACGAGGAGCTAAAGGTAGAATTAATATTCTCTCAAGTTCTATCGACCACCGATACAACTCTATGCACGCTAACGCTTACTTTACCTAGAACAAGTATGAAACTATTTTGTAGGTGTAAAGATAAGTTTGCAAGAATAAAACTAGGAGTAATTATCTAGAATAAAACTATGGATACTTTGCAAGATAATAGAAAGCTTTTGTAACACAAGAGAAAGATTTGTCCCTAGGCAATCGATAACTAGACCGGTAATCATTATTGCAGTTTTATATGAGGGAGAGGCCGCTGCTAGCATGTTATCCCTTACTTGAAATTCTATGCACTTATGATTGGAACTATTAGCAAGCATCCGCAACTACTAATGTTCATTAAGGTAAAATCCAACCATAGCATTAAGATATATTGGCCCCCCTTCAATCCCGTATGAATCAATTTCTATGTTAGGAAGAAGCTTCTGTCACTCTCGCCCTCCAATGCATACTCCTATCAACATACAACTAATCCCATGGTGTGATCCACGCGCGCTTATCATATGATGGGCACCAAAGGATAGCACCAAAATAAAACATACAACTCAAACCAATCACGATCATCAATCAACCCATATGACAAAAGAAATCTACTCAAACATCATAGGATAGCCACACATCATTGGGTAATAATATATAGCATTAAGCACCATATTTAAGTAGATAATACATCGGGGAAAAGAGGTTTTGCACCGCTGCATAGAGGAGGAGAGAGTTGGTGGTGACGACGGCGAAGTTGTTTGTGTAGATCGTCGCCACTATGGTTGTCCCGGTGGTGTTCCAGCGCCACCGGGACAGAGGGGGAGAGAGCCCCCCCTTCTTCTTCTTCCTTGATCTCCCCCTAGATGGGAGGAGAGTTTCCCCTTTGATCCATGGCTGCCATGGCTCGCGGAGGGCAGGAGCCCCTCCGAGATTGGACCTCTCTCTTCGTTTCTCTTCTGTTTTCGCGACTGTTTTCTGACCCCTTCACCGTTTCTTAAATATCCGGAGATCCGTAACTCCGATTGGGCTGAAATTTTGAGGAGATTTTTCTCGGGAAATTATCTTTCTTGAGGGGAAAGAAGGGCCTGAACCGACTTGCGAAGTGGTCCCAAGCCATCAGGGCGCGACCACCCCCTGGTCACGTCATGTTGGCTTGGGAGCACCTCGGGCACCGTCTTGCGTTGATTCTTCTTCCCAAAATTCACATATATTCTAAAAAAATCTCCGTAAATTTTTGTCGCGTTTGGACTCCATTGGATTTTCTGCAAAACATGCAAAAATAATAGGAACTGGCACTGGGCACTAGATCAGTAAGTTAGTCCCAAAAATATTATATATTGTTGCCAAAAGTATATGAGAGTTGTAGAGTATTGGCATGAAACAATCAAAAATTATAGATACGAAGGAGACGTATCAGCATCCCCAAGCCTAATTCCTGCTCGTCTTTGAGTAGGTAAATGATAAAAAGATAATTTTTGATGTGGAATGCTACCTAACATAATCTTGAACAAATGTCTAATCATGGCATGAATATTAAGATACAAGTGATTCAAGGCAATAATCTATCATTTGACAAAAAGACATCCATACTCAGGTTTACTAGCAAACAATCATGTCCTTTCAAAGTAACAATGCTAAAGAACGCTATCCCTACAATATAATATAGCATGTCATTCTTAGCTTTCCTAGCATAAAGTATAAATCATGAGCATTGATACGTCTCCAACGTATCTATAATTTTCTATTGTTCCGTGCTGATATATTATCATTCTAGGATACTTTTTGGGTCATTATTTACCAATTTATAATATTTTTGAGCACTAACCTATTGACCCAGTGCCAGTTGTTGTTTTCTGCATGTTTTTTGCTTTTCAGGTTTACAGTACCAAACGAAGTCCAATTGCCACGAAACTTTTTGATGATTTTTTCTGGACTATATAAAGACCTAGAAGCTTCGGAAGGAAGCCAGGAGGTGCACGAGGGCCCCACCACACATCAGGGCGCGCCCTGGGGGGGCTGATATATGGTGGCCCCCTCGTGGCTCTCCCGACGTCCCTCTTCGGCCTATAAATTCTCTAATATCCTAAAAACCCTGAAGGTAGTCTCGAAACCCTTTTTCCGCCGCCGCAAGTCTCTATTCTGTCACGAGGCCATCTGGAGCTTCGTTCGGGGGCCCTGCCGGAGGGGGGATCGATCACGGAGGGCCTCTTCATCAACCTTGCCGCCCTCATGATGATGTGTGAGTAGTTCCCCACAGACCTACGGGTCCATAGCTAGTACCTAGATGGAAATCTCTCTCTCTCTTATGATCTTCAATACAATGGTCATCACATCTTCGCTTTGATCTATCCGATGTAATCCTATTGTGCGGTGTGTTTGTTGGGATCCGATGAATTGTGGGTTTATGTTCAGATTATTCATGAAAAGTATTTGAGATGCCTCTGAATTATATTAAGTGCATGATCATTATAGCTTCGTAATGCTCTCCGATCTATTGATGTGCTTTGGCCAAGTAGATCGATATTTCATCAATGGGAGTGGTGCGTTGTGGTAGGTTCAACCTGGCGAGTTTCTATATCCCAGTGACAAAGTAGGGGACAAGATGCGCCTTTGTGTTGTTGCTACTAAGGATAAAACGATGGGGTTCATTCATATTGTTTGAGTTTACTTTGTCTACATCATGTCATCGTTCTCCAAGCATTACTCTGTTTTACTTAATACTCTAGATGCATGCTGGATAGCGGTCGATGAGTGGAGTAATAGTAATAGGTGCAGGAATGAGTCGTACTATTTGCTTATGGACGTGATGCCTATATACACATGATCATTGCCGCTAAAAATCGCATAACTATCCGCTTTTCTATCAATTGCCCAACAGTAATTTGTTACCCACCGTATGCTGCCTACATGAGAAATGCCGCTAGGGAACACTATGCCCCCCGGGTCTATTCACTTATATATTTGCAAACGCAATTATTACCTCGCTGCCTTTATTTACTTTTTATTTATTTTTCTTTTATCAACAATTATCTACACAACTCATTTGCTTGCAAATAACAAGATCAAGGGGATTGACAACCCTCTTGCCTGCGTTGGGTGCAAGTCGTTTGTTCATTTGTGTGCAGCCGCTGAAGACGGTTGAGGATTGATATTCCTATTGGTTCGATAAACCTTGGTTTCATAACTGAGGGAAATACTTATCCGCTTTGTGCTGCAATTACCCGTTCCTCTTCACGGAAAACCCGACGCAGATCACAAGTATCAGGAAGGATTTCTGGCGCCGTTGCCAGGGAATATCATCATCAACTATCAAGTAACCTCACACAAATTTTCATTCACTTGTTCTTCTTTTTATTTTCTGTTATATTTAGCTTGTCACATAAAAATAAAAAATACAAAAATATTTATCTTTGCTTGTTACTAGTTTACTTCTTTGCTTGCTAGTTTACTTGTCTTGCTTGTTGCTTTGCTTGTTCGGTCACCATGTCTCAAGATACTACTAAGTTGTGTGACTTCTCAAATACTAATAATAAAGATTTTATTAGTACACCTATACCACCCGCCACTAGTGTGGAGGCTTTTGATATTAATGTTGCATTGCTGAATCTTGTCATGAAAGACCAATTTTCGGGAAGTCCTAATGAGGATCCCGCGTCACATCTTAATACATTTGTTGAATTATGTGACATGCAAAAGAAAAAGGATATGGATAATGATGTTGTGAAATTAAAATTATTTCCTTTTTCTCTAAGAGATAAAGCTAAAGCTTGGTTCTCATCTTTACCTCGTAGTAGTATTGGAACATGGGATAAGTGTAAAGATGCTTTTATTGCCAAGTATTTTCCTCCTGCTAAGATCATCTCCCTTAGAAATCAAATAATAAATTTTAAACAGCAATATCAACAGCATGTTGCACAAGCTTGGGAGAGGATGAAATTAATGCTAAGAAACTGTCCAACTCATGGCTTAAATATGTGGATGATTATCCAAAACTTCTATGCTGGACTAAACTTTGTGTCTAGAAATCTTCTAGATTATGCTGCAGGTGGTACCTTTATGGATGTGACCTTACGAGAGGCCACATAACTTCTGGACAACATCATGACAAATTATTCTCAATGGCATACCGAAAGGGCTCCAACCAGTAAGAAGGTAAATTTTGTTGAAGAAATCGCTACTTTGAGTGAAAAAGTGGATGCTCTTATGAATATGGTTGCTAGTAAAATGCTCATGTTGATCCCAATGATATGCCCTTGTCTACTTTGATTGAGCAAAATAATGATGCTATTGATGTGAACTTTGTCTCGCGAAATAATTTCAACAATAATGCTTATAGAGGAAACTTCAATTTTAGACTGTATCCTGGTAATTCCTCTAACAACTATGGAAACTCTTATGTAAATTCTTCTACAAATGCTAATAGGATACCCTCTTATCTTTAGAACACAATTAAAGAATTTATTGATTCTCAAAAGGTTTTCAACACTATGGTAGAAGAAAAATTGCATGTAGTTGATACTTTGGCTAAAAACATGGATAGAATTGCTCTTGATGTGGAAACTATTAAAAATAAAGCTTTGCCACCCAAGCATGATTTTAATGATGCTATTAAACTATCCAAATATCTATTAATGAAAGTAAGGAGAGGACCGCTAAGTTGAGAGCTAAGCAGGAATTCTTAGAAAAAGCTCTTCCATCCGGTTTTTACCGGAATCATGATGAAGATCTTAAAATGATTGGTGTTGCTCCTATTGAATATTTATTTACCTCTCTGAATATAAATGATAAAGGGACTGGAGATGAGTCAACTCTGGTAGATAAGCGTCCCGTTTGCTTGGAGGGTGATGATTTTGATGCTAAAACTGAAAAATGTGGGTTTGGAGAGGTCAAAACTTTCACTAGTGATGTGCCCACTATTTTGGATTACAAGGACTTTAATTATGACAACATGCTCTTTAATATAATGTATTTCCTTGTTGCAATCCTTTATTAGCTCACCCAATGCTTATGAACAAAACAAAGCTTTTACCGAACATATAGTAGAAGCTATGATAAGAGCTTATGATGAGAAACTTGAGCTTGAAGTTTCTACTCCTAGAAAATTGCATGATGATTGGGAACCTACTATCAATATTAAGATCAATAAATATGAATGCAATGCTTTGTGTGACCTTGGTGCTAGTGTTTCAACTATTCCTAAAACTCTTTGTGATGTGCTTGGTCTCACTAATATTGAAGATTGTTCCCTCAACTTGCATCTTGCGGATTCTACCTTTAAGAAACCTTTAGGTAGAATTAATGATATTATTATTATTGCAAATAAAAACTATGTGCCTGTAGATTTATTGTGCTTGATATTGATTGCAATCCTTCTTGTCCCATAATACTTGGAAGACCTTTCTTACGAACTATAGGTGCAATCATTGACATGAAAGAGGGAAACATAAGGTTCCAATTCCCATTACAGAAAGGGATGGAACACTTCCCTAGAAAGAGAATTAAACAAACTTATGAATCAATCATGAGAGCCACTTATGGGTGGATTGTCAAAGATGACAATACTTGAAACTATGCATTATGCCTAGCTAGCGGCATAAAACAATAGCGCTTGTTGGGAGGCAACCCAATAGTTATCTTTAAATTTTTGTTTTGAACTTTCTGTTTATTTTTGATAACACGATTATTTACTCTGTAATTATTATGTTTTTGTGTTTAAATTAGTGTTTGTGCCAAGTAAAGCCTTTGGGATGACTCACAAGATGAGTAGAATCGATGCTGAAACAAAACAGAAACTTTTGACTCCAGTACAGGAATTTTCATTTTTTGCTGGAGCGTGATAATGATCTAAAAACTTTACACAGTGTTTATATACAAATTTTAGAGGTTTATCTAATTTTTCAGAATTTTTAGAGTTACATAAGTATAGGTTATCTACAGATTGCTACAGACTGTTCTGTTTTAAACAGATTCTGTTTTTTGCTTGCATAGTTGCTTATTTTGATTAAACTATGGATTGTATCGGGGGGTATAAGCCATGGAGAAGTTAGAATACAGTACCTATTATGCATTTATGAAATTTTAATCAATTTATAACAGTACTTAAAGTATGCAATATGTTTCTTATACTAACGGATCTCACGAGGTTTTTTTGAGTTTTGTTTGATTGAAGTTTTCAAGTTTTGGGTGTTATCTTGATGGACAAAGGAATAAGGAGTAGCAAGAGCCTAAGCTTGGGGATGCCCAAGGCACCCCAAGGTAATATTTTAAAGGAGAATCAAGCGTCTAAGCTTGGGGATGCCCCGGTAGGCATCCCCTCTTTCGTCTCAAATCCATCGGTATGTCACTTGAAGCTATATTTTTATTCGTCACATGATATGAGTTTTGCTTGTAGCGTCGTTTGCTTTAGTTTGCTTTTACTTTCAGTTTGCCACAATCATTGTTTGCTGGATACACCTATTTAAAAGAGACACACCTTCATCATAATTTGTTAGAATACTCTATGTGCTTCACTTATATCTTTTGAGCTTAACAGTTGCTCTAGTACTTCACTTATATCTTTTTGAGCATGGTGGCATGTAGATTTTAAAGAAATTATTTCACTCTCGTTCTTCACTTATATTTGTTTGAGATTTAATAAATAGTGACGGTAATTTGCATGGGTCATAAAGACTAGTCCAAAAATATTAGGTATTCAATGAGTGATAATCAAAACCATCATGTAGCACATATAAAGAAATTGTGGGTTAATGATATTGATGTAGTAATATGAAATAGGTGTGAGTTCATAATTGTTAAATCGTAGAAGTGTCGATATTAAGAGGGGTTGACCTTTTTGTTCATCTAAAAATTAAAGAGGCATGGTGATGATGTGTGAGCATTTCTATTCCTCGTTGAAATCCTAGTGTTGTTTCGGGTCGGAAGCGCGCGGTGGTTAACTCCTGCCAACCTCTTCCCTCGGGGCATGCGATTAGTACTTTGATTTATGATAAACTAATAAAAATTTGCAATAAGTATATGAGTTCTTTATGACTAATGTGAAACCATGGACATACGCAACCTCACCTTTTCATAATTTGCTAGCCTCTTCAGTACCGTGCATAGCCCGTTCTCACCTTGAGGATCGGTGCAATTTTCGTTGGTGCATCCAAACCCCGTGACGTGATACGCTCTGTTGCACATAAGCCTCATTATATCTTCCTCAAAACAGCCATCATACCTACCTATCATGGCATTTCCATAGCCATTCCGAGATATATTGCCATGCAAATTCCATCGTCATTTCACATGACTAGTTTGTTCATCGTCATATTGCTTTGCATGATCATATAGAGCTGACATAGTATTTGTGGCAAAGCCACCTTCATTTGATACATGTCACGCTAGATCATTGCACATCCTGGTACACTGCCAGAGGCAGTCATACAGAGTCATATCTTCATATCAGTTCTCCATATTGAGTTGTAAGTAAATAAAAGTGTGATGATCATCATTATTAGAGCATTGTGCCAGTGAGGAAAGAATGATGGAGACGATGATTCTCCCATAAGTCGAGATGAGACTCCGGACGAAAATAAAGATGGGGGAGGCCAAATGAGCCCACCATCCATTCAAAAAATGAGAAAAAATGAGAGAAAATGAGAGAAGGGACTTTGCTACTATCTTTTACCACACTTGTGCCTCAAAGTGCCACCATGTTCCTCATGTAGAGAGAGTCTCATGATATATCACTTTCATATGCTAGTGGGAATTACTTATTCATTATTACAAACTTGGCTTGTATATTCCTATGACGGGCTTCCTCAAATGCCCGAGGTCTTCATGAGTAAGCAAGTTGGATGCACAGCCCACGTAGCTTCATTTGAACTTTCATACACTTATAGCTCTAGTGCATCATTTGCATGGCAATCCCTACTCCTCGCATTGACATCTATCGATGGGCATCTCCATAGCCCGTTGGTACGCCTAGTTTATGTGAGACTATCTTCTCCACTTCCTACCCCTTTGATATCTACCACCATATTCTATTCCACTTAAATGCTATGTCCAATGGCTCACGCTCATGTATTGCGTGAAGAATAAAAAGTTGATCCATATTGAAAAAGTACGAACCAACTGCCTGACTTGGACACCGTGGTGCTTAACATTTGTATTAATGTGGTGAAGATGGAGCCATGCCTTGCTAATACAATAAGATGAATGGGGGGTAAACGTTTCTTAAGAATCGTATACTTTTAGGAATTAACAATTATGTTTCTTACACTTTGCATATTGCTATGTTAATATTTGTTGATTCATCTTTTCTCAATGAGCATACCTGAATAAGATTACATAGTGGATAGCATGTCACATCAAAAAATTATGTTTTTATCATTTACCTACTCAAGGACGAGCAGGAATTAAGCTTGGGGATGCTTGATACATCTCCAATGTTTCTACAATTTTGATTGTTCCATGCTAATATATTATCATTCTAGGATACTTTTTGGGTCATTATTTACAATTTTATAATATTTTTTAGCACTAACCTATTGACCCAGTGCCCAGTGCCAGTTGTTGTTTTCTGCATGTTTTTTTGCTTTTCAGGTTTACAGTACCAAACGAAGTCCAATTGCCACGACACTTTTTAATGATTTTTTCTGGACTATATAAAGACCTAGAAGCTTCGGAAGGAAGCCAGGAGGTGCACGAGGGCCCCACCACACACCAGGGCGCGCCCTGGGGGGCGCCCTGATATGTGGTGGCCCCCTCGTGGCTCTCCCGACGTCCCTCTTTGGCCTATAAATTCTCTAATATCCTAAAAACCCTGAAGGCAGTCCCGAAACCCTTTTTCCGCCACCACAAGCCTCTGTTCTGTTGCGAGGCCATCTGTAGCTCTGTCCCGGCACCCTGCCGGAGGGGGGATCGATCACGGAGGGCCTCTTCATCAACCTTGCTGCCCTCATGATGATGTGTGAGTAGTTCACCACAGACCTACGGGTCCATAGCTAGTACCTAGATGGCAGTCTCTCTCTCTCTCTCTCTCTCTCTCTCTCTCTCTTATGATCTTCAATACAATGGTCATCGCATCTTCGCTTTGATCTATCTGATGTAATCCTATTGTGCGGTGTGTCTGTTGCGATCCAATGAATTGTGGGTTTATGTTTAGGTCATTCATGAAAATTATTTGAGATGCCTCTGAATTATATTATCTCGTAAGTGCATGATCATTATAGCTTCGTAATGCTCTCCGATCTATTGATGTGCTTTGGCCAAGTAGATCGATATTTCATCGGTGGGAGTGGTGCGTTGTGGTAGGTTCAACCTGGGAAGTTTCTATATTCTAGTGACAAAGTAGGGGACAAGATGCGTCTTTGTGTTGTTGCTACTAAGGATAAAACCATGGGGTTCATTCATAGTGTTTGAGTTTACTTTGTCTACATCATGTCATCTTTCTCCAAGCATTACTCTGTTTTACTTAATACTCTAGATGCATGCTGGATAGCGGTCGATGAGTGGAGTAATAGTAATAGGTGCAGGCAGGAGTCGGCCTATTTGCTTATGGACGTGACGCCTCTATACACATGATCATTGCCGTGAAAATCGCATAACTATCTGCTTTTCTATCAATTGCCCAACAGTAATTTGTTACCCACCGTATGCTGCCTACATGAGAAATGCCGCTAGGGAACACTATGGCCCCCGGGTCTATTCACTTATATATTTGCAAACGCTATTATTACCTCGCTGCCTTTATTTAATTTTTATTTATTTTTCTTTTATCAATAATTATCCACACAACTGAGGGAAATACTTATCCGTTTTGTGCTGCAATTACCCATTCCTCTTCACGAAAAACCCAGTGCAGATCAAAAGTATCAAGCACCCCGGTGTCAAACCAAGCAATTGACTCGTACTTCTAACGCGCTTCAGCATTTTCAACTCCCACACAATACATGAGTGTGAGCCATGGATATAGCATATAGTGGAATATAGCATGGTGGTAGATATCAAAGGAGTTAAAGTGGAAAGAAAGCCTCTCATCAACTAGGCGGATCAACAAGCTATGGAGATGCCCATCAGTCGATATCAATGCAAGGAGTAGGGATTGCCATGCAACGGATGCACTAGAGCTATAGTGTATGAAAGCTCAAATGAAACTAAGTGGCTGTGCATCCAACTTGCTTGCTCATGAAGACCTCGGGCATTTGAGGAAGCCCATCATTGGAATATACAAGTCAAGTTATATAATGAAAAATTCCCACTAGTATATGAAAGTGACAAATGAGGAGACTCTCTATATGAAGAACATGGTGCTACTTTGAAGCACAAGTGTGGTAAAGGATAGTAGCAAAGTCCCTTCTCTATTTTTCTCTCATTCATTTTTTATTTTCATTTTTTTATTTCTCTTTATTTCTTTTTTTTCTTTTTTCTTGGTGGGCTCATTTGCCTCCCCCATTTTTTTCATTTTTCGTCCGGAGTCTCATCCCAACTTGTGGGGCAATCATAGTCTCCATCATCCTTTCCTCACTGGGACAATGCTCTAATAATGATGTCCATCACACTTTTATTTACTTACAACTTGATATAACAAATCAATGATGATATAAGATGACTCTATATGAATGCCTCTGGCAGTGTACCAGGATGTGCAATGATCTAGAGTAACATGTAAACAATGATGAACGGTGGCTTTGCCACAAATACTATGTCAGCTATATGATCATGCAAATAAATATGATGACGAACACACAAGTCATGTGATGTAACGGTGGAAGTTGCATGGCAATATATCTCGGAATGGCTATAGAAATGCCAAGATAGGTAGGTATGGTGGCTGTTTTGAGGAAGATATAAGGTGGCTTATGTGTGATAGAGCATATCATATCACGGGGTTTGGATGCACTGGCGAAAGCTGCATCGATCCTCGAGGTGAGAATGGGCAATGCACGGTACCGAAGAGGCTAGCAATATATGGAAAGGTGAGTGTGCATACATCCATGGACTCACATTAGTCATAAAGAACTCATATACTTATTGTGAAAGTTTTATTAGCTCTCTCGAAGCAAAGTACTACTCGCATGCCCCTAGGGAGGAGATTGGTAGGAGTTAACCATCGTGAGCCCCCGATTAAGCAACACAAAGGATTTCAATCAAGGATAAATTATGCTCCAACTTCATCGCATAACTAGAGACTATGCGTGCATGCTTCGGGAATCACAAACCTTAACACCAATATTCTTACAAATCCACAATCACCCACTAGTGTCCCACATATTACTATCTTAATGTCGCAAAACTATGCAAGGAATCAAACATATCATATTCAGTGATCTACAAGTTTTATGTAGGATTTTATGACTAACCATGTGAATGACCAATTCTTGTTGACTTTCTAAACAGGTATAAGTGAAGCATGAGAGTTTAATTCTTTCTACAAAATACCATGCTCTTATAGATATAAGTGAAGCAAAAGAGCATTCTACAAATAACGGTTTTCTATATGTAGGGAAACAGGCATCCAAACTTCAAAGGATATAATTGAAGCACATGAAGCATTCTATAAAGCCATACTCAAAAGATATAAGTGAAGTGCAAAGAGCATTCAATAAATCAACCATGGACTTTCCCATACCAAAATGGTGCATTGCTAAAATAAAAATAAAAGGCACACGACGCTCCAAGAATTACGCATATCATGTGAACAAAACAAAAACCGAGACATACCGATAATTGTTGAAGAAGAAAGATGGGATGCCTTCCGGGGCATCCCTAAGCTTAGACGCTTGAGTCTCCTTGAATATTTACTTAGAGTGCCTTGGGAATCCCCAAGATTGAACTCTTGCCTCTCCTTATTCTTCTCTTATCGATACCTCCTCGATCTTCGAACACTTCATCCACTCAAAATTTAACAGAACTTTCATTAGAAAGGTTAGTACATATAATCATCAAATCCCATCATGTCCTGCCATAACATTATGGTATAATTATAATCTAACATTACCTACTATATGCTATCACAATTCTATGACTCGCAAGGCAATGGGGCTCAACAAGAATTCAAACGTAAGCAGATAAAACAACTATAACAGCAATGTGTGAAAACAGGATAGTCTGTAAAGATGCAGATAAAACATATACTTCTGTAACTCAAACAATTCTGAAAAATTAGGACATAATAAAAAATTGCATAACATCACTGTGTAAAAATTTCAGAATTTTGTCACGCTCCAGTAAAATATGAAAATTCAAACACTACAACAAAAGTTTATGTTTTTACACAACACATATCAAACAAGCAATTTAAACATCCTAAAGGTAAATCTTGGCACATTATTTTTATAATACAATGGATTTGTACAAGGGGATAATTATTTTTGTTGAAAAGTTGCTGTAATCAAGATTCACAAAGTTTCCATGGGCATGAACAAAAGTTCAAGGACGTCCTCCACTTCAACGATGCTCGTCTTTCTCACTTTCACTTTTCTTTTTGAAAACTGTTCTAAGTTTCCCACTTTATTTTTTTGTTTTTAATTATTTTAAAATCACAAAGCAGAAATAAATGATTCTAAAAAACTTCCCAATTGTCTCGTTAGCAGCGCTTTCTTTAAAGCCATTAAGCTAGCCATATAGTGCTCAAGTAATTGATCCATCCGGATCCCAAGGTATATCAAAGCCAATTTTAATTAACAATGATTTGCAATTTAGTAATAAGCACAAAGCAACATATATCATAGAACAACAAAGTCTAACTCTCTTCCTATGCATTGGCATGTCATAAAAGAACAATTCATGCACATCAAGTAAAGGCCAATACATACCATAAGTAGTTTCTTGCAATTTTATCGTATTGGAAACATATAGAGGTGAAGATTTGATTTCTCTATCATAAGAATTGCATGTAGGAGCAGCAAGCACATGTATATTATATTCCTCAAAATCATCATGTGTGGGTGCAATAGCAACAATTTCATGCTTAACAGAAGGAACTACAACAAGTTCATCTCCATAAGCATAATTCATATTGGCATCATGGCCACAAGCATAACAAGCATCAAGTTTATCAAAAAGGGATATTTCGAACGAATCCAAGGGATCATAGCAATTATCATAGCAATCATCCTTCGGTATGTGCGAAGGGAAATTAAACAATGTATGAGTTGAAGAGTTACTCTCATTAGAAGGTGGGTACGGGTAGCTAATCCGCTCTTCCTCCTTTTGTTCTTCGCTCTCCTCCTCATCTTTTTCATCTAATGAGCTCTCAGTTTCAACAATTTCTTCTTCTATAGGTTCCTGCAAAATATTAATCTCTTCCAAGGCAGCAAAAATTTTCTCAATAAATTCATCAATATAAACATTGTATTCATAATTATCATAGCAATATTTAAGTATGGCAAAATTTCAGATTTGTAAAGAATAGCATCATACTTTTCAATCAAAGAAGCAATTTCATATGCACCCTTAAAAGCAACAAATCCTTCTATTTGTTCCACATCATAGTAATCATAAACACCATTAGCATAAGAAGCCAATGTTTCATTATCATTAAATTCACATTGCAAGGGAAGTTGTGGAGCCTCCATCTTAGAGCAACAAGTATAATCACATCTCAAGCATAAATTCTACGCATACCAACGCAACATTTTAATTTGATCCCGTAAGTGTTTCCCTTTTTGACTCAGGCGATAATCCCTGAAGTACTCACGTTGATCCAACGTGTCTCCCATTATCAAGTTAAATGGGGATTTCTTAGGATTATCAAAGTAGTAATTAATTTTTTCCACATAACCAGCATCGAGGGTTTTAGGAGGTTCCCCATCTCCATGAGTAGAAAGTACAACTATTTTTTGTGTTTCGTGTTCCATATCCATAACTAAATATATAAAACAACTTAGAATAGAAAATAAAAATTACTAAGTGATAAAGCAAACAAGCACACACGAGAATATCAACCGGTATGCCTGAAAGGATCGATATGGTAGACTAGAGGGGGGTGAATAGGCAACTACCAGTTTTTTACTTATCTTAAACAAATTAGGCTTAGCAACAAATAGGTTGGCTAGATATGCAACTAGGTGAGCAACCTATATGATGCTAACAATAAAAACAGCACAAGCAAGCAAGGTAAACAATATAAGTAGCTTGCACAAAGTAAAGGTAAGAAGTAACCACAAGTGGAACCGATGGAGACGAGGATGTGTTACCGAAGTTCCTTCCCGGTGAAGGGAAGTACGTCTCCGTTGCAGCGGTGTGGAGGCACAATGCTCCCCAAGAAGCCACTAGGGACACCGTATTCTCCTCACGCCCTCACACAATGCGAGATGCCGTGATTCCACTAGTGGTGCACTTGAAGGCGGCAACCGGACCTTTACAAACAAGGTTGGGGCAATCTCCACAACTGAATTGGAGGCTCCCAACAACATCAGGAAGCTTCACCACAATGGAATATGGCTTCGAGGTGACCTCTTCCGTCTAGGGTGCTCAAACACCCAAGAGTAACAAGATCCGCAAGGGATTAGTGGGGGGAATCAAATTTCTCTTGGTGGAAGTGTAGATCGGGGCCCTCTCAACCAAACCCTAGAGTATCAACAAGTTTTGTTGGCTAGGGAGAGAGATCGGGCGAAAATGAGCTTGGGGGCAACAATGGAGCTTTAGGAAGGAGAGAAGTAAGTCTTCTTGGGGAAGAAGACCCCCTTATATAGTGGGGAGGGGAATCATCCCATTACCTGATACGTCTCCAACGTATCGATAATTTATGAAGTATTCATGCCATGATTGCCTATGTTTACAATACTTTTATATGGTTTTGATGCACTTTATATGATTTATTTAGAACTAACCTGGACTGACGTTGTTTTCAGCAGAACTACCGTGGTGTTGTTTTTGTGCAGAAAATGAAAATTTTCGGAATCGCCCGAAACTTTTTGACGATTGTTTTGGAACAAAAGAGGCACTAGACGCTTAGTGGGAAGGCCAGAAGAGCCACGAGGTGGGCACAACCCACCAGGGCGCGCCAGGCCCCCCCCGGCGCGCCCTGGTGTATCGTGCTCACCTCGTGGCCCACCTTCGCGTGAAACCAACACCAAAAAATCCTATAAATATAGAAACCATCAGAAATAACCCTAGACTCTCCGCTCCGCCACCGTAACTCTCTGTATCGACGAAAAACCAATCTGGAGACGTTCCAGTACCCTGCCGGAGAGGGGAATCCATCTCCGGTGGCCATCTTCATCATCCCGGAGGAGGCCATGACGAGGAGGGAGTAGTCCACCCTCGGGGCTGAGGGTATGTACCAGTAGCCATGTGTTCAATCTCTCTCTCTCTCTCTTGTGTTCTTTAGATGTCACGATCTTGATGTATCACGGGCTTTGTTAATATAGTCGGATCATATGATGTTATTCCCTTGCTATCATGTTGTGATGAATTGAATATTTCCCTTTGAGATATCGTTATGTTGGATTGAATATTGGATTTGAGAACACTAGATATATGTCTTGCATGTGGATACCCGTGGTGACAATGGGGTGTTCTATTGATTCACTTGATATATGTTTTGGTACTCAACTTGCGGATTCCCGCGGTGACATTGGGGTAATCTATGCATAGGGGTTGATGCACGTTCTTGTCCTACTTTCTCCGATAGAAATCTTGGGGTACTCTTTGAGGTTCTTTGTGTTGGATTGAGTATTATGAATCTGAAATTGTTTGATGCGTATCGTATAATTAACTCATGGATACTTGCGGTGACATTGGAGTATCTAGGTGACATTAGAGTTGGTTGATGCGTATCATATGGTGTTATCCTAGTATGAACTCTTAGATAGATCAATCTGAAAGGATAACTTTAAGGTGGTTTCGTACCCTACAAACAATTTCTTCTTATGTTCTCCGCCAGATAAGAACTTTGGAGTGATTCTTCGTTGCACGTTGAGGGATGGTTATGTGATCCAATTATATTAGCATTGTTGAGAGATTGCACTAGCGAAAGTATGGACCCTAGGCCTTGTTTTCAAGCATTGCAATACTGTTTGTGCTCACTTTTGTTACTTGCTACCTTTGCTGTTTTTATATTTTCAGATTACAAAAACCTATATCTACCATCCATATTGCACTTGTATCGCCATCTCTTCGCCAAACTAGTGCACCTATACAATTTGCCATTGTATTGGGTGTGTTGGGGACACAAGAGATTTCTTGTATTTGATTGCAGGGTTGTTTGAGAGAGACCATCTTCATCCTACACCTCCCACGGATTGATAAACCTTAGGTCATCCACTTGAGGGAAAATTGCTACTGTCTTACAAATCTCTGCGCTTGGAGGCCCAACAAAGTCTACAAAAATAAAGTTGCGCAGTAGACATCATTACCCACTTTACCAGCCGCACAGAAGCAGTAGTACCGCTGGCCAGGGCAATAGTACCGCTTACCAGCGGTAGTACCGTGCTGGCCAGGGTGGTAGTACCGCCCATCTGCAGCCAGAGCAGTAGACAGGTGTGGGTCACCAGACATATGTCTGATGCCCCGGGCGGCCAGGGAAGCAGTAGTAGGGGCAGCGGTAGTACCGCTTATGTAACATCCCAATTTTATTAAATTAGGGTGTTAAAAAGATCATCATATTGCATATCATATTTTTATTGCATTTGGAGTTTATGATGTTCAAGGTTTTCCACTCACATAAAATAATAGAGAGAGGATAATATGACTTCCTTAAAATATAAACAAGTGGGAAAGTATTTGAATAATTATTTGGTGTTTTCAAAGTTGCATTCAAAATTATTTTATTTCTCAAAGTTAAATTATTGCATAAGAAAATATTTTTCTAAGTTATTTGAGCGGAACGAAATGTTCACTATGTTCTACATATTAGATTATATATGATGTATAAAATTATTTTTCTTATTTTTTATCTTCTCTGGTGGTGGAGTTAAAAAAACAAAAAGAATAAACGTTTTTGTTTAAAAACACACACACACACGCACGCACGCACGCAGTGGCCCAGCCAGGCCGAGCAAGGCCGCTCGCGAGCGAGCGAGGCCGACATCGCCTCCCGGGTTCTCGCACAGGGACGAAGGAGGCCGGAGCGTGGCGACCAGGAGGTCGGGCGTGTAGCTGAGCGGACAGGCGTGCGGGCGCGCCGCATCGCAGGGGCGCAGCAGAACCTCCGGGATCATGGAAGAGGCGGACGGGCGTGTCGGCGTGTCGCGACGCAGGGGTGCAGGCGCGTGCACGCAGACGGTGCAGCGACGTGGCAACGGTGGCGCTGGGCCGAAGTGGCGACGAGGGCGTCGGGAGACCGGTGTCGCGGTGGTGATGACGAGACCGGCGGCAACGACGCGGCGTCGCGTGCATTCGCCCTGGGGGCGTGTTGCTGTCGAGCCCCCGAGCGCTTACGGCGGAGACGTCGCCGTGGTGATGAAGAGACCGGCGTCAAGGACGCGGCGTTGCGCGCATTCGCCTCGGGGGCGTGTTGATGTCGAGCCCCTGAGCGGCGACGTCGGTGACGTCGCACTGGCGATGACGGAGAGGGTCCGCCCGGACCGCGGTTCCAGCGGCAGCGAGCCCCACGGTGGGCGCCAACTGTCGTCGTTTTCTCACAACAGATGCCAGGGGGTGGCTAATCGAGGTGAGAGCAAGGCTGCCGTGGAAGGTCCGGGACGGGATAGGGTAGTAGCACATGGCGGTTTACCCAGGTTCGGGGCTCTTCAGAGAGATAATACCCCTACTCCTGCATGTCTGATGATATATGCAGTGTATATGGTCGCGGTACAAAGTTGCTCCTGGAGCTGTCTTAGGAGAGGAAGAAGGAGCTGTGAGAGCTCTTCCTCCATGCCTGTGAGAATGAGAGAAATGGGAGGGGATGAGAGAATGAGAGGAGCTTGGCCATGAGCGAGCTCCCCTGGTGCCTCTTATATAGGGAGGCCCAGGGGACAAGGGGTGGCCCACATGGCCAACTATCCACTATTGGAGAAGACTTATGAGATGACGCATGATGCAGGCAATAGTGCACCACTATTGGAGACGACATGCGAGGTGACGTGATGACGCAGGCTATAGTGCACCACTATTGGGGTGCAGTGAAGTGACACATGATGCAGGCTATAGTGTCTTCATGTCGTGTCCGATGGGACGTGGTGGTTGACCTCGCGCAGCAGGCCGGCTGGAGCAGCCGGACGGGGAACCGGATGGAGCTGCCGGCTGGAGCGGCCGGATAGGGAGCCGGCTGGACTTAGGAGTCAGCCGAACCGGGGTGCCAGCCGGAACAGCCGAACGGAGCGGTGTTGGCCGCCCCGTTGTTTTAAAATGTTGAGTCACCTCCTTGAGCCTACCCAGGGGTAATCCCCCCGACAGGAATTGCCGTGGACCCTTCCAAGGTAGAAGCAGTCACAGAATGGAAGGCACCGACCTCAGTCAGCAAGATCCGTAGTTTCCTTGGACTTGCAGGATATTATCGGAGGTTCATTGAGAATTTCTCCAATTTTGCAAAGCCCATGACGGAGTTGTTGAAGAAGGACACCAAGTATAATTAGACTGAGGAATGTGAGGCCAATTTCCAGGAGTTGAAGAAACGTTTGGTTACAGCCCCAGTGCTAATTTTGCCGAACATACACAAGGATTTTCAGGTGTATTGCGACGCTTCACGCCAAGGACTTGGAGGCGTGCTTATGCAAGATGGAAAGGTTGTAGCTTATGCTTCACGTCAGCTTCGACCTCATGAGTTGAACTATGCCACGCATGATTTGGAGTTAGCAGCAGTGGTGCATGCACTCAAGACCTAGAGACATTTCCTTATCGGGAATCAATGTGATGTTTACACAGATCACAAGAGCTTGAAGTATATCTTCACGCAGAAAGAGTTGAACCTCAGGCAAAGGAGATGGTTGGAGCTCATCAAGGATTATGACATGAGTTTGCATTATCATCCAGGAAAAGCCAATGTCATGGCAGATGCCTTGAGCCGTAAGAGTTATGTTAACACTCCTATCGCAGGAGGATAACCTCAGGAGTTGTGTGATGAACTTAGAGATCTCCAGTTGGAAATAGTTCCAAGAGGTTATGTTGCCGCACTCAACGTTCAGTCCACTTTGTTGGGAAGAATCAAAGAGGCCCAGAAGTCGGACCAAGGTATTGCTGAGATAAAGGAGAGGATCAGCAAAGGAAAGGCAGAAGGATTCCATGAGGATGAGCATGGAACCATATGGTTTGAGCAGCGTATTTGTGTGCCCAATGATATAGAGATCAGGAAGTTGATTCTTCAGGAGGCTCATGATTCGCCTTACTCGATACACCCGGGAAACACCAAGATGTATTTGGACTTGAAGGAAAGTTTTTGGTGGACCGGTATGAAGAGGGAAATTGCCGAGTATGTAGCAGTCTGTGATGTATGTCAGAGGGTAAAAGAAGAGCATCAGAAACCAGCAGGTTTACTTCAGCCATTGCCGATACCAGATTGGAAGTGGGATAAACTTGGCATGGACTTCATCACGGGATTACCCAGGACCCGTTCAGGTTATGATTCCATTTGGGTAATAGTTGATCGCTTGACCAAGGTTGCTCACTTCATCCCAGTGAAGACTACCTATACGAGTGCTAAGCTCGCGAAGATATATATGACCAGGATCATGTGTCTGCATGGAGTTCCGAGGACCATTGTATCAGATAGAGGAACACAATTTACTTCAAAGTTTTGGCATCAGCTACACGAAACTTTTGGGGCATTGTATGGGAGGAAATGCAGGACACCGTTGATGTGGGATGGAGTTGGAGATCGCAAATTGTTTGGGTCAGATTTGATCAGAGATTCTGAGGAGAAGGTCAAGTTGATCCGTGATAGACTCAAGATAGCTTAGTCTAGACAGAAGAGTTATGCCGATGCTAAACGCAAGGAAGTGATTTATGAAGTGGGAGATAGAGCATACCTTCGAGTGTCTCCACTTCGAGGTATTAAGAGGTTTGGCGTCAAAGGAAAGTTAGCACCACGGTTTGTGGGGCCATACAGAGTTCTGGAACGCAGAGGAGAAGTTGCATACAAGTGGGAACTACCAGAGGGTTTGTCAGGAGTTCATGATGTGTTTCACGTTTCCCAATTGAAGAAGTGTCATGTAGAGATGGCAGGTATTCCTTTGAGAGATACATTGCCTCTAGAAGCAATTCAGTTGGAGAACGATCTAACTTATGAGGAGAAGCCGGTCAAGATTCTTGAGACTGCAGAAAGGATCACTCGTACCAAGGTCATGAAGTTTTGCAAGGTTCAGTGGAGTCACCACACCGAGGAGGAAGCTACTTGGGAATGAGAGGAAGATCTCAAGCGTGACCAACCTCACCATTTTGCTGGCCAACCTGAATCTCGAGGACGAGATTCATCTTAAGGGGGGTAGGTTTGTAACATCCCAATTTTATTAAATTAGGGTGTTAATAAGATCATCATATTGCATATCATATTTTTATTGCATTTGGAGTTTATGATGTTCAAGGTTTTCCACTCACATAAAATAATAGAGAGAGGATAATATGACTTCCTCAAAATATAAACAAGTGGGAAAGTATTTGAATAATTATTTGGTGTTTTCAAAGTTGCATTCAAAATTATTTTATTTCTCAAAGTTAAATTATTGCATAAGAAAATATTTTTCTAAGTTATTTGAGCGGAACAAAATGTTCACTATGTTCTACATATTAGATTACGATGTATAAAATTATTTTTCTTATTTTTTATCTTCTCTGGTGGTGGAGTTAAAAAAACAAAAAGAAGAAATGTTTTTGTTTAAAACACACACACACACACACACACACACACACACACACACACACGCACGCAGTGGCCCAGCCAGGCCGAGCCAGGCCGCTCGCGAGCGAGCGAGGCCGACCCAGCCAGGCCGCCGAGCGCCCCAGCCCCACGCACGCACGCATGCTCGCCCGAGCCTCGCCAGGCGCTTGCTCGAGTCCCTCCCCTCTCGTTGACTCACTTCCTCCCTCTCGCACCTGACCGTGGGGCCCAGCCCCAGGTCGTCCCCAACCTCCAGCGGAGGCTACGGGATAAGCCAGCGCCCAGAGCCACTTCACCGGCCGCGCGAGCTTCACGCAGATGACGCTTATCCTTGCAGCTCCACGCTGCCAGAACGCGCCTATATAAAGCCCTCGACGCCCTCGTTCCATTCAGCCAGTTCGCACCACCTCTCGCCGCTCGTAGCCGTCGCCCCGTCCATCCGCATCTCGCTGCCCGGAGTCCGTTCGCCGGAGGAATACGACGCCGGTGAACCTCCCCTGCCTCTTCTTCTTAGAGAAATCGGACCCCCTAGTCCTTGTGCACCGCTCTGACATCTTTTCTTGCCCCTAGGACGGACCGAAGCCGACGCTTCGACGACCTGCGCCGCCGGAGTTCACCGGAGCTCCGCCACTCGCCCCGCTTCCTCCGGTCGTCGCCGCCACCCAGCGCCACCACCGCTCGAAGGCCCTCGCCGAGCCGCATCACCCCCGCCTCTCCACTGACGCCGGTGATCGCCGGAGTAGCCGCCCCGCCGACGCTGAGTTCCTGCCGACGTCGCCTCGCTGTAAGCGGCGGCCTCCTCCGTTTCGTTCGTTACGTAGAGTAGGCTAGGTTTTTTTTTATCGAACCGATACTTAGATCTAGATCGGTTTTTGTTTTAACCGGTACGCGGTTAACCGCGGTTTACTTAAAAACAACCGGTCCGGTTCTCTCTAGCTTAGCCGCTGCCACCATTTTGCTTATTCGTTGGCCGTCCTCCACATGGCTTACGCAGCGAACACGGCTCAGCCAACCACAGGTCGCCACGTGGCCATTGTTTTTTTCAGCTGCAATTTTTTTTCCAGATTTGATTCAAATCTTTAAACACCCATAACTTTTTAACCGTAGATCGAAACGAGATGAAACCAGCGGCTAAATTTGTATCGAATAGCCCTAACCAGTGAACCCATCATTGCAAACTTTTGCAAGTTCAAATTTGAATTTGATTCAGATTTGAATTCAAACTCTATTAGGCCATATCTTCCAAACGGTATACCCGTTTGAGGTGATTCTTTTTTTGCACCGCGTCACATAAGCTAAATCCTTTGCCATGAACCTTTGCCACAATATTTTCTACACAATTATTTTTTGTTCATTACAATTTTACTAGTATGCCTTGTAGGAACACTAGTGCACATCACGATTTTGAACCATATTTTCACACCTTGGTTTTATACTTAGAAATTGCATGCTAGTTAGGTGTGTTGGATTTTATATGGCTTTTGGAAATATTTT
This sequence comes from Elymus sibiricus, assembly GCA_039707655.1. Classification (NCBI taxonomy): domain Eukaryota; kingdom Viridiplantae; phylum Streptophyta; class Magnoliopsida; order Poales; family Poaceae; genus Elymus; species Elymus sibiricus. Next base: position 95,817,392 of record CM077675.1, on the reverse strand, counting down.
GTTGCATGTTCCTTTGAGTTGTATGAATGCTTGTTTATGTGAATTTATTTTACCTTTGCGATAGATTGTCCGGAGTGCGAAGCAGAGTACTACCACTCCCTAGAACTTCACTCCCAGCACGAAGGCAAGTTGCATTTTGATCATATATGTTTTTACCTATGATTTATATTTTCTCGTAGTCCTTTGATGTAGGATTGCATGGTAGGATTTTATACTTGTTGGCTATACTCACACCCAGTAGTTCATTTGAGGTAGGTCTGAACCGTACATCTTTGTCGCCACCGTGTTAAATTATAATGCTTCGCCAAGTAGACGTGGATTGGGGAGTGTTTTCACATGGAGATATGAGTGACAAAGTAGTAATTAGGACCAAGATTTTAATGAACTACCTGGGTGGAAATTGGTTTGTATGGTGGCGAAGTACAGTGGGAGCATTCATGGGAATCCATGGGAGTGCACACTAGTGGTCCGTCCACCCAGGCTCAAAGGGATCAACCTTGTTTTCATGTCTATAAGCTTCCGTGTGCAGTCGCAAGCCAATATGGGCTCTGGCTTAGTTGAGTAGATGGTGTGACCTCTTCCGGGATAGGCTAGCAGATGTAGATGATGTAGGTGTACCGGCCTATCCGTGGGTTAGGGGGAATGCTTTCGAAAGACTATGTCTCGATCTTCCGATCAAGGAGGTGGTCGAGTCTTGTGGGAAAAAGTGCGCAACCTCTGCAGAGTTAAAATCTAATCGATTAGCCGTGTCCCTGGTTATGGACAACTTGAGCTTTTAGTAGTGGAAATGTAGGGAGATCTCCTCACTCTTAAGTTAACCAACTGGGTATTGTTGCAACTTTGGGAATGGTTTGAGTTGGGGTTTCCATCTCAGTCCTATGAAATTTGTAGAGATAGAATAAAATTTGATAGGGAAATACTAGCTTTATGCAAAATTAAACTTAGAGCTTTCCACCAGCCAAATTGCATGTACAATGTAGGCTCATTACACTTTTATGATGTGACTTGCCAGTACATTCCACGTACTGACCTACACGGCTACAACTTGTCATGTTGCAGATTTATCCGACGACGAATAAGGTGCGATAGGTCGTTGTTCTGCACTCCGCTTGCTCATGGAGTTGATGGACTCGTTACACTTATTTGCTTCCGCATTATTTTGTTTTATTAGGCCCTAGGCCACATTATTGTAATAATACTCTTTTGAGGATTCTCGATGTAATAAATGTGTGTTTGAACTCTGTTATAAATCCTCGAGTACTGTGTGTGTCAGCATACCGATCCAGGGATGACACTTAAGCACAGAGACTCCGATCCCTTGAGATCGGGTCGCTACAAGATGGTATCAGTGCACACATTGACTGTATGACGCAACCCTGGAAAATGGAAAGCCATAGTAAAAAAACCCGTTTTACAACTCTTTTATATCACCTGCTTTGGTCTTATACTTTTCCCTGCTTCATTACTAATTTCTCCTCTCTTTCAAACTGTAGATGTCAACTCCCATCATTGAGTTTGCTCAGCCCGACGCGACCATGCCCTTTGGAAGGCAGCTGGTGAATGTCGTGGGTCATCTGCGCATTGCACTGCCCACCTTCACCGGGACGTTCACGGCCACTCTACCTGAGGAGATGCGCTAGAGGATTGACGTCCACATTCGAGGGCGAACATTTGGAAATGCCACCGAGCCGATCGACTTCTACGTGGATGTAGAGTCATGGGGCATTGGCAAGGGGATCGCCGCCCTCTTCGCACTTGGGCGCATTCGGGATGAATACTGCGAGGATCTCAGGAGGACCAACTACGTCATGTACGCGCTCCGCGACTCGGATGGAGATGTGGTGCGCACCAGGGAGGACGACACCATCACATCACACATTGAGGACCTGGAGGAGCTCATCACCAGGATGAAGGAAGATATGGGACACAGCCTCATCACCACCCACACCCTGATGACCCGCAAGGCCGAGCTGGAAGAAGAGCTTCAGAACGCTCGCGCAGTGCACGAGGAGGAGCTCGATGCGCTGCATGATAAGTTCGACGACTTGAAGCTTCAGCTAGAGGAAGCTGAGGAAAAGCTCGATAACGGGGAAAATCTCTAGGAGGACCACTCTTACGGGGACTACGTCAGTCAGGATAAGAACTATGAGGACGATGATGAGGAGATACAGAGTGATGCAGCTGGAGCTGATATCAACATGGTAGACATGGTCTCTTCCGATGAGGAGTAGATTTAGACCACCATGAGAGATTAGGATTCGATATTCGATTAGTATTTGATTTGATTTATTTGTGGGACCTTGTCAAATCTTGTGACATGGCTCACCTTAGATTTGTTTCGTGTGAACTCTTTGATTGAATTGAATTGGAGTGATTTGGATTTTTATTGCCATCATTTGCATATGGGTAGTGTTTCTCCCTTAGGCCTAATTCTATCCATACCTCATCTATGCTGACCCAACAGATGCCACCAAGGCGCGACCCTTCCGGGAGTGGCTCAGGGAATGATATCCCACCCGCCTTGGAGCAGTTACTTCACACCCAGAACCAGATGATACAGCTGTTGATGCAGAATATGAACCAGAACAACAACAACCCGCCTCCACCGCCACGACCACCTCCACCACCAATTGACAGCCTTACCCGTTTCTGAGGCTGAATCCTCCAATCTTCACGAGCAGCCCGGAGCCAATCGTCGTAGATGACTGGCTTCGCAACATGGGTAGGAAGCTGGCCACAGCAGGATGCACTGATCAGGAGAAGGTGAGGTTTGCCTTTCACCAACTAGATGGACCAGCAGCTTCGTGGTGGGAGAACTACACTGCCACGTACCCCATGGAGAATGTGACTTGGGCTCAGTTCTAGCAGGTGTTCTGCACTGCTCATGTTTCAGCGGGAGCTATGGCTCTCAAGAAGAGGGAGTTCCGCAACTTGCGCCAAGGAGGTCGCACAGTGTCAGAGTATGTTGACGACTTCAGCAGGTTGTCTCGTTATGCCCCAGGTGACGTGGCGACCGATGCAGCTAAACAAGAGACGTTTTTGGAGGGACTGAATGATGAGCTGGGAATTCAGTTGATGGTAGCGACTTTTGAGAACTATCAAGAGTTGGTGGACAAGGCGATCACTCTAGAGGGCAAGCATTAGCAGATGGAAAATCGCAAGAGGAAATATGGTCAAGGCAAGTTTCAGTCTGGAGCTCAGCAGAAGCCTCGCTCCGCCCCTTTCTCAGGATATTCTGGTATAGGACACAGTAAGTTTGTGTTGGAAATATGCCCTAGAGGCAATAATAAATTGGTTATTATTATATTTCCTTGTTCATGATAATCGTTTATTATCCATGCTATAATTGTATTGATTGGAAACTCAAATACATGTGTGGGTACATAGACAACACTGTGTCCCTAGTAAGCCTCTAGTTGACTAGCTCGTTGATCAAAGATGGTTAAGGTTTCCTAGCCATTGACATGAGATGTCATTTGATAACGGGATCACATCATTAGGAGAATGATGTGATGGACAAGACCCAAACTGTAAACGTAGCATTTGATCGTGTCAGTTTATTGCTATTGTTTTCTGCATGTCAAGTATCTGTTCCTTTGACCATGAGATCATGCAACTCACTGACACCGGAGGAATACCTTGTGTGTATCAAACGTCGCAACGTAACTGGGTGACTATAAAGGTGCTCTACAGGTATCTCCGAGGGTGTCTATTGGGTTGGCATGGATCAAGACTGGGATTTGTTACTCCGTGTGACGGAGAGGTATCTCAGGGCCCACTCGGTAATACAACATCACATTGAGCCTTGCAAGCAAAGTGACTAAAGAGTTAGCCACAGGATCTTGTATTACGGAACGAGTAAAGAGACTTGCCGGTAACGAGATTGAACTAGGTATAGAGATACCGACGATCGAATCTCGGGCAAGTAACATACCGAAGAACAAAGGGAACATCATACGGGATTAACTGAATCCTTGACATAGAGGTTCGACCGATAAAGATCTTCGTAGAATATGTAGGAGCCAATATGGGCATCCAGGTCCCGCTATTGGTTATTGATCGTAGAGGTGTCTCGGTCATGTCTACATAGTTCTCGAACCCGCAGGGTCTACACACTTAACGTTTGGTGACGATTAGTATAATTGAGTTATTATGTTGGTGACCGAAAGTTGTTCGGAAGTCTCGGATAAAATCCCGGACATGACGAGGATCTCCGGAAGAGTCCGGAGGTAAAGATTGATATATGTGATAATAGTGTTTCGATCTCCGGAAGAGTTCCAGAGTTCACCGGAAGGGGTTCCGGATGTTTGCCGAAGTGTTCGGGTACAGCAACACTTTATATGGGCCAAGGGATAAAAGCCCACAAGGTATTGGAAAGTGCAAAAAGTAGTTTTGCTGCCGCGTAAGCGGTACTACCGCTTGTGTGAAGCGGTACTACCGCCCGAGCGGTACTACCGCTTGTGTGAAGCGGTACTACCGCCCAAGCGGTACTACCGCTTGTGTGAAGCGGTACTACCGCTTGTGTGCGGCTGTGCACGGTTCGGCAGGGATCCGAGTTGGACTCTTTCCCTGCGGGCCAAACCGACCTTGTGCGGGCAAAACCGACCTGGAGGAGGCTTTTACTCCAAGTTTAGACCCCAAGGCTCAACATATAAATAGAGGGGCAGGGCTAGCACACGGGACACATCAAGATTTCCCCAAGCCGTGTGCGGCAACCCTAACCCTCTAGTTCCTTCGTCATAATCTCCGTAGCGCTTGGCGAAGCCCTGCAGAGATTGTTCCTCACCACCATCACCACGCCGTCGTGCTGCTGGAACTCAACCACTACTTCATCATCGCTCGCTGGATCGAGGAGGTGAAGGCGTCATCAAGCCGTACGTGTGTTGAACGCGGAGGTGCCGTCCGTTCGGCGCTAGTTCATGATCGGATCGAGGGACGACTTGCGATTTGGATCGCGGAGACGTTCGACTACATCAACCGCGTTTCTTAAACGCTTCCGCTTAGCGATCTACAAGGGTATGTAGATTCACTCTCCCTCTCGTAGATGCTCATCACCATGGATAGATCTTGTGTGTGCGTAGGAAAATTTTTGTTTCCCATGCAACGTTCCCCAACAGTTTGGAGGGCACAACCATCATAACCATGGTGGTCATTCTCAGCATGGAGGCAATGGAAACAACCACAATGGCCATAAGAATGGCAATGGGAATGGAGGAAACGACAATCACCATCACCCTACCCCTGCTACACCAGTGAGGAAGGATCTGAGTCACATCACCTGCTTCAAGTGCAAGAAGACATGACACTACTCCAATAAGTGTCCCGAGCTGCAGAATGGGAATGGCAATGGAAGTTCTGGAGGCAAGAAGCCCAACCCTTTCACTAAGGGGCATGTGAACCATGTCAATGTGGAAGCAGTCTAGGAGCAGCCGGATGCAGTGATTGGTAAGTTCTTGGTTAATTCATTTCTAGCACTCATTCTATTTGACACTGGTGCATCACATTCATTCATATCAAGGGGATTTGTGGATAAGCATAAGTTGCCTACCGTAGCTCTTAGGTCACCTATTCTAGTGAGTTCCCCGGGAGCAGAGTCTATGACTAGTCAGGGGTGTTTTCAGTTGCCTTTGAACATAGGGGGACATGTTTTTCCCACCGATATGATTGTACTTGAGTCACAAGGGCTAGATGTGATCCTAGGTATGGATTAGATGTCCAAGTATGAGGGAAACATTGATTGTGCCAGTAGATCGATTTTTCTCACCACCCCAGAGAAGAAAAGGATCAAGTATGTATTCAGGCTTAAGCCTAAGAGGACTCAGGTGAACTCTCTTACGGGAGTTGTCCAGGAAGAAGTACCAGTGGTGAAGGATTATCCCAATGTATTTCCAGAGGAGTTACCCGGTATGCCACCAGATCGGGAGATTGAGTTTTTGATTGAGTTACTTCCAAGCACTGGACCTATCTCCAAGAGGCCATACATGATGCCCGCTAATGATCTAGCAGAAGTCAAGAAGCAGATTGAGGAGTTACTGGAGAAGGGGTATATTCGCCCGAGTTCATCACCTTGGGGAGCCCCAGTGCTCTTGGTGGAGAAGAAGGATGGAACCTTGAGGATGTGTGTGGATTACCGTTCTTTGAATGAGGTGACCATCAAGAACAAGTATCCCCTGCCGATGATCAATGATTTGTTTGACCAGCTAGAACGACGGTAGCATTATAAGGATGGAACCTTGAGGATGTGTGTGGATTACCGTTCTTTGAATGAGGTGACCATCAAGAATGTGATGTTAATCCTTTTATGCATCTTATTTTGCTTAGGACGACGGTAGCATTATAAGGTGATCCCTCACTTAAATTTCAAGATAAATTGTGTTCTCCCCAAGTGTGCACCGTTGCGAAAGTTCGTCGTTTCGAGACACGCCGTGATGATCGGGTGTGATAGACTCTACGTTCGCATACAACGGGTGCAAGCCATGTTGCACACGCGGAACACTCGGGTTAAACTTGACGAGCCTAGCATGTACAGACATGGCCTCGGAACACAAGAGACCGAAAGGTCGAACATGAGTCATATAGTAGATATGATCAACATGAAGATGTTCACCATTGAAACCACCTCAACTCACGTGATGATCGGACTTGAGTTGGTGGATTTGGATCATGTTACACTCGAATGATCGGAGGGATGTCAATTTGAGTGGGAGTTTTTAAAGTAATATGATTAACTAAACTCATTATCTAGAACAATAGTCTAAGTTGTCTTTGCTATATTTATGTTGTAGATCATGGCTCGCGCAGTAGCACCCCTGAATTTTAATGCGTTCCTAGAGAAAGCTAAGTTGAAAGATGATGGAAGTAACTTTGTGGACTGGGCCCGTAATCTAAGGATTATCCTTACGGCTTCCCAGAAGGCTTATGTCCTTGATGCACCGCTTGGTGATCCACCCGCTCCAGTTGAGTCTCTAGACGTTGTGAACGCCTGGCAGGCTCGTTCTGATGATTACTCAATAGTTCAATGTGCAATGTTGTATGGCTTAGAACTGGGACTTCAAAGACGTTTTGAACGTCATGGAGCATATGAGATGTTCCAGGAGTTGAAGTTTATCTTTCAGAAGAATGCCCGGATCGAGAGATATGAGATCTCCGATAAGTTCTATGCTTGCAAGATGGAGGAGAACGGGTCTATCAGTGATCACGTGCTCAGAATGTCTGGGTACTCCACCCGTCTGGCTGAGTTAGGGATGCCCCTTCCGCCAGAGGCTATCACTGACAGAGTTCTTCAATCATTGCCACCTAGCTACAAGAGCTTCGTGTTGAACTATAACATGCACGGGATGAACAAGTCAGTCGCCGAGCTGTTTGCGATGCTGAAAGCCGCTGAGTCTGAAATTCAGAAGGAGCATCAAGTGTTGATGGTCAATAAAACCACTAGTTTCAAGAAAAATGGCAAGGGTAAGAAGGGTAACTCCAAGCAGAGTGGCAAAGCAGTTGCTCCTCTCGTGAAGAAACCCAAGGCTGGACCCAAACCAGAAACTGTGTGTTTTCATTGCAAGGGAACTGGACACTGGAAGCGGAATTGCCCCAAGTATTTGGCTGACAAGAAGGCGGCCAACAACAAACAAGGTATATATGATATACATGTTATTGATGTGTACCTTACCAACTCTCGTTGTAGTGCCTGGGTATTTGATACCGGTGCGGTTGCTCATATTTGCAACTCAAAACAGGAACTGCGGAATAGACGGAGGCTGGCAAAGGACGAAGTGACGATGCGTGTGGGAAATGGTTCCAAGGTTGATGTGATCGCCGTCGGCACGCTCGCTCTTCGATTACCGTCGGGATTAGTGATGAACCTAAATAAGTGTTTTTTGGTGCCTGCGTTAAGCATGAACATTATATCTGGATCTTGTTTATTGCGAGACGGTTACTCATTTAAATCAGAGAATAATGGTTGTTCTATTTATATGAGTAATATCTTTTATGGTCATGCACCCAATGTGAGGGGTTTATTCTTGTTGAATCTCGATAGTAATGATACACATGTTCATAACATTGATGCCAAAAGATATAGAATTGATAATGATAATACCACTTTCTTGTGGCACTGCCGTTTAGGTCATATTGGCGTAAAACGCATGAAGAAGCTCCATGCTGATGGACTTTTGGAGTCACTTGATTTTGAATCACTTGACACATGTGAGCCATGCCTCATGGGCAAGATGACTAAAACGCCGTTCTCTGGAACAATGGAACGGGCAAGTGACTTATTGGAAATCATACATACTGATGTGTGCGGTCCGATGAGTATTGAGGCGCGCGGTGGTTATCGTTACTTTCTCACCTTCACTGATGACTTAAGTAGATATGGGTATATTTACTTAATGAAACACAAGTCTGAAACATTTGAAAAGTTCAAACAATTTCAGAGTGAAGTTGAGAATCATCGTAACAAGAAGATTAAATTCCTACGATCTGATCGAGGGGGAGAATATCTGAGTTATGAGTTTGGCAGTCACTTAAGACAGTGTGGAATTGTTTCACAATTGACACCGCCTGGAACACCACAGCGTAATGGTGTGTCCGAACGTCGTAATCGAACCTTATTGGATATGGTGCGATCTATGATGTCTCTTGCCGATTTGCCACTATCGTTTTGGGGTTATGCATTAGAGACAGCTGCATTCACTTTAAATAGGGCACCATCAAAATCCGTTGAGACAACGCCATATGAACTTTGGTTTGACAAGAAGCCAAAGCTGTCGTTTCTTAAAGTTTGGGGATGTGATGCTTATGTCAAAAAGCTTCGGCCTGAAAAGCTGGAACCCAAAGCGGAGAAATGCGTCTTCATAGGATACCCAAAAGAGACAATTGGGTATACCTTCTACCTCAGATCCGAGGGCAAAGTGTTTGTCGCTAAAAACGGAACATTTCTTGAGAAAGAGTTTCTCTCGAAAGAATTGAGTGGGAGGAAGATAGAACTTGATGAGGTTGTTGAACCTTTACTTCAACCTGAGAGTAGCGCAGCGCAGAAAGTTGTTTCTGTGGAGCCTACATTAGCTGAAGAGGAAGTTAATGATGATGATCATGAAGCTTTGGATCAAGTTGCTATCGAACCTCGTAGGTCGACAAGGACGCGTACTGCTCCTGAGTGGTACGGCAACCCTGTCTTAGAGGTCATGTTGTTAAACAACGATGAACCTACGAGCTATGGAGAAGCGATGATGGGCCCGGATTCCGAGAAGTGGTTAGAGGCCATGAAATCCGAGATGGGATCCATGTATGAAAACAAAGTATGGACTTTGGAAGTATTACCTGAAGGGCGTAAGGCCATTCAGAACAAATGGATCTTTAAGAGGAAGACGGACGCGGACGGTAATGTCACCGTCTATAAAGCTCGACTTGTGGTAAAGGGTTTTTCACAAGTTCAAGGAGTTGACTACGATGAGACCTTCTCACCCGTAGCGATGCTTAAGTCCGTCAGAATCATGTTAGCAATAGCTGCCTTTTTTGATTATGAAATTTGGCAGATGGATGTCAAAACAGCGTTCCTTAACGGTTACCTTAAGGAAGAGTTGTATATGATACAACCAGAAGGTTTTGTCGATCCAGAGAATGCTGACAAAGTTTACAAACTCCAGCGATCCATTTATGGACTGGTGCAAGCATCTCGGAGTTGGAATCTTCGTTTTGATGAGGTGATCAAAGCGTTCGAGTTTATACAAGTTTACGGAGAAGCTTGTATTTACAAGAAAGTGAGTGGGAGCTCTATAGCGTTTCTAATATTATATGTGGATGACATATTGCTGATTGGAAACAATATAGAAATGCTGGAAAGCGTAAAGGAATATTTGAACAAGAGTTTTTCAATGAAGGACCTAGGAGAAGCTGCTTTCATATTAGGCATCAAGATCTATAGAGATAGATCAAGACGTTTAATAGGACTTTCACAAAGCACATACCTTGATAAGATTTTGAAGAAGTTCAAAATGGATCAGTCCAAGAAGGGGTTCTTGCCTGTTTTGCAAGGTGTGAAGTTGAGTAAGACTCAATGCCCAGTGACTGCAGAAGATAGAGAAAAGATGAGTGTCATCCCCTATGCTTCAGCCATAGGCTCTATCATGTATGCAATGCTGTGCACAAGACCCGATGTCAGCCTTGCCATAAGTATGGTCGGAAGGTTTCAAGGTGATCCAGGAATGGAACACTGGACGGCGGTCAAGAATATCCTGAAGTACCTGAAAAGGACTAAGGACATGTTTCTCGTTTATGGAGGTGATCAAGAGCTCGTCGTAAAGGGTTACGTCGATGCAAGCTTTGACACTGATCCGGATGACTCTAAGTCGCAAACCGGATACGTATTTATTCTTAATGGGGGTGCGGTTAGCTGGTGCAGTTCCAAGCAAAGCGTGGTAGCAGATTCTACATGCGAAGCGGAGTACATCGCTGCCTCGGAGGCGGCGAAGGAAGGTGTCTGGATGAAGGAGTTCATGACAGATCTTGGAGTAGTGCCTAGTGCGCTTAACCCAATGACTCTGTTTTGTGATAACACTGGTGCCATTGCTCTAGCCAAGGAACCAAGATTTCACAAGAGGACCAGACACATAAAACGACGTTTCAATTCCATCCGCGATTACATCAAGGAGGACGACATAAATATTTGCAAAGTACACACGGATCTAAATGTTGCAGATCCGATGACTAAACCTCTTCCAAGGGCTAAACATGAACAACACCAGAACTGCATGGGTGTTCGATTCATTACAATGTAAATCACATAGTGATGTGAACTAGATTATTGACTCTAGTGCAAGTGGGAGACTGTTGGAAATATGCCCTAGAGGCAATAATAAATTGGTTATTATTATATTTCCTTGTTCATGATAATCGTTTATTATCCATGCTATAATTGTATTGATTGGAAACTCAAATACATGTGTGGGTACATAGACAACACTGTGTCCCTAGTAAGCCTCTAGTTGACTAGCTCGTTGATCAAAGATGGTTAAGGTTTCCTAGCCATTGACATGAGATGTCATTTGATAACGGGATCACATCATTAGGAGAATGATGTGATGGACAAGACCCAAACTGTAAACGTAGCATTTGATCGTGTCAGTTTATTGCTATTGTTTTCTGCATGTCAAGTATCTGTTCCTTTGACCATGAGATCATGCAACTCACTGACACCGGAGGAATACCTTGTGTGTATCAAACGTCGCAACGTAACTGGGTGACTATAAAGGTGCTCTACAGGTATCTCCGAGGGTGTCTATTGGGTTGGCATGGATCAAGACTGGGATTTGTTACTCCGTGTGACGGAGAGGTATCTCAGGGCCCACTCGGTAATACAACATCACATTGAGCCTTGCAAGCAAAGTGACTAAAGAGTTAGCCACAGGATCTTGTATTACGGAACGAGTAAAGAGACTTGCCGGTAACGAGATTGAACTAGGTATAGAGATACCGACGATCGAATCTCGGGCAAGTAACATACCGAAGAACAAAGGGAACAGCATACGGGATTAACTGAATCCTTGACATAGAGGTTCGACCGATAAAGATCTTCGTAGAATATGTAGGAGCCAATATGGGCATCCAGGTCCCGCTATTGGTTATTGATCGTAGAGGTGTCTCGGTCATGTCTACATAGTTCTCGAACCCGCAGGGTCTACACACTTAACGTTTGGTGACGATTAGTATAATTGAGTTATTATGTTGGTGACCGAAAGTTGTTCGGAAGTCTCGGATAAAATCCCGGACATGACGAGGATCTCCGGAAGAGTCCGGAGGTAAAGATTGATATATGTGATAATAGTGTTTCGATCTCCGGAAGAGTTCCAGAGTTCACCGGAAGGGGTTCCGGATGTTTGCCGAAGTGTTCGGGTACAGCAACACTTTATATGGGCCAAGGGATAAAAGCCCACAAGGTATTGGAAAGTGCAAAAAGTAGTTTTGCTGCCGCGTAAGCGGTACTACCGCTTGTGTGAAGCGGTACTACCGCCCGAGCGGTACTACCGCTTGTGTGAAGCGGTACTACCGCCCAAGCGGTACTACCGCTTGTGTGAAGCGGTACTACCGCTTGTGTGCGGCTGTGCACGGTTCGGCAGGGATCCGAGTTGGACTCTTTCCCTGCGGGCCAAACCGACCTTGTGCGGGCAAAACCGACCTGGAGGAGGCTTTTACTCCAAGTTTAGACCCCAAGGCTCAACATATAAATAGAGGGGCAGGGCTAGCACACGGGACACATCAAGATTTCCCCAAGCCGTGTGCGGCAACCCTAACCCTCTAGTTCCTCCGTCATAATCTCCGTAGCGCTTGGCGAAGCCCTGCAGAGATTGTTCCTCACCACCATCACCACGCCGTCGTGCTGCTGGAACTCAACCACTACTTCATCATCGCTCGCTGGATCGAGGAGGTGAAGGCGTCATCAAGCCGTACGTGTGTTGAACGCGGAGGTGCCGTCCGTTCGGCGCTAGTTCGTGATCGGATTGAGGGACGACTTGCGATTTGGATCGCGGAGACGTTCGACTACATCAACCGCGTTTCTTAAACGCTTCCGCTTAGCGATCTACAAGGGTATGTAGATTCACTCTCCCTCTCGTAGATGCTCATCACCATGGATAGATCTTGTGTGTGCGTAGGAAAATTTTTGTTTCCCATGCAACGTTCCCCAACAGTTTGGAGGGCACAACCATCATAACCATGGTGGTCATTCTCAGCATGGAGGCAATGGAAACAACCACAATGGCCATAAGAATGGCAATGGGAATGGAGGAAACGACAATCACCATCACCCTACCCCTGCTACACCAGTGAGGAAGGATCTGAGTCACATCACCTGCTTCAAGTGCAAGAAGACATGACACTACTCCAATAAGTGTCCCGAGCTGCAGAATGGGAATGGCAATGGAAGTTCTGGAGGCAAGAAGCCCAACCCTTTCACTAAGGGGCATGTGAACCATGTCAATGTGGAAGCAGTCTAGGAGCAGCCGGATGCAGTGATTGGTAAGTTCTTGGTTAATTCATTTCTAGCACTCATTCTATTTGACACTGGTGCATCACATTCATTCATATCAAGGGGATTTGTGGATAAGCATAAGTTGCCTACCGTAGCTCTTAGGTCACCTATTCTAGTGAGTTCCCCGGGAGCAGAGTCTATGACTAGTCAGGGGTGTTTTCAGTTGCCTTTGAACATAGGGGGACATGTTTTTCCCACCGATATGATTGTTGATGAGGACATCCCTACTATGGTTCCATCCCTTGAAGATGAACAACCTGTTGCTGCAAAGAAGACGTCCAATGATGAAATCAGGATTGGACCAACTACAAGAGCTCGTGCTAAGTTACTAGAACAACAGGTGAATTCTCTCTTAGTTGATAATGCTATTTCTTTTAATGAGAGCTTTATACTGCCTAAATCCTTGTGTGTATGTGTCATTAGGTACATTGGAGAGGAAGGCATGGCACGAGGGAGCAAGGAGGAGAACAAGGAGGCAATGCAGCTGGGCTGGGAAAAGGATCTTGGAGTTTCCAGGGCGGTAGTACCGCCCTACACCAGCGGTAGTACCGCTTGAGACGGTACTACCGCCCCTACTACCGTGAAAACTACTGGCATCTTTTGGCGCTAACCGGTAGTAGAGCGGTACTGAAGCGGTAGTACCGCTTGGAGCGGTAGTACCGCATGACATCAGCGGTACTACCGTGCTGCCTGCGCGCAGAGTTTCGGGCTGACAGCCCATGTACCCCTTCGATCTATCTTAGGATATAAATACTCTTCCTTAGGGTTAGTTAGAGGGAGACCACGTTTAAGATAAACCCTAGTTCATGAGATTGCTTGTAAGCATTCATCTTGAATCCTCATCACCAATTCGTATCGATCTGGTGATTATATACTGCAAGTCAAGTGTGATCTGCTGTTCCATTGGGAATTAGTATATTGCAATTCTAACCGTTCGTGGTCGACGGCTGCGTGCGCAAGTGTGTGACGTTGTGAATATCCAAAGGGTTGAGACCTTTTGCATTGGCATCAGGGATCAAGCGAGGGAGAGTTCATCGGCGACATACAAGTTATCCTACACCATCATCATCACCACCGCCGCTTACTGAGAAGATCGGGACACCCCATATCATCTTGGTATCAGATTTCCAGTGTTGCCTCGGTAAGCATCCACCAAATCATCCGTAGATTAGTTGTTTTTCATCCTATCCAGAAAAAGCCTCACAAAAATATTAGGGTTCTTAGTTGTTTGCCATAGCCTAGATTGCATCGTAGATTGGTTTTAGTTGCTGGTCGTTGTGTCTTTCTTTTTGCGTCGCTTTGCCTTCGAATCGATTGATTTTAGTTTCCATCGTAGCTTGCATCGTAGATTGGCTTTTGTTTCGATCCATTATCCTGTTTTGCAAATTCCAATCCATAGCCACAGCCTGTCTACACAAAGGTGTTAGGAACTTACCCACGAGACTAGTTTCCGCTCTACAGGCTGCTCATATAGGTTTTGGTGCTTTGCAAAAACTCGACGTGATCCAAGAACAGTCGCCGCTGCCTGCGATCTATTGTGGCTGAAAAAAAAAAAAAAAAAAAAGAGGAGAGAGAAAAAGTTTTTTACTGTTCACGTACTGTTCACGTGACAGTAGAAAAAAAAAAAAAAAACAGAGACAACGAAAAGAAAGAAAGAATCAGTGGCCGGAAGTTGTTGCTATCTATTGCATTGTTGGAGTTTTATCGTGCGATTGTGCACTAGTAGAATTGAGCAATCTTGTGCCGGTTTACTTTGAGCATTGCTAGTGTCTCTCGAGTGCATTGCAACACATCTTGTTTTATAGTTGCTTTGCCACATTTTTCTCCACCGTGTGTGTTTCCTGGGGTGTTGTCACACGATCAGCACTAGGACTTGTCTTCGGTGTAGATAGGATACCATACCTAGCTCCACCATATAATCCTGCTCTGTCGTGTGATTGCTCTCATACCCGGGTATTCACTTCATCACATCCGTGTTGGGTAACGTTGCATGGGAAACAAAAATTTTCCTACGCACACATAAGATCTATCCATGGTGATGAGCATCTACGAGAGGGAGAGTGAATCTACATACCCTTGTAGATCGCTAAGCGGAAGCGTTAATAAACGCGGTTGATGTAGTCGAACGTCTTCGCGATCCAAATCGCCGAGCGTCCCGCGATCCAATCACGATCCTTCCGATCTAGTGCCGAACGGACGGCACCTCCGCGTTCAACACACGTACGGCTTGATGACGCCTTCACCTCCTCGATCCAGCGAGCGATGGTGAAGTAGTGGTTGAGTTCCAGCAGCACGACGGCGTGGTGATGGTGGTGAGGAACAATCTCTGCAGGGCTTCGCCAAGCGCTACGGAGATTATGACGGAGGAACTAGAGGGCTAGGGTTGCCGGCACACGGCTTGGGAAATCCTGATGTGTCCCGTGTGCTAGCCCTGCCCCTCTATTTATATGTTGAGCCTTGGGGTCTAAACTTGGAGTAAAAGTCTCCTCCGGGTCGGTTTTGCCCGCACAAGGTCGGTTTGGCCCGTAGGAAAAGAGTCCAATTCGGACCCTGCCGAATCGTGCACAGCCGCGCACAAGCGGTAGTACCGCTTCACACAAGCGGTAGTACCGCTTGGGCGGTAGTACCGCTTCACACAAGCGGTAGTACCGCTCGGGCGGTAGTACCGCTTCACCAAGCGGTAGTACCGCTTACGCGGCAGCAAAACCACTTTTGCACTTTCCAATACCTTGTGGGCTTTATCCCTTTGGCTCATATAAAGTGTTGCTGCACCCGAACACTTCGGTAAACATCCGAAACCCCTTCCGGTGAACTCCGGAACCCTTCCGGAGATCAAAACACTATTATCACATATATCAATCTTTACCTCCGGACTATTCCGGAGATCCTCGTCATGTCCGGGATCTTATCCGGGACTCCGAACAACTTTCGGTCACCAACATAATAACTCAATTATACTAATCGTCACCAAACGTTAAGTGTGTAGACCCTGCGGGTTCGAGAACTATGTAGACATGACCGAGACACCTCTACGGCCAATAACCAATAGCGGGACCTGGATGCCCATATTGGCTCCTACATATTCTACGAAGATCTTTATCGGTCGAACCTCTATGTCAAGGATTCAGTTAATCCCGTATGCTGTTCCCTTTGTTCTTCGGTATGTTACTTGCCCGAGATTCGATCGTCGGTATCACTATACCTAGTTCAATCTCGTTACCGGCAAGTCTCTTTACTCGTTCCGTAATACAAGATCTCGTGGCTAACACTTTAGTCACATTGCTTGCAAGGCTCATTGTGATGTTGTATTACCGAGTGGGCCCTGAGATACCTCTCCGTCATACGGAGTAACAAATCCCAGTCTTGATCCATGCCAACCCAACAGACACCCTCGGAGATACCTGTAGAGCACCTTTATAGTCACCCAGTTACGTTGCGACGTTTGATACACACAAGGTATTCCTCCGGTGTCAGTGAGTTGCATGATCTCATGGTCAAAGGAACAGATACTTGACATGCAGAAAACAATAGCAATAAACTGACACGATCAAATGCTACGTTTACAGTTTGGGTCTTGTCCATCACATCATTCTCCTAATGATGTGATCCCGTTATCAAATGACATCTCATGTCAATGGCTAGGAAACCTTAACCATCTTTGATCAACGAGCTAGTCAACTAGAGGCTTACTAGGGACACAGTGTTGTCTATGTACCCACACATGTATTTGAGTTTCCAATCAATACAATTATAGCATGGATAATAAACGATTATCATGAACAAGGAAATATAATAATAACCAATTTATTATTGCCTCTAGGGCATATTTCCAACAGTCTCCCACTTGCACTAGAGTCAATAATCTAGTTCACATCACTATGTGATTTACATTGTAATGAATCGAACACCCATGCAGTTCTGGTGTTGTTCATGTTTAGCCCTTGGAAGAGGTTTAGTCAACGGATCTGCAACATTTAGATCCGTGTGTACTTTGCAAATATTTATGTCGTCCTCCTTGATGTAATCGCGGATAGAATTGAAACGTCGTTTTATGTGTCTGGTCCTCTTGTGAAATCTTGGTTCCTTGGCTAGAGCAATGGCACCAGTATTATCACAAAACAGAGTCATTGGGTTAAGTGCACTAGGCACTACTCCAAGATCTGTCATGAACTCCTTCATCCAGACACCTTCCTTCGCCGCCTCCGAGGCAGCGATGTACTCCGCTTCACATGTAGAATCTGCTACCACGCTTTGCTTGGAACTGCACCAGCTAACCGCACCCCCATTAAGAATAAATACGTATCCGGTTTGCGACTTAGAGTCATCCGGATCAGTGTCAAAGCTTGCATCGACGTAACCCTTTACGACGAGCTCTTGATCACCTCCATAAACGAGAAACATGTCCTTAGTCCTTTTCAGGTACTTCAGGATATTCTTGACCGCCATCCAGTGTTCCATTCCTGGATCACTTTGAAACCTTCCGACCATACTTATGGCAAGGCTGACATCGGGTCTTGTGCACAGCATTGCATACATGATAGAGCCTATGGCTGAAGCATAGGGGATGACACTCATCTTTTCTCTATCTTCTGCAGTCACTGGGCATTGAGTCTTACTCAACTTCACACCTTGCAAAACAGGCAAGAACCCCTTCTTGGACTGATCCATTTTGAACTTCTTCAAAATCTTATCAAGGTATGTGCTTTGTGAAAGTCCTATTAAGCGTCTTGATCTATCTCTATAGATCTTGATGCCTAATATGAAAGCAGCTTCTCCTAGGTCCTTCATTGAAAAACTCTTGTTCAAATATTCCTTTACGCTTTCCAGCATTTCTATATTGTTTCCAATCAGCAATATGTCATCCACATATAATATTAGAAACGCCATAGAGCTCCCACTCACTTTCTTGTAAATACAAGCTTCTCCGTAAACTTGTATAAACTCGAACGCTTTGATCACCTCATCAAAACGAAGATTCCAACTCCGAGATGCTTGCACCAGTCCATAAATGGATCGCTGGAGTTTGCAAACTTTGTCAGCATTCTCTGGATCGACAAAACCTTCCGGTTGCATCATATACAACTCTTCCTTAAGGAAACCGTTAAGGAACGCTGTTTTGACATCCATCTGCCAAATTTCATAATCGAAAAAGGCAGCTATTGCTAACATGATTCTGACGGACTTAAGCATCGCTACGGGTGAGAAGGTCTCATCGTAGTCAACTCCTTGAACTTGTGAAAAACCCTTTGCCACAAGTCGAGCTTTATAGACGGTGACATTACCGTCCGCGTCCGTCTTCCTCTTAAAGATCCATTTGTTCTGAATGGCCTTACGCCCTTCAGGTAATACTTCCAAAGTCCATACTTTGTTTTCATACATGGATCCCATCTCGGATTTCATGGCCTCTAACCACTTCTCGGAATCCGGGCCCATCATCGCTTCTCCATAGCTCGTAGGTTCATCGTTGTTTAACAACATGACCTCTAAGACAGGGTTGCCGTACCACTCAGGAGCAGTACGCGTCCTTGTCGACCTACGAGGTTCGATAGCAACTTGATCCAAAGCTTCATGATCATCATCATTAACTTCCTCTTCAGCTAATGTAGGCTCCACAGAAACAACTTTCTGCGCTGCGCTACTCTCAGGTTGAAGTAAAGGTTCAACAACCTCATCAAGTTCTATCTTCCTCCCACTCAATTCTTTCGAGAGAAACTCTTTCTCAAGAAATGTTCCGTTTTTAGCGACAAACACTTTGCCTTCGGATCTGAGATAGAAGGTATACCCAACTGTCTCTTTTGGGTATCCTATGAAGACGCATTTCTCCGCTTTGGGTTCCAGCTTTTCAGGCTGAAGCTTTTTGACATAAGCATCACATCCCCAAACTTTAAGAAACGACAGCTTTGGCTTCTTGTCAAACCAAAGTTCATAAGGCGTCGTCTCAACGGATTTCGATGGTGCCCTATTTAAAGTGAATGCAGCTGTCTCTAATGCATAACCCCAAAACGATAGTGGCAAATCGGCAAGAGACATCATAGATCGCACCATATATCCAATAAAGTTCGATTACGACGTTCGGACACACCATTACGCTGTGGTGTTCCAGGCGGTGTCAATTGTGAAACAATTCCACACTGTCTTAAGTGACTGCCAAACTCATAACTCAGATATTCTCCTCCTCGATCAGATCGTAGGAATTTAATCTTCTTGTTACGATGATTCTCAACTTCACTCTGAAATTGTTTGAACTTTTCAAATGTTTCAGACTTGTGTTTCATTAAGTAAATATACCCATATCTACTTAAGTCATCAGTGAAGGTGAGAAAGTAACGATAACCACCGCGCGCCTCAATGCTCATCGGACCGCACACATCAGTATGTATGATTTCCAATAAGTCACTTGCCCGTTCCATTGTTCCAGAGAACGGCGTTTTAGTCATCTTGCCCATGAGGCATGGCTCACATGTGTCAAGTGATTCAAAATCAAGTGACTCCAAAAGTCCATCAGCATGGAGCTTCCTCATGCGTTTTACGCCAATATGACCTAAACGGCAGTGCCACAAGAAAGTGGTATTATCATTATCAATTCTACATCTTTTGGCATCAATGTTATGAACATGTGTATCATTACTATCGAGATTCAATAAGAATAAACCCCTCACATCGGGTGCATGACCATAAAAGATATTACTCATATAAATAGAACAACCATTATTCTCCGATTTAAATGAGTAACCGTCTCGCAATAAACAAGATCCAGATATAATGTTCATGCTTAACGCAGGCACCAAATAACACTTATTTAGGTTCATCACTAATCCCGATGGTAATCGAAGAGCGAGCGTGCCGACGGCGATCACATCAACCTTGGAACCATTTCCCACGCGCATCGTCACTTCGTCCTTTGCCAGCCTCCGTCTATTCCGCAGTTCCTGTTTTGAGTTGCAAATATGAGCAACCGCACCGGTATCAAATACCCAGGCACTACAACGAGGGTTGGTAAGGTACACATCAATAACATGTATATCATATATACCTTGTTTGTTGTTGGCCGCCTTCTTGTCAGCCAAATACTTGGGGCAATTCCGCTTCCAGTGTCCAGTTCCCTTGCAATGAAAACACACAGTTTCTGGTTTGGGTCCAGCCTTGGGTTTCTTCACGAGAGGAGCAACTGCTTTGCCACTCTGCTTGGAGTTACCCTTCTTACCCTTGCCATTTTTCTTGAAACTAGTGGTTTTATTGACCATCAACACTTGATGCTCCTTCTGAATTTCAGACTCAGCGGCTTTCAGCATCGCAAACAGCTCGGCGACTGACTTGTTCATCCCGTGCATGTTATAGTTCAACACGAAGCTCTTGTAGCTAGGTGGCAATGATTGAAGAACTCTGTCAGTGATAGCCTCTGGCGGAAGGGGCATCCCTAACTCAGCCAGACGGGTGGAGTACCCAGACATTCTGAGCACGTGATCACTGATAGACCCGTTCTCCTCCATCTTGCAAGCATAGAACTTATCGGAGATCTCATATCTCTCGATCCGGGCATTCTTCTGAAAGATAAACTTCAACTCCTGGAACATCTCATATGCTCCATGACGTTCAAAACGTCTTTGAAGTCCCGGTTCTAAGCCATACAACATTGCACATTGAACTATTGAGTAATCATCAGAACGAGCCTGCCAGGCGTTCACAACGTCTAGAGACTCAACTGGAGCGGGTGGATCACCAAGCGGTGCATCAAGGACATAAGCCTTCTGGGAAGCCGTAAGGATAATCCTTAGATTACGGGCCCAGTCCACAAAGTTACTTCCATCATCTTTCAACTTAGCTTTCTCTAGGAACGCATTAAAATTCAGGGGTGCTACTGCGCGAGCCATGATCTACAACATAAATATAGCAAAGACAACTTAGACTATTGTTCTTAGATAATGAGTTTAGTTAATCATATTTTAAAAAACTCCCACTCAAATTGACATCCCTCCGATCATTCGAGTGTAACATGATCCAAATCCACCAACTCAAGTCCGATCATCACGTGAGTTGAGGTGGTTTCAATGGTGAACATCTTCATGTTGATCATATCTACTATATGACTCATGTTCGACCTTTCGGTCTCTTGTGTTCCGAGGCCATGTCTGTACATGCTAGGCTCGTCAAGTTTAACCCGAGTGTTCCGCACGTGTAACATGGCTTACACCCGTTGTATGCGAACGTAGAGTCTATCACACCCGATCATCACGGCGTGTCTCGAAACGACGAACTTTCGCAACGGTGCACACTTGGGGAGAACACAATTTATCTTGAAATTTAAGTGAGGGATCACCTTATAATGCTACCGTCGTCCTAAGCAAAATAAGATGCATAAAAGGATTAACATCACATGCAAATCATAAGTGACATGATATGGCCATGAACTTGTGCTTTTGATCTCCATCTCCAAAGCACCGGCATGATCTCCATCGTCACCGGCATGACACCATGATCTCCATCATCTTGATCTCCATCAACGTGTCGCCATAAGGTTGTCGCGCCGACTGTTGCTTCCACGACTATAGCTAACGTTTAGCGATAAAGTAAAGCATTACATAGCGCTTAATGATTGACACGCAGGTCATACAATAATTAAAGACAACTCTATGGCTCCTGCCAGTTGCCGTACTCATCGACATGCAAGTCGTGATATTCTATACATCACATGATCATCTCATACATCACATATATCTCATCATGTAATTGGCCATATCACATCACAACATACCCTGCAAAAACAAGTTAGACGTCCTCTAATTGTTGTTGCAAATTTTACGTGGCTGCTACGGGTATCTAGCAAGAACGATTCTTACCTACGCAAAACCACAACGTGGTGTAGTGATTGCTTTTTGATCTTCTAAAAGAACCCTCTTCATTGAACCGATTCAACTAAAGTGAGAGAGACAGACACCCGCCAGTCACCTTTATGCAACAAGTGCACGCAGCGGTGAAACCAGTCTCGCGTAAGCGTACGCGTAATGTCGGTCCGGGCCGCTTCATCTCACAATACCGCAGAATCAAGTATCAACTAGTAACGGCAAGCAATATGTATACACCCACGCCCACAACTCGTTTGTGTTCTACTCGAGATCTCATCTACGCATAGACCTAGCTCAGATGCCACTGTTGGGTAACGTTGCATGGGAAACAAAAATTTTCCTACGCACACATAAGATCTATCCATGGTGATGAGCATCTACGAGAGGGAGAGTGAATCTACATACCCTTGTAGATCGCTAAGCGGAAGCGTTAATAAACGCGGTTGATGTAGTCGAACGTCTTCGCGATCCAAATCGCCGAGCGTCCCGCGATCCAATCACGATCCTTCCGATCTAGTGCCGAACGGACGGCACCTCCGCGTTCAACACACGTACGGCTTGATGACGCCTTCACCTCCTCGATCCAGCGAGCGATGGTGAAGTAGTGGTTGAGTTCCAGCAGCACGACGGCGTGGTGATGGTGGTGAGGAACAATCTCTGCAGGGCTTCGCCAAGCGCTACGGAGATTATGACGGAGGAACTAGAGGGCTAGGGTTGCCGGCACACGGCTTGGGAAATCCTGATGTGTCCCGTGTGCTAGCCCTGCCCCTCTATTTATATGTTGAGCCTTGGGGTCTAAACTTGGAGTAAAAGTCTCCTCCGGGTCGGTTTTGCCCGCACAAGGTCGGTTTGGCCCGTAGGAAAAGAGTCCAATTCGGACCCTGCCGAATCGTGCACAGCCGCGCACAAGCGGTAGTACCGCTTCACACAAGCGGTAGTACCGCTTGGGCGGTAGTACCGCTTCACACAAGCGGTAGTACCGCTCGGGCGGTAGTACCGCTTCACCAAGCGGTAGTACCGCTTACGCGGCAGCAAAACCACTTTTGCACTTTCCAATACCTTGTGGGCTTTATCCCTTTGGCTCATATAAAGTGTTGCTGCACCCGAACACTTCGGTAAACATCCGAAACCCCTTCCGGTGAACTCCGGAACCCTTCCGGAGATCAAAACACTATTATCACATATATCAATCTTTACCTCCGGACTATTCCGGAGATCCTCGTCATGTCCGGGATCTTATCCGGGACTCCGAACAACTTTCGGTCACCAACATAATAACTCAATTATACTAATCGTCACCAAACGTTAAGTGTGTAGACCCTGCGGGTTCGAGAACTATGTAGACATGACCGAGACACCTCTACGGCCAATAACCAATAGCGGGACCTGGATGCCCATATTGGCTCCTACATATTCTACGAAGATCTTTATCGGTCGAACCTCTATGTCAAGGATTCAGTTAATCCCGTATGCTGTTCCCTTTGTTCTTCGGTATGTTACTTGCCCGAGATTCGATCGTCGGTATCACTATACCTAGTTCAATCTCGTTACCGGCAAGTCTCTTTACTCGTTCCGTAATACAAGATCTCGTGGCTAACACTTTAGTCACATTGCTTGCAAGGCTCATTGTGATGTTGTATTACCGAGTGGGCCCTGAGATACCTCTCCGTCATACGGAGTAACAAATCCCAGTCTTGATCCATGCCAACCCAACAGACACCCTCGGAGATACCTGTAGAGCACCTTTATAGTCACCCAGTTACGTTGCGACGTTTGATACACACAAGGTATTCCTCCGGTGTCAGTGAGTTGCATGATCTCATGGTCAAAGGAACAGATACTTGACATGCAGAAAACAATAGCAATAAACTGACACGATCAAATGCTACGTTTACAGTTTGGGTCTTGTCCATCACATCATTCTCCTAATGATGTGATCCCGTTATCAAATGACATCTCATGTCAATGGCTAGGAAACCTTAACCATCTTTGATCAACGAGCTAGTCAACTAGAGGCTTACTAGGGACACAGTGTTGTCTATGTACCCACACATGTATTTGAGTTTCCAATCAATACAATTATAGCATGGATAATAAACGATTATCATGAACAAGGAAATATAATAATAACCAATTTATTATTGCCTCTAGGGCATATTTCCAACAATCCGTGCATTAGTCATCCATCTGAACGGGTAAGCATTACTATTCACTTTGGAACGGTAAGATTTCCTTTTCTTGTCAGTTTTGAGTGAGTTGTGAGTGTGCCCCCACACAGATTTTGATTTTTGCACTAACCTACTAATCATGTCTTCTAGTGATGTTGATGTGCTGCAGAAAAAGGCCGATGACGAGTGTGTTTCCTGGAAAGACCATGAAGCTCTCCGCGTTCACTTGACGGGGGCTCTTGATAGATCCGCTGAAAAAATTGAGGCTGATATGCAAGTTATACAAATGAAAGTGGATGCCACTGATACTAC
This sequence comes from Elymus sibiricus, assembly GCA_039707655.1. Taxonomy (NCBI): domain Eukaryota; kingdom Viridiplantae; phylum Streptophyta; class Magnoliopsida; order Poales; family Poaceae; genus Elymus; species Elymus sibiricus. The sequence goes on along the minus strand of CM077675.1, from coordinate 95,793,048 downwards.
CGTCAACGCTATGCAAACTCAAGTCAATGCTCTCCAAACAAGTATACAGCAGTTGACAACTTCAGTCAATGGGCTCCGTGTCGCTCTTGAGCAACGCCAACATGATGACCATGACGATGCTGATAGTGTGCATGATGACAATGATAACATGGTGGGCAATCATGGCCGTGGGCGTGGTTTTCAAGGGCCTGGTCGTCTACCACCACAGGGTGCTCGGCGTGTACCGCTTCAGGAGGATGATGGTTTGGGCAAGCCCAAGTTCACGATTCCTAGATTTGAAGGCTCCACTGATGTTGAAGAGTATCTCACTTGGGAGCTTAAGATGGAGAAATTATGGCGTTTGCATGATTATACTGAAGATAGGAAGGTCAAGCTTGCTTCTTCTGAATTTGATGGTTATGCATTGCGTTGGTGGGATAGCGTGGTGAGTACTCGCCGCGAGGACAATGAGCTTCCTGTTCGTACATGGCGTGAGATGAAGGCGGTGATGAAAGCTCGTTTTGTTCCCACTAATTACTTGCGGACAGTTTTTGATAAATTGACACAATTGAAGCAAGGTTCCATGACGGTTGATGCATATTATATGGAGATGGAGATGTTGATGCAGCGTGCTCGAGTGCGCGAATCTGTTGAGATGACTATGCAACGTTTTCTCCATGGGCTGAAATATAACATTAAGGGTATTGTTAGACATCACCAGTACACTACAATGAATGAGCTGCTCCATCATGCAAGAGAAACTGAATCCCAGTTGGCTGAAGAAGCTCAAATCAAAAGCCGTTATACTACAGCAGGGCGGTTCTCTAACAGAACACCGCCGCCCCCTAGTGAGGGCGCTGCCAACCGCCCCTCTTCTTCAGCAACCAAACCAGCCTCCACAGTTCCACATTCCAAGCAACTTGCTGCCCCTGTTGCTAGCTCAGTTTCCAATATGTCTACAGCCCGTAATAGAGATATGCTTTGTCATACATGTGGAGGCAAGGGACACTTCAAGCGAGAGTGCCCCAATAGAAAAGTGATGATTGTAAACAATGACAATGAGTATGAGACTGGAGATGATGCTGATCCATATGCTTCAGATGACGATGAGTACACACGTGATGAGGGCGTTGATGCTTTTGCTTCTCCAGCACCTACTATTGTTGTTTCGCAGCGTGCTCTTAGTGTGCAGCCACATGTTGATTCACAGCGCTGCAATTTGTTCCAAACAAAAGCACTAGTTGGCCCCAACAAAGCTTGCAAGGTGATCATTGATGGAGGTAGCTGCCGCAATCTTGCAAGCAAGGAATTATGTGCCAAGTTAAATCTGAAATATTTACCTCACCCCAATCCGTATTATGTACAATGGTTGAGTGACAATGGTGAGATGAAGGTGAGTCATATGGTGCGCGTAAATTTTGAGATAGGACCATACAAGGATTCCATTGAATTTGATGTGGTACCTATGACAGTTTGCCATCTTTTATTGGGTCGGCCATGGCTCTATGACCGTCATGTGCAACACAATGGCCGTGCCAATACTTATCACTTGGAGTTCAAGGGCAAGAAGATCAATCTACAGCCTATGTCACCACAGCAAATTGTGAATGAGTCTCGTCAGAAAACAGAAGTGAATATTGCACAGCCACCTGCACGAGAGAACAATGTAAAAGCCGTGAGTGATAATATAACGAAAAGTGCGAGAGAGCCTAGTTTGCTTATATTAGCCACCCAAAAAGACATGAGAGAATTTCGAGAGGATCCTACAGCCCTGCCTCTTGTGCTTATGTACAGAGGCGAGGTTTTAGTTTCTAATGATACACAATCTGTTTCTCTTGGTGTGTCTACTGTTTTGCAGGAATATGGCGATGTGTTTCCGGAGGAGGTACCATCGGGGCTGCCACCATTGCGTGGAATTGAGCACCAAATTGATCTTATACCCGGCGCCACCCTCCCCAACCGAGCGCCATACAGGACCAATCCCGAAGAAACGAAGGAAATACAGAAGCAAGTGCAAGCCCTACTAGACAAAGGGTATATTCGTGTTTCTCTTAGTCCTTGTGCTGTTCCTGTTATTTTGGTGCCTAAGAAAGATGGTACATGGCGCATGTGCGTAGATTGTAGAGCTATTAACAACATCACTATTCGATATCGTCATCCTATTCCACGCTTAGAGGATATGTTAGATGAATTGAGTGGTGCTGCTGTTTTCTCTAAGATTGATTTGCGTAGTGGTTACCATCAAATTCGCATGAAGGAAGAGGATGAATGGAAAACTGCTTTCAAAACTAAATTCGGTTTATATGAGTGGTTAGTTATGCCTTTTGGTCTTACTAATGCACCTAGTACCTTCATGAGATTAATGAATCATGTTTTGAGAAAGTTTATTGGTCGTTTTGTGGTTGTATATTTTGATGATATCCTTATTTACAGCCGCAATGAATCTGAACATTGTGATCATATTAGACAGGTTTTGCAAGTGTTGCGTGACAATAAATTGTATGCTAATCTTGAGAAGTGCACATTTGCAAAAGATAAAGTGATATTTCTGGGATACGTTGTATCTAAGCATGGGGTAGAAGTAGATTCATCTAAGATTGAAGCAATTCAAGATTGGCCTACTCCCATGAATGTTAGTCAAGTACGAAGTTTTCACGGTCTTGCTGGTTTCTATCGCCGTTTTGTGAAAGACTTTAGTACTATTGCTGCACCATTGAATGAATTAACGAAGAAAGGTGTGCCTTTTGTGTGGGGCGCAGCCCAAGATCATGCTTTTGATGAGCTGAAACGTTTGCTTACTTCTGCACCATTACTTGCACTACCAGATTTTTCCAAACAATTTGAAGTTGAATGTGATGCTAGTGGTATTGGTATTGGTGGTGTGTTGATGCAAGAAGGTAGACCTATTGCCTATTTCAGCGAGAAACTTTCTGGTGCTAGACTGAATTATCCTGTTTATGATAAAGAATTGTATGCGCTTGTTCGAGTTCTTGAGGTTTGGCAACATTATTTGTGGCCAAAAGAATTTATCATACATTCTGATCATGAAGCATTGAAGTATTTGAAAGCTCAATCCAATTTGCATCGACGCTTAGCTAAATGGGTTGAGTTTATTGAGTCTTTTCCATATATCATTACGCATAAGAAGGGAAAAGATAACATTGTTGCTGATGCTCTCTCTAGGAAGAACATGCTCTTGACACGTCTCGATATTCAAATTCCTGGTTTAGAGAGTTTGTGTGATTTGTATGCAACTGATCATGATTTTGCTGAACCATATCGTTTATGTTTGCTTCGAAATGCATGGGAGAAATACCACATCCATGATCGCTACTTGTTTCGAGCTAACAAACTTTGTGTTCCAGAATCGTCCGTCCGTTTGCTATTGTTGCAGGAATCACATGCAGGAGGATTGATGGGTCACTTTGGGCGTGAGAAGACGTTGCTCATGCTGGCTGATCACTTTTATTGGCCCAAGATGAGGCGCGATGTGGACAGGTTTGTTCGGCGCTGCATTACATGTCACAAGTCCAAGTCCAAACTGAAGCCTCACGGTTTGTATACGCCACTACCTACACCTACCACACCATGGGAAGATATAAGTATGGATTTTGTGTTAGGTTTGCCACGCACTAAAAGAGGTCATGATTCTATCTTTGTGGTAGTGGATAGATTTTCTAAGATGGCACATTTTATTGCATGCCACAAAAGCGACGATGCGTCGCATGTTGCTAACCTGTTTTTCAGGGACATCGTACGCTTGCATGGAGTGCCAAAGACAATTGTTTCTGACAGGGACGTGAAGTTTATGAGCTACTTCTGGAAGACTTTGTGGGGAAAGCTAGGAACGAAGTTGCTGTTCAGTACAACATGTCACCCACAAACTGATGGTCAAACGGAGGTGGTGAATCGCACATTGTCCCAATTGCTGCGAGTTATGATTAAGAAAAATCTGCGTGAGTGGGAGGAGTGTTTGCCACATGTTGAGTTCGCCTATAACAGGGCTGTGCACACTACCACCCAGCTTTGTCCTTTTGAGGTGGTGTATGGCTTCAAACCAATTACACCACTAGATTTGCTGCCTCTTCCATTACATGAGAGGGTTAATATGGAGGCATCAAACAGAGCAGATTATGTGAAGAAGATTCATGAGAAGACACGAGAGGCTATTGAGAAGCAAGGCAAGAACATTGCTGCTGCACGCAATCAATCAAGAAAGAAAGTTTTGTTCCAGCCTGGTGATATGGTATGGGTGCATCTTCGCAAGGACAGGTTTCCACAGTTGAGACGTTCTAAACTTCGGCCACGTGGTGCTGGTCCTTACAAGGTGTTAGCCAAGATAAATGACAATGCCTACTCGATTGATATTCCTATTGCTGAATTTGGTGGCGTTAGCAACAGTTTCAACGTTGCTGATTTGTCCCCATGTGACGTCGATGACCTTGGAGCGTCGGGGTCGACGCCTTTTGAAGGGGGGGAGGATGATGAGGACATCCCTACTATGGTTCCATCCCTTGAAGATGAACAACCTGTTGCTGCAAAGAAGACGTCCAATGATGAAATCAGGATTGGACCAACTACAAGAGCTCGTGCTAAGTTACTAGAACAACAGGTGAATTCTCTCTTAGTTGATAATGCTATTTCTTTTAATGAGAGCTTTATACTGCCTAAATCCTTGTGTGTATGTGTCATTAGGTACATTGGAGAGGAAGGCATGGCACGAGGGAGCAAGGAGGAGAACAAGGAGGCAATGCAGCTGGGCTGGGAAAAGGATCTTGGAGTTTCCAGGGCGGTAGTACCGCCCTACACCAGCGGTAGTACCGCTTGAGACGGTACTACCGCCCCTACTACCGTGAAAACTACTGGCATCTTTTGGCGCTAACCGGTAGTAGAGCGGTACTGAAGCGGTAGTACCGCTTGGAGCGGTAGTACCGCATGACATCAGCGGTACTACCGTGCTGCCTGCGCGCAGAGTTTCGGGCTGACAGCCCATGTACCCCTTCGATCTATCTTAGGATATAAATACTCTTCCTTAGGGTTAGTTAGAGGGAGACCACGTTTAAGATAAACCCTAGTTCATGAGATTGCTTGTAAGCATTCATCTTGAATCCTCATCACCAATTCGTATCGATCTGGTGATTATATACTGCAAGTCAAGTGTGATCTGCTGTTCCATTGGGAATTAGTATATTGCAATTCTAACCGTTCGTGGTCGACGGCTGCGTGCGCAAGTGTGTGACGTTGTGAATATCCAAAGGGTTGAGACCTTTTGCATTGGCATCAGGGATCAAGCGAGGGAGAGTTCATCGGCGACATACAAGTTATCCTACACCATCATCATCACCACCGCCGCTTACTGAGAAGATCGGGACACCCCATATCAATTGTACTTGAGTCACAAGGGCTAGATGTGATCCTAGGTATGGATTAGATGTCCAAGTATGAGGGAAACATTGATTGTGCCAGTAGATCGATTTTTCTCACCACCCCAGAGAAGAAAAGGATCAAGTATGTATTCAGGCTTAAGCCTAAGAGGACTCAGGTGAACTCTCTTACGGGAGTTGTCCAGGAAGAAGTACCAGTGGTGAAGGATTATCCCAATGTATTTCCAGAGGAGTTACCCGGTATGCCACCAGATCGGGAGATTGAGTTTTTGATTGAGTTACTTCCAAGCACTGGACCTATCTCCAAGAGGCCATACAGGATGCCCGCTAATGATCTAGCAGAAGTCAAGAAGCAGATTGAGGAGTTACTGGAGAAGGGGTATATTCGCCCGAGTTCATCACCTTGGGGAGCCCCAGTGCTCTTGGTGGAGAAGAAGGATGGAACCTTGAGGATGTGTGTGGATTACCGTTCTTTGAATGAGGTGACCATCAAGAACAAGTATCCCCTGCCGATGATCAATGATTTGTTTGACCAGCTAGAAGGAGCTAGTGTTTTCTCCAAGATTGACCTTCGATCGGGTTATCATCAGTTGAAGATCCGTGAGAAGGATATACCTAAGACAACTTTTACCACGAGGTATGGGCTTTATGAGTATACAGTCATGTCTTTTGGTTTGACTAATGCCCCTGCCTATTTTATGAGCATGATGAACAAGGTATTCATGGAGTACTTGGATAAGTTTGTTGTGGTATTCATTGATGATATATTGGTTTTCTCCAAGAATGAGGAGGAGCACGCAGAGCATCTGCGCTTAGTTCTGGAGAAGCGCACAGAACACCAACTTTATGCCAAGTTCACCAAGTGTGAGTTTTGGTTGAAGGAAGTCGGATTTCTCGGACATGTTGTGTCAGGGGAAGGAATTGTCGTCGTTTTCTCACAACAGATGCTAGGGGGTGGCTAATCGAGGTGAGAGCAAGGCTGCCGTGGAAGGTCCGGGACGGGATAGGGTAGTAGCACACGACGGTTTACCCAGGTTCGGGGAACCGGACGGAGCTGCCGGCTGGAGCGGCCGGACAGGGAGCCGGCTGGACTTAGGAGTCAGCCAGACCGGGGTGCCAGCCGGAACAGCCGGACGGAGGGGTGTTGGCCGCCCCGTTGTTTTAAAATGTTGAGTCGCCTCCTTGAGCCTACCCAGGGGTAATCCCCCCGACAGTAGCCTCCGAGCCTCCGGGCGACTTGGAGTGTCGTGCGGAGGGTTTTCGCCGTTGTCGTTGTTGTTGCAGAAGTTGTCGATGATGGTCGATTGCGGGCCGGGGACGGAACGGCTTGCTTCCAGCGGGGGCGCGCCAGCGCACCCGCTGGGTGTAGCCTCCGAGCCTCCGGGCGACTCGAAGAGTCGGGCGGAGGGTCTTTGCCGTCGTTGGAGCGGACGGTGGCATCGAGGTTGTCGGGCGTGGACACGGGGTCCGCCGACTGATGGGCGCGGGGCCGTGCCGGACGCGGACGCGGGGTCCGCCAGCTGATGGACGCGTAGCCCTGCCGGGGGCAGACGCGGAGTCCGCCGGCTGATGGGCGCGGAGCCCTGCCGTGCGTGGACGCGGAGTCCACCGGCTGGCTGTTTCCAGCGGGGGCGCGCCAGGGCACCCGCTGGGTGTAGCCTCCGAGCCTCCGGGCGACTCAAAGAGTCGGGCGGAGGGTCTTTGCTGTTGCTGAAGCAGATAGTGGCGTTGGGGACGCCGGGTGCGGACGCGGGGTCCGCCGACCGATGGGCGCGGGGCTCTGCCGGGCGCGGACGCGGGGTCCGTCGGCTGATGGGCACGGAGCCCTGCCGGGGGCGGACGCAGAGTCCGCCGGCTGATGGGCGCGGAGCCCTGCCGGGGGCGGACGCAGAGTCCGCCGGCTGATGGGCGCGGAGCCCTGCCGGGGGCGGACGCAGAGTCCACCGGCTGATGGGCGAGGAGCCCTGCCGGGGGCGGACGTGGGGTCCGTCGGCTGTCGAGCGCGAGGCGCTGACGGGCGCGGACACGGGGTCCGCCGGCTGATGGGCGCGGAGCCCTGCCGAGGGCGGACACGGGGTCCGCCTGCTGTTGCGCGCGAGGCGCTGGCGGGCGCAGACGTGGGGTCCGCCGGCTAGCTGTTTCCAGCGTTGGCGCGCCAGCGCACCCGCTGGGTGTAGCCTCCGAGCCTCCGGGCGACTCGAAGAGTCGGGCGGAGGGTCTTTGCTATTGCGGAAGCAGATAGTGGCGTTGGGGACGCCGGGTGCGGACGCGGGGTCCGCCGACCGATGGGCGCGGGGCTCTGCCGGGCGCGGACGCGGGGTCCGCCGGCTGATGGGCGCGGAGCCCTGCCGGGGGCGGACGCGGGGTCCGCAGGCTGTTGAGCGCGAGGCGCTGCCGGGCACGGACGCGGGGTCCGCCGGCTAGTGGGCGCGGGGCCCTGCCGGGGGCGAACGCGGGGTCCGCCGGCTGTTGAGCGCGAGGCGCTGCCGGGCGCGGACGCGAGGTCCGCCGGTTGATGGGCGCGGAGCTCTGTCGAGGGCGGACGCGGGGTCCGCCGGCTGTTGCGCGCGAGGCGCTGCCGGGCGCGGACGCGGGGTCTGTCGGCTGATGGGCGCGGAGCCCTGCCAGGGGCAGACGCGAGGTCCGCCGGCTGATGAGCGCGGGGCGCTGCCGGGGGCGGACGCGGGGTCCGCCGGCTGTTGAGCGCGGGGCGCTGCCGGGCGTGGCTTCCAAGCCTCCGAGCGAGGGGTTTCCTCATGGAAATGATCGTGCAGAAGACAAGTTTAGACGATGCAGATGTGTCAAATATCTAGTTTTGGTACTGCAAGCTTTATGCAAAGGGTGCTGACTCGGTTTCGTCCGAGCCCCCTTTAGTCTTTTTCATGTGCTCTCCGCTCTTTGGCTTTTGCTCTTGCCAGCCGGACAGCCGGGAGCCGGTCTGTGGCTGAGGCGAAGAGTGGGCCGCGGAGTGGAGCGTACAGTACTCGGACTCTGGGAGCAGACTCGACCGAGTAGATACTCACAAATGAAATGACCGGGTTGCCAAGCCGTTTTCTCCCGGGACGTTTTTCACGTGGGGTGACCTCCAGCTTGTGCTCTCGCTAGTCGGACAGTCGCGGTGCGATCTGTAGCTGAGACAAAGAGTGGGCCTTGGTACCGTACACGCTACTAAGCCGTCTTGGGGAACGAACGTATCGGGTCAAGCGGTCGGCCTCGGGCGAGACTAGTTAGCGTCGAGGTGAACAGTAAAGTAGCTGAAGCAAATGCGGGGATGGCCCCTGAGGGTCGCTCGGGGTGTCCGTTTTTTGTGTGTGGCACAAGGATGTTCGGGTGAAAAGCTCACATTGGTTTTTGATGCCGGCAAGGCGGTTGTTGTCGATGACAACCGGTGCAGCTTTTGCCAGCGAAGCGCGCCGGCGCACCCGCTGGGTGTAGCCAGTTTGTTGAGCCGGTTGTTGTTGATGACAACGGAGGCGGCATTCTGCGAGCGGAGCACGCCGGCGTGCCGACGCACCCGCTGGGTGTGGCCTTCGAGTCCTCGACAGTCGATGGTCGTGCCAGCCGGACCGGATCCGACCGAGCCCGACTTCGAAGCGGATGGGCAGCCAGGCCGGCGCGCTAGCCCGCCCATTGTCAATGCAGGCGGCCGGGCGACGACGCTGGAAGCGGACTGAGTCGGCCGAGTGGCGACACGGGCGGACAGGCCAGCGCGCGGACAGGCAGAGTAGCCGGTCTTCGTTTTTATTTTTATTTCTCCTTTCAGCCGGCTCCCCAACCTTTCTTCTCTCTCTTTTTTTTAGCCGACCCCCAACTTTTTTGCTTTTCTCCCACAGCCGACGGGACACTGCGCGGAGGCACGACCGGCCAAAGCCGCGAGGCGCGGCCGGCCTCGGCAAGCCGGACTGCCGGAGCAGGAGGGCAGTAGGCGGCTGCGCCCATAGCGGGAGCCGGAGCGCGGAGGCGGGCGAGGGCGGCGGCCAGCGCGTGGAGGCGAAGCGCAGCGGGAGGTGTGCGGGCACGCGATCGCGGGCGGGCGAGGCGGATGCCGAAGCGGAGCCGGCGCATAGGAGCGGCAGCGCGGGAGCCAGCACGCTCGGTGCGCCAGGTGGGAGCCGGCCGGGAAGGGGCAGCCGGCGCCGCGGAGAGGCGACTGGCTAGTGGTGGCGTGGGCGCCCGGGCGGCAGGCGGGGGGCGCAGCGGGCACGGCGGGCCGCAGTGGCGCGATTGGAGGCGGGGCAGGCGGAGCGGCGAGGCGCGGGCCGAGCCGGCGGCCTGCGCAGCGGCGGCGCGGCCTGGAGTCGGCCAAGACCAAGGCCGCGCGCGCAGGCGGGCGTGCGGGGGCCGGAGTCGGGGCGGAAGACGCTAACCGGCCCGCGCAGACGGGGGTGCGGCCGGCGACGCGATGGAGCGGACGGCGCCGTGACACAGGCGCCGCGAGCGACGAGCGGAGCGGAGGCGAGGCACGCGCGGAGGGAGAGGTGAGGCCGATGCGGTGGGAGAGGTGAGACCGATGCGGTGGTGGCGGCCGCCTACTTGCCTGGGACGGAGTGAAAGCGTGGCTTCGGGGAGACGCAGCACCGGGAGGCGCAGGCGCGAGGCGAAGCAGCTCGGAGAGCCGGCGCCGCTACGAACGCCCACGAGAGGGACGACCTGGACCTGTCGCAGGTCCAGCGGCAGGAGGTCCTCGCACCCGGCGCACGCCTTCCCCGCCGGGAACGCGTGGACGCCGCAAGGAGCAGGAGCGGCTCGATGTGGCGCGGCATCGAGGACGGCGGTGGGGCGTCCCGCGGCATTGCGGGCATGCGGGGCAGGCGCTGCGAGGCGGCGTGCTGGAGGCCGGGGCGGCGCGCCGTCGGCATCTGGGCGGACGGGGAGGAGGTGCGGCTCAGATGTGGCGCCGGTGAGCCGCGGGCGTGTGCGAGAAAAAGCATGGCAACAGTGCGGTAGACGGCGTGCGGAAGAGGAGACGGAGGCACGGGGACGCGCGTGGTCGCGACGACGTGGGTGCGGGCGCACTGAGGTGCGGCTGGGCAGGCAATCGGGCAGCCGGTCGGGCTACAGCGAGCAAGCAGCCGGGTAGGCAGCGGGCTGAGCTGCAGCCGGGCCACCGGTCGCAGTGCAGCCGCCGCAGGCTGAGCTGCAGCTGAGCAGCCGGCCGTGCGCGCATGCGGCTATGCATGCGGCCGGTCCAAGCGGACGGCCCATGCGGCCGGTCCTGGACATGCATGCACGTACGCATCATGCATGTGTACACTTTTTTTTTCTTTTCTTCTTGGCCAGCTGGTCCGCAAGGATAACCGTTGGAGTAGCGGACAGCGAGCCGGAGCGGGGGAGCACGTAAGGGCGCGACCGCAACGCGCGGGGCAAGCCGGCGCCGCGCGGTCAGAACAATGTTGACGGACGAGCACGCGGAGGTCGAGCGCGGGGCGCAACCGGACGAGCACGTCGACGCCCAGGAGCCGGAGCAGGGCGGAGTACGCGCGGGCGGGTGGAGGCGGAGCCGGCGCGCGACGCGGGCGCGGAGCAGGAGGAGCTGAGCGCTGCGGTGCGCCAGCTGAAAGGTGCGGGCGGACGGGCGCGTCGAGGCCGGGCGCCGTACGGGCGGGCGGCCGCACACGCCGAGCGCGGGGGCACAGCGGCGCGAGCACGTCGGCGCGGGGGAGCCGATCCGGGGAGGCGTGGTGAGGTGGCGCAGGCGCTCGTGACCGCAGGCGCGTAGGCGTAGTGACGCTGAGGAGAGCTCGCGTCAGCGTCGGCGTTAGAAAGCCTGGCCGGCCGACTTCATGCGCACGTACGAGCCAAGCTAGCTAGCTAAGATAGCACGCACGCCCGTTGAATCGGTTGGCCTTGCTAGCTAGCTAGCTAGGCACGAGTGTATATTTGTACAGGAGAACCCTTCGCCTCCCGGGTGCTTGCACAGGGACGAAGGAGGCTGGAGCGTGGCGACCAGGAGGTCGGGCGTGTAGCTGAGCGGACGGGCGTGCGGGCGCGCCGCATCGCAGGGGCGGAGCAGAGCCTCCGGGATCATGGAAGAGGCGGACAGGCGTGTCGGCGTGCCGCGACGCAGGGGTGCAGGCGCGTGCACGCAGACGGTGCAGCGACGCGGCAACGGTGGCGCTGGGCCGAAGTGGCGACGAGGGCGCCGGGAGACCGGTGTCGCGGTGGTGATGATGAGACCGGCGACAAGGACGCGGCGTCGCGCGCATTCGCCCCGAGGGCGTGTTGATGTCGAGCCCCCGAGCGCCGACGGCGGCGACGTCGCAGTGGTGATGACGAGACCGGCGTCAAGGACGCAGCGTCGCGCACATTCGCCTCGGGGGCGTGTTGATGTCGAGCCCCCGAGCGGCGACGTCGGCGACGTCGCGCTGGCGATGATGGAGAGGGTCCGCCCGGACCGCGGTTCCAGCGGCAGCGAGCCCCACGGTGGGCGCCAACTGTCGTCGTTTTCTCATAACAGATGCCAGGGGTGGCTAATTGAGGTAAGAGCAAGGCTGTCGTGGAAGGTCTGGGACGGGATAGGGTAGTAGCACACGGCGGTTCACCCAGGTCCGGGCTCTCCGGAGAGATAATACCCCTACTCCTGCATGTCTGATGATATATGCAGTGTATATGATCGCGGTACAAAGTTGCTCCTAAAGCTGTCTTAGGAGAGGAAGGAGCTGTGAGAGCTCTTCCTCCATGCCCCATGGTGGGCGCCAACTGTCGTCGTTTTCTCACAACAGATGCCAGGGGGTGGCTAATCGAGGTGAGAGCAAGGTTGCCGTGGAAGGTCCGGGACGGGATAGGGTAGTAGCACACGGCGGTTTACCCAGGTTCGGGGCTCTCCGGAGAGATAATACCCCTACTCATGCATGTCTGATGATATATGCAGTGTATATGGTCGCGGTACAAAGTTGCTCCTGGAGCTGTCTTAGGAGAGGAAGAAGGAGCTGTGAGAGCTCTTCCTCCATGCCTGTGAGAATGAGAGAAATGGGAGGGGATGAGAGAATGAGAGGAGCTTGGCCATGAGCAAGCTCCCCTGGTGCCTCTTATATAGGGAGGCCCAGGGGACAAGGGGTGGCCCACATGGCCAACTATCCACTATTGGAGAAGACTTATGAGATGACGCATGATGCAGGCAATAGTGCACCACTATTGGAGACGATATGCGAGGTGACGTGATGACGCAGGCTATAGTGCACCACTATTGGGGTGCAGTGAAGTGACGCATGATGCAGGCTATAGTGTGTTCATGTCGTGTCCGATGGGACGTGGTGGTTGACCTCGCGCAGCAGGCCGGTTGGAGCAGCCGGACGGGGAACCGGACGGAGCTGCTGGCTGGAGCGGCCGGATAGGGAGCCGGCTGGACTTAGGAGTCAGCCGGACCGGGGTGCCAGCCGGAACAGCCGGACGGAGGGGTGTTGGCCGCCCCGTTGTTTTAAAATGTTAAGTCGCCTCCTTGAGCCTACCCAGGGGTAATCCCCCCGACAGGAATTGCCGTGGACCCTTCCAAGGTAGAAGCAGTCACATAATGGAAGGCACCGACCTCAGTCAGCGAGATCCGCAGTTTCCTTGGACTTGCAGGATATTATCGGAGGTTCATTGAGAATTTCTCCAAGATTGCAAAGCCCATGACGGAGTTGTTGAAGAAGGACACCAAGTATAATTGGACTGAGGAATGTGACGCCAGTTTCCAGGAGTTGAAGAAACGTTTGGTTACAGCCCCAGTGCTAATTTTGCCGAACATACACAAGGATTTTCAGGTGTATTGCGATGCTTCACGCCAAGGACTTGGAGGCGTGCTTATGCAAGAAGGAAAGGTTGTAGCTTATGCTTCACGTCAGCTTCGACCTCATGAGTTGAACTATGCCACACATGATTTGGAGTTAGCAGCAGTGGTGCATGCACTCAAGACCTGGAGACATTTCCTTATCGGGAATCAATGTGATGTTTACACAGATCACAAGAGCTTGAAGTATATCTTCACGCAGAAAGAGTTGAACCTCAGGCAAAGGAGATGGTTGGAGCTCATCAAGGATTATGACATGAGTTTGCATTATCATCCAGGAAAAGCCAATGTCGTGGCAGATGCCTTGAGCCGTAAGAGTTATGTTAACACTCTTATCGCAGGAGGATAACCTCAGGAGTTGTGTGATGAACTTAGAGATCTCCAGTTGGAAATAGTTCCAAGAGGTTATGTTGCCGCACTCAACGTTCAGTCCACTTTGTTGGGAAGAATCAAAGAGGCCCAGAAGTCGGACCAAGGTATTGCTGAGATAAAGGAGAGGATCAGCAAAGGAAAGGCAGAAGGATTCCATGAGGATGAGCATGGAACCATATGGTTTGAGTAGCGTATTTGTGTGCCCAATGATATAGAGATCAGGAAGTTGATTCTTCAGGAGGCTCATGATTCGCCTTACTCGATACACCCGGGAAACACCAAGATGTATTTGGACTTGAAGGAAAGTTTTTGGTGGACCGGTATGAAGAGGGAAATTGCCGAGTATGTAGCAGTCTGTGATGTATGTCAGAGGGTAAAAGAAGAGCATTAGAAACCAGCAGGTTTACTTCAGCCATTGTCGATACCAGATTGGAAGTGGGATAAACTTGGCATGGACTTCATCACGGGATTACCCAGGACCTGTTCAGGTTATGATTCCATTTGGGTAATAGTTGATCGCTTGACCAAGGTTGCTCACTTCATCCCAGTGAAGACTACCTATACGAGTGCTAAGCTGGCGAAGATATATATGACCAGGATCATGTGTCTGCATGGAGTTCCGAGGACCATTGTATTAGATAGAGGAACACAATTTACTTCAAAGTTTTGGCATCAGCTACACGAAACTTTGGGTACCAGGCTGGAGTTCAGTACAGCTTTCCATCCACAGACAGATGGGCAGACAGAGAGAGTGAATCAGATTCTGGAGGACATGTTGAGAGCTTGTGCGCTAGACTATGGGTCTAGTTGGGATGATAACTTACCTTATGCAGAGTTCTCATACAACAACAGTTACCAAGCCAGTTTGCAGATGGCCCCTTTTGAGGCATTGTATGGGAGGAAATGCAGGACACCGTTGATGTGGGATGGAGTTGGAGATCGCAAATTGTTTGGGTCAGATTTGATCAGAGATTTTGAGGAGAAGGTCAAGTTGATCCGTGATAGCTCAGTCTAGACAGAAGAGTTATGCCGATGCTAAACGCAAGGAAGTGATTTATGAAGTGGGAGATAGAGCATACCTTCGAGTGTCTCCACTTCGAGGTATTAAGAGGTTTGGCGTCAAAGGAAAGTTAGCACCACGGTTTGTGGGGCCATACAGAGTTCTGAAACGCAGAGGAGAAGTTGCATACAAGTTGGAACTACCAGAGGGTTTGTCAGGAGTTCATGATGTGTTTCACGTTTCCCAATTGAAGAAGTGTCATGCAGAGATGGCAGATATTCCTTTGAGAGATACATTGCCTCTAGAAGCAATTCAGTTGGAGAACGATCTAACTTATGAGGAGAAGCCTATCAAGATTCTTGAGACTGCAGAAAGGATCACTCGTACCAAGGTCATCAAGTTCTGCAAGGTTCAGTGGAGTCACCACACCGAGGAGGAAGCTACTTGGGAATGAGAGGAAGATCTCAAGTGTGACCATCCTCACCATTTTGCTGGCCAACCTGAATCTCGAGGACGAGATTCATCTTAAGGGGGGTAGGTTTGTAACATCCCAATTTTATTAAATTAGGGTGTTAATAAGATCATCATATTGCATATCATATTTTTATTGCATTTGGAGTTTATGATGTTCAAGGTTTTCCACTCACATAAAATAATAGAGAGAGGATAATATGACTTCCTCAAAATATAAACAAGTGGGAAAGTATTTGAATAATTATTTGGTGTTTTCAAAGTTGCATTCAAAATTATTTTATTTCTCAAAGTTAAATTATTGCATAAGAAAATATTTTTCTAAGTTATTTGAGCTGAACAAAATGTTCACTATGTTCTACATATTAGATTATGATGTATAAAATTATTTTTCTTATTTTTTATCTTCTCTAGCGGTGGAGTTAAAAAAACAAAAAGAAGAAACGTTTTTGTTTAAAAACACACACACACACACACACGCAGTGGCCCAGCCAGGCCGAGCCAGGCCGCTCGCGAGCGAGCGAGGCCGACCCAGCCAGGCCGCCGAGCACCCTAGCCCCTCGCACGCACGCACGCTCGCCCGAGCCTCGCCAGGGGCTTGCCCGAGTCCCTCCCCTCTCGTTGACTCTCTTCCTCCCTCTCGCACCTGACCGTGGGGCCCAGCCCCAAGTCGTCCCCAACCTCCAGCGGAGGCTACGGGATAAGCCAGCGCCCGCAGCCACCGCACCGGCCGCGCGAGCTTCACGCGGATGACACTTATCCCTGTAGCTCCACGCCGCCAGAACGCGCCTATATAAAGCCCTCGACGCCCTCATTCCATTCAGCCAGTTCGCACCACCTCTCACCGCTCGTAGCCGTCGCCCCGTCCATCCGCATCTCGCTGCCCGGAGTCCATTCGCCGGAGGAATACGACACCGGTGAACCTCCCCTGCCCCTTCTTCTTTGAGAAATCGGACCCCCTAGTCCTTGTGCACCGCTCTGACATCTTTTCTTGCCCCTAGGACGGACCGAAGCCGACGCTCCGACGACCTGCGCCGCCGGAGTTCACCGGAGCTCCGCCACTCGCCCCGCTTCCTCCGGTCGTCGCCGCCACCCAGCGCCACCACCGCCCGAAGGCCCTCGCCTAGCCGCATCACCCCCGCCTCTCCACTGACGCCAGTGATCGCCGGAGTAGCCGCCCCGCCGACGCCGAGTTCCTGCCGACCTCGCCTCACTGTAAGCGGCCGCCTCCTCCGTTTCGTTCGTTACGTAGAGTAGGCTAGGTTGTTTTTTTTATCGAACCGATACTTAGATCTAGATCGGTTTTTGTTTTAACCGGTACGCGGTTAACCGCGGTTTACTTAAAAACAACCGGTCCGGTTCTCTCTAGCTTAGCCGCTGCCACCGTTTTGCTTATTCGCTGGCTGTCCTCCACATGGCTTACGCAGCGAACACAGCTCAACCAACCACAGGCCGCCACGTGGCCATTGTTTTTTTAGCTGCAGTTTTTTTCCAGATTTGATTCAAATCTTTAGACACCCATAACTTTTTAACCGTAGATCGAAACGAGATGAAACCAGCGGCTAAATTTTTGTCTCGAAAAGCCCTAAACAGTGAACCCATCATTGCAAACTTTTGCAAGTTCAAATTTGAATTTGATTCAGATTTAAATTCAAACTCTATTAGGCCATATCTTCCAAACGGTATACCCGTTTGAGGTGATTCTTTTTTTGCACCGCGTCACATAAGCTAAATCCTATGCCATGAACCTTTGCCACAATATTTTCTACACAATTATTTTCTGCTCATTATAATTTTACTAGTATGCCTTGTAGGAACACTAGTGCAGATCACGATTTTGAACCGTATTTTCACACCTTGGTTTTATACTTAGAAATTGCATGCTAGTTAGGTGTGTTGGATTTTATTTGGCTTTTGCAAATATTTTATTGCATGTTCCTTTGAGTTGTATGAATGCTTGTTTATGTGAATTTATTTTACCTTTGCGATAGATTGTCCAGAGTGCGAAGCAGAGTACTACCACTCCCTAGAACTTCACTCCCAGCACGAAGGCAAGTTGCATTTTGATCATATATGTTTTTACCTATGATTTATATTTGCTCGTAGTCCTTTGATGTAGGATTGCATGGTAGGATTTTATACTTGTTGGCTATACTCACACCCAGTAGTTCATTTGAGGTAGGTCTGAACCGTACATCTTTGTCGCCACCGTGTTAAATTATAATGCTTCGCCAAGTAGACGTGGATTGGGGAGTGTTTTCAGATGGAGATATGAGTGACAAAGTAGTAATTAGGACCAAGATTTTAATGAACTACCTGGGTGGAAATTGGTTTGTATGGTGGCGAAGTACAGTGGGAGCATTCATGGGAATCCATGGGAGTGCACACTAGTGGTCCGTCCACCCAGGCTCAAACGGATCAACCTTGTTTTCATGTCTATAAGCTTCTGTGTGCAGCCGCAAGCCAATATGGGCTCAGGCTTAGTTGAGTAGATGGTGTGACCTCTTCCGGGATAGGCTAGCAGATGTAGATGATGTAGGTGTACCGGCCTATCCATGGGTTAGGGGGAATGCTTTCGAAAGGCTTATCATGTTGTGATGTGACTTGCCAGTACATTCCATGTACTGACCTACACGGCTGCAACTTATCATGTTGGAGATTTATCCGACGACGAATAAGGTGCGATAGGTCGTTGTTATGCACTCAGCTTGCTCGTGGAGTTGATGGACTCGTTACACTTATTTGCTTCCGCATTATTTTGTTTTATTGGGCCCTAGGCCACATTATTGTAATTATACTCTTTTGAGGATTCTCGATGTAATAAATGTGTGTTTGAACTCTGTTATAAATCCTCGAGTACTGTGTGTGTCAGCATACTGATCCAGGGATGACACTTAAGCACAGAGACTCCGATCCCTTGAGATTGGGTCGCTACAGCTTAGTACTACCACCCTAATACCGCTCCTGGTGGCGCGGGTCACCAGACAAGTGTCTGATGCCCTGCGCCAGGCGTCCGAGCCAGCCCATGTCCCTGAGCGGTACTATCGCTGGCCAGGGCGGTACTACCACTGGCCAGAGCGGTACTACCGGTTAGGAAGCATGAGGCAGCCTAGGCACAGGGCAGAAGCTCCAAGTTGCCGGGAAATGATGGGTTTCGAAGGTGTACGTGATGATTCCACCCAACCTTTCCAACTGCGGACCCCCTCTTGATAGTACGGATTTTCCTACGACTCAAGTCCACCCACACTAAATCATCGAAAAGAAACCGTCTTCTCTTTAACTCTCTGAGGGGTAAAATAACCATCTTGTGCCACCTGATAACCTATGAAAGCTTAATGCAGACAGTTAGTCCGCAAACGTATTGTCATCAATCACCAAAAACAATGGGTATAAATATGCCCTTACAATCTCCCCCTTTTCGGTGGATTGATGACAACACGTGTTTTGCACAGATAATATTTAAGAGATAGAAAGAAACCCAAGAGTCTACAAAATATAGACAGGCTCCCCCTAGATGTGTGCTATATTTAATATGCTTTTGGAATGCAAAACACACATGCTAGGATCAACACTCCCCCTACATTTTATAGACCGATACTCCTTGTAACAGAAGATATTATGAGAAAGATATATATGCAAGGAGCAATATTTGAGAAATTAGCAATGAGTGCAAAGTAGTAGTAACTCACATAACAAGACATATAAGGATAATTAAGTATAGCATATGTCTCACACCATATGACGAAGTGACTGAAGTCTCACAGCCATAACACAAACCAAAGCAACTAAAAAGAGTTCACGAGCGACGACATAAAAGAAGGGCAAACTCAGAAAGCAAGCGTATGCTCGTGACTCGGCAAATCCCTACACTCTCTCCCCCTTTGGCATCGAGACACCAAAAGGGCAGAGAGGACTAAGACGCTCCAGGTGGCAGTAACTCAAGGAACCAGCTTCAATACTCTCCAGACTTTGAACTGTAGTTAGCGGTGCCGAGCGGAGCTGAAGTGCTAGGAGGAGCAGAAGAGCCAGGAAGATCAGCATCAGAGTCCCACTTGCAGTGCCTAGAGATCCAGCCATCCTCATCCATAATAGAGTCCTCAGAGCCACTGCGAACCTCCAACCCACGTGCGTGCCAAGCGCCTTGTGGCGACTCCTAGCTTCCTTCGTAGCAATGTGAGCCTTGTACTAACCCTGAGCTTGTAAGCAGAACAGCTTCTTCATCTTCTCCTTGAGCTTTTTAGCCCAAGATGGCTCAGCAATAGAAGTCGAGACAGCGGGAGCAGCCCCGTCCTCAGCCACGTAGTGCTCATCCTCATCGTCCTCAACATCCTCCTCATCAGAAATAATGACCTCAGGAGTAGTGTGAGTGGCCCGCTTATCTTTCTGTCTCAGCTGTACAACCTTGTGGGGAACCACCTCACCACACTCAAACATAACACCAGGGAAGGTAGAAGCCCAAGTGGTCTCAATAAGATACATCAGATACGGACCATAGATGGGGCACTTGCGCTCGGACACCGCAGAGAGCAGCTCAGACCACATCACATGAGAAACATCCAAAGGCCTCACATTATCCTTCTTCCTCGCATGCTGACAGTAAAGAAGCATATCCACAAGGTAGGAGTGAACCTGATCAAGATTTCCAACACGAGGAAATAGAGTGTGCCTGAAGATACGGTGCATGATGTCAAGGAATGGCTCTAGCACCCATGTTGACTTGCCAGTGGTGGAGGAGATCTTCTCAGTGCTGAAGGGATAGAGATGGCTCTTGTGAGTAGCAGCGATCTCCTTATGTGGGAGGAATCCAACTGGGTTATGGAGTCCCGCATCCAGAATACCAAGGAGATCCATGAAGGTCTTCCATGGAGGAGATAGCAGCCTGCCATTGGTCATCCAAGTCAGAGTCCGTTCCTCATCAGTCCCAATATGGACCGTGGCATAGAACATGATAACCCACAAGTATAGGGGATCGCAACAGTTTTTGAGGGTACAATATTCAACCCAAATTTATAGATTCGAGACAAGGGGAGCCAAAGAATATTTGAGAGTATTAGCAGCTGAGTTGTCAATTCAACCACACCTAGAGATTAAATATCTGCAGCAGAGTGATCAGTAGCACAGTAGTATGATAGTTTTGATAGCAGTAGCAGCAGTAACGGTAACGGTAACAGTGATAACAGTAGTTTTGTAGCAAGTGTAACAGTAGCAGCAGCAATAGTAACTTAGCAAGAACAATAAGTGGAAAGCTCATAGGCACTGGATCGGTGAACTCGTTGGATGATATTCATCATATAACAGTCATAACCTAGGGCGACACAGAACTAGCTCCAGTTCATAAATGTAATGTAGGCATGTATTCCGTAAATAGTCATACGTGCTTATGGAAAAGAACTTGCATGACATCTTTTGTCCTACCCTCCCATGGAAGCGGGCTCCATAAGGAAACTAAGGGATATTAAGGCCTCCTTTTAATAGAGAACCGGAACAAAGCATTAACATACGGTGAATACATGAACTCCTCAAACTACGGTCATCACCGGAAAGTATCCCGACTATTGTCACTCCGGGGTTTGTGGATCAGAATAGGTAATAGGTGCATATGACTAGCAAGATCGGATCAAGAACATAGATATAATGGTGATAACATAAACGCTGCAGATCTGAAATCATGGCACTCGGGCCCTAGTGACAAGCATTAAGCATGGCAAAGTCATAGCAACATCAATCTCAGAACATAGTGGATACCAGGGATCAAGCCCTAACAAAACTAACTCGATTACATGATGAATCTCATCCAACTCCTCACCGACCAGCAAGCCTATGAAGGAATTACTCACTCCTGGTGGGGGAGTATCATGGAATTGGCGATGGGGAAGGGTTGATGATGACGAAGGCCGAAGATTCCCCTCTCTGGAGCCCCAAACGGGCTCCAGATCTGGCCTCCCGATGAAGAACAGGAGGTGGCGGCGGCTTCGTATCGT
Organism: Elymus sibiricus; assembly: GCA_039707655.1. Lineage (NCBI taxonomy): Eukaryota > Viridiplantae > Streptophyta > Magnoliopsida > Poales > Poaceae > Elymus > Elymus sibiricus. The sequence goes on along the minus strand of CM077675.1, from coordinate 95,772,093 downwards.
AAAACGCGATGAAACTTTCTCGATTTTTTTCTCCAAAAATAGGAATTTATAGTGCCGGAATTAGGGTCAGTGGGGTCACAAGGTGGGCACAACCCACCAGGGCGCGCCTGGGGGGGCTGGCGCGCCCTAGTGTATCTTGCCCAGCCAGGGGCCCCCCTCTGGTGGTTCTTGGCTCCAGTATTTTTTATTTATTCTAAAATAAATCTACAAAAAGGTTCGTCCAGTTCCGAGAACTTTTATTTCTGCACAAAAACAACACCATGGTAGTTCTGCTGAAAACAGCGTGAGTCCGGGTTAGTTTCATTCAAATCATGCAAATTAGAGTCCAAAACAAGGACAAAAGTGTGAGGAAAAGTAGATACGTCAGAGACGTATCAGAACACCGCAATGATTTCAGCATCAAATTCCTTGTTGAACTGCATAAGATCGGCAATACCAACCGTCTCCAAAGTGGCATGACATCAGCAAAGTACGTGTGATGTCTACTACACAACTTGTTCTTGTAGACTTGTGTTGGGCCTCCAAGTGCAGAGTTTTGTAGGAAAGTAGAAAATTTCCCTCAAGTGGATGACCTAAGGTTTATCAATCCGTGGGAGGCGTAGGATGAAGATGGTCTCTCTCAAACAACCCTGCAACCAAATAATAAAAAGTCTCTTGTGTCCCCAACACACCAAATACAATGGTAAATTGTATATGTGCACTAGTTCGGCGAAGAGATGGTGATACAAGTGTAGTAATGATAGTAGATATTGATTTTTGTAATAGTAACAATAAAAAACAGCAAGGTAGCAAGTAACAAAAGTGAGCACAAACGGTATTGCAATGCTTGAAAACAAGTCCTAGGGTCCGTACTTTCGCTAGTGCAATCTCTCAACAATGCTAATATAATTGGATCACATAACCATCCCTCAACGTGCAACGAAGAATCACTCCAAAGTTCTTATCGAGCGGAGAACATAAGAAGAAATTGTTTGTAGGGTACGAAACCACCTTAAAGTTATCCTTTCCGATCGATCTATCCAAGAGTTCGTACTAAAATAGCACCAAGTTATCTTTTCGATCGATCTAACTAAGAGTTCGTACTAAAATACACCATATGATACGCATCAACCAACTCTAATGTCACCTAGATACTCCAATGTCACCACAAGTATCCATGAGTTAATTATACGATACGCATCAAACAATTTCAGATTCATAATACTCAATCCAACACAAAGAACCTCAAAGAGTGCCCCAAGATTTTTACCGGAGAAAGTAGGACAAAAACGTGCATCAACCCCTATGCATAGATTACCCCAATGTCACCTCGGGAATCCGTGAGTTGAGTGCCAAGACATAGATCAAGTGCTCTCAAATCCATAAAAGTATTCAATCCGGTAATAAAGAAATCTCAAAAAGGGAAAACTCAATTCATCACAAAAAGATAGAGAGGGGAAAACACCATATGATCCAACTATATTAACAAAGCCCACGATACGTTAAGATCGTGCCAAATCAAGAACACGAGAGAGAGATATTAAACACATAGCTACTGGTACAAACCCTCAGCCCCGAGGGTGGACTACTCCCTCCTCATCATTGAGACCATGGGGATGATGAAGATGGCCTCCGATGATGATTTTCCCCTCCGTCAAGGTGCCGGAACGGGGTCTAGATTGGTTTTTCGTGGCTACAGAGGCTTGCGGCGGCGGAACTTCCGATCTAGGGTTATTTCTGGGGGTTTCTGGATATATAGGTGATACGTCTCCGTCGTATCTATAATTTTTGATTGTTTCATGCCAATATTATACAACTTTCACATATTTTTGGCAACATTTTATATGATTTATTGGACTAACCTATTGATCCAGTGCCCAGTGCCAGTTCCTGTTTGTTGCATGTTTTTTGTTTCGCAGAATATCCATATCAAACGAAGTCCAAACATGATAAAAATTTATGGAGATTTTTTTTGGAATATTTGTGAATTTTGAGAAGTGGAATCATTGCAAACGGAGGGCCACGGCCCCCACGATACATCAGGGCGCGCCCAGGGGGCTCAGGCGCGACCTGGTGGGTTGTGCCCACCTCGTAGGTCGGTTGGATCTCTCCTTCGGGCGCCAGGAAGCTAATTTTTTGATAAAAATCCCCTCAAAATTTCAGCCCGATCGGAGTTACGGATCTCCGGGAATATAAGAAACGGTTTTCGGCCAGAAAACAGGAACGTGAAACAGAAGAGAACAGAGAGGGAGATCCAATCTAGGAGGGGCTCCTGCCCCTCCGCCGCCATGGCGGCCATGGACTAGAGGGGGAACTCTCCTCCCATCTAGGGGGAGGCCAAGGAAGAATAAGAAGGAGGGGGGCTCTCTCCCCCTCTCTCCCGGTGGCGCGGGAACGCCGCCGGGGCAATCATCGAGACGACGATCTACACCAACAACTTCGTCGCCGTCAACACAAACTCTCTCCCCCTCTATGCAGCGGTGTAACACCTCTCTTCCCCGCTGTAATCTCTACTTAAACATGGTGCTCAACTCCATATATTATTTCCCAATGATATTTTGCTATCCTATGATGTTTGAGTAGATCTCTTTTGTCCTATGGGTTAATTGTGGTATGATGTTATGGATGTGAGTTGTATGTTGATATGGTGCTGTCCTATGGTGCCCTCTGTGTCGCGCAAACATGAGGGATTCCCGCTGTAGGGTGTTGCAATATGTTCATGATTTGCCTATGGTGGGTTGCTTGAGTGACAGAAGCATAAACCCGAGTAGGTGGGTTGTTGCGTATGGGAGTAAAGAGGACTTGATACTTAATGCTATGGTTGGGTTTTACCTTAACGATCTTTGGTAGATGCGGATGCTTGCTAGAGTTCCAATCATAAGTGCATATGATACAAGTACGGAAAGTGTGTTAGCGTATGCCTCTCCCTCATTGCATATAACAAGTATCTATCATATTATATTCAATTGCCTAGGGACAATATTTCTCTTGCGTTACACAAAAAGCTTTCTACTAAGTTATTTACTTTTATTGTCCTTCTATTAAAACAGCACCTAACTTTTATTTCCACATTCTTTATTATCTTGCAAAGTACTTCTAGTTTTATTCCCGCAAAGTAGTTTCATACTTGTTCTAGGTAAAGCAAGCATTAGTGTGCGTAGAGTTGTATCGGTGGTCGATAGAACTTGAGGGAATATTTGTTCTACCTTTAGCTCCTCATTGGGTTCGACACTCTTACTTATCGAAAAAGGCTACAAACGATCCCCTACACTTGTGGGTTATCAAGACCTTTTTCTGGCGCCGTTGCCGGGGAGCAATAGCGTGGAGTGAATATTCTCGTGTGTGCTTGTTTGCTTTATCACTAAGTAATTTTTATTTTCTGTTATTAGTTGTTTTATATCTTTAGTTATGGATATGGAACACGAAACACCAAAAAATTAGTGGTACTTGCTACTCATGGAGATGGGGAACCTCCTAAAACGCTCGATGCTAGTTATGTGCAAAGTATTAAATATTACTTTGATAATCCTGAGAAGACCCCATTCAACTTGATAATGGGAGTAATGTTGGATCAACGTGAATACTTTAGAGATTATCGCTTGACTCAAAAAGGGAAATTGTTATGGGATCAAATTCATATGTTGCATTGGTATGCTCGGGAGCTATGCTTGAGATATGATATTACTTGTTGCTCTAGGATGAACGCTCCACACCTTCCCTTTTCATGCAAATTTAATGATAATGAAACCTTAGCTTCTTATGCTAAAGTTATTTATGATTACTATGATGTGGAACAAATAGAAGAATTTGTTGCTTTTAAAGGTGCTTATGAAGTTGCTTCTTTGATGGAAAAGTATGATAATGTTTCTTACGAATCTGAAAATCTTGCCATACTTAAATATTGCTATGAGAATTATGATTGCAATGCTGATATTATTGAATTTATTGAAAGAATGTCCGCTGCCTTGGAAGAGACTAATATTTTGTAGGGACCTATGGAAGAAGAAGTTGCTGAAACTGTGAGCTCATTAGATGAAGAAGATGAGGAGGAGAGCGAAGAACAAAAGGAGGATAGCGGATTAGCTACCCGTGCCCACCTTCTAATGAGAGTAACTCTTCAACTCATACATTGTTTAATTACCCTTCGTGCTTACCGAAGGATGAATGCCATGATGAATGCTATGATGATTGCTATGATCCCGTGGATTCATTTGAAATATCCGTTTTTGATGAACTTGATGCTTGCTATGCTTGTGGCCATGATGCCAATATGAATTATTCTTATGAAGATGAACTTGCTATAGTTCCTTATGTTAAGCATGAAATTTTTGCTATTGCACCCACACATGATAGTCCTATTATCTTTTTGAATTCTCCCAACTACACTATATCGGAGAAGTTTGCTCTTATTAAGGATTATATAGATGGGTTGCGTTTAGCTACTACACATGATGATTTTGATGAATATAATATGCATGTGATTGCTGCTCCTACTTGCAATTATTATGAGAGAGGAACTACATCTTCACCTCTCTATGTTCCCAATACTATAAAATTGCAAGAAACCGTTTATACTATGCATTGTCCTTTACTTAATGTGCATGAATTGTTCTTGTATGAGATGCCGATGCATAGGAAGAGAGTTAGACTTCATTGTCACATGATATATATCACTTTGTGCTCACTACAAAATTACAAATCATTGTTAATTAAAATTGGCTTTGATATACCTTGGGACCCGGGTGGATCCATTACTTGAGCACTTTATGCCTAGCTTAATGGCTTTAAACAAAGCGCTGCCAGGGAGACAACCCGGAAGTTTTAGAGAGTCCTTTATTTCTGTTGTGTGCTTTTATAAAGTTTAAAAACAAAAAAAAATATAGAGGGGAACCTAAAACTTCACAAAAGGAAAGGTGAAAGTGAGAAGAGATGATGAGCATCGTTGAAGTGGGGGCTAACCTTGAACTTTTGTTCATGCCCATGGAAACTTTGTGAATCTTAAATCACGGAAACTTTTCCAACAAAAATAATTATCCCCTTGTACAAATCCATTGTATTATAAAAATAATGTGCCAAGATTTGCCTTTAGGATGTTTGAATTGCTTGTTTGATGTGTGCTGTGCAAAAACAGAAACTTTTGCCGTAGTGTTTGAATTTTCATATTTTAGTGGAGCGTGAAAAATTCTGAAATTTTTACACGGTACTGTTATGCAAATCATTTCTCACGTCCTAATGTTTCAGAATTTTTTGAGCTATAGAAGTATACGTGTCTACAAATCTTTACAGACTGTCCTATTTTTCACAGATTGTTGTTATAGCTGCTTTGCGTGCTTATGTTTGAATTCTTGATTGAGCCCCATTGACTTGGGAGCCATAGAATTGTGATAGCATACAGTGGGTAATGTTAGATTATAATTATGCAATAATGTTTTGGCAAGACATGATGGGATTTGGTGTTATGTGTACTAACGGATCTCACGAATTTTTTGTTAAGTTTTGTGTGATTGAAGTTTTCAAGTTTTGGGTGTTATCACGTTGAGAAGGAATAAGGAGCAGCAAGAGCCTAAGCTTGGGGATGCCCAAGGCACCCCAAGGTAATATTCTAGGAAGACTCAAGCGTCTAAGCTTGGGGATGCCCCGGGAAGGCATCCCCTCTTTTATTCCAAATCATCGGTATGTCACTTGGAGCTATATTTTTATTCATCACATGATATGCGTAAATCTTGGAGCGTCTTTTGTGTTTAGTTTTCACTTTTCTTTTATGCAACATGCTGGTATGAGATAGTCCATGGTTGATTTATAGAATGCTCATTGCACTTCACTTATATCTTTTGAGTATGGCTTTATAGAATGCTTCATGTGCTTCACTTATATCATTTGAAGTTTGGATTGCCTGTTTCTCTTCACATAGAAAACCGTTATTCGTAGAATGCTCTTTTGCTTCACTTATATTTATTAGAGCATGGTCTTTTGTAGAAAGAATTAAACTCTCTTGCTTCACTTATATCTATTTAGAGAGTCAACAGGAATTGGTCATTCACATGGTTAGTCATAAAATCCTACATAAAACTTAGGGATCACTGAATATGATATGTTTGATTCCTTGCAATAGTTTTGTGATATAGAAAAGATAATATGTGGGAGGTACTACTGGATGATCGTGTTTAGTAAGATATTGGTGTTAAGGTTTGTGATTCCTGAAGCATGCACGTATAGTCTCCCGTTATGCTAGGAAGTTGGAGCACAATTTATTCTTGATTGTCTATCTTTGTGTGAAGGTCAGGGGCGCGCGATGGTTAACTCCTACCAACCTCCCCCCCTAGGAGCATGCGTAGTAATACTTTGCTTCGAGAGAGCTAATAAAACTTTTGCAATAAGTATGTGAGTTCTTTATGACTAATGTGAGTCCATGGATTATACGCACTCTTACCTTTCCGCAATTTGCTAGCCTCTACGGTACCGTGCATTGCCCTTTCTCACCTCGAGAGTTGGTGCAAACTTCGCCGGTGCATCCAAACCCCGTGATATGATACGCTCTATCAAACATAAGCCTTATTATATCTTCCTCAAAACAGCCACCATACCTACCTATTATGGCATTTCCATAGCTATTCCGAGATATATTGCCATGCAACTTCCACCGCCTCCGTTTTGATGACTTGAGCATTCATTGTCATATTGCATTACATGATCGTAAGATAGCTAGCATGATGTTTTCATGGCTTGTCCGTTTTTTGATATCTTTGCTACGCTAGATCATTGCATTCATATAGGGTCATACTTTGTTCTACCATCGTTGTAGTATTGAGTTGTAAGTAAATAGAAGTGTGATGATTATCATTATTCATTAGAGCATGCCCCAGTGATGAAAGGATGATGGAAACTATGATTCCCCCACAAGTCGGGATGAGGCTCCGGACAAAGGAAAAAAAAGAAAAAGAAAAAAATAGAAAAAAAAGAAAATGAAAAAAAAGAAAAAAAGAAGAAAAAAATGAAAAAAAAAATGAAATGAAAGAAGAAGGAATAGGGGCATGCTAATTACACACTTGTGCTTCAAAGTAGCACCATGTTTTTCATATAGAGAGTCTCATGTCTTGTCACTTTCATATACTAGTGGGAATTTTTCATTATAGTTAGATGCATACCGACTTAGTTTTCATATTGAGCTTTCATACACTTATAGCTCTTAGTGCATCCGTTGCATGGCAATCCCTACTCCTCACGTTGATATCTATTGATGGGCATCTCCATAGCCCGTTGATACGCTGAGTTGATGCGAGACTTTCTTCTCTACTTTTACCCCTTTGAAACCTACCACCATATTATATTCCACCCATAGTGCTATATCCATGGCCTGCGCTCATGTATTGCGTGAGAGTTGAAAATGCTGAAGCACGTTAAAAAGTATGAATCAATTGCTTGGCTGACACCGGGGTAGTACATGATTTATACTTTGTGTTAAGAAGACAGAGCATGACAAGGCTATATGATTTTGTACGGATAGCGTTCTTTAGCCTTGATATTTTAAAAGACATGATTGTTTGTTGGGATGCCTAAGTATTAATGTCTTTATGTAAAAACTAGACTATTGCTTTGAATCACTCATGTCTTAATATTCATCCCATGATTAGATATATGATCAAGTTTATGCTAGGTAGCATTCCACATCAAAAATTATCTTTTTTATCATTTACCTACACGAGGACGAGCAGGAATTAAGCTTGGGGATGCTGATACGTCTCCGTCGTATCTATAATTTTTGATTGTTTCATGCCAATATTATACAACTTTCACATATTTTTGGCAATATTTTATATGATTTATTGGACTAACCTATTGATCCAGTGCCCAGTGCCAGTTCCTGTTTGTTGCATGTTTTTTGTTTCGCAGAATATCCATATCAAACGAAGTCCAAACGCGGTAAAAATTTATGGAGATTTTTTTTGGAATATTTGTGAATTTTGAGAAGTGGAATCAACGCAAACGGAGGCCCACAGCCCCCACGATACATCAGGGCGAGCCCAGGGGGCCCAGGCGCGACCTGGTGGGTTGTGCCCACCTCGTACGTCGGTTGGAGCTCTCCTTCGGGCGCAAGGAAGCTAATTTTTGGATAAAAATCCCCTCAAAATTTCAGCCCTATCGGAGTTACGGATCTCCGGGAATATAAGAAACGGTTTTCGGCCAGAAAACAGGAACGTGAAACATAAGAGAACAGAGAGGGAGATCCAATCTAGGAGGGGCTCCTGCCCCTCCGACGCCATGGCGGCCATGGACCAGAGGGGAACTCTCCTCCCATCTAGGGGGGAGGCCAAGGAAGAAGAAGAAGAAGGAGGGGGGCTCTCTCTCCCTCTCTCCCGGTGGCGCCGGAACGCCGCCGGGGCAATCATCGTGACGGCGATCTACACCAACAACTTCGCCGCCGTCAACACCAACTCTCCCCCCCTCTATGAAGCAGTGTAACACCTCTCTTCCACGTTGTAATCTCTACTTAAACATGGTGCTCAACTCCATATATTATTTCCCAATGATATTTTGCTATCCTATGATGTTTCAGTAGATCTCTTTTGTCCTATGGGTTAATTGTGGTATGATGTTATGGATGTGAGTTGTATGTTGATATGGGGCTGTCCTATGGTGCCCTCCGTGCCGCGCAAACGTGAGGGATTCCCACTGGAGGGTGTTGCAATATGTTCATGATTTGCCTATGGTGGGTTGCTTGAGTGACAGAAGCATAAACCCGAGTAGGTGGGTTGTTGCGTATGGGAGTAAAGAGGACTTGATACTTAATGCTATGGTTTGGTTTTACCTTAATGATCTTTGGTAGTTGCGGATGCTTGCTAGAGTTCCAATCATAAGTGCATATGATCCAAGTACGAAAAGTGTGTTAGCGTATGCCTCTCCCTCATTGCATATAACAAGTATCTATCATATTATATTCAATTGCCTAAGGACAATCTTTCTCTTGCTTTACACAAAAAGCTTTCTACTAAGTTATTTACTTTTATTGTTCTTCTATTAAAACAGCACCTAACTTTTATTTCCACATTCTTTATTATCTTGCAAAGTACTTATAGTTTTATTGCCGCAAAGTAGTTTCATACTTGTTCTAGGTAAAGCAAGCATTAGTGTGCGTAGAGTTGTATCGGTGGTCGATAGAACTTGAGGGAATATTTGTTCTACCTTTAGCTCCTCGTTGGGTTCGACACTCTTACTTATCGAAAAAGGCTACAAACGATCCCCTACACTTGTGGGTTATCAATAGGATTTTTGGGCGTCGGTTTCACGCGAAGATGGGCCACGAGGGGCCCACAAGACACCAGGGCGCGCCAGAGGGGGCTGGCGCGCCCTGGTGGGTTGTGGCCACCTCGTGGATCTTTTGGCCCTCCCATGAAGCTTTAGTGCCTCTTTTGTTCCAAAAAAATCATCAAAAAATTTCGTTGCATTTGGAGAACTTTTATTTCTGCATAAAAAAACAATACCACGGTAGTTCTGTTGAAAACAGCGTCAGTCCGGGTTATTTCCATGCAAATCATACCAAAACCATATAAAATTGTTGTAAATATGGTATGAATACTTCATAAATTATAGATATGTTGGAGACGTATCAACGTGGCATTCTTCTCCATATAGGCAACATCGATGGACTTGGCATTTGGGACATACAAGTTTTCCTTGTGCTTCAGAACATCCGTGTAGATGGCGAGCTGGTGACGGTTCCAGAAAGGACGGTTGCGAAGAGTTGAGTCTTGTGGAACATCATAGGGATACTATTTGCGGGCTTGCCAAAACTCCTGGCTGGGCAAGAGAGCAAACGTCTGGGCTTTCTTGGGCTTGTGAGCAACTGACTTGGTACGCTGCTTGGGAGCTTGCTGACTCGAGCTGTCCTCTTGAGTGGAACGGGAACGCTTCGAACTTGCACGAGCCGGATTTGTCCTGTGAACAGAGGAACCACCACCTGGAACCCAAAACACATAGCAAGGGAAAAACAGAGTAAAACATATGCATAAGCCAATAAAAAAGAATGAGCAGAATTGGAGTGAAAGGGGTGAAGATGTGCATTTTGCATCACAAGCAGTAGTACCGCAGTCTTGTGCGGTAGTACCGCCCCTGGGCGGTAGTACCGCTCCAAAGGGAGCGGTAGTACCGCTCTGGCGGTGTCCACGGGGGAACAACTACCACTGGCCGGGATCCGGTAGTACCGGTGACGAAAAATGGACATCCTCACCACTTAGAACTACAATACTATTCCTTAGCCATCTTCCACAACAAGCTCAAGCCTCGATTTGAATAAAAATCAATGAATACAACTCGCATTGCACGAAAACCTAGATTCAAAGTATGGAACCATAGGGGAGAGAAACGGGGGCAATACCGGTATCCATGGCGAGAGGAAGGGGTGGGGATCGATTCCACCAGTCGGAATCGTGGAAGAGTGGTCGAAAAGGAGATCCGACGGCGGTCTCCGGAGCCATGGAGTCGCCTGGAGAGAGACTCCCATGAGAGGAAGGGGATGAAGGGGAAAATAGGCTTATGCAAAAAAAATTGATTTGTAAAAATGCAGAGACTCACATAATCATCAAAGACCAGGGAACACTCCGAGAATGCAGATCAATAACCAAATTAAAAAGGTTGGAGTGACCCAAATACACAAAACAGGCTTCTCAAAAGCAAATGGCTCTCTAGGAGGGGGCGATGGCCGAGGCCTCCTATGTTTGAGTCAATTGGTATGGCACCGCGAAGATTTTAACCTTGGGCCCATGACCAAAACTCGTCTTTGAAGCACAAGTACCATAAAAAATGGCGATTGTGAAAGATTTGATCATTTTATGCATAATAGGAGGAGGGATAGTTCATTGAGAGAACTAGACTCCCCCTATGTCCATGCCTACATCTAAACAAGACATAATGAAGAGTGTGGTGGGGTGTGCACTAAGTCAAGCTACATTGCTCGAATCAATGATATTTAGCTCATGCCTTAACTCGCGAAACCTTGCTTCATCCAATGGCTTTGTGAATATATCTGCAAGCTGCTCATTAGTCTTGAGATGAATAAGATCAATTTCTCCACGCTTGATATGATCCCAGATGAAGTGATGACGAATCTCAATGTGCTTCGTCTTGCAATGTTGGACCGGGTTGTTGGAGATACTGATAGCACTCACGTTGTCAAAGTAGAGGGGCACTTTGTCACAAGTGACACTGTAGTCCTTTAAAGTTTGCCTCATACAGAGCAACTGAGCACAACAACTCGCAGCAGCTACATATTCAGCCTCGGTGGACGAGAGAGAAACATAGTTTTATTTCTTTGAAGATCAACTTACCAAAGAGCGACCAAGGAATTGGCAACCTCCGGAAGTTGACTTCCTCTCCACACGGTCTCCCACCCAATCCGAGTCCGAATATCCTATGAGATCAAATTAAGCACCTTTGGATACCATAAGCCAAAGTTTGGGGTATGAGCCAAATATCGAAAGATTCGTTTGACAGCCACATAGTGACTCTCCTTAGGTGCGGATTGAAATCGTGCACAAATTCCCACACTCAACATGATATCCGGCCTAGATGCACAAAGATAAAGCAGGGATCCAATCATGGAGCGATATACCTTTTGATCCACGACTTTACCATTGGGATCACTATCAAGTTGGCATTTGAGCGGCATGGGAGTGTTGGCCTTAGCCGGCTTGAGATCATCCATCTTGAATCTCTTGATCATGTCTTGGGTGTATTTAGCTTGGTTGATGAAGGTTCCTTGACTTCGTTACTTGACTTCGAATCCAAGGAAGAACTTCAACTCCCTCATCATGGACATCTCAAACTCTTTGGTCATTAGTGTGGCAAACTCATCATTGAAAACTTTGTTAGAAGAACCAAAGATAATATCATCAACATATAGTTGGCATACGAACAAGGTCCCGTTAACCCTCTTTGTGAAAAGAGTGGGATCGATTTTACCAATTTCAAACCCACGGTCTTGCAACAGCTCGGTAAGGTGCTCATACCACGCTCGTGGTGCTTGTTTAAGGCTGTAGAGTGCCTTATCGAGGACGTATACATGATTGGGGAACTTAGGATCCTCGAACCCCGGAGGTTGCTTGACATATACTAACTCCTTAAGTGGACCATTAAGAAAAGCACTCTTCACATCCATTTCATATAATTTGAAATCATGATGAGATGCATAAGCAAGCAACATGCGAATAGATTCAAGGCGAGCGGCGGGAGCAAAGGTTTCACCGTAGTCGATACCCTCGACTTGGGAGTAGCCTTGAGCCACCAATCTTGCCTTGTTGCGAATGACAACACCGTTCGCATCTTGCTTGTTTTTGAAGATCCATTTGGTTCCAATGACATTGTGATTCTCCTTTGGTCTTGGCACCAACCGCCACACTTTTTTGCGCTCGAAGTTGTTGAGTTCATCGTGCATGGCTTCAAGCCATTCTATGTCCTCGAGCGCTTCTTGTACCTTGAGGGGTTCAATGCAAGAAACAAACGCGTGATGTGCACAAAAGTTTGTTAATTGACGACGAGTATTTACCCCTCTTTTCAAGCTTCCGTAGACGTTCTCTAGGAGGTGTTGCTTGGTTTTAAGCTTGGAAGCAATCTTGGCAGCTCGTCGTTCTAAAATCTCTTCCATGGAAGGTTGTGGTGAATCGTCTTGACGAGCTTGAGAGCCATCACTATAGCTTGACCTTGATCTTGATCAAGATCTTGACCTTGAGCTTGCTTGGGGATGTGAACTTGATCTTGAGCACCTTGTGGTACGTCATCATCACCATGAGGATGATCTTGCTCTTGATCTTGTTCACGAGGTTGAGAGCCTTCACTTTGTTCTTCGGAAGCATCTGGGTCTTGTGTCGGTGATGGTTCCACTTGCGTGGAACATTGTCATTCTCCTTCAGCCAAAAGGGGTTCCTCAACAGGCAGGTAGTGTCCCACACCCATTCTTCTTATGGCTTGGGGAGGAATTTCATCACCTACATCACAAAGACCACTTTGCTCCACTTGGGAGCCATTATTTTCATCAAACTCTACGTTACACGTCTCCTCAATGAGTCATGTGGACTTGTTGAGGACACGGTAAGCATGAGAGTTTGTAGCATAACCAACAAATATGCCCTCATGAGCTCTAGAATCGAATTTAGACAAACGAACACCTTTCTTGAGAATGAAACACTTACAACCAAACACCCAGAAGTACTTGAGGTTGGGCTTGTTACCGGTAAGTATCTCATATGGAGTCTTGTTCAAACCTTTGCGGAGGTAGAGCCGATTAGATGCATGACACGCGATGTTGATGGCTTCGGCCCAAAAGTTTTACCGAGATTTGAATTCCGCCATCATGGTCCTTGCTGCATCCATCAACGTCCGGTTCTTCCTCTCCGCAACACCGTTTTGTTGAGGGGTATAGGGTGCAGAGTATTGGTGCTTGATTCCCTCATCACTGAGAAACTCGTCCAAGGTGTAGTTCTTAAACTCGGTGCCGTTGTCACTTCTAATCATCAATATCTTTGCATCATGTTGACGTTGAGCTTCATTTGCAAAGTTGATGACTGTTTGTTGGGTCTCACTCTTCCTCTTGAAGAAATATACCCAGGTGTATCTTGAGTAGTCATCCACAATCACCAAGCAATACCTTCTCCCCCCCAAGACTATCAAATGAAGGAGGGCCAAAGAGATCCATGTGAAGGAGCTCTAGGGGCCTCTTGGAGTAAATAGTAGTCGTGGGGTGGTGAGACGTCTCATGTAGCTTTACCTCGATGCAAGCACTGCAAGCACGATCTTTGGCAAAACTCACATTTGTTAGTCCACGAATGTGATCCCCTTTGAGGAGACTTTGCAAAGATCTCATATTTACATGGGCTAGCCGGCGATGCCAAAGCCATGCCACATCAACTTTAGCCATTAGGCATGTCGCGGTCTTAGTGGGTCTCTCCGAGAAGTTAATCACATAGAGACCGTTCTTGACATGCCCAACAAAGGATACTTTAAGAGTCTTGCTCCACAAAAGGGTCACGGTATCAATGCCAAAGAAAGTACTAAAACCAATGAGTGCAAGTTGACGAACGGAAAGTAAATTGTATGCGAGGGTCTCAATGATACGTCTCCAACGTATCTATAATTTTTGCTTGTTCCATGTTGTTATATTATCATTCTTGGATATTTTACAATCATTTTATAACAACTTTACATCATTTTTTGGGACTAACCTATTGACATAGTGCCAAAGTGCCAATTGCTGTTTTCGCTTGTTTTTTACTTCGTAGAAAATCAATATCAAACGGAGTCCAATCGCGACGAAACGTTTTGGAGATTTTTTCTGGACCAGAAGACACCCAGTGGGCCAAACAACTGCAGGAGAGGTGGGCTATGGAGAGCACAACCCACCAGGGCGCGCCAGGGGGCCCCAGCGCGCCCTGATGGGTTGTGCCCTCCTCGGCCCCCTTCCGCATCGCCTCTGATGCCTATAAATTCTCAAATATTCGGAAAACCCTATGGGAGTCGACGAAACACAATTCCAGCCGCCGCAAGTTCCAGAACCTCGAGATCCAATCTAAACACCATCACGGAGGGGTTCGTCTTCCTCATAGGTGCCTCTCCGATGATGCGTGAGTAGTCCACCATAGACCTACGGGTCCGTAGGCAGTAGCTAGATGGCTTCTTCTCACTCTCTAATGATTCTCAATACAATGGTCTCTTGGAGATCTATTTGATGTAAACTTTTGCGGTGTGTTTGTTGGGATCCAATGAATTTTGAGTTCATGATCAGTTTCTATCCATGAATATTATTTGAGTCTTCTTTGATCTCTTATATGCATGATTGCTTATAGCATCGTATTTCTTCTTCGAATCTTTGGTTTAGTTAGGCCGACTAGATCAATTTTTCTTGCCATGGGAAGAGGTGCTTTGTGATGGGTTCGATCTTGCGGTGTTCTTTCCCAGTGACAGAAGGGGCAGCAAGACACGCATGTATCGTTGCTATTAAGGATAACAAGATGGGATCTATTCCTACATGAATAGATCTTGTCTACATCATGTCATCGTTCTTATTGCATTACTCCATTTTTCCATGAACTTAATACACTAGATGCATGGTGGATAGCGGTCGATGTGTGGAGTAATAGAGGTAGATGCAGGCAGGAGTCGGTCTATCTATCTTGGACGTGATGCCTATATAATGATCATCGCCTTGTATATCGTCATGACTATTCGATTTTCTATCAATTGCCCAACAGTAATTTGTTCACCCACCGTGCGCTATACTCATGAGAGAAGCCACTAGTGAACCCTACACCCCCCGGGTCTACTTTTCCATCAGATTGCTTTCCGATCTACGTTTTTTGCAATCTTTGTTTTCAGATCTACAAAACCAAAAACCCAAAAATATATTGCTGCATATTTACTATTTTTATTTGTGTTCTTGAGAGATCTATCTCTCCTATCTATCATTACATAATCTATCTTATTACCGTAGAGAGATTGACAACCTCTCTTTCACGTCGGGTTGCAAGTATTTGTTGTTTGTGTGCAGGTGCTGCTTATTGGGTGTTGGTGATCCTCCTACTGGTTTGATAACCTTGGTTTCATAACTGAGGGAAATACTTACCGTCACTGTGCTGCATCATCCCTTCCTCTTTGGGGAAATACCGATGCAGTCTCAAGCCGCGTCAAAGGAATTTCTGGCGCCGTTGCCAGGGAGGAAGCAGTCTCTTCTACGTGCCTATCTTAGGCGCCGAGGGGACTCCACCATCATCGACCAGGTTCCTAATCACAAATCTCATCTCCTTGCAATTACATTATTTGCCATTTGCCTCTCGTTTTCCTCTCCCCCACTTCACCAATTTGCCGTTTTATTCGCCCTCTTTTTTGTTTGCCCTTTTTCTTGCCGGATCTCTTACTTGTTTGCAATCTTGCTTGCGTAGGCATGATGCCCCAACGGAAGTATTATGATGTTCCTTACCCTAATATTTTGCTTGAAATTGAGAAAAGTACTAAGGAATATATGACTACGCAATTTGAGCATAATAAGTATTTTACCGATGAGCTTAGAGAACACTCTACCGTGTTAGATGCCATAACAAAACAACTTGATGATATCAGCAGAGAAGTTTGCAATCTTCAATCTAAGTATGCTCATGCTGAAAATTTGCTTGGTAAAATCTCTGATGCACAAGCCACTTTAATAAATCAAATGGCTGCCAAACCAATCTCTCTAGAGGATAAAAACGATGAAGATCTTAAAGTGATTGGTGTTTCTTCTATTGATTACTTGTTTAGTAATATTAAAATTTATAATGAAGGGACTGAAGTAGAGTCAACTTTATCTAGAAGGCGTCCCAATAATTTGGAGGGTGAAAATTTTGATAAAAGTGGGTTTGAAGAGGTCAAAACTTTAACTAGTGATGTGCCCACTATCTTGGATTGCAAAGATTTTAACTATGATAGTTGCTCTTTGATTGAGTGTATTTCTTTGTTGCAATCTATGTTCAATTCACCCCATACTTATGAGCAAAATATAGCTTTTACTAAACATATCGTTGATGCCATGATGAAATCTTTTGAAGAAAAGTTGGAGTTGGAGATTTCTATTCCTAGAAAATTCCATGATGAGTGGGAACCTACCATTAAGGTCAAGATTAAAAATTATGAATGCTTTGCTTTCTGTGATTTGGGTGCTAGTGTTTCCACGATTCCGAAATCTCTATGTGATGTGCTTGGTCTTACCAACATTGAAGAATGCTCTCTTAATTTGCACTTGGCAGATTCTACTATTAAAAAGCCTTTGGGAAGAATTAATGATGTTCTTATTATTGAAAATAGGAATTATGTGGCCATTGATTTTATTGTGCTTGATATTGATTGCAATCCGTCTTGTCCCATTATACTTGGTAGACCGTTTTTAGGCACTATAGGTGCCGTGATTGATATGAAAGAAGGCAATATTCGTTTTCAATTTTCCTTGAGAAAGGGTATGGAACACTTCCCTAGAACGAGAATTAATCCACCATATGAATCAATCATGAGGGCATCCTATGGATCCAAAACCAAAGATGGCAATACTTGAATCTATCCATTATGCCTAGCTAGGAGCGTAAAACGATAGCGCTTGTTGGGAGGCAACCCAATGAATAAATTTATTTTTCTTTTTTTCTTTCTGTTTTTGAGTGTTGACACAATTATGCCTCTGTTATGATTGTGTTTTTATGATTTATTTAGTGTTTGTGCCAAGTAAATCCTTTAGGATGATTCATAGGATGAGTAGAAGTGATGCTGAATCTGAAACAGAAACTTTGCGTCCAGTATATGATTTTTTTTTTCTGGAACGTGATATTGAGCTGAAATTTTAACACAGTGTTTATATACAAATTCATTACGTTTTCCTAAATTTTCAGAAATTTTAGAGTTACAGAAGTATGGGTATAGTACAGATTACTACAGACTGTTCTGTTTAAGACAGATTCTGTTTTCGTTGCATTGTGTGCTTGTTTTGATGAATCTATGGTTTGTATTGGGGGGGTATAAGCCATGGTAAAGTTAAAATACAGTAGGTATAATGCATTAATAAAATATGAATGGGTTTGCAACAGTACCTAAAGTAGTGATTTGCTTTCTTATACTAACGGATCTAACGAAGATTTTGTTGAGTTTTGTGTGATTGAAGTTTTCAAGTTTTGGGTGAGATCATGATGGATGAAGGAATAAGGAGTAGCAAGAGCCTAAGCTTGGGGATGCTACTGCACCCCCAAGATATATCTAAAGAGAAACAAGCAACTAAGCTTGGGGATGCCCCCGAGTGGCATCCCCTCTTTCTTCTAACGACCATCGGTATTTTACTTGGAGCTATATTTTTATTCGTCACATATCATGAATTTTGCTTGGAGCATCTTGTATCTTTGCTTGCTTTGTTTGTTAGTTTTTCCTTTGTATCCTTGCTGTACACACCTATTTGAGAAAGCCAAAAACATGCTATGATTTGTTAGAATTGCTCTATGTGCTTCACATAATTTTTTTGAGCTATAGAAATTGCTCTAGTGCTTCACTTATATATTTTTGAGCACGGTGTGCTTGGAAAGTTTTGCAGAAATACTCTCATGCTTTACTTAAATTAATTTGAAAGTTAGTAAATTTTGAAGAAATCCTCTCATGCTTCACTTATACCTTTTTGAGAGATGAAATCTTTATGCTCATGTGCTTCACTTAAATTTTTTTGAGCTTGCCAAAAAGCAATGGCAATATATGAAACTAGTCCCAAAGTGACAGATATCCATGGAGGATATAATAAAAACTTTCATGAAGATCATTGGACAAATTAAACTTGATTCCTTGTAATAGTTTTGAAACATGATGATAGTAATATGTGAGTCATGTTGATGAGTAATTATGCTTAGTAGGAATATTGGTGTTAAGGTTTGTGATTCCCTATGCATGCACGAAAGTAAATAGTTATGCAATGAAGTTACATCCTACTTGTGGTGCATTATTTGGTGTTAGTTATGTTCAATGCTCACTTATGTGAATTTTTGTTTTTTGGTTTGGTTGCTTCCCAATCTATTTGCTAGCCTTCACTTGTACTAAGTAGAAATACTACCTGTGCATCCAAAATCCTTAAACCAAGGTTTGCCTTATGAGTCCACCATACCTACCTATATACGGTATTTCCATGCCGTTCCAAGCAAATTTGTATGTGCCATCTCTAAATTTTCAAAATAAATTTTCTCTTTTGTGTGCCCGTACCGCTCATGAAACGGTGGGGAGTGTCCAATATTTTTTCCGTGCTAGATGTGTTATTCTCAAGATGAGTGTTTATTCACTTGTCATTGCATGAGAGTGCGGCGGTAATAGGGATGCCCATTCCCAAAATGAAAAAGAAAAAAAAATATTTACTTTATGTTGTCAAATAATAAATTCCTTGGAAAGTGTTGGTATGGAAGGCAACCGTGGATACGGCCCGCCATGGAAAGTGAAAGTTTGGTGGAAAAGGAATAAACTTTATTTTCTGTTTGGGAACCGCCTATGAAATATCTAGCATGGAAAGTATTGTGAACTACTTTGTCGTTTTCGTTGACAGGAAAATCATGCCACCCAAAATATTTTTCTCTCTCAATTTTAAACCTTGAGCTCTGGCACCTCTACAAATCCCTACTTCCCTCTGCGAAGGGCCTATCTATTTAGTTTACGCAATTTTTATTTTTGCTTTGAGTCTCCATCTTCTCTTATAAGCACCAACTAGGGGGCACTATGATCGTACTTGAGCATTGGGCATAGCTAATATTTGAGTGTGTTTCATGAATGGATCAATGATTGAGCATGATGGGCTAGGGATAACTTTCTTTGGTGTTGATATTTTGAAAGACATGGTTGCTTGTTGACATGCTTGACTATTGAAGTCATTATGTTAAAACTAGACTATTGCTTTGAATCATTATAAGTCCAAATGTCCATGTTATACAAAAGAAAAGAATGTGATGAACATGCTAGGCAGCATTCCACATCAAAAATTCTGTTTTTATCATTTACCTACTCGAGGACGAGTAGGAATTAAGCTTGGGGATGCTGATACGTCTCCAACGTATCTATATTTTTTGCTTGTTCCATGCTGTTATATTATCATTCTTGGATGTTTTACAATCATTTTATAACAACTTTATATCATTTTGGGACTAACCTATTAACATAGTGCGAAAGTGCTAGTTGTTGTTTTTGCTTGTTTTTTACTTCGTAGAAAATCAATATCAAACGGAGTCCAATCGCGACGAAACTTTTTGGAGATTTTTCTGGACCAGAAGACACCCAGTGGGCCAAACAACTGCCGGAGAGGTGGGCTGTGGAGAGCACAACCCACCAGGGCGCGCCAGGGGGGCCCCGGCGCGCCCTGATGGGTTGTGCCCTCCTCGGCCCCCTTCCGCACCGCCTCTGATGCCTATAAATTCTCAAATATTTGGAAAACCCTAGGGGAGTCGACGAAACACAATTCCAGCCGCCGCAAGTTCCAGAACCTCGAGATCCAATCTAAACACCATCACGGAGGGGTTCTTCTTCCTCATAGGTGCCTCTCCGATGATGCGTGAGTAGTCCACCATAGACCTACGGGTCCGTATGCAGTAGCTAGATGGCTTCTTGTCTCTCTTATGATTCTCAATACAATGGTCTCTTGGAGATCTATTTGATGTAAACTTTTGCGGTGTGTTTGTTGGGATCCGATGAATTTTGAGTTCATGATCAATTTCTATCCATGAATATTATTTGAGTCTTCTTTGATCTCTTATATGCATGATTGCTTATTGCATCGTATTTATTCTTCGAATCTTTGGTTTAGTTAGCCCGACTAGATCAATTTTTCTTGCCATGGGAAGAGGTGCTTTGTGATGGGTTCGATCTTGCGGTGTTCTTTCCCAGTGACAGAAGGGGCAGCAAGACACGCATGTATCGTTGCTATTAAGGATAACAAGATGGGGTCTATTCCTACATGAATAGATCTTGTCTACATCATGTCATCATTCTTATTGCATTACTCCGTTTTTCCATGAACTTAATACGCTAGATGCATGCTGGATAGCGGTCGATGTGTGGAGTAATAGAGGTAGATGCCGGTAGGAGTCGGTCTATCTATCTTGGACGTGATGCCTATATAATGATCATCGCCTTGGATATCGTCATGACTATTCAATTTTCTATCAATTGCCCAACAGTAATTTGTTCACCCACCGTGCGCTATTGTGACGGCCCCAATTTCGACCGTACGCTAATCATACACGCAATGCGTACGACCAAGATTAGGGACTCACTGATTGATATCACAACACAACACTAGACACAAATTAAAGTCATTCAGCTTCATATTACAAGCCAGGGGCCTCGAGGGCTCGAATACAAAGCTTGACAAGCACGAGTCAGCGGAAGCAAAATAATATCTGATTACAGACATAAGTTAAACAAGTTTTGCCTTAAGAAGGCTAGCACAAACATAACAATGGATCGAAAGAGGCGAGGCCTCCTGCCTGGGAACCTCCTATCCTACTGCTGGTCGGGGGCCACCTCCACGTAGTAGTAGGCTCCTGCGGTGGTGTAGTAGACGTCTCCGGCGTACTCCATCTCCTGGGCTCCATCGTCTGAACGCGGCATCGTATCGAGGGGGGAAAGAGAAAGCAAAGCAGCGGTGAGTACTCATCCAAAGTACTCGCAAGACTGACATCAGAACTATGCTAAATATGCATCATTATCAAGGCATGGGGTTATATCTGGGCTGACTGCAGAAAGCAAGAATAGGGGGAAGGGCTAGTCCTATTGAAGACTAGTATCATCAGCATCTTGCAGCATTAGAAGAGGGTAGACTGGTATCTCATATATAGCAATATTATTGTAGCAATTTTATTAAGTAACCACGCCCAGAGATTCTTCCTCGACTCCCTGCGAGGAAGCAATCTCGGAGCCAACATTCATTTCAAATTTAAATCACAGTTATAGTTGTAGAAGGACAAAGTACAACTCCAGGTCGTCCTGTTACCGTGGACACGGCTATTCGAATAGTTTATTCATCCCTGCAGGGGTGCGCCTCATTTCCAACATGCTTGATCACCTCCGGCCGGACACACTATCCTGGGTAATGCCCGGCCTCGGGATAGCAACACGTCGTCGCCCACCTAGACTCAACAGAGAGGCCAGTCCGCCGGTCTAACTCCTAAGCACACAGGGGTCGTGGGCCCACTTGCCCTACGCGCTCCTGCACGATGCGTACGCGGCCGAGGTCAGCCCTAGCGCACTCTAGTCCAAGAGCTGTACCGTCCAGGCCACTCGGGCGTGCGCCGCTACAATGCTGACGTTCGAAGAGCTTCGGCTAATACAACGACACTGAGTACCCATAACTTCTCCCACGCGATGGTTTGGTGCGTAAAAGGTCAGTCAGACCAACTCAGATCAAATACCCAAACCATTAGCATTTTATTAATGCGGGGCAAGCGCGACCCATGAAGTGCGGTCCCGTCACCCCGTCTCGAGGATGTGTGGCAAGGGCCTCACCTGCCCTTCCACGCCTCATCAACATCAAACCGTGGGTACCCCTCAAGGCCGACCCGTCACCAACATGTTTCTGTAACCAGGTCATAGTAACTGTGTGTATAAAACATCAAGACGGAACCTGAGGAATCACCCTCATAGGTTCCCACTCGATGAAACCGTCAAGGTGGACTTAGAGGAATCACCCTCGAGGGTCCCACACTTGAGGGGTTGCACGACAGAGTCATCGTCGGGAGTGGTGAAGGAGGAATCACCCTCGATAACCACGACCGACTAGCTGCACTACAGAGCTAGTATCATGAGTACTTCACGAGGTGTCACCCTCGATACTCGATAGTAGCTCTGCAGAGTCGTACAACTAAGGGGGGTGCGGTGATGTGAGGGGCCAGGCTCGTCGGTCGGTTGACCGAGTCTTCGAATCTTCGGGTCGTCGAGTCGTCGATGAAGAAGCAGGGGCAACTGGGACTAAGGGGTCACAGGGGATTCATTGATCAACCTATACTAAGCAGTTGATATGATTGCAGGTATGGTAGCAGTTTATCAAAAACAGGCTATGCATCAGAATAGGAGCTAACTAATACAGTAGCAAAATTCTAATGCAAGAATAAGAGGGAGAGAGATGGGTGATATCAGAATGCTCAAGGGGGGGTTGCTTGCCTTGCTGCTCTGCGGCAAAAGGCTGATCGTCAACGGCGTAGTCGTACCCGGCAGCACCGTCAGTCTTGGGGTCTACTGGTAAGAAGAGGGGGGAGAAACAATAAATATAACCAGACAAATGCATCACGATGCATGGCATGGCAATATGCAGAGCTAGGCATGCACTAACACAGTATTACACGTCGCAGACGGGTCGGAAGAATATCTGACGATATTTTCTGGGTCTCGGGCTACTACCGGACAGATGATCCTAATGCAAAATGTCCATGTTCATCATGCTAGGAGCATGTGACAGATGAACGGACAGCGTATTCGGATTCGTGGGATTTTTCTGATCAACTTTTATGTATAAAACTTTTTCATCCGAGTTACGGATTATTTTATATTAATTTTCAAAGTTGTATTAATATTCTAAAATTAAACAGATTTAATTAAATTCGAAAAAGCATTATGACATCAGCATGATGTCATGCTGACATCAGCAGTCAACCCAGGTGTCTCAGGTCAAACCTGACAGCTGGGCCGCACCTGTCATTGACAGTGGGCTAAACAGAAATTAAATTAAACTAAACAAGTTAATTAAATGGGTGGGCCCCATCTGTCATAGTCTAATTAGTCTAAATTAATTATCAGAATTAATTAAACTAACTCAATTAGTTAAAAAGGGGCTGGGCACACATGTCATACACAGGGGGGTTCGGGCCCCACCTGTCATTGACTGGCCGAGCCCAGTCAGCACGGTTGACCTGGTCAACAGGTCAACCAGGGACTCGGGGCCCGCAGATCAGTGACCCTACGGGTGGCCCCAGTCCAACCACGTCGGTGGCGGCGGCGCTGGGTCGCCGGAGAAGCTCCGGCGACCACTAGAGACGGCGGCCGGGCTCGGGATTCGCCCAGAGTGGACCAAACCGAGCGCGGCCGATGGCGTTCGAAAGCAGGGGCTGCCGCCGATCCATTCCAGCCATCGGGGCGAGCAACGGCGGTCTGTGGCGAGCGCTACGTCGACGGCGGCAGAAGGGAGCTTCGGGCGGACGGCGAAATAGCAGCTGCAGCGCGCGGGGGCCGCACCTAGCGTAGGGGATCGACGCAGGGGAGCACGCGGAGCACGCCCGCGGCACGCACGGGTGCTCAGACGCACGCACGGCACGAGCACATCGGCAATGGCGGGCGGCGGAGCTCAGTTATGGCGGGGGCTGGCTACGGTGACCTACAGGGGCGCCGAGAGGGGGAGGAAGACGCGGGGGAGCTCACTGGCGTTGCTGGGAAGGCCCGATGGAGGAGCTGGTCAGGGGAGGTGGCGAATCGACGGTGGCGCGCTCTCGGGCCCGAGGAAGAAGAAGAACAGGGCGAGGTCGCAGGGGCTCCCGGGGCTCGATCCGGTGCTCGAGGAGGACGAGGTGGTCGCCGCAGAGCTCCAGGGCTAACCAGCGAGGGAGGAGGTGGGCGGTGGCCGCGGCTACGAGCCATCCATGGCGACGGCGGCGCTCGGATGCGGGCGAGGGAGGAGAGCGGCGGCGCGAGGAGGAAGGGGGGAAGGCGAGGGGGAACTGGGGGGGGCTAGGGTTTGCCAGAGGGGGCGTGGGGGCGGCCTTATACCCACCGGGCCATCGCCGGCGAGCTCGTCCGGCGGGGACACGCCCGGTCCGGCGGGGACGACCGAGGGGGCCGCTGGGCCGGCCTGGGCCTGCCACTGTGGCCGAAGGCCCAGGGCAGGGGGGACTTTTTTCTTTTTATTTCTTTTCTGTTTTTATTTTCAGTTTCTTTTATTTTATTTTTTTATAATTCTTTTTAGCAAAAATGTGTGACATGGTCCAATAGATATATTGCAATATTCCACATGGCCACAACAAGTTTGAGGAATTTTTGAAAACTGTTTGCATTTATCATTTGAATTTAATAGCACTTTAAATTGCTTTAAGCTGCTGTTATTGATGGTGGGGTCCACACCACATGTTTGGGGATGTTGTTCTCCTTAACACCAATTGTTTTGTGATTTATCACAAGTGTGCAACATTTTTCCTTTGCTGTTTGCCAACTTATTTTAGCACCATAAAATTCAATGCCTTTTTAATGGAATTTGAAATGAGATATGAATTTTCAACTTGATCATATCTTGTTTAGCAAAATGATTAGGCACTGATCATGGTCATCACTATGCTTAATTACAATGATCACTGTAGCCAAAATCCAGGGTGTCACAACTCTCCCCTACTAAAAAGAATTCTCGTCCTGAGAATTAAGAAGTAAGGAAAGAGCCCGGGGTATTCTGCACGAAGATGATCCTAGCGTTCCCAAGTGGCTTCATCTTCAGAATGATTTGCCCATTGCACTTTGAAGAACTTGGTAACCTTCTGACGAGTCCGACGTTCAGTTTCATCGAGAATGCGGACTGGTTGCTCCTTGTAAGAGAGGTCTTGTTGCAGCTCAAGCATATCATGATCCACTGCTCGGATAGGGTCCTTGAAGCAGCGACGAAGCTGTGACACGTGGAACACATCATGAACCTGAGACAGGTTTGACGGTAATTCCAATTGATATGCCACTTTACCACGCCTTTCGAGAACAGTGAAAGGACCAATATATCGAGGAGCCAGCTTGCCCTTGATCCCAAAACGGTGTGTACCTCTCATTGGCGTGACTCGAAGATAAGCCTTCTCACTAGGTTGATAGACCATATCTTGGTGATGACGGCCATACTGACTCTTCTGACGAGACTGAGCAGCCTTCAGATTTGCATGTATAATGCGGAATTGACCTTCGGCATGTTGGACAACATCCGGACCGATAAGTGTACGCTTGGTCATGATAGAAGACGTATCAGAGGATAGCTTGTCAGTTATGTTGGCAACAACGTCGGTACCAAGGGCGGGGGACGAATAGAACCATTTTCCTGCTCGTTGAAACGAGGCGGACCAATAGGCAAAGTTCTCGTCCACCGGCGGTTACCGGAATGTCATCAACAATAGTAACAGGGCCTTACTGACAGAATTGATCACCGAGGTGTTTACCTAAGCAGGGAATTTCCACTGTTCAGATAAGCTAGATTACAAGAAAGGTTAAATAGACCAATGGAAAGGTAAATGTGTTCATCACATTAACAGACCAATGGAAAGGAAAATGTGTTTATCACATTAACAGATCAATGGAAAGGAAAATGTGTTTATCACTTTAACAGACCAATGGAAAGGAAAATTTGTTTATCACATTAAACAACCCAATGGAAAGGAAAATGTGGTTATACTCAAGTTTTAGGAGTATATCTTTCCCAAGTAAAAACAGAGTATGATTTTCATGACAGGATAGCAAGTAGATAACCATTTAGGAAAAAGGGGCGAGGAAATTCATGACATTCCCATACAATGGTGTTTGGACAATTGATCAAGAAATAATTAGCATTGAGCTTGCATTATTCCTTTTGATGATCGATATACCACATCCATGCTTCGGGATAGCAATGATATGGTGTTTCGAGCAAAAGATGGAGTTTGGATACACAAAGGATCCAGTAGGAACAACTTATAAAATAAGTCTTATAATTTCCCCATGGAAGGATGGCAACCCTTGCTGAACAAAGCATTATAACAATAGGTCATCCGGCCAGGTGTGCTAGCTACAACATCACCTTACCGAGTATTAAAGACCAAAGTTATAATTCTTGATAATGTCCCAACCATCATATCTGTCCGAGATTCAGATCGGGTTGGTGTCAGGACATCTCAGGCTCAGCAGGCCTGAGAAGGAAAAAGGACGAAACACACGTCTATGAGACGTGCGGCAAGATTCTCGGGGAATGATCAACAGAAGCAAGCCTTGAATCATTAGTCCGACTGCGAGACATATGAACTCAAGGTCAAGACACTCGTGCCCACATGGAATGCAATCAAGTTCTGGTTGGGGACCATCATAGAGGATATCAAAGTTCCATGTGTAAGTCTGGATTAGCTCTTATGAGGAACTTCTTTTCCCCGATCAAAACAATCAGTGGCTTGGCGTGCTAGGAATTACATATGGGGTGAAGGTAGCAAATCTGTCAAGCCATAGAATACTTCGCACATGCATGAATGAATTGGAACAATTCCAGAGGAAGCGAGACAAAATTTTCCCATAAGCACGGCGGCAGAATGCACGTGAACTTATAGAAAATCACTTCTTTTATTAAACATATTCTTCATGAACTAGGCACAAAGATAATGCTTTCAAGGTTTCAAACACTAGCTTCAATGTTCATCATGAACCACGAGGGAGAAGAGGATGTGGCTGATGGGCTCAGCAACAATTTGTCGAGATTCCCACAAAGAAGGATCTCCACGATTGAGTGAACAAAACCAGATGATAGAATGAGGTATGCCCGAGGGAACATCCACAATGAAACATTAATCGAAACATGCATCCAAAATTCGGACTAAGTAGCACGACCAATGTTAGAATGTTGATTCAACATCAACACACTAAGAATGGACTTATTGTTCATTAACTCCAAGGTAATAGAGTTGGTATGCCATAAGTGTTGAATCTACACATCACAGTCCATTTGTCAGTATTCCGGTTAGAAACAACACGGGAACAAGAAATGAAAGGTGATGGCAAGGATGTCGCCAACGACAACACCAATTACCAAGGACAAGGATGCTACTCTCATCATGAATTTAATTAATATCCTGGAAGATCCCAGAATGCTGATGAGGATCACGACACATTTGTGAAGAAGTCTCATGAAGATGTAATCGATCTGCGATGGCATCAAGCAAAGAAATGGTGAAGCGAAAATATGACGGAACCACAGATGAGGGTGCTAGCTCAAAACCGAAAGAGCCTTTCAAGACAACCAAGATGACGTGGAAAGCTTGATGTAAGCTTAATGCACTGATGGAATGGGTTTCAGGGATGAAGGACATAGATAGCATGGTCAAGCTTTAGCATGACGATGATGATGTAGCCTAACAGCTTGGAAAGGCATGATCGAGTACAAACTCATAAGCATAGAAGATTACTAAGAGTTGTTGAATCGCAATGCGGACTCGATTCAATTATGGGTATCCTTGAGTGTCCAACAACTCATAACACAAGGAAACTGGAATCAGTGAAGGAAAACATAGCTGATGAGGAGCTTATAAAAAGTTATGTATCTCCATGATTTCCTCGAGATACCAGGGATAAAACTCGGAGGTAGATCAGAATAAAGGTTAGACTAGTATATTGATTTGTGGAAGACAGACACTTTAAGTTGTCTGAGAATGAAATCGAAGTAGAACAACATGGTCGGAACCACGATTGCAAAGGAAAAGATCACAGATACTGGACCAAATTATACCAAGAGAAATTTATCGTTATGAGAAGCTTCTATGATAAGATCAACATTGCTTCCATGGGCATGAGCACAAAGTTCAAGGTCGACTCCCACTTCATCAATGCATCACCTCCCATTTACTCCTCGGCTTTGATAAAGTTGTAGTTTTGAAAGTTTAACTGGCAAAACACTAGGAGAGTAAGACGCGTGAAAACTGTCAGGTTCACATGAATTAAGGAAGGCATAGGTCCAACCCATCGGGGCATCTTAGGAACATATACCACAAACTTCAAGAGTAATTAACACATGCTTGACAACAGAGCATGGCTGACAAAAGCATAGGATACAACTTATCAGAGGGAGAAGACACAATTTACCAATGGCATCACTTATCAGGGGAATAACATCACAATAATTTGAAAGTGAAGGATGCTATCGGATAATAACCCAACAATGGGTCTGGCAGTCCACAAAGGGATCTGATATGAGTATCGGAACTCAATTAGTGGAAGAAAGAAAGCAAGGCATCAGATTATAGAATATCCAATTAATTTGATGCTTAAATAACCAAAGGAATTAAGATTTCCAAATTGGTGTATCAGAATCAGATGCTCCGATCAAATACAAGTAAGCTGAATGGACTTAGATGGACAATCAATCAAAGTTGAATTGTCGAGAACCAACTCATGTTTGGAAAGACGTCTGAGCCGGACAGATAATTTATGAGAAACAACTGACGATTGTGTGCATTCACACACATGTTGAATCAATAAGATCAGATGACGACCACAAAGGATTTACTGAATACTGCTAGACATATGGAATTAACCATAACGCAAGCAGGTGAGAAAGGCCAAGAGCAATAGGCTACTCAGGATTTCGGAAGACCGGATAACGTTTCGAAGAATTTGTGAAAGACAAGAACAACTGGGGACGAACGAATCCTCGATAATGACGAGGAGTTATCCACAGGGGTTGGCGATGGAAGGAAATCGCAAAATCGACGAGCACAAGTTCTCGGGAGAACATTAGAGAGTATCTTCGGAGTCTTCTGATGAACCAAGCCACCATCTGGAATGAGGGGCTCTCCGGGGGAAGTAGTTACAAGAACCTAGAGTTAGAGTTAATAAAATCTTTAACCCAAAAGAGAAGAGAGATCAGAACCCAAAGTATAGACGAGGAATAAAAGATCCTAATACCAACCGATTGAGAAGTGGGCCCGTAAGCCACACAACAATGTTAGTAAAAGTTTTTCAAGTTCTAGACTCAACTTCGGCCAAGGAGTTGGAAAGGGGGCTACCTACATGCAGTCGGCTCTGATACCAACTTGTGACGCCCCCAATTTCGACCGTACGCTAATCATACACGCAATGCGTACGACCAAGATTAGGGACTCACTGATTGATATCACAACACAACACTAGACACAAATTAAAGTCATTCAGCTTCATATTACAAGCCAGGGGCCTCGAGGGCTCGAATACAAAGCTCGACAAGCACGAGTCAGCGGAAGCAAAATAATATCTGAGTACATACATAAGTTAAACAAGTTTTGCCTTAAGAAGGCTAGCACAAACATAACAACGGATCGAAAGAGGCGAGGCCTCCTGCCTGGGAACCTCCTATCCTACTGCTGGTCGGGGGCCGCCTCCACGTAGTAGTAGGCTCCTGCGGTGGTGTAGTAGACGTCTCTGGCGTACTCCATCTCTTGGGCTCCATCGTCTGAACGCGGCATCGTATCGAGGGGGGAAAGAGAAAGCAAAGCAGCGGTGAGTACTCATCCAAAGTACTCGCAAGACTGACATCAGAACTATGCTAAATATGCATCATTATCAAGGCATGGGGTTATATCTGGGCTGACTGCAGAAAGCAAGAATAGGGGGAAGGACTAGTCCTATCGAAGACAAGCATCTTCAGCATCTTGCAGCATTAGAAGAGGGTAGACTGGTATCTCATATATAGCAATATTATTGTAGCAATTTTATTAAGTAACCACACCCAGAGATTCTTCGTCGACTCCCTGCGAGGAAGCAATCTCGGAGCCAACATTCATTTCAAATTTAAATCACAGTTATAGTTGTAGAAGGTCAAAGTACAACTCCAAGTCGTCCTGTTACCGTGGACACGGCTATTCGAATTGTTTATTCATCTCTGCAGGGGTGCACCTCATTTCCAACACGCTTGATCACCTCCGGCCGGACACACTTTCCTGGGTAATGCCCGGCCTCGGAATAGCAACACGTCGTCGCCCCACCTAGACTCAACGGAGAGGCCAGCCCGCCGGTCTAACTCCTAAGCACACAGGGGTCGTGGGCCCACTTGCCCTACGCGCTCCTGCACGATGCGTACGCGGCCGAGGTCAGCCCTAGCCCACTCTAGTCCAAGAGCTGTACCGTCCAGGCCACTCGGGCGCGCGCCGCTACAATGCTGACGTCCGAAGAGCTTTGGCTGATACAAAGACGCTGAGTACCCATAACTTCTCCCACGCGATGGTTTGGTGCGTAAAAGGTCAGTCACACCAACTCAGATCAAATACCCAACCCATTAGCATTTTATTAATGCAGGGCAACCGCGACCCATGAAGTGCGGTCCCGTCACCCTGTCTCGAGGATGTGTGGCAAGGGCCTCACCTTCCCGTCCACGCCTCATCAACATCAAACCGTGGGTACCCCTCAGGGCCGACCCATCACCAACATGTTTCTGTAACCAGGTCATAGTAACTGTGTGTATAAAACATCACGACGGAACCTGAGGAATCACCCTCATAGGTTCCCGCTCGATGAAACCGTCAAGGTGGACTTAGAGGAATCACCCTCGAGGGTCCCACACTTGAGGGGTTGCACGACAGAGTCATCGTCGGGAGTGGTGAAGGAGGAATCACCCTCGATAACCACGACCGACTAGCTGCACTACAGAGCTAGTATCATGAGTACTTCACGAGGTGTCACCCTCGATACTCGATAGTAGCTCTGCAGAGTCATACAACTAAGGGGGGTGCGGTGATGTGAGGGGCCTGGCTCGTCGGTCGGTTGATCGAGTCTTCGATTCTTCGGGTCGTCGAGTCGTCGATGAAGAAGCAGGGGCAACTGGGACTAAGGGGTCACAGGGGATTCATTGATCAACCTATACTAAGCAGTTGATATGATTGCAGGTATGGTAGCAGTTTATCAAAAATAGGCTATGCATCATAATAGGAGCTAACTAATACAGTAGCAAAATTCTAATGCAAGAATAAGAGGGAGAGAGATGGGCGATATCGGAATGCTCAAGGGGGGGTTGCTTGCCTTGCTGCTCTGCGGCAAAAGGCTGATCGTCAACGGTGTAGTCGTACCCGGCAGCACCGTCAGTCTCGGGGTCTACCGGTGAGAAGAGGGGGGAGAAACAATAAATATAACCAGACAAATGCATCACGATGCATGGCATGCCAATATGCAGAGCTAGGCATGCACTAACGCAGTATTACACGTCGCAGACGGGTCGGAAGAATATCTGACGATATTTTCCGGGTCTCGGGCTACTACCGGACAGATGATCCTAATGCAAAATGTCCATGTTCATCATGCTAGGAGCATGTGACAGATGAACGGACAGCGTATTCGGATTCGTGGGATTTTTCTGATCAACTTTCATGTATAAAACTTTTTCATCCGAGTTACGGATTATTTTATATTAATTTTCAAAGTTTTATTAATATTCTAAAATTAAACAGATTTAATTAAATTCGAAAAAGCATTATGACATCAGCAATATGTCATGCTGACATCAGTAGTCAACCCAGCTGTCTCAGGTCAAACCTGATAGCTGGGCCCCACCTGTCATAGACAGTGGGCTAAACAGAAATTAAATTAAACTAAACAGGTTAATTAAATGGGTGGGCCCCATCTGTCATAGTCTAATTAGTCTAAATTAATTATCAGAATTAATTAAACTAACTCAATTAATTAAAAAGGGGCTAGGCCCACATGTCATACATAGGGGGGGTTCGGGCCCCACCTGTCATTGACTGGCCGAGCCCAGTCAGCACGGTTGACCTGGTCAACAGGTCAACCAGGGACTCGGGGCCCGCAGGTTGGTGACCCTGCGGGTGGCCCCGGTCCAACCACGTCGGTGGCGGCGGCGCTGGGTCGCCGGAGAAGCTCCGGCGAGCACCAGAGACGGCAGCCGGGCTCGGGATTCGCCCAGAGTGGACCAAATCGAGCGCGGCCGGTGGCGTTCGAAAGCAGGGGCTGCCGCCGATCCATTCCGGCCATCGGGGCGAGCAACAACGGTCTGTGGCGAGCGCTACGTCGACGGCGGCGGAAGGGAGCTTCGGGCGGACGGTGAAATAGCAGCTGCAGCGCGCGGGGGGCGCACCTAGTGTAGGGGATCAACGCAGGGGAGCACCCAGAGCACGCCCGCGGCACGCACGGGTGCTCAGACGCACGCACGGCACGAGCACATCGGCAATGGCGGGCGGCGAAGCTCGGTTACGGTGGGGGCTGGCTACGGTGACCTACAGGGGCACCGAGAGGGGGAGGAAGATGCGGGGGAGCTCACTGGCATTGCTGGGAAGGCCCGATGAAGGAGCTGGTGCAGGGGAGGTGGCGAATCGACGGTGGCGCGCTCTCGGGCCCGAGGAAGAAGAAGAATGGGGCGAGGTCGCAGGGGCTCCCGGGGCTCGATCCGGTGCTCGACGAGGACGAGGTGGTCGCCGCGGAGCTCCAGGGCTAACCAGCGAGGGAGGAGGTGGGCGGTGGCCGCGGCTACGAGCCGGCCATGGCGACGGCGGTGCTCGGATGCAGGCGAGGGAGGAGAGCGGCGGCACGAGGAGGAAGGGGGGAAGGCGAGGGGGAACTGGGGGGGGGCTAGGGTTTGCCAGAGGGGGCGTGGGGGCGGCCTTATACCCACCGGGCCATCGCCGGCGAGCTGGTCCGGCGAGGACGTGCCCGGTCGCGCGCGCGCCTCGGTCGCCACCTCCTGTAGCGAGGTTGGGGACGACCGAGGGGACCGCTGGGCCGGCCTGGGCCTGCCACTGTGGCCTAAGGCCTAGGGCAGGGGGGGCTTTTTTCTTTTTATTTCTTTTCTGTTTTTATTTTCAGTTTCTTTTATTTTATTTTTTTATAATTCTTTTCAACAAAAATGTGTGACATGGTCCAATAGATATATTGCAATATTCCACATGGCCACAACAAGTTTGAGGAATTTTTGAAAATTGTTTGCATTTATCATTTGAATTTAATAGCACTTTAAATTGCTTTAAGCTGCTGTTATTGATGGTGGGGTCCACACCACATGTTTGGGGATGTTGTTCTCCTTAACACCAATATTTTTGTGATTTATCACAAGTGTGCAACATTTTTCCTTTGCTGTTTGCCAACTTATTTTATCACCATAAAATTCAATGCCTTTTTAATGGATTTGGAAATGAGATATGAATTTTCAACTTGATCATATCTTGTTTAGCAAAATGATTAGGAACTTATCATGGTCATCACTGTGCTTAATTACAATGATCACTGTAGCCAAAATCCAGGGTGTCACATCTATACTCATGGGAGAAGCCACTAGTGAACCCTACGGCCCCCGGGTCTACTTTTCCATCATATTGCTTTCCGATCTACGTTTTTTGCAATCTTTGTTTTTAGATCTGCAAAACCAAAAACCCAAAAATATATTGCTGCATATTTACTCTTTTTATTTATGTTCTTGAGAGATCTGTCTCTCCTACCTATCATTACCTAATCTATCTATTACCGTAGAGAGATTGACAACCTCTCTTTCGCGTCGGGTTGTGATGTCTACTACACAACCTTCTTCTTGTAGACTCGTGTTGGGCCTCCAAGCCCAGAGTTTTGTAGGATAGTAGCAAATTTCCCTCAAGTGGATGACCTAAGGTTTATCAATCCGTGGGAGGCATAGGATGAAGATGGTCTCTCTCAAACAACCCTGCAACCAAATAACAAAGAGTCTCTTGTGTCCCCAACACACCCAATACAATGGTAAATTGTATAGGTGCACTAGTTCGGCGAAGAGATGGTGATACAAGTGTAATATGGATGGAAGATATAGGTTTTTCTAATCTTAAAATATAAAAACAGCAAGGTAACTAATGATAAAAGTGAGCACAAACAGTATTGCAATGCTTAGAAACAAGGCCTAGGGTTCATAATTTCACTAGTGCAAGTTCTCTCAACAATACTGACATAGTTGAATCATATGCAAATCCCTCACGTGCGACAAAGAGTTCACTCCAAAGTCACAAATAGCGGAGAACAAACGAAGAAATTATTGTAGGGTACGAAACCACCTCAAAGTTATCTTTTCCGGTCAATCTTATGAGCTATCCCTATAAGTGTCACGAACATCCCTAGAGTTCGTACTAAAATAACACTTTAAGATACACATCAACCAAAACCCTAATGTCACCTAGATACTCCAATGTCACCACGAGTACCCATGGGCTTGATTATACGATATGCATCACACAATTTCAGATTCATCATGTTCAATCCAACACAAAGAACTTCAAAGTGTGCCCCGAAGTTTCTACCGGAGAGTCAAGACGAAAACGTGTGCCAACCCCTATGCATAGATTCCCAAGGTCACGGAACCCGCAAGTTGATCACCAAAACATACATCAAGTGGATCAATAGAACATCCCATTGTCACCACGGATATCCCATCGCAAGACATACATCAAGTGTTCTCAAATCCTTTAAAGACTCAATCCGATAAGAAAACTTCAAAGGGAAAACTCAATTCATCACAAGAAGATAGAGAGGGGAAAACTCCATATGATTCATCTATATTAATAAAGCTCGCGGTACATCAAGATCGTGTCATCTCAAGAACACGAGAGAGAGAGAGAGAGAGATCAAACACATAGCTACTGGTACATACCCTCATCCCCGAGGGTGAACTACTCCCTCCTCGGCATGGAGACCGTCGGGATGATGAAGATGGCCTCCGGTGATGGTTTCCCCCTCCGGCAGGGTGCCGGAACGGGCTCCCGATTGGTTTTTCGTGGCTATAGAGGCTTGCGGCGGCGGAACTCCCGATCTAGGTTTCTTTCTGGGGGTTTTGGCATTTATAGGAATTTTTGGCGTCGGTCTCACGTCAAGGGGGTGCCCGAGGGGCCCACAAGCGAGCGGGGCGCGCCCTAGGGGGGGCGCCCCTGTGGCTTGTGGCTGCCTCGGGACTCCTCTCCGGTATCTTTTTGCTCCAGTATTTTTTATATTTTCCAAAAATATTCTCCGTAAATTTTCAGCCCATTCCGAGAACTTTTATTTCTGCACAAAAACAACACCACGGTAGTTCTGCTGAAAACAGCGTCAGTCCGGGTTAGATCTAATCAAATCATACCAAAATCATATAAAATTATTGTAAACATGGCATGAATACTTCATAAATTATAGATACGTTGGAGACGTATCAGCATCCCCAAGCTTAATTCCTGCTCGTCCTCGA
Source organism: Elymus sibiricus (assembly GCA_039707655.1). Taxonomy (NCBI): domain Eukaryota; kingdom Viridiplantae; phylum Streptophyta; class Magnoliopsida; order Poales; family Poaceae; genus Elymus; species Elymus sibiricus. The sequence goes on along the minus strand of CM077675.1, from coordinate 95,736,710 downwards.
GTAGGTAAATGATAAAAGAAATAATTTATGAAGTGTGAATGCTAGCAAGTGCACAAGTTTGATCAATGATAATTCCAATCACTTTTTCTAGCATCAATATAAACCATAAACAGTAGCTCATCTCATAAAACTTCTCATGATCAAGTAACAAGCTATTCACATGTTAAAGTATAGACCAGAAAGTTTCTTGAAAACTAACAAACCATATTCCTAGTCATCGAACAATTGCATTTCATCTTGTTTTCAGGAAGGGTCTATGTAAGAGCTTTGATTTAGCAAATTCCACATACTCAACTATCATATAGTCTTCCATGATTATTGACACTCAAAGCATATTTTTAGAACAAATAGCATCCATCGAACACAGAGAAAGATAGGGGCTTAATGTTTCGCCTCCCAACTTATTTATCATATAGATAATTGTCAACAATAATAATTCATGATCAAATATATTTGACTGGATATATATGTTTGGATCTTTACCCACCACATGATGCTTGCCAACTAATAGATTGTGGTTGGAATAAGAAGTTGACTCAACATGAATAGTAAATAACATGAAAGTAAATAGATTGGCCCTTCGCAGAGGGAAGCAGGGATTTGCATATGTGCCAGAGCTCATTGTTTAAAACTGAGATGAATATAATTTTGGTAGGTATGCTTTCATTGTCAACATAACAACCAAGAGATTTCACCATCTTCCATGCTAGATACATTATAGGCGGTTCCCAAACAGAATGATAAAGTTTTTACTCCCCCTCCACCAATCAAACACACTCCACGGCGAGCCGAATCCACGGGTACCGTCCATACAAACAACAATCCTGGGGGAGATTTGTTTCATTATATTTTGATTTGATTTTTGAGCATGGAACTGGGCATCCCGAATACCAGCCACTTTCTCGTGAATGATAGTGAATCAACACATATAGTGAGAATAACCCACCTAGCATGGAAGATACTGACCGCCCCCAGTCGCTACATGAGCGATTCGGGCATACAAAACAGAATATTATTTGAAGGTTTAGAGTTTGGCACGTGCAAATTTACTTGGAGCGGCAGGTAAATACCGCATATAGGTAGGTATGGTGGACTCTCATGGAAGAAACTTGGCTCAAGGGTTTGGATGCACAAGTAGTATCTCTACTTAGTACGAAGTTTTGGCTCGCAAAAGGTTCTAAACAAGCACCACATGTTAGAGGATCCATAACAATATAACTTCTATGCAGATATACCCAACCATAACTTATTACGTTGTCTTCCTTGTCCAACTTCAACTAATTTACTCAAGTTTGGAAATAATTAATGAGCTCACAATCATAGAAGATGTCCAAGATAGTGTATTTATATGTGGAATCTCTCTTCCTTCAATATTATTTCATGAATTGTTCAAGTGACCAATGCGGTGTTTGCTAACTTTCAATAAATTTTACCACCTATACTTATTATGTGTGAAGTCATTACTCCCCATGGGATAAGTATATGCGGCATATTTAATTTCAGATTTATGATATTCAATTCATTCAACCATTTACTCATAGGATATAAGTGAAACACAAGAGTAAACATCAAACTACTCTCGAAAGATATAAGTGAAGATCAATGAGTAGCCAACAATTAAATAACTATGTGAGGACTCTCTCATCTAAGAATTTCAGATCTTAAGTATTTTATTAAACAGCAAGCAAAAGAAAAATAGCACTCCAAGAATAGCACGCATCATGTGAACGAATAAAAATTAGGGCTCAACATAGGCTAACCGATAATTGTTGATGAAGAGAGGTGGTATGCGTAGCATCCCCAAGCTTAGATGCTTGAGACTTCTTGAAATATTTACTTGGGGTGCCTTGGGCATCCCCAAGCTTGAGCTTTTGTATCTCGTTCAATCCTCTCATATCATGGTTTCACCTATTCTCAAAAACATCTTCCACACAAAACTTGAAAAGAACTCGTGAGATAGGTTAGTACACATAATAATAAATCAACTCTTTATGTACTGACAAGACAAGTTGCATAATAATTATCAAACATCATCTACTGTTTACTATCATTTCCACAATTTATATCTACCAATATAGGCTATGGAAACTAGAGGATAAGTAGATAACAAAACTATGACAGCAATCTGTCCAAACAGAACAGTCTGTAGCAATTTATGAAAACAGTGTACTTCTGTAACTCAAAAAATTATGAAAATTTAGGACAGGCTAAATAATTTATATGACAACACTGTGTAAAATTTTCAGGAACTTTCCACGTTCAAGTAAAATATGAAAATTCAAACACTACAGCAAAAGTTTCTGTTTTTACACAGCACACATCAAAACATGCAATGCAAGCATCCTAAGACAATTCTTGGAAATTTTTATTGAAAAACAAGATTATAAATAACACCTAACAGAGAACAACAAAATAAAATGACGCTCCAAGCAAAACTCATATTATGTGACGAATAAAAATATAGCTCCAAGTAAGATATACCGAAAATGTTGGAGACGAAAGAGGGGATGCCTTCCGGGGCATCCCCAAGCTTAGGCGCTTGAGTCTTCCTTGGATATTACCTTGGGGGTGCCTTTGGCATCCCCAAGCTTAGGTTCTTGTCACTCCTTATTCTCCTCATATCGGTGTCTCACCCAAAACTTGAAAACTTCAATCACACAAAACTTAACGGAACTTCGTGAGATGGGTTAGTATAATAAGTAAAGATCATTCACTTAGGTACTGTCAAGACAAGATTCATAATTGTTCACATATGATACCTACTGTATTCTATCATTCCCATAATTTATACCGCTAAATATAAGCTATGGAGACACTAAAACAAGCAAACTATGCATGCAAAACAGAATCTGTCAAAAACAGAACAGTCTGTGAATATCTGTAGTGTAACCATACTTCCCTGTCTCTAAAAATTCTGAAAAATTAGGAAAACCTGAAGAATTTGTATAGAAACACTGTGTTAAAATTTCAGCTCAAGATCATGTTCCAGAAAAAAATGAAAATTCATATGCTGGACGCAAAGTTTCTGTTTCAGATTCAGCATCACTTCTACTCATCCTATGAATCATCCTAACGGTTCTACTTGGCACAAAAACTAAATAAACCATAAAAACACAATTATAACAGAGGCATAATTGTGTCAACACTCAAAAAAAGAAAGGAAAAAAAACAAAATTTATTTATTCATTGGGTTGCCTCCCAACAAGCGCTATCGTTTTACGCCCCTAGCTAGGCATAATGATTTCAATGATGCTGACATAAAAAGTAGTAATTGAAATATGCAAGAAAGCATCATGAATCTCATGACAAGCACATTTAATCCTAACCCACTTCCTATGCATAGGGATTTTGTGAGCAAACAACTTATGGGAACAAGAATCAACTAGCATAGGAAGGTAAAACAAGCATAACTTCAAAACTTTCAACACATAGAGAGGAAACTTGATATTTTTGCAATTCCTACAAGCATATATTCCTCCCTCATAATAATTTTCAGAAGCCTCATGAATGAATTCAACAATATAACCAGCACATAAAGCATTCTTTTCATGATCTACAAGCATAGAAATTTTACTACTCTCCACACAAGAAAATTTCTTCTCATGACTAATAGTGGGAGTATCATAAAAGCATTGAATACTACAAATTGGTTCCACATTAAAAGAGTAATATTCAGTAAAACGATATTCATAATTATGACAAGTATCATAATAGTAATCATCACTCTTTTTCATCGCATAAGTATCATCACAATAATCATCATAAGTAGGAGGCATGCAATCATTATAACAAATTTGATCATTCAAAGTAGGGGGAATAAAAAGATCACCTTCATTAAGCATAGCATCCCCAAGCTTGGGACAAACATTAATTGCAGCAAATAAATTCTCAAACATGTCATTTTCATCAAACATAGCATCCCCAAGCTTGTGGCTTTGTATATCATAAACATAATCACTCTCATCATTAATAGTATGAATAGCACCAATAGTATAGCAATTATTATCATTATCCTCCAAGTTGGTGCCATAAATATTTTCAAGATTATAAGAAGTATCATTATCTTCCCAATCATAATTATCACAACAAGCAATAGGCATACCAAAATCATCCTCAAGTGTATCATCTTCCACAACTATTTTTGATTCATTCTCATGAGGCTTATCAATAATGGGAGAAACATTATTTGGGAGAGATACCTATTTACCTTTACTTTTCGTTCTTTTCTTCTTCTTCACCACATTATGTGTGGGTTTATTTAATTCCTCCAAGCTTCTTTTTGAAGAGGTAGGTTGAATAAAAAGCTCCTCCTCGTTACCTGATTCATCATAAGAAAAAAAATAGGAGGATATTGGGAAACCTCTTCCCCTTCATTAGTATTCTCTTCATCTTCTATTTGTTTTCTTGTCTTTAAGTAATTGGCAATATAAGGATTCTCAATGCAATTTACCACGCAATACATATAGATTTCATTTAGATCAAAATAAATCATTTTCATGAGAACCCATGCTGGAACATCCTTAGTTTTATGTTTCATTTCTTCATACCCCAAAAATAGACTAAGTTCATTATGATGCTCAAGGGTAATGAGGTTATCACAATTTTTGGACACAATTCGATCATGAAATAATTCACATTGGAAATAAAAATGACCACTTTCATTGCAAAGTTCACAAGGACGGCGAGAAATATTAAGTCTTTCAGCACAAACATATAGCCTCTCTTGCAACCACTTAGTTTCTAAATACTTATGCCTCTTACAAAATCTATCTTCCCTTTTAGGCATGTCTTCACAAACTCTATGCACTCCACAAAAATTGACATGCTTATAAGAAATCTTTTTATCATGACTAGTGCAATCATCATTAGTACTATGGATATTCAAAGAATTCATACTAACAACATTGCAATCATGCTCATCACTCAAAGATTTAGTGCCAAACATTTTAATAACTTCTTCTTCTAACACTTGAGCACAATTTTCCTTTCCATCATTTTCACGCAAGACATTAAAAAGATGAAGCATATGAGGCAACCTCAATTCCATTTTTTTGTAGTTTTCTTTTATAGACTAAACTAGTGATAAAACAAGAAACTAAAATATTTAATTGCAAGATCTAAAGATATACCTTCAAGCACTCACCTCCCCGGCAACGGCGCCAGAAAAGAGCTTGATGTCTACTACACAACCTTCTTCTTGTAGACTCGTGTTGGGCCTCCAAGCGCAGAGTTTTGTAGGACAGTAGCAAATTTCCCTCAAGTGGATGACCTAAGGTTTATCAATCCGTGGGAGGCGTAGGATGAAGATGGTCTCTCTCAAACAACCCTGCAACCAAATAACAAAGAGTCTCTTGTGTCCCCAACACACCCAATACAATGGTAAATTGTATAGGTGCACTAGTTCGGCGAAGAGATGGTGATACAAGTGTAATATGGATGGTAGATATAGGTTTTTGTAATCTGAAAATATAAAAAAAAAGCAAGGTAACTAATGATAAAAGTGAGCACAAACGGTATTGCAATGCTTAGAAACAAGGCCTAGGGTTCATACTTTCACTAGTGCAAGTTCTCTCAACAATACTGACATAGTTGAATCATATGTAAATCCCTCACGTGCGACAAAGAGTTCACTCCAAAGTCACAAATAGCGGAGAACAAACGAAGAAATTATTGTAGGGTACGAAACCACCTCAAAGTTATCTTTTCTGATCAATCTTATGAGCTATCCCTATAAGTGTCACGAACAGCCCTAGAGTTCGTACTAAAATAACACCTTAAGATACACATCAACCAAAACCCTAATGTCACCTAGATACTCCAATGTCACCACGAGTACCCATGGGCTTGATTATACGATATGCATCACATAATTTCAGATTCATCATGTTCAATCCAACACAAAGAACTTCAAAGAGTGCCCCGAAGTTTCTACCGGAGAGTCAAGAAGAAAACGTGTGCCAACCCCTATGCATAGATTCCCAACATCATGGAACCCGCAAGTTGATCACCAAAACATACATCAAGTGGATCAATAGAACATCCCATTGTCACCACGGATATCCCATCGCAAGACATACATCAAGTGTTCTCAAATCCTTTAAAGACTCAATCCGATAAGAAAACTTCAAAGGGAAAGCTCAATTCATCACAAGAAGATAGAGAGGGGAAAACTCCATACGATTCATCTATATTAATAAAGCTCGCGGTACATCAAGATCGTGTCATCTCAAGAACACGAGAGAGAGAGATCAAACACATAGCTACTGGTACATACCCTCAGACCCGAGGGTGAACTACTCCCTCCTCGTCATGGAGACCGTCAGGATGATGAAGATGGCCTCCGGTGATGGTTTCCCCCTCCGACAGGGTGCCGGAACGGGCTCCCGATTGGTTTTTCGTGGCTACAGAGGCTTGCCGCGGCGGAACTCCTGATCTAGGTTTCTTTCTGGGGTTTTGGCATTTATAGGAATTTTTGGCGTCGGTCTGATGTCAAGGGGATGCCCGAGGGGCCCACAAGCCAGGGGGCGCGCCCTAGGGGGGCGCGCCCCTGTGGCTTGTGGCTGCCTCGGGACTCCTCTCTGGTATCTTTTTGCTCTAGTATTTTTTATATTTTCCAAAAATATTCTCCGTAAATTTTCAGCCCATTCCGAGAACTTTTATTTCTGCACAAAAACAACACCACGGTAGTTCTGCTGAAAACAGCGTCAGTCCGGGTTAGTTCTAATCAAATCATACCAAAATCATATAAAATTATTGTAAACATGGCATGAATACTTCATAAATTATAGATACGTTGGAGACGTATCATGTTGCAAGTATTTGTTGTTTGTGTGCAGGTGCTGCTTATTGGGTGTTGGTGATCCTCCTACTGGTTCGATAACCTTGGTTTCATAACTGAGGGAAATACTTACCGTCATTGTGATGCATCATCCCTTCCTCTTTGGGGAAATACCGACGCAGTCTCAAGCCACGTCAAAGGAATTTCTGGCGCCGTTGCCGGGGAGGAAGCAGTCTCTTCTACGTGCCTATCGTAGGCGCCGAGGGGACTCCACCATCATCTACCAGGTTCCTAATCCCAAATCTCATCTCCTTCTAATTACATTATTAGCCATTTGCCTCTCGTTTTCCTCTCCCCCACTTCACCAATTTGCCATTTTATTCGCCCTCTTTTTCGTTTGCCCTTTTTCTTGCCGGATCTCTTACTTGTTTGCAATCTTTCTTGCGTAGGCATGATGCCCCAACGGAAGTATTATGATGTTCCTTACCCTAATATTTTGCTTGAAATTGAGAAAAGTACTAAGGAATATATGACTACGCAATTTGAGCATAATAAGTATTTTACCGATGAGCTTTGAGAACACTCTACCGTGTTAGATGCCATAACAAAACAACTTGATGATATCAGTAGAGAAGTTTGCATTCTTCAATCTAAGTATGCTCATGCTGAAAATTTGCTTGGTAAAATATCCGATGCACAAGCCACTTTAATAAATCAAGTGGCTGCCAAACCAATCTCTCTAGAGGATAAAAACGATGAAGATCTTAAAGTGATTGGTGTTTCTTCTATTGATTCCTTGTTTAGTAATATTAAAATCAAATGGCGTCCCAATAATTTGGAGGGTGAAAATCTTGATGAAATTTTTGATAAAAGTGGGTTTGAAGAGGTCAAAACTTTAACTAGTGATGTGCCCACTATCTTGGGTTGCAACGATTTTAACTATGATAGTTGCTCTTTGATTGAGTGTATTTCTTTGTTGCAATCTATGTTGAATTCACCCCATGCTTATGAGCAAAATAAATCTTTTACTAAACATATCGTTGATGCCATGATGAAATCTTTTGAAGAAAAGTTGGAGTTGGAGATTTCTATTCCTAGAAAATTGCATGATGAGTGGGAACCTACCATTAAGGTCAAGATTAAAAATTATGAATGCTTTGCTTTGTGTGATTTGGGTGCTAGTGTTTCCACGATTCCGAAATCTCTATGTGATGTGCTTGGTCTTACCAACATTGAAGAATGCTCTCTTAATTTGCACTTGGCGGATTCTACTATTAAAAAGCCTTTGGGAAGAATTAATGATGTTCTTATTCTTGCAAATAGGAATTATGTGCCCATTGATTTTATTGTGCTTGATATTGATTGCAATCCGTCTTGTCCCATTATACTTGGTAGACCGTTTTTACGCACTATAGGTGCCGCGATTGATATGAAAGAAGGCAATATTCGTTTTCAATTTCCCTTGAGAAAGGGTATGGAACACTTCCCTAGAATGAGAATTAAGCCACCATATGAATCAATCATGAGGGCATCCTATTGATCCAAAACCAAAGATGACAATACTTGAATCTATCCATTATGCCTAGCTAGGGGCGTGAAACGATATCGCTTGTTGGGAGGCAACCCAATGAATAAATTTATTTTTGCTTTTTTCCTTTCTGTTTTTGAGTGTTGACACAATTATGCCTCTGTTATGATTGTGTTTATTTCCCCAAAGACTGCGTCAGTATTTCCCCAACTTATGCCTCTAGCTTGAGACAATTATGCCTCCTAGCTACTGGCTTGAGACTGCGTCGGTATTTCACCAAAGAGGAAGGGATGATGCAGCACAGCGACGGCAAGTATTTCCCTCAGTTATGAAACCAAGGTTATTGAACCAGTAGGAGGATCACCACCACCCAATAAGCAGCACCTGCACACAAATAACAAACACATGCAACCCGACGCGAAAGAGAGATTGTCAATCTCTCTACGGTAAAAAGATAGATTAGGTAGTGATAGATAGGAGAGATAGATCTCTAAAGAACACAAAATAAGAAGAGCAAATAAAAAGTGCAGCAATATGTTTTTGGATTTTTGGTATAGTAGATCTGAAAACAAAGAGGCAAAAAGATAGATCGGAAAGACATATGTTGGAAAAGTAGACCCGGGGGCCGTAGGATTCACTAGTGGCTTCTCTCATGAGTATAGCACACGGTGGGTGAACAAATTACTGTTGGGAAATTGATAGAAGATCAAATAATCATGATGATATCCAAGGAGATGATCATTATATAGGCATCACGTCCAAGATAAGTAGACCGACTCCTGCCTGCATTTACCACTATTACTCCACACATCGACCGCTATCCAGCATGCATCTAGTGTATTAAGTTCATGGAAAAACGGAGTAATGCAATAAGAACGATGACATGATGTAGACAAGATCTATTCATGTAGGAATAGACCCCATCTTGTAATCCTTAATTGCAACGATACATGCATGCCTTGCTGCCCCTTTTGTCACTGGGAAAGGACACCGCAAGATCGAACCCATCACAAAGCACCTCATCCCATGGCAAGAAAAATCGATCTAGTTGGCCTAACTAAACCAAAGATTCGAAGAAGAAATACGAGGCTATAAGTAATCATGCATATAAGAGATCAAAGAAGACTCAAATAATATTCATGGATAGAAACTAATCATGAACTCAAAATTCATCGGATCCCAACAAACACACCGCAAAATTTTACATCAAATAGATCTCCAAGAGACCATTGTATTGAGAATCAAAAGAGAGAGAGGAAGCCATCTAGCTACTGCCTACGGACCCGTAGGTCTATGGTGGACTACTCACGCATCATCGGAGAGGCGCCTATGAAGAAGATGAACCCCTCTGTGATGGTGTTAGATTGGATCTTGAGGCTCTGGAACTTGCGGCGGCTGGAATTGTGTTTCGTCGACTCCCCTAGGGTTTTCTGAATATTCGGGAATTTATAGGCATCAGAGGTGGTGGAGGGGGGCCCCGTGGAGGGCACAACCCATTAGGGCATGCCGGGGCCCCCCTGGCGCACCTTGGTGGGTTGTGCTCTCCACAGCCCACCTTCCTGGCTCTTCTTTGGCCCACTGGGTGTCTTCCGGTCCAGAAAAACTCTCCAAAAAGTTTCGTCGCGATTGGACTCCGTTTGGTACTGATATTCTGCGAAGTAAAAAACAAGCAAAAACAACAACTGGCACTTTGGCACTATGTCAATAGTTTAGTCCCAAAAAATGATATAAAGTTGTTATAAAATGATTGTAAAACATCCAAGAATGATAATATAACAGCATGGAACAAGCAAAAATTATAGATACGTTGGATACGTATCAATACCTTTGGCCAAGAGGCACCTAGCAATGTGGTTTTCATTGGGGGCATCGAAGAATGACACCTTGGTTGGGGTAGAGGACACAATAGCCACTGTAGCCATTGCCATCCCTTCACCACTAGTATTTTCGTCATCAATATCATCATCGGAGGCATATTCTTCTTGAGCCACCAACACCTTGTGAGGTGCCTTCTTGATGAAGTTGTTCTTATTGGGGAATGACTTGGCCTTATCCTTGCGAATGAGCTTGCCACCATTATCTTCTCTCTTCTCATATGGGCAATCTACCACGAAGTGGCTCACATTACCACCGTTGTAGCAAGTCCTCACACGTTGCTTGCCCTTTGACCCACTTGAGTTGTTCATGGAAAAGTTGGGCTTCGAGTTCCTGTTGTTGCCCCAAAATTGTCTTGACGCAAGACTCATGTGCTCGTGATATGCATACTTGGTGTCTTCGGGGCAACTCTCTTCTTCATCCTCTTCTTCTTCTTCTTGAGTGGTCTTGTCCTTCAAAACAAGGTTGGGAGAAGACTTCTTTGACCGTTGAACACGAGCTAAGGCGTTGTCCGCGGTCTTGTTCAAGATGTTCATTGCAATGAATTCATCCAACACATCTCTTGAGGACAAAGAGTGAAAGTCCGGCCTTTGACGGATGACGGAGGACATGCCCTTGTTTAATGGCATGATGGCCTTGAGAAACTTCCGCTTGATCCAATTGTCATCCACATCCTTGCTTCCATGATCTTGAAGGGCAACAACATGAGTTGTCACCCTCCGATAGAGCTCACGAGGGTCCTCATCCTCAAGCATCGCAAATTCATCGGCCTCATCAAGAACCACTTCAACAGGAACAATGTGTTCCCAACAGTCCTTAGCTCGAGTGAAAGGACACAAGTGAGCAAGATCTTCAACAGGAACAGTTGCTTGTAGGATGAAACAAGGCGGAGTGATTGAGTTGATTGTCGGTGTCTTCTCTTGGAGAGAGGTTGCTTGGATCATGAGGGTAGTACCCTTGCTCGATGATTCTCCAAAGTTGAGTTGAGCTGTGATTCAAATGGGACTTGATACGAAAAACCCAATTAGCAAAATCATTCTTAACAAGTTTAGGAGGAGGACCTAGATTAACGACATGGGGTGGATGCACCGGTCCTCCATAGACCACAGGAGGGGGTACCGAGGCAAATGTACCCGATCCACTATTTCCTTGAGGTAACTTGTTCTTGTCAGTGCTAGTCCCCTCCTTGCCGGAGTGGACATCCGATGTAGAGTTAGTGGGATTAACCATTTGAATTGGATCGGTAGAAAGTTTGAGACTATCAAGGAATTCTTTAAACATGGATTTGACCTCGGTCGTCATGCAGGATTTAAGCGAAGCCATGGCATCATTTAAATCCTCACGAGAGATCGTGTTCACACCCACGGCCTCGAGGTGTTCAACATCCCGATACCCGTCATCAACCATACTCTTCGGGTGGTGAAACCCTTAATAAAGAGACGAGGCTCTGATACCAATTGAAAGGATCGATATGGTTGACTAGAGGGGGGTGAATAGGCAATTACCAGTTTTTTACTTATCTTAAACAAATTAGGCTTAGCAACAAATAGGTTGGCTAGATATGCAACTAGGTGAGCAACCTATATGATGCTAACAATAAAAACAACACAAGCAAGCAAGGTAAACAATATAAGTAGCTTGCACAAAGTAAAGGTAAGAAGTAACCACAAGTGGAAACGAGGGAGACAAGGATGTGTTACCGAAGTTCCTTCCCGGTGATGGGAAGTACGTCTCCGTTGGAGCGGTGTCGAGGCACAGTGCTCCCCAAGAAGCCACTAGGGCCACCGTATTCTCCTCACGCCCTCACACAATGCGAGGTGCCGTGATTCCACTAGTGGTGCACTTGAAGGCGGCAGCCGTACCTTTAAAAACAAGGTTGGGGCAATCTCCACAACTGAATTGGAGGCTCCCAACAACACCACGAAGCTTCACCACAATGGAATATGGCTTCGAAGTGACCTCTTCCATCTAGGGTGTTCAAACACCCAAGAGTAACAAGATCCACAAGGGATTAGTGGGGGGAATCAAATTTCTCTTGGTGGAAGTGTAGATCGGGGCTCGCTCAACCAAACCCTAGAGTATCAACAAGTTTTGTTGGCTAGGGAGAGAGATCCTGCGAAAATGAGCTTGGGGGCAACAATGGAGCTTTAGGAAGGAGAGAGGTAAGTCTTCTTGGGGAAGAAGACCCCCTTATATAGTGGGGAGGGGAATCTGCCCGTTACCCACTTTACCAGCCGCACAGAAGCGGTAGTACCGCTGGCCAGGGTGGTAGTATCGCTTACCAGCGGTAGTACCGTGCTGGCCAGGGCGGTAGTACCGCCCATCTGCAGCCAGAGCAGTAGACAAGCGCGGGTCACCAGACATATGTGTGACGCCCCGCGCGGCCAGGGCAGCAGTAGTACCACTTAGTACTATCGCCCTACTACCGCTCCTGGTGGCGCGGGTCACCAGACAAGTGTATGATGCCCTGCGCCAGGCGCCCGAGCCAGCCCATGTCCCTGAGCGGTACTACCGCTGGCCAAGGCGGTACTACCGCTGGCCAGAGTTGTACTACCACTTAGGAAGCATGAGGCAACCTAGGCATAGGGCAGAAGCTCCAAGTTGCCGGGAAATGATGGGGTGCGAAGGTGTACGTGATGATTCCACCCAACCTTTCCAACTGCGGACCCCCTCTTGATAGTACGCATTTTCCTACGATTCAAGTCCACCGACAGTAAATCGTCGAAAAGAAACCGTCTTCTCTTTAACTCCCTAAGGGGTAAAATAACCGTCTTGTGCCACCAGATAACCTCTCAAAGCTTAATGCACACAGTTAGTCCGCAAACGTATTGTCATCAATCACCAAAACCAATAGGGTATAAATATGCCCTTACAACACCATTGCTCCCCGACAACGGCACTAGAAAAAGGTCTTGATAACCCACAAGTGTAGTGGATCATTTGTAGCCTTTTTCGATAAGTAAGAGTGTCGAACCCAACGAGGAGCTAAAGGTAGAATTAATATTCTCTAAAGTTCTATCGACCACCAATACAACTCTACGCATGCTAACGCTTACTTTACCTAGAACAAGTATGAAACTATTTTGTAGGTGTAAAGATAAGATCGCAAGAATAAAACTAGGAGTACTTAGCTAGAATAAAACTACGTATACTTTGCAAGATAATAGAAAGCTTTTGTAACACAAGAGAAAGATTTGTCCCTAGGCAATCGATAACTAGACCGGTAATCATTATTGCAGTTTTATATGAGGGAGAGGCCACTGCTAGCATGTCATCCCTTACATGGAATTCTATGCACTTATGATTGGAACTATTAGCAAGCATCCGCAACTAGTAACGTTCATTAAGGTAAAACACAACCATATCATTAAGATATATTGCCCCCCCTTCAATCCCGTATGAATCAATTTCTATGTTAGGAAGAAGCTTTTGTCACTCTCGCCCTCCAATGCATAGTACTATCAACATACAAATAACCCCATGGTGTGATCCACGTGCGCGTAGCATATGATGGGAACCAAAGGACAACACCAAAATAAAACATACAACTCAAACCAATCATGATCATCAATCAGCCCATAGGACAAAAGAAATCTACTCAAACATCATAGGATAGCCACACATCATTAGGTAATAATATATAGCATTAAGAACCATGTTTAAGTAGAGAATACAGCGGTGAAAAGAGGTTTTACACCACTGCATAGAGGGGGAGAGAGTTAGTGGTGACGGCGACGAAGTTGTTGGTGTAGATCATCGTCGCGATGGTTACCCCGGCGGCGTTCCGGCGCCACCGGGAGAGAGGGGGAGAGAGCCTCCCTCCTTCTTATTCTTCCTTGGTCTACCCCTAGATGGGAGGAGAGTTTCCCCTCTGATCCATGGCTGCCATGGCTCGCAGAGGGCAGGAGCCCCTCCGAGATTGGATCTCTCTCTCCGTTTCTCTTCTGTTTTCACGATTATTTTCTGACCCCTTCACCGTTTCTTAAATATCCGGAGATCCATAACTCCGATTGGGCTGAAATTTTGAGGATATTTTTCTTAGAAAATTATATTTCTTGCAGAGAAAGAAGGGCCTCAACCAATTTACGAGGTGGTCCCAAGTCATCAGGGCGGGACCACCCTCCTCTCCGTGCCCTGCTGGCTTGGGAGCACCTCATGCACCATGTTGTGTTGATTCTTCTTCCGAAAATTCACATGTATTTCAAAAAAATATCTGCGTAATTTTTTGTCGCGTTTGGACTCCATTGGACTTTCTGCAAAAACATGCAAAAACAACAAGAACTGGCACTGGGCACTGGATCAGTAAGTTAGTCCCAAAAAAATTATATAATGTTGCCAAAAGTATATGAAAGCTGTAGAGTATTTGGCGCCACCATCGCCGGCACGCGTGAAGGAGAAGCCACGGTCCCCGCCGTGGGTCCGTGTTAAGTAGGAGCCCACATTCCCAATCCGGCACATGAAGGATGAGTCGGCGTCCTCGCCGTGCAACCACAGCCTCCACATCGGTGTCCGCGTGAAGCAGGAGCTGGCGTCCTCCCAACGCATCCACTGCGTGAAGTACGCACCAGCGTCGCCCCCACCGCACAACCGGTACGCGCAGATCGACATGCCCTCCTCGCCACCATGACAACATCACCGCCCAATAAAGTAGGAGTTGCCGCTCGCGAACGCCAAGGTGTATGGCCGCATCCTCCACTACCTCGAAGGCGGCGGTTACAGTGGTGCCTCTGGCTCTCGGGCCGTGGTACCTGAGGCTGAGTGCGCGACATGACAGCAGGCAAGGTACGACCAACACAATGTCGGTCGCCGCTCCGCATTCACCAAGATGGACATGGCACCGGAATGGGTCCGCAACGACCCTGACCTCGCTGTGGCGTGGGCACTCGACCGATCCATCACAACCGCGGAGACAGCTGCCCGACGGTGCCGCCGCCTTGACGGTGAGGAGTGGTCGCTTAGCGACTACTCCGCCAACATTGGCAGGGCAAGGCCGCCGCCAGGGCGCCGCCGACGCCTTTGATAGTGGACAAGGCAACCCTTCGCATGACGCAACAGGAGGCAGAGCGGCTCCTCCGCGAGCGTTAGACAGCCGCCGAACAAGGCTACCGCGGCCCTCCGACATCCTTGCGCCGCTGGAGGGACGATGTCGCCGACGATAACGATGATGACACGGACGCCGCCGACGATGCGGCAGGACAGGGCGACCACGCGTACGAGGTGGTCGTCCAATATAAGGTTTAGTGTTTTTTTTATATTTTTAGTAAAACGGTCGAAATATCATCCTTTATGTAAATTATATTTAAAGTTGAATGAAATCTGTCCGGTTTGAACGAATTTTGTGCGGTTAGTTCAAATTGTTGGCCAAATGTATGCGGCTACGGTTCGATGTCAGCCTTCTGCATCCGTGTCAGCGGATTGCCCCCCTTGGTGTCCGCGGGCGGATGCGAGAGGAAATTTGCGGGTCGATGTTGGAGATGCCCTTACTAAATCATGATACTATAATCATGTACCCCTAGAAAAACTACAACCATGATCCCAGATAATTCACTTCTATCACTTAGTGGTTGCCTCCAATGAAATGGGTGACCCACACGGATCAAGCTGGCAATGGTTATTTGTTACCCATGTCCTCGTGGGTAATTGGTCAATTAGAGGATGGTGATGTGCCATTTTTAATGCTCACATAGAAGCTCATAAGTCAAATACCTTATCCAGCGTACAAGACGGGGATAGGGATGAGATTGTTGGAAATATGCCCTAGAGGCAATAATAAAATAATTATTATCATATTTCCTTGTTCATGATAATCGTTTATTATCCTTGCTATAATTGTATTGATTGGAAACTCAGATTCATGTGTGGATACATAGACAACACGGTGTCCCTAGTGAGCCTCTACTAGACTAGCTCGTTGATCAAAGATGGTTAAGGTTTCCTGACCATGGGCATGAGGTGTCATTTGATAATGGGATCACATCATTAGAAGAATGATGTGATGGACAAGACCCAACCGTAAGCATAGCATCTGATCGTGTTAGTTTATTGTTACTGCTTTATCCATATCAAGTATCTGTTCCTACGACCATGAGATCATGCAACTCCCTGACACCGGAGGAATGCCTTGTGTGTATCAAACGTCACAACGTAACTGGGTGACTATAAAGGTGCTCTACAGGTATCTCCGAGGGTGTCTGTTGGGTTGGCGTGGATCGAGACTGGGATTTGTCACTCCGTATGATGGAGAGGTATCTCTGGGCCCACTCGGTAATACAACATCACAAGAAGCTTGCAAGCAATGTGACTAAGGAGTTAGTCACGGGATCTTGTATTACGGAACGAGTAAAGAGACTTGCCGGTAACGAGATTGAACTAGTTATGGAGATACCGACGATCGAATCTCGAGCAAGTAACATACCGATGGACAAAGGGAACTGGATATGAGATTGATTGAATCCTTGAGATCGTGGTTCGACCGATAAAGATCTTCGTAGAATATGTAGGAACCAATATGGGCATCCAGGTCCCGCTATTGGTTATTGGCCGTAGAGGTGTCTCGGTCATGTCTGCATAGTTCTCGAACCCGCGGGGTCTGCACACTTAATGTTCGGTGACGATTCGGTATTGTTGAGTTATATATGTTGGTGACCTAAGGTTGTTCGGAGTCCCGGATGAGATCCCGAAAGTCACGAGGAGTTCCGGAATAGTCCGGAGGTAAGGAATGATATATAGGAAGTTCCGTTTTGGTCACCGGAAGAAATTCGGGCGTCATCAGTAGTGTACCGGGAGTGCCGAAGGGTTTCGGGGGTCCACCGGAAGGGGCCCACCATCCCTGGAGGGGCCACATGGGCTGAGAAGGGTGCGCACCAGCCCCTGGTGGGCTAGGCGCCCCTCCCCACCTAGGCCCATGCGGCGGGGCCGGTGGAGGGCCAACCCTAGGGGTGGCGCCACCCTGGCTTGGGTGGCAAGCCACCTCCAGGGCTGCCGCCCCACCCCTTGGCCCCCGCACCCCAAGGCACGGTGCAGACCTCCGTCTCCCCTAGATCATTTTCTCCTGTAGATTAGTCACGACAGCACTAGGCGAAGCCCTGCCGGGACAACTCCACCACCACCGCCACCACGCTGTCATGCTGCCGGAGAACTCATCTACCTCTCCGCCCTCGCTTGCTGGTTCAAGGAGGCAGAGACATCATCGAGCTATACGTGTGCTGAACGTGGAGGTGCCGTCCGTTCAGCGCTAGATCGGAACGGAAAAAGATTGGATCGCGGGACGGATCGTGATTGGATCGCGAAGACGTTCGACTACACCAACTGTGTTTCTTAACGCTTCCCGCTTAGCGATCTACAAGGGTATGTAGATGCACTCCCCCTCTCATAGCTGTTGATCTCCATAGATAGATCTTGGGTGTTCGTAGGAATTTTTTTGTTTCCCATGCAACGTTCCCCAACAGTGGCATCATGAGCTAGGTCTATGCGTAGATAACATGCACGAGTAGAACACAAAAGAGTTTGTGGGCGTTGATGTTCAGATTGCTTACTTCCTTAGTCTTATCTTGATTCGGCGGTGTTGTGGGATGAAGCGGCTCGGACCAACCTTACTCGTCCACGTACGAAAGACCAGTTCCAACGACTGACATGCACTTGTTGCATAAAGATGGCTGGCGGGTGTCTGTCTCACCCACTTTAGTTGAATCGGATTTGACAGAGGCGGTCCTTGTAGAAGGTTAAAAGGCAACTTGATTATCACCGTTGTGGCTTTGCGTAGGTAAGAACGGTTCTTACTAGTTGCCCATAGCAGCCATGTAAAACTTGCAACAACAAAGTAGAGGACGTCTAACTTGTTTTTGCAGGGCATGTTGTCATGTGATATGGCCAATGACATGATGTGATATATGTGATGTATGAGATGATCATGTTTTGTATATATTATCATGACTTGCATGTCGATGAGTATGACAACCGACGGGAGCCATATGGTTGTCTCTAATTATTTTCGCCTTCTTTTGCTTTACATTATCGCTATGAGTTAGCAATAGTTGTAGAAGCAATAGTTGGCGCGACAACCACATGATTACACGATGATGGAGATCATGATGATGGAGATCATGGTGTCATGCCGGTGATGATGGAGATCATGCCGGTGCTTTGGAGATGGACATCAAAAGCACAAGATGATGATGGCCATATCATGTCACTTATATGATTTGCATGTGATGTTTATCCTATTTATGCATCTTATTTTGCTTAGAACGACGGTAGCATTATAAGATGATCCCTCACTAAAATTTCAAGATAAATTGTGATCTCCCCGAGTATGCACCGTTGCTAAGGTTCGTCGTTTCGAAGCACCTCGCGATGATCGGGTGTGATAGACTCTACGTTCGCATACAACGGGTGTAAGCCAGATTTACACACGCGGAATACTTGGGTTAAACTTGACGAGCCTAGCATGTACAGACATGGCCTTGATAACCCACAAGTATAGGGGATCAATCGAAGTCCTTTCAATAAGTAAGAGCATCAAACCCAACGAGGAGCAGAAGGAAATGACAAGCGGTTTTCAGCAAGGTAATTTTTGCAAGCACTGAAATTGTAGGTAACAGATAGTTTGATAGCAAGATAATTGGTAACGAGCAAGTAACAGTAACGGTAAATAAGGTGCAGCAAATTAGCCCAATCCTTTTGTGGCAAAGGACAGGCCAGAACAGTCTCTAGTAATAGGCAAAGTTTTCTTGAGGGTACACGGGAATTTCATCTAGTCCCTTTTATCATGTTGGTTTGATTCATGTTCGCTACTTTGATAATTTGATATGTGGGTGGAACGGTGCTTGGGTGTTGTTCTTACTTGAACAACCTCCCACTTATGACTAACCCCCTCGCAAGCATCCGCAACTACGAGAAAAGTATTAAGATAAAATCTAACCATAGCATTAAACGTTTGGATCCAAATCAGCCCCTTACGAAGTAACGCATAAACTAGGGTTTAAGCTTCTGTCACTCTAGCAACCCATCATCTAATAACTACTCCACAATGCATTCCCTTAGGCCCATGAATTGTGAAGTGTCATGTAGTTGACGTTCACATGACACCACTAAGGGAATCACAACATACATATCATCAAAATATCGAACACATATCAAATTCACATGATTACTTGCAACATGACTTCTCCTGTGACCTCAAGAACAAAGGTAACTACTCACAAATAATAATCATGCTCAAGATCAGAGGGGTATTGAATAGCATAATGGATCTGAACATATAATCTTCCACCAAGTAAACCATATATTAATCAACTACGCAAGGTAATCAACACTACTAGTCACCCACAGGTACCAATCTGAGGTTCCGGTACAGAGATTGAACACAAGAGATGAACTAGGGTTTGAGAGGAGATGGTGCTGTTGAAGATGTTGATGAAGATTGGCCTCCCAAAGATGAGAGGGGTGTTGGTGATGATGATGGTTTCGATTTCCCCCTCCGGGAGGGAAGTTCCCCCGGTGGAATCGCTCAGCCGGAGGGCAAAAGTGCTCCTGCCCAAGTTCTGCCTCGAGACAGCGGCGCTCCGTCCCGAAAGTCCTCCTCTTATTTTTTTTTCTAGGTCAAAAGTGATTATATACCAGAAGATGGGCACTGGAGGTGGGCCGAGGAGGGCACAACCCACCAGGGCGCGCCCAGGGAGGCCTGACGCGCCCTGGTGTTTTGTGCCCACCAGGGTGGCCCCCTCCGGTAGTTCTTTGCTCCAGTATATTAATTCCAAAAATAATCTCTGTAAAGTTTCAGCTCCATTGGAGGTGTGCAGAATAGGTATCTCTGATGTGCTTTTTTCAGGTCCAGAATTCCAGCTGCCGGTATTCTCCCTCTTTGTGTAAACCTTGCATATTATGAGAGAAAAGGCATTAGAATCACTCCCTAAAGCATTATTATTCAACAAAACATAATAAATAACAGTAGGAAATCATGATATAAAATGGACGTATCAACTCCCCCAAGCTTAGACCTCGCTTGTCCTCAAGCGAAAAGCCGAAATTGAAAAGCATGTCCACATGGTTTGAGAGAGAGGTGTCGATAAAAACAAAATACGGACATAGAAGCATCATGCTTATTATCATAACAGCAACAAACTCTATCATAAAACTTATTCATATACTTCCATCATATAACTTCTCATGAACAAGTAACAATTCATCACATCATAGAAGTATAAAGCATAAACCTTATTGAAAACCAACAAACTATGTTCTCAGTCAACTTTGCAACTACAATTCATTATATTTTCAGGAAGGGTCTCATGTCGGAGCCTTTTGGCAAGTCCACATACTCAATCATCATTTAGTCTTCTATGATTGCTAACACTCACAGCATACCCATGAGCAAAATGCTTCAACCGGACACATAGAAAGATAGGGGCTTATAGCTTCGCCTCCCAACGTATTCACCTCAAGGGTGATGTCAACAATAATAACTCATGCCCACTCACATCCAACTGGATATATGTGCCTAGATCTTTCCTCACCACATGATGCTTGCAAAAGAAAAAATAAAAAGGATAGGTAAGAATACTTTGACTCTAGCATAAAGGTAAATACATAAAAGTAAAAGATAGGCCCTTCGCAGAGGGAAGCAGAGGTTGTCATGCGCTTTTTAGTTTGTATGCCCAATCCCTTAATGTAAAAGAACATCGCGCTATATTGCCCCCTATGATAGCAAGCTTTATTATGCAGTCCGTCGCTTTTATTACGTTGCCATCATAAGTTCGTATAGCGCTCAATTTTCTCTTACACTAATTGATCAAAACACATTTAGAAGCAATTTTTATTGCCTTATTGCACCGATGACAACTTACTTGAAGGATCTTACTCTATCCGTAGGTAGGTATGGTGGACTCTTAAAGAATGAATTTGGCTTTAGGTTTTTGGATGCACAAGTAGTATCTCTACTTAGTGCGGAATTTTTGCCTAGCAAAGATATTGAGCAAGCACCACATGTTGAAGGATCTATTGCAATATAACTTCTAAGTGGCTATGAACAAACATAAATCATTATGTTGTCTTCCTTGTCCAACGTCAACAATTTTGACATATAATATTTAATGGGGGCTCACAATCATAAAAGATGTCCAAGATAGTGTATTTGCATGTGAATCTTCCCTTCCCTTATTAATTCTTTCAAGAATTGCATCATTGACCAATGCTATGTTTGTCAATCTCCAATAAATTTTACTACTTATACTTTTCTTATGTGATGTCATTACTCACCATAAGATTAGCATATGATTCTTTTCATTTATTTCTTTATATTTTTATTTTGATTGCACCAAGAAAGTAGAGAGGCAAAAACTCAAACTAAACTTTATTATATAACTCTCACTCGATTACATAGATAGATAGGCCACGAAACAAACACACGAAAATAGATCATGCTAAACTTTTATTCAACTAAAGAAAAGGAAAACTAAAGATCGAACTGAAAATAGGTAAAGGTGAATAAAAGTGATGGTGATACGATACCGGGGCACCTCCCCCAAGCTTGGCTCAAGCCATGGGGAGTGCCCATACCCGTGTGCTCAAGTCTCCTTTGGTGGTGGTGATGAAGAAGGTGGTGGTGATGATGTGGTAGGCTTGTCCTCCAGCTTCCACGGCAAGGGCTCCCCATCAAAAGTTGACGCAAGTGTCCCCTGAGTCCTGAACTGGCAGCTAAACTCATATCTTTAAATCTTGCTTCATATTCAAAAACTTGGTTTTGAAGATCATAAACTTGGCTTTGCAGAAAATTAATTTGCTCGTTGAGGGTGGAGATGATGTCCTTCATAGACCGGCCATCCACCATCTGATCACGGGTGAATTCCGTGATCATGGAGTGATTGGCACTAAGTCCATGCTCCACCATCTTTTGGCACTTGAAGATTTCTTGTTCCACCGCCTCGAGCCTTGCCTCCATGCTTCCGGTCCTCTTGGGTCCCTGAACATCACGGTTGTGGAGCACCCCCTCACGAATCTCAATGGCCTGAGGGTGCTTCATCACCTCCGGCAAGTACGGGTTGATGACCTTCTCGAAGAACTTGTACTTGGAGGAGCTTGGTGGAGACATGGAGATCTAGATCTCACGAGAAAACAGCACGAAAGAAGAACAAAGCATTTTCCTGCGATGCGGTTGTCAAAACAGTCGAGGGTATATATAGAGAATTTTATTCTTGGGAAACAAGCGTATGGAAGGAAAACGGAGTCGGGAAGGTGTCTGAGGTGGGCACAACCTACCAGGGCGCACCTTGGTGTATCATGCTCACCTCGATCACCTTCCGGTTTATTTCTTAATTTCCAAAATTTTCTAATATTCCAAAACTGACAAAAAAATATTTTTGCGGATTTTTTGGAGTCCGTTTACTTACCGTATCACGTACCGTATCACGTACCTCCTATTTTTGCGGAAGGTTTCTTTTATGTGTTCCTCCGGTGTCATGGTTTGGATAACATTTCTTTCAACGTTAATAGGCGTACCTGAGATATAGTGCTTAATTCTTTGTCCATTGACCACCTTCGGGTTAGTACCTTCGGCATTATTCATCTTGATAGCTCTAGAACGATAAACCTGTTCAATAATATAAGGTTCTTCCCATTTTGAGAGAAGCTTACCTGCAAAAAATCTTAAACGCGAGTTGAACAAAAGAACATAGTCTCCTATTTTGAATTCCCGCTTTTGGATTCTTTTGTCATGCCATCTTTTTACTTTTTCTTTGAATAGTTTGGCATTTTCATAGGCCTGGTTTCTCCATTCATCTAGCGAACTAATATCAAATAGCCTCTTCTCGCCGGCAAGTTTGAAATCATAGTTGAGTTCTTTAATTGCCCAAAATGCTTTATGTTCTAATTCTAGAGGCAGATGACAAGCTTTTCCATATACCATTTTGTATGGAGACATGCCCATAGGATTTTTATAAGCTGTTCTATAGGCCCAAAGTGCATCATCTAGTTTCTTAGACCAATTCTTTCAAGACCTATTGACAGTTTTTTGTAATATCAATTTTATTTCTCTATTGCTAAGTTCAACTTGACCACTAGATTGAGGATGATAGGGTGATGCAATTCTATGATTAACATCATATTTAGCAAGCATCTTACGGAAAGCACCATGAATAAAGTGTGAACCACCATCTGTCATTAAGTATCTAGGGACTCCAAACCTCGGGAAGATAACCTCTTTAAGCATTTTAATGGAGGTGTGGTGATCAACACTACTAGTTGGAATAGCTTCTACCCACTTAGTGACATAATCAACAACAACCAAAATATGAGTGTACTTGTTAGAGGAAGGAAAAGGTCCCATATAATCAAAACCCTAAACGTCAAATGGTTCGACAACAAGTGAATAATTCATAGGCATTTCCTGACGCTTACCGATATTACCAATTCTTTGTCATTCATCACAAGACAAGACAAACTTACGGGCATCCTTGAAGAGAGTAGGCCAATAAAAACCAGATTGCAATACCTTGTGAATAGTTCTATCTCCCGCATGATGTCCTCCATAAGCTTCGGATTGACATTTCCGTAGGATTTGTTCCTATTCATGCTTAGGTACACAATGTCTAATAATACCATCTACTCCTTCTTTATAAAGATGTGGGTCATCCCAAAAGTAATGTCTCAAATCATAGAAGATTTTTTCTTTTGTTGGTATGTGAAGCTAGGTGGTATATATTTAGCAACAATGTAGTTAGCATAATCAGCATACCAAGGGGTGTTTTGAGAAACACTTATTGAAGCTAACAGTTCATCAGGAAAACTATCATCAATAGGTAGTGGGTCATCAAGAATATTTTCTAGCCTAGACAAGTTATCAGCTACGGGGTTCTCAGCTCCCTTCCTATCAACGATATGTAAGTCAAATTCTTGAAGCAAGATAACCCACCTAATGAGTCTAGGTTTAGCATCCTTCTTTTCCATAAGATATTTTATAGCAGCATGATCGGTGTGAACAATAACCTTGGAGTCAACAATATATGATCTAAATTTATCACAAGCAAACACAACTGCTAAAAATTCTTTTTCAGTAGTAGCATAATTTCGTTGGGCACTGTCTAGAGTTTTACTAGCATAATGGATAACATTCAATTTCTTATCAACTCTTTGTCCTAGAACAGCACCAACATCATAATCACTAGCATCACACATAATTTCAAAAGGCAAGTTCCAATCAGGTGGTTGAACGATAGGTGCAGAGGTTAAGGCTTTCTTGAGTGTTTCAAAGGCTTCCACACAATCATGATCAAAAACAAAAGGAATATCCTTTTGCAAAAGATTAGTAAGAGGCCTAGAAATTTTAGAGAAGTCTTTAATGAACCTCCTATAGAAACCAGCATGACCAAGGAAACTTCGAATACCTTTAATATCTTTAGGACATGGCATTTTCTCAATTGCATCAACTTTAGCTCTATCCACCTCAATACCTCGTTCAGATATTTTATGCCCAAGACAATACCTTCATTAACCATAAAGTGGCACTTCGCCCAATTCAAGACAAGATTAGTTTGTTCACATCTCTGCAAAAATCGATCAAGGTTGCTTAAGCAATCATCAAAAGAAGTCCCGTAAACGGAAACATCATCCATGAAAACCTCCACAATCTTTTCACAAAAGTCAGAGAATATAGCAGTCATACATCTTTGAAAGGTACCAGGTGCATTGCATAAACCAAAAGGCATACGCCTATAAGCATAGGTTCCAAAAGGGCAAGTAAAGGTGGTTTTCTCTTGATCGGATTGTGACACAGGTATTTGAGAGAAACCAGAATATCCATCCAGAAAAGAAAAGTGTGTGTGTGCTTAGATAATCTTTCTAGCATTTGATCAATGAAAGGCAGAGGGTAATGATCTTTTCTAGTAGCTTTATTTAACTTTCTAAAATCAATTACCATTCTATAGCCAGTGACAGTTCTTTGTGGAATGAGTTCATTTTTATCATTAGGAACAACGGTTATACCTCCTTTCTTAGGGACACAATGAACGGGACTCACCCATCTACTATCAGCAATGGGATAGATTATACCTACTTCTAGAAGATTTAATATTTCAGTTCCTACCACTTCTTTCATCTTAGGATTTAATCGCCGTTGATGATCAACAACGGGTTTAGCATCAGGTTCCATATTAATCTTGTGCTGACATAGAGTGGGACTAATGCCCTTAAGATCATCAAGAGTATATCCAATAGCAGCCCGGTGCTTCCTTAGAACCTTTAATAATCTTTCTTCATCATGTTCTGAAAGGTTAGCACTAATAATAACAGGATCTATATATTTCTCATCAAGATAAGCATACTTCAAAGTGTCAGGCAATTGCTTTAATTCGAACACAGGATCAGCTTTAGGTGGAGGAGGGCCTCCAAGAGTTTCAATAGGTAAATTGTGTTTCAGGAGAGGTTGTTGTTCAAAGAAAATTTGATCTATTTCGTTTCTTTCACGCAAGTGCATATCATTTTCATGGTCAAGCAAATATTGTTCTAATGGACCAGTAGGAGGCACGGCAATAGAAGCAAGACCAATTATTTCATCCTTACTAGATAATGCTCTATCACGAGGTTGTCTACTAAACTTGGAAAAATTAAAATCATGAGACACACCACCAAAACTGACACCGACAGTTTGTTTTTCACAATCTATTTTAGCGTTGACGGTGCTCAAGAAAGGTCTACCAAGGATAATGGGACAAAAGTCATATTGTGGGGATCCAAGAACTAGAAAATCAGTAGGGTATTTTACTTTCCCACACAAGACTTCAACATCTCTAACAATCCCAAGTGTTGTGATGGTGTCTCTATTAGCAAGTTTAATAGTAACATCAATGTCTTCTATTTCAGCAGGTGCTATTTCATCCATAATTTCTTGGTATAAGGTAAAAGGGATAGCACTCACACTAGCACCCAAATCACATAAACCATTATAGCAATGACCTCCTATTTTTACTGAGACAACAGGCATGCCTTCTATGGGTCTATGTTTATCTTTTTAATCGGGTTTAGCAATTCTAGCAGCTTCATCACAGAAGTAGATAACATGCCCATCAATATTTTCTACCAGGAGATCTTTAACCATAGCAACACTTGGTTCTACTTTAATTTGCTCAGGGGGCTTAGGTGTTCTAATATTACTCTTACGAACCACAGTTGATACCTTAGCATGTTCCTTTATCCTAACAGGGAAAGGTGGTTTTTCAATATAAGCGATAGGCACAACTGGATCAACATTGTAAATGATGGTTTCATCTTTAGCTATGACCGGTTCTTTAATTTCTTCTTTAATAGGGGGGTGATATTTAAACCACTTCTCCTTAGGGAGATCAACGTGAGTAGCAAATGCTTCATAGAAAGAGGCTACTATCTCAGAGTCAAGTCCATATTTAGTGCTAAACTTGTGAAAAGTATTGGTATTCATAAAAGATTTAACACAATCAAACTCAAGCTTTATACCTGACTCATTACCTTTGTCGAGTTCCCAATCTTCAGAGTTGCGTTTAATTCTTTCTAAGAGATCCCACTTGAATTCAATAGTCTTCTTCATATAAGAACCAGCACAAGAAGTATCGAGCATGGATTGATCATTATGAGAAAGCCGAGCATAAATTTTTTGAATGATAACTTCTCTCCGGATATCATAATTGGGGCATGAATATAACATTTACTTAAGCCTCCCCCAAGCTAGAGCGATGCTTTCTCCTTCACGAGGCCAAAAGTTATATATATAATTCCGATCACGATGAACTAGATGCATGGGATAAAACTTTTGGTGGAATTCCAATTGCAAACGATTCCAGTTCCACGATCCAAGATCATCACATAGCCTATACCATGTCAATGCTTTTCCCTTCAAAGATAAAGGGAAAAGCTTCTTCTTAGCTTCATCTCCGGGTAAACCTGCAAGCTTAAATAATCCACAAATTTTGTTCACATATAATAGGTGCATATCAGGATGTTCAGTTCCATCTCCTGCATAAGGTTTAGCAAGCTGTTGTTCTACCATACCCGAAGGAATTTCATAACCAATATTATCAGTAGGTGCAGCAGATTGAGGAGCAACTAATTGTGGTTCCGGTCGAGGTGAAGATACCCCGAACAAACCCCTCAAAGGATTGTTTTCCATGGTAGCAAGCAGCAATAAATTTCAGCACGTAGTATAAGTTTTTCCTTACCGATTTCCACTTACCAAGAGCGCTTCACTCCCCGGCAACGGCGCCAGAAAAGAGTCTTGATGACCCACAAGTATAGGGGATCAATCGTAGTCCTTTCGATAAGTAAGAGTGTCGAACCCAACGAGGAGCAGAAGGAAATGACAAGCGGTTTTCAGCAAGGTAATTTCTGCAAGCACTGAAATTGTAGGTAACAGATAGTTTGATAGCAAGATAAATGGTAACGAGCAAGTAACAGTAATGGTAAATAAGGTGCAGCAAGGTAGCCCAATCCTTTTGTGGCAAAGGACAGGCCAGAACAGTCTCTAGTAATAGGCAAAGTGTTCTTGAGGGTACACGGGAATTTCATCTAGTCACTTTTATCATGTTGGTTTGATTCATGTTCGCTACTTTGATAATTTGATATGTGGGTTGACCGGTGCTTGGGTACTGTTCTTACTTGAACAACCTCCCACTAATCTTTCACCGCCTCGCAAGCATCCGCAACTACGAGAAAAGTATTAAGATAAAATCTAACCATAGCATTAAACGTTTGGATCCAAATCAGCCCCTTACGAAGTAGCGCATAAACTAGGGTTTAAGCTTCTGTCACTCTAGCAACCCATCATCTAATAACTACTCCACAATGCATTCCCTTAGGCCCATGAATGGTGAAGTGTCATGTAGTCGACGTTCACATGACACCACTAAGGGAATCACAACATACATATCATCAAAATATCGAACACATATCAAATTCACATGATTACTTGCAACATGACTTCTCCCGTGACCTCAAGAACAAAGGTAACTACTCACAAATAATAACCATGCTCAAGATCAGAGGGGTATTGAATAGCATAATGGATCTGAACATATAATATTGCACCAAATAAACCATATAGTAATCAACTACGCAAGGTAATCAACACTACTAGTCACCCACATGTACCAATCTGAGGTTCCGGTACAAAGATTGAACACAAGAGATGAACTAGGGTTTGAGAGGAGATGGTGCTGTTGAAGTTGTTGATGAAGATTGGCCTCCGAAAGATGAGAGGGGTGTTGGTGATGACGATGGCTTCGATTTCCCCCTCCGGGAGAGAAGTTCCCCCGGCGGAATCGCTCCACCGGAGGGCAAAAGTGCTCCTGCCCAAGTTCCACCTCGAGACGGCGGCGCTCCGTCCCAAAATTCCTCCTCTTATTTTTTTTCCAGGTCAAAAGTGATTATATACCAGAAGATGGGCACCGAAGGTGAGCCGAGGAGGGCACAACCCACCAGGGCGCGCCCAGGGGGGCCTGGCGCGCCCTGGTGTCTTGTGCCCACTAGTGTGGCCCCCTCCGGTAGTTCTTTGCTCCAGTATTTTTTATTAATTCCAAAAATAAGCTTCGTAAAGTTTCAGCTCCATTGGAGGTGTGCAGAATAGGTATCGCTAATGTGCTTTTTTCAGATCCAGAATTCAAGCTACCGGTATTCTCCCTCTTTGTGTAAACCTTGCATATTATGAGAGAAAAGGCATTAGAATCACTCCCTAAAGCATTATTATTCAACAAAACATAATAAATAACAGTAGGAAATCATGATGCAAAATGGACGTATCAGGCCTCGGAACACAGGAGACCAAAAGGTCGAACATGAGTGATATAGTAGATATGATCAACATGGAGATGTTCACTATTGTCGGACTTGGCTTGGTGGATTTGGATCATGTTACACATAGACAACCTCAGGGATGTTGATTGGAGTGGGAGTTCTTTAGTAATATGATTAATTGAACTCATTATCATGAACATAGTCTAAAGTTGTCTTTGCAAAATTATGTTGTAGATCAATGGCTCGCGCAGTAGCTCCTCTGCATTTTAATGCGTTCCTAGAGAAAGCTAAGTTGAAAGATGATGGAAGTAACTATGCAGACTGGGTCCGTAATCTGAGGATTATCCTCACGGCTTCGCGGAAGGCTTATGTCCTTGATGCGCCGCTTGGTGTGCCACCCCCTCCAGCGTCGTCTGTGGACGTTGTGAACGCCTGGCAGGCACGTTCTGATGACTACTCTATAGTTCAGTGCGCCATGCTATACGGCTTAGAATCGTGACTTCAAAAGCGTTCTGAACGCCATGGAGCATACGAGATGTTCCAGGAGTTGAAGTTAATATTTCAAGCAAATCCCCGGATCGAGAGGTATGAGACCTTCGATAAGTTCTTCTCCTGCAAAATGGAGGAGAATAGTTCTGTCAGTGAGCACATACTCAGAATGTCTGGGTACTACAACCGTTTGAATGATTTGGGAGTCCAGCTTCTGCCCGAAACGGTCACTGATAGAATTCTCCAGTCACTGCCACCTAGCTACAAAGGCTTCATGATGAACTATAATATGCAAGGGATGATAAAGTCTGTCTCCGAGCTATTCGCGATGCTAAAAGTCGTGGAAGTAGAAATCAAAAAGGAACATCAAGTGTTGATGGTGAATAAAACTACTAGTTTCAAGAAAGGCAAGGGAAAGAAGGGAAACTTCAAGAAGGGTGGCAAGCAAGTTGTCGCTCCCGTGAAGAAACCCGAGGCTGGACCCAAGCCTGAGACTGAGTACTTGTATTGCAAGGGAACTGGCCACTAGAAGCGGAATTGCCCCAAGTACCTGGCTGACAAGAAGGCTGGCAACGTCAACAAAGGTATATTTGATATACATGTCATTGATGTGTACCTCACTAGCTATTGTAGTAGTGCTTGGGTATTTGATACCGGTTCGGTTGCTCATATTTATAACTCGAAACAGGAACTACGGAATAAATGGAGGCTGGCGAAGGATGAAGTGACGATGCACGTTGGAAATGGTTCCAAGGTTGATGTGATTGCCGTCGGCACGCTCGCTCTTGAATTACCATCGGGATTAGTAGTAAACCTAAATAATTGTTATTTGGTGCCTGTGTTGAGCATGAACATTATATCTGGATCTTGTTTATTGCGAGACGGTTATTCATTTAAATCAGAGAATAATGGTTGTTCTATTTATATGAGTAACATCTTTTATGGTCATGCACCCAATGTGAATGGTTTATTCTTGTTGAATCTCGATAGTAGTGATACACACATTCATAACATTGATGACAAAAGATGCAAAGTTAATAATGATAGTACCACTTTCTTATGGCACTACTGCTTAGGTCATATTGGTGTAAAACGCATGAAGAAGCTCCATGCTGATGGACTTTTGGAATCACTCGATTTTGAATCGCTTGAGATGCCTCATGGGCAAGATGATGAAAACCCCGTTCTCCGGTACAATGGAGCGGGCAAGTGACTTGTTGAAAATCATACATACTGATGTGTGCGGACCAATGAGTGTTGAGGCGCGCGGTGGATATCATTATTTTCTTACCTTCACTGATGATTTAAGTAGATATGGGTATATTTACTTAATGAAACACAAGTCTGAAACATTTGAAAAGTTCAAGGAATTTTAGAGTGAAGCAGAAAATCTTCGTAACAAGAATATAAAGTTTCTACGATCTGATCGTGCTGGATAATATATGAGTTATGAGTTTGGTATGCATTTGAGACAGTGTGGAATTGTTTCACAGCTTACGCCACCTGGAACACCACAGCGTAATGGTGTGTGCGAGCATTGTAATCATACTCTATTGGATATGGTGCGATCTATGATGTCTCTCACTGATCTGCCACTATCATTTTGGGGTTATGCATTAGAGAAAGCCGCATTCACTTTAAATAGGGCACCATCAAAGTCCGTTGAGACGACACCGTATGAATTATGGTTTGGCAAGAAACCTAAGCTGTCGTTTCTTAAAGTTTGGGGTTGCGACGCTTATGTGAAAAGACTTCAACCTGATAAGCTTGAACCCAAAGCGGACAAATGCGTCTTCATAGGTTACCCTAAGGAAAAAGTTGGGTATACCTTCTATCTCAGATCCGAGGGCAAAGTGTTTGTTGCTAAGAACAGGTCGTTTCTCGAGAAAGAGTTTCTCTTGAAAGAATTGAGTGGGAGGAAGGTAGAACTTGATGAGGTTATTGAACAGTCACTTCAGTTGGATAGTAGCGCGACGCAGAAAGATGTTTCTGGGGCGCATACACCAAGTGAAGAGGAAGCTAATGATGATGATCATGAAACTTCAGATCAAGTTACTACTGAGCCTCGTAGGTCGGCAAGGAATCGTACCGCCCCTGAGTGGTATGGCAATCCTGTCTTGGAGGTCATGTTGTTAGACAACAGTGAACCTACGAGCTATGAAGAAGCGATGGTGGGCCCGGATTCCAACAAATGGCTAGAGGCCATGAAATTCAAGATAGGATCCATGTATGAGAACAAAGTGTGGACTTTGGAGGACTTGCCATATGATCGTAAGGCCATACAGAATAAATGGATTTTTAAGAAAAAGACGGACGCGGACGGTAATGTCACCGTCTATAAAGCTTGACTTGTTGCAAAAGGGTTTTCACAAGTTCAAGGAGTTGACTACACGATGAGACTTTCTCTCCCGTAGCGATGCTTAAGTCCGTCAGGATTATGTTAGCAATAGCTACATTTTTCGATTATGAAATCTGGCAGATGGATGTCAAAACAGCGTTCCTTAATGGTTTCCTTAAGGAAGAGTTGTATATGATGCAACCAGAAGGTTTTGTCGATCCTAAAAATGCTGACAAAGTGTGCAAGCTCCAGCGATCCATTTATGGAGTGGTGCAGGCATCTCGGAGTTGGAATCTTCGCTTTGATGAGGTGATCAAAGCGTTTGGGTTCATACAAGTTTATGGAGAAGCTTGTATTTACAAGAAAGTGAGTGGGAGCTCTATAGCGTTTCTAATATTATATGTGGATGACATATTGCTGATTGGAAAGAATATAGAACTTTTAGAAAGCGTGAAGATATATTTGAACAAGAGTTTTTCAATGAAAGACCTCGGAGAAGCCGCTTACATATTAGGCATCAAGATCTATAGAGATAGATCGAGACGTTTAATAGGACTTTCACAAAGCACATATCTTGATAAGGTTTTGAAGAAGTTCAAAATGGATTAGTCCAAGAAAGGGTTCTTGCCTGTCTTACAAGGTGTGAAGTTGAGTAAGACTCAATGCCCGGCGACTACAGAGGATAGAGAAAAGATGAGTGTCATCCCCTATGCTTCAGCCATAGGCTCTATCATGTATGCGATGCTGTGCACAAGACCAGATGTCAACCTCGCCATAAGTATGGCAGGGAGGTTTCAAAGTGATCCAGGAATGGAACACTGGACAGCGGTCAAGAATATCCTAAAGTACCTGAAAAGGACTATGGAAATGTTTCTCATTTATGGAGGTGATCAAGAGCTCGTCGTAAAGGGTTACGTCGATGCTAGCTTTGACACAGATCCGGGTGACTCTAAGTCTCAAACCGGATATGTATTTATTCTGAACGTTGGAGCGGTAAGCTGGTGCAGTTCCAAGCAAAGCGTGGTAGCAGATTCTACATGTGAAGCGGAGTACATAGCTGCTTCGGAAGCAGTGAAGGAAGGAGTCTGGATGAAGCAGTTCATGACAGATCTCGGAGTTGTGCCCAGTGCACTGGATCCGATGACCATCTTGCGTGATAACACTGGCACCATTGCTCTAGCCAAGGAGCCCAGGTTTCAGAAGAGGACCAGACACATAAAGCGCTCCTTCAATTCCATTCGCAATTACATCAAGGAGAAGGACATACATATTTGCAAAGTACATACGGATCTGAATGTTGCAGACCCGTTGACTAATCCTCTTCCACGGGCAAAACCTGATCAGCACCAGAACTATATGGGTGTTAGATTCATTACAATGTTAATCACATAGCGATGTGAACTAGATTATTGACTCTAGTGCAAGTGGGAGACTGTTGTAAATATGCCCTAGAGGCAATAATAAATTAGTTATTATCATATTTCCTTGTTCATTGATAATCGTTTATTATCCATGCTATAATTGTATTGATTGGAAACTCAGATACATGTGTGGATACATAGACAAAACTGTGTTCCTAGTGAGCCTCTACTAGACTAGCTCGTTGATCACATCATTAGAAGAATGATGTGATGGACAAGACCCAACCATAAGCCTAGCATCTAATCGTGTTAGTTTATTGCTACTGCTTTATCCATGTCAAGTATCTGTTCCTACGACCATGAGATCATGCAACTCCCTAACACCGGAGGAATGCCTTGTGTGTATCAAATGTCACAACATAACTGGGTGACTATAAAGGTGTTCTACAGGTATCTCCGAGGGTGTCTGTTGGGTTGGTGTGGATCAAGACTGGGATTTGTCACTCCGTATGACGGAGAGGTATCTCTGGGCCCACTCGGTAATACAACATCACAAGAAGCTTGCAAGCAATGTGACTAAGGAGTTAGTCACGGGATCTTGTATTACGGAATGAGTAAAGAGACTTGCCGGTAACGAGATTGAACTAGGTATGGAGATACCGACGATCGAATCTCGGGCAAGTAACATACCGATGGACAAAGGGAACTGTATATGGGATTGATTGAATCCTTGACATCGTGGTTCGACCGATAAAGATCTTCGTAGAATACGTAGGAACCAATATGGGCATCCAGGTCCCGCTATTGGTTATTGGCTGTAGAGGTGTCTCGGTCATGTCTCATAGTTCTCGAACCCGCAGGGTCTGCACACTTAACATTCAGTGATGATTCAGTATTGTTGAGTTATATATGTTGGTGACCGAAGGTTGTTCGGAGTCCCGGATGAGATCCTGGACATCACAAGGAGTTCTGGAATAGTCCGGAGGTAAAGAATGATATATAGGTAGTTCTGTTTTGGTCACCGAAAGAAATTCGGGCGTCATCGGTAGTGTACCGGGAGTGCCGAAGGGTTCTAGGGGTCCACCAGCCCCAGAGGGCCCACATGGGCTGAGAAGGGTGCGCACCAGCCCCTGGTGGGCTGGGAGCCCCTTCCCACCTAGGCCCATGCGGCTGGGCATGTGGAGGGCCAACCCTAGGGGTGGCGCCACCCTGGCTTGGGTGGCAAGCCACCTCCAGGGCCGCCGCCCCCCTAGGGTGGGAGCCCTAGGGCGCGGGACCCCTCCTCCCTTCCCCCTATATATATGATAGGAGAGGGAGGGCAGCCGCACCCCAAGCCACGGCGCAGCCCTTTCTCTCCCCTAGATCATTTTCTCCTCTAGATTAGTCGCGGCAGCACTTGGCAAAGCCCTACTGGGACAACTCCACCACCACCGTCACCACGCCGTTGTGCTGCCGGAGAACTCATCTAGCTCTCCGCCCTCACTTGCTAGATCAAGGAGGTGGAGACGTCATCAAGATGTACGTGTGCTGAACGCGGAGGTGTCGTCCGTTCGGCGCTAGATCGGAACGGAACAAGATTGGATCGCGGGACGGATCGTGATTGGATCGCGAAGACGTTCGACTACACCAACCGCGTTTCTTAACGCTTCCCGCTTAGCGATCTACAAGGGTATGTAGATGCACTCCCCCTCTCGTAGCTATTGATCTCCATAGATAGATCTTGGGTGTTCGTAGGAATTTTTTTTGTTTCCCATGCAACATTCCCAAACAGAGATAGCATTAACCGTGTTTGTTACCACCTTACCTATGGAAGCCTAGCCCTAAAATAAGTAGACCTCTGGTAATTCCCACCCTTACCCATCCAAATTTTCACCCACCCCTCCCCTTGGGCCCAAAAACCCCTAAGAAATCTCTAAGCTAACCAGAACACGCTTTTTCTTGTGCCTAAATGTTTCTTATATTGAACTGCTATTGAAGATTGTTGTTGATTGCGTGTATGGATTTTCCCATGGGGATGAAAAATCTGATAGGGACGGGGATGTAAAACTTTCAATCCACACAGGCAGGTATGGAGATGGGGACAGGTATGGGAGTTCAATACCCGGCTGGGCAATCCCCATTGCCAGCTTGACACGGGGATAAATTTTACCTGTCGTTGCCATCTGCAATGAAAACACAATTTTTCGTTGCGCACAGGAAGGAAGTTCTAGGTCAATGTTCACTGGAAGTTCCCAGAGTGACTTCACCTAGAACTTTTTCCTATACATGTCCTTAGTTTAGCGAGCGTACTTCTGTCGACACTTCTGAATCAACGAAATATCTAGTTATCTAAGTATGTTTGAAAGTGAAATGGCTCGGTAACCCCGAAACAAAAAAGGCTCTGAATTGTTGAAACTGCGTTTGTTTTCTGAGTATGAATAACCACATGTGGCTCATTAGTACGAGAGGATAATTATTGTAAGTACCGGGGCTTAGAGAAACTCATACAAAGGAATGGCTAGGGAGTGGATTTTTGAGGCCTTTGGCTTAGGATTTGTCCACGAAGTTCAGACCAAAGTACTTTTCTTGTGCCACTCTTCATAATATGGTTGTATACTCAATATGAATCTTAAATTCACTAAAAGCTTAGAATAAACATGTTATGAACAAGATGTAAACAACAACTTGAAAGTTGTGTTCATGTTCTTCTTGCTCTGAAGACCTAGGGTTGGGACGCACACATGGGAGAATATATACTAAATGGACAACAACAACAACAAACAACAACAAAGCCTTTAGTCCCAAACAAGTTGGGGTAGGCTAGAGGTGAAACCCATAAGATCTCGCGACCAACTCATGGTTCTGGCACATGGATAGCAAGCTTCCACGCACCCCTGTCCATGGCTAGTTCTTTGGTGATGCTCCAATCCTTCAGATCTCTCTTTACAGACTCTTCCCATGTCAAGTTCGGTCTACCCCGACCTCTTTTGATATTTTCAGCATGCTTTAGCCGTCCGCTATGCACTGGGGCTTCTGGGGGCCTGCGTTGAATATGTCCAAACCATCTCAGACGATGTTGGACAAGCTTCTCTTCAATTGGCGCTACCCCAACTCTATCTCGTATATCATCATTCCGGATTCGGTCCTTCCTTGTGTGGCCACCCATCCATCTCAACATGCGCATCTCCGCCACACCTAACTGTTGCACATGTCGCCTTTTAGTCGGCCAACACTCAGCGCCATACAACATTGCGGGTCGAACCGCCGTCCTATAGAACTTGCATTTTAGCTTTTGTGGCACCCTCTTGTCACAGAGAATGCCAGAAGCTTGGCGCCACTTCATCCATCCGGCTTTAATTCGATGGTTCACATCTTCATCGATATCCCCATCCTTTTGCAACATTGACCCCAAATATCGAAAGGTGTCCTTCTACGGCACCACCTGCCCATCAAGGCTAACATCCTCCTCCTCCTCCTCGTGCCTAGTAGTACCGAAAGCGCACCTCATGTACTCGGTTTTAGTCCAACTAAGTCTAAAACCTTTCGATTCCAAGGTTTGCCTCCATAACTCCAACTTCCTGTTGACCCCCGTCCGACTCTCATCGACTAGCACCACATCGTCCGCAAAGAGCATACACCATGGGATATCTCCTTGTATATCCCTTGTGACCTCATCCATCACCAAGGCAAAAATATAATGGCTCAAAGCTGACCCTTGATGCAGTCCTATCTTAATCGGGAAGTCATCAGTGTCGCAATCACTTGTTTGAACACTTGTCACAACATTATCGTACATGTCCTTGATGAGGGTAATGTACTTTGCTGGGACTTTGTGTTTCTCCAAGGCCCACCACATAACATTCCGCGGTATCTTATCATAGGCCTTTTCCAAGTCAATGAACACCATATGCAGGTCCTTCTTTTGCTCCCTATATCTCTCCATAAGTTGTTGTACCAAGAAGATGGCTTCCATGGTTGACCTCCCAGACATGAAGCCAAACTGATTTTTGGTCACGCTTGTCATTCTTCTGAAGCGGTGCTCAATGACTCTCTCCCATAGAATATATACTAAATGGACGTGATGGACAAAAGAAGCAATTGCTATATGGAGTTATGGACATTTATGGGAATGGGTTTTTTCATAAAGAAACATTGGATAATGTTTTGCTTTCATTCTTTTTGCCATGTGAGTAGAACCAATTTCCCTGAAGTTCAACTATGCTATTCTAGCTTGGATCAATGGCTCAAATAATTCTTATTTCTCCTATTAACATGAAATTTTGTGGAAAGTCTTTAATTAGTATATTAATAGAAGGAGGCATCGAAGTACATACTTGAAGTATAGGTACGTAGTTGAGTAGAATGAGTTGGAGGCACAGATGAAGACGCGGGAGCTAGCTGCCGCTGGTCCAGGTGATGAGGTGGATGTGCTAGGAAGCAGTTCGGTCCTCAATCACCAATGACACAAAAACGAACGCTTTGGACCAAGGAAGAAATAAATATTCAATCATTCTTTACGTCATTGTCGTTTTTCCCAGCTAGGATTTTTTGTCCTTGCACAATTTTTGGATATGCATGTTGTTCCGTCATGTATACTGATTAAGCAAGTGTTCAGATATGATTTAATAAAGAAATATTTATAGATTTTATTTTTTCTGTTACTTAACTATATACTTATTGTTGTCCACCATTATCTACTTATGTAAGTTACTTCTTTTAAATGGTGCCTCCTAGAAACATTAAGTAATGGAAGCTACTCGGTCGTGATTACTGCATTACTTTGGTGATCTCATCGGCCCGCTCTGCACCATGGTATTTAGGCTTCTATTTCAAATGATGAAAAAACTCGGGGATAGGTCAAAACCCATAGAAGTTCACGTGCAGCTAAACAATAACTCGGGTGCCCTTAGATATTCATGAGCTACCACCTCCTCTTCCCCTATTGAGCATGCTTCCCAATAAGTATTATCTCCACATGCCATATCTCTCTCATTGGCATCCTTACATCTAGTGGCCATGTGGCATTTCTTGATCTTGCGTCCTTCCTCTATCATATTGCTTGGATCATGCTTCAGCACGAGAGGCGACAGGAGAGGATATGACGTCAGTGCAGCTGGACCAGAGACATGTTGATATGGTGACACTTCGAATGTATGTAGATCAAAGGACCCCGGACCACACATACTACTACTATGCATGATTGACATCTTTTTGTACCTACGATTAGGTATGTAGATCTGTAACAATATATTATATTTTCCATTTATATATCACCAACAAAAATCTAGTAACAAATTTACAAAGCCTCTAGATCAAGAATTTGTCCCATGGAACATGCCAGATGGATAAATTGTGTTACCATATGTTTATTCTTCTTATTTTCTAAGGACCAATTCTTATATGTAGGCAAATGGTTATTTCTCATGGTTATAACTCATATGTACAATAATTTTTATTTTCGAACAATCTTTATTCTTGTGTAGCTTTTAGGGACAACAAAATGTATCAGGAGTGTAAAAAGAACAAAAATGTGTATTGAAATATGCATTACGTAGGCAAAAATGTTAGCAACTATAATTGCTTGTTGCCACAGGCACAACCTAGATCTAGCAATGCCTAAGACGCCCAAGGAGAACGAAGGAAAATATGTTTGCAAACCAACACGATATACAACATAGATTTGTTTTCTAGAACCCGCTAAAATGCAATCCTCACCTCTCCAGGTGAGAGTATACGCAGAAATTTGGGAGTGGGAAGATCCGATGGGCATGTTTTCTTAATTCAGGGTTTTTCATAAGCTCATAACTATTTTATTTATCTAATATTAATATTGTTAGATACCCAGTGGGTTCAATAGCAACAATTTACCCATTGAGAAAACACCATTCTTCCTTAACGACTCTAGGTTTCGGTATAGTAACTCTCCAACAACTCGCCTCGACAAAAATTAAGCCAATAACATATTTTTGAAGTAGAAACCCAAATTCCAAGTACGTTACCTGATTTACCAAAGATAAATAAGAATTTTACTAGTGAGAAATCTTTCACCAAAACATAAAAGTTGTGCTCAAAAATCTGGAAAAGCTATCTTTAGTTGTATGTTTATTGATTTTATCAACGGATGTTTCATGCTTTTTCACTAAGGCATGAACATAGTGTCACAATAGCATTACCATATTTTCATCATTCATTTGAGAGCATAAGTAGTATTAAGTCTGAGTTGTTTATCATTCTACCAAAGAAAAAATCCAGTTAGGTCAACAAGAATGTTCTATATATCTTTTTTTGCAAGACAGACACAATCACACATTAAAACTAGACGATACCATTCGTGTTGCCGTGTGGACTATATATTTGATTTCTAAATAATGTATATAGTATGAACTCATCCTCAGGATTTACACTATGCTATTTAGAAACAAAAAGGCAAAAAAATCATATAAAAAGTTACGCATGTCAAAAGTTAAATGTGGCGTCATTCCACTATTCATGTTGCAAGGTAGAGAGACTCATGTTCAAATCAGACAGATGTTAGTTGATCAGGCTAGCAAATCCAATGTCTATAAGAATTTGGATGATGTGGAAGCACGCATGTGCACGATAATAGCAAATAATGACTTGTAGTGGGATTTGTCTATGTAAGATATATAGATTGTCCAACCATTACAAGGCCATCTTTACAAAAACTGGAAATAAAACACATGCCCTAACAAATCTTGACGCCGCATTCCTCCTACACTCTCAGCGACGCGCCATGAGCAAACTTCAGTGCCGCCTTTGGATCTCCAAAACAACCACGGAGATGTAGTGCGAAGTTGTTGGTCAGGGCCACAGAAGCCAGGGAAAATGAACCAAGGATCAAATCACCATTCCTAAGAACAAGGCGACGAAGGGAGTTGGGAAATCATCCCCGGTTAGGACACATAGAACTGGCTAGGCCTTACCAAAGCACGGACCATTATCGGCCAAGACCACCAAGATGAAACATAGATAAAAATGGGCCTCAAATTTGGTACTATCCAAAGCTCCACATTTCATCCATCAACACCAACCAACATTGCCGAAACGAGGATCGAATGGGGAAAACTTATTCCACGCCATCGATGACGCCTCCGCCGACCAGACACCTAGACTAAGCCATAGGCTTGAGTGACCCAGACATAGCCAAACACAACCGGGACACCTAGAGGCGAGTGAACCTAGCGGCGGAACTTTTGCGGAAGTCCTAGCCGCCTTTCTTTGGAGAGAGGTGTGAGACGATAGAGTGAGGTGGAAATGCATTTTGTTCCCCTACTAAAAACAATTATATATGACAAAAATATGTTTCATCATGAGAGGGTTAAATTATTCGCCCTTATGAAAAAGTATTCTTGATGAGATAAAAATATTTCACTTTTCAACTTTCCATGTTGAATACTAATTAAACAACTTCACACACACCGTCTTAAACAAATTGTTGTCATTGTTCGACAACAAACTAGAAGCAAAGATAAAAGGTTTATGGATTACCTCAAGAATCGATAACAAAAATAATGAACAAATTGGCTAGTGGAAAAGATACAATAAAGAAGAAAACATAAATGGAGTGCCATGTGTAGGGAACAAAATAAACAATAAAAAAGCTAAGAAGAAAGGGAATCAACAATAAATAGGAAGTGAAGATGCTAAACCAAAAAGGAAAAAAATGTAAAATATAGGTAAAACAAAATTGGAAAATGAAAAACGAGTGTATGCATTGCTTGACGTAAAACCACTTGCCGTTTTGCTTGTGTGTGTTTTTGAAAAGCAGGACCAAAAGTGAACCAACACCTACGATTGTTGCAAAAACACCATCCGGTTGCAAAGCGGCCCCGACTAATTCTGAAAATTGTTGCATGTGACTAGAAATCCATATCTTTCTCTTTTCATCTCAATATAAGAAAATTAGAAAGTTTAATGTCAGAAATGTATGTTTAAGATAGAATCCATCGAGCCAAATAGTCCAAACTGGATAAAACAAATATCTCTAACAACGTCAAGCGACTTCCCCACTATAGTTATCATGACTACCTGGCTCCGGTGATGTAGAGGTATGCTTAATATTAATTAGGCAATGTTGTG
Organism: Elymus sibiricus; assembly: GCA_039707655.1. Lineage (NCBI taxonomy): Eukaryota > Viridiplantae > Streptophyta > Magnoliopsida > Poales > Poaceae > Elymus > Elymus sibiricus. The sequence continues at coordinate 95,695,512 of CM077675.1, read as the reverse complement.
GAAATTCAATTCGGCTCTTACGAGCATATGCTTCTGTCCACCAAAAATGTTTTTTTGCAAATGTCATTTTCTTTGAAAAAACTACATGTGTCATTTGTCACATCAAAATGCTACATGCAAACTTTTAGCAGGAAAGTTTAAGTATTTTGATCTGTGCAGAAAAAATAAGTCAAACGACAAATGCTGCACTTATTTTTGTTTTTTCACCGATGAAACACTGTCATCCCATTTCACATGAAAATTGTCAAGCACACTTGTTACACCATTGAGAACATCTAAAAAAATAGAATTTTTAAATTTTATTTTCTATTTATTTTGAATTTATTGTTCATTAGGGAGCATATGCACCCCAGAACCAAAACGGCCCTCCCGGCAAAGTTCTCCATATTATAATCAAAACATAGCCAAAACGGCCCTCCCGACAAAGTTGTCCATATTATAAACTAAACATACAAATCTACCGTTAGAATTTGACCTCCTATGATTTTATCAATTAGCAGTCTAGCAAAACAATCGGTTGAAAGTTAATACTCCTAAGTTTCAAATTTTTTTCCTTCACTAGGAAAAAAATACAGTTGTGAAGCCAGTTATCATTGACGTAGAGCAAGCCTTTTCTTTAATCTAGTTCATTAACTTGTACAAAGTATCAAATCTTAGTTTGAAACTTCGAAGCAAAAACCATCTATGGACATGGCTGAAACATTGGCATATGAGTGCATGAGTATGCATGTAGTCCCATATGCTAGCTAGACGCATCATGCACTTATAAGAAAACTATATTCATTTTGCAACGGAAATTGCTTTTGGAGCTCGGCCTCCATGGTGGCCTCTAAATTCGAAATCCAAAATTTATGAAATTTCATATTTTTACAGTTTAAAAAATTCTGAAAAAAATACAGATATACATCAAGGCATAATGCACAAGTGTATAAATTTTCAGGTCAAAATTTGTTGAAATGAGGGCTATGCAAAAAAACAAATCTGAGACTTTTTAACACATGACACTATTCATCATTCCAGGCATTGAATTTGTCTTTTTTGTAAAGGTCGCAATTCAAAGTATTTCATCGTGAATTTTTACACACATATACATTACATCCTTACATACATGCATTTTTTCAGATTTTTTTGAAACCGAAAAATTTGAATTTTGAATTTTTTTCAAAATCTGGCCTCCATGGAGCTCGGGAGCCAAAATGCCATTCTCATTTTGCAACCTCTATGTTGGTGTTTCCGTGCGTTAGTGTCTCAAAAAGCAACATTGAATTAATGTGTATATCACGCAAAAATCTTGAAATTATTTTGAACATGAGAGAGATATGGAAGATAAGTGTGTCAAATTTATTGACTTCATGGGTTATGCATTTGTAATACATTTAAAAAAGATATGTAGATACATACACAATTGATTGGTCCATGTATTAAATCTTTTTACCATGAAGTGCCATTAATTGACCTAAGCCAAGAAATCTGCCTATAGATGGAATTTCGTGCACTGGATGTGGGAAGAATGGTCACCAAAATTAAGAGAAAAGATATGCTTACCTTCGCATGTAATATGTGAATCATATATGTATCCTAGTTATTCATGGCGAGATATTAATCAATTATTTCTACATATGTAAGCAATGAAACTCCATTGATACATGTGTCACTAGCAGCCAAAACCGAATGGAGATCCCGTGTGCCATGTATATTTGAGAGCGGCGGAGACCATGGTTTCAGTCTTGCACTCTAAGATGAGAGCATATGTCATGCATGCACACAAGATGCGTGTTCTATCTATCTAGACCGAAATTGACCAACACTCAATAGGCCTCCGTGTTTTGTTTCTAGCAATCTTCTTGTGTATATTTGGAGGCCTGCGACAATATTTGCATTGGCAAACTAATTAAAATATTTTTTCAAAGAAAGGCACAATGTAGAGGTCAACTTAAAATAGTTTGGCATGTTCCTCGGAGGGTTATAAGAATTATCTTAACTGTAATTGAGTCTACTTTTGTATGGACCAACAAACTATCAATGTGCCAAATTAATTAGCGAAAGTAGGACAGCACACAAGAGGGTTATAAATACACTATCTAACTTCGTACTCTCCATCCTCAAGCTTTAAGCCATCTTCATAGTTCATACTACTCATAATTCTCTAGTGTTCAACTATCTAGTCTCTCATGGATTCAATAGTCAACCAAGGGTGGACATCACCCGAGGTAGAGGAGGCATGGTCACTCATTGCTAGGCTCAACACCAACAAAATCATCTACGACGACAACAATGACAAGAACAAGAAGCACAACTACATTGTGAATTCTCTCCATGCATCGTTCCCTTCAAAGACCATGAAACAGGTAACAGATCTTTATGTTGATCTCTCGATGCATATGATCCAACGGAGGGAGGGGACCCATGTTACTGCTGGTAGTTCACAAAACAGTTTCACCTTTTGTGGCCCTATCAACGGTAACTATGAGCTATCGGGGGAGGAGAGTTGTGCTAGCAGCACACACGGTGTCTACACCATGGATGGCCATGCAAATGAACACTTTGGGGTACGACAGGAGGAGGCAACAATCATGGACGATAATGGATTGTCCTTTGGTTGTGCAATGGAGGATACGGGGATCACCGTGACGGGTGAGGCACCGCATATGGTAGACAACAACAAGATGGAGGTGTTGGAGAACAATATTTCCATAGATCAACAAGTTGTTGCCCCACATCAATGGGGTTTTTGGACCGGCGAGGAACTCAGGTTCGTACACGAATTGTATACTCTTATTTGTCATGTAGTTCTAGTTGTTGTTTGTTTTAAGTGAACATATACTAATTAAGAATGTTGTGCAAATTTATTATGTGAGATTAATAGCTTCTGTTTGTGATGATATTGTACTTTACTAAATGTACACATGTACACTATCAATTTCCATTTACAGCATCGGCGACCTTGCTAATGAAAACTTTGAGGTATAAGAGGACGAGGATACAACCATGGATGATAATGGATTTTCATTTCGTTATGCACTGGAGGATAGAAGAATCACGAAGAGGGAGGAGGCTCCGATGATGGTAGACAAGAATAAGATGGTGGTGCTGGAAAACAATACTTCCAATGATCGACCAGTTGTTGCCCCACATCAACGGAAGTTCTGGACCAAAGAGGAACACAAGTTAGTCAGACAACTATATTCTTCCTTATCATGTAGTTTTAGTTGTTCTTTATTTAAAATCAACATATGCTAATTAAGCATGCCTACAAATTAATTTAATGAGGCAGGTAGGTTAAATTTGCAATGATATTGCACTTTACTAAATGCATATATGGATGTTTCCTTCATTTTTGATAAATACCAATCCCTGAAATTCGATATTGATGAACTTTCTTTTATTAATTTTCTTTCTGGATTAACAAATTTATGCGATTTGGCCTTGATTAAATAATAGAAATGCAGTGAAATAGGCCATTAAGTTCCAATATGGTACGTGTTGTCCCAATGAAACAGATCGATAACCTGTAGTGATTGTCGTTTCACTATAGAAAAATAGAGGTATGATAATTTTGAAATTTTAATATGCTTGGTTATCAATATGTTACGAAATGTTCGTCACTTATGGATTTCTGATATAGATACATTTTGTCAAGTACCCGTGACTAAAAAAAATAAGAATGTGTTGTTGTAGTGGTCCGAACCTGTCATATAGGTACTTTGCTTCAATCTATATAAGTTGCTTCAATAAAACAACTCCATGATTAATCATTCAATCAACAATTTAACCTAGCTATTCTCTCGAACATTATGTCCACAGGTCATTTCTTTATGGGCTGGAAGTCTATGGTCGTGGCCACTGGAAAAACATATCCAAGCACTTCGTCACCACTAAGACCCCTGTCCAAATTTCAAGCCATGCACAAAAGTTTTTCAAGAGAATACAGCAAAAGGCATCGTCAGGGACAAAGCGTTATAGTATCAATGATGTCAGGCTCCACGACAACGAGCTATTGGCAGCAAATAATAGTTCTTCCCCCCGGCAAGCCCTTTATTTCACCGGGCTCAACAATGACCCAAGCTTTAAGTTGCAGGCTCCGACGAGCTCGTTCACAGTCATGAACAACCTAGCTCAGTGCTCCCCTTCCATCTACAATCAACAAGTGGGTCAGCAGACAATGTGCAGTGAGCAGCAGATGATGGGCTCTGTTGCAGCTGTAATGGACGGGGTAGGAAATTATGTGCCTGATGGCCAACAAGGGTCAGCTCATTTTTATCTTGGCAATGTATGAACAAGATGTAGTAGATCGTAGGCTTGGGCCATGTTCGGAATACTAGCCAGCCATGTGTCCATGAATAAACGCACTGTCCTCCTAAAGATGAAATGTAACATGCTCAAGACATTATGGCCGACATGTGTGTTTAATAATGAATAAATAGTTCTGTTTCTATATATATAAAAAAAATTCGCCTTCGATAATCTAATCATATTAATATAGTGTCGTTTGTCATCTCCCTTATTTCGTAAGACTATGTATTGTTGTTGTATTACCATAAGGAAGTGTACATGTTGTCTCAATAGTAGCCCTGACTGTTGTACATAATATAGCATACATGATTGTTGCCTATGTTCAGAGATTGCAATCACCCCATGCAAAAGCACAGGAATCTTAGCAAAAAGTTAAATATTTCTTGACTAAATCAAATAAGTTCAGTCGCCAAATTACTTGAAAATCACACCTTCTACTTGATAGTCAGAATCTACTATACTAACATTAGTTTATCTAAAGCATGCATGTTGGCTCTTCCTGTTTTTAGTCCCAGATCCCCCAGTAATTAATATTGTGTGGTGTTGCTATATTGCGACAATGTAATGCCTATAAATAAATATGACAATAGAGTTAATATATTTTATATAAATTAATGAATGATTTCATATTTCACCGGCACTATAGTTTGCAGTTTGTCACTAGGGAGTCAAACAGAGAAACCAATCAGTTAAAAAATCATTACACTGAGAATTTAATCATTTAAATCCCAACACTCTCCATAATATTAAATTTGTGTCTCTGAGAATGGAGAATGAAGAGATCAGGGGCACGACTTGCATTTATTGAGGTATTTTCATGTTACTCATTTCTTTCTCTAGAGACCTAGGTTGGGAGTGGGACATAAGCTTGGAAGATTATATATGAAGTGGCAGAGATGGCCAAAAGAAGAAATTAGCAGATGAACATTTATCAGAATGGGTCATTCATAAAGAAACATTGGATAGTGTTGTTCTTTCCTTCTTTTGGCTAAAGGAGTTGATCCAGCCCCCCTGAAGTTCATTTGCGCCATTGTAGCTTGGACTGTTGGCTCATATCTATCGTATTTTCTCCCATTAACATGAGGATTTATGGGAAGTCTATAATCAGTATACTAATAGATGGAGACATGGAAGGACATATTGGAAGTACGGACAGTTGAGAAGAATAAGTAGGAGGCTGAGATGGAGAAGTGGGAGATGCCGCTAGTCCAAGATAATGAGGTCGAGGTCCTATAGAAGCGATTCAGTCATCAATCAGCAATTCCACAAAAACGGGTGCTTCGGGCCAACGAAGAAAGACATACTCAATTGTTTGTTACATTCTTGTCGTTTTCCCCAATTAGGTCGTTTTTTATCTTTGCACTGTTTTTAGGCGCGCATGTTGCTTCTGTCATGTATAGTGCTTCGGAAGTGTTCCGAAATGAATTAATAGAGACAGATTTAAAGGTTTAGTTTTTTCATGTTCTTACTGAACTATAGACTTATTGTGGTCTACCGTTATCTACTGACGTCAGTTACTTCTTTTAAAAAGTGCCTCCTAGAGAGGTTAAGTGATGGGAGCTACTTGATCTTAATTAATGCATTGCTTTGGTCTCATGGTTGTGATGTTAGTCGTTGATGGGTGGAATCTCAACTCACCGGCCCTGGCCAATGTCGGCGGGAAGTGGAAATTTCCCATACCGCATCATGCCAGGCCCTGTTCAGAGTCGCTCAAACCCTTAATCTTACCTCTAAAAGGGGAAAACTTGTACGCTGAAGAGAACATCTACAACAGACACCCTCATTCCTTAATGTAAAGGCCTCAGACGAAAGGGAGTTCACCAGTCACACGGGAAAGAGGCTGAGACGTCCACCATTCAGATATCAAGATTGGGAGGCTCAAGGCGTTCGCAACCAGGAGACCAGGAAAGGAAGGCGTCCAACCGACTCAAGACCGGTATAAATACCGTGTGCCAGAACCAGAGGGGGACACCTTCTACTTCGACGACCAAGACAACAGAAGTAGATCCCTAGTTTAGACCTAGATTAGATCCAATCTTAGACATAATAGAGCCGCTGTTGAAATTCTAAAGCCCCTGATCCGGGTATAAAGGGCACACTTCCTTTGAACTAAGACTGATTCAGAGGAGCACAACAGAGCTAATAGAGTCCCTGTTGTTACTGCTGCAGGTGAACATACTTCACATGTTAAATGCCTTTCTTCTTCGAGCCACTCAATGGAGAGAGCCCAGCTGCACCTACACCGTTGGTATGAGCCATTGTTCCTTAGTGTATGTTCAAGGCAGAGACTCAACTTAAACATTAGAAGTTCAGAACTAGACACCCAAATTTACAAGTTTGTTACTGAATATTGCACGGGGAAACTATATATCCTACCATGTATTCAACAACATGATTGATCTCAACAACGCCCAATTGGACAGCCATTACACGTGATTACCCTCCAAATGGATCTCTAATTTTACTAGCTCAGGATAATTAGCTAAGAAGTTGGAACTAAATTTCACCGGATTCAACTGAACCGCTATGGCTTCAGAATCAATCTATGATCTCAAACAATTCTCCGGAGTAATACTAAGATTCGACTCCTCGCACCTCATCTACCTATGATTGAACTCAACTCCAAGATCTCAGACAATTCCACGGAGAAATGCAAGAAGGGGCAGCAGGTAAAGGCAGACCTACCATTGGAGGACGAGATCGAGACGGCGAGGCCACACCACCCACTCGCGCTCCTCCCCCGGACAACAGGGGCGCTGGGAACGGCGGCGCGGCTGTGGAGGAGGAAGCCGGTCGGTGGCGGGATCTTTCCCAAATCCAAGCTCGAGGTCGACGCCATTCGTGGTCGCGCTCGTGCTGCTGCTGCTTCCATTTTCTTGCGGCTCGTGTCGGAGCGTCGCATCGATCGATCTGCACCATAGGAATTCAATGGGCCTTGCAGTTCCAAAACGTGTAAAGTGGGCCCGAAAAGGCGCCTGTTAACGATCGGGCACCTGCAGCGTCGCTGGCATGGGCCGGCCCACTAGCGTGCTGCCCAGTTTTTTTTTATCTATTTTTGTTGTTGATCCAATAGAAACAAAGCTGTCCACTGCATCAAGGGTCAGCTTTGAGCCCTTATCTTTTTGCCTTGGTGATGGATGAGGTCACAAGGGATATACAAGGAGAAATCCCATGGTGTATGCTCTTTGCGGACGATGTGGTGCTAGTCAATGAGAGTCGGACGGGGGTCAACAGGAAGTTGGAGTTATGGAGGCAAACTTTGGAATCGAAAGGTTTTAGACTTAGTAGGACTAAAACCGAGTACATGAGGTGCGCTTTCGGTACTACTAGGCACGAGGAGGAGGAGGATGTTAGCCTTGATGGGCAGGTGGTGCCGCAGAAGGACACCTTTCGATATTTGGGGTCAATGTTGCAGAAGGATGGGGATATCGATGAAGATGTGAACCATCAAATTAAAGCCGGATGGATGAAGTGGCGCCAAGCTTCTAGCATTCTCTGTGACAAGAGGGTGCCACAAAAGCTAAAAGGCAAGTTCTATAGGACGGCGGTTCGACCCGCAATGTTGTATGGCGCTGAGTGTTGGCCGACTAAAAGGCGACATGTGCAACAGTTAGGTGTGGCGGAGATGCGCATGTTGAGATGGATGTGTGGCCACACAAGGAAGGACCGAATCCGGAATGATGATATACGAGATAGAGTTGGGGTAGCGCCAATTGAAGAGAAGCTTGTCCAACATCGTCTGAGATGGTTTGGACATATTCAGCGCAGGCCTCCAGAAGCCCCAGTACATAGCGGACGGCTAAAGCGTGCTGATAATGTCAAAAGAGGCCGGGGTAGACCGAACTTGACATGGGAAGAGTCCGTAAAGAGAGACCTGAAGGATTGGAGCATCACCAAAGAACTAGCCATGGACAGGGGTGCGTGGAAGCTTGCTATCCATGTGCCAGAACCATGAGTTGGTCGCGAGATCTTATGGGTTTCACCTCTAGCCTACCCCAACTTGTTTGGGACTAAAGGCTTTGTTGTTGTTGTTGTTGTTGTTTGTTGATCCAATAGAAACAAACCGTCCAAATTTCTATTTGTTACGAAAATAAAAATATGAAATCAAAAAAGGTTTACATATTTAAAGAAAAACGTTCATCCATTTGAAAAAAAAATCATATCTTTAAAAAAGGTTCATCAATTTTGAAAAAAGTTCATAAATTTTAAAAAAAGTTTATTGAAACTGAAAAAAAAATCATCCAATTTGGAAAAAGTTCATTAAATTTGAAAAAGTTCATAGAAATTGAAAAACAGTTCATGTATTTATGAAACAAAAGTTCATAAATCTTAAAAAAGTTCATCAATTTTGAAAAAAAATCATCCATTTTCAAAAAGATGTTCATCAAATTTCAAAAAAGTTCATCGATATTCCAAAAAGTTCATAGAATTTTCAAAAAAAAACATCAACCGGCGCCTAAATGGGCCGGCCATTTATGAACGCCACAAGCGCTAGTTAAAAAAATGCACATTAACTGGCGCCTGTGGCGCCAAATAGGAAATGCCTCGTTCTTACTAAATCATGAACCCTTGAAAGAAAAACGAAACTATAATCATGATCCCAGAAATTTCGCTTCTATCAACCAATGGCTGCCGCCAGGAACGAGATGGGTGGCCCACAAGGATCAAGCTGACAATGGTTAACCGTTACCCGTGTCCTCCTCGTGGCTAATTGTTGCTTAGAGGTCGGTGATGTGCCATCTTTAATATTCACACGGAAGTTCGTGGACCAAATACCACATCAAACGTTCAAGATGGGGTTATGGATTAGATAGCATTACCCATTCCGGTTACCCACCTTATCCATGGAAGCCTGGCTCTAAAGTAAGTAGACCTCGGGTAATTCCCGCCCTTAGCGACCTAAATTTCTACCCATCCCCCCTTTGCCCAAAAAGCCCTAAGAAATTCCTAACCTAGCCACTGTTGGAAATATGCCCTAGAGGCAATAATAAAGTGGTTATTATCATATTTCCTTGTTCATGATAATCGTTTATTATCCATTCTAGAATTGTATTGACTGGAAACTAAAATATATGTGTGGATATGTAAACAACACCGTGTCCCTAGTGATCCTCTACTAGACTAGCTCGTTGATCAAAGGTGGTTAAGGTTTCCCAACCATGGACATGAGTTGTCATTTGATAACGGGATCACATCATTAGGAGAATGATGTGATGGACACGACCCAAACCATAAGCATAGCATTTGATCGTATCACTAAGTTTATTGCTACTGCTTTCTTCATGTCAAGTATCTGTTCCTAAGACCATGAGATCATGCAACTCCCAGACACCGGAGGAATGCCTTGTGTGTATCAAACGTCACTTCATAACTGGGTGATCATAAAGATGCTCTACAGGTATCACCGAGGGTGTTTGTAGGGTTGGCATGGATCGAGACTGGCATTTGCCACTCTGTATGACGGAGAGGTATCTCTGGGCCCTCTCGGTAAAACAAAATCACAAGAAGCTTGCAAGCAATGTGACTAAGGAGTTAGTCATGAGATCTTGTATTACGGAACGAGTAACTTGCCGGTAACGAGATTGAACTAGGTATGGAGATACCGACGATCGAATCTCGGGCAAGTAACATATCGCTGAACAAAGAGAACTACATACGGGATTGATTGAATCCTTGACATTGTGGTTCGACCGATAAAGATCTCCGTGGAACATGTAGGAACCAATATGGGCATCCAGGTCCCGCTATTGGTTATTGACCGGAGAGGTGTCTTGGTCATGTCTACATGATTCTCAAACCCGTAAGGTCCGCACGTTTAACGTTCGATGACGATATCGTATTTATGAGTTATATGTGTTGGTGACCGAATGTTGTTCGGAGTCCCGGATGAGATCCCGGACATGACGAGGAGCTCCGGAATGGTCCGAAGGTAAAGAATTATATATGGAAAGTTCCGTTTTGGTCACCGGAAAGAATTCGGGCTTAACCGGTAGTGTATCGGGAGTGTCGTAAGGGTTCCGAGGGTCCACCGGAAGGGGTCCACCCGTCCCGGGGGGCCACGTGGGCTAAGAGGGGTGCGGACCAGACCCTGGCGGGCTGGGCGCCCCTCCCCACCTAGGCCCATGCGGCTAGGGCTGGTGGCGGGCAAACCCTAGGGGGGGCGCCACCCTAACTTGGTGGCCAAGCCACCCCCCTAGGCCGTTGCGAAAGTTCATTGTTTCGAAGCACCTCGTCATGATCGGGTGTGATAGACTCTTCGTTCGCATACAACGGGTGTAAGCTAGTTTTACACATGCGGAATACTTGGGTTAAACTTGACGAGCCTAGCATGTACATACATGGCTTCAGAACACAGGAGACCGAAAGGTCGAACATGAGTCATATAGTAGATATGATCAACATGGAGATGTTCACCATTGAAACCACCTCATCTCACGTGATGATTGGACTTGGGTTGGTGGATTTGGATCATGTCACACTTAGACAACCTGTGGGATGTTGATTTGAGTGGGAGTTCTTTAGTAATATGATTAACTGAACTCATTACCATGAACATAGTCTAAATTTGTTTTTGCAAATTATTTTGTAGACCAATGGCTCGTGCAGTAGCTCCACTGAATTTTAATGCGTTCCTAGAGAAAGCTAAGTTGAAAGATGATGGAAGTAACTACGCGGACTGGGTCTGTAATCTGAGGATTATCCTCACTGCTTCGCAAAAGGCTTATGTCCTTGATGCACCGCTTAGTGCGCCACCCCCTCCAGTGTCGTCCGCAGATGTTGTGAACGTCTGGCAGGCACGTGCTGATGACTACTCAATAGTTTAGTGTGCCATGTTGTACGGCTTAGAATCGGGACTTTGAAAGCGTTTTGAACGCCATGGATCATATGAGATGTTCCGAGTTGAAGTTAGTATTTCAAGCAAATGCCCGGATTGAGAGGTATGAGACCTCCGATAAGTTCTTCGCCTACAAGATGGAGGAGAATAGTTCTGTCAGTGAACACATACTTAGAATGTCTGGGTACTACAACCGCTTGAATTAGTTGGGAGGTGAGCTTCCTCCTGAGACGGTCACTGACAAAGTTCTCCAGTCACTGCCACCTAGCTATAAGGGCTTCGTGATGAACTATAATATGCAAGGGATGAACAAGTCAATCTCCGAGCTATTTGCGATGCTGAAAGTCGCAGAAGTAGAAATCAAAAAGGAGCATCAAGTGTTGATGGTGAATAAAACTACTAGTTTCAAAAAAGGCAAGGGAAAGAAGGGAAACTTCAAGAAGAATGGCAAGCAAGTTGCCGCTCCCGTGAAGAAACCCAAGGCTGTACCCAAGCCTGAGACTGAGTGCTTCTACTGCAAGGGGATTGGCCACTGGAAGCGAAATTGCCCCAAGTACCTGGCTGATAAGAAGGCTGGCAACGTCAACAAAGGTATATTTGATATACATGTTATTGATGTGTACCTTACTAGCTCTCGTAGTAGTGCCTGGGTATTTGATACCGGTTCGGTTGCTCATATTTGTAACTCAAAACAGGAACTACAAAATAAACTGAGGCTGGGAAAGGATGAGGTGACGATGCGCGTAGGAAATATTTCCAAGGTTGATGTGATCGCCGTCGGCACGCTTGCTCTTCGATTACCATCGGGATTAGTTTTAAACCTAAATAATTGTTATTTGGTGCCTACGTTGAGCATGAACATTATATTTGGATCTTGTTTATTGCGAAACGGTTATTCATTTAAATCAGAGAATGATGGTTGCTCTATTTATATGAGTAATATCTTTTATGGTCATGCACCCAATGTGAATGGTTTATTCTTGTTGACTCTCGATCGTAGTGATACACATGTTCATAACATTAATACCAAAAGATGCAAAGTTAATAATGATAGTACCACTTTCTTGTGGCACCGCCGCTTAGGTCATATTGTTGTAAAGCGCATGATGAAACTCTATGCTGATGGACTTTTGGAATCACTCGATTTTGAATCGCTTGATACATGCAAACCATGCCTCATGGGAAAGATGACGAAAACCCCGTTCTTCGGAACAATGGAGCGGGCAAGTGACTCGTTGGAAATCATACATACTGATGTGTGCGGTCCAATGAGTGTTGAGGCACGCGGAGGATATCATTATTTTCTTACCTTCACTGATGACTTGAGTAGATATGAGTATGTTTACTTAATGAAACAGAAGTCTGAAACGTTCAAGCAATTTCAGAGTGAAGTACAGAATCATCATAACAAGAAGATAAAGTTTCTACGATCTGATCGTGGTGGAGAATATCTGAGTTATGAGTTTGGCATGCATTTAAGACAGTATGGAATTGTTTCACAGCTCACGCCACCTGGAACACCACAGCGTAATGGTGTGTCCGAGCGTCATAATCATACTCTATTAGATATGGTGTGATCTATGATGTCTCTTACTGATCTGCCACTACCATTTTGGGGTTATGCATTAGAGACAGCCGCATTCCCTTTGAATAGGGCACCATCTAAATCCGTTGAGACGACACCGTATGAATTATGGTTTGGCAAGAAACCTAAGCTGTTGTTTCTTCAAGTTTGGGGCTGCGACAATTATGTGAAAAGGCTTCAGACTGATAAGCTCGAACCTAAAGCAGAGAAGTGTGTCTTCATAGGATACCCTAAGGAAACAATTGGGTACACCTTCTATCTCAGATCCGAAGGCAAAGTCTTTGTTGCCAAGAATGAATCCTTTCTAGAGAAGGAGTTTCTCTCGAAAGAATTGAGTGGGAGGAAGGTAGAACTTGATGAGGTTGTTGAACCGTCACTTCATTTGGAGAGTAGCACGACGCAGAAAGATGTTTCTGTGGTGCCTACGCCAAGTGAAGAGGAAGCTAATGATGATGATCATGAAGCTTCAGATCAAGTAACTACCGAGCCTCGTAGGTCGACAAGGACATGTACCACCCCTGAGTGGTACGGCAATCCTGTCTTGGAGGTCATGTTGTTAGACAACGGTGAACCTATGAGCTATGAAGAAGCGATGGTGGGCCCCGATTCCGACAAATGGCTAGAGGCCATGAAATCCGAGATAGGATCCATGTATGACAACAAAGTGTGGACTTTGGAGGACTTACCATATGATCGTAAGGCCATACAGAACAAATGGATCTTTAAGAAAAAGATGGACGCGAACGGTAATGTCACCGTCTATAAAGCACGACTTGTTGCAAAAGGGTTTTCACAAGTTCAAGGATTTGACTACGATGAGACTTTCTCTCCCGTAGCGATACTTAAGTCCGTCAGGATCATGTTAGCAATAGCTGCATTTTTCGATTAAGAAATTTGGTAGATGGATGTCAAGGCAGGGTTCCTTAATGGTTTCCTTAAGGAAGAGTTGTACATGATGAAATCATAAGGTTTTGTCGATCCTGAAAATGCTGACAAAGTGTGCAAGCTCCAGCGATCCATCTATGGACTGGTGCAAGCATCTCGGAGTTGGAATCTTCGCTTTGATGAGGTGATCAAAGTGTTTGGGTTCATACAAGTTTATGGAGAAGCTTGTATTTACAAGAAAGTGAGTGGGAGCTCTATAGCGTTTCTAATACTATATGTGGATGACATATTGCTGACTGGAAACAATATAGAACTTTTGGAAAGCATGAAGATATATTTGAACAAGAGTTTTTCAATGAAAGACCTCGGAGAAGGTGCTTACATATTAGGCATCAAGATCTATAGAGATAGATCAAGACGCTTAATAGGAATTTCACAAAGCACATACCTTGATAAGGTTTTGAAGAAGTTCAAAATGGATCAGTCCAAGAAAGGGTTATTGCCTGTCTTACAAGGTGTGAAGTTGAGTAAGACTCAATGCCCAGCAAGTACAGAAGATAGAGAAAAGATGAGTGTCATCCCCTATGCCTCAACCATAGGCTCTATCATGTATGCAATGATGTGCACAAGACCAGATGTGAGCCTTGCCATAAGTATGGCCGGAAGGTTTCAAAGTGGTCCAGGAGTGGAACACTGGACAGCGGTCAAAAATATCCTTAAGTACCTGAAGAGGGCTAAGGAGATGTTTCTCGTTTATGGAGGTGATCAATAGCTCGTTGTAAAGGGTTACGTCGATGCTAGCTTTGACACAGATCCGGATGACTCTAAGTCTCAAACCGGATACATATTTATTTTGAATGGTGGAGTAGTCAGCCGGTGTAGTTCCAAGCAAAGAGTGGCAGCAGATTCTACATGTGAGGCGGAGTACATAGCTGCTTCGGAAGCGGCAAAGGAGGGTGTCTGGATGAAGCAGTTCATGACGGATCTTGGAGTTGTGCCTAGTGCACTGGATCCGATGACTCTTTTGTGACAACACTGGTGCCATTGCTCTAGCCAAGGAGCTCGGGTTTCACAAGAGGACGAGACACATAAAGCGCCGCTTCAATTCCATCCGTGATTATATCAAGGAGGAAGACATAAACATTTGCAATGTACATACATATCTGAATGTTGCAGACATGTTAACTAAACCTCTTCCATGGGCAAAACATGATCAACACCAGAACTCTATGGGTGTTAGATTCATTACAATGAAAAGCTAGATTATTGACTCTAGTGCAAGTGGGAGACTATTGGAAATATGCCCTAGAGGCAATAATAAAGTGGTTATTATCATATTTCCTTGTTCATGATAACCGTTTATTATCCATGCTAGAATTGTATTGACTGGAAACTAAAATACATGTGTGGATATATAAACAACACCGTGTCCCTAGTGAGCCTCTACTAGACTAACTCGTTGATCAAAGATGGTTAAGGTTTCCTAACCATGGACATGAGTTGTCATTTGATAACGGGATGGACAAGACCCAAACCATAAGCATAGCATTTGATCGCATCGCTAAGTTTATTGCTAGTGCTTTCTTCTTGTCAAGTATCTGTTCCTAAGACCATAAGATAATGCAACTCCCTGACACCGGAGGAATGCCTAGTGTGTAGCAAATGTCACTTCGTAACTGGGTGATCATAAAGATGCTCTACAGGTATCTCCGAGGGTGTCTGTTGGGTTGGCATGGATCGAGAATGGGATTTGTCACTCCGTATGACAGAGAGGTATCTGTGGGCCCTCTCGGTAATACAACATCACAAGAAGCTTGCAAGAAATGTGACTAAGGAGTTATTCATGGGATCTTGTATTACGGAACGAGTAAAGAGACTTGCCGGTAGCGAGATTAAACTAGTTATGGAGATACCGACGACCGAATCTCGGGCAAGTAACATACCACTGAAGAAAGGGAACTGCATATGGGATTGATTGAATCCTTGACATAGTGGTTCCACCGATAAAGATCTTAGTGGAACATGTAGGAACCAGTATGGGCATCCAGGTCCCGCTATTGGTTATTGACCGGAGAGGTGTCTCGGTCACGTCTACATGATTCTCGAACCCGTAGGGTCCGCACGCTTAACGTTCAATGATGATATGGTATTTATGAGTTATATGTGTTGGTGACCGAATGTTGTTCAGAGTCTCGGATGAGATACCGAACATGATGAGGAGCTCCGGAATGGTCCGGAGGTAAAGAATTATATATGGGAAGTTCCGTTTTGGTCACCGGAAAAAATTCGGGCATCACCGGCAGTGTATCAGAAGTGTCGGAAGGGTTCCGGGGTCCACCAGAAGGGGTCCACCCACCCCGTGGGGCCACATGGCCTAAGAGGGGTGCGCACCAGCCCCTGGTGGGCTGGGCGCCCCTCCCCACCTAGGACCATGCAGCTACGGCTGGTGGAGGGCAAACCCTGGGGGGGCGCCACCCTAACTTGGGGGCCAAGTCACCCCCTAGGCCGCCGCCCCTCCCTTGGAGGGTGCCCTATGGCCGGCGCACCCCTCCCCCTGCCCCTATATATATGTGGGGAGAGGGAGAGCAGTCGCACCTCAAGTCTTGGCGCAGCCCTCCCTCTCTCCCTAGATCGTTTTCTCCTCAGATTGCATCGCGACAGCGCTTGGCGAAGCCCTGCTGAGATTGCTCCACCACCACCGCCACCACGCCGTCGTGTTGTCGGCGAACTCATTGATACGTCTCCAACGTATCTATAATTTTTGATTGTTCCATGCTGATATATTATCATTCTAAGATACTTTTTGGGTCATTATTTACCAATTTATAATATTTTTTAGCACTAACCTATTGACCCAGTGCTAGTTGCTGTTTACTGCGTGTTTTTGCCTTTGCCGGTTTACTGTACCAAACAAAGTCCAATTGCCACGAAACTTTTTGATGATATTTTCTGGACTATATGAAGACCAAGAAGCTTCGGAAGGAAGCCGGGAGGCACACGAGGGCCCCACCACACATCAGGGTGCGCCCTGGGGGGGCACGCCCTGATATATGGTAGCCCCCTCGGGCACCTCCCGATGTCCCTCTTCGGCCTATAAATTCTCTAATATTCTGAAAACCCTAGAGGACCGAAACCCATTTTCCACCACCGTAAGTCTATGTTCTGTCGCGAGGCCATCTGGCGCTCCGTTCCGGCACCCTGCCAGAGGGGGGATCAATCACGGAGGGCCTCTTCATCAACCTTGCTGCCCTCATGATGATGCGTGAGTAGTTCACCACAGACCTATGGGTCCATAGCTAGTACCTAGATGGCAATCTCTCTCTCTCTTATGATCTTCAATACAATGGTCATCGCATCTTCACTTTGAGCTATCCGATGTAATCCTATTGTGCGGTGTGTTTGTTGGGATCCGATGAATTGTGGGTTTATGTTCAGATTATTCATGATAAGTATTTGAGATGCCTCTGAATTATATTATCTCTTATGTGCATGATCATTATAGCTTTGTAATGCTCTCCGATCTATTGATATGCTTTGGCCAAGTAGATTGATATTTCATCGGTGGGAGTGGTGCGTTGTGGTAGGTTCAACCTGGCGAGTTTCTATATCCCAGTGACAAAGTAGGGGACAAGATGCGTCTTTGTGTTGTTGCTACTAAGGATAAAACGATGGGGTTCATTCATATTGTTTGAGTTTACTTTGTCTACATCATGTCATCGTTCTCCAAGCATTACTCTGTTTTATTAATACTCTAGATGCATGCTGGATAGCGGTCGATGAGTGGAGTAATAGTAATAGGTGCAGGCAGGAGTTGGTCTATTTGCTTATGGACGTGATGCCTATATATACATGATCATTGCCGTGAACATCGCATAACTATCCGCATTTCTATCAATTGCCCAACAGTAATTTGTTTACCCATCGTATGCTGCCTACATGAGAGATGTCGCTAGGGAACACTATGGCCCCCGGGCCTATTCACTTATATATATTCTCAAACGCTATATTTACCTTGCTGCCTTTATTTCCTTTTTATTTATTTTGCAATTTATATTTATCAACAATTATCTACACAACTCATTTGCTTGCAAATAACGAGATCAAGGGGATTCACAACCCTCTTGCCCGCGTTGGGTGCAAGTTGTTTGTTCATTTGTGTGCAGCCACTGAAGACGGTTGAAGATTGATATTCCTATTGGTTCGATAAACCTTGGTTTCATAACTGAGGAAAATACTTATCCGCTTTGTGCTGCAATTACCCGTTCCTCTTCACGGAAAACCCAACGCAGATCACAAGAATCAGGAAGGATTTCTGGCGCCGTTGCCGGGGAATATCATCATCAACTACCAAGTAACTTCACACAAATTCTCATTCACTTGTTCTTATTTTTATTTGCTTTTATATTTAGCTCATCTCATAAAAAAAGAAAAAAGAAAAATATTTATCTTTGCTTGTTACTAGTTTCCTTGTTTGAACTCATGGCTAGTTCTTCTTCCACTCGCTCTACTCCCAATGATGATGTAGTGAATTTTAAACAAAGGGGAGGAGAAATCTTAAAATATGCATGGTATAGGATTTGCTTTGCTCAAAATAAAGCAACTAAAAAGTTATCCACCACTACCTTGCTTCACATTTTTTATGTTGGTGTGACCACTTGGTATAGGTTCGTTCTTGACACCATCACTGGTGGGAATTTTTTAATGTGACACACCTTGGATGCCTACACCGCAATTGAAAATCTTGTAGGGTCACCACCTATTGTTGTTAATGAAACAAATTTGACCTTGGAACATGTTATGCAAAGGCTTGATGCTATTGAAAAAATATGATTACAAACAAACCCATTGAGGAATTGGATAAAAAACTTCATAATCATATCACTCAACTTGGGTCGCGGGTAGGAATGACTTTGAAAACCTTAAAGGAAAAAGGCACCACTATTGATGAGAGGATAGAACAAGGTTTGAATAGAATTGATAAAATGGAAGAGGTCATTGACAAGGTAGGTTCCGCCTTCACTCCTCCTAAAGCTAATACTAGTGCCTCTCGCAACAAAAATACCAAGTTCATATATATTCCTAAGAGTGTTAGTACACCTCCTAACCAAAGAAACGAGGATATTAAGATGATTAGTGTTCATCTCAACTTTATAAAATTGATAAAAGATCCTATTGCCAAGCCTCCTATTTTCCCCACTATCCACGGCTATGTTATTGAGGAAACATAAGATTCCAGTTCCCATTATAGAAAGGGATGGAACACTTACCTAAGAAGAGAATTAAACCAGATTATGAATCAATTATGAGAGCCACTTATGGGTGGAGTGTCAAAGATGACAATACTTGAAACTATGCATTATGCCTAGCTAGGGGCATAAAACAATAGCGCTTGTTGGGAGGCAACCCAATAGTTATCTTTAAATTTTTTCTTAGAACTTTTTGTTTATTTTTATTACCATGATTATATCCTCTGTAATGATTATGTTTTTGTGTTTAAATTAGTGTTTGTGCCAAGTAAAACCTTTGGGATGACTCACAAGATGAGTAGAATCGATGCTGAAACAAAACAGAAACTTTTGACTCTAGTACAGGAATTTTTATTTTTTGCTGGTGCGCGATAATGATCTGAAATTTTTACACAGTGTCTCTATACAAATTTTCGAGGTTTTCATGATTTTTTAGAATTTTTAGAGTTACATAAGTATAGGTTCTTTACAGATTGCTACAGACTGTTCTGTTTTAGACAGATTCTGTTTTTGCCTGCATAGTTGCTTCTTTTGATTAAACTATGGATTGTATCGGGGGGTATAAGCCATGGAGAAGTTAGAATATAGTACCTATTATGAATTTATGAAAGTTGAATCAATTTACAACAGTACTTAAAGTGTGCAATATATTTCTTATACTAACGGATCTCACGAGCTTTTGCTGAGTTTTGTGTGATTGAAGTTTTCAAGTTTTGGGTGTTATCTTGATGAACAAAGGAGTAAGGAGTAGCAAGAGCCTAAGCTTGGGGATGCCCAAGGCACCCCAAGGTAATATTTTAAAGGAGACTCAAGCGTCTAAGCTTGGGGATGCCTAGGCATCCCCTCTTTCGTCTCAAATCCATCGGTATGTCACTCGAAGCTATATTTTTATTCGTCACATGATATGAGTTTTGCTTGGAGCGTCATTTGCTTTTGTTTGCTTTTACTTTCAGTTTGCCACAATCATTGTTTGCTGGACACACCTATTTAAGAGAGACACACCTTCATCATAATTTGTTAGAATACTCTATGTGCTTCACTTATATCTTTTGAGCTTAGCAGTTGCTCTAGTACTTCACTTATATCTTTTTGAGCATGGTGGCGTGTAGATTTTAAAGAAATTATTCCACTCTCGTTCTTCACTTATATTTGTTTGAGCATTAATAAATAGTGATGGTAATTTTCATGGGTCATACATACTAGTCCAAAAATATTAGGTATTCAAAGAGTGATAATCAAAACCATCATGTAGCACATATAAAGAAATTGTGGGTTAATGATATTGATGTAGTAATGTGAAAAAGGTGGGAGTCCATAATTGTTAAACCATAGAAGTGTCGATATTAAGAGGGGTTGAACTTTTTGTTCATCTAAAAATTAAAGAGGCATGGTGATGATGTGTGAGCATTTCTATTCCTCGTTGAAATCCTAGTGTTGTTTCGGGTCCGAAGCGCGCGATGGTTAACTCCTACCAACCTCTTCCCTCGGGGCATGCGATTAGTACTTTGATTTATTATAAACTAATACAAATTTGCAATAAGTATATGAGTTCTTTATGACTAATGTGAAACCATGGACATACGCAATCTCACCTTTTCATAATTTGCTAGCCTCTTCGGTACCGTGCATAGCCCGTTCTCACCTCGAGAATCGGTGCAACTTTCGCCGGTGCATCCAAACCCCGTGACATGATACGCTCTATTGCACATAAGCCTTATTATATCTTCCTCAAAACAGCCACCATACCTACCTATGATGGCATTTCCATAGCCATTCCGAGATATAGCGCCATGCAAATTAGATCGTCACTTCGCATGACTAGTTCGTTCATCGTCATATTGATTTGCATGATCATATAGAGCCGACATAGTATTTGTGGCAAACCGCCTTCATAATGTTTTTGATACATGTCACGCTAGATCATTGCACATCCTAGTACACTGCCAGAGGCATTCATACAGAGTCATGTCTCCATATCAGTTCTCCATGTTGAGTTGTAAGTAAATAAAAGTGTGATGATTGTCATTGTTATAGCATTGTCCTAGTGAGGAAAGAATGATGGATACGATGATTCTCCCATGAGTTGAGATGAGACTCCAGACGAAAATAAAGATGGGGGAGGCCAAATGAGCCCACCATCCAGTCAAAAAAATGAGAGAAAATGAGAGAAGGGACTTTGCTACTATCCTTTGCCACACTTGTGCCTTAAAGTGGCACCATGTTCCTCATGTAGAGAGTCTCATGATATATCACTTTCATATGCTAGTGGGAATTACCTATTCATTATTTCAAACCTGGCGTGTATATTCCTACGATGGGCTTCCTCAAATGCCCGAGGTCTTCATGAGCAAGCAAGTTGGATGCACACCCCACTTAGCTTCATTTGAGCTTTCATACACTTATAGCTCTAGTGCATCATTTGCATGGCAATCCCTACTCCTTGCATTGACATCTATCGATGGGCATCTCCATAGCCCGTTGGTACGCCTAGTTGATGTGAGACTATCTTCTCCACTTCCTACCCCTTTGATATCTACCACCATACTCTATTCCACCTAAATGCTATGTTCAATGGCTCACGCTCATGTATTGCATGAAGAATAAAAAGTTGATGCATATTGAAAAAGTACGAACCAATTGCCTGACTTGGACACCGTGGTGCTTAACATTTGTATTAATGTGATGAAGATGGAGCCATGCCTTGCTAATACAATAAGATGAATGGGGGGGGTAAACATTTCTTAAAGATCGTATACCTTTAAGAATTAACAATTCTGTTTCTTACACTTTGAATATTGCTATGTTAATATTTGTTGATTCATCTTTTCTCAATGAGCATACCTGAATAAGATTACATAGTGGATAGCATGTCACATCAAAAATTCTGTTTTTATCATTTACCTACTCGAGGACGAGCAGGAATTAAGCTTGGGGATGCTTGATACGTCTCCAACGTATCTATATTTTTTTTATTGTTCCATGCTGATATATTATCATTCTAGGATACTTTTGGGTCATTATTTACCAATTTATAATATTTTTTAGCACTAACCTATTGACCCAATGCCTAGTGCCAGTTGTTGTTTTCTGCGTGTTTTTGCCTTTGCAGGTTTATTGTACCAAACGAAGTCCAATTGCTACGAAACTTTTTGATGATTGTTCCTGGACTATATGAAGACCTATAAGCTTCGGAAGAAAGCCGGGAGGCGCACGAGGGCCCCACCACACATCAGGGTGCACCCTGGGGGGGCCGCGCCCTGATATGTGGTGGCCCCCTCGGGCACCTCCCGACGTCCCTCTTCGGCCTATAAATTCTCTAATATTCTGAAAACCCTGGAGGCAGTCCTGAAACCCTTTTTCCGCCGCCACAAGTCTCTCTTCCGTCGCGAGGCCATCTGGAGCTCCATTCCTGCACCCTGTCGGAGGGGGGGTCGATCACGGAGGGCCTCTTCATCAACATTGCTGCCCTCATGATGATGTGTGAGTAGTTCACCACAAACCTATGGGTCCATAGCTAGTACCTAGATGGCAATCTCTCTCTCTTATGTTCTTCAATACAATGGTCATCGCATCTTCGCTTTGATCTATCCGATGTAATCCTATTGTGCGGTGTGTTTGTTGGGATCCGATGAATTGTGGGTTTATGTTCAGATTATTATTGAAAATTATTTGAGATGCCTCTGAATTATATTATCTCTTATGTGCATGATCATTATAGCTTCGTAATGCTCTCCGATCTATTGATATGCTTTGGCCAAGTAGATTGATATTTCATCGATGGGAGTGGTGCGTTGTGGTAGGTTCAACCTGGCGAGTTTCTATATCCCAGTGACAAAGTAGGGGATAAAACGATGGGGTTCATTCATATTGTTTGATTTTACTTTGTCTACATCATGTCATCGTTCTCCAAGCATGACTCTATTTTACTTAATACTCTAGATGCATGTTGGATAGCGGTCGATGAGTGGAGTAATAGTAATAGGTGCAGGCAGGAGTCGGCCTATTTGCTTATGGACATGATGCCTATATATACATGATCATTGCCGTGAACATCGCATAACTATCTGCTTTTCTATCAATTGCCCAACAGTAATTTGTTTACCCACCGTATGCTGCCTACATGAGAGTTGTCACTAGGGAACACTATGGCCCCCGGGTCTATTCACTTATATATTCGCAAACGCTATATTTACCTTGCTGCCTTTATTTCCTTCTTATTTATTTTGCAATTTATATTTATCAACAATTATCTACACAACTCATTTGCTTGCAAATAACGAGATCAAGGGGATTCACAACCCTCTTGCCCGCGTTGGGTGCAAGTTGTTTGTTCATTTGTGTGCAGCCGCTGAAGACGGTTGAAGATTGATATTCCTATTGGTTCAATAAACCTTGGTTTCATAACTGAGGGAAATACTTAACCGCTTTATGCTGCAATTACCCGTTCCTCTTCACGGAAAACCCAACGCAGATCGCAAGTATCACTCATCTACTACTCCGCCCTCGCTCGCTGGATCGAGGAGGCGGAGACGTCATCGAGCTGCAAGTGTGCTGAACGCGGAGGTGCCGTCCGTTTGGCGCTTGATCGGGATGGATCGCGATTGGATCTTGAAGACGTACGACAACATCAACCGCGTTTCTAAGTGCTTCTGCTTAGCGATCTACAAGGGTATGTAGATGCACTCCCCCTCTCGTAGCTATACATCTACATGGATAGATCTTGCATTTGCGTAGGAAATTTTTTGTTTTCCATGCAACGTTCCCCAACAGCCATAACATATTATTTACTATGTCTCAAAAAAACATATTGTTTATTGTGTCAAAATGGTTTATATATTGAAATGCTACTGAAGATTATTGTTGATTGCGTGTATGAGTTTTCCATGGGGATTAAAAACCCGACATAGACGGGGATGGGAAACTTTTTATCCCCGCAGGCGGGTATGTGGATGGGGACGTGCATGGGCTGGCTGTTCGGGGGATAGGTATGGTTGTTCAATACCTAATTGGGTAATCCCCATTGTCAGCTTGACACAGGAACAAATTTCACTTGTCGTTGTCATCTGCAACAAAAACACAAATTGCGTTGCCCATGGAAAGGAAGGTCCAGGTCAATGTTCATTGGAAGTTTTGAGAGTGACTTCACCTAGAACTTTGTCTTGATTCATGAACATGTCCTCAATTTAGCGAGTGAACTTCTAGCGACGCTTCCGAATCAACGAAATATCTAGTTATGTAAGTATGTTTCAAAGTGAAATGGCTCGGTAGTCCTGGAACAAAAAAGGCTCTGAATTGTTGAAACTGGGTTTGTCTTCTGAGAATGAATAACCACATGTGGCTCATTAGTACTAGAGGATAATCATTGGAAGTATCGGGGCTTAGAGAAACTCATACAAAGGAATGGCTAGGGAGTGGATTTTCGAGGCCTTTGGCTTAGAATTTGTCCATGGAGTTCAGTCCAAAGTACTTTGCTTGTGCCACTCTTCATAATATGGTTGTATACTCAATGCAATCTTAAATTCACTAAAAGCCTAGAATATACATGTTACGAACAGGATGTAAACAACAACTTGAAAGTTGTGTTCATGTTCTTCTCGCTCTCAAGACCTAGGGTTGGGACACACACATGGGAGAATATATAGTAAATGGACGAGATGGACAAAAGAAGCAATTGATATATGGAGTTATGGACATTTATGGGAATTACTTTTTAGTAAAGAAACATTGGATAATGTTTTTCTTTCATTCTTTTTGCCATGTGAGTTCAGCCAATTCCCCTTAAGTTCAACTATGCTATTCTAACTTGTATCGATGGCTCAAATAATTCTTATTTCTCCTAGTAACATGAAATTTTATGGGGAGTCTTTAATTAGCATATTAATAGAAGGAGACATCGCAGGACATACTTGAAGTATAGGTACGTAGCTGAGTAGAATGAGCTGGAGACGCAGATGAATACGCGGGAGCTAGGTATCGCTAGTCCAGATAATGAGGTGGACGTGCTAGGAAACAGTTCGGCCCTCAATCACCAATGCCACAAAAACGGGCGTTTTGGACAAAGGAAATAAATAAATATTCAACCATTCTTTATGTCCTTGTCGTTTTTCCCAGCTAGATGAACAAACTCGGGGATAGCAGGTCAAACCCGTAGAAGTTCACGTGTAGATAAAAAATAACTCGTGCACACTTACATATTCATGAGCTACCAGCTCCTCTTCCCGTGTTGAGCATGCTTCCCAATAAGCATTATCTGCGGATCCCATATCTCTCTCATCGGCATCCTTTCGTCTAGTGGCCATGTGGTGTTTCCTGCTCTTGCGCCCTCCCTCTATCATATTGCTTGGTCATGCTTCAGCATGAGGCGAACAGTGAGGATATGACGTCGGTGCAGATGGACCGGATGCATGATGATATGGTGACACTTTGAATTTATGTAGATCAAAGGACCCCTGACAACACATACTACTAATGCATGATTGACATGTTTTTTTACATAGGATTAGGTATGAAGATCTTTACCAATATATAATTCTATTTTACACGTTTATATCACCAACAAAAAATCTAGTAACAAATTTACAAAGACTTTAGTGCAAGAATTTGTCCCATGGCACATGCGAGATGGATAAATAGTATTACCATATGTTTATTCTTCTTATTTACTAAGGACCAATTATTATATGTAGGCAAATGGTTGTTTGTCATGGTTATAACTTATATGTACACTAATTTTTATTTTTGAACAATCTTTATTGTGGTGTAGCTTTTGTGGACAACAAAACTTATCACCACTATAAAATCAACAAAAAAATGTTGATTTATACATTACGAAGGAAAAAATGTTGGTAAAGCAACTATAATTGATTATTTTGTGAGTACCACAACCTAGATCTAGCGATACGTAAGACGCCCAAGGAGAACGAAGGCAAATTTATTTGCATGCCAACATGATGTACAACATAGATTTCTTTTTTAGGACCCGCTAAAGTGCAATCCTCACCTCTTCAGGTGAGAGTATGCGCAGAAATTTGGGAGTGGGAAGATCCGATGGGCCCATTTTCTTAATTTATGGGTTTGTCATAAGCTCATAGCTATTTTATTTCTCTAATATTAATATTGTAAGAGACTCTCAGTCGGTTCAATAGCAACACTTTGCTCATTGAGAAAACATCATTCTTTCTTAACTAATCTAGGTTTCGGCATATTAACTCTCCAACAATTCGCCTTGACAAAATTAAGCCAATAACTTTCAGTCGCTAGAAGCATGTTAAGGCATTTCTGTGTCCATGCATGCGCGGTCTCGACCATGGGACGGACCCATGGGAGTGTGATGTTAAAACGAAAACATATTTTCGAGGTAGAAACCCCAATTCCAATAACTTTACCTGATTTACCAAAGATAAACAAGAATTGTGCTAGTGAGAAATCTTCGACCAAAACATAAAAGTTGTGCTCGAAAATCAGGAAAAGCTATCTTTAGTTGTATGTTTAATGATTTTATCAACAAGAGGTGTCATGTTTTTTCACTAAAGCATGAACATATTGTCACATTAGCATTACCATATTTTCATCATTCATTTGAGAGCATACCTAGTATTAAGTCCGAGTCTTTTATCATTCTACCGAAAAAAAATCAGTTAGGTCAACAAGAATGTTCTTTTTTTTTGCAAGACAGACACAACCATACATTAAAACTAGACGATACCCTGTGTGTTGCCGTGTGGACTATATATTTGATTTCTAAATATTGTATATAGTATGAAATCATCCTCGGGATTTAAACTATGCTATTTAGAAACAAAAAAAATCAAAAAATAGTATAAAAACTTACACGTGTCAAAAGTTAAATGTCGCGGCATTCCACTATTCATGTTGCAAGGTAGAGAGACTCTCATGTTCAAATCAGACAGATGTTAGTTGACCAGGCTAGCAAATCCAATTAATGGCTATAAGAATTAGGATGATGTGGACGCATGCATGTGCAGAATAATAGCAAGTAATGACTTGCAGTGGGATTTGTCTATATAAGATATATAGATTGTCCAACCATTACAAGGCCATCTTTACAAAAAAAAGAAAATAAACACATGCCCTAACAAACCTTGATGACTCATTCCTCCTACACTCTCAGCGACGTGCCATGAGCAAACTTCAATGTCAGTTTTGGATCTCCAAAACACCCACAAAGCTAGGGTAACGTTGTTGACTCAATTTGAAGTCTCTGGTTGGAGTCAAAGAAGCCAATGACAATGAATCAAGGATCACATCACCATTCCTGAGAACAAGGAGACCAAGGGGGTTGGACAAGCATCCCCTATTAGGTCACATAGAACTGGGTGGGTCTTACCTCACTAGCTTCTTGACGAAGCAAAAGCTTGTCAGGTATCAATGAGAAGAAGCCATAGGACCAACGCACGGACCATCATCGGCCAAGACCACCAAGATGAAACTTAGATAAAATGGGGCCCGAGATTTGGTACTAACCGAAGCTCCACATGTCATCCATCGACACCAACCAACGTCGTTGAAACGAGGATAGAACGGGGAAAACTTATTCCACGCCATCGATGATTCCACCGCCGACCAGCTACCAAGACAGAGCCATAGCTAGAGCTTGAGTGACACAAACATAGCCAAACACCATCGGGGTTCCCCCACCTCGCTGGCACCGAAAGGCACCTATAGGCGAGTAAACCTGGCGGCGACACTTATGCAAAAATCCTAGCCGCCTTTCTTTGGAGAGAGGTGTGAGAAAATATAGTGAGGTGTAAATGTATTTTTGCCTACTAAAAACAATTATGTATGACAAACAAATGTTTCATGATGAAAGGCTTCATTTATCCAACAAAAATAAATTATCCGTCCTTGTGAAAAGGTATTCTTTATGAGATCAAAATATTTCACTTTTCAAATTTCCATGTTGTATACTAATTAAACAACTTCACACACCGTATTTACAGAATAGGTGTGGTCGTTGTTAGATAACAAACTAGAAGCGAAAATAAATGGTTTGTGAATTGCCTCAGGAATGGCTAACAAAAAATAATGAACAAAGTGGCGAGTGGAAAAGATACAATAAAGAAGAAAACATAAAGGGAGTGCCATATGTAGGGTACATAATAAACTATAAAAAAAAGCTAAGAAGAAAGGAAATCAACAATAAATAGGAAGTGAAGATGCTAAACTAAAAATAAAAAATGTAAAATATACGTAAAACAAAATTGGAAAAAAGAAAACAAATATATGCATTGCTTGACGTAAAACCGCTAGCCGTTTTGCTTGTGTTTGTTTTTGAAAAGCAGGACCAAGAGTGAACCAACACCCACGATTGTTGCAAAAACACCATCCGGTTGCAAAGCAGCCCCGACTAATTCTGAAAATTGTTGCATGTGACTAGAAATCCATTTCTTTCTCTTTTCATCTCAATGTAAGCAAATTAGAAGTTTTATTATGTCAGAAATGTATGTTTAAGATAGAATCCATCTAGCCAAATAGTTGAAACTGAACAAAAAATATTATATCTCTAGCAACGTCAAGCGACTTCCCCACTTTAGTTATCAGGACTACCTGGCTCCGGCGATGTAGACATGGTGTTGATATGCTTCATATTAATTAGACAAAGTTGTCCATGTTATAAACTAAATATACGAAACTACCGTTAGAATCTAACCTCCTACGATTTTATGAATTAGCAATCTAGTGAAACAATTGGCTGAAAGTTAATACTCCTACATTCCAAAAAAAAATCCTTCACTAAAAAAACAGTTGTGAAGCCGGTTCTCATTGACGTAAGGCTAGCCTTTTCTTTAATCTAGTTTATTAACTTGTACATAGTATTAAAACTTTGTTTGAAACTGTCAAGCAAAAACCATCTATGGACGTGGCTGAAACATTGGCATCTGAGTGCATGAGTACGCACGTAGTCCCATATGATAACTAGATGAAGCATCATGGACTTAAAAGACCTATATTCGTTTTGCAACCTCTATGTTTGTGTTTTCGTGCGCTAGTGTCTCAAAAGGAAACATTTAATTAATGTGTATATCACATAGAAATCTTGAAATTATTTTTAACATGAGAGAGAGGGAGGGAGGGAGGGAGGGAGGGAGAGAGAGAGGGAGAGAGAGAGAGAGAGAGAGAGAGATATGGAAGATAAGTGTGTCAAATTTATTGACTTCATGGGTTATGAATTTGTATCTCCATATATACATATAAACAAAGATATGTAGATACATACACAATTGATTTGTCCACGTATTAAATCTTTTTATATTACCATGAAGTGCCATTAATTGACCTAAGCCAAGAAATCTGCCTATGGATGGAATTTCGTGCGCTGGATGTGGGAAGAATGGTCACCAAAATTAAGAGAAAATATATGCTTACCTTCGCTGGTAATGTGTGAATCATATATGTAGCCTAATTATTCATGGGGAGGGATAGTAATCAATTATTTGCATGTATGTACGCAATAAAACTCCATTGATACATGTGTCACTAGCAGCCAAAACCGAATGGAGATCCTGTGTGCCATGTCTATTTGAGAGCGGCGGAAACCATGGTTTGATTCTTGCACTCTAATATGAGAGCACATGTCATGCATGCACACGAGATGCGTGTTCTATCTATCCAGACCGAAATTGACCAACATTCAATAGGCTTGCATGTGTTGTTTCTAGCAATCTTCTTGTGTATATTTGGAGGCTTGCGACAATTATTTGCGTTGGCAAACGAATAAAAAAATCAAAGAAAGGCACAATGTTGAGGTCAACTTAAAATGGTTTGGCATGTTCCTCGGAGGGTCATAAGAATTATCTTAGCCATAATAGAGTCTACTTTTGTATGGATCGACAAACTATCAATGCGTGAAATTAATTAGCGAAAGTAGGACTGCACACAAGAGGGCTATAAATACACTATCTTATTCTGCACTCTCCATCCTCAAACTATAACCCATCTTCATAGTTCACACTACTCATAATTCTATAGTGTTCAATTATCTAGTCTCTCATGGATTCAATAGTCAACCAGGGGTGGACCTCATCTGAGGTAGAGGAGGCATGGTCACTCGTTGCTAGGCTCAACACCAACAAAATCATGTACGACGACAACGATGACAAGAACAAGAAGCAAAACTACATCGTGAATTCTCTCCATGCATTGTTCCCTTCAAAGACCACGAAACAGGTAACGGATCTTTATGTTGATCTCGCCGTGCAAATGCATATGATCCAGCGGAGGGAGGGGACCCATGTTACTGGTGCTAGCCCACAAAACAGTTTCACCTTTTGTAACCCTGTCAACAGTAACTCCGAGCTACCGGGGGAGGAGAATGGTGCTAGCAGCACACACGGTGTATACACCCTGGGTGGTCACGTGAATGAAAACTTTGGGGTACGAGAGGAGGAGGCAACAACCATGGACAATAATGGATTGTTCTTTGGTTGTGCAATGGAGGATACGGGGATCACGATGACGGGTGAGGCATCGCAGATGGTAGACAACAACAAGACGGAGGTGTTGGAGAACAACATTTCCATAGATCAACCAGTTGTTGTCCCACATCAATGGGGGTTTTTGGACCGGCGAGGAACACCGGTTCGTCCACAGTTGTATACTCTTCTTTGCCATGTAGTTTTTATTGTTGTTTGTTTTAAGTGAACATATACTAATTACGAATGTTGTGCAAATTTATTATGTGAGATTAGTAACTTATGTTTGTGATGATATTGTACTTTACTAAATGTATACATGGACTCTGTCAATTTCCATTTCCAGCATGGGTGACCTTGTTAATGAAAACATTGGGGTACAAGAGGATGAGGATACGACCATGGATGATAATGGATTTTCATTTCGTTATGCACTGGAGGATACAAGAATCAGGGAGGAGGAGGAGGCCCCGATGATGGTAGACAAGGATAACATGGTGGTGCTGGAGAACAATACTTCCAATGATCAACCAGTTTTTGCCCCACATCAACGAAAGTTTTGGACCAAAGAGGAACACAAGTTAGTCGACAGCTATATTCTTCCCTCTCATGTAGTTTTAGTTGTTCTTTATTTAAAATGAACATATGCTAATTAAGCATGCCTGCAAATTAATTTTATGAGGCAGGTAGGTTAAATTTGCAATGCTATTGCACTCTACTAAATGTATATACAGACATTTCTAATTATCATTTTTTGATAAATACCAATCCCTGAAAATTAGATATTGATGAACTTTCTTTTCTTATTTCCTTTCTGGCTTAACAAATTTATGTGATTTGACCTTGATTAAATAATAGAAAGGCAGAATTCCAATATGGTAGTACGTCTTGTCCCAATCAAACAAATCAATAACCTGTAGTGATTGTCGTTTCACTATAGAAAAATAGAGGTATGATAATTTGAAATTGTAATATGTTTTGGTTCTCAATATGTTACAAAATGTTCGTTCACTTATTGATTTCTGATATACATACATTCTATCCAGTACCCGTAAATCAACAAAAATAAGCATGTGTTGTTGTAGTGGTCCGAACCTGTCAAATAGGTACTTTGCTTCAATCTATATTAATTGCTTCAATAAAACAACTCCACGATTCATCTTTCGGTCAACAATTTAACCTCTCTTGAACATTATGTCCACATGTCATTTCTTTATGGGCTGGAAGTCTATGGTCGTGGCGACTGGAAAAACATATCCAAGCACTTCGTCACCACTAAAACCCCTGTCCAAGTTTCAAGCCATGCACAAAAGTTTTTCAAGAGAATACAGAAAAAGGCATCGTCAGGAACAAAGCGTTACAGCATCAATGATGTCAGGCTCGATGACAATGAGCTATTGGCAGCAAATAATAGTTCTGCCCGGCAAGCCCTTTCTTTCACCGGGCTCAACAATAAACCAAGCTTTAAGTTGTAGGCTCCGACGAGCTCGTTCACAGTCATGAACAACCTAGCTCAGTTCTCCCCTTCCATCTATAATCAACAAGTGGTTCAGCAGCCAATGTGGAGTGAGCAAAAGATGATGGGTTCTGTTGCAGATGTAATGGACGGGGTAGCAAACTACGTGCCTGATGGCCAACAAGGATCAGCTTATTTTTATCTTGGCAATGTATGAACAAGATGTAGTAGATCGTAGGCTTGGCCGCTTGGGCCATGTTTGGAATGCTAGCCAGGCATGTATCCCATGAATAAACATACTGTCCTCCTAAAGATGGCAACATAGCATGCTCAAGACATTATGTCCGGCATGTGTGTTTAATAATGAACAAATAGTTCTGTTTCTATATATAAAAAATATTTCACTTTCAATAGTCTCTTCATCTTAATATAGTGTTTTTCATCTCCCTTATTTCGTAAGACTATATTTTGTTGTTGTATTACCATACGAAAGTGTACATGTTGTCTCAATACGTGGCCCTGACTGTTGTATCATAATATATCATACATGATTGTTGCCTACATTACAAGATTGCAATCACTCCATGACAAAACACATGAATCTTAGCAAAAAGTTAAATATTTGTTGACGAAATCAAATAAGATTCAGTTGCCAAATCACTTGAAAATCAAACCTTCTACTTGATAGTCAGATCCTCCTATACTAACACTAGTTCATCTAAAGTATGCATCTTTGCTCTTCCTGTTTTTAGTCCAAGAGCCCCCAGTAATTAATATTGTGTGGTGTTGCTATGTTGCGGCAATGTAATGCCTTTATACAAATATGATGATAGAGATATAAATGAAAATTAAGGATTTCATATTTCACCGGCACTATAGTTTGCAGTTTGTCACTAGGGAGTCAAACAGAGAAACCAATCAGTTATAAAAACCTTACCCTCACCATCATTTTAAATCCCAACACTCTCCATAATATTTACTTTGTGTCTCTGAGAATGGAGAATGACGAGATCAGGGGCACGACTGGCTTTTATTGAGGTATTTTCATGTTACGTTCTTCTTGCTCTAGAGACCTAGGTTGGGACATAGGTTTGGAAGATTATATATGAAATGGAAGGGATGGCCAAAAGAAGAAATTAGCGGATGAAAATTTATCGGCACGGGTCATTTTATAAAGAAACATTGGATAGTGTTTTTCTTTCCTTCTTTTGGCTACATGAGTTGATCCAGTCCCCCTGAAGTTCATTTGCGCCATTGTAGCTTGGACCGTTAGCTCATATCTATCGTATTTCCTCCCATTAATATGAGGATTTATGGGGAGTCTGTAATCAGTACTAATAGATGGAGACATGGAAGGACATATTGGAAGTACGGGCAGTTGAGAAGAATGAGTAGGAGGCTGAGATGGAGAAGTGGGAGATGCCGCTAGTCCAAGATAATGAGTGGAGGTGCTATAGAAGCGATTCGGTCATCAATCAGCAATTCCACAAAAACGGGTGCTTCGGGCCAAGGAAGAAAGACATACTCAATCATTTGTTACGTCCTTGTCGTTTTCCCTAATTAGGTCCTTTTTTTTGTCTTTGCACTATTTTTAGGCGTGCATGTTGCTTCTGTCATGTATAGTGCTTCAGCAAGTGTTCCGATATGAATTAAGAGACAGATTTACAGGTTTACTTTTTTTCCTTACTAAACTATATAATTACTATTGTCTACTGTTATCTACTAATTTCAGTTACAACTTTTAAAAAGTGCCTCATAGAGAGGTTGAGTGATGGGAGCTACTCGATCTTGATCTTGATTAATGCATTGCTTTGGTCTCATGGTTGTGATGTTGGTCGTTGATGGGTGGAATCTCAACTCACCGGCCCTGATCTATGTCGGCGGGAAGTGGAAATTTCCCATACCGCATCATGCCAGGCCCCGTTCAGAGTCGGTCAAACTCTTAATCTTACCTCTAAAAGGGGAAAACTTGTATGCTAAAGAGAACATCTACAACATACCCCTCCTTCCTTGATGTCAAGGCCTCAGGCGAAAGGGAGTTCACCAGTCACATGGGAAAGAGGCTGAGACGCCCACCATTCAGAGATCAAGATTGGGAGGCTCAAGGAGTTCGCAACCAGAAGACCAGGAAAGGAAGGCATCCAACCAACTCAAGACCGGGTATAAATACCCGTGTGCCGGAACCAGAAGGGGCACTTTCTCCTTCGACGGCCAAGGCAACAGAAGTAAAGCCCTAGTTTAGACCTAGATTAGATCCAATCTTTTAGACATAATAGCATCGGCGTTGAATTTATAAAGCCCCTGATCCAGGTATAAAGGGCGCACTTCCTTTGAACAAAGACTGATTCTGATAGCACCTTTGCGGTTGAAGCAGTTGTTCACGATGAAGCATACCTGGGGCCTGAGCTTCCGATTATCATGGAATGCAAACACTTGGCGTCTGAATTTGCTAGTCGTTGTTTGGTCACTGCGTTAGAGAGGCTAATGGAGTAGCTAATAGCCTTGCAAAAAATTGTTCTAGTACTAGATCATCAGGCTTTTGGGATTCGAACGTCCCTGATTTTATTACTCCAATTCTTGTAAACGATTTAGCCATTATATGAGGAATAAAGTCTGGCAATTCCAAAAAAAAAGAGAATGATTCAGAGGAGCACAACAGAGCTAAAAGAGTCCTTGTTGTTACTGCTGCAGGTGAACAGACTTCACATGTGAAATGAGCTTGCGAAAACTCGTTCTAGACATAATAGTGCCGGATCTCGTGGACAAGAAAAATGCATCTGCACTTTGTGATGCTGTATGCAGAACATGCATGTAAACAGCCCAACTTGAATATTAACGCGTATACTCAATCAAGTGAATCTCAATCAACCATAACACAAACGTCCTCAGACAACTGTGTGAAGATCACTGAATTCAGTAGCAGTGGTCGGACACGTAGTAGCTACTATATAACTTTATTCATATGTACTCAATTCCACATAAGAAAAATCCAGTTCTGACAGAATATTCATGTTATGAGCTAAAAGAAAATACTTTTGGTAAGTAAAATGAATGATAAAGGAAAAGATGCCCACAGGTACTTGGAGGCCGATGATACGGATGCTGTCCATGAACTCCTGCACCTTGTAAGGATCGTTAGCACACGTTCGCATTAGCGGCCTCCGGATATCTTCCAGCGGGATCTCCATCACCACAGGGCCTTTCTTCTCCGAGTCACTCAATGGGGAGAGGCCAGCTGCACCTACACCGTTGATATGAGCCATTGTTACTTCAGTGTATGTTCAAGCGCAGAGACTGAAGTTAAACATTAGAACTAGACACCCAAAATACAAGTTTGTAACTGAATATTGCACAAGGAAACTATATGTCCTGACATGTGTTCAACAACATGATTGATCTTAACAAGGCCCAATTGGACACTCTTTACATGTGATTCCCCTCCAAATGGATCTCTAATTTTGCCAGCTCGGGATAATTAGCGAAGAGGTTGGAATCAAATCTTACCGGCCGGATTCAACTGAACCGCTATGGCCTCAGAATGGACCATGAAATTGGTAAGAGCAGTAATACTAAGACTCGACTCCTCGCACCTCATCTTACTATGGTTGAACTCAACTCCAATATCTCAAATAATTCCACGGAGAAATGCAAGAAGGGGGAGCTGGTAAAGGCAGACCTACCATTGGAGGACGAGACCGAGACAGCGAGGCCGCACCGCCCGCTCGCGCTCCTCCCCCGGAGAACAAGGGCGCTGGGAACGGCGGCGCAGCGGTGGAGGAGGAAGAAGGCCGGCGGCGCGATCCTTCCCAAATCCAAGCTCGAGGTCGACGCCATTCGTGGTCGCGCTCGTGCTGCTGCTGCTTCCATTTTCCAACGTGTCAGAGCGTCAGATCGATCTGTACCGTAGGAATTCGATGGGCCTTGCAGTTCCGAAACGTGCAAAGTGGGCCGGACACGGTCTCCGTCGATTATACCAAGTGGTCTGTTTGTCACCTCGAGTTCGTGTGGGCTTTGTGGGGCTGAGGATTCTTGGCGACACTCGCTGCTCGAGTGCTCTATGGCCAGATGTGTTTGGGCCCTGGTAGATGATGAACTTGCTGAACATCTTTGCGAGACGACCGAGCCCAGCGCTAAACAATGGCTGTTCTCAATGATTGATACATTGTCCCACACAGCCTTTGTCAGGCTAGCGGTGACTCTCTGGGCGATTTGGTGGTCGAGACAGAAGGCTATACATGAGGAGATATTCCAGAGCCCAGCTGCAACACATCAGTTCATTGCTAGCTTTATTCGGGAGCTAGAGCTTATGCCTTGCACTGAAAGACGCACAACCAGTACAGTCAGGACCGTAGCATCGCGGCCAAAAGCTCCACCTCCAGGCTTCGTGAAGATCCACGTGGATGCCAGCATAGCGAAGAACCATAACAGAGGAGCTGCAGCGGCCGTGTGCAGAGATGGTGAGGGTAATTTTATGGGAAGCTCTTCCCTAGTTATACATGGCATCACCGATTCAGCGACAATGGAGGCGAGAGCTTGCCGCGAGGGACTCGCTTTGGCGGCTGACTTGATGCAACTGAACTTCGTTATAGCATCGGACTCAAAGCAAATTGTGAATGATATTCACAAGGGAACAAACGGCGATTATGGCATCGTCATATCAGAAATTATGAATAGGGCTCTTATGTACAATTGCAAGTTTACCTTTGAAGGCCGAGCTGCTAATAGCGACGCTGATAGGTTAGCCAAGTTTTTTGATTCCTTAGATCAGGGGAGGCATGTTTGGTTGATCCAACCTCATGATCCTTTTGTAATGCCACTTCATGTGGATTTTGAGCAATAAAACTTGGTGATACCCCTTAAAAAATGGTCTGTTTGTGAGATCAATTAGTTGGCCAAAGCTAAAATAACTAGTTGAGGAGTACTCTTTTAAAGATCACTTTTATTTTTTCAGGTTACGATAAGTGGCGCACTGTATGTATGTCAATTGTCGTAACCTGTGAGTTTTCCCTTTATTTATAGATTCGTATTTTTAAAACGTTTTATTTCTTAAACCATGCGACCAAATCTTAAACTGTTCTCACCGTTATATTCCTCGCGTGGAGATCTTCAAAACTAGATCTCATGTTGATAGGTTTTAACGAACTTTTTTTCATGAAAAAACCAGACGAAAAAACTGTACCTCTCGCGGAAGAAAATAAAATGTGTTTTTATTTTTCGTTTCCGAGAGGCACGGCCGTGCCTCTCGCTAAAGCAAACATGTGCCTCTCGCGGAAGCAAAAACGTGCCTCTCCCAAAAGAGAAAAAACAGAAAACACGTTTACGAAAAAAAAAGAAAACGTGTTTTTTTCGTATCCGAGAAGCACGGCCGTGCCTCTCGCGGAAGCAAAACCGTGTCTCTCGCGGAAGAAAAAAACAGAAAACATGTTTTTTTTTCGTTTCCGAGAGGCACGGTCGTGCCTCTCGCGAAAGGAAAACCGTGCCTCTCGTGGAAGAAAAAACGTGTTTTTCAAGAAGAAAAAAAGAAAACGCATTTTTCACGATTTTTTTCTGAATTTTTTCAAAAGCAAAATCGTGCCTCTCGTGGAAGAAAAACCGTGCTTTTCAAGAAGGAAAAAATAGAAAACGCGTATTTTCGCGATTTTTTTTTACATCCAAAAGCTAAGAAAGACCGGTGGACAACCGAAATACCGAAAAAGGAAAAAAAAAGACACCTAAAAATCCGGAAACGCATGCGGAAAAATAAAAAAAATCCGGAGAAAACCCTCAGATCGTTGGAAGGCTGCCGAAGGAGCGCTCGCCGAGCGCTCCTTCGGGAGCCTTCCAACGATCACTCCCGCGCACCGTCACTTGGCGCGTTCTCAGTCGCCGCCACGTATCGCGCTCTGAACGTTTCCTTCAAATTTTGTTTTTTTATTTGTTTCGCATGCGTTTCGACTTTTTAGGTGTGCTTTTTTCCGGTTTTTTCGGTGTTCCAGTTTCTCAACGGTCTTTCTTAGCTTTTGGACGAACTGTTTTTTTCAAAAAAAAAATTGCGAAAAAACACGCGGCGGCGTCTGAAAACGCGCCAAGTGGCGGCGCGTGAGAGTGATCGTAGGAAGGCTGCCGAAGGAGCGCTCGCCAACTAGTTGCTCTCGGCGAGCGCTCCTTCGGGAGCCTCCCAACGATCACTCCCGTGCACCGTCACTTGACACGTTCTCAGTCGCCGCCACGTGTCGCGCTTTGAGCGTTTCCTTCGAATTTTTTTTTTTTCTTGCGTTTCGGCTTTTTAGGTGGGTTTTCTCCGGTTTTTTGGTGTTCCGGTTTTTCACCGGTCTTTCTTAGCTTTTGGACGAATTGTTTTTTTCAAAAAAAGTTTTTTTGCGAAAAACGTGTTTTCTTTTTTTTTTCCTTTCTCAAAAAGCATGGTTTTTTTTCGACAAGTGACACGGTTTTGCTTCCGCAAGAGGCACGGCCGTGCCTCTCAGAAACGGAAAAAACTTGTTTTCTGTTTTTTTTTCTTTCGCAAAAGGCATGGTTTTGTTTCCGCGAGAGGCACGGCGGAAACGGAAAAAAATGCATTTTCTGTTTTTTTTCTTTCGCGAGAGGCACGTTTTTGCTTCCGCGAGAGGCACGGCCATGCCTCTCGGAAACCGAAAAAAACTCGTTTTTTTTTCTTCCGCGAGAGGTACGTTTTTCCCGTCTGGTGTTTTTTCGTCCGGTTTTTTTTCGTAAAAAAAAGTTCATCAAAACCTATCAACATTCCAATTTTGAAGATCTCGACGCGAGGAATCCAACGGTGAAAAAGGTTCGAGATTTGGACGCATAGTTTAAGAGATAAAACGTTTTAAAAATACGGATCTACGAAAAAAGGGAAAACTCCCATGTTGCGACAGTTGTCGTAACCTGGGAATGTGGGAATGACCTTTGAAAGAAGTATTCCTTAATTAGTGATTTCGTCCGTTTGATAAGCTATCAATAAAAATTACGGTCTCATCGATTATTTAAATGTTTTTTTACCAACTCAAAAAATTTAATGCTTTTTACGAAATACCGAAACATATTGCTAAAGAAAAACTGAAACGTCGCTCAGAAAAAAAGCAAAATCACGGAACTATAACTATGATCTCAGAAATTTTCCTTCGGAGCTGCTACGGATCAGCCGGATTGGAAATCATGTGCCTAGCTAGTCGTATGATCTGACGGAGGTAGTGGTTCGATTGTAGCACAACCTCGTCTTCTTTCTCTGTAACCCAGCGCAGCCGCTTGCATGGCACCATCAGCGCAACAGCTTCCATAGCAACATCGGCGGCGCCTGTGTTCCATTGCAACCCCGCCGGCGCTCCATTGCAACCCTGACGAAGTTACGACGACCCTCCGGCGTGCTTCACTGCAGCTTCGGCCGCTTCACTGCAGCTCGGCCGCGGTTCACTGCAGCTCGGCTGCGCTTCATTGCGGCCGTGGGGGAGCTCCAATGACTCGGAAACCGCTCCAATGCAGCTCCGCCGTCGGCGACTTGCAACATCAACAGGTTGCATGGCAACACTATGGCCATGGACGCGATGCCACGTCATAGCACAAATGGTCGTCGACGAGCGGCACGGCGCATCGCCGACAGCACCGACGAGCGACCGCCTCCCCCGCGTGCGTTGCGTCAACCCTCGGGGATGCAGCACCACGACCGTGGGGCGTGGGCTTCACCGTCTCTTCATTTGCGGTGGGTGCAGCAGCATGGTGGCGTCGTCGCTCCCTGGTTCACAGCACCATGGCCGAAGTCGGCCATTGGAGCTCTCTTCTTCTCGCGTGACGAGCAGAGATGGAGAAGAGAAGAGACTGGGGATGAAAATGTGTGGATGAGAGACAGGATGAAGAGATAAGGCTGGCTAGGCGAAGCGGTGGATGGGCCAAAAAAACGTGTTGATCAGCACGAGTGGCTTGCGATAGTTTGTTTTTATTTGGCTGAAAACAAATGCTTCTTGTTTCCCTTTTTATCACCTGTGCTTGCCGCCAACAACGAAATGGAAGGCTAATGGGGAAGAGGTTCACCGATCGTGGCCATCTGCAACGAAAATTCTACATTTCGTTGCTAAAGGGGATGGAAATGATCTGTCGTTTTTTGTCGAAATCACTAGAAACCTCTTGTAAAGGTTATGTTTATCTTCTCTTGTGATGACAAGTGATTCACTATAGGTGTGAAACTCGTCAAAACTTGGGATATACGTTTTAGTATTACATACATATGTATCTAGACAAATCTAATACAGCTAATTAGCGAAGAATGTAATGATGTTTTTCGTTCATTCGTTTTTCAAAATATTTTATCTTTTGAAACGTGGATCCAAATCTTACAGTGTTGCATTTTATCATGTCGATGTTTTGACTAGATATCACATGGATAGGTTTGGACAAACTATTTTTTCAAGGAAAAACCAGAAATTAAGAAGAAAGAAACCTGGAAACCGAAAAGGCGATGGCGTGCCAAATCATCTATCGTGACCGTGACTGTCGTGTGTGTGCCAATCTTCTGCCTTGGTTTGTAACCTGCTCTGCTTGCGGTGGTGATGTTCCGTCTGTTCTCCATGGCCAGGCCTTGTTGTCATCATGTTTCTATGTAGTTTGCCTTGGTCTTTTTTCCTGCCATGGCAGAGCTTTGAGTGTATTAGGGTGTGTTTGGTAGGCATTCCTAGCGGGACTGGCCCATGGAGCCTGGCTCAACAAGCCTTGACTGAGGTAAAATTGTCACAAAACTAACATCTGCACTTAGTTTGGTTGCTTGCATACACTCTAGGCTGCATGAGGTGTCACGAAAGGCATGCTGTTTTGTTGCCCGCTTGTGTATGAACAAACACAAAGCCTGCTGTTTGGTGGCATGCAACACATGTTGTCTGATAACCTCTTCGGCGCGGTGGTGAGGTTACCAGCACACAAGGACGTCAGGAAGAACACACACAACCGAACATAGTAAGTAGTTATAAATATTGTGCCACAATTAAAACATATCAGTTCAAAAGCAAAGCAGTTCGAGATTAAACTAAAAGCAGTTGGAGCATACGAGGGGCTGTCCTAGGGGTTCACGACGAAGGCGTCGTCGTGCCTCCCGCACCTGGTCGCTAGTTCAATGCCATCGTCATTGAAGACGATGGCCTTCAGCATGTCGGGAGTCGACAACTTGAAGGTCACCATGTAGCCTATCTTGATCTGATGGACGGTGGTGAAGGTGGCCCAACCCTGATTGAGGGTGACCCTGCCGTTCAACAGCCGAACAGTGACCCTCCAGGAGCATCCGATGTTCGTCTTTAGCTTGAACTTCTGCGGCACGGACGGGGAGTGGTTCATGAAGTCTAGCGGCATAGGTATGGCCTCAAGCTGGGTGGCAATGATCACCTTGCAGAAGTTAGTTGGCCCTCCCGCCTCATGGTAGTGGTCGTAGTTTCAGCGCTTGCCGCTGGGGCGCGCCTTGATAACCCAGAAGTATATGGGATCGTAACAGTCTTCCAGGGAAGTATTCTACCCAAATTTGTTGATTCGACACAAAGGGAGCCAAAGAATATTTATTGGTCTTAGCAGTTGAGTGACACCCAGGTTATCTCTCTGTAGCAAAAGTCTAGTAGCAAAGCAGAACAGCAATAGTAACAGTAACAATAGTAGCAGCAGTTTTGTAGTGATTGTAACAGAGGCAGTAGTAATAGTAACTTAGCAAGACTCGGTATATAAAAAGCGTAGGCCATGGATCAGCGGTGGAAAGATATGGATGACATCAATCATGTAACAGTTACACACTAGAATGACACAGAACTAGCTCCAATTCATCAATATAATGTAGGCATGTATTCTGTATATAGTCATACGTGCTTACAATAAGAACTTGCATGACATCTTTTGTCCTACCCTCCCGTGGCAATGGGGTCCATAAGGAAACTAAGGGATATTAAGGCCTCCTTTTAATAGAGAACTGGAACAAAGCATTAACACATGGTGAATACATGAACTCCTCAAACTAAGGCAATCACCGGAAAGAATCCCAATTATTGTCACCTTGGGGTATGCGGATCATGACACGTAATAGGTGCATACAACTTGCAAGATAGGATCTAAAGCACTCTCATATTTATGAAAACATAATAGGTTCAGATCTGAAATCATGGCACTCAGGCCCTAGTGACAACCATTAAGCATAGCAAAGTCATAGCAACATCAATCTCAGAACATAGTGGATACTAGGGATCAAGCCCTATCAAAATAACTCGATTACATGATCAATCTCATCCACACCCATCACCGTCCAGCAAGCCTACAAAGGAATTACTCACTCCCGGTGGTGAGCATCATGAAATTGGTGATGGAGAAGGGTTGGTGATGACAACGGCGACGATCTCCACTCTCCCGAGCCCCAAACGGACTCCAGGTCAGCCGTCCCGAGGAAGAACAGGAGGTGGCAGCGGCTATGTCTCGTAAAACGCGATGAAATCTTCTCTCCGATTTTTTTCTCCGAGATGTGAATTTATAGGACTGGAATTAGGGTCTGCGGAGGCACGTGGGCCCCACAAGCTAACAGGACGCGTCCAGGGGGTGGGCGCACCCTGTTGGCTTGTGGCCCACAGGCAGCTCCCCTCCGGGAGGTCTTCGCTCCATAATTCTTCATATATTCCAAAAATAATTCATAAAAAGTTTCATCCAATTCCGAGAACTTCTATTTCTGCACAAAAATAACACCACGGTAGTTCTGCTGAAAACAACGTCAGTCCGAGTTAGTTTCATTCAAATCATGCAAATTAGAGTCCAAAACAAGAGCAAAAGTGTTCGGAAAAGTAGATACGTTTGAGACGTATCAACTCCCCCAAGCTTAACTCATTGCTTGTCCTCAAGCAGTTCAGTTGATAAACTGAAAGTGATAAAGAAAACTTTTACAAACTCGTTTGTTCTCATTATTATACATATGCTTAGCTAGTGTTCAGGTTTTCAGCATAAATCATAAATAACCATATCGATGATAACACTTAGCTATTGTATTCACTCATGACAATAACATAACCAACTAGCGAGCAATAATAAAATATCTCACATGACAAAATTTTGTCAAAACAATCATGATATAATATGATGGCATGGTATCTCTGTAGCCCTTTCTGAGACCGCAAAACATAAATGCAGAGCACCTCTGAGGTTCAAGCAGTGACTAAACATTATAATTCAGGGTAGAAAAGATCCAGTCATGCTCACATCCAACATTAAGTAGACCCAATGCATAAGAATGATAATAGTGCTCTCCGGTCTGGTGCTTTAGTAAGAAGATGATGACTCAAGAATAAAAATAAAATAATATGAAAGTAAATAGAAAGGCCCTTCGCAGAAGGAAGCATTGATTTGCAGAGGTGACGAAGCTCATGGTTTAAAACATAGAGGAAATTGTAATTTTGGGTGGTGTGATTTTCCTGTCAACGTCACGACTAAGCTTTAATATCTTTCATGCTAAACACATTATTGTTTTTAGCAGAACTACCATGGTGTTGCTTTTGTGCAGAAATAAAAGTTCTCGGATTGAGCTGAAATTTTACGGAGATTATTTTTGGAATATATAAGATATATTGGCGAAGAGAACTACTGGTGGGGGGCCACCACGGAACGACGAGCTAACGTGGCATGCCAGGCAGGCTCGTGGGCCCCTCGGACCTCCAGCTGACCTAATTCCAACTCCATAATTACCGTATTGCGGAGAGAAAAATAAGAGAGAAACTTTCATCACGTTTACGAGATGGAGCCACCGCCACCTCCTGTTCTTCCTCGGGAGGTCTGATCTGGAGTCCGTTTGGGGCTCCGGAGAGGGTGTTAATTCGTCAACGTCATCATCATCAACCATTTTCCATCAACAATTCCATGATGCTCACCACCGGGAGTGAGTAATTCCTTTGTAGGCTTGCTGAATAGTGATGGAGTTGGATAAAATTTGTCATGTAATCGAGTCAATTTGTTAGGGCTTGATCCCTAGTATCAACTATGTTCTGAGATTGATGTTGCTATGACTTTGCTATGCTTAATGCTAGTCACTAGTGCCCGAGTGCCATGATTTCAGATCTGAACCTATTTTGTTTCCGTAAATATGAGATTGTTTTAGATCCTATCTTGCAAGTTATATGCACCTATTATGTGTTATGATCCGTAGACTCCAAAGTGACAGAAGTTGGGATCATCTCCGGTGATGACCGTAGTATGAGGAGTTCATTTATTCTTCATGTGTTAATGCTTTTTCCAGTTCTCTATTAAAAGGAGGCCTTAATATCCCTTACTTTCCCTTTGGACCCCGCTGCCACGAGAGGGTAGGACAAAAGATGTTATGCAAGTTCTTATTATAAGCATGTATGACTATATACGGAATACATGCCTACATTACATTGATGAATTGGAGTTATTGTGTATCGCTCTAGGTTGTGACTGTCACATGATAAATGCCATCCAACATAAATATCCATCGCAGATCCAATGCCTACACTTTTCTCTTATTGATCTTTGCTAAGTTACTACTGTTGCCGCTGTTACAATCATCACAAATTGCTACTACTACTATTCCTATTACTATTGTTGTTGTTACTGAAACTAAAACTATTGTTCTACTAAATACTTTGTTGTAGAGATATCATATTCCAGGTGTGGTTGAATTGCCAACTCAACTGCTAAGGCTCATAAATATTATTTGGCTCCCCTTGTGTCGAATCAATAAATTTGGGTCAAATACTACCCTCGAAGATTGGATTGGAAAGCAACTTGAAGAGGCTAGAGATCAAGGATCAAAGGTTGGATTGGAATCCTCTTGATCCCAACACAAGGAGGGTGGTTCTCTCTCAGAAAATGGATATGGGAAGTGGTAGCTTCATCCTGATTTGCTCTCTATGAGTTGGTGGAATGGTGGGGGTATATATAGGCGGCACCAAAAATCTAACCATTACACACCTTTATGCATTACTCGTGGGACCGGGTGAAAACACCCGGTGAGACCGACTACTACAAAAGGTTATGACTTTAGGTTTTTCGGTGAGACCAGATGAAACGGTGATGACCTAATCACTTTTCACACTTTGGTAAGACCGAGTGAAACCACTTGGAAATTCCAAAGTGAAACCAATTGGCAACAGAAGGTTGGCAAGTGATCTTCGGTGGGACCGAAGGGTCATCTCGGTGAGACCGAGTTTCTATGGTTTAGGCATTGCCTATGTCAAGTGTATCTCGGTGAGTCCGGATAGATGTATTTCGGTGGGACCAAGAATGACTTTAG
Source organism: Elymus sibiricus (assembly GCA_039707655.1). Taxonomy (NCBI): domain Eukaryota; kingdom Viridiplantae; phylum Streptophyta; class Magnoliopsida; order Poales; family Poaceae; genus Elymus; species Elymus sibiricus. The sequence goes on along the minus strand of CM077675.1, from coordinate 95,650,537 downwards.
GGTTTTGGACATAGATGAAATGTAAGAGTGTGGCTAAGGGTTTTGGAGCAATATCTCTAAGCACTTGAGCAGTTAGACCATGATCAAAACCTTATCCCCTTTTAATAGTATTGGCTTTCCTATGGACTCAATGTGATCTTGGATCACTTAACCAACAATGTAGTGTCTTGAAGCTTTGCCAACACATGTCTTTTGCATTTTGAGGGATCCACATTCACATCCCATTGCCATGCCTAAATTAAAATTTCTTGGAATATTATTTCCGTACTCATTAGTTCAATGATGTACATGTTGTTATGACTTACCAAAACCATCCGGGATTAGTTGCACTTTCAACGCCCCATACCACCACCAGCCTCAGAAAGGTCATAACCACCTCGAGATCCAGTCTCCGAGTTGCCCGCACGACCATGGACTATACGGTCGTCGAAGAAGAGGGGTCGCCGCCCCGATTCCAGCCGCTACAGAAAGCACCTACCGTCGCACCAGCCAATGCCATCGCCCATATGAACATCAATCACCGCCGCAACCCTCAATCTGGGAACTAGGGCCCAAATCTCTCGCATGCCACCCTAGTCAACCACTCTCGACCTCCCATCGCGTCGACAACACAACCACCACCAGATCCATCACCCGGGGTTGCATCACCGGCTTCCACTACCGCGTTGCCAGCAGGCCACACCGGCTCGGGGTAACAACTACCGCTGCCCACACCCACGTCGGCCGCTGCAGTCCGCATCAAACCCAGGTGGATCCAATCGGCCGGTCGCAAAGCATGTCACCACCCCCTGCCAAGGCCCGATGTGGACGAAGCTCCACCCGAGCCTGGTGAGACATACCACTGCACCATTCCCATGAACCCAAGTCATAGTACACCATCACCCGAAGAGATCTAACCCCCATAACCCGCCTTCATTCGTCGTACCCATCACCGGTTGCCGACTGCGCACGGAACGGGTCATCGCCGGCCTCCACCTTGCCTTACCGCCCGCAGATAAGGGGATGTCATGAGACAGATCCCTGCCGCCACTGTCTGCCATGCGGGCTTCGCCCGGATACTACCTCCGACGGTGGCACGAGGGTATAGGAGGTATTGGTGGCGGTGGTTAGGGTTGAGTGAGGGAACCCTCGAGTTGCCCTGGGTAGGAGCGGCACAGGGTAATAGTTGTCATGTTTCCCATATTTATGTTTGTACAACTATGTGTCTCTTGTCTCCTCCTCGATCCAAAGACTCGGTAGTATCCAATCTGTCACTCATTTATACAAGTGGCAACACACAAGGGAGAGTGGAGCTCTATAACGACCGTCGGTGATAGTAAGGCTATTATAGTAGCTAGAACCAATTCCTTGGGGGGATGGCGATTCAATCACTAAACACTAATGCATTGTTCTGGTAATTCATTAATAACCGATGTAATCCGGTGAGGTAGATTGTGGTAAAGGTTCGATGACTCAATTCTCGATTCAGCACTGGTCGGTCATGGTGTCACAAGGACGCATCACCCACATATATAGCTAGAAAGAAATCATTAGTTATTCATCATACAAATATTTATTGTATGTTTTATGCTTCCAAGCACATGTACATAGCTACAGGTGAAATCCATGGATTTGTGTTATCTTACATGGGAGCCTTGTTTTATCAAAGGTAATCAAGCAACCATGAATTTGTGTTATCAATGGTAATCAAGCAACCTTGAATTTGTGTTATCTTACATGGGAGACATCACAATTAAACAACTGAGCCTTATGGAAGTGATTAATTGAGGGAAGAGATAATACACAAGGGAGCTAGAAAATTAAAAAAGAATCTAAGGAAAATTTGCAAGGTCAAGCATTATCTACTAGTCCACGTGTTCCATGAAGTTTTTTTATTTCCATTACCGAGCAAGTGAAACCTTGCTAGAGCACTACTGAAAATGCATAGTTTTAGGTCCATGTTCATTGGCAGTGTCGAGAGTGACTTATGCATCTAGAACTTGTCCTGAACATGGCCTTAGTTTAGCGAGAAAACTTTTAGCGGCAATTCCGAATCAACAAAATATCTAGTTCTCTAAGTATGTTTCATAGTGGAATGTCTTAGTAGTTCTGGAACCAAAAAAATGGCTCTGAACTGCCAAAATTGGGTTTTTTCTCTGAGTATGTATAACCCTAAGTGGCTCGGTACTACCAGAACATAATATTTGATGTACTGGGGCTTATAGAAACTCGTACAAAGGAATGGCCTTTTGCTTAGGATTTGTCCATGGATTTCATACCAAAGTACTTTGCTTATGCCCCTGTTAATAATATGGTTGTCCTATACGAAATGTTTGAAATTACTAAAAGCATAGAAAATACATGTTAAAAACTTGATGTAAACAACAACTTGGAAGTTTTTCTCATGTTCTTCTTGCTCTCGAGACCTAGGGTTGGGACACATGCATGGGAGAATATATACGGAATGGACGAGATGGCCAAAAGAGGAAATTGGCATATGGAGTTATGGACATTTATGGGAATAGCTCTTTTCATAAAGAAATATTGGATAATAATAAAAACTCATTCTTCTTGCCATGTGAGTTGATCCAATCCCCCTGAAGTTCAACTACGTTATTCTAATTGGATTGATTGGTCAAAGCATTCTTATTTATTCGATTAACATGAGATTTTATGGAAGTCTTTAATTAGTATATTAATATAAGGAGACATGGAATGACATATTGGAAGTACAGGTACGTAGTTGAGTAGAATGAGTTGGTAATGAAGATGAAGATGCGGGAGGTGCCACTAGTCTAGATAATGAGCTGTAGGTGCTAGGAATCAGTTCGGTCATCAATCATCCATTCTACAAAAACGGTTGGTTTGGACCAAGGAAGAAATAAATATTCATCATTCTTTACGGCCTTGTCGTTTTCCCAAATAAGGTATTTTTTGTGTACTTGCACTATATTTGGATATGCATGGTGCTTATGTCATATGTAGCGATTAAGCAGGTGTTCATATATAAATTAATAAATAAATATTTACATTTTTAGTTCTTTTTGTTATTTACCTATATACTTATATTGGTGTTTACCGTTATCTACTTATGTAAGTTACTTCTTTTAAATAGTACCTCCTATAGAGGTTGACCGATGGGAGCTACTTAGTCGTCCTTGCATTACTTAGATATGATGCTGGCCATTAATGGATGGAATGTCATCTCGTTGGCCCCGCTCTGCGCCGTGGTATTTAAGCCTCTCTTTTCTATGAGGACGAATCTCAGGAATAGGTCAAAATCCATACAAGTTCACGTGCGGATAAAATAAGCCACGCACCCTTAGATATTCTTGAGCCACCATCTCCTCTTCCCCCTATCGATCATGCTTACCAACAAGCATCATCCCATCACTTCATGTATCTCTCATCAGCATCTTTCCGTCTAGTGGCCACATGCCCTTCCTTTGTCATGTTGCTTGGGTCGTGCTTCACATGGGAGGTGACCGACAAGCATATGATGTCGGTGCAGATGGGCCGGAGACATGATACGGTGACACTTCGAATTTATGTAGATTAAAGGACCCCGGACCATGCATACTACTACTATGCATGATTGACATCTTTTTGTACCTAGGATTAAGTATTTAGATCTTTAGCAATATGTAATTATATTTTCCATTTTTATATCACCACCAAAGTCTAGTAACAATTTTACAAGCTTTTATTGCAAGTATTTGTCCCATAGCAAAAGCAAGATGGATAACTAGTGTTACCATATGTCTATTCTTCTTATATTCTATGAAACAATTGGTGCACATAGGAAAATGGTTATTTTTCATGGTTATAACTTATATGTACATTCATTTTTATGTTTGAACAATGTTTATTCTTGTGTAGCTTTTGGGGGCAAAAAAACATATCACCATTGTAAAATTAACAAAAAATATTGATTTATGCATTATGAAGGCAAAAATGTTGGTGAAGCAACTATAGTTTATTATTTTTGACAAGGACAACTTGGATCTAGCAATGCCTAAGAAGCCCAGGAGAACGAAGGCAAATCCGTTTGCAAGTCAACCCGAGGTACAACATACACTACTATAGAATGGTCCAAAGACGACACAGCAATCAGAGACCCTTCGACAAAACTGTGTGCGATGACCAAATCGCAAACGGTATAGTTATAGCTCTGTCGCTAATGACGTGAACTGTGTGCGATGACGGGTCGATCAAATAAGATCCCAAAAAAAGTTGCGTGTGCGATCTGTGGCAAATAGTTGGTCCAGATAAACTGTTTGCGATTGGACAATATAGCGCAAACGGTTAGAAAAGTGCAAGTGTGTGCGATGTACGACATACAGTTCACCCTGACAAACTGTTTGCGCTGATCCAGTAGAACACACGCGATTGTGCAGATGATTACGTGTGCGATAGATGGCATACAGGTCATTCAGATGAACTGTTTGTGATGAGATAAGATAACATAAACGGTTACATAGATCAACATGTGTGTGATAGACAGCATACAGGCCATTGGGATTAACTGTGTGCGATAAGCAAAAATAACACAAACGGTTGCTCATATCAAGATGTGTGTGATGTACAACATACACAGGCCATTCGAATGTGTTGTGGGCAAACGGTTCCGGATAAAGAACTGTCAGGGACTGATGAAATCATCACCGACGGATATGGTTGTTTATTCCGCATGCGATGTGATTTGCTCAATCTGCCCACAAACATCTATTCTTCTGTTTAGAACAACATGATTGCAGAACCAAATTAAACATCCAAATACATAAGTGACTACACACATAACATTGGCACACCTCAATAAACAATTACACACATAACAACATGATTGCCATAACCTAATTAAGCATCCAAATACATAAGTGACTACACACATAACATTGGCGCACACACCTCAATAAACTATTACATGCATAATAAACTTATCCCTCTAAAACTACAAATATTTCGGCGTAGAGGGAGTATGAGCAACGATTATCAAATCATCTACTTCCTGTGACGCTTGCCGCCACCGCTCTACTTGTGGCTCGATCCCGCGTCGTCTTCAGGTAGGAGGCACTTCCTCATGTCAACGATCCGCCTAAACATCTCGTAGCAAGTGTACGCTTGCTTGGCCGCGGTCTGGAGGTGATATTCATCCAGTTTCTTCACCCGGCCCCTGTGCCAGACAGGCTTGTTCTTGTCGCACTCAGCCTTCATGTCTTTGTAGTAGGGGTCGATGATGGCCTCGGCCAGGTCAACATGGGAGTCCATGTTCTTCTTGATCCCCAGACCTATTAGTGGCCGCGGATGTCGACAAGCTTCTGGCAGGCCAAGCCCGAAGTCTTGAGCACCTTTGGATCGTCGGTGGTGTCCATCATAGTGAACCTGTAGTTGGGGCTGTTGACAAACCTAGTGAAACACTCGCAAGGCACTGTGGCCAGGCAGTAGTGGTAGAGGAGGACGTGATGGCCGACGCACAACTGGGCGACGGCAACCTTCTGATCATGCCTGGCACGACCGCCGATGTAAGCGAGGTCGAAGCCGACCACTTTGTACTTGTCATCCGCATCAAGCAACCGCTCCATAGTGCAGATGGGGTCCTCCACCATGCCCGGGTCGTTGGTGTACACCACCGTGAGGTCCGTCTTCCTCATGTGGGTCTCCACATGATGCTCGTCGTACTCCATTGGAGCGCCGCTGGACATCCTCTCTGTATGCGTCGTCGAGGGTGTGCTTATTGTGTCGTGGGCGCGATCGAAAGCGTGAAGAGACTATGGTTAATGGCCGTGTGTATAAATGGGGGCCGGGCTTCCTGTAAAACCGACACTTCCAGATGACAGTTTTTGCAGCGCGTGATTCAGTCGAGGAAGCACGTAAGTGCATGGGGCGACATGCGTGGCACAACCGCATGCATATGGAGCCCCGAACGTGATCGTGGGCCGGTCCCAACCGCTGGCAGAGCGTGCGCGGGGGGGGGGGGGGCGTGCGAGAGCAGAGCACGCGGTGGGACGCGAGGTCGAACCAGACCACTTTGTGCGTGTCCACTACGGCATGCATGGTGAACTGGCGCTCGTCGTCAGCAGCCGCTGGGAGTGCCATTGGAGCCGCGTAGGATACCCTCGATCGTGGTTCTGCTTCTTAAGGTCCGGCTATTAATCGTCAATTGCATATTAATGTCCAGATATTAATCGTACATTGCATAATGCATACTAAGGAAAAGATGGTACTACAGAACAACATCATGATTGGATAACCTAAATAAACATCCAATTACATTACTGACTACAGATAACATTTGCACACATCAATTAACAAGTACAGGCATACTAAACTAGTAGTAACGATCATCAAATCATTCATCTATTCTTCTTGTGACGAGGGGTGCCGGTCGGCGCAGGACGGAGGCACTTCCTCATGTCAACGATCCGCCTGCACATCTCGTAGCTTATGTACGCGTCCTTGGCCGCATACTTGACGTGATCTTCATCCAGTCTTCGGACCCAGGCGCGGTGCCAGGCAACCTTCTTCTTCTTGCAGACATCCTTCATGCCTCTGTAGTAGGGGTCGATGATGGACATGGCGAGGTCAACCAGGGAGTCCTTATGCTTCTCCTCGCCGCCCAACATCTTGTACATGCATTGGATGTCCACAAGATTACGGCAGGCCAAGCCCGTGGCCTTGAGCACCTTTTCATCGTTGGTGGTGTCCACCGTACTGAATATGTAGTCGGGGCTGTTGACAAACCTGGCGAATTGATCGCAAGGCCTTGTGGCCAGGCAGTAGTGATAGACGAGGACGTAATGGCCCACGCACAGCTGGGCGACGGCAACCTTCTGATCATGCCCGGCACGACCACCGGTGTACTCGAGGTCGAAGCCGACCACTTTGTACTTGTCATAGGCAAGTAACTACTCCATGGTGTGGATGGAGTTCTCCACCCAGATTGGGTCGTTGGTGTACATCACCGTGAGGTTCTTGAACCTTACGTGGGTGTCCACGTAGGCACGAATGGTGAACTGCCGCTCGTCGTCGGCAGTCGTTGGGAGCTCCGCCATTGGAGCCGAGCAGGATATCCTCTCTCTATTTGGAGTGTGGGTGTGCTTCTTGCGTTGTGGGGAAAGGTTGAAGAGAGACAGTAGGTTAAAAGAGCGGTGGAGTAAATGGGGGCTGGACGGGCTGTAATTGGCACGTCTTGTCACCGCGTTCCCGGCGGAGGATTGTTGTGCAAGCTTGACCAGCGCACGAACAAGCATTCCCGGCGGTTCGTTTGGCCACGCGGCGGCTCGAAGTGCCGCCAACGTATCGTTGGTGAGCCCGTTCCCGCGCGCAACCGCGCACAGCCTCCCTCCTGGCTCGATCGGCCACGCGTCGGCTGGAAGAAGCTCCCATTATTGGGGGGCATTAAATGGCAAACGGTTAGCAAAAATGATGCGTGTGCAATGACTTCAAGCAGCGTACACGTTCAACACTAAGCAGCGGTGTGACATATGCAGTGCGGGTGCGACTGGGAAGGACGGTGAGGGTTTTGTAACTTTTGTTAAGCGGGGACGATGGTGAGGGTTTTCTCGACTAGAATAATAATGCGCTTCTGAGGCGGCGGTTCAATAGACATAGCCGTTTGTGATAAGTGTCACTATGGTGCAAGTGGAATGGTGTGGTCCGTGGGAATGCGTTCTGGACAATCAGGAAACACCCGTGTCGCAGCACAATGTTAGTCCTCGCACCCGGTTTCAATCCGGGGAAATAACCAAGTTTGTGGGTTCCAAATTTCATCTTACGTGTGACACCTAAATTTTTTATCGCATTCAACAAGTTTGCAGGTAAGTCAAGCATTTTTTACCGTAATATGCATAGTGTAAAAAAACTGTCAATACTCAAACGTAACTGTGCGTGCTGTGGGCAAACAGTTGCTAGTAGTAAATTGTGTGGGGACTCTAAGATAAGCATAAATATTCCATCTACCAAACTGATTGCAGCTCAAGTCTGCAATTACATTGCTCTATGTACTAGTTCATAAAACAGAGTCTCACCGACATCTAGATCAACATATAATAAACATAACTCAAGCAGTGATATATGACACACAAACTATAGATAGCGAGGGTAGTGCTGGCATCAGGACATGTATATATAACTCAATCCTAATCGTACCCACCAACAATGTAAACTTTCTCCAGGTACTCCGCGTACGCGGCGTGCGCCACCCTCCGAGAATACTTCTGCCTGAAGGAGCCAACGGCTCGTCCTCTAGCATGCACCAGAACACTTGCAAATGCGGGGTTAAGCCTTTGGGCGCAGAACGGGCATCCGAAGCCCCCATTCCGGGTCCTGATACAACGATTATACGTTCCCGCATAGAGCTCCCTGAGCTTTTGTTTCTTGTACCTTCTCTGGTTGTATTTATCGCTGCCAACGTCGTCAGATAGCACCTATACATATAATAAAAAATCATGACATTGATGAATAAAATGCATAAAATGATGTCACAAACAACTTAGGGCAACAAAATAATTAACTAATGACTTTAAATGCATGGACCGATTATTGTCAAACAAACAAGAAACTTTGAAGTAAGTACTACTCCCCATTATCACTAAAGTAGTGATCTACATGCTCTTATACAGTGTTTATTTACAAATGGGTACATGTACAATCATCTATGTAGACGGATTATTAGCAAAATGATCATTTGTACAGGTCAACCATTAAATCACTGTAAAACCTTAGACATAATATTAGCATAATCGTATGTACGGATGTCACTTATCCAAGTCACTTATCATTTACCTAACAAATAATCAATACGTACACACTAACACGGATCTATCGAATCTTACTCTGATTACATGGATTGAAATCACATGAACCCCGGGCGAATTCCAAAAAAAAAAGCGGAAACAGAACTAATGAGAGATACCCTATGATATAGTTACCAAAATAGAGGGGGGGTCTAACCTGTTCTCCGTCGTCGTAGGAGTTGTCGCCGTCAGAGTCGTCGGAGTCGTCGTCGGTGGAGTGGTCATCAGAGATGTCGTAGTAGTCTCTGTGCAGCACCGCCTCCTGCTGGGGAGGCACGACGGGGCTTACGACGTCATGGCGGTGCTTCTGTCCATGCGAGACCTCATCGGCGGGGAGGGCAACATCGTCGCCCAGCATCAAGAGATGCTTAGTTGCTTCGCCGGCCCCGGCTTCGAACCCCGCGTCACCACTCCCTCCGATGGTGCGCTTAGTCGCCATCTGATACACTTACGACTGGGAACGGCGACGAGGATGCAGGCATGGTGTGTGTGGAGAGAGGGGAGTGCGGCCGCCTGCTATAACCAGCGGCACATGCGCGATTAATATAGAGTGGTTGGGAGTTAGGCGGGAGGCGGTTAAACGGCTCGTCTCTCGGTGAACCTGCGCAGTGGTCTTCTCGCATGCCTCACCCCTGCTCGCACGTCTCCCAGTTAGCCTGCCCAGAGGACTGCTCGCACGTCTCCCGGTTAGCCTGCACAGAGGACCGCTCGCAAGCGTCCCGTCAATTCACACACCAGCTCGCACGTCTCCCGGTGGGCCAGAGCGGCCTGCTCGCACGCGCCCCATCAATTTACACACCTGCTCGCACGCCTCACGGTCAGCCTGAGCAGCGGACTGCTCGCATGCGTCCCGTCAACTCACGTCCGCTCGGACGGCACACGGGGCTCGTGGTGGTACATAATATTTTGTTGGGACCAACGCACACGGTTGAATACTGTAATCGTTCGAGATGGTAACGTGACAAGTGTGTGTACCAAGTACCAACCTTTAATAAGCTCATGTTTATATCATGAAACAGAATCCCAAGTTTCAGGATTTTTAGTTGATTTTTGGATTTACTTCAATTTTTGAGGCACTTTCCGTTTCACTTGTTGCACGAGCCTCTATGTGTGGGATTGTCCATTTTGTGAGGCACTTGCCACCCCAAATTATCAAAATTGTGCATTGAAATGTTTAAAACAAGGCACACCTCTAATGTCATGCATGTGTTTAGGACACATGCACACGGTGGTGGTGGTGGTCCCTTGGACAATAATCCTTCGTGTGCTATTAGTGACGTGCACATTCGTGGGTCCACGTGGTCTATCTATCACTTTTGAGCCACACCGGTAGGGGTTTGACAAAGGTGGGTTCGGTTAATCTGCTCTGTGTTGCGGTAAATCATGGTGAGATTCCACACCAAATATTGACGTGCCGTACTCATGAGTACCTCCTACCGCTCAAAGTTGAGGGGGTGGGTGGGAGGAGACATACATATTGCGCGCAATTTTCTTTAGCGTGGGGACTTTCCAAATTGTGAAGCACACACTGGATCAAAGTCGTGTAGTTGGCATTTTGACATCAAAAAACAAACCCATTCATATGCTTGTGTCACATATAATTGATGGTGGCCCTAAGTGGCTCCCTCACATGGTAATCGGTGACGCGTCAATCTATGGGGCCCATGTGTGGTCATCTATATTATATATCATTTTGACCAATGTGGATCCTTTTTGGTATGCGTGTTAATTACCATATGCCATGGTTAGACATCGAGACAAATGTTTTTTGGGCGCATGCATATATATATACCCATGAACCCATCCCACCACCATCTCGAAATGGGGGTTTGGGCCGGGTGGGGAGGCATACATATACTATGGCCCTGTTTGGATACTCTAACTTATATAGCTAGAGGTTGGAGTTAGTTTCTAGCTCATGACTAACCCTAAACTAACTATAGCCAAAGAGGTGTTTGGATGACAGGGTTATATTGACAATAGATGCACTTGATGGAGAGAGAAAAGTGATTTTTCAATGGGCCCCACGAGAACTAGCTCCAATTAGGACCTCTTGGCTGGTGGGATAGAGAGGGCCCCGTGAGAACTAGCTCCAATTAGAACCTCTAGGGTGGGATAGTTTTTTTTGGGTGGGTTAGATGCAACTAGCTCTAATCTAACCCTCATGTTTGAATACTTTAGGGCTATTTGAGCCCCAGCTAGCTCAAACTAACTCTAACCCATGGATCCAAATAGGGCCTATATGCGTTGTGATCGATCCTCTTCGTAAGTCGACTTGCAGTTTCTAAGGCAATTGACATTAAAGTTCCATTGGATACTAATTAACTAAACAAACACTTAATTACATATATACATATAGGTGTGGGCCTCATGGCGTGGTCGTTTGTTTTGTCAAACACTCTATCACGTGGTCATCGGCATCACACCGGCACAACCATGTCCATGTGGGTCGTTACTTTGACAGGCGGCTGTAGAGATGTTAATTTGACCAAGGTGGATTCTTCTTGTTGGTATATGTATGTTATATATATTATATGTAGTTGATATATGCATCGACATTTTAATTCTAAGAAAAAATCAAACGTATCGTACACACTGAATCACTCCTATCGGCTCAAACTGTGGGCGCGTGTGGGGCTATATATGCATGGGTCGTTAACCTCGGTATGGGGCCATTCTGGTCCGGGAGACACACATGTGGCGGCGAAAGTTGTGCATTTGGTATTTAAAAACATCACACAATGCTTTCATACATTGTGCCTGGGGCCATGCATGTGCGTTGGTGTTGTCTACAGACACTCCCTCGCGTGGTTATGGACGACATGCCAAATTTGTGGACCCGTGTGGTCTATCACTTAAACCGGCCCATATATACTACATATTAATTTGACCAAGGTATATATATATAGTCTTCTCATTATTTGTTACGATATAGTTCATGGTGAGATACGAGACACAAGTTTGAGCGCATACATATATATATAGGTCGTGGTGTCTGTTCGAAGCATGTGTGTGCGTGGGGCGGGGTGGGGGCAGAGGAGGGGCAACACAATAGTACGTATACACGAAACCTATTTATGAGGTCAGGTACTACATACCGTTCGACTTTTGAGACACATCAAAAAGTTATGCACGCACGAAATATCACACTACCTTAAATAATTAGTTGAGCCACACACATGTGGTTGCGGTCTCACCCATCTTGTGAAGTTTCCGAGACGCGCCCATCAGTGGGCCCACGAAGTCTACCCTCAGAACTAAAACATGGGGGAGGGGGTGATCATGATGGATTTCTATTGGTTTTGTGTTACGGTTGGCTGAATTTACAGTCGTAGTATAAGTTCGTACGTTCATATATATACTGTAGCTACCATCCCCCCGCCGACTCGAAGGTGTGTGTGGGGGGAGGGGGCCATAAGCCAACATTACCGTGTGTTCTGCAAGACATTGTGTGTCACATGAAAGTTGTGCATTCCGTATTTGAACACCACAACAACCTTTCCATACATACATTTGGTCCACAAGCAGGTCTGTTTGTGATATGCCCCTAGATTTATCGTGTTTATTTTCCAATGTTGTTAGATAAATGGTAGGGTAGTCTTTTTTGAAACTTAAATAGCAGACGAGTCGAAGGAGACAACTGTGTGCGATTGTGTACGCAGTAGACACGGTTCCCGCATGCTAATCGTGTCTTAAAAATAGCTACCCGCCTTGATCAATTTAAAAATTGATGGCTGCGCGGGTTTATCACTTTGAATTGCACACGGGTATTATGTTCGGGCCGTGTGCGATGTTTGTTCCTCCGTTGCCACTTCAAACCCTTCATAAAAATTTCAGTTTGTCCCGGTTTTTCATTCCCTCCAAGTAAAATTTAAAGTAGCCGCGGCATTTCCTCAAACACCACCTAGGCCCCTCCCACCCCCACCCCCACACAACTCCCTCGCTCGAACCCTAGCTACCTCGCCGTCGCCGCCGCCGCCCCCGATCCTGCTCCGCGTTCCATAGTCAACCTCTCCTGCTCTCCCCGTCCAGGTTACGAAGCCATCTCCGTACCCTCGCCGCCCTGAATTTCTTAGATGGCGCCTGCTAAACACCCCTTTCCTCACAGATCCGCACTGACCCCCACTGCAGACCGTCGCAGCCTAATCCCAGCTACACTTGTAGGGGAGATCGAGGAGTGAATGGCCAAAAGGTGGTATATCGCGGCCTTTCCGCTGGACGATGCCGAGGTGGCCGCCGAGGCTGCCGGGGAAGCTGACTACGATGACGAGGTGCCCGTCGGGATCGCCGGGGAAGCTGACTACGATGACGAGGTGGCCGCGGAGGCCGCCGAGGCCGCCGGGGAAGCTATCTACGATGAAGAGGTGGTCGCCGAGGCCACCGGGGAAGCTGACTACGATGACGAGGTGGCCTCCGAGGCCCCCGGGAAATCTAACGACTGTGAGGCTGTAAGACAGCGGGTTCCCGTTTGGATGCATATCGACGCAGCCGGCTACAACGTCGAGCTCATCGACGGTGACGGCTTGTCGCGGGCTATGTCACAAGTTAAGTGGCCCAACCCCGACCCCTCGGGTTCAACCCCCGTCGACCTCATGCAAGGCCCAGCCGCTGATCTACACTCCTTCGCCCTCAAGAATTTGCCTTCCTTCATCTCCATGGAGCCTCTTTTGTCATTTTTGAAGGACACGTTCTATGGCGGTCGCTCGGCATCGTCAGCTGCCAAGTCAGACCTCATCGACGACGCCGACGCCGACAACGGCACCCTATCCGTCTCTTCCAAGGGGAAAGAGCCCATCCGTGACATCAGGGAGGGCACCCTGCGTCCCTGCTCTTCCAAGGGGAAGGAGCCCATCTGTGACAACATGGAGCACACCCGTAATCCGCGCTCTTCTAATGGGAATGAGCCCATCTATGACAGGTGAAGAAACCCATCCCATGTTAAATTACTTCACTCATGCTAAATGTATGGACTCTGCAGTTGAATTTCATCAATACCTGTTTCAAGAGCCATATATGGTTCCTGTTAAACCTGGTGTAGTTAACACATGAACTGTTTATTTCAGTTCTTTCGCATGTGATGTTCAGTTATAAAAATTCATGTTTAAGCACCGGCTACGTTCTATGCAATTTCAACAGTACTATACGAATGACTATTTTTGGTTGCTATCAAGCCTGTTGTAGTGAGCATATGCCTTGTTTATCTGTTTTTCCTAGCTTGGTTGTTTGTACTGGGCATATGTCCTGATTCAATTGCTATATAGTATGTTTTGTTTATTTCAGTTATTCACATTGTCAAGTTCTATATCTGCAAGTATGTACTTTCCAGTTCAATTTCATCATACCAGTTAACACGCCCACTGTTTATTTCTGTTTTTTCACAATGTGATGTTCAGTTATACAATTTGATGTGTAAGCACCAGCTACATTCTATGCAATTTCAACAGTACCACTATGAATGACTTTATTTGATTGTTGTTAAGCTTGTTGTAGTGAGCACAAGCCTTTCCATTTTTATGTAACAATAACTAGTGTGCTTAAACGTGCACAATACCAGTTTGAATGACTATATTTGTTGTTGTTAAATGCTAAGCCTATTGCAGTTAACACACATCTCCACTTATTATTAGCTTATCTAGCATGCTTAAACCCGCACACTGAAGCTATCATTTTGTGATCATGTTGTTTATCATGCATATATTTGATTGATGTTTAGCCTGTCAGTACTTAACATGCCTTTCGATGTACTTACCCAGGACAATATCGGGAACAACTATTGTTTTTCATCGAGGTTAGTTTCATCACATGGCTTATATATATACTCCATCCACCCCAAAGTATAAGATGTTAATACATCAAATATGTGAGTATTTTGGATGTAATAAGATCTTATATACTTGGATAGGGAATATTGAACTACGTCATTGTACAATTTCAGTTTACCTTCTAATACTAACTTGTTACTTGTAGGTACATATGTCACTGGTAAAGATCCGCCTGTCGACCCTTTTTGCGTATGGGGCAATGAGATATTCATGAACCAGCATCAAGTGAGGAAACTTATAAAGGTTGTTAATAAAATGGGATAAAATATGGCAATTAAACTATTTCTTTACACCTTATCCAAGACAACTGTGAACTCCAGGATGGTAACTACGAACTCTGTACCCTTCTTTTTACTGTCCATAATGAGTTGTTAGCTTACAAATTTACAATGTCTGAATCTATTTTGTTTGTAGTGGTTCTCAAAGTAGTTTACTCAGGATTACCTCTCAAACTACATGATTAGTGGACGTGCAAACGTTAAAGTATATCTACCAGGCCACGATGACTACCTCGATGTCCTCATCCACACACAGAAGGATGGGCGGTCCGCCATCACAAGGGGCTGGCCCAGAGTCGTCCGTGCATTCTGCATGGAGGAGGACACAATATGGGCATTCCGCTTCACCTTGTACAACTGCCAGAGTGTCTTTCGCCTCTTCCTTTACCGTATTTAATACAAGTATGCAACCGTGGTTCATCATTATTTATCTGGTCATAATGTAATTATTATTTCTTGATGTAATTCTTGAACATATGTACCTGTGAATGGAATAATGCATTGGTTGTTGAACCTATGTCTATATAGGATGGATATGAAAAATGTTATAGCCTACTATCAAATTCAAATCCTATAGAATTTTAAATTGTGGCGATTAAAATAGTGGAAAAATAAGCTCTGCAGGTCATTACACCGCACACGGTTTGTAAAGCAGAACGTGTGTGATATACCTCATGATTCGACACCTTTCAGAGAGAGAAACCGTGTGCGACAATGCACACAATTGCCGTCTGCAAACCGTGTCTGTTGTTAAACAATATCAGAAACGGTTAAGCAGGCCTAAATATTTTGTGACGGTCTCCTTATCATACACGATTTATAATGTTTAACTGTTTGTTATGTCGCGTGCATCCGACACGAGTATGATTGTTGGAGCGTTTGGGAATCTTGGTATATCGCAAACGACGCGGTAGGACAAAATGTGTGTGATTGTCTCCTTATCATACATGCTTTGCAATTATGAACTGTTTGTGATTCGGCACACATCGTAAACGGTGCGCTACAGAATAGCGCGTGCGATGTTAGTGTGATCTCACACGGGTTCCAAGGATGGGCCGTATGGGAAGGATGCCATATCTCAAACGGTTGACCGGTGACTCTCGTTTCTGATAGATGCGGACATTCCATACGCTTAGCTTTGCAAAACGTTTGCATTCGTTGGCCACCATCGCCGACAGGTTTTCCGTGTCGTGTGGGATGGACCCCCCCCCCCTATCGCCCACACATGCAAGGCGACGGTTTAAAACTACGTCGCGGAAAGGGGTTAAAAAATCGTTTGTATAGCACGTCACTGCACCAGTGATAGATTTGTTTTCTACAACCTGGTAAAGGTCAATCCTCAGTAAAAGTACACACAATCCCTTAGTGGATTTGGTAATTCATGTCAATATACATTTCCTTGGACTAATGATTACCTTGACTACTTTTCAGGAATAGTCTCTTTAGGTACAACTTGGGAAGTATAGATGGAATCACTCAAAATGCTAAGGACAAATGTTGGTCAAACCTCAAGACTTTATTTTATATTTAAGTGGTCCAAGCTCACATTGAGTCCATAGGTATGCCCATACTATCAAAAGTGGATGAGGTTTAGATGATGAGTTCATTGCTCAAGTGCTTAAAGAACAAACTCCAAAAGCCTCATACAAGTTCCTACATTCCCAATATATCACAAACCAAACATCCATCTCGGACTCACCAAACCATTTTATACCAGAGTCACCGAGTCATCTTTGATATAGTTGTTGCCTAAACCCTAGAACTTTTGGTCTCACCCAATTGACCATTCGGTCTCACTGAAGAGCAACTGCCAACCTTCTGTTGCCTACTATAATTCATTCAGAATTTCTGAGAAGTTTTTCTCGGGGACACCGAAGTGTGTAAATTGCTTTGGTCAGCACAACTCGGAGCCGCTGAACTGTTTCATCTGGAGTCACCGAAATATCCAAAGTTTGAATCTTTTGTACAGTTCAGTCTGATTGAGTGTTTTCATCTGGTCTCGCCAAAATGTGCTAAGAGTGGGTAACAACCAGATTTTTGATGCTACCTATATATACCCCCACCAATCCACCATTGTCTCTCAAATCAAACACATTACACATCCATATTTCTGAGAGAGAACTTACATTCCTTGTGATGATTTCAAAGGGATTCCACTCCAACCATTGATCCTGTGATTTCTAGTCGCCTCATTGTTCTCCACCCAGACCCTCTCCTACCGAAAGCTAAAACATGTGAGAGAGTGTTTGAGTGTTGAGGAGATTATCTTTTGAAGCACAAGAGGAAGGAGTCCATCATCAACAACCTCATATATTACCTTTTGTAGGGTGGTGCCTCCTAGATTAGTTAGGTGTGCTTGAGAGTCTCCAAATCGTGAGGAGAAACCAAGAAGTTTGTGAGGGAAAGGAGATCGCCTATTTCGTGAAGATCTACCCAAGTGAGGCTGGACCTACGTGGATGTAAAACATGGTGGGATAGGCAAGGTTGCTTCTTCATGGACCCTTCATGAGTGAGCCCTTCGTGGACTCAATTCCTTTGTGGAATCTCGCAACCGTAATCCTCATGATCATTGATCCTTGCGATTGAAGCCTCCATCAATGTGGACGTACGATAGTAACACCTATCGGAACCATGGGTCAAAAATCTTCTGTGTGAACATTTTTAGTGAATCTCTCAAATTCTACTCCTTTCTTTCTTGCACGTGCATGATCTTTACTTTCCGCTTCCTATACTCTAGATAAGCAACGTTCTCTATGTCACGCCCCTCACCCTAGCTATAGGAAGGTGTACGTATGCATGCAACAGAAAAAATGGGGCCCGAGATCTGGTCCTAACCGAAGCTCAACATATCATCTATCGACACCAATCCACCGGCGAAAAAATGACAGAACTGGGAAAACTTATTCCACGCCATCGATGATGCCACCCTTGACAAGAAACCTAGATTGAGCCATAGCTAGAGCTTGAGCGACCCAAACATAGCCAAAAAACCGGAGTCCCCCACCTCGCTAGCACCGAAAGGCACCCAAAGGTGACCGAACCCGATGACAAACTTATGCGAAAGTCCTAGCTGCCTTCTTTTGGAGAGAGGTGTGACACGATAGGGTGAGGTGGAAATGCATGATGTTCCCCTGGTTTATTACAAATAGTTATATATGACAAAAAATGTTTCATGGTCAAAGGGTTCATTTATCCCACAAAAATAAATTCTCCGTGCTTGTGAAAAATTATTCTTGATGAGATAATATATTTCACTTTCCAAATTCCATGTTGAATGCTAATTAAACAGCTTCACATACCGTCTTAACAAAAATCAATGTGGTTGTTCGACAACAAACTAGAAGCAATAATAAAAGCTTTGTGGACAATCTTAGTAATGGTTAACAAAATTAATGAGCAAATCGTCCACTGGAAAGGATAAAAAAGGAAGAAATCATAAAGGGAATGTCATATCGTAGGGTAAAAAATAAAAAAATTGAAAATAAATAAAAAGAAAGGGAATAGACAGTAAAGTAGGAAGTGAAGATGAAAAATAAAAACAGATAAAATTGCATAATATATTTAAAACAAAATTGGAAAAGGAAAAACATGAATATATGCATTGCTTGACGTGAAACTAGTAGTCATTTTGCTTGTGTATTTTGTTGAAAAGAAGACCAAAAGTGAACCAACACCCTCGATTATTGCAAAAACATCATGAGGTTTGAAAGCAGCCCAGACTAATTTTGAAAATTGCTGCATGTGAATAGAAATCCATTTCTTCCTCCTTTTTCATCTCAATATAAGGAAATTAGAAGTTTTATTATGTTAGAAATGTATGCTTAAGATAGAATACTTTGAGAAAAATGATCAAAAGTGGATAAAAACGTTTATATCTATCATATTGGTGGAGGAGGGAGGGGGAGTTATCAATCAAAATGCTTCCACTTTGGTTCACGATGGCGCCGGTAGTCTTGTTCATAATTCCTAGGATGGAGCTTACATTGTCGATGTGGGGTTGAGTCTCCTCGCATGGCCTTCGCATTGTTCTCCCCTATTGAAGTTCGTAATTCGGATCGTTGCCACTGGTATCTCTAGCAGTGGCGGAGCTTAGTGCATGGCTGGGGGTGCTGGGGGCCCCCCAAGATTAGCACATGTAGGCATAAAAATATTAGGGAAATAATTTAGATTGTGAAATTTTGCATGTTTGACCCCCTCACTAGCCTATATATTTCATTTGGCCCCCCCAAAGATCTTGCTTAAGCTCCGCCACTGATCTCTAGCAACGCCAAGCAACTCCTCGACTTTAGTTATAATGACTACCTTGCTCCGGTGATGTAAAGTTGGTGTTGGTTTGCTTCATATTAATCAGGAAAGGTTGTCAATATTTTAAGATAAACATATAATGTTACCACAAAAAACTAACCTCCTATGATTTTATCATTTAGCAATATGGCAAAAAAATCGGATGAAAGTTAATACTCATACATTCCTTTTTTTTACCTTCACGAGAAAAAAAAATACAGTTGTGAAGTTAGTTATCATTGATGTAGAACAAGCCTTTTCTTTAATCTAGTTTACTAAATCGTACATAGTATAAAACTTGGTTTGAAACTTTGAAGCAAAAACCGTCTATGGACGTGGCCGAAACATTAGCATATGAGTGCATGAATATGCATGTAGTCCAATATGATAGCTAGATGATGCATCATGCACATAAGAAATCTATATTTGTTTTTCAGCTTTTATGTTCGTGTTTTCGTGTGCCAGAGCCTCCAAAGAAACATCAAATTAATGTGTATATCGCATCTAAATCTTGAAATTATTTTGAACATGGGGAGAGAGAGAGATGCAAGATCACTGTGTCAAATTTATTGAATTCGTGGGTTATTAATTTATCTCTCGCTATATATACATATAAGAAAACATATGTAGATACGTAAACAGTTGATTGGACCATGTATTAAATCTTTTTAGCATGAAGTGCCATTAATTCACCTAAGCCAAAAAAATCTTCCTATAAATGGAATTTCGTGCGCTGGAGGTGGGAAGCGTGCTCACCAAAATTAAGAGAAAAGATATGCTTATCTTCGTTGGTAATGCATGTATCATATATGTATCCTGGTTATTCATTGAGAGATATTAATCAATTATTTGCACATATGTATGCAATAAAACTACATTGATCCATATGTCACTAACAACCAAAACCGAATGCAAATCCTGTGTGCTATGTATATGTGAGAGCGGCGGGGACCACGGTTTGAGTCTTGCACTCTAAGATGAAAGAACATGTCATGCATGCGTACTGACATGTATGTTCTATCTATCAAGACCTAATTTGACCAACAGTCACTAGGCCTGCGTGTGTTGTTTCTAGCAATCTTCTTACGTATATTTGGATGTTGCGGCAATCATTTTCATTGGAAAATCAATAAAAAATCAAATAAAGACACCATGTCGAGGTCAACTTAAAATAGTTTTGGCATGTTCTTCAGAGGGTCATAAACATTATCTTAATTATAGTTGAATCTACTTTTGTATGGGTTGGCAAGCTATCAATGTGCGAAATTAACTAGCGAAAGTAGGACTGCACACAAGAGGGCTATAAATATACTATCTTACTCGCGACTCTCCATCCCCAAGTTATAACCCATCTTGATAGTTCATACTACTCATAATTCTATAGCGTTAAACTATACAGTCTCTCATGGATCCAGTAGTCACCCACGGGTGGACCTCATCTGAGGTAGAGGAGGCATCATCACTCATTGCTAGGCTCAGCACCAACAAAATCATATATGATGACAACGATGACAAGAACAGGAAGCACAACTACATCGTGAATTCTCTCCATGCATTGTTCCCTTCAAAGACCATGAAACAGGTAATAGATCTTTATGTTAATCTTGCTATGGAAATGCATACGATGCACTGGAGGGAGGGGGGCCATGTTACTGGTGGCAACCCACAAAACAGTTTCACCTTTAGTGGCCCTACCAACGATAACTATTTGCTACCGGGGGAGGAGAATGGTGCTAGCAGCACACACGGTGTCTACACCACGGGTGACCATGCGAATGAAAACTTTGGGGTACGAGAGGCAACAATCATGGACAATAATGAATTGTCCTTTGGTTGTGCAATGGAGGATACAAGGAACACGGTGATGGGTGAGGCACTGCTGATGGTAGACAACAACAAGAAGGAGGCGTTGGAGAACAATATTTCCACAGATCAATCAGTTGTTGCCCCACATCAATGGGGGTTTTCGAATATCGAGGAACACAGGTTTGTCGACGATTGTATACTCTTCTTTGTCATGTAGTTTTAATTGTTGTTTCTTTAAAGTGAACATATACTAATTACAAATGTTGTGCAAATTTATTATGTGAGATTAGTAACTTATGTTTGTGATGATATTGTACTTTACTAAATGTACACATGGACACTGCCATTTTCCATTTACAGCATGGGTGACCTTGTTAATGAAAACTTTGAGGTACAAGAGGCACTAGTAGAAAATAGGGCTTTGGTTGAGGCCAGGATAAGGGCATTAATCCCGGTTCACTTACGAACCGGGACCAAAGGGTGCACCAGTCCCGGTTCGTGAGGCCAGGGTGCCGGCCGGGCCTCGGGGGCCATTGGTCCCGGTTCGTCTGACACTTTTGGTCCCGATTCCAGACACGAACCGGGACCAATGGGCCTCGCTCCTGGCCCAGCACCTTTAGTCCCGGTTGGTGGCTGGAATCGGGACCAAAGGCCGGTCTTCTGTCCCGGTTCTAGCCACCAACCGGGACTAAAGATAAGCCTATATATACCCCCGCCCCTGCCCGCTCACTCTGTTTTTTGGCCGGCCAGCGTGTGCAGGTGTGTGTTGCTCTAGCTCTCACCTCCTATGCACATGAGGTGTTCAATGAAATGCCCGAGCCACACTTAAGCTTTCTCCTCTCCAAGCTCGACCTCCAAGCTCCATTTTCCTCAAGATTTGTCTAGGTTTGGCGGTCCGTCCTGTCCCGTCCCCGTCCTCACCGCCGTCGATTGCCCGCGCCGATCTCGTCGCCGGCACCACCGTGGTGAGCCTCTTGTTCTTATCTTCTTTCTAAAAGAAAAAAAATCTTACTTGTATGGTTTAGATAGATACTTGTACAATTTTCTTACTTTTATTATTGTTTGTTATTATATAGTGCCATGGTTTTGGTATTCACCCCCGTCGGCCCTCGTCTTGTCTATGATTCGGATGTGGTATATTATCTTTTATAACTATTTGTTTCATTTAGTGTTTATGACAATTATGCCGACCAACGTGACATGGATGTTTTTATCTAGGAGGTATGTGAACCAGAAATTCGAACCGACCCTCTTGTCGAGAGGTTAAATTTAGTTGAAAAAGAAAACAATTACTTGAAGAAAAAATTGAAAAGAATTGAGGAGGAGAAGATGGAATTGGAGTTGCATGTTGCCGATGTCGTCGAAGATCACAAGATCAAGATGGATGCAATGCGCTTGAAGATTAGAAAGATTAGAAAATATGCCATTCATACTGAGGCTTGGTATCATTATGCCGTTGGATCAATTGGTACCTTAGTTGCGGTTATGATCGCATTTGTTGTTGCATTTAAATGTTTTACATAGTTTCAATGTATGTTTTAATTAGATGCTCTAGAGAGCTATATGTTGTTCAATGAGAACTATGTATGAACTTTATGTATTTATTTTGGTCACTACTGTACTTTGGTTTTAATGTGATGATGAACTTCTATTAATTTGGTCACTTCTCTATTCATGATGTTCTGTAATGGTTTTTGATACACTTAATTATATAATGCACGCAGATGAACCGGCAATGGATGTACGGTGACCGACGCACCTCCGAGTATATTAAGGGCCTGCATATTTTCTCGAAGTGGCTCAGGCAAACAAGCAGAATGGTTTTATGTATTGTCCATGTACTATCTGTGGGAATACGAAGGATTACTCTAACTCGAAAACCCTTCACGTCCACCTGCTTGAGAAGGGTTTCATGCCACACTATAATGTTTGGACCAAGCACGGAGAAAGAGGGGTTATGATGGAAGACAACGAAGAAGAAGAGGATGATGACAACTATCCGCCCCCTGAATACGGTGATGCTGCAATGGGGGAAACTGAAGATCAAGAGGAACCAGACGATGTGCCCAATGATGATCTTCGCCAGGTCATTGTTGATGCAAAGAGACAATGCCAAAGTGAAAGGGAGAAGTTGAAGTTCGATCGCATGTTAGAGGATCACAAAAAAGGGTTGTACCCAAATTGCGAAGATGACAACACAAAGCTCGGTACCACACTGGAATTGCTGCAATGGAAGGCAGAGAATGGTGTATCTGACAAGGCATTTGAAAAGGTGCTGAAAATAATGAAGAATAAGCTTCCAAAGGACAACGAATTGCCCGACAGTACATACGAAGCAAAGAAGGTTGTCTGCCCTCTCGGAATGGAGGTGCAGAAGATACATGCATGCCCTAATGACTACATCCTCTACCGCGGTGTGTATGAGGATTTGAACGCATGCCCAGTATGCTGTGCATTGCGGTATAAGATCAGACGAGATGACCCTGGTGATGTTGAGGGCCAGGGCACCGGGAAGAGGGTTCCTGCCAAGGTGATGTGGTATGCTCCTATAATACCACGGTTGAAATGTTTGTTCAGAAACAAAGAGCATGCCAAGTTGATGCGATGGCACAAGGAAGACCGTAAGAAAGATGGGAAGTTGAGAGCACCCGGTGATGGGTCGTAGTGGAGAAAGATCGAGAGAAATTGGGGGGGGGGGGACTTTACAGGTGACCCAAGGAACGTATGGTTTGGTTTAAGTGCAGATGGGGTTAATCCTTTTGGGGAGCAGAGCAGCAAGCATAGCACATGGCCTGTGACTCTATGTATGTATAACCTTCCTCCTTGGTTGTGCATGAAGCGGAAGTTCATTATGATGCCAGTGCTCATCCAAGGCCCTAAGCAACCCGGCAATGACATTGATGTGTACCTAAGGCCATTAGTTGATGAACTTTTACAACTGTGGAATGGAAAAGGTGTACGTGTGTGGGATGAGCATGCACAAGAGGAATTTGACCTACGAGCGTTGCTGTTTGTAACCATCAATGATTGGCCT
The DNA here is from genome assembly GCA_039707655.1 of Elymus sibiricus. Lineage (NCBI taxonomy): Eukaryota > Viridiplantae > Streptophyta > Magnoliopsida > Poales > Poaceae > Elymus > Elymus sibiricus. The sequence goes on along the minus strand of CM077675.1, from coordinate 95,626,539 downwards.
GCTCTCAGTAACCTTTCAGGACAGACAAACAAGGGATACCACACATGCACGCACTGTTTAGATGACACCGACAGTATATATTTGGACAAATGCAGGAAGAATGTGTACCTGGGGCATCGTCGATTTCTTTCGACCAACCATCAATGTCGAAAGAAAGAAAGCATTTCAAAGGTGAGGCAGATCACCGGAAGAAGCCCTCCCTCCGTACTGGTGATCACATACTTGATATGGTCAATGATTTACAAGTAATCTTTGGAAAGGGTCCTGGCGGACTATCTGTTCCGAATGACGCTGAGGGACGCGCACCAATGTGGAAGAAGAAATCTATATTTTGGGACCTACCCTATTGGAAAGACCTAGAGGTCCACTCTGCAATCGACGTGATGCACGTGACAAAGAATCTTTGTGTGAACCTGCTAGGCTTCTTGGGAGTGTATGGGAAGACAAAAGATACACCGGAGGCACGGGAGGACCAGCAACGTGTGCACGAAAAAGACGGCATGCATCCAAAGCAGTATGAAGGTCCTGCCAGCTACGCTCTTACCAAAGAAGAGAAGGAAATATTCTTTCAATGCCTTCTCAGTATGAAGGTCCCATCTGGCTTCTCGTCGAATATAAAGGGAATAATAAATATGGCAGAGAAAAAGTTCCAGAACCTAAAGTCTCATGACTGCCACGTGATTATGACGCAACTGCTTCTGGTTGCATTGAGGGGGCTTCTACCGAAAAACGTTCGATTAGCCATTGTGAAGCTATGTGCATTCCTCAATGCAATCTCTCAGAAGGTAATCGATCCAGAAATCCTACCAAGGTTAAAGAGTGATTTGGTGCAATGTCTTGTCAGTTTCGAGCTGGTGTTCCCACCATCCTTCTTCAATATCATGACGCACGTCCTAGTTCATCTAGTCGACGAGATTGGCATTCTGGGCCCTGTATTTCTACACAACATGTTCCCCTTTGAGAGGTTCATGGGAGTCTTAAAGAAATATGTTCGTAACCGTGCTAGGCCAGAAGGAAGCATCTCCATGGGCCATCAAACAGAGGAAAGCATTGGGTTTTGTGTTGACTTTATTCCTGACCTTAAGCCGATTCGTCTCCCTTAATCGCGGTATGAGGGGAGACTGACTGGAAAAGGCACGCTAGGACCGAATTCAATAATATGTAGGGACTAGCATTCTTGGCCTCAAGCACACTACACAGTTCTACAGAATTCTACCTTGGTGACCCCGTATGTCAATGAACACAAGAATATTCTGCGCTCCAAACACCCGGAGCAGTGTGACGACTGGATTACATGTGAACACATCAGGACTTTCGGCAGTTGGTTGCAAACACATCTCATGGGTAACACCACTATTGCAGATGAGCTGTACTCGTTGGCCAGGGGACCATCTTCGACTGTATTGACTTACAAAGGGTACGAGATAAATGGGAATACATTTTACACGATCGCCCAAGATCAAAAGAGCACCAACCAAAACAGTGGTGTCCGCTTTGATGCAGCAACCAACAGGGGAAATGACACATATTATGGTTACATAGTGGACATATGGGAACTTGACTATGGACATGATTTTAAGGTCCCTTTGTTTCGGTGCAAATGGGTCAATCTATCAGGAGGCGGGGTACAGGTAGACCCACAGTACGGAATGACAATAGTGGATCTGAACAATCTTGGGTACACAGACGAACCATTCGTCCTAGCCAATGATGTGGCGCAGGTTTTCTATGTGAAGGACATGTCTACCAAACCGAGAAAAAGAAAAGATAAGGAAGCGAATACATCATACGATGAGCCAAAGCGCCACATAGTTCTTTCAGGGAAAAGAGACATCGTCGGAGTGGAGGGCAAGACAGACATGTCTGAAGATTATGAAAAGTTTCATGAAATTCCTCCCTTCAAAGTGAAGGCTGACCCAAGCACCATGTTAAACGATGAAGATTATCCATGGTTACGGCGCAATAAGCAAGGGACACACGCGAAGAAAAAGTGAAGACTTTCTCTCCACAACTATTCTGATGACGGCTTTGATCTAGAATATCACTGCAGTTACATGTCAAGAATGAAATGCCTTTTCTAACATATGAGTTTTCGTCTGAAACCCTGATACTTCGAAAGAGATTGTTCATTTTGTACACGAAGTGCATCCAGTTTTTGCTGTAACCCTCTCAACTTTTTAGCACATGCTATGTGGGTGAAATGATGATACCATGCCAACTTTCAGCCATTTCAGAGTTCATTTGTAGTGCTTTTCAATTCAGGGTCATCTTAGCTCAAAATAAATCATGAAATGCATGAAAAATAGCAAATGAAGTCAGAAAAGGTTTGAAAAGTGATGATGTGGCTTTGAATGGTGCATATTGAATGCAGAAAAAGTCTTGAGTTCAAATATGTTTAAAAAATTGAAATCCTTTTGTAACAGATGAGTTTTCATCCAAAACCCTGACACTTCGAAAGAGATTGTCCAGTTTGTACACGAAGTGCATCCAGTTTTTGCCGTAACCCTCTCAACTTTTTAGCACATGCTATGTGGGTGAAATGATGATACCATGCCAACTTTCAACCATTTCATAGTTCATTTGCAGTGCTTTTCAATTCAGGGTCATTTTAGCTCAAAATAAATCATGAAATGCATGAAAAATAGCAAATGAAGTCAGAAAAGGTTTGAAAAGTGATGATGTGGCTTTGAATGGTGCATATTGAATGCAGAAAAAGTCTTGAGTTCAAATATGTTTAAAAAATTGAAATCCTTTTGTAACAGATGAGTTTTCGTCCAAAACCCTGACACTTCGAAAGAGATTGTCCAGTTCGTACACGAAGTGCATCCAGTTTTGCCGTAACCCTCTCAACTTTTTAGCACATGCTATGTGGGTGAAATGATGATACCATGCCAACTTGCAACCATTTCAGAGTTCATTTGCAGTGCTTTTCAATTCAGGGTCATTTTAGCTCAAAATAAATCATGAAATGCATGAAAATTAGCAAATGAAGTCAGAAAAGGTTTGAAAAGTGATGATGTGGCTTTGAATGGTGCATATTGAATGTAGAAAAAGTCTTGAGTTCAAATATGTTTAAAAAATTGAAATCCTTTTGTAACAGATGAGTTTTCATCCAAAACCCTGACACTTCGAAAGAGATTGTCCAGTTCGTACACGAAGTGCATCCAGTTTTTGCCGTAACCCTCTCAACTTTTTAGCACATGCTATGTGGGTGAAATGATGATACCATGCCAACTTGCAACCATTTCAGAGTTCATTTGCAGTGCTTTTCAATTCAGGGTCATTTTAGCTCAAAATAAATCATGAAATGCATGAAAAATAGCAAATGAAGTCAGAAAAGGGTTGAAAAGTGATGATGTGGCTTTGAATGGTGCATATTGAATGCAGAAAAAGTCTTGAGTTAAAATATGTTTAAAAAATTGAAATCCCTTTGTAATAGACGTGTTTTCGTCCGATCAAAGTTATTTAACTTAATATTATATAAAATTTATGCAACTAAAATTATTTTTGTTAAAAACTTTAATAGCAAAAAGAATATTCATAAAGTATTTTTTGTTAAGAACTTTTAATATGCAAAAAAATAACATAAAAAATAGCAAAAGTGAACATAGATGCGCTTATAGGGAAAATTCGACCTAAATTCAAAGTGCATACTAGCACTTTGAATTTAGGTCGAATTTCCTGTATAAGGGCATCTATTTTCACTTTGAGAGAAACTTAACAAGGCAGAGAGGGGCGGGCTTATAAACAGGTGCGAGCGCCTCTCGCTTGGCGAGGTGGGACTAAACTCCCACCACAGCCAGGACCAACCCTTTAGTCCCAGTTGATGGCTCGAACCGGGACCAATGCCACCCTTTCGTCCCGGTTGGTGCCACCAACCGGGACCAATGCCACCCTTCCCGGTTGGTGGATCCAACCGGGACTAAAGGGGGGCATTAGTCCCGGTTGGAGCCACCAACCGGGACCAAAGGTGTTCGCATATAAGGCGGGACTTGTCGAATTCTCCCCCAACCTCTCCCATTCGCCCCAACGCCGACGCCCTGCCCCGACGCCACCAGGCTGCCGGAGCTCGCCGCCGTCCCCGAGCCCGTCCTCGTCGTCGCCGCCATCCCCGAGCCCGTCCTCGTCGTCGCCGCCGCCCCCGAGCCCGTCCTCGTCGTCGCCGCCGCCCCCGAGCCCGTCCTCGTCGTCGCCGCCGCCCCCGAGCCCGTCCTAACCGCCGCCCCCGAGCCCGTCGTCGCCGTCGCCCCCGAGCCTGACCTCGCCGCAGCCCCGAGCCCGTCCCCGTGTGCCTCCTCGTCCTCGTCGATGTCGTCACCGCCCCCAACGCCGGCCGCCGCCCGCGCCACCTCCCCGAGCCCCATCGTCGCCGCCCGCGCCTCCTCCCCGAGCCCGTCGTCGCCGGTGAGCTCCTGCCCCCTCCTCCGTGGCCACCGCGGCCGCGTGCGCCAGCGCCGCTGGCCTACCCCGGCCCTCGCCCGCGTTTTAGTTTTTTTTAGTTTGTTTTAGTTTTTTTATTAGTTGTTTTAGTTTGTTTTATTAGTTGTTTAAGTTTGTTTTATTAATTTGTTGTTTTAGTTGTTTTAGTTGTAAAAAAGTTTTAGTTGTTTTAGTCGGCGAACCCCGAGGAGTCCCCGAGGATCGTCGGGGAGGAGTCCCCGACGATCGTCAGGGAGGAGTCCCCGATGATCGCCGGGGAGGAGTCCCCGACGATTGCTTAAGTAGAAAATATGCCATTGTTGTTAAATATGTTATTATTGTCATAGTTGTCAAATGCAATCATCTTTATTAAAGTTTATTAAATAGTAGGAATTTAAATAGTTGTAGAATTTTTTCTCGACGTTGACGATGCCCGGCCCGCATCCTCGTCGTCGACTCGGCGCCGGCGACCACCTGCTTGAGAGGTGACAACATGTCCGGGACTGGGCTCCGTCGGGCTGGCACTGGGAGGTGCTGCCTTCCGGGGCGCCCAGCTTGGTGAGGAATCAGGGTCCCGTCATCGACCCGGAGGTTCTTTGGTGGCGGTCGCGTGGACCACTGTCGGTGCAGAGGGAGCCGGCCCCCGCGGAGGTGGTACGTCGCCGTGTCAGGGAGGAGGACGAGCATGTCCGACGCTACATGGCTGCGTTGGACGCCAGGTTCTCCAATACCTGGCAGGTTCTTCAGGGATCTCACCCGAGCTATGATCCTGTCATAGTTCCTTCTCTTTGGGTGTCCACCGCCTCCGCCGCGAGACGTCAACTATATCTGTATTAGTGATATTATATAATAATATTTGAGATGTATTAATGATAATATTCGATGATGTATTAGCGATACTATTCGATGATGTATTAGTGATATTATATGATCGTATTGTTGCATTGCCTTGTATTGATTTGCATATCTCATGTTTGTATATTGCCATGTTGTAATATTTGCAGAAACTATGGATCACAGATACTTAGAAAAAGAACAGTTGTTGGGGGATATAATCCTCGCCGGAGGTGATCCCTTGTCGTATCTCAATGACACCGATGGTCACGAAGGAGAGGATGACGGCTTCGGTGATCCAACAATGGAGGAGGAAGGAGATCATGACGGCTCCAGTGACCGAATGGCGGAGGAAGGAGATCATGATCACGGCTCCGGTGACCGAACGGAGGAGGGAGCCTCAACTGTTGCAAAGTCCGACGAGGTAAGGAGACGAGGCCCGAAGAAAAGGTTGCGCCCGGATGAAAGGTTCACGATCACAGAAGTCGCGAAAGATGGCCAACCGATTGCTCCCAAGCGGACCAAGGACGCATTTGTACATCAGTGTGGAGTTGTTGTTAGGGACTATGTCTCGATCAACACCCAGCAATGGAATAAGAATAATAAGGACCCTGAAGTTTCTTATGTCCATGATAGACTGAAAGATGATCTTTGGACCGAGCTGATGACAAATTTCAGCCTACCGCGAGAGAAGGATCCGAATAACCCAGTTATAGAGAGAAATGTCAAGGCGTTTGCTCTTAAGAAGATGGCAGAACTATTCAGGAACTGGAAGAAAGAGTTGAACACAAAGTTTGTCGAGAAAGAGGAGACTCCGAAATTCATCGGTCGATATGAGAAGATAAGAGATCAATGGCCCGAATTTGTGGCCTACAAGAAATCGGAGAAGGGTAAGAAATGGTCACTGACAAACAAGAAAAATGCTGCAAAGAAGAAGTATCACCATCACACGGGGTCAGGTGGCTACTACAAAGTCCGGCAGTTGTGGGACAAAGCTGAGCAAGACCTGCTTGCTAAGAATGTCCAACCAGCGACATTGTACTGGCCAAATCGTTCAAGGACTTGGTTCTTCGGGGTTGGGGGAACTTTGGACCCAGAAATAGGGGAGTGTGTTTGGACGGACGAGCAACTTGCAATACCCTTCCAGAAGCTTCAGGCAGCAATCAAGGCAATGCAGGAAGGGACGTTCATTCCCGACAGAGAGAAGGACGAGCTGACAGAGGCCCTCGGGAATCCTGAACACCCTGGACGAACACGAGGCACATCAGGCTCCGTTCCGTGGAAGCATGGGTTTCCCGACAGCGGTGGTTATAGAAGCCGAGAGAGAAAGGGGAAACAGGAAGCAAGCGAAATGCAGAAGCTCAGTGCAAGATTAGCAAAACTAGAGGAACTTGAGAGCCAGCGAGCTACCGGCCAACCATCTGAGCGGCACGAAGATCCTTCCTTCGACGCTGCCCCAGAAGCTACCCCACCATCTCAGCGGAGAAGCAGCGTGGCTTCCACGGAGCTCGTTCAGCCTGATTTCACGGCTCCTCGCTACCCCGTGGATAGTATCACGGAGGCTGAACATTGCGAGCTAATGACGAAATGCCAGAACCTGACCTTCAAGGCGGTGGTCGGCTCTGTTGTACCTCCTCGAGCTGAGGGAACTTTCCATTGCCGTCCGATTCCACATGGCTATGCTGTTGTGACGGTGGATGAAATAATGGATGGATTTGAGGGGCTGGAGCTTGACAACCCTACAGGTGAAGAGGATATTATTCTTCTGAAAAATGCTTTGAGGAGTACCTGTCTATGGAGAAAGGAGTACATCAAGCTTCCAAACTGGACGCCTCAGCAGACTCGACCTCCTCCAGCGCGTCAGGGCACTCCGCCTCCTCCTCCTCCTCCGGCGCGTCAGGGCACTCCGCCTCCTTCTCCTCCTCCGACGCGTCAGGGCACTCCGCCTCCTCCTTCGCCTCCTCCGGCGCGTCAGGGCACTCCGCCTCCTCCGGCGCGTCAGCAACGGCGGAAGAGAGTCGACGCCGCCGCTCCGGCGGCTAGCAGTACAATAGGCGGGAAAAAATACAAATTTGGTCCAAGCCTCAAGCCTCTTCCAAAGTTACCATATGAGAGGACTGACAAGGAAAACGCTGAAATCAGTGCAGCCGAAGTGAAGGCCCATTTTGCACGGAAACATCCACCTCCGAAGGAAACGGTAGATCCGGTGAAAGCGAAGCGCACTCTGCATGCCCTGAAGCGACCACCACCGCCTCGGCTATCCAACTATGACCGCATAATTACAAAGACATATGATGAAGCGATGCGGTCGGGAAGTACTTCTAGTGCTGCAAGAGACAAAAAACGAAGAAGTGGGAAAACAATTCCCCAGCTCGGCAAACGGGAGAAGCAATCGTGCCCCCCGCTCAAGGTGTCTAGCGATATCGCTAATCATCCGGTGCTACTGCCCGGTACCACTCTTGGTGATTACGTGGGCGATGATGTACAGTTTGAAACGGCTGAGGTAGTAGCAGCAGAGGACTTTAGATACGAGCACGGGAAGCCTCTCGTCAAACGTGATCATCCTCATCTAACAACGATGATGCAAAATTGCATGAGTGGTACATGGAAACCTGCAGGGAGTCTGGGACCGACAGTTTGATGGTCGGAATTAAAAAAGAGCACGACTTCATTGGAGTCGAACTGATGCATGTTGAATTTGTGGAGTTATTTCAGTTATACAATCAAGAGGCCCTCGACAAACAACTCATGACTTGCTACTGTCTGTAAGTATTACTTCTATGATTAAGTCTCTAGCTCAGCTCGTTCATTGCATGTATATATAATTATCCTCACTATATTATGCAGATTGAAGATGGTCGAATGCAAAAAAGAACAAATCTATGACATTGGGTTCATTAGCCCAAATACCGTAAATGAATGGTCGGTACAAAAGAGAGCCAAAGTTACTGAGGACAACTTGCTAGAAGCGTTCCTTAGACATCAAAACAAAAGGGAAATACTCTTTCCTTACAACTTCAAGTGAGTGTTACTGTCTTGTGCATATTCGGTTTCGCTTACTCGAGGTTAAGTAATGTAATTGATGAGTTATGCGTGCGCCGGTTCCACTATATTCTGCTATCCATTAAGCTTGACGGGGCATTAGTAATTGTCTTAGACTCGAGACGTAAAGATCCCGAGTATTATGCGGACAGGACTGCAATGCTCCAGAAGTAAGTTCAATCAATACCGGGACCACATCGGCAACTTTCGTTCATTTCCTGATATCAAGTAATCATTTTCTTTGCCTGCCAGGGTTTGGAAAAAGTTCATCGGAATGGTTCCCGGTCTAAACAACGAGCTGCGATTTACACACCCCAAAGTAAGTAGTACTAGCTAGTTCCGCGCATCTCTCATTGATTCTAGTTTCATCAATACCATTATCATGCTTGCTTATCAGTTTGGTTGAACTCTATTCTCGTAAAGTGCTTGTACCAGGCACCCGGAAATCATTTATGTGGATACTACATATGCGAGTTCATTCGCCACTCGACCTCTGAGCGGGGCTTCTCTGAGAAACAATTTGAAGTGCGTAAACAATATTCACAATTTTATTTTATATATTACCATCAATTGTGTTGAGTTTCATTCATATATATGTATTGACCCCCTTCTTTAAATTAGATCTGGCAGATGCGGGATGAACTCCTACCACATGATCGCATACGAGCAATTCAAGAGGAATTGGCGGGATTCTTTCTTGACCACGTCATACCTGAACACGGAGAATACCATGTGAAATTGCAAATGGATCTTAGGTGTTAGGGATTGTAAGAGATGTTATATTGTACATATGTAGTAGCGTCGGATAGATATACGAAAACTTGTTGTTCGACCAAGCACGGAGAAAGAGATGTCACTTCTCTCTATCTATGTTCATGATGATCTTGTGTAATTAATGGTTTCCTTCATTTGCTTACTAGCTAGCATCGAGTTCTCTCTATATGTATAGTAGCTAGCGTCGACCAAGCACGGAGAAAGAGAGGTCACTTCTCTCTATTAGCTAGCTAACACAATATGAAACCCCTAAATTAACCCTCCAAAACCCCTAAACCCCCCCTTCCAAAAAAAACCAGCGCCTGCGAGCTGCTGACGCGTGGCCGCCTTTTGGTCCCGGTTGGTGTTACCAACCGGGACTAAAGGTCCTCCTGCCTGGGCGCCCCGCAGCGGCCACGTGGAGCCCCTTTGGTCCCGGTTCGTAAGCAAACCGGGACTAAAGGTTTTGGGTATTAGTCCCGTTTGTTTTGTCCCGGTTCCAGAACCGGGACTAAAGGCCCTCTGGAACCGGGACTAGTACCATGTTTTCTACTAGTGAGGACGAGGATACGACCATGGATGATAATGGATTTTCATTTCGTTATGCACTGGGGGATACAAGAATCGCGAAGACGGAGGAGGCCCCGATGATGGTAGACAAGAATAGGATGGTGGTGCTGGAGAACAGTACTTCCAATGATCGACCAGTTGTTGCCCCACATCAACGAAAGTACTGGACCAAAGAGGAACACAAGTTAGTCGACGGCTATATTCTTCCATCTCATGTAGCTTTAGTCGTTCTTTATTTAAAATCAACATATGCTAATTAAGCATGCCCGCAAATTAATTTTATGAGGTGGGTAGGTTAAATTTGCAATGATATTGCACTTTACTAAATGTATATATGGGCATTTTCAATTTATATTTTTGGTAAATACTAATCCCTGCAATTTTGATATCGATGAACCTTTTGTTCTACTTTTCTTTCTGGCTTACCAAATTTATGTGATTTGACCTTGATTAAATAATAAAAAGGCAATAAAATATCCCATTAAATTCCAGTATGGTACTTCTTGTCCCAATCGAACAAATCGATTACATGTAGTGATTGGCGTCTCACTATAGAAAAATAGAGGTGTGATAGTTGTAAAATTGTCATATGTTTCGGTTACCGTTATGATACAAAATGTTCGTTCACTTATGGATTTCTGATATACACGCATACTATCAAGTACTCGTAAATCAACAAAAATAAGCATGTGTTGTTGTGGTGGTTTGAACCATATGTATTTTGCTTGTATCTATATTAGTTGCTTCAATAAGACAACTCCACGATTCATCTTTCAGTCAACAATTTAACCTAACAATTCTCTTGAACCTTATGTCCACAGGTTGTTTCTTCATGGGCTGCAAATCTATGGTCGTAGTGATTGGAAAAACATATCCAAACACTTCGTCACCACTAAGACCCCTGTCCAAGTTTCAAGCCATGCACAAAAGTTTTTCAAGAGAATAGAGAAAAAGGCATCTTCAGGGACAAAGCGTTATAGCATCAATGACATCACGCTCCACGATGAAGACATGTTGGCAGCAAACAATAGTTCTGCCCCCCAGCAAGTTCTTTCTTTCACCGGACTCAACAATGACCCAAGCTTTAGGTTGCAGGCTCCAACGAGCTCGTTCGCAGTCATGAACAACCAAAATCAGTTATGCTCCCCTTCCATATATAATCAACAAGTGGGTCAGCAGCCAATGTGGAGTGGGCAGCAGATGATGGGTTCTATTGCAGCTGTAATGGATGGGATAGGAAGCTATGTTCCTGATTGCCAACAAGGGTCAGCTTATTGATTTTTTTTCAAAACTATGACGTATTTTATAGCAAATTTGAAAACTATAGGGCCGAACGCAAAAAATTCAGAAATATGACCCCGTCGGCCTGCGGTGGGCCGAAGAGTGGCCCGTCGGCCTGCGGTGGGCCGAAGAGAGGCCCGTCGGCCTGCGGTGGGCCGAAGAGAGGCCCGTCGGCCTGCAGTAGGCCGAAGAGGGGCCCGTCGGCCTCCAGGCGACCGAAGAGCGCCCGTCGGCCTCCAGGCGACCGAAGAGCGCCCGTCGGCCTCCCGTTGGCCGAAGAGTGTCAAGGGCACAAAACGTAATTAAGATGGCCTCAAATGAAAAAGTTACCAACATGAAAAATCTTCGTCTCGTCGAAACGGTTGATTTTGATATAAAAATCGTCTTAATCCGAGGTCGTATGCAACCTGTAGAGCCAAAACAAGGTCAGGGGCAGAAGCTACAGAGTTACTTCGGACAGACCGAATGGATGTCAGAAAATTTGTCACGGGGCACCTGGTGCACTCGGTGAGACCGTGTGGAATACAGAAGAGTACACAAGTTTGGTCACGTTCACTCGGTGATTTTGAGCGCTTGTTAATAGACTATGGTGTGTTACAGTCTGTGGGATGAGTGTGCGTATAATTTTTTGAAGGAACATGATAACTACAATAGGAGATTCGTTAGTTTGTTGCCTCCAATGGGATGGGTTGCGTCAATTGGATTGAATAGATGGACTGGGGCACCAAAAAATAAATGTTTGTCAAGTAGATAAGAATATGTGATGTAATGCATTAACGAGCTTCTTGTGATACTCGTTAGCTTGCTAAGTTTAATGAGCTGAAATCGTTTGCAGCATCAAGTTTAATGATCTTCGGTCGCCTGGAGGCCGACGGGCCCCTCTTCGGCCTACTGCAGGCCGACGGGCCTCTCTTCGGCCCACCGCAGGCCGACGGGGTCATATTTTTGAATTTTTTGCGTTCGGCCCTATAGTTTTCAAATTTGCTATAAAATACGTCATAGTTTTGAAAAAAAATCCAGCTTATTGTTATCGTGGCAATGTATGACAAGATGTAGTTGATAGTAGTCTTGGGCCATGTTTGGAAAGCTAGCCAGGCATGTGTCCCGTGAATAAGCAGATTGTTCTCTTAAAGATGGCAACAATAACATGCTCAAGACAATATGGCCGACGTGTGTGTTTAGCAAGTCAATAAAGTGTTCTGTTTCTATTAAAAACAATATATTTTACCTTCCATAGTCTCATCATCTTAATACAGTGCTCGTCATTGCCCTTATTTATAATACTATATATTGTTTTTGTATCACCACATGAAAGTGTACATGTTGCCTCAATACGTGGACCTGACTGTTGTGTCATAATATATCATACATGATCGTTGCCTACGTTATGTGATTGCCATCAACCCATGAAAAAGCACAAAAATCTTTGTTTTTTTAACACAGTACAGATGCAAGCGTTCATATACACCTGCATACACTCACCCCTATGAATGCACACACGCACACCCTACCCCTATGAGCACCTCCGAGAGACTGAGCCGGCATATCATCTTGAGATTTACGAAGTCACCGTAGGCGCCTCATCATCGACGGGAACGTCTCCTCCCGCTGAATGCGCAGGGAGGACCCAATCAACCCAGCAATTGTCGAGTAAAATATTACCTCCTTTAATTCACTTTGGCTCATAGGTGTAAATGCATCCATTGTCTAAATACATCCTTTTAAAAATTAAAAATCGAGAAAAAGTATCCACTACCTGACGGAGAGTGGTCGTCCTGAACACGGAGACCCCTGATCTTTGCAATCTCACAGCTGACTTTGTCGCCGCGATTTGTGCCCAAATGAATCAGCATGTAGTATAATCAATTCTGGTCCACATGAAATATCTATATCTATACCTATTAATAAAGGGGCTATTGCTTCTTACCACTGTAATTTCGTCCGTCCATCTCGTTCATATTATATTTTTTATATTCGAGGTGGTACTAATCTATATACCAATGCTTTTGCCCTTCGTTCGTTCTATGTTTTTTTACAAACGAAGCGTTCCAGGCTCGTATCCTTTCTCGCGAGCAACTCGCAAGCTGCGGACGTGGGCCTTCGCCAGTTCTATCCCAACACAGTGGGCCAAATATTTTTAATGTGCCTCTCCTTCCGTTCCAAAAATCTCTGTGATAGAAGGGTTTGCTTTCAAATTAATAGTCCCACCTCACTATTGTATATCAAATATCGCCAATTTATGCAAACCAACCTGTGGTTGGATGGTTACAGGGATTGTGGTATCCCCAGCCCACCAGGGTTCAAATCCTAGTGCTTGCATTTATTCCTGGATTTATTTCAGGATTTCCGGCGATGCGCATTCAGTGGGAGGAGACGTTCCCGTCGACGACGAGGTGCCTACGGTGACTTCGTAAATTTCAAGATGATATGCCGGCTCAGTCTTTCGAAGGTGCTCATAGGGGTAGGGTGTGCGTGTGTGCGTTCATAGGGGTGAGTGTATGCGCGTGTATATGAGCGCTTGCGTCTGTACTGTGTTCAAAAAAAAAATATCGCCAATTTATATACCTCAACAAATAGACAATCAGCAAGCCCGTTGGTCAATATACAAACAAAGGGTGAGGTGTCACCGGATAGTGGGAGATCCTGAAAGTAAACATAATGCGGGCTGAGGCCTCCACTCACACGCTTGAGAGTAAACGAAGCGAAGCTGGACATGGCCGGAGGGAAAGCGAGGAGGAAAAAAAAGCGTATGGCAACGCATACACACACGACCAAGCTAGCGCAACACAAGTCAATGGCTGGAGGGGAAAAAAAGTGGAGACCAGCTATCTGGCGCAACACAAGTCAACAGGGTCCCAAACAACCCAGATGGCTAGAATCGTGTCCACATAGGAGAAAATACATCACATTTTTTTCATGATTAGTTTGTTACTGAGATAACCAAAATAGTTGGCACATGTTTGTGGACGCAGCTGTCCTGATCCCGAGCTCACGTGAGCTCGGGTGAACAGTAAAATCGAAAAAAAAATAGTAAAAAATTTCAAACAAATCTGAATTTTTTTTGTGAGAAACATTGATGTTTTTCCCACATGCTTGCAAAATTTCATCACTAGATGACATTCGTGGAAAATGTGGCAAAAAAAAAACAAAAACGATGTTCCAAAAAGTCTGTTTTTTGTAGCATTTTGGAGCATCGATTTTGTTTTTTTTGCTGCATTTTCCACGAAAGTCATATACTGATGAAAATTTGCACGCATGTGGGAAAAACATCAATGTTTCTCACAAAAAAAATTCAGATTTTTTTGAAATGTTTTACTATTTTTTATGATTTTACTGTTCACCCAAGCTCACATGAGCTCGTGATCAGAAGAGCACTTTCCCATGTTTGTGCACAATTTAGAATAAAAAAATTCAAGTATTCAATTCGGCAAGGAAAATCGTATCCAAAATTTTAAATAATCTGGGTATGCCACTGTAACACTGTTGAGCATAGAAATTTATATTGGCAAAAAGCTAAACTTTTCTATAGTCACATCATAATTGAGCAGTTCAATATTTCCATAGAAGATCCGAATTTAGCATTCATGTCGTTGCCAATTATGTGTGCAACTTAATTTTAATTACACTTATATAATGTCCAGTACAACTGGTGCCTCCACCAAGTTAGGAAAATCCACATTATTTCAATCACTTATGATCAAACTATTTGCTAGCGATGGAACAAGAAACATTTATGTTGCAGAGAGCATCAACGAACAGATTGGCTAATAAAGATAAACATATGATATAGCGCATGTACGATAAAGAGCTAGATACCACAGACTGAAGTAGGAGATTGATAGATGAATGTTCTCCTCACGTTGCAACGCACGGACAATGTTTGCTATGCATCATATGCTAATAGGTGTTATGATATTGGTTCAGAGTCAAGTATACCATTTACTATGTTGAAATAGATTTTGATTTTGGTACATGCAAAAATGTCTGCAGCCTATAAACATCTCAAGTTAAGTAAGTGATAATCGATAAATGAATTTATGTGTGGTAGATTTATCCATCTATGGTACATATGCAAATATGCATGAGTATCATTGTTTTTAAAATTTCCAAACATTTTCTCAACAATGATCCTTTTTATCTCGAATGTGATATATTGATAAATTTTCAGATATTTACACGTGCATTGCTATACGTTTATATATTTCTAATACAAGAAAACACAAAAACATCTTTAAAAGGTTATTTTTTGTGTTTATAATTACTAGCACTGAGCTCGCTTTTACGTTATTAAACATGTTATGATCTAAACATCGTGCATCCGCCTTGAAACACACATTTGCACTGACCATGAAAGACTCTTCCATCAAGAAAGGAGAGCCCCATTGATACTTTGTCTCCCGTTGCAACGCACGGGCCTTTTTGCTAGTATGCCTAACACGCCTAAGATACGAACGAACGAAAATGTTGCACCCTCATTTATACGCAAAAGCAGCAGGCGCCGGTTCCAAATCTCAAAGCACACGGCCACCGTGTGCAGCCGCTCATTTCTCCTGGTACTGGCCTGAGACACGAGCATCCCGAAAGCCAAATCATGGCATTCCTCCGTTTTGCCACCCAATTCTCATCATCTCAAGAGCTCATAGGCTGATCTCTTAACAATGCTCATCTTACAGCCCGTTCATTAGCCTGTTTTTAAACACTTACACAATGTACACCCACACAGTATCATGGACCAAGAAACCGATGACGGCATCCAACCAGGAATGAGATGTGCAGAGTTGGGTAATGCAATGTATGGTAGTAGCCCCCCCCCCCCCCCCCCCCCCCCCCCACCTCTCTCTATAATGCAATGCAATCATTTCTCACCCCCAATATCCAAGGGAAATAAGGAACCGGTTTGTTTTTTTCCATCACACAAGAGCTTTATGTAAAAGACTGCTGCTAAAACTTGCATCTCATAGGAAATATAAATTTGAGCATCCAAACAATTGAGATACAAAAGAAATGTGTCCTGAGAATTTTGGACGTAAGTTGTTATGCGTAGTAGTTCAAGCTCGACTTCTTCTTGGCTTGGACTTGTATTATCCCCTCATTGAAATCCTCGTGAGTTACCTACACAAGTAACGATCCGGATCAAAAACAGCAAACACTATCGACAAAACCGTAATCAGATGTTCTCCGCATAAAGCACATCTAACAATGCAAAGAAGAACACCGCAATTCCGTGCGATGGACACTCAAAACATGTGTAAATATTTAAATAGTAGTGACTATTGGATGCATGTCTGGATCCTAGTTTAGATGTGCAAGAAAAAATCGCCACAAATTTGTTGTGTTAAAAAATATTTCCTGTGATCATAAACACACAAAACCATGATACAATTGCAAGGGTTGTATAATAACTTTCGGGATGTTACATGAGTGATGATACCTGAGCCCAAGATCAAACACATGCACACACATGAGAGGCAAATATTTCTTTTAGTTTTAGGATGATTAATCATGAATCTCATATCCTCATATATCTATACTACTTATTAGAGTTCTACTAGGCCTAAACACACACAAAAAAACTGCCCAGACTTAAAAACTCCTAGCACATTACAACTTTCAAACTGATTTCAATTCCTACCTTTTCTGAACACACCTTCATGTGCCAAGATTATCCCAACAAAGAACTTGAAGCAAGCGTAGACCGAGACAGGAAGATATTAAGTAGGCAGCTTTTAAATTAAGAGTCATGCAATTTCTAGCCAGTTTTGCAAATTCATGCTTTAGCTCAGTCCACCTGCCAGCTCTTAACTAAACTAATGGTTTTCTCCAAATCACCCGTTCAAAAGGTTTTCAAATGTAAGGGTGTTCATAAAACACCAAACAACATGGTAGATAACTACAAAGGTATCACTCATTCAACTCCAGCTAGGGATGCAAAATTCAGTTATGAGAATGATTAAAGTCACACCTCTGTGGCATCTCGCCGTAGCGCGAGCATGCCAGCTTCTACGCAAACAGCCTTCAGCTGCGCTCCATTGAAATCGTCTGTTGAGCGAGCCAACTCCTCAAAATTCACATCTGGGTTTACATTCATTTTTCGTGAATGAATCTGAAGACAGCCACAAATAGCACATTTGCTCAAGCGTGATTCACCAAATAAAGTAAAAAAGATGAACAAACTTATAAGCGAATAAAGCAACATGCTGTGGAACCTACTTGCAAGATTCTAGCTCTTGCTTCTTCAGATGGATGAGGGAACTCGATTTTTCAGTCCAAACGACCAGATCGCAGCAGAGCAGGGTCAAGGATGTCAGCACGGTTTGTTGCAGCTATGACCTGCAAGTTAACCAATAATGCATCATCAAGCATATGAACAAAATGATCAAATATAACTGATACACAATTATAACACAACTAAAAGGATGTCCAGCAAAAAGGTACCAACTAATAATGTACATTCAGAACATCAAATATTGACAAATGCATTCAGAACATCAAATTGTGATCAATACTTTCAGAACATCAAATTGTGATCAATACTTTCTGAAAGAAACATGAGCATGAATTTGGCTTCTCTATTACAATGCAACAATGTCTAATCTTGATAATAAAGTGAATGGTCAAGTAAACCACCCGGACAAGATCAGTCAGTTGGTGCACAGCAGCAAACCGAGAACGAATATTAGCACGTACCTTTATTCTCTCATCACTGCTAAATCCGTCCAGTTGATTGAGCAATTCCAACATAGTCCGTTGAACTTCTCTATCACCACTAACTTCACTGGAAAATAAAGTAAATTTCTTATTAAAATATGTATGTAATAATGAAAACGTTTTTGTTTCACATGTTTCTAGACTAAAGCTTTCCCACAGAAGGGAGAACCAGAAGCACAACAAGAATTCTAGCGTTTGTGATCATATACACCACATCTGTGGTAAAATCATCAGCCTAAAATAATGTGAGAACGAAATAACCGTCATAAGAGATACCTATCAAATCTCTTGGTACCAATTGCATCAATTTCGTCAATGAAAATGATGCAAGGCGCTTTTTCTTTAGCCAGCTGAAAGGCATCCCGCACAAGCTTGGCTCCATCTCCAATAAACATCTGAAGACATGCAAAAGAATATCATCTATCCCTCTACTAGTAAATAGTAACTATATCCAAGTAACGTACATAAAAAAGATAAGCTTATGCATGATAATGTAATGTTTGGTGTGATTGTTGAACATGGATATACGATCAAAATGAATTTTAGGCCTACCGCTGAACTATTGCTAAACAATGTAACTTTTAGATGATAGATTCACCAACCGCATCACGAAACTGGGAGAAAAAGACTTCCAAACTAAGAAATGAAACCTCATGAATGACAGACATTAACCCACTTGTCAGCACAATAACAATATTATATGCAGAGATGCTTACTAATACTCGTGTTAGGATATGTGTCTAGAAGGGCCCCAGGATTCAGTAACTGTTGATAATCACTACAGGATACAGACAGGGTTTCTGTTCTGTAAAATCTGATGCTTCACAAGAAGATATTCCATGTTTGCCCTTCACAAATCTTTTATGCAGCACATGTTTTACTTTATGCACTTATATTTTTCCCACCCATGTTATGAGGCTGTAGTCAACAATGGAAAGAATTAATGGAACAGCAATTTGTAAACGAGTTGCATGCACCATTACTATCCCCAACAAACTCTCTTTCAGATCAACAGTGCACGATCATACAAAAAGGAGCCACAAACTGATACATGATGGAAGCTAGTGCGTGAAGAAATTACCTGTACAAGCTGCGGCCCAGCTAATTTCAGGAATGTTGCATTAGTCTGTGAAGCACATGCACGAGCCATCAATGTCTTCCCAGTTCCTGGTGGTCCATACAAAAGGACACCTTTGGGAGGACGAATACCCAACTTCTGGAACCGGTCTTTGTGTGTCATGGGCAGGACTATTGCCTCCACAAGCTCTTGAATCTATATCCAATAATACAAGATGCAAATGATAAGATAAGATCCAAGAGCAAGTGAGCACAGAAACATAACATTCTTGATTTATTAAGTGATGGCTCGACCATTCTCGAAGGAGCAATAATAAGACTAAGAACTTGCCACTTTTCAGAGAGGAAACACAAATAATTCAGACATTCATTTAGATAGATACCTGCTTTTCAAGACCCCCAACATCATTATAATCCTCAGTGGGTTTTTCATCCACTTCCATTGCTTTTACTCGTGAATCATACTCTGAAGGCAGTGTATCTAATATAAGATAGCTATCCTTGTTGACTCCGACCAAATCACCAGGCTTGAGCGTGTCCGGGTCAACTAGCCCAGCAACAGGGAGGAATATAGTCTGCAGTCAAGAAACAAATAAAGAACGTGCGTTTGATTTCTTATTTTCTTAAACTAAATTTCATGCTTAAGATCAAAATTTGGATTTCATAAAAAGGTAAGAGCATTTACCAATATAAAAATATTATCAATACAGATACATGTGAGTTCAGATGAGTCAAAGCCACGATTCATGCAGGTATGTTGGAAGTTAACAGTTGGTAGGTACAGATTTCAAAATCATCTTTCCGCCAAAATGATTCCATGCAAAGATAAAGCTGACTTAAACTGCTAGCGTGGCACTACCAAGTATGTTATTCGCTTCCATTGTTTTAATCATACTATCTATTTATAGTAAACAAAAGGAAGCATCTCATTCATACGACAAAAAATCTAGGAACCAGACAAACAGGGAGTTTCTTACTTGTCTTGTGGAGGTCTTCAAAACAACACATTTGCCTTTCCTTTGCGAGTCTAGATCAATGTTAGCACCATCCTCCTCTGCTTCATCTTCGGGGTTCATTTCCAAAACCTAGCACAATTTAGAAAAGCAGAAACCAGATAAGTAAAAATAAAAACCATACGAAAAGTATATTCCAAAATCAAAAGAAAAATATGGTAAAATTTCAAAGCATACGAAAGAGCAACTTCTGCAAATAACAGTTAATCATCGCATTTCAAGTTGGGTCAAGGATGATGTATATTTGAACACTTCAGCTACTAAGAAGCACCATGCCATACTTAAATGAAATACACTGTATTATATCATAATATGCAAATTATTAGTGGTTAACCATCATATGCAGGTTTAATGTTAATTTACCAATACTTTTTCTAAGCTACTCAAAGTTAATAGGTGCTAAAATACCAGTAACTAAGTTCCGACATAAATAACTGTTGGTATTCCTAACCAGGTCAGCTGATCAAAGGGAAACACACAAATTAAAGGACTACTACTACAGTACCACTGCAAGGGCGGACTAGTTAACAATACTGACTTACCAACAGACGTAATAGAAGCAATTTTATATTAAAAAAATAAGTACTTTCTTACAAAGACGTTCAGTGTTATTGCACATTAGGCTGTGTATTAACAATTTAACATACATAAGAATAAATTAAACAAAAGGAAATTTTAACAGTAAGCATGCAAGTCATACTAAAGCATCCATACAAACATGAAGCTTCACTGATCTGCCTCGCATGATCTGAGATTAATACAAGAAGCAGGAAAACACAGCACAATATCTGTACCTCGACGGTGTTGCCGACGAGGTAGGGCAGCTGCTTGTTGAGATTAATCTTCTCCTGGTTCTCCTTGGTCTTGGCCTTGAAGGTCTCCGCTTCCAGGTTCGTCCGTTGCAGCTCGTCCTGCGCGCCGCCGTCGGCGAGGGGTGAAACAGAAACGCCACCCGATCAGGCCTAAACCCAAACCTTAACAAACAGAACAGAGGGGCGAGTCCCGCGAGATCCCCTGCTCGCCTCCGGCGGAGGCGAGGGGGGTCTGGGTTCGGGAGGGCGTGGCTTGCCTTGAGGACGCGGGTTTCGTTGTCGAGGAGGCGGGAGGCCCGGACGGCGTCCTCCGCGGACATGGAGGTCATCTGGTCGTCCTCCGCGTCGTCCACGGCCATCGGCGCCGCCGCCGCGGGAGCGGGTGACGACATCGGCGCAGGGTTTCGTGGTGCGGCGGGCGAGGAGGCGGCGTCGAGATGGAGTGAAGGAGGCGAGCGGAGAGGCGGAGAGAGAGAGAAAAAAAAAAGTTCCTTCGTGCTGTGTTGGCGTCGGACTCTGCGGGCTCTCTCTCTCTCTTTAGAGTCGTACAATGTAGGAATTTCCTATTCTTCTCCTAGTGCGGCATATAGACGATACATCGCACAAACAACAGCTACATGGGCCAGACCATTCAAAGATTTTCTTTCTTTTCTGTTTTTCCATTCGGTTTTCCTTCTTTTTCTATGTTAGTTTTCTTTGTTCTGCACGGGTTTTGACTCGGTTTTTTTCTCTATTTATTCAAAATAAATTGGTATTTTTAAAATACATATGCATTTTTCGTTTCTTCTTCTCTTTTTCTATTTTTAACTCATGAACCTTTTAGAACATATGAACATTTTCTGTATGTGCGTGCATTTTTTAGACATATGAACGTTCTTATACAAAGAACATTTCTTTTAAAGCACAAACAATTTTAAAATTTACAACATTTTCAAACTTCTGAAGATTATTTTCTAAATAAATAAAATTTTGTAGACACGCACGCGTGCGCCCACACAAACACATGCATATGACTCTGGTTGTCTCGCAACACTGGGAAAGGCCATGGTGTATTTTGTAAACACTGAAAAAGTCTAGAGGGCCTCTTCGTAATTTCTTGGAAAGGGCTATTGTTGTAGTTTTAGATCTTGTTTGCATGTTTAATCGGACGAATACTATTCCCCGCGTAGATCGGCAATTGTCGACCAAGCACACACCCCCTGGGCGGTAATGGTCCAACCCACTCGGTTGGACCGGTTTTTCTGAATTTTTATTTTCCTTTTTGTGTTTGGCATTTATATTTTTAATTTACTTTATTTTTCCATTTTAATATCCTTAAATATTTTCAAATCTGGAAATATTTGTTCATGAACATTTTTGAAATTAAGGAACATTTAAAATTTCATGAACATTTTAATATTTCTTAAAAATTGTTATTAGTTTGTGGAGGTGCAGTGCACGGAGGAGGTGCCGTGCGGATCGTGTCGGGTCTGGCCATGTATAAATAATGGGCACCGGCCAGGCTAAGCGGCGTTTTGTGTGAATGGAGGTGTCGGAGTGGGTTTTTCGACCTCCATGCGAGTTTAATGTCGGCAAGCGAACGGACGGGCGGTCGGTTTGAATGCGTAGAGAGTCATACCGTCCCATCCGGTCAAGTCTCTCCGGGATTGAATAGGCGCTAAGACCGGGACGGGGTGCGGGCGACGCTCTCGGCCAGCGTGTCGCTTCAGTGTCGGCTCTAGTGAACGGTCATGTCCACGCTAGGTCGGCATGAATGCGACGCGGGCAACGAAGGTGGCCTCACGGGTCAAGATCATGGGAGAGGGGAAGGGTTCTGTGTTGGACCGGGGTGTCGGACGCATGCGTGGCAACGGTCAGTACGCCCGCAAAGCCAACCTAGTTTGCGTCCGGTTTGCAGGAAAACGGACAACCTGGTGGTCCGTGGTCCGATGAGGTGCCGCGTTGGATGGCGAATCGCGTTCGGGCCACTCGGTTTGTACGGTGTAGAAGTCCGTTTTAGAGATGCCCTTATTGGTTGTGGGACATTGTGGACGGCGGCACAAAATTATGCTAAACATAGCCACGTGGAAGCAATCATATCTTGTAAATATCGTTAGGGGTTGTGACTTGTGAAACGGAGTGGACGGCAGCGTGAAGCGACACATAACATGGCGATGAGCAGTTGATTAGTAGGGTTGCGAGACAATGCCAAACATGGTAGGTGAGCAAATGATCATACTCATGCTTGTAATGGGTAGAATGATATTTTGTCATTCAAAGCAGTACAATATTGGCCTTGCTTGAAATGTATCTACGCGTGTAGCTTGATGAAAATTGAAAGGGTTTATAAATCTGACCTTGCCCTCAAAATGTACAAGCATTTCAATTTTGTAAGCAATGTTTAAATGCATAACTGATATAGGAGGGTTTTTTTTTAATAATAAGAGAGATAATGGTGAGAGGATAGAAGACTGGAATAGCGAATACCTGGCAAATTTGTCTCCCTGTGTCAAGGATTTCTCTCTCTTTCACACTCTCTCTCCTCATCACAAGTAGTTGTATAACCCACAAGTACGAAAATGCCTTTTGGAGCTTGGCCTCCATGGAGGCCGGTTTTTGAAAAACACAAAATTCATGAAAATTCATATTTTTACAATTCAAAAAAATCTGAAAAAAATACAGATATACATGGAGGCATAACACACATGTGTGTAAATTTTTAGGATGAAATACGTTGGAATGAAGGCTGTGCAAAAAAGACAAATCTAAGGCTTTTTAACACATGATACTATTCATCCTCAAAGTTCAGAAATTTGTCTTTTTTGTAGGTCGCATTTCAAAGTCTTTCATCTTGAATTTTTACACACACATACATTTCATCCTTGTATAGTTGCATATTTTTTTTTCGGAAATTTTTGAAGTCGAAAAGTTTGAATTTTGAATTTTTCAAAAATAAAGGGTTCCATGGAGCTCGGTCACCAAAACGCCCTACTCCCACAAGTACAACAATTTAATGCAAAAGGTATCAAACATGGTTACCAAACAAGGTAAGACCAGCCGCCGCTAGGGTCTGGCGGAAAAGGGGCGACGCCCAGCCGCCGCCACCACGCACGTCCTCCGCCGGCGAGGACGGCGCCAGCGCCGCTCGGGGAATCCACCCCCGGGGCGGACATGTTGCGGCTCCGTCCGCCTGTGCGGCCTCGTCCGCCTCTGCGGCTCCGTCCGCCTGTGCGGCCTCGTCCGCCATTGCGGCTTCGTCCGCCATGTCTGGGAGATTGGGAATTCCTTCGAAGGAACCTGTGGTGAGCGGGAGACCGGACTCCCAATCAGATGGGGGCGGATCTGCAGAAGGAGCAGTTTCGGGAGGGGATCGGAGTAGCACTCTCGATCCAACAGGCACACAGTTCGACCCCGGCGGCCCTGTCAGAAATCCTAGCACCAATCTCCTGCCACTAGTGCATAGAACTGGGACGCCGGAAGGAATGATTTGTTTGACATGGAACTGCAGGGGAATCGGGGGTTCCAGGACGATCCGTGACCTTGTGTCACTCAATCAAGTACATCGCCCTCAGTTCATATTTTTATGCGAAACGAGACAAAACAAGGAGAAGGTTAGACGCTTGTGTAGCCGGCTTGGGCTGAGAGGTTTTGCCGGAGTCAGTAGTGAAGGTTTCAGTGGAGGGCTGGCCCTCTTCTGGGATGAGAAGATGCATGTCGAAATACAAGATCTTAATGAACGATACATCGATGCACATATTGGCTCTGTTCTGGGTACTGCTTCATGGAGATTAACTTGTGTATATGGGGAGCCGAAGGTAGAAAATAGATACCTCATGTGGGATACTCTCCGTCAACTCAAAGCTAAATTTGCCCTCCCGTGGACTGTGATGGGAGATTTCAATGAAGCATTGTGGCAGTTCGAACATTTCTCGCTGAACCGTCGTGCTGAATGGCAAATGGGGGCATTCAGAGATGCCTTGGATGGGTGTGAGTTAACCGACCTAGGATTCAGAGGAGTACCATTCACTTATGACAATAAAAGGGGAGGGAGAAAGAATGTCAAGGTCAGACTCGATCGCGTGGTGGCGAACAATAAATGGAGGGATATGTTTCAAGATGCATCAGTTGAACACATAGTTTCCTCTTGTTCGGACCATTGTGTGTTGCCTGTTCGTCTCAAAGCAGAACAATTAGTCCAGAATAAGAAGAGATGTAGGCAGTACGAGCTGTTTTGGGAAAGAGCGTCTGATCTGCCCGAAATCATTGAACAAGCTTGGGCAGCAGCGGGTGACAAGAGTGACCTGGGTGCTATCCAGGTCTACTTAGGAAGCGTGATGCAGTCATTACAAGCTTGGAGCAACCGCAAGTTTGCCAACATCCTCCGTGAACTTGAAGCGGTCCGGTCTGAACTAAACAATCTGCTGCTGCATGGGGCGGACAGTAAGGAGGTGAGACAGATTTCAGACAAATTAAATGAACTCCTATATAAGGAGGAAATGCTATGGTTGCAACGGTCCAGAGTTAGTTGGCTGAAAGAGGGGGGTCGGAACACGAAGTTCTTCCATCGGAAAGCTGTTTGGCGTGCAAAAAAGAACAAAATTGTTAAACTTCAAAAGGCTGATGAAAGTTGGGTCTCCTCTCAGACCGAGCTGGAAAGGATGACCATTCAATTCTTTCAGAACCTCTTCTCACAGGATCTTAATTTGAATCCAAGTGACATTGTTAACTTGTTTGAGAAAAAGGTCTCTGAGGATATGAATGAAGCCCTTTGTAAAGAATTCTCTGACAAAGAAATATCCGATGCCCTGTTCCAGATTGGCCCTTTGAAGACTCCAGGTACGGACGGGTTTCCGGCCAGGTTTTATCAGAGAAACTGGGGGACAATAAAGGAGGAAGTTATCGCGGGTGTCAAGTTATTTTTTGCTACAGGTAACATGCCAGCTAACATCAATCATACATCAATTATCCTCATTCCCAAAGTGGACCAGCCATCAAATTTGCGAGAGTTCCGGCCTATTAGTTTGTGCACAGTGCTATACAAGGTGATTGCGAAATGTTTAAAAAACAGACTAAGGCCCTTCCTGGACGATATAATCTCAGTAAACCAGAGTGCGTTCGTCGTGGCCTTTGAGTGCTTTCATTTCATTGAGCAGAATACAAATCCGGGGAAGAATTTTTGTGCGTACAAAATTGATCTCTCTAAGGCATATGACCGTGTGGACTGGGGTTTTCTTGACAAAGCGATGAAAGGCTTGGGTTTCTCTCACCGGTGGATCGGCTGGATCATGTCATGTGTGACCACGGTGAGCTACTCGGTTAAATTTAATGGAACCTTGCTGGATTCGTTTACTCCATCCCGTGGTCTCCACCAAGGCGACCCCTTGTCGCCATTCCTATTTTTGTTTGTCGCAGATGGCCTCTCAGCGTTGCTTCAGAAGGAGATCAATAACAACCGGATTGAGCCCCTGAGGATATGTCGTCGAGCCCCTGGTATCTCGCATATGTTATTTGCGGACGACACGATGTTATTCTTCAAAGCAGAAACCGAGCAAGCTCGGAGGGTACAACATGTAATCAATACATACGCACAGGGTACCGGCCAGCTGGTAAATGTCGACAAATGTTCTTTGATGTTTGGTAAGGCTTGCCCGGCTGAGGTACAAGAGGAAGTCAAGGCTGTGCTGCAGGTCACACAAGCAGAGTTTGAGCCCAAATATTTGGGTCTCCCTACCCCAGAGGGTCGAATGACTAGAGGAAAGTTCCAAAGCATTCAAGAGAAGTTGCTGAAAAGAATGGTCCAGTGGGGAGAGTACTCTAGTGGCGGCAAAGAAACTCTCATTAAGGCAGTAGCACAATCCTTGCCAACCTTCCTGATGGGTGTTTTCAAGCTACCTGATGGGCTATGTGAAGATCTTATGAAAATGATAAGAGAGTTTTGGTGGGGTGCTAGCAAGCATCAGCGACGCACACACTGGATCTCATGGGATTGTATGATCAGACCAAAAAGATGTGGCGGTATGGGCTTCCGAGATTTACAACTGTTCAATCAGGCCTTGTTGGCTAAGCAAGCCTGGAGGTTAATTGAATATCCTGATAGCCTTTGTGCCCAAGTACTCAGGGCTAAATATTATCCTAATGGGCTGCTTGTAGACACGGTCTTCACACGAAACGCTTCGTCAACCTGGAAAGCAATTGAGTATGGACTCGAACTGCTTAAGAAAGGAATTATATGGCGCATAGGAAATGGAGCAAAAGTCCGGATATGGAGAGACCCATGGATCCCCCGTGGTCCTTCCTGTCGGCTCATCACTCCGAGGGGTCGGTGTCGCCTCAAATGGGTTGCTGAACTGCTGCATACTGATGGAATTTGGAATACAACACTCCTACAACAATATTTCCACCAAGCTGATATTGAGGAGATTGTGAAAATTAAACCATCACAGAGGCTGGAGTCAGACTTTGTGGCTTGGTTCCCGGACAAAAAAGGCCACTTCTCTGTAAAGAGTGCGTACTCCCTTGGCTTACAGGAGAAAATGAATGCAAGTGACCTTGGTTCTTCCAGCGTACGTCCGGATGGCCAACGACCTGCATGGGACTTAATCTGGAGGAATCAAGCGCCGCCTAAGGTGCACATTTTTGCGTGGAAAGCTGCACATGAAGCACTGGCGACTGAAGCAACTAAAAAATCTAAGCACATGCAGAATGACCAAGCATGCACCATATGTGGACATGCTATGGAGGACGCCCATCATGCCCTTGTTTGCTGCCCCCATGCTGCCGGCCTATGGAATGCTATGAGAGAGATTTGGGACATTCCAGGTGAGGAAGCTTTGCAAGATACGGAGCCGGAGTGGATCTTCCGACTCCTGGAGAAGCTGAACGAGACCCAGCGAATGATGGTATTAATGTGTTGGGGAACGTTGCATGGGAAACAAAAATTTTCCTACGCACACATAAGATCTATCCATGGTGATGAGCATCTACGAGAGGGAGAGTGAATCTACATACCCTTGTAGATCGCTAAGCGGAAGCGTTAATAAACGCGGTTGATGTAGTCGAACGTCTTCGCGATCCAAATCGCCGAGCGTCCCGCGATCCAATCACGATCCTTCCGATCTAGTGCCGAACGGACGGCACCTCCGCGTTCAACACACGTACGGCTTGATGACGCCTTCACCTCCTCGATCCAGTGAGCGATGGTGAAGTAGTGGTTGAGTTCCAGCAGCACGACGGCGTGGTGATGGTGGTGAGGAACAATCTCTGCAGGGCTTCGCCAAGCACTACGGAGATTATGACGGAGGAACTAGAGGGCTAGGGTTGCCGGCACACGGCTTGGGAAATCCTGATGTATGTCGTGTGCTAGCCCTGCCCCTCTATTTATATGTTGAGCCTTGGGGTCTAAACTTGGAGTAAAAGCCTCCTCCGGGTCGGTTTTGCCCGCACAAGGTCGGTTTGGCCCGCAGGAAAAGAGTCCAATTCGGACCCTGCCGAATCGTGCACAGCCGCGCACAAGCGGTAGTACCGCTTCACACAAGCGGTAGTACCGCTTGGGCGGTAGTACCGCTTCACACAAGCGGTAGTACCGCTCCGGCGGTAGTACCGCTTCACCAAGCGGTAGTACCGCTTACGCGGCAGCAAAACTACTTTTGCACTTTCCAATACCTTGTGGGCTTTATCCCTTTGGCTCATATAAAGTGTTGCTGCACCCGAACACTTCGGTAAACATCCGGAACCCCTTCCGGTGAACTCCGGAACTCTTCCGGAGATCAAAACACTATTATCACATATATCAATCTTTACCTCCGGACTATTCCGGAGATCCTCGTCATGTCCGGGATCTTATCCGGGACTCCGAACAACTTTCGGTCACCAACATAACAACTCAATTATACTAATCGTCACCAAACGTTAAGTGTGTAGACCCTGCGGGTTCGAGAACTATGTAGACATGACCGAGACACCTCTACGGCCAATAACCAATAGCGGGACCTGGATGCCCATATTGGCTCCTACATATTCTACGAAGATCTTTATCGGTCGAACCTCTATGTCAAGGATTCAGTTAATCCCGTATGATGTTCCCTTTGTTCTTCGGTATGTTACTTGCCCGAGATTCGATCGTCGGTATCACTATACCTAGTTCAATCTCGTTACCGGCAAGTCTCTTTACTCGTTCCGTAATACAAGATCCTGTGGCTAACTGTTTAGTCACATTGCTTGCAAGGCTCATTGTGATGTTGTATTACCGAGTGGGCCCTGAGATACCTCTCCGTCATACGGAGCAACAAATCCCAGTCTTGATCCATGCCAACCCAACAGACACCCTCGGAGATACCTGTAGAGCACCTTTATAGTCACCCAGTTACGTTGCGACGTTTGATACACACAAGGTATTCCTCAGGTGTCAGTGAGTTGCATGATCTCATGGTCAAAGGAACAGATACTTGACATGCAGAAAACAATAGCAATAAACTGACACGATCAAATGCTACGTTTACAGTTTGGGTCTTGTCCATCACATCATTCTCCTAATGATGTGATCCCGTTATCAAATGACATCTCATGTCAATGGCTAGGAAACCTTAACCATCTTTGATCAACGAGCTAGTCAACTAGAGGCTTACTAGGGACACAGTGTTGTCTATGTACCCACACATGTATTTGAGTTTCCAATCAATACAATTATAGCATGGATAATAAACGATTATCATGAACAAGGAAATATAATAATAACCAATTTATTATTGCCTCTAGGGCATATTTCCAACAGTCTCCCACTTGCACTAGAGTCAATAATCTAGTTCACATCACTATGTGATTTACATTGTAATGAATCGAACACCCATGCAGTTCTGGTGTTGTTCATGTTTAGCCCTTGGAAGAGGTTTAGTCAACGGATCTGCAACATTTAGATCCGTGTGTACTTTGCAAATATTTATGTCGTCCTCCTTGATGTAATCGCGGATGGAATTGAAACGTCGTTTTATGTGTCTGGTCCTCTTGTGAAATCTTGGTTCCTTGGCTAGAGCAATGGCACCAGTATTATCACAAAACAGAGTCATTGGGTCAAGTGCACTAGGCACTACTCCAAGATCTGTCATGAACTCCTTCATCCAGACACCTTCCTTCGCCGCCTCCGAGGCAGCGATGTACTCCGCTTCGCATGTAGAATCAGCTACCACGCTTTGCTTGGAACTGCACCAGCTAACCGCACCCGCATTAAGAATAAATACGTATCCGGTTTGCGACTTAGAGTCATCCGGATCAGTGTCAAAGCTTGCATCGACGTAACCCTTTACGACGAGCTCTTGATCACCTCCATAAACGAGAAACATGTCCTTAGTCCTTTTCAGGTACTTCAGGATATTCTTGACCGCCGTCCAGTGTTCCATTCCTGGATCACTTTGAAACCTTCCGACCATACTTATGGCAAGGCTGACATCGGGTCTTGTGCACAGCATTGCATACATGATAGAGCCTATGGCCGAAGCATAGGGGATGACACTCATCTTTTCTCTATCTTCTGCAGTCACTGGGCATTGAGTCTTACTCAACTTCACACCTTGCAAAACAGGCAAGAACCCCTTCTTGGACTGATCCATTTTGAACTTCTTCAAAATCTTATCAAGGTATGTGCTTTGTGAAAGTCCTATTAAACGTCTTGATCTATCTCTATAGATCTTGATGCCTAATATGAAAACAGCTTCTCCTAGGTCCTTCATTGAAAAACTCTTGTTCAAATATTCCTTTACGCTTTCCAGCATTTCTATATTGTTTCCAATCAGCAATATGTCATCCACATATAATATTAGAAACGCTATAGAGCTCCCACTCACTTTCTTGTAAATACAAGCTTCTCCGTAAACTTGTATAAACTCGAACGCTTTGATCACCTCATCAAAACGAAGATTCCAACTCCGAGATGCTTGCACCAGTCCATAAATGGATCGCTGGAGTTTGCAAACTTTGTCAGCATTCTCTGGATCGACAAAA
Organism: Elymus sibiricus; assembly: GCA_039707655.1. Classification (NCBI taxonomy): domain Eukaryota; kingdom Viridiplantae; phylum Streptophyta; class Magnoliopsida; order Poales; family Poaceae; genus Elymus; species Elymus sibiricus. Next base: position 95,596,058 of record CM077675.1, on the reverse strand, counting down.
CCTTCTGGTTGCATCATATACAACTCTTCCTTAAGGAAACCGTTAAGGAACGCTGTTTTGACATCCATCTGCCAAATTTCATAATTGAAAAAGGCAGCTATTGCTAACATGATTCTGACGGACTTAAGCATCGCTACGGGTGAGAAGGTCTCATCGTAGTCAACTCCTTGAACTTGTGAAAAACCCTTTGCCACAAGTCGAGCTTTATAGACGGTGACATTACCGTCCGCGTCCGTCTTCCTCTTAAAGATCCATTTGTTCTGAATGGCCTTACGCCCTTCAGGTAATACTTCCAAAGTCCATACTTTGTTTTCATACATGGATCCCATCTCGGATTTCATGGCCTCTAACCATTTCTCGGAATCCGGGCTCATCATCGCTTCTCCATAGCTCGTAGGTTCATCGTTGTCTAACAACATGACCTCTAAGACAGGGTTGCCGTACCACTCGGGAGCAGTACGCGTCCTTGTCGACCTACGAGGTTCGATAGCAACTTGATCCAAAGCTTCATGATCATCATCATTAACTTCCTCTTCAGCTAATGTAGGCTCCACAGAAACAACTTTCTGCGCTGCGCTACTCTCAGGTTGAAGTAAAGGTTCAACAACCTCATCAAGTTCTATCTTCCTCCCACTCAATTCTTTCGAGAGAAACTCTTTCTCAAGAAATGTTCCGTTTTTAGCGACAAACACTTTGCCTTCGGATCTGAGGTAGAAGGTATACCCAACTGTCTCTTTTGGGTATCCTATGAAGACGCATTTCTCCGCTTTGGGTTCCAGCTTTTCAGGCTGAAGCTTTTTGACATAAGCATCACATCCCCAAACTTTAAGAAACGACAGCTTTGGCTTCTTGTCAAACCAAAGTTCATATGGCGTCGTCTCAACGGATTTCGATGGTGCCCTATTTAAAGTGAATGCAGCTGTCTCTAATGCATAACCCCAAAACGATAGTGGCAAATCGGCAAGAGACATCATAGATCGCACCATATCCAATAAAGTTCGATTACGACGTTCGGACACACCATTACGCTGTGGTGTTCCAGGCGGTGTTAATTGTGAAACAATTCCACACTGTCTTAAGTGACTGCCAAACTCATAACTCAGATATTCTCCTCCTCGATCAGATCGTAGGAATTTAATCTTCTTGTTACGATGATTCTCAACTTCACTCTGAAATTGTTTGAACTTTTCAAATGTTTCAGACTTGTGTTTCATTAAGTAAATATACCCATATCTACTTAAGTCATCAGTGAAGGTGAGAAAGTAACGATAACCACCGCGCGCCTCAATACTCATCGGACCGCACACATCAGTATGTATGATTTCCAATAAGTCACTTGCCCGTTCCATTATTCCAGAGAACGGCGTTTTAGTCATCTTGCCCATGAGGCATGGCTCACATGTGTCAAGTGATTCAAAATCAAGTGACTCCAAAAGTCCATCAGCATGGAGCTTCTTCATGCGTTTTACGCCAATATGACCTAAACGGCAGTGCCACAAGAAAGTGGTATTATCATTATCAATTCTACATCTTTTGGCATCAATGTTATGAACATGTGTATCATTACTATCGAGATTCAATAAGAATAAACCCTTCACATCGGGTGCATGACCATAAAAGATATTACTCATATAAATAGAACAACCATTATTCTCTGATTTAAATGAGTAACCGTCTCGCAATAAACAAGATCCAGATATAATGTTCATGCTTAACGCAGGCACCAAATAACACTTATTTAGGTTCATCACTAATCCCGACGGTAATCGAAGAGCGAGCGTGCCGACGGCGATCACATCAACCTTGGAACCATTTCCCACGCGCATCGTCACTTCGTCCTTTGCCAGCCTCCGTCTATTCCGCAGTTCCTGTTTTGAGTTGCAAATATGAGCAACCGCACCGGTATCAAATACCCAGGCACTACAACGAGAGTTGGTAAGGTACACATCAATAACATGTATATCATATATACCTTGTTTGTTGTTGGCCGCCTTCTTGTCAGCCAAATACTTGGGGCAATTCCGCTTCCAGTGTCCAGTTCCCTTGCAATGAAAACACACAGTTTCTGGTTTGGGTCCAGCCTTGGGTTTCTTCACGAGAGGAGCAACTGCTTTGCCACTCTGCTTGGAGTTACCCTTCTTACCCTTGCCATTTTTCTTGAAACTAGTGGTTTTATTGACCATCAACACTTGATGCTCCTTCTGAATTTCAGACTCAGCGGCTTTCAGCATCGCAAACAGCTCGGCGACTGACTTGTTCATCCCGTGCATGTTATAGTTCAACACGAAGCTCTTGTAGCTAGGTGGCAATGATTGAAGAACTCTGTCAGTGATAGCCTCTGGCGGAAGGGGCATCCCTAACTCAGCCAGACGGGTGGAGTACCCAGACATTCTGAGCACGTGATCACTGATAGACCCGTTCTCCTCCATCTTGCAAGCATAGAACTTATCGGAGATCTCATATCTCTCGATCCGGGCATTCTTCTGAAAGATAAACTTCAACTCCTGGAACATCTCATATGCTCCATGACGTTCAAAACGTCTTTGAAGTCCCGGTTCTAAGCCATACAACATTGCACATTGAACTATTGAGTAATCATCAGAACGAGCCTGCCAGGCGTTCACAACGTCTAGAGACTCAACTGGAGCGGGTGGATCACCAAGCGGTGCATCAAGGACATAAGCCTTCTGGGAAGCCGTAAGGATAATCCTTAGATTACGGGCCCAGTCCACAAAGTTACTTCCATCATCTTTCAACTTAGCTTTCTCTAGGAACGCATTAAAATTCAGGGGTGCTACTGCGCGAGCCATGATCTACAACATAAATATAGCAAAGACAACTTAGACTATTGTTCTTAGATAATGAGTTTAGTTAATCATATTTAAAAAACTCCCACTCAAATTGACATCCCTCCGATCATTCGAGTGTAACATGATCCAAATCCACCAACTCAAGTCCGATCATCACGTGAGTTGAGGTGGTTTCAATGGTGAACATCTTCATGTTGATCATATCTACTATATGACTCATGTTCGACCTTTCGGTCTCTTGTGTTCCGAGGCCATGTCTGTACATGCTAGGCTCGTCAAGTTTAACCCGAGTGTTCCGCACGTGTAACATGGCTTACACCCGTTGTATGCGAACGTAGAGTCTATCACACCCGATCATCACGGCGTGTCTCGAAACGACGAACTTTCGCAACGGTGCACACTTGGGGAGAACACAATTTATCTTGAAATTTAAGTGAGGGATCACCTTATAATGCTACCGTCGTCCTAAGCAAAATAAGATGCATAAAAGGATTAACATCACATGCAAATCATAAGTGACATGATATGGCCATGAACTTGTGCTTTTGATCTCCATCTCCAAAGCACCGGCATGATCTCCATCGTCACCGGCATGACACCATGATCTCCATCATCTTGATCTCCATCAACGTGTCGCCATAAGGTTGTCGCGCCGACTGTTGCTTCCACGACTATAGCTAACGTTTAGCGATAAAGTAAAGCATTACATAGCGCTTAATGATTGACACGCAGGTCATACAATAATTAAAGACAACTCTATGGCTCCTGCCAGTTGCCGTACTCATCGACATGCAAGTCGTGATATTCTATACAAAACATGATCATCTCATACATCACATATATCTCATCATGTAATTGGCCATATCACATCACAACATACCCTGCAAAAACAAGTTAGACGTCCTCTAATTGTTGTTGCAAATTTTACGTGGCTGCTACGGGTATCTAGCAAGAACGATTCTTACCTACGCAAAACCACAACGTGGTGTAGTGATTGCTTTTTGATCTTCTAAAAGAACCCTCTTCATTGAACCGATTCAACTAAAGTGAGAGAGACAGACACCCGCCAGTCACCTTTATGCAACAAGTGCACGCAGCGGTGAAACCAGTCTCGCGTAAGCGTACGCGTAATGTCGGTCCGGGCCGCTTCATCTCACAATACCGCGGAATCAAGTATCAACTAGTAACGGCAAGCAATATGTATACACCCACGCCCACAACTCGTTTGTGTTCTACTCGAGATCTCATCTACGCATAGACCTAGCTCAGATGCCACTGTTGGGGAACGTTGCATGGGAAACAAAAATTTTCCTACGCACACATAAGATCTATCCATGGTGATGAGCATCTACGAGAGGGAGAGTGAATCTACATACCCTTGTAGATCGCTAAGCGGAAGCGTTAATAAACGCGGTTGATGTAGTCGAACGTCTTCGCGATCCAAATCGCCGAGCGTCCCGCGATCCAATCACGATCCTTCCGATCTAGTGCCGAACGGACGGCACCTCCGCGTTCAACACACGTACGGCTTGATGACGCCTTCACCTCCTCGATCCAGCGAGCGATGGTGAAGTAGTGGTTGAGTTCCAGCAGCACGACGGCGTGGTGATGGTGGTGAGGAACAATCTCTGCAGGGCTTCGCCAAGCACTACGGAGATTATGACGGAGGAACTAGAGGGCTAGGGTTGCCGGCACACGGCTTGGGAAATCCTGATGTATGTCGTGTGCTAGCCCTGCCCCTCTATTTATATGTTGAGCCTTGGGGTCTAAACTTGGAGTAAAAGCCTCCTCCGGGTCGGTTTTGCCCGCACAAGGTCGGTTTGGCCCGCAGGAAAAGAGTCCAATTCGGACCCTGCCGAATCGTGCACAGCCGCGCACAAGCGGTAGTACCGCTTCACACAAGCGGTAGTACCGCTTGGGCGGTAGTACCGCTTCACACAAGCGGTAGTACCGCTCCGGCGGTAGTACCGCTTCACCAAGCGGTAGTACCGCTTACGCGGCAGCAAAACTACTTTTGCACTTTCCAATACCTTGTGGGCTTTATCCCTTTGGCTCATATAAAGTGTTGCTGCACCCGAACACTTCGGTAAACATCCGGAACCCCTTCCGGTGAACTCCGGAACTCTTCCGGAGATCAAAACACTATTATCACATATATCAATCTTTACCTCCGGACTATTCCGGAGATCCTCGTCATGTCCGGGATCTTATCCGGGACTCCGAACAACTTTCGGTCACCAACATAACAACTCAATTATACTAATCGTCACCAAACGTTAAGTGTGTAGACCCTGCGGGTTCGAGAACTATGTAGACATGACCGAGACACCTCTACGGCCAATAACCAATAGCGGGACCTGGATGCCCATATTGGCTCCTACATATTCTACGAAGATCTTTATCGGTCGAACCTCTATGTCAAGGATTCAGTTAATCCCGTATGATGTTCCCTTTGTTCTTCGGTATGTTACTTGCCCGAGATTCGATCGTCGGTATCACTATACCTAGTTCAATCTCGTTACCGGCAAGTCTCTTTACTCGTTCCGTAATACAAGATCCTGTGGCTAACTGTTTAGTCACATTGCTTGCAAGGCTCATTGTGATGTTGTATTACCGAGTGGGCCCTGAGATACCTCTCCGTCATACGGAGCAACAAATCCCAGTCTTGATCCATGCCAACCCAACAGACACCCTCGGAGATACCTGTAGAGCACCTTTATAGTCACCCAGTTACGTTGCGACGTTTGATACACACAAGGTATTCCTCAGGTGTCAGTGAGTTGCATGATCTCATGGTCAAAGGAACAGATACTTGACATGCAGAAAACAATAGCAATAAACTGACACGATCAAATGCTACGTTTACAGTTTGGGTCTTGTCCATCACATCATTCTCCTAATGATGTGATCCCGTTATCAAATGACATCTCATGTCAATGGCTAGGAAACCTTAACCATCTTTGATCAACGAGCTAGTCAACTAGAGGCTTACTAGGGACACAGTGTTGTCTATGTACCCACACATGTATTTGAGTTTCCAATCAATACAATTATAGCATGGATAATAAACGATTATCATGAACAAGGAAATATAATAATAACCAATTTATTATTGCCTCTAGGGCATATTTCCAACATAATGATTCTCTGGCGAGCTTGGTATGCGAGAAACGAAGTCACACACGAGAAGCCGTCGGTTCCAATCGAGGCCTCTCGTCGGTTCCTTGCCAGCTATGTCACATCCCTCTTGTCGCTACAACAGTATCCAGATGCAGACCCCGTCAAAGGTAAGCAGGTGGTGGACTACTTTGGCGAGCCCGTGCGGAAGTACAACACCATACCACATGTGCAACGGTGGACACCACTGGTGGCTGGCTGTGCGAAACTCAATGTCAACGGATCCTTCCAACCAACGGACGGTACTGCAGGAGCGGGGATGATCCTTCGTGACCACTCGGGGGCTGTAATGCTTGCTGCGATCAGAGGGCTTGGAAACTGCGCGGACGCGCTGGAAGCCGAGCTAGCGGCGATCCATGAAGGAATTACACTGGCTCTCAATTGGACTGATTCGGATATCCTAGTGGAGACGGACAGCGCTGATGCAATGCAGCTAATTTCGGCAGCCGGGAGGGACCGTTCAGCATACACCCACAGAGTTATGGAGATCAGATCAATTCTGTCTCAAGAAAGGAGGGTTCAAATAATCAAGATCAAGCGTGAAGTAAATGTAGCTAGTCATACTCTCGCTCATATGGGACGCACACAACAGCGGACTGCCTGCTGGTTGCGTTCACCCCCTGACGAGATTGTGAGCATTGTTGCCGCTGATTGTAATCACATTACCTAATTAATGAAATCCTCTTTCCCGCAAAAAAAAAAAACAAACAAGGCAAGACCAGGTCTAAATAAAGTTAGCACACCAAGCAATGCATGCACGCAGCAGGGGCGAAAAAAGAAGTCAAAGACACGGTGAAGATCTCAAAATAAGATCCTATGGAGATTGCCGCACGCGTAGCTGCCATCATGAGTAGAAAATCCTCGCTATGTTGATTTACATGCTTGCATAAAGTTAAGATATATTACTAAGAAGATATACAACCAGATGAGGTTTAACATGTTGGAGGAATTCCAAGAAGGACACGCCATGTGCATGGCATCACAACTAATACACATTTAACTTCGAATAGCACATACAAATTTAGCATAACTGAAAAGTATAAAGACACGCACCTAAGTGGTTATTCAGGAACGAATGAAATGCAATTTTAGCTCAACCGGAGCAAATTACATATTTAAAAAAATAATCTCTTATAAAAATTGCTAGCATGTGCACGTAAGGGCATCCCCAATGCCGACCCTTAAACCGCTCGCAAACATCCGGACCGCGCTATCCGAAAGTGTGTTGTCATCCAATGCGGTCCTGTATCGGTCTGCCGGCCGGTCAGGACATGCTTTTTCCCATAACCCGGAAGCAAACTGGAGGCTTTGCGGGCATTTGAACCACTGCCACGCCTGCTTCTGACTGCCATAACCCACACAAAAAACCCTCGCTTCTTATTTGAAGTCAGCTACCCTCATTCATGCTGCTCTAGAGGGGTTGCTCTGCATTGCTGCCCGCCCAGAGCGGACGTGACCTCTTGCTAGCGCCAACAATTAAGTGGCTCGCCGGCCATGGGCACCGTCCGTGTCGCTTATCTAGTGTTCGCACATGTTCAATGCCGGAGAGATGTTTACTGGATGAGACATGATAGATATCTATCATGCTCGTTCAATGTCCGTTCCTCCATTTTCCGCCATTAAACAGGCCGTCGGCCAAGAAACCAACTCCGATGCTCATGCATTGACGCACCCAGATGCTTAGCCTCGCCGGCATACACTCTTTAAAGGTGGACACATCTGGCTCAGAGCATACCACAAGCCCGCTCCACATCTTCCTCCCGTGCACCATGTCTGCCATGACTGCGAGTGATAACACGTTGTGGGGCGAGCCCCGCGAGACCCCCTGCTCGCCTCCGGCGAAGGCGAGAGGGGTCTGGGTTGGGGAGGGCGCGGCTTGCCTTGAGGACGCGTGTCTCATTTTCGAGGAGGCGGGAGGCCTGGTCGACGTCCTCCACGGACATGGATGTCATCTGGTTGTCTTCCGCGTCGTCCACGGCCATTGGCGTCGCCACGAGCGCGGGTGAAGACATCGGTGCAGGGTTTCGGTGCGTCGGGTGAGAAGGCGACGTCGAGATGGAGTGAAGGAGGCGGGCGGAGAGGCGGGGAGAGAGAGAGAGAGAGAGAGAGAGAAAGTTCCTTCGTCCTGTGTTGGCGTCGGACTCTCCGGGCTCTCTCTCTCTCTGTAGAGTAGTACAATGTAGGAATTTCTTATTCTTCTCCTGGTGCGGCATATAGACGATATATCGCACAAAGGACAACTACGTGGGCCAAACCATTTAAAGATTTTCTTTCTTTTCAATTTTTTCATTCGGTTTTCCTTCTCTTTTTATGTTACTAGCAAAACGGTTCGTGTGTGGCAACGGGAGAAAAAGATTCATAATCTCTAATGGCCATATCACATTTTGATGCATCACCGAGATACACTATCACTCGCATGTTCGTGAGATCGTGAACAATTTTTGATAATCATGAATATTGTTTTGAACTCGTGAACATATTTGAAATCGTGAACATTTTTCAAATTCACGAACATTTCTTGAAATCATGAACAGTTTTTGAATTCATGATCATTTTATACTGTTTGAAAACATTTTCTAAAAAATATGGACATTTTTTAAACATTTTTCTTGAATAGGCGAATATTTCTAGAATGGACGAACATTTTTTTGGAAATTGGTGAAACAATTTTCGTAATTAATGAACATTTTATTGAAATGCACGATCTATTGTGAATCAGCGAACATTTTATGAATCAAGAAACTATTTTTTAATTTGCTTAATGTTTTTTATTTTTTTCAATTCATGAATATATTTTGAATTGGCAAAAAAAAATTCAATTTCATTAACATTTTTTAATACACAAATTTGTTAAAGTTCATATAAGTATTTCTAAGTATTTTGATTTCCTAAACATTTGTTTTAAAACTGCCAAAAAAATTCGAATATGTAAACATTTTAAAAAAAGGGCAAGCATTTTTTGAATCCACGAAAATTTACGAATTATTAAATATTTTATTTGAAAATCGCTGAATTTTATCAAATTAGATAAAAAAATTTAAAAATACGTTGAACTAATTTTAAATTTTATGATTTTTTTTGAATTTTATGAACTTTTTTCAAATTGGATGAACTTTTTGGGAAAATCCATTAACTTTTTTTAAAAATCGACGAACGTTTGTTAAAATCATTGAACTTTTTCAGAATTGATAACCTTTTTTCAGATTTGTGATTTTTTTTTGCAAAATTGATGAATCCTTTTTTTCATTTCCTTAATAAGTCTATGAACTTTTTTATTTACACAACATATTCCAAATTTTAAAAAAACGGAGCCGGTCTTTTTCCTGAACCAATGGCGCGGCACAGCTGAAAAAAACCCGGCGAGGCAAGCGAAAGCGAACGAGGAGCAATTTTCTTAAAGGGGCGCAGCCCGCTGCTGGGCACTGTAGACGCCACTTCTCCATCGGGCATCTACAAGGCCCAATAGGATCTCCCCGTGCAGAACGCAGTATAGGAGGTTCTTACAGCATGGGCCGGGTCAGGCCGAGATTCCTATGTGTGAAACGTTTTTTATCACTTATAGGTGGCATTGGTGGGTAATATTTTGCAATTTTAGGACAATTTTGATGACGGACGGGCAGAAGCACTCCTCCCTTTATTAGTAGGTAAAGATAAAGATTTTCTTTGTTCTGCACGAGTTTTGACTCGGTTTTTTCTCTCTTTTTCCAATAAATTAATTTTAAAAAATGGGAAACACTTTGAATCAACCGATCGATTTGAGCGAAGCTTCCGCCACCTCCATCGCACGCCACGCGTCCAATGGTCCTACACATGAAAATGGTGGTGCTCAACAATAGCCCGCAGTCACGCTCACCTACCTCGTCCATGGATGCACTCGCCTCCCCATCCATGGACAGGTTCTTCTTCCCGTTGCAGTAAAGATTTTTGCAACAAAACTCTTGTTGCAGAAGGCTCTTTGCAACAAAGCTCATGTTACAGAGATCGAATGAAAAAAATGGGTTGAAAAAGTTCTGAAACAAGGTTGTCGTTGTAGAAGGCAAAGGGTAGCAAGGCTCATGTTGCGGATATCGAAGATAAAAAGCGGATTTTTTTTTGCAACAACGTCCTTGTTGCAGAAGCATGAACGCAACAAGGCTCCTGTTGCATAAATTAAAGAGAGAGAAAACAGGCTGATAATGAAGAAAAGGAATGAAAAAAGTGGCCATGGATGCACGAGAAGTCACATTATTCAAAGAAGCAAAGTCATGACAGTGACACTGCTAGCACACACCGCTTGAACATAATGGGCAGTCAGTTAGGTACGCAAGGTTTGCATTAAACACAACAATGCACATATGATCATTATCACGAAGATAGTTCATCAGCAGAAGTTCAAACAGAAATCTTTCATTTAAGAAAAAAATCATCATAATCAACTGCATAAGCCTTGTCAGCACGGGATCAGGCTTATCAAAGTAGTACTATATGTTGTTTTTTGTTGTACAGTTTTGTATTGAAGATTTGAAGTAATAAAACTTGATGAAAGAGCACAAGTTAGTCCATCCAAGTATGACTGCATCAACCACCATATGGGCTAGTTTCACTTCATCTACTGGACAAAGAATAAAGCATGAGAGACTGGGTATCTCAATTTTCAATCTGCTCCGCCCCCTCCACATTGGCCAGCTCTTATTCTCTACATGTAGCACTCCCTATTTCTAAAACTCAAGAGTGCATGCATAGATCAAGCCCTTTACGATGGTAAACATCACTAAGGCTTGAATGAGATGAAGAAGTTAATGTTGGGATGTTACTCCTTTGATAAAAGATGTAGCAATCAACTGAACATGTGAATTTAAATTGCAAGTAAATGGTTTTTGAGCAAACAGGAAATAGACAAAGAAAAGCAGAGAACTTTTGCAATTAGCATCATTTACTTCTCACGAAACTAAACAACAATGTATAAGGTATGAGCAATAGCACAGGAAAACTGTGACCATGCAAATGCATCCAGAGTTGAGAACAACAGTAGCAACTAAATGAGATAATTATAGACTATTTATAAAAGTGTTCAAAATCTTGATATGTTGACTCTCGCCAAAAGAACTAAATCATTGGCTTTGAGTGTGATTTAACTTATGTGTTCTGTCTTATAGACACTGTGACATGAGTAGCAACTTGGATAAAGCTTATCTGGAAGAATAATATCACAGAGGTATCTCACCAAGTGTCCAGGCAATGGGAAGCATGGTTCTCTAGATATTAAAACTTACATCTATTCAGTAATAGTACATGGAAAATAAGATTGATGAATATAGATTCAGACAACAAATCACTGCCCCACTACAAATTCATACATGTCTGTAGGAATATATCTCCAGTGGTGCACCATGTTAGCACACTACATTAATTAATCCGACCATGTAATATTCAAGGTTCACTCCCAGAAATAGCTTTGATAGAATTGCAAACAAAGGAAATCAGTTGAATTCATTAATCATACAGTAGTGTACCAACAACAGAAACATCAATCAAAAACAACTAATGTAGGGAACACAAGAACCACAAATTCACAAACAAAGAAGTAGGGCTGTTTTTGAGGGGGCTCGAGGCATTACATACCTCTTGTGTTGACACCGTTGGCGATATTGGACGGATCGACGGATGTTCTTCTACCTCCGGCGAACTCGGCGCTTATTCCTCCGGCGAACTCGAAGGTGACATGATGCTTTTCTGGTCCAAGTACCCGAGGACGTGATGGATTTTCTGGTCCAAGTAGGCCATCTGATGGAGATTCCGTCTTAGGATCCTTGCTTCTTATAGCAGCGAAGTCCAATCGGCGTCACGCAGTGCATTGATTTGTGTTGTAGAAGGACACGGTCACGAATCTAATCCAAATCAGACACGGGAGCAGTAGAGGACTGGCGGTCGATTGAGCTTTGATTTTTGTTGCGCGGGACTCCGCCAGACGGCTGGTTCGCTCCAGCGTGGCTTGACCGCCGATGGCTCGGCCGTCGGGTTGGGAACTAGGCAGAGGAGCGGGGCGCAGTTCTCCCATTCTGTCCAGGAAGTCCCTGACGGCCACGACGACGAGCGTGCGCCCGACGCCCTCGCCTGACGCCAGCCGGGTACACTTGGAGTGGCACCAAATTGTTGGTGTCCTCTTGCTGCTGCTCGTCGGGGCTTGGGCTCCAGGCCGACGAACCGGCTCGGCCATGCGGGCACCTCGACGGGCGCCGACGTGGCCACCTGCCGTCCATCGGCAAACTCCCGACTCAGCCCACCCACACGCCATGGCGGCTCACCCTTGGGAGCCCTGTCCGTGCGTGCCCCGGCCTCGGCGCCACCGGCAACGGCCCGACGCTGTGCTGCCGCGCTTGAGCCCCGGTAAGACGGCCTCCATCCCCTGCCGCGTCGTGGTCGCGTCACCGTCGCCGCCACCATCACGGACATCGTCGCACAGCCGCCGCCACCAAGTTCGCCAGCCGCCGGCGCCCCCGTCCTCCCCTGTGACCGGCGCCGCCGTTGCTCGCCTCCCTCACGTGGGCCGCAGCGAATGCCTTCCGTGACACGTTGGCACCTCGGTCCTCCCTTGGGACCGGCACCGCCGTCCATCGCCTCGCTCACGCCCGCCGCGACGCCTGGCCTCGCCCGTCGGCGGCGCATACGCCCGGTGGTGGAGAACGCGAACAGTTAAGCTGTCGGTGGAGGACAATGGGTTTTATGTAAAGACGAAATGTTTTCTTACTTAAATGAGGACCGCGGGTTGAATTCGTTAAAACACAGGGGCTTTTTTGCAAAATCATTGAGGACGTACGAACCAGAAGCGATCGGTGGTTTATTATCACTAGCAAAAATGCCCGTGCATTGCAACGGGAGAAAAAAGTTCTTCCATATTTAGCTCATGGGTTCGTGCGTTGTCATGGGAGAACACTCACATATGTGATGCTATCAAGATTCGTCTTAACCAAAAACTTAATTATCCGTTTGTTAAAGTCTCATACATGCACAATACATGCATTTGTTTACATAAAGAGATACGTAGTTGAATGCCCATGCATTGTTATGGAGAAAAAAATCAACTGATTGCAACTTTCTCATTTTCCAATTAAACCTAGGCACCTTGACCACCATGAACTCTCTTATCACTCAAGCAACATAAATCTACTTTAGTCACGGCCAACGCGGGACAAAAGTCTCTGATGAAAAAAAAACTATGGATCAAAGGTACTTTGGGACGCTAGTATGGCAAAGAGTGTATGTATTCCCATCCTTGACAACCTAATTTTTTCCATAGCCTCTTAGATATTTTTGGAAACATCATACATCAATATCACGCTTAGCAATCTCAACCGTGGTATTGTTTGAATCTCCGTGCAAATGTTCAGAACATGCATCCTACCTACTTCTGCTTCTCAGGTTTATAACCATTTCAAGTAAATACCTGAGCATTGTTGTCATGGTTAGAAATTAAATCAGGTTAAATTAGCAGTGAAGTGCACAACAGACAAGAGAAAATCTGAGTTTATACATACAGTACAATGATTTTGATCTATATGCTGGAGTTACCTAAACAAATATTAATAAGAGGAGTAGGCCTGATCAACATATATAAAAACAAACGAACAAAACTACCATAGCACCGCATGTCTTCCCATGTATATACATTTTGACCTAACTAATATTGCAGCTCAAAAGCTTATGCCGGTTTTTACCTCTTTCTTTTCCTTTTTTCCGTGAGTAAAAGAAAAAAGGTTTTCTTTTAGGATCAGCAAAACAGAAAAGCTCATCAATCTAGTGTTACCTTTCCACCTCCTTCCCATCAGGCCAAAGGCCCGTTTGGCCGACACAGAAGCCCACCCGGCCGGCTACTATACGCTGCTAGTCCACGTTGTTTACGTAGGATAAGGCGACGATACTAAAAAAAAAAGGCGACGACGTAGCGGATCGCTGCTTCCCTTCTTCTCGCTTGCTTCTGGCTCCTGGCATGCGATCGAAGATCGAACAGGCCGTAGCCGTCGACGCTCTTCGACCACCACCGCTTATATTTCTTCGAAGCCCTTTCCTCATTTTACCTTCGTCTCTACTATCTCTTTCTCTCTCTCGTCACATGAGAGGGACAACGGCCGCACCATGGAGCAACTTCGAGCACCGCCGTCCGATGCCTCAGCGACCCGCCGGCCGCCACACCCCTCTCTGCCTCGAGCCCCCCGTCCTCCGCGGGTTTCGTCTGTTCGCCATGGACACTGGCCCTTCCCTCCCGAGCTCGACCGAGCCGCAGCCATGGGCGCCACCAAGCACAGAAGCTCGCTTGTATTCGACCCCTCCTCCCTGTTGCAGCATCATCGGACCAAAGCCGCCTCCCTGTTTCCTGCCCTCCCTTCGGCTTCCTGCAGCGAACTGAGGCCATGGCCGCCTCCTGCACGCGCATGCAGGGTGGCTCCACCTAGCGGTCTCCAGCCAGCCACCTCTACAGCTCCAACGGGCTGCAGCCGTCGCACCACCGCTCCAGTGTGCTCCGTTGGCCTAAACTCCTGCCTGCTCCTTCCCATGGATGCGGCCAGTCCCTTCTTCTTCTCCGATTCCTTCCTCCCATGAGGCTCTCTGAATCCCTCTCTCACCGTCTCACGCATGAGCCACTTTAATCGGGTCTCATAGTTTTCTCCATAATTTTCTCCCCATGAAGAAGCAGACACACTCCTTATCGATTCTCTGGGTGGCTTATTGGTATCAACTCATATATGTATTTAAATTGGTGAGATTTTACTTAAGAAAGCGAGGTGGTACTATATGTAATAGCGACCAACCTTTCTTTAATACATGAATATAAGTGTGGTCAGGTGGACACCTCCTTATACCCGCCATATGGGTGTCTTCTATTTTTCTATTTTAACACGATGGTCCATCACGTTGTCGCTTATCTTTTGTTCCGACCCTCGTTGATGATGGCTGCGGTGTTCATGTAATCAAATTTTGTTGATTGACATCCATTTATCTTTTTTGTGAAATGCATGGATAGTTTTTTACTCAGCAGACATTTTTTGGATCGATGAACTTTTTCAAAATTGGGGAACAAATTTTGAAATTCGTGATTTCTTTGAGTTTCTGTGTACATTTTTTAAAATTGCATAGACATTTTCTTCGAATTCACGAATATGTTTTGAATAAATGATTATTTTCAAAATCATGAACGTTTTATATTTACTTTATACTTTGTCAAAATCGTGAGTTCTTTTATAATATGCGAACTGTTTTTTAAAATCATCAACATTTTTGAATCGGTGAACATTTTATGATTCCCTAAACCTTTTTTTGAATTCCTAAACATTTTATGACTTCACGAACATTTTTTTTTCAAAACTTGCAACTTTTTAAATTTGGAATTTCGAAAAATTCTAAATTAATTTTAAAAGGAAAAACAAATTAAAATAATAAAACTTGGACACATGGGCCGGCCCATGAACCCGTGCTAGGGAGGGGGAGGTGCATGCTTTGCTGCATAAGCAAAAGAAGAAAGAAACGGCAGAAGAAAATAGGGAGAGCCAGGAGTCGAACCTGGGTCTCCTTGGTGGAGGAGAGGTTCTCTGGCCACTACGGCCAGCGTGTCCACATGATTCATTGGGGTCTCGCGGCACATAAGAACCGAAGAAGATGGCTACTTCTACGGAAAAAAAATCCAATCGTTTTCTTCACTTACCGGTGGCATAGTGGGTAAATTCATCGAACTTTAGGGGTAATTTCCATGACGGACGACCAGAAGTTATCCCTGCTTTATTATTATTAGGTAGAGATTAGGTAGAGATATGGGCAATTCAGTTATAGTCCTTCAATTCATATCACTCCAAAAGTTTATTAGTTCTATATATGGGAAACATATGAATTACGCTTTTGTTGCTGCTGGGACCTCACCCTGCATTACACTTTGTTTCAGCCGGGATTCACACGCCAAAGAGTCTAGCAGCACTGGACCCTCAGGAGATGAATGCATGCAAAGGATAAACATGTTCATATCTTATTCTTTTTTGTTAGATATGCTAATTGGAGTTTGTCATATCCACGTATTCTGTTGATTAAATTCAGTTTGCATGGGCTAACTGAACCAGCATAGAGTTTTATTAGCTTCTATGTCCATTTAAATTATTGAAACTGTATAATATTTGGTCAGGGGAAAGAACAATTATATTTGGTAACTAGAGCAGCTGTCACACATTCTCGTCTGAATGTTGCTCAAATTTGAAGAATCTTTGTAATGTTCAAGGCATAAAAAGTTAAGGGCAATTCTGTTCACTTGTATCACTTTTGTTGTTTGTATGCAATCTGAATCGAAATGAAGGATGCCCTGCAAGAAGGAGAAACAGAACCAGGTCCATATGCATCTGAGTATGACAATCAAGGAACATCATTACCATCGACAATCAAGCGAGCTAAATCTTCATCTAATTTGTTGAGTTACATATCAGTTTGTTGAGGACAGAGTTCGCCTCCTCTTCAGCCACATTCTCTTGGTTGGTGCACTATCGTGCCGCATGGTCTCCACTGGAAATTCTTCCCTCTGCGACGGTGATTTGCTACTCGTTTCTCCTTGCACATACAAGGGATTCATGAACACCTGATATGATGATGTGACATCTACCGACAATTTGTCTTGAGCTCCCTTGGCAATATCCTTCGAAGGTCCAACCTCTTCTGCTGACTTAGACTTTGTGTCCAGTTCCATTTCTTCAAAGCTACTACCACTGCTGCAGCTCCCACTGTCACTGGAGTAGCTACTGCTTGTTCTATCCTCCGAAGTAGAGCTGTCGCTGAGCATATTAAAGACCGTAATGCTTTCTCTCTGTGCGCCATGAAATGAGTGACTCTTGTACTTTCCATTATAAAGAGGCAATATGGAAGATCCTTGTCTCAAGCCCAGGACATCCCTGCCAAGACTGTATGATGTGTACAACTTCCTCTCAACACCATCCTTGGCTTTCACCAATTCACCCAATTGCTCTAAAGTTTCGTTTGAAGAGGCATCTTCGACCGCCTTCTGCTCTAACTCGGAGATAATCTTGCCTAAGACTCTCCTCTTGCTGTGAAGAGAACGCTGCGTTTCAGAAGTTAGAGGTCAGACCATAGTTGAGTGCAGAAGTCACCCTAAACCAGTATGTTTCTAGGGCACATACCCTCTTTTCCAGGAACTTTTGCAAGTCATTGTTTTGAAGCTTTTTCTTCCTCCAGAAGATGCAGCAAAACCGCACAATTACCGCTTGTACCACAATGACAATGAGTTGGAAAAAGAACAACAGAAGGACATGGTTGTGGTCACCTGATGGACATACATTACTTAGTCGGTAATTATGCATTTCTAACTAAACAACATCAACAAAAGAAGAAAATGTCACAACTTGAATGTCACCTGGATCACCATGAACAAACTTTGGTTTTGCTTTTCTACAAGTCCAAGGAATCTTTTGCCCTTGCAGAACAAAGAGGTGAAGTACTCGGTAAGACAATATGGATTAGGATGGAAAATCAACTAGATACATGAGAAAGAAAGCATACTTCTTGTGTAGCATTGCACGGTATTGCCGCTTCCTATGACAAGAAATTAGTTGGTGTCAGGTACTATAACTTTACCAATTACCCTTATATTGTTTCTCTCTTCAGTTAACTCAAAGCATAATAATTGCTTAATCGAGGATTCAAGAGCTAAACAGGACTTACTTGCAGCAGACAGAACAGTGAGAAGAATGGTCTCATCTAGTGTAAAGTAGTCCAGGTCACTACTGGACAACAAATTCGATAATTCTCCTCGTAAGAAAATGAATACCACATAAAAAATCAGCTTTGCATCACCATTTTGGAGGAACAAGAATGGCACCTTCATATAAAGAACGAAACAAACCAGGATACTTTTCAGTCCAGTAGACCGTTCCAGTTGCAGGAGCCAACAAAGTAAACAAGATGCTTGATGGCTTCATCGCCGATACGTAGGTGTAATCACCGATAGTTTGGCTTGATTTTGCCTCCATTATGGTCTGGCTGATGTAGACTGAAAACCCTGAACAGTCAAGGACTGGACTTGACTGGATCACTGAGTTAGTTGCTGTTCTTTGAAGAAACTTTCTGATATCACCATCAGGAGAAACTGAATACAAGATCCCATCTAACGAGCCAATTGATATCCAACCTGTTACAACAGTTGAACAAAGTAGCATGGAGGGTGATATATGATAGTACAAATTATCATGCAAATAGATGTTGGTAATACGAATGTTGAAGAGAATGCAGTTAAACAAAACAATTAAAGTTCCTTGAGAATTAAATAGCTCCAGATGTGAATGAATTAGCGAAGGAACAAACATGTTTCAGAACCCAAACAGATGATTTACCATTGGAATCCACAACTGGCAAGATTTTCTCATTACTAAGTGGACCAACACTCTGCTGCCATGAAATGTTTCCTGACAGTACATCAAGCCCCATCACAATTGACTTTCTCGGAAGGACAATGTATAGGCGCCCATTATTTCCCGGTGCAATTGTCACGACTTTGTCGATCGAGCTCAAATCTTGGACCCATCTATACTGACGGCTATGAATGTACATGGAATAGAGCTGGCCTTCGGTATTTGATATCTGCTCAGTCATATGAAATTAAAATGGTAGGGTGAAAAAGATGAGAAGACTAAACCATGGGAGTTAAAAAAAACACCACCCAGTGAAAAATAAGGCCTTACATAAAGTGTACCCTCGCATTGATCAACAACTGGAGATGAATTGAAATAGCAGACTAAGATGTTGCCCTTGCAGCCTAGACGGTAACCGAAGCGATCAGCCACAGGCCCGACACTCCACTGTAGCTTCCCATCACGCAAGGAGAAAGAGAAAAGACCACGGTTCATAATGGTGATGAAAAGAGATGCATAGCTGCTGCTGGTCGATAGGCCGATGATCTCCTCATACCTCCCTAGTGCTGAACTGTGACTGAAAAACACTTCCGATGTTGGGGCACTAGTGTGTAAGTTTTTTGGTGTTACTTTTATGACCTTATCTTCCGCCACCAAATATATCTACAAAATTCGATCTTATTCTCTGCCACCAAGTATAAGTATAAATAGAAGCATGTTCATAATGCAGCAGCAATGCGATTTGAATTTACCTTGTCCCTCTCGCTAACCAAGCTGATGTCTTGTTTACAGTTGTATCCGAGGTGAACGATCCACGCGAAGGATCCGTTTGGCTCGAAAGCGAGTAGGTTCTTCCCGGAGCAAGCGACGAGGCGGCCGCCGTGGCCGATGAGAGGGGGCGAAAGGGCACGGCCAACACCCGATGGTATATGGACTGCAAGCAACACAAAATCCACCAGGTCAAGCCAGGAGGCTAAACCGTGCGTGCGTGGGCAAGGAAACTGCAGACTGTAGAAACCAAACAAGGGGATCGGTCGTACGGTTTTCATCGGCGCTTGCGTTGAGCCTCTGAAGCACCGGCGGCGATGACGACGAGCGTGCGGCGCCGATGAGAGAACACAGGAGCAGGCATATGCACGGCAACAACCTCATCGCCATGGCTGCGCGGTTCCAGAGGGGAAGAGGTTTTCGAGCAACTGCACGACGGTCCAGTGATGGAACGACAGGGTGGTTACTTTACAAGAACCGCTGCATTATAAACAGGGCCGGCCCTGTGTTTCGGGAAGCCCTAGGCGAACTCGATGACATAGGCCCATATGTCCTAACACCATGTTTTCATTTGCATAATATTAAGTAAACTTTCAATCACACATCTTTAGTTGCGATTTGAGTTGACTATAATAATTTTTGGACAATGCCACATCACGAGAGAAATAGTAAAAATATAGCAAAATGAAACTTACGTGACATGATTACCTTAAATAAGAACAAAATTCGACAGACTCCATCGACAACAATAATAATTCAGTGCTTTAGAAAAAATTTCTTCGGGTGTTTCTTACTCTTCGGGCAGTTTGGGGCGGCAACCATGCCGTTGTCGTTGGTGTACGACTCATGTGAGGGAGCCATGGATGAATCTTGCAGCGAAGCAAAGCAAGCCTAGCGGTCGATCTGACCTGATCTGCGACAATGGAAGTGTGCAGTATGTCAGTCGAGGCCTACCAATCAATCTGGGCGGCGATCTCCACCTCCCTTCTAGTGGTACGGAGATTTGGCCAAAGCAGAGTATGAAGAGGAAGAGGAAGAGCAGATCAGGCAGGAGGAGGGGGAGGGAGACGAACGCAAACCCTTCACTTCATGGATACGTACCACGGTGCACACATAAGTATAACGTATAGTATACGTACGTATTGCCGCCTTGCCGGATGCCTGATGGCCGCGCGGCGCGCGGCGCGCGTAGCGGCGACGAACAGCGGCGACGAAGGTGCCGAGCGACAGGCTGACGGTTGACGAGAGGACGAAGTCAGGAAGACGAACCGACAAACGACGAAGGCACAAGATGAGATCTTCGATCGATTTGTTTTGCAAACGGAACGAGCGGCCGTTGCGCCGTGCCTTGCTTCTGGCTAGCGTGACGCTTCGCTATCCCTAGATGGCTACGTGCAGGGCCGGCCCATCTCCTTTCTTTTCTCTCTTATAAAAATTTTCATACCTTTTTTCTGGCATATACAATATATATGTATCATACATCATGGCCCCCCCTCCGGCCTAGTCACTGGGCCGTCGCCCCTCACGCCATACACCAGGGCCGGCCCTGATTATAAAATCTACAATACAAACGGGCAGTTTAGGGTGATGGAGAATGGAAGCTGGTCGCCCGTCGCCGGCTCCGCTACTTGACGCACGTAGCCAGGATTCTAATATGGGGGAGGGGGGGGGGGGGGGGGGGGGGGGGGGCGATTTTGCCTAGCGGCAAGACTGTTAAAAAAAATCATGAAGCGACAGTAGCCTAGGTTGATGAACTAAATCTTAATGAATCGAAGAAAATTGGTGTTACCCATGAACAATTCAAAAAGTTTCAGCAAATCAAATGCAAAAGCAATTCACATGTGTAAACTAAATATTTCTGCTATAGAAGGGATATACTAAACAATGTAAAAACTGCTCCTAACGAAAACGCACAAATTAGTCCAATTCTGCAACTAAGTCATGGATAGATGGGCTAATAAATATATAATGACAGAAGAGAGACGGCTAGAAAAACGACGGAAGTTGGAAGAGAGTAATCCAACGATTTTTCTTGCCTCTTTGACGCTGATGCTGGCCATGCGGCCCGGCCGATCGGCCGTGCGGCCGCGCAAGATCTCCCTCGCTGCCTTGTGCAATTCTGGAGTTAGATTGGATCAGATCATTTTGCCTTGAGCAGTTCCGGGATTAGATTGGAGGCGTCGATTAGCGGCCGCGAAACGTCCTGAGTCGTGATATGTGCGTGCGTGCTAGCGTCCCTGACCTAGCCGGCTTTGTCTTCCATGTTGGGCTTTTTTTCTTCTTTTGGGCTTGGCCTACACTCTACTGAACATGGGCCACGTACAGGAGGTACCTCACGCACACAGAGGGGCAGGCCGACAAGGGGGCAAAACACCTAACGAGTACGCGTGATTAGCAAAAACCTACGGCAAACCTAATCGCTATTACGTGGAAACTGCATCGTTGGGGGAAGACCCCCCCCCCCCCCCTCGCCCCCCTGCATCCGTCCTTGTTGGCGCCCCACCATGCCACTGTCGTCGCCGTCACTTGCTTTCCGCTTGATCACGTAGAATGGAACCTGGTCGCCCGTCGCCGGCTCCGCTACTTGGCGCCCCACCGTGCCACTGCCGTCGCCGCCACTTGCTTTCCGCTTGATCACGTAACTGCGTCGCAACTCGCAACTGGCAACTGCGCCTTGGTTTGGGAACGGAGGCTCCTATTGGGCGCGTTAAGCGCCAGTTTGTGGTTGCCGCGCACAGGGGCGCTCACGCATGGGCCGGCGCACACTCGCCGTGACCGTCACTCGCTCGCACAGACGTATGATTCGATCGCTCGTACGACTCACTCCTCTCAAGGTCGTTTATTTTTCGTTGGTTCCATGGAAAAATCTTTTGGTCCAGGAAGAAAAAAAAATCAAAACTGTTTCTTTAGTATTTCAAAATCTGGTGAAACAAAAAATACGTGCACGGGTTTGCAAAAAGCTCACCAATTAGGAAAAAGTTCATCGATTTTTTTAAAAGAAGTTCATCGATTTCAAAGGAAAGTTAGCAAATTAATTTAGAAAAAATAATTGATTTGTCAAAAGTTCATTCATTTTAAAAATGTTTGTCAATTATTATTTTTATCGATTTTGAAAAAAAGTCATCGATATTGAGAAAAGTTCATCGAGTTTTAAAAAAGGTTCACCGATTTTTCAAAAGTTCATTGATTTTGAAAAACAATTATCAAATTCGGAAAATAGTTCACAAATTTGAAAAAGGTTCATCAATTTTGAAAAAATCACTGAGTTCATCGATTTCGAAAAATAGTATAGCAAATTAAAAATAAAATAAAAGGCCGAGCAAAACTCTTCCACAAAGAGAAAAAAGGAAAAGGAAAGAATAAAAAGGTGAAAAGATGTAAGTAATCACATCGTGACCGGTTGGTAAAGCGGCGAACGATCAACCAGGGAGTCGCGCCCGTTAGCAAACCTAGCAAATATGCCCATGCATTGTAACATAAGAAAAAAAGTTAACGTGCCTCGTTGTGAAACAAATGTTAATTGTTACGAATTAGGTTGGCCAGTTAGAGGGCAAGTTTGATGACAAAAATAATGGATCAATTAACAATATGATTTTCTCGGGCGCTAGTTTGAAACATGGGATATAAATCATAGTCATCACACAATAAAAATATGGTATACTTGGTCCAGCGTCCAGGCATGTATGCTTTTATCATGTGTGCTAACTGCAAAGTCCTTCGCAACCCATTTTTTAAATTGTACATTGAAAGGGCATTCTCTTACCTTGGTGTTTTGGCGATGATGACAACTCACTATGATCTAACCGTGTGTCAAGTTATACAGGGATTGTATGTGGTACACAAGACGGTTAGGTGGACCCTCCAAACGGAAAAGACTGAAGACGGGTTTTCTCTACGTGTTTATTCTCTTTGGTCGTAGGGATCCCGTACTATTAAGAGGGAATCCACATTGGAAAGTCTTGGGTGAATCAGTTCTTTCGCACATCCATCTTCACCCATTCCTCTTCTCCGCATCATAGAGAGAGAGGCCCCTCTTTCCCTAGTTACGTGCCAGGTAATCCGCGGTGTCGACCTAAATGCACAGCTAGCTTTTAGCCTCCGGTTCGACCACCACTCTAGGGGTGATACCCTGGGGGTGCTGCCAAAGTGGTCCCCAGCGGTTGTACCGCTGCCCCCGGGCGGTAGTACCGCCAAAGGCTGGGGGACCCAAAAAGGCAGCTCTGGGCGGTTGAACCGGCCCAGCACCGGGCTACAACCGGACATGTTTCTGTTGTGCCCCGGTTGTTGGGCGGACCCGGACCGGTTGTACCGCTATAATCATATAGCCCGGTACAACCGGGGGTCCCGAGCGGTTGTACCGCTTAGGGGTCCGGGGCTCAGGCCTGGCTGCTGCATCCGGGCCAACCTTCTGGTGTGGTCCGGTGGTTGGGCGGTGGTTGGCCGGTTGTACCGGTTATACCGGTTGTACCGCTCCCCTCTTCGGTTGAACCGCTCCCATGGCAGATCTGGCTGTAACGGTTGGAAATGGGGGGGCCTATATAAAGAGGTGCTTCTTCCACATCTTTCTTATCTCTTACCTCTCTCTCTCCACCATTGATGCCTTTGAGCTTTCTTGCCCGATCTCTCTTTCTAGCCACCCAAACTTGTTGTCTTGCTAGGGATTGAAGGAGGAGACCTAGATCTACACTTCCACCAAAGGAAAATTGATTCCCCCATAGTTTCGTGTGTGGATTTTGTTACTCTTGGGTGTTTGAGCACCCTAGACGGAAGAGGTCACCTCGAAGCCATATTCCATTGTGGTGGAGCTTCGTGGTTTCGTTGGGAGCCTCCAATTAAGTTGTGGAGAGAGCCCCAACCTTGTTTGTAAAGGTCCGGTTGCTACCTTCAAGGGCACCACTAGTGGAATCACGGCACCTCGCATTGTGTGAGGGCGTGAGAAGAATACGGTGGCCCTAGTGGCTTCTTGGGGAGCATTGTGCCTCCACACCGCTCCAACGGAGACGTACTTCCCTTTACCGGGAAGGAACTTCGGGAACACATCCTCGTCTCCATCGGTTCCTCTTGTGGTTACTTCTTACCTTTACTTCGTGCAAGCTACTTATATTGTTTTATCTTGCTTGCTTAGCTTGTAGTTGTGATTAACATCATATAGGTTGCTCACCTAGTTACACATCTAGCCAACCTATTTGTTGCTAAGCCTAAATTGTTAAAGAAAAGTTAAAAATTGTTAGTTGCCTATTCACCCCCCCTCTAGTCAACCATATCGATCCTTTCAATTGGTATCAGAG
The DNA here is from genome assembly GCA_039707655.1 of Elymus sibiricus. Taxonomy (NCBI): domain Eukaryota; kingdom Viridiplantae; phylum Streptophyta; class Magnoliopsida; order Poales; family Poaceae; genus Elymus; species Elymus sibiricus. The sequence goes on along the minus strand of CM077675.1, from coordinate 95,571,644 downwards.
CCTCGTCTCTTTATTAAGGGTTTCACCAACCGAAGAGTATGGTTGACGACGAGGACCGGGCGGTTGAACTTCCCCAGGCCGTGGGTGTGAACACGGTCTCTCGCGAGGATTTAAATGAGGCCATATCCTCGCTTAAATCCTCCATGACGACCGAGGTCAAATCCATGTTTAAAGAATTCCTTGACACACTTAAATTTTCCACCGATGCGGTTCAAGTGGTTAATCCCACTAACTCGGCATCGGATGTCAACTCCGGTAAGGAGGGGGCTAGTACTGATAATCGTTCTCAAGGAATTAATGGGTCGGGGACTTTTGCCTCAGTTCCCCCTCCCTTGGTCTATGGAGGACCGGTGCACCCACCTCATATAGTTAATCACGGTCCTCCTCCTAAGCTTGTTAAAAATGATTTCGCTAATTGGCTTTTCTGTATCAAGTCTCATTTGGATCACAGCTCAATTCAACTCATGCGAGTCATTGAAGAAGGATACTACCCTCGTGATCCACGCAACCTTACTCCAAGGGAAGAAGCGGATAAACAGCTAAATTCCTCCGCTTTGTTCATACTCCAAGCTGCTGTTCCAACTGAAGACCTACCTCACCTGCGTCCTTTCACTGTTGCTAAAGAGTGTTGGGAACACATTATCTCCATGTACAAGGGCAGCTCAAGCATTCAACGGTCAAACTATGAAGTTGTCCTTGATTAGTCAGATGAGTTTGTAATGATAGAGGATGAGGAACCGCGTGAGCTCTATAGAAGGGTGACTGCCCTCGCGGTTGCCCTCAAAGATCATGGCAGCAAGGATGTGGATGATACGTGGGTCAAGTGTAAGTTTCTGAAGGCCATCATGCCCTACAACAAGGCCATGTCCGCTGTCATCCGTCAAAGACCGGACTTTCACACCTTGTCTTCTGGTGATGTGTTGGATGAATTTATTGCAATGAACATCTTGAACACAACAGCTGACAATGCTCTCGCTCGCGTGCAACGGTCAAGGAAATCATCCCCCAACCTTGCTTTGAAGGCCAAGGTCTGTCAAGAGGAAGAAGAAGAAGAAGAGGAAGAGGGTTGCCCCGAGGACACCAAATATGCTTATCATGAGCACATGGCTCTTGCGTCCAGGCAATTTTAGGGCAACAAGAGAAACACAAGGCCCAACTTCTCCAAGAACAACTCAAACGGGTCAAAGGGCAAGCAACGGGTGAGGACCTGCTACAACTATGGTAATGTGAGTCACTTTGTGGTGGATTGTCCATACGAGAAGAGGGAAGACAATGGTGGCAAGCTCATCCGCAAAGATAAGGCCAAGTCTTTCCCTAACAAGACCAACTTCACCAAGAAGACTCCTCACAAAGTGTTGGTGGCTCAAGAAGAGTATGCATCGGATAATGATGGTGATGACGGTGACACAAGTGGTGAAGGAATGACAATGGCATCTGTGGCAATTGCATCCTCTACCCCAACAAAAGTGTCACTCTTCGACGCCCCCAATGAGAACCACATCGCTAGGTGCCTCATGGCAAAAGGTATCACCAAGGTAACCTCCAACGCCAAAACCTCAAACATTAAGACTTCTGTTTCTTCCACTCCGTCTTTGTTAGATTGTGTGGATGAACTTGAGGAGGCGATAGAGGGTGAGAATGAGTTTGACAAGTTCTTGTGTAAACTCAAGGGAGAGTCCAAGAAGCACTTCGTTGCTCTCTTGGAACAACTTGGTGAGGCCAATGACACGATTGATTCTCAAGAAGAAATTCTTGAGGAGATGAGAGGCCATAGTCGTGATTATGCCGATGAGATAGCAGATCTCTCTATTGCTCTAGAGGAAGAGCGAGGTCTTCATTTGACTTTTAAGGAGTCACACAATGACGACTTTGCTAAATTACGTAAAGATTATGATCATGCTATTGCTCTTAACCGTGTCCTTAAATCTGAAAAGGATGCACTTGGGGTTGACTATGCTCGACTCAAGGATGATTTTGTCTCTCTTAACAGTGCTCATAAGGCATTGAAGAGCGTTCATGCTTCTCTTAAAGAGTCACATGATCAACTCCAAGTGAAACTCACTAAATAAATTGCCACGTGTCCTCCCTTTGTCTTGATTGATAATGCATCTGCTACTAACCCGTGTTGTGAGCATGCACGTCTTGTGGAGGAAAATGCTAAGCTAAAAGAGCAGCTTGAGAAAGGCCTTGTGACATGTATACAAGGTGAGAAGAATCTCAATGACCTTTTGAGCAGTCAAAAGGAAGTGATTGCAAAGGAAGGAGTTGGGTTTGCTCCCAAATCCAAAAAGAAGAAGAAGAAGAAGACCACGCAGGCTCCTCCGCTCAAGGAAACATTTGTCAAGGCGGGGAACACTACTCATGAGAAGAAGAAAGACAAGGTTGTGAGTGATAGTGCCAAGAAGGGCAAGATCACTCCCTCTAACAAGGCCGGCGATTTTAACCCCTCCTATGTTTTGTGCCGTGCTAGTGATGGGCATGTTTATGCCAAATATGTTGGTTCTTCGTATGAGTATATTGAGTGGTCTATTTGGGTTCCTAAGACCCTTGTTGCTAACATGAAAGGACCCATTCAAGAATGGGTACCTAAATCCAAGCATTGATCTATTGTAGGACTTTGCTTCCGGGGGAGTCTCATGGTTGCTCGATAGCGGAGCAACAAATCATATGACCGGAAGCAAGGACTTGGTGGTGGACGTTCGACCCGATGCATCCATGGCCACCCAAGTCTCATTTGGAGATGATGCAATCTCAAAGGTATTGGGTCTTGGCAAGGTGGTTATCTCTCCGACCTTAACCATTGAGAGAGTCATGCTTGTTGAGACCCTTGCATACAATTTACTTTCCGTTCGTCAACTTGCACTCATGGGTTTTAGTACCTTCTTTGGCATTGATACTGTGACCCTTTTGTAGAGCAAGACTCTTAAAGTAGCCTTTGTTGGGCATGTCAAAAACGGTCTCTATGTGGTTAACTTCTCGGAGCGACCCACTAAGACCGCGACATGTCTAATGGCTAAAGTTGATGTGGGATGGCTTTGGCATCGCCGACTAGCCCATGTCAATATAAGATCCTTGCAAAGTCTCCTCAAAGGGGATCACATTCTTGGACTAACAAATGTGAGTTTTGCCAAAGATCGTGCTTGCAGTGCTTGTATCGAAGGAAAGCTACATGAAAAAGCTCATCGTCCAACTACTACAATCTACTCAAAGAGGACCTTAGAGCTCCTTCACATGGATCTCTTCGGGCCTCCATCTTTTGACAGCCTTGGAGGAAGAAGGTACTGCTTGGTGATTGTCGATGATTATTCAAGATACACATGGGTTTATTTCTTCAAGAGGAAGAGTGAGACACAACAGACCGTCATCAACTTTGCAAATGAAGTCCAACGTCAACATGAAGCAAAGATTTTGATGATTAGAAGTGACAACGGCACCGAGTTCAAGAACTACACCCTTGATGAGTTTCTCAGTGATGAGGGGATAAAACACCAATATTCCACACCTTACACCCCTCAACAAAACGGTGTTGCGGAGAGGAAGAACCGGACGTTGATGGATGCGGCAAGAACCATGATGGCAGAGTTTAAATCTCCGTACAACTTTTGGGCCGAAGCCATCAACACAGCGTGTCATGCATCAAATCGGCTCTATCTCCGCAAAGGCTTGAACAAGACTCCTTATGAGATTCTTACCGGGAACAAGCCCAACCTCAAATACTTCCGGGTGTTCGGTTGTAAGTGTTTCATTCTCAAGAAAGGTGTTCGTTTGTCTAAATTTGAATCTAGAGCCCATGAGGGCATATTTGTTGGTTACGCTGCAAACTCTTATGCTTACCGTGTCCTCAACAAGTCCACCGGACTCATTGAGGAGACGAGTAACGTCGAGTTTGATGAAAATAATGGCTCCCAAGTGGAGCAAAGTGGTCTTTGTGATGTAGGTGATGAAATTCCTCCCCAAGCCATAAGAAGAATGGGTGTGGGACACTTCCTACCCGTTGAGGAACCCCTTGTGGCTGAAGGAGAAGGACAATGTTCCACTCAAGTGGAACCATCACCAACGCATGACCCACACGCTTCCGAAGAACAAAGTGAAGGCCCTCAACCCCGTGATCAAGATCAAGGGCAAGATCAACTTGCTAGTGATGTATCTACTTCACATGATGCTCAAGATCTTGTTCACACCCCCGTGCAAGCTCAAGATCAAGATGAAGCTAAAGATCAAGATCATGCTCAAGATCATGAGCAAGCCGGTGCTAGTACCAATGCTCGTCAAGCCACCAAGCCTCAACTTTCCATGGAGGAAATTCTTGAAAGACGAGCCGCCACGATTGCTTCCAAGCTTCAGAAAAAGCAACACCTCCTAGAGAACGTCTACGGAAGCTTGAAAAAGGGGGTAACTACTCGTCGTCAATTAACAAACTTTTGTGCACATCATGCGTTTGTTTCTTGCTTTGAACCCCTCAAGGTACATGATACGCTCGAAGACGAGGATTGGCTTGAAGCCATGCATGATGAAATCAACAACTTCGAGCGCAACAAAGTGTGGCGATTGGTGCCAAGACCAAAAGAGAATCACAATGTCATCGGAACCAAATGGATCTTTAAGAACAAGCAAGATGCACATGGTATCATTATTCGCAACAAGGCAAGACTGGTGGCTCAAGGCTACTCCCAAGTCGAGGGTATCGACTACGGTGAAACCTTTGCCCATGTTGCTCGCCTTGAATCTATTCGCATGTTGCTTGCTTATGCTTCTCATCATGATTTCATATTATATCAAATGGATGTGAAGAGTGCTTTTCTTAATGGTCCACTTAAGGAGTTGGTATATGTCAAGCAACCCCTAGGGTTTGAGGACCCCAAGTTCCCCAATCATGTATACGTTCTCGATAAGGCACTCTATGGCCTTAAACAAGCCCCACGTGCGTGGTATGAGCACCTTACCGAGATGTTGCAAGATCGTGGGTTTGAAATTGGGAGAATCGACCCCACTCTTTTTACTAAGAGGGTTAACGGGAACTTGTTCGTATGCCAACTATATGTAGATGATATTATCTTTGGTTCTTCTAACAAAGCTTTTAATGATGAGTTCGCCGCACTAATGACCAAAGAGTTTGAGATGTCTATGATGGGAGAGTTGAAGTTCTTCCTTGGATTCGAAGTCAAGCAACGAAGCCAAGGAACCTTCATCAACCAAGCCAAATACACTCAAGAGATGCTCAAGAGGTTCAAGATGGATGAGCTAAATCCTCCGAAGGCCAACACTCCGATGCCACTCAAATGCCAACTTGATAGTGATCCCAATGGTAAAGCTGTGGATCAAAAGGTATATCGCTCCATGATTGGATCTCTGCTTTACCTTTGTGCATCTAGGCCGGATATCATGTTGAGTGTGGGAATTTGTGCACGATTTCAATCCGCACCTAAGGAGAGTCACTATGTGGCTGTCAAGCGAATCTTTCGATATTTGGCTCATACCCCAAACTTTGGTTTATGGTATCCCAAAGGTGCTTCATTTGATCTCATTGGATATACTGACTCGGATTGGGCGGGAGACCGTGTGGAAAGGAAGTCCACTTCCGGAGGTTGCCAATTTCTTGGTCGCTCTCTGGTAAGTTGGTCTTCCAAGAAACAAAACTGTGTTTCTCTCTCGTCCACCGAGGCCGAGTATGTAGCCGCCGCAAGCTGTTGTGCTCAGATTCTTTGGATGAGGCAAACTTTAAAGGATTATGGTGTCAACTGTGACAAAGTGCCTCTTTACTGCGACAATGAAAGCACAATCAAGATCTCCAACAACCCGGTTCAACACTGCAAGACGAAGCATATTGAGATTCGTCATCACTTCATCCGGGATCACATCAAGCGTGGAGACATTGATCTTATTCATCTCTATACTAAAGAACAACTTGCAGATATATTCACGAAGCCATTAGATGAAGCAAGATTTCGCGAGTTAAGGCATGAGCTAAATATCATCGATTCGAGCAATGTGGTTTGAATTAGTGCACACCCCACCACACTCATCATCATGTCTCGTTTAGGTGTAGGCATGGACATAGGGGGAGTCTAGTTCTCTCAATGAACTATTCCTCCTCCTATTATGCATAAATAAATCAAGTCTTTCACATTCGTCATTTTTGATGACTCCTGTGCTTCAAAGACGAGTTTTGGTCATGGGCCCAAGGTTCATATCTTCGCGGTGCCATACCAATTGACTCATACATAGGTGGCCTCGGCCACTGCCCCCTTTCTGCTCTTATTTTGAGTATGACATTTGTGTGTGTGTGATGCTTTGAGTCCTAGGTGTGGGCATTCTCCATGGCTCTTTATTAGCGTTTTGTTTTATTCCAACCATGGAGTTTTTCCCCACCATACCCTTTCTTTTAAAAAAAGGATTGTACGCTTTGATCATCTAGTGGTGGTGCCTGTGGCCAGGCGGTACAACCGGTGGTAGAAGCGGTTCTACCGCTAATTCACCGGTTGTCCCGTCCCAGCGGTACAACCAGGGATGACGGCGGTTCTACCGCTAATTCCCTGGCCCTGTACTTGGACCGGTACAACCGCTCCTATGGAGCGGTACAACCGGTCACGACCCGGTACTTAGATCGGGAGCGTCGGGCCGAAGGGGTATTCGGTTATCCCCTTCGTGCCCGACTCCCCCCTGGTGCCCCTGTCGCCGGCCGCCGCCACCACCGCCCCGGAGTGCCTCCGGCGCCCCGGATTCGTGGGCTCCTCCCGGATCTGCTCCGTGGAGATCCTTCCTCTCCCCGATCTTCTCCCATGGATGCCGGTAATGCCTATTTCCTTCTCGTTCTTGGATTCTCTTTGAATCCTCCATTGCTAGGGCATTGCTCGGTTCCCGCATTTTTAGGCAAAACTATTGACGGGATAAGATCGTACATTATAGTTCCAATTAGTTGTGTTGATTAGATACCTCAAAGAGGGGGCATTTCTCTGGATCTAGATCCACCGGTTTCCCAGCAGCGGTACAACCGCTCTAGTTAGCGGTACAACCGCTGGTGCGGTTCAACCACGTGGGTAACTGGTTCAACCGGCCTCCCTGAGTCCTGCTCCCTATTTCTTGTCTCTTATCTTCACACCTAATTTATTCCTTCCTTCGCGTACAATCCTCTCATTTTTCTGGGTTTCCACTCTGTGTTTCTCGTATGCTTGTCTGCAGGTGGCTCTAGCTCTCGGTCTGCTCCTCGGACGAAGACCAAGAAACGTGCTCGCAGGTGCAGGATTGTTGAAGAATCTGAGAATGAGGAAGTTGTGATCCCCACCAACCCCACTCGCCGTGAGAAGTCCTTGGCCGCCATGAAGAAAACTGCCAAGCCCGTGCATTCCTGGAAGCAAGCTGATTGGGAGAGGGTCCGTCTTCAAAATCCGTATGTGGTTCCAGTTGCTCCCAGGTGGACCACCCCTCAGTTCCGGAATGAGTTTCAGTTTCGGGTCGTGCATGAGCTCTATGACCATCACAAGAACAAGTATGCCAAGCAATGGACGATTGACATCGAGCACTGGAGGAACAACATGGATTACTTTGGCGATGCTTTGGCACTGTGCGAAGAATTTGACCTGATCAAGCTCATGACTTTCAACTGTGCCTTTGATGTGCAACTCATTCACAAGTTCTACGCCACGGTCCACTTTGGCACTGATGCAGAGCGTCATCTTTCCTTCATGTGTCGTGATGAGTTCTTCCATGTTCCGTGGCGCGCCTTCTGCAATGTCCTTGGCTATGATGATACTGGGCTCACTGGGAATGGCGGCATTCGTCCTCATGATCGGGCTCAATCTATGGATAAGAACAGGTTAGCCCCCTGTACATTCCCGGGCGGGGGGTAATGGGAGCTTCTAAGGACCTGCAGCCGGTCTATGACATTTTGCACCGAGTATTCCGGAATGTTCTTCTGCCCAAAGTTGGAAATCAGGATGAGATTCATGGGTACTTTGTTGATCTGCTCGTTGCCATGAAGATTAAAGCTGGCTCTGGAGCTACATTTGATGTTTCCAAATGGATGTGGGAGGAGTTGTACTCCACGGTCATCTACCGGAAGGTTCCCACCTATGCTCCTTATATTATGAGTTTCCTCAACTCTATGTGGGCAATTCATCGGCCGGGCAGGTCTTATCTGTTGCACACATTGAGGGGGAGCTCCACTTTTATTTTATAGATCATCAATGCAAATCGTGTTGTTGTCATCATCCACCAAAAAGGGGGAGATTGAAAGGGCATTCTCTTACCTTGGTGTTTTGGCGATGATGACAACTCACTATGATCTAACCGTGTGTCAAGTTATACAGGGATTGTATGTGGTACACAAGACGGTTAGGTGGACCCTCCAAACGGAAAAGACTGAAGACGGGTTTTCTCTACGTGTTTATTCTCTTTGGTCGTAGGGATCCCGTACTATTAAGAGGGAATCCACATTGGAAAGTCTTGGGTGAATCAGTTCTTTCGCACATCCATCTTCACCCATTCCTCTTCTCCGCATCATAGAGAGAGAGGTCCCTCTTTCCCTAGTTACGTGCCAGGTAATCCGCGGTGTCGACCTAAATTCACAGTTGGCTTTTAGCCTCCGGTTCGACCACCACTCTAGGGGTGATACCCTGGGGGTGCTGCCAAAGTGGTCCCCAGCGGTTGTACCGCTGCCCCCGGGCGGTAGTACCGCCAAAGGCTGGGGGACCCAAAAAGGCAGCTCTGGGCGGTTGAACCGGCCCAGCACCGGGCTACAACCGGACATGTTTCTGTTGTGCCCCGGTTGTTGGGCGGACCCGGACCGGTTGTACCGCTATAATCATATAGCCCGGTACAACCGGGGTCCCGAGCGGTTGTACCGCTTAGGGGTCCGGGGCTCAGGCCTGGCTGCTGCATCCGGGCCAACCTTCTGGTGTGGTCCGGTGGTTGGGCGGTGGTTGGCCGGTTGTACCGGTTATACCGGTTATACCGGTTATACCGGTTATACCGCTCCCCTCTCCGGTTGAACCCCTCCCATGGCAGATCTGGCTGTAACGGTTGGAAATGGGGGGGCCTATATAAATAGGTGCTTCTTCCACCTCTTTCTTATCTCTTACCTCTCTCTCTCCACCATTGATGCCTTTGAGCTTTCTTGCCCGATCTCTCTCTCTAGCCACCCAAACTTGTTGTCTTGCTAGGGATTGAAGGAGGAGACCTAGATCTATACTTCCACCAAAGGAAAATTGATTCCCCCAGAGTTTCGTGTGTGGATTTTGTTACTCTTGGGTGTTTGAGCACCCTAGACGGAAGAGGTCACCTCGAAGCCATATTTCGTTGTGGTGAAGCTTCGTGGTTTCGTTGGGAGCCTCCAATTAAGTTGTGGAGAGAGCCCCAACCTTGTTTGTAAATGTCCGGTTGCCGCCTTCAAGGGCACCACTAGTGGAATCACGGCATCTCGCATTGTGTGAGAGCGTGAGGAGAATACGGTGGCCCTAGTGGCTTCTTGGGGAGCATTGTGCCTCCACACCGCTCCAACGGAGACGTACTTCCCTTTACCGGGAAGGAACTTCGGGAACACATCCTCGTCTCCATCGGTTCCTCTTGTGGTTACTTCTTACCTTTACTTCGTGCAAGCTACTTATATTGTTTTATCTTGCTTGCTTAGCTTGTAGTTGTGATTAGCATCATATAGGTTGCTCACCTAGTTACACATCTAGCCAACCTATTTGTTGCGAAGCCTAAATTGTTAAAGAAAAGTTAAAAATTGTTAGTTGCCTATTCACCCCCCCCCCCTCTAGTCAACCATATCGATCCTTTCATACATCTATTTTGGCATTTAGTTTAAGTTAATATTAGCGAGCTATGGTATTCTGGCTGCTGCCTCTTTAGCTGATTGTGACTAATCTCTACTGGGGGAGTTGGTAACTTTTGCTCCACGGTTTATTATCGTTGGGTTTTTTTCGTCAGGTTTTTTTTCCGTCTCACTTCCCACCATCCCCTCTCATCGGTTTAAATTTTCTCTTCAATCTTTCGTTGTAAACCAACACTTTCCTAACGTACAAAAAAATCACAAATCTAACTTTCCTAACTTATCCAAATCATGATGATGTGTGAGTAGTTCATCACGGACCTACGGGTCTATGGCTAGTACCTAGATGGCAATCTCTCTCTCTCTCTTTCGATCTTCAATACAATGATCATCGCATCTTTGCTTTGATATATTCGATGTAATCCTTTTGTACGGTGCGTTTGTAGGGATCCGATGAATTGTGAGTTTATGTTTAGATTATTCATGAAAAGTATTTGAGTCATCTCTGATATATATTATGATTATTAATTGCATGATCATTATAGCTTCATAATTCTCTCCGATCTATTGAAATAGTTTGGCCAACTAGATTGATATTTCTTCGATGAGTGAAGTGTGTTGTAGTAGGTTCAACCTGACAAGTTTCTATATCACAGTGACAGAAGGGGACAAGTTGCGTCTTTGTGTTGTTACTACTAAGGATAACACGATGGAGTTTATTCATATTGCTTGAGTTTACTTTGTCTACATCATGTCATTGTTCTCTAAGCATTACTCTGTTTTACTTAATACTCTAGATGCATGCTGGATAGCGGTCGATGAGTGGAGTAATAGTAATAGGTGCAGGCAGGAGTCGACCTATTTTCTTATGGACGTGATGCCTATATACACATGATCATTGCCGTGAAAATCACGTAACTATCCGCTTTTCTATCAGTTGCCCAACAGTAATTTGTTTACCCATCGTATGTTGCCTACATGAGAGATGCCGCTAGGGAAAACTATGCCCCCTGGTCTATTCACTTATATATTTACAAAAGCTATTTTTACCTTGCTGCCATTATTTGCCTTTTATTTTATTTTGCAATTTACAATGTGTTGTCAGATTTCCTTGCCTCCCCGACCCGGACCTCTGACCTGAACGGTTGCAGCTTGCCGGTCCAACACGCTGCCCGCACTTGCCGTCCGCCGGCGCTCGTCCTCAACTAGCCACGCCGCCCGCACTCGCCCGATACCATGCTCCGTGTTGAATTTAGAACTTAGAACGCTAGATCAAATCGTCGGATTGCACGTCACAAAGCTAACTTGCAAGCAAGCATTGCAATACCACATGCATGATGAGCTAGCCTCGACTGGATTCCAGTCGATCATTCGATATTTTTAGGCGGAAGCTCTCGTACACAAACCTGGGCTAGCTGCAACAAAATCACTCGACGGATGCAGCTTTTTGCACGCGCGATAGTTGCTTCTGGGTTTGTCGGTGGTATTTTTTCTCGTCGCTAGTCGCAGCTTCTGTGCTTGACGGTTGTAGCTTTTTTTCGTCGTCGATCGCAGCTTCCGTGCTCGCTGGTCATAATGTTTTTCATGTCGGGTTGTAGTTATGAATTGCACGATTACAACTTCACCATCGCCGACCAAAGCATCATCAACGGTTGTAGCATCGGTCTTCGCCAGTTCCAGCACCCGCTGACGCCGGTTGTAGCTTCCATGGAAACGCGAGCCTTTATGAAGCTTTTTTCCATTGCCGGTCATCGGTTGAAGCTTTATTCATCTATGGTTGAAACTTTTTCTATCAATGATTGTAACTTTTTCTGTTGCACATTGTCTGGTTGAAGCTTTTTTCATCTACGCTTGAAGCTTTTATGTCAAAGGTTGCAACTTTTTTCGTTGCATAGTGCCTGATTGAAGTTGTTTCCCATATACGGTTAAACTTTTTTTGTCAATGGTTGCAGCACTGGCCGCCCCCAGCTTCTGCCATATCTGGTTGAAGTTTTCTCATCGACCGTTGTAGCTTTCTGAGGTGCCGGTTGTAGCTTTGCGGTTGGACAGAGCTGGTTGTATCACACACGCAGCAAGAAGCAACGCTAATTCCAGAAAAAATTGTTGTCGGTTCCAACAAAAAGAGCTCTTCGGTTGTAGCATCGGCAGAGGAGCACTTTGAGGTGCATGGGGAAGGAGATGCTTGCATCATTGGGGGAGGGGGTGTTCGCAGAAGTAGCATGAGATCGTGTCGTTGGCACTGACAAGTCCACTGTGCGTAACAAGAGAGAAAAGAAGCAACAAGGCAAAAGGAAGAAGAAAGCAGAGGAAAAAGAGAAAAAAAAGTTACACAAAAGAGATTAGAAAATGGATATCTCGCTAAAAGGCCCACCAAACTCACGTGGCCCAGTCCGCTTCCACATAGAAAACCGAGCGAGCGAGGGACGACCAGCCGAGCGCTCCACCGGTCATCTCGAGGGAAACATTTCCCATTATACATCGATCTGCCAGCTGCAGTAGCGACCGAGGGCAAGGATGGGCGCTTGGTGTCCTCTCTCAAGTTGAGCAGGCGACAACGGAGAGGAGGTGAGGCGGCGAGCAACAGAACAAAGCACGTACTACATAGAGCAATGCACACGAGGGGTTCGATTCAATTGATCCAACGTATGTAAAATACAATACTTAGAGCAACTCCAACACGCTGACCCATTTCGTCCGCGCGCGTCCGTTTGGGTCGGCGCGGACAGAAAAGTCGGCCCAACGCGCCGACCCAAACGGACGCGCGTCCGCTTTTCGTCCGCCTGCCGACCCATTCCCGGCCCATTTTTGAGCTGAATTTGCGTCTGCGCGGACACGAGACGGACGCACACGCCCGCCCGCCTACTCCCCCCTGGCCCGCTGGTCGGTGGCACATTGGCCATCCTCTCCCATTCCAACAGCAAACCCTCGGCCGCCTCCTTCGTCGCCGACGCCGCCGCCCATTTTTCCGGTGCCCCTGCCAGCTGCCGGTGCTGCAACATCCCCCCCTTGCAACGCCGCCACCTTCCACGTCGCCCGCCACCGCCGTCTTGCCGCCGGGAAACCGAAAGCTTCCCACCCCCACTCCCCACGACCGCGACCAAGAAGCCGCCTCGCCGCCCCGGCCATATCCTTCGTCGGACGCCGGCACGCTGACCCGAGGGCGGCGCTATTCCCTTCGCCGACCGGATCCTTCGTCAACGCCCGCAAGTTGTTCGACAGTTTGCCAAGGTACAAAATGGACTCTGCCGACGAGTTCTTTTTTCACAATTTCCTTTGCGACTCCGACGATTCCTCGTCCGATGATGAGGAGGAGATCTTGGCTGCCGTGTTGGTCCATCACCACCTCAATAGCCAGCGGCCGTTGTTCCGTGGCTCCATTCCGGGGCACTTTCCGGCGTTGAATTGGAACCGAGAGAGCGGGCATTTCCTTCTTTGGAAGGACTACTTTGACACAACGAACTCGTTGTTCAAACATCAGAAATTCCGCCGCCGTTTTTGTATGAGTAGGCAACTTTTCAACCGTATTAGAGAGGGGGTGGTCGGCTACGATGACTATTTCGAGTGCAAAGAGGATGCCGTTGGAAAAATTGGTTTCTACTCTTATCAGAAATGCACTGCAGCCATCCGAATGCTTGCATACGGAGTGCCCACAAGGGAGTGGAAGAACTACCCTTCTACTTGGCAAGGGCAGTAAAAATTGGCTTGCATATAGAGACTGCATGCACTGGGAGTGGAAGAACTGCCCTTCTGCTTGGCAAGGGCAGTACAAGGGCCATGTCAGGGCTTGCACTGTCATACTTGAGGCCGTGGCATCTCAAGATCTCTGGACCTGGCACTCTTTCTTTGGCATGGCCGGATCACACAATGATATCAACGTGCTTCAGTGCTCACCGGTGTTTGCTAGGCTTGCCGAAGGCAACAACCCACCGGTTAATTTTACCATCAATGGCCACAACTACGACAAAAGGATACTACCTGGGTGACGGTATCTATCCTCAGTGGACCACTATTGTGAAGACAATCCCCAACCCTGTTGGAGAGAAGAGGAAAACATTTGCCCAAGAGCAAGAGAGTGCTAGGAAGGACGCTGAGTGTGCCTTTGGTGTTTTGCAATCTCGATGGGGCATCGTTCGGTATCCTGCTAAGACTTGAAGCACGAAGAAAATGTGGGAGGTGATGACTGCTTGTGTGATCATGCACAATATGATCGTAGAAGATGAGCGCCCGGAATGTCTCTACGATCAAGGGTTTCAGTTTCAGGGTAAGAATGTTGTGCCTGAGCATGGAGGAGCGGCAACGTTTGAACAATTCACCCAATTTCATTATGACATGCGTGATTGGTAAACTCACACGCAACTGCAAAATGATTTGGTTGAGCATATGTGGGCTCATGTTGGCAACCAATAGATCTATCTTTTTTATTCGGCTTGCAAAACTATGTGAGACCGTTTTATTTTTATTCGGCTTGTAAAACTATGCTATTTATTATTTGGTTGAAACTATGCTATTTATTTGGTTGTGGACTATATGTTTGCTTGTGAAATAATGCAAAATTTGTGCATGAAACAATGCAAAATTTGTGCTATCTGTTGAAAAAGGGCGGCCAGCCGACCACGCCGGCATATATGGGTCGGCGCGTTGGGCGCACTGCCGACCCAAATCTCAAACAAGGCGGACACCGAGCGGGCGGCCGACCCAAACGGACAAAAAGCGGACAAAAGCGCCGTCCATTTGGGTCGGCGCGTTGGAGTTGCTCTTAAAGATGGAAATATACATCACCAACTATCGTAGATGTAAACCCAGATGTAAAACGTCTAACCACGTGTGAAGCCCCCAACCGCCAAAAAAGAAAGTTCCCGCTGACTGCTCAATGTCCAGCCCCCCCCCCCCCCCCCCCCCCCCCCGCGTGCGTCGGCCGCTGCCCGGCCCCATGGCTGAGTTTGATGACCCCGTTGCCGCATCCGCCGGTCTGATGCACCTTGCCGCGGCGGCCGCCGACGCTACAAACTTTCCTTACGCCGCCTCCGTCACCATGCCGCCCCACCCCGCCGCGTCGGATTTGCCCCACCCCGGCCCGTCGTCGCCGCTGGAGCAGGTGCGTCGCCGATGAAGAAGCATTTTTGGAGTTGGATTTTACATCTTCAAATTTTACATCATGTGTTGGAGTTGTATTTTACATCTTCAAATATACGTCCGTATGTAAAAAACGTTTTTGAAGATGTAAATTATACACCTAACACTTTTACATCTTCAAATATACATCTTCTGCTCGTCGATTGAGATTTAGCCACTTCAATAAAGCATTTGCTTCTATACATCTTTTACTCGTCGATTAAGATTCAACCGATTGTATACTAGTAGAATGCCCGTGCGTTGCCACGGGCTTCTGAAATATTTTGCTGAAGTTATATAAAGATAATGCATGCTAAATTTCACAGGTAGAGCCAGCCAACCTTTATGTTTATGGCGTGTTTCTTCAGTTTGGAAGATGGAACATATATACGTGAGATGGAATATACAGAAAGCTTCAAATTGGAATTCTATAGTTTGATATACTGTAAATATCATTTCAAGTCCATGTTTGACAGTTTGATCAAATATATAGTTCAGGACTTTACAGTTCTTATTGACGTGATATTTAGAGTTCTAATTGATGGAGTTATACAATACGAGGAATTTTAGGGTGCGACGCAAAACAAATGTTGAGCCTGCTTGAGCGTTCATGTGGGAGTTCTAGGATTTCTAGAAGTATAATTTATTGTCTGCGCATTGTTTTATTTATAGTTTTTGAATGGTATAACGACGGTAGCGTGTCTAAAATTCAATGGCAGTGGAAGTGATAGGGGGTTGCGAGCTGGATGCGGCATTGATAGATGTGACGAACTCCGATTTGTATATAGGAGAGGCAAAGACAGTAGGTGGAGGAACAAGAACAAGATTGGTTTATAATGGTAGCAAAATACAATGATGCCGCCAAAGGATGTAAATATCCGTTGCACGCACAGGCATTAGCCTAGTTTAGGAAAAACAATAAACCGTGGCGGCTCATATCATCTTGCATCGCGACCCGTAACAAAAATGTTCATGCCTACATATTAGCTCTCCCTAACGATTTCTCTTGGTTCAGTTTTAAAAAAAGTGATCGGGACCTTTTATTTAAATACTGCAGAAAAACTTCAGTATGAGAGATACCACAGTAACTTAAACTACAGTATTTTTTTAAGCCAAACACTTCAAAGTATGTAGTACTAAGGCTTTTTCCAGAAACCACAGTATTCCTGAAAAACTCCAAAATTACTATGCTTCCAAATGCACCCAAGTTTTCTCTGAAGTAGAGTTTCTCCGTTGGCTTTTGAACCATTGGCTATTGACATGCATGTATACTGTACACCTTTATTGCAGCACCTTTACAATTTCCAGCGAGTACTTGCAATGTTCCTCTATGTAGAATTAAGTATTAATATCTGGTACAGATTAAGGGGAGTCCTTCGAACTATTATTTTGAGATACGAGTTTTTTTTAACTAAAATTAATTTGTAGTGGGATGGAAGTGAGTTAATATTGCACCAACTAAAATACAAATGGAGTTGAACCCTAGGATGTATTTCGTTCACTTCTAAATATATCGGCATACATATTTTTGCTACTTAATTAGTTTGCGAGTAAGCACGTGTATCGCTGCTACCATTACTAAAACATGACATAGGGCTGAGAACAAACAAGCAAGTAAAGAGAATCTTCTATTCTTCTTGCCGCATAGTGATAAGAGAAAGCGAAAATAGCATGTTGGTCGGGATAAATAAGAGATAACTGAAAATCACATTGTCATCGAGCATATGTATCAGTCCCGTAGCATGGGTAAACAGTATTGCAGCAAATACAAAGCTAATGCAGGCCAAAACCATGAAGTAATTTAAACTTCACACGTAGAGTATATAAGTTTTAAAATCCCTAGTGAGTAGCTTAATAACCAATTCGTTGTCCATGATGACAGAATCTTCAAGCAGCAGTCCACCTTACTCGTTAATGAACCTCAACGCCGCTCTAATTTCCTGTGGAATGTTATAAACTGCTTGATTGTCCCTGACATTCAGCATCTGGACCATGAGCCACATCCTTAGTTGTACTGGATCCTTTAAAATATTCAAACCAAAGTCAGAACATACATTTAGCAAATATATGCAAGACGGAAACTCGTTATATATGCACCTACCTCAGTCCTGGACATGTTCTGCCCAAGAGTCTCATCTTGGTGGGCCATCTCCTGTAGGACTTTTAATCCAGAGTTCAGGCTGTGACCAAAAGAACTCCGTATGTTAGATGCTATATAGGTGTGGCTCTAATGTGCATGACCAATTTAAACCATTACCGCGGAGCTGTAATATAGGTTTCATCTTGTGGCCAATCCACGAGTTGGGCATTCAAACCAGGCCTCTCCCATTGCATCACACTGCCAAATTCTTGCATCACTAATAGGGCTTCCTTCTTCAATTCTTTGTCATGAAAGTCATCTGGGCCTAGGAATGACTCGTTGGAATGATCAATCAGGAGAGACCTCCTCTTTTCAATATTCACTGTAAGTAGCCCGTAGGAGGTATCCATGAGAGCCAACGGCAATAGGTACTACAATGGGTAGACACAGGTTATAATGCCAAACATATAGTATACTAACTAATTTTTAATAATGAGAATCCTTACAATAGACGGGGTCGTGAACACATTATATTTGCGAAAAGGCTGGACGATGATAGTGTCAATCAACGTCTTGGTGCGCTGAGCTTGGCATAACGAGGACTGACTCAGCACCCGTGCTTGTTCATGGAATTCCAAATCAAAAAAATGTGTGGATCCAACATAGTCAGTGCCTGCGTTCCACTCTACTGCGTCGCTAGTAAGCTTACGCACTGCAAGATTGAAGCAAGTTGGATGGACTTGTCTATCAGCTTGGATGGTGTCTTGAATCATCCGGAGACTAATCTCGATCAGGAATGGTCGAGGGCTCCTTCTCCATATTGTGCTGCAAACAAAAGCAGAACAGAGTTTAGGAAAAAACGTAATTTAAAATAAACATAAATTCAAATGGGACAAGTGTCTTCGCGTCCGCGGCTGCTCGCGCGTGTCTGATCCTTGTAGTACATATCAACTGAAGTGACCAAATCCACGGCCAACAGTAGTAGATCTATACTCAAATGATCAACAAGAGCTTGAAATCTCTATAATATATAGTACTTTCATAGTATGTACAGGCTAAAACCTTTATATGATCCAACCTATTTTCATAGTAGTAAATATCACTCGCTGCATTCAAATTGATGCATGAGTATTTGTTAGAAACCACGAGTATTTGTTAGAAATCACAGTTTTAGTTTTAAAAACCTTGACGAGTTTAGCAACAAACCGGCATGGTAGCATAGTTGTTAGAAATACAAGGTAATAAAAAATGTAGTACTCCAATGTGTGGGCAAGCAATAGTACGTTTTTTATAACAACTATTAGGATGTGATTCGAGTCTGACACGACATTTTCAATGGTAGTCACATTAGTAACGGCTGAAATGTATGCAACTTCTATATGGTGTCGTAGTGTCATTTGAAGAGAGAAGTACTGCTGCTTAAGATAAACAAATATTGACTGAAAAAATGTACCATGTCGAAACTGCCCAACTGAAATATCATGATCTGCACCAAAAGTGTGTTCCGGGTGATGAAGACAGCTATATGTTGTTTTCTTAAGGAAAACACGCACACACATTATTGATAGACAAAAAGGCCACAATAATTAAATCTGTCTAAGCAATACTAACCGAACTGAAACATATAGACTTAAAATAGTGGGCGATCGTCTCATGTTATTATCTAACAGGTCATATTGGCTATACCTACATCTAGAGACGTTCAAAGCATAGGTGTACTGGATGCAAAAAATGTATAGATGCGCACTCTAAATCCTCAAAATCTGAGCAAAACGTGATAAAATTGAAGATGAAGTGCACTGCATCGTTGACGCCACCGAAGCTGGGTACTGGCTCCATTGGCGCGGGAACTGCCTCCATTGGCGCGTGAGGGACGGGATGTGAGCTAGGAGGTAATGAAAGCAGGGTGGACTCACAACATGCACGTGCATGTTTATATGATGAGGTCGGCATCGGAAGGTGCCCCTTATCCTTCCATCCGTGCATGATTCCATTGCAAAACATATCAGAGAATATGGCAATATTTTATTTTGATCCAATACTCTACAAGGAAACAAATCTAAGGGTTCCAGTTTTGGTTTCGTTGTAGCATAATTAATTCATTGCCTATCTTTGAAAAGTTCGTATATTAGAAAAATAAACCGGCCAGAATTGATTCTGTTGTTGGATAGGCAATAAATTTGTTGCCTGATTTATTAGTGATGAGATGCAGTGAAATTCTGAAACCAGCCAGAATTGATTCTGAGCAAATTTGTGATTCGTATGATCACTTGCCTTACCAAAAGGCATCGGAATTATCACATGCGTCTACAATTTAAATTTCTTATTTGCTTCCGTAATATATTAAATAGGGGATTTTGATTTTCTTCTTTTTGGGTATTTCTTAACCTTACCGATATTCACATTAAGTTATTTCCTTTTTCCCTTTTATTATGTTATTTTCCATTTGTATTTCACCAGCGAAGTTAATAGTATTAGACCCATTATTTGATTTCTTTCATTATGTTAATTTAAGCACACACATTAATCTGAGCACTACAATGGTAATTTAAGCACGCGAAAGAAAATAAGAATACCTTGAATGTATAAATGCAGAAACTTTGCAAGTGGGCTTCATATAATATTGTACGGTTGCTTTTTTTTGGACAATTATTGAACGGTTTGCGCATAAATGTCGAACCATCCAGCCTAACGCAGAGAATTCACTGCCCTTATATAAGAAAAATATATATTCAGTCCCAAGAACGGTTCACACCTTCTTATTCTAATTTTTCTACTCCTAATAAAACAAGGAGAGACGCTACAAGCATTTCTGCTCAGAGAAAGGGTGGTGCTGACCTTCCTTGTTTTTGGAAGCCTAATCATGACGATTCTATATTTTTGATAGCCAAATCAAGGCGATTCCTTTTTTTTTTGGCAGCGAAATCAATGCGCCTCCCTTTTCTTTTGAAAGCCTAATCATGACGATTCTTTATTTTTGATAGCCAAATCAAGGCGATTCCTTTTTTTTGGCAGTGAAATCAATGCGCCTCCCTTTTCTGGCGCACTACGGTTTTTAGTGGGCGGTTTGGTTTTTTAATTAATGAGAGGGAAAAAAACCGAGTGGAGGGGGTGGTGGGAGGTGAGGCGAAAAAAACCCGCGAGTACCGGCCTACCAACTGAGACATTAGACATTAGGAGTAGAGATTAATTATTAAAAAACAACAGGATGGTGTTGCTTCGTGTCGGCACGTTTGCTCCCCGCTAGTTATTTCAGAGAGCAGGAAAGGAGCAGCAACAGCAGGAGAGCAGTAGGAAGCTCCATCCAGATGCTCTCTCGCCATCGCCATGGGCGCCGCCTCCTCCATTTCGCACTCAAGCCCCCACCTTTCTCCACCACCAACACCAACACCGCCAGTGCCCCGCCTCCGCCTCCCGTCTGCATCCCAGATGCCGCCCCCCACGTCTTCTCGCTCGGCGACCACGACCCCGGCGCGCTGGCTCCCGACGACGCCATCGCGGCACTCTCCTCCCTCGCGGAATCCGATGGCTCCGCAGCGGCGCTCGCGTTTTTCCGCCGCCTGGCGTCCCGCCCGGACGCGCGCCACCTCATGCGTCTCTACGTCACCGCCGCGACCGCCTTCGTCGCGAGGGGCAGCCTCCCCATGGCGCACGAGGCCATGCGCCGGATGGTCGCCGCCTTCGCCGAGGCAGGCCGTCTCCCGGAGGCCGCGGACATGGTCTTCGAGATGCGCAGCCACGGGCTTCCCTTCTGCGTCGAGACGGCCAACTGGATCCTCAGGGTCGGGCTGGATACCGGAAACTTCGTGTACGCGCGCCAGGTGTTCGACGGAATGGTGACCCGTGGCGGGGTGTGCCCTGACGCGCGCAGCTTCCGGGCGCTGGTCCTAGGGTGCTGCAGGGAGGGCCGGGTGGAGGAGGTGGAAGCCTTGTTGGCGGCAATGTGGGGGCAGGGATTCTGCCTGGACAACGCGACATGCACGGTGCTTGTGCGCACCTTCTGCAAGAAGGGCCGGTTTAGAGATGTATCTGGGCTCTTCAGGAGGATGCTGGAGATGGGCACCCCACCGAATGTGGTGAATTACACTGTGTGGATTGATGGTTTGTGCAAAAGAGGGCATGTCAAGCAGGCGTTCCGTGTACTGGAGGAGATGGTCGGAAAAGGATTGAAGCCGAATGTGTACACACACACGTCGTTGATCGATGGGCTCTGTAAGATTGGCTGGACGGAGCGGGCGTTCAGGCTTTTCTTGAAGCTCATCAAGAGTAGTTCATACAAGCCGAATGTGCATACGTACACTGTGATGATTGGAGGGTACTGTAATGAGGGTAAGCTTGCTCGAGCTGAGATGCTTCTTGGAAGGATGGTTGAGCAGGGGTTGGCACCAAACACAAACACATACACTACGCTGATTAGTGGCCATTGCAAAGGAGGCAGCTTTAATCGTGCCTTTGAGCTGATGAATAAGATGACTCGTGAAGGCTTCCTGCCCAACATTTACACGGCGTATTGTCAAAAACGCTCTTATATTATGGGACGGAGGGAGTAGTTGTTAGCTCTAATTTTCTTGATTACTATTCTCACACGATCATAATTTTGTTCACAGCTTCCTTGTTCACATCCTTATTACTTAAGGCAAAAAATTTACAGAGTAGTTGTGTTTGTAAACGCAAATATGATCCATTTAACATAGTTGTACTGCAGATTTGAATGGTGCAGGGCATTTTTTCTCTCGCAAAAAAAGGCGCATGCCATAGTTCTCCTGAGTTTTGTTTCACTTTCTGCAGACCTAATTAAGCAAAGTTTTTTTTAGGATAGTTGTGTTTGTAAAAAGGACAGACCCAGTGCATAGAAGCTCCCACACAAGGTGGGGGTCTGGGGAGGGATTATAGGAACCTAGTCTTACCCCTGCGAAGTGCAATGCAGAGAGGCTGGTTCGAACCCAGGACCTCTTGGCACAAGTGGGGAGGACTTCACCACTGCGCCAGGCCTGCCCTCGATAGTTGTGTTTGTAAATGCAAATATTATTCATTTAACATAGTTGTGCTGCAGATTTGAACGTTGCCCATCATAATTTTTCATGAATTTTATTCTATTATCTGCAGACATGATTCTTGGTATCTGAACCTTGCTCTTTCTTGATGTTGGCTGCCCTCACTGGCTCTACAACTATTCCAGATACAGCAAGTGCGTTCAGCTGGGCTTTGGAAGCTTGTCTCCACAAGGGCTCTTAACCTAATCCCCAATGTCTTGGATATCAGAAAATCTCTTGCAAAAACTGGGAACTGTCTAGTTAAAATATCTAACAATTGCAAGTAATACTGTGAAAGGTCCCTTTCAATGAAAGCACAACCTGAAAACTGACCAAAACAGACAAGTATGCTCATAACTCAGGAAATTCATGTCTAGTCAGCAAAATCTTGATGCTTGCTGGTATTTAAGGGGACTGGTGGCACCTGCACGGTTATGTTATTATGCAATGTCAGCTGCACCACAGTTGTTGGCTGGAGTGAAAATGTCTTTCTCAGTCTTGACCTCTTATGGGTTCTCGCTGGACATGTTTGATGTTGAGCTCCATATGATCATTGCTTGTGATCTACACATGTACGCTAACTTCTTAAGGAAAACCACTTCATCTAGATTGACGCCTGGCAACATGTTTCCTTGTATAATAAGTAATATCTTGATTTTGGAGTTTCTTTGTTGGTTTTATCTTTATTGATGGTCACTTTCATTGCTCCAGTTACCCTTACAATTTCGGATTTTTGTGGGGGAAACACATTGCTGTGCAGTTCTCTTAGGCCATTGTTGGTTGGTTAACTTATCCATCGTTTGGAATTTGAAAAACGCATGCTGCTGAACTTTTGGCTAAACTTTCAAGATATTACATGCCAAGCATATCTAATAAGCAACAGTACAGTTCAAAAATAGAGTTGGATAGACTGGCCCTTACGTAAGGACTATATAACCCCCAAATTTTAATAATAAGCAATAATAGGCATCAGAAAATTTCTTATGCAAGACGTATGCACACAGGTAAAATCAAATATATATGTTTACAGATTATATACATGCATGCAGATGTTAATAATGTCTGAGCTAGATGTCTAAGTACAAAATTGTGTCCACATCACCATATACTAGGTATAGTTACTTATACATAATTCTGTTAATGGTTCTATAGTCTTGCAAACTTTGTTTTGATTCTGTACTCCAGATATATAGCATCTATAAAAGGCACTTTTGAGTTCTATATTTCCTTTCACTCTTTCTAATGAAGAAACAAGTGAACATCATGATGCGTTTTGATGATCTTGCAGCTCATCTGCGATCTTGCAGCTCATCTGCCACCAGATAGATCAACGGCTTCATAGATGTTCAGTGACTCCTCACTGAAGGTGAATAATTTGTGGTGCTGCTTATTTTCGTACTGCTGCCGACGGGTAAGTTCAGCTTGCTGCCACTCCTCCCACTGATCTTCCGGCACAAATTTTCCTTCCAGCATATGCACAACTTCTGACATAGCAGGGCGCTGACAAGGGTCAATGTTGGTGCAGAGGAGTGCTACTTTGATAATTTTTACCAGTTCTTGAAAGTCATATCCACAGACTATATTGCGGTCTACGATTTCTTCCAATCGCCCTTCTCGCATCAACAATTTCACCTTCAGATTAATCAAGCAACCTCATATGAGTCAACTAGGTGAGCGTGCAAGCCAAAATTCTACTGGAAAGTGCAAGGCATTGTTCATACGGGACGTCTAAACATCTTCCATTCTCACACTCATACCCAAGCACCTAACTTCTGCCCATATTAATTATTAAGGTGAGCAACACTGACTGAAATTTCAGAATGCTTTTGGTTACTTAGTTTCATAAGCTTTCAGTAACATCTATAATCTTTATTTGGGGTACTTATAAGCAGTTTGGTAATGTATAGCTATCTTACTTGATCAATGAGCATGACCTCGCCAGCTCCTTCCAGGAAGTCGGGGAAAATTGCACGTTCGCCTGTCACAATCTCTAATAACATAACACCATATCCAAATATGTCCGTCTTCACTGATGGCCTCCCGGTCTTAAAGTACTCAGGAGCTATGTGGCCCATTGTCCCACGGATCCCTGTCGTCACAGTGTTCCTCCCCATGTCCATCATCTTCGCCAGCCCAAAGTCTCCTATGACTGCTTCAAAGTTCCCATCGAGTAGGACGTTGGCAGCCTTGACATCGCGGTGGATGATCTTGGGGTTGCAGTGCTCATGAAGGTATTCCAAACCACGGGCAGCTCCAAGTGCGATCCTCATTCTTGTCGGCCAATCTAATGTCGGCTCATTAAGTTCTATATCTGCGTATTGTTGAAGTTTCGTCAGCAGTATGTTGCACAAATGAATTATATGCTATATTATTATCTGAAAAGAACATATAACGAAAATCTGTAGTGTCTGGTATAAAAGTTAGAGATGATTGAATTCTTCATGATTTCTGTTTTCTCCCTTATTCAACACATATAACATGCACTGGCAATACACTACAATACAATTGCATGCATCAACTCAGCTGACACACCTTAAAAAAAGACCAATTAAATATACATATGAATAAACTCATGTGATGAAGAGATATCTTAGCTTAGCAGTACCTCTTAAACAGGAAGCGACACTCAGATTTTCCATGAAGGGGTATATCAAGAGCCGCTCTGTCGGTGTCGTGCAGAATCCTATTAATCTTAATATGTTCTTATGCACAGCAATGCTTATCAATTCCACTTCTCTGAGGAAAGCTATTTCGCCTTCGGGACTTCCCACTTCAAACAGCCGTTTGATCGCAACCTTCTTGCTGTCTGGATCTGGAAGCACTCCTTTGTACACCTTACCGAAACCGCCCTTTCCGAGAACATTTTGCTCACTGAAATTATTGGTCGCAGTCTGGAGCTCTCGCCATGAGAAACGCTTTATCTGCCCAAACTCTAGGTTGTGGTCATGCTGACCTAAAAACGTTGTAAATATTTATCATGTCTCGGTTGAAAAATGTTTAGTAATTTTGAAAATAACGTAGTGATCTTGCTGAACAAACCTGCAACATCAATGTATATATCAGGACGGTGGCGCATTCTTTGCCACCATAGCAGAAATAGAACTACAGAAACAATGAGAACGACTGCTCCGCCAATGCTTCCAAGAATCACCTTGACAGTGGAGTTGCTTGATCCACCTGTTTGTATTACCAAGCATTTAGTTTGACAGTGTATGTAGTTTCTTGCTCCAAATGTAGGGTTCAATATGGATTGCTGTGTTGCTATCTAAATCACCTGTCTTATTAGTGCTCCCATTGCATGAAATTAAGTGCTGGCCACAATTCAAATGGTTGCCTGTATAGCTGTAAAGACGTGATTTCACTTATTATGTAAAACGTAAAGTGGTACACATGAAATTGTTTGTATAATATATTCTGATAATACTAAAGATATGCCATACTTATATTGGGACACCTGAAGTAGCTGTTCTGGTATTTCACCGCTAAGGCTGTTATATGCGAGATTACTGCAAAACACAATGAGTTATGATATATCATAAGATAATAGAGATATCCTTTATTTATGTGACAAAGTAGTAACAATGAATATTATTGATGACTTTTACTATTAGGCAAGTTTTATGGATTTGTCAGCGGGAAAAGGTGAACTTACATATTGTTCAATGATGAAAGATTTGACAAAGAGTTTGGAATGTTGCCAATCAACAGATTTTCGCTTAGATCCCTGTCCAAGCTATCACATTGTTAGAGTTGTGGTTCAGTCATGATAACATGAGTAATGGGCTGACTTACAGATTTTCGAGTTCTGATAGAAGGCCAAAAGATTCAGGTATCGAGCCATTTAAGCTATTTCTTCCAAGTTTTAGAGTCATTAAGTTTGATAGGCTCCCTAACTCCTGTGGAATTCCTCCAGTTATGCTGTTGCCATCCAATAACCTGAAACCATATAATAATTAGAAAATGTCATCCATTTTGGAAGAAGTGAGATTTATCTTTGACTAAAAGGAGATTGGGATCATCCTGTGGTTACCGGATGATGGGAATAACTAAGCAGAAATTTGGAAATGAGCAGGAAATGTCTGTAAATGAATTTTCTCATTATTCATTATTTCCGGATCTTTTCGTTGAATTCACTTACAACAAGAAACAACCACCAGCATTTGGTGCATCACTCTTTTTTATAAAGAACAATCTTGAACTGTAACATATTTGCAGTAGTAGATAATTGAACTTACAGCTGCTGTAAAGTTGTTAACGTTGCAATGCTGGGTGATAAAATTCCACTTAACCCTGAGGAGCTCAAAGTTCTGCATATTTAGAAATGAGAAACTAGTCACTTAGTCACGTGGACACAAGTAAATGCTATAGTGAACTGTATTATAATAGTAAAAGTAGGAAATAGTAGAGCATGAAGAATGTGCTGTTGAAGAAAAACCCTTGTTCTGCTATGAGAAGTTTTTGAGTGATCTAACCAGAAGTTGGCATCAAGCACTTTAGAAATGTTTTACTAGAAGTATTGAAGATCTCACTTCACTATGTTCATATGCCAGAATGTGAATTTTCTTGAAGTACGCATTTGAGATGAATTCTTTCACTTACATTCCAATAACCTTGCCATCTTGATCGCATCTAACATTATTAAAATAGCAGGGGCTCACTTGGTTATCGTTCCAGTCCTTCAAGACACCGCGGTTGTCAGTGAGCATCATCCTCATTTCATACAGTGCTATGACTGAGATTAAAAAAAATGTCATTTTGTTTGCAGTATTATGAGGTAGACACTAAATGCATGAGAATGGAAAATGGCCAATCCTTCTGAGTTGACACCTATTAAGTGTTTCACTTGCAATCTGGATAGCTTGACTGATGCAGAGCAAACCAAAGGTAGGCCACTTCATTGAAAGAAAATAATCAATATTCAATGAGAAGTGCTTTTACAGTTTCATGTTCTTCTGGAACAGAACTGCAAATTTTCTAAGCAATTGAAGGAGTGGTTGATATCCACCAGCCACCGTTGGTGCATTAGTTTCTGTTATATTATTTTATGCCCCAATTACGACACCAGAGTTTCGTAGGATTACTATGGCAATTATATTGTTGTATATACGAAATATACTCGTCTAACTATAAGGCAGGAAGACAAATCTCCAACTGATACTCCAGTCAAATAGATAGCTTGGATATGACATTGCCTTACTGAGTACCAACCTTGTAGAATAATGTTTGATGTGGCAAAGATATTTATGTATGTCAAAATGTAAGGGCTTTACCTTGGATGTCAGGAGCTGCCAAAGATTTGAGGCACCCCAATAAAACTAATCCAAAAGCTAGTAGCTTCATGCTTTCTGAAGCTATTTTCAATTTGTTTTGTTTTTTGGGAGCAGAAACACTGCTCGATTTAATCTGTATCTGTTTGCTCGATGGAACACAGCACTCAATTTATTCTGAATCAGTGGCAGGTAGCTGCATTACTGAAAAGAAAAATGAACTGCGTGAGAAGACCAACAGAGCGAACTTAGAAGAATGGAGATTCACAAAGAAGTAAACCAGTAATTTACAGAGAAGTCTTACAAGACCTACAGCTGAAAAGCATGGAGGGAGATTCAGGTTAAATAAATCCTACATCCAATGATGAAAATTGGGTTGAATCGCAACCTACCATCTTGATTGCTTCTCAATTGCAAACCGCAGTGAGGTAACTGATTCTAAATGCTGGAATCTCAAAAATAACGTGATGCTTTGCTAGCTAAGAAGCATCTTGATATACGGGGGAGAAAGTTTGAGCCAAAGTACACATGTTTTTTCCTGTCATTTCTTTTGCAATAACATGACAACTTCCCCAAAAATCACAACTTGTTCTTAGTACTCCCTCCGTAAAGAAATGTAAGAGCGTTAGGTCATTGCTTTAGTGATCTAAACGCTCTTACATTTCTTTACGGAGGGAGAACTTATTAAGAACTTCAGTATCAAGATTCATGACTGATATCCAAAATGGACTTTGTCTCTCAGTGTAGACAGAGGAGGAGAGGCGTACCCAGCAGCAGTTCTCTCAGCAATCAGCAGCCACACCACTACCAGGATCACTCACTTCAGCTGCTCACTTTAGCTATGAGAACCTTTCTAGGCGCGCTAGTAGCACGAAGCTAGCCAGTAGCCACCGTCCCAGGAGCACCAACTCCAACAAGCAGCAGCAGCACAACACCTCCACTCTCTCCAATCAGCAGAATCAGCAGCAACTCCAGCTCCAGCAACACCTCCCGTGCACCACCTCAGCACCAGGCCGAAGAAGCCCAGCCGCCGCCTGCTCAACCACAGCTCCTGGCGCCGCCACACCCGGCACACCTCCGCGGCCGCTGTACACAGCACCACGCTTCCACTGCACTCCACAGCACCACTACCACGCACCCTCTGCCCTGGTGCACTTCCCAGCAAGCTCACCGCCAGCCGCACACGGCACACCACCCCGTGAGAGGACCGCCCAGGATGCGCCGCCGCGTGCAGCTGCCCCGTCGTCGCCTTCCCCCTTCCTGTCGGGCCCCGCCCTCGCCGGTGACTACACTCAGTTTCCACTCATTCTAGTTCTACAGGTGGAAGCTTCTGAGCATAATCTATATCTACTGCGCCATGCTCCAGTAGTGTTTTAGCGAAAAGAAACGTCCACAGTCACAAGGGAAGCAATAGAACAAACAACCTCAGAGAGGGAAAACACGCGGCCATTTGTCGAGACGATGAACCCGCACAGCAGCTACTCTAAAGGAAGGCAAGCAATCAAGTGAAGCAACGAAGAAGAAGCAGAAGAAGCAGAGAAAGATTTACAAGTCAACCATGTATACATGGAAAGAAGAGCGTCATGAATGAACTTACCAGGAAAGGGAGAGAGAAGCTTGTGGTGGTGCTGCCTTCCTTTGACATTTCTTCTTTGAGGTGTATGTTAGAAGAAGACTGGGAGTCAAGCTTTAAGCTCGAGCGAAGTGTCCAGGTACTGGAGGGACTGGACACACATGCTTGTGTGGGTTAAATTTAACAGCCTACTTCTTGCAGGAAGAAGCAATCAAGTCCATTCGTCTCATTATATTGACATCTCAGATTGAATGCCCCATGGACTTCATGGTGACTAATTGATTCGGATTCCAGGCCATACCCTTTGGATTGGGGTACCGAAAGTTTTCTGTTAGAGCTTTACCCTACTCTTCGCGGCAAGAGCTTTACGCTACTTAAGTAGACAATTGGTAGATGGATCTTCTAAATCTCATGGCATTTATATGGGCCATACTATCTTTCGGAAATGGGTTTTATGCGTGGAAAGAACCGGTTGAGCATTTAGGTATCAGCGTAGCGTTGAACTAAAATTATGGGAGTTGGTTGATCGGATATAAGCCAGATGTGATTTGGAAAAGTTATGGGAGCCCCAATTTTTCTTAAGGGGATTGGGCTTCCCTTCCCCATCGACTAGTATAAACAAGGTATAATCACCTAAAGCATCATCTATTCCTTCATCTTTGTGCGCAACATCCTCAGCCAGGCTCCACCATCACACTTTTAGGCATCTATGCTGATGCTACTACTTTGAAAAGGCTCTCTCTTTTGTTTTGTACAAATTATTGGAGCAAGTGCACCAGCTAATCTAGCCTATATTTTGTTGAAGAAACCAAGTGGGTTTGTTGGCTTCAGCCACCCCGCTATGTTGATATAGTCGAATATGTTCCCTGATCTTGAAACGACAGTCTATGATAGACAAAATATAGGTCACTGTCCACTGCCCTGTGCGTTAAATCTTCCCAAGATGTGCCTTTCAAGATGACCATGGCACCACAAATTATCGGTTCGTCTATCACTGCCACTCAATTATTAGTATTGTTTATTGCGTGTTGCTCTCCGGCATATTTTGTTTTATCTTGCTTGTTGCTATCCCATCGTAATTCTAGAATTAGTATTTTTCTTGATTATAATTTCATCCCAGTGATAACAAGCTATATTCTCATTAAATTTGTATTTTAAGCCATGTTCTGTTAAATCTGTTTATTTCACTTGTTGCTCCAAAGTTCCAATTCATTCACACACAAAAGAATTACGTGTACTGAGGGTGTAGTAATATGATATGTATGAATTGGAGCTGGATTGCTTTTTGGTTATATACAATGACGTCAAGTATCAGCCTATATTGAATTGTTTTAATGTGGATTTGGCCCATTCCATATTATTTATTGGAAGAGTTTCCTAGGCTTGTTTTAAAAAGAAATAGCTCGCCAATTTCCTTGTCTCTGAATTCACTCCTCATCTTGACCGAGGAAAAGTCACTTTTCTAAGGAAATTGAAGAGAGAGAGAGAAAACCGAGAAAGTCCTTGTAGCCCCATTTTGGAGGATAAGAAATTGTTATTTTTCTGTAGGAGAAGTAACATTCAGACTAGCTCCCTTTTTTAGTGCGTGGGATCATCCTTTTCTTCTTCGAGTTGATCGAGAATTATGGATGGAAACATGTAGCAAAGTACAGAAACGCCAATCAAGTGAATCTGTCGCACCATATGCTCTCTGTAGTATAACACCAGGAATCCAGTATGTAGCCTATAGGAATGTTTCCAGAACTTAAGTATGCGATAGCATTGGCAAAAAAGATGACCAGAGAATAACGTCCATAAAGGCTTTACAGCGTAATTTAATCTTTCTTTTCTGTTTCTACCATACAGTTCCTTTTTTTCTTTCAAAAAAAGGTTAAACAACGTGGTGAGTGGTGACAATCTTTAGCATTTTTGGTAGTGGGCGTATCTATTCTGCTCCCACTTTGCTGCTGCTGCTGCTGCCGCCTCATCATCACTATTATTATGCTCAAAATGCATCCTCATCCAAACGAACACCTATGTCCATCTAACCAAAAGTCCAAGTTCCTACATACT
This sequence comes from Elymus sibiricus, assembly GCA_039707655.1. Lineage (NCBI taxonomy): Eukaryota > Viridiplantae > Streptophyta > Magnoliopsida > Poales > Poaceae > Elymus > Elymus sibiricus. The sequence continues at coordinate 95,540,758 of CM077675.1, read as the reverse complement.
GGACCGAATATTGCGACCGATCGAGTTTGTGGCCTCTTGTTAGAAAGAATTCGAAGGGCCGACCAGAACCAACCGAAAGGTCTCTTCTCCTCTGAAGTGCTCCGTCCTAGCCGGTCGGGTTGCACAGAAAATGAAGAATCCAACACATGTCTTGTTAGCAGTCCCTCTTGACAGCATATGACAGGAGAAATCGAAAGCATGCATCATGCATCCTAATAAGTCCTCATGTATGCTACTGGTCTAGATACCATACCAACAAGGATAGGGAAGGAGATATATATGCTACTCCCTCCGTTTCGGTGTATAAGTCATCTTATGAAAATCAGATTTTCCCAAAACACTTAGGCGCGGTGCATTAATTTTCACCTCGTTTCTTGTTTCTTAACAATCAACCAATAGAAAATGCGGGGCATGTATGTTTTTAATGACTTGAGACTACCTAGCATCGCATGCATTGGTCAGTTTATTACGTGCAATGATATTAATTAGCTAATAAATATTAAGTTCTCTCGTTTTTCCCTTCACCTTGATCGCAGTGCACAACGTAAGATGACTTATACATCGAGACGGAGGGAGTACCCAAGGAGACAAGCAAGCCTCAACCCTGGACGGACAGAGAAATATAAGCACGAATGGATTCTCAACACTGCAAGTATGACACGTCTGAGTTAGATGTTCCAGGCACAGAAGATGCTCTACTTTATGCCCGGCTTCTTCTCTTCACTCTGCTTGGGCCTTTTCGGTGTTGGATCAACTGATTGCCGTGCCAAAGGAAGCTAATTTTTTTAAATATTTTTTTTATTAATTTCGTCACATATTACGCCGGTCTGAAAATTTCCAAATATGGCATCCCGTCGGACTCGAGGGAACCGACTGGATCCAGTCGGCCACGAGGAAGCCGACAGGAGCCTGTCGGCCACTGGGCGGCCGATAAGTGGGCTGTCGGCCACGTGGCGGCCGACTACTGGGCCGAGCACGTCACTCGGCCTGATGCCGTCCAGTCGGCTGCGCCAAGGCCGACTGGGCCCAATCGGCTACGCCGAAGCCGACAGGTTATGTTCACAGAGAACCATGTCACCACTGTAAGTGCGCGCTACATCCCTATTGCACTGGAGATCGCGAGAACTGAGATGCCTAATCAGATCACACCTAGGAGTTGGGGTTCGGCGGTCTTAGCAGCTACATACCGAGGTATGTGCAATGGTTGCCAGCTTGCGTCGGACAAGTCAGCCCTTCTTGGATGCCCTCTATTTTTACAGCTGTGGTCCTGGGAGAGGTTCTCTATCGGACGGCCGAACATAGATGTCCATGAGGGTTATCCTGCGGGCCACCTGTTTGATGCTGACGGAATCGACATGCCTACTTTCGGTCTGTGCTGGACGCGTCGCAAGGTATGTCTCGTGTTATAATTTAATGCATGTTCTTTGCTCACACTATGACCGAAAACTCACTTATAATCTGTGCAGAGACGCTATGCTGCTGAGCAGACTAGGCGAGCCTACACGGCATTAAACGAGCAGTTCGATACGTACACCGGGGTGATATGACAGCTGTACACGCAAGCAGCCATACATGCCAGGTACCCCGGCGGTATTTCTGAGCTATGCACAAGAGATCAGGATTACTGGATGACGAAATCGAAGATTATGTTCGATATCTTCGTCGAGGAGATGGCGCAACAACGAGTTATGAGGCAAGTTGGTCTTCGGCAGATGGTCAACCCCCCCCCCCCCCTATAGAGAACCCACTGCCAGCAGTAGTCCACAGGTATTGTATACTTATTCAATGTTTCATTGTCATTCAAATATGTTCACAGTGAATCACCAGTTAATTGTTAAACACACACCTCAATTGCAGGAACACAAGGAAGGGGATAAGCAGGACACATCAGCAGTGGGTCCAAAGGCTTCAGTCGTACATGACAGACTGGGATACTGCGACGACACGTCTCTGGGAAGAGGTTCGCATGTTTGATCTTGATGAATTCAATGCCTATTTGCATCGGTACATGGGCGGGACAAGGTTACGCATCGTGCAGCACCCTCATCCAGAGGAGATACTAGACCCCGTTACGTCTGATACATACCCGAGCTATGATACTTCGGGCTCTAGGCAGTACGCGGTAATATCTATTGTCTTTATATAATGCATCTTCTGGTTACATACTATGCCATCCATAATTAATAATCATCGTGACAATTGCAGGCTGAGCTGGCATACGGTCTTCATAGTGAGGTCAGGGACTATACACGACCACTGTCGTCTGGACCTCTTATGGTACATACATCTCAGCTCAAGCCATGGTTCGCGCGTCTGGAGCAGAAGCTATGAGCTGTCTACACGGCTATCACGTGCATCCGCACTTCGGACGTTGTTCCCCAGCAGCAGCAGCAGCCGCGACAATCCACGCAACGACAACAACCACGTCCTCGCCTAACATAGCAGCAGCAGCAGCAGCAGCCGACGCCACCTCCACCACCTCCTGACCAGGCTGGCAGTTCGGCGTGGCAGCACCCAGAGCAGCATGCTCCCTCGTCCAGCTTTGCGTTTGATCCGCTGCCACAACAGCAGAGTCCGACATCGGGTTTAATGTTTCGGCCACATCCATATCAGCAGGCGACAGCGTCCGGATCTGGGTGGGGGAGTGAGGGTGAGCCACTATCGCAGCAATACATGTGGATGGACATGTTTTCGACTCCTCCACTAGGACCCACCCAGGATACACAGGATGACCAGGACGGGTCCGAGGTTCCTCTTCGTAACATTAGGCCACCCCACAGGTTGGGCTGGAGTACGCCAGGCACACCGCCTGAGCGCCGGGGCAGGCGGCGTCATTGACGCTTCTATCGATCAGTAGAGACATGACTATCTAATTATGTATGAGACATATGTCTATTCTATGTATGGGACAAATGACTATCTACTTATGTATGAGACAAATTACTATCCAACGTCGCGCTTAGATAAAACATAATGCCAACAAAACAAGATAGTACACACAAATTAAACAGTACAACTGAAATTACAAAATATAGCTCAAAAACTACATGAAGGCATCATCGTCCTCCTCCGTTGATGCAGAGCTCTTGCCCTTCTTCGATGCAGAGCTATTGCCCTTTGTCGACGAAGAGCTATTGCCCTTTGTCGACGAAGAGCTCTTGCCCTTTGTGGATGCAGAACTCTTGCCCTTCGACGATGCGGTTGTCTTGACCTTGGTGCTCGGCATGAAGAGGTCATCTTCGTCCTCACTCTCTGATGTCCATAAATCTGTATTTTCTGCTGCCAACTTGAGGTACGATTCACTCTTATGGAGTTGCTTCTGCCATCTTCCATGCAACCTGAGAAGTTATTTCCGTATCTCCTCAAATGTCCTAGGAGGCCACCCACTCCTAGCTAATGCGTGAGCCAACTCATTCATTATGGTGTCACTATTGATGAGTTCGTCCCATGGAACTACTCTATCATCGATCTTGAAATTGGCGGCTAAACGTAGAAGACGATGGGACATACCAGAGTGGAAACTACGATCAAAAGGATAATGAGACATCTTCACGAAACTACGATACTATACTGGACTACTTACCCAGCTTAGTATGGAAGGGGTTTTATAGGTTCAGAAGAGAAGAATAGGCGGGAACTAAGAAGAGGGAAACTATGGCGGGAGATATTGGCGGGAACTAAGAAGCGGGAAACGATGGCGGGAGATATTGGCGGGAACGAACAAGCGGGAAACTATGGCGGGAGATATTGGCGGGAACTGATAAGGGAGTGAAAGAACATGTGCTGCCCCCATGTTTGGTTTTGGTAATTGATGACAATCTCTATGGACTAATGGTTGCCGTGAGTTATATTTGAAGGGTTTGTCCATAGGCATTGCTTGAAGACCATTTGTTGGTTTCAAGGTTATTAGAAGAAGAATATGTGTTGACCAAGGTTATTCAAGGATTTATCCAAAGATTGGTCTTGTGAGTGTTGAGCCTATTGCAAGCATGTCTTGAAGAAGAAGTTTGTGTGAACATTCATGTTTACCTTCAAGACATCATCCTAATGAAGAGAGTTGGAAAGATTCAAGGTTGATCAAGACTAAATATGAAGAGTGATTCAAGTTGATCAACACACAAAGCGTAGAAGATGTACCGAGTGGGATCAAGTGATCTCACGGTATGGTAAGCATTGTCCATTACGCTTTGTGTACTAACCCATGTTCTATGCAAGAGTTCTTTGTGGGGTTAGGTTTGTTTCCATGGGCGTGCATCAAAAGGAAGATATCACACAACCCATGGAGGATGACATCAAGTGGTGATCGTCATCAAGATTGCGGTGTGCAAGTTCAAGTGGAGCATCACGAAGAGATCACATGCTTGAAGCTTGCTGTCCATTGTGGTGACAATGGACTTGTGAAGATGTGCCGAAGAGTGGCTCACCCATAGTGGAGTATGGGGGAGCAATCAACTAGTCTTCATCAAGCCGGCGCAATCAAGAAAGGTGGTCCAACTTGAGGAGGTCAAGATCGTCATCATCCAGCTCAAGTGGACTATGCGCAAGGCAAAGGTTTGCCCTTGATAAGTTTTCTATTTTACCGGTCTCATGGTGGTAGTTGGGAGACCGGGTTTTAGGATCGATAGCCGTACTATCAAGGGGGGCTCTCAAGTGAGTAGCTTTATCGTATCATTCGTAGAGAGCTCAAACCATTGCATCCTTGCATCATCTTTCTTGGTTTGTGTTTGGTGTTTCTCTTTGTGAGTCTTTGAGCTTTTGGTCATCTTCATGACAAGCTCGAGTTCATCGAAAACGGACTTCATATATGCATCTTCTATGATGTTTTCGATGTTGGAGTTTATGCCGGTTCTTCATTCATAGAGGTTTCTCATCTCTATATGTTAGGCATATCTCCCCTGCCACTTCTTATTATAACCAGTCGCTGTTTGGATAGTACTCGTTGTCTTCTATCCAACAAGCTTGAGTTTGCTCAATTCGGAGCTCATTTGCAGAAGTTATGGCAGTTCTGGTTTTATTTGTATCCTCTGTTTCTGTGGATTTTCAGTAGCTTGCAAGCGGTAGTACCGCTGGTGCCCACGGTAGTACCGCTTATGCGGTGGTACCGCTGGTACTTCCGTGGCACTACCGCTTGGGGTTTCCCCGAGCGTGCAACTTTCTGTTGCCAGATTGCCATTCACGATAGTAGAGCGGTAGTAGCACGGTAGTACCGCTCTGGCGGTACTACCGCCCCTACTACCGCTTCCACTACCGCTTGGGGTTTTTCCTCTGTGCGAGTTTCTGTTACCACTTTTCCCTCTAGCGGTAGTAGAGCGGTACTAGAACGGTAGTACCGCTTGCGCGGTACTACCGCCCCTACTACCGCTTCCACTACCGCTTGGGGTTTTCCCTGTGTGCGAGTTTCTGTTACCACTTTTCCCTCTAGCGGTAGTACCGCTTAGTTGAGCGGTAGTACCGCTTGGTGCGGCACTACCGCTCCAGTCTCGTGTTCTCGCCTGCTGTTTTTGAATTACTACCGCTTAAGCGGTAGTACCGCTCGCAAGAGCGGTAGTACCGCTTGTACGCGTCCAGCACGGGTAACGGTTGGATTTGGGGTGGCCCTATAAAAGGGGTCTTCTTCCCCAACGGTTTTCTTATCTCTTCTAAGCTCTCTCTCCTCCATTGTTGACTTTCTAGAGCTTTGCTTTCTCTCAATCCCTCCATGGATTCTTGCTAGTTTTTGGGGGAAAAGAGAGAGGAGATCTAGATCCACATTTCCACCAATCACTTTCTCCTCTAAGTGAGGGGAACCCCTTGGATCTAGTTCTTGGAGTTCTTTGTGTTCTTCTTCGTTCTTCCTCTCATTTTCCTCCATAGCTTTTGTTGCTTTGGTGGGATTTGGGAGAGGAGGACTTGGGCACTCCGTGTGCCCTTGCCATTGCATTAGTTGCATCGGTTTGAGTTCTCCGCGGGATTCGTGGAAGTTAGTAGTTGAGAAGCTTATTACTCTTGGGTGTTTGGGCACCCTAGAGCTTGTTCCTCTTGGGTGCCTTGGCGCCCTAGACGGCTTGGTGGCTTGGTGGTGCCTCGGAGCTCAATCATTGTGGTGTAAAGCTCCGGGCAAGCGTCGGGGTCTCCAATTAGGTTGTGGAGATCGCCCCGAGCAATTTGACGGGTACCGGTGACCGCCCCCAAGGGTTGCCAAAGTGTACGGGTTCGGTGACCGCCCTCAAGGGTTGCCATTTGTACGGGTTCGGTGACCGCCCTCAAGGGTCCCTTAGTGGAATCACGGCACCTTGCATTGTGCGAGGGCGTGAGGAGAATACGGTGGCCCTAGTGGCATTGTTGGGGAGCATTGTGCCTCCACACCGCTCTAACGGAGATTAGCATCCGCAAGGGTGTGAACTTCGGGATACATCGTCGTCTCCGCGTGCCTCGGTTATCTCTTACCCGAGCCCTTTACTTATGCACTTTACTTTGTGATAGCCATATTGTTTCTTGTTATATATCTTGCTATCACTTAGTTGTTTATCTTGCTTAGCATAAGTTGTTGGTGCACATAGGTGAGCCTAGTCGATTTAGGTTTTGTGCTTGACAAATTAACCGCTAGGTTTATTCCGCATTTGTTCAAGCCTAAACCGTAATTATTTTAAAGCGCCTATTCACCCCCCCCCCTCTAGGCGACATCCACGATCTTTCAGGGAGAAACAATGGCGGGAACTGATAAGGGAGAAACGATGGCGGGAGATATTGGCGGGAAAAAGTCTTGCCGCCTAGTCGTGAGGGGCTATTTTGTCATTCTGGTCATCAGAAAATCTTAGTTACGCATCAAAATATATGATTAAATGCACCTATTGGCTTTGCCAACACCAATTGGAGCTAATTGGTCAAGGCGAAACCGATTAGTACTTATTGGTCATGGCTAAGCCGAATGGGTCCAATCTGCTACGCCGAAGCCGACTGGAGCAGAGATGCAGTGGCCGATTGCCCTATCGGCCTAGGCTAAGCCGATTGGGACTAATTGGTTTCCTCCAGGCCGACTGGACCCTGTCGGCTTCCTCTAGGCCGACAGGATCACATATTTGAAAAAATTTCAACCGGCATAATATGTGACGAAAATAATAAAAAAAAGATAATATTTAAAAAAAATTAGCCCAAAGGAAGGAGGGAGGGCCTCCCTCCCTTCGTGGCAACGGAAGGAGGGGCGCGCCGATTCCTTTTTTTTTTTTTGAACACAGTACAGACGCAAGCGCTCATATACACGCGCATACACTCACCCCTATGAACGCACACACGCACACCCTACCCTTATGAGCACCTCCGAATGACTGAGCCGGCATATCATCTTAAAATTTACGAAATCACCATAGGCGCCTCGTCGTCGACGGGAACGTCTCCTCCCACTGAATGCACATCGCCGGAAATCCTGAAATAAATCCAGTAATAAATGCGAGCACCAGGATTTGAACCCTGGTGGGCTGGGGATACCACAATCCCTCTAACCATCCAACCACCTGACAAGCCTGTGGTCGCTTGCCCGGCTTGCTGCCACGTCAGATTTGGCAATAGTTTTCGTAGGTGGTCCTTTCTAGCAATTCGTTCACGCAGGTGGTCTGATATGCAAAAAAATAAATAAAAAGATCACAGAGATAGAAGTGCAGAGCGGTCAAAGTGGCACTACTAGTCAAGGCAAGGAACACACAATTTTCTCAAGCTCTGCGTCCAAATTTTCTCAAGCTCTTGGTCCATGCTAGATGGACATTCTTCTGATGGAGACATTCTGTTCCTTGTCATGCGAGCCCCACATATTTCGCAATCATCCTTGTCATGAAAGTGAAACGGCACGACCAGGAATACGACCCATGCAAGATGCAACTAGTTGTGGGTACTCTTTGACCAACGACATATTTTTAGGCTTTGGATCAGAGCAATTTTTGTTTGGGACCAGAAAAATAAATCATTGTCAGATTAAGTGCAGGATTGAGGCTAAAAAAAAAGATTAAGTGGAGGACTGAGCTGTAGTCAACACGCACCTGGTCCCCACACCAACACTGGAACATTTTCAATGATATGATAGTACTAATATGTGACAGGCAGGGTCCAAAGTTATTTTGGTCTCACCGATCTAAGTTTTTTTTTTGAGGTTCCTCACAGATCTAAGTTAATGGGTACAAAAAATGGCGCAAAACCATTACAAGGTAATGACTGAAGCCGCCAATAAAAGCCAATCACAATAATTCCTGTTCACACTTGCAATATTTCCCCCCTTCACACCGCTTTTTCTTGGGATATAAAATAACTTGCATACAGTTTCCAATAAACCTCTACAAAAGGCAAAAGACCATTTTCTCAGCTCTTTATGCGATTGATACTTTTATTTTGAAATAACTACAACTAAACGATGTGTACTTACAGGACATCGTATCCCTCATATTTGGTTTCGGGTTCAGGTCGCTCCATTCTACTATAAAGTCGGTGAGGGGCTGTGACTTTATTGTCATCCTTAGTGTGAACCCTACGTCCAATTCAACTAACTCACGTTTCACTCCGCCACCCTTCTTGCAACTCATATTATGCAGAATGGTACCTAAGAGCATCTGTAGCCGCATCTACCTAATTTGGCATCTCAAACGTTCAAACTTCCGAGGACATGCCCGGTCAGTGACCGGGCGCATCCGTTTTTATCCTCATTTTCTCTCTTCAAAACAATCATGTCCCTCATTTTCATCTCCCATTTTCTCTTTCTATATGCAACATTTCATCGAACACCTTCTATGCATATACATCAAAGAGTCGTCGGAACTGCAGATGGACGCGAGCGCGGATGAGCCGGCGGCCAGCTGCTCCGCACGCACACGGTGGCCAGCAGCCCAGCTCGCACGCATGCATGCCGCTGCTGCTGCTGCGCACGCACACGGCGGCCAGCAGCCCAGCTCGCACGCATGCATGCGGCTGCGGCTGCTGCGCACGCGGTGACCAGCATGTACGCACGCGGCTATGGCAGCCAGCGCGCGAGCTCCGCCGCCCGCAGCACGCCGCTCTAGCTCAGCACGACCGCGGCTGCGTCCAATGCACACAGCGACCAGCATGCCGCCAGCACGCCCACGACGCCCCGCGCAGCTGCGGTGGCCGGCCAGCACGCCCGCAAGGCACCGGCCAGCACACCCACGACGCCACGCGCGACTGCGGCAACCGGCTAGCACGTCCGCGGCGCCTGCGAGGCGGCGGCCAGCGCGCCGACTAGGCGGCGGCCAACACGCCCACTACGTCACGCCCGGCGGCGGCGGAAACCGGCGAGCACGTCCGCGGCGCCCGCGATGCGGCGGCTAGCGCGCCCATGATGTCACGCACGGCGACGTAAACCGGCGAGCACGCCCGCAAGGCTGCGGCCAGCGAGCCCACGACGCCACGCGCGGCTGCAGCGGCCAGCGCGCCCACGATGGCACGCGCGACTGCGGCAACCAGCTTGCACGCTCGCGGCGTCCGCGAGGCGACGGCCAGCGCGCCCACGACGCAACGTCCAGTTGCGGCGGCCAGCCAGCACGCCTGCGAGGCTGCGGCCAGCACACCGACGCCCCCCACGATGGCCACACGGCTACGACTGCGGCCAGCCATCGACGCACAAGGTCGCCTGCCTCCTTTGCCCACGCCGGCGCATGCTCCTCGTGATGTTGAGATGAGAGCGAAAGGGACTTGGGTGGCTGCAGTGGGACATCTGTGGAGTGGGGTGCCCGGGCGTGACCGGGCAGCCTCATAATATTGTCCCCACATTTGAGACGGGTCTGAGGTACGCCGGTTAGTCTGGGCGTTTAGGGAGGAAGTGAGGGGTTCGCTTGGGTCGTTTTTCTTGACCGGACATTGACCGGACGGGTGTTTCAGACGTTAAGAAAGGAAGTAGGGGTCTGATTGTAGATGCTCTAAGGAAAATGCTGATGATACAATGATGACGTAGTAGTAAAAGTAATGAAAAAGCTTCCTAGAGGTCAATGACATGACGTAAAGAAGCTTTTGGACGTCGGGATTGAGGGGACACCTGCTAGTGGTAGGGTCATGGACCAGATGTCCAGGGCCCACCTAGGGCCCCATACAGCCATTAAAGTCTCGGGACTACATATGCATTCGGATGCATACATCGGATCCACTCGGGCCCACGGAGTCACTCGGACACCTTACGGTTAGTCGGCCAGGCACCAACACTCGGACAGAGAAGAGGCATGGACGACGTGGTCACGTGGGAACTACAACGGCCGGGAGACTTAACACCACGAGTGAAGTGCAGTCATGACTAGCGTTACCAGTAACGACCGTAGTTAGGACTGTGGTTTCTAGTAACGCTTGTAGTTACTCTCATTGATTGCCCTTGTAATGACGCATGGTGGGTCCTGGCGAACTCTATATAAGCCACCTCCGAGCTCTGTGACAAGGGTTCAGCACCCTCTGTAATCAGACCCCCCCAGAGAAAAGACAAAGCCCTCGGGCACGAGACATAGGGTCTTTACCTCTCCGAGAGGGGCCCGAACTTGCTACATCCGAGTGAGACACATGTGCCGTAGCTAGGCTCCGCCCTCATTCGTACCCCTAGTATTATTGTTAGGATCATTCCCTCGATAGTTGGCGCCCACTGTGGGGCTGAGTGTCTAGCGATTTTCGACGCAGGTGGAGATTTACCAGTCATCATGATGACACTCGGCGGAGAGATCCTGTTCGGTTCCCTCAGCTTCATCGCCGATGACTCGACGTGGCTGCAGGAAGCTCCGCTGGACACGGATGCGCTGCCCGCCCGCAGTGCGGCATATTATCGTGCGTCTTCGTTCGGAGTCCTACCCCGGCAGCCGTCGGTCCCGTACCGCACGGCACCACTTCTTTTGGCTGGACGCCGTCGCAAGCGTTCCGGATGCTCACCGTTTCAACGCTGGATCAAGCACGCCATGACTCTTCAATCCACAGCCGAGTAGGTGGCTACGTTTGACTCCGACGAGCCCACCCTCGACTTATTTTCCTCCCTGCACGCTGACTCCTCTGACGAGTCCGAGTGTGAGAGCAGCGAACCTGCTGCAGAGATTCTGATGGCAGGACCCAACGGAGGTCCTCCTGGATTCGACGATGGAACCTCCCGCGGGCGCAACGGAAACGGCCACGATGACAACACCGACGACCCCTACGTCCCCCAGCCTCTCACTCGGGAGCAGCGGGAGGAACTCAGGCAGAGGAACGAGCATGCTCTGCTCACTCCCATCGCCGGGACGACCCCGGAGGCGATCGCCCTGGAGGCCACGCACCAGGCCACTCTGGTCGAGCGCGAACGGCTTGAGCGGCTCCAGAAGTCACTCGACGATCGGTATGGATCGGCAAGTTCAATGGCGAATCGAAGCCGGAAACTTGGATTGAAGATTACCGAGTGGTCATCCAGATCGGCGGTGGCAACGATTTTGTTGCAATGAAGCATTTGCCCCTCATGCTGGAAGGATCGGCGAGGGCGTGGTTCAATCAGCTGCCCGTTGGCAGTATTTACAACTGGGAAGACCTGGCCTGAGTGTTCGTCAAGACGTTCGAAGGCACTTACAAGCGCCCGGGCGGACTGACTGAGTTGCAACATTGTGTGCAAAGGAACAAAGAGACTCTCTGCGAGTACATACAACTTTGGACCACGTCCACGTTGCACAATGATATGTCTCCAACGTATCCGGTGGGCTCATTTGGCCTGCCCCATCTTTATTTCCTCACTGGGACAATGCTCTAACAATGATGATCATCACACTTTTATTTACTTACAACTCGATATGAAGAACTGATATGAAGATATGACTCTATATGAATGCCTCTGTCAGTGTACCAGGATGTGCAATGATCTAGCGTGACATGTATCAAAAATATGATGAACGGTGGCTTTGCCACAAATACTATGTTAGCTCTATATGATCATGCAAAGCAATATGATGATGAACGAACTAGTCATGTAAAGTGACGATGGAATTTGCATGGCAATATATCTCGGAATGGCTATGGAAATGCCATGATAGGTAGGTATGGTGGCTGTTTTGAGGAAGATATAATGAGGCTTTTGTGCAACAGAGCGTATCATGTCACGGGGTTTGGATGCACCGGCGAAAGTTGCACCGATCCTCAAGGTGAGAATGGGCTATGCACGGCACCGAAGAGGCTAGCAAATATGAGGTGGTGAGATTGCGTACGTCCATGGTTTCACATTAGTCATAAAGAACTCATATACTTATTGCAAGGTTTTATTAGTTTTATCACAAATCAAAGTACTACTCGCATGCCCCGAGGGAAGAGGTTGGTAGGAGTTAACCATCGCGCGCTTCCGACCCGAAACAACACTATGATTTCAACAAGGAATAGAAATGCTCACACATCATCACCATGCCTCTTTAATTTTAGACGAACAAGAAGTTAACCTCTCTTAATATCGACACTTCTACGAATCAACAATTATGAACTCACACTTTTTCATATTACCACATCAATATCATTAACCCACAATTTTTCTATATGTGCTACATGATGGTTTTGATTATCACTCATTGAATACCTAATATTTTTGGACTAGTCTTATGACCCATGAAAATTACCCTCACTATTTATTAACTCTCAAACAAATATAAGTGAATAGGAAGAGTGAAATTATTTCTATAAAATCTACACGCCACCGTGCTCAAAAAGATATAAGTGAAGTACTAGAGCAACTGCTAAGCTCAAAAGATATAAGTGAAGCACATAGAGTATTCTAACAAATTATGATGAAGGTGTGTCTCTCTTAAATAGGTGTGTCCAGCAAACGATGATTGTGGCAGACTGAAAGTGAAAGCAAACAAAAACAAACAACACCCCAAGCATAACTCATATCATGTGACGAATAAAAATATAGCTTCAAGTGACATACCGATGGATTGAGACGAAAGAGGGGATGCCTTCCGGGGCATACCCAAGCTTATACGCTTTAGTCTTACTTAGAATATTACCTTGGGGTGCCTTGGGCATCCCCAAGCTTAGGCTCTTGTTGCTCCTTATTCCTTTGTCCATCGTGATAACACCCAAAACTTGAAAACTTCAATCACACAAAACTCAACAAAACTTCGTGAGATCCGTTAGTATAAGTAACATATTGAATACTTTAGGTACTGTTATAAATTGATTCTTATTTCATAATTGCATAATATGTACTGTATTCTAACTTCTCCATGGCTTATGCCCCCCGATACAATCCATAACATAATCAAAACAAGCAAACTATGCAAGCAAAAACAGAATCTGTCTGTAGAAATCTGTAGAGAACCTATTTTTATGTAACTCTAAACATTCTAAAACATTAGGACAACCTCAAAAATTTATATAGCAATACTGTGTAAAAAATTCAGATTATTATTACGCTACAGTACTGGAGTCAAAAGTTTATGTTTTGTTTCAACATCGATTCTACTCATCTTGTGAGTCATCCCAATGGCTTTACTTGGCACAAACACTAATTTAAACATAAAAACATAATCATTACAGAGGCAATAATCATGTTATAAAAAACAAACAGGAAGTAAAAAGCAAAAATAAAGATAACTATTGGGTTGCCTCCCAACAAGCGCTATTGTTTTATGCCCTTAGCTAGGCATAATGCATAGTTTTAAGTGTTTTCATCTTTGACACTCCACCCATAAGTAGCTCTCATGATTGATTCATAAGGTGGTTTAATTCTCTTTCTTAGGAAGTGTTCCATTCCTTTCTTTAATGGGAATTGGAACCTTATGTTTCCCTCTTTCATGTCAATAATTGCACCTATAGTTCGTAGGAAAGGTCTTCCAAGTATTATGGGACAAGTAGGATTGCAATCAATATCAAGAACAATAAAATCTACAGGCACATAATTTTATTTGCAATAATGAGCACATCATTAATCCTACCTAGAGGTTTCTTAATGATAGAATCCACAAGATGCAAGTTAAGGGAATAATCTTCAATATTAGTGAGACCAAGCACATCACAAAGATATTTAGGAATAGTTGAAACACTAGCACCAAGGTCACACAAGGCATTGCATTAATATTTATTTATTTTTATTTTGATAGTTGGTTCCCACTCATCATGCAATTTTCTAGGAATAGAAACTTCAAGCTCAAGTTTCTCATCATAAGCTTTTATCATGGCTTCTACTATATGTTCGGTAAAAGCTTTGTTTTGTTCATGAGCATTGGGTGAGCTAATAATGGTTTGCAACAATTAAACACATTCTACTAAAGAGAAATTATCATAATTAAAGTCCTTGTAATCCAAAATAGTGGGCACATCACTAGTTAAAGTTTTGACCTCTCCAAACCCACGTTTTTCAGTTTTAGCATCAAAATCATCACCCTCCAAGCAAACGAGACGCTTCTCAACTAGAGTTGACTCATCTACAGTACCTTTATCATTTATATTTAGAGAGGTAAATAAAGATTCAATAGGATAAGTACCAATCATTTTAAGATCTTCATCATGATTCCGGTAAAAACCGGGTGGAAGAGCTTTTTCTAAGAATTCCCGCTTAGCTTTCAACTTAGTGGTCATCTCCTTACTTTCATTAATAGATATTTGGATAGATATAATAGTCTCATTAAAATCATGCTTAGGTGGCAAAGCTTTTCTTCTAAGAGTTTCTACATCAAAAGCAATTCTATCCATGTTTTTAGTCAAAGCATCAACTACATGCAATTTTTCTTCTACCATAATGTTGAAAACCTTTTGAGAATTAATAAATTATTTAATTGTGTTCTCAAGATCAGAGGGTATCCTATTAGAATTTGTAGAAGAATTTCCGTAAGAATTACCATAAGAATTTCCATAGTTGTTAGAGGAATTACCGGGATACAGTCTAGAATTGAAGTTTCCTCTATAAGCATTGTTGTTGAAATTATTTCGAGAGATAAAGTTCACATCAATAGCATCATTATTTTGCTCAATCAAAGTAGACAAGGGCATATCACCGAGCATTTTTACTAGCAACCATATTCATAAGAGCATCCACGTTTTCACTCAAAGTAGCGATTTCTTCAACAAAATTTACCTTCTTATCGGTTGGAGCTCTTTTGGTATGCCATTGGGAATAATTTGTCATAATATTTTCCAGAAGTTTTGTGGCCTCTCCTAAGGTCACATCCATAAAGGTACCACCTGCAGCAGAATCTAGAAGATTTCTAGACACAAAGTTTAGTCCAACATAGAAGTTTTGGATAATCATCCACAAATTTAAGCCATGAGTGGGACAATTTCTTATCATAAATTTCATTCTCTCCCAAGCTTATGCAACATGCTAATGATCTTGCTGTTTAAAATTCATTATTTTATTTCTAAGGGAGATGATTTTAACAGGAGGAAAATACTTGGCAATAAAAGCATCTTTACACTTATCCCATGTTCCAATACTATTACGAGGTAAAGATGAAAACCAAGCCTTAACTTTATCTCTTAGTGAAAAAGGAAATAATTTTTATTTCACAATATCATTATCCATATCCTTTTTCTTTTGCATATCACATAATTCAACAAAGGTATTAAGATGTGACGCGGGATCCTCATTAGGACTTCCCAAAAATTGATCCTTCATGACAAGATTTAGCAATGCAGCATTAATATCAAAAGCCTCCGCACTAGTGGCGGGTGGTATAGGTGTACTAATAAAATCATTATTATTAGTATTTGAGAAGTCACACAACTTAGTAGTATCTTGAGACATGGTGACCGAACAAGTAAAGTAACAAGCAGGATAAGTAAACTAGCAAGCAAAGGAGTAAACTAGTAAGAAGCAAAGATAAATATTTTTGTATTTTTGATTTTTATGAAACAAACTAAATATAACAGCAAATAAAAAGATAAACAAGTGAATGAAAATTTGTGTGAAGTTAGTTGATAGTTGATGATGATATTCCCCGGCAACGGCGCCAGAAATTCTTCCTGATACTTGTGATCTGCGTTGGGTTTTCCATGAAGAGGGACGGGTAATTGCAGCACAAAGTGGGTAAGTATTTCCCTCAGTTATGAAACCAAGGTTTATCGAACCAATAGGAATATCAATCCTCAACCGTCTTCAGCGGCTGCACACAAAAGAGCAAACAACTTGCACCCAACGCGGGCAAGAGGGTTGTCAATCCCCTTGATCTTGTTATTTGCAAGCAAATGAGTTGTGTAGATAATTGTAGATAATTGTAAATTGGAAAATAAAATAAAAGGCAAATAAACGCAGCAAGGTAATAGTAGCATTTATAAATTTATAAGTGAATAGACCCGGGGGCCATAGTCTTCCCTAGCGGCATCTCTCATGTAGGCAGGATACAGTGGGTAACAAATTACTTTTGAACAATTGATAGAAAAGCGGATAGTTATGCGATTTTCAAGGCAATGATAATGTGTATATAGGCATCACGTCCATAAACAAATAGGCCGACTCCTACCTGCACATATTACTATTACTCCACTCATCGACCGCTATCCAGCATGCATCTAGAGTATTAAGTAAAACAGAGTAATGCATGGAGAACGATGACATGATGTAGACAAAGTAAACTCAAACAATATGAATAAACCCCATCGTGTTATCCTTAGTAGCAACAACACAAAGACATATCTTGTCCCCTACTTTGTCACTAGGATATAGAAACTCGTCAGGTTGAACCTACCACAACGCACCTCTCCCACCGAAGATAGATCAATCTACTTGGCCAAAGCACATCGATAAATCAGAGAGAATTATGAAGCTATAATGATCACGCAAATAAGAATCTAAATATTCAGAGGTGACTCAAATACTTTTCATGAATAATCTGAACATAAACCCACAATTCATCGGATCCCAACAAACACACCGCACAATAGGATTACATCGGATAGATCAAAGCGAAGATGCAATGATCATTGTATTGAAGGTCAAGAGATAGAGAGATTGCCATCTAGGTACTAGCTATGGACCCGTAGGTCTGTGGTGAACTACTCACACATCATCATGAGGGCAGCAAGGTTGATAAAGAGGCCCTCCATGATCGATCCCCCCTCTGGCAGGGTGTCAAAACGGAGCTCCAGATGGCCTTGTGACAGAACAAAGACTTGCGGCGGCGGAAAAAGGGTTTCGGGATTGCCTCCAGGGTTTTTGCGTAATTAGGGTGTATTTGGTTACTATCATCAAGTGGAATGTAACGGGCCCATTAGGTCATCGGGGGTCGTTCTCGTGTTTAGTTGGGTAGAGGAACCAGAACCAACTCGTTCTCGGGAACGGCATAGTCGCCCAAGATCCCGAACCTGCTGGTACCTCCAAATCGGAGTAACCACGCGGAACGCCTCGCGTTTCACCTTCTCCCCGACTCTGCCCTCTCTCTCTCGGCCAAGCTCTTGTGGGATGCTCCAGCGGAAGGAGGTGAGTTCCAGCGGGATGCTCGGGTCCGGCCAGGAAGATGAGGAGCGCTGGCGAGATCTTGGGTTAGACTGGGAAAGAAGCAAGCGCCGGCGGGATCCTCGGGTGGAAGAAGGAGAGCGCCAGGGGATCCTCAGGCGGAAGGAGGCGAGTGCTGGTGGGATCCTCACAGGAGGCGAGTGCTAGGGCGCTTCTTGAAGGAAGGCTGGCGAATCATGGGGGGCAGGGACCTAGGCGTCGTGGTTGATTTCGGCAGCGGCGACGGCAGTAATTTGTACCAGAGAGACGACGGGATCTCGTTCGTGAAGGCGTCCGTGGTCTTCCGCTCGCCGACCCTTCTCCAAGGGAGCAGCGGTGCGGCTTCGCGGCTGCACAAGCGAACACCAAAGTGGAACCATTCCGTTCTATCTAATTGTCTCTACCAAACGCAAGAATGGAACCGACCCATTCCAGTGGAACGTAACCATGCCATTCCATTCCACTTCGTTCCCGAACCAAACACACCCTTAGAGAATTTATAGGCCAGAGAGGGGCGTCGGGAGAGCCACGAGGGGGCCAGCACACATCAGGGCGCGCCCCCAGGGCGCGCCCTGTTGCGTGCTGGTGCCCTCGTGTGGCCCCCGGTCTCCTCCCGACTCTCCCAGGTCTTCTTTTGGTCCAGAAAAAATCATCAAAAAGTTTCATGGCAATTGGACTTCGTTTGGTATTGTAAACCTGAGATGTGAAAAACATGAAGAAAACAACAACTAGCACTGGGCACTGGGTCAATAGGTTAGTGCTCAAAAAATATTATAAATTGGTAAATAAAGACCCAAAAAGTATCCTAGAATGATAATATGTCAGCATGGAACAATAAAAAATTATAGATACGTTGGAGATGTATCAAGGCGCCCCTGTGCCAGCCGGATCCGGTCTTCGGCTCCGACGATCTCCCACACCGGGTGCGAGCGCTTTTGAAGGGGCACAATGTGACGGCTGAGGAAATCCTTGGCGACCATGCCCGTCGTGAGCCTGGCCTCACGCAACTCCGCCAGCCTCGTCTGGATCGGCCCCAGGGAAGCGCCACTGAGCTTCTTGTGGTCCCAGCAGGAGATCTTCTCGGCTGGCTTTGTCGGGACTGCCAGGAGAGGGCCGGTCCGTAGGGCATCAACATAACCCAGCGCGACCTGAAGTTCTCCACCTTCTTCAGGATCTTCATGATAATGAAGATCTTGCGCATCTCGTCATCGATGCGGAAAGAGGTACCTCCAGAGCGGTAGTTTCCCGAGGAGAAAACTCGCATGCTATCAAAATGTCGGAAGAGTGCCACGGACGGCATCACTCCCAGGAAGGCCTCGCAAAGGTATGCGAAGAGAGCAAGGACGAGGATGGAGTTGGGGTGAAGGTGGAGAAGACGAATCTCATAGTGATCCAGTATGGCAAGGAGGAAGTCAGAGAAAGGCGGCACCAGACTGGCGAAGAGCGAGTGGAAGAAGACGGGGACCATCATGGGCCCGAGGTCGCGTCACGGGTGTGAGCCCAGCCAGATCTTGGTGCCCCCCTCGTAGTGCGCAGAGGCCACCAAAGGGAGTGCGCTAGCCAACCCGCTCTCGCCGGTGATGGTGGACGGCAGCAAGGATGGATCGAGCTCCGCTGCCAGGGCGCTCTTGTTGGAGGAGGCCTCGGCGGTCGTAGGCTATATGCCGGGAGCCATGGCGACGGAAAAGGATGGGAAGTTGGAGGAGAAAGAACAGAGGAGCTGCTTACGTGCAGGACGAAGGTCGAGATGGGGATGGCGGAGCAATGATGTGGCTACGCCCTGCGCGGGCAGGCTTTATCGCCAGGACGGCGGTTCCTAAGCATCGTGGGAGTGGGCGCGTTCTGCCCCGTAAAAGCTGCCACGCGTCGCCTCTAGGCCTGGCAGCTCAATGTGCCCCACATCATTTCATCCCTAGCGGGTAGAACGTGTGCGCCGCGGGCCCGAGGCCTACTGTCGGCCCAGTGGGAACTAGGGTACCACGGCCCGTCTACCACTGGCCCTGAGGATGACACTTGGGCCGGCCCATGAAAGATGGCCCTGCCCTGGCCGCCCCGGAGGGATCCACCGAGCGAGGGGCAAGCCTCACGAGGCCCCTCGCCACTAGATCAAGCCCTGCCGAGGCCGCCAAGCACCAGATCACCTTGCGAGGCTCCCCTAGCAACGCCGCCTCACAAGGCTTGACGTACGGCACCCGCCGCGGGGCTCCGCGCCCATCATGTGGATGCCGTCCTGTTGTTAGTATAAGGACGGCGGGGCGTGACCGAAGCCAATTTCCATTCATATGATAAGGGAGCAACGGCGTCTGCCTCCCCCAAAGCAAGTCCCAAAGCATTTCCCCTTTGGTGCAAGGAGATCAGGACGGATCGGCGCGCCAGGACGGAGGTCATCGCCGAGCCCACAAGCACGTCAGGATGACCACTTTATCTGGCGGAGACCGCCTTTAGTCAGGATAAGCCTGGGCGCCTGTCCCTCTTTGAATTGCCGCCCTGTGGCCACCCTTTCCCGCTCATATTTTCAGGGAAGAGGACCAAAGCACTACAAGAGGGGCAGGGCCGCTCCCATGTATGGGGATGATACGTCCATTTTGCATCATGATTTCCTACATTTATTTACTTTGTTTTGTTGAATAATAATGCCTTGGGGAGTGATTCTAATGCCTTTTCTCTCATAATATGCAAGGTTTACACAAAGAGGGAGACTACCAGCAGATAGAATTCTGGACCTAAGAAAAGTAATTCAGGACCCCCTGGGCGCGCCCTGATGGGTTGTGGCCACCTCGGCCCACCTCCGGTGCCCATCTTCTGGTATATGGTCACTCTTGATCTAGAAAAAATCAGAGGAGGACTTTCGGGACGAAGCGCCGCCGCATCGAGGCGGAACTTGGGCAGGAGCACTTTTGCCCTCCGGCGGAGCGATTTCGTCGGGGGAACTTCCCTCCCGGAGGGGGAAATCGAAGCTATCGTCATCACCAACACCCCTCTCATCTTTGGGAGGCCAATCTTCATCAACATCTTCAACAGCACCGTCTCCTCTCAAACCCTAGTTCATCTCTTGTGTTCAATCTTTGTACCGAAACCTCAGATTGGTACCTGTGGGTGACTAGTAGTGTTGATTACCTTGCGTAGTTGATTACTATATGGTTTATTTGGTGGAAGATTATATGTTCAGGTCCATTATGCTATTCAATACCTCTCTGATCTTGAGCATGTTTATTATTTGTGAGTAGTTACCTTTGTTCTTGAGGTCACGGGAGAAGTCATGTTGCGAGTAATCATGTGAATTTGATATGTGTTCGATATTTTGATGATATGTATGTTGTGATTCCCTTAGTGGTGTCATGTGAACGTTGACTACATGACACTTCACCATTCATGGGCCTAAGGGAATGCATTGTGGAGTAGTTATTAGATGATGGGTTGCTAGAGTGACAGAAGCTTAAACCCTAGTTTATGCGCTACTTCGTAAGGGGCTGATTTGGATCCAAACGTTTAATGCTATGGTTAGATTTTATCTTAATACTTTTCTCGTAGTTGCGGATGCTTGTGAGGGGGTTAATCATAAGTGGGAGGTTGTTCAAGTAAGAACAGCACCCAAGCACCGGTCCACCCACATATCAAATTATCAAAGTAGTGAACACAAATCAAACCAACATGATAAAAGTGACTAGACGAAACTCCCGTGTACCCTCAAGAATAGTTTGCCTATTACTAGTGATTGTTCTGGCATGTCCTTTGCCTCAAAAGGATTGGGCTATCTTGCTGCACCTTGTTTACCGTTACCGTTACTTGCTTGTTACCAATTATCTTGCTATCAAACTATCTGTTACCTACAATTTCAGTGCTTGCAGAAACTACCTTGCTGAAAACCGCTTGTCATTTCCTTCTGCTCCTCGTTGGGTTCGACACTCTTACTTATCGAAAGGACTACGATTGATCCCCTATACTTGTGGGTCATCAAGACTCTTTTCTAGCGCCGTTGCCGGGGAGTGAAGCGCTCTTGGTAAGTGGAAATCGGTAAGGAAAAACTTATACTACGTGCTGAAATTTATCGCTACTTGCTACTATGGAAAACAATCCTTTGAGGGATTTGTTCGGGGAATCTTCACATCGACCGGAACCACAATTAATTACCCCTCAACCTACATCACCTACTGAAAATGTTACTTATGAAATTCCTTCGGGTATGTTAGAACAACTGCTTGCTAAACCTTATGCAGGAGATGGAACTGAACATCCTGATATGCACCTTTTATATGTGAACGAAATTTGTGGATTATTTAAGCTTGCAGGTTTACCCGGAGATGAATTTAAGAAGAAGGTTTTCCCTTAATCTTTGGAGGGAAAAGCATTGACATGGTATAGGCTATGTGATGATCTTGGATCGTGGAACTGGAATCGTTTGCAATTGGAATTTCACCAAAAGTTTTATCCCATGCATCTAGTTCATCGTGATCGGAATTATATATATAATTTTTGGCCTCGTGAAGGAGAAAGTATCACTCTAGCTTGGGGGAGGCTTAATTCAATGTTATATTCATGCCCCTGTTGGGGAACGTTGCATGGGAAACAAAAATTTTCCTACGCACACGCAAGATCTATCCATGGTGATGAGCATCTACGAGAGGGAGAGTGGATCTACATACCCTTGTAGACCGCTAAGCGGGAAGCGTTGAGAAACGCGGTTGATGTAGTCGAACGTCTTCGCGATCCAAATCGCTAGCCGTCCCGCGATCTGATCACGATCCGTCCCGCGATCCAATCACGAACCGTCCTGTGATCCAATCACGGTCCTTCCGATCTAGCGCCGAACGGACGGCACCTCCGCGTTCAGCACACGTACAGCTCGATGACGATCTCCGCCTTCTTGATCCAGCAAGAGGGAGCGGAGAGGTAGATGAGTTCTCCGCCAGCACAACGGTGTGGTGGCGGTGGTGGTGGAGCTGTCCCGGCAGGGCTTCGCCAAGCACAACCGAGACGATCTAGTGGAGAACAGATCTAGAGGGAGAGAGAGGCAGCCGTGGCTTTTCAGGCGAGGGCTGCCCTCAAATCCTCTAGTATATATAGGAGGAAGGGAGGGGAGGAGGCAGCCCAAAACCCTCCACAAGGAGGATTCGTCCGAACCACCTCAAGGAGGTGGAATCCACCTCCTACCAGGAGGTGGATTCGTTTTAGGAAGGTGTCCTACTCCTTCCAACCTCCACCTTTTTCCTCTTGGGCGCATGGGCCCCCATGGGGTCGGCTGCCCAGCCCACCAGGGGCTGGTGCGCCACCTCTTGGGCCCATGTGCCCCCCCGGGGTAGGTGGGCCCCACCCGGTGGACCCCCGGAACCCATTCGTCACTCCCGGTACACTACCGAAAGTACCCGAAACTTTTCCGGAACCCAAATACCACTTTCCTATATATCAATCTTTACCTCCGGACCATTCCGGATCTCCTCGTGACGTCCGGGATCTCATTCGGGACTCCGAACAACCTTCGGTCACCAACATACATAACTCAATACTACCGAAACGTCACCGAACGTTAAGTGTGCAGACCCTGCGGGTTCGAGAACTATGTAGACATGACCGAGACACCTCTACGGTCAATAACCAATAGCGGGACCTGGATGCCCATATTGGTTCCTACATATTCTACGAAGATCTTTATCGGTTGAACCTCTATGTCAAGGATTCAGTTAATCCCGTATAATGTTCCCTTTGTTCTTCGGTATGTTACTTGCCCGAGATTCGATCGTCGGTATCTCTATACCTAGTTCAATCTCGTTACCGGCAAGTCTATTTACTCGTTCCATAATACAAGATCCCGTGGCTAACTCTTTAGTCACTTTGCTTGCAAGGCTCATTGTGATGTTGTATTACCGAGTGGGCCCTGAGATACCTCTCCGTCACACGGAGTAACAAATCCCAGTCTTGATCCATGCCAACCCAACAGACACCCTCGGAGATACCTGTATAGCACCTTTATAGTCACCCAGTTACGTTGCGACGTTTGATACACACAAGGTACTCCTCCGGTGTCAGTGAGTTGCATGATCTCATGGTCATAGGAACAGATACTTGACATGCAGAAAACTATAGCAATAAACTGACACGATCATATGCTAGGTTCATTGTTTGGGTCTTGTCCATCACATCATTCTCCTAATGATGTGATCCCGTTATCAAATGACATCTCATGTCTATGGCTAGGAAACCTTAACCATCTTTGATCAACGAGCTAGTCTAGTAGAGGCTTACTAGGGACACTTTGTTGTCTATGTATCCACACATGTATTTGAGTTTCCAATCAATACAATTATAGCATGGATAATAAACGATTATCATGAACAAGGAAATATAATAATAACCATTTTACTATTGCCTCTAGGGCATATTTCCAACAGTCTCCCACTTGCACTAGAGTCAATAATCTAGCTCACATCGCTATGTGATTTACATTGTTATGAATCTAACACCCAATGAGTTCTGGGGTTCGACCATGTTTTGCATGTGAAAGAGATTTTTAGTCAACGGTCTGCAACGTTCAGATCCGTGTGTTCTTTGCAAATCTATATGTCATATTGCAGATGCTACCACGCTCCAGTTGGAGGTATTCCAAATGGTTGCTCCACTATACGTATCCGGATTGCTACTCAGAGTCATCCGGATAGGTGTCAAAGCTTGCATCGACGTAACCCTTTATGACGAACTCTTTATCACCTCCATAATCGAGAAACATTTCCTTAGTCCTCTAGTTACTAAGGATAATTTTGACCGCTGTCTAGTGATCCACTCCTGGACCACTCTTGTACCCCTTGACAGACTCATGGTAAGGCACACACCAGGTGCGGTACACAGTATGGCATACTATACAGAGCCTATGGATAAGGCATAGGGGACGACCTTCGTCCTCTCTCTTTCTTCTGTCGTGGTCGAGCTTTGAGTCTCACTCAACTCCACACCTTACAAATCAGGCAAGAACTCTTTCTTTGACTGATCCATTTTGAACTCTTTCAAAATCTTGTCAAGGTATGTACTCATTGAAAGTCTTATCAGACATCTTGATCTATCTCTATAGATCCTGATGCCCAATATTTAAGTAGCTTCATTCCAGGTTTTCCTTTGAAAAACTCCTTTTCAAACAAACCCTTTATGCTTTCCAGAAATTCTACATTATTTGCGATCAACAATATGTCATCCACATATACTTATCAGAAATTCTATAGTGCTCCCACTCACTTTCTTGTAAATACAAGTTTCTTATAAACTTTGTATAAACCCAAAAGCTTTGATCACCTCATCAAAGCATATATTCCAACTCCGAGATGCTTGCTCCAGTCCATAGAAGGATCGCTGGAGCTTGCATACATTTTAGCATCCTTAGGACTGACAAAACCTTCCGGTTGTATCACATACAACCTTTCCTCAAGGAAACCGTTAAGGAAACGATGTTTTGACATCAATCTGCCAGATTTCATGATCGAAAAATGCAACAACTGCTAACATAATTCCAATAGACTTTTAGCATCGCTACGGGTGAGAAAGTCTCATCGTAGTCAAGTCCTTGAACTTGTCGGAAACTTCTTTGCGAAAAGTCGAGCTATATAAATGGTGACATTTACCATCAGCGTCTGTCTTCTTCTTAAAGGTCCATTTGTACTCAACGGCCTGCCGTTTAACGGGCAAGTCTACCAAAGTCCATACTTGGCTTTCATACATGGATCCTTTCTCGGATTTCATGGCTCCTAGCCATTTGTTGGAATCCGGGCCCACCATCGCTTCTTCATAGCTCGTAGGTTCACTGTTGTCTAACAACATGACCTCCAAGACAGGATTGACGTACCACTCAGGAGCGGTACGAGTTCTTGTCGGCCTACGAGGTTCGGTAGTAACTTGATCCGAAGCTTCATGATCATCATCATTTGCTTCCTCTTCACTTGGTGTAGGCGTCACAGAAACATCTTTCTGCGTCGTGCTACTATCCAACTGAAGTGACGGTTCAACAACCTCATCAAGTTCTACTTTCCTCCCACTCAATTCTTTCGAGAGAAACTCTTTCTCGAGAAAGGACCCGTTTTTAGCAACAAACACTTTGCCCTTGGATCTAAGATAGAAGGTATACCCAATTGTTTCCTTAGGGTATCCTATGAAGATGCACTTTTCCGCTTTGGGTTCGAGCTTATCAGACATAAGCGTCGCATTCCCAAACTCTGAGAAATGACAGCTTAGGTTTCTGCCAAACCAAAATTCATACGGTGTCATCTCAACGGACTTAGATGGTGCCCTATTTAAAGTGAATATAATTGTCTCTAATGCATAACCCCAAAACGATAGTGGCAAATGGATAAGAGACATCATAGAACGAACCATATCTAATAAGGTTCGATTACGACATTCGGACACACCATCACACTATGGTGTTCCAGGTGGCGTGAGTTGTGAAACAACTTCCACATTGTCTTGAGTTGTATACCAAACTCGTAACTCAGATATTTACCTCCATGATCATATCGTAGACATTTTATCTTCTTGTCATGATGATCTCAAACTTCACTCTGAATTTGTTTGAACTTTTCAAATGTTTCAGACTTGTGTTTCATTAAGTAAATATCCCCATATCTACTCAAATTATCAGTGAAGGTAAGAAAATAGCGATATCCACCGCACGCTTCAACACTCATTGGATCGCTACATCAACATGTATCATTTCCAATAAGTCACTTGCCCGCTCCATCATTTCGGAAAACGGGGTTTTAGTCATCTTGCCCATGAGGCATGGTCCGCATGTCTCAACCAATTCGAAATCGAGTGAGTCCAAAGATCCATCAGCATGGAGTTTCTGCATGCGCTTTACACCAATATGACCTTTAGCGGCAGTGCCACAAGTATGTGGTACTATGATTATTAACTTTGCATCTTTTGGCATCAATATTATGAACATGTGTATCACTACGATCGAGATTCAATGAACCAATCACACTGGGTGCATGACCATTGAAGGTATTATTCATGTAAACAGAATAACCATTATTCTCTAACTTAAATGAATAACCGTATTGGAATAAACACGATCTAATCACGTTCATGCTCAACGCAAACACCAAATAACATTTATTTAGGTTCATCACTAATCCCGAAGGTAGAGAGAGCGTGCGATGGTGATCACATCAACCTTCGAAACACTTCCAACACACATCGTCACCTCGCCCTTAGCTAGTCTCCATTTATTCCGTAGCTTTTATTTCGAGTTACCAACATTTAGCAACTGAACCGGTATATAATACCCAGGTGCTACTAGGAGTACTCGTAAGGTACACATGAATAAAACATATATCAACATATACTTCTGTTGACGTTGCCAGCCTTCTTATCTACCAAGTATCTAGGGCAGTTCCGCTTCAGTGACCGTTCTCCTCATAATAGAAGCACTCAGTCTCGGGTTTGGGTTCAACCTTGGGTTTCTTCACTGGAGCAGCAACTGACTTGCCATCCATGAAGTTTCCCTCCTTGCCCTTGCCCTTCTCAAAACTAGTGGTTTCACTAACCATCAACACTTGATGCTCCTTCTTGATTTCTACCTTCGCAGTGTCAAACATCGCGAATAGCTTAGGGATCATTATTTCCATCCCTGGCATTTTATAGTTCATCACGAAGCTCTAGTAGCTTAGTGACAGTGACTTGGAGAACTATATCAATCACTATCTTATCTAGAAGATCATCTCCCACTCGATTCAAGCAATTGTAGCACCCAGACAATCTGAACACATGCTCACCGATTGAGCTATTCTCCTTCATCTTGCAGGCAAAGAATCTTGTTGGAGGTCTCATACCTCTCAACATGGGCACGAGCCTGAGATCCCAATTTCAGCTCTTAGAACATCTCATATGTTCCGTGACGTTCAAAACATTTTGGAGCCTCAATTCTAAGCCGTAATGCATGACGCACTGAACTATCAAGTAGTCATCAGAACGTGCCTGTCAGATGTTCACAACACATCTACAGACGACGCTTGAGGGGGTGGCGCACCGAGCGGTGCATTAAGGACATAAGCCTTCTGTGCAGCAATGAGGACAATCCTCAGATCACGGACCCAGTCCGCATTATTCCTACCATCATCTTTCAACTCTATTTCTCTAGGAACATATAAAAATTCAAGGGAGCTACAGCGCGAGCTAGTAATCTACAACATAATTTGCAAAGACATTTTGACTATGTTCATGATAATGAGTTTAGTTAATCATATTACTTAAAAAACTCCCACTCAAATTGACATCCCTCTGGTCATTCGAGTGTCACATGTTCCAAATTCACCAACCCAAGTCCGATCATCACGTGAGATGAGGTGGTTTCAATGGTGAACATCTTCATGTTGATCATATCTACTATATGACTCATGTTCGACCTTTCGGTCTCTTGTGTTCCGAGGCCATGCCTATACATGCTAGGCTCGTCAAGTTTAACCCGAGTGTTCCACACGTGAAACACTGGCTTGCACCCGTGGTATGTGAACGTAGAGTCTATCACACCGGATCATCACGTGGTGTCTCAAAACGACGAACTTTCGCAACGGTGCACACTCGGGGAGAACACAATTTTATCTTGAAATTTTAGTGAGGGATCACCTTATAATGCTACCGTCGTCCTAGGCAAAATAAGATGCATAAAAGGATTAACATCACATGCAAATCATAAGTGACATGATATGGCTATGAACTTGTGCTTTTGATCTCCATCTCCAAAGCATCGGCATGATCTCCATCGTCACCGGCATGACACCATGATCTCCATCATCTTGATCTTCATCAACGTGTCGCCATGAGGTTGTCGCGCCAACTGTTGCTTCTATGACTATTGCTAACTCATAGCGATAAAGTAAAGCAAAAACGGCGAAAATAAATTAAAGACAACCCTATGGCTCCTGCCGGTTGCCGTACTCATCGACATGCAAGTCGTGATATTCTATACAAAACATGATCATCTCATACATCACATATATCTCATCATGTAATTGGCCATATCACATCACAACATACCCTGCAAAAACAAGTTAGACGTCCTCTAATTGTTGTTGCATGTTTTAGGTGGCTGCTACGGGTATCTAGCAAGAACAATTCTTACCTACGCAAAAACCACAACGGTGATACACAAATTGCTATTCAACCTTCTCAAGGACCGCCTTTGTCGAATCCGATCCAACTAAAGTGGGAGAGACAGACACCCGCCAGCCATTTTTATGCAACAAAGTCACATGTCAGTTGATGGAACCGGTCTCGCGTAAGCGTCGGAGTAATGTTGGTCCGGGCCGCTTCATCTCACAATACCGCTGAATCAAGAAAAGACCAAGGGAGGAAGCAATCTGAGCATCAACGCCCACAAACTCCTTTGTGTTCTACTCGTGATCTCATCTACACATAGACCTAGCTCTGATACCACTGTTGGGGAACGTTGCATGGGAAACAAAATTTTTCCTATGCACACGGAAGATCTATCCATGGTGATGAGCATCTACGAGAGGGAGAGTGGATCTACATACCCTTGTAGATTGCTAAGCGGGAAGCGTTGAGAAACGCGGTTGATGTAGTCGAACGTTTTCAAGATCCAAATCGCTAGCCGTCCCGCGATCCGATCACGATCCGTCCCGCGATCCAATCACGAACCGTCCCGTGATCCAATCACGGTCCTTCCGATCTAGCGCCGAACGGACGGCACCTCCGCGTTCAGCACACGTACAGCTCGATGGCGATCTCCGCCTTCTTGATCCAGCAAGAGGGAGCGGAGAGGTAGATGAGTTCTCCGCCAGCACAACGGCGTGGTGGCGGTGGTGGTGGAGCTGTCCCGGCAGGGCTTCGCCAAGCACAACCGAGACGATCTAGTGGAGAACAGATCTAGAGGGAGAGAGAGGCAGCCGTGGCTTTTCAGGTGAGGGCTGCCCTCAAATCCTCTAGTATATATAGGAGGAAGGGAGGGGAGGAGGCAGCCCAAAACCCTCCACAAGGAGGATTCGACCGAGCCACCTCAAGGAGGTGGAATCCACCTCCTACTAGGAGGTGGATTCGTTTTAGGAAGGTGTCCTACTCCTTCCAACCTCCACCTTTTTCCTCTTGGGCGCATGGGCCCCCATGGGGTCGGCTACCCAGCCCACCAGGGGCTGGTGCGCCACCTCTTGGGCCCATGTGGCCCCCCGGGGTGGGTGGGCCCTACCCGGTGGACCCCCGGAACCCATTCGTCACTCCCGGTACACTACCGAAAGTACCCGAAACTTTTTCGAAACCCAAATACCACTTTCCTATATATCAATCTTTACCTCCGGACCATTCCGGATCTCCTCGTGACATCTGAGATCTCATCCGGGACTCCGAACAACCTTCGGTCACCAACATACATAACTCAATACTACCGAAACGTCACCGAACGTTAAGTGTGCAGACCCTGCGGGTTCGAGAACTATGTAGACATGACCGAGACACCTCTATGGTCAATAACCAATAGCGGGACCTGGATGCCCATATTGGTTCCTACATATTCTACGAAGATCTTTATCGGTTGAACCTCTATGTCAAGGATTCAGTTAATCCCGTATAATGTTCCCTTTGTTCTTTGGTATGTTACTTGCCCGAGATTCGATCGTCGGTATCTCTATACCTAGTTCAATCTCGTTACCGGCAAGTCTATTTACTCGTTCCGTAATACAAGATCCTGTGGCTAACTCTTTAGTCACTTTGCTTGCAAGGCTCATTGTGATGTTGTATTACCGAGTGGGCCCTGAGATACCTCTCCGTCACACGGAGTAACAAATCCCAGTCTTGATCCATGCCAACCCAACAGACACCCTCGGAGATACCTGTATAGCACCTTTATAGTCACCCAGTTACGTCGCGACGTTTGATACACACAAGGTACTCCTCCGGTGTTAGTGAGTTGCATGATCTCATGGTCATAGGAACAGATACTTGACATGCAGAAAACTATAGCAATAAACTGACACGATCATATGCTAGGTTCATTGTTTGGGTCTTGTCCATCACATCATTCTCCTAATGATGTGATCCCGTTATCAAATGACATCTCATGTCTATGGCTAGGAAACCTTAACCATCTTTGATCAATGAGCTAGTCTAGTAGAGGCTTACTAGGGACACTTTGTTGTCTATGTATCCACACATGTATTTGAGTTTCCAATCAATACAATTATAGCATGGTTAATAAACGATTATCATGAACAAGGAAATATAATAATAACCATTTTACTATTGCCTCTAGGGCATATTTCCAACAGCCCCAATCATGACGTTCCGAGGGAAGTTATTATTCAGAATTTTTATGCTCTGCTTTCTCATAATGATCAATCCATGCTCGATACTTCTTGTGCTGGTTCTTATATGAAGAAGACTATTGAATTCAAGTGGGATCTCTTGGAAAGAATTAAACGCAACTCTGAAGATTGGGAACTCGACGAAGGTAATGAGTCAGGTATAAAGCTTGAATTTGATTGTGTTAAATCTTTTATGAATACCGATACTTTTCACAAGTTTAGCACTAAATATGGACTTGACTCTGAGATAGTAGCTCTGCTTTCTCATAATGATCAATCCATGCTCGATACTTCTTGTGCTGGTTCTTATATGAAGAAGACTATTGAATTCAAGTGGGATCTCTTGGAAAGAATTAAACGCAACTCTGAAGATTGGGAACTCGACGAAGGTAATGAGTCAGGTATAAAGCTTGAATTTGATTGTGTTAAATCTTTTATGAATACCGATACTTTTCACAAGTTTAGCACTAAATATGGACTTGACTCTGAGATAGTAGCCTCTTTCTGTGAAGCATTTGCTACTCACGTTGACCTCCCTAAGGAGAAGTGGTTTAAATATCATCCCCCTATTAAATAAGAAATTAAAGAACCGGTCATAGCTAAAGAAGAAACCATCTTTTACAATGTTGATCCAGTTGTGCCTACCGCTTATATTGAAAAACCACCTTTCCCTGTTAGGATAAAGGAACATGCTAAGGTATCAACTGTGGTTCGTAAGAGTAATATAAGAGCACCTAAACCCTCTGAGCAAACTAAATTAGAACCTAGTGTTGCTATGGTTAAAGATCTCTTCGTAGAAAATATTGATGGGCATGTTATGTACTTTTATGATGAAGTTGCTAGAATTGCTAAACCTGATGAAAAAGATAAACATAGACCCATAGAAGGCATGCCTGTTGTCTTAGTCAAAATAGGAGATCATTGCTATCATGGTTTATGTGATTTGGGTGCTAGTGTGAGTGCTATCCCTTTTACTCTATACCAGGAAATTATGGATGAGATAGCACCTGCTAAAATGGAAGACATTGATGTTACTATTAAACTTGCTAATAGAGATACTATCACACCACTTGGGATTGTTACAGATGTTGAAGTCTTGTGCGGGAAAGTAAAATACCCTACTGATTTTCTAGTCCTTGGTTCCCCACAAGATGATTTTTGTCCCATTATCTTTGGTAGACCTTTCTTGAGCACCGTCAATGCTACGATAGATTGTGAAAAACAAACTGTCGGTGTTAGTTTTGGTAATGTGTCTCATGAGTTTAATTTTTCCAAGTTTAGTAGACAACCTCGTGATAAGGCGTTATCTAGTAAGGATGAAATAATTGGTGTTGCTTCTATTCCTGTGCCTCCTACTGATCCATTAGAACAATATTTGCTTGACCATGAAAATGATATGCATTTGCGTGAAAGAAATGAAATAGATCAAATTTTCTTCGAACAACAACCTCTCTTGAAACACAATTTGCCTATTGAAACTCTTGGAGGTCCTCCTCCACCTAAAGGTGATCCTGTGTTTGAATTGAAACAATTGCCTGACACTTTGATGTATGCTTATCTTGATGAGAAAAAGATATATCATGTTATTATTAGTGCTAACCTTTCAGAACATGAAGAAGAAAAATTATTAAAAGTCCTAAGGAAGCACCGGGGATATACTCTTGATGATCTTAAGGGCATTAGTCACACTCTATGTCAGCACAAGATCAATATGGAACCTGATGCTAAACCCGTCGTTGATCAACAAAGATGAAAGAAGTGGTAAGAACTGAAATATTAAAGCTTCTGGAGGCAGGTATAATCTATCCCATAG
This sequence comes from Elymus sibiricus, assembly GCA_039707655.1. NCBI lineage: Eukaryota > Viridiplantae > Streptophyta > Magnoliopsida > Poales > Poaceae > Elymus > Elymus sibiricus. Next base: position 95,508,270 of record CM077675.1, on the reverse strand, counting down.
CTGATAGTAGATGGGTAAGTCCCGTTCATTGTGTCCCTAAGAAAGGAGGTATTACCGTTGTTCCTAATGATAAGAATGAACTCATTCCACAAAGAATTGTCACTGGCTATAGAATGGTAATTGATTTTAGAAAATTAAATAAAGCTACTAGGAAAGATCATTACCCTCTACCGTTCATTGATCAAATGCTAGAAAGATTATCTAAGCACACACACTTTTGTTTCCTAGATGGATATTCTGGTTTCTCTCAAATACCTGTGTCACAATCCGATCAAGAGAAAACTACCTTTACTTGCCCTTTTGGAACCTATGCTTATAGATGTATGCCTTTTGGTTTATGCAATGCACCTGCTACCTTTCAAAGATGTATGACTGCTATATTCTCTGATTTTTGTGAAAAGATTGTAGAGGTTTTCATGGATGATTTTTCCGTTTACGGAACTTCTTTTGATGATTGCTTAAGCAACCTTGATCGAGTTTTGCAGAGATGTGAACAAACTAATCTCGTCTTGAATTGGGAGAAGTGCCACTTTATGGTTAATGAAGCCATTGTCTTGGGGCATAAAATATCTGAACGAGGTATTGAGGTGGATAAAGCTAAAGTTGATGCAATTCAGAAAATGTCGTGTCCTAAAGATATTAAAGGTATTCGAAGTTTCCTTGGTCATGCTGGTTTTTATAGGAGGTTCATTAAAGACTTCTCTAAAATTTCTAGGCCCCTTACTAATATTTTGCAAAATGATATTCCTTTTGTTTTTGATGATGATTGTGTGGAAGCCTTTGAAACACTCAAGAAAGCCTTAACCTCTGCACCTATCGTTCAACCACCTGATTGGAACTTGCCTTTTGAAATTATGTGTGATGCTAGTGACTATGCTGTTGGTGCTGTCCTAGGAAAAAGAGTTGATAAGAAATTGAATGTTATCCATTATGCTAGTAAAACTCTAGACAGTGCCCAACGAAACTATGCTACTACTGAAAAAGAATTTTTAGCAGTTGTGTTTGCTGTGATAAATTTAGATCCTATATTGTTGACTCCAAAGTTATTGTTCACACCGATCATGCTGCTATAAAATACCTTATGGAAAAGAAAGATGCTAAACCTAGACTCATTAGGTGGGTTCTCTTGCTTCAAGAATTTGACTTACACATCGTTGATAGGAAGGGAGCTGAGAACCCCGTAGCTGATAACTTGTTTAGGTTAGAAAATATTCTTGATGACCCACTACCTATTGATGATAGTTTCCCCGACGAACAGTTAGCTGCAATAAGTGTTTCACAAAACACACCTTGGTATGCTGATTATGCTAACTACATTGTCGCTAAATATATACCACCCAGCTTCACTTATCAACAAAAGAGAAAAAAAATCTATGACTTGAGACATTACTTTTGGGATGACCCACACCTTTATAAAGAAGGAGTGGATGGTATTATTAGACGTTGTGTACCTGAGCATGAACAGGAACAAATCCTACGGAAATGTCATTCCGAAGCTTATGGAGGACATCATGCGGGAGATAGAATTGCTCATAAGGTATTACAATCTGGTTTTTATTGGCCTACTCTCTTCAAGGATGCCCGTAAGTTTGTCTTGTCTTGTGATGAATGTCAAAGAATTGGTAATATCGGTAAGCGTCAGGAAATGCCTATGAATTATTCACTTGTTGTTGAACCATTTGACCTTTGGGGTTTTGATTATATGGGGCCTTTTCCTTCCTCCAACGGGTACACTCATATTTTGGTTGAGGTTGATTATGTCACTAAGTGGGTAGAAGCTATTCCAACTAGTAGTGCTGATCACCACACCTCCATTAAAATGCTTAAAGAGGTTATCTTCCCGAGGTTTGGAGTCCCTAGATATTTAATGACCGATGGTGGTTCAAACTTTATCCATGGTGCTTTCCGTAAGATGCTTGCTAAATATGATGTTAACCATAGAATTGCATCCCCCTATCATCCTCAATCTAGTGGTCAAGTTGAACTTAGCAATAGAGAAATAAAATTAATATTACAAAAAACTGTTAATAGGTCTCGTAAGAATTGGTCTAAGAAATTAGATGATGCACTTTGGGCCTATAGAACAGCTTATAAAAATGCTATGGGCATGTCTCCATATAAAATGGTATATGGGAAAGCTTGTCATTTGCCTCTAGAATTAGAACACAAAACATTTTGGGCAATTAAAGAACTTAATTATGATTTCAAACTTGCCGGTGAGAAGAGGCTATTTGATATTAGCTCACTAGATGAATGGAGAACCCAAGCCTATGAAAATGCCGAGCTATTCAAAGAAAAAGTAAAAAGATGGCATGACAAAAGAATCCAAAAGCGGGAATTCATAATAGGAGATTATGTTCTTTTGTTCAACTCTCGCTTAAGATTTTTTGCAGGAAAGCTTCTCTCAAAATGGGAAGGACCATATATTATCGAAGAGGTTTATCGTTCTGGAGCTATCAAGATTAATAACGTCGAAGGTACTTACCCGAAGGTGGTCAATGGACAAAGAATTAAGCATTATATCTCAGGTACGCCTATTAACATTGAAAGCAATGTTATCCAAACCATGACACCGGAGGAACACATAAAAGAAACCTTCCGGAACACTCTAGAATTCTGAAAAATAGGAGGTACGTGATATGGTAAGTAAACGGACTCCAAAAAATCCGCAAAAATATTTTTTATCAGTTTTGGAATATTTTAGAATTTTGGAAATAAAGAAATAAACCGGAAGGTGATCGAGGTGAGCACGTTACACCAGGGCGCGCAAGGCACCCCTGGGCGCGCCCTGGTGGGTTGTGCCCACTGTAGGAGATATGCCCTAGAGGCAATAATAAATGTTATTGATTATCTCCCTGTTCATAATTAGGTTTATGTTCCATGCTATAACTGCTATGGTTCCCGAGTCTGCAATAACCACGAGGCTCGGAGGAAGACTCATATGCACGTGTGGGATAATTAACGGTAAAATGTATTCCTAGTCTGGCCTCTAAGACTAGCTCAAGTGTTGCATGATGGTTCTGTTTTCCTGATCATGGGCATGTCTATGCCAGCAATTTTGAGGGCACAATGTTAGCAGAACATTTGTGTTGAATCCACCCGAATTGATGTTATGCTATGAGATTCATTCATCACAAGTTAATGGTTAATAACACAGAGATGGTTAATGTTTGCATGATTCCTTAGACCATGAGAGTATCGAGTTTCTTCATGCTTGCTTCATGAACTTTGGGGTTTGTTAAACGTCATCCGTAAATGGGTGGCTATTACGGCGGCTTACGGGTTCATGGAAAAGTATGTCAAGTAACTTGATAGCTCAAGATTGGGATTTGCTCCTCCGACGATGGAGAGATATCTCTGGGCCCTCTCGGTGTTACGGTATCCATCATCGTCTGGCCAGACACTTTGTGATTTGATCAAGGGGATGCCGGAACACGGAACGAGAAAAGAGAACAATACCGGTAACGAGGTAACTGGCATAGTGGACAAGGTGTTGATCCACAGGGATGTCAACATGTCTCACCTCAGGTATTTGTAACATATCGCGAAGCAACATGAATAGCACACGACAACTGGAGGTTCACTCGAATATTCATTCGTGTGGGTATAGGGGTCAATATGGGTGTCCACGGCTCCGATGTTGATCATTGATCAGAAGGGGTTCCGGGTCATGTCTATACTTCACCGAACTTATAGGGTCACATGCTTAAGGGTCATCTATCTGCTGAAAATCACCGGAAAAGTTTCGGACACCGGAAAAGTTTCGGACACCGGAAAAGTTTCGGACAGTGGAAAAGTTCCGCAGAGAGAACACCGGAACAGTTTCGGTAAAACTGAAAAGTTGTTTCAGGGGATACCATTAAGTCAAATTGGTTTTGGCACATGCCTGATAATTCTTGGAGGGTGCTAGAATCATTCTGGAAACTTCTGGGAATTTTCCGGAAGAAAAACCGGAAATGTTCCGGAGCTGCCGGAACCGCTTCGGATGCTTTTCGCAGATGAAAATCACTAATCCGGAATTGTTTCGGAACGCGTTGAAAATTATTTTAGTGGGTACTAGAAATGTTCTATGCCCACATAAATATTTTCAGTTCGAACGGACGCTGAAAAATGTCGTCATGAATAGTGAAAGTGCTTTTTGGATGGCTTCTTGGAGAAGCCACCTTGAGGGCCTTTTGGTATTTTCCCCCTTGGCTTCTTGGAGAAGCTACCCTTGGGCTTGGCCTATAAATAGGGGTGGAGGGGGCTGCCTAAAGAATCATCCCTTGTCACATACACATGCCATTTGACTTGTCTGGCTTCTCTCTCCCTCCCCGCGAAATAGTTTCGTAGAGCCGAAAGGCTGTCTGGGTTCCGGCAGGAACTAGTTCTGGACGGCGAAGCCCTGCCGGATAGATGACACCGTATGTGTGCAACTCTGTAGAGAGATCGTAGTTTCGGTCTTAGTTCGAGAGTGCCTCCCGAAGGGCTGTCCGTGTGACCGTCCGAGTTTCGAAGGTCCTCCCGAAGGGCTGTCCGAGTGACCGTCCAAGTTTCGAAGGTCCTCCCGAAGGGCTGTCCGCGACACCGTCCGGGGGACTGTCCGACCGCATCCCGGAGGGCTGTCCGAGGGGCAGATGAGGGTATACATCCTCGCGGTTGGGAGGTTGTAAATCCTAGCTGCGGGGATCTACACCGTCGATCGTCATCGACTCTACTTCCGCTGCGCTACGAGTCGGTAACGAAAATATCAAACCTTGTATGCAGTCTCCATAGTGGTCCTGGGCTGGTGCATAGGTCAGAATTTTTTTGTTTTCTGCTGCGTTACCCTATAGTGGCATCAAGAGCCGTGCTATGCGTAGATGCAGGTTGCGATCTAGAATACATAGAGATGTATGGGTGTTGCACAATATAATTAGGTAGTAGATGAGTTCTATTACTGAAAATTATTTGTGCGGGTAGCAGATGAAATCTGTTACCCGATGTTCTTGTTGCTTACCTGGAATTTGCATATTTCTGATCTTGATAACAGCATGGTGGAGTTTCAATGTTCTGGCAATCCGCAATCCTGATTGATCAACGAAGTGCTAACAGTTCATTGAATTCCACCGTAGTTAAAAAGAAAGATGAAATTTCGCAGGCGAAAGGGCAATGCAGATATGATCTGCACGGGGGTCATGCGTATGACGAAGTTCAGTATGGGGCTTGAGATTTTATTATCTCGTGTTTCATACACCCCGCAAGTTAATCTAGCAACTTGGATTATCATGCTTGATGATGGATGTTGGTAGCTTCGTTTTGTTTCGAAACCTTAGAAGCCACGTAAAATAAAATTTTGCATGAACCGATTAGAGGCGTCTAACTTGGATTTGCAGGATGGTTTGCATGTGCATATGATGTGGTATAGCAGTGCTCATAATAATTTGATTATGTATGAGATGACTATATGATGTAAATTGATTAACATGACCTGCGTGTCATGATTCGGCATGATGGCTGGAGCCATATGATTGTCACTTTAATGACATGCGTGTCAACCTTAAGTAATGCACTTATTTTATTAGCTATAGAGATAGCAATATTATCTGGTGCATCGACAAGGTGGTGGCAATCTTCGCGAAGGTGAACACCGACGCGAATGCCGAAGACGAAGAAATACAAGACTTCTCCGTCAGAAAGGGCTATACCATATCATGGTATTATGAATTGCCTGAGATGTTTATCCCTTATGATGAACCCTTTTGATTGCGCGGTAGTCGCTTTTATTAGGGTGATCTCTCACAAAAATATCAAGTAGTTAGTGTTCTCCCAAGTGTAGCACCGTCACGGCACCTAACTTTTCGGGGTGCGCCATGGATACATGGGTACGAACGATTAGGGATGTGTGAGGCGGGTGAGTTGAGACCTCGCAGCGAGATCACTTGGTTGTCTTGACGTTCTAGCTTGAAAGTCCTGAGCTCGGAACATGCCCATCGAAAGATGAACCAGAGTCACATAGAGATGTGATTGGCAAGTTGGCCTACCGATTGCAATTCTCGTCACTTGAGATGGATACATCCTTGGCGTTGAATTGTAATATGGATCTTGAATCGCTCACAATCAATTATGAGAGATATTGATTTGAGTGGGAGCGCACTGTAGAATTAAAATGTTTAATTCTCAGTGGAATTAATTATGAACTTTGTCTAAGTGTGGTTTGCATAATAGTTGTAGAAGAATGGCTTGAGTTTCCACCTTCCCTATTAAAATTTAATAGCTGTTAAATATCTGGTTAAAACTTTACGGTTGGTAACGTAATGTGAGGATTGTCCTCAAGAGTGCCGAGAAGGACTTTGTCCTATCGCATGCTTTTGGTATTCTCCCGCTGATGCTATGGATGATGTGACTCTCGTCCTTCGATCCATAATCTAAAATTCCGTTACGGTCAAGTGAAATATGTTTGCCTCCATGAGACCCGAACTTAGAAAGTTTGGATAGCTATGTGATATTCATGGAATCTGAAAATCATTTTCAGAGACAAACAAAGGCTAAAAGATATGAGATATCCAAAGCCATGTTTTTTGCAAACTATTAGTAAAAGTGTTTACTGGGCATTTGAAAGAGAGGGATCCAGAAGAACGCCTGTCATATAATGAAGGTGAATAAAACAACAGCTTAAAGAGAAAGGAAGTGTCCGAAGGGTGTTAGTGAAACTTTCATGCCTAGGAAGTCCGGGGCTAACGCCACTCTCAAGTTGGGTGCTTCTTCTGAGAGTAGGAGAAATACTAAAAGTTAAACTGTTAGAAGTATGAAGGCAGAAAGAAAGAAGACTCGAATATCCAGCTCATGTATGAATGTCATACAAGTTTTTGATTTATAGAAGGCTGGTCAAAGATATAGTTCTTGGGAATTATGGTTAAACATGTTAATCACTAATTTTTGGGTATTGTGAGTTGATCACAAAGATACCCACTCGATTGCATTCTGTTGCAACTCGATGTAAGAACTACTATGACCTGAATGATTAGCCATGAATGAGGTTAAGATACACACAGGGAACATAGTAAAAGTTACTATACCTTCCATCGGTGTATTACCTATGTATTTACTTTCATAATTCATTTTAGAGTTTCATATACTCTAGCCCTTTGCATAAGGTATCTTGCAAGAAGGTTGTTCATAAGAGAACTTTTGATGTTCGGTGATATGAATAACATAAGGGCCATACTTTCATTATGAATGAGATGTATGTTATGAATATTGATAATAATACATTACCTCTATATTTACTTTCATAATTCATTTAGAGTTTCATATACTCTAGCCCTTTGCATAAGGTATCTAGCAAGAAGGTTATTCATAAGAGAACTTTTGATGTTCGGTGTTATGAATAACATGAAGGGCCATGCTTCCATCCAGGATGGAATGTATGTTGTGAATATTGATGGTAATATGATACATCCATAACACTGACGCTAAATGTCGCAAGATTAAAAGAATACCACATATGTGTGGCACTGCATTTGCTCACATTGGAGAAACCCGCATGGAAAATTCCATTATTATGGATTTTGAAGTCGTTTGATTTTGAATCATCTGACACTTGCAACTTTCCTCTGAAAAGTGAAGTGACCGAAATACCGTTCACAGGCCATAAGGAACGAGCAAAGAACATATTGGTGATCATACATTATGATGTGTGTAGTCCAATAAATGTTGTTGTAAGTAGTGGATTTATCTATCTCCAGAAATGACTCAAGTAGATATAGGGATATTTACTTGATGAGACGTAAGTCTGGATCTTTTGAATTCATTCATAAGGTTTTCAAAAATGAAGTAGAAGTTATTGTAACAAGAAAATTATGTTTCTACAATTCGATTGCAGAAAGGAATATTTGAGTTACAAGTTTAGCGAATGTCTGATGAGTTATGAAAGGGGTTTCATAACTTGCACCTCCCGGAACACCACTGCAAGTGGAAAGTCCGTGAAGATGTAATCGAACCATTTATGACATGGTAAGATCAAAGATGACATAAATAAATTTGCCATTATCCCTTTTAAAGAGTGATGCTTTAGAGACTGCGGCTTTTACACTGAAAAGAGCTCCATCAGGTCTGTTGAAATGACGCCATGGTATGGTATGCCCAACCATGTTATATCTTTTCTTAACATTTGGAATATGGGCTTGTGTAAAAGGTTACAAACCTATTCCAAATCAGACAAGTGCTGCTTTATAGGTTATCTCAAGTCATTGGGTATTCCCCCACCACTATACCGAGGCAAAGGATTTTGCCACAAAACGGTATGCTTTTAAAGAGAATAGTTCTTACAAAAGGTGAGTGGGAGGATAGTGCAACTCGACGAGATAGACAGTATCTTCGTCATCAGGTCAAAGGAAAGGAACCTTGGAAGTGATTCCGGAGTTTCCTTCTGCGACTGATACGAAAGTCTCTACAATAAAATGTATGGACTTCGGTCGAACTTGCAGCTGAACCACGTAGGCAAGGCTCGTGCAAACCTCTCAGGTGCGCAAACGAGATATTGTTGTTAGACAACAGTATACCTACGATACACAAGGAAGCGGTGATGGGCCCTGACTCCGGAATTGGCTAAATGCCAATACAATCCGAGATAGTTTCCATATAAATGTTTCAAGATTAAAATCTTGATACACCTTTCGAAAGACTTAGAGTCTAACGAATATTTATGGAACTAAAAACTGATACGTATAAAAATGTTTTATCCATAAAACTCGACTTGTTGAAATAACAAGTTCAAGGAGTTAAGTACGATGAGGTTGTTTCACCGTAGCGATGCTTAAAGTCGGTTCGGGTTGAACTAGCAATTAATACATATTTCAATCATGAGATATGAAACATGGATGACGAAAGGATTTCCATCTGATGGAAATGTAACCAAGGACTTGCATGTGTTACAGTCCAAGGTATTTTGGCAGTCCAGAGGATGCTAGTAAGTATGCAAACTTCAGAGTTCCAGCAATCGACAGAAGAGAGCAAAATGGAGTTGGAATCTTCGTGTTTTGATGAAATGGTCGAAAAGGGTTTTTGACTTCATCAGTGGGTAACGAAGATGCTTGTGATTCAAGAAAATAAGTTGGAGCATAATAATATTTCTAAAAACCTTGTGTGCTTGACACATTGTTAATTGGAAATAAATTTCTTGACACGAATTAGGACTTCATTTGAAAATAGTTTTTTCGATGAAGTGCTTGGGCTAAATAGCCTTGATATTAGGCATGATGATCTATGGAGATAGATTTACCTAATGGGGCTGAGCAAAGATACATATTGACAAAATGCTAAAACCTTTTAGCATTGAAAACCATCAAGGAGTGATTCTTGCCGAAGTCACATGGAAAGAGTTTTTGCAAGACTCGGTGTCCCAAAACACTGATGAGCAAAATACATGATGGAGATTCCACACACCTTTGTGTTTGGATTAATCATGTATTCCATGGTATGTAAAAACAACCAGATATGTCCAATACTCCAAAGTTGTTGCGAGTATAGATACCAAAGTGATCAAAAGTACTGATCATGGGACAACAGTGAAAGATGTCATTAAGTACTAGAGTAGTACTGATGACATGTTTTCTCGCAAGCAGAGATTATGAAGTACTCGTTGTAAGTAATTACATCGATACAGTCTTCATCAATGCTCCATGCGATTTTCGATTTAAGTTAAGGTTTTTTTTGTGTAATACACAATATGGTGGCACGGTAGTTGGAAATTGTTCGAAACAGGTTACTGTGGCGAATTCTATAACAAATGGCTAAGTATGTTGATGCTTTAGAAGCGACAAAGAAGTTGTTGAATCATATAGTTCATTCATGAACTTAGTATGGATCCAAGATGGCTTTGGTCAATGGGACACTATTGCAGATAGTTGCTCCATAGCTCAGTCTGAGGAATCAGGTTTCGACCAATGGTTCACACATATGCAAAGCCAAGTCCACACAAAATATGAATTTTGTGAAAGCGTGAAAACGCGAGGATATGCAAAGATACACACGGAGCTGAAGTCATCAGATCCGTTGGACATCAGGCTATACCACAAGCGAAGCATATTTACACCGGTGCGCCACAGGTGTAAAGTGCATGAACATTAACTAGATTATTGACTCTAGTGCAAGTGGGAGTCTGTAGGAGATATGCCCTAGAGGCAATAATAAATGTTATTGATTATCTCCCTGTTCATAATTAGGTTTATGTTCCATGCTATAACTGCTATGGTTCCCGAGTCTGCAATAACCACGAGGCTCGGAGGAAGACTCATATGCACGTGTGGGATAATAAACGGTAAAATGTATTCCTAGTCTGGCCTCTAAGACTAGCTCAAGTGTTGCATGATGGTTCTGTTTTCCTGATCATGGGCATGTCTATGCCAGCAATTTTGAGGGCACAATGTTAGCAGAACATTTGTGTTGAATCGACCCGAATTGATGTTATGCTATGAGATTCATTCGTCACAAGTTAATGGTTAATAACACAGAGATGGTTAACATTTGCATGATTCCTTAGACCATGAGAGTATCGAGTTTCTTCATGCTTGCTTCATGAACTTTGGGGTTTGTTAAACGTCATCCGTAAATGGGTGGCTATTACGGCGGCTTACGGGTTCATGGAAAAGTATGTCAAGTAACTTGATAGCTCAAGATTGGGATTTGCTCCTCCGACGATGGAGAGATATCTTTGGGCCCTCTCGGTGTTACGGTATCCATCATCGTCTGGCCAGACACTTTGTGATTTGATCACGGGGATGCCGGAACACGGAACGAGAAAAGAGAACAATACCGGTAACGAGGTAACTGGCATAGTGGACAAGGTGTTGATCCACAGGGATGCCAACATGTCTCACCTCGGGTATTTGTAAGATATCGCGAAGCAACAGGAATAGCACACGGCAACTGGAGGTTCACTCGAATATTCATTCGTGTGGGTATAGGGGTCAATATGGGTGTCCACGGCTCCGATGTTGATCATTGATCGGAAGGGGTTCCGGGTCATGTCTATACTTCACCAACCTATAGGGTCACATGCTTAAGGGTCATCTATCTGCTGAATACTAGACAGGGAGTCTGAGAGAAAATCACCGGAAAAGTTTCGGACACCGGAAAAGTTTCGGACAGCGGAAAAGTTCCGCAGAGAGAACACCGGAACAGTTTCGGTAAAACTGAAAAGTTGTTTCAGGGGATACCATTAAGTCAAATTGGTTTTGGCACATGCCTGATAATTCTTGGAGGGTGCCAGAATCATTCTGGAAACTTCTGGGAATTTTCCGGAAGAAAAACCGAAAATGTTCCGGAGCTGCCGGAACCGCTTCGGATGCTTTTCACAGATGAAAATCACTAATCCGGAATTGTTTCGGAATGCGTTGAAAATTATTTTAGTGGGTACTGGAAATGTTCTAAGCCCACATAAATATTTTCAGTTCGAACAGACGCTGAAAAATGTCGTCATGAATAGCGAAAGTGCTTTTTGGGTGGCTTCTTGGAGAAGCCACCTTGAGGGCCTTTTGGTATTTTTCCCCTTGGCTTCTTGGAGAAGCTACCCTTGGGCTTGACCTATAAATAGGGGTGGAGGGGGCTGCCTAAAGACTCATCCCTTCTCACATACACATGCCATTTGACTTGTCTGGCTTCTCTCTCCCTCCCCGCGAAATAGTTTCGTAGAGCCGAAAGGCTGTCTGGGTTCCGGCAGGAACTAGTTCTGGACGGCGAAGCCCTGCCGGATAGATGACACCGTATGTGTGCAACTCTGTAGAGAGATCGTAGTTTCGGTCTTAGTTCGAGAGTGCCTCCTGAAGGGCTATCCGTGTGACCGTCCGAGTTTCGAAGGTCCTCCCGAAGGGCTGTCCGAGTGACCTTCCGAGTTTCGAAGGTCCTCCCGAAGGGCTGTCCGCGACACCGTCCGGGGGACTGTCCGACCGCCTCCCGGAGGGCTGTCCAAGGGGCAGATGAGGGTATACATCCTCGCGGTTGGGAGGTTGTAAATCCTAGCTGCGGGGATCTGCACCGCCGATCGTCATCGACTCTACTTCTGCTGCGCTACGAGTCGGTAACAAAAAGATCAAACCTTGTATGCAGTCTCCATAGTGGTCCTGGGCTGGTGCGTAGGTCGGAATTTTTTTGTTTTCTACTGCGTTACCCTACACCCACCTCGGATGCCTTCACGACTCCGTTTTCCTTCCATATACTTGTTTCCCAAGGATAAAAATTCTCTATACATACCCCCGACTATTTTGACGACCGCATCGCAGAAAAATCCTCTATTCTTGTTTCTTGTTGTTTTCTCATCAGATCTAGATCTCCATGGCTCCACCAAGCTCCTCCAAGGACAAGTTCTTCAAGAAGGTCATCAACCCGTACTTGCCGGAGGTGATGAAGCACCCTCAAGCCATTGAGATGCGTGAGGGGGTGCTCCACATCCGCGATGTTCAGGGACCCAAAAAGACCGGAAGCGTGGAGGCTAGGCTCGAGGCGGTGGAACAGGAAATCTTCAAGTGCCAGAAGATGGTGGAGCGTGGACTTAGTGCCAATCACTCCATGATCACGGAATTCACCCATGATCAGACGGTGGATGGCCGGTCCGTGAAGGACATCATCTCCACCCTCAACGAGCAAATTAACTTTTTGCAGAGCCAAGTTTATGATCTTCAAAACCAAGTCATCGAATATGAAGCGAGATTTAAAGGTATGAGTTTAGCTGCCAGTTGCAGGACTCAGGGGACTCTCGCGTCAACCTTTGATGGGGAGCCCTTACCCTGGAAGCTGGAGGACAAGCTTACTACATCATTACCACCACCTACATCAACACCTCCACCTTCTTCATCACCACCACCAAAGGAAACTTGAGCACACGGGTATGGGCACTCCCCTTGGCTTGAGCCAAGCTTGGGGGAGGTGCCCCGGTATCGTATCACCATCACTTTTATTCACCTTTACCTATTTTAGTTCGATATTTAGTTTCCCTTTGCTTTAGTTGAATAAAAGTTTAGCATGATCTATTTTCGTGTGTTACTTCCGTGATCTATCTATCTATGTAATCGAGTGAGAGTTATATAATAAAGTTTAGTTTGAGTTTTTGCCTCTCTACTTTCTTGTTGCAATAAAAATAAAGAAAAGAAAAACAAATGAAAAAATCATATGCTAATCTTATGGTAAGTAATGACATCACATAAGGAAAAGTATAAGTAGTAAAATTTATTGGAGATTGACAAACATAGCATTGGTCAATGATGCAACTCATGAAAGAATTAATAAGGGAAGAGAAGATTCACATGCAAATACACCATCTTGGACATCTTTTATGATTGTGAGCCCCCATCAAACATTATATGTCAAAATTGTTGACGTTGGACAAGGAAGACAACGTAATGATTTATGTTTGTTCATATCCACATAGAAGTTATATTGTCATAGATCCTTTAACATGTGGTGCTTGCTCAATATCTTTGCTAGCCAAAAAATCCGCACTAAGTAGAGATACTACTTGTGCATCCAAAAACCCGAACCCAAATTCTTTCTTTGAGTGTCCACCATACCTACCTATGGATCGAGAAAGATCCTTCAATTAAGTTGTCATCGGTGCAATAAGGCAATAAAAATTGCTCCTAAAAGCGTTTTGATCAATTAGTGTAAGAGAAAATTGAGCGCTATACGAACTTATGATGGCAACGTAATAAAAGCGACGGACTGCATAATAAAGGTTGCTATCATAGGGGGCAATATAGCGTGACATTCTTTTACATTAAGGGATTGGGCATACAAACCAATAAGCGCATGACAACCTCTGCTTCCCTCTGCGAAGGGCCTATCTTTTACTTTTATGTGTTTACTTTTATGCAAGAGTCAAAGTATTTTCCCCTATTCCTTTTTACTTTTTATTTTGCAAGCATCATGTGGTGAGGAAAGATCTAGGCACATATATCCAGTTGGATATGGGTGGGCATGCGTTATTATTGTTGACATCACCCTTGAGGTGAGTAAGTTGGGAGGCGAAACTATAAGCCCCTATCTTCTTACGTGTCCGGTTGAAACTTTTTGTTCATGGGTATGCCGTGAGCGTTAGCAATCATAAAAGACTAAATGATGGTTGAGTATGTGGACTTGCCAAAAGGCTCCGACATGAGACCTTTCCTGAAAATATGATGAATTGTAGTTGCAAAGTTGACTGAGAACATAGTTTCTAGGTTCCCAATAAGGTTTATGCTTCATACTTCTATGTTGTGATGAATTGTTACTTGTGCATAAGAAGTTATATGATGAAATTATGTTGAATAAATTTTATGTTAGAGTTTGTTGCTGTTATATTAATAAGCAAGATGCTTCTATGTCCGTATTTTATTTTTATCGACACCTCTCTCTCAAACCATGTGGACATGCTTTTCAATACCGGCTTTCGCTTGAGGACAAGCGAGGTCTAAGCTTGGGGGAGTTGATACGTCCATTTTGCATCATGATTTCCTACTGTTATTTACTTTGTTTTGTTGAATAATAATAATGCCTTGGGGAGTGATTCTAATGCCTTTTCTCTCATAATATGCAAGGTTTACACAAAGAGGGAGAATACCGGTAGCTGGAATTCTGGACCTAAGAAAAGCACGTCAGACATACCTATTCTGCACAACTCCAATGAAGCTGTAATTATACGGAGATTATTTTTGCATTTAATAAAAAATACCGGAGCAGAAAACTACTGGAGGGGCCCTCCCAGGTGGGAACAACCCACCAAGGCGCGCCAGGCCCCCCTGGGCGCGCCCTGATGGGTTGTGGCCACCTCGGCCCACCTCCGGTGCCCATCTTCTGGTATATGGTCACTCTTGACCTAGAAAAAATCAGAGGAGGACTTTCGGGACGAAGCACCGCCGCCTCGAGGCGGAACTTGGACAGGAGCACTTTTGCCCTCCGGCGGAGCGATTCCGTCGGGGGAACTTCCCTCCCGGAGGGGGAAATTGAAGCTATCGTCATCACCAACACCCCTCTCATCTTTGGGAGGCCAATCTTCATCAACATCTTCAACATCACCGTCTCCTCTCAAACCCTAGTTCATCTCTTGTGTTCAATCTTTGTACCGGAACCTCAGATTGGTACCTGTGGGTGACTAGTAGTGTTGATTACCTTGCGTAGTTGATTACTATATGGTTTATTTGGTGGAAGATTATATGTTCAGATCCATTATACTATTCAATACTCCTCTGATCTTGAGCACGATTATTATTTGTGAGTAGTTACCTTTGTTCTTGAGGTCACGGGAGAAGTCATGTTGCGAGTAATCATGTGAATTTGATATGTGTTCGATATTTTGATGATATGTATGTAGTGATTCCCTTAGTGGTGTCATGTGAACATCGACTACATGACACTTCACCATTCATGGGCCTAAGGGAATGCATTGTGGAGTAGTTATTAGATGATGGGTTGCTAGAGTGACAGAAGCTTAAACCCTAGTTTATGCGCTACTTCATAAGGGGCTGATTTGGATCCACATGTTTAATGCTATGGTTAGACTTTGTCTTAATACTTTTCTCGTAGTTGCGGATGCTTGCGAGGGGGTTAATCAT
The DNA here is from genome assembly GCA_039707655.1 of Elymus sibiricus. NCBI lineage: Eukaryota > Viridiplantae > Streptophyta > Magnoliopsida > Poales > Poaceae > Elymus > Elymus sibiricus. The sequence continues at coordinate 95,492,728 of CM077675.1, read as the reverse complement.
AAGTAGGTTGTTAGTTCAAGTAAGAACAGCACCTTAGCACCGGTCCACCCACATATCAAATTATCAAAGTAGCGAACACGAATCAAACCAACATGATAAATGTGACTAGACAAAATTCCCGTGTACCCTCAAGAACACTTTGCCTATTACTAGTGATTGTTCTGGCATGTCCTTTGCCTCAAAAGGATTGGGCTACCTTGCTGCACCTTGTTTACCATTACCGTTACTTGCTTGTTACCAATTATCTTGCTACCAAACTATCTGTTACCTACAATTTCAGTGCTTGCAGAAATTACCTTGCTGAAAACCGCTTGTCATTTCCTTCTGCTCCTCGTTGGGTTCGACACTCTTACTTATCGAAAGGACTACGATTGATCCCCTATACTTGTGGGTTATCAGGGGATCAAACCATTCTCCGCCACACCTCGTGTACCTCGAGTCACAAGCTCTCCATTACACAGCAATCCAATTCAGCCAGGAGTAGGGTATTACACCGCACGGTGGCTTGAACCTGGGTAGCTCGTGTGTCCCCGTCGTGTCCGGTGTGAGTGAGTGAGCTCGCCGCCGGTCTCGCCGTAGTTATCGTCGGGTCATAGGTAGCCAAGAAAAGCCCCCCAATGTTCAAACCCTAGTTCTTGGAGAAGCTTCTTGGACACAGATCCCAGACTCCGACAAGTTGGAACTGGAATCTTATGTTTCCTTCTTTCATATCTATAATAGCACCTATAGTTCGAAAGAAATGTCTTCCAAGTATAATTGGACAAGGCGGATTGCATTCAATATCAAGCATGATGAAATCTACATGCACATAATTTCTATTAGCAAGGATAAACACATCATTTATTTTACCAAAAGGTTTCTTAATGGTAGAATCCGCAAGATGCAAGTTAAGGGAACAATCATGTATATCAGTGAGAACAAGCACATCACAAAGAGATTTAGGTATAGTTGAAACACTAGCACCAAGGTGATACGTCTCCAACGTATCTACTTTTCCTCACCCTTTTGCCCTTGTTTTGGACTCTAATTTGCATGATTTGAATGGAACTAACCCGGACTGACGCTGTTTTCAGCAGAACTACCATGGTGTTGTTTTTGTGCAGAAATAAAAGTTCTCGGAATGGAACACATTTTTTTGGAGAATTATTTCAGAATATATGTGATATATTGGAGCTAAAATCCACTGAAGAGGGGGGCCAGGGTGGCCAGCGCCCACCAGGGCGCGCCAGGCCCCTTGGGCGTGCCCTGGTGGGTTGTGCCCACCTTGTGGCCCCACTGACCCTAATTCCGCCACTATAAATTCCTATTTTTGGAGGAAAAAATCAGAGAGAAAGTTTCATCGCGTTTTACGATACGAAGCCATCGCCACCTCCAGTTCTTCATCGGGAGGCCAGATCTGGAGCCCGTTTGGGGCTCCGGAGAGGGGAATCTTCGGTGTTCGTCATCACCAACCTTTCTCCATCGCCAATTCCATGATGCTCCCCACCGGGAGTGAGTAATTCCTTCGTAGGCTTGCTGGTCAGTGAGGAGTTGGATGAGATTCATCATGTAATCGAGTTAGTTTTGTTAGGGCTTGATCGCTAGTATCCACTATGTTCTGAGATTGATGTTGCTATGACTTTTCCATGCTTAATGCTTGTCACTAGGGCCCGAGTGCCATGATTTCAGATCTGAACCGTTTATGTTATCATCTCTATATCTATGTTCTTGATCCGATCTTGCCTAGTCATATGCACCTATTACGTGTTATGATCCGTATACCCCATAGTGACAATATTTGGGATACTTCGCGGTGATGACCATAGTTTGAGGAGTTCATATATTCACCATGTGTTAATGCTTTGTTCCGGTTCTCTATTAAAAGGAGGCCTTAATATCCCTTAGTTTCCTTATGGACCCCGTTGCCACGGGAGGGTAGGACAAAAGATGTCATGCAAGTTCTTTTCCATAAGCATGTATGACTATTTACGGAATACATGCCTACATTACATTGATGAACTAGAGCTAGTTCTGTATCGCCCTAGGTTATGACTGTTACATGACGAATATCATCCAACGAGTTACCGATCCAGTGCCTACGAGCTTTCCACTTATTGTTGTTGCTAAGTTACTATTGTTGTTGCTGCTGTTCCAACTGCTACAAAACTACTGCTACTTCTGTCACCGCTACTGTTACTATTGCTACTGCTATCAAACTATCATATTACTGTGCTACTGATCACCTTGCTACAGATATTTAATCTCTAGGTGTGGTTGAATTGACAACTCAACTGCTAATACTCTCAAGTATTCTTTGGCTCCCCTTGTGTCGAATCTATAAATTTGGGTTGTATACTCTATCCTCGAAAACTGTTGCGATCCCCTATACTTGTGGGTTATCAAGACCTTTTTCTGGCGCCGTTGCCGAGGAGCATAGCAATATTTGTTGATTCACTTGGGATTTATATCAATTGATCACTATGAAGAATCTGAAGGATCCAAAGACTAAGATTTTTCCCTCTAAGACGAGGGGAGGTAAGGAACTGCCATCTAGCTCCGCACTTGATTCACCTTCTGTTATGAGTAAGCTTGCAACGCCACCACATGCTAGTAATCCTGATATGTCGCAAGTAATTGATGATGCTACCTCTACTATGAATGATGCTTATGATGATGCTAGTACCATGCTTGATGATAATGTGCCACTAGGAGAATTTCTTGATGAACAAATTGCTAGAGCTAAAGAAAATGAAACCACTGAAACTGATGAGATTGCTGAAACTGATGAAGCTTATGAAACTAATAATGACTATGAAACACCTATTAGTCCTAGCTCTCCTAAGTTTGAAATGCCTAAGATACCTGAAGGTTATGTTATGGACGAAGAGAAATTCTTTCTTGCAAGGATAGAAACGATCTTAAGAAACTGCTACGCAAGTATAAGGAAAAGACTTTGAATGCTAGAATGAAATGTGATCCTAAGTTTTCTACTTCACCTTTCTTTGTTACCGATAAGGATTATGAGTTCTCTGTCGACCCAGAGTTAATTACTTTTGTTGAATCTGATCCTTTTCATGGCTATGAAACTGAAACTGTAGTGGCACACCTTACTAAGCTGAATGATATAGCCACCCTCTTTGCTCATGATGAGAAGATTCGCTACTATTACATCCTTAAGTTATTTCCGTTCTCATTAAAGGGTGATGCTAAGACATGGTACAACACTCTTGCTCCTGGTTGTGTGCGTAGTCCCCAGGATATGATTTACTACTTCTCTGAAAAATATTTTCCTGCTCATAAGAAACAAGCTGCCTTACAGGAAATATTTAACTTTGTGCAAATTGAAAAAGAGAGTCTCCACAAGCTTGGAGGAGGCTTCTCCAATTGCTTAATGCTTTGCCTGATCATCCTCTCAAGAAAAATGAAATACTTGATATTTTCTATAATGGACTAACCGATGCTTCTAGGGACTTCCTAGATAGTTGTGATGGTTGTGTTTTCAGGGAACGAACTGTTGAACAAGCTGAGGAATTATTGAATAACATATTGAAGAATTATGATGATTGGACTCTTCCTAAACCACCGCCTAAACCCACTCCAAAGAAGAGCGGTATCTTATTTCTCAGTCCTGAAGATATGCAAGAGGCAAACAAATCTATGAAGGAAAAAGGTATTAAAGGTGAGGATGTTAAGAATTTGCCACCTATTGAAGAAATACATGGCCTTGACACACCACCACCTCCATAGGTGGTAGAGGTAAATTCTTTATTAAAGTTTAATGAAAGTGACATTCCTCACAATAAACATCCTAGTCAATGCTTATATGAGTTTGACAACTATATTATGAAGCAAGATCATTTCAATGCTCATGTTCTGAAACAATTGAAATACAATTCCGATATGATTGCTCGCTTGAGTGACTTGCTATTTAGAATCAGTAATGATGTTAGAGGTGTAGGAAAGCATGCCTCTATGGTTCAAACTCAGTTAGAACAAGTTGCTAAGTCTCAAAAGGAATTTCTTGATGAAATGAATAATAATATGAATGATTTTGCTGCTAGAGTAGTAACTAGAGGAGGTAGAATGACCCAAGAACCACTTTATCATGAGGGCCATCCTAAAAGAATTGAACAAGACTCTCAAAGAATTAATACTGATGCACCTAGTCCTTATAAGAAGAAAAAGAAAAAGAAAAATGGTAGGACTTTGCATACCTCTAGTGAACCTGAGACACAAAAACATCCTGATAGTAATGATGTCTCTATTTCTGATGCTGAAACTCAATCTGGTAGTGAACATTCACCTAGTGATAATGAAAATTATAATGATGATATTCACGATGATGCTCAACCTAGAAATGATAAAGAACCAGATAATGATGTTGAAATAGAGCCTGCTCCTGATCTTGATAACCCACAACCTAAAAATAAACGGTATGATAAAAGAGACTTTGTGGCTAGGAAACATGGTAAAGAAAGAGAGCCATGGGTTCAAAAACCCATGCCCTTTCCATCTAAGCCATCTAAGAAAAAGGATGATGAAGAATTTGAACGCTTTGCTGAAATGATTAGGCCAGTCTTTTTGCGTACCCGCTTAACCGATATCTTAAAAATGGCCCCTTATGCAAAGTATATGAAAGACATCATCACAAATAAAAGAAAGATGCCTGAAGCTGAAATCTCCACCATGCTTGCTAATTATTCTTTTAAGGATGGAGTACCTAAAAAACTTGGAGATCTTGGAATACCAACTATACCTTGCTCCATTAAGAGAAACTATGTCAAAACTGCTTTGTGTGATTTGGGGGCCGGTGTTAGTGTTATGCCTTTCTCCTTATATAAAAGACTTGATTTGAATAAACTCACACCTACTGAGATATCATTGTAAATGGCTGACAAATCAATGGCCATACCTATCGGTATTTGTGAGGACGTGCCCGTTGTTGTCGCATACGTTACCATCTTAACGGACTTTGGTATTCTTGAGATGCCCGAGGACGACAATGTGTCCATTATCCTTGGTAGACCCTTTTTGAATACTGTAGGGGCTGTTATTGATTGCAACAAAAGCAAAGTCACTTTTCATATCAATGGTAATGAGCATACGGTGCACTTTCCGAAGAAAGAATTTCAAGTGAATGGTATAAATGTTATTGAAGAATCTCCGACCATTACTATTGGAAGTTTTAAATTACCTCTCCCTACTGCCAAAAAGAAATATGATATACTTATTGTCGGGGATATGCACATCCCCATTGAGGTAACTTAGTGTTTTACGAAAGTGGTTGTTAATAAGACTTGATCAACCTTATTAATGAATCATTTTTGAGAGGTATGAAGTCGATGAATCTAGTAAGCACAACTCTCTGTTCCCACCTTTTATTTTCTTTTTTAGCTAGCCAAATAAAAGAAAATGTCATGTTTATCCTGTTTTCTGTTTTCTTTGTGCAATAAAAAATGACCCAAAAATAAAAAAAATCAGAATGCCCTGAAAATTTAACACGTTTCTTTTGAATATTTATGAATTTCTGTTGCAAATAATACCAGAGGGGGTGCACCTGGTGCCCACAAGACACCAGGGCGCGCCAGCACCCCTAGGCGAGCCCTGGTGGGTTGTGGCCCCCACGTGTGCCCCCTCACTTATCTCTTTAGCCCACTTCATCACCTACCTCCAGAAAAAATCACCACAGCCACCATTTTCGTGTTCTTGCTCTCAAACCCGCGGATTTCAATCTCTTTGCTCGAAGCTCCGTTTCCGAAACTGTTTGGAGGGATTGCTACTTGGTATGTGACTCCTCCATTGCTCCAATTACTTTTTGTTTTAGTGGGTTATTTTTAGAGTAATTAGCTACTCTTGGTGCTGTTGTAGATGAGCTTGCATGTTAAATTCTTAGAATTCTAAGTAGTTTGAATGCTCAATATGGCCTCTATGCATGCTTGGGAGTAGTTGCTAACAATCTTACAAAGCTTTGTTGACGAATTTTTGTGGACTAATTTTTTTTTCAGAATTTTTGTAGGAATAAAATGCAAATCTTTAGGAAGTTATCCTCCAAGAAAAATGCCAAGGGAGTCATTGGGGAATCATCGGACAATGACCTTCAGACCCCAAGAAAGGTGGAGGTGCGGCCGTGTGAATGGCCGCATGATGCCTTCATGGAGGAGGCCGGGTTCCATCAAGAGTTCGCTCAGTTTGTTGCAAATGTTGGGTTGACCGATTTCCTCGCAGCTAAGTGTTACCAATATCACATCCTTACGAATTCGTTTGTGCAAAGCTTTCATTATCTAGGGAGAAACAACCCCCCCTGAAGTGCAGTTTAATCTTTATGCTGAAACTTACACATTGCCGCTAACTGACTTCTGCAACATATGCTTGATTCCTTCTGATGGGGACTTGATAGAACCTAGGCCATCTGAGTTTGAGGATTTTCTCCTCACATTAACCGTGGGTGAGGATAGAGGCGTGTCGAGCGCCACTGCTACCAGTTTGCAGTTTCCCTCAGTACATTATTTCGCCTTGGTCATCGCTAAGTGTTTAACCGCTAGGGAGAAGGTCAGCGCACTCAGTGCCCCTGACCTTGCTATTTTACGTCGTGCACTTTATGGTGATCACACCTTTAGTATGGGGCTATTATTGCTCGACACTTACATCTTAGCAAAACTAAGGGAAAGATACATGGTGGTATTTATGCTACTCGTCTAGCGAGCCACTTTAGAGTCCAGTTTTGCCCACATGATTATCTCTTATCCCGAGTTTACCTTGATCACAAGTCACTGCAGGCTCACCAATTCCTAGATGTAACCGATTCTCCCCGTGACATTCATTATAATCTAGTATTTAGCAAGGAAACACGTGATATTATTCCGTTGCCTGCACCTGCTTTGTTTGATTCTATTGCCAGGAACGGATACAGGATCATGCCAGATGACATTATAGCTTACCGGAACAACCTAGTAGCTGCTGAGGAGGAGCCCCAGGGGTGGTATGCTCAGGTGCCGCCTCTGCCTCACTACGACTTGGGACCGGACAGCTACTACGGATGGTGATTACCAAGCTAGGCCAAAAGCCTAAGCTTGGGGGAGTACGTATTTCCACCGACATTACATTCATGTTCACACATTTCATTCCAGCTGTCGGTGTTCACACTTTTTTGTTGTAATATCCATGCTAGATTTGTTTTCTCGCTTTGTTCTTGTGTGTTTGAAAAACTTTGAGAAAATTCAAAAAAATATTTCCTACTTCTTTTTAGCTTTTCTTTCTAGCTTAGTTTAATTGTAGCATCAAAAAGAAAACCCAAAAAGATTTCTAGCCTCTTCTTTTACTTGTTGGGAGCTTTCCCGTGTAAATAGTTTTTCTCGTTTTTGTTTTTCTTCTTTAATTTGCTTTCTTCAAGAAAAACCAAAAACTCCAAAAATATTTTAGTGTGTTTCTCTGAAATTCTTTTCTTTTTACTTGAGTCGTACCTAGGAGAAGACCCCGATGATATTGTTGAGTGGCTCTCATCTGCATTATTGTTTATCTAACAAAGAGCCCATATTACTTTGTCTTCTCCTCTTGAATAAAATGTTTGCAGATTCCAGCTTAGTCCACGGCACTCTTGCACTATTATTATTTTCTTATCATTCGGTCGTGCAAGTGAAAGGCAATAATGACGACATTTGATGAATTGACTATGGCAGAGAAAGGCGAGTATGAACTCAACTTGTTTTTGTTTTTGTAAATATTTTTAACCTAGTATCCCTTGATTCAACTCATTATGATCAAACATGTTTGCAATGACCATTAGAGACTATAGTTGTTCATGCCATGCTTAAGTAGCTAGGAGTGGATAATGATTTATCTTGGGTGTCAACATGCATTAAAATGGTTGTGATGCGGTATGATGATATGGTATCCTCCTCTGAATGTTTCAAGTGGCTTGACTTGGCACATGTTCACGCATGTAGTTGAATCAAAACCAACATAGCCTTCATGATATTTATGTTCATGGTGTCCATATCCTACTCATGCTAGTATTCAATGTTGATTATATGTAATGCATGTTCATGACCGTTTTCACTCTCTAGCTGGTCGCTTCTCAATCTAATTGCTAGCCTTCGCCTATACTAAGCGGGAATACTGCTTGTGCATCAAAACTCTTAAACCAAGTTATGCCAGATGAGTCCACTATATCTACCTATATGCGGTATTACCCTGCCGTTCCAAGTAAATTTGCATGTGCCACCTCTAAAAATTCAAATGAACATCTGTTTTGTGTGCCTGGACCGCCCATGGAGCGACAGGGGGCGGTCAGTATCTTCCATGCTAAATTGGTTATTCTCATGATGAGTGTTTATTCACTTGTCCTTACACGAGAGGGGCGGTAATAGGGATTCCCAGTCCCGAAATAAAAAATCAAAAATAATTAAACAAAACTCCCCCAGGAATGTTGTTGGTTTGGACGGTACCCGTGGATGCGGCTAGCCGTGGAGTGTGATTGTTGGTGGAGGGGGAGTAAACCTTTACTTTTACCGCTTGGGAACCGCCGCTAATTTGTTTAGCATGGAAGATATTGATAACTCTTGGTCGTGACGTTGACAGGAAGGGTGTGAGGGAGTACTGGACTAAGGGGTCCTCGGGCCGCTGGCCTATCTCTCACAGGCCGGCTTGGTAGGCCGCTCTCTGATTGGCACGGGAATGGCCGGATAGGCGGTGACCCCATATTCTAGAAGGAAACCTCTGAAAACGGGGCGTGCACTCCAAGTTAAGATGAGAAGATCGGCGTCTCTATTTCCGGCTGGAAGCTTACCATGTGTAATCCCTAGGTACCCCCGGTGTCTATATAAACCAGAGGGTTTAGATTGTAGAGGGCAGACAAGCTCATCTAGGGTTTTCGCTACTTGATCTCGAGGTAGATCGACTCTGTAATATTCATACACATCAATACAATCAAGCAGGACGTAGGGTTTTACCTCCATAGGAGGGCCTCAACCTGGGTAAACAGCGTCTCCTTCGTCTCCTGTAACCCATCGATCCTAATCTCACAGCTCGGGACCCCCTACCCGAGATCCGCCGGTTTTGACACCGACATTGGTGCTTTCATTGAGAGTTCCGCTATGGGATCACAAGAGGAATTGATGGCTCGCCTGATCCTTAGCGATGAAGTCCGCAACGGGGACTCCTTCGCCCCTGGACAGTTTCTCGCCTTCGGCAGCATCGTGCTGCACGCTGACCCGACTGGTCGTCTTGGTCGGATCGGGATTGTCACCCCCGATCAAGAGATCAGGTTCGGGAACCTAGAGTTCCCCGTAGACCCCCGGGGCGACCTTTCATTCGCCGGGCTCGCATCTTCATCTGACGAGCCCGAAGTCCCCGAAGCCTTAACTTCAGGTCATTGGGAATTTTTCGACCCACCCACCACCCACTTGGTAGCCACTATCGAGGATTTAACCGATATGTTGGACTACGCCTCCGAGGAGGCAGAAGACATGGAGGAAGAGGACGGCGCCCCCGCCCCTGTCAACACTGGGCGGTGGACTGCCACCTCCACTTACGACGTCTACATGATAGACACACCCGATGATAAGGGCAATCGCACCCCTCAAAACAATGGCGATAAATCCGAAGAGGCGCCGTCAAGGCGCAGGAAACAGTGCAAGCGATCTAAGGCACACAAGGGAAGGGAAGCCATTGCAGGCACTGGGGAAAACGATACCTCGAAAGACCTCAGCAATCCCGAAGTCCCTGAACAGCCACTGGAGGACCAGGAAAAGCCCGAAGATCGGCACGACACTGAGGATCCTAACGATTCCGAGGACGATAACTACCCCCCCCCCCCTCGAGGAGGAGGACGACCTGGAAGCCGAAGACTTCACCGTCCCCGACAATCCTACGGATCAGGAACGGCTCAGGCGGCAGCTTCTAGCCACCGCCCAAAGCCTGAAGGCAAAACAACAGCAGCTCAAAGCCGAACAAGACACCATCAATGATAGATGGACGAGGGTCTTGGCAGCCGAAGAAGGGTACGGTCCGATCTACCGGACCAACCCAAGAGCTACCCTCGCCGGTGGCTGCTGCCACAGTTCGATGACGAGGCCTTCGAAACATCGCCTCCCAGGCATACTCCGTACGACCGACCCGACCGCCCTCCCCGAGGACAGGATAGAATGGCCGGCGAGGCCGAGTACATGCCTGAAGCACCCCGCAGGAGAGGAAAAGAACCAGCGGGGCATGATGACAGGTACAATTTACGACAGGACCTGGACTACAGAGCAGGCCATACAAGATCCATCTACGGATCTAGAGGGTACTCCCCCCCGCTAGATGGGGCGGATACCGGTCTTGGCTTGACCGCAACAATAGAGGTCGAGAACAATACCGGACCTGGCCTACTGCCGATCATAGGCATGACATAGCTCGGGTCAGAGGCGCTGCCCACCCACTGTGCTTCACAGACGAGGTGATGCAGCATCAGTTCCCTGAAGGGTTTAAACCCATTAACATAGAGCAATACGATGGGACAACAGACCCAGCCGTGTGGATTGATGACTTCCTCCTTCACATTCATATGGCACGAGGAGATGACCTCCACGCCATCAAGTATCTGCCCCTAAAACATCAGGGGCCAGCTCGACACTGGTTAAACAGTCTCCCCTAAAACTCCATCGGGAGCTGGGAAGAGCTCGAGGATGCTTTCCGATCTAACTTCCAGGGCACTTATGTCCGGCCTCCAGACTCTTCCGACCTGAGGAATGTTGTCCAGAAAGCAGGAGAATCGGCTCGGCAGTTCTGGAATCGGTTCTTGACCAAGAAAAACCAGATCGTTGACTGCCCGGACGCCGAGGCAATAGCCTCTTTCAGACATAATATCCGGGACGAATGGCTAGCTCGTCAGCTCGGCCAGGACAAGCCGAGAACAATGTCCGCCCTCACCTCACTAATGACCCGCTTTTGCGCGGGTGAGGATAACTGGCTAGCTCGACGCAGCCATAACCCCGAAGACCCCGGCACGTCTGAAGTCCGGGATGGAAACGGAAAACCACGACGCAACAAAAACAAATGCCGCCACAGCAACGGCGATGCGGAGGACACTGCCGTCAATGCCGGCTTCCGCAACTCGAAATCCGGACGGCGGAAGAAACCCTCTAAAGGAAATAAAGACGGACCTACCACGCTAGACAAAATTATGGATAGGCCCTGCCAGATCCACGGCACTCAGGACAAGCCCGCTAACCACACCAACCGTAATTGTTGGGTATTCAAGCAAGCTGGCAAACTCGCAGCCGAGGAGCAAAGCAAGAGCCCACGCGGCGAGGACGATGACGATCCCCGCGGTCCAAGCAATGGAGGACAAAAGCAGTTCCCTCTAGAGGTAAAAACCGTGAATATGATATATGCCACTCATATACCAAAGAAGGAGAGGAAGAGCGCCCTTCGAGAGGTCTACGCCGTGGAGCCCGTAGCCCTGAAGTATAACCCATGGTCGGCTTGCCCGATCACTTTCGACCGACGGGATCATCCGACCAGTATCCGTCACGGGGGTTCGGCAGCCCTCGTACTAGACCCAATTATTGATGGGTTTCACCTCACTAGAGTCCTAATGGACGGAGGAAGTAGCCTTAATCTGATTTACTCAGACACGGTGAAAAAGATGGGTATAGATCCGTCAAGGATCAAACCTAGCAGCACTACCTTTAAAGGAGTGATTCCAGGCGTCGAAGCCCGCTGCTCGGGCACCGTAAATCTGGAAGTGGTGTTCGGCTCGCCCGACAACTGCCGCAGTGAAGACTTGATCTTCGACATTGTCCCTTTTCGCAGCGGTTATCACGCCCTTCTCGGCCGCACATCATTCGCTCGCTTTAACGCCGTCCCCCATTACGCATACCCGAAGCTCAAGATGCCTGGACCCAAGGGGTCATTACTGTCAACGGCAAAACAGAGCGCTCTCTCCGAACAGAGGAGCATACGGTGGCCTTGGCAGCCGAATTCCAGTGCGGTGATGATAGGCCGACGACCAAATCAGCCATAAAGGCGCGTCGTGATAGCAAACGAGTTCGGCCTCAACCCGAACTTCCGGAATCACCTTCCGCCCAGCAAAAATAGGGATACGCCCCCCACAGCACAGCCCTAGTTCCTGCAAAGTATGTGCCAAGAAGGCACAACTTTGTGCTCAAAATACCATGGGAAGCTGTGGGGACCCACGATCAAAGGGTAAGTGTTCGGCTAGACCGAACTACTGCCAACACACGTCTTCGGACAAACTACAGGTACCATCTAGGACCTGCTAAGCGTAAAGCCCATTCACACCACGACGACTTCTCAAGATCTTCTGCCAAAGGTCCGTTCACCGATAGCAGTTACATTTAAAGGAATGAAACCCCCTCAGGGGCAAAGGAGTAGACAGGCGACAAGGCACATCGAGGACGTCAAGCCACCCATCGAAGACCCCGGGTAAAGCCTCTCCTTTGTATACCTTATTTTTTCCAAAAAACATGTAACAGTTGCTTCAGCAGTTTGAGTTATAAGAATTCATCTGAAATAAAGAGCATCCTTTACGGCCTCCTTGTAGTATTTTATGTCACATACTCTGTTCTCTACTCGCTAACGCCCATAGCAAAAAAGATGTTCGATACATACTATGATGCGACCGGCTAATAGACCGGGGGCTCGAATATAAAAATCGCCCCAAGCATCACTCCGACACTACTATTCATGTGTTCGGCGTCTTGGATTTTGCTTTATATGAATTGGTTCCGAATTATGTCTTGGGTCAATGGTTAGGTTGCCCGGCTCCTGTGCTTGCCCTTTTACGTTCCGCTCGTTCGGCTAAAAGGGTAAAGGGAGAACCACTGCGATTGTGCTTCCGGCTCGCCTGGTCAAGCACCTCAGTGGAGAAAGCCGAAAACCGACTGTCATAATAAGCGAGAACCGGTCTGCAATCCGAGCATAAGTGTCAAACTAAAAATCGATAGAGGTTATTCCGTGTTATACGAGGGGTTTGTACTATTGCAAACCATGTGATGCTGGTGTCAACCTCGGTGTCACCGAATATCACAAAACACTGGGGGCTCGTCATCAGCCCCCACATTCAAGCTCCTCCGGCTAAGTGAAAGCACTAAAGCATTATAGTCCGATTGGCTTGTTCCCCTCGCACTACCGCCTTCGGGCACCGATACTTCGGCTAAGGGTCACAGTGTGGAGGCAGAAACACCTCGTGTAGTATCTACATGGGGGCTGAAGCCGACGACTCACAACTTTCAGATAAAACGGCCACACAGGAGTCAAAATAATACAAAGCTTAAAAGACATGATAAACCATGCAACCGCATTATAAAGCAGAACAGTCATCGGATACATGACAAAACATTCATTCATAAATTACATCTTTTGGGCATTGGGCTTCTATCGCCCGAGCACCGTCCATCACGGCGGAAAAGTATTTCTCGGGGCGCCTATGCTCCTTCCCACGGGGTGGAGGCGCGGTGGCCATCTCGGTTGGCTTGAGCCCCGGCAAGTGCACCATGGTCCTTCCAAAGCCCATCCGAGCTCCCTCGATGCATGCAGAACGCTTCAGAGTGTCAATCCGAGGCGCAACATCGCACAGTTTCTACACCAAGCCGAAGTAACTGCTCGGCATCGGCTCTGCAGGCCACGGCCGGATGCAGAGGTACCTCATGGCCGGCTCTGCCATCCTGTGCAGCTCCATCAACTGTTTCATCTGCTTGCTCAGGAGCGGAGGGTGCTCGGGGGCTTGAAATTGAGCCCAGAACAGCCGCTACTCAACATCCCCATCCCGGGAGGCGAAGTGCTTGTTCGCGTCAGCTGCACTCTTCGGGAGGTCCGCAAATGCGCCTGAGGAACGCCACACCCGGGTGAGCAATGCAAACCTGTTACCACCAAAGGCACATTGCGGTAAGTACGGCTTACCATCCGCGATCGCCCGGACTTGGCGGAGTTCTTCTTCAAAGAACCGCCTATCAACACGCTCCGATTTGAGCTCGGATTTAAGCGTGGATAGCTCGGTGGCCTGGTCTCCATTCTTCTGCTCAAGGGCCTCGCACTTCGCGCTGGCATCCTTGAGCTCCAGCTGCACCTCCACCACTCGGGCCTCATGCTTGTCGCTCATAGACTTTAACGTCGACAGGTCGGCTGTCGCTCGTTCGGCCACCGCCTTCTCAGCCGCGGCCTCCTGCCTTGCGTTGGCCAATTCGGCCTTGAGGTTTTCGACCTCCGTAGCCACAACTGTGGTAACAATAAGTAAATACAAACTTGTGGATAATCCGACTATCTCAATCAATGAGGATAGACAATAGCGCGAATGGTACAATTCGGACTCACCTTGCGTCTCGTCGAATCTCTTGTTCAGACGATCGAGCTCCTCATCGGAGCTCTTGAGCTTCCGGTTTAGCTCTGCAAGCTCCATTGCGTTGGCGGCCGACACCGATGACGAGGCCTACAAAACAAACTATGTGCATTAAAACTCCTGGGCTATCGGATTCCGTCCCCTCCGCTAAGTATTCTTCGGAGCTCTTAGAATAACAAAGGGCAGAGGATGCCTTGAGCATCGTTACCAATGTTCGGACGTTTGACCCCCGGGTGGGTTTTTCAAACTCACCCAGGGCTCGGGGGCTACTACACTTATAAGGATTGTATAAAATAGGCAAATTAACTTTCTCTAAGGAAAAGAATATTACGTGGCTCACCTGGAAGCCCGTCAAGAGACCGTTGAAGGCCTCTTTCAGTCCGCTATCTACGGACTGAATGCCTTGCAAAACCGCACCCATAAGGGCACGGTGATCCTCGGCGATGGAGGAACCGGATAAAGCTTCCTCCATCTGCGCCGACCATCCAGTCATGGGTGGCACTGGTGGGGGTCCGCCATCCCTCCCTCTTGTGGGGGATTGGGCGGGCTGCTCCGGAGGCGTAGATCGCTCTGGAGATGTCTTCGGAGAAGGACGGACCGGACTCCGTCCCCCCTCTTTAGTTGCCAGGAGATGTTCTTCCTCCTTGTCTTCGGCGGCCGAGGTGTTAACCTCAGTCATAACTTCGTCGCCCCCGCCGCCGGTGTTCGGCTCAGAAGGAGCCTGGCGCGACAACACCTCCGCGGCCTCCTTCGAGGCCTCTGGAGGCGTCGGATGCGACGCAGTCCCGCTTTCCACCAGGTCAGCGAGCAGGGGCTCCCCGTCCGAGAGTTGGTCGGTGGGGAGATCGCACGTGGGGCTACAAATCAAAATATGTTCACCCATTTTAGCATTCAAAACTCTATGCAAATAACCCAGAAGGTCTTCGGATTCATACCTCTGGGCTGGGGGCTTAACCCTGGGGTTCCTTTGGGGAACCTTTTCGGAAGCCTCAGACTCCTCGTCGGAGTCCGAGCTATCGTCGGCTAGGACCGCCTTGGTTCGGCAGGTCCTCTTTGGGGCAGGAGGAGATAGGTCCTCCGCGACGTCCGTTGACGCCGCCCTTTTCCTTGCAAGGGGGAGTCGCACTCCCCCTCGTCCTCATGCTCCTCCTCGTGAGCGGAAGAGGCCTGGGTCTCCTCGGATTTAGTGTCCGGGAGACCCCTTGGACGGAGACCCTCTCGGGCTCCCTTCTTCTCTCCTTTCTTCTTCTCCTTCTTCTTTGGCGCCGAATACGGCGCCACGACGAGCATCTCCGTCAGCAGATCTGACCGAGGGTCTTCGGGTTGCGGGGCTGGACAGTTGATTGTCATGGCCTTCCTCAGCCATTTCTGTGAAGATAAGGTAGAAGGGGTTCAGCTCTTGGTAAAAAAAACAGAGCCGCAGAATTAAACGTTCTATCTTACCTTGGTGGGAGGGTTTGCGGCGTCGAGTCCGGTGTCCTCTTCCTCGGCCGGCCAGCTCTCCTGAGGCTTGAATAGCACCTTCCACAATTTCTCGTTGGTGGTGCGGAAGAATTGGCGTACGGTGTCCGGGTCCTCGGGCTGGTAAGCCCACATTGGAGAGGTCCGGTGCTGGCAGGGGAGGAGACGGCGGCGGAGCATGACCTGGACCACATTGGTCAGCTTGATGTTGGCCTCGATCATCGAGGTGATGCACTTCTGCAGCGACTTCACCTCTTCGGCCGACCCCCAGTTAAGGCCCTTCTTGAGCCACGAGGTTAGCCTCGCAGGGGGTCTGGATCTGAACTCGGCAGGCGCCGTCCCATCCGCGCTCCTTGGTTCAGTGATGCAGAACCACTTCTTTTGCCAGATCTTTACCGTGTCTATGAAGGTGCCTTCCGGCCACTCGACACGGGGGAGCTTGCTGATTACGGCCCCTCCACAGTCCGCATGCGCACCCACAACTGTCTTCGGCTTGACATTGAAGACCTTGAGCCACAGGCCGAAGTGCGGCTGTACTCACAGGAAGGCTTCACAGACAAGGATGAACGCCGAGATGTGCATGATGGAGTTTGGGGGGAGGTCATGGTAGTCTAACCCATAAAAGAACATGAGGCCCCAGACGAAGGGGTGGAGCGGAAAGCCCAGTCCCTGGAGGAAATGGGGGACGAACACCACCCTCTCGCCCTGCCTCGGCGTGGGAACCACCTGATTCGCTTCTGGGGCGCAGTGGGCGATGTTGGCGGAGAGGTAACCGGCACGCTTCAACTCCCGTATGTCGTTGTCGGTGACGGTGGAAGCCTCCCACTTACCCATGGAACCAGAACCGGCCATGGCCGAGCTCAGAGGGGAGATGGAGGAAGAACTGGATCTGGGCTCTCGGAGCTTGGGAAGGTTGAGAAAGCAGAGGTTGCGAATTGGGAGCGTGACTAGGCCTTGGGGGTTTTCTCCCTTTTATGGGTACCGTAATACCAAGAGCCTTCCCCACTACTGCGCCGCAGGCCTTACCACTTCCCAAAATAATCATGCCGTTATGCGCGCGTGGGATAACCCAAAGGATTAATCATATCCCGTAAGAAACGGGACATGATCTACTCATTGATAAGACGTGCCAATGAAACTGCCTCGAATTGCGGATCGAGTTTTTGTAACTGACTCGGCGGTCGTGGTAGGTCGCGACCCTTCGTCAGAAAGGTTGTCAGGGAACACTATTCACACTTTAACGTTTGGCCATCGAGGTTAAGCAATTTATGGCATCCGGATAATTTCATGTTCGGATAACTATGTATCATCGGTAACCGGACTAGATTCCGCCGATCATAAAGGAGGAAAGGAACTCGCCCCGCAAGCCGAGGACTCTGATCACGCGAACCTACTGTTGTCATGACCCCTGGCGTTGGAGGCTACTGAGGGAGTCCTGGACTAAGGGGTCCTTGGGCCGCTGGCCTATCTCTCACAGGCCAGCTTGGTAGGACGCTCTCTGATTGGCACGGGAATGGCCGGATAGGCGGTGACTCCATATTCTAGAAGGAAACCTCCGAAAACGGGGCGGGCACTCCAAGTTAAGATGAGAAGATTGGCGTCTCAATTTCCGGCTGGAAGCTTACCATGTGTAAACCCTAGGTACCCCCGGTGTCTATATAAACCGGAGGGTTTAGATTGTAGAGGGCAGACAAGCTCATCTAGGGTTTTAGCTACTTGATCTCGAGGTAGATCGACTCTGTAATATTCATACACATCAATACAATCAAGCAGGACGTAGGGTTTTACCTCCATAGGAGGGCCCAAAACTGGGTAAACACCGTCTCCTTCGTCTCCTATAACCCATCGATCCTAATCTCACAGCTCGGGACCCCCTACCCGAGTTCTGCCGGTTTTGACACCGACAGGGTGTACCTCCCAAAATTATATCTATCTCTGTTTTAAACTTTGAGCTCTGGCACCGCTACAAATCCATGCTTCCCTCTGCGAAGGGACTATCTATTTACTTTGATGTTGAGTCATCACCTTCTCAAATAAGCGCCAGACCTGAGAGCACTATTGTCATCCTCATGCTTTGTGTATAGTTGATGTTGGGTGCAGCATGACTGGATCTTTTCTACCATGAATTACAATGTTTAGTTGCTGCTTGAACTTTGGAGGTGCTCTGCATTTATGTTTTGCGGTCTCAGAAAGGGCTAGCGAGATACCACTATTGTCATATTGTATCATGATTGTTTTGACAAAGTGTTGGCGTTTGAGATATCTTATTATTGCTCGCTAGTTGCTTATGTTATTGTTATGAGTTAATATAATTTCTAAGAGTTATTGTTGACATGGTTAGTCATAATCTTTGTTGAAAACTTGGGTGCTACTTAAGCATATATATGTAAACAAAAACAAAAGAGTTCATAAAAGTTTTTCTTTATCACTTTCAGTTTGTCAACTGAATTACTTGAGGACAAGCAAAGGTTTAAGCTTGGGGGAGTTGATACGTCTCCAACGTATCAACTTTTCCTCACCCTTTTGCTCTTGTTTTGGACTATAATTTGCATGATTTGAATGGAACTAACCCGGACTGACGCTGTTTTCAGCAGAACTACCATGGTGTTGTTTTTGTGCAGAAATAAAAGTTCTCGGAAAGGAACGAAACTTTTTGGAGAATTAATTCGGAATATATGTGAATTATTGGAGCCAAAATCCACCGAAGAGGGGGACCAGGGTGGCCGGCACCCACCAGGGCGCGCCAGGCCCCCTCCTGGGTGCGCCCTGGTGGGTTGTACCCACCTCGTGGCCCCACTGACCCTAATTCCGCCACTATAAATTCCTATTTTCGGAGCAAAAAATCAGAGAGAAAGTTTCATCGCGCTTTACGATACGGAGCCGCTTCCACCTCCTGTTCTTCATCGAGAGGCCAGATCTGGAGCCCGTTTGGGGCTCCGGAGAGGGGAATCTTTGGTCTTCGTCATCACCAACCTTTCTCCATCGCCAATTCCATGATGCTCCCCACCGGGAGTGAGTAATTCCTTCGTAGTCTTGCTGGTCAGTGAGGAGTTGGATGAAATTCATCATGTAATCGAGTTAGTTTTGTGAGGGCTTGATCCCCAGTATCCACTATGTTCTGAGATTGATGTTGCTATGACTTTGCCATGCTTAATGCTTGTCACTAGGGCCCGAGTGCCATGATTTCAGATCTGAACCATGTATGTTATCATCTCTATATCTATGTTCTTGATCCGATCTTGCCTAGTCATATGCACCTATTATGTGTTATGATCCGTCAACCCCATAGTGACAATATTTGGGATACTTCGCGGTGATGACCGTAGTTTGAGGGGTTCATGTATTCACCATGTGTTAATGCTTTGTTCCGGTTCTCTATTAAAAGGAGGCCTTAATATCCCTTAGTTTCCTTATGGACCCTGCTGCCACGGGAGGGTAGGACAAAAGATGCCATGCAAGTTCTTTTCCATAAGCACGTATGACTATTTACGGAATACATGCCTACATTACATTGATGAACTGGAGCTAGTTCTTTATCGCCCTAGGTTATGACTGTTACATGACGAATATCATCCAACGAGTTACTGATCCAGTGCCTATGAGCTTTCCACTTATTGTTCTTGCTAAGTTACTATTGTTGTTGATGCTGTTCCAACTGCTACAAAACTACTGCTACTTCTATCACCGCTACTGTTACTATTGCTACTGCTATCAAACTATCATATTACTGTGCTACTGATCACCTTGCTGTAGATATTTAATCTCTAGGTGTGGTCGAATTGACAACTCAACTGCTAATACTCTCAAGTATTCTTTGGCTCCCCTTGTGTCGAATCTATAAATTTGGGTTGAATACTATACCCTCGAAAACTGTTGCGATCCCCTATACTTGTGGGTTATCACAAGGTCACACAAAGCATTACATTCATATTCTTTAAGTTTAATTTTGATAGTAGGTTCCCATTCATCATGCAATTTTCCAGGTATAGAAACTTCTAGCTCAATTTTCTCATCATAAGCTTTTATCATCGCTTCTACTATATGTTTAGTAAAAGCTTTATTTTGTTTGTAAGCATTGGGTAAGCTAATGATGGATTGCAGCAAGGAAATGCATTCTACTAAACAGAAATTATCATAATTAAAGTCGCTGTGATCCAACATAGTGGGCACATCACTAGTTAAAGTTTTGACCTCTCCAAACCCATTTTTTTCATTTTTATCATTAAAATCGTCACCGTCCAAACAAACGGGATGCCTTCTAGCTAAAGTTGACTCATCTCCAGTCCCTTTATCATCTATTTTAATATTATTAAACAAGTATTCAATGGGAGAAGTACTAATCATTTTAAGATCTTCATCATGATTACGGTAAAAACCGGGTGGAAGAGCCTTTTCTAAGAATTCTCGCTTAGCTCTCAACCTAGCGGTTCTCTCCTTACTTTCATTAATATATATTTGGATGGATTTAATGGACTCATTAATATCATGCTTGGGTGGCAAAGTTTTACTTTCAAGAGTTTCCACATCATGAGCAATCCTATCCATGTTTCTAGCCATATCGTCAACTTTATGCAACTTTTCTTCTACCATAGTGTTGAAAATATTTTAAGAACTAATAAATTCTTTAATAGTGTTCTCAAGATCAGTAGGTATCCTATTATTATTATTAGATGAATTTCCATAGGAATTACCATAAGAGTTACCATAATCTTTAGAGGAATTACCAGGATACGGCCTAACATTGAAATTGCCTCTATAAGCATTATTGTTGAAATTATTTCGTGAGACAAAGTTGAAATCAATAGCATCATTAGTTTTCTCAATCAAAGCAGATAATGGCATATCATTAGGATCAACTTGAGCAGTCTTGTTTGCAATCATATTCATAAGAGCATCCATTTTATCACACAAAGTAGTAATTTCTTCGACGTAATTCACCTTCTTACCAGTTAGAGCTCGCTCGGTGTGCCATTGAGAATACTTTGTCATGATATATTCCGGAAGTTTTGTAGCCTCTCCTAATGTCACCTCCATAAAGGTACCACCTATAGCAGAATCTAGAACGTTTCTAGACGCAAAGTTCAGTCCAGCATAGAAATTTTGTATAATGATCCATAAGTTTAAGCCATGAGTGGGACAATTTGTAATCTTCATTTTCATTCTATCCCATGCTTGTGCAACATGTTCTTGCTCATGTTGTTTAAAATTCGTAATTTGGCTTCAGAGAGATACAATTTTAGCGGGAGGAAAATACTTGGCAATAAAAGCATCCTTACACTTATCCCATGTTCCAATACTATTGCGAGGCAAAGATGAAAACCAAGTTTTAGCTTTATCTCTTAGTGAAAAAGGAAATAATTTCAATTTAACCACGTAATTATCCATGTCCTTTTTATTTTCCATATCACATAATTCAACAAAGGTGTTGAGATGAGAAGCGGGATCCTCATTAGGACTTCCCGAAAATTGTTCTTTCATAACAAGATTTAGCAATTATCTTGAAACTCCGCACTAGTGGCGGGTGGTATAGGAGTACGAATAAAATCATTATTATTAGTATTTGAGAAGTCACACAACTTAGTATTATCTTGAGACATGGTGACGAAAGAAGCAAAGTAACAAGTGAAGCAAGTAAACTAACAAGTATAGCAAGCAAACAAGTAAACTAGCAATTTTTTTTGATTTTTATAGCAAGCAAAATATAACAACATATAAAAAGTAGAAAAAGTGAATGATAATTTGTGAGTAAGTACTTGATAATAGTTTGGTGATACTCCCCGGCAACAGCGTCACAAATCCTTCCTGGTACTTGTGAATTGCGTTGGGATTTTGCCCGAAGAGGAGGGGATGATGCAGCACAGTAGAGGTAAGTATTTCCCTCGGTGAGAACCAAGGTTATTGAACCAATACGATGACCCTGCAATTTCCCGTCTTCAGCACCTACACAC
The DNA here is from genome assembly GCA_039707655.1 of Elymus sibiricus. Taxonomy (NCBI): domain Eukaryota; kingdom Viridiplantae; phylum Streptophyta; class Magnoliopsida; order Poales; family Poaceae; genus Elymus; species Elymus sibiricus. The sequence continues at coordinate 95,471,002 of CM077675.1, read as the reverse complement.
AAAAGAGCACACACTTGCACCCAACGCGGGCAAGAGGGTTGTCAATCCCCTTAAACTCGTTACTTGCAAGCGATAAGTAGTGATAGATAGATAATCTGATAAATATAAATTGAAAATAAAAACAATGTAAATAATGGCAGCAATGTATTTAGAGTTTTTTTAAATATATTTGTAAGGAGACCCGGGGGCCGTAATTTTTGCTAGAGGCTTCTCTCTAAGAAGGCATACGGTGGGTAAACAAATTACTGTTGGGCAATTGATAGAAAAGCGCATAGTTATGCAATATTTATTCACGGAAATGATCATGTATATAGGCATCACGTCCATAAACAAGTAGACCGATTCCTGCCTGCATCTACTACTATTACTCTACCCATCGACCGCTATCCAGCATGCATCTAGAGTATTAAGTAAAAACTGAGTAATGCTTGGAGGATGATGACATGATGTAGACAAAGTAAATCCAATTAATGTGAATGAACCCCATCGTTTTACCCTTAGTGACAGCAATACAACACGTTTCATGTCCTTTTCTGTCACTGGGATTGAGCACCGCAAGATTAAACCGACTACAATGCACCACTCACACTGAAAATAAATCAATCTAGTTGGCCAAACCAAACCGATAGATCGGAGAGCATCAGGAAGCTATAACAATCATGCATATAAATAACCAACAAGGATTCAATATATTTTCATGAATAATCCGAACATAAACCCACAATTCATCGATCCCAACAAACACACCGCAAAGAGTGATTACATAAGATAGATCACCGCGGGAATCGCGGTGATCTTGGCATTGAAGAACATAGAGAGATAGATAGCCATCTAGGTACTAACTACGGACCCATAGGTCTGTGGTGAACTACTCACACATCACCATGGGAGCAGCAAGGTTGATGTAGAGGCCCTCCATGATCGATCCCCCCTCCGGCAGGGCACCGGAACAGGGCTCCAGATGGGCACACGGGGGAACATAGACTTGCAGCAACGGAAAAAGTGTTTCGAGAGGCTCTGTAGGGTTTTTAAGATATATGAGAATTTATAGCAAAGAGATCCGGGCCAGAGGAGCTGGTAGGTGGCCCCAAGCCATTAGGGCGCGACCACCCCCTGGGCGCGCCCTGTTGGCTTCGGGGCACCTCGTGTGCCCTCCAGTCTTCCTCCGAAGCTTCCATGTCTGATTTTGGTCGAGAAAAAATCATCAAAAAGTTTCGGGGTATTTGGACTTCGTTTGGTACAGTATTCCTGAAAAGCCAAAAACATGCAAAAAACAACAATTGGCACTTGGGCCTGGGATAATAGGTTAGTGCTCAAAAATAATATAAATCATCAAGTAAATGCTTGAAAAGTATCCTAGTATGATAATATAATAGCATGGAAGAATAAAAAATTATAGATACATTGGAGAGTATCAAGTACTCCATGGACGTAGCGCGCCGCAGCATGGGCGAGAGGCGGAGCATGAACGGAGGCAGCGAGCGCCGATGTCCAGCATCAAAGTTGAGCTCCTCGAGCTGATCTAGGGTGGGGGATAAGAACTACTCGTGAAACTTGGGTTCGGACTTGCAGTTGGAACGGAACTTTCTGATGGCAAGGCATCTGACTAGCGCAGTGTGCGTGGCGAGGATGTGGGACAATGCATCCAAGCATTTGTGATCCCTGCTGCAGAGCTCGTCGTCGTCGAGGAGTTCAAATGGGGTGGAGTGGCATAGGGGGCGCCACCGCCTAGAGAGGATGGTGGTCTGCATGACAGATTTGATGGGGAGGAGGAACATGATGGTTACCAATAGATTTGATGTGGGACAATGCATCCAAGCATTTGCGATCCCCGCTGCAGAGCTCGTCGCCGTCGAGGAGTTAAAGTGGGGTGGAGTGGCATAGGGGGCGCCACCGCCTGGAGAGGATGGTGGTCTGCATGACAGATTTGTGATTAGGAACCTGGTAGATGATGATGGAGTCCCCTCGGCGCCTACGATAGGCACGTAGAAGGGACTGCTTCCTCCCCGGCAACGACGCCAAAAATTCCTTTGACGTGGCTTGGACTGCGTCGGTATTTCCCCAAAGAGGAAGGCATGACGCAGCACAGCGACGGTAAGTATTTCCCTCAGTTATGAAACAAAGGTTATCGAACCAGTAGGAGGATCACCACCACCCAATAAGCAGCACCTGCACACAAACAACAAATACTTGCAACCCGACGCGAAAGAGAGGTTGTCAATCTCTCTACGGTAAATAGATAGATTAGGTAGTGATAGATACGAGAGATAGATCTCTCAAGAACACAAATAAAAAGATTAAATATGCAGCCACATGTTTTTGGGTTTTTGGTTTTGTAGATCTGAAAACAAAGATTGCAAAAAATGTAGATCGGAAAGCAATATGATGGAAAAGTAGACCCGGGGGCCATAGGGTTCACTAGTGGCTTCTCTCATGAGTATAGCGCACGGTGGGTGAACAAATTACTGTTGGGCAATTGATAGAAAATCGAATAGTCATGACGATATCCAAGGTGATGATCATTATATAGGCATCACGTCCAAGATAGATAGACCGACTCCTACCTGCATCTACCTCTATTACTCCACACATCGACCGCCATCCAGCATGCATCTAATGTATTAAGTTCATGGAAAAATGGAGTAATGCAATAAGAACGATGACATGATGTAGACAAGATCTATTCATGCATGTAGGAATAGACCCCATCTTGTTATCCTTAATAGCAACGATACATGCGTGTCTTGCTGCCCCTTCTGTCACTGGGAAAGAACACCGCAAGATTGAACCCATCACAAAGCACCTCTTCCCATGGCAAGAAAAATTGACCTAGTCGGCCTAACTAAACCAAAGATTCGAAGAAGAAATACGAGGCTATAAGTAATCATGCATATAAGAGATCAAAGAAGACTCAAATAATATTCATGGATAGAAACTGATCATGAACTCAAAATTCATCGGATCCCAACAAACACACCGCAAAAGTTTACATCAAATAGATCTCCAAGAGACCATTGTATTGAGAATCATAAGAGAGAGAAGAAGCCATCTAGCTACTGCCTATGGACCCGTAGGTCTATGGTAGACTACTCACGCATCATCGGAGAGGCACCTATGAGGAAGATGAACCCCTCTGTGATGGTGTTTAGATTGGATCTCGCGGTTCTGGAACTTGCGGCGGCTGGAATTGTGTTTCGTCGACTCTCCTAGGGTTTTTGGATTTCCAGGGAATTTATAGGCACGATAGTCGGTTGAGGGGGTGCCCGAGGTGCCCAGCACCCATCAGGCCGCGCCGATGTCCAGCATCAAAGTTTAATTTGTCCAATGATCTTCATGAAAGTTTTTATTATATCCTCCTTGGATATCTATTACTTTGGGACTAGTTTCATGTATTGCCCTTGCTTTTTGGCAAGCTCACACAAATTTAAGTGAAGCACCTGAGCATAAAGATTTCTTCTCTCAAAAAGGTAAAAGTGAAGCACGAGAGGATTTCTTAAATTTTTTACTAACTCTCTAATTAATCTAGGTGAAGCATGAGAGTATTTCTACAAAAGTTTCCAAGCACACCGTGCTCAAAAATATATAAGTGAAGCAATAGAGCAATTCTATAGCTCAAAAAGTTTAAGTGAAGCACATAGAGCAATTCTAACAAATCATAGCATGATTTTGGCTTTCTCAAATAGGTGTGTACAGCAAGGATACAAAAGGAAAACTAACAAACAAAGCAAGCAAAGATACAAGACGCTCCAAGCAAATCACATGATATGTGACGAATAAAAATATAGTTCCAAGTAAATACCGATAGTCGTTAGAAGAAAGAGGGGATGCCACTCGGGGGCATCCCCAAGCTTAGTTGCTTGTTACTCTTTGGATATATCTTGGGAGTGCGGTAGCATCCCCAAGCTTAGGCTTTTGCTACTCCTTATTCCTTCATCCATCGTGTGAAAACTTCAATCACACAAAACTCAACAAAATCTTCGTGAGATCCGTTAGTATAAGAAGGCAAATCACTACTTTAGGTACTCTTGTAAACCCATTCAAATTTTATAATTGCATTATACCTACTGTATTTTAACTTTACCATGGCTTATACCTCCAAATACAAACCATAGATTCATCAAAACAAGCACACAATGCAACGAAAACAGAATCTGTCTCAAACAGAACAGTCTGTAGTAATCTGTACCATACCCATACTTCTGTAACTCTAAAAATTCTGAAAAAATCGGAAAACGTAAGGAATTTGTATAGAAACACTGTGTTAAAATTTCAGCTCAATATCACGTTCCAGTAAAAAATGAAAATTCATATACTGTATGCAAAGTTTCTGTTTCAGATTCAGCATCACTTCTACTCATCCTATGAATCATCCTAACGGTTCTACTTGGCACAAACACTAAATAAACCATAAAAACACAATCATAACATAGGCATAATTGTGTCAACACTCAACAACAGAAAGGAAAAAGCAAAAATTTATTTATTCATTGGGTTGCCTCCCAACAAGCGCTATCGTTTTACGCCCCTAGCTAGGCATATTGGATAGATTCAAGTATTGTCATCTTTGGTTTTAAATTCTTCAATCACACAACTAGATTTCTTCAAGGATTTAGCATGAAAGTTCTTAATGATAACACTCCTAGGAAGAAAACCCGAAAATTCATTCTTGTAAATAGGATCTCTTATAATTTCAACAAAGTCGGGATGAATACTAATCATTTTAAGATCCCCTTTGTGGCCACTAGTTGTAGTAACTTTGTTCTTAGTGACTTGTGTGGTCTTGCCAATTTTTACGGGAGTTTTTTCAAGAGACTTGATAGAAGAAATAGCCGAACCCAAATTACTAAAGATCTCTTCCAACTTATCAATATGGTAAGGACTTTCTTCTACCCTTTCGTTAACTACGGTTTCTTTTGCCTTCAATAATTTAATAGCATCTCCCGCCTTAGCCCCAATTTTATTAGCAAGATTATGCATCTTTTTATCTAGATCATCAAGATGTTCCTTAGTAATCATCTTCTTTTCAATAGCATCTAATCTCTCCATAACGTGTTCGAGAGTTAAAGTTGTTTCATTGATCATGATAGGTTGCGATCCCACTAAACTTCCCAAAGCATTAAAAGCATCCAAAGATGGGCACATCAAGAAATTCCCATCGGTAATCGTATCAAGGACGAATCTATACCAAGTGGTGATGCCCACATAAAAACTGCGAAGAAGAACAATGGTAGATTGCTTATGGATAGATCTATTATGAGCATTGCAAATCCTATACCAAGCATCTTTTAGATTCTCCCCTCCCCTTTGCTTAAAATTAAGAACCTCATTATCGGGAGTACACGCAATACAGGAAGAACTAGCCATAGTAACAAGACAAGAGATCTGGCAAGAAAAAGGGCAAACGAAAAACAGGGCGAATAAAACGGCAAATTGGTGAAGTGAGGGAGAGGAAAACGAGAGGCAAATGGAAAATATTGTAATTGCAAGGAGATGAGATTTGTGATTAGGAACCTGGTAGATGATGATGGAGTCCCCTCGGCGCCTACGAAAGGCACGTAGAAGAGACTGCTTCCTCCCCGGCAACGACGCCAAAAATTCCTTTGACGTGGCTTGGACTGCGTCGGTATTTCCCCAAAGAGGAAGGGATGATGCAGCACAGCGACGGTAAGTATTTCCCTCATTTATGAAACCAAGGTTATCGAACCAGTAGGAGGATCACCACCACCCAATAAGCAGCACCTGCACACAAACAACAAATACTTGCAACCCGACGCGAAAGAGAGGTTGTCAATCTCTCTACGGTAAATAGATAGATTAGGTTGTGATAGATAGGAGAGATAGATCTCTCAAGAACACAAATAAAAAGAGTAAATATGCAACAATATGTTTTTGGGTTTTTGGTTTTGTAGATCTGAAAACAAAGATTGCAAAAAACGTAGATCGGAAAGCAATATGATGGAAAAGTAGACCCGGGGGCCATATGGTTCACTAGTGGCTTCTCTCATGAGTATAGCGCACGGTGGGTGAACAAATTACTGTTGGGCAATTGATAGAAAATCGAATAGTCATGACGATATCCAAGGCGATGATCATTATATAGGCATCACGTCCAAGATAGATAGACCGACTCCTGCCTGCATCTACCTCTATTACTCGCCACATCGACCGCTATCCAGCATGCATCTAGTGTATTAAGTTCATGGAAAAATGGAGTAATGCAATAAGAACGATGACATGATGTAGACAAGATCTATTAATGTAGGAATAGACCCCATCTTGTTATCCTTAATAGCAACGATACATGCGTGTCTTGCTGCCCCTTCAGTCACTGGGAAAGAACACCGCAAGATAGAACCCATCACAAAGCACCTCTTCCCATGGCAAGAAAAATCGATCTAGTCGGCCTAACTAAACCAAAGATTAGAAGAAGAAATACGAGGCTATAAGTAATCATGCATATAAGAGATCAAAGAAGACTCATATAATATTCATGGATAGAAACTGTTCATTAACTCAAAATTCATCGGATCCCAACAAACACACCGCAAAAGTTTACATCAAATAGATCTCCAAGAGACCATTGTATTGAGAATCATAAGAGAGAGAGAAGAAGCCATCTAGCTACTGCCTACGGACCCATAGGTCTATGGTGGACTACTCACGCATCATCGGAGAGTCACCTATGAGGAAGATGAACCCCTCCGTGATGGTGTTTAGATTGGATCTCGCAGTTCTGGAACTTGCGGCGGCTGGAATTGTGTTTCGTCGACTCTCCTAGGGTTTTTGGATTTCCAGGGAATTTATAGGCACGATAGTAGGTTGAGGGGGTGCCCGAGGTGCCCAGCACCCATCAGGCCGCGCCAGGGGGCCTTTGGCGTGCCCCGGTGGGTGATGGCCACCCAGGCCCCCCTCTTCTAGTGTTCTTTGGCCCATCTGGTTTCTTCTGGTCCGTAAAGAATTATGACACCCTGGTTTTTGACAACTTTTTCTTTTCAAAACCATTTGGATTTCATTTGCAAATTTGGATAATTTCAAACCTTTTCAGTTGAATTGGATCTATGAGTCTTTGAATATTTTTCCAAGCAAACCAAAAACCCTCCTCATTTTGCCAAAACCTTTCTTTACCTCTCTTGGTCAATTTTCCAATATTTAATCTTTTCAAATAATCCTTTTCTTTATTTGGGGAATTAGGTCATCACTATGGGTTGAGAAGCAACCTATAGTTGGGATGATCAATTAATTCCCAAAGTTTTCCCTCATCTTCTCATCATCATATGACTCCATAATCTCCAAAAATATTTCATTGCCCAATGTAAAATTCTGGCCAGAAAAATTATTTTGTTTCTGACCAGAATTGGACCATTGTGAAGCAACCCCATTTTTCCTGTCCCAGAAAATTCCCAATAAATTCCCCAAGCTCTTAGTGATCCTATCTAGCCCCAATATCCAAAAACATCAGCTGGTCCAGTACAATTTTTGAGCAGCAAAACTCTGGCAAGATTTTGCTTATTTGAAATCTTTGTGAAGGAAGTACAAGCTAGGGGTGCACAATTTATCTACAATTTTTATGGCATGTGTGCACTACCAAATAACTTCCCTCTACCAAGTTTCATCAATAACAGAGCTTCGAAGTGAGTGCCACAAGCTCATTTAGCTTCTGGACCAGAATGATGGTTTCCAAAGGATCTATGCTCAAACTTGCTTCAAATCTCTTCAAACCTTGCCAGTTTAGAGTCCTTCCAAGGTAGATAATGCTAGACATCTCCTCTGGTTCCATCCCTATCCCATTTCTTCTCCAGATCCTCCTCAAGATAGCTAGCAGAATCTGTTGTTGATGTGCCCCATCAAACCAAAGTGAATCTGGTCGATCCAGTGGTACAGAGAGGCTAAGGGTACGAAGGTCGACACCCTGGACAAAGAGCGCCAGGCCTGCGTGGCCTCCTGGTGGCCACACCCGTGGTGAGCACGGGGCTGGCATGCCAGAGCGCGCGCTCTGTGCGGCGCCAGAGACGGATGCGCTCGCCCGAGCCGTCCCTCGCTGCCCCCCCCCCTTGTCCATTGGTGCCGACAGCGCTCCAGGCGAACGCGTGGAGTCTCCCGAACCCTCCTGACCGCCGGCGAAGGCCGCCGCCGCTCCCAGCCAAGCTCCGCCACGGGCCGAACAGTGGGCTTCGGCCACTGTGGTCGTCCGCACGCCATTGATGGCGCCGGACCCGTCCCGTCGCTCCTCTGCCCTCCTTCATCCCCTCAGTCCGCTCCGCGACAGCCAGCTCGTCGTCCTTGCTCCAGTGGCAGGCCCGAGCCTCGCCGCTTCGGGAGAGCTCGGCAGGGCTCGTCGCTGGCCTATAAAAGGCTCTGCCCAGCCCCTCCTTGCTCCTCATCCCCGCCTCTCCACCTCTGAATCAGCCCTAGAGCACTCCAGCAAGAGCCGGGAGCGCGTCTCCCTCGTCTCTGGCAAAGGCTCCGCCGCCTGGATCTTCTCTGTCGCCCGCCATCTACAGCCCCTTCCTAGCCATCATGAGCCCGCCCTAGAGATCAGTGAGTCTCCCTGCTCCTCCTCGACTTGTTGCCCAGCTCGATTTCCGTCGGAATCGTCGTCGCCGGCGACCACCGAGAGGCCCACCCGCCGGAGAAGAAGGGGGCGACGCCATCCGTCCACCTCCGGAGGAGCTGCGGGTACGTGTAGGTTCGCCGTCGAGCGGCCATTCCATCCCAGCGATCACCGGACCTCGCCGCCGTCTCTATCGCCGGCGAGAGTCGCCGGTGAGCCGCTCCTTCTCTGTTCCCCCTCTCTCTCTGTTTTTAAAAGAGGCTGACCCCACCCGTCAACGGCTCAGCCGCGCGCACGAGGGGGTAAGTGGAGGCGTATTCTGCGAATACGCCATCGACGTGGCCCGCTAGAGGTTTTTCTGATTTTCTGTTTAAATTCAATTTAATCCAGAATTTTGACCAGCCTTTGACCTTCAATAACTTTTTATCTATAGCTCCATTTCACTTGATTCTTTTTGCAGTGTGTTTGTTTTGAAACCCTTTAATTGCTGACAAATTTTGGTATTTTTCCAATGCTCACAGAATTACTGTTTAATAAAAATGCAATAGGTAACATTTTCTTTTGCATTTTTAAACTATTTCCAGAAGGAGATTGTGAGACCTTTGAAGACCAGGGACTTTTGAACCACCCAACAGAGCAAGGCAAGCTATGATTTCCATTTCATGAAGCATATCAATAGCATTGCATATTTTAATGCATTATGCTTACTTATTTTCTTTAGGATAATTCATAGAATAAATTTAATAAGTTAATGGCATATTTTGTTAAACCACTATATTGCTAAATAGCTTAGTGGTTGATCTTGAGTCACCTGTCCGGGCATACTCGTGGAACCACATTTGCCGGTATGGGACGGCCCTGACCGGGCCTGACTGCGTGATCTTTCACCGGTACCTCCAAAGAGGGAGGGTTATGCGTGGCGTGCTACCCTGATCAGGTAAGCGGCGATAACCCTGTGAGCCCAGTTGTTGTTTGTTTGTGCCGGCGTCCCCGTTTGGGACAGTTTAGTGGAGTCCCCGTTTGGGACAGTTTGGCCACGACGGTGGCAGGTGTCATGAGGACACAGGGGCCACCCAAGGCGGACCTCCGGGGGAGGATGCGTGCCGGTGGTACGATGAAAGAGTCACGGGTCAGGCATGTTTTGTTGAAGCAACACTGGTCCACCCGAGTGGGATCAACAGGCCAGGTACTTCATGGTGTGGGTAAAGTGCGCAACCTCTGTAGAGTGTCAAATCTATTCGAATAGCCGCGTCCACGGTAATGGACAGCCCGTCCAGACCTCACTAGATGGTCAACCGTATTCATGTTAGTAATGATGGAAGAACTCGTCTTGTGTTCGGGAGTACTCGATGGTTATGAGTATTCCGAGGGTTGTGGGACAACCCGGAAGAGAGTAAGTGGATGATCGGTACAGTAAGTGCATTGTTTAAGAATTAAACCTGCTGATTGCCATGCTATTGTTTGCTGCATTACTTGGTTGTCGTGAGCTTGCGAGTACATTCAAAGTACTCACCTGGCGTATCATGCCAGATGCAGGAGAAGCTGAGGACGGAGGTCCCGATGAATCGTGCTACGCTAACTAGGATGTGTCCACAGCCGTGTCCCTGTGGATGGAGTTGTCGCTATGTTCCGCTACGCTAGAGAGTACGTAGTAGTTCCGAGGCCCTCTTTGTTTTATAAATAATGTAGATACCGTCATCGCACCGAAGGTGCCTTGGGCCTCGATGATGATGTAAATACGAGCTTGTACCCCAAGAATATCAATAAAGTTTAGTTCTGTTCTGTACCAAGTTGTTGAGTGTTTCCAGAAGACAAGATCTTTGGGCTGGAAACACTGGTAATCCGGTTCTCTGAGCCGGGGTGCCACAACGCTTGGTATTAGAGCCGTGCTGACTGTAGGACACCCTAGTTAACCGCGCTAGAACCGCGAGTTGTGTAGGACTTTGAGTGTGCATCTTGCTTGTTGCATTTGATTGTTGCATGGCATGCATCATAATTCATTGTTTTACTAACCGTTGGCATTGTGAGTGTAGATGGCACTAGCTCCATACCACTTTCATCATGAGCCTGCACCATTTTCCTTCCCCGCACTGCTCCGTGACGTCTGGCTTCGACTGTACCCCAACGGCGAAGATCCAGTGGACCAGGTGTTTCGGGAGCAGCTTGCTGAGTCAGTATTCGAGTACCATGCAGAGGCTTTCCTGATCGTGAGCTCGGACATCGGTAGCTATTCTCGCTCTGCCAAGGGCGGAACAACTTCTACTCCGGAGCTGGCGATCCAGTTTGCTGCGATGGAGGCTCTCACTGATTTGCGCTTTCGCGAGGTTGAGATGCAGACTCATCCAGGTTTCTTCCATTATCCCACCCTGTCACCTGCGACAGGGCGAGTCATTTTCGCTCCAGTTGACCTGGCGAGTGATCGTGCGACCGCTGTGCTGTCCCGCTATCTGAATGCCAGTTATCGCACGATCATATCCTTGGCTGAGGAGCTGTCCCGTGTCCAGGGGGCATTTGCAGCCGTGACCTCGGTTCCGCATCCCCCAGCTCAGCCTGTCTTTCCACCCATATATCCCCCACCAGTTCCACATCCACCCAGATTTGAGGCTCCTTCTAGCTCTACTGTGCCACCAGGCTTGTCGTCTGGTAGCCGTTGTGAGACTCCAGCTGAGTGGGCCTCACTCCTTGCCACTCTAGCTGCTCCGATGCTGAGGCATCGTGCTCCTTCTTCCCCAGAAAGAGAACCGTCCAAGCAGCGTCGCCGTGTTTCCTTTGATCCGGAGGATGCTATCCATATCATCGGTTCCGACTCCGACTCAGGATCTGATGACGAGGAGTCTGTGGTATGGCAGTGTTCTTGCCACTCTCGCCACTAGAGTAGAGGCTTGAGTGTAGTGCATGCATCTTTGCATATGTCAACTGCCGTATGAGCAGTCTAGTCATGATATCCCCCTATTAGCTTGCCATGTATGATGTTGGGTTGTCTTGTATAATTATGTTGTTTGCTTTGTTCGCCCTTTTGTTCGCGTATTTCCGTTCTGGTGTCATACCCCTGTGTTTCCCTTTATGGATGTTACTCATCGATTCGGTATTTTGCAATGGGAACAAATTTAGGATGAAGAGAAGTTGTAGCCAAGGCGGCGATGGAACCCCCGTTCGTCGATCCGCCAGACAAGCAGGACAATCACCGGAGGACTTACCACCTCCACCACCTCAAACACCGACCACTGACCAAATTATGAGGATGTTTGAGGAGAAAAGGAATCAGGACCTTATGGAATTTCTGAAAAGCATGCAGACTATGGTGGGACAAAACAACCATCAGAGAACCCACTCCAGGTTGTCTGACTTTCAGCGCACGAAGCCACCCAATTTCAGCCAGGCTGTGGATCCTATAGAAGCGGATGACTGGTTAAGGATTATGGAAAGAAGCTGGAAATAGCCCGTTGCGAAGAGTCTGACAAGGTTCCGTTTGCCACTCATTATCTGGAAGGGCCAGCAGCTATGTAGTGGGACAACACAAAGGCCACATGGTCTTCAGAAGAAGAAATTACTTGGGAGAAGTTCAAGGAATTGTTCCGCAAATATCATATCCCCACAGGCATAATGAAGGTGAAGCAAAGAGAGTTCCTTGCGCTGACACAAGGAAGTATGTCTATGGCAGAGTACCTAAACAAGTTCAAAAATCTGGCACGGTACTCTACCTATGATGTGGCCACTGAAGAAAGAAAGATAGATCGGTTCCTAGGAGGACTGAATCATGCCCTCTGTTGTCAGCTTTGCATGCTAGACTTCCTGGACTTTCAAACCCTGATAAACAAAGCCTTTATCGCTGAGCGCGAACACAAGACCGGATATGACAACCACAAGAGGAAGTTTGAGCCTAAGAAGGACAACCGTGAGGCGGTTGCGCAGAAGCCACGCACCTGGCAGCCAAGTTCATCCGAGTACAAGCCAGCGTGGAGTAACAGCAATCCCAACAACAACAAGACAGTGAGCCAGACCAAGACCTTCTGCAAACAGCCCGTGATAGAAGACTGCCGCCGCAACAATACCTGCTTCACTTGCGGTCAGAGCGGACACTACTCCAAGCAGTGCCCCGCCAACAGTGGGAAGCCATCTTCCGATGTCAAGCCGCAGGTCAACACCATTGGACGACACCCCAATCACAACTTCTGCCACGGACGCGTCCATCATATCTCCGTTGAGGAAGTCTGCGAAGCTCCAGAAGTAGTCCTCGGTATGTTCCCTGTTAATGACATACCTGCAGTAATTTTATTTGATTCTGGGGCATCCCACTCGTTTATTTCGCGAAGTTTTGCCACCTTGCACAAATTTTCCCCTTCGCTTTTGGACAAAATCATGGTGGTACAATCCCCTGGCTCTCTGCTCAGAACCAATCTAATATATAGAGATCTGGAAATTTCGATACATGGGATTAAATTTCCAGCTGCTCTCATTGCCATCGAATCCTCGGGATTGGACGTAATACTAGGAATGGACTGGTTGACACCACACCGGGTGTGCATTAACTGTGCCACAAGGACAGTGACGCTAGTCAACCCAGCAGGACAAACAGTCCGATTCCTTGCCAGCAAGATGATGTCAAAGAAAGGAATGGCATACCAAACTACCGCCTCGGATATGAACTTGATTCCGGTAGTTTGTGAACTTCCGGACGTATTTCCTGAAGAATTACCAGGAATGCCACCCGACCGGGAATTGGAATTTGCAATCGAAGTAGTTCCCGGTACTGCTCCAATTTAAAAGAAATATGACCGTATGCCAGGACCAGAGCTGGCAGAGCTAAAGAAGCAATTGGACGAATTGTTGCAAAAAGGGTATATTCGCCCAAGCATCTCGCCCTGGGGATCACCAGTGCTCTTTGTCAAGAAGAATGATGGAAGTCTACGAATGTGCGTAGACTATCGCCAGCAAATGAGGTCACTATTAAGAACAAGTACCCGCTCCCTCGCATCGATGATCTGTTCGACCAGTTGAACGGAGCCCGGGTATTCTCCAAGATTGACCTCCGGACCGGATATCATCAGCTAAAAATCCGAAAAGAGGATATACCCAAAACAGCGTTCACCACCAGATATGGCCTGTACGAATTTACGGTCATGTCATTTGGACTCACAAATGCTCCAGCCTACTTCATGAGCATGATGAATAAAGTCTTTATGGACTTTCTGGATAAATTTGTGGTGGTGTTCATCGATGATATCCTGATATACTCCAAGAGTGAAGAAGAGCACAAACAGCATCTCCGTGCGGTCTTGGAAAGGTTAAGAGACCACCGCCTGTATGCCAAGTTCAGTAAGTGTGAATTTTGGCTAAAAGAGGTGGGATTTCTGGGGCATATTCTGTTAGAACAAGGAGTAGCCGTCGACCCCAGCAAGGTAACTGCGGTGTTGAATTGGAAGACACCGGCCACGGTGACCGAAGTCCGTAGCTTCCTGGGATTGGCCGGCTATTATCGACGTTTCATAGAAGGCTTCTCCAAAATAGCCAAGCCCTTGACGGAATTGCTCAAGAAAAACCAAAGGTTTGTCTGGACGACAGAGTGTGACAGTAGTTTCCTGGAACTAAAGACCAGACTCACTACAACACCTGTTCTAGTCCTTCCGGACATACATAAGAGCTTCGACATCTACTGTGATGCCTCCAGACGAGGGATCGGCTGCTTATTAATGCAAGAAGGGAAGGTCGTGGCCTATGCCTCCAGACAACTACGACCCCATGAGGAGAACTACCCTACCCACGATTTGGAATTAGCAGCCGTGGTACATGCCTTGAAGATTTGGAGGCATTACCTCATTAGACAACGTTGTGAAATATACACGGACCATAAGAGTCTCAAGTATATCTTCACACAACCCGACCTGAATCTAAGGCAGAAAAGATGGCTTGAACTAGTCAAGGACTATGACATTGGGATAAACTACCATCCGGGAAAAGCCAATGTGGTCGCAGACGCTCTCTGCCGAAAACAAGGCACCGTGAATGCACTAATGGGGAATATGCATCCAAGGCTGCAAGAAGAATTCGCAGAACTCAATATGGTGTTATGCGGCCCAACTACCCCGGATACACTGGAAATTATCCCCACTCTTATGGAAGAGATTAAGAAGGCCCAAGAGCCTGATGAAGAAATCCAGAAGATCAAAGAGCTGATTCCGATAGGAAAGCCAAGTTCTTCCACGTGGATGACCAAGGCACTCTATGGTTTGAGAAGCGCATATGTGTGCCTGACCAAAATAACCTGAGACAGCAGATACTCAGGGAAGCCCATGAGTCAGCCTATTCCATTCACCCGGGAGGTACAAAGATGTATCAAGATCTAAGAGAGACATTTTGGTGGCCTGGAGTGCGAAGGGATATAGCATACTATGTCGCCTGCTGCGACGTATGCAATAAGGTCAAAGCTGAACATCAGAAACCCGCTGGGCTATTGCAACCTTTACCGGTTCCCCAGTGGAAGTGGGACCACATATGTATGGACTTTATTGTTGGATTACCCAAGTCAACAAGAGGCAACGATGCTATTTGGGTCATTGTGGACATACTCACAAAAGTGGCTCACTTCATTCCGGTAAAGACCACTTTCAACGCAAATCAGCTGGCTCAGCTCTACATGTCCCGGATAGTCAGCCTCCATGGAGTACCTAAGTCCATCACCTCAGACAGAGGTTCCCTATTCACTTCCGCATTCTGGTTGCGGCTGCATCAAGCTTTAGGCACCATGCTAAAGCATAGCACAGCATACCATCCGCAGATGGATGGACAAACCGAAAGAGTAAACCAGATACTGGAGGATATGCTTCGGTCATGTGCTCTCACCCATGGGCCTAAATGGGAAGACAACTTACCTTATGCGGAATTCTCCTACAACAACAGCTATCAGTCGAGTTTGAAGATGTCACCGTTTGAAGCACTGTACGGGCGGAAGTGCCGCACCCCATTAAATTGGTCTCAGACCGAAGATAGCCGTATCTTCGGTACGGACTTGATGCTCGAGGCTGAGAAACAAGTTAAGGATATTCAGGAGCGCCTGCGAGCAGCCAAGTCCCGACAGAAGAGCTATTATGATCCGAAACACCGGGAAGTGACTTTCGAGCCTGGAGAACATGCTTACCTCCGAGTAACCCCTATGAAGGGAGTGAAGAGATTCCATACTCGGGGAAAACTTGCACCGAGATATATCGGTCCATTTCCACTGGTTGCTAGAAGAGGCAGAGTAGCATACCAGTTGGAACTGCCATCAGATTTGTTTGACGTTCACGATGTGTTCCATATATCACAATTAAGGAAGTGCATTGCCCCACCAATCAAGCAAGCGGATATGAGTGAGTTAGAGCTGGCCAAAGACCTGACCTACGAAGAGAGGCCTGTAGAATCTTGGATGAGATGGAAAGAACAACCAGAAGTAAGGTAATAAGGTTTTACAAGGTACTGTGGGAACACCACACTGAGGAAGAAGCTACATGGGAAAGAGAAGATTTCCTCAGATCTGCGTACCCGTATTTGTTCCCTGAGCAACCGAATCTCGAGGACGAGATTCATCCTAAGGGGGGTAGGTTTGTGACACCCTGGTTTTTGACAACTTTTTCTTTTCAAAACCATTTGGATTTCATTTGCAAATTTGGATAATTTCAAACCTTTTCAGTTGAATTGGATCTATGAGTCTTTGAATATTTTTCCAAGCAAACCAAAAACCCTCCTCATTTTGCCAAAACCTTTCTTTACCTCTCTTGGTCAATTTTCCAATATTTAATCTTTTCAAATAATCCTTTTCTTTATTTGGGGAATTAGGTCATCACTATGGGTTGAGAAGCAACCTATAGTTGGGATGATCAATTAATTCCCAAATTTTTCCCTCATCTTCTCATCATCATATGACTCCATAATCTCCAAAAATATTTCATTGCCCAATGTAAAATTCTGGCCAGAAAAATTATTTTGTTTCTGACCAGAATTGGACCATTGTGAAGCAACCCCATTTTTCCTGTCCCAGAAAATTCCCAATAAATTCCCCAAGCTCCTAGTGATCCTATCTAGCCCCAATATCCAAAAACATCAACTGGTCCAGTACAATTTTTGAGCAGCAAAACTCTGGCAAGATTCTGCTTATTTGAAAGCTTTGTGAAGGAAGTACAAGCTAGGGGTGCACAATTGATCTACAAATTTTATGGCATGTGTGCACTACCAAATAACTACCCTCTACCAAGTTTCATCAATAGCAGAGCTTCCAAGTGAGTGCCACAAGCTCATTTAGCTTCTGGACCAGAATGATGGTTTCCAAAGGATCTATGCTCAAAGTTGCTTCAAATCTCTTCAAACCTTGCCAGTTTAGAGTCCTTCCAAGGTAGATAATGCTAGACATCTCCTCTGGTTCCATCCCTATCCCATTTCTTCTCCAGATCCTCCTCAAGATAGCTAGCAGAATCTGTTGTTGATGTGCCCCATCAAACCAGAGTGAATCTGGTCGATCCAGTGGTACAGAGAGGCTAAGGGTACGAAGGTCGACACCCTGGACAAAGAGCGCCAGGCCTGCGTGGCCTCCTGGTGGCCACACCCATGGTGAGCATGGGGCTGGCATGCCAGAGCGCGCGCTCTGTGCGGCGCCAAAGACGGATGCGCTCGCCCGAGCCGTCCCTCGCTGTCCCCCCCCCCCTTGTCCATTGGTGCCGACAGCGCTCCAGGCGTACGCGTGGAGTCTCCCAAACCCTCCTGACCGCCGGCGAAGGCCGCCGCCGCTCCCAGCCAAGCTCCGCCACGGGCCGAACAGTGGGCTTCGGCCACTGTGGTCGTCCGCACGCCATGGATGGCGCCGGACCCGTCCCGTCGCTCCTCTGCCCTCCTCCATCCCCTCAGTCCGCTCCGCGACGGCCAGCTCGCCGTCCTTGCTCCAGTGGCAGGTCCGAGCCTCGCCGCTTCGGGAGAGCTCGGCAGCGCTCATCGCTGGCCTATAAAAGGCTCTGCCCAGCCCCTCCTTGCTCCTCATCCCCGCCTCTCCACCTCTGAATCAGCCCTAGAGCGCTCTAGCAAGAGCCGGGAGCTCGTCTCCCTCGTCTCCGGCGAAGGCTCCGCCGCCTGGATCTTCTCTGTCACCCGCCATCTCCAGCCCCTTCCTAGCCATCCTGAGCCTGCCCTAGAGATCAGTGAGTCTCCCTGCTCCTCCCCGACTTGTTGCCCAGCTCGATTTCCGTCGGAATCATCGTTGCCGGTGACCACCGAGAGGCCCACCCGCCGGAGAAGAAGGGGGCGACGCCATCCGTCCACCTCCGGAGGAGCTGCGGGTACATGTAGGTTCGCCGTCGAGCGGCCGTTCCATCCCAGCGATCGCCGGACCTCGCCGCCGTCTCTATCGCCGGCGAGCGTCGCCGGTGAGCCGCTCCTTCTCTGTTCCCCTCTCTCTCTCTGTTTTTAAAAGAGGCTGACCCCACCCGTCAACGGCTCAGCCGCGCGCACGAGGGGGTAAGTGGAGGCGTATTCTGCGAATACGCCATCGACGTGGCCCGCTAGAGGTTTTTCTGATTTTCTGTTTAAATTCAATTTAATCCAGAATTTTGACCAGCCTTTGACCTTAAATAACTTTTTATCTATAGCTCCATTTCACTTGATTCTTTTTGCAGTGTGTTTGTTTTGAAACCCTTTAATTGCTGACAAATTTTGGTATTTTTCCAATGCTCATAGAATTACTGTTTAATAAAAATGCAATAGGTAACATTTTCTTTTGCATTTTTAAACTATTTGCAGAAGGAGATTGTGAGACCTTTGAAGACCAGGGACTTTTGAACCACCCAACAGAGCAAGGCAAGCCATGATTTCCATTTCATGAAGCATATCAATAGCATTGCATATTTTAATGCATTATGCTTACTTATTTGCTTTAGGATAATTCATAGAATAAATTTAAATAGTTAATGGCATATTTTGTTAAACCACTATATTGCTAAATAGCTTAGTGGTTGATCTTGAGTCACCTGTCCGGTCATACTCGTGCAACCACATTTGTTGAAGCAACGCTGGTCCACCCGAGTGGGATCAACAGGCCAGGTGCTTCATGGTGTGGGTAAAGTGCGCAACCTTTGCAGAGTGTCAAATCTATTCGAATAGCCGCGTCCACGGTAATGGACAGCCCGTCCAGACCTCACTAGATGGTCAACCGTATTGATGTTAGTAATGATGGAAGAACTCGTCTTGTGTTCGGGAGTACTCGATGGTTATGAGTATTCCGAGGGTTGTGGGACAACCCAGAAGAGAGTAAGTGGATGATCGGTACAGTAAGTGCATTGTTTAAGAATTAAACGTGCTGATTCCCATGCTATTGTTTGCTGCATTACTTGGTTGTCGTGAGCTTGCGAGTGCATTCAAAGTACTCACCTGGCGTATCATGCCAGATGCAGGAGAAGCTGAGGACGGAGGTCCCGATGAATCGTGCTACGCTAACTAGGATGTGTCCACAGCAGTGTCCCTGTGGATGGAGTTGTCGCTATGTTCCTCTACGCTAGAGAGTACTTAGTAGTTCCGAGGCCCTATTTGTTTTATAAATAATGTATATACCGTCATAGCACCGAGGGTGCCTTGGGCCTCGATGATGATGTAAATACGAGCTTGTACCCCAAGAATATCAATAAAGTTTAGTTCTGTTTTGTACCAAGTTGTTGAGTGTTTCCAGAAGACATGATCTCTGGGCTGGAAACACTGGTAATCCGGTTCTCTGAGCCAGGGTGCCACAAGAATCCACAAAAATTCCCGCAGCGTTTCATCTCTGTTTGGTACTGATTTTCTGCGAAGTAAAAAACAAGCAAAAACAGCAACTGGCACTTTGGCACTATATCAATAGGTTAGTCCCAAAAAATGATATAAAGTTGTAATAAAATGATAGTAAAACATCCAAGAATGATAATATAACAGCATGGAACACGCAAAAATTATAGATACGTTGGAGACGTATCAGAGGCCCTTATAGATAAGAATGGAGGAGAAGGCGGAGCATTAATGGAGAACATGGGAGCAAGGCGGGCGGTGGGTAGAGGTCAAAGGGCTTGATTCCCGGTGAGCAACTGCACCTGCGCGGCGGACTGCTTGCCCGCGTCCTGTCTAATCAAACCTGCCCCCACAACACCTGCTAGCCAATAAAATAAGAGGGACGTGTGGCGACACGCAGACGTTTTATTATTAATAATAATCAAGTTTGTGAACTTACCATTTCTTCCTGCTCTGTCCCATCTTGTCACCGTGTTGCCGCCCGAGGAATCCAATGCATGCTTTGGCACCGCACATGCATTTCTTTTGGCCACGCGTCGGCTCAAAGAGGCGTTAGTGAGCCCGTTCCCGCGTGCAACCGCGTAGGTTCCCGTGCACATCCGTGCAAGCTTCCTGCCTGGCTCACCGAAATCCCCCCAAAAAACATTCTTACCGGGCTTCCTTCACACGCGGATGCACACCTAGTGCAGCCTAGCCCATCTACCAAGCATGCCAACCTGACCAAGCGCCACCTCTGCCATCACCATGCCCGATGGTGAAAACAATCTGATGCAAGCACAACGGCTCGTCGAGGACGAGGGCGTCCCCAACGACGTGCCGAACAATGTTGTGTTGCGCATCATCGCAAGGATTGAGAAGACCCTTGGCGCAGGGCGCGACGGCGCCGCCGAGCAACATAGCCGCCTCACCGTCGAGAGGTTGCAGCGTGCCGCACAACAAGATCATCGGTGGTGCTCCGTAGAGCAAAACATGTGCGTCCGTGCCGAGAAGGCAAGGTGCAACGCACAACAAGACCTATGGAGGGCCGCAGAGCGAGAGGCGTCGCGAGCGGTAGAGCAAGAGCAGGTCCATCCCCGTTTGCCAGTCGTCCCACCCGACATGATGTTGCAACTGTGTCCACGGCAAGTCAGTAGCCCGATTTCTCGCCAGGAATGGGCAGCGGCCGTCTGCGCCGTACTTGCACCAGAGCCCAGCCGCGTCGTACTTGCACCGGACACCGACCGCGCCGTTCGCATGGGTCAGGCCGTTCGCCTTGTCCGCGGCCCCCCTCGATGCCAATGGGCTGGTCGGTAGGCTCGAGCGCTTCCTTGGTCTAGGTGTCCAGCGAGGAGTAGTAGAAGAAAATGGTCGTCGCATCCTCGAGATGGTAATCTCTGATGAAATAGCCATCTTGGAGCTCGAGATCGTGCTCCAGCTGTACCATGAGCGTGTCAATAGCTTGGACGAATGCCTACATGAGTTCAGGCAGAGCCAAGAGCTTTCCGTAGGTTAGGGTGCTAGTCATGGACGCGTTTTATTTTGTTGAATCATTTCGATGTCGATCGCAATCTCTGCACAACAATCATCATATTGATATCTTTTAGTGTGTGAATGATTTCTGTTCTATTGTTATATGTTTCAATAGCTCATTTATGACATAATACATATATCATCACATATATGCATTGATAGTACTTAACTAATAAGTACATTGGATAAAAACTAAAGACAAAGGACAATAAAAAACTAATAATAACCCCTCCTTGAGCGGGGAGCAGTATTCCGACAGCCTCTCGCCAGCAGCTCCTTGGTGCGTGGCGGCTTCCTAACGCGGAGGGAGCTCGCCGCCTCCTCCGCCTCATAGTGCTCGACGTGCTGATCAACCTCTTGCTGGAAGAGGCGCGCGACCATGCAGTTCATTTCACTAGGCGCCCACCATAGCTCTTTGGCGGTGGCACGCTCGAGCTTATCGGCCCACGCCCACACAGCGATGAGGCACCTAGCGCCTCTGGCTTTCATTGCATGGTACCGGTCGTCTTCGTACACCTCCTCCGCTCATCGGCGCGCCCTCCACCAAAGCTCCGGCTCCTTCTTTTCTAATGCGACACTAAGGGCATTCCAGGCTGTGAGGTGCCTGGCGCGCTCCTCCGCCCGCTCCTTCATGAACGCCACCTGCCTGGCTCTCTCAGCCGGCGGTAGCGCCTTCCACAAAGCCAGATTGTACTGGCCTCAAAACCAAAATTCAGTTGGGGGGTCTGGCGCGACCTCGTTTGGGGGCGCGTAGGGGTCCTCCTCGTTGCTGTTCTGCGCCCTGTCCTCGCGGGGTGGCACCTCCTCCTCTGCTTAAGGACAGACCAGCCGCGCCATGGCAGATTGTTGTGCAAGGGGTGGGGGAGAGAGGAGAGAATGCAGGCGGGATGACGTCTCGGCGGGTAGCAAGTATAGGCGGCTGGAATCTTGATCGACGCCAGCATAAAACGTGGGGGGGGGGGGCTGCAATCGACGTGCTGGTCGCCAGAACTTAATGACCTTGATTGCACACAGTTGCTGCGTCAAGAGCCGTGTGTGACTTAACATGACCGACGGTTCCCAATGCATGACCGCATGGGATTAAAAGCCCGCGAAATTAGACTTCCAAAACTCAAAACGCGAAACAGAGTGGCAATCATGTGGGACCCGGTTGTCTTGCCAAATATTTAAATTTTCTATCCAAATGTAATGCATGCGTGCGATTTGTGTTACTAACTTACTATACTCTGATATTATTGCAAAGTCTAATAAATAAATATTTTTGTGTGTCTCAAATAGGAAAAAAATGTGTTTATGTGTTTCAATTTTGAATTATGGCCATTAAATGACTAGAAACTACCTTAATGTCTAAAAATGTCAATTGAACCCCAATTTTTTAAACTTTTTGCATGCTATTCGTACTCGTGCATTGTAACAATGAAAAAAAAACCTAGGCCAAAAAAGGCAACGACTGGCGGTTCATTGTCAAACATGCCCGCCCATGTTCCCTCTCGGAAACACGAGCTGTCGCGTGATGCTCCGGTTTGTGGGAGGTATGAGTCAAAGCTTATCTCGAACAAGACAATACTTTTACCACAGCATCTTGGCTCCATGTCGGGAGATCATGTAGATTTTCATGTATTACAGAGGTGGTTTTCATTTTCTTGAATTTAGAAACGTAGATTATCAATGCTTGTGTCCAATCCGTTACTCAAGATATTTGAAATTACTTAAAATTTATTGCATGTGGCATAAATATGGAAGCAAGTAGTACATAAATATGATATATTTTTTCCTACCAGTTCTTGCTTCATCTTGCATGTTCATGTGTTTCAATTTTGAATAATGGGCATTAAATGGCTAGAAACTAACTTAATGTCTACCAATTGAACCCCATTTTTTTCAATTTTTAGCATGTCGGTCATATTCGTGCATTTTAATGATAAAAAAGCTAGGCAGAAAGAGGCAACGACTGGAGTTTCGTCGTCAAACATGCCCGCCCACGTTCCCTCTCGGAACCACGGGTTGTCGTGTGATGCTCCGGTTGTGAGAGGTATGAGTCAAAGCTTATCTCGAACAAGACAACTTTTACCACGACATCTTGGCTCTATGTCGGCAAATAATGCAGATTTTCATGTATTTCAGAGGTGGTTTTCATTTTCTTGAATTTAAAAACCTAGATTATCAATTCTTGTGTCCAAACCGTTACTCAAGATGATTGGAATTCCTTACAACTTATTGTGCGGGGCATAAATACGGAACAAGTAGTACATAAATATGATATATTTTTTCCTACCGACTTTTGCTTCATCTTGCATGTTCATGTGTTTCAATTTTGAATTATGGCCATTAAATGGCGAGAAACTAACTTAATGTCTACCAATGCCAATTGAACCCCGAATTTTTCAATTTTGTATTCGTGCATTAACAATGAAAAAAATACTAGGCCGAATGAGCCAGCGATAGGCTGTTCGTCATCAAACATGCCCCCACGTTCCCTCTCGGAACCACGAGCCTTCGTTTGATGTTTCGGTTTGTGTGAGGTATGTGTGAAAGCTTATCCCAAACAAGCCAATACTTTTAACATGACATCTTGGCCCCATATTAGGAAATCATGCAGATTTTCACGTATTTCAGACCTGGTTTTCATGTTCTTGAATTTAAAAACCTAGATTCTCAATGCTTTTGTCCAAACCGTTACTCAAGATGTTTGGAATTCCTTAATTTATTGCATGGGGCATATATATGGGCGGAAGGACATATAAAATAACATTTTCTTTCAACTAGTTTTTGCTTCATCATGAATGTTCATGTGTTTCAAATTTGAATTATGGCCATTAAACGGTTAGAAACTCACTTAATGTCTTCAAAAGGACAAATGAACACTGAAAATTTTCTAATCTTAGCACGACGGTTGTATTCGTGCATTGAAACGGTGAAAAAAAAGCAAGGCCAAATGTGGCACGACTGGCAGTTCGTCATCAAACATGGACTCATTTCCCTCCTGGAACCACGAGCGCGCCTTCGTGTGATGCTCCGGTTTGTTAGAGGTATGTATCAAAACTTATGTCAAACAAAGTCATAATTTTTACCACAACATCTTGCTGCCATGTCATGAAATCATGCAAATGTACATGTATTTGATAGCATTTTTCGATTTTCTGATTTTGAAAACCTAGATACTCAACGTTTGTGTCCAAAGAGTGACTCCAAGATGTTTGAAATTCCTGCCAATTTGATTGCATGGGGCATAAGGACGCACACAAAGACACAAATGTGATTTTCTCAACCAGTTTTGGCTTCATCTTGCGTGTTCTTGTATTTCAAATTTGAATTACGGCCATTAAATGGCTAGAGACTCACTTAATGTCTTAAAAGGCCAAATGAACACTGGAAATTTTCAAATCTTAGCATGACAGTTGTATTCGTGCATTGTAACGATAGGGATTTTTTCTTACAGTTAAAACACTATCCGTTAGTGTTGTATCCCAAACTAGCTTTACAATTTAATACAAAAAGTGAACTGCATACACATGGTTCTATACATGAACCGTTTGCGATGAAAATTCATGGATCTATATATGGCTTACGACGGAAGCTTCGTCGACTTCGTCTAGCTCGGATTCCGTTCACCCTCGATCCCCATTCCCCAACAAACCCTTTATGCAAAGAATGACTCCGTGGGTACGCTTCGTGAGGGTGCGTACGACCGCCCCCTCGGCCCCGAGCGCTCACGCCTCTGCCGAGAGCGCAGCCGCATCCGCCTTAAGTACGACCGCATCTACTGAAAGGGCCTCTGCGGCGGTCGAAAGGGCATCTGTAGCAGCGAAGACGACGGCTGCAGTTGTTGCGATGATGACTACAAATGCCAAGAATGCTCGAGCAGCGTATCGTGCCCGCGGAAGTCGCCCTGGACCAGGTCGAGGCCATCCAAGCCAATATCGAGAACGCCCACGCCAAGATACTCCAGGCTTCCTCGGAATCCAGCATGAACCTCATGTCCGGAGAGGCATCGGCTGCGGAGGACGAGATGCATGCCGATGATGCGGCGGCGGAGGCCATGGAGCCCCTTCCCCATGAGATCTCCGAGCGAGAGCTAGAGATGTGGGAGCCATTCGAGAGCGACGAGCATCGGGAGGAGTTGCGCGTGGCTTAGGAGGAGGTCGAGAAGCACTAGTACGTCGATGAATCAGTGGTGGAGTACCAACGCAAGCTCTGGCGGCGCCACTACTACGAGTACTACAACGATGAGGGCGACGCCGAGAACGAGAATGTCATCGTGGTCGAGTTCAGCCTGGGGGACGCAGAGTCTAGCACCGGTGGAATGTCGCCTGGACAAGTCATCGACATCTCATCAAACATCGGCGAGGCATAGGGCGGAGGCTCATTGGCGTCTTTGTTAAAATTATGCGTAGCACTAATAGCCTTTGTGTAGAGAGACGGTCTTTTGTTAGAGCTATGTCTAGTTCAAGCAGTTTGATTATTTAGTGAACTTGCTCGGTTTAGTAACTGCGAGTTATGTGTCCGCTAATTTGTATACTCAAGTTAGCAGTTGATGTTAAATTATGCAATGACGTGGAGACGAAATTTTGTATGTTCTATATCATCGCACACACTCAAAGCAAAAAAACCGTGTGTGATGAATCTTTCCGCGCCAAGTTTGCTTGCACTAAACAAAAAAAAATTGCCGATCGACGAAATATCTGCCTCTCCCCTCCCCCCACCAAGAGCCACATTTTCCCTGTTTCCCCCTTCCTCCTGCCGCCACATCTCTTTGTCTCGCATCCGATCGTCGCGGATGCCATGGTCTCCTCGAATGACCCCTCAATCGGTATCTCCTCCTCCGACGACGAATCTCTCACCAGCCAGGTATTCCTCTCTCCTCTCTCTGGCTCAACTAGGCTTAGGGTTTTGGTTTGGAATTGGGTATTTTAAAGTGGCAGGCCGATTTGAGCCATTTTTCTCTTGTAGCTCCCTAGGACAACCACTTCCAAGGAATGGAGCGGGGTAGCTGAAAACCTGCATGTTCATGGTCAGCATCAATCTCCATCATTGAAGTTAGGTGCTTTTGAATTTGGGTACAGTGGGAGGAATTTTCTGGGACGTGCAAAGAAGGTTAGCCCAACTCTCTTTGTTAGAAATCATTTGTTATATTAGGTGTGATTCAGACACTTTCCGTGTGCTATTTGATTCTGGATGTGATTAAGACACTGTCACAGTTCTACGATTGTGAGTGCCATTTTAATTGATATCAGTAGTAATATGTTATAAAATTTGTGCATGTACATACCTGTCACTATTAATTTGATCTCATTCAAACACCGCCGATGTGCATCTTGTACTACAAAGACTGTTGCATTTATATTTAGCTTCCTCGTAAAATTGGCAATTTTTTTATTACACATGACAGAAACAGAGGAGGGATGAGAACCAGAGCATCCTACTACAAAGACTCTTCGACCAGAATCATGGCATTGCCGGATCAAGAAATTGACATGACTCTATCTAAGAATATAGTAGACCCATTTGAAGCACGCAAGTACAAGCATGGCCAGCCATTTCTTGTTGGCGATTACTTTGAGGAGTGCAGTTCCAGTTGTCGCAAGTTACATAAATATTGCTTGGACAGAATGTCACAAGGAGAAGATCATAACATTCTGCAAGTGCACTACGACTTTAAGCATTTCAATAACCTTCCGGGTACCATCAGTGTGAAATTCGAGGACTTTCATCTCTTCTTCAACTTTGATGAGCTCTCTGCCACTCTTGTTAAATGCTTGATGTTGTAAGTACTTCACAAACTCTGATCAACTCCTCCATACAAGGTTGTAAAAAAAAGCTAATTGTATTATATTCCTCTCAAGGGTTTGACGGCGCAGAGATCATTAAGGGAGCATGGGTATTTCATAGATCCTGATTTAGCAAACGACACTTTATTAAGTGACAATGTTACACGTAAGGATTCCATTGAACATGTCGCCAATATCTTGTACAGTTTTCGACATAGTTTGTAAGTTTATGATTTTCTTAAACTGCAGCCATCACTGAATCTTGGTGGTCTGTACCAAAGTGCAACGCAGTTTACTACCTAGATTCTCTCAGAGAGTCAAGAAATCCTCAGGATCTAACACAACTTCAAGAATTCGTGGATAGGTATTGAATTCTTTGATGTTCATATTTTGTATTCATATCTGGTTCAAGAATTGAGTATGTGAAAATTCATCTTCATTTGCAGTGTATTGTCAAGGTACGTAAGTTTAGGAGGGAGCCGGTTCGACCACCAACTATCTCTGCAGCACGAGATTGTTTTTCTGGTAAAGCACCGACACCCGTTATTTTCAGAAAATGCTAGTCAAATGTTCAAGTTTGTAAGCAAACCTCTTTCTATTTCTCTCCAAAGAATAAAAAAAGAAATCAGCTTACACCGGTTAGGTTGTTCCTAACAGGGAAAATGCGTGACTAATTCTGTACATAAAATTTCAGTGTCCTCAACAACAAGAAGGGACCAGCCTTTGTGGATACTACGTTTGCACACACATGATGTCCCTATGCAAATCTTCTAAATGTTTGCTGATGCTGCCAATATAGTACTAGTAAGTTTCTTTCTTCATTACTGTCGTCTACTCCACACGTATGACACATTCTGATGTAAAAAATCATGCAACTGATCTTTGAACCGATGACCCCTGAACTGCTCCCCAAGCTGAATTGCTGTCTGTTAGGACATTTATCAACAACTTCTTCGTGAAATGCTATATCAAGCCCACTCAACACAATGACGATTTCAGCCTTCCTTTTCGTTGAACAATAAGTATTCATTCAGTTAGTGTTATCAGCTAAACATATACGCATGGATGCATTGTTTTTCATTTGATCAGGTCTTCGTATTTTGTACACTATGATTATGTATTGCATATGTCCATACATCTGTGGCGAATTATGATGAATATTCTTCATGTGGACACTATTTGTTCAATTGCATATTGTGTTGAATTTGCTATTCGCAAGGTGATTCAAATGCTAAATTTTACAATAACCTGACCATTTAAGCGCACACGGTTAAATCAACTAAGTGTGTGTGATCCAGAACAGAAAGCACACGTTACTCATAGCGCAACCACATGTGATCTACAGAAAAAGCACACGAGATATAAAGTGAAACGCTGGTGATACATAAGAAATCGCAGACGATTTGCAACACTTCTACGTGTGCGTAGGAGGTCCTCAATCATTTGCGATAGCACCTTATCTCATACATGAGCCAACAGGAAACCGTGCCCGATGCAAAGAGCAATCCCACGCGTAAATTATTCAAGAAACGTGTGCGATGATATCATGCATGGCACACGCTTGCCAGAGAAAACTTGCATGCGAGGATGCATACATCACACACAGTTTCTATGATGGCCCGTGTGACTTAGCTAATATTTCACAAACAGTTAAAGGTCAAATACCATTTGTTTTCTAAGAGCAATTAGACGCGTTCTAGTCGTGATAAACGTGTGCGATTGGTCCCCAAATCCCACATGTGTGCCCAAAGTGTAGTGTGTGCGATATGTTACTGCATCGCACACAATTATATTTGGCAGAGCGTGTGCACCATCGGTCACCATCACAGACAATTTCTGTGTCGTGTGGGATGGACCCCCCTATCGCTCACATAGGCAAGGCGGCTATTTAAATTTACGTCGCTAAAAGGGGTTAAAAACCGTTTGTATAGGACGCCGCTGCACTAGTGACTATAGCAGCAAAGGAGGGGCAGGAATGGAAAGCGCCCGTATAGAAGCGGATCGTGCAGAGTAATTAAAAAAGGAAAAAATTATGCGCAAATAAAATAGGAACGGAGGGAGTAACAATCTTCCCCGGGTTCTGGTGCCACTAGCATCGGCGGATCCATCGGGTACTCCTTGAGGGACTCGCTAGTGCAGAAAAGCCTAGCTATGACGTGGCAAAAATGGCCTTGCTGGCGTGGACACCCGACGCCACCAATATGGCGCCACAGTTAGAAAATAGTGGTGGCGTTGGATCCCACGCCAACAGTATATTACAAGTTGTTGGCGTCCACGTGGCCAACGCCAGCAGTAATATACGTTAGTAGTGGCATTGCATGTTAGTGCAACGTCGGCGATTTCATTTTCAGGTTTAAACCAAATATGTACAACAACATGATCCAACCAAAATGACAGCATAATCAAAGTTTAGAACAGTAATTAAACAGTAGAATGCAAATACCAGAATCTAAGTTCAACAACATCTATTTATTCAAAAAAGTATCAAAAATAGGCAGATAACACAAGTACACAAGTTCAACTAAACAGGAGGTGGTATAAACATGAGATATGCCATGCATGCATCCATGCCTACTAGCTAGCTAACTCGACATTTCGGCGGGCGGAGTCAGGATCATAGTATGGAGTAAGTGGACCATCATCATCGCTGCCAGCAGGCCTGTAGTAGACCACGATCTCGTCATGATCGTAGTCAAGGTAGAATGTGGCTCTCTCCCCAGCTTCCATCTCGTAAGCAGTTGCAAGAGCTGTCCAACCAGGGCAACCGAAATAGGTGCGGTTTGCCTCATTGGTGACAAGACAATTGAAGTCTTGGGTCGTCAGCATCTTCATGAGGGTGCATTGGAATGTGATGGTTGCATCAAGCGAAACTCGAAACTTCTTTAAGAAGTCACGCCTTGCTCTGCAAGGGATGACCTGAGCAAAATTGAAAAAATAACTAGTCAGACAATTTCGGCCACAACCCTACCATATGAAACTCAATCAGAACATGTTGAACTAAATCATATATATACAGTCTTAGCAATGAAGTCTTACACGGGGCATCTCAAAGCACCACAGTTCTTATATGAGGCATCCATTTACTGATGTCAATATCGTTGACCAAAGTAAGCATAGATCATTAAACTAAATAACTAACACATAAAAAAAGAACATATACTAGTAATTAAACAATTCTACAAACGGTGCACGGTTCAAATATATAATAACATGCATAAAGTTAAACAGTCATTCACATACGAAATAACTAGTGCTACGTCCATGTAGCAAGCTATTGGCCAGAGGGGCCGGCCTCGTGGTCGTCCCTAGAGGACCTATGATGACGTTGTAGCGGCTGAACCTCCTCCTCCTCCTCCTCCTCGTCCTCCTTTGTGCCGTGAGCTTATCCCAATCTACGGGATCCTCCTCTGCGCTCTTCCTCGCTGCATACCAAAGGAGCATCATCTTGTTGGTCTCTAAGAGTTTGTCATCTCTCACAAGCTCCGTCACTAATGGGTCGAACAACTGCTGCTCGTCCTGGAGGTTCTCCTTCTTCTCAGCCCTAGTGCATATCCTTATGTTCTCCGTCACGAGGAACTGCGCGTACTCACGGCAATTAGGGAAGTTCAGAATAGCTTTTTCCTTATGATACTCAACCGCCTTTGCATCGTAGGCGCACGCCGCTAACTCTGGGGTGTCCCAGTGTCCAACCTGGTAGACAACATTGTCCTTTGTGATGGTTGCATAGTACTTAGTCCCCTTCTGTCGCACACCACGAAACTTCGGAGCCATCTGATTGTACCCGCAACACCTATATATATATACAATCTATACAATGTAATTAAACGTACGCTATAATCTTGCACTACAACTACACTACATTCTTACATTACAACAACACTACAAACTAAATTAATTAAATATTACAGTACAACTACACTATAAATCTCACTAAAAAATATGCACTACAACTAGAATAAAAGTTTCTATAGCAGTGTAACTATAATTACACTGCAAATTATGAACTACAAATCTCGCTAAAATCTGAAACTATAATTACCTTAAAAATCTGCACTACACAACTACACTAAAATCTGACACTACAATTACCCTAAATTTACACTACGTTCTTACACTACACAACTACACTACAATCTTACATTACAACTACACTAAATTCTACGCTTCAACTACAATAAAAATCTTATATACGATAATCTCACTACAAATTCTTGTTGGAAATATGCCCTAGAGGCAATTAATAAAGTGTTTATTATCATATTTCTCCGTTCATGATAATGGTTTATTATTCATGCTAGAATTGTATTGACCGGAAACTTAATACATATGTGGATAATAGACAAATACTGAGTCCCTAGTAAGCCTCTACTAGACTAGCTCGTTGATCAAAAGATGGTCAAGATTTCCTGACCATGGACATGAGTTGTCATTTGATAACGGGATCACATCATTAGGAGAATGATGTGATGGACTTGACCCAACCGTTAGCATAGCAAATGATCGTTCAGTTTATTGCTATTGCTTTCACTATGTCAAATACACGTTCCTCTGACCATGAGATCATGCAACTCCCGGATACCGTAGGAATACTTTGGGTGTATCAAACGTCACAACGTAACTGGGTGATTATAAAGGTGCACTACAGGTATCTCCGAAAGTGTTTGTTGAGTTGGCATGGATCGAGATTGGGATTTGTCACTCCGACTATCGGAGAGGTATCTCTAGGCCCTCTCGGTAATACATCATCACAGAAGCCTTGCAAGCACCGTGACTAAAGAGTTAGTTGCAAGATGATGTATTACGGAACGAGTAAAGAGACTTGCCGGTAACGAGATTGAACTAGGTATAAGATACCGACGATCGAATCTCGGGCAAGTAACATACCGCCGGACAAAGGGAATAACGTATGTTGACATATGAGGTTCACCAATAAAGATCTTCGTGGAATATGTAGGAACTAATATGAGCATCCAGGTTCCGCTGTTGGTTATTGACCAGAGAGTCGTCTCGGTCATGTCTACATCATTCCCGAACCCGTATGGTCCGCACACTTAAGGTTCGATGACGATTTAGTATTATATGAGTTATGTGATTGGTGGCCGAAGTTTGTTCGGAGTCCCGGATGAGATCACGGACATGACGAGGAGTCTCGAAATGGTCGAGAGGTAAAGATTCATATATTGGAAGGCTATATTCGGACGTCGGAAAGGTTCCGAGTGATTCGGGTATTTTTCGGAGTACCGGGGAGTTACGGGAATTCACCGGGAGAAGTAATGGGCCTTATTGGGCCATACGGGAAAAGGAGAGGCAGGCCACGTGAGGAGGCGCACGCCCCCCCCTTGCCCAAACCGAGTTGGACTAGGGGAGGGGGCGCAGCCCCCTCTTTCCTTTCCCTCTCCCTTCCCCCTTTCCTACTCCGTATGGGAGGTGGAATCCTACTAGGACTAAGGAGTCCTAGTAGGACTCCCCACACTTGGCGCACCCCTAGGGGGCCGGCCTCCTCCCTCTCATCCTTTATATACGGGGGCAAGGGGGCACCCCAAAGTACACAATTGTCCCATAGCCGTGTGCGGTGCCCCGATCTCCGTTTTCCACCTCGGTCATATTTTCGGAGAGCTTAGGCGAAGCCCTGCCGGAATCACTTCACCGTCACCGTCGCCACGCCGTCGTGCTGACGGAACTCATCTATTTCCTCGACGTCTTGCTGGATCAAGAAGGCGAGGATCGTCACCGAGCTGCACGTGTGTAGAACTCGGAGGTGCCGTACGTTCGGTACTCAATCGGTGGAGCTCGAAGGATTGTTCGACTACATCAACCGCGTTGTGAGACGCTTCCGCTAACGGTCTACGAGGGTACGTAGACACACTCTCCCCTCTCGTAGCGATGCATCTCCATGGATAGATCTTGCGTGAGCGTAGGAAATTTTTTGAAATTCATGCTCCGTTCTCCAACAATTCTACACTATAATTACAGTACAATTTTACACTACATTTACACTAACAAATTCTACACTACAATTACTCACCGGCGATGGAGACGACGGGGCTGGCGGGTCCTTGACGGCGGCGGTGGAGGCGGAGATCATGGCGAGGGCGCTGCGGTGGACGCGAAGACAACAACGAGGGGACGACGTCGACGGAGATGACGGCGGCGGTGGAGGCGATGGGGCTGGCGGGTCCTTTGGCGACGGTGGAGGCACGGAGACGACACTGGCGGCGGTGGAGGTGGAGACAGAAACGGCGGCGGTGGAGACGGCGGCGGTGTGGAGTCGGAGATGACGACGGCGGCCGGGGGCTTGGTCGTTGGCGGCGGCGGCGGGTTGGGGATTGATTAGGGGGTGTTGGTGGGTGAGGAATAGATCCGGGTGTGTATATGGGTGGTTGGATTTGACAGGCGGTGGTGTATTTACTAGTGTTAGCCCACGTGGCCAAGGCAATTTACTATGTACTTTTATTTTAGTTTATTTTTTGTACACATTATTTTGTATTTCTATATATGTTTAGTTTATAATTTATTACATTATTTATTTCATTAATTATGATTTTTTATTTTCTTTTTTGTGAATATATATATATACAGGATTAAAATAACAGTTTAAAAGATATACATATATATGAGAACAACATAGATTTCATTAATTAATCTGGCGTGCTTACATACATTACAGAATGATAATGAAAAATAACAAATATAATTTACTGCTACTAGATCTAGACTAAGAACATCATCAGTGTGATGACGGCCACGAGAAGAAATGCTGCCATCAATCCAGCTGGGAGAAATAGGCCAAGCATGCAACCGGCTAAAAGTGCATATCGAAGCATCTTGAATTTTTTGATTTGGCCTCGCATCACATCGTTCTTGAGTTGCATCTCATCTAAATGTCGTCTCAGTTGTCCAATGGAGTAGTCGAGCAACTCGCTTACGTACTTCTGGACGAGATCAACCCATATCCATATGAAGCAATATTTTTCCTTGTTTTCTGTGGATCACAATATATATATATACACACATATTGATGTGATCGACACTAGAGGAGTTGAATTGTGCAAATTAGCTGAAAATAGATCAAGATGTATTTTTTGTCATATACGTACCTTTCCACGGTTGGTGCAGATGTAGAACTCTCACTCTGGATTCCATTCTATGTACGACATATGCTTATCAACTGGGCGTCGATAGCCGCAAAGCAGCACAGGGCCGGTATCTTCGAGGCTGGTGGCGTAGCTGTCGGCTTGAACGGAAGTCTAGCTGCTACGGCGGGATGATTCATCAGACATGGCCGGCTGCATTGGTCGTGGCGAGCTCATGGCGTAGCCAACAGGGCCAGACGGGAGCTCGGCCA
The DNA here is from genome assembly GCA_039707655.1 of Elymus sibiricus. Classification (NCBI taxonomy): domain Eukaryota; kingdom Viridiplantae; phylum Streptophyta; class Magnoliopsida; order Poales; family Poaceae; genus Elymus; species Elymus sibiricus. The sequence goes on along the minus strand of CM077675.1, from coordinate 95,437,056 downwards.
TGGTGGCGGAGTCCCAAACTTTCGACATGCTCTGCCGACGTGAGTCCATAACGAAGAGGAGCTAACTAATTAGGGAGAAGAATTTGAAGTGAATGTATTTTGAGAAACAAAGGGGCTACCAACACTAGCTTATATAGAAAAAACTTAGTGCAGGCGTTCACAAACAGTGAACGTCGGCACTACATAATATAGCTGTGACGTGGCAGGATATCTAACGCCACCAATATATTCCAACTGATCAGCTCAGCAGGGCCCACATTTTGGTGGCGTTCCACTTCAAATCCACCCCAGCACTACCTGCACAAAGCTGGAGTACCAATTTGTCCAACGTCATCGCTATCTGAAAAAAATAGTGTTGCATCGCGTCAAATTGGCGCACCACCAACATAAGTTGTGGCTGACCATTTCTCTACTTGTGACTAGAACATCTTTTCTGCTTTGTCATTCCACTTGAAGTCGTTGTTCTCGCGCCTGAAGAAGGACATTCCTTTAGGGCGTGTTTGGTAGTCGCATTAGGCACAACCAGGCCCGCGCGGGAAGAATCCGGCCTGTTTGGTTGCCCACATAAACTATTTGACCCGCACCACACGAACATTAAAACACCTCCGAGCCAGGCCCGCTAGGAACGCGTGATCGGCAGATCCAACTACCCATCGGGGCATCGATAGAAAATTCATGTTGGACCCCACCTTACTATCATGGTACCTTGTCATACATTTAGTATTTATCAACAATGTAACCAACACCACCGCATACCAAGCACTACAAAAGACTCATAGCCCCCTTTACCCCTCGATGCTCCCTCAAACCTAGTTGGTCCCCGCAATCCACCTCACAAACTTCCGCTTATCTATGTTATATCTCCATCTCGTTCCTATCCACGACATCACCTCCACCACTATCAAAGTTGTAGTAGACTCACTTATTCGTCAATTTTTCAAAGGATCCACTCTCTAAGTTGCTTATGTCGGTGATAAGTAGGCCAACCTGCAACCATGGTTGCGGGAGCACGGTGGACGACCACATGGCAGATAGTCCTGGAAATCTAGTTAACGAGTTCTTGGCGGATCAACTTGTCGAGGATCAAGTCTGTGAGTGTAAGATGGATAATACCATGCATGGCAGATCAGATCAATGAAGAGCATATTATAGAGTTAAAGGACACCGCCTCTAGTCGCTTCGACGGCCACAAACTCGGTGAGTTCCCTCATCTTTTTTCATCTATATGTTCATGTTGGGGAACATAGTAATAATTCAAAAATTTCCTACGTGTCACCAAGATCAATCTAGGAGATGCTAGCAACGAGAGAGAGGGAGTGCATCTTCATACCCTTGAAGATCGCTAAGCGGAAGCATTGCAAAGAACGCGGTTGATGGAGTCGTACTCGCGGCGATTCAAATCGCGGAAGATCCGATCCAAGTGCCGAACGGACGGCGCCTCCGCGTTCAACACACGTACAGCCCGGGGACGTCTCCTCCTTCTTGATCCAGCAAGGGGAGAGGAGAAGTTGAGGGAGAGCTCCGGCAGCACGACGGCGTGGTGGCGGTGGAGCTCGTGGTTCTCCGGCAGAGCTTCGCTAAGCACTACGGAGGAGGAGGAGGTGTAGGAGGGGGAAGGGCTGCGCCAGGGAAGGGGTCCAGCTCCCATGCGCCTCCCCACTATATATAGGGGTGGAGGGGGCTGGTTTCTTGCCCTCCAAGTCCATTGGGGCGTTGGCAAAGGTGGGAGGAAAGAAATCCCATCCTTTCCCTTCCCCACCGATTGTTATCCCCCCTTTTTAGGGATCTTGATCTTATCCCTTCGGGATATGATCTTAATCCTTCTAAGGGGGGATCTTGGTGTGCCTTGACCAGGGGTGTGGGGCCTTGCCCCCACTACCCACGTTCATGTGGGTCCCCCCATGCAGGTGGGCCCCACTTCGGAACCTTCTAGAACCTTCCCGGTACAATACCGAAAAATCCCGAACATTTTCCGGTGGCCAAAATAGGACTTCCCATATATAAATCTTTACCTCCGGACCATTCCGGAACTCCTCGTGACGTCTAGGATCTCATCCAGGACTCCGAACAACTTTCGGTAACCACATACAATTCCCATTACAACTCTAGCGTCACCGAACCTTAAGTGTGTAGACCCTACGGGTTCGGGAACCATGCAGACATGACCGAGACACCTCTCCGGCCAATAACCAATAGCGGGATCTGGATACCCATATTGGCTCCCACATGTTCCACGATGATCTCATCGGATGAACCACGATGTCGGGGATTCAATTAATCCCGTATACAATTCCCTTTGTCCATCGGTATGTTACTTGCCCGAGATTCGATCGTCGGTATCCCTATACCTTGTTCAATCTCGTTACCGGCAAGTCTCTTTACTCGTTCCGTAACACATGATCCCGTGACTAACTCCTTAGTCACATTGAGCTCATTATGATGATGTATTACCGAGTGGGCCCAGAGATACCTCTCCGTCACACGGAGTGACAAATCCCAGTCTCGATTCGTGCCAACACAACAGACACTTTCGGAGATACCTGTAGTGCACCTTTATAGTCACCCAGTTACGTTGTGACGTTTGATACACCCAAAGCATTCCTACGGTATCCGGGAGTTGCACAATCTCATGGTCTAAGGAAATGATACTTGACATTAGAAAAGCTCTAGCAGACGAACTACACGATCTTGTGCTATGCTTGGGATTGGGTCTTGTCCATCACATCATTCTCCTAATGATGTGATCCCGTTATCAACGACATCCAATGTCCATGGTCAGGAAACCATGACCATCTATTGACCAACGAGCTAGTCAACTAGAGGCTCACTAGGGACATGGTGTGGTCTATGTATTCACACATGTATTACGGTTTCCGGTTAATACAATTATAGCATGAACAATAGACAATTATCATGAACAAGGAAATATAATCATAACCATTTTATTATTGCCTCTAGGGCATATTTCCAACAGTCTCCCACTTGCACTAGAGTCAATAATCTAGTTACATTGTGATGAATCGAACACCCATAGAGTTCTGGTGCTGATCATGTTTCGCTCGTGGAAGAGGTTTAGTCAACGGATCTGCGACATTCAGATCTGTATGTACTTTACAAATATCTATATCTCCATCCTGAATGTAACCACAAATGGAGTTGAAGCGGCGCTTGATGTGCTTGGTCTTCTTGTGAAACCTGGGCTCCTTGGCAATGGCAATAGCTCCAGTGTTGTCACAGAAGAGAGTCATCGGGCCCGACGCATTGGGAATCACTCCTAGGTCGGTGATGAACTCCTTCATCCAGACTCCTTCCTGCGCTGCTTCCGAAGCAGCTATGTAATCCGCTTCACATGTAGATGCCGCCATGACGCTTTGCTTGCAACTGCACGGTCTGCCCCACCATTCAAAATATACACGTATCCGGTTTGTGACTTGGAGTCATCCAGATCTGTGTCGAAGCTAGCATCGACGTAACCCTTTACGATGAGCTCTTCGGCACCTCCATAAATGAGAAACATATCCTTAGTCCTTTTCAGGTACTTAAGGATATTCTTGACCGCTGTCCAGTGTTCCATTCCGGGATCACTTTGGTACCTCCCTACCAAACTTATGGCAAGGTTCACATCAGGTCTGGTACACAGCATGGCATACATAATAGAGCCTATGGCTGAGGCATAGGGGATGACACGCATCTTTTCTCTATCTTCTGCCGAGGTCGGGCATTGAGCTGTGCTCAATCTCACACCTTGCAATACAGGCAAGAACCCCTTCTTGGACTGATCCATATTGAACTTCTTCAATATCTTGTCAAGGTATGTGCTTTGTGAAAGACCAATGAGGCGTCTCGATCTATCTCTATAGATCTTGATGCCTAATATGTAAGCAGCTTCTCCAAGGTCCTTCATTGAAAAACACTTATTCAAGTAGGCCTTTATGCTTTCCAAAAGTTCTATATCATTTCCCATCAACAATATGTCATCCACATATAAAATGAGAAATGCTACAGAGCTCCCACTCACTTTCTTGTAAATACAGGCTTCTCCATAAGTCTGTATAAACCCAAACGCTTTGATCACCTCATCAAAGAAAATGTTCCAACTCCGAGATGCTTGCACCAGCCCATAGATGGAGCGCTGGAGCTTGCATACCTTGTCAGCATTCTTAGGATCGACAAAACCTTCCGGCTGCATCATATACAATTCTTCCTTAAGGAAACCGTTAAGGAATGCCGTTTTGACATCCATTTGCCAGATCTCATAATCATAAAATGCGGCAACTGCTAACATGATTCGAACGGACTTCAGCATCGCTATGGGTGAGAAAGTCTCATCGTAGTCAACTCCTTGAACTTGTCGATAACCCTTAGCGACAAGCCGAGCCTTATAGACGGTCACATTACCATCCGCGTCAGTCTTCTTCTTAAAGATCCATTTATTTTCTATGGCTTGCCGATCATCGGGCAAGTCCACCAAAGTCCATACTTTGTTCTCATACATGGATCCTATCTCGGATTTCATGGCTTCAAGCCATTTGTTGGAATCCGGGCCCTCCATGGCTTCTTCATAGTTCGAAGGTTCACCCTTGTCTAACAACATGATTTCCAGGACAGGGTTGCCGTACCACTCTGGTGCGGAACGTGTCCTCGTGGACCTACAAAGTTCAGTAGTAACTTGATATGAAGTTTCATGATCATCATCATTAACTTCCTCTCTAGTCGGTGCAGGCACCACAGAAACATTTTCCTGCGCTGCGCTACTCTCCGGTTCGAGAGGGGGTACAATTACCTCATCAAGTTCTACTTTCCTCCCACTTACTTCTTCCTAGAGAAACTCTTTCTCTAGAGAGGATCCATTCTTGGCAACAAAGATCTTGCCTTCGGATCTGAGGTAGAAGGTATACCCAATAGTTTCCTTAGGGTATCCTATGAAGATGCACTTTTCCAATTTGGGTTCGAGCTTTTCAGGTTGAAGTTTCTTGACATAAGCATCGCATCCCCAAACTTTCAGAAACGACAGCTTAGGTTTCTTCCCAAACCATAATTCATACGATGTCGTCTCAACGGATTTAGACGGTGCCCTATTTAAAGTGAATGCGGCAGTCTCTAATGCATATCCCCAAAATGATAGCGGTAAATCAGTAAGAGACATCATAGATCGCACCATATCCAATAGAGTGCGATTACGACGTTCGGACACACCATTACGCTGAGGTGTGCTAGGCGGCGTGAGTTGTGAAACAATTCCACATTTCCTTAAGTGTGTGCCAAACTCGTGACTCAAATATTCTCCTCCACGATCAGATCGTAAGAACTTTATTTTCTTGTCACGTTGATTCTCTACCTCACTCTGAAATTCCTTGAACTTTTCAAAGGTCTCAGACTTGTGTTTCATTAAGTAGACATACCCATATCTGCTTAAGTCATCAGTGAGGGTGAGAACATAACGATAGCCACCGCGAGCCTCAACGCTCATTGGACCGCATACATCGGTATGTATTATTTCCAACAAGTTGGTTGCTCGCTCCATTGTTCCGGAGAACGGAGTCTTAGTCATCTTGCCCATGAGGCATGGTTCGCACGTGTCAAATGATTCATAATCAAGAGACTCCAAAAGTCCATCTGCATGGAGTTTCTTCATGCGTTTGACACCAATATGACCAAGGCGGCAGTGCCACAAGTATGTGGGACTATCATTATCAACCTTACATCGTTTGGTATTCACACTATGAATATGTGTAACATCACGTTCGAGATTCAATAAAAATAAACCATTGACCAGCGGGGCATGACCATAAAACATATCTGTCATATAAATAGAACAACCATTATTCTCGGATTTAAATGAGTAGCCATCTCGCATCAAACGAGATCCAGATACAATGTTCATGCTCAAAGCTGGTACTAAATAACAATTATTGAGGTTTAAAACTAATCCCGAAGGTAGATGTAGAGGTAGCGTGCCGACGGCGATCACATCGACCTTGGAACCATTCCCGACGCGCATCATCACCTCGTCCTTCGCCAGTCTCCGCTTATTCCGCAGCTCCTGTTTTGAGTTACAAATGTGAGCAACCGCACCGGTATCAAATACCCAGGAGCTACTACGAGCGCTGGTAAGGTACACATCAATAACATGTATATCATATATACCTTTGACGTTGCCGGCCTTCTTATCCGCTAAGTACTTGGGGCAGTTCCGCTTCCAGTGACCGGTTCCCTTGCAATAAAAGCACTCAGTCTCAGGCTTGGGTCCATTCTTGGGCTTCTTCCCGGCAACTGATTTACCGGGCGTGGCAACTGCTTTGCCGTCCTTCTTGAAGTTCTTCTTACCCTTGCCTTTCTTGAAACTGGTGGTCTTATTCACCATCAACACTTGATGTTCCTTTTTGATCTCCACCTCCGCTCATTTCAGCATCGAATATAACTCAGGAATGGACTTCTCCATCCCTTGCATATTGAAATTCATCACAAAGCTCTTGTAGCTACGTGGAAGCGACTGGAGGATTCTGTCAATAACCGAGTCATCCGGAAGATTAACTCCCAGCTGAGACAAGCGGTTGTGCAACCCAGACATTTTGAGTATGTGCTCGCTGACAGAACTATTTTCCTCCATCTTACAACTGAAGAACTTGTCGGAGACTTCATATCTCTCGACCCGGGCATGAGCTTGGAAAACCATTCTCAGCTCTTGGAACATCTCATATGCTCCGTGTTGCTCAAAACGCTTTTGGAGCTCCGGTTCTAAGCTGTAAAGCATGCCGCACTGAACCAGGGAGTAATCATCACTACGCGAGTGCCAGGCGTTCATAACGTCTTGAGTTGCTGGGAAAATGGGTGCGTCACCTAGTGGTGCATCAAGGACATATGCTTTCTTGGAAGCTATGAGGATGATCCTCAAGTTACGGACCCAGTCCGTATAGTTGCTTCCATCGTCTTTCAGCTTGGTTTTCTCTAGGAACGCGTTAAAGTTGAGGGCAACATTAGCGTGGGCCATTGGATCTACAAGATAGATTGTAAAGACAATTTTAGACTAAGTTCATGATAATTAAGTTCATCTAATCAAATTATTTAATGAACTCCCACTCAGATAGACATCCCTCTAGTCATCTAAGTGATACATGATCCATATCGACTAGGCCGTGTCCGATCATCACGTGAGACGGACTAGTCATCAATGGTGAACATCTCCATGTTGATCGCATCTACTATACGACTCATGTTCGACCTTTCGGTCTCTCGTGTTCCGAGGCCATGTCTGTACATGCTAGGCTCGTCAAGTCAACCTAAGTGTTTCGCGTGTGTAAATCTGGCTTACACCCGTTGTATGCGAACGTTAGAATCTATCACACCCGATCATCACGTGGTGCTTCGAAACAACGATCCTTCGCAACGGTGCACACTTAGGGGGAACACATTTCTTGAAATTTTAGTGAGGGATCATCTTATTTATGCTACCGTCGTTCTAAGCAAATAAGATGTAAAAACATGATAAACATCACATGCAAATCATAAAGTGACATGATATGGCCAATATCATCTTGCGCCTTTGATCTCCATCTTCGGGGCGCGGCATGATCACCATCGTCACCGGCACGACACCATGATCTCCATCATCATGATCTCCATCATCGTGTCTTCATGAAGTTGTCTCGCCAACTATTACTTCTACTACTATGGCTAACGGTTAGCAATAAAGTAAAGTAATTACATGGTGTTTTTGATTGACACGCAGGTCATACAATAAATTAAGACAACTCCTATGGCTCCTGCCGGTTGTCATCGACATGCAAGTCGTGATTCCTATTACAAGAACATGATCAATCTCATACATCACATATATTTCATCACATCCTTTTGGCCATATCACATCACATAGCATACCCTGCAAAAACAAGTTAGACGTCCTCTAATTGTTGTTGCAAGTTTTACGTGGCTGCTATGGGTTTCTAGCAAGAACGTTTCTTACCTACGCAAAAGCCACAACGGTGATATGCCAATTGCTATTTACCCTTCATAAGGACCCTCTTCATCGAATCCGATCCGACTAAAGTGGGAGAGACAGACACCCGCTAGCCACCTTATGCAACAAGTGCATGTCAGGCGGTGGAACCAGTCTCACGTAAGCGTACATGTAAAGTCGGTCCGGGCCGCTTCATCCCACAATACGGCCGAATCAAGATAGGACTAGTAACGGCAAGCAAATTGACCAAATCATCGCCCACAACTACTTGTGTTCTACTCGTGCATAGAATCTACGCATAGAACTAGCTCATGATGCCACTGTTGGGGAACGTAGTAATAATTCAAAATTTTCCTACGTGTCACCAAGATCAATCTAGGATATGCTAGCAATGAGAGAGAGGGAGTGCATCTTCATACCCTTGAAGATCGCTAAGCGGAAGCGTTGCAAAGAACGCGGTTGATGGAGTCGTACTCGCGGCGATTCAAATCGTGGAAGATCCGATCCAAGCGCCGAACGGACGGCGCCTCCGCGTTCAACACACGTACAGCCCGGGGACGTCTCCTCCTTCTTGATCCAGCAAGGGGAGAGGAGAAGTTGAGGGAGAGCTCCGGCAGCACGACGGCGTGGTGACGGTGGAGGTCTTGGTTCTCCGGCAGAGCTTCGCTAAGCACTACGGAGGAGGAGGAGGTGTAGGAGGGGGAAGGGCTGCGCCAGGGAAGGGGTCCAGCTCCCATGCGCCTCCCCACTATATATAGGGGTGGAGGGGGCTGGTTTCTTGCCCTCCAAGTCCATTGGGGCGTTGGCAAAGGTGGGAGGAAAGAAATCCCATCCTTTCCCTTCCCCACCGATTGTTATTAATACAATTATAGCATGAACAATAGACAATTATCATGAACAAGGAAATATAATAATAACCATTTTATTATTGCCTCTAGGGCATATTTCCAACAGTTCATAGAGTCTTTATTGTGATGGTCCATCATAGAGGTGTTGAAGGGTAAATCCAGGGATGCTGAATAAGGGAATAGGCCTATAGGGTGTTTTTTGAGCACTAGAACTCTTACTAGATCTAATTCTTGCATTTTATGGGTTTCCATCATTTTTTCAATATTTTAAAAAGTGTATGCAGATGATTAATATACACCCAATTGCACTTGCAATCCATTTGTTGAGATCATACCGTGCCTTCCTTCATCCACTTCTAGTCATGAAAACTCGGTTTCACTCTCTTACTTGCTCTGTAGAGAAAATGTGATAAGGAGTTAACCCTAGGTGAATTCCACCGAGATCCTTGTTCTTTCCCTGGCATCAACCTTCTAGCGGTTGCAGGGGAGGGGAACCATGCTTCTATTCTTGCAAGTACATAGAGGAATCGTTAGATTTTGTGCTATGACATGAGAGCAATTAGGGTGTCTAATAATTTTGCCTTTCTTCCTCAACACAATAATGTTGAAGATATGGTTTCCTTGTGGGCTCGTCGTCTACTTCAGGTGACAAGATTTGTTTCTCCATTTGTTGATGGATGTTTTTGCCTCTTGGAGAATAGCAACCAAGAAAATCAATCATAGATTTGGATCAAGGGTGGTGGACCGAAGACGATGGATCTAGTATTCTTCCACAATATCATCTGCGAGATGTGGTGGATCCCCATCTAGGTTAATACGGATTATTCCCTAACAAGTGTGTCATAAAGACATGTGCATCATTGCTTGCGGCGCACTTGTTCTTGGTCTCTCAAAGCCTTAGTGGTGATGCCACTTCCCTAAATTTGGCAATGGTGGAAGATCCACTTCTCATCTAGTGAGCACCTCGACGAGGATTGAGGTTGGTGGAAGCAGTAGGATTTGGTGTGTGAAAGGACCCGAGGCCTCTAATTTTATTTTCCCTTTACTTTGGATTTTTCAGCAAAACTCCAACTACATTTATCTTCTCCCAGCCTATTTAGCAGTTTTTAGTGAGGTCTTACCTATATCGTGTTTTTAGTCAGTGAAGATGCAGTTACTACCAAAAAATTGATCATTTGTAACCTAAACCATCTCATTTTTAACATTGGCGTGAGTGCATGGTTACCAAACCCCTTCAACCTATCCTTCAACCATTGTATATCCAAAGATAGCCCACTTGAAAAGCTCGGCCGACTCAAACACATGGACCCATTGAAATCCAAATATGGAACAACCATGAATGAAAATCAAAAGATTGCATAGTAAGAAATGAAAACCCAAAGACAGTATGACATTCACCCACAAAAAGGAAGAGAATAAGACATTAACTCAAATCCAAAGATGACATAATAGTACATAAAATCCAAACATGGCATAACATTAATGAAATTCCAAAGATGGCATGACATAAAATGAAAATTTATAAATGGGATATCATTAAATAAATTCCAAATATGGCATAACAATAAATAATATTTCATAGATGGCACAACATTAAATGAAATTACATAGATAGCATACTATTAAATGAATTTCCATATGTGGCATTACATTCAGTGAAAATCCAGATATGGCATATCAATAAATAAGATCCAAATATGGCACAACAATAAATGAAAATAGCAAAAAAATAAAATAATCCAAATATGGAGTGACAATAATTAAAATCCAAATATGTCATAACATTAAATGGAATTTCAAAGATGACATATCACTAAAAAAATATAAATGGCATATCATTAAATGAATTCTAAAGATGGCATAGCATTAAATAAAATTCCATTGATGTCATAACATTAAATTAAAGATCCAAAGATGAAATATCAATAAATAAAAATCCAGACATGACACAACAAAAAAGGAAATAGTTAAAAAAATCCAAAGATGGCATGAAAATAAATAAAATCCAAACGGCAATAATAAATGCAAATTCAAATATGAAAAAAATAAAAATACAATGGTGAAAAATAAAAAAATAAAAATGGTACGCATTAAATGAAAAAATAGGAAGAAAAAAACTAAGCTTGTGATCTGAACACCTCCGCGGTGAGCACTCAAGAAAATTCAAAACCTTCGCCGAAGAATTTCTAAGGATTCAAGTAGTTGATATATCTGAAGGCACGCTGAAAACAAAATACCACGTAATTTAGATCCAAAAGAAAATATCTTCTCATAAACAATGCATTAGCCCCCCTGGACTACAAAATAATTCTTAACTCTAATGTCAAGACCACAAAAGTGGTGAAAGATTATTGTGAGTAGTTTATTGAATTATATGTCTTTGTAGGGTCCTTCTTGAAAACTCATCCGCCCCGCTGCCCTATATAAGCTATGGGATTATGCGTTTTTTTTACCAATCTCTATCCTCTTGTGGCTCTTCTTCTGTTGTTGATTTTTAAAAAACTTTATCTCTGAAGTCAATTTTTTTAATAGGTTGTTCGATTTTTGAGCAGTTTATGGAAATACAAGCGGAATTTGGAGGCTATTTGTTGGGTTAATCGCTAGTATTTCTAGTGTTTTCCCTGTGTGTTTTTTGTTTGTTTCTTCTTTCGTTTTTTTCCCATTGTAATCTCCTAACTATTTCAAAGGTAAAAAAGGGGAGTTTTAGGACACTTGGAGGGGAGTTTTCTGCTTGTTTTGCGTGTGTGTTTTGTTTGTGTTGGCGTTGTTCTTGTGAGGCGAAATGAAAGGAGCCATGCCGTCTGCAGCGGGTGAGACGAAGTACGGCGCAGGCATCCAGCCTCGGCCACAACCCATCGTCGGCGCCCGCCTGACCGTCGCCCACGAAGGTGGAGCCTCCTACTCCGCACCACGCCCGTCGGACCCCGCGGCCGGCGCACGTGCACGCCATGAGTTTGAGCTCTAACCCACCCAAGAGGAAGCGTGGCCGCCCGCGAAAGTACACCCCGGATGGTACCATGCCGCCAACTGTCATCCCGACCCCATATCCTGCTGGTGCCGTTGCTTCCCCAGCACCTGCTCTACCCTCGAGCTCCGCATCGGGATTGTGCATGGGCATTGGGAGCCTCCATGCGCCACCAGCAATGCCATCACCTCTACCACCACCATCTTTAGAGCATGGAACACATTCAGTTAAGAAGAGGGTAATGCCGCCGAGCACCACGGCCAGCAAGAAGCGGCCACAGATGGAAGTAGCAGGTACATGGTGTTCTTGCTTGCACTTAGAGCTCATGCCATCATCGCAAGTAGAGTAGCAAAAGGTCCATATATAGATAGGGTGTTCCTTTGCATATACGAGTATGATGGTATTTTAGTCCTAATACTCGTATATGCAAAGGAACACCGCAAGTTTTTTTTTTTTTTTTTTTTGGCGAGGAGGAACACCGCAAGTTGACCAGAGTCTGACAAGCATGGAATTATGCATGTCAAGTATTCAGTAAAGGTTGCCACATGTTTGTCATAAAATCAGACCTTTTGCTGTGGATGTATTAAACAATTAAAATATCATTGGAATCATTCATGGTGTGTGTTGTGAACTTGTGATTCCCTCCAGAAGTATAGCGAAGATTTGAAAGTATATTTGTAGGATGTTATATGTTAGTTTGGTTCAGACTAATGCTATATTCAGTTTTGCCCACATTAAGTATATTTCCCATTTCTAATTTGAAATGAATTTTTTATAGGGCCTGGTGCGACTGGATTAATTCCTCAGGTTATCACAATCCAAGATGGAGAGGTAAATGCTCCCACCCTTGTGAGATGCTCCAAGAGACAGAATAGCAATGCTCTAACAACAGTTTATCATAGTATCTAGCTACGTACAAGATATCAAAATATTAAAAAGGATGATTCATTTTGTGGATGTATTTAGTGCTAAATATCAGAAATTTGAGCAAACATGGCCCTACCTAACACTGTGATTTGTACTTATTTTCCAATGAATTTCACTTCATTTTTTAAATCACATAGTACTTATCTATATGATTCAATGAAACATTTTTTGTTAAAACAAGTACTATGTGATCCAATGGAAATTTTCCTTCTTAATTCTGTTAGCATTTCTTTTACCCGTACTGTGTTTTGAAGAGATCTTGGTGGTGTCACTCACAATTCCCTTTTTTTTTTCTGGCCGCCTTTCCATTCTTCTCATCAGTTTTTTTCCATAAGTTCTTTGTTCCACCACATATTTTGCATGTACTGCTGTAAAATGCTAATAATGAATAATCCATGGTTTCAGGATGTAACAACAAAAGTCATGTCCTATTGTGGGAATGGGTTAGCAGTTTATATCTTGTCTGCCAATGGTGTTGTGCGCAATGTGACATTGCGGCAGGCAACTTCTCGTCATGAAAGAGTCACTTATGAGGTTTGCTCCATTGTTTTAACTTTGAAACTGTACACAAGAAATCCCTTTTTGGTGGTATGCTTTATAAATACACTTGAGGTCTAACGAAATTAGAGAACTATAAGGAAAAATGAAATGGGGGACAGTAGTTAGATTTTTTTAATAATTATTTTCTTTACCAGCATATCGCAATCAAAACACAACGTTTTGTAGTCTGGTCTTCTGAAAATGAAATGTTGTTGTTTGACCTCTAGATTTGTTTCCAAATCTGAACAATTATATAATTATGTGCACTCAATATGCAGGGTTGTTTTCACATCCTCTCTTTGTCTGGCTTGTATGTGCCATCCAAAAATAATGAAATGAGAACGCGGAAAGGTGGATTGGGTATTTCGCTTGCTGGTCCTGATGGCCGTGTCTTCGGCGGTGGGTCAGCAGGACCTCTGATTGCAGCTTCACCTGTTCAGGTTACTATCTTTCACTGGGAGTAACATGTTTCTAGAGGACAAAGATCTTTATATCATAGTATGTTAATAGCTCTCCCTGCACCTTGCTCTGTTTTTTGAACTAATTAAAGGCTATATGTACTTCCTACATCTGGAAAACTGTAAAAACAAAGTTGGCCATATAACTTACATTATATACATATTAATATTCCTAAAATTATTATGTGTTACCGAAAAAGGATTCCGCCCCGCTTTATATATAAAGCAACCATCATCAACATGTCGGTACAAACGCACACCACCACAACACACGCACACACCCAAGGCAGGATACAAAGGTGTTGATCGCAGCAACACCATCCCTAGCACTACAAGAGCAATCGGGGAACTCAACCGTGAACACGCCACCGTGAAGAGATGAAGCCGCATGCGACGAACCGTGGGCTCCAAGGCGGCGACTTCAGGAAGGTTACAACACCGGAGCGCCGCCACCGCCCGATCCGAGGATCAGAGTTTCCCCTGGAGCACCACGACGGGCAATGAAAGCCGTGACGACGCCTTCAAGAAGGGAACGAGCTTCGCCGCCGCCGGTCCGTCCGAAGATAGAACCGGTTTTCACCCCGGCCAATACTCACCTCCCCCGAACGCCACACCCCGGCTACCACACCGCCCACACGGCCATGGTCACCGGTCAACACCGAGCACGGGCTTTGCCCATGAGCACCGCGCAACCACCCCCAAGGCCGCCGCCCCGGCATCCAGGACCCTGACACCACCGCACCTGAGACACGCCGCTACCCCAACCAAAGAGACGAGAGAAAGGAGTCGCCTTTCGTACCCCTGGACGGCCCCCAGCGCTGAGACCCAAAGGCCGGCCAAAACTGGCCTCCATCGACCCATCCTGCCGTACCGGGCGCGAGACGAGCTCGGTCCTGCAGCACCGGGCGCGAGACGAGCGCGGTCCTGCTGCATCGGGCGCGAGACGGGCTTGGTCCTGCAGCACCGGGCGCGAGACGAGCTCGGTCCTGCTACACCGGACGCGAGACGAGAGATGGACCGCAGCTGGGAGAGGCCCAGCTCCCCGGCGCACGTAGCAAGCACATGACGAGAGGGTGAAGCAAGGGTCGATGCGGTCCGTCCGCAGACAAGCCGACGCCGGAGTAGAAACCGACCGTCGCCGCGGGCAAAGCCGCCGAACCACCGTGTAGCCGCCGCGCCACCGGGAGGCCCCCGCGCGTGCTGGGCCTCCACGCGCTGCCGCCCACGGCCGGAGCACCAGCCACGCCGGACTGCTGCCCACCCCGCGCCGCCCACCCCGATCTCAACGGCAGATCTGGGCGAGCGCGCCGCCACCAGCCCCGTAGCCGAGCAGCCACCAGCCCACGCACCCAAGGGGGCCAGAGGAGACCTCCAGGAGCAGCAGGAGGAGCCACCGGCGGCCACCAGGCCGGCCGCCGACCGGATCCGCGCCCGTTGGATCCAGATCGGGCCGCCGCCAACGCGACGGGCGCCACCACCGCGCCGGGCGCCACCACCTGCAGCCCACCGCGCAGGGCCGCGCGCCCGCGACACCGCCGCCAGACGCCCGCCACCACGCCGGCGCGCCCTGCGCACGCGCGCCGCCGCCACCCGAACACCCCGGCCCGCGCCGTCGTCTTCGAAGGGGGAGTGAGGAACCCCGCCGCCGCCGACGCCGGCCGGGCTTAGCCCGGCGGCGCGTACTGGCGGCGGCGAGGGGAGGGGGAGGAGAGGGGGCCCGACCCGGCGGCGCTAGGGTTAGCCCTCCCGGTCGCCCGCGGGAGCGACGCGGGAGGGACGAGCTGTCGGGCTGTGAATTTTGACAGAGAGCGTCCAGGTTTTTGTCGATGGATGTGGACTATTATGTGTTTCTTTTTATATGTAGCTTATTTGGGAAATGACATAGCTTTGTCTTAATACTTTGATCTTTCGTTCGCAGGTGGTCATTGGAACGTTTCTAGCCCACTAGAAAAAGGAGGACAAATAGGCTCCAAGAGGTGGTCCGAATGGATCATCAAGTGATCCAGGATGCCCACCAAACTAGAGTGCCACTCGAAGATTCAACACCAGATTCTTGTTTCCAAATAAAAGCCAGCTTAAACTCCTAGCTTTTCGCTCCTAGCTCCAAATGCTTTTTTTTTCCTAGTATTTCCAAATGCTTAGCTTTTCGCTCCTAATTCGCTCAAAATTCTTAGGCTTTCCGCTCTTAGCTCGCTCCCAATGCTTATCTTTCTACTCCTGGTCATTTATATTTTCGGTCCTAGCTTGCTCCAAGTGTTAGGTTTTCACTACTAGATCCAAATGCTCAGCTTTTTATCCTATCTCCAGCTTAGCGACTCGGATGCTTTTGTAATTGGATGATACTTTGTGATAATATAGTTATGAAATTTTCATGGTCATATTGCACACATCTGATCAGCAAAAACGTAATAATGCCACTCTCAAGGGAAACCAGTAGCACAAAACTATGCTACTCTTTATTTGGAACAAAGGAAGTTTGCAACAATTGCCAGAACTCTAAATTCCTACGTGGTTAGTTCCTCTTCTTCCAAACGATGCGCAGGTATCATATCGTTTGTAGATCTTATGCCTTGTTTGATACATCCAGTTTGCATGTAAAATTAGTTTCTCATCCAAGGAAATCAATCTGTATCTCACTCAACTGGTTGAGCAGAGCAATATCTGCTCTATATAGCTGTCGACGAATCTGTATGACTGTATCTCCCACAACTGCTTGAGCAGAGCAATAACTACTACTGTAAATGACAGCGGCAAGTTGGCAACAACGATGACAGCGATGTCCTATCGAATTGGTTTCAAACAAGATCGATGGATAGATCGATACTCGACACGCCCTGAATCTAAAGCTTCGTTACTTTGGTATCCCATTCGTCAGCGTTTCTCCCATTCTCGCTGAAATTGTACGCACGCCAGATCAATATTAGCTGCGATAATAGTTGAATTCATCTTCCAAGTGAACCATACATTTCAGACGCCCGGGGACACAGCCTGAAAATAAAGCAAAACAAGAGATAGAGAGAGAGATAAGCAAAGTGTCTGAACTTGTCATGCACACGTAAAAGAACAATGTAATGTGCAGAAACTAATATTCTTACAGCATTCTGGGATACAACCTGAATTTATTCAAAAGGTTTACCATTGGCGGAATCAAATATACCAAGCGCGCAGGAAAAATAGAAAATGCACCATGCTCAGAACTCTGGTCTGGTCTCGGTGAAAACCAAAAATCATTTTCTGCTGATGGACTGAAACTTTCAGCAGAATAACAAAACTCAAGTGCTCAACTCACTGCAAGAACCGCCACATCTGTGGCTCATCTAAGAGAAAATGCAGCTAGCAGCATTACAGTAGTGGTCATTGTCAACACATTACAGACTAATGTCACTGCATCATTGTTGAAACAGTTTTGGGATTCTAGAACCGTGATGCCAACGCAAATAAGTTTCTTACTGTCAGGAGAACGAACCAAAAGTTTAGCAAGCTAGCAGAAACACAACAACTGCTGGGTTTTCCTGAACCCATATCTCAACGGAAGGAACTGGCCGGGTTCTAATGTCAACTTGTCCGAGGCGGCGACACTTTTGAATGTGACGTCTAGGGCTCCTGGCACTGGTATCTCTCTACTCTGCATCAACATATGCATAGTGCAGCGCCGCGCGGGCTGAATTAGCAGAAAAATAGTTAAGCAGTTAGGCATCGTGTCACGGTCTCACAGGTACTGCATAAAAAAGGAAGCATATGTACAAAATCTCAAACCAATGTAATGTGTTACTCGAAATAGTTACAGTAGGCTGAAAAACAGAAATCGTTATCTTCTCTGTGAATCTGAACTAGGCAGACCGAACCGAATCATCTGAATTGAAGCACAGCGTGGAAGGCGAACAACACAAAGACGCATCTTGTCTCCTATTTTGTCACTAGGATATAGAAACTCGTCAGGTTGAACCTACCACAACGCACCACTCCCACTGAAGATAGATCAATCTACTTGGTCAAAGCACATCAATAAATCGGAGAGCATTACGAAGCTATAATTATCATGCAAATAAGAATCTTAATATTCAGAGGTGACTCAAATACTTTTCATGAATAATCTAAACATAAACCCACAATTCATCGGATCCCAACAAACACACCGCATAATAGAATTACATCGGATAGATCAAAGCGAAGATGCGATGATCATTGTATTGAAGATCAAGAGATAGAGAGATTGTCATCTAGGTACTAGCTATGGATCCGTAGGTCTGTGGTGAACTACTAACACATCATCATGACGGAAGCAAGGTTGATGTAGAGGCCCTCCGTGATCGATCCCCCCTCTGGCAGGGTGTTGGAACGGAGCTCCAGATGGCCTCGCGATGGAACAGAGACTTGCGGCGGCGTAAAAAGAGTTTAGGGATTGCCACTAGGGTTTTTGGAATATTAGAGAATTTATAGGTCAGAGAACGAGGTCGGGAGAGCCGCCAGGGGGCACAAGCAATCAGGGCGCCCCCCAGGGGCGCGCCTTGTTGGCTTGTGGGGCCCGGGTGCGGCCCCCAGCCTTCTTCCGAATTTCCCAGGTTTTCTTTTGGTCCAGAAAAAAATCATCAAAAAGTTTAGTGGCAATTGGACTTCGTTTGGTACTGTAAACCTGAGAAGTGAAAAACATGCAGAAAACAGCAACTGGCACTGGGCACTGGGTCAATAGGTTGGTTCTCAAAAATATTATAAATTGGTAAATAAAGACCCAAAAAGTATTCTAGAATGATAATATATCAGCATGGAACAATCAAAAATTATAGATACGTTGGATACGTATCAAGCATCTCCAAGCTTAATTCATGCTTGTCCTCGAATAGGTAAATGATATAAACAGAATTTTTGATGTGACATGCTATCCATTATGTAATCTTATGCATGTATGCTCATTGATAAACGATGAATCAACAAATATTAACATAGCAAGACTTATAAGTATAAGAAACAAAATCATCAATCTTTCAAAGTATACGATCCTCAAAGAATGTTTACCCCCTATTCATCTTATTATATTAGCAAGGCATGGCTCCATCTTCACCACATTAATACAAATGTCAAGCACCACGGTGTCCAAGTCAGGCAATTGGATCGTACTTTTTCAATATGCATCAACTTTTTCTTCTTCACGCAATACATGAGTGTGAGCCATTGGACATAGCATTTAGGTCGAATAGAATATGGTGGTAGATATCAAAAGGGCAAAAGGTGGAGAAGATAGTCTCATATCAACTCGGCGTACCAACGGGCTATGGAGATGCTCATTGATAGATGTCAATGCAAGGAGTAGGGATTGCCATGCAAATGATGCACTAGAGCTATAAGTGTATGAAAGCTCAAATGAAGCTAAGTGGGGTGTGCATCCAACTTGCTTGCTCATGAAGACCTCGGGCATTTGAGGAAGCCCGTCATAGGAATTACAAGCCAAGTTTGTAATAATGAAAAAGTAATTCCTAGTAGCATATGAAAATGACATAACATGAGACTCTCTACATGAGGAACAAGGTGCCACTTTGAGGCACAAGTGTGGTAAAGGATAGTAGCAAAGTCCCTTCTCTCATTTTCTCTCATTTTTTTTATTCAGAATGGTGGGCTCATTTGGCTCCCCCATCTTTATTTCCTCACTGGGATAATGCTCTAACAATGATGATCATCACACTTTTATTTACTTACAACTTGATATGAAGAACTGATATGAAGATATGACTCTATATGAATGCCTATGGCAGTGTACCAGGATGTGCAATGATCTAGTGTGACACGTATCAAAAATATGATGAACGGTGGCTTTTCCACAAATACTATGTCAGCTCTATATGATCATGCAAAGCAATATGATGATGAACGAACTAGTCATGTGAAGTGACGATGGAATTTGCATGGCAATATATCTCGGAATGGCTATGGAAATGCCATGATAGGTAGGTATGGTGGATGTTTTGAGGAAGGTATAATAAGGCTTATGTGCAACAGAGTGTATCATGTCATGGGGTTTGGATGCACCGGCGAAAGTTGCACCAATCCTCAAGGTGAGAATGGGCTATGCACGGTACCGAAGAGTAGCAAATATGAGAATGTGAGATTGTGTATGTCCATGATTTCACATTAGTCATAAAGAACTCATATACTTATTGTAAAGTTTTATTAGTTTTATCACAAATCAAAGTACTACTCGCATGCCCCGAGGGAAGAGGTTGGTAGGAGTTAACCATCGCGCGCTTCCGACCCGAAACAACACAAGGATTTCAATGAGGGATAGAAATGCTCACACATCATCACCATGCCTCTTTAATTTTTAGACGAACAAGAAGTTAACCTCTCTTAATATCGACACCTCTACAAATCAACAATTATGAACTCACACCTTTTTCATATTACCACATCAATACCATTAACCCACAATTTCTCTATATGTGCTACATAATGGTTTTTATTATCACTCATTGAATACCTAATATTTTTGAACTAGTCTTATGACCCGTGCAAATTACCATCACTATGTATTAACTCTCAAACAAATATAAGTGAAGAAAGAGAGTGAAATCATTTCTATAAAATATACACGCCACCGTGCTCAAAAAGATATAAGTGAAGTACTAGAGCAACTGCTAAGCTCAAAAGATATAAGTGAACCACATAGAGTATTCTAACAAATTATGATGAAGGTGTGTCTCTCTTAAATAGGTTTGTCCAACAAACAATGATTGTGGCAAACTGAAAGTAAAAGCAAACAAAAACAAACGACGCTCCAAGCAAAACACATATCATGTGACGAATAAAAATATAGCTCCAAGTGACATACCGATGGATTGAGACGAAAGAGGGGATGCCTTCCGGGGCATCCCCAAGCTTAGACGCTTGAGTTTTCCTTAAAATATTACCTCGGGGTGCCTTGGGCATCCCCAATCTTAGGCTCTTGCCGCTCCTTATTCCTTTGTCCATCGTGATAACACCCAAAACTTGAAAACTTCAATCACACAAAACTCAACAAAACTTTGTGAGATCCGTTAGTATAAGCAACATATTGAACACTTTTAGTACTGTTATAAATTGATTATTATTTCATAATTGCATAATAGGTACTGTATTCTAACTTCTCCATGGTTTATACCCCCCGATACAATCCATAGCATAATCAAAACAAGCAACTATTCAAGCAAAAAACAGAACAGTCTGTAGCAATATGTAGAGAACCTATACTTCTGTAACTCTAAAAATTCTTAAAAATTAGGACAACCTTGAAATTTTTTATAGCAATACTGTGTAAAAATTTCAGATCATTATCACGCTCCAGTAAAAAAATGAAAATTCATGTACTGGAGTCAAATTTTTTGTTTTGTTTCAGCATCGATTCTACTCATCTTGTGAGTCATCCCAAAGGCTTTGCTTGGCACAAACACTAATTTAAACAAAAAAACATAATCATTACAGAGGCAATAATAATGTTATCATAAACAAACAGGAAGTTAAAAGCAAAAATAAAGATAAAGATAACTATTGGGTTGCCTCCCAACAAGCGGTATTCTTT
The DNA here is from genome assembly GCA_039707655.1 of Elymus sibiricus. NCBI lineage: Eukaryota > Viridiplantae > Streptophyta > Magnoliopsida > Poales > Poaceae > Elymus > Elymus sibiricus. The sequence continues at coordinate 95,415,815 of CM077675.1, read as the reverse complement.
TATGCCTCTAGCTAGGCATAATGCATAGTTTCAAGTATTGTCATCTTTGACGTTCCACCCATGAGTAGCTCTCATGATTGATTCATAAGGTGGTTTAACTATATTTGTAGGGAAGTGTTCCATCCCTTTCTTTAATGGGAATTGGAACCTTATGTTTCCCTCTTTCATGTCAATGATTGCACCAATAGTTCGTAGGAAAGGTCTTCCGAGTATTATGGGACAAGTAGGATTGCAATCAATATCAAGCACAATAAAATTTACAGGCACATAATTTTTATTTGCAATAATAAGAACATCATTAATTCTACCTAGAGGTTTCTTAATGGTAGAATCCTCAAGATGCAAGTTATGGGAACAATCTTCAATATTAGTCAGACCAATCACATCACAAAGAGATTTAGAAATAGTTGAAACACTAGCACCAAGGTCACACAATGCATTGCATTCATATTTATTTAACCTTATTTTGATAGTAGGTTCCCACTCATCATGCAATTTTCTAGGAATAGAAACTTCAAGCTCAAGTTTCTCATCATAAGCTTTTATCATAGCTTCTACTATATGTTCGGTAAAAGCTTTGTTTTGTTCATAAGCATTGGGTGGGATAATAATGGTTTGCAACAAGGAAATACATTCTACTAAAGAGAAATAATCATAATTAAAGTCCTTGTAATCCAAAATAGTGGGCACATCACTAGTTAAAGTTTGACCTCTCCAAACCCACGTTTTTCAGTTTTAGCATCAAAATCATCACCCTCCAAGAAAACGGGACGCTTCTCAACTAGAGTTGACTCATATCCAGTCCCTTTATCATTTATATTCAGTAAAGTAAATAAATATTCAATAGGATAAATACCAATCATTTTAAGATCTTCATCATGATTCCGATAAAAACCGGGTGGAAGAGCTTTTTCTAAGAACTCCCGCTTAGCTTTCAACTTAGCGGTCCTATCCTTACTTTCATTAATAGATATTTGGATAGATTTAATAGCCTCATTAAAATCATGCTTGGGTGGCAAGGCTTTACTTTTAAGGGTTTCTACATCAAGAGCAATTATATCCATGTTTTTAGCCAAAGCATCAACTACGTGCAATTTTTCTTCTACCATAGTGTTGAAAACCTTTTGAGAATTAATAAATTCTTTAATTGTGTTCTCAATATCAGAGGGTATCCTATTAGAATTTGTAGAAGAATTTCCATAAGAATTACCATAAGAATTTCCATAGTTGTCAGAGGAATTACCGGGATACGGTCTAGAATTGAAGTTTCCTCTATAAGCATTGTTGTTGAAATTATTTCGCGAGACAAAGTTCACATCAATAGCATCATTATTTTGCTCAATCAAAATAGACAAGGGCATATCATTGGGATCAATATGAGCATTTTTACTAGCAACCATATTCATAACAGCATCTACTTTTTCACTCAAAGTAGCGATTTCTTCAACAGAATTTACCTTCTTACCGGTTGGAACTCTTTCGGTATGCCATTGAGAATAATTTGGCATAATGTTGTCCAGAAGTTTTCCGGCCTCTCCTAAGGTCACATTCATAAAGGTAACACCTGCGGCAGAATCTAGAAGATTTTTAGACACAAAGTTTAGTCCAGCATAGAAGTTTTGGATAATCATCCACAAATTTAAACCATGAGTTGGACAATTTCTTATCATCAATTTCATTCTCTCCCAAGCTTGTGCAACATGCTCTTGATCATTTTGTTTAAAATTCATTATTTGATTTCTAAGGGAGATGATTTTAGCAGGAGGAAAATACTTGGCAATAAAAGCATCTTTACACTTATCCCATGTTCCAATACTATTACGAGGTAAAGATGAAAACCAAGCCTTAGCTTTATCTCTTAGAGAAAAAGGAAATAATTTTAATTTCACAATATCATTATCCATATCCTTTTTCTTTTGCATGTCACATAATTCAACAAAGGTATTAAGATGTGACGCGGGATCCTCATTAGGACTTCTCGAAAATTGATCCTTCATGACAAGATTTAGCAATGCAGCATTAATATCAAATGCTTCCGCACTAGTGGCGGGTGGTATAGGAGTACTAATAAAATCATTGTTATTAGTATTTGAGAAGTCACACAACTTAGTAGTATCTTGAGACATGGTGACCGAGCAAGCAAAGTAACAAGCAGGACAAGTAAACTAGCAAGCAAAGAAGTAAACTAGTAACAAGCAAAGAAAAATATTTTTGTATTTTTTGATTTTTATGAGACAAACTAAATATAACAGCAAATAAAAAGATAAACAAGTGAATGAAAATTTGTGTGAAGTTACTTGATAATTGATTACGATATTCCCCGGCAACGGCGCCAGAAATCCTTCCTGATACTTGTGATCTGCGTTTGGTTTTCCGTGAAGAGGAATGGGTTATTGCAGAACAAAGTGGGTAACTATTTCCCTCAGTTATGAAACCAAGGTTTATCGAACCAATAGGAATATCAATCCTCGACCGTCTTCAGTGGTTGCACACAAAAGAACAAACAACTTGCACCCAACGCGGGCAAGAGGGTTGTCAATCCCTTTGATCTCGTTATTTGCAAGCGAATGAGTTGTGTAGATAATTGTAGATAATTGTAGATTGCAAAATAAAATAAAAAGTAAATAAAGGCAGCAAGGTAATAATAGCGTTTGTAAATTTATAAGTGGATAGACACGGGGGGCATATTTTTCCCTAGCGGCATCTCTCACGTAGGCAGCATACGGTGGATAACAAATTACTGTTGGGCAATTGATAGAAAAGCGGATAGTTATGCGATTTTCACGGCAATGATCATGTGTATATAGGCATCACGTCCATAAAAAAATAGGCCGACTCCTGCCTGCACCTATTACTATTACTCCACTTCAAGAGCGCTTCTATGCTTGCCTTTCTACGTTTGAAGTTCATGACAAACAGAGTAATGCATGGAGAACGATGACATGATGTAGACAAAGTAAACTCATGCAATATGAATAAACCCCATCGTGTTATCCTTAGTAGCAACAACACAAAGACGCATCTTGTCCCCTACTTTGTCACTGGGATATAGAAACTCGTCAGGTTGAACCTACCACAACTCACCACTCCCACTGAAGATAGATCAATCTACTTGGCCAAAGCACATCAATAAATTCATCTCTCAATTCAAATTCCACTTCAAAAGCCAATTTAATTTTTATGTGATAAAATAAATTTCCAAACAGCATAAGAAAAATGTTGCACACTTGTGGAATAATCCAAAACAATTATTGTTAGGGAAAACAACATCACCCTCAAGCTGGTGTGGACCCCACCATCCAAATCAGAATCAATTAGCATTTAAAAGAACCCTTTTATTCCATGGATAATTAAAACAGATACCAAAAATGCTCAAACTTGGTATGGCCTTTCAAAATATTGCAAAGTATTTAATGGGCTATGTCACACAATTTTGCTAAAGTGAATAATGGCCAAAAATAAATAAAACAGAAACTAAAAGAGAAAGCAGAAAAGAAAAAGAACAAAAAAATAAAAAGGGAGCTACTGGGAACTGTGGCCCAGTTGCTACAGGCTGGCCTGGCCCAGGCCAGCCAGCCTTTCCCCGACCTCCCGCCAGAACAGGAGAAGGCCGGCGCCATGGCAGTCGCCGACGCTCGCGCGCGGCCTTCGATCCCCCCCCCCTCCTCCCCCGGGAGGATAAGAACGAGCCCCTGGTCGCTCTCCCTTCCCCGCGATACCCTAGCTCACCAGACCCCCCCCTCTCATTCCCTCCATCGCTCTGCATCGAGCTCGCCCGAAAGCTCCCATCGCCGCCGACGCTCGATCCCGCGGCCACCGTGCCCCGATCATCGCTCCGCCATGCCCGCCGTGTTCCCCGTCCTCGAGTACGTCGCCTGACACCGCACATTGGAGCCCGGCGCCGCTACATCGTCCTCCTCGAGCTCGTTGTCCCCGCACGGTCATCCTCGTCTCTGGCCCCGATTCGCCGCCGTCGCCCTTCCCCGGGCTCACTCTCGCACAACTACGGGTCCCCTATGAGCTGCCGCACCTCTCCCCACTCTCCCCTACGCGTTATCGTCGCCGTAGCTCGCCGTATTGGAGGTGCCCGACTACTCCGCCGCCCGCCTCGTCGCCAGCAAGGCTCCGATGACCAAATGGTCTCGGGCTCATGCCCATCTTCCTCGCGCGCGCGCATAGACTCTCGCTAGCTGCTTAGTTCGCCCGTGTGCGCTCAGCTTTGTCGACCCCGCATCTCGCCCGGAATGCTCGCTGCCGGCGAGGTCATTGCGCTCGGCTCCGACCACCGTAGCTTGAGCCGCTAGGCTAGATCGACACGGCTCGGAGTGCTCGATCGCTTGCAAGAAGCGGCGCTCGATTTGGTGCAGTGTAGCGAAAACCCGGGCTCGCGTCCGGTGGCCGGCGTCCAGCTGGCGCTGACGTGTCACCGCGGGCCCCACGACACAGCCACTGCCACTGGGACCCAGTGGCCCAGTTGACTTGGTCAGCACGGCCCCGCCCGCTGACATGTGGGTCCCGCGCGGTTTAAAATGATTTAAAAAATAAATAAACTGTTAATTAAATTGTTAATTAGATTAGTTAGTTAATCACTCATTGACCAGTGGGCCCCACCCTAAATTAATCCTAATTAGTTTAAATAAAACCTAATTAAACTACTATGAGGCTGACCAGTGGGGCCCACTGCCAGGTTTGACTTCGGTCAGCGGCACTGTTGACTGCTGACGTCACACCTACGTCATGATGATGTCATCATTTAATATTCTGGATAATTCGAATTTAAATAAATAATTAAATTCCAGAAATTCTTTAAAACTTTGAAAAATCATATCTTTTAATCCGTAACTCGGATGAAAATAATTTATACATGAAAGTTGTTCAGAAAAATCCCACGAATCCAAATACGATGTCCGTTCATCTGTCACATGCTCCTAGCATGATGAACATGGACATTTTGCATTAGGATCATGTGTCCGGTAGTAGCCCGAGACCCGGAAAATATCGTCAGATATTATTCCGACCCGTCTGCAACATGTAGTACTGCGTTAGTGCATGCCTAGCTGTGCATATTGCCATGTCATGCATCGTGATGCATTTGTCTGCTTTATATTTATTGTTTCTCCCCCCTCTTCTTACCGGTAGACCCCGAGACTGACGCTGCTGCCGGGTACGACTACACCGTTGACGATCAGGCCTTTACCGCAGAGCAGCAAGGCAAGCAAAACCCCTTGAGCATTCCGATATCGCCTATTCCTTTCCCTCTTATTATTGCATTAGATTTTTGCTACTGTATTAGTTAGCTCCTATTCTGATGCATAGCCTGTTTTTTTTATAAACTGTTACTATACCTGCAATCATATCAACTGCTTAGGATAGGTTGGTCAATGAATCCCCAGTGACCCCTTAGTCCCAGTTGCCCCTGCTTCTTCATCGACGACTCGAAGACTTGGTCAACCGACCGACGAGCCAGGCCCCTCACATCACCGCACACCCCTTAAGTATGGCATTGCAGAGCTACTACCGAGTGCCGAGGGTGATACCTCACTTAGCACTCCCGGTGTTAATTCTGTAGTGTAACTAATCGGTCGTGGGTATCGAGGGTGATTCCTCCTTCCCATTTATCGATAGCGACTCTTGTCATACACATACCTCGAGTGGGATCCATCGAGGGTGATTCCTCGGATATCCACTTGATATATAAACACATAGTTACTTTAACTTGACATTGTTTACATGTGAAAGACGGGACTGGAGGGACAGGCGGTACCACCCTGGTTGAGGTGGACCTGAGTTCCCGACAGTCTTGAGACGGGTCGGCCCCAAGGGTACCCGTGTGTAAGATGTGGTAGGATGCGCCGGTAAGGCATCCAAAGGGTTATGTTGAGGCGTGGACGGGCAGGAGAGGCCCTTGCCACACATCCTCGAGTCGGGGTGACGGGACCGCACTTTATCGGTCGCGCTTGCCCCGCATTAATAAATGCTAATGGGTTGGGTATTTGATCTGAGTTGGGTCATTGGCCTTTTTACGCACCAAACCATCGCGTGGGAGAAGTTATGGGTACTCAGCGTTGTTGTATCAGCCGAAGCTCTTCGGACGTCAGCAATGGAGCGGCGCGCGCCGGATTGGACTGGACGGTACAGCTCTTGGACTGGAGTGTGCTAGGTTTGCTTCCGGCCGCCCACGCATCGTGCAGGAGCGCGTAGGGCAAGTGGGCCCACGACCCCTGTGTGCTTAGGTTTAGACCGGCGGGCTGGCCTCTTCGTTGAGCCTAGGTGGGGCGACGACGTGCTGCTATCCCGAGGCCGGGCATGACCCAGGAAAGTGTGTCCGGCCAGAGGTGATCAGGCGTGTTGGAAATGCGGTGCACCCCTGCAGGGATGAATAATCTATTCGAATAGCCGTGTCCACGGTAACAGGACGACTTGGAGTTGTACTTTGACCTTCTACAACTATAACTGTGACTTAATTTGAAATGAATGTTGGCTCCGAGATTGCTTCCTCGCAGGGAGTCGAGGAAGAATCTCTGGGCGTGGTTACTTAATAAAATTTGCTACAATAATATTGCTATATATGAGATACCAGTCTACTCTCTTCTAATGCTGCAAGATGCTGAAGATGCTAGTCTTCGATAGGACTAGGCCTTCCCCCTACTCTTGCTTTCTGCAGTCAGTCCAGATATAACCCCACCTCCTTGATAATGATGCATACTTAGCATAGTTCTGATGTCAGTCTTGCGAGTACTTTGGATGAGTACTCACCGATGCTTTGCTTTCCCTTTCCCCCTCGATACGATGCTGCGTTCAGACGATGGAGCCCAGGAGATGGAGTACGCCGGAGACGACTTCTACACCACCGCTGGAGCCTCCTACTACGTGGAGACTGCCGACGCTCAGGAGTAGTTAGGAGGTTCCCAGGCAGGAGGCCTCGCCTCTTTCGATCCGCTGCTTATGTTTGTGCTAGACTTCTTAAGGCAAAACTTGTTTAACTTATGTCTGTACTCAGATATTATTTGCTTCCGCTGACTCGTGCTTGTCGAGCTTTGTATTCGAGCCCTCGAGGCCCCTGGCTTGTAATATGAAGCTGTATGACTTTAATTTGTGTCTAGTGTTGTGTTGTGATATCAATCAGTGCGTCCCTAATCTTGATCGTACGCATTGCGTGTATGATTAGCGTACGGTCGAAATCGGGGGCGTCACAGGGGCGGCGGTGGAGCACGGTGACAAAGATGATGGGAGGCGAAGGCGGAGACGACGGCAGTGGAGGCGCGGAAACGGCGATGGCGGTGGTGGAGGTGGAGACGGAGACGATGGCGGTGGTGTGGAGTCAAAGATGGAGACGGCAGCCAGAGGCTTGGTCGTTGGCGCGGAAGCGAGGTGGGGATGGATTTGGGGGTGTTGGTGGATGGGGAATAGATCCAGGTGTGTATATGGGTGGTTGGATTTGACGGGCGACAGTGTGTTTGCTAGCGTCGTTGGCCCACGTGGCCAATGCCATTGCTATGTACTTTTATTTTAGTTTATTTTTTTGATACACATTATTTTTTATTTCTATATATGTTTAGTTTATTATTTATTACATTATTTATTTTATTAATTGTGATTTTTTTTCTTTTCATTTTTTGTGAATATATATATATACATAATTAAAATAACAGTTTAAAAGATGATCCATATTTTTGAGAACAACATAGATTTCATTAATTAATCTGGCCTACTTACATACATTACAGAAGAATAATAAATAATAACAAATATAATTTACTACTACTAGGTCTAGACTAAGAACATCATTAGGGCGTCGACAACCGCAAAGCAGCACATGTGCCCTTGCTCGATTCCCGGTATCTTCGACACTGGTGGCTTAGCTGCCGGATTGAACGGAAGTCACGCTACTGCGACAGGATGATTCGCCGGATAGGGCCGGCTGCATTGGCCGTGGCGAGCTCATGGCGTAGCCAACAGGGCCAAACGGGAGCTCGGCCAGGGCAACAGAGTCCCAAACTTTCGACACGATCTGCCGACATGAGTCCATAACTATGAGGAGCTAACTAGTTAGGGAGAAGAATTGGAAGTGAATGTATATGAGAAACAAGGGGCTTCTTATATAGGCAAAACATAGTGTTGGCGTTCCCGAACAGTGAACGTCAGCACTACATAAGATAGCTGTGAGGTGGCAGGATATCCGACGCCACCAATATATTCTGACTGGTCAGCTCAGCAGGGCCCACACTTTGGTGGCATTCCAGTTTAAATCCACACCAGCACTACATATACAAAGCTGGCGTACCAATTTGTCCAATGCCAGCGCTATTTGAAAAAAATAGTGATGGCGTCGCTTCAAATTGGCGCGCCACCAACATAAGTTGTGGCTAGCCATATCTCCACTAGTGTGTCCTCACTCGTGCGCACCTGGGACCAACTTCCCAGTCGGTCACCCATCCTTAAATTGCTCCAAGCTGAGCACGCTTAGCTTTGAAGTTCTATCCGAATGGGCTCCCAAGAAATAAGGAATTCCTTATTTATAGGAGTAGTCTATCATCCCTATTAAGTCAGGCCATCACAAGGTTGGTCAGGTGGAACTCATGATGTCATTGACAGATGGTACGGTACGAGCGCGCCTGCTCGTACCAAACGCTATCTTGCACTCTGTTTCCTATGATGCGCCTCTAATTCCTCCTTCCCTTCCACTTAACTTCTTTTTCCTCATATATAATGATTCATTTCCATGTTTAAACCATTTTCATGTGGAAACACATTAAACAAAGGATTACTATCTCTCGCATTCATTAGTCATTAGTGGCAATATCAGAGTGATTTTCTTGGGAATTCCGGGACTATGCGGTTTAAACAGTGGTGTAATGAGTGCAAAAATATCACTCGTCAAGTCACTCTTAATTTGTGAGATGAAATTTTGGTTTTATAATCAATCCCTAAATGGAAAATTAGGGTTCAAAATAATTCCAATTTTTTTATTAGAGCCACATTTCCAAACAATTCAAACAACTCCAAGTCAAATCTAGCTAATACCAAACAATCACAAGTAAATTTGAATTCTTCAATTCCCTCTAATTATTAATTAGCAATCCAAATTTGGTAAAAACTCGGGATGTGATGGTCTGAAACCTTCTCAAGCGGAGCATTACCCGTACGCCCCATTAGCTTTAAAGAACAAAGGTCAGAATCCAAGGATCTATCCATATTACGATAGAAGCACCATCACCAACCATATAGATCAAACCTGTCTCCAATGTCCTCTTCCCAGCAACGATGGCCTTCCATGTAGCTGAAAAGTGCATGTTGGAGCGATGGCATGGAGAAAATAGGAGTGGGGGAATATTTTCCCTTCAACACCCTAGCACAAAGGGACTCGGGATTAGTCAACAAGCGCCAACCATGCTTACAGAGCATTGCTAAGTTAAAGCATTACTAAGTTCTGCATTGTGAATCTTCGCACTAAGCAAAATTAAATTGCCATCATCAAACATCAAAATGATTGAGCCAAGGTGCATGGACACTAACCCGTATTCCTCTGTCAATGTGGCTCCACCAAACCAATTTAATAGCTAAGTAAGACCTTGATCACAGAGAAGGAATAAGTATGGTGACATGGGGTCTCCCTGACGGAGTCCTCGAGATGGAGTGAAATATTGAAGGAGATCTCCATTCACCTTTATAGTGAACCTCACAGAGGTCACACACTTCATAACAAGCCTGACAAAACGATCACCGAGGCCTAACTTATTCATGATAGCTTCAAGATAATCCCATTCCACCCTATCATGGGCTTTGAGCATATCCAGTTTAATCGCACAACAATTATTTTGCCTTTCTTTCGCCTCTTGATACCATGCACACTTTCATAGGCAACAAGTACATTATGCATGATCAATTGACATGGTACAAACGCACTTTGTTCTTCACCTATAACATTATCAAGGATAACTCTAACCCTATTGGCCATACCTTTAACTGCATTCTTGTACAGAACATGGCAGAGAGCAATCGATCAGTATTGAGTGATTTTTTGTGGATGTCATACCTTGGGTATCAGTGTGATTGCAGTATCATTTTGACCCAGAGGTAGTTCTCCCCCGCCCCACTCAAAAACTCTAATATAGCTTGTGTAATGTCCTCACCTAGAATATCCCAATGTTATTGGTAGAATCCAGCGGTAAATCCGTCAACTCCCGGGGCTTTCTACGGGGCCATATCAAACAACACTCGTTTCACTTCCTCAGCTATGTACTCTTTATCTCACTCATCATTCATTATCTCCATAACACGAGGAACAACAAAGTCCAACAACTCGTTCATGGGACTAAACCCCTGCGTCTCGTATAAAGAATGGTAGAAGCTACTTGTCGAGGTTGAATCTGACGGATCTCGGGTAGGGTGTTCAGAGTTGTGGATCTTGGCTAGATGGTATCAGTACAAAGAGGGACATAGTGTTTTACACAGATTCAGGCCCTCTCGAAGAGGTGAAACCCTACGTCATGCTTCTGATATATTGATTATGATGGTGTACAAAGTACAGGATGATCTACCTCGAGATCGTATGCGAATGAATCTAACTTAACCCTATGGACTAAATCGCTCGGCTTATATAGGCACTGTGGGTACTTAGGATTACATGTAGGCCAGTTACATCTGGGGATATACATAGCGGAAAGAACGAGCCACCCGTGACCATTTGTTTGCAACACTAGTACGAAATTCGGCCAATACGAAACAATGATCCGACTAATCACTACTAATATGCTTTGCAGATGCAAACTCAAATAAACTAGGACCTGAGCCTTCACCAAGGTTCTATAAAGCCTAGCTTTCACATTCACTGCTCCATCTTGCCTATTATCCCATGTAAAGGGAACACCTCTCCACCCCAAATCTTGGGAGGGGGGGATGAGGAACAACCTCATAGAAGAAAATTGTTGACTCATAGAAAATAGCCCCATAGTATGTTATACTCAAGAAAACCATAGTCTAGGTTATGAACGAACAACATAATTTACCGCAGATCCTATTCTCCATGCATAGTAGGGGATAGCGATCAAACGCGTACCCCTAGGTCGCTACCGATGCTTTATGGACCGGCCCATTATTTGTTATTTTCCACCGGTTAAGAGAAGGTTCCTGAACCCTTTTTTTCTTCTTCTAGTCCTTTCTTTCTTTTTTCTATTTTATTTTTATTCCGTTTTCTTTTTCAGCATTTCCGATCAGTTTTCAAATTTTCATATATTTTTTGAAAATGTGAACATTTTTTTAACTGTTCAACATATTTGGAAATTGTAAACATTTTTGGAAAATTACGACCATTCATTAAAACCGCAACCATTTTATGATTTTCCAAATATGTTTTTCAAAATCAAGAGTATTTCTTGAATGCATGAACATTTATTCCAAAATGACAAACACTTTTCAAACCCGTGGACATTTTCCAAACCTTTTTTGAATATCCGAACATCTATTCAAATTCATGAACATTTTTTGAATATATGGACAATTTTTCAACATCAATAACCGTTTTGGAATCCGCAAACATTGTTTGAGTTCCAGAATATTTTCCAATCCGTGAATATATAATGATTTTCAGTACATTTCATCAAAACTACAAACATATTCTGAATACGAGAACATTTTTTTTCAAAATCACAAACATTTTTTCAATCTGTGAATAGTTTATGATTTCCAATTTATTTTTTTGAATCACGAACATTTTTTCAATTCTTGAACATTTGTTTTCCAAATCGTGAACTTTTTTGAATATTCGAACATTTTTTCAATATGTGAATACTATAACATGTTTTTAAAATCTGGGCACTTTTTTTATTACCCAAACATTTTTATAAAATCGTGAAAGTTCTAAACTCATGAAATCATTTTGAAAATTTGAATATTTTCTTCAAATGCCAAATATTTTTAAATTTATGATTTGTTTTTGAAACCATGAACTTTTTTTTGTTTTTTTTTTGTTTCCGAAATCCAAACCAAAAAGAAATGAAAATAATGAAAAAACCGCGCACTTGGGCCTGTGCAAATCATGAGCTTATCATCCCTACATGGCGGTAGGTCGGGGTATAGGTCTTCCACAATTGTAGGGCGTGTCGATACCTCGCACAAGTTGGATGCTAGCCTTGCGTGAGGGAGAGCTATATTGGGTCAGGCCATCTCGAGGGAGGCCACACCCTAATTTCTTTTCTGTATTTTTCCATGTCTTTTTGTTTTCGTTTTCTCTTTCTCTCTTTCCACTTTTGTTTATACCTTGAAATATATATCTATACCTATCAATAAAGGAAATAAGTGCTATTAGTACGTCATGCTGCAGAAACCTCCTGATGTTCTTGATATAATCTACCTGCTGTCCAGTTTTAATTCAGATTTTATTTTTGCATAAAAAACTAATGTTCTCATAATCAACCCATAGAGCAGTTTTATGTCAGATTTTTAATTTTGCAGGAAACCTCCTGATAATTGGGTTAATATATCCCCAATACATATCAAATGCTTTTTAAAATATCCATATCTTTTAATCCCTAACTCTAAATTTAAAATATTATATATGGAATTTGATTCAAAAAATGTTTAGAATCTTCATATGATGTTATTTTACCGTTAACCATTTTAAAATGCTATTTACGGTGTAAACTTAATCAATAGCGCATGATCTATCTTTCTTCCATACCGGTACCGATTTGTATTGTAAATGAACACCACGCGTGTATGCCCCACCAAAACCTCACCGGAAAAAAGAGAGTAGATTTCTCATCTTGTGCGGAGAAAGAGACGTCTTAGGATTGACAACAGGCAAACGTCTTGTTATTGTATGAGCACTGAGCCCATCGTCAGCGAGGGTAGGAGGGACGATAAGTGCCAACATAGATGGGATGCCATATGTTGAAAGAAAAGACGTGGACCTATTGAGGTTTTGACTCGTAATTATTGGGTTAAGAGAGTGTGGTATTTTTTCTCCCATTGCAATGCACGTGAACCTAGTATATTCAAAAGAGTCTACATATTTTATTGAAAAATGTTAATCTAGATTTTGAAAAACTATAAATGTGTGTAGAAATAACGTTTCTTATGTATACGGACAACATATGCAAAACTACACAATGTGTATGAGAAAAGGTTTATCATGTATTTAAAAAAAGTGTTAACCAAGCATTTGAAAAAAATATTGATATTGTAATGATATATTTCAAAAAAATTAAAGATGTATAAAAAATGTTCCTGATATATACCAAAAAACTACAATGCGTATGAAAAATATGAAAGATGTAAAAAATCTGTTCCATATGTATTAAGAAATGTAGAACGTGTATTAAAATATTTGAACATAAAAATATACAAGAAAATGTTAATCATGTATTTTCCAAATGGGCCTGGCCATCCCTGGTTTGCTCGGTTCCCCTCATTTGCGAAGCCCTTTCGCTCAAAAAAAAATTGCGAAGCCCTGTCATTTTGAGCCATTGAGCGTCATATAGGTTTCTCCCTCGAACCCCTCCTGCCACAGGAAAACCCTGCCGCTGCCACCAACCGAGACAACAAGCGCCGCCGCCCCGCCTGCCGCTGGTTCGACCCTGGGAATGCGGCGACCCCCCCCCCCCCCCCCCCCCCCGCGGCCTCCACCTCAGGTGGTCACTTCCGCGTGACTGTATTATCTGCCATTGTAGTTTTGCGTTACCGCTCACAGGATCCCCTCACCTCTCTGCTTGGTTCTCCGCGTGACTGTATTATCTGCCATTGTAGTTTTGCGTTACCGCTCACAGGATCCCCTCACCTCTCTGCTTGGTTCATCCATGATGGTAAACTGTTATTTTGGATTCAGTTATGTCCTACTACTGCTATTGTTCCTGTTGAAACTAGGAGTGGTACTGCACGTGTTTGCCGTCATGACAACTCTAACAAAACGCATGATTTTTTGCCTCAGGTTCCAGTGATTTGCACTTAAGTTATAAAGGTTTGACGTATGGCGGCAATACTGATTGCGCAAGCAGGTCTGATCTCCGCATATGCATCCTCCCCTTTTCAGTTTAATTAGATATAAATATCGCATTTGATACCATGACAATGCTAATTCCAGTTTTGTTATAGTTTTCTTCTTCTTGGCTTGAGCAGCGTCTCTGTATTGGCTTTTGTAATACTCCCTCCGTCCGGAAATACTTGTCGGAAAAATGGATGTATCTAAAAATATTTTAGTTTTAGGTACATCCATTTATCCATTTCTACGACAAGTATTACTGGACGGAGGGAGTAGTTTTTTTTTTTTGTTGAACTGCCTTTCTTTCAGGGAACACCTTTGTATCCTAAAATTGATATTATGCTATGGGACTCACATAAGTTTGCCCTTGACTGAAAGAAGTTTGTCATGTAGATTGTTTTTGTAGATCTCCACCTTTCTGTACAAAAGTAGACCATGTTTTTTATTATATTATCTAATGAAACCAAATGTTGTGTCCCTGAGAAATCAACTTCGTATTTTTGGCAGACTTACCATTTGCTCCTCAGGCTGTGCCTCCCCTCGGTATTTCTTTAGCCATTTAGTTTGTATAATTTTTTGGGCTTACTGATCTTTCTGGCATTTTTTCAGATGACAAAGGTATTGGATGGGATTCAGGATTCTTGAATCATCTGAAGCCAAACCTGCGAAGAGCTCGTGGCTGGAGAAAATAGTTGCTCCGGTATTGAAATCATGTCGATTTAGATTCGTCTATTGAAGTTTTATTTTGATTTACCTTTTTTTTAACTGTTACATCTATATCTGAAATCTGTTTTGTCTTTCTCTACTTGTATATCCTGCTATCTTGGGATCGGCAATGGATCTTTTCTAAATTGAGAATAAGGATCTATTAGCTGCTGGTGCAGTTTGGTGCTTAAGATCTTAGCATTACCAACTTATTTTCGAGAACCTGGAAAAAATTGCGCATTGAATGTCTTAGTTGGCTGAAATTAGATGGGTCTTGTGAGCTATGTAGTTTCTCCGGTCCGATCTATTTTTAATTACAATCTGTGAAATAAGTTTCATTGTAAGATTAGCTATTTACATAGCAATGGAGTTATTGTCCTTTTCAGTCCTTTCCCTGCTATGAAATTAGATGGTTCTTGTGAGCCATGTACTTCCTCTGTTCCTAAATAATTGTTGTTGGGGAGAACTAGAACAGAGGGAGTAGTTTCTTTGGTCTTATATACTTTTAGTTAACATCTGTGAAATAAGTTTTTGAGTGTAAGATTAGCTATTCTGTAGTTCAAAAGGCGATCACCTAGGTGTGCTTAAGATCTGGGCGTTGGCACAAAGCCTTGCTTTGGCCCCAGGCGCTCAAAAAAGCGGCTGGCGAGAAATCAGTCTCCTCCGGTGAGGAATCAACTCCCCGGCGAGGATTTGTCCTCCCCAGCAAGGACTCATCCTCCGTGACAAGGGTTCAACCATCCAACGACAAGTTGACTGATTCCGGCGAGGGATCGAGCTTCTCTGGCTGGTTCCCATGGGTGCAGCAAGGGAGAAAGGAGAGGAAGAGGCAGCATCGGTGCAGCAAAGGGACACAAGAAGATGGAGAGAGACGGCGCGAAGAGGATACCTAGATTTTCATTCTGATTGTGCACGTATGGGAGCTTTTAGTAGAAGAATAGGAAGATGGGCTTGTGGTTTAATGGGCTAGGCCAGCCCATCTAGCATATTTCTTCACAATAAAGTCATTCCTTCATGCTACAGTACTAAACGCCTAAGCGCGCATAGGCAGCGCATAAGCGAGTTGGTTGCGAGTAGGTCCCAAAAAACGCATAATTAACGCCCAACGCCTTTTTGAACTTTGGCTATTCACATGGCAACTGATTTAGTGTCTTTTTCAATCATTTGCCTGCTGTATTAATTAAGTTTTTATGAATTTTACATCTTCGACAGGAGGCTAACCGTAACAATGATTTGAAAGCACCAGTTTCTGCGTGCTAGCATTGTGATGTCTTCATTAGATATTTCTGGTTTCTTCTCCCAACTATTGCAGTTGTACTGTTTTCACTTATATCATTTCCTTTATTGTCTCTTACTTACTTTTGTTACATAAGTGCAGGTCGCCCTCATACTTTGAGCTTGGTTATTTACCTACCATGGTTCCAATAATTTGTGCAATCCTGCTAAGAAGAAGTGTGTAAGTTAATCATATATTTTCTAAAAATAGTGGTAGTTTTGAAGATGCATGTTGTGCAAACAGCAGAATAATACGAAAACCTTGTGCGTAGAGTGCTATGTTATCTAGTTCACCTCTGTCATGTGTGTGGGCTCGACCAACAACAATGACATTGCCGTGATCATTAGATTGCCTGTGTTGGATGTATTTTTCAGTTTTCTGTTTGTTGGATGAAGAAGTTATCATCAAGAGTTTTAGCTTGAATCAGCGAATTAGGACTTTATTATAGCAGTTGGTTTGTTTTCATTGGATGTTCCACATAAGAGTTTAGACTTCTAAGGAGTCAGGACTGGTTGGTTGTGGTAGTGATTTTTTGCTGCTCCTGGTAGTGTTCTCTCCTTCTTGGCAATCCTGATGTACAACTTGGTTGTTGAGAACATCAGATTTAATTAATTACTGTCATGTTGAACTAGCGCCAATTTTCCTGCAGTTTTAGAATAGGCAACAGAAAACAAAAAAGCGAGCATGTACTTATGTCCACATCATGGGCCCATAAGGCTCAGGCCCATTCTCTGACCTAGAAGAGGGAGCAAACATTGTCTGGTCACTAGCGCTTCACACCAGATCGGGCAGCCGCCTGGGTACGTCTTTCTCACGTTCCACATGGTATTAGAGGGCATGGACTTGGAGGCGACAGTGTAGGCGGCGGCAGGGCTCCTCTAGGTGACCGACTGACCGGGCGCATCTCCCCCCTTCTCGTGGCAGCTCCTCCCCTCGCGGCAGGGCGGCGTGATGGCCTGGAGCTGTGCGACGGCTGCAGCAGTGGGCAGCACAACGGTGGCGCACAGGAGGCGGACTGTGAGTGAAGGTGCTGCTGGAGGGTTGCTGCGGCTGCTGTAGGAGGAAGAAGTGTTGAGGTTGGTGCTCTGCAGGCAGAAGTGATGGAGAATGGTTGGTACCCTGCGGAATGTGGCTGCTGTAGGAGGAAAGATTGAGGCTGGTGCTACTGGCGCTGCTGGCTGCGCTTGGTGCTGGTTGTGAGTTATCCTCGTGGTTGCTGTTGGCTGAGCTGAAGTGAGCGATCTGGTGGTTGTGTGGGTGCTGATTGCAGAGGAAGGAGAGAAGACTAGGGGGAGGCAATCATGGGGGCTGAACTTACTGCTGCTATAGAGAAACTTGTGCAGCTCATGATTGCGAAAGCTGCCTAGGGGTTACCTTCTGCAAGTGGCGCCATTGTTGTGTCCCACGCGGATCACGGTTCAAGCTTGAGCTCATGCCCAATGATGTCAAGTTGAACAACGCGGGCAACTACTTGAGCTCGTCGTTATTGGAACGGTTGAAGAACAGGCTGACATGGAGAGCTCAGAGTGGAAGAAGTGGAGTGTCACTAACTCCCTGATACTGGCCTGGATGTAGGCCTCTAACATGGTATTAGAGCCCTAGTTTTTTTTCCTCGCACGCGCAACTCGTGCTCTTCCGATCCAATTTCTCGCATCGGCCGTCGCAGCTCCTACCTCCAGCCGATTGTTGTTGATACTCTGCTATATGCACCTTGTGTGTGTGTTCGTTCGCGTCAGGCAGTCATCGATTGTTGGTCGCCGCTGCCCCGATTCATTTGTCTAAATCGAGTCACCGCATCGATTCCATCTCCTCTCGGTGCAAACTGCCGTTCGCGTCCACCCGTTTCTGCCCAAGATCGGTTGCCGGTTCCCGCTGCCGCCCGCATCCGCCGGCCGTCGATCCCTGCTGTCGTCCGCGTCCGCCGGCTGCCAGTCCCTGCTGTCGCCCGTGTCTACCCGTTTCCTCCCAAGATTGGCCGCCGACCGCCGTTCCCGCTGCCGCCCACGTCCGCCGGCAGCCGGTTGTCGTTGGTTCCCGTGCTAGATCAGCAGCTGGCCGCCAGTTCCTGTGCTCGATCGGCCGCCGGCCACTGGATCCATCTCACGCGCGTGCATTGATTGCGGTCCGTTCTACTTGTCTGTGTACGTGCGTACTCCAGCTTTGCATGTTTGTGTACGTGCATACTCCCTGCACGACCCGTTCTACAGGCTGCTGGTGGGCAGCCGGGCTACACTGCCAGTTTGGCCTATTTCATTCAACTGCGGCTTGAGTTCTGTGGTTGTAAAAAAGAGAGACACACGGAGAGAGAGAAAAGAGTAAGAAAAAAAGGGGTACAATGGTTTCGCCGGGTATGCTTCTCCCCCGCTGCCCGATGTTTTTCGATGGTATTCCGTACATTGATCCCGTCTCGCACATGCGCCTTTCTTCGGTGCTTGGTGCTCGTCCGTTTGGTGGTTGTTGTTAAGCTTCATGCACTAGTCAACGCAACCAAAAGTCCGAACTGATGGAAAGGGCTAGACAATCCACATATACACTTCAACACCCCCTCTCACATGTGACGCGGAAAGTTAGCATGTGGATAGACTCGGAGGTATGGCTCAAGAGGCCAATACGTGGACAAAGGGGGGCAGCAGCAATTTTTTAGATAAACTGCGAAAGCCAGGACTTGAACTCAAGACCTTAGACTCTGATACCATGTTAAGCTTCATGCACTAGCCAACGCAACCAAAAGTCCGAGCTGATGGAAAGGGCTAGGCAATCCACATATACACTTCAACAGATTCTAGCCTTTGCAGTGTCTGTTGAGGCATTGCCAAATGCTTCTACTGTGTGGAGCATGCTGTCCACAAGGTATTCCGGGAAGGGAAACCTGATGCTCATGTCTCAAATTGAAGACAAGATCCATGCTATTCGTCAAGGTGACAGAACCATGCTAGTGTATGTGAATAAGCTGCAACACCTTCGGGCAGATCTTGATCAGTGTGATTCCCTTGAGCTTCCACATGCAGAGTCCATGGAGATTGCTAAGAAGTGGGTTGAGCTCAGGCATGTGATGCATTTTCTAAAAGGCCTAGATCAAGCTTTTGAGAGTAGGAATGTTGCGCTACTACATAAGCCGACGCTTGTGTCCCTTGACGAGGCCACTGCTGCAATGTCCCAAGAAGAGGTACGCCTGCAGTTGAGAAGAGGAGATGAAAATGAATATGCTTACAGTGTCTAATCAAAGAGGTTTTGGGGAGTTTTATAATTGTAGTCAAATAGGGTATATCAGCCATTTCTGCAGAAGAGACAGAGGTAGAGGGTATAGTGTTGGCAGTAGCAGCCAAGATGGTTGGAATAGGAGTGGTGGTTCTTGGAATGCTCCAAGGCAAATGTAGTTGCTTCAGCTGAAGGGAAGCAGCATGCAGGAGGATAGGAGACTGTTACAGTTATGCCAACTTTGTCCATACAAATGAAGGTAACATTGAACACACATCAAAAAGAGCCCATAAAATAAACTTTGAATGGGTGCTTGACTCTGGAGCATCACAACATGTTCAGGAGACTTTTAATGACTTTAAACCTTATGTTCCACACTCTCTCACACATCAGAAAACATTCACACAACAGATGGGACATCCCAACCCATCACAGGTGTTGGGACAATGAGTTGCACACCGAATACTGGATTATCCTCAGTGTTGCATATGTTAGCTTTTGCCATAAGCTTAGTGTCTTTGAGGGCTTTGGTTGACCAAATTGATTGCCGAATAATTCTTGACAAGGTTGTGTTCTTGATCCAGGATAGATCGACGAGCAGGAGTCTTGGAACTGGAACGAGGCGTAAGGGGCGCTGGTACATGAAGCACAACATGACGAACCAGGGCGGAATGGGCATGCTAGCTGTTGTTGTTGAGGATAAGGAGACTAGAGACTTAATCCATCACTATTGGATGGGACATGTATCTTTTGATAAAACGTCTTGAGTATTTCCTAATGTAATGAGTGGTGTGTTAGGCTACTGGCCATTTGGCGTTGCGAGTGACTTTAGTCCCACCTTGTTTACGGGGTAAGGCTAGGACCACCTTATAAGGGAGAGAGCCACACTCCCTTCAGGCCAGTCTTTTGGATGTGATGGGCTCTTTGCTTGTAGTGGCATGTCCGATGCACACCGGAAATGTCCGAACGTGGGCCAGAGATGCTAACATGGCGTGGACAAGAGCAAGTTGCACTGTGATGCGCGTGAGTTTGCTAAACGTACGAGGACCTCATATGTGAGTAAGGGGGGCAGAAGCATATTTCCTTTTGTGTTAATCCACACTGATGTATGTACATGTCCAGTGTTATCTGTCAATGGTATGAAGTACTTCGTTATGTTCATTGATTGCCATTCGTGGATGACTTGGGTCTATCTTCTGAAACATAAAGATGAAGTGTTTCAGTGTTTTGAAGTTTTATATGCACTTCACTAGTAGAAAACAGGGCTTTCGTCCTAGCCGGATCGGAGCAATAGTCCCGGTCACGTTACGAACCGGGACTAATGTGAGCATTAGTCCCGGTTCGAGCGGCTAGGACGCCGGACGGGGCTCGGCAGGCATCAGTCCCGGTTCGAATGGGACCTTTAGTCACCCCCTTTAGTCCCGGTTGGTGTCTCCAACCGGGACTAAAGTGTTATGAAAAAGTAAAACGGCTATAACTTTTGCATACGATGTCGAAAAAAAACTTTAATATATCAAAATGTTCAACACGAGAAACTGGTTTAATTACTAAAGGTCCTTTTCCAGTTTTTTTTTGTTTTTCGCTTTATTTATTTTCTTTTGTTTGTACTTACAGCGAAATATTTAGAGTTTTTGAGCGAATTTGTGTGAATCACTAGTTTGTGAATAACTTTACTTTGAAAATAGATTTTTGAGTGATTCTTTTTCCTGCTGTTTAATATTAGTGTGTTTTATCATTATATTCAATTTGGTAATTTTTAGGTTATTTTAAATAGGTGTTTTAATCAAAAACATATTATGTTTAGCTCTTTTAGTTTTATAGCTCAAAAAATCAATAAATGCATGAAAAATAGCGAATGAAGTGGGAAAGGGTTGAAAATTGATGATGTGGTTTTTAATGGTGCATGTTGAACGCACAAAAAGTCTGGAGTTGAAATAAGTTTAAAAAAATGAAATGCCTTTGTAACAGATGAGTTTTCGTCCGAAACCCAGATACTTCGAAAGAGATTGTCCAGTTTATACACAAAGTGCATCCAGTTTTTGCCGTAACCATCTCAACTTTCTAGCACATGCTATGTGGGTGAAATGATGATACCATGCCAAGTTTCAACCTTTTAAGAGTTCATTTGTAGTGCTTTTCAATTTTGGGGTCATTTAGCTCAAAAAAAATCAATAAATGCATGAAAAATAGCGAATGAAGTGCGAAAGGGTTGAAAATTGATGATGTGGCTTTTAATGGTGCATGTTGAACGCACAAAAAGTTTGGAGTTGAAATAAGTTAAAAAAATGAAATGCCTTTGTAACAGATGAGTTTTCGTCCGAAACTTTGATACTTCGAAAAGGATTGTCCAGTTTGTACACGAAATGCATCCAGTTTTTGCCGTAACCCTCTCAACTTTTTAGCACATGCTACGTGGGTGAAATGATGATACCATGCCAAGTTTCAACCTTTTCAGAGTTCATTTGTAGTGCTTTTCAATTTCGGGGTCATTTAGCTCAAAACAAATCAATAAATGCATGAAAAATAGCGAATGAAGTGGGAAAGGGTTGAAAATTGATGATGTGGGTTTTAATGGTGCATGTTGAACACACAAAAAGTCTGGAGTTGAAATAAGTTTAAAAAAATGAAATGCCTTTGTAACAGATGAGTTTTTGTCCGAAACCCTGATACTTCGAAAGGGATTGTCCAGTTTGTACACGAAGTGCATCCAGTTTTTGCCGTAACCCTCTCAACTTTTTAGCACATGCTATGTGGGTGAAATGATGATACCATGCCAAGTTTCAACCTTTTCAGAGTTCATTTGTAGTGCTTTTCAATTTCGGGGTCATTTAGCTCAAAAAAATCAATAAATGCATGAAAAATAGCGAATGAAGTGGGAAAGGGTTGAAAATTGATTATGTGGCTTTGAAATAAGTTTAAAAAAAAGTGTTATGAAAAAGTAAAACGGCTATAACTTTTGCATACGATGTCGAAAAAAAAAGTTTAATATATCAAAAGTAAAACGGCTATTAATTTTATTTTTAAAAAATAAATAAATGATGTCATATTTGGATTCCTCACATTTTTCTTATAATAATGGATATATTATTTGTCGAATTTAGATTTACAGATTTAAAGATATTAATTATGCCATATTAAATGAATAAATGGCAAAAAATGAATAAAATAATATTATTACTTATTTTATTTTCATTGAAATTCAATATTATTATTACTTATTTTATTTTAAACTTTTTATTATTTTGGATTTTTTGTTTTTTGAGAATTTTTGAATTTTTTTGAAAATTTTGCCTTTGTTTGAAGTTTTTTGGAGTTTTTAAATTAATCATTGTTGTTTGTTAATCATTGTTGTTTATTTTAATAACTGTTTGGAATTCAAAAAATTAAATCATGTGACATCAAGACCTAAGGGTTAATAGGATTGATAGCTTACTATTGTCAAGAAAACAACCAGTGCAGACTTGGAAACTAGGGGAGGTAGAAGTCGAAAGTTAAGCGTGCTGGGGTTGGAGCAGTGAGAGGATGGGTGACCGGTCGGGAAGTTAAGCGTGCTGGGGTTGGAGCAGTGAGAGCATGGGTGACCGGTCGGGAAGTTAGACGATTTGAAATGAGTGCCTCACGCTGGAGCAGTGAGGAGGGGTGATTAGAGATTAAATTGTCAAATAATTCAAAGATTTGAAAATCAGAAAAAAAATTCAAATTTTTTTTTCAAAAAAAATCCTTTAGTCCCGGTTGGTAACACCAACCGGGACTAAAGGTCCTCCAGCCCCCGCTCCAGAAAGCTACCACGTGGAGGGCCTTTAGTCCCGGTTCGTAAGCCAAACGGGACTAAAGGGGGGGGGGCCTTTAGTCCCGATCGTTTTGTCCCGGTTGTAGAACCGGGACTAAAGGCCCTCTGGAACCGGGACTAAAGGCCTTTTTTTTACTAGTGCTTGTTCAGACTCAATTTAATGTGAAAATTCAAGCACTTAGACCTGACAATGGCATCGAGTATGGTAACAAGTAGGATGAAAATTTGGAACCTTTAGGGTACCCTCCGACTCTACTTAGTGCAACTAAATGAAGTAAAGTTTCAAAATTGAAGTGAATTCTGATTTTTTAGTTCATTTAGTTGAACAAAAGAGGGTCGGGAGGTACTCTCAAGGTTTCAAATGTGCATGCCTATTAACAAGGTCATTGGTGCTTTCATGTTGGACAAGGGCATCCTACATCAAACATCTTGTCAGGACACACCTCAAAATGGGGTGGCTTGGAGGAAAAATCACCACCTGCTAGAGGTGGCCCGGGCATTGATGTTCACCATGTATGTGCTCAGGTTCTTGTGGATTCAAGCTGTCATGATGGCCACCTTCTTCATCAACCACACACCATCCTGGGTGACACGTATGAAATCACTGTGTGAGTTGGTTTTCATAGAAAATAAATTTTCAGTTCCTCCCATCATTAAACAAATTCGGCTTCCATTGGTGATGTTGTTACACCGGCTCAGATTGGTAGTGTGCCGAGGTGGACAGTAGAGCAAGAGGAACATAAAGGTGTATTCACGGATGCGTGCACCAGCTCATATTAGTAGAGTGCCAAGGTGGACAACAGAGCAAGAGGAGCAACTAAAGGTGTATTCACGGAAACAAGGTGATGGGGTTGCACATCAAGGGGGCAATTAGATCAGCCACTAACGGAACAACAGGGTAGTACTAATGTGATTTCCATCTCCTCTGATGGGGATCACACTGAAGGGTCAATTAAGGGAAAAATTGCTTTGAGAAGAACTACTTGAGCAACAACAGGAATACCAGAGAAACGGTATGGGTTCGATGACACTGATAATTGGAAAGTGTGTTTCCTATGAAGCATTATCTTCAGCCCACAAAACACTTGTTGCTTCTCTTTAGTCTATGTCAATTCGACTGTCTGGAAGATGGCAAAGGAGGACTCAAAGTGGCGATGGCCACGGTGGAAGAGCTGGAGGCTCTGTGTAAGAACAAGACATGGGTAATAACACCTTTCCAACAGGAAAGAAGGCAGTCAGCTGCAAGTGGGTATACACTGTGAAGTAGAATGCAGAATGAACTCTTGAAAGGTACAAAGCAAGGCTTGTGGCGAGGGGGTACAACCACACATTGACTACGATGATACCTTTGCTCCAGTAGCAAAGATGAACACCGCGAGGATTCTGATCTCATATGTAGCAAATTCGGGTGGCTGTGAACAAACTTGATGTGAAGAATGCCTTCTTGCATGGGGACCTGTAAGAGGAGGTATACATGGAGATTCCACCAGCGTTCTCGCTTCTGAAATTGATGGCAAGGTATGCGGGCTAAAGAAAGGCCTCTATGGGCTGAAGCTCTCCAAGAGTTGGTTTGGCAAGTTTAGACGACAGTGTGTGACATGAGGTATGGACAATGCAACGATGACCATACAAAGGGAAAATAACCATCCTTGCAGTTTATGTTGATGATACATTATCATCGGTGGTGATGAGTAGAGATAGCAAGGTTAAAGGGTTGTTTGAGTAAGCCCTTTGAAGTTAAAGATCTTGGTCGACTCAAGTACGTCCTTGTATAGGAGTGGCTAGGTGTGGAAAAGGAATAGCTCTTTATCAAAGAAAGTATACCTTGGACCTCCTCTATGATGTTGGCATGTTGAGTTGTCGAGCTGCTTCAACTCTAATTGATCAAACCATAATGTGACTGCCCAATCAAATGATCGGATGGATAAAGATATCAACAATTGGTGGGAAGATTGTTTTACTTGTGTCATACATGACCCGACATTGCATTTCCAGTGAGTGTTGTGAGCAATATATGCATGATCCTAGACGTGAACATCTTGAGGTAGTTTATAGAATGTTGAGGTACGTGAAAGGTTTTTCTTGAGAAAGGAATGATATACAAGAGTCGTGGACACCTTTTCATGGATGGTTATTGTGATGCTGATGGGGCTAGCTGCCTGGATGACAGGAATTCTAGTGTCTTGGAGAAGCAAGAACAAACTATTGTTTCCAAAACAATTGTAGAGGCTGAATACAAAGCCATGTCTCAGGGATTAAGTGGGTTATTATGGACAAGGAATCTATTAGAAAAGTTGAAGATACTGATGATTAGTTGTATGAATGTATGGTGCTACAAGTCGACAATTAACATAGCAAACAACCTAGTTCAACATCATAGAACCAAACATGTGGAGATGCACAAATCTTTTATCAAAGAAAAATTAGATGTTGGGATTATCAAGAAAGAGTATGTGAGCTCATGGCAACAAATTGCAGATTGCTTGACTGAAGGGCTGGGAACAGAGAATGCAACTTAGCACGTGGCAAGATGGGGATGATTGATATTTATCACCCCTCTTGAGGGGGAGTGTTGTATGCAATGTTCGGGATATTATGGATTTAATGGAGGATACCGCCTCTAGTTTATGTGGCAACTACAATCTTGGTGAGCTCCCTCTTTTTTCGTTGGTTTGTCCGTATAGTCTCTTTTGTGGAATATGGCAATGATCTATCATGGAGGTGGTGAAGAGTAAAATCGATGATGAAACTTAGGGGAATTGGCCACCTGAGTAGCTCTTTTTTTCTACCATGAGAACACCTACTCATCCCAATTCTTTTGTTATTTGGGTTGCCATTCATTATTTGAATCTTTTTTATGTATAAAGATCATGGCATGCCTTCATCCATTTCTGATCATGCAACCTTTGTTTCCCTCTCTTCCCTTATACCTAGAGAATATGCAACAAGGAGGAAACCCCTTGATCAATTATGTTTGGTTCATGTGTTCTGAGGGGGAGGTGAACCATGTTTCCCTTCCCACAAGTCCATAGAGGTAGGGATAGGTTTTAGTGTCTGGCATGAGGGCAATGAGGGTGTTTAATATTCTTGCATCGGTTCTTCCTCGCCACAGTGAAATTGAAGATTTGGTGGCCTTCGTCGGCTCGTTGTCCACTTAGGGCAGCGGGATGCAATTTTTTGCTTGTGGATGGAGGTTGTTGCCTCTCGGAGGCAAATTGCCGAGATGAGATGGCTGATGGCTTTGTTACAAGGGTGATTGTTCAAAGCTGACGGATCTATCGTTCTTCCATAATATCGTTGGCGAGATGCATGTGATGGATCCAGACTCAGGTTAACACGGGGTTGTTCCACGACCAATGTGCCTCAATGCTTGCGACGAGTCTATTATTTGACTCTCAAATCCTTTTCAACGATGGCACTTAGTTCTTGCATTGATGGAGGTTTGGCTTTTCTTCAAATGAACACCTTGATGGTGACTGAGGTTGGCAGTAACCACTCGCTTTGGTGTGTGCAAGAGCCACTTAGCGCCTAACATAAAGTTTCTATTCCATGGGTTCTTTGCTACAAAAATTCCAGTGACTTCTCACAGTCTCTAGCAGTTTTTAGTGCTATCCACGCCTTGTTTCTATGAGGATGCATGATTACGACGAAAAAATTGATCATGTAAAACCTAAACCATCTTATGTATAACACTGGCTCGAGTGCATGGTAACCACACCCCTCTAACATATCCCTCATACAATGTAAATCCAAACATTGCCAACTTGAAAAGATAACCATTGGTGGACTCCAACAGTGCCCATGAAAGTCCAAAGATGGCATAACAATCTATCAAAGTCCAAAGATGGCATAGCTATTAATCAAAATCTAAAGATGGCACAGTAATAAATCAAAATCCAAAAATGGTATAGCAATCAATGCAAATCCATATTTGGATTTTCATTTATTCTTTGCCATCTTTGGGTTTTCATTTATGATTTGCCATCTTTTGATTTGTATTTATTACTATGCCATTCATCTTATCATTTATTGTTTGCCATATTTGGATTTTCATTTATTCTTTTCCATCTTTGGGTTTTCATTTAATGATTTGCCATCTTTGGGTTTTGTATTTATTAATATGCCATCTTTAGATTTGAAAATCCAAAAATTAGAAGAAAGAAATGACCTCCGCACATCATCCGAAGACATCCACACCGATAACTCAAGAAATTTCAAACCAGGATGACTGTCAATAGGTCATGTGAATTCCATGTTTTTTTGGGGTCCTCTATGAAATTTTGACCCTCCCTTGCCCTATAAAAGCTCTGGGTTTGCGCATATTTTCGGTACCGAGTTGTCGAGAAAAAATTGAAGGGGGGAGTTTTCTGGTTGTTGGTGTTGTGCTCGAGAAGTGAAATCGAAGGAGGGGCCATGTCGGAGGCGGAGGGTGAGGCGGCATATGGCGCGGACATGCCCAAGAGCCCGCTTCATCCTCAGCCACCACCCATCGTTGGCGCCCGCCTGGACGACACCCACGAAGGTAGCGCTTCCTATTCTGCACCGCGCTCATCGTGTCCCGTGGCCGGCAACGGTGTTGTGCATGTGCCTGCCATGAGCACGAGCTCTGAGCCACCCAAGCAGAAGCGTGGCCGCCCGCGGAAGTACACCCCAGATGGTACCAAGCCGCCAGCTATCTTCCCGGCACCGTATCCTATTGGTTTTGTCGCTTCCCCGACACCTGCTCTACCCCCGGGCTTCACGTTGGGATTGTGGGGCGTAGGCGTCGTGAGGCCCCAGGCACCACCAGCACTGCCGTCGCCATTACCGCCACCACCCTTTGAAAATTCAAAACAACGGGCCAAGAAGAAGAGGGTATGGCCGCCGAGCTCCACAACCAGCAAGAAGCAACGGGAGTTGGCAGTAGCAGGTATATAGTGTTTTTGCTTGCCTCTGTTAGTCAACGTAGTTCGAGTAGCGAAAAGAGCAAAAGTGCATAGATGGATATGATTGTTAGATGGTATTCTAGTCCTTTAATGTTAGCATATTAGTTTGTACAATATATCAAGCATGGAATTATTTATCCATGTTGGACATTTAGTAGGAGTTGCCACATGTTAGACATAAAAACTAATCTTTCATTGTGGATGTATTAAAACTTCAATTAGTGGTTTATTTCATTACAATCATTCATGGTGTGTTGGGATTACTCGCAGAAGTATTCCTGATGCTTTGCAAGTATATTCGGATGTTAGATCAGTCATGTACTATTTATAGGCTCATGCACATCAGTGCTATAATCAATTTGCCAACATTACAATATACTCCCCAATGGTTTCTAATTTGAAATGGATCTTTTCTTTTCCGGCAGAGCCAGGTGCGACTGGATTAGTTCCTCAGGTCATCACAATCCAAGGTGGAGAGGTAAATTTTCCTACAGTTATGATGCTCCTAGAAACATTGCAGTGATCTATTAATATTTTATCATAGTATCTGGATACTACTGGATATCAGGGTATCTAATTGAAAGTGGTGGTTCCTTTTAGAAAAATATGATTTATTTTGTGGATGTATTTAGTGATAAATATTAAAAATATCGAGCAAAGTTGCCCCTACTTAACGTTATGTCAGCTGTACATATATATTTTTTCACTTGCACTTCATATGTTTGTTAAAACTTTCAATAAATACTGCTTCCTTTTTCTGGCCATATAGAAGCTCCTGCTTAGTATGATTATGTGTATGTGTTGTCTGCTTCTGCAAGAAATAATTGTATTTCCACATGTTTATGTATTTCAACATATTCAAAAGTTGTTTCATTCACTCCACATGCGAATGAGGCATTAGTATGTCCTGAATATAAATGCAGATTTGATACGCGACCGTTCAGTGATAAGTTGGAGCTTCAGTATGATGAACATGAATGCAATTATGAAGTTAGGCCATTTATTAAATTCTCAAAGATATCCAGACAAGATTAGTTTTCATTTTTGTGACTTGCGATATGAGTGCATTCTTTAATACTGGTGAAATTCATTTGTTCGGTTGTTCTATTTATTTAACGTATTCCCGATTCAATGACCAAGTTTTATTTCTTGATTCGTTTAGCACATTTTTTAAACCGGTTATATCTATATTCATCGTACGCTATTTTGAAGAGAGCTTGGTGGTGTGTCCCTCACATTTCCTGTTTTTTACTATCTTTTCCATATGTTATCTATTCTACCACTACTTATGCATGTATCATTCTAAAATTCTAATAAGGAATCCATGGTTTCAGGATGTAGCAGCGAAAGTCATGTCTTATTGTGGGAATGGGTGGGCAGTTTTTATCCTGTCTGCCGAGGGCGCCGTACGCAATGTGACACTGAAGCAACCAGCTTCTTCCTTTGGAACTGTTATTTATGAGGTTTGCTCAATTGTTTTAGCTTGGAATCTGTACACTGGAAATCCCTTTTTGCTGGTATGCTTTACAAATTATACTTCAGCTCCAACCAAATTAAGAGAATGGTAAAGCAAAATCAAATGTGAAGTAGTAGTTAGAGAAATTGTCTAATTGTTTTCTGTATCAGCATATCGCAAGGAAAACACATTTTGTAGTTCCGGTCTTCCAAAATGAAATGTCGTTGTTTGGCCTCTAGAGATGCTTCGAATCCAATCCTAAACAATATCTAATTCTTTGCATTCAATATGCAGGGTTATTTTGACATTGTCTCTTTGTCTGGCGTGTATCTGCCGTCCAAAAGTAATGGGCTGAGCACTCTAAAAGGTGGATTCAGTATTTCGCTTGTTGGTCATGATGGCCGTCTCTTCGGCGGTGGGTTAGCAGGACCTCTGATTGCGGCTTCACCTGTTCAGGTTACCATCTTTCACTTGGATTGACGTGTATGGAATAAAGTTCAGAACTTTATTCCATACACGTCAATTAGCTTTCACTCTATCTTCCTCTGTTTGTTGAAGTAGTTAAAGGCTATGTGTGCTTCCTAAGTCTGGAAAACTATATGAAACAAAAGTGTGCTGCCATATATACGATATACACTGCACACATATTAATATCCCTATGTAAAATCAGTATTTGCTGCTTTTTATGTATAGCTTGTTAGGGAAATGGCACCGTTTTGCGAAAACGCACATCCATCGCAAGTGGGAACCTTGTGCTTCCTCCTAATGCTTTGCATTTTGCTGTGCTGATGCGCAGGTGGCCATTGGAAGGTTTGCAGCTGATGAAAAGGAGGAGATCAAACGGGATGTGGCCATTGGAAGGGTTGCAGCTGATGAAAAAGAGGAGATCAAACAGGATGTGGCCATTGGAAGGGTTGCAGCTGATGAAAAGGAGGAGACCAAACAGGACGTGGCCAGTGGAACTCCAGGTGCTACTACGCCGACTGCTGCCCCGAATGAACCCTCCAGTGGTCAGGGAAGCCCATCAAACTAGGTCGCGGCTCGCGCATTCAACACCAGCTTCCTATTTCCAGATGCCAGTCACCTTAAATTTGGCTTTTCTCTCCTAGCTCCAAATGCTTAGTTTTTTCTACTATTTTCAGATGCTTAGCTTTCTGCTCGTACTTGTTGAACTTTTCAGTCCCCTGGATGTGGTCAAGTTATGTTTTTGTACCTGGATGATGCTTCGTGATATTATTGTTATGAAATGTTTACATTTTATTAAAGTATTATGTATTATTTTACACTTTATTAAAGTATTATGTATTATTTTACATTTTGTACCAGTTTTGCTCTTTTTTTACATTTTATTAAAGTATTATGTATTATTTTATTCGGGAGAAAGATCAGGATGGCTTTGCAGGAAGGTCTCGTTTTGAAGAAAAAAAAGTTTTATGTACTGAAACAGAATTGACATTCCTATCAAGGAACGGTCGTCCACCTTTCAAAAAAAGAAGAATGGTCGTCCAGGAAGACTGAACCCACCAGCTATGCACACATCGCTAGCTCCATGCCAAATCAATCTCATCATCGTTTTCAGGCCGTATAATTTCCTTCATATGCTCCCGACAGGAAAATGGAGCCCAACCCATGGCCGGCGAGCATCTGCTCCCTGAGGTTCTTGATGGCCTGGTACCTCTCGGAGTCCTCCTCGTCGACGTCGCTGCACCCTTCGTCGTCGTCCCACCGCTGGCCTCCTTCCGATCGCCGGTCGCCGGCCCACGGATCGGCGCACTCCGTTCCCCTGCTGTCCGCAGACGCCGCCTTCTTGGCCGTCACTGTCATCGTCTCCTTGGAAGCAGAGCCAGTGCTGTAGCTCCAGCCGCCGCAGTCCTTGCTTTTGCCGTCCATGTTCAGCTCGATGGAGTGCATGTCGCTGCCGTCTGAATCGTCACCGGATCCTCCTCCATCGTCGTCTACATCCGTCCTCTTGCAGACATCAACACGAGCAATTCCATTATTCGCACCTTCAGCTTCGATTCCATGGTGATCATCGTCCTGAGTGGCGTGGTGTTCTTCATCTGCGGCGGCGGCAGGTGATTCGAGTTCCAGGAGGAGGCCCTGCTTCTTTGTCTGCAGGAAGGCCTCCAGCTCGCCGCGCAGCTGCTCGACGACGGCGTTCTTCTCCTCGAACTGAAGCCGCGCCTCCAGCAGCTTCATCTGGACCCTCTCCTCCCGGAGCTCGTCGGCGAGCCGCAGCATCTCCCGCTCTCGGTCAACCTCCGCCTGCGCCTCCTCGGCCTCACGCCTCACCTCCTCCTCCACCTTGCCGCCCCTCACGAGCTCGTCGCACACCTTCTCCAGCCGCTCCCTCGACCTCCTCTCCCTCTCGAGCTCCCTCTCGGCCCCGGCCAGCGCCATCCCGAGCTTGGCGTTCACCCTCTCCGCCCTCCGCCTCGACCGCCGCTCGCCGTCGAGCTCGTCGCACACGACCCGCACGGTGGCCGCCACCTTCTCCCTCTGCTTGCGCTTCCACTCGCGCGCCTCCGCCTCCAGACGCTTCTTCATTAGCTCCACCGTCTCGCTGACTCGGTGGCTCCGCTGTCCGGCGAGCTGCCGCGCGTGGGCACGCGCCATGTCGAGCTCGGAGCGCAGGGCAGAGAGGAGCGACGTCGTGGACGGGCTCAGGTCTGCCGGCCCCCAGATGTTGGCGAGGACTCTGACGAGCTCCTTGCACGCCGTCAGGCTGTTGTACATGTCCTGCAGGTGTGCCATTCTGTCCGCTGAACATGTGGAGCTCGAGTCTTGAGCGCCTGCGTGCACCTGATCAAGAACAAAACAAAATGAAACGATGGCACATTACAGGATTATCAGAAACGTGTTCGATTACTTGTACATTTTTTTCCAAACGGATGCTCGCATACGCACGCGTTCACTCCTATATTAATGCACGCACATACATACATACATACACTTATTTCTATGAACGCATCATGTTTCTGTGAGCACCTTCGAGAGACTGTGGCACGCATTGTTAATCTGTCAGATCGAACATGTAAATTTACTTGCTGAATTCAGGACTAGGGGCGGTTGATTAGGTTCAAAACGAAGAAAATGATTAACTAGACTGGACAAAGGACATGGTATGATGAGGAGCTCTTGTCTTTGTCTTGACAGACAGGCACACAGTCTCAGCTGAGGCTGTCATGGCCCTCTTGAACGACTGCTGCACAGCAGACTAATTGAAAACACAAATGTCAACTAACTCTGACAACCGCCGAATCTGCCATGCCATCCTCCTAACGAGATGGTCCAAGTTCCAACTGAAAACCGATTAGTTTACGCCGCCGTCGACCGACCGACGCCGCATACGTCTAAACTAGCATAGTTGTAGACGCCGAACCTACCATGCCGTACTCCTAATTAACGAGGTGTTCAATCACAAGGCCTCGTCTGATCAAACAATAATAATTAACAGCCTAGACATCACATGATGAGAAGAGCAGCAGCAGCTGGATTGACAAACCAGGTTCTGTAAATTGTACTAGTTAATTAGTTAGAAAGCCTGGTTAGGAGGTGGACAAAGGCGCATGCATGTGGCTGTCACAATGAAGAAGAATCCTTGGAAATGCAAGCCATGTTTATTGTCAGGCTGTACCTATATATACTGCTACTAGTAGTACTGTACAATACTATATGTGAGAGGTACCAAAAGGACCATACACATTACCAAGATAGATGAGAAGATCCATATGAGTGATGTGGAAAATGTGACCAATATTATTCTCTATGCTCAAAAGGCAGATCAACATTATCGCTAATAGTTGTGCAAATGGGTAAATCAAGAGTTAATTAATTACCCCGATTGTGCCGGCGTTGCTCAGTTTATCTGAAAACCACTGGCGTCCATGATCAGCATCCGAGACCACCTTGCTCCTCGTTCTTGACCTCTTGGAGATCTACACCACATACGGGATCAACATCATTATCAAACTGCAAGAACAAGACGGTTAATGATGCGTGCAGCGGAAGAGCCGACCGGCGGCGGCAACACTCACCTCCACGGACGACGCGCAGCGCCGGTGCGCCGCCGCTGAGCCGCGGCGCGAAGCTGCGTCCCTGGCGACCCGGGCCTCCTCCTCCTCGAGCAAGCCGCCCTCGTTCATCTGCCATAGGGCGTTGACGAGCTTTCGGGCGGACACCGCCGAGTGCATCCCGTCGGCGCGGCACGCGCGGCTCCAGGACGACTCCGACATCTTCCAGCTGGTCGGCAACGGCGAAGAGACGCCGCCTGATCCCCTCCGGTGGAGCGACACCACGCCTCGCCTCAGCCTCAGCCTCCTCAGAGTGCACGACGCGCCGGACGACGACGACAGCACGCACCGCTTGCGGATCTTGGGCCTCGTCGTCACCTCCTCGACAGCAGCAAGAGCTTCACCCACGTCGCGCCGCCTCAGCATTGCCGCCGACTGGCTTCTTCTTGAGAAGAACAGTGTTAGGCTATGTCAAGAACTGAACAGTAATGTGATCCTTTATATACATGGAATCAAGAAGCAGTAGTTAGATGGATGAACAATGTCACATCAATCAATCTGATCAAACGGGAAAAAGGAGGACGGACGCAGCTTTAGTGGACGGAATAAGAAGCAAGCGAGAATGGAGAGCAAGATGTTGCCTTCATTCACACCTTTTAATGGTGGAAAAAGACCATCTATTCCATGGTCCCTCCTGATCTTACTTGAAAAAATTGCAAGAACAAAACATGACAACAACAAGAAGAAAAGCATGGAAGCAAAAGGCACCAAGAACTAGTACAAAAGAAAAGCGTCTACACGAACGTACCCATCAAAGAGGAGGAGGATGGAAGCTTGGCCAAGTCGGCTCCCGGTTAGTTGCGCAGTCGTCTTAAATCATCCGCTCCATGATGAGACGATGATCGAGCTGAGCAGGCAGTCGCAGGCTCGCAGCTGCCTGGACACGGACGGCACACGATCGAGCGGGGGGAGAGGGAGACAGGATGATGGACGCGTATATGGGGTGTGGGGGGTCCTTGGCAGCTGATCGAGAGCAGCGTGAGCTGTATTTGTATGTCCGTTGCATATGATTGGGGATCGGATATGTCGGACTAATTTGAATGAATGAATGGATGGATGGATGAATGAATGAGTGAATGAACGAGTGAATGATTTTCTTGTTCAGCTGGGGGGGAGGTCTGCGTGATTACGTGGAGAATGGAAAGCTGGAGCGGCTTAACGTGGGAGATTGGCCAGCCAGAGAACCTGAATGATGATCCACTTTAAGTAAGGGTGGGAGCTCTGTACTAGTTCAATCAACGTGAAGCAGCCAACGATCGAATGAATCTGGACAGAACCGAGTGGTTGATTGATGCAGTTGGTGGTTTGCTGCATGCATATATTGGTATAGTACTATCTCGGTTTGTAGCCACTCAAGATTATAATACTGGTGCCACTCTAGCTGGGAGTAAATTTGAAGAGAGCAGCTAGGTCATTTTACTACAGGATGATTCGCACTTGCATGCCGCCCAACCGAACCTCGATCGGAGGCGAAACGAAAGAAATGGAGCCACCGGCCGACACCGGTCGGCAGCTGCGTTCATCCTCAGGCGCCGATTAAACAATGGAGATCTGCTCATGGCGCACATGGGGGAGAGATCAAGGAGAGGAGCTTTTGTTCTCCCACAGGGTGGCAGGCACGGACGGAAGGCGCGACGAGGCGATGAGAATCGGAGGGCGGAGCGGGGCCATGTGCCCTCAGATCTCGAGAAGGAAAGCAGAGGCATCCATCGAGCGCCGGTCCTCCTCGGGTCGTGCCCGTCACGCGCGCGCGGGCGGGCGCCGGGCCGCCGCGGCCGGCACGGCGATGTGCGCGGTGGTCTCCGTGCACGTCGTCCTTCGTCGGCGTTCGCGGTTGTCCCTGCAGATCTGCAGAGCGCGGACGGTGCTCGACCAAGATTCAGTCGGCTCGTGATCGGTGATCCTGATCCCTCCCTGTCTTTTGACTATCGCGTGGGTCAGGGATCGGCGATGCTGCTGCACGTCGTGACCGAACGTTCGGATGTCTCGCATTTTGATCAGGGATCAGGCATACTTTATCCATCCACTTTCACTTGGCCTGTTTGACTTTGACCGGTCAAACACGGCTACGCTTTATGTAGTACTAATCATATATGGAAAAGTATTAAAATCAACCGGCTGATTTCTCTCCCTCGTAAGTCGCTTCCTCCGCGCGACACGTGTCCCGTGGGGCCAGCCCGCGTCGCTTCCAGCCACTCATTTCTCTCCTCTGTCTTCTACCTCTCGACTCTGGTCCATCCTGTCCCCTTTTCTTCTTTGGTGCTCTGTCTTTGCAGTCTGGCGGGAGTTACCACTCGCCACGCCCTGCACCACCAGTTGCTGCAAGGATGCCCACCATCACCGCTACTCGACGCTGCAACCCGCAGATCTCGCCGGCGACCGCAACGCTGCAACCAGCAAATCTAGTCAGCGGCAGACGCTACAACGCAGCGTCGCTCGTGGTGGTGACCACGGCGCTGCACTCTCCGACGGCGGAAGATGCTGCAACGCATCGTCGCTCGCTGCGATGGTGACCGCGGCGAGTGGCCGACGGGGGCTTGCAACTTCGGTGAGGTTGCCTTGAAGCTGTTGGGAGCACCGTCGGAGCTGCAATGGAGCGCCGGCAGTGTTGTGACGACGACCACGGCGAGCGGCTGACGAGGGCTGTTACGCTCTCTGTTCGATCTAAGTCTCTCGAGTCTCAATTACAACAATTTGGGAGGATACAACGAGGGGTTTTCTCGTGGAGAAGAAAGGGGATCGGGAGAGATAGATGCCGCCGCCGCCAGAATCGTCTCGTCTCTTCACGCCCTCCTCAGCCGCTGTCCTGCCGCTAAGTAGCTAGGTCGCCCACTGGTCGGCTGGGTAGCGCTCGCTGGGCCTTCTCACCCTCTTGGCCGGTTCCTGGGCCTTGCTCCTCGGTGGGCTCGGTGTAGTTGTGTTGGGTGGGGCCGTAACATTCCCCCCTTCTTGAGAAGCAGCTTGTCCCCAAGCTGGGGCGTCCGGGTAGTGATAACGCAGCTCGTCGCGGTCCTCCCAGGTGGCCAAAGAAGCAGGTTGATCTGTCCACCGAACGAGGGCCTGATGCACTTGAGACGCGCCGCGTTGGTGCTGTCGGTTGGCGAGAATCTCCTCCGGTGCCGGGCTTGGAGCGGCGTCGTGGGGCAAGTCAGCAAGGGCTTGCTCCGTTGGTGGTAGCGCTCTCCGCAGCTGGGAAACCTGGAAAACCGGATGGATGGTGCACGACGCCGGAAGCTGGAGCTTGTACGCCGCTTGACCAACCCGCTGGATCACCTGAAAGGGACCAAAATACCTGAAGGAAAGTTTTTGGTTAGCTCGTGTCGCCAGGGAGCGCTGGATGTAGGGCTGAATCTTGAGGAACACCCAGTCGTGCACTTCAAAGGTTCTGTCAGATCGCCGTTTGTCTGCGGATTCTTTCATTTGCTGCTGGGCACGCAGGAGGTGTTGGCGGAGCAAAGCTTCCATCTGAGCACGATCTTGCAGCCAGTCTTGCAAGTCCGGAGCAGCACACGCCATGGGATCCAGAATGCCAAAGTGCCGTGGCGCGTGGCCGTACAGAGCCTCGAACGGAGACGTCCCCAATGCTGAATGAGGTGAGGTGTTGTACCAGAACTCTGCCAGCGCCAGCCACGAAGACCACTTGGACGGGCACGCGTGCACGAAGCACCGTAGGTAGGTCTCGAGGCACTGATTCACGCGTTCGGACTGCCCATCGGTCTGCGGGTGCCGTGTCGTGCTCATGCGCAACTCCGTGTGGGTCAGCCTGAACATCTCCTTCCACATAGTGCTTGTAAAGATGGGATCACGGTCTGAGACAATGGCCTCCGGTAATCCATGGAGTTTGTAAATGTTGTTGACAAAGGCGAGAGCAACTTGGAATGCCGTGAACGGGTGAGACAGAGGAATAAAGTGCGCATACCGCGAAAACTTGTCGACGACCACCAGAATACTGTTGAAGCGAGCGGACTGTGGCAGCCCTTCCACAAAGTCCATGGTGATCATCTCCCAAGCCTGCTTGGGCACGGGCAAGGGCTCCAACAAGCCCGGGTAGCGGACGCGTTCGGGCTTCGCCTGTTTGCAGACTTGACACTCTTCGACAAACCGCTTCACGTGTTGCTTCATGCCAGGCCAGGTGAAATGGCGACGAATGCGCCGGTAGGTGACGTTGAACCCGGAGTGACCACCGAT
The DNA here is from genome assembly GCA_039707655.1 of Elymus sibiricus. Lineage (NCBI taxonomy): Eukaryota > Viridiplantae > Streptophyta > Magnoliopsida > Poales > Poaceae > Elymus > Elymus sibiricus. The sequence continues at coordinate 95,378,226 of CM077675.1, read as the reverse complement.
TGCCCCCGAGTGCAGAGCTGCCAGAACCTGCCTTTGCAGCGACACATTGTGCCCCAGCCACACGCGCCCGTTGTGCTTGATAATGCCATTCTGAAGCTGGAACCCGTCGTGGCCAGTTGGCTCAGTGGCAAGGCGTGCCAACAATTTCTGGGCTGCCGGGTCAGTGTTGTATCCTTTTTGAACCGCTTCCAACCAGATGGGTATAGCCACGGTGACCGCGGCCAGGTCCCCTTGAGGTGGGCCTGGGCGTCGAGACAGAGCGTCAGCGACCCGATTGTCCTCTCCTCGTTTGTACACAATACGATACCGCAGACCGAGCAGTTTGGACATAATTTTCTGCTGCCAGGGAGTTGCCAATCGCTGGTCTTCCAAATGCACCAAGCTACGCTGGTCCGTGTGAATGATGAATTCGTCGTTGTGGAGGTAAGTGCGCCAATGCTCGACTGCCAACAGGATAGCCAATCCTTCCTTCTCATAGGTAGACAAGGCACGATTCTTGGGCCCCAACGATTTACTAAGGAAGGCCACTGGGTGTTTCCCTTGTCGAAGCACTGCTCCAATGCCCCGGTCGGAGGCGTCCGTCTCCAGTTCAAACTGCTTGGTGAAGTCGGGAAGAGCTAGGACTGGAGCTGTGATCAGTGCTGTTTTGAGCTCCTGAAATGCTGCCGCTTCAAGGTTTGTCCAATGAAAAACTGTGTTCTTCTTGAGCAGGTCCGTCAGCAGCCGGCTGATGACGCCGAAATTCCGGACGAACTTGCGGTAGTATCCGGCTAAACCGAGGAACCCTCGAACCTCCTTGGCATTTGCCGGTGTGGGCCATTTTTGGACTGCGGCCACATTCTTGCCATCCGTGTGCACGCCCTCTCCGCTGATCTCGTGTCCCAGATAGGTGAGGCTGGGCCTGGCAAAAGAGCACTTACTCATCTTGATCTTCAATTGATGCTCGGCATGCAGCTGAAACACTTGTCGCAACAGCTTGATGTGCCGCTCCATAGTGTCACTGTAGACAAGAATGTCATCGATAAAGACCAACACTCCTTTGCGATTCAACGGTGCCAGAACAATGTTCATCCCCCCTTGAAAGGTTGATGGCCCACCGGTGAGTCCGTAAGCTAGCACCCTGAACTCGAAATGGCCATGGTGGGTCTTGAAGGCCGTCTTGTGCTCATCCTCCGGCCTCATTCTGATTTGGTGGTACCCCGCCCGCAGATCCAGGCTGGTGAAGAGTTGGGCACCTGCTAGTTCGTCGAGTAACTCGTCGATGACTGGCAATGGAAATCGATTCTTCACGGTCACAGCATTAAGGTGTCGGTAGTCTATGCAGAAACGCCAAGTCAGATCCTTCTTTTGAACCAGTAGGACCGGCGAGGCAAATGGGCTGGTGCTGGGTACAATAATCCCCTGTGCGAGCATATCCGCAACTTGCTTTTCAATTTCATCCTTCTGCGCCGGGCTGTAGCGATACGGCCGGACGTTGACTGGTCGGGCTCCAGGCAGCAGTGGTATGGTGTGGTCGAAGGCGCGCTGCGGAGGCAAGCCACGCGGTTCAGCGAAGAGTTGGTGGTACTCCTGCAGGAGGTCGGCAATCGCAAGGGGAAGAGGCAGTTCAGTGACCTTGACTTCCTCGTCCATGGCACAGAGGTGCACCACCCGCGCCACTCCCGCACGCTGCAGTAGCGCGTCCAATTCCTGGCTGGAGAGCTGCTGGCATTGAGTGGTATCCGCACGAGCTCCTTGCAAGTGAATTTGCTTACCAGCCTGACCGAAACTCATGGTCTTTTCCCTCCAATGCACCTCCATCGGGCTATGTTGCGCCAACCAGTCAATCCCCAGAATGACATCATAGCTGCCTAGGGGAAGCACCTTGAGATCAGAGGTGAACGTGATGCCCTGAGTACGCCACTGGCAGGCTGGCAGTTCTCGATCACAGCGCATCACGCCTCCATTCGCCACCCTCACGGTCAATATGTTCTTGGCGGCCTGAACTCCTTGTAAGTGATCTGCCAGAGTCTCACATATGAAGCTGTGGGAGGATCCTGAATCAACCAACATGAGTACCTCTCTGTCCTGGACCCAGCCATGGAGACGCATAGTAGTGGTGGATTCCGCGCCCTCCATTGCTTCCTTGGAAATGACACAACAATCAGCTTCCGGTTCACTAGGCTCCTCTCCCCTGGGTTCTTCCTCGCTGCTGTGAGAGGACTCACTACGCATCATATCGAGCAATTCCTCCACCACGTGCAGTTGTACCGCCGGCCCGCAGTGATGATCGCGACCCCATCTCTCTCCGCAGGTGAAGCAGAGGCCACGGGCACGACGATATGCCCGCAGCGTCGCCATCTTGTCTTCAGGCGGTGGTGTGTGGGCTGCCTCCACGGCACGACGATCCGTGCTGCGTGCCTCGGAGGAGACCGCCGGCCTTGGGGGTGCCGTTGGCGGAGGTGGCGGCAGGGGCAGAGCCGTACGAGGCACCGCGCGTGGCGCCATAGGCGCAGAATAGCGCCGCTCCTCCCGCTTGTCCTCCCGGCGCATCGCCTCCATCACCTCTTCCTGTAAACAAGCAAGGTCGACGGCAGTATCGAGAGATTTTGGTTGATGTAAAACCACAGCCGCTCTAATTTCCTTTTGTAGCCCATCAATAAAATGTGTGATAAAATACGATGGCTCCCACGATTCGTGGTGTGCCATGAGATTGTGCATAAGCTGGGTAAATTTTTCAGCATACTCCATCACTGACCCACTCTGACGAAGCCGGTTAAACTGGCGTAAGAGGGACTGGAATTCCTCTCGTCCAAAATGCACACAAACCGCATCGGCAAAGGTGTTCCAATCAGTGTAAAGCAGGTGAGACTTGGTGGATTGTAACCAAGATAGCGCCCCGTCGATGAAATACATCGCCGCGCAGCTCACCCATGTATCTGAACTGAGTGTGCACACTCTAAAATATGCCTCACACTTCAGGCGCCAAGCTCTAGGGCCATCGCTGTTGAACAGAGGGAAATCAAATCGAGGTGGTGGTGGAAACCGATGATAATTTCGGTCCCCCAAGAACGGGTTCTCCTCTGGGAGGAACTGGGAATGGTGCGTACCCGTGACCGGAGGCGTCCGCGGGGTGCGTTCCCCCGGAGACATCCCCCGGTGAGTAATCGTCCTGTCGTGGCCAAAGGGCCCGTGGCCGTCGCCACCAGAAGCTTGGAGCGGCTCCCCCATGCGATGAAGGGACGCGTCGTGGGAGATCGGTGGCAGATCCGCCAGCCGGATCGGTGGTGGTTGGAGAAGCAGAGGCGCCTGGTGTTGAGACTGCCCTTGCGGCAGTGGCGGTGCTTGAGGGAGGCCCGCCGTCGCAGGGACGTGCGACGTCGCCGGTGGCTCCGTCGCCTTGCCCTTGTCTCGCAGTTGCGTGCGCAGATCGCCCACCTCCGCGCGCAGTTCTTCCACCGAATGCTCGATCGTCGGCCTCCACCCTTGAAATTCCAGGACGACGGGATGGATGTCGTCGATCTTCGCCGTCATCGCCGCAATCGCCGCCGTCAGGTCCGCCAGCACCTTGCTGTGCTCCTCCATGCTGCTGGCCTTGCCGCGCCTCGTCTGAATGATCGAGGGAAAACGCCCCGCCAGATTCGACCGATCAACGGATTTGGTGGGAGATGGCTCTGATTACCAATTGTTATGCTCTCTGTTCGATCTAAGTCTCTCGAGTCTCAATTACAACAATTTGGGAGGATACAACGAGGGGTTTTCTCGTGGAGAAGAAAGGGGATCGGGAGAGATAGATGCCGCCGCCGCCAGAGTCGTCTTGTCTCTTCACGCCCTCCTCAGCCGTTGTCCTGCCGCTAAGTAGCTAGGTCGCCCACTGGTGGGCTGGGTAGCGCTCGCTGGGCCTTCTCACCCTCTTGGCCGGTTCCTGGGCCTTGCTCCTCGGTGGGCTCGGTGTAGCTGTGTTGGGTGGGGCCGTAACAAGGGCACTTCAACTCCGACGATGTTGCCATGAAGCTGCAATGGAATAACGCCGGTCCGTCGGAAGCATAGCCAGCGCTCGGTGCTCCAATGGAGCTCGCCGGTGCTCTCAAAGCTGCAGTGCAGCGCTTGGTGCTCCAATGGAGCTCTCGCCGGCGGCTCCAGGTGCTACGTTGAAGCGCTCGCCGGCAGACTTGAAGCGGCAGTGCAGCGCTCGGTGCTCCAATGGAGCTCTCGCCGCCGGCTCCCGATGTTGCGATGCGGCGCTCGGCGACGGCTCTCGGAGCTGTAATGCAGTGGCCGGCGGCGGCTCCGGTGTTGCAACACTGTGTTTGAGGCGGCAGCCATGGTGCTTTTGCAAGGGCGGCACGTTCCTGCCTTGCTATAGCTAGACGGAGATTGAAGCAGGGGTGGCTGATGCGGTGTGGGAAGGAGGATGGCGTGCGTGCATTGACATTTTTCAAGCGCTGAGATGAATAGATCGGACGGCTGGTGACCCGGCTGATTTCTCTAGGAAATCAGCCGGTTGATTCATAGCAGCCGCCATCATATATATATATATATGATTAATGTTTTCTAAATATTCAGTTCTGTTATATTAGGTTTATTTTTATTATTATGGTTCGTTTGCATTAACACTTAAATGGTTACATACGATAAAACTTGCACAACATGAACTTAATTTTTTTACTTTTGTGTTTTGTTTGAGAAACCCCCTCCCTACTCCGCGACATGCCCAGCGCACGCGTCACGGGAGAATCCTAGCCGCCGCCGCCGTCGGGGCTCTTTCCCTCCTCTCCCTTCTCCTCCCTCGCCACCGCCAAGGAGCACAACCTGGTCTTCGATGGCGGCGGGGTGGCTTGTCTTCTCGTGCAGAAGCTCTGGGGCGGGCTAAGGCGATCATGCCAGGATGTGGTGCTGGTACTGGGTGCAACAACGCTTGTCAGCGACAATGTGTCGGGCGTCGCGGGGGGGGGGGGGGGGGGCTGACTGGGTGGGTTGTGACAATGGCATGGTAGGAGGAAGAGGCGATCGTCCCATGCACGGGTCGCGCGTCTGTCCGGAGAATTAAGCCCTCTCACATTTCAACTCAGAAAATCTATTCTTTGCTCTAATATGGGGAAACCTTGTGGCTCATGGCACCTTGCATCAGTGCCCAATTGAGTTGTAGCACACATCGGTTGAGGGGCACATCAGGTGAACAGGGCTCCAAGCAGTTAGAGAGCATACACATGAGACGATCACTGAGAAAACAAAATTCGATCATCTTCCGAGCACATCAATAACCTTGATGTCGATCACATTGAGGTAGACATGACAGGAACTATGACTACGCAAAATAAGAGGGCGTGCAATCATTGGGAAACTATGGTCTTCAATTGCTTGTGAACGACAAGTGCTCAAATAGCAACTGTTGTAGCATCCACCTCATGGTCCATGGAAGGAGCGCCACCGCGACAGATCAATGCGTCTTCAGCTGTAGTTGCGTCATCGTCATCGATCTTGAATAGTGCACGAAGCACCAACATCACAGAAGACGAGAGTTCATGTTTGAAGCGGCGGTCAAGCTCCTCGAGAGCATCTAAAAGGATCGATATGGTCGACTAGAGGGGGGGTGAATAGGCGACTAACAATTTTTAGCTTCTTTTTAACAAGTTAGGCTCAACAATAAAATAGGTTGTCTAGATATGCAACTAGGCGTACAACATATATGATGAGCAAAATAACCACAACAAAAGCAAGCACAAGTTACACACACAATAAAGCTTGCACAAAGTAAAGGTAAGAAGTAACCACAAGTGGAGTCGATGGAGGCGAGGATGCGTTACCAAAGTTCCTTCCTTTTAAGGGGGGGTACGTCTCCGTTGGAGCGGTGTGGAGGCACAATGCTTCCAAGAAGCCACTAGAGCCACCATATTCTCCTCACGCCCTCGCACAATACAAGATGTCGTGATTCCACTAGTGGTGCCCTTGAAGGCGGCGACCGAACCTTCACAAACAAGGTTGGGGAAATCTCCACAACTAAATTGGAGGCTCCCAACAACACCACGGAGCTTCACCACAATGCAATGTGGCTCCGAGATGACCTTTTTCGTCTAGGGTGCTCAAACACCCAAGAGTAACAAGATCCACAAGGGATTAGTAGGGGAATCAAATTTCTCTTGGTGGAAGTGTAGATCGAGGCCCTCTCAAGCAAACCCTAGAGAATCAACAACTTTTGATGGCTAGGGAGAGAGACCGGGCGAAAATAAGCTTCGGGGGCAACAATAGAGCTTGGGGAAAAGAGGTGAGGTCTTATTGAGGAAGAAGACCCCCTTTTATATTCCAAGCCCAAACCCAACCGTTATTCGCGTGCGCAGATACAGAACCAGCACTACCGTTCATCTAAGCGGTACTACCGCTTATATAGGCAATGCAGTGCTACAAGTGGTAGTATCGCGGACACGGGTGGTAGTACCGCTTATAAGCAGTACTACCACTCCAACTGCCGCTCTACTACCACTTGGTGGGGGCAGGACTAGGAAGCGCGGTAGGGCGGCCATTAGTATCGCACAGAAGCGGTACTACCGCCTCATGCGATACTACCGCTCACTAGGGAGCGGTACTACTGCTTGAAGCGGAGGACCAGAGTTCTACTGCCGCATCCACTACCGTGCATGCAAAAAAGTCCGCCCACACCCAACGGAGCAGTCCAGGCCACAGGAGAGATGTGGTACTGCCCCCATGCATGAGACTACCGCCCCAGGGGTACTACCGCTGCGGGCAGTGGTACTACCGCTTAGGAGGCGCCGCGAGCCTTATGCAAATAACAGGGATGATCTCCATGTTGTTGAGAGAGAAGGTGGGTGCAAATTAAATGTGTACGTGTTGATTCCACCCTACTTATCAGATGCGGACCCCCTCTTAATAGTACGGATGTCCTACGACTCAAATACCACCGAAAAAGAATCATCAGAACAAAACCGTCTTCTCACCATATCACCGAGGGGAAATAAACCGTCTCGTGCCCATCTGATGAAATCTCTAAAATACTCAGGCCACACGGTTAGTCCGTAAAACACCTTGTCATCAATCACCAAAACCCCAGGGGAAGAAATATGCCCTAACAATCTCCCCCTTTTTGATGGATTGATGACAACATGGGATTTACACAAAAGATGAAAAACAATAATATGCAAACCCCATCGTTCATAAAATATAGACGTGCTCTCCCTAGATGTGTGCGTCATTTTAGTGTGCTTTTTAAATGCAAGGAACACACACTAGGATCAACACTCCCCCTATATTTTATAAACGAGGCAATACTTGCAACCAACTAGATAAGAGATAAGAGCATAGATGCAAGTAAGGTATGTGAGCAAAAAGTAACTATCAGGTTTAAGCATGGCATCACATACAAAGTTAACACAATAAGACATAATTAGATAAACACTCAACACTCAAAAAAAGACATAATTAGATACAACTACGTCCCGAGGTGGTAGCATCACTCAAAGTTCTCATCCATCGACTCCTCTGACTCCTCCTCATCATCATCATCAACAGGATCCTCCTCAAAGATCTCCTCATCATCAGCAGCAGAACGACGAGTAGAGGTGACCCCAGCAGAGTCATCAGAATCAGTCCAGGTGTTGTTCTTGAAGAGCCGCTCCTCCTTGGTCTCGATCTTCTTCTCAGAGCCGTTGTCCACAGAGAGATCCATCTTCCTCATCATGAGGGTCTGACGCTAAGGAGCCACCTTCTCAACAACATAGGCCTTGTACATCTTCTCCTGAGTGTCATCCTGGAAGCAGAACAACTTCTTCACCTTCTTCTTGAGCTTGACAGCCCAAGATGGCTGCTCAGTGGGTGACACATAATCTGGCTCAGCAGAGTCATCCGAGTCCACAGGAGAGAGCTTAACCTCAGGAGATTCCGGAGGAGCTCCCCCAACGCTCCTTCTAATATTATAGCACGTCATGTGGACTATTTATGCTAAATTATATGGAATATTGGACAACAAATGCACTATCTAATGAGTTCACCCAGGTATTTCATTTTCATACATTATCTCATTATTTAATCTCAAAATATTATATTAAAATTGATGTTTTAACTATTTTACAGGAGGACATGAAACACTTTCGACCAAAATTAGCTGTCATTTTGCTTGATTTAGAACTGAATAAGCTAAAAGGATGCACGTTATACTTCCAATATGAACATGAAGTAGTCTTACCTAATTCCGATCTTGACATCCTGGATAATCCACCTAAGGGATGCAAAGAAAAACGTCCTACCCCAATCCCCATCATGCCCACTAATCAACGTGATCTACTTGCCGGCCTATGCAACTACATCATGTCGATCGATGATGTTAAGTGTTTGAAGTAAGCATCATTTATATTTATAATTATGTAATATACAAGTATACATTATTATTATTATTACCATCCATTTTTCAGGAAGGAATGGGTCTGAATCTTGACACCGCATCCAATGTGTTTAAGTCTCAAAAAACTTCAGGGCATGCTTGTAGGAGATACGCCCTAGAGGCAGTAATAACAGTTATTTTGTATCTCCAAAGTTTGTAATGAATGTTTATGTTCCATGATATAACTGCAATGATTCTCGAGTCTGCAATAACACGAGGCTCGGAGGGAAACTCATGTGCACGTGTGGTATAATAAACGGTAAATTGTATTCCTAGTCTTGGCTCTAAGACTGGCTCAAGTATTGCGTGATGATCCTATTTTCCTAATCATGGGCATGGCTATGCCGGCAATTTTGAGGGCAGGATGTTAGTACAACACTTGTGTTGAATCGACCCAAATTGATGTTATGATATGAGATACATTCGTCTCAAGTTAATGGTTAATATCACAGAGTTAGTTAATGTTTGCATAATTCCTTAGACCATGAGAGTATCGAGTTCCTTCGTGCTTGCTTCGTGAACTTTGGGGTTTGTTAAACGTCATCCGTAACTGGGTGGCTATTACGGCGGCTTCCGGGTTCACGGAAAAGTATGGCAAGTAACTAGATAGCTCAATATTGGGATTTGCTCCTCCGACGATGGAGATTTATTCTCGGGCCCTCTCGGTGTTACGGTATCCATCATCGTCTGGCCAGACACAAGGTGATTTGATCACAGGGATGCCGGAACATGGAAACGAGAAAAGAGAACAAAACCGGTAACGAGGTAACTGGCATAGTGGACAAGTTGTTGATCCACAGGGATGCAATTAAATCTCACCTCGGGTGTTTGTAACATATCGCGAAGCAACATGAATAGCACACGGCAACTGGAGGTTCACTCGAATATTCATTCGTGTGGGTATAGGGGTCAATATGGGTGTCCACGGCTCCGATGTTGATCATTGATCGGAAGGGGTTCCGGGTCATGTCTATACTTCACCGAACCTATAGGGTCACATGCTTAAGGGTCATCTATCTGCTGAATACTAGACAGGGAGTCTGAGAGAAAATCACCGGAAATGTTTCGGACGCAATGGAAACGTTCCGGAGAGGACACCGGAATAGTTCCGGTAAAACTAAAAAGTTGTTTCACGGGATACCATAAAGTCAAATTGGTTTCGGCACTCGCCTGATAATTCTTGGAGGGTGCCAGAATCATTCTGGAAACTTCTGGGAATTTTCCGGGATAAAAACCGGAAATGTTCCGGAGCTGCCGGAACCGATTTGGTTGCTTTTCGCAGATGAAAATCACTAATCCGAAATTGTTTCAGAACGCATCCAAAATCATTTGTGTGGGTACTGGAATTATTCTAAGACCCACAGAAATATTTTCGGATTTAACGGTCGCGGAAAATTGGTTCCGTGAATAGTGAAAATCACTTTATGGATATTTTTATGGAAAGCCACCTTTTAGGGCTTTTGCAAAAAGTCTTCTACAAGGAGTGGGGACCAAGGAACCCCCTTTGGGGGGGGCTAGGGGTGGCCGGCCAAAGGAGGAGCTCCTCCATGGAGCTCCACATGGCACTCCTTTTCCCTTATATGCCCTTTGTGTGTGACATAAAGTGGGGGTACTTTGGTATTGTGAATGTCCATTCTACCCCTTGGCTTTCCTATAAATAGAGGAGGAAGGGGCAGCCCAAAGGCTTCATCCTTGCTCTCATACACATGCCATAGACTTGTCTGGCTTCTCTCTCCCTCCTCGCAAAATAGTTTCGTAGAGTCGAAAGGCTGTCTGGGTTTCGGCAGGAACTAGTTCTGGACGGCGAAGCCGTGCCGGATAGCTGACATTGTATGTGTGCAACTCCGTAGAGAGGTCGTAGTTTCGATCTTTTGCCTGAGGGGCTGTTCGAGGGTCCTCCCGAAGGGCTGTCCGAGTTACCGTTCGAGTTTCGAGGGTCCTCCCGAAGGGTTGTCCGTGACATCGTCCGAGGGACTGTCCGACCGCCTCCCGGAGGGCTGTCCGACGAGGGAGTACATCCTCGCGGTTGGGAGGTTGTAAATCCTAGCTGCGGGGATCTGCACCGACAATCTCCACCGACTCTTCTTCCGTTGCGCTTCGAGTCGGTACGGATTAGATCAAACCTTGTATGCAGTCTCCATAGTGGTCCTGGGCGTGCTTGCTGTACCGAATATTTTTTTCTGTCGCGTTCCCCTACAGTGGCATCAAGAGCCGTGCTATCCGTAGATGCAGGTTACGATCTAGAATACATGGAGATGTATGGGTATTGCATAATATAATTTTGGAGTAGATGAGATCTATTGCTGAAAATTATTTATGCGGGTGGCAGATGAAATCTGTTACCCAATATTCTTGTTGCTTCCCTGGAATTTGCATATTTCTGATCTTGAAACGGCATGGTGGAATTTCACAAAGTTCTAGCAATCCGCGATCCTGATTGATCAACGAAGTGCTATCAATTCTTTGGGTTCCACCATAGTTGAGAGAAAGATGAAATTGCGCAGACGAAAGGGCAATGCAGATATGATCTCCACGGTGGTCATGCGTATGACGAAGTTTAGTTTGGGGCTCGAGATTTTATTATCTCGTGTTTCATACACCCTGGAAAGTTAATCTAGCGACTTGAATAATCATACTTGATGATAAACGTTGGTAGCTACGGTTTGAGTCAAAACCTTAGAAGCCACGTAAAATAAAATTTTGAATAAACCGATTAGAGGCGTCTAACTTGGTTTTGCAGGATGGTTTGCATGTGATGTGGTATAGCAGTGCTCATATTAATTCGATTATGTATGAGATGACTATATGATGTAAATTTATTAACATGACCTGCGTGTCATGATTCGGCATGATGGCTGGAGCCATATGATTGCACTTTAATGACCTGTGTGTCAACCTTATGTAATGCACTTATTTTATTAGCTATAGAGATAGCAATATTATCTGGTGCATCGACAAGGTGGTGGCAATCTTCGCGAAGGTGAACACCGATGCGAATGCCGAAGACGAAGAAATACTTGACTTCTCCGTCAGAAGGGGCTATACCATATCATGCTATTATGAATTGCCTGAGATGTTTATCCCTTATGATGCACCCTTCTTGATTGCGCGATAGTCGCTTTTATTAGGCTGATCTCTCACTTAAAATATCAAGTAGTTAGTGTTCTCCCCAGTGTAGCACCGTCACAGCATGTATCCTTTCGGGGTGCCACATGCTACCATGGGCACGAACGACTGGAAAGTGTAAGGCGGGTGAGGTCAGACCTCACTGCAAGATCACTTGGTTTTCTTGACGTTCAGGAAGGAAAGTCCTGAGCTCGGAACACATGCATCGAAAGATGAACAAGAATCACATAAAGATGTGATTGGCAAGCTGGCCTACCGGTTGAGATTTTCGTCATCTGTGATGCTACCATCGTGGCGAACAATCAAAACTCGGGTCTTGAATCACTCACAATCAATTATGAGAGATATTGATTTGAGTGGGAGCGCACTTTAGAATAAAATTGTTTATTCACTAGTGCAAAAATCATTTTATGAACAAAGTCTAAGTGAAACTTGTGTTTTCCGTTGTAGATCAAATGGCTCGCAAGAACGCGTTCAACTTAGGCCCGATGTTAGAGAAAGAGAAGTTAGCTGCGACTGGGAAAAACAATTCGGACTGGCTCCGCAACCTGAGGATTGTCCTCAGGAGCGCTAAGAAATTGTATGTGCTTGAAACTACTCTTCTAGATAAACCGGCGGCAGAGGCCCCGGAAGATGAACAAAATGTCTGGGCCACTAAGGATGATGATCACAACTTAGTGCAGTGCCTCATGCTAGCTTGCATGAGTCCAGAGCTTCAAAAACGTTTTGAATTCCACAAACCCCGTGATATGATCAGGGAGTTGGATGCCTTGTACAAGGAAACCGCAAAGTCTGACGATTTGATATCATGAAGGCTTTGATGGAATGCAAGATGGCTGAGGGTAGTTCAGTTGGTGAACACATGGTCAAAATGATTGGCTATGCTGAAAGGCTTAAAGCCCTGGAATTTCCACTTCCAAAAGGCCATATGTGTGACATGTTGCTTTCTTCACTCCCCCCGTCTTACGACAGTTTTGTCATGAACTACAACATGACAGGGATGGAGAAGACACCGGAAGAGGTGCTCGCCATGCTGAAAAATACCGAAGGAGGACTGCGGAAAAATCGCAAGCAAGTGTTGCTTGTGAATAAAACCGCCAGTTTCAAAAAGAAAGGCAAGCCAAAGAAGGGCAAGGGCGCCGGTAAGACCGGCTCCCAAAGCAACTCTAAGGGCGGAGCCAAGAATGAAACTGAGTGCTTCTACTGCAAGGGTACAGGACACTGGAAGAGAAACTGCAAGAAGTATCTGGAAGATAAGAAGTCCGAGAAAACTGGAAAAGGTATAATTGTTATATAAGTTAATGTCATTGACGTTTTGCTTGCTAGCGAAAATTCTAAGTCTTGGGTATTTGATACCGGATCGGTTGCTCACATTTGCAACTCGATACAGGGCCTTCAGAAGGTGCGCAAGCTGGCAAAGAATGAAGTCGTGATGCATGTCGGGAACGGCGCAGGGATCGCCGCTCAAGCCGTCGGCATTATGCCTCTACGTCTCCCTTCAGGATTTATTTTGGAACTAAGTAACTGTTATTTTGTTCCACTGTTGTGTAGAAACATTATCTCTGGATCATGTTTAGTACACGATGGGTATTTGTACAAGTCTGAGAACAATGGTTGTTCACTTTATTATAAGGATATGTTTTATGGATTTGCACCCATTGTCGGGGGCCTTTTCATTCTAAACCTTGAATGTGGAAATGATGTCTTAAACGTGAATGCTAAACACCTTAACAAGGCTGATACCACCACCACTTTCATGTGGCACTGTCGGCTTGGCCACATCGGAAAGAAACGCATGCAAAGACTCCATAAAGATGGAGTTCTACCGTCCTTTGATTTTGAATCATTTGACACATGTGAAGCTTGCTTGATGGGGAAAATGACCAAGACGCCGTTCACGGGTCATCCTGAACGGGTGAGTGAATTGTTGGAAATAATACATAGTGATGTATGTGGTCCAATAAGCACAATCGCACGGGGTGGGTATTTCTACTTCGTGACTTTTACTGATGATTTGAGTAGGTATGGCTATATCTACTTAATGAACCATAAGTCGGAAACCTTTGAAAAGTTCAAAGAATTTTAGAATGAGGTAGAAAATCATCGTAACAAAAAGATTAAGTTTCCGCGGTCTGATCGCGAAGGCGAATATCTTAGTCATGAGTTTGGCCAACATCTGAGTGACCGCGGAATCGTTTCATAGCTTACGCCTCCCGGAACTCTGATGTCTACTACGCAACCTTCTTCTTGTAGACTCGTGTTAGGCCTCCAAGCGCAGAGTTTTGTAGGACAGTAGCAAATTTCCCTCAAGTGGATGACCTAAGGTTTATCAATCCGTGGGAGGCGTAGGATGAAGATGGTCTCTCTCAAACAACCCTGCAACCAAATAACAAAGAGTCTCTTGTGTCCCCAACACACCCAATACAATGGTAAATCGTATAGGTGCACTAGTTCGGCGAAGAGATGGTGATACAAGTGTAATATGGATGGTAGATATAGGTTTTTGTAATCTGAAAATATAAAAACAGCAAGGTAACTAATGATAAAAGTGAGCACAAACGGTATTGCAATGCTTAGAAACAAGGCCTAGGGTTCATACTTTCACTAGTGCAAGTTCTCTCAACAATACTAACATAGTTGAATCATATGTGAATCCCTCACGTGCGACAAAGAGTTCACTCCAAAGTCACAAATAGCGGAGAACAAGCGAAGAAATTATTGTAGGGTACGAAACCACCTCAAAGTTATCTTTTTAGATCAATCTTATGAGCTATCCCTATAAGTGTCACGAACAGCCCTAGAGTTCGTACTAAAATAACACCTTAAGATACACATCAACCAAAACCCTAATGTCACCTAGATACTTCAATGTCACCACGAGTACCCATGGGCTTGATTATACGATATGCATCACACAATTTCAGATTCATCATGTTCAATCCAACACAAAGAACTTCAAAGAGTGCCCCAAAGTTTCTACCGGAGAGTCAAGACGAAAACATGTGCCAACCCCTATGCATAGATTCCCAAGGTCACGGAACCCGCAAGTTGATCACCAAAACATACATCAAGTGGATCAATAGAACATCCCATTGTCACCACGGATATCCCATCGCAAGACATACATCAAGTGTTCTCAAATCCTTAAAGACTCAATCCGATAAGAAAACTTCAAAGGGATAACTCAATTCATCACAAGGAGATAGAGAGGGGAAAACTCCATATGATTCATCTATATTAATAAAGCTCGCGGTACATCAAGATCATGTCATCTCAAGAACACGAGAGAGAGAGAGAGAGATCAAACACATAGCTACTGGTACATACCCTCAGCCCCGAGGGTGAACTACTCCCTCCTCGTCATGGAGACCGCCGGGATGATGAAGATGGCCTCCGGTGATGGTTTCCCCCTCCGGCAGGATGCCGGAACGGACTCCCAATTGGTTTTTCAAGGCTACAAAGGCTTGCGGCGGCGGAACTCCCGATCTAGGTTTCTTTCTGGGGGTTTTGGTATTTATAGGAATTTTTGGCGTCGGTTTCACGTCAAGGGGGGCCACGAGGCGACGACAAGCCAGGGGGGCGCGCCCTAGGGGGGCGCCCCTAGGCTTGTGGCTGCCTCGTGGCTCTTCTGGCCCAACTCCGATGCCCCGTGGGTCTTTTCTGGTCCATAAAAAATCACCGTAAATTTTCAGCCCATTCCGAGAACTTTTATTTCTGCACAAAAAACGACACCATGGTAGTTCTGCTGAAAACAGCGTCAGTCCGGGTTAGTTCTAATAAAATCATACCAAAATCATATAAAATTATTGTAAACATGGCATGAATACTTCATAAATTATAGATACGTTGGAGACGTATCACCATCCCCAAGCTTAATTCCTGCTCGTCCTCGAGTAGGTAAATGATAAAAGAAATAATTTATGAAGTGTGAATGCTAGCAAGTGCACAAGTTTGATCAATGATAATTCCAATCACTTTTTCTAGCATCAATATAAACCATAAACAGTAGCTCATCTCATAAAACTTCTCATGATCAAGTAACAAGCTATTCACATGTTAAGTATAGACCAGAAATTTTCTTGAAAACTAACAAACCATATTCCTAGTCATCGAACAATTACAATTCATCTTATTTTCAGGAATGATCTATGTAAGAGCTTTGATTTAGCAAATTCCACATATTCAACTATCATATAGTCTTCCATGATTATTGACACTCAAAGCATATTTTTAGAACAAATAGCATCCATCGAACACAGAGAAAGATAGGGGCTTAATGTTTCGCCTCCCAACTTATTTATCATATAGATAATTGTCAACAATAATAATTCATGATCAAATATATTTGACTGGATATATATGTTTGGATCTTTCCCCACCACATGATGCTTGCCAACTAATAGATTGAGGTTGGAATAAGAAGTTGACTCAACATGAATAGTAAATAACATGAAAGTAAATAGATTGGCCCTTCGCAGAGGGAAGCAGGGATTTGCATATGTGCCAGAGCTCATTGTTTAAAACAGAGATGAATATAATTTTGGGAGGTATGCTTTCATTGTCAACATAACAACCAAGAGATTTCACCATCTTCCATGCTAGATACATTATAGGCGGTTCCCAAACAGAATGATAAAGTTTTTACTCCCCCTCCACCAATCAAACACACTCCACGGCGAGCCGAATCCACGGGTACCGTCCATACAAACAACAATCCTGGGGGAGTTTTGTTTCATTATATTTTGA
Source organism: Elymus sibiricus (assembly GCA_039707655.1). Lineage (NCBI taxonomy): Eukaryota > Viridiplantae > Streptophyta > Magnoliopsida > Poales > Poaceae > Elymus > Elymus sibiricus. The sequence continues at coordinate 95,361,983 of CM077675.1, read as the reverse complement.
TTTGATTTTTGAGCATGGAACTGGGCATCCCTAATACCAGCCACTTTCTCGTGAATGATAGTGAATCAACACATATCGTGAGAATAACCCACCTAGCATGGAATATACTGACCGCCCCCAGTCACTACATGAGCGATTCGGGCATACAAAACAGAATATTATTTGAAGGTTTAGAGTTTGGCACATGCAAATTTACTTGGAACGGCAGGTAAATACCGCATATAGGTAGGTATGGTGGACTCTCATGGAAGAAACTTGGCTCAAGGGTTTGGATGCACAAGTAGTATCTCTACTTAGTACGAAGTTTTGGCTAGCAAAAGGTTCTAAACAAGCACCACATGTTAGAGGATCCATAACAATATAACTTCTATGCAGATATACCCAACCATAACTCATTACGTTGTCTTCCTTGTCCAATTTCAACTAATTTACTCAAGTTTGAAAATAATTAATGAGCTCACAATCATAGAAGATGTCCAAGATAGTATATTTATATGTGGAATCTCTCTTCCTTCAATATTCTTTCATGAATTGTTCAAGTGACCAATGCGGTGTTTGCTAACTTTCAATAAATTTTACCACCTATACTTATTATGTGTGAAGTCATTACTCCCCATGGGATAAGTATATGCAGCATATTTAATTTCAGATTTATGATATTCAATTCATTCAACCATTTACTCAAAGGATATAAGTGAAGCACAAGAGTAAACATCAAACTACTCTCCAAAGATATAAGTGAAGATCAATGAGTAGCCAACAATTAAGTAGCTATGTGAGGACTCTCTCTCAATAAATATTTTCAGATCTGAGTATTTTATTTAAACAGCAAGCAAAATAAAAATAACACTCCAAGAATAGCACGCATCATGTGAACAAATAAAAAATTTGGGCTCAACATAGGCTAACCGATAATTGTTGATGAAGAGAGGTGGGATGCGTAGCATCCCCAAGCTTAGATGCTTGAGACTTCTTGAAATATTTACTTGGGGTGCCTTGGGCATCCCCAAGCTTGAGATTTTGTATCTCGTTCAATCCTCTCATATCCCGGTTTCACCTATTCTCAAAAACTTCATCCACACAAAACTCGAAAAGAACTCGTGAGATAGGTTAGTACACATAAGAACAAATCAACACTTCATGTACTGCCAAGACAAGTTGCATAATAATTTCCAAACATTAGGTACTGTATACTTTCATTTCCACAATTTATATCTACCAATATAGGCTATGGAAACTATAGGATAAGTAGATAACAAAACTATGACAGCAATCTGTCCAAACAGAACAGTCTGTAGCAATCTATTAAACCAGTGTACTTATGTAACTCAAAAAATTATGAAAATTTAGGACATGCTAAATAATTTATATGACAATACTGTGTAAAAATTTCAGAAACTTTACACGTTCCAGTAAAATATGAAAATTCAAACACTACAGCAAAAGTTTCTGTTTTTTACACAGCACACATCAAACATGCAATGCAAGCATCCTAAAGGCAATTATTGGAACTTTTTGTTGAAAAACAAGATTATAAATAACACCTAACAGAAAATAACAAAATAATATGACGATCCAAGCAAAGCACATATTATGTGACGAATAAAAATATAGCTCTAAGTAAGATATACCGATAATGTTGAAGACGAAAGAGGGGATGCCTTCCGGGGCATCCCCAAGCTTAAGCGCTTGAGTCTTCCTTGGATATTACCTTGGGGGTGCATTGGACATCCCCAAGCTTAGGTTCTTGTCACTCCTTATTCTCCTCATATCGGTGTCTCACCCAAAACTTGAAAACTTCAATCACACAAAACTTAACGGAACTTCGTGAGAAGGGTTAGTGTAATAAATAAAGATCATTCACTTAGGTACTGTCAAGACAAGATTCATAATTGTTCTCACATAATACCTACTGTATTCTATCATTCCCATAATTTATATCACTGAATATAAGCTATGGGAACACTAAAACAAGCAAACTATGCATGCAAAACAGAATCTGTCAAAAACAGAACAGTCTGTGAAGATTTGTAGTGTAACCATACTTCCCTGTATCTAAAAATTCTGAAACATTAGGACAACCTTAATAATTTGTATATAAATACTGTGTAAAAATTTCAGATCATTATCATGCTCCAGTAAAAAATTAAAATTCCTGTACTGGAGTCAAAAGTTTCTGTTTTGGTTCAGCATCAATTCTACTCATCTTGTGAGTCATCCCAAAGGCTTTACTTGGCACTTTATTGAAATAAAATACGTAAAACATGATTACTTCAGTAGCTTAATCATGTGAACACACAAAAACAGAAAGTAAAAGTGTTGGGTTGTCTCCCAACAAACGCTTTTCTTGAATGCCTATTAGCTAGGCATGAAGATTTCAATGATGCTCACATAGGAATAATAATTGAAACATGCAAAAGAGCATCATGAATCTCATGACAAGCACATTTAAGTCTAACCCACTTCCTATGCATAGGGATTTTGTGAGCAAACAATTTATAGGAGCAAGAATCAACTAGCATAGGAAGGCAAAACAAGTGCAACTTTAAAACTTTGAACACATAGAGAGGAAACTTAATATTATTGCAATTCCTATAAGCATATGTTCCTCCCTCATAATAATTTTCAGTAGCATCATGAACGAATTCAACAATATAACCAGCACATAAAGCATTCTTTTCATGATCTACAAGCATAGAAATTTTACTACTCTCCACACAAGAAAATTTCTTCTCATGACTAATAGTGGGAGTATCATAAAAGAATTGAATACTACAAATTGGTTCCACATTAAAAGAGTAATATTCAGTAAAAGGATATTCATAATTATGACAAGTATCATAATAGTAATCATCACTCTTTTTCATCTCATAAGTATCATCACAATAATCATCATAAGTAGGAGGCATGCAATCATTATAACAAATTTGATCATTCAAAGTAGGGGGAATAAAAAGATCATCTTCATTAAGCATAGCATCCCCAAGCTTGGGACAAACATTAATTGCAGCAAATAAATTCTCAAACATGTCATTTTCATCAAACATAGCATCCCCAAGCTTGTGGTTTTGTATATCATAAACATAATCACTCTCATCATTAATAGTATGAATAGCACCAATAGTATAGCAATTATTATCATCATCTTCCAAGTTGGTGCCATAAATATTTTCAAGATTATAAGAAGTATCATTATCTTCCCAATCATAATTATCACAACAAGCAATAGGCATAACAAAATCATCCTCAAGTGTATCATCTTCCACAACTATTTTTGATTCATTCTCATGAGGCCTATCAATAATGGGACCAACATTATTTGGGAGAGATACCTCTTTACCTTTACTTTTCCTTATTTTCTTCTTCTTCACCACATTATGTGTGGGTTTATTTAATTCCTCCAAGCTTCTTTTTGAAGAGGTTGGTTGAATAAAAAGCTCCTCCTCATTACCTGATTCATCATAAGAAAAAATAGGAGGATATTGGGAAACCTCTTCCCCTTCATTAGTATTCTCTTCATCTTCTATTTGTTTTCTTGTCTTTAAGTAATTGGCAATATAAGGATTCTCAATGCAATTTACCATGCAATACATATAGATTTCATTTAGATCAAAATCTATCATTTTCATCAGAACCCAAGCTGGAACATCCTTAGTTTTATGTTTCATTTCTTCATACCCCAAAAATAGACTAAGTTCATTATGATGCTCAAGGGTAATGAGGTTATCACAATTTTTGGACACAATTTGATCATGAAATAATTCACATTGGAAATTAAAATGACCACTTTCATTGCAAAGTTCACAAGGACGGCGAGAAATATTAAGTCTTTTAGCACAAACATATAGCCTCTCTTGCAACCATTTAGTTTCTAAATACTTATGCCTCTTACAAAATCTATCTTCCCTTTTAGGCATGTCTTCACAAACTCTATGCACTCCACAAAAATTGACATGCTTATAAGAAATCTTTTTATCATGACTAGTGCAATCATCATTAGTACTATGGATATTCAAAGAATTCATACAAACAACATTGCAATCATGCTCATCACTCAAAGATTTAGTGCCAAACATTTTAGTAACTTCTTCTTCTAACACTTGAGCACAATTTTCCTTTCCATCATTTTCACGAAAGACATTAAAAAGATGAAGCATATGAGGCAACCTCAATTCCATAATTTTTTTGTAGTTTTCTTTTATAGACTAAACTAGTGATAAAACAAGAAACTAAAAGATCCAATTGCAAGATTTAAAGATATACCTTCAAGCACTCACCTCCCCGGCAACGGCGCCAGAAAAGAGCTTGATGTCTATTACGCAACCTTCTTCTTGTAGACTCGTGTTGGGCCTCCAAGCGCAGAGTTTTGTAGGACAGTAGCAAATTTCCCTCAAGTGGATGACCTAAGGTTTATCAATCCGTGGGAGGCGTAGGATGAAGATGGTCTCTCTCAAACAACCCTGCAACCAAATAACAAAGAGTCTCTTGTGTCCCCAACACACCCAATACAATGGTAAATCGTATAGGTGCACTAGTTCGGCGAAGAGATGGTGATACAAGTGTAATATGGATGGTAGATATAGGTTTTTATAATCTGAAAATATAAAAACAGCAAGGTAACTAATGATAAAAGTGAGCACAAACGGTATTGCAATGCTTAGAAACAAGGCCTAGGGTTCATACTTTCACTAGTGCAAGTTCTCTCAACAATACTAACATAGTTGAATCATATGTAAATCCCTCACGTGCGACAAAGAGTTCACTCCAAAGTCACAAATAGCGGAGAACAAACAAAGAAATTATTGTAGGGTACGAAACCACCTCAAAGTTATCTTTTCCGATCAATCTTATGAGCTATCCCTATAAGTGTCACGAACAGCCCTAGAGTTCGTACTAAAATAACACCTTAAGATACACATCAACCAAAACCCTAATGTCACCTAGATACTCCAATGTCACCACGAGTACCCATGGTCTTGATTATACGATATGCATCACACAATTTCAGATTCATCATGTTCAATCCAACACAAAGAACTTCAAAGAGTGCCCCAAAGTTTCTACCGGAGAGTCAAGACGAAAACATGTGCCAACCCCTATGCATAGATTCCCAAGGTCACGGAACCGCAAGTTGATCACCAAAACATACATCAAGTGGATCAATAGAACATCCCATTGTCACCATGGATATCCCATCGCAAGACATACATCAAGTGTTCTCAAATCCTTAAAGACTCAATCCGATAAGAAAACTTCAAAGGGAAAACTCAATTCATCACAAGAAGATAGAGAGGGGAAAACTCCATATGATTCATCTATATTAATAAAGCTCGCGGTACATCAAGATCATGTCATCTCAAGAACACGAGAGAGAGAGAGAGAGAGAGAGAGAGAGAGAGATCAAACACATAGCTACTGGTACATACCCTCAGCCCCGAGGGTGAACTACTCCCTCCTCGTCATGGAGACCGCCGGGATGATGAAGATGGCCTCCGGTGATGGTTTCCCCCTCCGGCAGGATGCCGGAACGGGCTCCCGATTGGTTTTTCATGGCTATAGAGGCTTGCGGCGGCGGAACTCCCGATCTAGGTTTCTTTCTGGGGCTTTTGGTATTTATAGGAATTTTTGGCGTCGGTCTCACGTCAAGGGGGGCCACGAGGCGACAACAAGCCAGGGGGGCGCGCCCCTAGGCTTGTGGCTGCCTCGTGGCTCTTCTGGCCCAACTCCGATGCCCCGTGGGTCTCTTCTGGTCCATAAAAAATCACCGTAAATTTTCAGCCCATTCCGAGAACTTTTATTTCTGCACAAAAAATGACACCATGGTAGTTCTGCTAAAAACAGCGTTAGTCCGGGTTAGTTCTAATAAAATCATACCAAAATCATATAAAATTATTGTAAACATGGCATGAATACTTCATAAATTATAGATACGTTGGAGACGTATCAAACTCCACAACGAAACGGAGTGTCGGAAAGACGTAACCGAACCCTGTTAGACATGGTAAGGTCGATGATGTCTCTTACAGATCTACCGATATCTTTTTGGGGTCACGCACTAGAAACTGCCGCTTATACACTAAACAAAGCACCGTCAAAGTCTATTGAGACGACGCCATATGAGTTATGGTATATGGGAAGAAACCCAGTGTGTCGCATCTCAAGATTTGGGGCTGTGAAGCATATGTAAAACGTTTACAGCCTCAAAAACTCGATCCCAGATCAGACAAATGTTACTTTGTAGGTTATCCCAAGGAAACCTTTGGGTATTCCTTCTACCACCCATCCGAGGGCAAAGTGTTTGTCGCAAAAACCGGAATCTTTCTCGAGAAACAGTTTCTCGCTAAAGAAGTGAGTGGGAGGACAGTACAACTTAATGAGATTAGTGAATCTTCAGCAACCGTTGATATGGCTAAGGAACCGGAAGAAATTTCGCTAATTATCCCTACAACCGAGCCGGAAGTTGTCGCATGTGATGCGGAGACTTCAAACAATGTTGTAACTGAACCACGTAGATCAGGTAGGGCTATCCAGCCACCTGAATGGTTTCATAACGAAATCTTTATTCTTGAAGACGATGAATCTGTGCACTACAAGGAAGCGATGGTGGGGCCCAGCTCAAAGGAATGGCACAAGGCCATGAAATCCGAAATGGAATCCATGTACGAAAACCAAGTTTGGAACTTGGAAGAACTTCCAGAAGGCGTAAAGCCGATTGGTTGTAAATGGATTTTCAAAAGAAAGACGGACGCGGATGGTAACATTACTATCCACAAAGCTAGACTTGTCGCGAAAGGGTTCACGCAAGTTCCAGGAGTGGACTACGACGACACTTTCTCGCCCGTAGCTATGCTTAGGTCTGTTCAGATATTGCTAGCAATTGCTGCTTATTTTGATTATGAAATATGGCAGATGGATGTCAAAACGACTTTCCTAAATGGAAACCTCAAAGAGGATGTATACATGATACAGCCAGAAGGTTTTGTCATTCATAAGGATGCTGGAAAGGTATGCAAACTTCAGAAAGCCATTTATGGTCTGAAGCAAGCGTCAAGGAGCCGGAACATTCATTTTGATGAAGTGGTCAAAGAGTTTGGCTTCATCAGGAATGACGAAGAATCTTGTGTTTACAAGAAGTTTAGTGGGAGCGCAAAAGCATATTTAATCTTGTATGTGGATGACATATTGTTGATTGGAAATGACGTGAATTTTCTTAGCGAAATAAAAGACTCGTTGAAGAAGAGTTTTTCAATGAAAGACTTAGGCGAAGCAGCATATGTATTGGCCATCAGGATCTATAGAGATAGATCAAAATGCCTGATAGCGCTTAGCCAAAGCACGTACATTGACAAGGTGTTGAAAAGGTTCAACATGGAGAACTCCAAGAAAGGCCTACTCCCCATGTCACCTGGCACAGTGCTTTGCAAGAATCAGTGTCCTCGGACTCTTGATGAGCGAGTACAAATGAATGATGTTCCATATGCTTCGGCAGTTGGTTCTATTATGTATGCCATGCTATGTACAAGACCGGATGTTTCCTATGCGCTAAGTGTTAGCAGACGGTACCAAAGTGATCCAGGATTGGAACACTGGGCCGCAGTTAAGGGTATTCTTAAGTACCTCAGAAGGACCAAGGATTTACTCCTTGTGTACAGAGGTGATGAAGAGCTCATTGTAAGTGGTTACACTGATGCAGGCTTCATGACTGACCCAGATGACTTCAAATCTCAATCAGGCTATGTTTTCATATTGAACGGTGGCGCAGTTGATTGGAAGAGTTCCAAACAAAAGACTGTGGCGGATTCTACGACGGAGGCGGAATATGTTGCAGCTTCAGAAGCCTCCAAGGAGGCGGTATGGATCAAGCAATTTCTTGAAGACCTTGGTGTGGTTCCAAGTGCTCTGGACCCGGTGGAGATCTATTGTGATAATAGTGGCGCCGTGGCTCAGGCAAGGGAGCCAAGTTCGCACCATAAGACAAGACATATTCAACGCAAATATAAACTCATTCGACATCATGTCGAAGAGGGTTTAGTGAAAGTACGCAAAGTTCACACGGATCTGAATGTGTCAGACCCGATGACAAAGCCTCTACCACGAGCAAAGCATGAGCAGCACTGGATAGCCATTGGTGTTAGGGAAGCCATGTAACTGGATTATGACTCTAGTGCAAGTGGGAGTCTGTAGGAGATATGCCCTAGAGGCAGTAATAACAGTTATTTTGTATCTCCAAAGTTTGTAATGAATGTTTATGTTCCATGCTATAACTGCAATGATTCTCGAGTCTGCAATAACACGAGGCTCGGAGGGAAACTCATGTGCACGTGTGGTATAATAAACGGTAAATTGTATTCCTAGTCTTGCCTCTAAGACTGGCTCAAGTATTGCATGATGATCCTGTTTTCCTGATCATGGGCATGTCTATGCCGGCAATTTTGAGGGCACGATGTTAGTAGAACACTTGTGTTGAATCGACCCAAATTGATGTTATGCTATGAGATACATTCGTCTCAAGTTAATGGTTAATATCACAGAGTTAGTTAATGTTTGCATAATTCCTTAGACCATGAGAGTATCGAGTTCCTTCGTGCTTGCTTCGTGAACTTTGGGGTTTGTTAAACGTCATCCGTAACCGGGTGGCTATTACGGCGGCTTACGGATTCACGGAAAAGTATGGCAAGTAACGAGTAGCTCAAGATTGGGATTTGCTCCTCCGACGATGGAGAGATATTCTCGGGCTCTCTCGGTGTTTACGGTATCCATCATCGTCTGGCCAGACACAAGGTGATTTGATCACAGGGATGCCGGAACATGGAAACGAGAAAATAGAACAAAACCGGTAACGAGGTAACTGGCATAGTGGACAAGTTGTTGATCCACGGGGATGCAAGTAAATCTCACCTCGGGTGTTTGTAACATATCGCGAAGCAACATGAATAGCACACGGCAACTGGAGGTTCACTCGAATTTTCATTCGTGTGGGTATAGGGGTCAATATGGGTGTCCACGGCTCCGATGTTGATCATTGATCGGAAGGGGTTCCGGGTCATGTCTATACTTCACCGAACCTATAGGGTCACATGCTTAAGGGTCATCTATCTGCTGAATACTAGACAGGGAGTCTGAGAGAAAATCACCGGAAAAGTTTCGGACGCAACGGAAACGTTCCGGAGAGGACACCGGAATAGTTTTGATAAAACTGAAAAGTTGTTTCAGGGGATACCATAAAGTCAAATTGGTTTCGGCACTCGCCTGATAATTCTTGGAGGGTGCCAGAATTATTCTGGAAACTTCTGGGAATTTTCCGGGATAAAAACCGGAAATGTTCCGGAGCTGCCGGAACCGATTTGGTTGCTTTTCGCAGATGAAAATCACTAATCCGAAATTGTTTCGGAACACATCCAAAATCATTTGTGTGGGTACTGGAATTATTCTAAGACCCACAGAAATATTTTCGGATTTAACGGTCACGGAAAATTGGTTCCGTGAATAGTGAAAATCACTTTATGGATATTTTTATGGAAAGCCACCTTGTAGGGCTTTTGCAAAAAGGCTTCTAGAAGGAGTGGAGACCAAGGAACCCCCTTTGGGGGGGGGGGGCTAGGGGTGGCCGGCCAAAGGAGGAGCTCCTCCATGGAGCTCCACATGACACTCCTTTTCCCTTATATGCCCTTTGTGTGTGACATAAAGTGGGGGTACTTTGGTATTTTGAATGTCCATTCTACCCCTTGGCTTTCCTATAAATAGAGGAGGAAGGGGCAGCCCAAAGGCTTCATCCTTGCTTTCATACACATGCCATAGACTTGTCTGGCTTCTCTCTCCCTCCCCGCGAAATAGTTTCGTAGAGCCGAAAGGCTGTCTGGGTTCCGGCAGGAACTAGTTCTGGACGGCGAAGCCCTGCCGGATAGCTGACACCGTATGTGTGCAACCCCGTAGAGAGGTCGTAGTTTCGATCTTTTACCCGAGGGGCTGTTCGAGGGTCCTCCCGAAGGGCTGTCCGAGTTACCGTTCGAGTTTCGAGGGTCCTCCCGAAGGGTTGTCCGTGACATCGTCCGAGGGACTGTCCGGCCGCCTCCCGGAGGGCTGTCCGACGAGGGAGTACATCCTCGCGGTTGGGAGGTTGTAAATCCTAGCTGCGGGGATCTGCACCGACGATCTCCACCGACTCTTCTTCCGCTGCGCTTCGAGTCGGTACGGATCAGATCAAACCTTGTATGCAGTCTCCATAGTGGTCCTGGGCGTGCTCGCTGTACCGAATATTTTTTTTTCTGTCGCGTTCCCCTACAATGCTTAACACGAAGCAAGGTATGGACAATGATTGTTTCAACATTGCCGTGCGTATACTCGCATGTGATGAGGGAGTATTATTCACAAACCCTCCTATACACTACATGGTCTGCGTTTTTGTGTAAGTTATCATAATTCTTCATTCAGTGTCATTTGTATCAACATGTTGAAACAATAGTTCATTTTTTACTCAGTCCATGATGCTAGAGTCAACACGAGATCAAAAGTTTTGCGAGAAGGAAACTATCCAGATGTTGGCAACATTGTTTGATGGCTGGCCTGGCATAGACAACAACATCTCATCGTGCAACATGGTATGTAAGGTATGTTGGCGGTTGTTGCCATGGTTTATTGTTGTTGCTAAATGCTACCACTTGTAGATTTATCTTCCGTACGCATCCATCGGCCGATACATCTTGTACGTCATCGACAAAGAGGCACATCGTGTATATATTATGGACCCTATTCATACATCACAATCGTCAGAGAATAAAAATTGGAGGCATGTAGTGAAGTTAAAAGGTTTTGCGAGGGAATTCAAAGCACTCGAAATAAAGCAACCCGGCTGGAATTCTGATATATCTAAATGGCAATGTTTATTTCCGTCTAATATTCCAACGAGCACAGACGGGTAATAAATTCAGAATACAAAAATTTATTTTGTTATCACTGTATTGTATATAATATAAAATTAGGAAATTGCAGGGATGTGTCTGGCTTTTTTGTTTTTCATTTTATGCACTGGTGGAACGGTAAAAAACTGGTCAAGCCGATTTGCACGGTGAGTATTGTTCGTTACACGTTTTAAGACATTCGACGTGAAATATTCGCGCTAACTACATATCTTTCCCTAATAATAAAGCACGGATTGACTCCGTGGGTTCACCGTCGCCTACTCTTTTTTTTTGAGTTGGCTTTGCGTAAGTCTGGTCCCGCTTCGGTGATTAATAGTCCAGTCTAGATCTCCGTACATCAATAAAAGAAAAAAAACAGCCGCACAATGTAATGTAAACCACGATCAAATCCTCCTCCTTTCCTTATTAAAAAAAGAAAAAAAAATCATCCTCCTTCCCGTGTCTACACGGTTCTCTCGTGTATCCAAACCGATGGAGATATCCCTTCTCCTCACGATCCGTTCCTCCTCCTTCTCCATCTCTTCCACGATCGGTTCTCCTCAGGACGCGGACTCTCGGTTGAGTTGAACTCCGCCCTCGCTGCCTTCCCTAACCCCTTCCATAAATATGGGCTTGGCATAGAGGAAGGGAGCCGTTAGGAAGGTAAGGACCGGGGCGACCTAGAAGCTGAGCAGGGACTCCACGCCGGTGGGTTATTGCAGGAACTCGTCGCTGACATCCGCTGTGTCGTTCCGTGTTGTAGACGTTGTTGGCGTTCAACCACATTGTCTTCCTCGACGCTGACCCACGGGGCCTGAAGGCCTGCTTCGCCGCTTTCGATTACAACATGCACGCTTCCCTGCAGGCATAGCACGCCTACACCAGTTGCCATAATTCCTTGGGTCGCGTGCGTGTCTCGGCGAGACTTAGTCTGTTCGTTTCCATCGGGCGAGAAGTCGTCGGCTAGCTCTAGCCTGGTAGTGTACACTGGGATCGATCCATCCACCAGCTTCCGCTTGTACGTGGTTGTCCTCCGAAGAATCCATCCACCAGCGTGTTAGCTTAGCTAGGCTAGCTTGTACGTGTTGGTTTCTCTCGGCCATAAGCACCAGCCGGCGAAGAAATTGCATTGTAAAGTAAGTCGGATAGGTACTCAAGCATATGGCCCCAACGCCGCTGACGTCGGTGGCGTTTGACCTGCTCGACACGCCCCCAACTCCTTGATCAATCCATGCACCTCGATGCTCCTGCAGGTCTCGCTTGGCTACCAGATATAGGCTTTCTATGTTAATTGCTTTGGCTGTCTTTGTCTTCGTGCTAATGGAGGTGTCCTCACCTGAACTCCAATTGGAACCAAGTTACATGGTGTGATGATGATCAGTAGATCAGGTAGGCAGAATAAAAATATGAAATAACCATGCTTCTGCTTTGATGTTTTCCTGATGTGTTCACATGCTTTTTGATAGTTCCCAACAGATTACAAGCACGAGGACTGCCAAGATGAGAGCTACTCTTTGGCGCCCATGTTTCGGTATGCAGTCATGCAGGCAGCAAAGGTAATGACATTGAATATTAATTTATGCCGGCAACTAAGTTAATCGCAGTTTCATCATGTCTCCAAGCTAATCCTTCTGTTTAATTAGTTTCTTCGCACAATGGCTCATGGTGCTGGTTGATACATATGTGTACGTGGATGGAACTAATGATTGGCTGGAACTAATGCACATGGCACTGCAGGTGGAGACTCCAGAACTTTGATGTTTGTTCAAATTAGCCCCGATGAGAATGGCGTGGGCAAAACTCTCCGTTCGCTGAACTTTGCGAGCTGAGTGAGGTAAATTTTTGCAATTTACCCTCCTTTTAAATGGGTACCGATCGAAATCTAAATTATCATATCCAGGCCATAGATCGTTTTTCTACATATGCATAATTGATAAGTTTCTCTTTTCTTATATTTTTATTCACCAGGAAATTTTACAGATTACATGTTTATAGGAATGTTTTAATGACAGAACCAACTTTTTGTTTCCTCCCGTTGCAACACACATATATACCTATATATTATATTACCTTATTACCCCTTTATATATATATATATATATATATATATATATATATATATATATATATATATATATATATATATATATATATATATACTAATAAAGCAAGGTAATATTCTTGGTTTCGTCCCGCTTTGGTCGTATTATTTTCGTCTATAAGATTTAAAAAGTTACATTACTAATAGATATTAGTGATTAGAAACTTTTTCCTGTTTGAGTAAGGGTACTTACATCATCATTTACCCACTCTTTTTCATCTAGCAGGCACATCAATTGATTTTGTAACACAGAACTTCCATCTATCTGAACCAGCAATTGTTTTCTGAAAGATGATTCTATTGCTATATGTGCACATAGATCATGGTCGGTCAATGTATAGTCTGCAAAAAAACTTAATAATTTAAGAATATATTGAATACAAAAGTACACATAATAAATCAAACAAATACCTTGTGGGAGATAATCATATGTCTCATCAACTTTGATCTCTTTATTTGAATCTGGTTCCTTAACATCATGTAATGAGAAAACAGGAGATAATGTCGAGCTAGATGGGGATGGAAGTGATGGCAATGGATCACGATCTATCTGATTATCTGATTCCGGCACAATCGATTCCCAACAAGATAACAACCAACCAACTGGTAGATGATGGTTGTGTTAGATGAAGGGTTTCTTTTAGTAATTAGTACCATTCGCCTTTTGAAATAAAACTTCACCAATTTTTATACGGCCGAAACTTGCGTGGAAAAGCAAGGAGCCGCTAGAGATCAAATAAGATGTGGTGCATGCTGGGGGTAATTAAGAGGGATTTGTGGTAATTAAACAGGATTGATTTGATGAGAGAAAAAAGCGGAGAGATGCTCGTGCTTTCCATAGGCTGTGGGTATAATTACAGATTTAATTAGATAAGAAAGCCGGGAAGAAAACGGGAGGCTTTGCGGGCATGGCCTTGGGTAATAAAGAGAAACTCAGCGGGATCTCCGCCACCGGCGGCGCAGGGTGGAGGCACCCACCACCCTCCGTGCGACGTCCGCGGGCTCCAGGATGACGCACAGGAAGCCGCGGGTTCCGTGCGCGCTCTGCACAACGAGGGGCGACGGCCGCCATGTAGTCATGTACTCGCCGATGTGCGCTACGATGCCGGCCTTCTCCCCCACCGCGACGCCGACGGGACCACCAGGAAGACCATGTTATGTTATATTCACCGAGCTCATGCGAATCAGTTCCTTCACGTCGGCCATGTGGAACGAAATGCGCAGGCCCCATTGACGCCGGCGCCGGCAGGCGGCTGCAACAGCAGCCTACCTGCCCGGTCGTAGGCCTCGCAGCACTTGTTTGTCGTAGTTGTCGACGACGCGTCCGGCATGTGACGTGCGGCCAGCACGAGTGAGCTGAGCGATAGCCTGCCCGATCCGAGGAATGCGAGAAGCGCAGACACGGCAAGGTGGACACTTCGGAGCTCTCCCGTACGTGCGGCTGATGCGCACGCGCAGTTTGTCCACAAGATCCATCCACATTGTACTACATCCTAATCCTAATTATTGTAATGATGGATCTATGAAAGGAAAAAGAGGAGCAGAATGTGGGAAGAGGTTGGAGATGACATGTGGGTCCGTTGAGAGTAATTAACGTGGGATCCTAAAATTTTCTCCCGTTGCAACGCACGGGCATTTGTGCTAGTATTACTTATGCAGGATGGGTATAAGTTGAGGAAGCAATTCTTATTATACTTGCTAAAGCATCGTGGGAATGAAGCTAAAGACAACTTTCCTGATATTGTGCGAGAATTTCTTAAGCGCATCAAGTAGATCTTAATAATTTATAATGAATTTAGTTGGATCGTCGCTCAATTTGTTACATGGACACGTCGTCAATTTTTTTTTGTTATGGATTTACATTGCAAGTGATGTGGACTTCAATTATTAAGCAGTTGTGTTCATGTTGTATCGTTTCTACGTGTAAAAATTCACATGCATTATAATTGTATAACTCGCAAAGATGTTTTAAGAGCCCGTGGCAACGCACGGGCACTCTACTAGTGTAGTCTAGAAGGTCTATCAATGAGGTGCGCTTGCAAAATGCAAAGTAGTCGAGCACGTGCACGCAGTGCTGGAGCCTCGCCGCGTAGTCGCCGGCGTTGTCTTCGTGCACCAGCGCGCACGATCCTTCATGCTCATGGCGCCGTACACTATCGTCAACCTCGATCGATCACCACGAATTGCATCTCGGAGAAGAGAACGAGAACGCGACGGACTCGTGTGGTGTCCGGCGTCGGCTAGGTCTGATCGCCCATCCCAACAGGTCACACGCAGCGAGTTAACGAATAGCGAAAAAAAAAACCGTAATACCGGGCCGTGGAAGCTTATGCTGCTGCCCGTGGTGTCCTTACCGGGCCTCTCTTGAAACCCAATCAAATGAGAGACAGGCCACACGACTCATCGGCTGGCTTGGCTGGTCGTCCGAGTGCAGCAGGGACTCTCTCCGTTCTTTCTTTAGTACCACCTCGCCGGCTGAGAGCGGAGAAGAGGCAGAGGGAGCTATAAGAGGAGGGGGAGGGGCACATTGCAAATCATACCTTTCTCGGCCTTTTGACTAAGATCAAGTGTAGTATCTGTTCTTATCAGTTTAATATTTGATATGTGGGCCATGTGCCCACAATGATATTAAATTTATTTTTTATGGGGGAGGGTTCACCATAGTGGCTTGTCACTGGGGCCCTTGAGTGTTGCCTGGGCGTTGCACTACAGCACAGGCAGGCGCACTCTAACCAAAACTAATTCAAAAGTTTAAATTTGCCCAAGAAATTGATTTGTTTTAGCATTGGTGGGGACATGCAACTACATCTTGTAGAGATTCTGACCTTGGCTTCTGTTAATTGTCGTCCCATAACTTAAGAGGCCAACAATCCCAGAGATGTGCAGTAGCAGCCATGACATTATTTACATACAAGTCACAGGGAACTAAACACGAGCATACACAAGTTTTAAGAGCATTTGTTACACTATATATACCTAGGAATGAGTTTCGATTTGGCAAATTTGTGTCACCTCATACTGGTGGCAGATCCTCAATGGCGTCTCCTTTGAAACCGGCCTCTCAGCGGACCAGAGCTCCATCTTCAGATCACCAGTTCCCCAGTGCACCAAACATTTGCTAACCTGACGGCGATCGAAACGGTTTACCATGCTCAGCCCTGAGCACCTGTCCACCAGCGTCCACTCCCCTGATCAATGAGTTCGCCAGAAGATCGGAGAGCGGATTAAAGAATCAGCATATAAACATTACAAATGTCCAGGATGGCAAGCGGAAAGATGCTGGTCAGGCAACAAGAAACTCGAAAATATTGTGCAGAGTGCCAAATTTTTACCGTTTGGTAGGAGGCCTCCCTCCAGTGTCACTTCTCCGGAATCTGAAGAGATCTCTTGCTCTGAACCATTGATGGCCGTGAAAGCAACAACCACCTCAGTTGGGTGCAGAAGCGTAAAAGTAGGACGGACTCGCAAACAAACCAACCTTCAGAGGAGAAAACATACTTCGACGAGTCATGAACTCATGATTAGGGCTGCCAAAAGAAGACTGTTAAGCAGTTTAGCCGGCCTTACTATCGGACAAAGCATGTTGAAATTAGCACGGAGACTCGAGATGTTACCGTGTTATTTTAGTGGCATGTTAGCGTGCTTCGAATCATAAATCATGATCGATCTAGAGATTGTTCAGGTTCAAAAGCTTTGTCTCGTCTCCTTTTTTCTTTTTACGCATATATCTCATCTCCTTTTTAGTAGCCGAGAGTAGTCTAGCCCTTTTCTTATGTTTTTTTTTTGTTTTTTTTAGTTCTATTTTCTTCTGTCGTCACCACTATTGGTGGTTTCTACTCTGCTTTCTAAAGCATTTTCATCTAATACAGTACAACGAAACGGCGTGTTCAAGAAAACAAAAGAGATTACTTCCCTGGCGTAAACGCAATGCATGTGCAGATTTAAAGTTTTAAAATATTGCTTTGTACTCAAATGGCATGAGATCATTCCTGATTAAGGATTAAGGATCTACCAAGGTAATCTGCTGGTAAAACTAGCACTCACCTTGAGAATCCACCAGAGCCAGGCCCAACACTTCTTGCTTGAATGCTAGAGTCAATCTGGACAATCTTGGGATTGTCTTTCAGAATAGATATGTGGCGCTGAAGAACCAGCCCACCCCCAATATCTCCTTCCAGACAAACTTTGGATTCCTCCACGCATGGTTGCTCTAGATGCCCCCTGCACTTTTCTATCAGCAGTTACTGTGCGGCTAAAACTAGAACTCCACACAAACTACTCACTTGACAGGCCAAAGCATATCAATAAAAAAATGAAAAATAGAAATCGGTATACGATGATATATAATTTATGTTACCTAACGATCTTGTACTCTTCTGTGCAGCCAGCAGACCTATATTCAGTCCCACTGTACTCCTCATAACCATGAATTTCAATCCTGCTATGCAGCCACTGGGAATCTAGAGAGAGCCAGAGATCAAGTACATGATGATACTTAAGTTAATAAGAAAATAATTTTCGGATATATTTACAACCAATGAAGCAAATAGACGAACATCATCCACATTACTCAAATTTTAAAGTATCTAAGAAATTTCAAAACCTTTTTGCACCACATGTACTGGCATGTCAACTGTCAACAACAGTTCCAAGAACAGAGACTGCCTTGAAATTTTCTATTTAGCAAACAACATATCCTACTACTGTTGATACACAGACATCACAAAATAAGAGAAGTCCATTGATCATATAGCACCAAAGAAGCATACCAGAAGGAAGATGAGTCATCGAAATAATACGGCCGCCAATCCATGGTACGATCTTAAGGAACCAGTCCCCACTTCAAAATAGTAATTGTTTTTGAGAGCTCAGCGCCTTCCTGTCCCGATGGCTCATCCATATCAGGTATAGGACGAATTGTCTCTGTACAACCATCCCAAGATACCAAAGCAGGTCAAGTTCAGTCAAATTGAACTCTAGTTATAGTAAGCACTTCAAATATAAACTACTTGAGTCATAGATAGATACTTAAGCGTTCCTTGAGATCAAGTTCACTTGTGGCAACCAAGTTGGACACTTCAAACTCAGAAGGCATCGTACAATGTACCTCTTGGCCATCCACGCCACGTGAACTTATCTGAGTTCATAGAAATAATAAACTAAATTCTTACAACAGAAAAATAATAATGTGATAAACACAAAATGCAGCAAATATACATACCATAGCACCTCCACCAAGCAAAATACTTATGTTTAAGTTACGGTTTGGTCTCTTCCAGGATCCTTCAGTTTTCAGAACTTTCACCGAAACCACTGATGAGTGGACTTCGGCGACATAATATGTCAGTAGATAGTCTCCCTGTGTGAACCCGTATCCATCCCCGGCATCCTCGAACAAGATACCTTCAGCTTTACCTGTAAAAAAATTCATACATGGTGAAGAACAGAAAGTATGCACACCACATGACAATGCTTAAATCAGTATCTTCAACATAGTAAACTGGTTAAAAATGCAGTGCAAAATTCTGTTATTCTATTTGTTCGAGCACATATGAGTACTTGCTAAATCACACAATACTAATAGTAACATGGTCAGATCTTGGTGTAAGAGACGTATAATTATGAATGTCCTTAAACATAAACACCTCCTGATAAACCACAGATTACAAACCCAAGTTACCCTAGGCAAAGTTACAGACACGTACCATTTTCATCCAGTGCAAAGTAGTGATAAATTGTCCTCTAAACTTGCTTCACCAACATGCTGAATAGGAAGGCCTACAGGAAGTATTGCTCCACCTCTTAAATACAACACCGGCAGATCCTATATTATCGGTCATAAATAATAAAAATTAGTTCCAGCATAGTTTTGTAGGCAGCACAATGAAATTTTACCAACCAACTTACGGGGTGTGAATCTCCAAAATCAAAAGGTAACCAGATGCCATTTGGCAACTTATGTGCACATTCATGAGCTCCTTTATCAGGTAAAGTGCTGCCAAAAGACCGGAAGTTTTGATGTCACATAGAAGCAACAAAATTATACAGATGGCGCATCATTATGGCCATTGATTTCTCTATGTTTAAAGGGACGACAGAAAAATTACATTTTTTAGTTAAGGGTGAAGAACATATTGGTATTATGCAAAAAATTCTACTGACACACACTCATGCACACAAGAAAATCTTGATTTCCAAGATAACAAAGCAAAGAGGTACGTTGTGACCTCATTGATGTGATACCATTACCTTGCACAAACTAAAAGTGGCCCCAGGAGAAACGAAGTCTCAATTTTCCTCAGTTCTGTGTCTTGTGGATCTACAACGAAGTAATGAATAAGATTTTGTATTACATACCAAAATTCATCCAAAGAAGAGTATCTACTATCTGGCACAACAGCAAGGAAGAACACAAATACTTTTTCCTTGTCTAGTCCTGAATCATAACATTCAATGATTGTCATTTCTTAGAGCCTGTTTAGATGGGAATTTCACAAGTTTCATATCAGAACAACACTATTTCCTGCAAACTTTATGTGAAATTATTGTGTTCCAACTTCCAAACATGCCCTTGTCATAGACTCATAGTAGTGCAACCACCGATCTTTATTTTATAGATGTGCACCAAGAAAAGAAAAAAGATGTGGACATGTTTTGCTACATCCCATTTATTTCTAAAATCTACAGCCAACTTAGACTATGGGTCTCTGCCACTACAATATTTTTTAGTGAATAGTAAGACAGACATTATTACCAGCAAAGAAAAGTGGCGCAGCGACTGGAGTACCCTTTTTATGCGAAACATAAAACAGAGTGTAGATGTGTGGCAGTAGCCGATACCGTCTTAGTAGCGCGAGACGGCAAACTTCCTCACACTGAAATATGCATTAGCTGTTAGAAATAGCCAGTGGTATCTCTGTTAAGAAATTAACAACGCTAAGGCATAGGAGGATCTTGATGTATGAATAAATTAGAATACGCAAAATGTCAGCACAATATATTACTAAAAGAAAAGGGTTCGTCGTAATATAGGCACAGTAGTAACAAATTTTAGGAAGGGAAAAAAGAGTTGCCCTCAGAGTGCATGAACAATAAATTATTTTTCTGGCTACATGACTTGCATTCTCTGTGACAAGAGAGTGCCACAAAAGCTAAAAGGCAAGTTCTATAGGACGGCAGTTCGATCCGCAATGTTGTATGAAGCTGAATGTTGGCCGACTAAAAGGCGACATGTGCAGCAGTTAGGTGTGGCGAAAATGCGCATGTTGAGATAGATGAGTGGCCACACAAGGAAGGACCGTGTCCGGAATGATGATATACGAGATAGAGTTGGGGTAGCATCGATTGAAGAGAAACTTGTCAAACATCGTCTGAGATGGTTTGTGCATATTCATCGCAGCCTCCAAAAGCTCTAGTGCATAGCGGACGCCTAAAGCGTGCTCAAAATGTCAAAAGAGGTCGCGGCAGACCGAACTTGACATGGGAGGAGTCCGTAAAGAGAGATCTGAAGGACCGGAGTATCACCAAAGAACTAGCCATGGACAGGGGTGCATGGAAGCTTGCTGTCCATGTACCAGAACCATGAGTTGGTCGCGAGATCTGATGGGTTTCACCTCTAGCCTATCCCAACTTGTTTGAGACTAAAGACTTTGTTGTTGTTGCTACATGACTTACATAATAAAATGGAGGAAATGTTGTGTGGAATGTATGTTAATCTCATGAACAAGAAAGCTCTCTTGTAGATTTGACATGTAAACAAAGAAGAAAAAAAATAATGGATATACTAACACCTTATGTATCAAAATGTAGCATATAAGAAACAATCAAAGACATTGAAGCTTCTAGGAGGGAAACAAGGTTTTGTTTATGTGCGCATAGAGTGTGGATGAGGGACATGAAACACACAAATAGTACCTCTTCACCAAAGGACCATGGCTCATGATCCACGGTTCCAGCTTCAGAATGGCCACGTGAGAAAGGAAACAACGCACCCACTCCCATCCATCTTCCAAAAAGTCTTGGAGTAGCATTTCCAGCAAACCCACCAATGTCAGGACCCGACAGCGGCTGGCCGCTCAAACCCTGATTGGATATAACCACATTATTGATTTCTAGAAATGTATGATTATCATACCCGGCAATGTGATGGTTTTAATTTTTTGATGTCAACATATTGAGAATGATTTGCTGGAAGTAATTGGAAACAAGAAATAAGCTTGGAGAGTTGCAATGAAAGTAAAATTAAAAGAACAACGGAAATTTGTAACTAATACAGGTAGCAATGGTCCACAGCAGTAATTCGATCGAGAATGTTGCTTTAAGATCACAAGATTGTGATCACGGCACAATCAAATCACAGGATTAGTGGTGTGCTCATCTATTCATTCAAACAATTGAATACACTTCTGTTTTAAGATGAATTGGGTAAAAAGTGCTACTCCCTCCAATCCATATTAACTGTCGCTGATTTAGTACAAAGTTGTAGTACTAAATCAGTGACAATTATTATGGATGGGAGGGAGTAAATGACTTGGTGCTTGATACATTTCAGGGAGGAAAGGGGCTATCTTGGACTTGAAGAAATAATTTACATACCAACTGAAGAACCATTGATAGACTCATGTGCAAATGCTCCCAATTCGAGAGATTGTCACCAGTCCATGTTGCAGCATATCGCTGGCTTCCTATAAAACCAGCTCGTGTAAGAACGAATGGTCGTTTTTCTGGATTGGACATCACCATTCCTTCATAAGTAGATCTTGCCATTAGCATTCCATAAACCTGAAAATCATTAACATTAAAGCATGATCACATATAAAAAACTTGTTTGTGTTCCATCACCAGTTTCTTTTTATTGCCAAAGTGATAGGGATATTACATTATGATAGTAAGAATGATTCTGGACACCACCAATATCAGTATCTCCTCTATGCATATTGCTCTCAGGCATGGTTTTGGTAGTAGTCTGCGAGTTGACGCCATCAATTCCATTTGCATACGGAAATATAAAATAAGATGACACATAACAAATGGATTGTGTTAAGATTATATACTGTCATAGCAGGCTCGTTCATATCATTCCATATTGATGATGAAATCCCTTACTAATCTAGCCCACCATGTGCGGATTCTTTCACTGGTGAAATCCGGGAAAACACAGTCACCAGGCCATACTTCCCCTGGAATTATAGGACATGAGGCATGTTCGACTGGTAAAATCAGTAAGATGACAAGGGGCTCATTTAAGTCAGTGAAACATACCAATGAATGGGCTACCATCTGCCTTTTTAATCCACACATCATTTTCTGAACCACTTTCATACACAAAGTAACCCTTCTCTTTCTTTATTCCCGGGTCAAGCATCCAGATTGATTTACAACCGATGGAATGTAGATCATCAACCATAGATTTTGGATCAGGAAAATGGTTCTGTAACATATCAAGTTCAGACATAATATTTTTTTTCGATAAAGGGCGCTTTTATTATCTCAGAAATGTAGCATCAAGCGGATACAAAACATTATGAGTAACTCAAACATAATCCTTGGCCATGGAAGAAACTTGTCCCGATGGACACAGAATGACACTGATTGTAGACTAACGAATTCATCTAAAATAGACAGATATTTGGTAGACAATAATTGTTAGGAAAAAAGAGAGGCTCTATATGGCATTTTGAAGCAATATACATTTTATGCATGCTACTTTCGTGTAGCAACTATCATAGAAAGGTTCCCCTATAAAAAATATATCATAGAAAGGTACTTACATTGTCAAATGTGAAGCATCTAAAACCATCCATGTAGTCAATATCCATCCAGACCACATCACAAGGAATGCCTTTCTTTCTAAATGTTCTAATAACCTGTGAAAGGACTAAATTAGTACACGGAAATATCATCACTAGCATATTTCTAAGCCGCCTCTGGAAGTAATAAGTAACTAAGTATCAATAGGAAAATACCAACGGTACATAGTCTTAAGCCTCATAGTGCATTCAGAGAGCACTTACAAATCAGGAGACATCTATGAAAATCTAATGGCAAATAAATCTTATCATAGCAATAAGTAACTAAGTGTATCAACATGAAAATACCATCACTACATAATCTTAAGCCTCAGAGTGCACTCAGAGAGAACACTTACGAATCAATAGGCATTTATGAAAAGCTAATGGCAAATAGACCAATTATCATAGCACGGGAGGAGGCCGGTTGGAGCAGAGAGGGTGACTGGCGGCTGCTGGTGGCAAGAGAAAGCTGGCTGGTGTGGGGCGGCACAAGCGGCGGCTGCCGGCCGTCGGCAGGAGGCAGGCTGCCACGGGGACGCGCTGAACAGCGACGGTCGAGGGGACGGCGTCGGGCGGCGGCACGACGGCGTAGATGGCCGATGGCGTGAGGAGATGGGCGTGCGCGTGAGCTGATTTTTCAGTGGTTGGCTCCGACCAGGTTTATGAGAAATTATACAGGGAGCTCCATGCCCCCGTGGATGAAGGGGGTGGGGATTATTATAGGGGTCCCTATGTCTCGCCTTCAGGAGGAACCCTCGAAATCACTAATTAAGGAGTACTCCTTTCAAAGATCGCTCTCAACCCCAGGTTGCGACAAGTGGTGCACTGCATGTGTGTCACTTATCGCAACCTAGAAGTTTTCCCTTTTTTCATAGATCCGTATTTTCAAAACGTTTTATCTTTTAAAGCGTGCGTCCAAATCTCGAACCGTTTTCACCATTGGGTTCCTCGCGTCGAGATCTTCAAAACTAGATCCCATGTTGCTAGGTTTTGACGAACTTTTTTTCATGAAAAAAACCGGATGAAAAAACTGTGCCTCTCGCGATAGAAAAAAAAAACAGAAAACGCGTTTTTTCCATTTCCAAGAGGCACGGCCGTGCCTCCCGCGAAGGCAAAACCGTGCCTCTCGCGAAAAAAACAGAAAATGCATTTTTTTTCGTTTCCGAGAGGCATGGCCGTGCCTCTCGCGAAAGCAAAACTGTGCCTCTCACGGAAGCAAAACCGTACCACTCGTGAAAAAAAACAGAAAATGCGTTTTTTTCGTTTCCGAGAGGCGCGGTCGTGTCTCTCGCGAAAGCAAAACCGTGCCTCTCGCGGAAGCAAAACCATGCCTCTCGCGAAGAAAAAAACAGAAAACGCGTTTTTTTTTCGTTTCTGAGAGGCATGACCATGCCTCTCGTGAAAGCAAAATCACGCCTCTCGTGAAAGCAAAACCATGCCTCTCGTGAAAAAAAAAACAGAAAACGCGTTTTTTCACGCAAAAAAAATGTGTTTTTTCGTCCAAAATCTAAAAAAGACCGGTGAAAACCGGAGCACCAAAAAAACCGGGAAAAAACCCATCTAAAAAGCCAAAAACGCGTGCGGAAAAATAAAAAAACAAAATCCGGAGGGAACGCTCAGAGCGCGACACGTGGCGGCGGCTGAGAACGCGCCACGCGTGGGAGTGATCGTTGGAGGCTTGAGTGCTTCCCAACTAGTTGCTCTCAATCTCAGGAACCCCTCGCTAAAGGGGGACCAAGATGGGCCGGCCGACCAGTACGGGAGGCCACAACCTCCTTTTTCGCTTTTTTATGTTTTCCGTTATTTCTTTGCCTTTTAACACTTTTTTATATTTTAAAATATTCTAAATGTATATATTATAAAAAAACACTCAATTGAAACATTTGAAAAATGTTGACCAATTATTTGAAAAATGTTGAACAAGTATTTGAATACTGTTGAATAGGTATTTGAAAAATGTTGAAGAAGTATTTTAAAAAATGTTGATCATGTATATAAAAATGTTAATCAAGCATTTGAAAAAAATGTTGAAAACGTATTTGAAAAATGTTAAACAAATATTTTAAAAATGTTGTGAATAACGTTGAGCAAGTATATGAAAAAATGTTGATCATGTATAAGAAAATGTTGAACAAGTATTTGAATATTGTTGAACAAGTATTTTAAAATTTAATAAAATGTTGAATAAATATTTAAAAATGCTGAATAATTATTAAAAAGGTTGAACGAGTATTTAAAAATATTGAAAAGTATTTATAAAATGTTGAACAAGTATTTGAAAAAATGTTGATCGTGTATATAAAAATGTTAATCAAGCATTCGAAATAAAAAAAATGTTGAACAGGTATTTCAATAATGTTGAAGAACTATTTGAAAAATGTTGAACAAGCATTTGAAAAATGTTGAACAACTATTTCAAATAATGTTGATCATGTAGATAAAAATGTTAATCAGACATTTGAAAAAAAATGTTGAACAAGTATTTCAAAAAAGGTTAATCAAGCATTTGAAAAATGTTAAATGTATATAAAAAATGTTGTCCATGTATTAAAAAATGATGAATTTTGTTGGTCATGTATATAAAAATGTAAATCAACCATTTAAAAAATGTTGAATAAGTATTATAAAATGTTAATCAAGCATTTGAAAAATGTGAAATGGTTATACAAAGAATGTTGACTATGTATAAAAGAAATGATGAATCTTTTTGATCATGTATATAAAAATGTTAATGAAGCATTTGCAAAAATGTTGATCAAGTATTTGAAAAATGTTAATCAAGCATTTAGAAATATTAAATGTGTATGCAAAAAATATTGACCATGTATTAAAAAATATTAAATTTGTATTGTAAGAATTTTAAATGTGTATTAGAAAAATGTTGTTGATATATAAAAAAATGTAGAATGAAACCATAAAAAACAAAGAGGACAAAAAAATAAAACCCCAAAAGAAACAAAATAAATCAAAGAAAAAAAACAAATGCAATAAAGATTGAAAAAGGAGAAAAAATAAAAGAAACAAAAGGAAAAAAGAAAGAAAAACAGAAAGCCAAAGAAAAACAACAAAAAATGAAAGAAAAGAAAACCCCAATGAAAAGAGAGAAAAAGGGGATAAAAAACAGAAAAATTGAAAAAAAGGAGAAGGAACAATGGAAAAACCAAGCTTGTTCGGACTTAAGAACTACCTAGTTGTATTTCATGAACGGGAGCCTAGCCCAGTGGCTAGTCACATTTCCCCACAACCAGGTGGGCAGAGTTTTAATCCTGCGCTCCCCCATTTCTCCTACCCTTTTTTACTTAATTAATTGCACGCGAGTGGGCGGGCCCAATAAGTGTAGATGCTTCAGCGATCGATTCATTTTAAATCGCTTAATGCGAAAAATACCTCCGGGTTTATTGTAGGGGGTTTCGTATTTTCTTTCTAGATTAATGGGGACTGTTGGAGCGCACTTTTTCGCCCCAACTCCCCCCAAACCAAGAAAGTTTACTGGATAGGACAATTGTTGTGATGCTCTTAGTTCACATTAGCCTTTTTTGAATTACATGTAACATACTAAACTACAATTGCTTTAACAAACCACACACCAAAAGACACATAATATAACATCCCCTCGAAACAGGCTTGCGCTCCGCAATATTATATAGCAAACGCCTCATACAACCGACGATAGGTGATGGGGCGAAAACAGCACAATCATGCCCAAAAGAAAAGAAAGAGAAATACAAAAGGAACAAATGCCGACAACGGCGGATCAACAAAAACAAAGAAGCCTCACGACCGTTGCGCCCACCGGAGATCTCCCACCAAGCTCCTAGACTCCGAAGCGCCGGTACCAATCAATATCTCCAAGAAGGGACGCGACGATGACGACGCTGCTGCCAAGGGTTTCCCCCAGTACGCGGCGAGGAGAAAGGAAGGGTAGCACCCAATGCCCTCCAGGAAGGTTCAGCGGCACCCTTAGGCGCCACAACGTCGGTGTTGGACAGGCCGACATGGATTTCTTCCGATCCCAACCATCACCTTGGGCGCTATGGAGCACGCCACCATACCGTCCACCACCCTACGCCAATACGGTCTTGAAGCCTCCCATGTTGTATCACCACGACATCGAGAAGTGGGGCCTGCACAGCGAAGAAGAAGAGCAGGGACTAGGGGCAGCAACACCGTCGGCACGCGGGCGGGCCCGACCACCACCGTCAACGACGGTAACTGACCGGACGCAACAGCAGGAGCATACCAGGCCCGCGGGCCCACATGCCCGACCGGGACCTGAAATGCATGTAGAGCTCGCGTCATCGCGCTGCAGAAGGCACGCCATCGGCGATGCCGCCCCCCATCCGAGCCTATCCTCCTCTTCACTACGCAGTAGGCAACGAGGCCGCGTCGGAGCCGGCTTGCTAGGACTCAGATGGGGCCCTAAGGGCCCAGATCTTGGCCAGGGGTGTGCCAGCAGGCCGCCCCGCCACCAAGTAGCAGCGCCACCACCTCGCCTGCTGCCGGCCACAGCCTCCAGGTCCCCGAACCACCCCCAGCCGAGACTCACCGCCGCTGACCCCCTGCCTCGGGAAGGAGGGACATGCGCGGGTATAGAAGATCCCGGTGCCGCCAACACCACCTGGGCCAAATCCGGGGGCGCCCGCCGGCAGCCGGGGGAGGGGGGAGTGGGAGGAGGAGGGACGAAGGGAGGGGCGCACGCGCCACCCAGGCTGCCTCCCGAGGAGACGATACTAGGGCGGGGTCGAGAGGGGGTCCACACGTAGTATAACATACTAAACTAAAATTGCTTTAACAAAATACTCTCTCCGTAAATAAATATAAAAGCATTTAGATCATTAAAATAGTGATCTAAAGGCTCCTATATTTATTTACAGATGGAGTACCAACTTATTCATCATAAGTAAAATGGATGAATTGATGCTGCCTATACTTCCTTTAGAAGATACCTCGAGAACTCTTTCGGAAGACTTGTAGCTAAATCGGCATTGATGATAGCCAAGAGCCCATTTTGAAGGCATGGACACAGTTCCTACAATAGAAAAGGTGTGTGCATTAAGTGGACAACAAGTTAGATAACATATATTAGCATCTAAATTGCAATTTTGTGTTTTCTCATGGCCAATTAGACATGGGTGTAGTCACTCTTATATAGATTGTGCTTTTCCGTTGAAGAAACAAACTCCAGGCACGATAACATAGCAATATCCAGACATGAACACCCTATTGTGACACTAAAATTTTGCACAACATCATTGCTCAAGATACAAAGCTCTCTTTAAATACTTGAATATAAAATCATAGATAACATGAGAGACAAATGTTTTGTTAAACATGTACCATAACATTAACAAGATTTGCAACTTTATCATAATAGAATTAGATATTCCAGGCCAGAAAAATATGTTCTCATACAAGGCAGGTATATGCAACTTCACTGTATATATGTACAAGATTAAAAATTTGACAAACATATTTTACGTTTATAGCATTTCAAGTGTGTGAACACCAGACATCAATACTGGAAGAGAGGTTATGAGAAAAGAAATACCAATGGCATGAGACAGGGATGCCACCGCTTGAGCTGGTGTATCAAATGGCCCGAAAGTAATGACAGGGTAAGCAGATAAGGCAACAAACTTTATAGTAGATTCTTGTCTCAAGTCAATCTGTCATAGAATACAGTTGTTAGTTAAAGAAACACCCATCGGCTCAATGAGAACATATATCTCTATATATGTCGGGTGTACCTACGCTACGACTATAAGATACAATATTGAAGAAATAGCCAATGGAATTGGACCATGTTAGCTACTATTATATAGAAATACTATAACCAATAATAAATATGATATGTTTCATCATCAAGAATTACTTAAGCAACTTATCTTATAGACATGTGTGTTGGAAAAGTTAAATAAAGTTACTACCTCACAACGGCGTGTGGTGTCAGCTAGGACACCGAGACTCTTTCCATCTGGGAGGATGCACAACACCCAAGGGTGTGATTGATATAGTGAAGTGGTTCCTGACCCGTATCCCCATGCATCTGTGTTCCAGGTGAAAATCTAATGGAGATCAAAGAGAGATACCAGGAAATGTCAATCAAATATTATCTAAGAATTTAGCAACAAAAAACATAGTGACATATGTCATGCTTACTCGTTTCCCGGTTCGTTCAAGTGGGCCACTAGCTTCTCCTGTACCATAGAAAGACGTCCCAAAAGGAAGCTGCTAAGGATATATATTCATATAAGTCTATGTAAATTTGGTTTCTGAGCCACATTATTTGTTAAAGAAGCAACAACAATAACCCAAATAACAATTTTAGGACACTAGACCGATAGAGATTAAGGAAACACTACTAGTGTTTATTGACTTTATCATCTTGATAAGTCATTATAATGCAAAACAAAGTAACGAGTCCTACATTACATTGAATGTTCACAATGTGGTCAGAGAATGATAAAACATTTGTGGTGTAACATTCTTGATTGTTTATCACATAGGCCCAAATTGTTATCATAGTTGAGACAACTTGGGATTGGTACGAAATATGTGTGGAGTGTGTGCGGGGGCCTTATAAGGTTGTCAGCTGAGAAAGTCTAGGTTCGGTCACATGTTGAGGTGCAACCTACTGATATGTGAAAGTGCACCTAGAATTTGTAATGGGTTTTGATTGATTGATGACAAGATAAATACATGACTAATTTTTTTATTGTGATATTTCAGATTTAGTCCATGTTTATTTTAAAAGAATATTTGGTGACCCCTAAAAACGAGAGACATGAAAACAACCTTTAGTTACAAATCTATCATAGGCTTGTAGTGGAACAATTTCCACATTGAGTCTTTTGCACAATCGTACTATAAAGAGGGTTACTTGCACTTAAAATAGGGATGGTCACATCGCCAAATATTTAATATATCCCTCAAACTTTCCAATCAATCCGAGTTCTCCATATTTCATACATCTCTAAAACTATCATACCAGTCGGCACATACCTCTGATCCTAGTGAGAACAGAGTTTGTGAGAAATCCTAATTGTATATCCGGAACTACCGAGCTTACTTCCTATAACTACTGGACTCTTGTTTGGTTCAGACGGTAGTGGAAAGAGACATGCAGTTGTTGTGTGAAAACTTCGAGAGTGTTCATGTTCGGTACCATCATGCTAACCGTGGTTCTAGAGGTGTCTCTGGACCGCTTGGTACCTCAGGGTGTTACTGACATTCTTTCGGGAGCCATTTTCCCGCCAGACCACTCAAATTTTGAACGTGTATGAAACTTTTGGGGACGTTGGATTTGGGAACTACTCTATATAAGCAAACCCCACCCCTTGAGAGGGTGAGGCTTTTGAGACCCTTGGCTGACAGAGAACTTGTTCACTTCTTTGTGCTCTCACTCTCTTTGCTCCACTCCATCCTTGTGTGGATTCCTTGAGAGAGAGATCTAGGGTTCTTCTCTCTAATGAGGGCTCAAACCAAGTGACTTGTGAAGGTTCCGGTTACTCTTAAAAGATGTGTGCCTCCAGTTAGGATCACTTGGAAGCCTATGAATTGTGAAGGAGCCCAGCAGCTTGTGAAGTCAAGGAAACCACCTACTTCTTGTAAAGATCTACCCCGTGTGACCTCTTAATGCAATTCGAGACAACATAGCGTTAACTATGTGGGTCCATTCTATTAAATATTTGGTATATCGAAGATACAACTGTAGCAATCAAACATTAAGAAAAAAAGCCTAGAAACTAAGGAGGAATGTCGTCATCGCCACATTTTTATGAAGAAGAAAATAGAAATACTCAAGCGGGACGTGCCGCCGTGAGCTTCAGCTCGCCCTCATTTTTGGCAACTTCTTCACCTTGCAATTAGCATCCTAATTTTTCTCGCATCTACATTTCTCTATTATGTTGATACCCCAAGACGCATCATGGTACCATTTATTCCCTCCTTCATCTCATCCCTTTTGAAGGCTAGCGCTAGCAGTGTAAAAAATAGGTAGTCCATCTACCTAGCGGAGCGGTACAACTAAGAGGACGATGAAAGTGTCACTCAATATGTGATATGCGTTATTTTGTTTGCTATTTTTCTATTGAACTTTTATAGCAGCAAATGAAAACTATTATTTGATCGCTAAGCGCGGTCTTAATTAGTGCGCTGATATTCAACGTTAATATTCAGTGTACTGTTCACCGCGTGTAGCAAAACACTGTTCACTATTCACTTTACTATTCAGCACTATTTGCTTTACTATTCGGTACTATTCAAATAGTTGGCGTTACTATTCGTTACTATGCCAATGATATGCGCGTGTCTGGTTAATTATTCGTTTACTATTCATGATTATTTCAAATGTTAATCACAACTTTTTACTTATATGCAGGATTTATTCAGTTCGTCCGACGGTGCGCGCAGTGGTGTAATATTCCTACTCGGTACTCACCATATTTATCATTATGTTGCATCATATGTAGCTAGTTACGTTCACTTGATGGTTTTAATTGCAAATTTATATGTTAAATTCTTATCGTCTTCCCAGGCAGTTCCACCCGAAGGGAACACTTCTCTACGGCAACAAGGTTCTCATTCAACGCCAACTCTGGGCTACACAGAGAACAAACACGTAGAGGTTTCTCCTATAGGATCCCTAGCATAAGAACTCTTCACATAAATTCATAAGTAAAAATATCAAGTGAAACCAAGAAACTACATCATTTCAACAACATAATTTACATATGGTTTTCCCTTTCGGGAAACCCCGAAGGGATTACACACGAACTAGGAAATTACCTTAATATTACTGGCGATCGACGTGCCTTCTTGGCTATTCTACTAAGTGGAGGTGGCTAAACTACTAAGGAAGGAGTGCACTGGCTCGAGAGCTTTGCTTCGCTTCAGACTGCTTCGCTCTTCTCTGGCTTGCTCTCTTCCCTTTGAGCCCGGCGTCTCCTTTTATAGCCGCGAGACGGCTGCGAGGGAGGCTTTGGGAGCCTGCCTTCACTTATTTATTTTACATACGGTAGCCTGCACGCGTGTCCTACTAGGGTACATGCGTGTCCTTCTAAGGCATAGATAAGTGCGAGACAAAGTGCCCGACAAACTTCAATCTTCAGGAATCTTCTCTTTTTTCACGTGGGCTTTGTCTCTCGGTAGATAATTGGCTTGCCTCCAGTGTCTTCTAATCATATGAGCAATATGCAGAGATTGCTCACACCTTTGGCTTGATCTTCTTCTTCGATGCAATATTCTTGGCATCTGATGCATGACAAACTCTCTGACTGATTTTTTTTTTCATGGGGGTCTTCCCCACCAATACAATTGATATACCATATCAATATTCTAGATTCCATGAATATTCATATTCGCGTACCAATTCGGGGAGGTCTTCCGCACCCGAAAAATTGATAGCAATATCAATTCAGTTATATGGCCTGTTGGTTAATACCAATATTCACGTATCAATAATTGCTAATCTATAGGCTGGCCATTCCTTACGATATCCATATGATCATCTTCTGAGAGATGAATATCATTTTTGGTATCATATTCTTTCTTTATATCTTCAAACCTTATATTTATTTCAAGCTTTATTTCTTTTAATATTTCTTCCTTTAATTCCATTTTTAGTTCTTCTTTCCAAACCTTTGATGTATCTTCCCATTTTTCTTCTATTTTCATATCTATATATTCTCCATCCAAAGGATCCACTCCTTTGACGTGGCATTCTTTATATGTTTTATATTTTGGAGAAATTTCTTCCTTTTCATATTCAGAGCTTGATTCTTCTATTTTCAAATTCCTGAGGACTGCTGTTGCCGGATTGGCATTATTTATTCTGTTGACCTTCTGAATATATTCTTTAGCTGATGGCTGTATATAATATTTGGGTCCTATGACAGCCTTTGCATTTTTTAAAGCTTCATCTACATAGGCATAACTTTTCCAGTTTATGCTATCTCCATTTTTCTTTGCTATTAGCTTTTCTATGCTTATTTCTTCATATGAAGTATATATTCCTGGCTTTTTTCCTTCAAACAAGACATATAGCGTCTTGTGTTCTGGATATTCCATATTTTCTGCGGATGTTTGTCCTTTATTCATCATTTTTCCTTTATTTAGCAGATTGAAATATTCGGCCAAACTATTCAGAATTGATAACATATATCCTTTATCTTCTCTTTTATTGTTATATTGATTCCAGAAATTATCAAGGATGCATTCTTGAACTTCATCTAGATTAATGATATGCTTCTTGGGCCTGAATTTAAAAGTATTTGGCTCAAATATTTTCAAACTATTCCCAGCTCCAAAGCTGAATGCTTCAAATCCATGGGGGTGTAGTCCTCTCTCCATATCTGTAAAATTGATGAATGGGAAAATATATCAGGCAAACTATTATTCTTTCCCTTGATATGCTCAAATATTACTTTATAATCATTCTTTCTTTTATTTCCGTGCTTTCAGCATCACCATATCCTTCTTTATTATCTTTTAGCCTATCTTTTAGTGTTTCTAGCTCTGCTTCTAGTTTATTCATCCTATTTTCTAGATTTCTAACCCTACTATATAATATTCTTTCTTCTGGTTCAAATTCAATTTCCTGTCTACATATTTGATTTTTGGCTTTTAGACAGGAGGCACAAGCCTGTCTTAAGCATATGCTGCATGTGGACCTATTATCTTGGCTTGGATAATATATACAGAAAGCACATTTGATATTATAATCACCTTTTCCTTGAATCCAATCATGCTCACAATCTACCTGATTCATCATTTCTATTTTTAAACCTGCTAAATCATCTATTAGGTCTATCTCATCTTCACTTGAATCATATTCTTGAGTATCATTTTCTACTTCATCTGTCTCGATGATTGAATATATTGACTCATCATCTTTTATTTCGTCATCGCATACTAATATATTTTCATTTACACTATCTATAATTAAAACTCTTTCTTGCTCTTCATATTTACTAGAGTATCTTTTCTGATCTTTATTAGGGCAGGTTCTACTTAGGTGGTCTGGAGAGTTACATATAAAACACCTACATGTTTTATCATAAGTTTTTCTAGGATTATATCTTCTTACATTTCTTTTATGTAGAAAAGGAGCTCTATTATCTGACCTTCTTAAGAAAAATCTTTTCTTGGTTCTGAAATTTCTATTATCTCTCCTTTGGGATTTATAATATTTTTTATGCTTATACCTTTCTTCTCCATATGTTAATGGTATTTGGACAATATTGTTACAGAAATTATAATCTGTTTTCTTCATAGATCTTTGAGCTTGTATACCTGTACATACCTTTCTTAGCTGTTTAAAGACGAATGTTATGGCTTGGGATATGTTTACAATATTTCCTGCTGATTCTTTTTTATATTCTTCAAATATTATAGACCCTAAAGGGTCAGGTAACTTATTAAAATATCTTTCTACTACACCTACATTAAAGCCTTGCTTAGCGGTGGTAGCATTATATAAGTAATGCTGAGAGAATTCTTTTATACCTTTCCAGCTTGTCAGCGTTAATTTTTCTATTTCTCTCAATCTTTCATTTTGTAAAGAGGTATGTCCTAATTCTGGATCTTCTGCTATGATCATATTTGAAATAACATTTGCAAAGTTATTAGGATTACTTCCTGCTCTTTTTAATTCTTGATATTGATTAGGGCATGCTTCTACCCATTGTTCCCATAGGACTTTTACGGATTCTCCTAAAAATGTTTCAAGATATGTTATCATATCTTCAACCTTAGTGCCAATATTATGCTGGTTTTGTATATATTTTTGAACTATTAAACCTTTCCATATGCTAATTATATTTGGCCAATCTATCGGGTCATGGGCTGCTAAATTTAATATAGCGCCATCATTTTTATAATTTTGAAATTGCACTGGCCTTTCAAAATCTCTTCTCTTAGTACCCATATATCTATATTGTCCAGGGATATATGTAGGTTGGTAGTCATCTTTTTCTGGAGGCCACTGTCCAGCTGATCTGGTAGGTCTCTCCCTTTCTTCTTCTCTTTTTAATGAAGATTCCCCATATCCCTTTCTTCTTTTATTACTGCTTTCTACTTCCATGGCTTCCATTGCATTATCTAAATTATGTAGTCCTACATCATCTAGTGAGTTATAAAAATCACTATTTTGTTCTGAATCATCATAATTTTTATCTTCTAAATCTTCTTTTTCTTCATAACTGTCTAGTAATAGCTTATTATTTATATCCCATTGCTCTTCTTCATCCACAATTTCATCTTTGTGGCTCTGAGCAATATTCTTATTTTTATTATTATCGGTGGTCACAATATTATTACTATTATTATTGTCTACCTTTTCTTCTAATGATATTGTTTTATTTATCACGCGGGAACAACTAGTGGCTTGCTTTTTCTCGCTTTTTTGCCTTTTTAATCTAGCAATTTCTCTAATGAAAAACAATTCTCTCTCTCTCTTATTTTAGGCCAATCTGTTGTCATAGAATGACTATATTCCCATTCTATATGCTTTAATTTCTTTTCCCAATGTATAATTTCATCATCTATATTAGTTTTTTCCATGCATTCGGTTACACCTTTATCCTTATCATTGCTAATATCCGTTTCTGACATAAAAGATTCTGTGTCTTCTATGGATGCAGATTTATAATTCATGAATCTGATGCTACTACCTCCTGCACAATTTTGATAACTTATGTAATTTTCAGGTTGCTTTAATTCTTTCTTCTCTATCAAATCACCTATATTCCATTCCTCTCCTGCTCTTTCTTCAGAACTAATCGTAAGAGGATTCATAAATTGTATGCCTTTTGATTGCATGCTATCAATTACGTTATTGACATTTACTCTATATCTAGAATCACTTCTGTTAGTGAGCCTTCCTATAAATTCTATGCTTACTAACAAATTTGTTCCTTTAAAATCTTCATATCCTTTAGTTTGGAAACCAAAACTCATTTTTTCAATAAATTCTTTTACAGGCATTATTAAGTCTGGGGCTATGTATGTTATTAACCTATTTTCATTCATATCTCCTTCCAGAAAGCCTAATGCCGCTTTATCAATTGATTCCCATCTTCTATCTAATAGTGTTATTAAAACTTTAGCTCCTAATTTCTTTCTTGTCATGCCTTTAATTCCTATGATATACATACCTTGATGAATATATTTGTAACCACAATATCTTAAATGATTTTCAATTTCTCTGCTCACAATTCGTAAATCTACTGGGTGTGTTAATACACTTAATTCTACTTCTCTAGATATTCTGTATAAACCGCTCCTACTTTCAAACATACCCATATGATAAACTTGTTGCGGTTTTATTTTCCTTAAGGTATCCTTTTGATATCTTTCTAAGTCTTTTTGCAAATCTACCACTTCTTCTAGACTATCAACATCATCAGCTTTGCATGATAATCTATGCTTCATTGCAAGAGGCTTAGAGTCTTGCCTTACTACCTGGAGGGATTTGTCCCTTCTGGGGAAGCTATTAGGTACGTCCATTTTTCTGAATTAATATTCCTTGATGAAGATACTATTCCAGATGAAGATAACACAATATCTTTGTTTCTTTGAACGCTATTTAGCTTGTCTAAAACTTGGATTAAAAGCTGCAGAATATTATTATTTTGTCTTATTATGATTTTAGAGTCTTCTTTTGGTGAGTCGTGGTCAGAAAAACCGACAGGGGGTGATAAGTATTTAGCAACTTCGCTTAATGCTTGGCTATATTCGCTCATATAACTTATGAGAGGATAAGAGTTTTTACCTCTTGTACTAACCTTTTTATTTCAGGAATATCTTGTCTTGATTCTGAGTGTGGGAGCGAGTCTTTACCTTTACTTAGGTAACGGCCTACTGTCAATACTTCTTCTTTAATATAGTCGTTATTCTTGCAAATTATATTCTGTCTTGCTTTTGCTTCTTCAAGCTTATGCAGAATGATATCTATTTTGCTATTTAACCCGGAGCACTTGTCTGCGAGTTTTTGATATTCTTTGAATAAGCTTTCAAATTTTTGGTCAAGTATATCTTGCCTTTTTCCCCAAGATATATAAAAATTATATATCAAGTCGACCACTATATTTAGCTGGCTATGAGATGTATGCCAGATATGCTCTTCAGAGGGATTTATTCTGCACCTTATATTAATATTCTCTTTAGTATTTATAACCTTACCTGCGCTAACTTCTAAATTTAAATACCTTAGTCTTTCAATGATTATATCCTGGACCTGATACCAACTATAGCAGCAAATGAAAACTATTATTTGATCGCTAAGCGCGGTCTTAATTAGTGCGCTGATATTCAACGTTAATATTCAGTGTACTGTTCACC
This sequence comes from Elymus sibiricus, assembly GCA_039707655.1. Taxonomy (NCBI): domain Eukaryota; kingdom Viridiplantae; phylum Streptophyta; class Magnoliopsida; order Poales; family Poaceae; genus Elymus; species Elymus sibiricus. The sequence goes on along the minus strand of CM077675.1, from coordinate 95,324,853 downwards.
GCGTGTAGCAAAACACTGTTCACTATTCACTTTACTATTCAGCACTATTTGCTTTACTATTCGGTATTATTCAAATAGTTGGCGTTACTATTCGTTACTATGCCAATGATATGCGCGTGTCTGGTTAATTATTCGTTTACTATTCGTGATTATTTCAAATGTTAATCACAACTTTTTACTTATATGCAGGATTTATTCAGTTCGTCCGACGGTGCGCGCAGTGGTGTAATATTCCTACTCGGTACTCACCATATTTATCATTATGTTGCATCATATGTAGCTAGTTACGTTCACTTGATGGTTTTAATTGCAAATTTATATGTTAAATTCTTATCGTCTTTCCAGGCAGTTCCACCTGAAGGGAACACTTCTCTACGGCAACAAGGTTCTCATTCAACGCCAACTCTGGGCTACACAGAGAACAAACACGCAGAGGTTTCTCCTATAGGATCCCTAGCATAAGAACTCTTCACATAAATTCATAAGTAAAAATATCAAGTGAAACCAAGAAACTACATCATTTCAACAACATAATTTACATATGGTTTTCCCTTTCGGGAAACCCCGAAGGGATTACACACGAACTAGGAAATTACCTTAATATTACTGGCGATCGACGTGCCTTCTTGGCTATTCTACTAAGTGGAGGTGGCTAAACTACTAAGGAAGGAGTGCACTGGCTCGAGAGCTTTGCTTCGCTTCAGACTGCTTCGCTCTTCTCTGGCTTGCTCTCTTCCCTTTGAGCCCGGCGTCTCCTTTTATAGCCGCGAGACGGCTGCGAGGGAGGCTTTGGGAGCCTGCCTTCACTTATTTATTTTACATACGGTAGCCTGCACGCGTGTCCTACTAGGGTACATGCGTGTCCTTCTAAGGCATAGATAAGTGCGAGACAAAGTGCCCGACAAACTTCAATCTTCAGGAATCTTCTCTTTTTTCACGTGGGCTTTGTCTCTCGGTAGATAATTGGCTTGCCTCCAGTGTCTTCTAATCATATGAGCAATATGCAGAGATTGCTCACACCTTTGGCTTGATCTTCTTCTTCGATGCAATATTCTTGGCATCTGATGCATGACAAACTCTCTGACTGATTTTTTTTTTCATGGGGGTCTTCCCCACCAATACAATTGATATACCATATCAATATTCTAGATTCTATATATATATATATATATATATATATATATATATATATATATATATATATATATATATATATATATATATATATATATATATATATATATATATATTCTTATGTTTCTAAACATAAAACCAAGAAGTTCAAATTTACATAATAAAGAAATTTGATGTTTATAAAAAGGATGTCATATTTTCGTGTTTTAAAAAATAAGCCAAGAAGTCTAAATTAAAATAACAGAGTAGTTCAATGTTTATAAAAAAAATTCAGATTTGCATGTAAAAAAAGCCAAAATCGATGTCATTTTTGGAATTTAAAAAACTGCTCATAAACGGTGATAAATTTAAAAATTATTCTACATGAAAAGATTTCTTCTATTCATAAGCATTCCAACGGTATATCACACACATTATTTCGATAAAAAGTTCAAACGTTTGGTGTATACATTCGGAACGAGTTGTATAGTATTAAAAAAATCCTATTTAAACTGTCATGAATTTGAAAAAATGTTGAACACAAAAATGTTGCACATTTTAAACAGCTTTCTAGGGTTTATCATTTCCTCAATTTCGATGGACGGTTGAGGTGTTATAATATAAAATACAAGCACATAAACAAAGTGAAGTTCAAATAGGAGCACACTGTTTTTGTCACGAACACATCACGCATGATCTCACTATTTTCAAATTACACTAATTTTTTTAGAAAAAAGAAAGCCTTGTACATGATAGCGTTCCAACATTTGGTCTCATTTGCCCCGTGTGATCTCATTTGCCCCGTGCAGCAGTGTGGGAGGTATACCTCGCTTATAGCGGGATGTAAGCTCTCGCCTGAAGCTTTTCCCTGATCGCTACAGTAACGAGCCGGCACTTTATCTATCGTATCGTTAGCTTGCATCTTCGGTTTTGTTCACTTCGTTTGTTTTTTCTATTTTTTTCCCTTCTCGTTTTTTTAGGTTTTCTCTGATTTTCTTTGTTTTTTCACCAGTTTTCTTCATTTCTTTATCGGTTTCAACTGTGTTTTTTTCCTTTTTCCTTCGTTATTATTTGTTTCTTTCTTGGATTTAACTGGTTTTTTTCTTTTCTTTCTTAGTTTCTTCGGGTTTCCTTGTTTCTTTTTTGTTTTTTATCAGATTTTTTTGTTTTTCTGTGTTTCTTTCTTGGTTTCACTGTTTTTCATTCTTTTGCACTGGTTTTCTTCAGTTCATTTTTTATTTTTCTTATTCTTTTTCTGTTTCTTGCTCAATTTTTTTCTATTTTCTCTTGTTTCTTTGTCTCCTTTTCTTTTTTCTGTTTTTCTTTGTTTTAAGTACACATTCAATATTTTTTTTGTATATATCAAAAACAATTTTTATATAAAGTTTTAACATTTTTAAATACATGATTAGTATTTTTACAAATATTATATTTTGTATGTCTACTTCATTGTATATTTTTTGGTATATGTCTAATACATTTTTCTAATACACGTTTATCATTTTACAAATACAAGTTCTACATTTTTTAATACATGGTCATCATTTTTCTATCCAAATTTTAAACATATTTCAAATGCTTGATTAACATATTTTAAATAAAAGATTTATATTTTTTAATACCTGGCCAAAAGTTTTTGTATACATTTTAACCATTTTATCAAATGCTTAATTATCATTTTTCAAATACAAGATTTAAAAGTTTAATACGTATCAACATTTTTTATACATATTTAATATTTTTCAAATGCTTGATTATCATTATACTTGTTCAACAGTTTTTCAAAAGCTTGATTAATATTTTTACGTGTATTATAAAAAATATTGATACACATTGCATTGTTTTATACATTTTAGTATTCATGAGACACATTTTCTCTATACACATTTAACATTTTTTAAATGCTTTGTTATTAATTTATAAATGTTTTATGTAGAGTGTTTTTTGTGATATATATATTTAGAATAGTTGGAAGTAATAACAAAATAAAAAATAAAAAAGTGAAAACAAGAAGAAGAAAACGAGGTTGTGGCATCCCGTGCGCCTAGGCCGACCCATCTGGCGTTCGCGTTCACGCGAGGGTTCCTTACATCTCGTTGTAAGCGAGACATAGGGGTGTCCTTGCAGTGGCGGGAGTCGGGCGAGATGGGCCTGTTTTTTTCGAAACGAAGGCAAAAAAATTTGCCTCGTATATTAATTAAGAAGAGGAGAAGTTTTACAAATATCCCACATAGACCACATGATAATTACTCTCGCGATACAATTTTTCCTTGGTGTTTTGTCCCCGCGCGGACCATATTTTGGCCTCGTTCAAGATGTTGGCGAGCAAGATTGGCGGTGGAGCACTTCTGTGACAGAAAACACAAGTGTTTCTCTCATTTCATGTCGGCTAGGAAATGAGCATGGTGAGGGAGGCGAAGACCATTATATGGGGGTTGCTCGTGTCGGATATATTTTCCCATCAACTCTTGACGGATCCCTCGAGATGCCTAGCAGAAGTATTCATGTGTGCCAGGCCAAGCTTGTCAACCACTAGCTTCCAAAGCCTCAAGGTGAACCGGCATTTGTAGAATAGGTGTGCCCCGGTTTCTTGCACCTTCTTACAAAAGGGGGCAAAACCCAAAATTAGCCCAACATTTTTTTCGGGCCTATCTATGGTCCAAATCCGGTCTTGCAAGGCTAACCATGCGAAGAGCTTGATTTTTGGCGGTGCCCAAGCTTTTCAAACCATGCGATCCAACGGGAAAGAACCATGCCCAACAATTGCGCCTTTTATGTCGTGGTCATCGAGTAAACACCATCATTGGCGTGCTTCCACACAATATCATCCTCGGTGTGCTCATCAAGATGGAAGTCATGCACTAGCATCTAAAGAGTGAAGAACTCACAGATGTGGTCACCGATGACAACTGTGTCGGCACTCATCTCTGTAATCCAAGCGTTGTCCTTGAGGGCCTCACACACTTTCCAACTCTTTCTCCTTGAGGCCTAAAAATGAGTGGGGCCATGTCTTTGGACTTGCGACCAAGCAGCCAGTGGGAGCCCCTCGGGTTTTTCATGGGGAGAGAGGAGAGAGAGGGGCTGTGGTGACTTTTGCTGGGACAGGCGGACATGAGATGGACGTCTAGACTGACAAACGTTCCACGGGTCTTATACCAATTTGCTAAAATTCAGATAATCGGACGTGATCGTGGATATTTGTGGTATCCGTTGGATGGCAAAAAGAAACATCCAAACACCGCCGTCCGAATGTTTAGAGGCGGTATGGGGTATAGCATTGAAGATGTCCTTAGGGCATCATCAACGGCAACCCGCAAATTTCCTTCCGCATCCGTTCACGGACAGGGGACCAGTCCGCGGACACGGATGTGGGAGGACGACATCCAACGTTAGCCGCATACATTCGACCTTTCTTATTATTTTTCAAGTCCGCACGATCAAATAGCCACATGCATCACTAGTTCAAATTTTAAAAAGTTCAAATATTGCATCCCAACATTGTTGTCCCCTTTCACCGCCGACTGATGCTCAATTAGATCTTTCTTCAGCTGTTCGTGAGTTGGTTGCTGATGAATTTGTTGAACGAAGATGGAGGAGAAGCGGCGGGGAGCCCTGCTGGAGAGCCGGAGGGTGACGAAGACGTAGAATTTTGATAGGGGTGTGGCGTGGTGGCCAAGGTGGTGGAGCGGCAAGGAACACAAGAGAGAAAGAAGTAAGGACAAAAAAGTAAGGAGGATGAAGTCGTAGGGTCCGAGAAGGGTTTTGGGCGGGCCAAGGGTGTCGGATAGCGACGTTTCTTGTGTCTAGACTCCCGTAAACCTCCTCTATTTTTGTCTTCGATTTATGAAAGAAATCGCGTCCGAAAATCTTTACGGACCGATACAGATCCTCGTTGGATAACTCTCACGATTCAAACTGCGCGGTCCGAACGATTGGGAACGGTTTACCCTCATTGACCCGCAAGAAGAAAGAAAAAAGTAAAAGTGTACCCCGGTGAGAGCTAACGGGTACAGTGCCCTGTATACACGTAAACATCATTTTCCTGACAAGATCCTGCAGGCCAAAACCCGTACCTTGATCTGAACCCTCTGGACGCCGTCACCCACCACCTCGCACTCCGGCACGACCGCGGGGCGTCCGGCGTCGCCCACTCCCTCCTCGTTGAGCACCACCTCCCGGCGGCGCGGCTCGGCGAACGACAGGCTGGGCCCGGCCGCCGCGCGGGCGGCCTCCGACGCGTCGAACCGGAACACCCCCTCCTCCAGTATCGGCGCCCACACCATCGCCGCCGCCATATCGACCCGCGCCGGAGCTAGCGAACGCCGGCGAGACGAGGAGGAAGGTTCGCGCGCGCTCGGGCGAGGCGAGGAGTTCCCAGCTGAGGCACGCGGGGACGCGCCTCTTGTACAGGGAGACGCTTCGCTTTGCTTGCGTGGATTCGGGTTTGTTTAATGGGACTAGGTGGACTTGCCTCAGCTCGCTTGCGTGGATTCGCGTCGACTCGGGTTCGAGTGGAGCAGGTGGCGGTAACGATGCAACGTCAGCCGCAGACATCTTTGCTGACGACTGAGGTGACCCCGGTAGCGAAAAACTACTGGGAAATATTATCTCGGCCGCCATCACTCGTATACAATCAGTCACGTTCACGTACTACAACGAGATCTACCATCAGTGCTACCTCGGTTGGAGCACGTAGGCATGGACAGCCGGAGATACAACCGAACCCCTCGACCATATCCACCAACGTCCGAACGGATAGCCCGGGCACCGCCGGTTATAAAATCATCACCCAACCGCTTCAACAGGCGCCCAAAAAACGCCCCGCGCTTTAAAATTTTCCGTTTTAGCGCGCGCGCAGCGGAACCGGGCGCTCCACCGGCCACCCAAAAACCACGCGCGCGGTATAAGTGCTTCCGCGCGCGGAGCGAAACGGCATCCCGCGCCGCTTATTTGGTGCGCTCTCTCCCGCGCGCGGAAGCACTCGAGCGCTCGCGCCTCGTCTCCCACCTCCCTCCACCCCAGCGCCCGCGCCGCCGCCGCGCCACCCATTTGCTTCGGCGACCCGACGGCGTTTCCCCGACCTACCCCGCGCCGCTGCAGCTTCCTCCCCTTCCCTCTAGTCGCCGCCGGCCCTTGCGCGCGCCATTCCTGCGGCGAAAAGCGCTCGGCCGCCCACCGGCGCTCGGCGCCCACAAGGTGTCCGACAGAACGCTCACAAGGTATATATTGCTCAAACTACACATTTTTACATTAATTTGATGCTTGTTGTTCGTAGTTTTTATAGACTAGTTTAAATTTAATATTGTAGATGAGTTCATCATATAATTCTTCCGAAAAAGAATTTGATATTGAAGAGGAAGAGGACCTTGCAATCATCGTAGCTATGCACATCAATAAAAAACCGAAGCACGGTGGCTCGGTTATGGGTCGGCAGAAAATTTGGAGGGACAAGATCGATGCCGACAACAGATTGATGAGGCACTATTTTGTGGAGAATCCCACATACCCCGAGTCGTATTTCTGGCGCCGTTTTAGGATGAGCACCGGGTTGTTCAGGCGCATTGCAGAGAAACTAGCGAGCCATGATAGTTTTTTTCAGCAAAGGAGAAATGCCGTCGGAGAACTCGGGCATAGCACCTTTCAAAAGGTGACAGCCGCTTTGCGTATGTTAGCATACGGTATTCCGGCTGATCTAGTTGATGACCACTTGGCCATGGGTGAGAGTCAAGCCATCATGTGTGTCAAGCGCTTTGCAGTCGGAATTGTGCAAGTGTTTGGCCCAGAGTATTTGAGATCTCCCAATGCTGAAGACACCGCAAGGCTTTTGGAGATGAACAAAGCTCGCGGGTCCCAGGTATGCTTGGCTCAATAAATTGCATGCATTGAAGTTGGAAGAACTGTCCTAAGGCATGGCATGGACAATTCCACGGCGCGAAAAAGGGTTCCACTATAATCCTTGAAGCGGTGGCCGATCAAGAGACTTGGATTTGGCATGCTTTTTTTGGAATGCCTGGATCTTTGAATGACATCAACGTTGTTAATCAGTCACCACTGATGAATAAGATTGCAAATGGTGATCTGCCACCGATACAACGTAGCAAATGGCCATACATACAACTATGGCTACTATCTTGCGGATTGCATCTATCCAAAGTGGCAAACATTTGTGAAGCCGTTGAAAAAACCGCAAGGTAAGAAAAATCTAGATTTTCACAATGCTCAGGCGGCGGCTAGGAAAGATGTGGAGAGAGCATTTGGGATTTTGCAAGCCCAATTTGCTATTGTGAGAGGACCGGCTAGATTTTGGGATCAAAAGATCCTTTGGTACATCATGCACGCTTGTGTGATTATGCATAATATGATCATCGAGAATGAACGTGGCCAAAATCTAGACTGCTCTCAGTATGAGCTCTTGGGACATCCCGTGCGAGTGCGGCAGAGTGTTGCGAGGGTGGCCCGATTTGTTGCCTCCTATCATGCTATTCGGCGTGCCGAAACACATGATGATCTTCAGAACGATCTTATCGAGGAGTGGTCGGAATGGAATGGCCGACAAAACACATGATTTATTTGGTTGTTTGATGTTGTATGTTTGATGTTGTATTGTTGAACTATTTGTTGTACTAGATGATAAACTATTTCTTTGAGCTGTAATAAAATTGAATTATTTATTATTGTTGATTTATTTCTATGTGTTTGATCTTTTGGTTTTGTTTTTGGAGTGCATATGTTGTTTCACAGATGGGCGCGCGCGCCGTGTTTTTCAGCGCCTGCTGGAGCGTCGCGCGCGCGCTATATTTTGCGGCGGCCGCTGGAGCCAGCGCCCGCCGGCACGCTAAAAACTACTATTTGCGCGCGCTAAAACAGTTTTTTGGGCGCCGCGCGTTGCGCGCCTGTTGGAGATGCTCTCATGCTCTTCCTGTTCGCTCCCCTCCCCTCGTCGTCACTGTTGTTCCGCAACTCCTGTCGGCGAGTCTGGTCTAAGGTTACGAAACGAAAACGAGCGTCATAGTCGATCATACACAGGTACATAAAATAAATTGATACATAGATGTAGAGGGGAGTCTTTTATTAATCATCATCAACTGTACGTACAATGTGGTGCTCTCCTCTTTATATAACTATAAGGGGTGGGGGATAAGTGCCCACTTTAACGTTAAGTGGAGGGACTTGGTCCATAACGGGCCAATGACTTGTTCCACAGAAGGCCCAAGTTTCCCAACACCCCCCCTTGACAGTTATCCGTATATTCATGTCTCAAAACTCCGAAAAACCCGATGGAAAAAATATGAAGAAATAGCGCATAGTATACGTTGTTGTATTGCACAAATTGGCTCATAAAAAAACCTCGTGTGAGAAACATCGGGAAAACTCACTCAAGGAAAAAAAGATTACAATTCACTCAACCATCAAGTTGAGTACTCGATCTTCAAGATCAAGATTTTAGCGACGAGTTTGTGAAGTTTCTCCCCCTAAACCTTGCATCTCCCTAAGTCTCATCATACCGATTCCACGCACACACCTCTCGAAGGATGATGTCGGTAAGGATTTAGTGAACATATCAGCAAGATTGTCACATGACTTAGTATGCAAAATTCTCAACTCGTTCAACTGCTGCAGTTCATGTGCATAGAAGAACTTGAGACTAATATGCTTTGTGTGGTTACTCTTCACATAACCCATCTGAACTTGTGCAACACAAGCAGCATTATCTTCATAGATAATGGTAGGGGTTTGTACGGTGTTTTAGCCCACACGTCTGCTGAATGTGGCCGATCATCTGCCGAAGCGATACACATTCTTTTGACGCTTCGAATAGTGCCATGATTTCCGAGTGGTTCGTGGAAGTCGACACAAGAGTCTGCTTGGATGATCTCCAGGAAAACATAGTTCCACCACAAAGGAAAACATATTCAGTTTGTGATTTGCAACTATGCGGGTTCGACAGGTACCCAGCGTCGGGATAGCCTATAAGAGATAGGTCTTGATTCCTTTTATAAAACAGGCCCAGATCTTTGGTCCCTTGCAGGTAATGGGGGACGTCCTTGACGCCTTTCCTATGTATCTTGGTAGGCTCAGAACTGTACCTAGCAAGCAAATTGACGGCGAAAGCTATGTCTGGCCGTGTACAATTTACAAGGTACATGATTGCTTCAACTGCACTCAGGTAAGGGAATTCTGGTCACGGAATTTCCTCCCCCTCTTCCTTAGACCTGAACGGGGCCTTTTCTTGCTGTAAAGATCCACCGACCATCGGGGTCTTCGAAGGATATGCCTTGTCAAATCCAAATCTTTCCAACACCTTCTGGGTGTAGGACGACTGGTGCACTAGAATCCCATCGGAGGAATGTTCAAGTTGCAGACCTATACAAAACTTGGTTTTACCCAAATCCATCATCTCGAATTCCAACATCAGGTAGGAACTCGCTTCTCAAGTGGGTTTCGACACTCTTACTTATCGAAAAAGGCTACAAACGATCCCCTACACTTGTGGGTTATCAAGACCTTTTTCTGGCGCCGTTGCCGGGGAGCAATAGCGTGGGGTGAATATTCTCGTGTGTGCTTGTTTGCTTTATCACTAAGTAATTTTTATTTTCTGTTTTTAGTTGTTTTATATCTTTAGTCATGGATATGGAACACGAAACACCAAAAAAATTAGTGGTACTTACTACTCATGGAGATGGGGAACCTCCTAAAACCCTCGATGCTAGTTATGTGAAACACGTTAATTACTCCTTCGATAATCCCGAGAAATCCTCAAAGAACTTTATAATGGGATACACATTGGATCAACGTGAGTACTTTAGGGATTATTGCTTATCTCAAAAAGGGAAACACTTATGGGATCAAATTAGAATACTGGAATGGTTTGCTTGGGATGCATGCTCGAGATGTGACTTTACTTGTTGCTCTAATATAGAAGCTCGACACCTTCCCTTTCAATGCAAATTTAATGATAATGAAACCTTAGCTTCTTATGCTAAAGGTATTTATGATTACTATGATGTGGAACGAATAGAAGAATTTGTTGCTTTTAAAGGTGCTTATGAAATTGCTTCTTTGCTTGAAAAGTATGATGATGATGTTCCTTACGAATCTGAAATTTTATCCATAATTAAATATTGCTATGAGAATTATGATTGCAATTCTGATATTATTGAATTTATTGAAAGGATGATCGCTGCCTTGGAAGAGACTAATATTTTGCAGGAATTTATGGAAGAAGAAATTGCTGAAACTGTGAGCTCATTAGATGAAAAAGATGAGGAGGAGAGCGAAGAACAAAAGGAGGAAGAGCGGATTAGCTACCCATGCCCACCTTCTAATGAGAGTAACTCTTCAACTCATACATTGTTTAATTACCCTTCGCACATACCGAAGGATGAATGCCATGATGAATGCTATGATGATTGCTATGATCCCGTGGATTCTTTTGAAATATCCCTTTTTGATGAACTTGATGCTTGCTATGCTTGTGGCCATGATGCCAATATGAATTATGCCTATGAAGATGAACTTGCTATAGTTCCTTATGTTAAGCATGAAATTGTTGCTATTGCACCCACACACGATAGTCCTATTATCTTTTTGATTTCTTCCAACTACACTACATTGGAGAAGTTTGCTCTTGTTAAGGATTATATTGATGGGTTGCGTTTTACTACTACACATGATGATTTTGATGAATATAATATGCATGCGCTTGCTGCTCCTACTTGCAATTATTATGAGAGAGGTACCAAATCTTCACCTCTCTATGTTTCCAATACTATAAAATTGTGAGAAACTACTTATGCTATGTATTGGCCTTTACTTAATGTGCATGAATTGTTCTTGTATGACATGCCGATGCATAGGAAGAGAGTTAGACTTCGTTGTCACATGATATATATCACTTTGTGCTCACTACTAAATTACAAATCATTGCTAATTAAAATTGGCTTTGATATACCTTGGGATCCGGGTGGATCCATTACTTGAGCACTTTATGCCTAGCTTAATGACTTTAAAGAAAGCGCTGCCAGGGAGACAACCCGGAAATTTTAGAGAGTTATTTATTTCTGTTGTGTGCTTTTATAAAGTTTAAAAACAAAAAAAATATAGAGGGGAACCTAAAACTTCACAAAAGGAAAGGCGAAAGTGAGAGAGATGATGAGCATCGTTGAAGTGGGGGACGTCCTTGAACTTTTGTTCATGCCCATGGAAACTTTGTGAATCTTGAATCACGGAAACTTTTCCAAAAAAAATAATTATCCCCTTGTACAAATCCATTGTATTATAAAAATAATGTGCCAAGATTTGCCTTTAGGATGATTAGATTGCTTGTTGGTATGTGCGGTGTAAAAACAGAAACTTTGGCTGTAGTGCGTGAATTTTCATTTTTTACTGGAACATCAAAAGTTTCTGAAATTTTTACACAGTATTGCTATACAAAATTTTCAATTTTTCCTAATTTTTCATAATTGTTGGAGTTACAGAAGTATGGTCAAAGTTCACATTACTACAGACTGTCCTGTTTGAGACAGATTCTGTTTTTGATGCATTGTTTTGCTTGTTTTGATGAAACTATCGATTTTATCGGTGGTGTAAGCCATAGAAAAGTTATAATACAGCAGGTATAATGCAAATATAAAATATGAATTGGTTTGAAACAGTACTTAAAGTAGTATTTTTCTTTATTATACTAACGGATCTTACCAGTCTTCTGTTAAGTTTTGTGGGGATGAAGTGTTCGAAGATCGAGGAGGTCTCGATATGAGGAGAAGGAGAGGCAAGAGTTCAAGCTTGGGGATGCCCAAGGCACCCCAAGTAAATATCCAAGGAGACTCAAGCGTCTAAGCTTGGGGATGCCCCGGAAGGCATCCCATCTTTCTTCAACAAGTATCGGTATGTTTTCGGATTCGTTTCATTCATGTGATATGCGTAAATCTTGGAGCGTCTTTTGTGTTTAGTTTTCACTTTTCTTTTATGCACCATGCTGGTATGATATAGTACATGGTTGATTTATAGAATGCTCATTGCACTTCACTTATATCTTTTGAGTATGGCTTTATAGAATGCTTCATGTGCTTCACTTATACCATTTGAAGTTTGGATTGCCTGTTTCTCTTCACATAGAAAACCGTTATTCGTAGAATGCTCTTTTGCTTCACTTATATTTATTAGAGCATAGTATTTTGTAGAAAGAATTAAACTCTCTTGCTTCACTTATATCTATTTAGAGAGTCAACATGAATTGGTCATTTGCATGGTTAGTCATAAAATCCTACATAAAACTTAGGGATCACTGGATATGATACGTTTGATTCCTTGCAATAGTTTTGCAATATAGAGATGATGATATGTGGGAGGTACTAGTGGATGATCGTGTTTAGTAAGATATTGGTGTTAAGGTTTGTGATTCCCGAAGCATGCACGTATAGTCTCCCGTTATGCTAGGAAGTTGGAGCACAATTTATCCTTGATTGTCTTTCTTTGTGTGAAGGTCGGGGGCGCACGATGGTTAACTCCTACCAACCTCCCCCCCCCCCAGGAGCATGCATAGTAATACTTTGCTTCGAGAGAGCTAATAAAACTTTTGCAATAAGTATGTGAGTTCTTTATGACTAATGTGAGTCCATGTATTATACGCACTCTTACCTTTCCGCAATTTGCTAGCCTCTACGGTACCGTGCATTGCCTTTTCTCACCTCGAGAGTCGGTGCAAACTTCGTCGGTGCATCCAAACCCCGTGATATGATACGCTCTATCACACATAAGCCTTATTATATCTTCCTCAAAACAGCCACCATACCTACCTATTATGGCATTTCCATAGCCATTCCGAGATATATTGCCATGCAACTTCCACCGCCTCCGTTTTGATGACTTGAGCATTCATTGTGATATTGCATTACATGATCGTAAGATAGCTAGCATGATGTTTCCATGGCTTGTCCGTTTTTTGATATCTTTGCTATGCTAGATCATTGCATTCATATAGAGTCATACTTTGTTTTATTATCGTTGTGATATTGAGTTGTAAGTAAATAGAAGTGTGATGATCATCATTATTCATTATTAGAGCATGCCCCAGTGATGAAAGGATGATGGAAACTATGATCCCCCACAAGTCGGGATGAGGCTCCGGACAAAGAAAGAAAAAAAAGAAAAAGAAAAAAAATAGAAAAAAAGAAAGAAAAAAAAGAAAGAAGAAGGAATAGGGGCATGCTAATTCCACACTTGTGCTTCAAAGTAGCACCATGTTTTTCATATAGAGAGTCTCCTGTGTTGTCACTTTCATATACTAGTGGGAATTTTTCATATAGTTAGATGCATACCCACTTAGTTTTCATATTGAGCTTTCATACACTTATAGCTCTTAGTGCATCCGTTGCATGGCAATCCCTACTCCTTGCATTGATATCTATTGATGGGCATCTCCATAGCCTGTTGATACGCTGAGTTGATGTGAGACTTTCTTCTCTACTTTTACCCCTTTGAAACCTACCACCGCATTCTATTCCACCCATAGTGCTATATCCATGGCTTGCGCTCATGTATTGTGTGAGAGTTGAAAATGCTGAAGCGCGTTAAAAAGTATGAAGCAATTGCTTGGCTGACACCGGGGTAGTACATGATTTATACTTTGTGTTAAGAAGACAGAGCATGACAAGGCTGTATGATTTTGTAGGGATAGCGTTCTTTAGCCTTGATATTTTGAAAGACATGATTGTTTGTTGGGATGCCTGAGTATTAATGTCTTTATGTCAAAACTAGACTATTGCTTTGAATCACTTGTGTCTTAATATTCATGCCATGATTAGATATATGATCAAGATTATGCTAGGTAGCATTCCACATCAAAAATTATCTTTTTTATCATTTACCTACTCGAGGACGAGCAGGAATTAAGCTTGGGGATGCTGATACGTCTCCGTCGTATCTATAATTTTTGATTGTTTCATGCCAATATTATACAACTTTCACATACTTTTGGCAACAATTTATATGATTTATTGGACTAACCTATTGATCCAGTGCCCAGTGCCAGTTCCTGTTTGTTGCATGTTTTTTGTTATGCAGAATTACCATATCAAACGAAGTCCAAACGCGATAAAAATTTACGGAGATTTTTTTTGGAATATTTGTGAATTTTGAGAAGTGGAATCAATCCAAACAGAGGCCCACAGCCCCCACGATACATCAGGGCGTGACCAGGGGGCCCAACCGCGGCCTGGTGGGTGATGCCCACCTCGTACGTCGGTTGGAGCTCTCCTTCGGGCGCAAGGAAGCTAATTTTTGGATAAAAATCCCATCAAAATTTCAGCCCGATCAGAGTTACGGATCTCCGGGAATATAAGAAACGGTTTTTGGCCAGAAAACAGGAACGTGAAACAGAAGAGAACAGAGAGGGAGATCCAATCTAGGAGGGGCTCCTACCCCTCCGCCGCCATGGCGGCCATGGACCAGAGGGTGAACTCTCCTCCCATCTAGGGGGGGGGGGCAAGGAAGAAGAAGAAGGAGGGGGGCTCTCTCCCCCTCTCTCCCGGTGGCGCCGGAACGCCGTCGGGGCAAGTATCGTGACGGCGATCTACTCCAACAACTTCGCCGCCGTCAACACCAACTCTCTCCCCGTCTATGCAGCGGTGTAACTCCCCTTCTCCCCGTTGTAATCTCTACTTAAACATGGTGCTCAACTCCATATACTATTTCCCAATGATATATGGCTATCCTATGATGTTTGAGTAGATCCGCTTTGTCCTATGGGCTAATTGATGATCGTGGTTGGTATGATCGTATATTTTATTATGGTGCTGTCCTATGGTGCCCTCCGTCTCGCGCAAACGTGAGGGATCCTCGCTGTAGGGTGTTGCAATGTGTTCATGATTTGCCTATGGTGGGTTGCTTGAGTGACAGAAGCATAAACCCGAGTAGGTGGGTTGTTGCATATGGGAGTAAAGAGGACTTGATACTTAATGCTATGGTTGGGTTTTACCTTAATGATCTTTAGTAGTTGCGGATGCTTGCTAGAGTTCCAATCATAAGTGCATATGATCCAAGTAGAGAAAGTATGTTAGCTCATGCCTCTCCCTCATGTAAAATTGCAAGAATGATTACCGGTCTAGTTATCAATTGCCTAGGGACAAATAACCTTCTTGATTGACAAAAGCTTTCTACTAAACAACTAACTTTCATTATCTTGCAATTTACTCGTAGTTTTATTTCCCGCAAAGTACTTCTAGTTTTATTCGTGCAAACTATCCTATCACCTATAAAGTAGTTTCATACTTGTTCTAGGTAAAGCAAGCATTAGCGTGCGTAGAGTTGTATCGGTGGTCGATAGAACTTGAGGGAATATTTGCTCTACCTTTAGCTCCTCGTTGGGTTCGACACTCTTACTTATTGAAAAAGGCTACAAACGATCCCCTACACTTGTGGGTTATCACTCTTCCCCTTGCCTCATACGTGAGACAGTGGGAGGGGAATGAGAGAATGAGAGGAGAGGCCTTTTTCTAGGTGAGCTCCCTGGGTCACCTTATAAAGGGGTGCCCATGGGACAAGGGGTGGCCCACATGGCCAACTATCCACTATTGGAGATGACATGCGAGGTGACGCGTGATGCAGGCTACAGTGCACCACTATTGGAGATGACATGCGAGGTGACGCGTGATGCAGGCTATAGTGTCTTCATGTCGTGTCCGATGGGACGTGGTGGTTGGCTTCGCGCAGCAGGCCGGCTGGAGGAGCCAGACGGGGGGGGGGGGGCAGTCCAAGCAGCCGGCTGGTGCAGCCGGGCAGGGAGCCGACTGGACTTAGGAGCCAGCCAGAGCGGGGTGCCAGACGGAGCTGCCGGACAGAGGGGCGTTGGCCGCCCTGTTGTTTTAAAATGTTGAGTCGTCTCCTTGAGCCTACCCAGGGGTAATCCCCCCGACAGTAGCCTCCGAGCCTCCGGGCGACTTGGGGAGTCGTGCGGAGGGTTTTCGCCGTTGTCGTTGTTGTTGCAGAAGTTGTTGATGACGGTCGATTGCGGGCCGGGGATGGCGCAGCTTGCTTCCAGCGGTGGCGCGCAAGCGCACTCGCTGGGCGTAGCCTCCCAGCCTCCGGGCGACTCGAAGAGTCGGGCGGAGGGTCTTTGTTGTCGTTGGAGCGAACAGTGGCGTCGAGGTTGTCGGGCGTGGACGCGGGGTCCGCCGACTGATGGGCGCGGGGCCCTGCCGGGCGAGGACGTGAGGTTCGCCGGCTGATGGGCGCGGAGCCCTGCATGGGGCGGACGCGGAGTCCGCCGGCTGATGGGCGCGGAGCCCTGCCGGGCGTGGACGCGGAATACAACGGCTGGCTGTTTCCAGCGGGGGCGCGCCAGCTCACCCGCTTGGTGTAGCCTCCGAGCCTCCGGGCGACTCGAAGAGTCGGGCGGAGGGTCTTTGCTGTTGTTGAAGTAGATAGCGGCATCGAGGACGCCGGGTGCGGACGCGGGGCCCTGCCGGGCGCGGACGCGGGGTCTGCCGGCTGATGGGCGCAGAGCCCTGCCGGGGGCGGACGCGGGGTCCGCCGGCTGATGGGCGCGGAGCCCTGCCGAGGGCGGACGCGGGGTCCGCCGGCTGTTGAGCGCGAGGCGCTGTCGGACGCGGACGCGGGGTCCTTCGGCTGGTGGGCGTGGGGCCCTGCCGTGGGCGGATGCGGGGTCCACCGGCTGTTGAGCGCGAGGCGCTGCCGGGCGCAGACGCGGGGTCCGTCGGCTGATGAGCGCGGAGCCCTGCCGAGGGCGGACGCGGGGTCTGCCGGCTGATGGGCGCGGACACGGGGTCCGCCGGCTGTTGGGCGTGGAGCCCTGCCGAGCGCGGACGCGGGGTCCGCCGGCTGATGGGCGCGGAGCCCTGCCGGGCGCGGACGCAGGGTCTGCCGGTTGTCGAGCGCGAGGCACTGCCGGGCGTGGCTTCCACGCCTCCGAGCGAGGGGGTTCCTCATGGAAATGATCGTGCAAGAGACAAGTTTAGTCGATGCACATGTGTCAAATATCTAGTTTTGGTAGTGCAAGCTTTATGCAAAGGGTGCCGACTCGGTTTTGTCCGAGCCCCCTTTAATCTTTTTCATGTGCTCTCCGCTCTTTGGCTTTTGCTCTTGCCAGCCGGACAGCCGGGAGCCGGTCTGTGGCTGAGGCGAAGAGTGGGCCGCGGAATGGAGCGTACAGTACTCGGACTCTGGGAGCAGACTCGACCGAGCAGATACTCACAAATGAAACGAGCGTGTCGCCAAAGCCGTTTTCTCCCTAGTCGTTTTTCGCGTGTGGTGACCTCCAGCTTTTGCTCTCGCTAGCCGGACAGCCGCGGTGTGGTTTGTAGCTGAGACAAAGAGTGGGCCTTCGGTACCGTACATGCTACTAAGCCGTTTCGTGGGAATGAACGTACCGGGCCAAGCGGCCGGCCCCGGGCCGAGACTAGTTGGCGCCGAGGTGAACAGTAAAGTTGTTGAAACAAATGTGGGGATGGCCCCCGTGGGTCGCTCGGGGTATCCGGTTTTTTGTGAGTGGCACGAGGATGAGCGGGTGAAAAGCTCACGTTGATTTTTGGTGCCGGCAAGGCGAATGTTGTCGATGACAGCCGGCGCAGCTTTTTGCCAGCGGAGCGCGCCGGCGCACCCGCTGGGTGTAGCCGCCGAGTCTCGGGCGGTCGGCGGGTGTGCCAGTCGGCCGGACCTGACCGGTCGTACATCGAGGCGGGTGGGCAGCTGAAGCCGGCCCGGTGTCGAAGTAGACGGGCAGGCCAGCCGGCCAGGCGGTCGGCGCAGGTCAGCCGACCGAGTGGAGACGCGGGCGGAGGGCACAGTTTGCCTCTTCTTCTTTTTTTTTTTCAGCCGGCCTCCTTTTATTAACCGGCTCCCCACTCCTTTTCCGTCCCCGCTTGGGAGTCGGCCATGAGAGTTGTGGAGCGGGAGGAGCCGGCCGAGGCACGCGGGGGCCGGCCAGTGCGCGGTGGCGAGCCGGTAGGCGCGCGAGAGCCGGCCAGCATGGGGTGGCGAGCCGGCAGGCGCACAAGAGCCGGCCAGCATGGGGTGGCGAGCCGGCAGGCGCATGGCAGCGAGCCGGTAGGCGCGCGGCAGGAGCAGCCGGCGCGGGGCATCGAGCCGGCTGGGCGTGGGAGGAGGAGCCTGCGCGGGGCAGCGAGTCGGACGGATGCGGGAGGAGCGGCCGCCGGCCGGGCACGGGAGGAGGAGGCCGCCCCGACCGTCCTGGAGCTCCTAGAAACTCGCCCCAATTTCCCCCCACGGGAGGAAATCGAGCGCCAGATTCCATCGCGGGGAGGAGCAGAAGAAGACGGGTTACGACCAGGCGGGCGCGAGTGCTGGTGGCGCGCGCCGGCGCGGCAGCTGCCGTCGACATGGGCGGACGACGCGCCGCGGAGAGAGCCGGGCCGAAGGAAGAGATAGCCGCCGTCACCCGCGACCATGCGGCGCCAGCGCCTGCACGCGCACGCGGTGCGGACGAGGTGGAGCCGGACTGAAGTGCAGTGGAGCCGCACCAGCGGTGGCTTGTGGTGGAGGAGGGCACAGGCCACGCACTGGAGGAGGGCGCAGGCCACGCACGGGAGGAGGGCGCGTGGAAGGAGGCGGCCAGGCGCGGGCGGGCGTGGAGCCGGCCGCGACGCGCTGGAGCCGGCCATGACGCGCTGGAGCCGGCCAACACGAGGCGGCGAGGCGGCGCGGGAGGCCGAGGCGGTGCGGATGAGTGCGGCCGGGTGCTGGGGCGGAGCCGCAGCGGCACACGCGGGTGCGGGCAGCCCGAGCGGAGGGAGGGCGCACTGGGTTCCAGCTCGAGGTGGCGAGCGCTTGAAGACGGGGAGGAGGAGGTCGGCCTGCGCGTGACGCGTCAGCGGGGCAGTGCGGGGGCCGGACCACCTGAGGCGGACGCGGGCGCGGAGCCGGCCCGCGCACTCACCGTCGGGGGTGGGAGCAAGTGGCAGAGCCGGCGCGGAGTAGGACGGCTGCGCGCGATCGGAGCAGCGCGTCACGGGTGCTTGGGTGCGCCGGGGTCCGAGCGCCGCGGAGCAGGCGACCGGGGCGCCGTTGTCAGGGCAAGGAAGCGGGAGGTCGCCGGCGTCGTGGTTGGAGAGGAGGACCGGATGCTGGAGAAGCGCGCGCGCGCGATCGTCCGGGCGGAACGAAAGCCGCGGGCCCGGGCGTGTGGAGGCGGGTTGAGGGGCGGCCACCCGGAGCCGGTGCGGGAGGAGAAGCCGGGGGAGCGCCGGAGACGGCCAGGGCCGTGCGCGGGTGAAGGGGAGCGGCACGACGCGACTGTCGGGCACGAGAGCCGGACGAGGCCGCACGCGGGCGGAGAGGACATGCATATGCTCTGACTAATGTACGACCATTATATGGGGCATGTATGGCTATTCTCTGGGATGTGTATGGGCATTATCTGATGCACGTATAGGTGGTGTATGTCTTGTGTCTGGCATGTACACATATGCATGTGATCGGTGATGTGCGCGTCGGGGGCATGTTGATGTTGGGCACCCAAGCGTTGCAGAAAAGATGGTGGCGACGGTTGTGAAGGTCGCGTGCGCGTGCGGGGAGGAGCGCGCGGTGAGGCCGGGCACCACGCGCGGTTGCGGGCGGAGCAGAGCTACGCAGCGACCCGCAACACCTGGAGGTGCTGTGTGTGAGCGAAAGGGACGAGGCCGAGGGGAGACCAGAGCGGGTGCAAGCCGATGGCGAGGCCGCGCCGACCTGCACGGTCGCCCCGCGGAGGCGCGTTGGAGTGAGTTGGAGGTGGATGAGGCCGATGACGAAGACGCGCCACCCCGTGCGGCCGGCTCGGGGGCGTGTTGGTGTCGAGCCCCCGAGCGCCGCCGGAGAGACGGCGGTAGCGCCGCGGTGGTGATGACGAGACCGGCAGCAAGGACGCGGCGTTGCGCGCATTCGCTCCGGGGGCGTGTTGATGTCGTGCCCCTGAGCATCGCCGGAGAGACGACGGCGACGTCGCGGTGGTGATGACGAAGAGGGTCCCGCCCGGACTGCGGTTCCAGCAGCAGCTAGCCCCACGGTGGGCGCCAACTATCGTCGTTTTGTCACAGCAGATGCCAGGGGGTGGCTAATTGAGGTGAGAGCAAGGCTGCCGTGGAAGATCCGGGATGGGATAGGGTAGTAGCACGCGGTGGTTTACCCAGGTTCGGGGCTCTCCGGAGAGATAATACCCCTACTCCTGCATGTCTGGTGTATATGCGGTGTATCCGGTCGCAGTACAGAGTTGCTCCTGGAGCTGTATTTGGGGAGGAAGAGGGGAGCTGTGAGTGCTTTTCCCCTTGCCTCATACATGAGAGAGTGGGAGGGGAATGAGAGAATGAGAGGAGAGGCCTTTTTCTGGGTGAGCTCCCTGGGACACCTTATAAAGGGGTGCCCAGGGGACAAGGGGTGGCCCACATGGCCAACTATCCACTATTGGAGATGACATGCGAGGTGACGCGTGATGCAGGCTACAGTGCACCACTATTGGAGATGACATGCGAGGTGACGCGTGATGCAGGCTATAGTGTCTTCATCTCGTGTCCGATGGGATGTGGTGGTTGACTTCGCGCAGCAGGCCGGCTGGAGGAGCCGGATGGGGGGGGGCAGTCGGAGCAGCCGACTGGTGCAGCCGGGCAGGGAGCCAGCTGGACTTAGGAGCCAGCCAGAGCGGGGTGCCGGCCGGAGCGGCCGGACAGAGGGGCGTTGGCCGCCCTGTTGTTTTAAAATGTTGAGTCGTCTCCTTGAGCCTACCCGGGGGTAATCCCCCCGACAGACACAATTATGCTACTGTTATGATTGTGTTTTTTATGTTTTAATTAGTGTTTGTGCCTAGTAAAGCCTTTAGGATGATTCACAAGATGAGTAGAAACAATGCTGAATCTGAAACAGAAACTTTGACTCCAGTGTAGGAATTTTTATTTTTTACTGGAGCGTGATAATGAGCTGAAATTTTAACACAGTATTTCTAAAAAAATTCTTTACGTTGTCCTAATTTTCAGAATTTTTAGAGTTACATAAGTATGGTTAGAGTACAGATTACTACAGAATGTTCTATTTTTGACAGATTCTGTTTTCGTTGCATTGTGTGCTTGTTTTGATGAATCTATGGTTTGTATTGAAGGGTATAAGCCATGGTAAAGTTACAATACAGTAGATATAATGCAATAATAAAATATGAATGGGTTTGCAACAGTACTTAGAGTGGTGATTTGCTTTATTATACTAACGGATCTCACGAAGGTTTTGTTGAGTTTTGTGTGATTGAAGTTTTCAAGTTTTGGGTGAGATCATGATGGATGAAGGAATAAGGAGTGAAAAAAGCCTAAGCTTGGGGATGCTACAGCACCCCCAAGATAATACCCAAGGAGAAACAAGCAACTAAGCTTGGGGATGCCCCGAGTGGCATCCCCTCATTCTTCTAACAACCATCGGTATTTCACTTGGACCTATATTTTTATTCGTCATATATCATGAGTTTTGCTTGGAGCGTCTTGTATTATTTGAGTCTTTGCTTGATTTGTTTTTTAGTTTGTCACAAGTATCCTTGCTGGACACACCTATTTGAGAGAACCAAAATTATGCTATGATTTGATAGAATTGCTCTATATGCTTCACTTAAATTTCTAAACTATGGAATTGCTCTAGTGCTTCACTTATATCTTTTTGAGCACGGTGTGCTTTAAATATTTGAAGAAATACTCTCATGCTTCGCTTAGATTAATTTGAGAGTTAGTAAATTTTAAAGAAACACTCTCATGCTTCGCTTAGATTGATTTGAGAGTTAGTAAATTTTGAAGAAATTCTCTCATGCTTCACTTATATTATTTTGAGAGACGAAATTTTTATGCTCATGTTCTTCACTTAAATTTATTTGAGCTTGTCAAAAGCAATGGCAATATATGAAACTAGTCCCAAAGTGATAGATATTCAAGAGGGATATAATAAAAACTTTCATGAAGATCATTGGACAAATTAAACTTGATTCCTTGTAATAGTTTTGAGACATGATGATAGTAATATGTGAGTCATGTTGGTGAGTAATTATGCTTTAGTAAGAATATTGGTGTTAAGGTTTGTGATTCCCTATGCAAGCACGAAGGTCAATAGTTATGCAATAAAATTACATCCTACTTATGGTGCATTATTCGGTGTTAGTTATGCTTAATGCCCGTTTATGTGAATTTTCATTTCTTGGTTGGTTGCTTCTCAATCTATTTGCTAGCCTCCACTTGTACTAAGTAGAAATACTATGTGTGCATCCAAAATCCTTAAACCCAGTTTTGCCTTATGAGTCCACCATACCTACCTATATGCGGTATTTCCATGTCGTTCTAAGCAAATTTGTATGTGCCATCTCTAATTTTCAAAATGAATTTCCTTTTTTGTGTGCTCGTACCACTCATGAAACGGTAGGTGGTGTCCAATATTTTTCCATGCTAGATGTGTTATTCTCAAGATGAGTGTTTATTCACTTGTCATTGCACGAGAGTATGGCGGTAATAGGGATGCCCAGTCCCGAAATGAAAAGAAATTTACTTTATGTTGTCAAATAATAATTTCCTTGGAAAGTGTTGGTATGGAAGGAAACCGTGGATACGGCTAGCCATGGATTGTGAAAGAATGGTGGAAAAAGGAATAAACTTTATTTTATGATTGGGAACCGCCTATGATGTATTTAGCATGGAAAGTTTTGAGAACTACTCGGTCGTTTTCGTTGACGGGAAAGGCATGCCACCCAAAATATTTTTCTCTCTCAATTTAAGCTTTGAGATCTGGCACCTCTACAAATCCCTACTTCCCTCTGCGAAGGGCCTATGTATTTAATTTATGCAATTTTTATTTTCAATTTGAGTCTTCATCTTCTCTTATAAAGCACCAACTAGGGGGCACTATGATCATACTTGTGCATTGGGTGTAGCTAATATTTGAGTGTGTTTCATGAATGGATCAATGATTGAGCATCATGGGCTAGGGATAGCTTTCTTTAGTGTTGATATTTTGAAAGACATGGTTGCTTGTTGGCATGCTTGAGTATTAAAGTCTTTATGTCAAAACTAGACTATTGCTTTGAACCATCTAAAAGTCCAAATGTCCATGCTACAAAAGAAAACAATATGTGATGAACATGTTAGGCAGGATTCCACATCAAAAATTCTGTTTTTATCATTTACCTACCTGAGGACGAGTAGGAATTAAGCTTGGGGAATGTGATACGTCTCCAACGTATCTATAATTTTTGATTGTTCCATGCTGTTATATTATCATTCTTGGATGTTTTACAATCATTTTATAGCAACTTTATATCATTTTTTGGGACTAACCTATTGATATAGTGCCAAGTGCCAGTTGCTGTTTTTTGCTTGTTTTTTACTTCGCAGAATATTAGTACCAAACGGAGTCCAATCGCGATGAAACTTTTTGGAGATTTTTTTGGACCAGAAGAAAGCCAGTGAGCCAAAGAAGCACCCGGGAGGAGGCCCAGGGGCCCCAGAAGACACCAGGGCGCGCTAGAGGCCCCCGGCGCGCCCTGGTGGGTTGTGGTGGCCTCGGGACTCCCCTCCACCGCCTCTGAGCTCTATAAATACTCAAATATTCTAGAAACCCTAGAGGAGTCGACGAAAAATACTTCCAGCCGCCGCAAGTTCCAAAACCGCGAGATCCAATCTAACAACATCACGGAGGGGTTCATCATCCTCATTGGTGCCTCTCCGATGATGCGTGAGTAGTCCACCATAGACCTACGGGTTCGTAGGCAGTAGCTAGATGGCTTTCTCTCTCTCTTTTTATTCTCAATACAATGGTCTCTTGGAGATCTATTTGATGTAATGACTTTTTGCGGTGTGTTTGTTGGGATCCGATGAATTTTGAGTTCATGATCAGTTTCTATCCATGAATATTATTTGAGTCTTCTTTTGATATCTTATATGCATGATTACTTATAGCCTCGTATTTCTTCTTCGAATATTTGGTTTAGTTAGGCCAACTAGATTGATTTTTTTTGCCATGGGAAGAGGTGCTTTGTGATGAGTTTGATCTTGTGGTGTCCTCTCCCAGTGACAGAATGGGCAGCGAGGCATGCATGTATCGTTGCTATTAAGGATAACAAGATGGGGTCTATTCCTACATGAATAGATCTTGTCTACATCATGTCATCATTCTTATTGCATTACTCCGTTTTTCCATGAACTTAATACACTAGATGCATGCTGGATAGCGGTCGATGTCTGGAGTAATAGTAGTAGATGCAGAATCGTTTTGGTCTACTAATCTTGGACGTGATGCCTATATAATGATCATCGCCTTGGATATCGTCATGATTATTTGATCTTCTATCAATTTCCCAATAGTAATTTGTTTACCCACCGTGTGCTATACTCATGAGAGAAGCCACTAGTGAAATCTATGGCCCCCGGGTCTACTTTTCCAACATATTGCTTTCCGATCTATCTTTTACCGCTCTTTGCTTTCAGATCTTTTATTCGAAAAAACCAAAAATACCTTGATGCACTTTTTATTTGCCTCTTTTATTTAGTGTTCTTGTGCGATCTATCTATTCAATTTACTACAATCTAATCTATCTTTTTACTGTGGAGAGATTGACAACCTCTCTTACGCGTCGGGTTGCAAGTATTTGTTCTTTGTGTGTAGGTACCGTTTACATAGTGTTGTGTGGTTATCCTACTGGTTCGATAACCTTGGTTTCATAACTGAGGGAAATACTTACCATAGCTGTGCTGCATCATCCTTTCCTCTTTGGGGAAATACCGACGCGGTCTCAAGCCACGTCAGCGCCCAGGGCGCATCCGTCACGTCGGACCCGACCCACGCTGGCCCATCCCACCCCACATATATTCGTCCCCATTCGCTTGCCGGACCAAACCCTAGCCACTTCACTCCACTCCCCGATACGTCTCCAATGTATATATAATTTTTTATTGTTCTATGCTATTATCAATCTAGAATACTTTATATGCAATTATATGCTATTTTATATCATTTTTGGGAACTAACCTATTAACCCAGTGCCAAGTGCTAGTTGGTTTTTCTGCATGTTTTTGGTTTTCCAGGAAATCTGTACCAAATAAAATCCAAACGCTGCGAAACTTTTTGATGATTTTTTTCTGGACAAAAAAGACCCAGGAAGTTTCGGGAGGAGTCAGGAAGCTGCACGAGAAGGCCACAAGGCACCTAGGGGTGCCCAAGTACCTTGTGGGCCCCATGTGGCTCCGGTTGACCTAATTCCAATTCTATAAATTCTCAAATATCAGGAAACCAACAGAGACCAACCCGAAACACTTTTTCCACCGCCGCAAGCCTCTGTTTCGACGGGAGGCCATCTGGAGACCTTTTCCGGTGATCTGCCAGAGGGGGAATCGATCATAGAGGCCATCTACATCAACCTTGTTGCCTCCATGATGATGTGTGAGTAGTCTACCACAGACCTACGGGTCCATAGCTAGTACCTAGATGGCTTCTTCTCTCTCTTTGATCTCCAATATAAAGTTCATCACGATCTTCGCGGTGATCTATTCTATGTAATCTTCTTTTGCGGTGTGTTTGTTGGGATCCGACGAATTGTGGGTTTATGATCAGATTATTCATGAAAAATTCTTGAGTCTCCTCTGAATTTCAATATGCATGATCTTATATCTTCGTATTTCTCTCTGATCTATCGGTTTGTTTTGGCCAACTAGATTGGTTTATCTTCAGTGGGAGTGGTGCGTTGTAATGGGTTCAATCTTGCGGTACTCTATCCTCGTGACAGAAAGGGTCAAGACACGTATTTGTATTGTTGTCATTAAGGATAAAACGACGGGGTCTGAACATATTGCTTGTCTTACTTTGTCTACATCATGTCATCTTGCTCCAAGCATTACTTCGTTTGTCATGAACTTAATACCATAGATGCATGCTGGATAGTGATCGATTGGTGAAGTAATAGTAGTAGATGCAGAATCGTTTCGGTCTACTTGTTTATGGACGTGATGCCTATATACCTGATCATTGCCATGAATAACATGTCATAACTATGTGCAATTCTATCAATTTCCCAACAGTAATTTGTCTATCCACCGTATGCTACTTTCGAGAGAGAAGCCTCTAGCGAACACTATGGCCCCCGGGTCTACTTAAACATAAAAACAAAAACATATAAATTACCCACTGGTGCAGCGACGTGCTATACAAACGGTTTTTAACCCCTTTCTGCGACGTAGTTCCAAACCATCGCCTTGCATGTGTGGGTGATAGGGGGGTCCATCCCACACGACACCGCAAACCCGTCGGCGATGGTGGCCAACGAACACAAACGATCTGCAAATATAATCGTGTGCGGTGCAGGAACAGATCGCACACATAATCTTTTCGGCCTACGTGTGGGATTTAGGATCAATCACATACATCCAAGATGAGTGAAACGCGTCTAATTGCTCATGGAAAACAAACGGAGTTTGACCTTTGACCGTTTGCGAAACGTTACCTAATCCACACGGGCCATTGTAGACACTGTGTGTGATATCTTCATCATCGCACACGAGATTTCTCTGGGAACCGTGTACCATGTATAACATCATCGGACACGTTTCCCGAAAAATGTACGCGTGGGATCGTCTTTGCATCGGGCACGGTTTCCTGTTGGCTCACGTGTGAGATACGGTGCTATCACAAACGATTGAGTAGCTCATACGCACACGTACAAGTGTTGCAAACCGTTTGCGATTTCTTATGTATCACCGACGTTTTAGATTATATCTCGTCTGCTTTTCCTGTGGATCACAGGCGGTTGCGCTATGAGTTGCGTGTGCTTTCCGTTCTGAACCGCACACGCTTAGTTGCTTGAATCGTGTGTGCTGAAATTGCCAGGTTATTGTAAAATATCGCATTTAATTCACCCTGCAAATAGCAAATTCGCCACAATATGCAATCGACAAATAGTGTCCACATGAAGAACATTCAACATAATTCGCCACAATATGCAATTGAACGAATAGTGTCCACAAGCAGAGGATTCATCATAACTCATGACAATATATGCAATTGAGAAAATGCTAGCTAAATTCCACAGCTGTTAAACCGACTTATCCAGTACATAATCATAGTGTACGAAATACGAAGAGATGATCACATGGAAAATAATGCATCCATGTGTATATGTGTAGCTGATAACACTATATGAATGCGTACTTATTTTTAGGAGATTTGAATCCGGAAATCTTCGACATCTTTAGAGGGCTTTATATAGTGTTTCACACAGAAGGTGCTGATAAATTTCTTAAAGACAAGAATTCATCGGCGGCGAGCGGTTCAGAAGTCATCGGTGCCAAGATCAGCTGCATGACTTTTAGATCAGAATGTGACATACGTGTGGAGTAGAAGATAGTAATTAAGAAGCAGACTTACTGGTTTTATCCTATCAGCATCGACACCACATTCAGCATGTCTGCATAGGTTCATCATGTGTGCACAAACGTAGTATCCACATAGGCTGGTACCTTGTTGTTGCTGAGGACACTGAAATTTTTTGTACAATATTAGTCATGTATTTGCCCTGTTAGGAACAACCTAACCGGTGTAAGTTGTTTTTTTTCTATGGAGAGAAATAGAAAGAGGTTTACTTAGAAACTTGAACATCTGACTAGCATTTTCTGAAAATAACGGATTTCGTTGTCTTACCGGAGAAACGATCACGTGCTGCAAAGGTAGTTGGCGGTTGAACCTTACCCCCCTAAAGTTATGTTCTTTGACAATACACTGCAAATGAAGATGAATTTTCACACACTCAATTCTGGAACCAGATATGAACACAACGCATTAACATCAAAGAATTGAATACCTATCCATGAAGTCCTGAAGATGACTCAGATCTTGAGGCGCATTTGACTCTCTGAGAGAATCCATGCAGTAAATTGTGTTGCGTTTTGGAACAATGACCACCAAGATCCAGTGACCTCTACAGTTTAAGAAAACCATGAACGTATGAACTATGTCTAAAACTGAAAGATGATCAATGTATGCGTGGTTGTATATTTATACTTACTGTTCATGATATGGCCACATGAAGAATTCTCCTATCTGTAAGTCGAACAAAATCTTGGCGACAAAATCAATGGAAGTCGTGCGTGAGTCATTATCTTGTAACAAAACGCCGTTTGCTAAATCAGGATCTATGAAATACGCATGCACCCTTGTTGTTCTCTGTGTCGTCAATCCCCTGAGAGGAATACAGTACAGTTAGCCTTTTTGTCATTTAGAGCCTTGTATGGAGAAGATGATCAGAGTTTGTGAAGTACTTACAACATCAAGCATTTGACAAGAGTGGCAGCAAGCTCATCGAAGTTGAAGAAGAGATGAAAGTCCTCGAATTCCACACTGATTGTACCTGGAACGTGAGAGAAATGCCATTGGTCATAGTGCAATTCCATAATGTTAGTATCTTCTCCTTCTGACATTCAGTCCATGCAATATTTATGTAACTTGCGAGCACTAGAACTGCACTCGTCCCAGAAATCGCCAACAAGGAATGGCTGGCCATGTTTGTACTTGCGTTTCTCAAATGTGTTTACTTCCATACTAGAAAGTTGCTTTTGAAGGTCTGCTTCAGACATGTGGTCAGAAACGGGATTACCCAACCCTTCGAAAACCTTATTGTTAATTTGGGTACGGTCGATGATTGTTTGTAGAAGGAGGCTCTTGGTCCCATCCCTCTTCGCTCTTTGGAGGCCCAACTTCCTGTGTGCAACCGTGCCCGCTTCTGTCTTCTTAGTTGAAGCACTTCTTGTTTGACGTCTGGTTTCATCAACGACATGCTGCTGTGAAGCGTGTGAAGGTACGATGGACTGCTGAACAGATGATGCCGCTATGACGGACTGCTGAGCTGTAGTGCCAGAGTCGACGGACAGCTGACCAGCCGTTGAAGCTATTCAGGGCTTCTGAGCAGCTGGTGCCAATGTGTCAGTGTGTTCATGCGGCTGTGAAAACATGTTGGTTTGCTGAGCAGGCAGTGCCGACACATCGGTATGCTTATCAGGCGGCTGCGAACCGCTGGACTGATGAGCAGGTGGTTCCTGACTTTCGGAGTGCTTAGCAGACAGTCCTGGACTTTCGGCCTTCTTACCAGGTGGTTCCAGACATTCAGACTCCTTAGCACATGGTTCGGTCGGGTTTATCTAGTGAGCATGCAGCGCCAATGTGTCTGCACTTTCTGCTTCAGTGGCCGGCATCTGAACCGATGATAGGTCTTCAGCAGTTGTAGGCCTTGCCACAGGCTGCTCAGGACGGGACGATGACCTGGCCTCTATGGCAGGAAGTCGGTAGGGCTGATCACAGGTTGATGCCTCGGGCATCTGATTCCCAAGAGTATGTTCATCGGGGGAATCACACAAGATCTGTTGTGGCGAGATGAGAGTCACCGGTTCGAGGGCGACATTGGTTGCTTTTGGGGGGGCTGGAGGGGTCTCATCCAGGAAGTATATTTCTTTCTGTGGCCATTGGATATGATTTAACCGTGTTTCTTCCAAGGTCCTCTGCTCATCAGGGTCCCCAAGGACATTCTTCAGGGCAAAATCACTAAATCCAGGCTTTATTTCAGTCACGTAGCACTTCACACAACCCGGCTTCAATGGCACATTGTCCAACAAGAGACCCCCGTCAAAGGCAGGGTTGTAAACCCACGCTGTTGCACATTTTAAAGTACCTTCATAATGTGTAAGCACGGCCCTCACTCTCTCCCCCTGTCCATATAGATCAGATATAGCACCATCATGTCCAGCTCCAGCATCATTGTCGCTGGGGTCAGCTGATGCACAGCTACTCTTGTGCGGTGTTGCCATACAATAAGTGGCATCATCCATGCCGACATCCCCTTGCGTCTCCTGGCTATCTCTCAGCATTTGTGTCTTCTCCTGCATATATGACTCCTCAACTTAATTTCGAACTACAGGATACATGTCCCTCTTAATCTTTTCGCGCAAGTCTCTCTGCTTATAATCACTCCTAGCTTTTTTCATGCCGAGCCTCTCTTCTTTGCTTAGTGAGAAACCCTCTTGTGTGGGACATTGACCCCAATACCCCTAGCACGGCCAGGGGGCTCTTTGGTAGTCAGAGCCTCGGACAGAATGTCACATGGCCCTGAGTTCCTGTACAACCTTCCAGTGTTTTTGGAAGCCTTTGCCATCACATCATACAGTTCTTGGTCTGCTGAGTTTTCAAAGTAATAAGAACCATCTCCATGCATCTTTGCACATGCCCGCAAGTAGTCCCTAGCGCGAGTGACCCTAATTTCCCTAAAGGCCGGTTTGCCACCCGCAGCTACTGCTTCTTTGTCCTCCTGCTCCCATATCGGTTTCATGCTGTAGTATCCTGCCACACCCATATGGTGGGGGTGTGTGTTCTTCTTCTGAAGTTCCGATTGCATGGAACTCTTCTTAATAAACTCTTCACTGGCCCTAAGGCTTTTGAATTCTGTCCAATCTTCCTTTGTAATTTGGGGGTACGAGGGGATTGGGTCCTTGCCTTGACTCAAGAACTTCTTGTACAACACATGCTTCCAGTTTCTCCAAGCATCCTTGGCCTTCTTCAGTGCAGCATGTTCCACCTTCTCTCTCCACTCCTCAGGAATGTTGAAGTGCGCCATGATCTCACGGACTATCCTCTGCCGTGTTTCTGTACCAGCGTTCCAAAACCCCGGCAGATTAATGTTGAGCCTTGCCCTGCCAACAAATCCACACACACTCCTAAACCTCGTGCGTGCTTTATCAGGTTTAGTTGGAGCCCAAGACTTCAAATCGATGTTAGTTACTTCGTACACACCTTTAGGCTGGTGTGTGGGCTTTCTTGGAGCGCTCTTTCGGCTCTTGACCGGATGGGTGATTGTGGAAGCTCTATCACGTTCATCATTTCTTGGTACATGATCATCTGTTGCAGACATGTTGGCTTCGGACTCAGATGAAGATACATCGCCAGACGTATGACTGTCGTCGCTGCTAATAGACATCTACAGAGTACTGATAACCCACAAGTATAGGGGATCGCAATAGTTTTCGAGGGTAGAGTATTCAACCCAAATTTATAGATTCGACACAAGGGGAGCCAAAGAATACTTGAGAGTATTAGCAATTGAGTTGTCAATTCAACCACACCTGGAGATTAAATATCTACAGCAAAGTAATCAGTAGCACAGTAATATGATAGTTTGATAGCAGTAGTGACAGTAACAGTAGCGGTAACAGTAGTAGCAATAGTTTTGTAGCAGTTGGAATAGAAGCAGCAACAATAGTAACTTAGCAAGAACAATAAGTGGAAAGCTCGTAGGCACTGGATCGGTAACTCATTGGATGATATTCGTCATGTAACAGTCATAACCTAGGGCGATACAGAACTAGCTCCAGTTCATCAATGTAATGTAGGCATGTATTCCGTAAATAGTCATACGTGCTTATGGAAAAGAACTTGCATGACATCTTTTGTCCTACCCTCCCGTGGCAGGGAGGTCCATAAGGAAACTAAGGGATATTAAGGCCTCCTTTTAATAGAGAACCGGAACAAAGCATTAACACATGGTGAATACATGAACTCCTCAAACTACGGTCATCACCGCGAAGTATCCCAAATATTGTCACTATGGGGTTGACGGATCATAACACGTAATAGGTGCATATGACTAGGCAAGATCGGATCTAGAACATAGATATAGAGATGATAACATAAACAGTTCAGATCTGAAATCATGGCACTCGGGCCCTAGTGACAAGCATTAGGCATAGCAAAGTCATAGCAACATCAATCTCAGAACATAGTGGGTACTAGGGATCAAGCCCTAACAAAACTAACTCGATTACATGATGAATCTCATCCAACTCCTTACCGACCAGCAAGCCTACGAAAGAATTACTCACTCCCGGTGGGGAGTATCATGGAATTGGCGATGGAGAAAGGTTGGTGATGACGAAGACCGAAGATTCCCCTCTCCGGAGCCCCAAACGGGCTCTAGATCTGGCCTCCCGATGAAGAACACGAGGTGGCGGCGGCTCCGTATCGTAAAACGGGATGAAACTTTCTCTCTGATTTTTTTCTCCAAAAATAGGAATTTATAGTGGCGGAATTAGGGTCAGTGGGGCCACGAGGTGGGCACAACCCACCAAGGCACGCCCAGGGGGCCTGGCGCGCCCTGGTGGGTGCTGGCCACCCTGGCCCCCCTCTTCGGTGGATTTTGGCTCCAATAATTCACATTTATTCTGAAATAATTCTCCAAAAAGTTTCGTTCCATTCTAAGAACTTTTATTTCTGCACAAGAACAACACCATGGTAGTTCTGCTGAAAACAACGTCAGTCCGGGTTAGTTCCATTCAAATCATGCAAATTAGAGTCCAAAACAAGGGTAAAAGGGTGAGGAAAAGTAGATACGTTGGAGACGTATCAACTCCCCCAAGCTTATACCTTTGCTTGTCCTCAAGCAATTCAGTTGACAAACTGAAAGTGATAAAGGAAAACTTTTATGAACTCTTTTGTTCTTGTTTACATATATATGCTTAAGTAGCACCCAGGTTTTCAGCAAAGATTATGACTAACCATGTCAACAATAACTCTTAGAAATTATATTAACTCATAACAATAATATAAGCAACTAGCGAGCAATAATATGATATCTCAACCGCCAACACTTTGTCAAAACAATCATGATACAATATGACAATAGTGGTATCTCGCTAGCCCTTTCTGAGACCGCAAAACATAAATGCAGAGCACCTCCAAAGTTCAAGCAGTGACTAAACATTGTAATTCATGGTAGAAAAGATCAAGTCATATTGTACCCAACGTCAACTATACACAATGCATGAGGATGACAATAGTGCTCTCAGGTCTGGCGCTTATTTGAGAAGGTGATGACTCAACATAAAAGTAAATAGATAGTCCCTTCGTAGAGGGAAGCATGGATTTGTAGCGGTGCCAGAACTCAAAGTTTAAAACAGAGATAGATATAATTTTGGGAGGTACACCCTTCCTGTCAACGTCACGACCAAGAGTTATAGATATCTTCCATGCTAAACAAATTAGCGGCGTTTCCCAAGCGGTAAAAGTAAAGGTTTACTCCCCCTCCACCAACAATCACACTCCACGGCTAGCCGCATCCACGGGTACCGTCCAAACCAACAACATTCCTAGGGGAGTTTTGTTTAATTATTTTTGATTTTTGATTTCGGGACTGGGAATCCCTATTACCGCCCCTCTCGTGTAAGGACGAGTGAATAAACACTCATCATGAGAAAACCCGCTTAGCATGGAAGATACTGACCGCACCCTGTCGCTCCATGAGCGGTCCAGGCACACAAAACAGATGTTTATTTGAATTCTTAGAGGTGGCACATGCAAATTTACTTTGGAACGGCAGGGTAATACCGCATATAGGTAGATATAGTGGACTCATCTGGCATAACTTGGTTTAAGAGTTTTGATGCACAAGCAGTATTCCCGCTTAGTATAGGCGAAGGCTAGCAATTAGATTGAGAAGCGACCAGCTAGAGAGCGAAAACGGTCATGAACATGCATTACATATAATCAACATTGAATACTAGCATGAGTAGGATATGGACACCATGAACATAAATATCATGAAGGCTATGTTGGTTTTGATTCAACTACATGCGTGAACATGTGCCAAGTCAAGCCACTTGAAACATTCAGAGGAGGATACCATATCATCATACCGCATCACAACCATTTTAATGCATGTTGACACCCAAGATAAATCATTATCCACTCCTAGCTACTTAAGCATGTCATGAACCACTATAATCTCTAATGGTCATTGCAAACATGTTTGATCATAATGAGTTGAATCAAGGGATACTAGGTTAAACATATTTACAAAAACAAGTTGAGTTCATACCCGCCTTCTCTGCCACGGTCAATTCATCAAATGCCATCATTATTGCCTTTCACTTGCACGACCGAATGATAAGAAAATAATAATAGTGCAAGAGTGCCGTGGACTAAGCTGGAATCTACAACATTTTATTCAAGAGAAGAAGACAAAGTAATGTGGGCTCTTTGTTAGATAAACAATAATGCAGATGAGAGCCACTCAACAATTTCATTGTGGTCTTCTTCTAGGTACGACTCAAGTAAAAAGAAAAGAATTTCAGAGAAACACACTAAAATATTTTTGGAGTTTTTGGTTTTTCTTGAAGAAAGCAAATTAAAGAGGAAAACAAAAACGAGAAAAACTATTTACACGGGAAAGCTCCCAACAAGTAAAAGAAGAAGCGAGAAATCTTTTTTGGGTTTTCTTTTGATGCTACAATTAAACTAAGCTAGAAAGAAAAACTAAAAAGAAGTAAGAAATATTTTTGGATTTTCTCAAAGTTTTTCAAACACACAAGAACAAAGCGAGAAAAAAAATCTAGCATGGATATTACAATGAAAAAGTGTGAACACCGACAACTGGAATGAAATGTGTGAACATGAATGTAATGTTGGTGGAAATACGTACTCCCCCAAGCTTAGGCTTTTGGCCTAGCTTGGTAATCACCATCCGTAGTAACCGTCCGGTCCCAAGTCATAGTGAGTCAGAGGCGCCACCTGAGCATCCCACCCCTGGGGCTCCTCCTCAGCAGCTGCTAGGTTGTCCCGGTAAGCTATAATGTCATCTGGCATGATCCTGTATCCGTTCCTGGCAATAGAATCAAACAAAGCAGGTGCAGGCAACGGAATAACATCACGTGTTTGCTTGCTAAATACTAGGTTATAATGAATGTCACGGGGAGAAGCGGTTACATCTAGGAATTGGTGAGCCTGCAGTGACTTGTGATCAAGGTAAACTCGGGATAAGAGATAATCATGTGGGCGAAACTGAACTCTAAAATGGCTCGCTAGACGAGTAGCATAAATACCACCATGTATCTTTCCCTTAGTTTTGTTAAGATGTAAGCGTCGAGCAATAGTAGCCTCCATACTAAAGGTGTGATCATCATAAAGTGCACGACGTAAAATAGCATGGTCAGGGGCACTGAGTGTGCCGACCTTCTCCCTAGCGGTTAAACACTTAGCGATGACCAAAGCGAAATAATGTACTGAGGGAAACTGCAAGCTAGTAGCAGTGGTGCTCAACACGCCTCTATCCTCACCCACGGTTAACGTGAGGAGAAAATCCTCAAACTCAGATGGCCTAGATTCTCTCAAGTCCCCATCAGAAGGAATCAAGCATATGTTGCAGAAGTCAGTTAGCGGCATTGTGTAAGTTTCAGCATAAAGATTAAACTAAACTTCAGGAGGGTTGTTTCTCCCTAGATAATGAAAGCTTTGCACAAAGGAATTTGTAAGGATGTGATATTGGTCACACTTAGCTGCGAGGAACTCGGTTAACCCAGCGTTTGCAACAAACTGAGCGAACTCTTGATGGAACCCGACCTCCTCCATGAAGGCATCATGCGGCCATTCACACGGCCGCACATCCACCTTCCTTAGGGTGTGAAGGTCATTGCACGATGATTCCCTAATGACTCCCTTGGCATTTTTCTTGGAGGAAAACTTCCTAAAGATTTGCATTTTATCCCTATAAAAATTCTAAAAAAAATTAGTCCACAAAAATTTGTCAACAAAACTTTGTAAGATTGTTAGCAACTACTCCCAAGCATGCATAGAGGCTATATTGAGCATTCAAACTACTTAGAACTCTAAGAATTCAACATGCAAGCTCATCTACAGTAGCACCAAGAGTAGCTAAATACTCTAAAAATAACCCACTAAAACAAAAACGAATTGGAGCAATGGAGGAGTCACATACCAAGTAGCAATCCCTCCAAACAGTTTCAGAAATGGAGCTTCGAGCAAAGAGATCGAAATCCGCGGGTTTGAGAGCACGAACACGAGAATGGTGGCTGTGGTGATTTTTTTCTGGGGGTAGGGGATGATGTGGGCTAAAGAGATAAGTGAGGGGGCCCACGTGGGGGCCACAACCCACCAGGGCCCGTCTGGGGGTGCTGGCGCGCCCTGGTGTCTTGTGGGCACCAGGTGCACCCCCCTCTAGTATTATTTGCACCAAAAAATCATAAATATTCGGAAAAAAATCATGTAAAATTTTCAGGGCATTCTGAGAATTTTTATTTTTGGGTCATTTTTTATTGCACGGAGAAAACAGAAAACAGCATAAACATGGCATTTTATTTTATTTGACTAACTAAAACAGAAATTAAAAGGTGGGATCATAGAGTTGTGTTTACTAGATTCATCGACGTCATACCTCTAAAAAATGATTCATTAATAAGGTTGATCAAGTCTTATTATCAACCACTTCCGATTAGCATGAAACCGAAGAACTTTCGTAAAACACTAAGTTACCTCAATGGGGATATGCATGTCCCCGACAATAAGTATATCATATTTCTTTTTGGCAGTAGGAAGATGTAATTGAAAACTTCCAATAGTAATGGTCGGAGATTCTTCAATAACATTTATACCATTCACTTGGAATTGTTTCTTCGGAAAGTGCACCGTATGCCCATTACCATTGATATGAAAAGTGACTTTGCTTTTATTGCAATCAATAATAGCCCCTGCAGTATTCAAAAAGGGTCTACCAAGGATAATCGACATGTTGTCGTCCTCGGGCATCTCAAGAATAACAAAGTCCGTTAAGATAGTAACATTTGCAACAACAACGGGCACATCTTCACAAATACCAATAGGTATGGCCGTTGATTTGTCAGTCATTTGCAATGATATCTCGGTAGGTGTGAGTTTATTCAAATCAAGTCTTTTATATAAGGAGAAAGGCATAACACTAACACCGGCTCCCAAATCACACAAAGCAGTTTTGACATAGTTTCTTTTAATGGAGCAAGGTATAGTTGGTATTCCAGGATCTCCGAGTTTTTTAGGTACTCCATCCTTAAAAGAATAATTAGCAAGCATGGTGGAGATTTCAGCTTCAGGTATCTTTCTTTTATTAGTGATGATGTCTTTCATATACTTTGCATAAGGGGCCATCTTCAAAATATCAGTTAAGCGGGTACGCAAAAAGACTGGCCTAATCATTTCAACAAAGCGTTCAAATTCTTCATCATCCTTTTTCTTAGATGGCTTAGGTGGAAAGGGCATGGGTTTTTGAACCCATGGATCTCTTTCTTTACCATGTTTCCTAGCCACAAAGTCTCTTTTATCATACCGTTTATTTTTAGGTTGTGGGTTATCAAGATCAGGAGCAGGCTCTATTTCAACATCATTATCTGGTTCTACATCATTACTAGGTTGAGCATCATCATGAACATCATCATTATCATTTTCATTATCACTAGGTGAATGTTCACTACCAGATTGAGTTTCAGCATCGGAAATAGAGACATCATTATTATCAGGAGGTTTTTGTGTCTCGGGTTCACTAGAGGTATGCAAACTCCTATCATTTTTCCTTTTCTTTTTCTTCTTAGAAGGACTAGGTGCATCAGGATTAATTCTCTGAGAGTATTGTTCAATTCTTTTAGGATGACCCTCAGGATAAAGAGGTTCTTGGGTCATTCTACCTCCTCTGGTTACTACTCTAGCAGCAAAATCATGCATATTATTATTCATTTCATCAAGCAATTCTTTTTGAGACTTAGCAACTTGTTCTAACTGAGTTTGAACCATAGAGGCATGCTTTCCTACACCTCTAACATCATTACTGATTCTAAATAGCAAGTCACTCAAGCGAGCAATCATATCAGAATTATATTTCAATTGTTTTAGAACATGAGCATTGATATGATCTTGCTTCATAATATAGTTTTCAAACTCATATAAGCATTGACTAGGATGTTTATTGTGAGGAATGTCACTTCCATTAAACTTTAATATAGAATTTACCTCTACCACTTGTGGAGGTGGTGGTGTGTCAAGGCCATGTATTTCTTCAATAGGTGGCAGATTCTTAACATCCTCAGCTTTAATACCTTTTTCCTTCATAGATTTCTTTGCCTCTTGCATATCTTTAGGACTGAGAAATAAGATACCCCTCTTCTTCGGAGTGGGTTTAGGCGGTGGTTCAGGAAGAGTCCAATCATCATAATTCTTCAACATGTTATTCAATAATTCCTCAGCTTGTTCAACAGTTCGTTCCCTGAAAACACAACCAGCACAACTATCTAGGAATTCCCTAGAAGCATCGGTTAGTCCATTATAAAAGATAGCAAGTATTTCATTTTTCTTGAGAGGATGATCAGACAAAGCATTAAGCAATTGGGGAAGCCTCCCCCAAGCTTGTGGGAGACTCTCTTCTTCAATTTGCACAAAGTTAATTATTTCCTGTAAGGTGCTACCTCTTGAGCATGCGTTGGGTTTTCCCTTGAAGAGGAAAGGGTGATGCAGCGAAGTAGGTTAAGTATTTCCCTCAGTTTGTTGAGAACCAAGGTATCAATCCAGTAGGAGGAACAAGCAAGACACCAATATTTGCACCTACACAAACAATCAAACACTTGCACCCAACGCTATAAAGGGGTTGTCAATCCCTTCACGGTTACTTGCAAGGATGAGATCTGATAGAGATAGATATAGATGATTGCCAAAAGTAAAACTAAAAGGAAAGTAAATAAAATTGCAGCAGGGTATTTTTGGTATTTTTGGTTTATAGATCTGAAAATATATGATGGAAAATAGACCCGGGGCCATAGCTTTCACTAGAGGCTTCTCTCTTAAAGGAAAACGATACGGTGGGTGAACAAATTACTGTCGAGCAATTGATAGAAAAGCGCATAGTTATGACGATATCCAAGGCAATGATTATGCATATAGGCATCACGTCCGTGTCAAGTAGACCGAAACGATTCTGCATCTACTACTATTACTCCACACATCGACCGACTCCTGCCTGCATCTAGAGTATTAAGTTCATGAAGAACAAAGTAACGCATTAGGTAAGATGACATGATGTAGAGGGATAAACTCAAGCAATATGATGAAAACCCCATCTTTTTATCCTTGATGGCAACAATACAATACGTGCCTCGCTACCCCTACTTTGTCACTGGGTGAGGACACCGCAAGATTGAACCCAAAACTAAGCACTTCTCCCATTGCAAGAATTACCAATCTAGTTGGCCAAACCAAACCAATAACTCGAAGAGACTTGCAAAGATATGAAATCATGCATATAAGAATTCAGATTTGACTCAAATAATATTCATAGATAAGCTGATCATAAACCCACAATTCATCGGATCTCGACAAACACACCGCACAAAAGTATTACATCGAATAGATCTCCATGAAGATCATGAAGAACATGGTATTGAAGAGAAAAGAGAGAGAAGAAGCCATCTAGCTACTTGCTATGGACCCGAAGGTCTGTGGTGGACTACTCACGCATCATCGGAGAGGCAATGGAGTTGATGTAGATGCCCTCCGTGATCGAATCCCCCTCCGGCAGATTACCGGAAAAGGCTCCAAGATTGGATCTCACGGGAACCGAGGCTCCTGGCGGCGGAAAAGTATTTTTGTGGCTCTCTCTGGTATCCAGGGAATATTTGGGAATTTATAGGTCGAAGAGGTAGGGCAGGAGACCTGCCGTGGGCCCACAAGCCAGGGGGGCGCCCCCCCCCTAGGGCGCACCCCTGTGGCTTGTGACGCCACGGCAGCTCTTCTGCCTTGGTCTCCAAGCTTGACAGGTTGCTTCTGGTCCAAGAAAAATCATATCGAAGATTTTATTCCGTTTGGACTCCGTTTAATATTCCTTATCTGCAATACTCAAAAACAAGGAAAAAACAGAAATTGGCACTAGGCTCTAGATTAATATGTTAGTCCCAAAATTAATATAAAATAGCATATTAATGCATATAAAACATCCAAAACAGATAATATACTAGCATGGAACAATCAAAAATTATAGATACGTTGGAGATGTATCAAGCATCCCCAAGCTTAATTCCTGCTCGTCCTCGAGTAGGTAAATGATAAAAACAGAATTTTTGATGTGGAATGCTACCTAACATATATATCCATGTAATATCCTTTGTTGTGGCATGAATGTTCAAATCCGTAAGATTCAAAACAAAAGCTTAATATCAACATAAAAACAGTAATACTTCAAGCATACTAACAAACAATCATGTACCTTCAAAATAACATGGCTAAAGAAAGTTATCCCTACAATATCATATGGTCTGGCTATGCTCTATCTTCCCCACACAAAGTATTTAAATCATGCACACCCCCGATGACAAGTCAAGCAATTGTTTCACACCCTTTTTGTTCTCAAACTTTTTCAACTTTCACGCAATACATGAGCGTGAGCCATGGATATAGCACTATAGGTGGAATAGAATATGGTGGAGGTTGCAAGGGAAAAGGAGAAGATAGTCTCACATCAACTAGGCGTATCAACGGGCTATGGAGATGCCCATCAATAGATATCAATGTGAGTGAGTAGGGATTGCCATGCAACGGATGCACTAGAGCTATAAGTGTATGAAAGCTAAAAAAGAAACTAAGTGGGTGTGCATCCAACTTGCTTGCTCATGAAGACCTAGGGCAATTTGAGGAAGCCCATCATTGGAATATACAAGCCAAGTTATATAACAAAAAATTCCCACTAGTATATGAAAGTGACAAAATAGGAGACTCTCTATCATG
Source organism: Elymus sibiricus (assembly GCA_039707655.1). Taxonomy (NCBI): domain Eukaryota; kingdom Viridiplantae; phylum Streptophyta; class Magnoliopsida; order Poales; family Poaceae; genus Elymus; species Elymus sibiricus. Next base: position 95,284,161 of record CM077675.1, on the reverse strand, counting down.
AAGATCATGGTGCTATTTGAAGCACAAGTGTGGAAAAAGGATAGTAACATTGCCCCTTCTCTCTTTTCTCTCATTTTTTTTAGTTTCTCTTTTTTTTTGGTGGGCATCTTTGGCCTCTTTTTTTTTGTAAAGTCCGGAGACTCATCCCACTTGAGAGGGAATCATAGCTTCCATCATCCTTTCCTCACACGGGACAATGCTCTATAATGATGGTCATCACACTTTTATTTACTTACAACTAAAAAATTACAACTCAATGCTAGAACAAAATATGACTCTATATGAATGCCTCCGGCAAGGTACCAGGATGTGCAATGATCTAGCGTAGCAATGACATCAAAAAACGGACAAGCCATGAAAACATCATGCTAGCTATCTTACGATCATGCAAAGCAATATGACAATGATGGTGCGTGTCATAATAAATGGAACGGTGGAAGTTGCATGGCAATATATCTCGGAATGGCTATGGAAATGCCATAAATAGGTAGGTATGGTGGCTGTTTTGAGGAAAGATATATGGTGGCTGTTTTGAGGAAGGTGGGTTTAATGCACCGGCAAAAATTGCGCGGTAATAGAGAGGCTAGCAAAGGTGGAAGGGTGAGAGTGCGTATAATCCATGGACTCACATTAGTCATAAAGAACTCACATACTTATTGCAAAAGCCTATTAGTCATCAAAGCAAAGTGTTAGACACATGCCCCTAGGGGAGAGGTTGGTAGGAGTAAACCATCGCGCGCTCCTGACCCATCACACAAAGGGTAACAATCATCAAACAAATCATGCTCCGACTTCCTTACATAGCGGTTCACCATACGTGCATGCTACGGGAATCACAAACCTTAACACAATTATTCTTACCAATCCACAATTACTCACTAGCATAACTCTAATATCACCATCTCTATATCTCAAAACTTTATGCAAGGAATCGAACTTCTCATAGTATTCAATGCACTTTATATGAAAGTTTTTATTATATCCTCTTGGATGCCTATTATATTAGGACTAAATTCATAACCTAAACAAATTACCATGCTGTTTAAAAGACTCTCAAAATAATATAAGTGAGGTACGAGAGTTCAATTATTTCTATAAAATAAAACACCACCGTGCTCTAAAAAGATATAAGTGAAGTACTAGAGCAACATTGCCTAGCTCAAAAGATATAAGTGAAGCACATAGAGTATTCTAATAAATTCACGATTCAGCATGTCTCTCTCAAAAAGAAGTGTGCAGCAAGGATGATTGTGTCAAACTAAAAAGCAAATACTCATATCATACAAGACGCTCCAAGCAAAACACATATCTTGTGGTGAATAAAAATATAGCCTCAAGTAAATTTACCGATAGATTGAAGACAAAAGAGGGGATGCCTTCCGGGGCATCCCCAAGCTTAGGCTCTTTGGCATCCTTGAATATGACTTGGGGTGCCTTGGGCATCCCCAAGCTTAGGCTCTTGCCACTCTTTATTCCATAATCCATCAAATCTTTACCCAAAACTTGAAAACTTCACAACACAAAACTCAACAGAAAACTCGTGAGATCCGTTAGTATTAGAAAAATAAATCACCACTTTAGGTACAGTTGTGAACTCATTATTTATTTATATTGGTGTAATATTTACTGTATTATAACTTCTCCATGGTTCATACCCCCCGATACAACCCATAGATACATCAAAATAAGCAAACAACACATAGAAAACAGAATCTGTCAAAAACAGAACAGTCTGTAGCAATCTGTAAACTTCGAATACTTATATAACTCAAAAAATTCTGAAAAATTAGGAAAACCAGGATAATTTGCATATCAATCTTGTGTAAAAAATTCAGATCCATTCGACGCTCTGGTGAATTTATAAAATTCCTGGACTGAGCGCAAAAGTTTCTGTTTTTCAGCAAAACCAAATCAACAAACACCGTAAGCTATCCCAAAGGTCTTACTTGGCACAAAAACTAATTAAAACAATAAAACACAATTATTACAGAAGTAATAATGTGTGAAACACACCAAAACAGAAGCAAAAAACAGAAAGCAAAAAATAAAATTGGGTTGCCTCCCAACAAGCGCTATTGTTTAACGCCCCTAGCTAGGCATAACGCAATAGATCTAGGTATTGTCATCTTTGGTATGCAATTACTCAATTGCACACTTATAAACCCTAGAAGGTTCTTTGCTCTTAATAATAATGCTCCTAGGTAAGAAGTCAAGAAATTCACTTGTGGCAATTGGTTCCCTAACAATATTGATAAAGCTAGGGTAAACACTTATCATCTTAAGATCTTCATCCTCTTTACTAGAGGATCCACCCTTATTCTTAGGAACATAAACAAACTTGGCAGTTTTAGAAGAAGGAAAACTTGGAGTGGTTTGAACCGAGGCAAAAGCGGAACCCAAATTAGTAATAATATCATCTAGCTTGCCAATTCTAGAGGAATCTTGATCCAGTTTTTCATTAACCATGGGTTCTTTTTCCCTTAGATTTTTTAGAGTAACTCCTACCTTAGATCCATATTGAGTAATGTGATTATGAATATTTTTATCCAAGTTTTCAATGAGCTCTATAGTAGCAACTTTATTTTCAATAATATCAAGCCTTCGCATAACATGTTCCAAAGTTAAAATAGTTTCGTTAACCATGAGTGGGGGTGAACCTACCAAATTTATCATAGCGTTATAGGAATCAAAAGTATTGCTTCCCAAGAAATTTCCACCCGTAATGGTGTCCAAAACATATCTATTCCAAGGAGAAACACCCACATAAAAATCGCGAAGGAGAACGGTAGTAGATTGCTTACGAGTAGATCTATTTTGAGCATTGCAAATTCTATACCAAGCATCTTTTAAATTTTCTCCCTCCCTTTGCTTAAAATTAAGAACTTCACTCTCGGGGGTGCTAGCGATGGTATTAAGGCTAGCCATGAGTTTAAGCAATCTCACAAACAAGCAAACGAAAGGCAACCAAAAAGGCGAACGGAAGAAGGGCGAATAAAAAGGCAAATCTTTTCGAAAATCGTTTTAGAAGTGGGGGAGAGGAAAACGAGAGGCAAATGGCAAATAATGTAAATGCAATAGATGAGTTTGTGATGGGTACTTGGTAGATGTAGATCTTGTCTTGAATCCTCCCCGGCAACAGCGCCAGAAATCCTTCTTGCTACCTCTTGAGCATGCGTTGGGTTTTCCCTTGAAGAGGAAAGGGTGATGCAGCGAAGTAGGTTAAGTATTTCCCTCAGTTTGTTGAGAACCAAGGTATCAATCCAGTAGGAGGAACAAGCAAGACACCAATATTTGCACCTACACAAACAATCAAACACTTGCACCCAATGCTATAAAGGGGTTGTCAATCCCTTCACGGTTACTTGCAAGGATGAGATCTGATAGAGATAGATATAGATGATTGCCAAAAGTAAAACTAAAAGGAAAGTAAATAAAATTGCAGCAAGGTATTTTTGGTATTTTTGGTTTATAGATCTGAAAATATATGATGGAAAATAGACCCGGGGGCCATAGGTTTCACTAGAGGCTTCTCTCTTAAAGGAAAACGATACGGTGGGTGAACAAATTACTGTCGAGCAATTGATAGAAAAGCGCATAGTTATGACGATATACAAGGCAATGATTATGCATATAGGCATCACGTCCGTGTCAAGTAGACCGAAACGATTCTGCATCTACTACTATTACTCCACACATCGACTGACTCCTGCCTGCATCTAGAGTATTAAGTTCATGAAGAACAGAGTAACGCATTAGGTAAGATGACATGATGTAGAGGGATAAACTCAAGCAATATGATGAAAACCCCATATTTTTATCCTCGATGGCAACAATACAATACGTGCCTCGCTACCTGTCGTGGTTTTGTCACGGCAGATGTCCGAAGACTTAGGTTCGAGGCCATCGCTGAGGCGGTGGACTCAAAGGGGTTGATCGGGACGAAGGACACGAGTTTACCCAGGTTCGGCCCCTCAGGAAGAGGTAAAAGCCTACGTCATGCTTGTGTTGTATTGATTGGGGTATCGATTACAAGGGAGCGGATTCGCTTAACCTAGTTCTCGATAGATTGGTTTCTTGTCTAAGCCGCCCCAGGGTCTCGCCTTTATATAGGAGGTCGAGGCCCTGGGTTACATGAGTCTCAAACCGACTTGTACAACGTACTCAATCCTATTTCTAAGCCGCCTTGCCTCTTTGGGCAATCCGGCTCCGGGTGGTTTACCCGCCCGGGTCTCATACCATCTTCTGTCTTGGGCCTTCGTCTTGACCTGTCCGGTAAGCCGCCATGTGGCGTGGCCTTCATCTTCCGGCCCACCTTAAGGGTTTTTTGCTATGAGCCGCCAGGTATTACCCGGCCCCTCGAGGGCGGGTCTTGCCACGGGGTTGTATCCCCAACATTAGGCCCCAGATTGATTTGAGCCTGCTCATGTCAATCTTCAAATTCACTTGGCGGCGAGTCTCACATTTTTATCACCTGAAAAGAAAACTCATAACCCGCCGTGACGTCACCCCGAATATGCTAAAAAGATTCAGTGACGTTCGCAACGGATCTCCTCATTAAACGGTCGGTCCCGAAAATCGAGGCGTCCCCTCCGGTCAATCATCATTGAACCTCTCCGATTTTCGCGCGCACTGTTGCCATCCTATCTCATAAATAGGGACCCGTGGGGTCCCTTTCCCTTTCTCTGCCGCCACCGTCCTCTTCTTCCTCCTTCAGACGCTCTCATCTCCAGAGCTCCGCCGCGCCGACCGGATCTTCACCGTCGTCCCCAACGCCGGCCGCTGCATCAACCTGACGCGGTCCAGAAACTCGCCAGCCAGTCCGCATCCGCAAGGTACCATCCTCCCTCCTTGTAAGACCCGCAATCATCTCCGAGTAGGGTTTCGATTTCATCGGGTTCCTTTAGTGTTCATCGCTGTTCTTCGCTGTTCTTCGTAATGTAGATTGCAAGTGTCCCTTTGAATCTTATACCATTATCTATCCGCTGCGGTGGTCCTTTTAGCATCAATGCCCACTTGCTATAGATCTGCATAGCAATCTTCTCCACATGTTGTCCACCTGTTCTTCCACTCCCCCTTTTTAGGTTTTGAATATATTTCCTTTATCTTCGCCCGTGGATCTTGCAACCACGGCTGTAATATGTGAAACCTGTTTGTCTATACTTAACCCGCCGTTATATTGCCGGTTCTTCTGGTAAAACATGTCGGCGGCTTAATACCTCATCATCATGCCGACCATAGCTACCTTAATTATTTGACGTTTTTCTAACCCGCCATATTTTGCGCCTTCTCTCAATTTGACCCGCCACCATGTCGAGAGCACCTGCATCTTGTGATTGGGTCGGCTCCGGAGTCACCGAGCAGCTTTTGCTTGACTTCGTAGAATCGGGTATCTTGCCGGCTCAGGACGTTATACATTGGCGGGTTCCAGGGCCATAAATAAGACCTACTCCTAAGGAAGGGGAGGTTGTCGTATTCACTGATCACCTCCTCCGCGGTTTTAGCCCGCCCGGGTCGAAGTTTTTCCGGGACGTTCTTCACTTCTTCAAGCTTCACCCTCAAGACATAGGTCCAAACTCTGTCACCAATATATGTCAGTTTCAAGTTCTATGCAAAGTTTACCTACAAGAAGAGCCGTCTGTTGATCTCTTCCATGACAAATTTTATATCAACCGTCAAACTAAAGTGGCAGCGGGACCAAGTTTGGAGCTTGGCGGCGTTTCTATCCAGAGACGGAGAGATTTGCCCTACCCAGCAGCCGTCTTACCAAGTCACCCAAAGGATCGGAACAAGACCTGGTTTTATTGCAAGGACACTTCTCCCAAAGAAGAGAATCCGCTGCCGGGTTTCCGTCCTACCCGGCTTTGCAACTCCGGAGAACTCCCAGACCGGATGTCCGCCGCAGAGCGAGCAAAATATGCTCCGGCCTTCGCGAAGGTCAGGGCCTTAATGGCGAACGGCTTGACCGGCGTCGATTTAACCCGTTGTTGGGTTAGCTGGAAAATCTTGCCACTGAGCCGGCGTGACCGACTCATGTACGAATTTACGGGTGAACCAAATGACCCTCTCTGTTTCAACTCCACCCCCCTGACAGAACAAGACATCAACTCTTCCGTCAAAACTCTTCTTGGGGAAAAACAAGAGGCTTGCAACAAAACTGGGCTGAAGCCTTTTTGCATCAAGAACCCGGCTCCAGCTGTAAGAAACTTTTCTTAGCAAACTGCTCATTCTTTGTCTTTTGACCTTCTGCCTTGCTCCTTTTAACCTTTTTGGCGGCTTATGCACAGGCCGGCTCTTCCTTCTGGAAGAAGAAATATAATCCTCCTGTAAGGAAGCCTAAGGCGGGTAAAACCCGCGCCCATAAGAAGAAGAAAACTTCTGCTCAGGAACTGCTTGAGTTTGACGACTCGGAGGTAGAACTTGACTCCCTTGGCCGTCTCTTTATGCAACTTATTGACAACAATTATTCACAGGAGGAAACGGAGACAAGTCATGCTGATGCCCCTGAGGTAACTTACATTTCCTCTGATTCAGAAAACTTTCCACCAGCGAAAATACGGCGGGTCATCCGGAAAGTTCCATTTTCTCATCCTCTTGCTTATTTAGACCCCAACTTTATTTTGAAAAAGCAATAGCACACCTCCAGACGTCAGACCCAGAGCACCGGCTCTGAAGAGCTTTTGACCGGCTTACCAAACTCTCCGGCTCCTCGGAAACGGCCTGCCGAGGTACTCTTTTAACCAAGTCCGATTTTTAACAGTCTTGAATTGTAATCTTACTCTGTTTTTTATCGTCTTAACTTTTTCAGGAGACGCCCCCTTCGTCTGGTGATTCCACTGCATCCAAGCTGCCTCCTCTGAAGATCAACTCGGAGTGCATACCTTTGTATTTGCACCATACCTTTTTACCATCCTTGTCCTGTATGTGACAATCTTTTTGTTTTCCAGGGCTCAAGCAAAACGAAGGAAGACAGGCGGGTCTACCGCTACTCCTGTTGCCCAAGAGCCGGAGACTGCTAAGCCGGACTCTCCTACAACTTACGCTGAGCCTACTGAGGCTAGAAAAGATGCGCCTGACAACGCTCCTCAGCCCTCTGAGCCGGCTGATGACAACATGGCCACTCCTGAAAGTCCTCCAAAGGCTGATCCTAAACCGCCCAGCCCTTCAACAGCCGTCGAAGATACAGCTCATCCAGAAGTTGTTGTCACTGGGACGGGTTATCATTCTCCTGAACCCCATGTGCTAACGAAGCACACCAGCAAGGCTGAAACATGCTCACCAGAAAAACTTGATTTTGAATTCCCCATGTTAGAAAAACTGACTGCAGATGATCTACATGCTGGTTATCTGAACCGCCTCTCCACAAGCCGTAATATGGAGTTAAAACTTGTTGGACTGATGAAGAAAAAATATGAGGTACTCCTTCTCTTGTTTTTCCTTATACCCTTATGTAGCCCCCAAGAGCTGGTTTAATATTGCCAATAGTAGACCGGGTCTTCCAATCTTCGTCATACTGTAAATAGCTTAAGTTGTAGCCCCCAAGTATCGGGTTAATATAGATAATAAGCCGGTACTTACTTAAAATCTAGATCCGAGTGTAGCCCCCAAGTCCAGGTCATTATGAAAATGATGAGCCGGAACTTTACTGGTGATATGATCTGGAAAAAACTTCATTGTTTGAAAAGCGACGTGTGTAGCCCCCAAGTGCCGGCTTAACTTTTTGAAGATGAGTCGGAACTTCCTTGTAGACTTGGAGATAAAACACAGACATTAGCCCCCAAGTGTCAATTATATTGCTTGCAATCTGCTTGAGACTTGTATCATAATAGCTTCATCACTCTTGTCTACTAATATCTCATCTTGGCGATTTAAACCTCCTGAACTTTTGTTTTTGCACAATACAGGAAGCTTTGGATGCGGCCGAGTCTGATCTGACCGGCTTAAAGGTAAATGTTGCTTCGCAACAAACCGCCCGGGCTGAGGCGGAAGAAAAGTGGCGGGTTGCCGTTAAAGAGCTTGAGAAGGTTCAAGCTGACTTTATTGCCTTCAAAAAGATTGTTGAGTCTAAAGAAGCCGCCCTGACCAAGTGTGCAGACGATGCTGACCAGCGGCTCAAGCTTGTGTCAGAAGAGCTACAAACGCTCAAGCGTCATATATCCAGGATGACGTCTGCTATCTTTGGTAAGTACTGAATACTTAGCAAATTTCCTTGCCTTGTTAACAAACACTGTGTGAGCGGCTTATAACACCTAACTTTCTTTGCAGGCCAAAGAAGCCGCCAACTATCTTCTGACAGCTTGTTGAAGTTGAAAGCCATATATACCTTGACAGAACAGCTATACTGCGGGACCCTTTGTACCATCAAAGCAATGCTGAATGAAAAAAGCATCCCCAAATTCATGAAGGGAGTAATAGAACTCTTATCGACTCTGCCCAAGCAAATTGATGAGCTCAAACGATCAGCCGCCAGACAGGGAGCAATGGCCGCGCTAAGCCGGTCTCTGGCCTTTGCCCCTGAACTGACCGCAGAAGAGATGATGGATGGCATTCCATCCAAGAAAGATGATGGCTCAGACTTTACAGAAGCTGACTATGCCAAATGTAGGAAGGCCTCCCGAGTACTCGCATCAACACTTGCCAATGAAATTGATCTGACTTCATACCAGGAGGCTTACGGCGAGGACAGCAAACGAGTGTGCTGCCCAACTTTTGAAGCCAGGGACTTAACTCCTGCACGCCGTAAGCCACTCTTTGCTCCTGAAATTGACCCATCTCCCCTCTTTGACGAGGCCCAGTTTGAGGCTTTAACAAACTGCAACTGGGATGTGGACAATCTTCAGATCGAAGAGGTCGAAGACCAGACGCAGGATGACCCGCCATCAAGCTGAACACTTGCTCCTGAAATTGATAACCCGGCTTTCTGATCCGCCGATACTGGAACTGTATGAAAAACTTTAAGTCCGTTGCATTTTGGGCTCCCTGGAGAGCTTTGTAATAGGCGTAGAAAAACTTGATTGCCTCAACCGTGCTACTTGATGCACTTTTATCTGTTTGTGTTCTGTTCACAACATCTTGTCATCATATTTCACGGCGGCTCATCTTAGGAGATAAAACCTGCAAAAACAAACAAGACAGAATATGTTCTGTATTGCTGTGAGGGCGGCTTGAAAAAGCACAACCCGGAGATGTTAAATCTTTCATGACCTTGCTTTTTCGAAAACTCATATGCCGGTTCTTATGGCATGAACTTGTTGTTTGAACACTTAACAGTACATGGTCTCTAGTGAGAGTGACCGTCAACTCCTTTGAACGACTCAGGGTCTCTAGGTGAGATTAACTGGTAAGAGCAACAACAAACCATAAAGAGGCGCAGCAGGGCATGAGTACCCCTAGGGCCCATAAGCTACTTCTCACGTGACATAAATCCGTCGTTTGAACCTTAAACAGTGCAGGGTCTTTAAAAGAGTAACTGTTTAAGAGTACGAACGGGCCACATAGCGGAGAGTGTGCAACAGATGGGTGAGTTTATCCTCGCTTTCCATAAGCCGGCCCTCACATGACAAGAGCCGCCGGTTTAACCTTGACCAGTACAGGGTCTCTAGCGAGAGTGACTGTCAAATACTTTGAACAGCTCAGGGTCTCTAATGCAAGAGTTCGGCGGGTCACCTAGCGGAGCAGCAGCAGCATACAGGCAGGTTTAACTCAAACTTGTGGTGGCTAAAGAGCCGATCAAGAGGGTGTGTAAGCTAAACCCGGCGGGTTGGAAGCCCCCAAATGACCTTGTTGACGAAGTCAACTTTTTGGGTATATAACCCGGCCTTACAGTGGATGAAGAGCCAATCAAGAGGGTGTGTAAGCTAAACCCGGCGGGTTGGAAGCCCCCAAATGACCTTGTGGTTGTGTTACTCTTGCACAATCTGAAGTGTATAACAGGCAGAGGCCCCATCTTGCAGGGATGCCAACTTTATTATATATATATATATATATATAAAAGGTATACACAATGATGATGTACAATGATGGGAGTCGACGACTCAAGTATAGTAAGGCCGCAGATGAGCGATGTTCCACGGCCGGTGGGTCTCCTGCCCAGAAGTACATGACTCGTCTCGTACATCAATGAGATAATATGACCCATTGTTGAGATTCCTACTGACCACAAAAGGTCCTTCCCATGGAGGAGATAGCTTGTGCGCATCCGTCTGATCTTGAATCAGACGCAACACCAAGTCGCCTTCCTGAAACGTCTGAGTCTTAACTCTGCGGCTATGATAGCGACGCAGGTCTTGTTGATAAATCGCCGATCGAGCCGCCGCCAGATCACGCTCTTCATCCAAAGCATCTAACGCGTCCTGACGCGCTGTCTCATTATCTATCTCAACGTATGCCACCACCCGCGGCGAGTCATGACGTATATCACTTGGCAAGACAGCTTCTGCACCGTAAACCATAAAGAAAGGCGTATAGCCTGTTGACCTGTTGGGGGTAGTTCTGATGCTCCATAGAACTGATGGTAACTCTTCTACCCAACAACCCGGCATTCGCAGTAGAGGAACCATAAGTCGGGGCTTGATGCCTCTCAAGATCTCCTGATTAGCACGCTCTGCCTGACCATTGGACTGTGGATGGGCAACAGCAGAGACGTCAAGCCGGATGTGCTCGCTTTCATAGAATGTCTGCATAGCCCCCTTGGATAGGTTTGTACCATTATCTGTGATAATACTATGAGGGTAGCCAAAACGGTAGATCAATTTTTTGACAAACTGAACCGCCGTAGCGGCGTCACATTTGCTGACCGGCTCAGCCTCAACCCACTTGGTAAACTTATCCACCGCCACCAAAAGGTGGGTCTTCTTTTCTTTAGATCTCTTGAAGGGCCTGACCATATCTAGCCCCCAGACCGCAAACGTCCAGGTAATTGGAATCATGCGCAACTCTTGAGCCGGTACGTGAGCACGTCGCCCAAACTTCTGACATCCGTCACACTTGGTAACCAAGTCCTCTGCATCCTTATGAGCCGTCAGCCAGAAGAATCCGTGCCGGAAAGCCTTGGCCACCAAAGATTTTGAGCCGGCGTGATGACCGCAATCGCCAGCGTGAATCTCATTTAAGATTTCCTTGCCCTCTTCAGGAGAAACACAACGCTGAAAAACGCCAGTAACGCTGCGCTTATGTAACTCGCCATTGACGATCGTCATGGACTTAGATCGTCTTATGATTTGCCTTGCCAAGGTCTCGTCCTCGGGCAACTCGCCGTGAGTCAAGTACGCTAGGTAAGGCAACATCCAGTCAGGGATAGTATGCAGAGCCGCCACCAGCTGCCCCTCCGGGTCAGGTATAGCAAGATCCTCCTTTGAAGGTAGCTTAACAAACGGGTGATACAACACATCCAAGAAAACGTTAGGTGGTACCGACTTACGCTGAGAGCCCAGCCTTGACAACGCGTCAGCCGCCTCGTTCTTGTGACGGTCAATATGATCCACCTGATAACCTTTGAAATGACCAGCGATGACGTCCACCGCCTGACGATAAGCCGCCATCCGTGGGTCTTTGGAATCCCACGTGCCTGAAACTTGCTGAGCCACGAGGTCTGAGTCGCCGAGGCATCTAACCCGGCTCAGGTTCATCTCCTTAGCCACACGGAGGCCATGAAGTAAAGCCTCATACTCAGCTGCATTATTAGTACAAGGAAACATCAGCCTTAACACATAACAAAACTTGTCACCTCTAGGGGAAGTTAAAACAACTCCAGCCCCTGACCCTTCCAATTGCCTGGATCCATCAAAGTGAATTGTCCAGTATGTATTATCCGGCTTTTCCTCGGGCGACTGACACTCTGTCCAGTCGTTTATAAAGTCCACCAGGGCTTGAGACTTGACAGCCGTGCGAGGCACATATTTCAGATTAAGCGGCCCAAGCTCTAATGCCCACTTAGCAATCCTGCCAGTGGCTTCTCTGTTTTGAATTATGTCTCCCAACGGGGCAGAGCTAACCACCGTGATTTGGTGTCCCAGGAAGTAATGCTTAAACTTATGATTTGCCATGAACACCCCATATATCAGTTTCTGCCAATGTGGGTACCTTTGCTTGGATTCGATCAGGACTTCACTGACGTAGTAAACCGGCCTCTGAACCGGGTATTCTTTCCCTGCCTCCTTACGCTCCACAACAATCGCGGCACTGACGGCCCTGTTGTTAGCCGCCACGTAGAGGAGCAAAGGTTCCTTCTCAGCCGGAGCAGCCAAGACCGGCGGCTCAACCAGCTGCTTCTTGAGCGCCTCAAGCACCTCACCCGCCGCCTTACTCCAGACAAAGTTGTCTGTTTTCTTCATCATCTAATACAGAGGAATAGCCTTCTCACCCAGGCGGCTTATGAACCGGCTTAACGCAGCGATTCGACCCGCCAGGCGCTGAACGTCATTGATGCATGCCGGCTCAGACAGGGAAGTAATAGCCTTTATCTTATCCGGATTAGCTTCAATACCACGGTCAGAGACTAGAAATCCCAAGAGCTTGCCTGCAGGAACTCCAAAGACACACTTGGCCGGGTTAAGCATCATCTTGTAGACCCGTAAATTATCGAACGTTTCCTTCAAGTCGTCAAGTAGAGTCTCCTTCTTCCTTGATTTGACAACAATATCATCCACATAAGCATGAACATTGCGCCCAATTTGACCATGAAGACAGTTCTGCACACAACGCTGGTAAGTCGCCTGGGCACTCTTGAGCCCAAAAGGCATAGACACATAACAGAAAGCACCAAAAGGCGTGATGAAAGCCGTCTTCTCTTGGTCTTTAACTGCCATCTTGATCTGATGATAACCTGAATAAGCGTCCAGGAAGCATAAACTCTCGCAACCCACCGTTGCATCAATAATCTGGTCGATACGGGGGAGAGCAAACGGGTCAACTGGACAGGCCTTGTTAAGATCCGTGTAATCCACACACATACGCCACGTGCTGTTCTTCTTGAGTACCAACACCGGGTTAGCAAGCCACTCCGGGTGAAACACTTCAATGATGAACCCTGCTGCTAAGAGCCGGGCCACCTCTTCCCCAATGGCCTTGCGCCTCTCCTCATTAAACCGGCGGAGGAATTGTTTGACCGGCTTAAATTTGGGATCCACATTAAGGTGGTGCTTAGCGAATTCTCTCGGTACACCCGGCATGTCAGAAGGTTTCCATGCAAAGATGTCCCGATTCTCACGGATGAATTCGATGAGCGCGCTTTCCTATTTGGGATCCATATTGGCCCCAATAGTGAACTGTTGTGATAAGTCGTCCGGCGTAAAATCCACCAACTTGGTATCTTCCGCCACAAACTTGAGGGGCGGCTCAGATTCCGTGTTAGGCTTCTTCAGTGGAGTCATATCTTCCGGGTCGACATTTTTTTTATAAAACTTGAGCTCTGCCTCAGCACAACTTGACTCTGCATAAGCTGCATCACCTTCCTCACACTCAAGAGCCGTCTTCCGATCACCATGCATGGTAATCGTCCCATTCAACCCGGGCATCTTGAGTTGCAAGTAAACATAGCAAGGCCTAGCCATGAAGTTGGCGTAAGCCGGCCGTCCAAACAGAGCGTGGTATGGGCTCTTGATTTTAACCACCTCAAACCACAAAGACTCCACCCTGTAGTTGAATTCATCACCAAAGGCTACCTCCAAAGAAATCTTTCCCACCAAATAAGCCAATTTTCCGGGTACCACACCGTGAAAAACTGTTGAGGAGGGCTTAAGATCCTTGTCAAGCAAATTCATCCGGCGGAAAGTGTCATAGTACAGGATGTTGATGCTGCTGCCACCATCCATAAGTACTTTAGTAAACACGTATCCTCCCACTTGGGGGGCAACTACCAAAGCCAGCTGCCCCGGGTTATCAACACGCGGCGGGTGATCCTCCCTGCTCCAAGTTATGTCATACTCAGACCACTTCAAATACTGCGGGAGAGCCGGCATGACTGCATTAACCGCCCGCTTGAGCACCTTCTGGTTTCGCTTATCAAGGCTGGTTGTAAAAACATGATACTGACCCCCGCTGAGCTGCTTCGGGTTACTCTGGTACCCCGACTGGTTATTCTGCTGCTGACCACCATTACCAGGTTGATGATGACCCCCTTGATTGCCTTGACCCTGGTAACCGGATCCTGAGCCGCCGGTGCCAAAGCCGGCTCCTGAACCGCCCGAGCCTGAGCCGCCCGACGGACCATTACCGTTATTGCGATGTTGTTGAAGGCTGTAATCCCGGAACTGCCACATAATACTGCAATCCCTCCATGTATGGCCTGCCGGCTTATCAGGCCGGCTGTGCTCTGGACAAGGTTTATTGAGCATCTCTTCCAGGTTGAAAGGAGCTTTGCCCTTGTTAAAGGGCGGCCTGAAGTTCCCGTTGCCCTTAGCACGATTGTTCCCGGCGCTGGTGTTCGCCACCAATTCTGACCCGCCGTCCAGGTTCTTCCTCTTGCCCAGGTTGCTGTTTCCAGCCGCGTTTTGCTGTTGACCCTTGCCATTGTTATTTTTCTTACCCTGGGCCGATTTCTCATCATCGGAGCCAGGGTCCTTCGTGTTCTCAGAGTCAGCATACTTGGTGAGAGCCGCCATGAGCTCCCCCATGTCTTGGCATGAGCGTTTGAGCCGGCCAAGCTTCTGTTTCAAAGGCGTGAAGTGACAATTCTTCTCTAGAATCAAAACCGCTTGAGCCGCCGTAATCTGTTCAGAAGAGTGGATGATGGTTGAGACCCGCCGGACCCAGTGATGAGCCGACTCGTCTTCACGCTGCACACAATGGTCCAAATCCACAATCGTCATGGGCTACTTGCACGTTCCTTGAAATTTTTTGATGAATTTCGCCTTCAACTCGGCCCAGGAATTAATGGTATTGGGTGGCAAGCCCTTCAACCACGTGCGAGCCGGCCCTTCCAGCATCATGATGAAATATTTGGCACATACTGCATCACTGACATCCAACATCTCCATGGCTAATTCATAGCTTTCGATCCAAGCCTCTGGAGGTAGGTCAGTAGTATAATTGGGCACCTTGCGAGGACCCTTGAAATCCTTCGGCAGACGTTCATTCCGCAAAGCCGGCACTAAGCACGGCACTCCCACAGCCCTGGAGGTTACTCCTGCTCCTACTGAGACGGAAGGTGCAACTGTGGGTTCCTGATAAGCTGCCGCCGCCGCCAGAGCCGCCGCTTCTCGCTGTGCTCTTGCCCGATCCACCAGCGCCTGAGCATCCAGAGCCGCCCGATCAACTCGCGGCGGGTTCCGATGTCGTTCACTGCTAGAAACCGCCGGTGACTCATAGCGCCGGCTGTAGCTGCGGCTGGGGATGGGGGTTGAATGCACGCGACTCCGGCTATAAGTGTATTTCTCCTGCTGGGCCACCGCCGTCCGCAGGTATCCGATGGCATTCCGCACTTCCTCTACGAAGGGCGCCTCATCAGGGATCGGGATTGTATCAAGCCTGGTTGCCGCTGCCACCATGTTCTCCGCCGGGATAGAATAATGACCCGGCGGTGTTGGAAAAGATGGTGGCGGGTTTTGGTTCCGTCGGGGCGGGTCTGGCTGTTGATGCTGAACCGCCGCCCGGCTTCCAGGTACTTCCGCCGTCCGGGTTACGGTCAAAGGCACATTCCGTCCCGTCCCTGGCGTGTTGAAAAGATTTCTGGCTTCATACTGATCCGGCAAGCGGGATTGATGCCTCATCCGATGAACCGCAGCTGCCGACTGCTGCTCTAACTCAAGGCGGAAAGCATCAGCCCTAAGACACTCCACCTTAGCATCCATCTGAACCTTCAGCGCACTGATTTCCTGTTGGACTCCGGCCATCTGGTTCTTCAACCTCGTGATCTCCGCATTACGGGCCGCTTGGTTTGCAGCAGGGACCTCAGTTTCCATCAGGGTTGTAAGCTCGTTCATCAGATCCAGAAGAACCTGAGTCGGCGGCCTGCCAGCCCCAGACCCGGTCGCACCGGCGGCTGTGCTGCTCGGGGCCGGCGCTGAACCCGCCATGAAGACGGCAGCGCGGTTCGGCGGCTCATAATCCTCCGGCTCATGATACTCCGACTCGGGGTAATGCTCAACGTAGCCCCCAAGCCCACCATCGTGAAGCTGATAGATCGATTCTGTCTCTCCGCTCGAGGATCCATCCTCCGAGCAAATGAGGGTTTCTTCCCGCGACATAGAACCCCCCAACTCCATGCCCTGGGTGAAGCCAACAAAGACATGCTTCCTGCCCGGGTCAATACGGGCGGGTTGCACGCGTCGGGCCGGCTCGACGAGGTCGGTGCATATGTCCGGCCCAGGTTCAGATCCGCCGATCTTGCCGATGAAGATGTGGATTCCGCCGAAGGGGACCCGGAAACCATACTCGATTGAGTCGGGCTCGGGGCCCCAGCCGGCGTCGTCGATGTAGAGCTTTCCGCGGCGACTCTTGGTCATCCTGCCAATGACGTACCCCTCGATCCCTGGGAGAGAACCCTTTGAGAACTCAACACCACCGAGCGCTAGCCCCACGGTGGGCGCCAACTGTCGTGGTTTTGTCACGGCAGATGTCCGAAGACTTAGGTTCGAGGTCATCGCTGAGGCGGTGGACTCAAAGGGGTTGATCGGGACGAAGGACACGAGTTTACCCAGGTTCGGCCCCTCAGGAAGAGGTAAAAGCCTACGTCCTGCTTGTGTTGTATTGATTGGGGTATCGATTACAAGGGAGCGGATTCTCTTAACCTAGTTCTCGATAGATTGCTTTCTTGTCTAAGCCGCCCCAGGGTCTCGCCTTTATATAGGAGGTCGAGGCCCTGGGTTACATGAGTCTCAAACCGACTCGTACAACGTACTCAATCCTATCTCTAAGCCGCCTTGCCTCTTTGGGCAATCCGGCTCCGGGTGGTTTACCTGCCCGGGTCTCATACCATCTTCTGTCTTGGGCCTTCGTCTTGACCTGTCCGGTAAGCCGCCATGTGGCCTGGCCTTCATCTTCCGTCCCACCTTAAGGATTTTTTGGCTATGAGCCGCCAGGTATGACCCGGCCCCTCCAGGGCGGGTCTTGCCACGGGGTTATATCCCCAACACTACCCCTACTTTGTCACTGGGTGAGGACACCGCAAGATTGAACCCAAAACTAAGCACTTCTCCCATTGCAAGAATTACCAATCTAGTTGGCCAAACCAAACCAATAACTTGAAGAGACTTGCAAAGATATGAAATCATGCATATAAGAATTCAGATTTGACTCAAATAATATTCATAGATAAGCTGATCATAAACCCACAATTCATTGGATCTCGACAAACACACCGCACAAAAGTATTACATCGAATAGATCTCCATGAAGATCATGAAGAACATGGTATTGAAGAGCAAAGAGAGAGAAGAAGCCATCTAGCTACTTGCTATGGACACGAAGGTCTGTGGTGGACTACTCACGCATCATCGGAGGAGCAATGGAGTTGATGTAGATGCCCTCCGTGATCGAATCCCTCTCCGGCAGATTACCGGAAAAGGCTCCAAGATTGGATCTCATGAGAACCGAGGCTCCTGGCGGCGGAAAAGTATTTTTGTGGCTCTCTCTGGTATCCAGGGATAATTTGGGAATTTATAGGTCGAAGAGGTAGGGCAGGAGACCTGCCGTGGGCCCACAAGCCAGGGGGCGCCCCCCCTAGGGCGCGCCCCTGTGGCTTGTGACGCCACGGCAGCTCTTCTGCCTTGGTCTCCAAGCTTGATAGGTTGCTTCTGGTCCAAGAAAAATCATATCGAAGATTTTATTCCGTTTGGACTCCGTTTAATATTCCTTATCTGCAATACTCAAAAACAAGGAAAAAACAGAAACTGGCACTAGGCTCTAGATTAATAGGTTAGTCCCAAAATTAATATAAAATAGCATATTAATGCATATAAAACATCCAAAACAGATAATATAATAGCATGGAACAATCAAAAAATATAGATACGTTGGAGACGTATCATAAGGCAGCTTGTTTTTTATGAGCAGGAAAATATTTTTCAGAGAAGTAGTAGATCATATCCTGGGGATTACGCACACAACCAGGAGCAAGTGTACCATGTCTTAGCATCACCCTTTAATGAGAACGGAAATAACTTAAGGATATAATAGTAGCGAATCTTCTCATCATGAGCAAAGAGGGTGGCTATATCATTTAGCTTAGTAAGGTGTGCCACTACAGTTTCAGTTTCATAGCCATGGAAAGGATCAGATTCAACCAAAGTAATTAACTCTGGGTCGACAGAGAATTCATAATCCTTATCGGTAACAAAGATAGGTGAAGTAGCAAACTTAGGATCACATTTCATTCTAGCATTCAGAGTCTTTTCCTTATACTTGCGTAGCAATTTCTTAAGATCGTTTCTAT
The DNA here is from genome assembly GCA_039707655.1 of Elymus sibiricus. Taxonomy (NCBI): domain Eukaryota; kingdom Viridiplantae; phylum Streptophyta; class Magnoliopsida; order Poales; family Poaceae; genus Elymus; species Elymus sibiricus. The sequence goes on along the minus strand of CM077675.1, from coordinate 95,265,794 downwards.
CCTTGCAAGAAAGAATTTCTCTAGTTATCTCTTCGTCCATAAAATAACCTTCAGGTATCTTGGACATTTCAAACTTAGGAGAGCTAGGACTAGTAGGTGTTTCATAGTCATCATCAGTTACATGAGCTTCATCAGTTTCAACAATCTCATCAGTTTCAGTGGTTTCATGCTCTTTAGCTCTAGCAATTTGTTCATCAAGAAATTCTCCTAGTGGCACATTATCATCAAGCATGGTACTAGCATCATCAATAGCATAATTCATAGCAGAGGTAGCATCATCAACAACTTGCGACATATCAGGATTACTAGCATGTGGTGGTGTTGCAAGCTTACTCATAACAGAAGGTGAATCAAGTGCAGAGCTAGATGGCAGTTCCTTACCTCCCCTCGTCTTAGAGGGAAAAATCTTAGTCTTTGGATCCTTCAGATTCTTCATAGTGATCAATTGATATAACTCCCAAGTGACTCAACAAATATTGCTATGCTCCCCGGTAACGGCGCCAGAAAAAGGTCTTGATAACCCACAAGTATAGGGGATCGCAGCAATTTTCGAGGGTAGAGTATTCAACCCAAATTTATAGATTCCACACAAGGGGAGCCAAAGAATACTTGAGAGTATTAGCAGTTGAGTTGTCAATTCAACCACACCTGGAGATTAAATATCTGCAGCAAAGTGATCAGTAGCACAGTAATATGATAGTTTGATAGCAGTAGCGACAGTAACAGTAGCGGTAACAGTAGTAGCAATAGTTTTGTAGCAGTTGGAACAGCAGCAGCAGCAATAGTAACTTAGCAAGAACAATAAGTGGAAAGCTCGTAGGCACTGGATCGGTTACTCATTGGATGATATTCGTCATGTAACAGTCATAACCTAGGGCGATACAGAACTAGCTCCAGTTCATCAATGTAATGTAGGCATGTATTCCGTAAATATTTATACGTGCTTATGGAAAAGAACTTGCATGACATCTTTTGTCCTACCCTCCCGTGGCAGCGGGGTCCATAAGGAAACTAAGGGATATTAAGGCCTCCTTTTAATAGAGAACCGGAACAAAGCATTAACACATGGTGAATACATGAATTCCTCAAACTACGGTCATCACCGCGAAGTATCCCAAATATTGTCACAATGGGGTTGACGGATCATAACACGTAATAGGTGCATATGACTAGGCAAGATCGGATCTAGAACATAGATATAGAGATGATAACATAAACGGTTCATATCTGAAATCATGGCACTCGGGCCCTAGTGACGAGCATTAGGCATAGCAAACTCATGGCAACATCAATCTCAGAACATAGTGGATACTAGGTATCAAGCCCTAACAAAACTAACTCGATTACATGATGAATCTCATCCAACTCCTCACCGACCAGCAAGCCTATGAAGGAATTACTCACTCCCGGTGGGGAGCATCATGGAATTGGCGATGAAGAAAGGTTGCTGATGACGAAGACCGAAGATTCCCCTCTCCGGAGCCCCAAACGGGCTCCAGATCTGGCCTCCCGATGAAGAACTGGAGGTGGCGGCGGCTCCGTATCGTAAAACGCGATGAAACTTTCTCTCTGATTTTTTTCTCCGAAAATAGGAATTTATAGTGGCGGAATTAGGGTCAGTGGGGCCACGAGGTGGGCACAACCCACCAGGGCACGCCCAGGGGGGCTGGCGCGCCCTGGTGGGTGCTGGCCACCCTGGCCCCCCTCTTCGGTGGATTTTGGCTCCAATAATTCACATATATTCTGAAATAATTCTCCAAAAAGTTTCGTTCCATTCCTAGAACTTTTATTTCTACACAAAAACAACACCATGGTAGTTCTGCTGAAAACAACGCCAGTCCGGGTTAGGTCCATTCAAATCATGCAAATTAGAGTCTAAAACAAGGGCAAAAGGGTGGGAAAAGTAGATACGTTGGTGACGTATCAAGTACACATGCGAAAAGGGGGATAAACATAAAAAATGTAACAGCTTGGAAGCTAGCTGTCTAAACATGGCATGTGATCATTTGGAAATGTACGGTTAATCTGTTCATTTAGTGTGACTCGTGCGCACATGATATGTAATTCGACAATAACTAATTGGAACAAATACAGCTTATATGTTAGAAGGTAGATGATGAACATAAATACGCTCTCCATTATTTTATAATCATTTTGGGGACAAACCGAACCAAATAGGAAAAGGGATCGCAAGATAATAGACCTCACCGCGATGAAGGGCAGCAATTGACCGGGTTTTTTTTGTTTGCAAATCCGGCAGGAGAGGCGAGGGTACAGGATCGATATGCTCGACGGCGGCTGGCGAGCAAATGAAGACGGCGAGGCATGGGCAGCCGCGTGTTCGGAGCGGCAGTGAAGGGTAGGGTTGACGCCGGGAAGCGGGTACACGGCCGGGTTGAGCACGACGGCATCAGAAAGGGTTCTGGTGTGGATCTGGGGGACGGGAGGGGAAGGGAGCTAGCTGTCGATGGACTTTGGGTAGAATACGCAGACAGATGAGCGAAACGGGGGAGGGCGCGGGTTTGGGGGGAGGGGAGGGGGGCATGTTGGCGGCTTCGGTGAAAAGGATGAAAAAAGATCGCTGTGCGCCCCGCGGAAAAAACATTGCAAACAGTTTCATATAGTAACCCGTGTGCACAAGCAGCACAAACCTGTTTGAAATGAAAACCTGAAAACTTTGAAATGTAGACGTGACCTCATCGTTTTGTCTCGAAATTTTTCCCACGGTACGCAGCTATCGTTGTACCCTAATATTGATTTTCTGGCGCATTTCTAGGCTCGCCTGCTATATTTAAGCCATTTTTATCATTTATTGGGCATTTATTGCATATAAATCAAATCCCAACTTCAACAGCGTGTGTTGACGAGAGGTATAAGGACCGCCGTTCGATCTGCGTGAATCCTACGGTGCAGACGCACGATCCGCGTGGTTTGGGTTTTGTCTAATCAGAAAGCAGGACTCATGTTGCGCGCATTAGGTTTCATAGGACGCGGTTTAGAAAGCACACGGTTCTAGTGAACGAACTATGTGCTATTTGTCCATGCAGAACAGTCATATTTTTATTTCAAATGAATTTGGGACTTCATCATTTCGCCTCGAATTATTTTTATCCGCTGACAATCAACTATTAGCCCCTGTATTGATTTCCAGCCGCATTTTCATGACTTGTTTGCTAATTTGAAGACATTTTTCCACCAACATGGGGCTTGTTAGTAATTTAATTGGAGGAAATGCAGATGTAGTACGAAAATTACAAAAATGGGTGTGTCACCGTGGCATGGTGTGAAGACCCCGTGGGAAAAATTGGTAATGTCTGACGGAAGTTGTGATGGCCTGCCCTTTGAAAACGAATGCATCTCACACAAAGGATCATGGTTTACGAAAAGTAGAGTTGGCATTTCGGACTCCAATCGGTGTCAACCTTATCCTTTCGCCTTGGTTTTTTCCATGGTATGCAAACATCATTGTACTCCTAATATTGATCTTCTGGTGGATTACATGTCTTGTTTGCTATATCTAAGTCATATTTTGCAGTTACCATGTTAATTAGTTCTTATTAATAAAATATCCCAACATATATTACGTGTGGAAGGTGGCAAAGAATCTCTTACAAATCATTTGTGTGTCACTTTGCGTGATTTTCATCATTGTGCAATGAATGAGAAGAATTGTCAAGCATTTCGGATGGGAGATGTGTCCACGTAAATAAATGTCAGTAATTTAATTACAGGAAATGCAGATGGACTCAGAAAATCACGAAAATTGGTGTGTCATCGTGGCGTCATCTCGAGACACCGTGGCAAAAAATTTGGTAAAATTTGGCACAAGCTACAATGATCGCTAATTGGAAACCATAGCATCTGAGTAGAAGGATCATAGTTCCAAGGGGAGAAGTGGCAAATCGAACTCCAATCGACGGTGTCTTCATCGCCTCTCCTCCAAATTTTATTCCACGGTAGTCAATCATAATTATACGTCAGGTTTGATTTTCCGGCGCATTTATGGGCTCGTTCGATATTTTTCAGCATTTTTTAACATTTACGGGGCATTTATTGCATATAAATCAAATCCCAACTTCAACAGCGTGTGTTGACGAGAGGTATAAGGACCGCCGTTCGATCTGGGTGAATCCTACGGTGCAGACGCACGATCCGCGTGGTTTGGGTTTTGTCCAATCAGAAAGCAGGACTCACGTTGCGCGCATTAGGTTTCATAGGCCGCGGTTTAGAAAGCACACGGTTCTAGTGAATGAACCGTGTGCTATTTGTCCCATGCAGAACAGTCATATTTTTATTTCAAATGAATTTGGGACTTCATCATTTCGCCTCGAATTATTTTCATCCGCAGACAATCAACTATTAGCCCCTGTATTGATTTCCGGTCGCATTTTCATGACTTGTTTGCTAATTTGAAGACATTTTTCCACCAACATGGGGCTTGTTAGTAATTTAATTGGAGGAAATGCAGATGTATTACGAAAATTACAAAAATGGGTGTGTCACCGTGGCATGGTGTGAAGACCCCGTGGGAAAAATTGGTAATGTCTGGCAGAAGTTGTGATGGCCTGCCCTTTGAAAACAAATGCATCTCACACAAAGGATCATGGTTTACGAAAAGTAGAGTTGGCATTTCAGACTCCAATCGGTGTCAACCTCATCCTTTCGCCTTGGTTTTTTCCATGGTATGCAAACATCATTGTACTCCTAATATTGATCTTCTGGTGGATTACATGTCTCGTTTGCTATATCTAAGTCATATTTTGCAGTTACCATGTTAATTAGTTCTTATAAATAAAATATCCCAACATGAATTACGTGTGGATGGTGGCAAAGAATCTCTTACAAATCATTTGTGTGTCACTTTGCGTGATTTTCGTCATTGTGCAACGAATGAGAAGAATTGTCAAGCATTTCGGACGGGAGATGTGTCCACCTAAATAAATGTCAGTAATTTAATTACAGGAAATGCAGATGGACTCAGAAAATCACGAAAATCGGTGTGTCATCGTGGCGTCATCTCGAGACACCGTGGAAAAAATTTGGTAAAATTTGGCACAAGCTACAATGATCGCTAATTGGAAACCATAGCATCTGAGTAGAAGGATCATAGTTCCAAGGGGAGAAGTGGCAAATCGAACTCCAATCGACGGTGTCTTCATCGCCTCTCCTCCAAATTTTTTCCCACGGTAGTCAATCATAATTATACGTCGGGTTTGATTTTCTGGCGCATTTATGGGCTCGTTCGATATTTTTCAGCATTTTTTATCATTTACGGGGCATTTATTGCATATAAATCAAATCCCAACTTCAACAGCGTGTGTTGACGAGAGGTATCAGGACCGCCATTCGTTCTGGGTGAATCCTACGGTGCCGCCGCACGATCCATGTGGTTTGGGTTTTGTCCAATCAGAAAGCGGGACTCACGTTGCACGCATTAGGTTTCATAGGCCGCGGTTTAGAAAGCACACGGTTCTAGTGAACGAACCGTGTGCGATTTGTAAACTAAACTGCACATGTTCAGTTCGTACATACCGGAGTGAGATGAACTGAGCGGTCTAGCTATATACAGTACATGCGAAACTAGATCAACATAAGGCCGTGCATAACTCGCAATACAGTGCATGCGAAACTTATAACAGAACGAACTCAGTACACATCCCTCACAATTCAGTACATGCAACAATTCAGTAGAGTAGACATAATGACTAGTTTTTTGAATCAAGTCCCATGTACATGGGGTGATCACGATCATTAGGTTGGCCCCTAATGAACTTAGGATTTCTGATGATTTTACGCTTCTCCTCTTTTAAGTCGCGTGGCCCCTCAGGTGGCAACTCATCATATTGATTGTACTCCTCCTCATCACCAACATTCTCGACGCCTAGTACCCTCCTTTTCCCATACATCACTACATGGCAGTGTGTATGCAAGAGGTCTGGCACAAAGAAAATCTGGGTAGCATCGCTGGCAAGAATAAATGGGTCCTTGTGATATGCCATAACTCTACGGTCAACATATGTCTTCCTATTGTAAGCATCAACCTTTACGCTACTAAGAGGGACCCATCTGCACTCGAATAATGCCACCTTCATTTGCACATAGTCAAGCTCCCAAATCTCTTCAATGGTTCCATAGTACACCTTTTTATCATCTTCCTCTACAGTTAGGCATTCTATTCGAACAGAGTTGTTCTGATACGAGGTCTTAGCATCACGTTCCTCAGTGTAGAACGTGTTGCCATTTATGTTGTATGCTTGGTACTTCATAATCGTCATTGATGGCTTCTGTGCCAACCACGTTGCAAGGTCTTCTTGGGGTCCGTTTGTCAAACAATCCTTCAGCCATCTTAAAAAGTCCCTATTGTGTGCATTTGTCTTGGCAGCTGGTGACAGCACATTGGGTAAGTTACTTCGTCGTATCTCCTCCATGTGTTCTGCAGCATGAGCGTCGAGTATCAGGCTGTTAAGCAGTACTGTCAAATGGGCTTGATCAGCCATATCTCTAGGTGCACGAAACTGCGAGCCAGCAAGGACCGGCTTACCAGCCGGCCTTCCCTCATGGCGAGAGAGGGGCACACCTATAGGTCTAAGTTTCATGTATTCGGTGCAAAACTCAACCACCTCCTCCGCGGTATAACCTTGTAGGATGCTTGCCTCTGGATGACATCGGTTCGACAATAGCACTTCAATATTCCCATGTACCACTCGAAGGGATACATGTTGCGAAGAAACACAGGACCACAATACTTTATCTCGTCCACAAGCTGCACGGTGAGATGGACCATGACATCAAAGAATGACGATGGGAAAAACATCTCTAAGTTTGACAATATCCTTGCAATATCAGCTTGCATATTATCCAGCTCTTCAACATCTACCACCTTCTGCCATAGTTTGTTGAAGAAATCACAGAGATCAATCAATGTGTTTCTTATGTCTGTGTCCATCATATTCCTTATGGCCACCGGGAGGATTTGTGTCAACATTACGTGGCAATCATGTGACTTCATGTGAGACAACTTCTTTTTACCCAAGCTATCATCCACGAGACTTCTGATGTTTGAGGAGTAGGAAGAGGGTGTCTTAATTGATAACAAAAATGCGAAGAACCCTTTTACTTCTGCTGCAGTGAAATTGTAACTCCGGTGTTGGTGGAGCAATTTGTCATCATCTTCTGCTTCATTCATGCGTCGTGATTGACCACCAAGCATATTGAGTCGTGCACCGTCACCATCCTTTATTTTGCCTTTAATCTTGAGCAGAGTACCAAGGATGCTTTGACAGACATTCTTCTCTACGTGCATGACATCAATGCAATGACGTACACTTAGGAACTCCCAGTAAGGTAATTCCCAGAACACTGATTTCTTCTTAAACACTTGGTCCCTGGGTGTTATTTTTGACGTCGAACTGGATCCCTTGCCAAGCACAACATTAATTTCTTTAACCATGTTGTGGACTTCTTTCCCATCATAGGGTCTTGGGCCCGTTCCTTTCTCTACCGTACCATCAAATTCAGAGGTCATTTTTCGGTAAGGGTGATTTCTCCTTAAGAACCTACGATGACGCAAATACACGGTTTTGCGCGAGCTGGAAAGAAATCTACTCTCTGTCCTATCCATGCATGTGACACATCCTACTGGTCCCTTTGTTTTCTGCCCCGAACTGTTGCCTAATGCCGGCATATCTTGAATGGTGTGCAGCAGCAACGCATGTAGCCGGAAAAACTCCTTTGTGTTGGCATCATAACAGCTCACACCAGACCTCCACAATGTCTGCAGATTTTCTACCAGTCACTGAAAGTAAATGTCGATATCATTTCCAGGTTGCTTCGGGCCTTGGATAATCATCGACATCATGATGTATTTTTTCTTCATACACAACCAAGGAGGAAGGTTATATATGCACAGAAGCACCGGCCAAGTGTTGTGTTTGGTGTTCATATCGCCAAATGGATTAAATCCATCAGTACACTCCCCTAGCCATATATTTCTTGGATCCTTTGCAAAATCTTTAAACTTGTCAGTGATTTGTTCCCACTGATCCCCATCTTTCGGGTGCCTCATATACTTATCCGCAGTTCGCTCATCATGATGCCACCGCAACCTCTTTGCCTCTCTAGGGTTTGCAAACAAACGCTTCAACCTTGGAATTATAGGCAAGTACCAAACAACCTTGAACGGGATTCCTGTCTCGATCTCTTCGTCCATTTTGTACTTGTCTTGTGCTCTCCTGCGCTTGTATCGTGCGTGCTTGCATATGTGACATGAACGTAAATCTTTGTAATCACCGCGGTACAACATACAATCATTCACACAAGCGTGTATCTTCTGGACTTCAAGTTCCAATGGACAAACAATTTTCTTCGCTTCGTTCGTGCTTTTGGGGAGCACATTATCTTCTGGAAGAATGTCTTTGAAAAGACTCAACAACTATGTGAAGGCCTTGTTTGATAGACCGCTTTCTGCTTTAAATATGAGAAGCGTCAGTGTGACACTCAACTTAGAATATTTCTTTTTGCAACCTAGATACAAATCTTTCTTGGAGGCCGCATCAATGCTTGGCAGCTCCTTGTACCCAGCTATATCTTTATCTGGGCCCTGGAAATCTGCAACCATAGCAGCAAAATCTGGCATATCATCAAGGTCGGTGTTGTCTACTTCACACTCTTGGTTTTTCTTTGGGTTTTTTGGCATGACAGTCTTCTGTCTGTAGCTTGACATCTGAGCCCCGAGGTTAAATTCATCACCCATGCGACTCTGATCAGGGTTTGGCACCTCGCCGACAGGCAGGTTATTACCTTCATCCATAACCGGCTCGTCACCATGTTTAGTCCATCTTGTGTATCCACCCATGAATCCCCTTTTGTATAAGTGTAACTCGACCTCATCAATTGGAATTGACACCGTATTTCTACAATCCTTGCATGGAAAGACGATGTAATATTCTTTGCAAATTCTCTTCTTTGTTCGTTCAGCCAAAGCCATGAACTCCTTCACGCCATCCCTATACCTTGAGCTTGTCCGATCCCCCATCCATTCAGATCGTTCCATCTGCACACGTTGCATCCTTAATGGATGCACAAAGATGGGTGAATAAATCACAAGATTTTATTTTCAAAATTTATGGAGGGCGCTGCATAATGTTACCCAGCCGTGCAATGACACTAATCAAACAGTCAATTTACATGCATCGTCGGTAGTGCCATTATATGAATTTAATACCTTAATTAGTCCACTCAAGGAAAACAATACCTTAATTAATTAGCAGCGGCACGGCGAGACAGCAGGGTCGAGGAGCAGAGCTTAGTGGGGCACCTGCCTATTGTCCGGGCTCCACTATCCCGCCTACGACCGCGAGGGACGTGCTCCAGTCTCGCCGGTGCCGACCACGAGGATTGAGCTCCTCCTATATCTCCCGCCGCCGACCGAGGATTGACCTCCTGTCACACTGCCACCGCCGACCAAGCATTGACCTCCTATAACGCCGCCACCGCCGACCGACCGAGGATGGACTCCCTATAACGCCGACACCGGATTGACCTCCTATCCGTCAGCCGCTGCCTCGGTCGCCGCCGACATCTCTATCAGCATAATGTTTTTTTTGGGTTTCCGGAGAGCGGCTGTTTACCGCACCCATATGTACCGAGAAGCACATCACAAACGGTCATGTTGCGGAAACCGTGTATCACGCACGTTCCGTCTCACACGATTTGATTTGGGAAACCGTGTGCCGTATACAACAGAATGCGATAAATAGTTCACCCAATCGTTATCATCAGATCCCCATAGTTTCCCCGTCTTCCCCAAATCCCAAAATAGCTTCCAAATCCCTAGCGCCCAAATTCCCTAGCGTGGCGTTGACATTGGGGAAATGCGAACGAGTGGTGCTGATGGTTTCAGTGCGGCTGCACCGGTTCGTACAGTCGCTCTTGGCAGCGCCATTGGTGGCGCAACCACGACGGCGGTCACCGCCGAGCACTTGCCTAAGGTCACCAGGAGGCCGGTGTACTACGGATCCGAATCGTCTTGTCAGGTCCCAATCATTCCTCATCTTTTTAGCATGACACACACACACAGGAAATCGATCAAATGTCGGATCCAGAGTTTGACTCCAGCAGACTCCCGCAACATGAGTTCGATTCCGAGTTTTGCGCCACCGAGAAGTACCAAAAGCTGAGTTGTGTGCACGGACACACTCCCGCTCGACGTGTATGCACGGAGGGATTCGACATTGGTAGACGGTTTCTCGGTTGCCCCTTAGAGGTTAGTGATAAGTTCATCCCTTAAGTTCAGTTAATGCACCCACTCATCCTGATTATTTAACATTCGCAGGGATATGAGGCTTGTTCCTTTGTTAATTGGCTGGATGATGAATGGCATGGTAGGGCTCGGAGTGTTATCACCAAGCTTGCAGAAGATAACGTAAAGCTGAAGAAGAAACTGACTAATCTGGAGTGTACAATCACTACGATGAAGCAAGAAAGAATCAATCACAGGCAACAGATGAAAGCAAGAGACAAGAAGGAACTAGCATGTGTAGTTGTAGTTGCCGCATTAGCCATCTTCTATGCGCTGTTTGCAATGATCATTAGGGGTTTCGTTTGATTATTAATGGCTACATCAATAAGCAGAGCTCATCTATTGCTTACCAATTGTCCTATGTTAAATGCTTACTATTTCACACCCGTTGTGTTTCATATAAGCGTGTGTGTAGTTAAACAATGCATCTAGCAAACCGTGTGAACTCCTAAAATGTACACATGTGAAACATTTGGCATATTGAGAACTGCACAATAGCGGGAATTTAGAGCGACGGGCCGGGTGCACACAATTGCGGTTGATTATATCGGAATTCTAACCGCCTGCCAAGGCACCAATATAATCCGTCAATCCCCCGCTTCAATTGCCATTCCTCTTGTCTTCACACCACGCTTCAGTTTCCACCATCTTCATCGTCCAGGCCGACCACTCTACACTTCCACACACTCTGCAATCTTGCTTTCTCGCCGGTTGTTTAATTACGTAGCGCAGCAATGTCGAGCGATAGCGAGGACTACAGTTCCGCCAGTCTGGGGTCAACCACAGAATCATCGCGCTCGTCTTCCATGAGTCCGGCATCAAGCCCTGACCACCATTTTATCTGGCTCATGGAAGGGACGCCACCGCCGGAGTCATCGGACGATGACCAGACGGACGAGGAGCCGCCGAAGGACGAAGAAGACGACAACGATGAGGAGGAGGAGGAATGGTCGGACAAGGAGGAGGACGACGAGGAGCCTCCGAAGGACGAAGAAGACGACGACGGTGATGAGGAGGAGGAATGGTCGAACAAGGACGACGACGACGAGAACATCAACAACGATGGCGATGAAAATCCAGCGGTCAGCGGCAAGAAGCGTCCATGTCAAGACGATGGCGCGGGGCCATCTAACAACAACAAGAAGAAGTAAAACAGACTGTAATCCTTAAATCTGTTGTCGTTTGCTCATATTTATTCCTTAACTCTGTCTACCTTTTCGATCTCATCGCAAACGGTTAAGAATACAGATTCGTCAGTGATCATTCACAATTTCGCACACATTTGGTTTCTTGAATTGTGTGCCATGACTACAAGAAATATGTAAACTTGTGACCTTCTCTTAGTGACCCCAGCCGAATTGGTCGTAAATCCATGTCCATTTCGCTAGGAAGGGCTCAAACCCAGAAATTGCCTTACACCAAATGGTCATAAAGCAGACAACAGTGGTCAACGACCTTATTTCTACCTGATTACGACCAATATAAATGGTCATGAGGTTGTGAACGTGGATACATTGGTACTTAAGGCCACCTCCTTTTTATATGTATACAAAAAATGTACAATGTGTAAAACCAAATATAGACATCAAAATGTATGTATGAAAAGATGTTTTTTTGTCGGGAATATATGAAAAGATGTTAATCATGTATTTGAAAAATGTTAAATATATATAAACAATCCATGTGAGCTCACCATCCAATCTTTGTTTCTGGTAATATTTTCAGTCTGTGAAGCAACTATACTTTATATTGCTTTATAATTGCTGAAAATATACCAGGACATGACCCTGCCCATAAAACCTCCCTCCAGCAAATTTTAGCTCATTTAATTTATCCAATTTTCCTCAATATTTTTCCTAATTTTTTGTTTAGTGAAGAGGATTGTGAAGGAAGTACCATTTTTGTTTCTCCAAATGGTATGAAAATTATACAGTGCCTTCATATGCCCATATTATCCTCCTCCTCCAAATTGCAGCTCAATCCAATCATCTATGTGAGCCCAGCATCAATTTATATTTTCTGTCCAGATTGGCACATTGCAAAGCAAGTGCTATCTAGACCCCTCCTATTTCCTTCAAACTTTTTGGGCTATCTTTCATATTCAAAACTTTTGGTGTTTCTCTAATGAAATATATACTTTTGTACCTAGAAATTATTTTTCGAAAAAATCATGAGCAAACTATGAGGCAGCTGTAGTTCAAATTTGACCCGCTTCCAACTGAATCGACGGAAAATTGTCTTTTTCACGAGAGATGGATCAAAGCTTTTGACAGCCAATCATTTGGTCAATTGTACATAAAATATGGTCTAATAGTTTCTAAAAATGGTGTGGTGCCATTTTGCAACAAAGATTTGGTAGGTCCTTCACAAAAAAACTCATTTTGGGCACTCGGTAAATGAAAAATAATTTTTTCGTGAAAAGAAAATGAAATCTCCCTTTGACAACATTGTTTTCCAATACAATATGCACCCTCGTGCACAATATGAGATTATATGAACAAACTATGCCATAAATGCGGTCATAAGATTGATCGTTTGGCTGAAAGCCATGAATCTTCACACATGATAGCTCATTTATGAGAACATTTTTAAAAAATAATTGTTGTAGTACAAGTTTATTATTTTTCCTGGTAACTAGGTCACATATAATGACACAATGCGAAGGTTTTCCAATTTTTTGATTTTTTTTGAATTTCCTATGCCCGTTTCAAAATGCGGTCAAAACGACGGGCATAACCGTTCCTAGCTAGGGGTTGAATCTTGCAAAAAAATTGGTGTTTCTCTAATGAAATATATTCTTTTGTACCTAGAAATGATTTTTGGAAAAAATCATGAGCAAACTATGAGGCAGATGTAGTTCAAAATTGACCCGCTTCCAAGTGAGTCGACGGAAACTTGTCTTTTTCACGAGAGATGGATCAAAGCTTTTGACAACCAACCATTTGGTCAATTGTACATAAAATATGGTCTAATATTTTCTAAAAATGGTGTGGTGCCATTTTGCAACAAAGATTTGGTAGGTCCTTTAGAAAAAAACTCATTTTGGGCACTCGGTAAATGAAAAATAAAATTTTCATGAAAAGAAAACGAAATCTCCCTTTGACAACATTGTTTTCCAATACAAGATGCACCCTCGTGCACAATATGAGATTATCTGAACAAACTATGCCATAAATGCAGCCATAAGATTAATCATTTGGCTGAAAGCCATGAATCTTCACACATGATAACTCATTTATGAGAACATTTAAAAAAAATAATTGCCATAGTACAAGTTTATTATTTTTCCTGGTAACTAGGTCACATATAATGACACAATGCGAAGGTTTTCCAATTTTTTGATTTTTTTTTGAATTTCCTATGCCCGTTTCAAAATGTGGTCAAAACGACGGGCATGACCGTTCCTAGCTAGGGGCTGAATCTTGGAAAACTTTTGGTGTTTCTCTAATGAAATATATACTTTTGTACCTAGAAATGATTTTTGGAAAAAATCATGAGCAAACTATGAGGCAGCTGTAGTTCAAATTATACTCACTTCCAGCTGAATCGAGGGAAACTTGTCTTTTTCACGAGAGATGGATCAAAGCTTTTGACAGCCAACCATTTGGTCAAATGTATATAAAATATGGTATAATATTTTCTAAAAATGGTGTGGTGCCATTTTGCAACAAAGATTTGGTAGGTCCTTCACAAAAAAAATCATTTTGGGCACTCGGTAAATGAAAAATATTTTTTTCGTGAAAAGAAAATGAAAAACTCCCTTTGACAACATTGTTTTCCAATACAAGATGCATCCTCGTGCACAATATGATATTATCTGAACAAACTATGCCATAAATGCGGCCATAAGATTGATCATTTGGCTTGAAAGCCATGAATCTTCACACATGATAGCTCATTTATAAGAACACTTTTAAAAAATAATTGCCATAGTATAAGTTTATTATTTTTCCTGGTAACTACGTCACATATAATGACACAATGCGAAGGTTTTCCAATTTTTTTTTTTGAATTTCCTATGCCCGTTTCAAAATGCGGTCAAAACGACGGGCATGACCGTTCCTAGCTAGGGGTTGAATGTTACAAAACTTTTGGTGTTCCTCTAATGAAATATATAATTTTGTAGCTAGAAATGATTTTTGGAAAAAATCATGCGCAAACTATGAGGCAGTTGTAGTTCAAATTTGACCCGCTTCCAACTGAATCGACAGAAACTTGTCTTTTTCACAAGAGATGGATCAAGGCTTTTCACAGCCAATCATTTGGTCAATTGTACATAAAATATGGTCTAATATTTTCTAAAAATGGTGTGGTGCCATTTTGCAACAAAGATTTGGTAGGTCCTTCACAAAAAAACTCATTTTGGGCACTCGGTAAATGAAAAATAATTTTTTCGTGAAAAGAAAATGAAAAACTCCCGTTGACAACATTGTTTTCCAATACAAGATGCACCCTTGTGCACAATATGGGATTATCTGAACAAACTATGCCATAAATGCGGCCATAAGATTGATCATTTGGCTTGAAAGCCATGAATCTTCACACATGATAGCTCATTTATGAGAACATTTTTAAAAAATAATTGTCGTAGTACAAGTTTATTATTTTTCCTGGTAACTAGGTCACATATAATGACACAATTCGAAGGTTTTTCTATTTTTTTGATTTTTTTTGAATTTCCTATGCCTGTTTCAAAATGCTGTCAAAAAGACGGGCATGACCGTTCCTAGCTAGGGGTTGAATCTTGGAAAACTTTTGGTGTTTCTCGAATGAAATATATACTTTTGTACCTAGAAATAATTTTTGGAAAAAATCATGAGCAAACTATGAGGCAGCTGTAGTTCAAATTTGACCCGCTTCCAACTGAATCGACGGAAACTTGTCTTTTTCACGAGAGATGGATCAAAGCTTTTGACAGCTAACCATTTGGTCAATTGTACATAAAATATGGTCTAATATTTTCTATAAATGGTGTGGTGCCATTTTGCAACAAACATTTGGTAGGTCCTTAAAAAAACTCATTTTTGGCACTCGATAAATGAAAAATAAATTTTTCGTGAAAAGAAAATGAAAACTCCCTTTGACAACATTGTTTTCCATTACAAGATGCACCCTCGTGCACAATTTGACCCACTTCCAAAAATAGAATTTTTTTTCTTGTGAAAAAAACTTATTTTTAATCAAGTACGACCAATTTAATTGGTCATAACGGCTCTAAAGTGTTTACTGCGTTCTGATTGGTCCATAGACATGTCACGCGGATCATACGTCAAGGACCGTCGGATACTCGCGGATTCGACGGCAGCGCTCATCCCCTCACACTCTCACCCCTCCTCCCTCGTCCAAACCCTAGCTTCCCTCACACCAAACCCGAGCCGTGCCTCCTTCCCTCCGCACGCCGCCACCCACCCACCGCCTCGTCCCTCCCACAGCTCGCCGCCGACGGCCTCCCCTGTCCCGAGCTCCCCTCGCTCCACCTCCCGCAGCAGATCAAATTTGTGTGGTCCCGAGCTCCACCCATTCATCCGATCCCGATGAAGCCAGATCCGCAGCCCACCTTCCCCATCTTCCGCAGTAGATCGAGCGCGCCTCCCAACCTCACAGGCGACAGATGCACCTCCGCCTTGTAGCCTCGGCGTCGCGGCCGGCTGGCTCGCCGGCGCGCGCGTGCTTTGATGCGCGCGGCTCCTTCTGACCAGGGCTCGTCCCCGCCCTGCCACTCGCCCCCGCCCTGCAAATCTTCAACCCCCGACGGCACACACCCCTGCACATAATCCTCTCTCGCCTCGTCGTGACGGACCCGGCGCACAGCCCCGCCATCCCCACCCCCGACGGCGTTGACCGCATCAGCCTCCTCACGCACATGCCTATCGACCCCGTGTGTGCGTACGTTGGTGTGGTCATCAGCCTCTACTCCATCGCCAGCAGCGCCCTCGGCGGCTTCGGCGACACCAAGACCGTACGACCACCCTGCCCTGCTCGATCAGACCATTCCGCTGCTCAATTGGCACTGCTAGTCGCTGACTCAAATCGATCTGATTGCAGGTCTCGATGTGCGTCAAGCGCCTCGTCTACACCGACGATGCAGGGGAGGTCGTCAAGGGGGTCTGCTCCAATTTCCTCAGTGAGTCCCAATTCCCAGAGACGAGGAATTTGCATTATCGGTTTCAGTTAACAGTGTCTGAAGATTGGAGAAAAAACATCTCTTGTGGAATTTCTGCATACATTATATCTCTAGTACCATCTATGTTTAGTACTATTTTCCTAGTGATTGTTTTGAGAAATTTAAATCTGAGGTCTAAGTTGCTTTCTAAAATGAAGGCAGAAATCTCCACATCTTCCCCAAGATAAGACCACGACCCTTCTGTTCCTCAAATTTATGTTGATATTAGTCCTCGCCTCCTCCATTACATGTATGTACGCAGGTGTTGCTAGTGCTGTGTGGGAACAGAGTTAAGCGATTGATTTCTATAGTTCTGAGAAACCAAATGCCTTCCTGTGGAGGTGATGTGGGCATGAACCGATGTCCTTGCTGTAGAGGATGCCCGCATGTAGCATGCTAGAGTGGGCATGTAGCCTGTAGCAAATTATTTTGAGCATACAACAGCGCGGACAAGAGATAGTTTAAGTGGGCATGCGGCAACCGCGAACGAGATTCGTTATTAAGTGGGAAACCCGCATAGTCCGACATAATTATGTGGACATATGCGGCGTTATGTGGGACGCCCGCATGTTGTCCCACTTGCAGCCTGAGTCTGAACAAGTTGGAAATTTATTCAGACTTAACAGTGTCCGGTTCAGTTAAGCTCGGGCTTTTTGCGGTTCCGAAATGAGGACCGGCTATTTAATATTACGTCATGCAGTGCTAAATGCTGTTCTTCAGTGCGATCCAATTTTTTTCATTATCTCCGCAATAGATTGTACTTATCTCTAAAGAAGGTGTTAGTGTTCAGACTTTAGAATCGGTTCAGTTCAGGCTTTGCATTGCAGATCACCAAGAATCTGTTTCTTGTGCTAATGAATATCTGCATCACCACTTACTAACACTAGCCAGATCAGGCTCATTTGATTTGTGCTTTATTTACTGGAATCCATAAATGTGATCTCCGCAACGGATTTTACAAACTGGCACTATCTCGACTTCTGTTCTTTAGTTGCATTGCATCCCCCTGTACAGATCTATGAAGGAAAATCTGCTAGTGTTCAGAATTGAGAGTCAGTTCAGTTCAGGCTTTACAGATCATCAAGAATCTGTTTGCTTCTGCTGATGAATTTTCTTTATCTATCGGGAACTAGAAATTACATATGGATCACCATCTACTAACACTGGATTATATCATTGTTGTTCTGCAAGTTGGTAATGTCTCATTCTCATTGGCATGTTTGTTGTTTACCATCCTAATGCAGGCGACCTGAAGCCTGGCGCCGATGCCAACATAACAGGGCCAGTAGGTAAAGAGATGCTCATGCCTAAAGACCCCAATGCTACTATTATCATGGTGAGCCTCAACCCCATGGTTGAAAGATTCAGCAATTCATCCATCACAAACTGAGCCGGCTAGTAACTTGTATCGTCGTCGATTGCATCTTTGATTGTGCTTTGATTGCTTTGATGCCAACTAGTGCCGGCCGTGCTGCTCCTTCTGCGTGCATCCTTCCCCGACCACGTCCCCGACCTGCATCCAACTGCTCCTGCCTCGGCCCTCCTCAACTTCGCTCCTGGTGAGCTGCTGTGGGTGAGACAATTGACTCCATTTGTTGCTACCGGTAGAACTGTTGCTGTAGTTTGGGTGTAGCCGCAACTACTATAGGTTGGATGTATAGGAGGCTAACCTAGTGCTCTTCTTAGTACCATGGCTGTTGTAGGTTTGTTGTAGCCGCAATACATACTATCTTGGGTTAGTTTATGGGCAAATAGAGAAGTTTAGCCGCAATACACACTGTTATTTAAATGCGTTGAAGCTGTTATAACATCCAGTAGTTCTCTTGAACTTTCAGTCTTTATGGACAAATAAAGTAAAGATTGAAGGGACCGGTTTCATTACAACTTAGTTTCTGTATTCGCAGCCATGACTTGGTTTCAACTTTTTGTTTGCTAATAGAAAAATATGTGGCCTATTTTTTATCTTACCTTTTCCATATTGAAATCTCCTGTTTGAGCTGCTATGAAAAACTTGGTCTTATAGTGGTATGGACTACTATACCCGAGAGGAAGTTTTTGGACGATGTTGGTTTGCACACCAAGATTGTGAAATTAAACACCTTAAGATTGTGCATTTATTGCTTATGTGAATCATGAAATGCTTCCATTTCAAGCTATTATATCATGGAAGCATTTTGTGTCAAGGCTCTTAAAAGTTCTCTTCTGTTTATCTTTTTTTCAGGTCATAGCAGCAATAGCTAAAATATTTTGCGAGGAAAAAAACTTACACAAAAAAACAAGACAGGGAAAAAGTCCCAGCTAAGGTATCCTAAACTGGGAATTTCAGGTCATGCACAGACCACAAAACCTATGCTAATGTCAGAAGCATCATTATAGGAGCACTAGAAATCTTAATCTAGTCTACTTCAACTAAACCTTATTGTTACTCCTCTGGATGCTATTTCTATGTGATGAGTGCACTTACTGTTACCAAATAAACCATCAAAGGTACTCTTGGGAGGGATAAACATCTTTTTTAGAACATGGGTTGAAGCAGACTGTAATTGCTTACTGAGAATATGAAAACGAAATGTTTTGTTTGCTAATATGAAGATAACATTGTGTTTAATCTAGTACTGATGATTGTCGTGGTTTGTCTTTGAACAATGCTTGTGTTTTAGTCACTACCACTTTGAGTAGGCTTATAGTGTTTAGTTGCAACTGGGCTCATATATTGCATTTCTAGATCAATCGATCACCATTTCTGAGCTTTTTTGTTATATAAGATGAACAAATGTTAAGTTTATAGTGTGAGCTGACTAGTAATCTTGGAGAGAACGTAGCTCCATTTTTGCAAATGTTATGCTTACACATTATATGGTTTCTGTAGCTATGTGATGCCACATACTTATATTTAAACTTCGGTTTGATGTACATTTTGGTCTCAGTTCCTCAGCTTTTCTCTTGTATAAGATGCGCAAATATTATGTTTACGGTGTGACTTGACTAATAGTCCTGGAGAGAACCTAGCTCCATTTTTGAACATGTTATGTTTACACATTATATGATTTCTTTAGTTATGTGATGCCACAACCTTATATTTTAAACTTTTTTTGATGTAAATTTTGGCCTGAGTTCTCAGTTTTGGTGCCTTTAGTTGATGCTGGTGCACATTGAGTGTTGCTAAAGACATGGTCTTGATACGTCTTCAACGTATCTATAATTTTTGATTGTTTCATGCTATTATATTATCTGTTTTGGATGTTTTATATGCATTAATATGCTATTTTATATTAATTTTGGAACTAACCTATTCATCTAGAGCCTAGTGCCAATTTCTGTTTTTTTCTTGTTTTTCAGTATTGCAGATAAGGAATATTAAACGGAGTCCAAACGGAATAAAATCTTTGATATGATTTTTCTTGGACCATAAGCAACCTGTCAAGCTTGGAGACCAAGGCAGAAGAGCTGCCATGGCGTCACAAGCCACAGGGGCGCGCCCTAGGGGGGCGCCCCCTGGCTTGTGGGCCCACGGCAGGTCTACTGCCCTATCTCTTCGACCTATAAATTCCCAAATATTCCCTGAATATCAGAGAGAGCCACAAAAATACTTTTCCGCCGTCAGGAGCCTCGGTTCCCGTGAGATCCAATCTTGTAGCCTTTTCTGGTAATCTACCGGAGGGGGATTCGATCACGGAGGGCATCTACATCAACTCCATTGCCCCTCCGATGATGCGTGAGTAGTCCAGCATAGACCTTCGGGTCCATAGCAAGTAGCTAGATGGCTTTTTCTCTTTTTTTGCTCTTCAATACCATGATCTTCATGATCTTCATGTAGATCTATTCGATATAATATTTTTGTGCGGTGTGTTTGTCGAGATCCGATGAATTGTGGGTTTATGATCAGCTTATCTATGAATATTATTTGAGTCAAATCTGAATTCTTATATGCATGATTTCATATCTTTGCAAGTCTCTTCGAGTTATTGGTTTGGTTTGGTCAACTAGATTGATAATTTTTGCAATGGGAGAAGTGCTTAGTTTTGGATTCAATCTTGCGGTGTTCTCACCCAGTGACAAAGTAGGGGTAGCGAGGCACGTATTGTATTGTTGCCATCGAGGATAAAAAGATGGGGTTTTCATCATATTGCTTGAGTTTATCCCTCTACATCATGTCATCTTACCTAATGCGTTACTCTGTTCTTCATGAACTTAATACTCTAGATGCAGGCATGAGTCAGTCGATGTGTGGAGTGTTGACACACGAACGCGTCACACGTACCCTCGACGCCGGGGGTGATGCACCGCAGCTCACGTCGAGGGAGGCCTGCCGGAAGCGCGATACGCAAGACAATCCGGCCGGCGCTTTTGAGACCCGAAACCCCACACTCCCGGGAGGGACCCCGCCAGGGAGTACGGTGGCAATGGGCTGCCCTAGGTCGATTCGCTCGCCCCTAGGGCCTCGGGATTCGCAGCTCTCCAACGAAGAACGACGAAGAACGAGGAAGCAATAACGAGGGATAGAGAAAACGTAGATGAAAAAGTAGTATATTGATTTGTTCGATTGTGTGTTCTCTCAATCGGCCATCACCTCTTCTATTTAAGAGGGGGTTGGACTTCCCGTACAAGTCATGGATTCATCTTTCCTTACAGAGTATCAAAAACACTAGCCAAATTCGGACTCCTCAAAAACCTGCCCGAATCTGCGCGACGGTAAGCGGTAGTACCGCTCTGGTCAAGCGGTAGTACCGCTACAAACGGTAGTACCGCTCTGAGTATAGCTGAGTACCGCGCTACTACCGAGTAAGGGTCTCGGGATACCAGAAGAATTTTCGTAAGCGGTAGTAATCACGGTAGTAAAATACGGTAGTACCGCTCAAGCGGTAGTACCGCTCTGGGGGGCGGTAGTACCGCTCCAGAGGCTGTCTTGATGGGCTGGCTTACGTCTCCTCGCGTCCATCTTGATCTTCGGTCTTCGACGGGCCGTCGCCTTCCCGGGAGTACCATCAGGATATCTTGCCGGGTCGCCTTGCCGGGTCATCTTCTTGCCGGATCGCCTCCTTGCCGGGCTGCCTCCTTGCCGGATCACCTCCTTGCCGGGCTGTCTCCTTGCCGGGCCGTTTCCTTGCCGGATCTCCTGCCGGGTCATCCCCTTGCCGGATCGTCTCCTCGCCGGGTCGTCTCCTTGCCGGATCGTCTCCTCGCCGGATCATCTCCTTGCCGGATCGTCTCCTTGCCGGGTCATCTTCAACCCCTGTTTGGGCCTCCACTGAAATCGGCAAGCACTCAAAATTGACAAGCCAAACCGGCAAGCCTTCTGCTCGAGCGGTAAGATTTCACCGGCAAGCCTTTCATGCCGGCAATGTGAATTTTCTCGTATAGAAGACTTCTCCGCTTGAGTCCACCTTTACTGTATTTTGCACCGTGCCAAAATCGGATGTCAACACATGCCCCCCTATTTTTCGGCAAAGTTTGCACGCCGAAAAATAATTTGCATTAGGCTTGTTCTAAGGACGATGTCAACACTCCATCGGCCATTAATATGTGCTTAGGGCGATAATCATATATCGGCCATTGCCTATTTAGGCTTCTTGCCACACACTTGGGTGGTACTTCTTCAAATATTTGCCATTGAGAGCTCGAGGTAGCAATGTTCCTTGCATGGATTCCACCAAATATGAATTTCCGGGAACTATTCTTGCAATCTTGAAAGGACCTTCCCAACTTGGAGACCACTTCCCGAATTTTATGTCCTTTGAACCAATCGGTAGAATCACCTTCCACACAAGATCACCAATCTGAAAATTCTTCAACTTGACCTTCTTATTGTAGGCTCTTGCTACCCTCAACTTGTCTCTCTCTATGGCCTTTAATGCAGCCAAACGCTTATCGGCAACCTTGTCAATATTATCCATCATCAAGTTATAAAAGTCTACTGCCGATAAATCATTTTGTTTGGCTATTCTCAAAGCATTCAAATTAACCTCCACCGGTAAAACGGCTTCTTGACCATATACGAGCTCATATGGAGTTACCTTCGTCGCACCATGCCTTGAGATTCTATGCGCCCACGAAGCCTCGGACAATAATTCATGCCATCTCCTTGGATTATCTTCAATCTTCTTCTTGATGAGCTTGATCAAACTTTTATTGCTAGACTCAGCTTGTCCATTGGCTTGAGCATAATACGGGGAGGAATTGAGCAACTTTATCTTATATGATTCGGCAAATTCTCTAACTTGATGTGACATGAAAGATGAACCTTGATCCGTAGTTAATGTTTGCGGAATACCGAATCTATGAATAATGTGCTCACTTATGAATTGAATTACCTCCGTATGTGTCATATTCTTGAGAGGTACTGCTTCAGACCATTTAGTAAAATAATCAGTTGCCACCAACACGAACCGATGCCCCTTTGAAGAGGAAGGATGAATTTCTCCAATAAAGTCTAATCTCCAACCTCTAAAAGGCCATGGCTTGATAATAGGATGTAACATAGCAGCGGGAGCCAACTGAATATCACCAAACTTTTGACAAGCTTCACATCCTTTATAATACCTGAAGCAATCGTTGATCATTGTGGGCCAATAAAATCCAGCACGTCGTAATAACCACTTCATCTTGGGGGCCGACTGATGAGTGCCGCAAATTCCTTCATGAACCTCTCCCATAGCAATTCTCGCTGGGTCTTCGTCCACACACTTCAAGAGAACATCTTCAACCGTTCGGCGATAAAGACCATCGTCTCTCATTGTATATTTGAAAGCCATGCGCCGAACAGCCCTGTCCACCCTTCCACTCAGATTGCACAAGTAATCAATAATGGGCTTCCTCCAATCATGATTTTCATCTGCACTAGATTCATTGTCAGTGACCGAATCAGTGGGCTCTGGTTCGGTCTCTCCTATGTTAGCAAGACAAGACATCGGCTTTAGAGAGATATGAAACATGCCATGATCGACATGATAGCCGGATGCTTGTTGTGCCAACTCGTTTGCTCTCCAATTATCATGTCTAGATATATGAGCAATGCTAAAATGATCCAAAGTAGAAATTATATCTAGACATTTATCAAGATAAATATTAAGTGATTCGTCTAAACATTGAAAAACTTTGGATACTTGTTGTACTACTAATAACGAATCACCAAAAGCCTCAATATGTGTAGCACCTATAGCAAGCAACATCTCTAAGCCGAATAACAATGCTTCATATTCGGCTTGATTATTTGTGCAAAAATATTCTAAGCGGCATGAGGCTTCAAAAACAGCACCATGAGGAGATATATAAGCAATACCAACACCTTGGCCGTTACTACAAACTGAACCATCAAAATATAATCTCCATGGTACTAACGAGACAAGGTTTATATCAATATCTTGCTTGTCATTAATCCGATGCTCAACGATAAAATTAGCAACAATTTGGCCTTTCATGGATTTTAGAGAATCATAAGCCAAATCATACTCAATTAAAGCATAAGCCCATTTACCAATTCTACCACTAAGAATTGGTCTATGCAACATGTATTTAATGACATGGGTTTGACAAGCTACTATGCAAGCACTTGGTACTAGATAATGTCTCAATTTTGTGCAAGCATAGTACAAGCATAGGCATAATTTTTCAATAAATGTATACCTTGTCTCGGCATCCAATAGGCGTCGGCTCAAATAAGTGATAGCATGCTCTTTTCCTTCGGTTTCTTGAGTCAAAACAGCTCCAATAACGCCTTCCTCGGCTGCAATGTAAAGTCTAAAGGGCTCTCTATGCTTGGGCGCCTTCATCACCGGAGGAGTGCACAAATAATTCTTAATCATATCAAATGCTTCTTGCTGTTTTGCCCCCCAAGTAAAATCAACATCATTCTTCAACCGAAGGATATGAGTAAATGCATCAACCTTCCCTGATAAATTAGCTATGAACCTCCTCAAATAATGGACCTTGCCAAGGAATTTTTGCATATCTCTCTTGCATGTTGGAGCCTCCACTTTTTGTATAGCTTCTATCTTTTTGGGATCAATCTCTATGCCATCTTCATGAATAATGAAACCCAAAAACTTACCAGCCGACACGCCAAACGCACACTTCAAAGGATTCATCTTCAGCCCATACTTCTTCATCCTCTCAAAAGCTAAACGCAAATCGGCTAAGTGGGATTCAAAAACATCCGATTTGACAACAATATCATCAATATAGACTTCAAGTATAACACCAAGTAAATCATGAAAGATCAAATTCATAGCCCTTTGATATATGGCGCCGACATTCTTCAATCCAAAGGTCATCACTGTCCACTCAAATAATCCAAGGAAACCGGGGCACCGAAAAGCCGTTTTGGACATGTCCTCTTCGGCCATGAAAATTTGGTTGTACCCCGCATTGCCATCAAGAAAGCTAATAACCTTATGTCCAGAAGCATCATTAATAAGCATGTCGGCTATAGGCATAGGATACTCATCTTTGGGCGTAGCTCTATTCAAATCTCTGAAATCAATGCACACCCTCAACTTGCCGGAGCCTTTCTTTTCCACTGGCACAATATTAGAAATCCACTCGGCGTACCTGCAAGGTCTAATAAAATTAGCTTTAAGCAAACGACCGATCTCTTCCTTGATCCGGTCATATATTTTTGGATTGAACTTCCGAGCCGATTGTTTATACGGTCTAAAACCGGCTTTTATAGGTAACTGATGCTCCACTAGCTCTCGGCTTAAACCTGGCATCTCATGATATTCCCATGCAAAGCAACAAATATATTCTTTCAATAGCTCGATTAACTTGACTCTACAATCGGCTTTCAAATTTTTGTTTACATATGTCGGCCTAGGAATTGAGCCATCTCCAATATCTACTTCTTCTAATGGATCGGCCGATGTAAAACCTTGTCCAAGTTTATCCATATCACCTAACTCCTCTATAGACTCATACATATCGTTCCCTTTGGACCGATATTCTGCAAGCCGCTTTTGTAACCACTCAGAGTTAGGATCCATTTAAATACGTCATACCTTGGAGCCGATTTCCACCAACCGGCTTTAAAGAAACGGGTACAAAACCACTCTTGGTGGCGCTGAGAAAGTCAAATTCTGATAAGTCCCATCCCGTCAAGCAAGCAGCATTGGGGTGTTGCCAATCCACCGGTGTATCGGCTAAAGCAACGCAAGCCGAATTATCCGCATGAACGATCTCCACTTCATCATCAACCCATTGAATTAAAAACTGGTGCATAGTGGATGGCACACATTGGTTTGCATGAACCCAATCACGGCCTAGAATGACGTTGTAGTTACCTTGCACCTCGGCGACAAAGAATGCAGTAGCCAAAGTTTTGCTTCCAACCGTAAGCTCCACGTAAATCACACCTTTAGCTTCGGTTTTCTCTTTGCCTTCAAATCCATTGAGCATCATATTGGTCTTCATCAATCCTTCGTCAGGCAAACCCAATTTCTTGAAGACTGAATAGGGCATGAGATTCACGACAGCACCACCATCAACAAGCATTCGAGTAATTGGTGATCCATTGATATGGCCTCTGAGGTACAACGGTTTCAAATGCGTCACTGGTTCTTTTGGCTTCTCAAATATTGCATTCTTAGGGCCAAAATCCAGCTGAGCCACCTCCCCTTCTTCATCTATAGCACGAAACTCAGCGGGTAAGTAAAACACCATGTTGATATCCATACCTTCATGTACCGGTGTAGGCTCACAATCCACCATATCGCCTTCCTCCTTGGGCGTGTTTATTGGTTCTGAAATCTGTTCGGGTGGAGCAGAATCGATAGGTGTTGCGGACGATGTAATAGCAATGTCATCGTCCTCCTTCGGTGATCCAGATGTTGATGTGGCAGATATAGAAACCACCGCATTCTGTATTTGTTTAGGCACCCATACTTGTTTTGTAGGTACCATGGGCCGAATGTCATTGAACCACTCATCTCTTTGTTTCTCGCCCTCCTGCTCTGCCATCTCGTGACTCCTTAACCTCTGTAATTTCCTCTTTTGTGTTTTTGTTAGCCCTGGAGGACACCACTTAGGTTGCATGTACTTTGGATCTTTAAACTTGGACTTGCTTGTGCTAGCTTCATGATCATTAGCCGAGTGCTTCGGCGCGATAGCAAGTATCGGCTCAGTAGGGTTGTTCCGCACAGTCGGCTGTTGTATGGCGAATGTCTCAGTGCCCAAGATGAGTGAGTCGGCATCAACCTTTTCTTTGCCCTTTCCAGACTCGACCGCTGCACTTGATGTTTTGACACGCCACACTTGCTTGTTGGTTCTTTCTTGATTATTCCGCATTGGCCGATTGACCCCATTGTCCAAACGGCCTCGTGTGGGATAAGAAAACTTCTCACGCATAGGCCTCCTTGGTTCTGCCCATCCTGGATGAAAAGCATAAGGGGCCATTGGGGGCTGCCCCCATCCTCCATTGAATCCTCCCATGTAGTATGGTGCATAGGGAGGTGGCGCCATCCACGGTCCTGGCGCCCATGACCCATATGGTCTTGTGTGATGCTGAAATTCCTGTCTCGAAGGTGATCTTGGGCGCTTCAAGTTTGACGACCGGTTAGAGCTAGAACCGGCCGCTTGATTAGCATACTTGGACAGCAACATATCAAAAGTTGGCTTGATTTTCAGCTTCCACTTGCCAACTTCCGGACTCTTGGGCTTGACAAACTTAACACGGGTATTCTCTTGCTCTTGCGGTTGCCCCCCAAGTGCAGGATTCTTCACGGTGATCTTGATTATCTCTCCACCATCGGGTTGCTTATCAAGCACAACTTGCCTTCCCAAGATCTTGTCGCCATCTCTGTTTTTCCTGGGCTCACCAATGACAACATTAGTTTTATTAGCAGATTCGGCCACCTCCGGCCGAATGAGTAATTTTTTACCCTCCAAATCCAGAGTATTCATTGGGAAGGGCTGCTTATCAACTTGCATTTCAGAAAAGTTCAATCGTCCGTCATTAATGGCCAATTGTATCTGTCGTCGGAAAACATTGCAATCATTAGTAGCATG
The DNA here is from genome assembly GCA_039707655.1 of Elymus sibiricus. Taxonomy (NCBI): domain Eukaryota; kingdom Viridiplantae; phylum Streptophyta; class Magnoliopsida; order Poales; family Poaceae; genus Elymus; species Elymus sibiricus. Next base: position 95,238,333 of record CM077675.1, on the reverse strand, counting down.
AGAAAAAGAATTATGATACTTGCAATAAGCACGCCGTTTCAGCTCTTCAAACGGCGGTAAAGTATGAGATATTCTAATAATCTTAGTTTGTAGCAAAGCATCAAATATTCTATCACATTTAGCAATGTTGAAAGTAAACTTCATCTCATCATCACGATTCTTATGAATCGGCTTTAAATCATGACAAGTAAAAGGTTTGGCCTTCGAGGGCCAAACAAATTCAGCAGCATAAATATCACCCTCATCGTCCGAATGATCACTATCATATTCAACCATATTCATCTTTGGACGATCAGTTTTATATCTATGCACTTCTTTGAGGTCCTTGCTTCGGCTTTCATGAGCCAAAGCCCTCTGTAAGACTTGGTTGATACTTATAAATTCATAGCCTTCTAGATTTCCTCTAATATGAGTTCTCAAACCATTGAGCACAAGATCAGCCAAGTCTCTCTCAGTTATCACTAAACTATAACACCGGTTTTCTGTTTCTCTAAATCTCTTGACGTAATCGGAGACCGATTCATCATGTTTCTGTTTAACCGATGTAAGATGTGAAAACTTAAGTTCATTATCGCCGCTATAAAAATGATCATGAAATTTTTGCTCTAGTTGTGACCAAACACGAATAGAGCCATGCGGCAAAGAAGAAAACCATGAAAATGCAGTACCAGTTAATGACAAAGGAAATAAACGCACTTTCAATTCATTTTTCGAGCCTGCTTCACCCAATTGTGCTAGGTATTGGCTAACATGCTCCCATGTGGTTTTCGTGCCTTCTCCATTGAACTTAACAAAATCTGGAATTTTATATCCTTGGGGGCACGGAATTGCATCAAAGTACTCAGGATACGGCTTTTGATAAATCCGATTCCTAGGTAATTCAACGCCAAAATTCTCTCGAAGCGTTTTAGCCATCTCCTCTCTAAAATTAGCTAAAGCATCGTCCATAGTAGACGATGGAGCTTGTGGCAATGGCATAGGAGGATTAGGGTTAGCAACTATGGGTGTAAATTGTGGCATGTTGGCCGAACCATAGTTCGGCGATGATCTAGCAATGTTTCCACCTATCGGTAAGGTTTGGTTCGGCGTTGCCACCGAACTCTGCATATTCATGAAGGGATTAAGCGGTGCAGCCACAATTTGATTGGTATGGGTGGGAAAATAATTCATCGGCATGGGGGGCGCCGATGAGATAGGCAAAGCTGAATTAGGGTTTCCCATACTAGCAGGCATATTAGGCATATTCTTCTGAGCATTATTATTTTCTAAGAAAGCTTGATAGATCAGATTATTGCTATCAGAAATACGGCTCTCAATTTCAGCCAATTGCTCAGGAGAAAAGGTAGTACTTACAGAAGGTTTAACCTGATCGGCTTGAAGAGGAGGGAACTTGATTTCTCCAACCGGAGTGATATTGCCTTGGCGGTCCTTCTTGAAGTTTCCAAGGAACTCCTGCAACTCCTTCTCTTCACGCGCCTTCTTGTACTCCTCATAAGCTTGGCGATGCTCGGCCGATAACTCCTCCAGATTGGGCTTGATGATGTTATCGGCGTCAACTTCCGAGGGATTGGGAAGATTGGACATGATGGATGATGATGATGGATCAAAGCTCCCCAGCGGAGTCGCCAAAAAGTGTGTTGACACACGAACGCGTCACGCGTACCCTCGACGCCGGGGGTGATGCACCGCAGCTCACGTCGAGGGAGGCCTGCCGGAAGCGCGATACGCAAGACAATCCGGCCGGCGCTTTTGAGACCCGAAACCCCACACTCCCGGGAGGGACCCCGTCAGGGAGTACGGCGGCAATGGGCTGCCCTAGGTCGATTCGCTCGCCCCTAGGGCCTCGGGATTCGTAGCTCTCCAACGAAGAACGACGAAGAACGAGGAAGCAATAACGAGGGATAGACAAAACGTAGATGAAAAAGTAGTATATTGATTTGTTCGATTGTGTGTTCTCTCAATCGGCCATCACCTCTTCTATTTAAGAGGGGGTTGGACTTCCCGTACAAGTCATGGATTCATCTTTCCTTATAGAGTATCAAAAACACTAGCCAAATTCGGACTCCTCAAAAACCTGCCCGAATCTGCGCGACGGTAAGCGGTAGTACCGCTCTGGTCAAGCGGTAGTACCGCTACAAACGGTAGTACCGCTCTGAGTATAGCTGAGTACCGCGCTACTACCGAGTAAGGGTCTCGGGATACCAGAAGAATTTTCGTAAGCGGTAGTAATCGCGGTAGTAAAATACGGTAGTACTGCTCAAGCGGTAGTACCGCTCTGGGGGGCGGTAGTACCGCTCCAGAGGCTGTCTTGATGGGCTGGCTTACGTCTCCTCGCGTCCATCTTGATCTTCGGTCTTCGACGGGCCGTCGCCTTCCCGGGAGTACCATCAGGATATCTTGCCGGGTCGCCTTGCCGGGTCATCTTCTTGCCGGATCGCCTCCTTGCCGGGCTGCCTCCTTGCCGGATCCCCTCCTTGCCGGGCTGTCTCCTTGCCGGGCCGTTTCCTTGCCGGATCTCCTGCCGGGTCATCCCCTTGCTGGATCGTCTCCTCGCCGGGTCATCTCCTTTCCGGATCGTCTCCTCGCCGGATCATCTCCTTGCCGGATCGTCTCCTTGCCGGGTCATCTTCAACCCCTGTTTGGGCCTCCACTGAAATCGGCAAGCACTCAAAATCGACAAGCCAAACCGGCAAGCCTTCAGCTCGAGCGGTAAGATTTCACCGGCAAGCCTTTCATGCCGGCAATGTGAATTTTCTCGTATAGAAGACTTCTCCGCTTGAGTCCACCTTTACTGTATTTTGCACCGTGCCAAAATTGGGTGTCAACATGGAGTAATAGTAGTAGATGCAGAATCGTTTCGGTCTACTTGACACGGACGTGATGCCTATATGCATAATCATTGCCTTGGATATCGTCATAATTATGCGCTTTTCTATCAATTGCTCGACAGTAATTTGTTCACCCACCGTATCGTTTTCCTTTAAGAGAGAAGCCTCTAGTGAAACCTATGCCCCCCAGGTCTATTTTTCATCATATATTTTCAGATCTATAAACAAAAAATACCAAAAATACCCTGCTGCAATTTTATTTACTTTCCTTTTAGTTTTCCTTTTGGCAATCATCTATATCTATCTCTATCAGATCTCATCCTTGCAAGTAACCGTGAAGGGATTGACAACCCCTTTATAGCGTTGGGTGCAAGTGTTTGATTGTTTGTGTAGGTGCAAATATTGGTGTCTTGCTTGTTCCTCCTACTGGATTGATACCTTGGTTCTCAACAAACTGAGGGAAATACTTAACCTACTTCGCTGCATCACCCTTTCCTCTTCAAGGGAAAACCCAACGCATGCTCAAGAGGTAGCAAGAAGGATTTCTGGCGCCGTTGCCGGGGAGGATTCAAGACAAGATCTACATCTACCAAGTACCCATCACAAACTCATCTCTTGCATTTACATTATTTACCATTTGCCTCTCGTTTTCCTCTCCCCCACTTCACCAATTTTCCGTTTTATTTGCCTTTTTCTCGCCAGATCTCTTTTTGTTTGCTTGTGTTGCCATGTGCCTTCTATTTGCAAGCATCTTCGCTTGCTAAAAATCTATTGATATGGATCCTCATCCACTTGCTAATCTTTTCAAAAGGCCAAATTATGATGAACCGATTGTTAGTGAGTTGAGTGCACTTGATTACCTCTATGAAGTTTTGTTTGAAAATCATGAATCTGAAAATTTTGATGAAGTGTTGAAAGAAGAAATTTATGAGGTGATTCATGATAGCTCCTTGATTGAAAAGCATGATTGCAATGATGTTACTATAAATTCTATTAATGTCAATTATGCTAATGATATGCAAAGCCACAAGCTTGGGGATGCTATGTTTGATGAAGATGATATTTTTTGTCCCCCAAGTTTTGATGAGCAAATTCATTATGATGATTGCATGCTCGTGTATCATGAAAAGAATGATTTATGTGATAGTTATATTGTTGAATTCCTTCTAGATGCTACTGAAATTTATTATGAGGGAGGAACATATGCTTGTAGGAATTGCAATAATATCAAGTTTCCTCTCTATGTGTTCAAAGTTTTGAAGTTATGGTTGTTTTGCCTTCCTATGCTAATTGATTCTTATTCCCATAAATTATTTGCTCAAAAAATCCCTATGCATAGGAAGTGGGTTAGACTTAAACGTGTTTTTCATGAGATTCATGATGCTCTTTTGCATATTTCAATTACTACTTTTTATGTGAGCATCATATAAATCGTTATGCCTAGCTAGGGGCGTTAAACAATAGCGCTTGTTGGGAGGCAACCCAATTTTATTTTTGCTTTCTGTTTTTTGCTTCTGTTTTGGTGTGTTTCACACATTATTAATTCTTTAATAATTGTGTTTTATTGTTTTAATTAGTGTTTGTGCCAAGTAAGACCTTTGGGATAGCTTACGGTGTTTGTTGATTTGGTTTTGCTGAAAAACAGAAACTTTTGCGCTCAGTCCAGGAATTTTATAAATTCACCAGAGCGTCGAATGGATCTGAATTTTTTACACAAGATTGATATGCAAATTACCCTGGTTGTCCTAATTTTTCAGAATTGTTTGAGTTACAGAAGTATTCGAAGTTTACAGATTGCTACAGACTGTTCTGTTTTTGACAGATTCTATTTTCAATGTGTTGTTTGCTTATTTTGATGTATCTATGGGTTGTATCGGGGGGTACGAACCATGGAGAAGTTAGAATACAATAAATATTACACCAATATAAATAAAGAATGAGTTCACAACAGTACCTAAAGTGGTGATTTATTTTTCTAATACTAACGGATCTCACGAGTTTTCTGTTGAGTTTTGTGTTGTGAAGTTTTCAAGTTTTGGGTAAAGATTTGATGGACTATGGAATAAAGAGTGGAAAGAGCCTAAGCTTGGGGATGCCCAAGGCACCCCAAGTCATATTCAACGATTCCAAAGAGCCTAAGCTTGGGGATGCCCCGGAAGACATCCCCTCTTTTGTCTTCAATCTATCGGTAAATTTACTTGAGGCTATATTTTTATTCACCACATGATATGTGTTTTGCTTGGAGCGTCTTGTATGACATGAGTCTTTGCTTTTTAGTTTGCCACAATCATCCTTGCTGCACACTTCTTTTTGAGAGAGACACGCTGAATTGTGAATTTATTAGAATACTCTATGTGCTTCACTTATATCTTTTGAGCTAGGCAATGTTGCTCTAGTGCTTCACTTATATCTTTTTAGAGCACGGTGGTGTTTTATTTTATAGAAATAATTGAACTCTCGTACCTCACTTATATTATTTTGAGAGTCTTTTAAACAGCATGGTAATTTGTTTAGGTTATGAATTTAGTCCTAATATAATAGGCATCCAAGAGGATATAATAAAAACTTTCATATAAAGTGCATTGAATACTATGAGAAGTTCGATTCCTTGCATAAAGTTTTGAGATATAGAGATGGTGATATTAGAGTTATGCTAGTGAGTAATTGTGGATTGGTAAGAATAATTGTGTTAAGGTTTGTGATTCACGTAGCATGCACGTATGGTGAACCGCTATGTAAGGAAGTCGGAGCATGATTTGTTTGATGATTGTTACCCTTTGTGTGATGGGTCGGGAGCGCGCGATGGTTTACTCCTACCAACCTCTCCCCTAGGGGCATGCGTCTAACACTTTGCTTTGATGACTAATAGGCTTTTGCAATAAGTATGTGAGTTCTTTATGACTAATGTGAGTCCATGGATTATACGCACTCTCACCCTTCCACCTTTGCTAGCCTCTCTAGTACCGCGCAATTTTCGCCGGTGCATTAAACCCACCTTCCTCAAAACAGCCACCATATATCTTTCCTCAAAACAGCCACCATACCTACCTATTTATGGCATTTCCATAGCCATTCCGAGATATATTGCCATGCAACTTCCACCGTTCCATTTATTATGACACGCACCATCATTGTCATATTGCTTTGCATGATCGTAAGATAGCTAGCATGATGTTTTCATGGCTTGTCCGTTTTTTGATGTCATTGCTACGCTAGATCATTGCACATCCCGGTACCTTGCCGGAGGCATTCATATAGAGTCATATTTTTTTCTAGCATTGAGTTGTAAGTAAATAAAAGTGTGATGACCATCATTATAGAGCATTGTCCCGTGTGAGGAAAGGATGATGGAAGCTATGATTCCCTCTCAAGTGGGATGAGTCTCCGGACTTACAAAAAATAAAAGAGGCCATTGAAGCCCAAATAAAAAAAAGAGGCCAAAGATGCCCACCAAAAAAAAGAGAAAAAAAATGAGAGAGAAGAGAGAAGGGGCAATGTTACTATCCTTTTTCCACACTTGTGCTTCAAATAGCACCATGATCTTCATGATAGAGAGTCTCCTATTTTGTCACTTTCATATACTAGTGGGAATTTTTCGTCATATAACTTGGCTTGTATATTCCAATGATGGGCTTCCTCAAATTGCCCTAGGTCTTCATGAGCAAGCAAGTTGGATGCACACCCACTTAGTTTCGTTTTGAGCTTTCATACACTTATAGCTCTAGTGCATCCGTTGGATGGCAATCCCTACTCACTCACATTGATATCTATTGATGGGCATCTCCATAGCCCGTTGATACGCCTAGTTGATGTGAGACTATCTTCTCCTTTTCCCTTGCAACCTCCACCATATTCTATTCCACCTATAGTGCTATATCCATGGCTCACGCTCATGTATTGCGTGAAAGTTGAAAAAGTTTGAGAACATAAAGGGTGTGAAACAATTGCTTGACTTGTCATCGGGGGTGTGCATGATTTAAATACTTTGTGTGGGGAAGATGGAGCATAGCCAGACCATATGATATTGTAGGGATAACTTTCTTTAGCCATGTTATTTTGAAGGTACACGATTGTTTGTTAGTATGCTTGAAGTATTACTGTTTTTATGTTGATATTAAGCTTTTGTTTTGAATCTTACGGATCTGAACATTCATGCCACAACAAAGGATATTACATGGATATATATGTTAGGTAGCATTCCACATCAAAAATTCTGTTTTTATCATTTACCTACTCGAGGACGAGCATGAATTAAGCTTGGGGATGCTTGATACGTCTCCAACGTATCTATAATTTTTGATTGTTCCATGCTATTATATTATCTGTTTTGGATGTTTTATATGCATTAATATGCTATTTTATATTAATTTTGGGACTAACATATTAATCTAGAGCCTAGTGCCAGTTTCTGTTTTTTCCTTGTTTTTGAGTATTGCAGATAAGGAATATTAAACGGAGTCCAAACGGAATAAAATCTTCGATATGATTTTTCTTGGACCAGAAGCAACCTTTCAAGCTTGGAGACCAAGGCAGAAGAGCTGCCGTGGCGTCACAAGCCACAGGGGCGTGCCCTAGGGGGGGCGCCCCCCTGGCTTGTGGGCCCACGGCAGGTCTACTGCCCTACCTCTTCGACCTATAAATTCCCAAATATTCCCTGGATACCAGAGAGAGCCACAAAAATACTTTTCCGCCGCCAGGAGCCTCGGTTCCCGTGAGATCCAATCTTGGAGCCTTTTCCGGTAATCTGCCGGAGGAGGATTCGATCACGGAGGGCATCTACATCAACTCCATTGCCCCTCCGATGATGCGTGAGTAGTCCACCACAGACCTTCGGGTCCATAGCAAGTAACTAGATGGCTTCTTCTCTCTCTTTGCTCTTCAATACCATGTTCTTCATGATCTTCATGGAGATCTATTCGATGTAATACTTTTGAGCGGTGTGTTTGTCGAGATCCGATGAATTGTGGGTTTATGATCAGCTTATCTATGAATATTATTTGAGTCAAATCTGAATTCTTATATGCATGATTTCATATCTTTGCAAGTCTCTTCGAATTATTGGTTTGGTTTGGCCAACTAGATTGGTAATTCTTGCAATGGGAGAAGTGCTTAGTTTTGGGTTCAATCTTGCGGTGTCCTCACCCAGTGACAAAGTAGGGGTAGCGAGGCACGTATTGTATTGTTGCCATCGAGGATAAAAAGATGGGGTTTTCATCATATTGCTTGAGTTTATCCCTCTACATCATGTCATCTTACCTAATGCGTTACTCTGTTCTTCATGAACTTAATACTCTAGATGCAGGCAGGAGTCGGTCGATGTGTGGAGTAATACTAGTAGATGCAGAATCGTTTCGGTCTACTTGACACGGACGTGATGCCTATATGCATAATCATTGCCTTGGATATCGTCATAACTATGCGCTTTTCTATCAATTGCTTGACAGTAATTTGTTCACCCACCGTATCGTTTTCCTTTAAGAGGGAAGCCTCTAGTGAAACCTATGGCCCCCGGGTCTATTTTCCATCATATATTTTCAGATCTATAAACAAAAAATACCAAAAATACCTTGCTGCAATTTTATTTACTTTCCTTTTAGTTTTACTTTTGGCAATCATCTATATCTATCTCTATCAGATTTCATCCTTGCAAGTAACCGTGAAGGGATTGACAACCCCTTTATAGCGTTGGGCGCAAGTGTTTGATTGTTTGTGTAGGTGCAAATATTGGTGTCTTGCTTGTTCCTCCTACTGGATTGATACCTTGGTTCTCAACAAACTGAGGGAAATACTTAACCTACTTCGCTGCATCACCCTTTCCTCTTCAAGGGAAAACCCAATGCATGCTCAAGAGGTAGCAGGTCTCCTTTTCGACACGCCCAAGTATCTGGTGGTGCTTGCCTACATGGTTACCGTCAAGCTGTAGTTCAGGAGGGCGCTCCAGCTCTTCCTCCTCACGCCCTACATCGAGGGACGCCCTTCCACCGGTACCTACTTGGACACACAAAATATGAGTAGATTTAGTTGACTTGTGGTTATATCCTGTTACGAGCTTCATCTATTTTGATATTTAAAATATTGCCTTCATACTATGTAATTTCTGCAATTATTGAAGTTAAAAATGCATGATGCTCATGACTAACCATAAAAGTCCTTTTAGTTTCATTCATTGAGTAAAACATTACAATCTGTCATTGAATTAGCTATATAATTCTGTGATACCATTTCCGTACTGTGATAGTTTCTCCTATTCTTGTATTATCCTTGTATCCATTATTCCTGTTTAAAGTCTTCGACTCAGATGATGTAAACATTCTTGCCATTTGATGCTTCCTTTTTCATGCTCTGCTAGCAGACCCTTTGCTTGAATTAAGGTTGTTGATGTATTTGTGATTATAATTATGCTTCTATGTGGGGTCGCATCATGACTTTCATGCCCAACCAAATGAACATTGTGCGTTCATCGAAAGCTCTAAAAGTGTGGTGTTACCTCTCTTTTACAAGGAGCTCAAGGCCAAAGAAATTTGGAGATGCCTGAAGCCGGACAAAGCAAAGAGTAGCTAGTTATGTTGTATACTAGTCAGCATATTTGGTTGTATGAATAATTTGTAAAGACTGTAATGGGCTATTCAGCATATCATTTGAAACAATTGTCATTTTTGTACTGTGAAAAGATGAGAAATAGAAAGCTAAACAATGGTACCAAGTTATTGAAAAAGGTCAAGGCCCAATAGGTAAATGGCCTAAAAAAGGCCAAGGCCCAAAAAAGAAGTGTACTATAAAAGGTTGAGGCTGAAATAGAAATGGACTGTAAAAGGGATGAAGCCCAAAAATGAAATTGATTGTAGAAGGCCACGTACTAGAAACAAAAAAGGTGGAATTCGTGGGCTTGGCCCATGTAGCTGAAAGAAATCAATAGGAGAAAAATATATTAAATGGGCTGAATTGCTGGGCTTGGCCCATATAGACACCGAATTGGACCGGGCTGATTCTTATCAACGACCAATTCAATTGGTCATAATTTTGCCACGTCAGCTTGCCACGTTGGATCTGACGTGGACCGGGCAGGCTGCCAGTGACCAAAACAATTGGTCGTAGAACCAACGACCTTTTACATATCACAAAGAAGGTCGTTAAGTTTCATTAAAGACGGTCAACTTTTGACCAACTGTTTTTGGTCACAAAAAGGTCAAAAATGAAAAACAATGACCATTTAGCGACCAATATTGATGGTCACAAGTTAGCATATTTCTTGTAGTGCATGTCGAGCACACAATTCAGAACAACAAATCGTATGTGTTGTCCAGAATTATAGCACACAGTTCTGATTATCGAACTGTTTGCAGCCTATCACACACACCTTGTTACGCCGCACCGTTTGTGTTCTTACGTATCATCGCAAACAGTTCATATGAGGGACCTGTATGCCGTACATCACACACATCTATATTTGATTAACCGTTTGTGTCATTTCACCTCATCACAAACAGTTCTTAAAAGTCAACTGTATGCCGTAGATCGCACACGCAAATATTTTCTGAATCGTATTTGATGGATCCTACATCGCACACAGTTCATGTCATTGGCGACGGAGCTTGAACTATACCGTTTGTGATTCATGCATCGCACATAGTTTCGTCGAAGGGTCTCTGATTGCAGTGTCGCGTTAGCAGCATCCTGCAGTAGTGACCTTGCTGCCTTTTTATTATTTATACTTACTTTTATTATTTGCAATATCTATTCTATCAAGATTTAATCCTTGCAAGTAACGAGTTCAAGGGGCTTGACAACCCTCTTGCCCGCGGGTGCAAGTGTTTGGTTTTGTGTGTCACTACTAGGAGAAAGCTTATACACAGAACCTTATCAGTAGCGCGCTTTTAAAAAGGGCGCTACTGCTACATTACAGTAGCGCCAGTTCCATATGGGCGCTACCGCTACACAGTTAGCAGTAGCGCGTCACCTCAAAAACGCGCTACGGCTATAGGAACCAGACACTACGTGCCAGGCTTTTCAGAGTAGCAGCGCGGCCCGAGAATGCGCGCTACTGCTATTGCATTAGCAGCAGCGCATCTCTCACAAAGCGCGCTACGGCTATGAGGACCATCGCTGCGACTAAAACAGTATTGTGCCAGATGGTGGGCCCCGCTTAGCAGTAGCGGCGCCCTTGGACGCGCGCTACTGCTAACTCTGTAGCAGTAGCACATTTCTCGGACCAACGCTACTGCTAACGCACAACATCCACCTTTCCCTCCCTTTCCCCCTCCCTTCTCCTCTCTCCCTTCACTTTTCCCTCCACCATCCTCTCTCTCTCACTTTGCTTCTTCCTCACTACTCCTTCTCCCCCCATTACTCTCTTTCTTCTAGCTCTCTTTCTCTCTCTTTAATGCCCCTAACTACTAAATAACCACCTCCATTAATGCACCCCCCTTTCTCTTTTTCCCCACTTTTCCTCCCCTCCATTAGTTAGAGCCATCTCCTTCCCCAACTAGCTAGATAGATCTACCCATTTAATGAAGTGACCTATGTACCTCCCTAACTAGATCTAGCCATGTCAAGAAGTAATCTTTGTCCACTTTTGATCAATAGCTAGCTAGCTAGGTAGGTGTGTGGAGACACGGATTGATCACCGTGCTCGATCTCTATCTTGAGATAGGTGAGTGAAAATTTGTGCTTTGCAAGAACGGAAATATTTGTGTGTGTGCGATATATTGACCTAATCTGGCGATAAGATGGAAATAGTGCGTGTGGCATGAGTTGCCGCCGAATTGTGCTTGAGTTGCCTATGTTTTGCCGAAATGTCGATTTATTTCCGTTTCGGCGAATTTCAGGCAAACTCTATATGTCTTATTTTTAGGGAAGGTCATGCCGAATTTTTGTATGACTTTGATGCATGCATGCATTTTTATAATGAATTTGCTTATTATTACCACACAGGCGATCATGATGGTCAGTGGAACAATGGTGGAAAGGTGGTTGTGATCGGTGGTGCGGGATATGAATGAAAATAATCGGACAGAGATCTTATGTCCGTGTCGAAGATGCAAAGGAGGAGTTTGGCTCGACCCCTATGAGCATGGTCGTTTGAAGGCGCACCTGCTCATGACTCGTTTCATGGATTGCTATATTCGGTGGATAATTGAAGATAATGAGGAGGAGGACGCCGACGGCGTAGCCAATGATGACATGGGTCCAGACGAAGAGATGGCCGACAATGGCGGCGGAGAAGGGGCCGGACATGGCAGCGGAGAAGAGGCCGGACATGACGGCGGAGAAAAGGCCGGACATGTCGGCGGAGAAGACATGGACACGCCGCAGCCTTCGTCGCTACTAAGTTCAATTGTGCGGGACCCTCATGTTCGAGACCTGCTTCGCAAGGAGACGAGTACCGACAGAGTTGCTTCTAGAGAGGAGGCCAAGCTGGAGCAACTGGAGGTAGACTCAAACACTCCATTGTATGATGGTTGTGATCCCGAGGTGACCTGCTTGAGTTTCATGCTCCATCTTCTAAAGACGAAGGCTAAAAACAAATGGACCGACATAAGCCTCGATGAGCTTCTCAAGTACCTAAAGAAGGTTCTTCCCGCGGGGAATCTATGTCCTACTAATGTGGATGAGGCCAAGAAGATCGTGTGCCCTCTTGATCTGCCGCACATTAGATACCATGCATGCATCAACGATTGCGTCATTTATCAGAAGGAGAACGCGGAAAAAAATAGTTGTCTGGTTTGCAATGCTTCTCGATACAAGAAGGCCGGAGAGAAATCTCCCCAGAAAGTTGTATGGTACTTACCGATCACTCCCCGTCTGTAACGTTATTTTGTAGATCCTAAGGAAGCAAAGCTCATGCGTTGGCACATGGAGAGGAAAAAGCCCGACGATGGAGATGATCCGAAGCTGAGACACCTCGCGGATGCAAGCCAGTGGAGAGCGTTCAACGCCGAATATCAAAATTTCGCAGCTGATGCAAGGAACATCATGCTTGGCGCGAGCACCGATGGCATGAATCCGTTTGGCAACCAGAACACCAACCATAGCACATGGCCCGTGTTTGTATGGATGTACAACCTCCCCCCTGGTTGTGCATGAAGTCAAAATACATACACATGAGCATGCTGATACAAGGGCCGAAACAACCGGGACATAATATTAATCTGTATCTAGGGCTACTTCAAGAGGAGTTAGACACGTTATGGAAAACACCGGCCAAGACATGGGACGCCAACAAAGGTGAGTATTTCTATATGAGAGCCATGCTGATGACTGATACGTCTCCGTCGTATCTATAATTTTTGATTGTTTCATGCCATTATTATACAACTTTCACATATTTTTGGCAACATTTTATATAATTTATTGGACTAACCTATTGATCCAGTGCCCAGTGCCAGTTCCTGTTTGTTGCATGTTTTTTGTTTTGTAGAATATCCATATCAAACGAAGTCCAAACGTGATAAAAATTTAAAGAGATTTTTTTTGGAATATTTGTGAATTTTGAGAAGTGGAATCAACGCAAACGGAGGCCCACAGCCCCCACGAGACACTAGGGCGCGCCCTGGTGGATTGTGCCCAGCTTGTAAGTCGGTTGGAGCTCTCCTTCGGGAGAAAGGAAGCTAATTTTTGGATAAAAATCCCCTCAAAATTTCAGCCCGATCGGAGTTACGGATCTCCGGAAATATAAGAAACGGTTTTCGGCCAGAAAACAGGAACGCGAAACGGAAGAGAACAGAGAGGGAGACCCAATCTAGGAGGGGCTCCTGCCCCTCCGCCGCCATGGAGGCCATGGACCAGAGGGGGAACTCTCCTCCCATCTAGGGGGGAGGCCAAGGAAGAAGAAGAAGGAGGGGGATCTCTCCCCCTCTCTCCCGGTGGCGCCGGAACGCCGCCGGGGCAAGCATCGTGACAGCGATCTACATCAACAATTTTGCCGCCATCACCCCCAACTCTCTCCCCCTCTATGCAGCGGTGTAACACCTCTCTTCCCCGCTGTAATATCTACTTAAACACGGTGCTCAACTCCATATATTATTTCTAAATGATATTTGGCTATCCTATGATGTTTGAGTAGATCTCTTTTGTCCTATGGGTTAATTGTGGTATGATGTTATGGATGTGAGTTGTATGTTGATATGGTGCTGCCCTATGGTGCCCTCCATGTCGCGCAAACGTGAGGGATCCCCGCTGTAGGGTGTTGCAATATGTTCATGATTTGCCTATGGTGGGTTGCGTGAGTGACAGAAGCACAAACTCGAGTAGGTGGGTTGTTGCGTATGGTAGTAAAGGGGACTTGATACTTAATGCTATGGTTGGGTTTTACCTTAATGAACTTTGGTAGTTGCGGATGCTTGCTAGAGTTCCAATCATAAGTGCATATGATCCAAGTACGAAAAGTGTGTTAGCGTATGCCTCTCCCTCATTGCATATGACAAGTATCTATCATATTATATTCAATTGCCTAGGGACAATCTTTCTCTTGCGTTACACAAAAAGCTTTCTACTAAGTTATTTACTTTTATTGTTTTTTTATTAAAACAACACCTAACTTTTATTTCCACGTTCTTTATTATCTTGCAAAGTACTTCTAGTTTTATTCCTGCAAAGTAGTTTCATACTTGTTCTAGGTAAAGCAAACGTTAAAGTGTGCGTAGAGTTGTATCGGTGGTCGATAGAACTTGAGGGAATATTTGTTCTACCTTTAGCTCCTCGTTGGGTTCGACACTCTTACTTATCCAAAAAGGCTACAAACGATCCCCTACACTTGTGGGTTATCAATGACGACGGTGCACGACTATCTCGGTTACGGATATGTCGCAGGACAGGTGAGGCACGGATATTGCGGATGCACGCGGTGCATGGATGATACAACGTCTCAGCAGCTAACGTCAACAAAAGATGGCGGGTCTCGGAAAATCATGTACATGGGGCATCGAAGATGGCTCGTGCAGGACCACTCGTGGAGAAACCGTGGAGATCTATTCAATGGTGAGGCTAAGCATCGAGGACCTCCACGTAAGCAGAGCGGCGCCAAAATCGATGAGTTGTTGAAAAACCGGGAACAGTGCCCCGCGCCGGGAAAGACGATGAAAAAGGCGCCGGAGCCGCTGCTGAAGGTATGGAAAACAAGGTCTATTTTCTGGGACTTGGACTACAGGCCCAAACTCGACACGCCTCATTGCCTTGATCAAATGCATATCACGAAGAATGTCCTTGAGAGCTTGCTTTCAACACTGATGAACATGCTGGATAAGACCAAGGATGGGACGAAGGCAAGAAGAGACTTGGAAGATTTGAAAATCAGGGCAGATCTCCACATGCCGCCCCATAAAAAGTCGGAGGAGACGGAGACGGAGACGGAGTACAAGGGGCAAAAAAGTGAACAAGAAGAAAGAGAATTATTGCACCCCTTCTTGCTTTACCCTAAGTCCGAAGGAGATCAATCAATTCTTCAAGTGCCTTAACGAAATCAAAGTTAGTTCCGGTTACTGTGGGAAGATAAGCAGATTTCTAGACATGAAGAAAAAAAGGTTCAGCGGGATGAAGTCTCATGACTGTCATGTGATGATGATGTAGATACTACCCATTGCCCTAAGAGGGAAAATGGAGAAGCATGTCCGTGACACGCTTATTGGTCTCTGCAAATGTTTCAACGTTCTCTCTCGAAAGTCGATCAGTGTGAAGCGGCTCCTAAGGCTACAGGAAGAGATCATTGTGATACTAAATGAGCTTGAGATGTATTTCCTGCCCACGTTCTTTGACGTCATGGTGCATCTGTGTGTCCACATTGTGGACGACATAATAGACCTGGGACCGACATTCCTACACAGCATGATGTCGCTCGAGAGGATGAATGGGGTCATCAAATTAAAAGATTTGTTCGTAACATGTCCCGTCCGGATGGAAGCATCGTCCAGGGCTATCTGACCCAAGAGTGCATCTCTTTCTGCGAGAAATATATACATGGCGGAGACCCTGTTGTTGGTTTGCCCGTTAAGAAGCACCTTGGGAGGCTCGAAGGAGAAGGTCACTCTAACGGTCGCAGGGAAATGCATGCGGGTTACTCGGATCGACGCAACGACTTTGACATAGCAAACTTAGTAGTGCTACATCACCTAACCATGGTAGATCCTTTCGTGACACTGCACCGAGAAACCATCGCAAAGAAGTATCGTGACTTGGGGTTTCGCAAGACGGACGCCGAAGTTATTAGAGAGCACAACCTCACTTTCTTGACTTGGTTCCAACAACATGTTCTTGCTAATCCCAACCTCGTGAGCAACCTCATATACGCCTTAGCACATGGCTCCGCGCCCAACCTCGTGACCTATCAGGCATACGATATCAACTGATACACGTTCTACACGAAGGCCAAAGATAAAAAACAGTGATTTTCAGAACTCAGGGGTGACGATGGAATGCATGACCGGCGACAACGCCGCACCTGAAAGATTCTATTGAAGGGTCGAGGAGATATGGGAGCTTAACTACTCTGGACTGCACAGTGCGACGATGTTCCGTGTTAGATGGGCTAAGAATGTCGAAAGAGAAAACCGGTATTTCACTACCATGTCTATACCCGACGCCAAGAGTGATACCGTGAACGCCAACGCAAAAAACGAGCCATGGGTACACGCTAAGCACGTGACACAATGCTTCTTCATAACCGACGAAAACAATCCCAGCCGTGTTGTCGTGAGGAGAGGCAAAAGGAACATCATTGGAATGGATGGAGTCGCCAACAAGGAAGACTACGACCAGTACGGCAACCCGATGAGGGAAGATGACGATACGATGAAGCATACGTCAGAAGAAGAATCAATACTACATTACTTAAGAAGGATCGTACTCCATGGAAAAGGAAAAGTCACAACAAGCGGCTCAATTATTCGGGAACGAACAAGAAGGGAAAGAAGCTCACTCGAAAACAAAAACGTCGACGCTAAGAAACTGTTATCGGTCAAATGATGTAATATATATGTTCCTATTTTGTATACGCACTTAACCGATATCAGTCAAATGATGTAATATATATCGTCTTAGATATTTCCCCTTCTCTTCTTCCCACCATGCACATGTGCATGCTTCTGGCTCGGTCGTCACGTCGTCTCTCGAAAAAGAAAAGAAAAGAAAATGAAAAGAAAAAGAAGAAGGAGAAAGGAAAAATGAAAATGCAAATAAAAAACAATAGCAGAAAATGAAAGTAGAAAGAAAAGAAAAAGGACAAAGGAAAAAACAAAATGAAAAGAGGAAAAAAATAGCAGTAGCGCGTTTCTGGAAAACGTGCTACGGCTACAGACTTAGCTATAGCGTGCTTTTCAGAAAGGCGCTACATCTATTGTCTTAGCTATAGCGCGTTTTGCAGAAGCCCGCTACTGCTATTGAAATAGCTATAGCGCGTTTCTGTAAAGCGCGCTACTGCTATTCTTACTTAGTCTGCCCCAACCGTCTCCCTCTCTCCATTTGATCCTATCTCTCCCTCTCATCACTCGCTCTCCCCCGAGCGCCGCCGTCGCCAATCATCTCGACGCTGCCGCCGTCGCCATCGTCTCAACGCCGCCTCCCTCGCCGTCGCAGACCCCCGAGCCCCGACCCCGACGTCGTGTCCCCCTCCCTCGCCGTCGCCGACCCCCGAGCCCCGACCCCGACGCCGTGCCCCCTCCCTCGCCGTCGCGCCCCCTCCCTCACCGTCGCTCGAGCCCCCCCGACCCCGACGCCACGCCCTCGGCCGCTCCGACCTACCTCTGCCGACGCCCGAGGTGATGACCTCCTCCTCCTCCTCATCATCATCATCATCATCAAATTAGGTAG
Organism: Elymus sibiricus; assembly: GCA_039707655.1. Classification (NCBI taxonomy): domain Eukaryota; kingdom Viridiplantae; phylum Streptophyta; class Magnoliopsida; order Poales; family Poaceae; genus Elymus; species Elymus sibiricus. The sequence continues at coordinate 95,220,706 of CM077675.1, read as the reverse complement.
TTAATTAGGCCGGTTCAAATTAGGATAGTCTGAACCCTAGGATTAAAACTTCCTAGTACTAAAATTTGGAGCGTGAACCCTGGCATCAAACTCAAAAAATGTCCTAGAATTCAAATTTGGAGTGTATGAACCCTAGGATCAAATTCAAAAAAATATCCAAGAATGCTCTAGGGTATATATGAACCCTATATAAAATTTGACAAGGTCGATGATGGATGATGATGTGCTAGTACTCTAGGGCATTTTTCTTCAAGTTCTATATTTTTCTTCCTGTTATATGCAAATTTGAAGTGGACATGTGATATGTGGACATGTGATATTTGGAAAATGATGGTTATGTGCAGGGAAAATTATGCGAGTGGCCTATGTTTTGCCGTAATGTTGATTCATTTCCGTTCCGGCGAATTTCAAGCGCTTGATATGTCCACTTTTTAGCAAAGGTCATGCCGAAAATTCCCGTGAATTTCGGCATGACTTGTGCTAGAAAGTAGGCATATCGAGTGGCCGGGAATTGCTGCGATGGGAATGAAACGGCATTCCGGCAAACCATAGACCTTTTTTATGTCATTATTACCCATTTTATTATAGTTTAAGAATTAAACGAGCAGACTTAATCATAGGAAACATGTCGAACAACGAAGAAACCGGGGCTTCTGACCATGCTGCAGACGACATACAATTTGACCGTGAACATGAATACCTCGACTTTTTGTCTAGTCAGCATAGTCAAGGTTTGCAGGGCGCCCTCGATGACAATGGTACTAACGCCGACATCGACACCGATGGCACCGGCACCGATGGCGGCGCCGAGACTGGCGGGGAAGGTACCGGCGGTGCCGAAGTCGCAAACGAAAATAAGAAGCAGAAGAAGAAGAGGACACAAAAACCTAACAAACTCGGCATCGGAAGACTGCTGATCACAAAGATGCACCCCAGAAAATTTGAACCATTAGAGCCGGAGGAAGTTCGCAAGTGCTACGGGATCCAAGTCAGATGCATCCTACGGGAAACCGCAAGCATCAACGATAATGACTAAAGGGGTATGCCAAATATGGAGCAGTTGCTCCTAACGAAGCTTCACAAGAGATTCCAGTTCCTCGGCCGGGTGGAAGAGATAGAAAACCCGTGGGATGATCCTGCCATGAAAAAGATTAACAACCACGCCGTGGGCATGTTCAGCAATGATTTGGCCTCCTGGAAAGGGAGGGTGAAACGAGCTATTGAGGCTGATGAACCCCTGTCCAAGATTTTGGAGGAGAATCCGACACTTACAGAAGAGGAGTTTGAAAAGTTCAAGGGCACTTACGCTACCGAGGCAGCCAAGGCTAAGTCTGACAAATACAAGGAGCTTCAGCAAAGGAACACAGGGAAACAACGCCTCTGAAGCCATGGCTACCTTGGCAAAAGGCCCATATGGGATAAGGAGGAAGCGGAACGTGAAGCCGCGGGGATCCCAGACCCCTTCGCGCAGTTCACCGACCCGTTGGAACGTGACTTCATCAGGGCCCGGTACAAGTGGGACAAGGAAAATAATGTTTTTTACATGGACCCGATAACGAGGAAATTGCTTAGAATACTGGTAATTATTATTTTACCACCTTACATTTAGCTTCTGATCAAGTCGACCACACATTCGTAAACGATTCACGTTCCTTTTGCAGGAGAAGCAACACAGGCTTGCGGCCAAAAGTGACTCTTCGTCGATGAGGCCCAAGTGGGACACCCCTCTCAACCGGGCCTTGAACGAACTGAAGGGACTCCCTTTGGACCAGCGGCCGCAATATGGACGTGTGCACGGCGTCGGAGACGGCGCCACATGGAAGTTCTATTACAACGAGGGCCCGGAGGCCAAGAAGCAGAAAAAGAAGTTCTTCAGTCAGGCGGACATCGACGAGAGGGTGAATCTTGCGTTAGAGAAAAAAGCAGTTGAGGACGAGGAAAAAGCAGCTCAGGCCCAGGATGAGTTGGTCCGGTAGGCAGTCGCTGCAGCTGTAGCTGCCTGCAAAGATGATTTCGCTACTAACTTGGTCCCGACTGTCATCAACTGGAACAAGGAAAATCCACACAAGACGGCACATGATTTTCCCATGCCCAGCTTCGTCGGGAGCAACTCGGTGAACATCACAACCGCATCACCTGCTCTCGCAACCGCACCTGCTCCCACACCCACACCCTCACCCGCACCCACTCATAGCAGCTTGTCCTCTGTCTCTGGCGCGCTAGGCGGGCCTTCGTCTTTCGCTGACCTCGACGCCCTCACGGTAATTGCACGTCGCACCAACATATATCTACAATCTTCCATTTTCGTTGCCTTTCGGATGTTTTACGCCGCAGACATGTCTTTGCAGGCCGACGAAACCCCATGCACCGTACTCTATGTGATCAAAGGCCAGAAGGTGGATGTGGGAAAGGCAGTGATAACGAAGCCCTTGGAACTCACGTTCCACGGCCGGCCGATCCCCGTTGGCCACTTCAGGGTTAACTTGTCGTGTGTGAAAGTGGGCCACGAGGATTTGCCTCCTCCAGTACGGCTCGGGGGAGAGGAGGACGAGACGCCGATGCGGCTAGGAGATTGCAAGGGTTGGATGTTGTTGTGGCCGAAGGATCTTCTTCGTCTGGAGGCGGTCGAGAGCACACCAATAACCACACATCAGCAAGCAGGTATGAACACCACCACCCTACCTATGCAATTACAAGCGCCTGTAGTGCCGGGTGAGAGCGGCGGACGACGCAAGGAAGGGGGTCCAATAGTGGATGACGTAATCGCCCCCGTAGAACAAAGAATGGATGATGAGATGGAGTAGGAGGACCCTATGCAGTGGCTCAATATAGGCGCCTGCTATGAGGACGTAGAATTGATGAGCCAGCCATATGACTCGGGCTGTCAGCATGCAGATCATGAGGAGATGGATGATGTGCCCGGGCAAGAACGTCCTAGGGTTGATTGCAAGAAGTCTCTCTTCATGCAATCCCCACAGGACACGCCTCCAGATGCTGCCTCAACGCAGGGTCAAATAGCCGAGGGTCGTACAGTGCTTAGCCCGACAACACTAGTGGCGGGGTTAAGGAAGGGTCTGGAAGGTCAACCCAAGAAAAAGGAGAGGAAGAGACTGCCGAGGAAAGGCTCTGCTGCCGCCAAAGCAGCTGCCAAAGCTTCTAGCAGCCAGTCAGCCCCACCGACCAATTTTGCAGACCGTGTACCGGTCAAAGGTGCGGCGATGATCCATGTCGCGGGCGAGCCAATGCTACCGCCGGGTCCGCTGGAGGGCATATCAGGGGATCTCAGGAGACTGCACGACCATGTGCTCTCGACTGAGATAAGCCTTCTTGCCTTGCAGGATCTAGGATATCCGCTATACGCGATTCGTGTGCCTGAGGGGAAGTGCTACGTCGACAGACTGCCCGTGGAGGTGTTCTTCCTGCGGTTTGATTATATCTTTGAGATGTCTCTCACGAGGCGACTCAATTCTACAATTGTCCACCTTTTTGCGCTACATATGAGCTATGCCATCAGGAGAGAACAAATCCCGCAAATCTGTGTGGCGGATCCATACTACATGCACGAGTCCTTCTTGAGCCTCGGCGACTTTGAGCGTAAAGCTGCTAGGGAGTACATCGAAAACTTCATGATAATGAATAAGGACAAGGAAACGGTTCTTCTGCCTTATCATTCAATGTAAGTCATTGACGGATAACCCTTTTGTACATTTCAACCATTCCTTCTCGCTCATATGGAGAATAATTTGAGGTGTTTTCTTTTTCCCGCAGCAAAGGGCGCGTCGTCCTTATCGTTCTTTTTCCACAAGTCTCCCATGCAGTGTATTTCGACGCGTCCAGAAACCACGACAAGAAGGACTACACCCACATAATGGATATTCTAGATGATGCTCTCCACGGCTTCAACATGAGGGGTGGCCACCTGGAGATAAGGAAACAAAGGAAGAACAGGCCGGGTTTCTCGCATAAAACTACCTTCTGCTGCATGCATCAACCGACATCAAGCCATAACGATGGATTCTACCTCATCCATCTCATGATGGAGTTCAGAAGGGATCACCAACAGCTTCGCATGATGACCAGAAACGATGATCATATCCGAAAATGGGCAGAATCCTTAGGAGAAGAACTGGATTATAAACTCAGAGATGACTTCTTTCGCATCCAGAGGGACATTGCAACGATCATCATGAAAGAAGATGTCGAAGAGAAGGGGTTGTTCCACCACGGCCCTATATCGCGAGCTGACGTCCGAACTCGCATAGGCATGCAACGTCAGGACCTGACGCCGTTCAAGAAGCTAGGGTGCATCCTTGATGATCTGGATGGATGGAACTTCCAGTAATGATTGACGATGTCGATGATGATGATGTGTCGGTTGAACTGTTACTTTATGTAGCGATGAAACTTTGTGATGTCAACGGTCCCTGTCGAACTTGCGTAATGCTAGTTTGTTAGTTTGGCTACACGATGACCTGCGTACCACTAGTTAATTAGTTTGGGTACGATGAAGCTGTGTTGATTAATTATGTTTACTATATATGTTGCATCTATTTGCTAACACCCTTTCTTTTTGTATTGCTCAATTATATTATGTTGCATATTCTTGTTGATTCCCTTGATGAAGATGCATCTCTAACAGGTACATAGATCCTTGCTGGCGAAGAAGCAGTGCTATGCCGTGTACATAGGGAGGGTTCCAGGAGTGTACGACGAGTGGCCAGAGTGTCAGGCCCAAGTGTATCGCTTCCCGGGCGGCAGCCAGAAAGGGTTTGACAGCAGAAGAGAGGCGGAAGCTAGTTACCTGAGGTGGACGCTAGCGAGAGAGACAAATCGGAACCGGCGCCTCATGTGCTGCATAATTCCGCTCTTACTCATAGTGATAGCTCTTCTCTTCTATATCATCATTTAGATGCATGACGATGTAGTTGCATGTATTCGAGACATGTCATAACTTGTATCGCTATTTTGAGATGATGATGAGAGACATCATTTGTGTTGGATGATGATTATGATGATGACATGATTTTATGAGACTATTTGTATGTGTATGGTATGTTTAGGTTTGTATGTGTATGATATGTTAGAGACTATTATATAAAACCTGTTCAAATACAAAGGAAATGGCAGATTTTTTTTAGAAAATGCAGCTATTATAGCAGTAGCAAGGGGTACCATTTTAGCAGCAGCGCCTACTTATTAGTAGCGCGTTTTGCAGTGGCGCGCTGCAGCTATTAGCAGCAGCGCGCTTTGCGAACAGATGCTACTGCTACATGTATATAGCAGTTGCACGTCCTGACCCGCGCTACTGCTAAAAGTTAGCTGTGGCGTCGTAGCAGTAGCGCGGGCCCCCGCGCTACTACTAGGCCCTTAACCCGCGCTACTGCTAGGCTTTTCCCTAGTAGTGTGTGTAGGTGTTGTTTAAGGGAATTTGCATTGGTTCTCCTATTGGTTCGATAACCTTGGTTTTCACTGAGGGAAATACTTATCTCTATTGTACTGCATCTCCTCTCCTCTTCGGGGAAAATCCCAACGCAGCTCACAAGTAGCACTCCCCTCCGCCACCCGAGCTCACCTCCTGGCATCTCCGACATGGCGGGCAACAGATCCGAGTCCTTCACCTCCAGATCCGTCGATCCCGAGCTCATCCCACGCGGCCCCGAGGAGGAGATGGTCGTCCAGCTTGTGCTCCGCCACTCTCGGGAGGAGGCCGCCCGACGGCAGTGCTCTGGCTCTTTCTGCAAGGAAACCATTGTGTCTGCACTACCGGTGCATGGATCCGTCGTCGCTGCCTCATCGGAGGCGGTGCGGTTCGTCTGTTGTCCGAACACAGTGGTGGACTGATACGTCCATTTTGCATCATGATTTCTTACTAATATTTATATTATTCTTGGTCATTATTCTATTTTATGATACAATTCTAATGCCTTTTCTCTCTTAATTTACAAGGTCCAACACAAGAGGGAAATTGTCGGAAACTGGAATTCTGGAACCGAAACCCATGGAAAAGGCTGAAAATCTTCTAGACTCCAAATGACCTGAAACTTCACGAGGAATTTTTGTGGAATATATCTGAAATTCTGAAGCTAAGAACAACCAGAGGGGGGGCACCTGTGGCTCCCAAGACAACAGGATGTGACCACCCCCACCCCCTGGGCGCGCCCTGATGGCTTGGGAAATCCACAGGCAGGCCCAGGCCCCCCTCTTCTCCTATATGATGTGTTTTGACCTAGAAAAAATCAAGAGGATACTTTCGGGACGAAGCGTCTCCGTCTCGAGGCGGAAACCTAGGCAAAGGCCCTTTTGCTCTCCGACAGAGTGATTCTGCCGAGGAAACTTCCCTCCGGGAGGGAGAAATCGAAGCCATCGTCATCACCAATGGTTCCTCCTTCGTGGGAGGACCAATCTTCATCAAAATCTTCACCAGCTCCATCACATCTCAAACCCTAGTTCATCTCTTGTATTCAATCTTTGTCTCAAAACTTCAGATTGGTACCTGAGGGTTGCTAGTAGTGTTGATTACATCTTGTAGTTGATGCTTGTTGGTTTACTTGGTGGAAGATAATATGTTCAGATCCTTTATCATATTCATTACACCTCTGATCTTGAACATGGTTATGATTTATGAGTAGTTACTTTTGTTCTCGAGGACATGGGAGAAGTCTTGTTATAAGTAATCATGTGAAGTTGGTATTCGTTCGATATTTTGATGATATGTATGTTGTTGCTTCCTTTAGTGGTGTCGTGTGAATGTCGACTACATGACACTTCACCATATTTTGGGCCTAAGGGAAGATATTGTGGAGTAATAAGTAGATGATGGGTTGCGAGAATGGTAGAAGCTTAAACACTAGTTTATGTGTTATTCCGTAAGGGGCGGATTTTAATCCATATGTTTCATGCTATGGTTAGATTTATCTTAATTCTTCTTTCGTAGTTATGGATGCTTGCGAGAGGGGGTAATCATAAGTAGGTTGTTAGTTCAAGTAAGAACAACACCTAAGCATCGGTCCACCCACATATCAAATTATCAAAGTAACAAACGCAAATCAACTAAACATGATGAGCATGACTAGACAGAAATACCCATGTGTCCTCGAGAGCACCTTGCTTTATATAAGAGAACTTTCAGGCTTGTCCTTTGCTATAAAAGGATTGGGCTACCTTGCTGCACACTTGTTATTTTTGTTACTTGTCACTTGTTACGAATTATCTTGCTACAAAACTATCTATCACTGTTACTTATAGCACTTGCAGAGAATACCTTGCTGAAAACCACTTGTCATTCTTCTGCTCCTCGTTGGGTTCGACACTCTTACTAATCGAAAGGACTACGATTGATCCCCTATACTTGTGGGTCATCATGGACGCGCAACCCCTTTGTTGGAGTGCTGAGCTAGCGTCCTCGGACACAAAAATGGTGCGGCATGCCCGCCGTGCAAGGCAGCGGACACGGGAGGCGGCGGAAGTCTTCGTGGCGGTGGACATTGGCGAGGCGGAGTCGCACTCTCCGGCGCCCCATATGATGAACCAGTGCGGGCGCCGGAACCACGTAACATGATGAACGTGACTAGACAGAAAATCTCATGTGTCCTCGAGAGCACCTTGCTTTATACTCCCTCCGTTCCTAAATGTAAGTCTTTTTAGAGATTTCACTAGGGGACTACATACGGAGCAAAATGAGTGAATCTACACTCTAAAGCATGTCTATATACATCCGTGTATAGTCTTCTAGTGGAACCTCTAAAAAGACTTATATTTAGGAACTAAGGGAGTATAAGAGAACTTTCAGGCTTGTCCTTTGCTATAAAAAGGATTGAGCTACCTTGCTGCACACTTGTTATTTTTGTTACTTGTCACTTGTTACGAATTATCTTGCTACAAAACTATCTATCACTGTTACTTATAGCACTTAGAGAATACCTTGCTGAAAACCACTTGTCATTTCCTTCTGCTCCTCGTTGGGTTCGACACTCTTACTAATCGAAAGGACTACGATTGATACCCTATACTTGTGGGTCATCACGGACGCGCAACCCCTTTGTTGACGTGCCGAGCTAGCGTCCTCGGACGCAAACATGGCACGGCATGCCCGCCATGCGAGGCAACGGACACGGGAGGCGGCGGAAGTCTTCGCGGCAGTGGACATTGGCGAGGCGGAGTCGCACTCTCCAGCGCCCCATATGATGAACCAGTGCGGGCGCCGCAACCGTGTCGTGGTGGACGTCGGCTCCTCCTAGGAGGGATCTGTCATCGATCTCACATCCACCGGCACCATCCGGGTTGCATTCTCCGACGAGGAAGAGTAGGGCATGGGAGACGGCGGGAGCTCGACCGTGAGCCGGCTAGTGTCCCATGTCCTACTCTACCTCGCTGGTGACCGGACCAACACTTTGGGGAGTGCAGCCGACTGACATGGGCACGAGGGAGGCGGACGAGCTCCGCTTAAATATAGTTTTACGTGTGTAATAGTATGAATTTGATGTTTCTAATTTGAGATATCCGGTTATAGAATGCATTATTTGAGGCTTGACCGGTCACTGTCTGCGGACGCGTCCACGAGCGTTTGAGAGGTCGAATTTGTCAAGTCCGGCTGTAAATGCTCTTAATGGTGGCCGACAAACAGATGGACGAGTCCATTCCTAGCTTCGCCACTGCAAACAATAGTTTAAAAACCGAGTCGTTGATCGAACCGGTGAGTCTCGCGGTACATACGAGCATCTACAATCGGATATGACAAATCCGGCCCCTCAAACGCCCGCGGACGCGCCCGGACGCGTCCGCGGGCACTGACCGGGCACGCCTCAAATCCGCTCGTCCACATCTGTCTCCTTCATATCCGAACCCCTATTTCCATACTACCCATGCAACGTTGATCAAATTACGTCGATCAAACGCAGGACATATGAATCCGGACAGCAGATAGCATCACATTGCAACAAAACATCCACCAGTTCATACATACGACGGACAAATTTAAAACTAAACTAATCTAACTAGTACTTGCTGGCTGGACCTTTCCCCTTGCGGTCGCCGGCGTAGCTATAGCCGTCGGCGGCGGGGGGCTGGTCGTCGTCGGAGGAGGAGGAGGAGCCGTCGTCGGAGGAGGAGGAGTCGGAGACGATCACGAGGCCCTTCAGCCGCTCCGCCGCCCGGTCCTGCCGGCGCTTGAGCTTGGCCAGCTTGGCCCGCTCCTTCGCCGTAACCGCCGCTCGCCGCTCAGACTCCTCAATGGCGATGCGGAGTACCTTGGCGTTCTTGCGGCGGAGCCTCCTCGCGTCCGACTCCGCCGTCGTGAGTGACCGGCGGCAGACCCACGCGAGGAGGTGGTCCTCATCCAGATCCGCCAAAGCCCGTGCCCGCTCCTTCGCCGTCTCCACGGCCTCCCTCTCCCTCCGCCGCTGCCTCTCGCGGCGGGCGGCGCGCGCCTCCGATTCCGGCGTGCGCGTCCGGGCTGGAGGGGCGGGCACAAGCACCCACCGCTGCCCCGCAGGGGAAGTAGCGGCGGGCGGAGGGAGGGCACGGCGGGAGGGAGCCCGCCCCGCCGGCGCGGACTGGGCTGGCCGTCGGTCGCCGCTGCCCATGGCACGGGACGGGCCAGCGCCGGCGTCCGAAATGCGCCGACGGGGGGCTGCGAGGACACTCCCGATCCGGAGCTGCCTCCGGTCTCCGCCTTGGACCGCTCCAAGGCGATGCGGAGAGCCAGCTTGTACTCCGGATCGGAGTCGCCGGAGGCGCTGCCGGAGCTCGACATGCTCGCCGGCGGGGGGAGAGGAGCGGGCGGAGAGGGGAGAGGAGCGGACGGAGCGAGAGTGAGTGAGCTAGGGTTTGGCCGGACGGGGGTTTTTAGTGGGACAGGGTGGGGTCGGGGTGGGCCGGGCTTGTCAGGCGGACGCGCCCAGGCGTGCCCGGGCCACCCCATATCCGCCCCATATTTGGGCTAGATATGGGGGGTGCCGGTCAGTCCGGGCGTTTGAGGCCCGTTTGAGGGGTCCGTCTGGGTCAATTTTTTTTGACCGGACACTGACCGGACAGCCCGCCCGGACGTATGAGGCGTGTTTGAGAGGTCCGGTTGTAGATGCTCTAACTGGGAAAATCGCGGTTTTTTATCGTAAAGGTCAAACCGCAAAGCTGTGCATCATTGTTCTGCCTCTACTCACTAGTACGCTCGTTACCGTTTCTCGAGTGGACGATGGCATCACTGGCAAGATGTGTTTGGAGGAGCTATCACAAGTTTGCCATTTGTTCCGTAGCTGTGTAAACTATTTACACACGTGACAACCTTCTAAAAGCGCATAATTAATTAACAAAAAAAAATCTCTTGTTGCCCTTTGCAGGTCTCACAGTGGCTTCATTTTGTTACCTGCAGTTTTCCCCGTATCCTTATGACTCAGACGGTGCCTCCTTTTACCGATCGAGTTTTGAGTCTTGCATGTTTATTCAGTGATAGTAGCAAACAACAATTCCCATTGTTGCAGGATTGTGGCCTCGCGCGTACAACACCCTTCAGCCAGCCGAGTGCGGCCCACGAAGGAGACGGTAGACGAAGGGCAAGGTCAGGATGGGATCACCCTAAGAGATCCCCTAAGATATGAAAACTAGAACTGGAAGGATCCGATGACACCCTAACTTATTTGAACAGAGTACAAACAGACACTGACGGAGCTATGTGTTGGGAAAACGGGCCATTGCCCACCCAACATATAGCAAATACAGTGTAAGAGTCAGAGTAAACTGGGTCATGTGGATAAAATAGTTGGCCTTCCTTTGCACCGGCCCGTCCAACTTTTCTTGCGTAGCTCCGCCACCGCAGACACAGACGCTCGTACGTATGCATTTGTACCGTGTTCAAAAAAGTTAGGGTGTCATCGGATCCTTCCTTTTGCGAGCTTAATGTTTTCGATACGCGTCGCAGACGGCTATCTGGGAGCTGTTTTTCTCATGCACAGTTTGGTTGGTTGGTTGGTTTGTTACCGAGCTGCTGGTGTTTTGTCACCTCTATGTATGGGTTTCCATTGTTTATTAGAGGTTGATTGGATAGTTAGGCCAGTGAGGATCTCGGCTTTATATTACGTACCTAGTTAGTGGCTTAGTGCTAGTGGAGTGGGCAAGGACATTATGCATTAATTATTTCTTGCTCTTTCTGATGGTTGTTTTCCAGCAAGCAGTATGAATATATGATTGCTTTACTTTGTTTGTTATCCAAAGTGTGCTTTGATTGGCTGCTCAGATCAACTTGGGTGAATTGGCATGATGGTAAAGGATTACCCGTTTCAAAGATGTAACCAGTATCCTAGTTTTTACGTTTATGTGTAAGCTTTGAATCTTGGCTTCTTTATATGAAATCGGAGAAGGCGGCCTCTCTTCTGATCATTTCTTTTATTTCGAAGATGTAACCAGAAAAAATTGTTAACATGCAGGAATTCGTGAATCAATTTGTGGTTAGATGGACAGTGGTATCTCCAGCCCACCAGGGTTCAAATCCTGATGCCCGCATTATTTCTGAATTTATTTCAGGATTTCCGGCGATGCACAATCAGTGGGAGGAGACGTTTTCCTCGACGACGAGGCGTGTATGATGACTTTATAAATCTCAAGATGATATACCGGCTCAGTCTCTCGAAGGTGTTCATAGGGGTAGGGTGTGTGTGCGCGCGTTCATAGGGGTAAGTGTATGCGCGTATATATGAGCGCTTGCGTATGTACTATGTTCAAAAAAATCGCAGGAATTCTCTAAGAAGTAGGATTTGGCACTTCAGATCGAATTTGGGTATTATGTTCAACCAAGTGTTTCCAACCAGCTAGCTACCTTGTCACCGTGCTCCGTCATCCCAAATCACATTTGAGTCTCACTGAACAAGTTAAACTCGAGGTGGAAAAGGGTATCGATTACATCAATTACTACATGCTTGTGAAGCTTCTCGATGCAATGCGTTTTATTGTGAGCTTAAAAAACATGAATTTCTAGAGCATGTAACATTTGTTCTCTATTAAATTACATGAATTTCAGGCAGGCCGCCGTGCATACCATTGCTGCGCCGGCGACATTCTCGCCGGACCTCCCCGAGACTCCGACCAACTTTCTGCCTCTGCTCATGATTTTGTTCTCAGGCCAAATAGGTTTGTTGCTTTTAACCTTCGTATAATTGTTGCAACTTGTGAGGCGAAAGGCATCCAGATACGCATCTGTTGCGTCAGTAAAGTCGTCTGCCAACTGAACATTTTGCTCAACGCAGCAATTCACACTGCACACACAATTCAGCACTGAACATTCCGAAGATACGAGAAAAAAACGCTGTGATGTACGAAAACGCTGCCAAATCTCGTAGATAAATAGCAAGCCATGTATAAACAGTGATTCCAGCACACGCACCAGAGCGACGAAAATTGACAAAGATAACTTAGACGATAGACACTTAGAATCACGAAGCAATGAACCTAGTCATACAAAAACCCAGTTCTCATACCAAAAACATAATGGTTCGCTGGTGTAGCTCCATCCTTGTAAAAAGATTTGACGACAATCATGGGGTAGCATAACTATTGGTCGCTGATGGTCACTTCGACCTCGACGCCGGGCTCAATGGTGATCGAGGTGATCTGCTTGACGACGTCCGGGGAGCTGACGAGGTCAATCACCCTCTTGTGCACCCGCATCTCAAACCGGTCCCAGGTGTTGGTTCCTGTTTTTACCAAAGCAGGAGCACGTTGTTATACTCTGTTTACTTTTGACATCATCATAAGAAACTACGGCACAATCAGAGTAACAGACAACTGATTTGTGATGGGCTGAGCATCAGGTTTAAAAAGCTCGATTTTGAAACATCAAGTGTATCAGAATAATCATATGAATCGTCATTTGCTCAGCCCATCTACTAACTGCAAACACTTTGGTCAGATAAGATGTTAAAAGGTTAAAACTAATTGAATCATAGGCTACAATCATATGGTAAAAATGTGCAAAGAGGACTACACTGGAACACTGGCTAGGAGGAACAAGTGTATGGAAGGAAACAAACATAAGACAGGCTAGCCATCAGTCTTAAAAAGCTCGATTTTGTATTCCTCAAAGAGAATCTCAGCAATATGTTTGTTTTAGCATCATCTGACAGGCCCGTCATAAAACATAATCCAAAAATTAACATCGCACATGAAAAACTGCCATGGATAGGACGACTGCCAGATTCAGTGTGCTGTGGATTTCAATTGACAAGAAGAGCAATACTCACTCTAAGCTACTAGCACTCGCTAAACCAAGCATCAGTTTTAAAAAGCTCGGTTTAAGAAACTTCAATGATGGGTGACATCTCAGTAGCATCTCCTTGTACCATCATATGCTTAGCTGACAAACTCCATTGTGTACTACAATAACAGAACCACCCCAGGCATTTCTAAAACAATATATATACAGTGATGGCATGCCTAGCATCAGTTTTAAAAAGCTCGATTTTAGATAAATCAAAGACCGAAAAGGTCTCAGTGGTCTAAATGTTTCACATCCTCTGCTCAGCACACCATCATCATAACAGCAATTCATGCGTACGTAGCCACATCCTTACTCACATCACCGACGAAATACCATGAGCATGGCAGGCAAAAAATGGGATCAAGCAGAGAGGAGGCACGAGGGGTAGGTGGCTACCTTCTCCACAGGGGGACTTCCTGGTGGTGATGTTGAGCACCTTGGTGGGCATCCTGACGGGGCCTTTGACCTTGAGCTGCTTCTCCTTGGCGCCCTTCACCAGATCGGAGCACACTGCAAAGAAACAAGCAGCCACACAACGCGAACGACAAGCGCGCATCAGATCGGCGACGTGCAAAGCCGGAACGAACGGGGGGGAGGGATCACCGGGCACGGGCACGGGCACCCACCCTTCTCGAGGTTCTTGACGGACTTGGAGGAGAGGGTGATGCGGATCCGGTGCTGCACCTCCTGGGTGCCCTCGAACCCGAGCTTGCCCGACTTCATGGGCGGGGCGTAGGCCAGCTCCGTCGCCATGGCTGGTGGTGGGGAGGATGGGAGAGGAGGAGGCGCTGCGAGCTAGGGTTGAGGAGGCGGCGGCGGCGCTGGGGCTGGAGGCTGCTAGGTTTTGGAGATTGGTGCGCTTTACGTAGAGGAGGCTCGCTCCAAGAGATGTCAAGCATGGGCTGGGCCTGAAACCTTACCGGGCTCTCTTTCGTTTGTTGCAATTGGGCTGGGCTGGGTTGGGCCACCCGTGCAAGGAAAAGAGGTGTGGGGAAAAGATGCAGCGTGGCGGCCCAAGAAGCCTGCTGGACACCAAAAGGAAATGACCTAAACTAACAGGTCTGGGAGATCCAATAATACAATCAGTAGGAGTTGCTCAAAAAAAAAACATTAGGATGCCTTGGGGAGCCTGCTCTAGCCTCCAGGTGCGAAAAATCATGGACAGAGACGAGCCCCAGGCAGCCCGGGTCGTGGCCCATCTCCTCCTTTGACTTAAAAAACATTAGGATGCCTTCTGGAGCCTGCTCTAGCCTCCACGAGGCGAGCTAGAGTTGAGGGCGCAGAGGAGGCGGCGGCGGCGCTGGGCTTGGAGGCTGCTAGGTTTTGCTGGGGGCAGCGGGCGTTGCGCTTCATGTAGAGGAGGTTGTGTCTGTGATGGGAGGCATGGCCTTGGGCTTGGGCTAGGCGGGGAATCTTAGCGGGCTTTCGGTCTTGGGCTGGGCCACCCGTACAAGGAAAAGAAGCGGGGAAAAAGATGTAGCCTGGGCCAAGGAGCTGATCTTCCACGACGGTCTTGTCAACATGTTGGAATTTGCGAATTTGCTGATGATGGCTGCAACATTCGCTGCAGAAAAAAGATTGCTAAAATGAAACTGAAAAAATAAGGTTCCTGGGATGATTTTGAAAACTAAAAGATCGGATAAACAAGATATAAGAAGTTGATAAGCATATTGAATAATGACTGAAATTTGTTAAAATGGACCTTCATGAAACAGATGGGTTCATCGAGCATTTTTGGTAGGAAAAAAAGGCCTCGGAAACATACATGGCCATCTAGTGCACACAAGAAACTATGAGCATGCAAACTTTCCTTGCCATGTGAAAACCAGGCTTGCTCTGCTCTCCCTTCAGTGAGCAAAAAAAGTTCAGTCATATGCATCCTCCAAGATTGCCTGCAAAAATATAAAAAGTGAGGTCATATCCTTCCCCACTGAACATAACTTAATGGCGGAGGGTGGCCCTCAAATCTCTTGGCGCGTGTGATCTGGTTGTTCGTTGGCATATAATGGTTACAAGAAACAAAGAACCTAAACTGGTGGGTTTGATCTAGGAGATCCAATAACGTCCAATAGGGTGCCTTACGGGGGCTTGCTCTAGCCTCCAGGTGGAAAGTGAGATGGTGTATTTTACATGGGCACAAAAGCATGACTGATGCACCAAGCATTGTAAGAGCAACTCCAATAGATGTTGTATTTTACATCACCAAATTATGGTTTGAGTCACCACTTAAAAGTGCATTTTACATCACCAAAAACCTCCGACTCCAATAGATGATGTAAAATTGCTAATGCTTCAATAGGTGATGTAAACTACATCAGTCGCACGACAGCTGGTCCATAATTTTCCCTTCGGTGAGCACAAAAGGTCGATTCATATGCATCCTCCAAGACTGCCTGCAAAAAAAATCTGAGGTCATATCCTTCCATGCTGAACATAACTTAGTGATACTACAAAACGAAAAGTAAAATTTTGGTTATTGGTATAGACGTACAAATCGCCTGAGGAATGATTGAATGAAATTTTTTGAAAACTTGAAAACATAAGAGCTAAGCTGAGAAACGAAAGGCGCCATAAAACACCACTACTACATTTATCATAGGTTCAAGTTTTCTATAACAAAAGCCGCACATGCACCAACACCAGAGGAGGCCAGGAGAAAAGGGGGATTACACATGGAAAAAAAAGAGGACTCCCGGCCATGTAAGGATGAAGCAAAATCTAAGAATGTTGAATTAAACTATCTTAACATTCACTAATGTTCTTAGATTGCACATTAGCTTCAAGTGATTGATTGATGAAAAAATACAGACACTAATATCGAACGAACATTATGTGTTCAATGGTTGACTAATGTCCTTTTTGACCAAGACCAACATTGCATGTTCATTGGATACACTTAGACGAATAAGACATAACTAAAAGTTTCATCATGTAGCCATACAAGACTTAGATAGTGGCAAAAAAAAGGAACCGCATAAATATGAACTAAGGAAAAAGGACTGATAAAAAAAAACAAATAGACTCAAGAGACAGGATTGATATATGACTGAAGACCAAGGACTAGCAAAAAGAAATTGCAAGGAGGGGCGAAAGAAGAATCAAGATTAATTCATCTGCTCATGCGGTTTTATAGTATAAAATGACATACTAAACAATGACTGAAGTAAATGATTGGTTAACTGTAAAATGACTAAACGGAGTAGAAATAAGAAACTGGAGAATAGAAATCTGGTCACAATGAGGGTTTCAATTAACAACAATGGTTAAAGATTTATCTAACATAACTAAATGATGAAAGAAAGACCGAAGAAAGAAAAAAAACTTAAGTCTGAAATAACTGAATGACGAAACGATGACTTAAGTCTGAAATAATTCAAGAATAATGAATAACAGATATCTGAATAGACTGAACTAACTGAATATACTCCCTCCGTTCCTAAATATAAGTCCTTTTAGAGATTCCACTACGAACTACATACGGATGTATATAGACATACTTTAGAGTGTAGATTCACTCATTTTGCTCCGTATGTAGTCCATAGTGGAATCTTTAAAAAATCTTATATTTAGGAACGAAGGGAGTACTAAAGAAGGACTAAACTCTGAAGCAAGCCTTACCTCTGCACAATGCAATGTAGAGAGGTTGTGGGTGGCTGGAACTATCCGGCAATATGTGTTGTTGTGGCGGCTGGAACAGGGCTTGTGCTGGGGTGAGGGGGTAGGGTACAGACGGTGTGACGACCTAGGTTTTGGATTGGGCCGGGTTTTTTTAGTAGGCTTACAAACAAGAATTTTCCAAATAATTTTTGGGTTTCTAGATTTGCCACCCGAAAAGGTGGTTGGGCTATACTGGTCCAGCGCGAGTGTTGTGTGAGTGTGTTAGCTGCTAGGTTGCCATAGTGTGTTGTGTCATCAGCTCCTTCCTTCCAGTGTTTCGAGGGTTTCGCTAGGGCTGCCATCTTGGCACTGAAAGCTGGGGGTACATCGCATCTTCAAGAATCCTATGTTTTTCGTCATCATCTAGTGATCATTGTATTTTATGAGAATAAATTTACTTTTTTTTTGCGGTGGCATGAGATCAGAGAGTTTCTGTCCTCACAGATCCGATTTATCTGGATCTTATGAGTTTATGTTGGTGTGTCAAAAAAATTGTTGGTTTGATTCTTTGTGGAGTTGAAACCTTTCGATACAATGGTGAAGATATTGTGATTCGACGGCCTGCACTTCTAGAGGATCTTCCCCGACCCAAGTATGTTCATCGATTAACGCTTCCCATCTTTTTGGATGGGCGACTCAAAGGGAAAGTAGTGGCTGCACCCACCTTCGGTGTGCACCCCGCTGCACCCCCTCAAGAAAACATAGCAAAAAAAATTTAAAAAAATTGAAACTTTGTGGGAATGATTATGAACAAATGTTATGGATGCTTGCAAAGTTTGGTGGTCAAAAAACATTCGAGGACCTCTGTACAAAAAAGAGAAAATTACAAAATCTGCTCAAACAGTGCACGTACATTTTGAGTAACTTTGAGTGATTTTTTTTTGTACAGAGCTCCTCGAATGTTTTTTGACCACCAAACTTTGCAAGCATTCATAACATTTGTTCGTAATCATTCTCACAAAGTTTCAGATTTTTTTAAAATGTTTTGATATGTTTTCTTGAGGGGGTGTAGCGGGGGTGCACCGAAGTGGGGTGTAGAAAAACCACTCTCGCGACTCAAAATGCTTTCAAAAACCTTTGTTGGTAATGTAATCTTTGGAGTATTTCTTCTAAGATTGATACAATGAAGGTGTTTTCAAGAGATTTCATTGTAATTCTTAGCCATTGGAGTTACTTTGTAGGAGTATTTTCTTGGATCTTAGATACAAAATCAGTGTACCTGCAATGAAATTACAGGTGTTTGTAAGAAAAAGTGTCATCTTAATAAAACGCAGCAATTCCAACTAATATAAAAGAATAATCATTCAGAGTGGCAACAAGAGAACCGGCTAATTCCGGGAGAAATATTGTTCACGGATGCAACGTTTACCGATATAACCACCATCTGATCATCATCATACACAGGTTTTGCACAACCAGTCAAAGTCCACAGCCGCAGCAGAATAATGCTCCCTCATATACCAGGGCTACATCATGAAACCACGGCTCCTTCAGATATTACAACACGTTTCGTCAAGGAGAGCCTTGTAGTACAGTGCATTGTTCATCCAAAGTTTTCGCTCAGCGAGAGGCCGTACCGGAACTGCAGTGCTACGGTAAGGTCTCTTCTACCTCTGGAACGGTATCGGTGCACGTCCTGGCCATGTTTCGATCTTCTCGAAGTACTTGACTGGGACGACGCCGTCGAAACCCTCCGTCAGTATCACCTTGTTGTCTGAGATGTATAGCTTCATCCCATCTGAGAAACGAATTCAAAAATCAAATGTTGCCTCCAGTCTAGAGGTAGCGACTGGAGAACCCTGATCATTTTTGCTGCTATTTACATGCGGCTGTCATACCTTGCAGTGCCTTTCTGACATTCAAATATATCAGGATGTTTGCGCTCCGCCGCATACCTGAGAAAGAAAACCGTTAGTTCATGACAGGTCAGAGGCGGAAGAAATATTAGACCACAAGCTGGAAACAAATAGCGATCGGTATGAGTTGATGATGCACCTAAATAATGGAGAACAGCAATAACTGGAAGCACAACAGAAACAGATTTACATTGGAAAGATAAGTATGGATAATTTTCAGCATGATTTTACTTGGAAGAGCGGCTTCGGTTCTTCCACTTGTTTCCATAAGAATAAACTCAATAATAGTAAGGTTTGGAATGGAAAATCATACCGCTAATAATTCCACCATCTGATGGTAAACCACTTGAGAAATGTACATGTAGCCTTGCCATACGTTTAAGCCCATGTTTTAATATTGAATCAAGATTGTTCCTGTAAGTTCCATGGACACAAACTGTGGATAGAAAGAATTAGCACAAACGCCAGCCATTCAAGAGAGGATGCAAACATGAGTTTCAAAATCAAATACCCGAGACTTCATCAGCCGATAGAATTGGTTTCAACAAGCTTTCTGATGTAATGGTCTGCAAGAGGTTTACAGGATTACTATGAAAGCAAACTTGATTAACAAATACTAAGCTGGTTACTTGAAAATGCAATTCGCTTGATATAATGATGAGGCTAGCAGACCACATGCCACAACGCACCCCGATACGGTAACAGAACAGGAACACGGCTCCCCGGGATATGCCAAATAAGAATGAAGATACATTGGAATCTCACATCTTCTGATTAAATTAGGGTCTGAATCATATGACCTCAACAACTGTGATGGAACATGTAATAAAGAAGAAAAGTCGCTAAAAGGATAAGTTGATTGTGTTCTCTGACTTGAGATCAGATATGATTTCTTTCAAAACATACCCACAGGTTACGAAGCTACATTAGTACAATCCTGTAATAGCTAGGCATCAGAGAGGACAGTAGTGTCTTAAATCTGAAGTACTAACATGGAAGCTCAACCGTAGTGCTACATAAGAGTATACACCATAGCTGTATAGCGCATCAAAGAAGCCACACCAGGATAAGTCCAAGCCATTATAATCACAATGAATTGCAACTTCTTAATTCCTAGTACGGGCCAACAAGGACAGACGATACAATTCTTATGACTAGTTAATAATAGGAAAACTACCACCAAAATTATAATACTGTGAAAACATTAACATCTCGAGCTAAAGCACGCAATGCCCCATATGGAATTTATTCAAAACGTAGTCTGATATGAAAATCCTCAAGAGGGTGCATGCCACTATTAGGGCTCCTTTTATATGTATAATTCTCTCAGAAGTTACAGAAAAACAATGGTTACTAGGCAGATGATCAGTGGCGAAGCCACACAAATAGACATCATGCAAAAAAAATCCTAGAAATGCATACTCTTGACTACACAAGATTCAATTGACTACACATGATTGAATTCTTGACACCGCCACTGCAGATGATCATGAACATGATAATCACATAGTACTTGTAGAAAAAAGAATACATCAGTGCAGGGGGCTTCAGGCAGAGAACATACTGTCACAGTGTGCCCCTGGTTAGCCCGAATCAGCAGCTCGCCACCCTCCTCCAACAGACTAAACCTCTGTTTGTTGTCTCGCCTGACTGCCTACATGCGAAATTGCAGAATTTTACTCAAAGTGGCTTACAATTAACAACAAGTTCCAATGATTTCCCAATTTAAGCTCAAGATGCTAGCTAACAAGATTAAAACAACATGTAGCACACACAAGTACACCAGGGTGCTTATAAATATCATCTACTGTTAAGCAGGAAGATGAGGCGTGAGCAAATATTACCTCCCTGATTTCATCCACCGTGTGGGAGTTAAGCGGAACCCTGGCGAAGGTCTGCAGGTTGAGGCGGAGCAGGTCACGCACCCGCACATAGCCGTCGCTCCTCATGTCCAGCCTCAGCCCTGGCGCCATGTGCCGCAAGACCCTCGTCCTGAGAAGAGAAGCACAGAAGCACCAGTGAGTACCTGGCTAGCTTCGGCGTGATTGTGGAGAGCGGGGCCGGAGCTTTGTGACGATGTATTACATAACGCAACGACACCACAGGTACCACCCAACGAAGAAACTGACAGTGCGGGACCAAGTAAACCACGGCCCACAAGGCATAGGCAAACAGCCAAAAGCACACCTCCTCGTGAGAAGCTGCATGACCAGCCATGCACAGCCACGAACCAACGTACCCAGACGTCACTGCACCCCAGTTACACGCGATGCATCTGCTCCAGTAAAAAAAGGCAGCGATTTCATCCAGCGAGTATAGAGTAACAGCGACACCGTGATGACGTGTCACGCGCGAGAGAGCTCCCAGAGGTTCGCTCTTGGAGAGTGTAATTTGGGACGCACCATATTTGTACGTGACTTTTCAATGAAGGATTGCCGCCACCTGCCGCCACGCTTCGCCTCGATGCATCAGCCATGCAAAATCAGGGAACCGACGAGACATGGAAGCGTTCGCCGTAGTGTGAACCTGCCATCATCCACAACCCCCTAACCGATGCAACACCAAAACGATGCTCCCAAATGAGAAAAACGAGACCATTGATGTCATCGTTCTGACTCGAGATCACCCGCACCTAGGGTTTCACCAGATCAACAAGTAGGTAGGTGAGGATGACATCGACGACACCTTCAATAAGGTAGGAGGCACCCAAAGGCGTCACCAAGACAAAAATCCAAGCACAACTTTCGCCCTCCATCTCACCGCGGGCAAACAATTCGTCTCGCGGCGCGCCGATCGAAACAAAACCACACAAAGGACCATGGCAGCCCAATCCATGGCACCCTAGGCCTAATCCGACAGCATCCATCATGCCCACACCGCACCTCATCCGAACCGGCAGCAAGCAACCACGACCTTCGAAGCAAAGAGGGCGACCACACTGCGGAGGAAGACGATGCACCACCACACTCGCCTCGAAGAAGTCACCTCGATTGGACAGCCCCGCGAAGATGCGCAACATGCATCCATGCGTGTCCCGGACGCCGGCGCGCTACACACGCTGCAGATTGAGAGGAGCCAACCGTGCGCTACACAGGGTGCAGATAGAGAGCAGACAACCGCGACGGTTTTGCGAGGGCATCCACCAAGAAGAAAGACATGAGGGTCTGATCCGTGCAAGGAAGACATGTTTGCATGGTTCTGTTTGATGAGTTGGATGGACTTTATTTATGCTCGTAGTTGAATTATGATGTGATGCATTTGAATTGTTTATGTTTGTTTTTAACTATGGTGAATTTGTTTCAATTGCGTGCATGTAGTGTTGGAATACGGCACATATTTTGAAACAATGGACGTTTTTTGAAATTCCCAAACATTTTTTAAGTTTGTGAGAAAATTTTGGAAAACATGTTTTTTTAATTCCGAACAAAATTTTAAAACTGTGAACATTTCTTCGATCCCTTTTTAATTTTTGAGAGTTTTTTGGAAAACTGGATCATTTTCTAAAATATCTGAACATTTCTTGAATGTGTGAATATGATTTCAAATCAGGATCATTTTTTGAAATTTCAAATAAATTTGGAAACTGTGAACATTTTTTAAAACCTTTTTAGAAAAAAGAAACATAAATCTGAAAAAGAAAAAAGGAAAATGAAAATAAAAAAAAGAAACGGGAAAAAAAGGAAAAAGGAAGAAAATAAATCTCTACTTACTATTAAAAGAGCAAACATGAACATTTTTAAGCACACCCCAAGAAATGTACACAAATCCATTATAACCGCATGATTAGGCCCACTAAACACAATCTAACAGTTAGAGTTGGCCTAATTTATCCTCTGTGTGCACTTAGTAATTTAAGATGACTGACCATACTCCACCGCAGGGTAAAATAACAAACTCCACCATAAGGTAAAATAACAAGCTCCACGCCCACGTCCTTGACCCCTACAATCACGCACGCAAGACAACAAAAAAATGGAAATTGGCGGCCATCAAGCAACTAAACAGCCCAGAGGATGAGAAGAGGAGTCCTCGATCTCGGCCGCCGCCGCGGATGGATTTCTCCAGGGGGGGCCGTCGGGGGGCGGGGGTGGAGCGACGTTCTCAGTGATGTACCGGAGCGCGCGACGCTAGGCCCGTGACGGCGTGGCCTGTATCAGGCAGCGACGACGGTGTTAGGGTTGTCGACAATGCCAGGCAACAGCGGCGTGCTCCAGCCGGCGGCGCCGGGCGGCGTGCGCGTGTGGCATCGCGGGAGGAGGGCCTGTTACGGTGGTGGTCGAGGCGGTTCACAATGGAACTAGCGCTCTACGGGCATGACATGGCCACGACGGCAGCGGGTCTTGTACGTGCCTCGCGCAATGCGACGGGCAGCAGGTGGGACGCTGGGGTGACGGCGGGAACGTGTCTATGTGTGGCCAGGAGGCCGGGGCTCGGCGCATCACCTACACGCAGGCGCATGGCAGCGGCAACCGACAACACGGTCATCCAGAGATCGGCGGCGACGTACGCGTTGGATTGAGCTCGGACAGCAGGGCTGGTGACGGTGCGACGCGGAGGCGGCCATCGCGCTAGCTAGCGCATCGCGGCAACACGCGTGGCCAGCATGACCGGGGTGACTTGCAGCGCAACGGCTGCCCGACGAGTGGTGGCGGCGTGCGCGCGGTGGCCAGCGTGCACGGACGGCGAGCTTGGCGACAACATGTGTGTCGTGTGCAGGCCGGATCGGCGGGAAGCACACGAGCACGAGGTTCGCATCAGACTGCTGCTACTTTACTGTGGCGTAGTTGTTGCTAGGTCATGAGCGCGGTGCTGACAGCCTCGGCGCGATCAAATCACTCTTGAGTGCGGAGCAGTGCCGTAGAGCAGTCAATGGCGGAGTGCATTTTTAGGTACAAACGGCAGGCTCAGTTGCACAACTATAGAGTGGAGTATTGTTAATGGTGAAGTGCATTTGTATTATCTGCATATTTTTAGAGCAATACTTTGTAAAGTTTTTCACTGCCCATGTACATATATATTTTCAACTTTGTCTAACAAAACCAAAGTTTAGATTATATTTGGACAGCCAAAACTGAGGTTTATAGAGTACCCTGCTCGTGAGGCCAACTACGTCATGCTCTCCAACGTATTCACATTGACGCAGAGATGGAAGGAGAAGTTAGCGTTGCTCTGCAACCGTCGGGAGTGAAATGAGATAATACAGAAAATGCGGTGTTCCGATTGCATGCAACTTGTTTTCTTATTTTTCACCTAATTTTCAGTCTTCTTTTCTGTTGCAAGATCTGGCATTTTCCTTCTCACCACTTCCAGTATGAATATATTTGAAAAGAAGCGGTGCTCTAAGTTGTTGATACGGTATTGTCATTACTGCATAATAACAAGATATGTTATGTTCTTATTTACTTGTATTTGTTCTTCCATAATCCATACTAACAGAGTTTTTGTCCATTATAATTCTTTGTGTTTCGTAATTTAAAATATTGTCGTGAAATATGAGG
This sequence comes from Elymus sibiricus, assembly GCA_039707655.1. NCBI lineage: Eukaryota > Viridiplantae > Streptophyta > Magnoliopsida > Poales > Poaceae > Elymus > Elymus sibiricus. The sequence continues at coordinate 95,196,452 of CM077675.1, read as the reverse complement.
TTTGAGTACGGTAGCTGTTGAATTGAAGTTAATCCAGCTGGAAATAATAAAGTATTGAACAAATTATTATATACTAATGCCCCATGAGTGAATAACAGAACGATATATTTGACAAAATGAAAATGTTTGGTTTGGATACCAAGCAGGAAAATAGCTAGGTTCATGTTATGAAATGAAAATGCTCCATGGTTTCCACAATTTCTTTGTTATATGTGAATCTAGGAATTTTTCATCTTATAGCGTGATGTACATCCATATTATGCATCTGCACTATCTCTCACTGAACTGGTACCTCCACAATGGCACCATATTACAAGTTACCTACTTATGAACAACCATGCCGTGGGTTCATCTCCCATTTTGACTTGCTTTCCCTGATGGTTGCATGTTAGAACTCAATGTTGCAAAAGAAGTTTTTTCCTAACAAACATATTTGTTTTTTGTGGGAAAATGCTTTTGTATAGAGAAATTGGAGAAGTGATAACAACCCTTTCCTGAAGGTGCTTTGTCTCAACCCGATGAAGATCTTCTTTTGACAGTTTTTGACATCACCAACTTTTCACAGTTTTTATAACCAACTTTTGACATCACTATATATTATTGTACCACTGTATAGCATGTGCACATTTGTTCATATTTCGTTATATCCATCACAACATTGCAAAATCTGTCTATAAAAATGGGTTAAGATGCGTGCAAGTATGATCCACTTAGCAAATGTGTTTATTTAAATAATTGTTTCATGACTAGGATGTACAAGAAAGTTTACTCTTACGCTCATTCGTGCGTTGCACGTGCACGCTTACTAGTACAATTATAAAAAAACTAATGAAATGCCAGTAAAAAAAGGTTGTGGAAAAGGTTCGAAACCGGCCAGGAAAAAGGCTCCCGAAACCGGCCAGGAAAAACGTTCTTTATTAACTCAAATGGGCTGGCCCAATCCAGTTCGATCGGTCGCTAGGGCTGCTGTGGGAAACAGCGACAATCTGCCGCAGAATGTGTAATACTGGGCCGTGGAAGCATTGCTGCCGTTGATGTTCTGACCGGGCCTGATTGAATTCCAAACGAACGAGAGGCACATAGGCTGGTTGCCCGACTGCAGCAGGGACTCTCTCCGCTTTTTAGTTTCATTTAGTACCACCTCGCCGGCCGAGAGCGGAGAAGAGGTAGAGGAAGCTATAAAAGGAGGGGGAGGGGAACAACGCAAATCATACCTTTCTCGGCCTTTTGGCTAAGATCAAGTGTAGTATCTGTTCTTATCAGTTTAATATCTGATATGTGGGCCATGTGCCCACAACGATATTAAATTTATTTTTTGTGGGGGAGGGTCCACCATCGTGGCTTGCCACTTGGGCCCTCGGGTGTCGCCTGGGCGTTGCACTACAGCCCAGGCAGGCGCACCCCAACCAAAGCTAATTTAAAAGTTCAAATTGCCCTAAAATATACTCCTATTCATATTCTGGCCGTGCCAACTCAAATTTGCCTGTTGCAACTAAATTGCCATTCTGGCAGTCACTGAGTTCCCGAACTTGTAGATATGATGCAGCAAAGGTAAAATTAAGAACGTTGGAGTATGCCTTATAGCCCTGAAACATGCTAGCATACCCCATTATATGTATGCCAACGGCCCTATTATATCTTTTGCTTCCCTCGGCGAAGTAAATGGGATCAATAAATCACGGGACAGAGAAGAAAAAACAGTTGGGGAATGGCTGTACCTTCTTACTCTGCAGGAAAATTCACCTCACCAGCGGCTACAGGGATTCGACGATCACTTTGTACACTATATTCCTTGTCTCCCACTTGTGTCGGTTTCGGTTACAGGTACCCTTTCGGTGAAGGTCGTAAGACGGTGTAGCAGTGCAAATGGCCACTTACAAGTTACAACCCGGTGATCTCAGAAGTCAGAACAACCCAAGAGATAGAGGCACTCACCTTATTTGAACCTGTAATGATTTTCCTTCCAGCACCGAGTCCACCCAGGACTGCTATTACAAGGCGAGTTCAGTTGCATAACCCAAACAGTGACCGGTTAATTTTTCGGAGCAGCATGACCGGTACACCAAGCTTTAAGCCAATCTTGTGACGTGGAAAATTATCAATGGCGGTAGGGTGTAGAAATTCTAGAGGATGCAGTAGGTTGACATCACCGGCCCATCTTGACATAGTGTCACAACTCAATTGTTCTCTAGGGTTGTGTACTGGAACCGGAGGTGAATTTAAAGAGTATCCTTCTTGGCAAAGGACTTACAGTTCGAAAAGAGAAGATGGGTGTACAAGGATACTGAGAAGGAGATTGGGCAAGTGGGAAAAATAATCAACCTCAGGGTACTAACATCTTCATGGGAAAAATAAATAGCTCGGTCTACTACAAAGGCAAAGCATAGAGCAATTGAATCGAGGTGGTGTGAAAAATGGTCCCTCTACTGTCAGCTTTCAGTGTTGGGGGATGACTCCTTGGTAATGCACTGTGATTGCAAGCCTATAGGTTTTTCATCATGGAGAAACTGACGAGTAGGGTGCTAAAATTGGAATATGCCCCCCCCCCCCCCCCCCCCCCCCCCCCGGCCAAAAAAAATGGAATATGTCTCGAGTAGGTGAGCAGAGCAGTTACCTAGAGGCGATCTAGTGAAACCCAGTCATTTTGCCTAGCCAGTTCAGAGATTTGAAATCATCCTGCAGGCTTACAAGCACATAATAGCAATAGCTCACAATGAAATGCTTCCATTTCATTACTGCTAACAATGTATGGTTATTCATAAGATGATGCTAGAACACGTTATAGGCAAATATACCTCCTTTTCACACTTATCACATGTCTAGTAGTTCTCCAAATGAACCAGCCATTCTTTAAAGCACATTCCTAAATCTAATGTTTGTCAATAAAAATGTTTCAGTGGATCCGGCTAGCAGCTAGTAGTGTCGAAAGAGCAACTCCCACTCTTTGGAGAACAGGACGCGGCCAATCTTTGGTTGTGTCGGGTTTGCACGCTCATTCGACCAAGTGAAACACCTCCCAATCAAGCAAGGGCAGCTCCTTGAGCTCCTGGTCATCGATCGCAGTACGGAAACGGCGCATCAAGCGCAGCAGGTTAAGGTTGCAGTCACTCTTCTCCTCAGCTCCCATGGCGACCCCTCACATTCTGGCATAGGGTTGCACAATCCATAAGAAACAGTTTGCAGCAAGGGAGAAACGGACATGGACGTCGCAGCTACTGGACAGTATGCAGCAGCAGCTTGGGTGGGCGATGCCGTAATCGTTAGCGCCCGCTTCTTTGGTCCAGCAGAGGCCACCAGGGAGGAAGCCGCGCTGATGAAGCTTTAAGTGAGCAGCTTCTTGTAGAGGTAAAATAGCACTGCAGCCTATGCCGACGAGAGTCAACATCTCTCTCGATGCTACGATCGGTGCTGACCAAAGAAAGAAGAAGATTTTGGAAAGGACCGAGGAGTACCACAATAACAATGTGACCATTCCCTGCAACCGCACAATCGGATCTCTCACTCATCGTTGGACTTTGATCCAAAACCAATGCAACCGGTGGGCCGGATGTGTTGAGCAAGTCAACCTTGCGCCAAGTGGAGTGACCGTCAACGAGCATGAGCCCGTCATGCAATCTCTTTGCAGAGAAGGAACAAGAGAAACTTCTCCAAACCATTTACTTTGCATCATTTCCGCTCAGAGCTTGATGGACATGAGAAGTGAACAAGAACAAACTTTGAAATCACACTAAAGAGGCAAAGGCTCAACACCAATGTTGTTGATGATGACTTGGTAGAGAACCCAACTACTCCTCAAAGTATGCAAAGCATGCCTAGAAGAGTGGTGGTGCCGGAGCATACAAAGAAGAGTTGATTGTAATGGTGGAGGTGAAAGGGCATTGGCAACCGTACGAAAGGAGGATAATATGACGTGTTTCTATGAGATGAAGTTGATGAAGGAGGAGAAGTGCAAGGAAAAGACGGTGGCCAGGGATAGAAATGTGCTAACGGAGGAGAAAAGACTTGAATTAGAGGTCGACGAGAAAATAGAAAGACCGAGATCGAGGAGCAAAATCTTGCAACGACGGCGGAAGAGCAAAAGAGCAAGAGGGTGGCCGAGGAACGTGCTATCATGTGGATGGATCCTAGCAAGAGGACGAGAAGGCGATATAATATTGGGAGGTCATTCATCCATTGCCCCTAACCAATGCAAGATGGATGAGAAGACGTACCTGGCATCCAGCGGCGGAGACAAGACCCAGGCTTGGGGGCCTGGGCCCGGGGCGTGTGGTCGAAATCCTTTGTTGACTGTAGCATCCCGGGCATTGTTGCAGCACTGTAGCAAGCCTGGGGCGCCTTGGCCCAATCCTAGCTTCGCCACTGATGGCATCCCTAGCAAGATGGGCCAGAAGACGAAACTGCCATCATCCACTGCCCCCTAACCAATGCAGCTCCAAAACAATGCTCCCAAGCACAACTTTCACCGTCCATCTCGCCGCAACCTAACAATCTGTATCGCGAAGCATCGACCGAGACAGAACCACACAAAGGGCCATGGCAGCCCCACCGCTACCCGTGTCCACATCTGTGTCACACCAGGCCAAATCTAACCGCATCCATCCTACCCACACCGTACCTCATCTGAACCGGACCTACCCCGAGCCAGCCGCGACTTCCTAAAAGGATGACCACACTGCACGGCGATGCACCATCACACACGGCTCGAAGAAGTCACCCCGACTGAACAGCCCTGTGAAGACGCGCACATGCATCCATATGTGTCCTGGACGTTGGCGCGCTACACAGGTTGCAGATCCGGAGCAGCCTACCGGGATGGATCCACAAGGACATCCACCAAGAACCGTACGGGAAAAGTCGGGAGGGTTTGATCCGTGCGAGGGAGACATGTTCGCGCGGTTCTGTTTGATGGATTCGACTAACTTTATTTATGCTCGTAGTTGAATTATGATGTGGTGCATTTGAATTATCTACGTTTGTTTTTAAATATGGTGAATTTGTTTCAATTGTTTGAGCAAATGTTTTGAAAAGTGGCAAAATAATTTCTTTTAGAATAGGGGATCTGATAGGGAGAAGGTTTTGGACTTTTAGGATAGAGAGATATGCTAAAAGATGCCCTAAGCAAATATACCGCCTTTTCATATTTATCACGTCTCGGGTAGTTCTCTAAATAACAAGCCATTCTCAAAGCAGATTCTAAATCTAATCTTTGTAAGGATTATGCCATCACTGAGTTATGGCACCTATGGTCTTCTTAAGTTTCAGATAATAATGAAGCCCCTACTTTAAACATGCTCATGGTGATTTTTCCTTGTCTTCGTCGCCACACCCTCGCCGCCACACTAGCCCCGGGGATGGCCATGGGCCTCACAGCAAAGAGCACGCAAATCTCTTTGACGCCGCCAACATACCACGGTAGCCTGGCGGCTATGGGTTATGCTTGTACTTAATGTGCCCCGCCAAGTAGCCGAGCGCGCATCTAGTATTGGAAGACGACTCAAATTTTGAAACCATGGACATTTTTTGAAATTCCCAAACATTTTTAAGTTAGTGAACAAATTTTAAACACACTTTAAACTGTAATTCATTTATATCATACTTTGGAAAACTGGATCATTTTTTTTTAAATTCCCAATTTATTTTGAACTCATGAAGAAAATCAGGATCACCTTTTGAAGTTTTGACGCTCGCCCCCGCATCGCCTACCCTAGGCGACAACCCCCAATAGAGCCGCCACCGCCCCTTTCTCTAACTAACCCCCTCGCCGTCGCCAGAGGCCACTGCCGCCCCCTTTCTCTAACTAACCCCCTCGCCGCCGCCAGAGGCCACCGCCGCGCGAATGCGTCGTGGCGGCGACAGCAGGGGTCTCCCCTCGTGGCGCGGCTCTCCTTGCGCGGGGCCTCGTAGCTGGCAGCCTGCCTCCTGGTCGCTCATCGGCGCCCCTCCGGCCGGCCTGGAGGCCGGCGACGCCCCCCCTATGGCGGGTCCGGTGGTATCCCTCCTCCCCACGCCTCCTGGTGGCCGTCTCGGAGACACCCCTCCAGCGCCAGATGTGGCTCGCCGCCGCAGTCCCTCCCCGCCGTCGTCACCTGCAATGCCCTGGCGCGGCGTGTCCCCCTCCCCCGCCCTCCCCTACGCTCCACCTCGCCCGGCCACCCAACCCCCCTGGCCCTGGTTGTCCGGCGTCCTCCCAACGGCAGGACCTTGTCCCGATCGTGCCTCCTCTCTGGTTGCCCGCGGTGAGGCTGATTCCCCTGGCCTCCGGCTCTCCGGCGTCTTCTCGGCGGCGGAGCCTCGTCCTAGGCTCCCAGCCATGCCAATCCCCTTGGGCTGGTTGTGGTGCGCCATGAGCGGTGGAGTCGAGCCCCGTGGTGGCTGCCTGTCATGGAGTGTCCAACAGAGCCCAATGTCATCTTCCCTGGCGCGGCTCTTATTTTGGTGGTTGTGGTCTCGGCCTGCTTTGGTTTCTATGTCTCTAAAATCCAGATCCATCGGCCTTTGGGATTATGCGAAATTTGGCCGGGCGAAAGCCTTGCTAGGCTTGCCGATGCCGGCGGCAGCGACACCTGCGGGTGTCGTTCCCTTCGTGAGGTGCCGACATGGCCTCTTCTCTGCGCCCCTACGCGAGTTTCGAGGGAAACCCTAGATCTAGTCGACTAGATCAAACAACGGCGACGTCTCGGCGTTGTATCCTCCATGACGCCGTTGTCTTGTTGCTCGTGGTGTGTTCGGTGTTGGATTTGAAGACTTCAAACGCTTTGTTGGTCCGGACTGCTCCTCTTAGCGTGGGCATCTGAGGCGCTATGTACGGCCTCGACGACGCTCTCTCCATGCCTTCTCCTCCTAGTCTAGCCAGGTCCTACTCCCCACTTGCCGATCCTCTAGGCACATAGGCGGGAGGTACGTTGATCCAGTTCGCATGGTAGCGCGGCGATGGTGCCCGGCGTTAGTCGCGACGCGGCCCATATACCTTTGTATCTCATCTCCTTGCCTTGCCTGCTGGAGTTCGAGCTAGGAGAGTCTATGCCGTGTTGCATCCCTTCTTGTGTCTTTTGCCACACCTTGTGTGGTGTTTCTCTCTTTTCCTCTTGTATGTCTGTGTAATTTTCGAACAAATTCCAAAACTACGTACATTTTTTGAAATTGTGAACGAAGTTGAAAAACACGAAGATTTTTTTGAAATTCCAAACAAAAATTTGAATACTACGATTTTTTTGATTTTTGATTTTTCTTTTAGAAAAAAGAAACATAAATTGAAAAAGTAAAAATGAAAAAGGAAAATGAAAAGAAAATAAGAAGAAGAAGAAGAAGAAACAGGAAATAAGGAAAAGAGAGGAAAATAAAAATAAAAATTAATAATTAAAAGAAAATTTATTAAAAAAGGGTTCACCTTCTGGAAGGTTCCCAAAACCAGCCAGGAAAAAAGGTTCCAGCGCATGATCTTTATTCACTATAAATGGGCCGGCCCAATGCAGTCCCAATGCAGTCCGATGTGTTCGTTAGGCTGCGCGAAACAGCGGCAATCTGCCACAGAAATGCGTAATGCTGCTGGGCCGTGGAAGCATGGCTGCCGTGTTGTTCTGACCGGGCCTGATGAAATCCAAACGAACGAGTGGCACATAGGCTGCTGGTCGCCCGAGCGCAGCAGGGACTCTGTTAGTACCACCTCGCTGGTCGAGAGCGGAGAGGCGGTGGAGAAAGCTACAAGAGGAGGGGGAGGGGGACGCTGCAAATCATACCTTTCTCGGCCTTTTGGCTAAGATCAAGTGTAGTATCTGTTCTTATCAGTTTAATATCTGATATGTGTGCCATGTGCCCACAATGATATTAAATTTATTTTTTGTGGGGAGGGTCCACCACAATGGCTTGCCATTGGGGCCCTTAGGTGTCCCCTGGGCGTTGCACTACAGCCCAGGCAGGCGCACCCCAACCAAAGCTAATTTAAAAGTTCAAATTGCCCTGAAAATGCCTTTTGGAGCTCGGCCTCCATGGAGGCCAGAAGCATAATGCACATGTGTGTAAATTTTTAGAACGAAATACGTTAAAACGAGGGCTGTGCAAAAAAGAGAAATCTGCGGCTTTTTAACACATGATACTATTCATCCCAAAAGTCCATGAATTTGTCTTTTTTACATAGATCGCATCTCAAGGTATTTCATCCTGAATTTTTGCACACATATACATTTCATCCTTGTAGACTTGTATATTTTTTTTCCGATTTTTTTGAAACGGGGAAGTTTGAATTTTGAATTTAAAAAAAATAAAGGGCTCCATGGAGGCCGAGCTCCAAAAGGCCCTACTCAAATTGCCCTAAAAAATATTCATGTTCTGGCCGTGCCAACTCAAATTCGCCTTTTTGACCAAACTTGTTGCAACTAAATCGCCATTCCGGCAGTCACTGAGTTCCATAACTTGTAGATATGATGCAGCAAAGGTAAAATTAAGAACGTTGGTATGTCTTAGAGCCCTGAACCCTGCTAGCATACCCATTATGAATGCCAACGGCCCTATTATATCTTTTGTTTCCCTCAGCGAAGTAAATGGGATCAATAAATCACGGGACAGAGAAGAAAAAACAGTTGGGGAATGGCTGTACCTTCTTATTCTGCAGGAAAATTCACCAGCGGCTACAGGGATTCAACGATCACTTTCTACACTATATTCTTTGTCTCCCACTTGTGTCGGTTTCGGTTACAGGTACCCTTTCGTTGAAGGTCGTAAGACGGTGTAGCAGTGTAAATGGCCACTTACAACCCGGTGAGCTCAGAAGTCAGAACAACCCAAGAGATAGAGGCACACTGACCTTATTTGAACCTGTAATGATTTTCCTTCCAGCACCGAGTCCACCCAGGATTGCTATTACAAGGCGAGTTCAGTTGCATAACCCAAACAGTGACCGGTTAATTTTTCGGAGCAGCATGACCGGTACACCAAGCTTTAAGCCAATCTTGTGACGTGGAAATGGCGGTAGGGTGTAGAAATTCTAGAGGATGCAGTAGGTTGACATCACCGGCCCATCTTGACATAGTGTCACAACTCAATTGTTCTCTAGGGTTGTGTACTGGAACCGGAGGTGAATTTAAAGAGTATCCTTCTTGGCAAAGGACTTACAGTTCAAAAATAGAAGATCGAGTGTACAAGGATACTGAGAAGCAGATTGGGCAAGTGGGAAAAATAATCAACCTCAGGGTACTAACATCTTCATGGGAAAAATAAATAGCTCGGTCTACTACACAGGCAGAGCATAGAGCAATTGAATCGAGGTGGTGTGAAAAATGGTCCCTCTACTGTCAGCTTTCAGTGTTGGGGAATGACTCCTTGGCAATGCATTGTGATTGCAAGCCTATAGGTTTTTCATCAAGGAGAAACTGACGAGTAGGGTGCTAAAATTGGAATGTCTCCCCTAAAAAGAAAGTTGGAATATGCCTTGAGTAGGTTAGCAGAGCAGTTACCTGACTATTAAACCAAAAGGGTAGGTCCCAGAGGGTGCTATTATAATATAACAAGATGGGACAAATCAATATCTTCGGTCCATCTTGAAAGGGGATGTCTGAATTCGTAATCTAGTTCGAGTCCAAGTCTAATCAAGTATGTAATCTTAGCACTGTAAATAAGAGGTGCGGGTCTGAGAGATGCACACGATCATTCACCCTAATTTCTTCTACTAATTGGTTTCCCAATACAGGTTTTCCAGATTTGCAGGTTCAACAAACCCTTCTGGTCATGTAACAGTGAAGGCTTAACCTCAACAATCTTATTGACAGGCACAGCCAATGTTGAGATAATTCAACCTTATACAGTTTTACTAGTTGGATAACAGTTCTAGTAATGAAGCACATATATACCTGCTGCCTATCTTTCTTCATATGGGCGATCTAGCGAAACCCAGTCATTTTGCCTAGCCAAGGTCAGAGATTTGAAATCATCCTGCAGGCTTACAGGCACATAATAGCAATAGCTCACAATGAAACGCTTCCATTTCATTACTGCTAACAACGTATGCTTATTCATAAGATGATGCTAGAACACGTTATAGGCAAATATACTGCCTTTTCACACTTATCACATGTCAAGTAGTTCTCCAAATGAACCAGCCATTCTTAAAGCACATATCTAAATCTAATGTTTGCCAATAAAATTGGTCACTAAGAACTTACCACTTCTGATAACAAACTAATTGGACCATGAAGTTCGTTTTCATTCGACTGAATATCATATTCAACCAACAATTTTGAATTGGTTATGGCTGCACGGGCACGGTTGAGCTCATAATGACCCCCCCCGGGTCAACCCAGTCGAACAAGATCACAGTGATTTTCAATGTCTTATGTAGTACCAAATGGTCAATTGCAACTAACACAGAATATTCAGAAAGAAGACCATACACTTAGAATCAATCCATGTACAATATTTCTTAGTGCACACCATTAGACATACAGAAGACTCTGGTTTGTATCACCGTATTGTAAAGGCTGCTAAATGAACAAATACCCATTTAACAGATACCGTGTGTATGGAAATTCAACAAATGTAAGACCACTTTAACAAGACATACCTGAAGCCGGATCCTGTTAACTATGAACTATGTTCTTCGCCTAGAGTGGTTGGCGGACCCTGGTGAGCCCTCAAATAAATCAGACAATTGACCCTCCAGGTCCTCTGGGGTGTACTTTATATACTTTCCCGAGTTTCTTCCCCCATCCACTTGGCTACCATATCTTCCCAAAAAAGCACGATATGCCGGAATCACATTCTCAGATATAGATATCTTCAGCTCTTCTCGGAGCTGAGGATCTGGAACTTTCCAGAGTGTCTGGTTCCTGTAAATTTCCTCAAAGGACAAGTTGAAGTTCTTGAACTTCTCCTTGATGGACATCCTAGAACCTGAATGTCCACTGCCACTACCACTGCCGCTCCCACTCCCATGTACATCATCCCTCAGATAAGACAAAGTCTTCATCCAAGAAATCCTTAGGTAGCTCTTTGAGTACTGCCGAATCTTCCCGCTGCGCCTTCTTACCCAGTGATCACCTAAAATCTTCCCAAGCTCGGAATCCTTCACCTTCTGAACAATGTAGAGCAAATTGTTCATGGAAAATATGCACTCCAGGGCAGCGTCTTCATAAAGCTTAGACTTGTCCTCCAAATTGGCCTCCAAATAACACATGAGCTTCAGAAGACGCCTTCCAAGAGGGGTCATACTCTCTAAGTGTTCCGTATCCTGATCCTTATCCTCAGGTCTTTCCAAAGCATTTCCCTCATCGCCATCATCATCCAAGAGGCCATCAAGTGTCTCACTGTAAACGACCAACAACCTCAAATAGTTCATGACATACCGTGTCATTGGGTGGATCTCACCAGCCGTCATTGCCCGCCGCGACGACTCCTGCTGCAGAACTTTCCCAAACTCAAAAAGGGTGCCCCTCACGGCCTCCCCAAGCCTATCAAGAATTGCTTGGACATCACTGATCACACCGTCACCAGAACTCCCGAGGCACAAATCCTTCATTTCAGGGATTACCTCGGCAAGTGCCTCGTACATATCAAGAATCCGTGAGAGCTTCTCGGGCGAGCGGGGGCACACGGCCACGGCGTCCCCAAAGCTGAGAATCTGCATAATGCATCCTTTGGTGGACTCGACGAAGCACTCCTCCCTGAGCTCGTCGGACACGGCGAGCACCTGGTCACAGAGGCGGCGCTCACCAGCAAGCAGCACGCGCACGACCGTCTTCACCCCTTGCACCCACTTCTTCATCTTGTCGTTGAGCTGCTTCCACTCCACGCGCTGCACCTCGTCGATGCTGAGGCGCTCGACGCCCAGCACGGAGAGGTATTCGTCGAGCAGGTCGCGCCGGATGTTGCAGTAGGCATCGGCTAGCTCGCGCGCGTACCCCGCACGCGCCATCCGGTCGGCGATGGCCCGCAGGTCGTCGACGGCCTCAGCGTGCACGGGGTCGAACGAGTGGTCGTCGAACGGGCTCACCAGCGGCCCGCCGCGCGCGGTCTCCGGCGTGGCGTCGACGCTTTGGGGCGTGGCGGCGTCGAAGTCGAGGTCGTCGAAGGATCCGAGCGAGAGGCGGCGGAGGGAGAAGCAGAGGCCCGTGGGGTCCAGCGGCACGGCTTGGCGGACCATGTGGTGGCGGAGCTCCTCCTCGAGGCGGGCCATGGCGAGCTGGACGGCGACGCCGGCGCGGCCGGCGCCCGCGCCGCCGCGCGCGAGGTGCTCGACGGCGACGTCGACGGCGGTGAGGTACTGCGCGATGTCGTCCTCGTGGGCCTCGGGGGTGGCGTCCCAGAGCAGGATGAGCTGCTCGGCGGCGTCGAAGGCGGCCGCGGAGGAGATCTCGGGCGACTCCGCGGAGGAGAGGTCGGTGGAGGGGAACAGGTCGGCGGTGATGGAGGAGAGGCGGTTGTCGAAGCCGGAGAGGATGCGGATCATGTCGTCGGCGGCGTTCTTGGAGGTGGCCAGGGACTTGACGATGTGCTGCGCAGCGGCGAGGACCTTGTCGCTGCCGCCGCCGCCGCTGGTAGCGGCCGATTCCGGGGGCGGCGGGGGCACCGCCGACATCGCCGGCCGGTGCGGATGGTGTCCGGCTGGGGATTGGTGGAGCTGAGGTAGGGTCTTGGCGCTTGCTGCTGCTGCTGCTGCTGCTGCTGCTGCGGCCTCTCTGACTAGTGGATTGGAGTAGAAAGTCTTCGTTCAGTCACGGCCGCGCTGGGGGTTCTGGAAGTGGGGAAATAGGGAAATCACTTGATTGCAATGTTTGTTTTCATCAGATTTATTTTTCGCAAATTAGCATCCATCCATAGACAGAGGAGACCAGTCCGTGAACATTAATGCGGAAGTCGGCCATCTAATGCTCCCCGCATACATTTTAAGCCGGATTTTAACAAACCAGACAAAATTCATATAAACATGGCTGCTTTCATCAAAGTTCGGATAGAAAACAGCATAAATAATCCATACATAGCATGCAAATAAGTCTAGTACAATAATAGTTCAAATTCAACGAGATTAACCGAATGTTCAACCAGTTTTTTATGAACGAATCATGTCATCTCATACATACCATCCTTCAGCTTTATCCAACAGTGCATATGCATAAATGACCGTTCATATATCCCGTGGTACATCATGGCAGCGCGTACATGCTACACAATGTGAAGAGTAACATTGAATAAATACACGAATCAATCAACAAGTTGAATAAGAAGAAGCAAAACTTATGATCTCCCCCTTTGCCGCGCGCAATGGCCACCTTGCCTCCAGCATATCAATCGTGCCATAAAACTTGGTGACGGAGGTCTCGATGGCGTACCATCGATACGATAACAACCTCATATTGCGATCATGGATGATGTGCATGTCATAGGGCGTAATGTGCTTTTGAAATGATTCATGCACTTGCTGCTAGAAGGTCCCCCCTCTGCTCCTGCCTACGAAATCTACGGATACGACCAACCACACATCACACAACAACTCATCCTACATGGTTGAGTACCCCGCCATCTTTCGTACTCTAAAAAAACGACATGGCGTTGGAAAATAATCTCAATGACATTTGATCGAACACCCGCCGAGCGTGGTGTCCGCCATGGACAACGTCGACAGGGGGTGGAGTGTACCTGCCTACGGACGGGTCCTGGGTGGACGACGCCGTCGTGAAAGGCGAGCGGGCGGGTCATGCTGGTTGCGGAGGTCCGACAATGCCCGTGTGTCGGCCGGAGAGGTACAACAACGACGTCGGAGGAGGAGGGTGCGGATGCAAAGCAACAGGAAAGAAAGGGTGGAATGGAAGAAAGTGAGACCGGCAATGGGGGGGGGGGGGGGGTAGTGAGCCGGGGTGTAAAAGTCATACGTGGTTGATGTACGGACTACCGCAAAGCCCCCACTTTGCTTCCACTCTGCAGGAAAAAGTGCGTCTGGACCCCTCAGCGGATCGATACAGGCCCGCGTTAGATGGCACAACACGTCCGGACAGCGTCGGTTCGGACGTATGCAGGCGGCTTGTGGGTCTACATTGGGGATGCCCTAACATAGCATATTTTATAAAAACGACAGATAATAATTATAAGAACCATATTGTGATGCGAACAACTCGGTAAGGGGTACACATAAGACCACACACCCTGTGACGCCCCCAATTTCGACCGTACGCTAATCATACACGCAATGCATACGACCAAGATTAGGGACTCACTGATCGATATCACAACAAAACACTAGACACCAATTAAAGTCATACAACTTCATATTACAAGCCAGGGGCCTCGAGGGCTCGAATACAAAGCTCGACAAGCACGAGTCAGCGGAAGCAAATAATATCTGAGTACAGACATAAGTTAAACAAGTTTTGCCGTAAGAAGGCTAGCACAAACATAACAACGGATCGAACGAGGCGAGGCCTCCTGCCTGGGAACCTCCTATCCTACTGCTGGTCAGGGGCAGCCTCCACGTAGTAGTAAGCTCCGGCGGTGGTGTAGTAGTCGTCTCCGGCGTACTCCATCTCCTGGGCTCCATCGTCTGAACGCAGAATCGTATCGAGGGGGAAAGGGAAAGCAAAGCAGCGGTGAGTACTCATCCAAAGTACTCGCAAGACTGACATCATAGCTATGCTAAGTATGCATCATTATCAAGGAATGGGGTTATATCTGGGCTGACTGCAGAAAGCAAGAATAGGGGGAAGGCCTAGTCCTATCGAAGACTAGCATCTTCAGCATCTTGCAACATTAGAAGAGAGTAGACTGGTATCTCATATATAGCAAAATTATTGTAGCAATTTTTTATTAAGTATCCACGCCCAGAGATTCTTTCTCGACTCCCTGCGAGGAAGCAATCTCGGGGCCAACGTTCATTTCAATTTTAAGTCACAATTTTAGTTGTAGTAGATCGAGGTACAACTCCAAGTCGTCTTGTTACCGTGGACACGGCTATTCGAATAGTTGAATTCATCTCTGCAGGGGTGCACCACATTTCCACACATGTCTGATAACCTTTGGACGGACACACTTTCCTGGGTCATGCCCGGCCTCAAGACATCAACACGTCGTTGCCCTACCTAGGCTCAACAGAGAGGCCAGCCCGCCGGTCTAAATCCTAAGCGCGCAGGGGTCATGGGCCCACTCACCCTTTGCACTCCTTCATGATGCGTACGCGGCCGATGTCAGTCCTAGCACACTCTAATACAAGATCAATGCCGTTGCGGACCACTCGGGCGCGCGCCGCTCCATTGCTGACGTCCGAAGAGCTTCGGCTGATACAACGACGCCGAGTACCCATAACTTTTCCCTGGTGAGGGCTGGTGCAAAAAAGGTCAAACGACCAACTCAGATCAAATACCCAACTCATTAGCATTTTATTAATGCGGGATGAGCGCGACCCATGATGTGCGGTCCCGTCGCCCCATCTCGAGGATGTGTGGCAAGGGCCTCACCTGCCCGGCCACGCCTCGTCATCATCAAACCGTGGGTACCCTTCAGGGCCGACCCATCACCAACATCTTTCTTTATCCAAGTCATAGTAATCGTGTGTATAAAACATCAAGGCGGGGGCTGAGAAATCACCCTCAATGGGCCCCACTCAATGTAACCGTCAGGGTGGACTTAGAGGAATCACCCTCGGGGGTCCCACCCTTGAGGGGGTTGAACGACAGAGATGATATCGGGAGTGGCGGAGAGGTATCACCCTCTGTTTACCATGACCGACTATCTACGCTACAGAACTAACATCATGAGTACTTCACGAGGTGTCACCCTCGGTACTCGATAGTAGTTCTGCAGAGTCGTACAACTAAAGGGGTGTGCGATGATGTGTGGGGCCTGGCTCGTCGATCATGATGATCGAGTAACTGATATTAAAAGCGGGGCAACTGGGACTAAGGGGTCACTGGGGATTCACTGATCAACCTACGCTAAGCAGTTTATGAAAGTAGTAGGTACAATAGCAGTTCATCAAAAACAGGCTATGCATCAGAATAGGAACTAACTAGTACAGTAGCAAAATCTAATGCAAGCATGAGAGAGAAAGGAACTGGGCGATATCGGAATGATCAAGGGGGGGGGGGTGGCTTGCCTTGCTGCTCTGCGGCAAAGGCCTGATCATCAGCGGTGTAGTCGTACCCGGCAGCAGCGTTGGTCTTGGGGTCTACCGGTAAGAAGAGGGGGGGGGGGAGAAACAATAAATATAAGGCAGACAGATGCACACGATGTAAGACATGGCAATATGCAGAGCTAGGCATGCACTAACGCAGTATTACACGTCGCAGACGGATCGGAAGAATATCTGACGATATTTTCCGGGTCTCGGGCTACTACCGGACAGCTGAAAATGACGGAAAAGTTCCACGTTCGTTATGATAGGAGCAGGCGACAGACGAACGTACTGCGTATTCGGATTCGTGGGATTTTTCTGAACAACTTTCATGTATAAAACTTTTTCATCCGAGCTACGGATTATTTTATATGAATTTTAGGAGTTTAAACATTATTCTGAAATTTCTTTTAGTTATTAATTCGAATTATCCAAAACAGTAAATGTTAAGTGTACCCAGGTTTGTACCCAGTCAGCACACACAGTGGCTGACTGGTGGGCCATGTTGACCTGGGTCAACACCCAGTCAACACAGGCTGACTGGTGGGCCAGCTGCCTAGTCAGCAGGCTGACTGGGTCGGCCCTATCCACTGGAACAGTGGATAGGCCCCACCTGTCAGTGACTGTAATAAACAGAGGGGGGGGTTATTTTCAATCCAGGGTTAATTAAAGGGGGTGGGGCCCGATCGTCAGCGACTGTTAGCCTAAACTAAATGTTAATTAATCCTAAGCTAATCACCTAACCGCTAGGGCCCACGGGTCAGTGACCCCAGGTGCGGTGGCCGGCGCCGGCAACCACAGAGGGCGGCGGAGGGACGCCGGTGACCGATTCTGGCGCCCATTTGGACGCCCGCGTGCACGAACCGAACCGGCTCACTATCTGAGCTAAGGGCGCGAGTTGAAGGGGCCGGCAACCACGACGGCGACGATGCCCCAACGGCGACGATGGCGGCGCTCACTAACCGGAGGCTACGGGGGACGAGGAGGAGCACGGGGAGGTCAGAGAGGAAGGAGAGCTCACTGCGGGGTCAACGGAGGGGTCAGGGGGAGCCGGGGCGGTCGGAGGTGAGCGGGACGTCAAGAATGGCGACGGCGGCCAAGAAGAGGGGAACGGTCGATGGCGACGATGTCGCACGGTTCCCGCTCGATCCAGTGCTCGAGGGGGTCGAGGAAGGCGCCGTGGAGCTTCAGGACTTGACGGAGACGGGCGAGGAGGGTTGTGGCCGCGAGCCCACCGAGGCGTCACCATGGATGCGCTCGGGCGAGCTCAAATCCGAGTGGGGGCGGGGGGAGGGACAGAGGGAGCTACAGGGGGGGTCTAGGGTTCCAGGGGTCGCGGGGTGGCGCCCTTATCCCCTCTGGGGCATCGCCGGCAAGGCGGTCCGGCTGGGACGCGCCCGGTCGCGTGCGCGCCTCGGTCGCCACCTCCTGTAGCGAGGTTGGGGACGACCGAGGGGGCTGGCTGGGCCGACCTAGGCCTGCCACTGTGGCCTAAGGCACAGGGCAGGGGGGCTTTTTATTTTTTTCTTTTTAAAGTTTACTTAATTTTTCTGTTTGATATAATTACACAACCAATTTTACTTTTGTAAAACAGGCCACTTGGTCAAATATTAGTGTAACAATATTTGATAGAGCGAAAAAAAATTTGGAGGCCTTTGAAACTGTCTGAAATTTACAAAATTCAAAAAGGGCAAATAAAGAATAATTTGTCCTCTATTATTATTGTTTAGAGGTACTTTAAACAATTGATAAAATGTTGGTTTCAATTTTATAAATGTTTAGGGGATATTTGTAATCCACCCATGATTTTAGTTTTCAGGTTTGCAAAAATACTTAAACCACTTATCAACTAAATTTTGAATTTCAAAGGAAATTTGAAAAGAGGTATGATTCAAAAGTGATCAAACATTGTTTAGCAAAAACATGGATTAGCTTAATCTGGTGATCACTGTAGCTTAATTACCAAGATCACTGTAGCAGGGATCCAGGGTGTCACAACTCTTCCCTACTAAAAGAAATTCTCGTCCCGAGAATTAGAGGTAGACGAAAGGGGGAAAGTTTGGTTACGAAATTCTAACGAGTCCTTTCGTTCTTGGCTGCTCTCATCGACGAGGTTGGTCCTTCTTGTTGATGTATCCATTACTCTGATTCAGGTCAATCTGATGAAGTCGTCATCCTTTTCGCGGGATCTTCATCGTCCTACGAATGCGATTGGAGGGAAAACTCTGGAAGACGTAACTCCACAAAGTTGGGCATCTTACGGCGAACTCAGGGAAGAAGACATGAATTATTTCTCGAGCTGTAACTCAAGGAATTCATTGAGAGTAATATGGGCTGGTACAAAAGTTTCAAATGGGTAGGCAACCATTCGATGCCTGATCAGAAGGTGAAAGGGGCGTTCAGAGCAACGAAAAAAAAATGTTGCGTCTGATACTAGAATAGGTCAACCCTTGGACGGTGGCTTGGGAATTACATACGATGCCAAGTGCAATAGATACTTTGGAAGCAAAGATGTACATGAGAGTCAGGTTTCGATCCTGTGGAACTGTGGGTTATGGGCCCACCATGTGGGTTAAGAGTAGGAAGAGCGGTGACATCTTACACGGTCATGGTAGCAAGACATGTCAGAGTAAAGCGTGTCAGTTATGTTGGCAACAATGTCGGTACCAAGGGCGGGGGACGAATAGAACCATTTTCCTGCTCGTTGAAACGAGGCAGACCAATAGGCAAAGTTCTCGTCCACCGGCGGTTACCGGAATGTTATCAACAATAGTAACACGGTCTTACTGACAGAGTTGTTCTCCGAGGTGTTTACCTAAGCAGGGAATTATTACTGCTTAGATCATATAATCTCAAGAAAGGTTAAACAGACCAATGGAAAGGAAAAAGTGATTATTATATTAACCATACCAATGGAAAGGAAAATGTGTTTTTACACAAGTATTATGAGTATACCATTCCCACAGAAAAGCAGAGCATGATATCCATGACAGGATAGAAGTAGATAACCGTCTAGGTAAAGGGGAGAGGAAAATTCATGACGTTATCCCTACATGATGTTTGGATAATTGATCAAGAAATTTTTACATTGCGCTCCCAATGTTCTTGTTGACATTCGGAATACTGCAGTCATGCTTCAAGATAGCATTGACAAGGTCATCAAGTAAAAGTCAGATATTGGATACACAAGGGATCCATCAGGAACAACTTATAAAATAAGTCATACAATTTTCTCATGGAAGAATGGCTAATCTTGTTGAACAAGATACTACAACAATAGGTCCCACGGCCAAGTGTGGTAGCCATAACATCACCTTACCGAGTCACGTAGAGACCAATGTTATACCCCTTTGAAAATACCCCAACCATCATATCTGACTGAGATTCAGATCTGGTTGGTGTCAGGATTCTTCAGACTTAGCAGGCCTGAGAAGGAAAAAGGATGCAACACACATCGACGAGATCACATTGCAAGATCCTTAAAAATGAACTATGGAAGCAAGTTTTGAAATCATGAGCTGGATTGCAAGACACATGATCACAATGTCGAGACATTTGTGTCCACATGGAAGTTTCTAGAATGGGATGCAATCAAGTTCTAGTTGAGAATCATCATAGAGGACTTCAAAGTACTCGTGTAAGCCCAGATTAGCTCTTACGAAGAACTTCTTTTCCCAGATCAATTCAATCAGTGGCTTGGCGTGCTAGGAAATACCTATGCAGTGAAGGTAGCAAACCTATCAGACCATAGAATACTTCGCACATGCATGAATGAATTGGAACGATTCCAGAGGAAGCGAAGCAAAACTTTCTCATAATCACAACGGCAAGATGCATGTGAACTTAGAGAAAACACTTCTCTTAACAAACATATTCTTCATGATCTAGGCACAAAGATAATGATTTCAAGGTTTCCAACACTAGCTTAACTGTTCATCATGAACCACGAAAAAGATGAGGATGTGGCTGATGGGCTCAGCAACAATTCATTGAGATTCCCACAAAGATGGATCTCCACGATTGAGTGAACAAGGTGATAGCATTGGTCAAACCAGATGATATACTGAGATATGCCCGAGGGAAACATCCACAATTAAACATTAATCGAAAGGTGCACCCGGAATACAGACTAAGTAGCACGACCAATGTTAGAATGTTAACTCAACATCCAATACACTAAGAATGGACTTATTGTTCATTAACTCCAAGGTAATAGAGTTGGTATGCCATAAGTGTTGAATTTACACATCACAGTCCATTTGTCAGTATTCCGGTTAAAAACAACACGGGAACTAAGAAATGAAAGGTGATGGCAAGGATGTCGCCAACGACAACACCAATTACCAAGGACAAGGATGCTACTCTCATCATGAATTTACTTGATATCCTGGAAGAGCCCAGAATGCTGATGAGGATCACGACACATTTGTCGAGAAGTCTCATGAAGATGTAATCGATCAGCGACGACATCAAGCAAAGAAAAGGTGAAGCGAAAAGTTGTCGGAACCACAGATTAGAGTGCTAGCTCAGAATCGAAATTGCCTTTCAAGACCACCAACATGATGTTGAAAGCTCGATGTAAGCTTATAGCACTGTTGGAATTGTGTTCCGGGGATGAAGCACACATGTAGCATGGTCAAGCTCTAGCATGACGATGATGATGTAGCCTAACAGCTTGGAATGACATGATCGAGTACAAACTCATAAGCAAATAAGATTACTAAGAGTTGTTGAATCACAATGCATACTCGATTCAGATATCGGTGTCCCTGAGTGTCCAACAACTCAGGACACGAGGGAACTGGAATCAGTGAAATATCATAGTTGACGAGGAGCTCATAAGAAGTTATATAGCTCCGTGATATTCTTGAGATACCAGGGATAATACTCGAAGGTAGATCAGAATAGAGGTTAGACTAGTGTATTGATCTGTGGAAGACAAGCACTTTAACTTGTTTGAGAATGAAATCAAAGTAGGACAACATGGTCGGAACCACGATTGCAAAGGGCAAGATCACCGATACAAGATCAAATCATTCAATGAATGATTATTGATAGGAGAAGCTTCTATGATAAGATCAACATTGTTTCCATGGGCATGAACACAAGGTTCAAGGTCGAATCCCACTTCTTCAAGGCATACCATTTCATTCACTCCTCGCTTTCGATGAAGTTGTATTTTTGAAAGATTATCTGTCAAAATACCATAAGAGTAAGACTCGTGGTAGCTCTCGGTTCACACAGAGTAAGAAAGGCATAGGTTCAACCCATAGGGGCATCTTAGGAACATATACCACAAGCTTCAAGAGCAATTAACACCTGCTTGACAACAGAGCAGGGCTGACAAAAGCATAGGATACAACTTATCAGAGGGAGAAGACACAATTTACCAATGGCATCATGTATCAGGGTAAGAATTCACAAGAATTTTGAATGAGAAGGACACTGTCGGATAATAACCCAACAATGGTTTTGGCATCCTACAAAGGGACCTGATATGAGTATCGGAACTCAATCAGTGGAAGAAGAAAGCAAGGCATCAGATTATAGAACATCCAAATAATTCGATGCTTAAATAACCAAAGGAATTGAGATTTCCCAATTGTGTATCAGAATCAAATGCTCCGATCAAATACAAGTAAGATGAGAGGACTTAGATGGACAATCAAACAAGGTTGATTTGTCGAGAACCAATTCATGTTTGGAAAGACGTCTGACTCGGACAGATAATTTATGAGAAACAACTGATGACTGTGTGCATCCACACACAGGTTGAATCAATAAAATCAAATGACAACCACCAAGGATTTAATGAATATTGCTAGACATATGGAATTAACCATAATGCACTGCAGGTGAGAAAGGTCAAGAGTCAAAGGCTAATGAGGATTTTCGAAAGATCGAATAGCAATTGGAAGGATTTTGTGAGACCCATGACAACTGAGGACGACCGACTCCCCGGTAAGAATAGGGGGGATGACGGTAGAAGGGAATCGTAAGAGCGAGGAACACAAGTCCTCGAGAGAACATCGGAGAGTATCTTCGGAGTCTTCTGATGAATCAAGCCATCATCTGGAAGGAGGGGCTCTCCGGGAGGAAGAAGTTATGAGAACCTAGATTTAGAGTTAGCAAAATCTTTAACCCGAAAGAGAAGAGAGATCAGAACCGAGAGTATAGACGAGGAATAAAAGATCCTAATACCACCCGATTGAGATGTGGGCCCGTAAGCCACACAACTATGTTAGTAAAAGTTTTTTGATGACTAGACTCAACTTCGGCCAAGGAGTTGGAAAGGGGGCTACCTACAGGCAGTCGGTTCTTATACCAACTTGTGATGCCCCCAATTTCGACTGTACGCTAATCATACACGCAATGCATACGACCAAGATTAGGGACTCACTGATCGATATCACAACACAACACTAGACACCAATTAAAGTCATACAACTTCATTTTACAAGCCAGGGGCCTCGAGGGCTAGAATACAAAGCTCGACAAGCACGAGTCAGCGGAAGCAAATAATATCTGAGTACAGACATAAGTTAAACAAGTTTTGCCTTAAGAAGGCTAGCACAAACATAACAACGGATCGAACGAGGCGAGGCCTCCTGCCTGGGAACCTCCTATCCTACTGCTGGTCAGGGGCAGCCTCCACGTAGTAGTAAGCTCCGGCGGTGGTGTAGTAGTCGTATCCGGCATACTCCATCTCCTGGGCTCCATCGTCTGAACGCAGAATCGTATCGAGGGGGAAAGGGAAAGCAAAGCAGCGGTGAGTACTCATCCAAAGTACTCGCAAGACTGACATCAGAGCTATGCTAAGTATGCATCATTATCAAGGAATGGGGTTATATCTGGGCTGACTGCAGAAAACAAGAATAGGGGGAAGGCCTAGTCCTATCGAAGACTAGCATCTTCAGCATCTTGCAGCATTAGAAGAGAGTAGACTGGTATCTCATATATAGCAAAATTATTGTAGAATTTTTTTATTAAGTATCCACGCCCAGAGATTCTTCCTCGACTTCCTGCGAGGAAGCAATCTCGGGGCCAACGTTAATTTCAATTTTAAGTCACAATTTTAGTTGTAGTAGATCGAGGTACAACTCCAAGTCGTCCTGTTACCGTGGACACGGCTATTCGAATAGTTGAATTCATCCCTGCAGGGCTGCACCACATTTCCACACACGTCTGATAACCTTTGGCCGGACACACTTTCTTGGGTCATGCCCGGCCTCAAGACATCAACACGTTGTTGCCCTACCTAGGCTCAATAGAGAGGCCATCCCACCGGTCTAAATCCTAAGCGCGCAGGGGTCATGGGCCCACTCACCCTTTGCACTCCTTCATGATGCGTACGCGGCCGATGTCAGTCCTAGCACACTCTAATACAAGATCAATGCCGTTGCGGACCACTCGGGCGCGCGCCGCTCCATTGCTGACGTCCGAAGAGCTTCGACTGATACAATGACACCGAGTACCCATAACTTTTCCCTCGTGAGGGCTGGTGCGAAAAAGGTCAAACGACCAACTCAGATCAAATACCCAACCCATTAGCATTTTATTAATGCGGGACGAGCACGACCCATGATGTGCGGTCCCGTCGCCCCGTCTCGAGGATGTGTGGCAAGGGCCTCACCTGCCCGGCCACGCCTCGTCATCATCAAACCGTGGGTACCCTTCAGGGCCGACCCATAACCAACATCTTTCTTTATCCAAGTCATAGTAACCGTGTGTATAAAACATCAAGGCGGGGCCTGAGGAATCACCCTCAATGGGCCCCGCTCAATGTAACCGTCAAGGTGGACTTAGAGGAATCACCCTCGGGGGTCCCACCCTTGAGGGGGTTGCACGACAGAGATGATATCGGGAGTGGCGGAGAGGTATCACCCTCTGTTTACCACGACCGACTATCTACGCTACAGAACTAACATCATGAGTACTTCACGAGGTGTCACACTCGGTACTCGATAGTAGTTCTGCAGAGTCGTACAACTAAAGGGGTGTGCGGTGATGTGAGGGGCCTGGCTCGTCGATCATGATGACCGAGTAACTGATATTAAAAGCGGGGCAACTGGGACTAAGGGGTCACCGGGGATTCACTGATCAACCTACGCTAAGCAGTTTATGAAAGTAGTAGGTACAATAGCAGTTCATCAAAAACAGGCTATGCATCAGAATAGGAACTAACTAGTACAGTAGCAAAATCTAATGCAAGCATAAGAGAGAAAGGAACTGGGCGATATCGGAATGATCAAAGGGGTGGCTTGCCTTGCTGCTCTGCGGCAAAGGCCTGATCGTCAGCGGTGTAGTCGTACCCGGCAGCAGCGTCGGTCTCGGGGTCTACCGGTAAGAAGAGGGGGGAGAAACAATAAATATAAGGCAGACAGATGCACACGATGTAAGACATGGCAATATGCAGAGCTAGGCATGCACTAACGCAGTATTACACGTTGCAGACGGATCGGAAGAATATCTGATGATATTTTCCGGGTCTCGGGCTACTACCGGACAGCTGAAAACGATGGAAAAGTTCCACGTTCGTTATGATAGGAGCATGCGACAGACGAACGAAATGCGTATTCGGATTCGTGGGATTTTTCTGAACAACTTTCATGTATAAAACTTTTTCATCCTAGCTACGGATTATTTTATATGAATTTTAGGAGTTTAAACATTATTCTGAAATTTCTTTTAGTTATTAATTCGAATTATCCAAAACAGTAAATGTTAAGTGTACCCAGGTTTGTACCCAGTCAGCACACACAGTGGCTGACTGGTGGGCCATGTTGACCTGGGTCAACACCCAGTCAGCAGAGGCTGACTGGTGGGCCAGCTGCCTAGTCAGCAGGCTGACTGGGCCGGCCCTATCCACTGGAATAGTGGATAGGCCCCACCTGTCAGTGACTGTAATAAACAAGGGGGGTTATTTTTAATCCAGGGTTAATTAATGGGGGTGGGGCCCGATCGTCAGCGACTGTTAGCCTAAACTAAACGTTAATTAATCCTAAGCTAATCACCTAACCGCTAGGGCCCACGGGTCAGTGACCCCAGGTGCGGTTGCCGGCGCCGGCGACCACAGAGGGCGGTGGAGGGACGCCGGCGACCGATTCCGGCGCCCATTTGGACGCCCGCGTGCACGAACCGAACCGGCTCAACGAGCCGCACCTATCTGAGCTAAGGGCGCGAGTTGAAGGGGCCGACAACAACGACGCCGACGATGCCCCTACAGCGACGACGGCGGCGCTCACTAACCGGAGGCTACGGGGGACGAGGAGGAGCACGGGGAGGTCAGAGAGGAAGGAGAGCTCACTGCGGGGTTAGCGGAGGGGTCAGGGGGAGCCGGGGCGGTCGGAGGTGAGCGGGACGTCAAGAATGGCGACGGCGGCCAAGAAGAGGGGAACGGTCGATGGCGACGATGTCGCACGGTTCCCGCTCGATCCAGTGCTCCAGGGGGTCGAGGAAGGCGTCGCGGAGCTTGAGGACTTGACGGAGAGGGGCGAGGAGGGCTGTGGCCGCGAGCCCACCAAGGCGCCGCCATGGATGCGCTCGGGCGAGCTCAAATCCGAGTGGGGGGGGGAGGGACAGAGGGAGCTACAGGGGGGTCTAGGGTTCCAGGGGTCGCGGGGTGGCGCCCTTATCCCCTTCGGGGCATCGCCGGCAAGGCGGTCAGGCTGGGACGCGCCTGGTCGCGTGCGCGCCTCAGTCGCCACCTCCTGTAGCGAGGTTGGGGACGACCGAGGGGGCTGGCTGGGCCGACCTAGGCCTGCCACTATGGCCTAAGGCCCAGGGCAGGGGGGCTTTTTCTTTTTTTTCTTTTTAAAGTTTACTTAATTTTTCTGTTTGAATTAATTACACAACCAATTTGACTTTTGTAAAACATGCCACTTGGTCAAATATTAGTGTAACAATATTTCACAGAGCCAAAAAAAGTTTGGAGGCCTTTGAAACTGTCTGAAATTTACAAAATTCAAAAAGGTCAAATAAACAATAATTTGGCCTCTGTTATTATTGTTTAGAGGTACTTTAAACAATTTATAAAATGTTGGTTTCAATTTTATAAATGTTTAGGGGATATTTGTAATCCACCCATGATTTTAGTTTTTTCAGGTTTGCAAAAATACTTATACCACTTATCAACTAATTTTTGAATTTCAAAGGAAATTTGAAAAGAGGTATGATTAAAAGTGATCAAACATTGTTTAGCAAAAACATGGATTAGCTTAATCTGGTGATCACTGTAGCTTAATTACCAAGATCACTGTAGCAGGGATTAGCTTAATTACCAAGTTGGCAAATTTTACCCATTTTTAGATAATCCTCAATTTATGCCCCCATTTTACACATTTGTGACACATTTTACACCATTCGATTTTTTTCTCAAATGAGTTCTGATTGGGCATGCCACGTAGGTGATTTTTATTTTGTCTTGGATTGAGTCTACTTTCTTTTCTCCAGCAAAACCTGGTTCAGGACGGCCCGCGCCACACCGCGCCTGGTCCGCACACACCGTAAGGCGCCCACGTGAGCTCCACCATTGTCCCCTCATGTGCGCTCCCTCAGCTCAAAGCCTATGCTCTCCACTACCGTCATCGTTGACGGTGTCCTAGACTAGGGGGTACTCACCACGTCGTCTCCCGACCTGTGGGTCGGCCGAGGACCCCCATGACGATTGACTAATGTGCCACTTCGGATAGCTCATGATGCATATAAGGGAGATTCTACAAGACTTGGCGCACAAGACAAGGACTCTTCTAAACCCTAGGCCTCTGGTGCATTATATAAACTGAGGCCAGGTTAGTCAATAAGGAGATCATATTCATTACAACAATCTCGTGGTAGATACTTGTACTATGTACTATTCCTATATCAATACAATCGAAAGCAGGACGTAGGGTATTATCTCCTTGAGAGAGCCCGAACCTGGGTAAAATCCCGTGTCCATGTTACCATCGCTCCAAGACGCCTAGCTTAGAACCCCTACTACGAGATATGCCGGATATAGAACCGACATTGTTGCTTTCATTGAGAGCCTGCTGGGCGATCGTTAAGGATCGATGGGATGATCAGGTGATATTTTCCAGTTAGATCTATTATGCACAGATCAAATTTTTTGAAAATTATTTGTTCTCGGTTCGCTATTTTACTCGCAGGTTCGACCATAGATCGGATCGGGAATTTCTTTGGCATCCCCGACGACTAACATTAAAAATCTGCATGGCCGAGAAACCGTGTGGTGGCGGAGTACAAACGACGGGTGTGCCAATCGCCTGGCGAGGCGAGGACACGCAGGTGACCGCCTAGGGCTGTGTATTCGCTGCATAGGTCACTGCATAGAAAGAAAGAGACGATCGTTGTGCACCGCTGAAATCAAGGCGATCTGGCCAGCGGACGATCCAGTCGGAGAGACCGCGCGGAGCAGTGCACCGACAAGAGCTCGGCTCGATGGAAGCATACATCAGGGAGATTTGTTTCTCTTTTTTTTCAATTCAGCACCTACCTAGTCCGCCGCTAGTTCTCTATTACTTTTTCTGACAAATGTTCAGATCAAAAGTAGTACTAACCCTATTTCTCTACTCCTAAATGGGGAGTTGGTAGCCGGCGTTCACGGTTTATTTTCGTCTCTCCTCCCACTTTGGTCTGGGTTTTTTTTCATCGCTCCTCCCACCTCCACGTAACAAGTCCCTCACAAACGTATCCATCACCCCTCGCTACGAAAAAAACTGGTGCCCCTCGCATGAGAAAAAAAACCATCGAACAGGTAGCGACGCCCCCCGCACGAGAAAAAAAACCAACGAACTGGTAGCGAGGCCGTCTCGCACGAACCAGGGAGCGAACGAGGCATCCCTCGATCGCATCGCAGCGACGGCGTGACCTAGCCCCAGCCGCCATCGCGGTGCTTACGCTGTCGACGATCGATTGGCACGACGACGGAAACCACTCGCGCGCAGCCATCACGGGTCTCCTTGGCAGCGCATCGCCGCCGCCGATCGAGGGGCTAGAGGCTGACGTAGAGGTAGAAGGGGGATCCGTCGTCGAGTTCCTAGAGGATCCGCCGTCGATGTTGCGGGCTTCCAGGTCACCGTCAAGACACCGCTGCCGAGGTTCGCCATCGCCGCCATCAAGGTTCGAGAGGGGCATGACCTCAGTGAGGTTTGCATGTTCATCTAGCCATTCAATCCCAGTCATGCCACCCCATGGACGCCCCTGACCGAGATGCAGGTCGTCGTGGGTACACCACCAGATTTTCCTATCTCCTATAGTTTGTTGAAGATCTGCCAAAACATGAGGCTCCAGTCTACCGGCCGGTTACTTTGGGTCAATCGCAGTGCAGGACAAATACGGGTCCTCTACTGGGCTGGTCTGGTAGTGATTTCAGGTAAGAATGCTCTCTCCTCTTTGCAGTTAATTAAATAGATCTGTTAGCTGCTTGACTGATACAACTGAATGTATCACTGGCCGGTTACTTTGGGTGACTTGGGTAGAACAAATTATGCCATGTATGTTCCATCTCATTTTGTTCGACCCTTGTGCTTTTCTTAATTGGGAGTCTCCAAGTTTTGATTCCATTTATTAGAATGATTGCTTCCATCAGGTTGATGAATGGAATGGGAAGATTATATAAAACAGTAGGATTTTCAGCTTGTATGCTCGTCCACTAACTGAGTTTTTACAGGTTTCATGCTACAACAATTGTGCAAATGTGTCAGAGTTTCTATTTACTTTTACAGTGCCATTTAATTGTTAAATTTTCAAGATAAAAATCTCAAGAATACCCAATATGCTTTTTTTGTTATTTCTTTCAGCATAACACAAAAGTGAGCCAAACAGAATCTGAGAAAGGTCCTATAGAGCTGACCAGTAGAGCGGCGGAAGTGCAGCAGTGCATACTAAACGTTTGATCGAGTGTGTGCCAATCATGTCCCCTAACGGTGTGATTGAGAATTGCAGTAAATTATTAGACACAAGCAATTGATTTCTACTAATTAGAACTACACAGTGAAGCCTGACAAACCGACCACATGTATTGGAATCTTTTACAGTGCTAATATGTTGGAGGGTGGACTAATGGGCATGCTTCTCAATCCAAGGCATGGAGAACTCCACGGAGTTTGCTGACAAGCTGTTCGGGACATGTCGAGGCAGAGGAACATTCAGCTGGAGGAAGGCATTAACAAGGATCGGCTCGGAGAGGTTTAGACGGAGATTACTGACCACATCTTTGACTCGTAGGCCGTAACTATGCATATTATTGGATTAAGCTATGTTCAGTTTAATTCAATCTAACATACTGATGAAGTTTTTCCTTTGGGTGTGTCACATTAATAGGTGGAACATGAACATCTATAGGATGCTCATGGAAGACGAGGTCAAGAAGGTGCCTGCGCAGATGATCACAAAGAGAAGACTACCCCTGGTTCGTCCCCCCTGCCGCTTCAACTATGTTCCTGTCTGTACAACAATCTATCAATACTGTTTGGGATTTTTTCAAGGGCCACGTCATATTCATGTTTGATTCTAAAGAAGCCACATGTTCTGGATATAGATAATACAGCTCTATCTTACTGACATGTTTATAGATCTTATAGTAGACATCATAATTGCAAAAGACACTTGAAGGAAACCATGACAAAATCTAGCCAACACTGAATTTCAAGAACTTAATAATAAGGGTTTAATAATAGGGTCCACACAATTCAGAATATGTTGAGGACATGTGGCGTACATCGCAGAAAATTTAGCATCAAAATAGTAAGCCTTATACTGTATGTTAACTATGGTCATCTTTTCATACAAAAGATCTTTTCACAGTCAGTACAGTCCTACTTGAGCTAATTCAAATTAAGGAACCGTGTTCTGTATATATGAATGCATATGTACAGATAATAGTTTTGAGTTTAGTTAATCTGTAATCCATATCACTACATAAGGTAACTGACACTTTGTGTACTATGATAGTTTCATTTCACCACATTAATGGAGCTTCGAGGATTTAACATTAATTATTTACATTATGAATATCATCTTGATGATGAATTGTTGAAGATCTGGCCGGTTACTTTGGGTGACTTGGGCAGAAAAAATTATGCCCTGTATGTTCCATCTCATTTTGTTCGACCCTTGGGCTTTTCTTAATTGGGAGTCTCCAAGTTTTGATTCCATTTATTAGAATGATTGCTTCCATTAGGTTGATGAATGGAATGGGAAGATTATATAAAACAGTAGGATTTTCAGCTTGTATGCTCGTCCACTAACCGAGTTTTTACAGGTTTCATGCTATAGCAATTGTGCAAATGTGTCAGAGTTTCTATTTACTTTTATAGTGCCATTTAATTGTTAAACTTTCAATATAAAAATCTCAAGAATACCAAATATGCTTTTTTTGTTATTTCTTTCAGCATAACACAATAGTGAGCCAAACAGAGATCTGAGAAAGGTCCTAAAAGCTGACCACTAGAGCGGCGGCAAGTGCAGCAGTGCATACTAAACGTTTGATCGAGTGTGTGCCAATCCATATCACTACATAAGGTAACTGACACTTTGTGTACTATGATAGTTTCATTTCACCACATTAATGGAGCTTAGAGGATTTGACATTAATTATTTACATTATGAATATCATCTTGATGATGAATTGTCGATACATACTCTGACCAGTTTGGAATGTCAAACTGTTGTAGTTATATATATTTTAGCCATAAACGTTTAGTTTCACATGTTAGAGTTTTCATTCTCAAATTTGTATGAATTGGATTCCTATGCTCAAAATCTCACTTTCATAGGAAACAATTCATCAGCTAACATATTTTTTTTTTCATGTACAGGATGTTGATTTCATCATATTTAAAGAGAAGGAAATGGATAGGGTGAAGAAATCTCATCATATAATCTCCTCTCCAATTCACACTCATATAAGGTGCTACTATTGTCCCCTCTCATGCATGCTCATAATTTATTACAATGCATATAAATGATCAAATTGGCATGTTGTTGTAAGGACTGAAATGAGATAATTTTCTTTTTTCAGTTTTTTTCTTCTATGATCAAAAGTTGTTTGCTTTTGCTTATTGATAGAGATAAGTATTCCCTATTTAGCAGAGATGTTGTCGAATATTAATTATTCCCTATTTACTAGAGTTGCGGTAGTCCTGTGCTAATTCTCCGACACCTTAATTACTTCCTATTTAGTAGATATGATGTCAAATAGTCTTTTAGTAGAGTACTACAATTTCTATAGATGCAAACTTGGTGTTACGATGTGAGATTCACTTAGAGTGAACAATGGATATTAAGTGATCTGGTTTACTACTAAATAGTGGGATCACGTTTATCTTTTCTAGATAGTCAAGCCTGTAACCGGTGCTGCTGAAAAACCGAAGTTTTCTACGGGTGTAAAACTGTGAGAAACCATGGTCATTTAATTCACTCCTTGTGGACGTACCTACCGGTATCATGGCGTAGACCTTCAATCCCTCCTGATCACGACCGGTATCATGCCACTTTACCAGTTAAGGCTGACTGTGTTAATGGATGAGGCCGCGTAAGCAGGTGCAGCCCATACAACCAGGGATGCGTTTTTAGTTTTTCTGTCGAAAAGATGAGTTGCCTGGTTCTTAAATCTTTGTAAGTATAATTTCTATAAAGAATATCTTTAAGTATATACCCCGGGTAGAGCCGCAACCACTAGATTGTATCGAAGTGCCAAAAGTATTGGAGAAAAAAATACAACGGTACTCATGTATGTATTATGTTGATCCGTTCTAATTCTTATTTTCCTTTTCTCAATTTGTGGGGTACCATTGTGCAGGCTAGGTTTTTCCATACTCCAGATTACAAAATTTTATAGTCGTTGTCAAGCATATGTTTCTCGGGGTCGATCAGATCTCTCGATGTCTTCTGTCAACCAAGTAATTATTGAGTTGAGGAACACAATGCATACTTTTTAGAAATATGGCACGGGCACATCCTACGATTGCCCAAGAAATTCTGGTTGAAACTCAAAATTGTGGTATGTAACTCACTCACCATAAATTTATATGTATGTTGGTCTTTGTGCCCTCTTCTACATTTTTTAGATTATATCATGATATATTCACTTGGAAGCTAAAATGTGAGTTACATTAATTTTGTTTTATTACTAAATGTACAGATGATATTTGTGGCAACACAGTCATATTCTGTACATGACATAAGTGTTGTGAATTACAATTATGTTTTTATTAGTGTCTCTATGTTAAAATTTGTCGCACCGTGGCAACCTATCTTAGTCTAACTTCCTGAATTTATCAAAAGTTAGTGGTAATCATATTAGCTTACCATGTGATGTGGTACTTTTTGAACATGACCTTTGTGACCTATGCAATGACTTCATAATTCTCATGTGTTACTAGATCTTAATAAGTTTGCAGTTCATTATTGAATACAAACTATAGCTGACATAATTTCTACTTTGTTCTACTGTTGACAATAGTATGTACCCCCTCTGTAAACTAATATAAGATCTTTGCAGTTCATTACAGGGGGAGTAACTAACTAACACATTTGAATTTCTTAGACTGTAGTGTAGATTTCAGTTAGATATTGCAAATTTCCGAAATACTCCCTCCGTCCCATAATACAAGAGTGTTTGTAAAAAACACTCTTATATTAGAACCTGATTGACACCAAGGTTGTCAAGAAAAAGGTCTCTGTGTTTTAAGCTCTATTGTTTAAATTTTTTGTACTCCTGTGCAACAATGCAATAAATGGAAGATAATGTGAATTACTTATGATACTCGGATTCAAGCTATAGTTTAATTGGATCTTCCTGGCGAGAATCCTCAAAGGATGTGAAATTATGGATCATTCAAGGACATTTATTTTGCAAATATTAACAGGATTCATCTATGATCAGCAAAGAGGTCTGAGTTCAAAGAAATATTGGTAATGAGCTAGGTTTGCAAGACATGTAACGAGCTCTCTGCACAACCATGTTTCAATGGCTTCTTTGAACATGTCCCGCGACATGATTTTCTTGTCGTGAGTTGAACTCTGTATTATTACAACATTGAGACTAGAAAGACCGAGAAGTTGCTTGATGTGGTGACAAAGCTACTAAAGAATCTGTTGGTTAATTAACAACTCTCGTATGAAGTTTGGATGACCAAACATTAATAGTACTTCAGAATTTGTGGCTCTCTATACTATGTCACACGCAGTCATGTGCCTATATGATGATCTATAAATCGAGTGATGTTTATTTTTCATTCATGGAGTACTTGGCTTCCAAGTTTGGTTGAAGAACCGTGTTAGCTCAGAACCGAGGATGTAAGATGTGTGTTAGCGGAGACCTGCATTGTTCTTAGTTAATTTAGCTCAGTAGCATCATAATTTTTTAAAGCCCGTGGCAACGCACGGGCGTTCTACTAGTTTTGCAGCACGGCTCCCAAAATTTAGTAGCTCAACTACTCCTGGCGTTGAGTAGTACTGTTGCTTTCACATTTTGGTGAACCTGGCGTGAAGATCAAAGCTATCTAGTATAGCTCAACTGGTGGATCTCCATGAAAGATCAAAATTCTTTCCACCAGTTCGGATCAGTTCGTCTATTTGCTTCGGTCTGTTATGATCATCACCGTCGAACAGTGAACCGCCGTCAACTGGTCTCCATCGCCACCTCGGCGATCCAAGGAAATTGACTTCGACTGCATCATGCGATCACCTCGGCGTGCCGGCATCGTCGAAGGGGCAAAGCAGCCGGCTGTGTGCCAGGCTTGCCACTGGTGTATCAAGCCATCTATTGAGGCAACCATTCAGAACAACAGAAGACATCAGGCCAGGCACTAACGTGCCAGCACTAATTTGCAAGCATGGATTACTAGGATGATTAAAGGAAACGGAGGCGTTGCCCTCTCCACCTTAAACATTCAGGTGATATTTTCCTAATACGAATGTTGTACGTATTGTATTGTTAATTTTCAAGAATTTATTACTTCGGCTGTCTATTTTTTTTAAATAGATTGGTCCATATAGCTTTGAGCTTCGCGACCAACTTGGTCATGACATCGACAGCTTGATATTATCGTCCCACGAATGACGCCGCCATGCATCGACATCTCTGCTTTGTCGCGACCTCGGCGCACAGGCCACATCTTTTCAACTTATTTGCGTATTTTTTATGCAAAGAATTTTTCATTATTATTATTATTGTTGTTGGACTTGCACTATTTTGTGCGCACAGGTAATCGGCTTTGACAGTCCATGTCGTCGCCTTTGCGTGCGGACGTCGTCGTTCGCCCGTGTCGCCAAGTTGTGTCGGCATCGCCTCGATGCGTGTCCCTATGCTGGCATCTCGACGCCGCCACTCCGCCGAGTCAACCTCGGTACCCATGCCATATTTCTTCAATTATTTACTTCACTTAAATTAATTAAGTAGAAGAATTCCTTTAAATATACATATATTATCACTATTTGTTATTACTTTTGGTTTGCGCTATACTATGTGCGCAGGTAATTAACTTCGACTGCATCATGCTGTCACCTCGGCGTGTCGACATCGTCGTGCCGCCTCCATCAACCAAATTGCGTCGTCGACATGGCCGACTGACGTGGGGGCTTCGCCGTCACGCTGCCGAACTATTCTGTCTCCTCGGCTGGACCGGGGGCTTCGCCTCGACGCAGCAACCGTGTTGCGTCGCCACTTCGTCAAGCCGAGCACCTCGCTCGGTCACCTCAGGACCGGCTTGGGGGCTAGAGCCTCGACTCGCCTTAGCATCAACCCATGTCATCAACACCGAGCACATTAACCAGCTAAGTCGTTTTCACGCTCAGCTCTCTTTGAAATTTTACTTTTTGTTCGGTTCAACCAAAAATTATATTTTTTGTTAAAAAAATTGTTTGTTGAAAACTTTGTTTGTTAAAAACTTCCTTTACCCAATTTAACCGGTGGCTCTTAAATTTATATGAGCCGTTTTATAATAAGTTATCTTCTTGGTTGTTGCAAAGTCTTTTTCTACTACTCCTTTTTCCGCCGCGAGTGTGTGGTCAATAGCCAGGCAGCCTAGTTTCTTTCTAAAGCTGCTTGAGTTTAGTTCGCTAAACAGGCCTCGGAGAAACACTCCGCCTTCGGGATATGGAGGTTCAAGCCAAAGGATGACCCGCTTGAAGTCCGGAGATCGGATGTATCATGTTAAAGCACGACCGAAGCACATATTAATTTTAAGGCCAATTTTCGGATTGGCACCAAGAAACTTGATTTAGTTCAGACATAAAGCTTTTGCTAAAGTTTTTTTGGTTTACCGAGCTTATGAAACTTTTAACCTCTTGTAAGTTTTTTTTAGGAGGGGGCATCGTCTTGACCGAGGTGCCCTACATAATAATTCAGCTCGGGAATTTTTTTCCGACCCACAGTTCAACATCCTCTCTGCCGACCTGCACCTCGGCACGGTTAGATCGAGACTCCTGGAGAGCCCAACAAATCATCATCGTTTGTATTCAATATACAAGCGCTGCCTTCTGTAATCATCGTTATAAAGCCATAAATATGCATCAATTTGACTTAAGATTTTGGCCAAACTGGGTTGCCTGGCTCCTGTGCTTACCCCCTACGTTCCCGATTGTTCATCTAGGGGGTAAAGGGATCACCTCTGTGATTGTTACTTCCGGGTCATCCGGGTTAGTACCTCAGACTGGGTGAAGCCGAAAGCTAGCCATCTTAAGAATATAATTGGTCGGCAATGACCGGAATGAAAATTTTGGTTCATTAAAGACCACAGAGTTCAGGAACATTCCCCGAACTAAATCCTCAATATTTTCCTCCCACATTGATCGGAGTTGAGGTTTCACGATCATGGTCAACATGATATCCTGGGAAAAAACTTATAAATGAACTATTTTTCCCAGAAGATGTTTCTTATGTTAAATAAGTAATATAACATATCTCTCCGCGTACCTTTGTTTATAAAACCGTGTGGCCGGATTGCCTTGTTTGTCGTAAATCTTTGCCATTATAAAGGCCTTATAAAGTAGGACAAACACTCCTCGGCTACTGGCCGAGGAGGTTGAAGCCGATGGTCGGTCAACAAAGTCTTGTACAATGCGGATCTGAGCATTAATGATGTAAAGTACTTGGATACATAGAATCATTTCACATAAATTGTGTCAAACGTAACAAAGCTTGTGTCAAACAAATGTCGATCCTTAATTCGACCACCCGTGCCCAAATTCAGGCTCGGGGGCTACTGCATTGCCTATTCAATGCAGCAAATTCAAAGTGCAATACAGTTTCCGAGAAGATTCGATCCTCAGGTTGGTCGGCCGCACCCAACCCGAGTCTCGGGGGCTACGGCACACCGCATTTTAATTCCTAAAGTATGCTGCCGAGCAAAGGAATTGATCCTCAGGCCGATTTCGCGATTCGACCTGAGTCTCGGGGGCTACTGGGATTAGTGGTTTTATTTTATCCTTCAGGTGCATCCCGGGTTTTAGACCGACACACACCATGAGGGCTACTGGTTATACATCTCGACAGGGAATAAATTGCACCAATCAAAAAATCCGCAAAAAATCAGCCCACCGACGAGGTGGTGCACCACCTCGGATGTAGTCCGGCGTTGGAGCTCGGAAACAGTCCGGCGTTGGAGCTTGGAAACAGTCTGGCGTTGGAGCTCGGATGCAGTCCGGCGTTGGAGCTCGGATGCAGTTCGGCGTTGGAGCTCGGAAATAGTCCGGCGTTGGAGCTTGGAAACAGTCCGGCGTTGGAGTTCGGATGCAGTCCGGCGTTGGAGCTTGAATGCAGTCCGACGTTGGAGCTCGAATGCGAGAGGAGACCGCCACACGGGAAACACTTTGAACCCGATTTGTGGCGTAAAAATAATGAGGCATTGATAAAGGCCGAGAACTTAAAGGGGCTCCTCGGATGCCCGACGTGTGAACTCTTTGGATACACTTCGGTGATCCTCTAGATCGAAGATGGGAAGATTTGTTGAACCAGTTTTCAAGACCGAGGACCGAAGACAAAAAGCTATTCGGAAGAACCGAGGAGCGTCCCCAACTTGAAGACCGGTTCAGGGGGCTACTGACGGTGTCCTAGACTAGGGGGTACTCACCACGTCATCTCCTGACCTGTGGGTCAGGCCGAGGACCCCCATGACGATTGACTAATGGGCCACTTCGGATAGCCCATGATGCATATAAGGGAGATTCCACAAGACTTGGCGCACAAGACAAGGACTCTTCTAAACCCTAGGCCTCTGCTGCATTATATAAACTGAGGCCAGGCTAGTCAATAGGGAGATCATATTCATTACAACAATCTCATGGTAGATACTTGTACTATGTACTATTCCTATATCAATACAATCGAAAGCAGGACGTAGGGTATTATCTCCTTGAGAGAGCCGGAACCTGGGTAAAATCATGTGTCCATGTTACCATCACTCCAAGACGCCTAGCTTAGGACCCCTACTACGAGATATGCCGGATATAGAACCGATAATCGTCGCCATCCAGCCTTCCAAACATCACCTCATCTCTTTGCCATGCCCTTCTCCAGCTCGATCCGATCATAGGCATGGCTTCTTTGTAGTGGTGCCATTGATCCTTGCCCTGACTGTGGCAGAGTGTGCAAGTTCTACGTGTCCAGCACTGAAGAGCATGATGGTTGGGTGTTCTACAAGTGCAAGAAGTATAATATAAGTCATAATCTTGTCGTGATCTTAGGGATGGCTCCTTTCTTTGCTTGTGCGGTACTTCCATAGTTGTACCGTGCCTACTACCGTGAGGGTCTC
This sequence comes from Elymus sibiricus, assembly GCA_039707655.1. Classification (NCBI taxonomy): domain Eukaryota; kingdom Viridiplantae; phylum Streptophyta; class Magnoliopsida; order Poales; family Poaceae; genus Elymus; species Elymus sibiricus. Next base: position 95,158,607 of record CM077675.1, on the reverse strand, counting down.
TGTTGCCCTCCGGTACTTAGCGGTAGTATCGCTTGTACCTACGGTAGTACTGCCTTGTGTGGTACTTCCGCTTGTGTGCTGCGCGTACTACATTGGGAGTCTTTGTTACCCACGTGTAATTCGCGGTAGTACCGCTCATTTGAGCTGATAGTACCGCTCTGGCAATATTACCACCCCAGTTCTGCGCTAGTCCTCGGTGGGTCTCTGTAACTCCCCCATGTTTAGCGGTAGTACCGCTTCCTCGAACGATAGTACCGCTTGAGCGTGTTTAGCGGTAGTACCTCTGCCATGAGCGATAGCACTGCTTGGGCATTTCCAGAACATAACGGTTAGATTCGGGGGGGGGGGGGGGGGCTATTTAAGGGGTCTTCTTCCCCATTGCCCCCAACGTTCTTGTGCAAGTTTTTCCCTGTCATTGTTAAACTTTTGGAGCTTGCTTTCTCTCTATTCCTTCCATGATTCTTGCATCCTTTTGAGGGAAAAGAAAGAGGGGATTTAGATCTACATTTCCACCAATCCATCTCTCGTCTAAGTGAGGGGAACCCTTTGGATCTAGATCTGGGATTTCTTTGTATTCTCTTCCTTGTTCTTGCTCTCTTATTCTTCCATATCATTAGTTGCTTGGTGGGATTTGGGAGTGAAGGACATGAACACTTTGTGTGCTCTTTCCATTGCATTTGGTGCATTGGTTTGAGTTCTCCACGCTGATACATGAAAGTGAAAGTTGAGAAGCTTATTACTCTTGGGAATTTTGGGCACCCTAGAGCTTGTGCCTCTTGGGGTGCTTGGGCGCCTGAGATGCCCCCATTTTGATCGTATGCTAATCATACACGCAAGTACGTACGATCAAGATTAGGGACTCACAGGAAGATATCACAACACAACTCTAAACACAAATTAAAGTCATACAAGCTTCATATTACAAGCCAGGGGTCTCGAGGGCTCGAATACATAAGCTCGAATACACAAGAGTCAGCGAAAGCAAATAATATCTGAGTACAGACATAAGTAAACAAGTTTTGCCTTAAGAAGGCTAGCATAAACATAACATGGATCGAAGAGGCAAGGTCTCCTGCCTGGGACCCTCCTAACTACTCAGCAGCCTTCACGTAGTAGTACGCTCCATCGGGGTAGTAGTAGTCGTCGGTGGGATCCACCATCTCTTGGGCTCCATCATCTGGTCGCAACAATCGTATCGTGGAAAAGGGGAGCAAAGCAACGATGAGTACTCATCCAAAGTACTCGCAAGACTGTCATCAGAACTATGCTAAGTATGCATCAGTATCAAAGGAATGGGGCTATATCTTTGGACTGACTGCAGAAATGCCAGAATAGAGAGAAGGCCTAATCCTATCGAAGACTAGCATCTTCAGTGGCTTGCAGCATTAGAAGAGTGTAGATTAGCACAATATAAGTAGCAAGTTATGTAGCAAGTTTATTTAGCAACGCTCAGAGATTCTTCCTCGACTCCCTGCGAGAAAGCAATCCCGGAGCCAACAATTTCATTTCACAAGTATCCACTTCTAGTTGTATAGATCGGGATACAACTCTGAGCGTCCGTTATCGTGGACACGGCTATTCGAATAAATATACTTCCCTGCAGGGGTGCATAAAATTACCCAACACGCTCGATTAACTCTGGCACCTCTTAATACAAAGACGGTGCTTACATGGGTCACCCGAGCACGTGCCGCTCAACTGTGACATCTGAAGAGCTTTCGGGCAAATGTACGACGCTGAGTGCCCATAGTTATTCCCGCGTGGTGGTCAGTGCGAAACAGGCCAGAGGTCTTCTCAGATCACATATCCAAACCCATTAATGTTTTGTAAACTGCGGTGACGATCGATGATCCACGATATGTGGTCCCGTCACCCCGTCTCGAGGACTTGTGGCAAGGGCCAAGAATGCCCGGCCACGCCTCATCATTATTACACCAGCACACTCCAGGTACTCCTGACCTCAACATGTTTCTGTAGTAAAGTAAATGTAATCGTATGTCTATAACACCAAGGGGGAAACCCGAGGAGTCACCCACGATGGATCCCACCCGGTGTAATCGTCAAGGTGACCAGAGAGGAATCACCCTCGATGGTTCACGCTTGAGGAATTGCACGACAGAGTCGTTGTCGGGAGTGGCGAAGGAGGAATCACCCTCCGAGATCCACGACGGACTAGCTACATGATACTTGTGATCTGCGTTGGGTTTTCTGTGAAGAGGAATGGGTAATTGCAGCACAAAGTGGGTAAGTATTTCCCTCGGTTATGAAACCAAGGTTTATCGAACCAATAGGAATATCAATCATCAACCGTCTTCAACGGCTGCACACAAATAAACAAACGACTTGCACCCAACGTGGGCAAGAGGGTTGTCAATCCCCTTGGTCTCGTTATTTGCAAACAAATGAGTTGTGTAGATAATTTTTAAGAAAAATATAAATTGCAAAATAAATAAAAAGTAAATAAAGACAGCAAGGTAATTGTAGCGTTTGTGAATATATAAGTGAATAGACCCGGGGGGCATAGTGTTCCCTAGCGGCATCTCTCATGTAGGCAGCATACGGTGGGCAACAAATTACCGTTGGGCAATTGATAGAAAAGCGGATAGTTATGCGATTTTCACGGCAATGATCATGTGTATATAGGCATCACGTCCATAAGCAAATAGGCCGACTCCTGCCTGCACCTATTACTATTACTCCACTCATCGACCGCTATCCAGCATGCATCTAGAGTATTAAGTAAAACAGAGTAATGCTTGGAGAACGATGACATGATGTAGACAAAGTAAACTCAATCAATATGAATGAACCCCATCGTTTTATCCTTAGTAGCAACAACACAAAGACGCATCTTGTCCCATACTTTGTCACTGGGATATAGAAACTCCCCAGGTTGAACCTACCACAACGCACCACTCCCACCGATGAAATATCAATCTACTTGACCAAAGCACATCAATAAATCGGAGAGCATTACGAAGCTATAATGATCATGCAATTAAGAGATAATATAATTCAGAGGCATCTCAAATACTTTTCATGAATAATCTGAACATAAACCCACAATTCATCGGATCCCAACAAACACACCGCACAATAGGATTACGTCGGATAGATCAAAGCGAAGATGCAATGACCATTGTATTGAAGATCATAAGATAAAGAGATTTCCATCTAGGTACTAGCTATGGACCCGTAGATCCGTGCTGAACTACTCACACATCATCATGAGGGCAGCAAGGTTGATGAAGAGTCCCTCCGTGATCAATCCCCCCTCCGGCAGGGTACCGGAACGGAGCTCCAGATGGCCTCGCGACGGAACAGAGACTTGCGGCGGTGGAAAAAGGGTTTCGGGACTGCCTTCAGGGTTTTCACGATGTTAGAGAATTTATAGGCCGAAGAGGGACGTCGGGAGGCAGCCGAGGGGGCCACCACATATCAGGGCACGCCCCCCCAGGGCGTGCCCTGATGTGTGGTGGGTCCCTCGTGCACCTCCCGACCTCCTTCTGAAGCTTCTAGGTCTTCTTATAGTCCAGAAAAAATCATCAAAAAGTTTCGTAGCAATTGGACTTTGTTTGGTACTGTAAACCTGAAAAGGCAAAAACATGCAGAAAACAACAACTGGCAATGGGCACTGGGTCAATAGGTTAGTGTTCAAAAATATTATAAATTGGTAAATAAAGACCCAAAAAGTATCCTAGAATGATAATATATCAGCATGGAACAATCAAAAATTATAGATACGTTGGAGACGTATCAAGCATCCCCAAGCTTAATTCTTGCTCGTCCTCGAGTAGGTAAATGATAAAAACAGAATTTTTGATGTGACATGCTTTCCACTATGTAATCTTATGCATGTATGTTCATTGAGAAAAGATGAATCAACAAATATTAACATAGCAATACTAAAGTGTAAGAAACAGAATTATTAATCCTTAAAAGTATACGATCCTTAAGAAATGTTTACCCCCCCCCATTCATCTTGTTGTATTAGCAAGGCATGGCTCCATCTTCACCACATTAATACAAATTTTAAGCACCACGGTGTCCAAGTCAGGCAATTGGATCGTACTTTTTCAATATGCATCAACTTTTTATTCTTCATGCAATACATGAGCGTGAGCCATTGGACATAGCATTTAGGTGGAATAGAATATGGTGGTAGATATCAAAGGGGTTGAAAAGTGGAGAGGATAGTCTCACATCAACTAGGCGTACCAACGGGCTATGGAGATGCCCATCGATAGATGTCAATGCAAGGAGTAGGGATTGCCATGCAAATAATGCACTAGAGCTATAAGTGTATGAAAGCTCAAATGAAGCTAAGTGGAGTGTGCATCCAACTTGCTTGCTCATGAAGACCTCGGGCATTTGAGGAAGCCCGTCATCGGAATATACAAGCCAAGTTTGTAATAATGAATAGGTAATTCCCACTAGCATATGAAAGTGATATATCATGAGACTCTCTACATGAGGAACATGGTGCTACTTTGAGGCACAAGTGTGGTAAAAGATAGTAGAAAAGTCCCTTCTCTCATTTTCTCTCATTTTTTTGAATGGATGGTGGGCTCATTTGGCATCCCCCGTCTTTATTTTTCATCCGGAGTCTCATCTCGACTTATGGGAGAATCATCGTCTCCATCATTCTTTCCTCACCGGGACAATGCTCTAATAATGATGATCATCACACTTTTATTTACTTACAACTCAATATGGAGAACTGATATGAAGATATGACTCTGTATGAATGCCTCTGGCAATGTACCAGGATGTGCAATGATCTAGCGTGACATGTATCAAAAATATGATGAACGGTTGCTTTGCCACAAATATTGTGCCAGCTCTATATGATCATGCAAAGCAATATGACGATGAACGAACTAGTCATGTGAAGTGACGATGTAATTTGCATGGCAATATATCTCGGAATGACTATGGAAATGCCATGATAGGTAGGTATGGTGGCTGTTTTGAGGAAGATATAATAAGGCTTATGTCCAATAGAGCGTGTCATGTCACGGGGTTTGGATGCACAGGCGAAAGTTGCACCGATCCTTGAAGTGAGAATGGGTTGTGCCCGGTACCGAAGAGGCTAGCAAATATGAGAAGGTGAGATTGCGTATGTCCATGGTTTCACATTAGTCATAAAGAACTCATATACTTATTGTAAAGTTTTATTAGTTTATCATAAATCAAAGTACTACTCGCAATGCCCCGAGGGAAGAGGTTGGTAGGAGCTAACCATCGCACGCTTCTGACCCGAAACAACACTAGGATTTCAACGAGGAATAGAAATGCTCACACATCATCACCATGCCTCTTTAATTTTTAGATGAACAAAAGGGTCAACCTCTCTTAATATCGACACTTCTATGATTTAACAATTATGAACTCACACCTATTTCATATTACCACAACAATATCATTGACCCACAGTTTCTCTATATGTGCTACATGATGGTTTTGATTATCATTCATTGAATACGTAATATTTTTGGACTAGTATTATGGCCCATGCAAATTACTGTCACTATTTATTAACTCTCAAACAAGTATAAGTGAAGAACGAGAGTGAAGTTATTTCTATAAAAATCTATACGCCACCGTGCTCAAAAAGATATAAGTGAAGTACTAGAGCAACTGCTAAGATCAAAAGATATAAGTGAAGCACATAAAGTATTCTAACAAATTATGATTAAGGTGAGTCTCTTAAATAGGTGTGTCTAGAAAACAATGATTGTGGCAAACTGAAAGTAAAATAAAACAAAAGCAAACGACGCTCCAAGCAAAACTCATATCATGTGACGAATAAAAATATAGCTTCAAGTGACATACCGATGGATTTGAGATGAAAGAGGGGATGCCTTCCGGGGCATCCCCAAGCTTAGATGCTTGAGTATCCTTTAAAATATTACCTTGGGGTGCCTTGGGCATCCCCAAGCTTAGGCTCTTGCTACTCCTCATTCCGTGGTCCATCATGATAACACCCAAAACTTGAAAACTTCAATCACACAAAACTCAACAAAACTTCGTGAGATCCGTTAGTATAAGAAACATATTGCATACTTTAAGTACTGTTATAAATTGATTAAAATTTCATAAATGCATAATAGGTACTATATTCTAACTTCTTCATGGCTTATACCTCCCGATACAATCCATAGCATAATCAAAACAAGCAACTGTGCAAGCAAAAACAGAATCTGTCTAAAACAGTACAGTCTGTAGCAATCTGTAGAGGACCTATACTTCTGTAACTATAAAAATTCTTAAAACTTAGGAAAACCTCAAAAAATGTGTAAAAATTTCATATCATTACCACGCTCCAGTAAAAAATGAATATTCCTGCACTGGAGTCAAAAGTTTATGTTTTGTTTCAGCATCGATTCTACTCATCTTGTGATTCATCCCAAAGGCTTTACTTGGCACAAACACTAATTTAAACACAAAAACATAATCATTACAGAGGCAATAATCGTGTTATGAAAAACAAACAGAAATTTTAAAGCAAAAATTTAAAGATAACTATTGGGTTGCCTCCTAACAAGCGCTATTGTTTTATGCCCCTAGATAGGCATAATGCATAGTTTCAAGTATTGTCATCTTTGACACTCCACCCATAAGTAGCTCTCATGATTGATTCATAAGGTGGTTTAATTCTCTTTCTAGGTAAGTGTTCCATCCCTTTCCTTAATGGGAATTGGAACCTTATGTTTCCTTCTTTCATGTCAATGATTGCACCTATAGTTCGTAGGAAAGGTCTACAAAGTATTATGGGACAAGAAGGATTGCAATAAATATCAAGCACAATGAAATCTACAGGCACATAATTTTTATTTGCAATAATAAGCACATCATTAATTCTACCTAAAGGTTTCTTAATGGTAGAATCCGCAAGATGCAAGTTAAGGGAACAATCTTCAATATTAGTGAGACCAAGCACATCACAAAGAGTTTTAGGAATAGTTGAAACACTAGCACCAAGGTCACACAAAGCATTGCATTCATATTTATTGATCTTTATTTGATAGTAGGTTCCCACTCATCATGCAATTTTCTAGGAATAGAAACTTCAAGCTCAAGTTTCTCATCATAAGCTTTTATCATAGATTCTATTATATGTTCGGTAAAAGCTTTATTTTGTTCATAAGCATTGGGTAAGATAATAACGGATTGCAACAAGGAAATAAATTCTACTAAAGAGCAATTATCATAATTAAAGTCCTTGTAATCCAAAATAGTGGGCACATCACTAGTTAAAGTTTTGACCTCTCCAAACCCACATTTTTCAGTTTTAGCATCAAAATAACCTCCAAGCAAACAGGACGCTTATCAATTAAAGTTGACTCATCTCCAGTCCCTTTATAATTTATATTCATAGAGGTAAATAAATATTCAATAGGAGAAATACCAATCATTTTAAGATCTTCATCATGATTCCGGTAAAAATAGGGTGGAAGAGCTTTTTCTAAGAACTCTCGCTTAGCTCTCAACTTAATGGCCCTCTCCTTAATTTCATGAATAGATATTTGGATAGATTTAATGGCATTATTAGAATCATGCTTGGGTGGCAAAGCTTTGCCTTTAAGAGTTTCCACATCATGAGAAATTCTATCCATGTTTTTAGCCAAAGTGTCTACTACATGCAATTTTTCTTATACCATAGTGTTGAAAACCTTTTGAGAATTAATAAATTCTTTAATTGTGTTCTTAAGATCAGAGGGTATCCTATTAGCATTTGTAGAAGAATTTCCATAAGAATTACCATAAGAGTTTCCATAGTTGTTAGAGGAATTACCGGGATACGGTCTAGAATTGAAGTTTCCTCTATAAGCATTGTTATTGAAATTATTTCGCGAGACAAAATTCACATCAATAGCATCATTATTTTGCTCAATCAAAGTAGACAAGGGCATATCATTGGGATAAACATGAGCATTTTTACTAGCAACCATATTCATAAGAGCATCCACTTTTTCACTCAAAGTAGCAATTTCTTCGACATAATTTACCTTCTTACCTGTTGGAGCCCTTTCGGTATGCCATTGAGAATAATTTGTCATGATGTTGTCCAGAAGTTTTGTGGCCTCTTCTAAGGCCACATCCATAAAGGTACCACCTGCAGCAGAATCTAGAAGATTTCTAGACACAAAGTTTAGTCCAGCATAGAAGTTTTGGATAATCATCCACATATTTAAGCCATGAGTTGGACAATTTCTTAGCATTAATTTCATCCTCTCCCAAGCTTGTGCAACATGCTCTTGATCTTGCTGTTTAAAATTCATTATTTGATTTCTAAGGGAGATGATCTTAGCAGGAGGAAAATACTTGGCAATAAAAGCATCTTTACACTTATCCCACGTTCCAATTCTATTACGAGGTAAAGATGAAAACCAAGCCTTATGTCGGGATGCCGATCCTATGTCATATGAATCCAGCCTGTAACATATCACACCACTTTGCGGCCTCACACACGGTAATCCCCACGGCTGCCACCTTACCTTGGCCGGGACCGTTTGCGCCTTTTGGCTCACGGATATGAACATGTTGCTAGCAATCATACGTCAAAGAACCCGGGTCGACATGACTAGTCATAGAACCCAAGTGGCAGATCCGTACAAGGATAGGCATACGTAAGCCAACAATGCAGGTGTCGGTCATCAGCGTGTGTAGACGAGTCATAGCAAGCTACACGGACTCCATTACGCCGTGAGACATTTCTGTCATCAACTGCGCGTAGACGAGTCATAGCAGGCTACAAGGACTCCATTACATTGCAAGACATTTCCCCGAAGGGACAGACACAACAGCAAAGAAGGATACTAATACATCTCCGTCGTATCTACTTCTCCTCACACTTTTGCCCTTGTTTTGGACTCTAATTTGCATGATTTGAATGAAACTAATCCGGACTAACACTGTTTTCAGCAGAACTACCATGGTGTTGTTTTTTGTGCAGAAATAAAAGTTCTCAGAATTGGACGAAACTTTTGGGAGATTTATTTTAGAATAAATAAAAAAATACTAGAGTCAAGAACCACCGGAGGGGGGCCACAGGCTGGGCAGCATACACCAGGGCGCGCAGCCCCCCCAGGCACGCCCTGGTGGGTTGTGCCCACCTCGTGGCCCCACTGACCCTAATTCCGGCACCATAAATTTCTATTTTCGGAGAAAAATATCAAGGAGAAAGTTTTATTGCGTTTTACGATATGGAGCTGCCGCCACCTCCTGTTCTTCATCGGGAGGCCAGATCTGGAGCCCGTTTGGGGCTCCGGAGAGGGGAATCTTCGGTCTTCGTCATCATCAACCCTTCTCCATCGCCAATTCCATGATGCTCCCCACCGGGAGTGAGTAATTCCTTCGTAGGCTTGCTGGTCGGTGAGGAGTTGGATGAGATTCATCATGTAATCGAGTTAGTTTTGTTAGGGCTTGATCCCTAGTATCCACTATGTTCTGAGATTGATGTTGCTATGACTTTGCTATGCCTAATGCTTGTCACTAGGGCCCGAGTGCCATGATTTAAGATCTGAACCGTTTATTTTATCACCATTATATCTATGTTCTTGCTCCGATCTTGCCTAGTCATATGCACCTATTACGTGTTATGATCCGTCAACCCCATAGTGACAATATTTGGGATACTTCACGGTGATGACCGTAGTTTGAGGAGTTCATGTATTCACCGTGTGTTAATGCTTTGTTCCGGTTCTCTATTAAAAGGAGGCATTAATATCCCTTAGTTTCCTTATGGACCCCGCTGCCACGGGAGGGTAGGACAAAAGATGTCATGCAAGTTCTTTTCCATAAGCACGTATGACTATTTATGGAATACATGCCTACATTACATTTATGAACTGGAGCTAGTTCTGTGTCGCCCTAGGTTATGACTGTTATATGATGAATATCATCCAACGAGTTCACCGATCCAGTGCCTACGAGTTTTCCACATATTGTTCTTGCTAAGTTACTACTGCTGCTATTGTTCCAATTGCTACAAAACTATTGCTACTACTGTTACCGTTATTGTTACTGTCACTACTGCTATCAAACTATCATATTACTGTGCTACTGATCACTTTGCTGCAGATATTTAATCTCCAGGTGTGGTTGAATTGACAACTCAACTGCTAATACTCTCAAATATTCTTTGGCTCCCCTTGTGTCGAATCTATAAATTTGGGTTGAATACTCTACCCTCGAAAACTATTGCGATCCCCTATACTTGTGGGTTATCAGATACACGCCGGTCAATCAATGTGTCTGGAGCAGTAGCAAGATACCAAGGCTCAGAGGAAGCACAAAGAGGCAGTTCCCTGTAAAGAGTACTACTAAAGGCACACAACTAGGTGTCTAATCCCACACATACCATTGCATTTCAACCATACACGCATTATGCACGATATGCGTAGATACAACATGGCATCACAACAAAACTATACAACATAACATTTATTTAGAAGGCTCCGAAGAGCCAACATAGTATAATGTTACAAGCAGGGGGGTCACATGACCCATCATTCAGAGCATACAAACAACAAGCGTAAGTTACATGTCTGAGTACAGACATCTACTAAAAGCGGCTGGAAGAGCCTGAATAGCTACAATGACCTTACTAAAGGAGCCAGACTCCTGTCTGGGTTCCCAAGCTATTCCGTCGATGTTAACGTCAAGAAGAAACGTAAACTGAACAATGTCTATCTCTACAAAAACGTAAATAAGCAACAGTGAGTACGAAGGTACTCAGCAAGTCTTACATCAGAACTATCTACTTATGCGTCATGTATCAATGAACGGGATAGTGGGGTTTACTACAGAAATGTGAGCTCTGACCTTTGGCTAAACTAGACTATGACAATGTATCCAATGTAACATTCCACTCTCGTCTCCCTATGAGAGAGCACACACGAGTCCACATATGCACCACATCAATACACCACTATGGATCCTCTCTCGTCTTCCTACGAGAAGCCATCCATAGCACTCACACTTATCTGGAGTATTTTAGAGTATCCATTTAAAGTTATCTATGAACAATGCAAGTCTCCAAGTAGTCCATATCCGCGGACGCGGCTATTCGAATAGATAGTTTACCTTGCAGGGGTGTAGTTCGTCACAAATGCCCCCGCCACTTATCGCCATGTGCACGTAAAAAGGCACCTCGCCAACCTTCAAGCGGAAGCCCAGCGAGGGAGTCGGCCACGGACGTTAACTTACAACGACTCTAGACCAAGGCAGTAGCCTAACTGAGTTGGTTACCACAATTGAGAATCCGGCCGTGTTTCACGATTAGGACTCAAAAGTTGTGTGCGGGGCCCCAAGCCGGTCCCAGTTGGGCCATTCATTCACTTCGCAGGCCCGGCCACATCCTATCAACGTTTCGAACTAGTGCAACTCCTGGGAAGAGAACAGGGTAGGTTAATTGGCCGAGAGAGCTCAAGTTACCGGAGCCCAATGTGCGGTAGTAGCTAGTCTTGGAACACAAACACGGAACTCAGTTCCTATGAGCGGTCTCAATGAGACAACCCACCAAGTACTCCTACATGGCCTCTCATCGCTACCTTTACCAAAACAGGTTCAACACTTGACCCTCATCATCAGGACACATCCATTTCACTCCGGTTCATCACCCCGATGAATCAGACTTGACACAACTCTAAGCATAGCAAGCATAACAGGGTTATAGCACAGCATGGCTCAAGCATCTACCAGGTATGCTAGGTTGCTTGGTTTAGCTATTTACTGTGACAATGACAGGTCATGCAAAGGAGTGGGTTCAGCTACCGGAACACAAGTAACAGTTGAATCGTTTGTTCTAATGCATTGAAATGAGAGCAAGAGTGAGAGAGTGGGATTATATCGAAATGCTCAAGGGGGGTTGCTTGCCTGTTATCGGAAGAACTCAGCTGTTCTTCGATGTCGTCGATAACTACATCTCGCAAGTCTATCAACAAGAACAAACAAAGTACAAATTAAGCACGGCAAATGCTTCACAATGATGCATGATCATGTCATGTTCACAAGTTGCTGGTTTTGTCTAATGCAAGTTATCACAAGTTAAATGGAGTGCATTGAATCAATATAGATCAATTCCAACTCCACTTTTAACCATTTTAATGCCTTTAATGAACTTTCCCTAACCAGTGTGTATAAGTTGTTCAAACATGCATGAAAATGCCACCAACAGATTCCTTGTATTTTTCTGATAATTTTTCATATATAATTTATTTCATTTGGAGCTATAGATTAATTTCTATGAATTTCCAAAGTTTAACCTATTTTCTGGATTTTTTTATAACAGAAAAATACTAATTGCATCAGCCCGAGGTCATGCTTGCGTCACCAAGTCAAACGCGCCTGGTCCAGGTCAAACCTGACCAGTGGGGTCCACTGGTCAGTGACCCAGGGGCTAATCCCATGCTGACCGGGGTTTGACCCGCCTCTAGGGCCCACTGTCAGTGGTTGTGGGTTTATTTAACGGTGTCATTAGGGGCTAATGGCCAAGCCACGTCGACGCCCACCGGAGCTGGGCCGGCAGCGACCAAAACCGCGGCGGAGGCTCACCGGAGATGCTCGGAATCGCGCTGCGGGGCATCATTTCGTGTGCGGTTTGCGGCTACGACGAGATAGAGGTGCGGCGCATCTAGCAGGGGCAGCTGGGGGAGCTGGGGTGGCTACGGTTGTCGGCAGCGAGCTCATTTGCGGCGGCTGGTGTTCGGGCATCGGGCGGTGCAGCGCTGCGGTGCATGGGGAGGCTAGATAAGAGGCTTGGCGGGCTCACGGGGGCTCCAGGAGCTCGTAGAGATGCTCGGGCGCAAACCGTGGAGGCTGTGGTCATGGCCACGCCATCGCCGGCGGCGAGGGGCTCGACCACGATGACTCTACGGCCTAGAGGAAGAGGAGGACCTCGGGGAGAGGGGAGAACGCGTCGTAGGCTCACCGCGATTGCACTGGAGGTGATGGCGAGGTCGGAGGCGCTCTCTGGCCGGCGAATTTGGTGATGGCGTCCGACGGCTGTGGTTGGGGAAGAAGCTCGGGCTCGTCGTCTCCGGGGTTCCGCGCTTCAAATACTTTGGCGGGGAGGAGCAGCTCGAGGTGGCGGAGGCATTGGGCAGCTCAGGGAGGCGGAGCAGCGACGGTGGCCGCGGTGCTGTGCGTCGGAGTGCTCGATTCCGAGGAAGAAGGAGCAGAGGGAGAGGGAGAGAGCTAGGGGGAGAATGGCTGGGCGTTGGCTCGATCCAGATGAGTCTCTGGGGTCTATCCATGCGTCCGGGTGCTCGGCGGCAAGCAGGAGGTGGCGAGGCGTTGTCGACGAGGTCGCCACGGCTCTGCCTATCCTCCTGGCAGGAGGTAGAAGACGGTCTAGCCCCTGGTGGGCTGGGCCAGGCCAACTGGGCCACCAGGTAAGTGGCCAGGTAGGCATTTTTGTTTTATTGATTTTCTTTTGGCTTTTCTAGTTTTTGTCATTTGTTTTTGGTTCCAACAAAAATAGGAAACCATTTTAGTAAATCCTGAAATACATATATGTGGACAAGTGGATTTATCCAGTGTCACATAATAATTTTCAGAACAAATGGAACTATATTATATATATAGTAAATATAATTCCCATTGCAAATAAGTGTTTGATTAATTCAAAAGCCCAAAATAAAATGTTTTTGTGATTCCATAATTATTGGTTTAAATTTTACCTCATTCCAATATATTATTAGAATACCAGGGACATTTTGTTGGTTCACTTTGAAGCAATTTTTATATTGCTTATTTGACAAAAATTTGAATGGTGAGGCTTGATCATTCCTCATTTCTTTTTCAAAAGAAAATAAAAATGCATGCATGAATGCATTATCAAAAAAAAGTGAAACTAGGGATGTGACACCTTAGCTTTATCTCTTAGTGAAAAAGGAAATAATTTTAATTTCACAATATCATTATCCATGTCCTTTTTCTTTTTCATGTCACATAATTCAAGAAAGGTATTAAGATGTGACGCGGGATCCTCATTAGGACTTCCCAAAAATTGGTCTTTCATGACAAGATTTAGCAATGCAACATTAATATCAAAAGCCTCTGCACTAGTGGCGGGTGGTATAGGAGTACTAAAAAATCTTTATTATTAGTATTTGAAAAGTCACACAACTTAGTAGTATCTTGAGACATGGTGACCGAGCAAGCAAAGTAAAAAAGCAAGACAAGTAAACTAGCAAGCGAAGAAGTAAACTAGTAACAAGCAAAGATAAATATTTTTGTATTTTTGATTTTTATGAGATAAACTAAATATAACAGCAAATAAAAAGAAGAACAAGTGAATGAAAATTTGTGTGAAGTTACTTGATAGTTGATGATGATATTCCCTTGCAACGGCGCCAGAAATCATTCTTGATACTTGTGATCTGCGTTGGGTTTTCCGTGAAGAGGAACGGGTAATTGCAGCACAAGGTGGGTAAGTATTTCTCTAAGTTATGAAACCAGGATTTATCGAACCAATAAGAAAATCAATCCTCAACCGTTTTCTGCCGCTGCACACAAATGAACAAACAACTTGCACCCAACGTGGGCAAGAGGGTTCTCAATCCCCTTGATCTCGTTATTTGCAAGCAAATGAGTTGTGTAGATAATTGTTGAGAAAAATATAAATTGCAAAATAAATAAAAAGTAAATAAAGGCAGCGAGGTAATTGTAGCATTTGCGAATATATAAGTGAATAGACCCGGGGGCCATAGTGTTCCCTACCGGCATCTGTCATGTAGGCAGCATACGGTGAGGAACAAAATACTGTTGGACAATTGATAGAAAAGCAGATAGTTATGTGATTTTCATGACAATGATCATGTGTATATAGGCATCACGTCCATAAGCAAACAGGCCGACTCCTGCATGCACCTATTACTATTACTCCACTCATCGACCGCTATCCAGCATGCATCTAGAGTATTAAGTAAAACAAAGTAATGCTTGGAGAACGATGACATGATGTAGACAAAGTAAACTCAATCAATATGAATGAACCCCATCGTTTTATCCTTAGTAGCAACAACACAAAGACGCATCTTGTCCCTTACTTTGTCGCTGGGAGATAGAAACTCGCCAGGTTGAACCTACCACAACGCACCACTCCCACCGATGAAATATCAATCTACTTGGCCAAAGCACATCAATTAATCAGAGAGCATTACGAAGCTATAATGATCATGCAATTAATAGATAATATTATTCAGAGGCATCTCAAATACTTTTCATGAATAATCTGAACATAAACCCACAATTCATCGGATCCCAACAAACACACCGCACAATAGGATTACATCGGATAGATCAAAGTGAAGATGCGATGACCATTGTATTGAAGATCATAAGATAGAGAGATTGCCATCTAGGTACTAGCTATGGACCCGTAGGTCTGTGGTGAACTACTCACACATCATCATAAGGGCAACAAGGTTGATGAAGAGGCCCTCCGTGATCGATCCCCCTCCGGCAGGGTGCCGGAACGGAGCTCCAGATGACCTCGCGACGGAACAGAGACTTGCGGCGGCGGAAAAAGGATTTCGGGACTGCCTTCAGGGTTTTCACGATATTAGACAATTTATACGCCGAAGAGGGACTTCGGGATGCAGCCGAGGGGGCCACCACACATCAGGGCACCCCCCAGGGCGCGCCCTGATGTGTGGTGGGTCCCTCGTGCACCTCCCGGCATCCTTCCGAAGCTTCTAGGTCTTCTTATAGTCCAGAAAAAATCATCAAAAAGTTTCGTAGCAATTGGACTTCGTTTGGTACTGTAAACCTGAAAAGGCAAAAACATGCAGAAAACAACAACTGACACTGGGCACTGGGTCAATAGGTTAGTGCTCAAAAATATTATAAATTGGTAAATAAAGACCCAAAAAGTATCCTAGAATGATAATATATCAACAAGGAACAATCAAAAATTATAGATACATTGGAGACGTATCACTACACTACAGAATTATCATCAGGAGTGCTTCACGAGGTATCACCCTCGGCACTCGATAGTAGCTCTGCAGAGTCATACAACTAAGGGGGGTGTGATGTGATGTGAAGGGAATGGCTCGTCGATCAAGATGACCAAGTCTTCAAGTCGTCGATGCTGAAGCAGGGGCAACAGGGACAAGGTGGGGTCACTGGGGATCACTAATCAACCTATACTAAGCATTTAGTATAACAGTAGGTACAACAACAGTTTAAACAAAACAGGCTACGCATCAGAATAGGAGCTATCTACAACAGTAGCAAAATCTATTGCAAGCATGAGAAATAAAGAACTGGGTGATATTGGAATGATCAAGGGGTGTTTGCTTGCCTTGTTGCTCTGCTGCAAAAGGTTGAACGTTAGTGGCATAGTCATACCCGACAACAGCGTCAGTCTCGGTGTCTACCGGAGAGAAGAGGGGGAAGAAACAATAAATAAAAGCAAACATATGCAACACCATGCATGGCATGGCAAAATGCAGTGCTAGGGATGAGCTAACGCAGTACTACACGTTATAAACGGAGAGGGAAAATATCTGACGTTATTCCCCGGGTGTTTGGCTTTTACCGGACAGACGAATCGAATGGAAAAGTTCCATGTTCATCATGCTAGGGGCATCTGACAGATGAACGGACAGCGTATTCGAATTCGTTGGATTTTTCTGAGCAACTTTCATGTATAAAATATTTTCATCCGAGCTACGGATTATTTTATATGATTTTAAATAGATTTAACAATATGCTGGAATTTCTTTTATTTATAAAATCGAATTATCCAAAACAGTGTAAATCTATTTTATACCCAGGGCTAGCTAGCCCATTAGGATGACAGGTGGGGCCAATGTTGAGTCAGCAGGCTGACTCAGCAGTCCTTTTCCATAGGAACAATAACCGGGGGGTCCCACTTGTCATACTCAGTTTATTTAACAGTGTGTTTAAATTAATCTAATTAGGGATGGGACCCCACATGTCATAGTCTATTTAGAAGTGGGTGAAGTTAGTGACTAATTAGTCTTTAGTTAAGACGGGCCTCACTGGTCACTGGGTCACCGGCGGTTTAAGCCGCCCGCGCGCGATGGGAGCTCGCCGGCGACGAGCCCGACACGGCGGAGGCCAACCGGAGCAGCCCTCCGGTGACCAAACGGAGCGGCGGACGGCTGGATTCGCACCAGCGCGGAGCGCCGCATCCAACGATGCTCGAGGTGGAGACGGGGGCCGACCAATGCGGCTGGGCTCGCACGGCGCTCGGAGCGCCGGCGGCCATGACCAGGAGGCCGCGTGGCCGGTGGGGGGAGCGGTGGCGGCCGGCAGAGGCGGCTTGGCCGCGGGCGGCCGCGGGGTGGGGGGGCTGCGGGCTGCTACGCGGCTGCGGGCGATCCCAAGCTCGGGCCGCGGCGGCTACGACGCGGGAGCACGGAGAGGAGAGGGAGGGGGAGGAGGCCGGGGGCCTCACCGGCGTTTGCAGGGGGGCTGGGGCAGCGAGGCGTGATGGGGACCGGCGAGGGGGAGGCGGAGAAGCACGATGAGGGCGGCAGGGACGGGCAGCTCGGCCGCGGGCGCTCGGCGCCGCGACGACAGAGAGAAGGGGCGAGGGGAGAGGCGAGGGGAGCAGGGGTAGCTAGGGTTGGGTGAGGGGGTACCCGGTGCCTTTTGTAGGAGGAGGGCGGCCGACGGATGGCCGATGTGTGGCCGGTAGGGGTCGTGGCGGGCATCCAGCCCCCCTGCCCTTGTAGCGGGAGGTCAGGGGAGGCACGGGGGGAGGTTTGGGCCGGCCTGGTGGGGCTAGGCCCAGGTAAATAGAGGGGGCCTTTTCTCCTTTTATTTTAAAAAATGTTCTGTTACAGTTTTATTAATTACTATTTTGTATTAATTTAAATCACCAGAGACTTTTGTAAAATATTGGATAGGGTCGAATAATTGCATTACAATACCTGGTGCTGCCACAAAAAGTTTGGGGCCCTTTTGAAAAGTTTGAAAATTTACATGATTCAAAAGACAGTTAATAATTGATTTGTCCACAGTTATAAATGTTTACAGGCACTAAATTACTTTATATAAAGCTGGTTTCTGATACGTCTCCGTCGTATCTATAATTTTTGATTGTTTCATGCCAATATTATACAACTTTCACATACTTTTGGCAACAATTTATATGATTTATTGGACTAACCTATTGATCCAGTGCCCAGTCCGAGTTCCTGTTTGTTGCATGTTTTTTGTTTCGCAGAATTACCATATCAAACGAATTCCAAATGTGATAAAAATTTACGAAGATTTGTTTTGGAATATTTGTGAATTTTGAGAAGTGGAATCAACGCAAACGGAGGCCCACAGCCCCCACGATACATCAGGGCGCGTCCAGGGGGCCCAACCGCGGCCTGGTGGGTCCTGCCCACCTCGTACGTCGGTTGGAGCTCTCCTTTGGGCGCAAGGAAGCTAATTTTTGGATAAAAATCCCCTCAAAATTTCAGCGCGATCGGAGTTACGGATCTCCGGGAATATAAGAAACGGTTTTCGGCCAGAAAACAGGAACGTGAAACAGAAGAGAACAAAGAGGGAGATCCAATCTAAGAGGGGCTCCTTCCCCTCCGCCGCCATGGCGGGCATGGACCAGATGGGGAACTCTCCTCCCATCTAGGGGGGAGGCCAAGGAAGAAGAAGGAGGGGGCTCTCTCCCCCTCTCTCCCGGTGGCGCCGGAACACCGCCGGGGCAAGCATCGTGACGGCAATCTACTCCAACAACTTCGCCGCCGTCAACACCAACTCTCTCCCCCTCTATGCAGCGGTGTAACTCCCCTTCTCCCCACTGTAATCTCTACTTAAACATGGTGCTCAACTCCATATACTATTTCCCAATGATATATGGCTATCCTATGATGTTTGAGTAGATCCGCTTTGTCCTATGGGCTAATTGATGATCGTGGTTGGTATGATTGTATAATTTATTATGGTGCTGTCCTACGGTGCCCTCCGTCTCGCGCAAACGTGAGGGATCCTCGCTGTAGGGTGTTGCAATGTGTTCATGATTTGCCTATGGTGGGTTGCTTGAGTGACAGAAGCGTAAACCCGAGTAGGAGGGTTGTTGCATATGGGAGTAAAGAGAACTTGATACTTAATGCTATGGTTGGGTTTTACCTTAATGATCTTTAGTAGTTGCGGATGCTTGCTAGAGTTCCAATCATAAGTGCATATGATCGAAGTAGAGAAAGTATGTTAGCTCATGCCTCTCCCTCATGTAAAATTGCAAGAATGATTACCGGTCTAGTTATCAATTGCCTAGGGACAAATAACCTTCTTGATTGACAAAAGCTTTCTACTAAACAACTAACTTTCATTATCTTGTAATTTACTCGTAGTTTTTTCCCCCGCAAAGTACTTCTAGTTTTATTCGTGCAAACTATCCTATCACCTACAAAGTAGTTTCATACTTGTTCTAGGTAAAGCAAGCATTAGCGTGCGTAGAGTTGTATCAGTGGTCGATAGAACTTGAGGGAATATTTTTTCTACCTTTAGCTCCTCGTTGGGTTCGACACTCTTACTTATCGAAAAAGGCTACAAACCATCCCCTACACTTGTGGGTTATCAAGACCTTTTTCTGGCGCCGTTGCCGGGGAGCAATAGCGTGGGGTGAATATTCTCGTGTGTGCTTGTTTGCTTTATCACTAAGTAATTTTTATTTTCTGTTATTAGTTGTTTTATATCTTTAGTCATGGATATGGAACACGAAACACCAAAAAAAATAGTGGTACTTGCTACTCATGGAGATGGGGAACCTCCTAAAACCCTCGATGCTAGTTATGTGGAACACGTTAATTACTCCTTCGATAATTCCGAGAAATCCTCAAGGAACTTTATAATGGGATACACATTGGATCAACATGAGTACTTTAGGGATTATCGCTTATCTCAAAAAGGGAAACACTTATGGGATCAAATTAGAATACTGGAATGGTTTGCTTGGGATGCATGCTCGAGATGTGACTTTACTTGTTGCTCTAATATAGAAGCTCGACACCTTCCCTTTCAATGCAAATTTAATGTTAATGAAACCTTGGCATCATATGCTAAAGGTATTTATGATTATTATGATGTGGAACGAATAGAAGAATTTGTTGCGTTTAAAGATGCTTATGAAATTGCTTCTTTGCTTGAAAAGTATGATGATGATGTTCCTTATGAATCTGAAATTTTATCCATACTTAAATATTGCTATGAGAATTATGATTGCAATGCTGATATTATTGAATTTATTGAAAGAATGGCCGCTGCCTTGGAAGAGACTAATATTTTGCAGGAATCTATGAAAGAGGAAGTTGCTGAAATTGTGAGCTCGTTAGATGAAAAAGATGAGGAGGAGAGCGAAGAACAAAAGGAGGAAGAGCGGATTAGCTACCCGTGCCCACCTTCTACCCGTGCCTACTCATACATTGTTTAATTACCCTTCGTGCTTACCGAAGGATGAATGCTATGATGACTGCTATGATAATTGCTATGATCCCTTGGATTCATTTGAAATATCCCTTTTTGATGAACTTGATGCTTGCTATGCTTGTGGCCATGATGCCAATATAAATTATGCTTATGAAGATGAACTTGCTATAGTTCCTTATGCTAAGCATGAAATTGTTTCTATTGCACCCACACATGATAGTCCTATTATCTTTTTGAATTCTCCCAACTACACTATATCGGAGAAGTTTGCTCTTATTAAGGATTATATAGATGGGTTGCGTTTAGCTACTACACATGATTATTTTGATGAATATAATATGCATGTGCTTTCTGCTCCTACTTGCAATTATTATGAGAGAGGAACTACATCTTCACCTCTCTATGTTTCCAATTCGATAAAATTGCAAGAAACTGTTTATACTATGCATTGGCCTTTACTTAATGTGCATGAATTGTTCTTGTATGACATGCCGATGCATATGAAGAGAGTTAGACTATGTTGTCACTTGATATATATCACTTTGTGCTCACTACTAAATTACAAATCATTGCTAATTAAAATTGGCTTTGATATACCTTGGGATCCGGGTGGATCCATTACTTGAGCACTTTATGCCTAGCTTAATGGCTTTAAAGAAAGCGCTGCCAGGGAGACAACCCGGAAGTTTTAAAGAGTCATTTTATTCTGTTGTGTGCTTTTATAAAGTTTTAAAACAAAAAAAATATAGAGGGGAACCTAAAACTTCACAAAAGGAAAGGTGAAAGTGAGAAGAGATGATGAGCATCGTTGAAGTGGGGGACGTCCTTGAACTTTTGTTCATGCCCATGGAAACTTTGTGAATCTTGAATCACGGAAACTTTTACAACAAAAATAATTATCCCCTTGTACAAATCCATTGTATTATAAAAATAATGTGCCAAGATTTTCCTTTAGGATGATTAGATTGCTTGTTGGTATGTGCGGTGTAAAAACAGAAACTTTGGCTGTAGTGCGTGAATTTTAATTTTTTTACTGGAATGTCAAAAGTTTCTGAATTTTTTACACAGTATTTATATACAAAATGTTTTATTTTTCCTAATTTTTCAGAATTTTTGGAGTTACATAAGTATGGTCAATGTTCAGATTACTACAAACTGTCCTGTTTAAGACAGATTCTGCTTTTGATGCATTGTTTTGCTTGTTTTGATGAAACTATCGATTTTATCGGTGATGTAAGCCATAGAAAAGTTATAATACAGCAGGGATAATGCAAATATAAAATATGAATTGGTTTGCAACAGTACTTAGAGTAGTATTTTGCTTTATTATACTAACGGATCTTACCAGTCTTCTGTTAAGTTTTGTGTGGATGAAGTGTTCGAAGATCGAGGAGGTCTCGATATGAGGAGAAGAAGGAGAGGCAAGAGTTCAAGCTTGGGTATGCACAAGGCACCCCCGAGTAAATATCCAAGGAGACTCAAGAGTTTAAGCTTGGGGATGCCCCGAAAGGCATCCCATCTTTCTTCAACAAGTATCGGTATGTTTTCGGATTCGTTTCATTCATGTGATATGTGCAAATCTTGGAGCGTCTTTTGCATTTAGTTTTCACTTTTCTTTTATGCACCATGCTGGTATGAGATAGTCCATGGTTGATTTATAGAATGCTCATTGCACTTCACTTATATCTTTTGAGTATGGCTTTATAGAATGCTTCATGTGCTTCACTTATATCATTTGAAGTTTGGATTGCCTGTTTCTCTTCACATAGAAAACCGTTATTTGAAGAATGCTCTTTTGCTTCACTTATATTTATTAGAGCATGGTCTTTTGTAGAAATAATTAAACTCTCTTGCTTCACTTATATCTATTCAGAGAGTCAACAGGAATTGGTCATTTGCATGGTTAGTCATAAAATCCTACATAAAACTTAGGGATCACTGAATATGATATGTTTGATTCCTTGCAATAGTTTTGCGATATAGAGATGATAATATGTGGGAGGTACTAGTGGATGATCGTGTTTAGTAAGATATTGGTGTTAAGGTTTATGATTCCCTAAGCATGCACGTATAGTCTCCCGTTATGCTAGGAAGTTGGAGCACAATTTATCCTTGATTGTCTATCTTTGTGTGAAGGTCGGGGGCGCGCGATGGTTAAATCCTACCAACCTCCCCCCTAGGAGCATGCGTAGTAATACTTTGCTTCGAGAGAGCTAATAAAACTTTTGTAATAAGTATGTGAGTTCTTTATGACTAATGTGAGTCCATGGATTATACGCACTCTTACCTTTCGCAATTTGCTAGCCTCTACGGTACCGTGCATTGCCCTTTCTCACCTCGAGAGTCGGTGCAAACTTCGCCAGTGCATCCAAACCCCGTGATATGATACGCTCTATCACACATAAGCCTTATTATATCTTCCTCAAAACAGCCACCATACCTACCTATTATGGCATTTCCATAGCCATTCAGAGATATATTGCCATGCAATTTCCACCGCCTCCGTTTTGATGATTTGAGCATTCATTGTCATATTGCATTACATGATCGTAAGATAGCTAGCATGATGTTTTCATGGCTTGTCCATTTTTTTGATATCTTTGCTACGCTAGATCATTGCATTCATATAGAGTCATACTTTGCATTGTAATATTGAATTGTAAGTACATATAAGTGTGATGATCATCATTATTCATTTTTAGAGCATGCCCTAGTGATGAAAGGATGATGGAAACTATGATTCCCCCACAAGTCGGGATGAGGCTCCGGACAAAGAAAGAAAAAAAAGAAAAAAATAGAAAAAAAAAGGAAAAGAAAAAATAGAAAAAAAGAAAAGAAAGAAAGAAAAAAAATGAAAGAAGTAGAAGGGGCATGCTAATTCCACACTTGTGCTTCAAAGTAGCACCATGTTTTTCATATAGAGAGTCTCCTGTGTTGTCACTTTCATATACTAGTGGGAAGTTTTCATATAGTTAGATGCATACCTCCTTAGTTTTCATATTGAGCTTCCATACACTTATAGCTCTTAGTGCATCCGTTGCATGGCAATCCCTACTCCTCGCATTGATATCTATTGATGGGCATCTCCATAGCCCGTTGATACGCTAAGTTGATGCGAGACTTTCTTCGCCACTTTTACCCCTTTGAAACCTACCACCATATTCTATTCCACCCATAGTGCTATATCCATGGCTTGCGCTCATGTATTGCGTGAGAGTTGAAAATGCTGAAGCGCGTTAAAAAGTATGAACCAATTGTTGGCTGACACCGGGGTAGTACATGAGTTATACTTTGTGTTAAGAAGACAGAGCATGACAAGGCTATATGATTTTGTAGGGATAGCGTTCTTTAGCCTTGATATTTTGAAAGACATGATTGTTTGTTGGGATGCCTGAGTATTAATGTCTTTATGTCAAAACTAGACTATTGCTTTGAATCACTTGTGTCTTAATATTCATGCCATGATTAGATATATGATCAAGATTATGCTAGGTAGCATTCCACTTAAAAAATTATCTTTTTTATCATTTACCTACTCGAGGACGAGCAGGAATTAAGCTTGGGGATGCTGATACGTCTCCATTGTATCTATAATTTTTGATTGTTTCATGCCAATATTATACAACTTTCACATACTTTTGGCAACAATTTATATGATTTATTGGACTGACCTATTAATCCAGTGCCCAGTGCCAGTTCCTGTTTGTTGCATGTTTTTTGTTTCGCAGAATTACCATATCAAATGAAGTCCAAATGCGATAAAAATTTACGAAGATTTTTTGGAATATTTGTGAATTTTGAGAAGTGGAATCAATGCAAACGGAGGCCCACAGCCCCCACGATACATCAGGGCATGACCAGGGGGGCCAACCGCGGCCTGGTGGGTGCTGCCCACCTCGTACGTTGATTGGAGCTCTCCTTCGGGCGCAAGGAAGCTAATTTTTGGATAAAAATCCCCTCAAAATTTCAGCCCGATCGGAGTTACGGATCTTCGGGAATATAAGAAACGGTTTTCGGCCAGAAAACAGGAACGTGAAACAGAAGAGAACAGAGAGGTAGATCCAATCTAGGAGGGGCTCTTGCCCCTCCGCCGCCATGGCAGCCATGGACCAGAGGGGGAACTCTCCTCCCATCTAGGGGGGAGGTCAAAGAAGAAGAAGAAGGAGGGGGGCTCTCTCCCCCTCTCCTCCGGAGGCACCGGAACGCCGCCGGGGCAAGCATCATGACGGCGATCTACTCCAACAACTTCGCCGCCATCAACACCAACTCTCTCCCCCTCTATGCAGCGGTGTAACTCCCCTTCTCCCCGCTGTAATCTCTACTTAAACATGGTGCTCAACTCCATATACTATTTCCCAATGATATATGGCTATCCTATGATGTTTGAGTAGATCCGCTTTGTCCTATGGGCTAATTGATGATCGTGGTTGGTATGATTATATATTTTATTATGGTGCTGTCCTACGGTGCCCTCCGTCTCGCGCAAACGTGAGGGATCCTCGCTGTAGGGTGTTGCAATGTGTTCATGATTTGCCTATGGTGGGTTACTTGAGTGACTGAAGCATAAACCTGAGTAGGTGGGTTGTTGCATATGGGAGTAGAGGACTTGATACTTAATGCTATGGTTGGGTTTTACCTTAATGATCTTTAGTAGTTGCGGATGCTTGCTAGAGTTCCAATCGTAAGTGCATATGATCCAAGTAGAGAAAGTATGTTAGCTCATGCCTCTCCCTCATGTAAAATTGCAAGAATGATTACCGGTATAGTTATCAATTGCCTAGGGACAAATAACCTTCTTGATTGGCTAAAGCTTTCTACTAAACAACTAACTTTCATTATCTTGCAATTTACTCGTAGTTTTTTTCCCGCAAAGTACTTCTAGTTTTATTCGTGCAAACTATCCTATCACCTACAAAGTAGTTTCATACTTGTTCTAGGTAAAGCAAGCATTAGCGTGCGTAGAGTTGTATCGGTGGTCGATAGAACTTGAGGGAATATTTGTTCTACCTTTAGCTCCTTGTTGGGTTCGACACTCTTACTTATCGAAAAAGGCTACAAACGATCCCCTACACTTGTGGGTTATCAGTTTCAATTTTATAAATGCTTAAGGATTATTTGAAACCCAAATATGATTTTAGTTTTCAGGTTTGCAAAACTATTTAATCCTCTTTTTAAAAGAATTTTGAAAATCATTAGGAAATTCAAATGAGATATGATTCCATTGTGATCAAACAGGGTTTAGCAAAAGCATCAGCTTAATCCTCATGGTTACTGTAGCTTAAACACAAGCATCACTGTAGCTGAATCCATGGGTGTTACAACTCTCCCGCACTAAAAGAGATTCTTGTCCCGAGAATTAAGAGGTAGAAGGAAGGGAGAAAATTTTGGTTCCGAAATTCTAACGAATCTTCTTGTCTTTGTTGCTCTCATCGAAGAGGTTGGTCCTTCTCATTGATGTATTCATTACTCTGATTCAGATCAACCTCATGGAGTCGTCCTCCTTCCTTCAGGATCTTCATCGTCCTACGAATGCGATAAGAGGGAAAACTCTGGAAGAACTTATCTCCCCAAAGTTGGGCATCTGACGGTGAACTCAGGAAGATGACGAGAATTATTCCTCGAGTTGTAACTCAGGGAATTCATTGAGAGCAATAAGCGATGGTACAAAAGTTTCAAACGGGTAGGCAATCATTCGATGCCTGATCAGAAGGCGAAAGGGGTTCAGAGCAACGAGAATAAATATTGCGTCTGATACTAGAATAGATCATCCCTTGGACGGTGGCTCGGGAATTTCATACTAAGCCAAGTGCAAAGGATACTTTGGAATCAAAGATGTATAGGAGAGTCAGGTTTCGATCCTGTGGAACTGTGGGTTATGGGCCCACCATGCAGGATAAGAGTAGGAAGAGTGGTGACATCTTGCACGGTCATGATAGCAAGACATGTCAGAGGATAGCTTGTCAGTAATGTTGGCAACAAGGTCGGTACCAAGGGCGGGGGACGAATATAACCGTTTTCCTGGTCGTTGAAACGACGTGTACCAATAAGCAAAGTTCTCGTCCATCGGTGGTTACCGGAATGTCAACAACAGTAGTAACAGGGTATTACTGACAGAGTTGTACACCGAGATGCTAGCTTAAGTAGGGATTTATTACTGCTTATATCATATAGATCACAAGAAGGGTTAAACAAACCAATGGAAAAGAAAATGTGATTAAACACACATATTAGGAGTATATCCTTCCCAAGGACAAGCAGAGCATGATATCCATGACACGATAGAAGTAGATGGCCGTTTTGGTAAAAGGGAGAGGAAAATCATGATGTTACCGATACCATAATGTTTGGATAACTGATCAGAAAACATTTAGCATTATACCTCCAATGTTCTTGCTGATATTCGGAATACTACAATCATGCTTCGGGGGAGCATCAACATGATTATCAGGTAAAGGTCAGACTTTGGATACACAAAGGATCCATCACGAACAACTTATAAAATAAGTCATACAATTTCCTCAAGGAAGAAAGGATAATCTTGCTGAACAAGATACTATAACAATAGGTCATCTGGCCAGGTGTGTGACGTAGCTTGAGACTGCGTCGGTATTTCCCCAAAGAGGAAGGGACGATGCAGCACAGCCACGATAAGTATTTCCCTCATTTATGAAACCAAGGTTATCGAACCAGTAGGAGAACCAAGCAACACTATGTAAACAGTACCTGCACACAAAGATTAGTAGACCGAAACGATTCTGCATCTACTACTATTACTCCACACATCGACCGCTATCCAGCATGCATCTAGTGTATTAAGTTCATGGAGAAACGGAGTAATGCAATAAGAACGATGACATTATGTAGACAAGATCTATTCATGTAGGAATAGACCCCATCTTTTTTATCCTTAATAGCAACGATACATGCGTGCCTCGCTGACCCTTCTGTCACTGGGAGAGGACACCGCAAGATCGAACCCATCACAAAGCACCTCTTCCCGTGGCAAGAAAAATCGATCTAGTTGGCCTAACTAAACCAAAGATTCGAAGAAGAAATACGAGGCTATAAATAATCATGCATATAAGAGATCAAAGAAGACTAAAATAATATTCATGGATAGAAACTGATCATGAACGCAAAATTCATCGGATCCCAACAAACACACAGCAAAAAGTCATTACATCAAATAGATCTCCAAGAGACCATTGTATTGAGAACCAAAAGAGAGAGAGAGAGAGAGAGAGAGAGAAAGCCATCTAGCTACTGCCTACGGACCCGTAGGTCTATGGTGGACTACGCATGCATCATCGGAGAGGCACCAATGAGGATGATGAACCCCTCCGTGATGGTGTTAGATTGGATCTCGTGGTTCTGGAACTTGCGGCGGCTGGAAATGTATTTCGTCGACTCCTTTAGGGTTTCTGGAATATTTGGGTATTTATAGAGCTCAGAGGCGGTGGAGGAGACCTCCGTGGGCCCCACAACCCATCAGGGCGCGCCGAGGTCCTCTGGCGCGCACTGGTGTCTTATGGGCCCCACGGGCCTCCTCCCAGGTGCTTCCGTGGCTCCCAAGTTGTCTTCTGGTCCAAAAAAATCTCCAAAAAGTTTTGTCGCAATTGGACTCTGTTTGGTACTGATATTCTGCGAAGTAAAAAACAAGCAAAAAACAGCAACTGGCACAGGGCACTATGTCAATAGGTTAGTCCAAAAAATGATATAAAGTTGCTATAAAATGATTGTAAAACATCCAAGAATGATAATATAATAGCATGGAACAATAAAAAATTATAGATACGTTGGAGACGTATCAGCATCCCCAAGCTTAATTCCTACTCGTCCTTAAGTAGGTAAATGATAAAAACATAATTTTTGGTGTGGAATGCTGCCTAACATGTTCATCACATATTCTTTTCTTTTGTAGCATGGACATTTGGACTTTTAGATGGTTCAAAGCAATAGTCTTGTTTTGACATGAAGACTTTAATACTCAAGCATACCAACAAGCAACCATGTCTTTCAAAATATCAACACTAAAGAAAGTTATCCCTAGCCCATCATGCTCAATCATTGATCCATTCATGAAACACACTCAAATATTAGCTACACCCAATGCACAAGTATGACCATAGTTCCCCCTAGTTGGTGGTTTATAAGAGAAGATGGAGACTCAAAGTAAAAATAAAAATTGCATAAAGTAAATTGATAGGCCCTTCGCAGACGGAAGTAGGGATTTGTAGAGGTGCCGGAGCTCAAAGCTTAAATTGAGAGATATTTTTTTTTTGAGAGGCATGCTTTTCCTGTCAACGAAAACGACCGAGTAGTTCTCAATACTTTCCATGCTAGATATATCATAGGCGGTTCCCAACCAGAAAATAAAGTTTATTCCTTTTTCCACCATTCTTTCACAATCCATGGCTATCCATATCCACGGTTGCCTTCCATACCAACACTTTCCAAGGAATTTATTATTTGACAACATAAAGTAAATTGCTTTTTCATTTCGGGACTGGGCATACCTATTACCGCCGTACTCTCGTGCAGTGACAAGTGAATAAACACTCATCTTGAGAATAACACATCTAGCATGGAAAAATATTGGACACTCCCTACCGCTTCATGAGCGGTACGAGCACACAAAAAGGAAATTCATTTTGAAAATTAGAGATGGTGAAAGCACATTTGCTCCCTTGGTGGTTTTGGTAATTAATAACAACATATAAGTCATTGAACTAATGTTTCCACTAAGTATATTTCTGGAAAAGTTCAATGATAGGGATGGCAAAAAGGATTGTGGAGATTGTGCAATTACCCCAAGATGCAAGGAAATGGATTGGCAAAGCTTCAAGCAAGAGGACTCTACATTTTACTTTGTGAGAAATCACTTTGAGTCCATAGGAAAGCCAATACTATTAAAAGGGGGTAAGGTTTTGTTGGTGAACAAAATGCTCATACGTGCACAAGTGATAGTCAGGAAAAACACCCACAAGCTCTTCCACAAAAGTCTGTCCATAGCCAAATATTCAAAATCGGTGCAACCAACACTTTCCACTCGGTGCCACCGATTCCCAAACTCAGACAGACCTAAGCCAAACCCTAGCCACTTCGGTGCAACCGATTCTGCTTCGGTGCCACCGAGTTTAGGTTGCCAACTTTCTGTTACGCAAATTCACAATATCGGTACCACTGAGATTGTTGGATCGGCGTCACCGAGAATGGGCAATCTGACCGTTGGTCACCTTATCGGTGCAACCGAGTTTCCTATATCGGTCTCACCGAGATTCAAAAGTTGCCACCTTTTGGTCACTTCGGTACCACCGAGATTAACATATCGGTGTCACCGAGTTGGTCATTTTGTGTGTAACGGTTGGATTTTTGGGGATGCCTATATATACCCCTTCACCACCACCCACTCGAAAGAGAAGCACTCAGAACTATTCCATACTTGCCCCATCCAGTTTTCTGAGAGAGAACCACCTACTCATGTGTTGAGGTCAAGATCATCCACTCCAACCATATGGATCTTGATTTCTAGCCTCCCCAAGTTGCTTTCCACCAATCCCATCTCTTCCACCAAGCCAAATCTGTGAGAGAGTGATTGTGTGTTGAGGAGTCTATCATCTTGAAGCACAAGAGCAAGGAGTTCATCATCATTGCCGAGCCTATTACCTTTTGGAGGGTGGTGCCTCCTAGATTGGTTAGGTGTCGCTTGGGAGCCTCCTACTTCGTGTTGTGGAGTTGAACCAAGAAGTTTGTAAGGGCAAGGAGATCGCCTACTTCGTGAAGATCTACCCATAGTGAGGCTAGTCCTTCGTGGACGGAAGCCGTTATGGAATAGTCAAGGTTGCTACTTCGTGGACCCTTATGGGTGGAGCCCTCCGTGGACTCTCGCGACCGTTACCCTCTGTGGGTTGAAGACTCCATAAACGTGGATGTACGATAGCACCACCTATCGGAACCACGGGAAAAATCATCGTGTCTACAATTGCGTTTGATCCTCCTACCCTATCCTTTCTACTCATGCTTGCTGTTACTTTCCGCTGCTATACTCTTAAACTTGCATGTGTAGGGTGTACTTGACTTGCCATGAAATGCTAAAATCTGCCAGCTCTAAAATTTGGGAAAAGGTAGAACTTTTATTTGGTCAAGTAGTCTAATCACCCCCCCCCCCCTCTAGACATACTTTCGGTCCTACAGATGGCACATACAAATTTTCTTAGAACGGCACGGAAATACCACATATAGGTAGGTATGGTGGACTCATAAGGCAAAACTGGGTTTAAGGATTTTGGATGCACAAGTAGTATTTCTACTTAGAACAAGTGGAGGCTAGCAAATAGATTGAGAAGCAATCAACCAAGAAACAAAAATTCACATAAAAGGGCATTAAGCGTAACTAACACCTAATAATACACCATAAGTAGGATGTAATTTCATTGCATAACTATTGACTTTCGTGCTTGCATAGGGAATCACAAACATTAACACCAATATTCTTACTAAAGCATAATTACTCATCAACATGACTCACATATTACTATCATCATGTCTCAAAACTATTACAAGGAATTAAATTTAATTTTTCCGTTGATCTTCATGAAAGTTTTTATTATATCCTTCTTGAATATCTACCACTTTGGGACTAGTTTCATATATTGACATTGCTTTTGACAACCTCAAATTAATTTAAGTGAAGAACATGAGCATAAAAGTTTCATCTCTCAAAATAATATAAGTGAAGCATGAGAGAATTTCTTCAAAATTTACTAACTCTCAAATTAATCTAAGTGAAGCATGACAGTATTTCTTCAAAAATTTAAAGCACACCATGCTCAAAAGATATAAGTGAAGCACTAGAGCAATTCCATAGCTCAAAAAAATTAAGTGAAGCATAAAGAGCAATTCTAACAAATCATAGCATAATTTTGGCTCTCTCAAATAGGTGTGTCCAACAAGGATACTTGTGCCAAACTAAAAAGCAAATCAAGAAAATACTCGTATAATACAAGACGCCCCAAGCAAAACTCATGATATGTGACGAATTAAAATATAGGTACAAATAAAATACCGATGGTCGTTAGAAGAAAGAGGGGATGCTACTCGGGGCATCCCCAAGCTTAGTTGCTTGTTTCTCTTTGGATATTATCTTGGGGTGCCATAGCATCCCCAAGCTTAGGCTCTTTTCACTCCTTATTCCTTCATCCATCGTGATCTCACCCAAAACTTGAAAACTTCAATCACACAAAACTCAACAAAACCTTCGTGAGATCCGTTAATATAATAAAGCAAATCACCACTCTAAGTACTGTTGAAAACCCATTCATATTTTATTATTGCATTATATATACTGTTTTCTAACTTTACCATGGCTTATACCCTCCAATACAAACCATAGATTCATCAAAATAAGCACACGATGCAACGAAAACAGAATCTGTCAAAAACATAATAGTCTATAGTAATCTGTACTCTAACCATACTTCTGTAACTATAGAAATTAGGAAAAACTAGGACAATGTAACTAATTTGTATAGAAATACTATGTTAAAATTTAAGCTCGTTATCACACTCCAGTAAAAAATGAAAATTCCTGCACTGGAGTCAAAGTTTCTGTTTCAGATTCAGCATCGTTTCTACTCATCTTGTGAGTCATCCTAAAGGCTTTACTTGGCACAAACACAAATTAAAACATAAAAAACACAACCATAACAGTAGCATAATTGTGTCATTATTCATTGGGTTGCCTCCCAACAAGTGCTATTGTTTTATGCCCCTAGCTAGGCATAATGCATAGATTCAAGTATTGTCATCTTTAGTTTTTGCTCCATACGATGCCCTCGTGATTGCTTCATATGGTGACTTAATTCTTGTTCTAGGGAAGTGTTCCATACCATTTCTTAGTGGAAATTGAAATTTAATATTGCCTGCTTTCATATCAATCACGGCACCTATACGGTCTACCAAGTATAATGGGACAAGACGGATTGCAATCAATATCAAGAACAATAAAATCTTTGGCACATAATTCCTATTTGCAAGAAAAAGAACATCATTAATTCTTCCCAAAGGATTTTTAATACAATAATCCGCCAAGTGCAAATTAAGAGAACATTCTTCCATATTGGTAAGACCAAGCACATCACATAGAGATTTCAGAATTGTGGAAACACTAGCACCCAAATCACATAAAGCAAAGCACTCATAATTTTTAATCTTAACTTTAATGGTAGGTTCCCACTCATCATGTAATTTTCTAGGAATTTAAATCTCTAACTCCAACTTTTCTTCAAAAGATTGCATCATGGCATCAACAATATGTTTAGTAAAAGATTTATTTTGTTCATAAGCATGGGGTGAATTTATCATGGATTGCAGCAAAGAAATACATTCAATCAAAGAGCAACTATCATAATTAAAGTCTTTGCAATCCAAAATAGTGGCACTGATGTGGCTAGAGACTGCGTCGGTATTTACCCAAAGACGAAGGGATGATGCAGCACAGCGACGGTAAGTATTTCCCTTGGTTATGAAACCAAGGTATCTAACCAGTAGGAGGATCACGCAACACTATGTAAACAGCACATGCACACAAAGAACAAATAATTGCAACCCGACACGAAAGAGAGGTTGTCAATCTCTCTATGGTAAAAAGATAGATTAGGTAATGATAGATTGGATAGATAGATCTCGCAAGAACACAAAATAAAAGAGGCAAATAAAAAGTGCAGCAAGGTATTTTTTTGGAATAATAGATCTGAAAACAAAAGTGGCAAAAAGATAGATCGGAAAGCAATATGTTGGAAAAGTAGACCCGAGGCCGTAGGTTTCACTAGTGGCTTCTCTCATGAGTATAGCACACGGTAGGTGAACAAATTACTGTTCGGCAATTGATAGAAGATCAAATAATCATGACGATATCCAAGGTGATGATCATTATATAGCATCACGTCCAAGATTAGTAGACCGAAACGATTCTGCATCTACTACTATTACTCCACACATCGACTACTATCCAGCATGCATCTAGTGTATTAAGTTCATGGAAAAACGGAGTAATGCAATAAGAACGGTGACATGATGTAGACAAGATCTATTCATGTCGGAATAGACCCCATCTTGTTATCCTTAATAGCAACGATACATGTGTGCCTCGCTGTCCCTTCTGTCACTGGGAGAGGACACCGCAAGATCGAACTCATCACAAAGCACCTCTTCCCATGGCAAGAAAAATCGATCTAGTTGGCCTTACTAAACCAAAGATTCGAAGAAGAAATATGAGGATATAAGTAATCATGCATATAAGAGATCAAAGAAGACTCAAATTATATTCATGGATAGAAACTGATCATGAACTCAAAATTCATCGGATCCCAACAAACACACCGCAAAAAGTTTACATCAAATAGATCTACAAGAGACCATTGTATTGAGAATCAAAAAAGAGATAGGAAGCCATCTAGCTACTGCCTACGGACCCGTAGGTCTATGGTGGACTACTCACGCATCATCGGAGAGGCATCAATGAGGATGATGAACCCCTCCGTGATGGTGTTAGATTGGATCTTGCGATTCTGGAACTTGCGGAGGCTGGATGTATTTTTCATCAACTCCCCTAGGGTTTCTGGAATATTTGGGTATTTATAGAGCTCACAGGCGGTGGAGAAGGTTCCCGAGGCGGCCACAACCCATCAGGGCGCGCTCTGGTGGGTTGTGGGCGGCCTGGGCTCCCTCCTGGTTGCTTCTTTGGCCCACTGACGTTCTTCTGGTCCAAAAAAAGTTCTCCAAAAAGTTTCGTCGCGATTGGACTCCGTTTGGTACTGATATTCTGCGAAGTAAAAAACAAGCAAAAAACAGCAACTGGCACTTCGCACTATGTCAATAGGTTAGTCCCAAAAAATGATATAAAGTTGCTACAAAATGATTGTAAAACATCCAAGAATGATAATATAACAGCATAGAACAAGCAAAATTATAGATACGTTGGAGACGTATCAGGCACATCACTAGTTAAAGTTTTGACCTCTTCAAACCCACTTTCATCATTTTTTCATCAAGATTTTCACCCTCCAAATCATTGGGACTCCTTCTAGCTAAAGTTGACTCTACTTTAGTCCCTTTATCATCAATTTTAATATTACTAAACAAGGAATCAATAGAAGAAACACCAATCACTTTAAGATCTTCATCATTTTTATGAAAGCAATCACTAAAAAACACTTTTTCTAAAAAATCTCTTTTAGCTCTAAGCATAGCGGTTCTTTTCTTACTTTCATCCATAGAAACATATAAAGCTTTAATTGATTCATCAATCTTAGTTGGAAACGCTTTCAACTTGAGATTTTCTACATCATGGGAAATTCTATCAATGCTTCTAGACATATCATCAATCTTATTCAACTTTTCTTCTATCGTAGTATTGAAAACTTGAGCATTGATAAATTCTTTAATATTAATCTCAAGATCAGAGGGGTTCCTATTATTATTAAAAGAAGAATTACCATAGGAATTGCAATAATTATTAGAGGAATTTCCAGGAAAAGGACCAGGATTAAAATTACCTCAATAAAAATTGTTTCGCGAGATGAAATTCACATCTACAGAATCACTATTTCGCTCAATTAAAGTAGACAAAGGCACATCATTAAGATCAATAGGAGCATTTTTACTAGCAAGCAACTTCATAAGAGCATCAACTTTTTCATTCAAAGTACTAATTTCTTCAACCGAATTAACTTTTTTACTAGTAGGTGGTCTTTCAGTATGCCATTGTGAATAATTTGCCATAACATTATCTAGCAATTTAGTAGCTTCACCCAAAGTAATTGCCATAAAAGTACCACCCCCGGCGGAATCTAAAAGATTTCTAGAGACAAAATTCAATCTCGCGTAAATTTTTTGTATGATCATCCAAACATTTAAGCCATGAGTAGGACAATTTCTTAGCATCAATTTCATTCTTTCCCAAGATTGCGCAACATGTTCATGCTCAAGTTGCTTAAAATTCATGATTTGAGTTCTAAGGGAAATAATTTTCACGGGGAAATACTTAGTAATAAAAGCATCCTTGCACTTATCCAAAGAATCGATACTATTGCGAGGCAAAGAAGAAAACCAAATTTTTGCACGACCCCGCAAGGAGAAAGGAAATAATTTCAACTTCACTGTATCATTGTCCACATCTTTTTTTCTTTTGCATATCACACAATTCTATGAATGTGTTTAGATGGGACGCGGCATCCCCATTAGGACTACCGGAAAATCGATCTTTCATGACAAGATTCAACAAAGCGGCATTAATATCACCAGACTCCGCACTAGTGGCGGGAGGAGCAATCGGAGTACTAATAAAATCATTGTTATTGGTATTGGAAAAATCACACAATTTGGTATTTTCTTGAGTCGTCGTGAGTATGCAAACAAGATTGCAAGCAAACAAGAGATCTAACGAAAAAAAGGCAAACGAAAAAGAGGGCGAATAAAACGACAAATTTTTGTGAAGTGGGGGAGAGGAAAACGAGAGCAAATGGCAAATAATGTAAATTGCAAGGAGATGACATTTTTTATTAGGAACCTGATAGATGTTGATGATGTCTCCCCGGCAACGGCGCCAGAAATTGGCAAGTTGACAGCAGACTACTTTCGTACCTCCTCCCCAGCAACGGCGCCAGAAATTCCTTTGACGTGGCTTGAGACTGCGTCGGTATTTCCCCAAAGAGGAAGGGATGATGCAGCACAGCTACGGTAAGTATTTCCCTCATTTATGAAACCAAGGTTATCGAACCAGTAGGAGAACCAAGCAACACTATGTAAACGGTACCTGAACACAAAGAACAAATACTTGCAACCCGACACGTAAGAGAGGTTGCCAATCTCTCCACGGTAAAAAGATAGATTAGTTTGTATGAGATTGGATAGATAGATCGCTCAAGAACACAAAATAAAAGATGCAAATAAAAAGTGCAGCAAGGTATTTTTGGGTTTTTGGAATAATAGATCTGAAAACAAATGCGACAAAAGATAGATCGAAAAGTAAAATATTGAAAAGATAGACCCGGGGGCCGTAGATTTCACTAGTGGCTTATCTCATGAGTATAGCACACGGTGGGTAAACAAATTACTGTTGGGTAATTGATAGAAGATCAAATAATCATGACGATATCCAAGGCAATGATCAATATATAGGCATCATGTCCAAGATTAGTAGACCGAAACGATTCTGCATCTACTACTATTACTCCACACATCGACCGCTATCCAGCATGCATCTAGTGTATTAAGTTCATGGAGAAACGGAGTAATGCAATAAGAACGATAACATGATGTAGACAAGATCTATTCATGTACGAATAGACCCCATCTTGTTATCCTTAATAGCAACGATACATGCGTGCCTCGCTGCCCCTTCTGTCACTGGGAGAGGACACCGCAAGATCGAACCCATCACAAAGCACCTCTTCCCATGGCAAGAAAAATCGATCTAGTTGGCCTAACTAAACCAAAGATTCGAAGAAGAAATAAGAGGCTATAAATAATCATGCATATAAGAGATCAAAGAAGACTCAAATAATATTCATGGATAGAAACTGATCATGAACTCAAAATTCATTGGATCCCAACAAACACACCGCAAAAAGTCATTACATCAAATAGATCTTCAAGAGACCATTGTATTGAGAATCAAAAGAGAGAAAGAGAAAGCCATCTAGTTACTGCCTACGGACCTGTTGGTCTATGGTGGACTACTCACGCATCATCGGAGAGGCACCAATGAGGATGATGAACCCATCCGTGATGGTGTTAGATTGGATCTCGCGGTCCTGGAACTTGCGGCGGTTGGTAGTGTATTTCGTCGACTCATTTAGGGTTTCTGGAATATTTGAGTATTTACAGAGCTCAGAGGCGATGGAGGAGACCTCTGTGGGCCCCACAACCCATCAGGGCGCGCCGGGGGCCTCCGGCGTGCCCTGGTGTCTTGTGGGCCCCACGGGCCTCCTCCCAGGTGCTTCCTTGGCTCCCAAGTTGTCTTCTGCTCCAAAAAAATCTCCAAAAATTTTCATCGCAATTGGACTCCGTTTGGTACTGATATTCTGCGAAGTAAAAAAGAAGCAAAAAACAACAACTGGCACTGGGCACTATATCAATAGGTTAGTCCCAAAAAATGATATAAAGTTGCTATAAAATGATTGTAAAACATCCAAGAATGATAATATAACAGCATGGAACAATCAAAAATTATAGATATGTTGGAGACGTATCAGTGTGCTAGCCGCAACATCACCTTATTGAGTAACATAGAGACCAATGTTATAATTCTTGGGAAAAAATTCAACCATCATATTTGCCTAAGATTCAGATCTGGTTGGTGTCAGGATTCTTCAGACATAGCAGGCCTGAGAAGAGAAGGATGCAACACAGATCTACGAGACGATGTTGCAAGAATCTCGGAATGAACAGCGGAAGCAAGCCTTGAATCATGAGTCAGGTTGCAATACATATGAACACGATGTCAAGACATTCGTTCCCACATGGAAGTTTTTTTTGAAAGGAATGAAATCAAGCTCTGGTTGGGAACCATCATAGAGGATACCAAAGTTCTGTGTGTAAGTCTGGATTAGCTCTTACAAAGAGCTTCCTTTCCTAGATAAAATCAATCAATGGCTTGGCATGCTAGGAAATACGTATGGAGTGAAGGTAGCAAATCTATCAAACCATAGAACACTTTGCACATGCATGAATGAATTGGAACGATTCCAGAGGAAGCGAAACAAAACTTTGTCATAATCACCGCGGAAAAATGCACGTGAACTTAGAGAAAAACGCTTCTCTTATCAAACATATTCTTCATGAGCTAAGCACAAAGATAATGCTTTCAAGGTTTCCAACACTAGCTTAAATGTTCATCATGAACCACGAAGAACATGAGGATGTGGCTGATGGGCTCAGCAAGAATTCGTCAAGATTTCCACAAAGATGGATTTCCACGATTGTGCGAACAAGGTGATAGCATTGGTCAAACCAAATGATATAATGAGGTATGCCTGAGGAAAACATCCTCAATTAAACATTTATCGAAAGGTGCAACCGAAATCTGGACTAAGTAGCACGACCAATGTTAGAATGTTGAATCAACAGCCAACACACTAAGAATGGACTTATTGTTCATTAACTCCCAGGTAATAGAGTTGATATGCCATAAGTGTTGAATTTACACATCACAGTCCATTTGTCGGTATTCCAATTAGAAACAACACGGGAACCAAGAAATGAAAGGTGATGGCAAGAAGTGTCACTATATCAATAATTCTTAAGACGTGTGCAATCCTCACGACATTCTCGACAAAAGATGGTAATACTCCAAGATAGAACATAACACAAGATGGCTAACAAGGAGCTTAAGGTTCATCCAAAACAAGACCAAGCCTGCATTTGGAAGGAAGGCAAGGATTGTTGGAAATTGCCCTAGAGGCAATAATAATTTAGTTATTATCATGTTTCCTTGTTCATGATAATCGTTTATTATCCATGCTATAATTGTATTGATTGGAAACTCAAATACATGTGTGGGTACATAGACAAACACTGTGTCCCTAGTATGCCTCTAATAGACTAGCTCGTTGATCAAAGATGGTCAAGGTTTCCTAGCCATAGACATGAGATGTCATTTGATAACGTGATCACATCATTAGGAGAATGATGTGATGGACAAGATCCAAACTATGAACATATCATATGATCGTGTCAGTTTATTGCTATTGTTTTCTGCATGTCTAGTATCTGTTCCTATGACCATGAGATCATGCAACTCACTGACACCGGAGGAATACCTTGTGTGTATCAAACGTCGCAACGTAACTGAGTGACTATAAAGATGCTCTACAGGTATCTCTGAGGGTGTCTGTTGAGTTGGCATGGATCAAGACTGGGATTTGTTACTCCGTGTGACGGAGAGGTATCTTAGGGCCCACTCGGTAATACAACATCACAATGAGCCTTGCAAGCAAAGTGACTAAAGAGTTAGCCACGGGATCTTGTATTACGGAACGAGTAAAGAGACTTGCCAGTAACGAGATTGAACTAGGTATAGAGATACCGACGATCGAATCTCGGGCAAGTAACATACCGAAGAACAAAGGGAACAACGTACGGGATTAACTGAATCCTTGACATAGAGGTTCAACCGATAAAGATCTTCGTAGAATATGTAGGAACCAATATGGGCATCTAGGTCCCGCTATTGGTTATTGACCGCAGAGGTGTCTCGGTCATGTCTACATAGTTCTCGAACCCGCAGGGTCTGCACACTTAAGGTTCGGTGACGTTTCGGTATAGTTGAGTTATGTATGGTGGTGACCGAAGGTTGTTAGGAGTCCCGGATGAGATCCAGGACATCACGAGGAGCTCCGGAATGGTCCGGAGGTAAAGATTGATATATAGGAAGTCCCGTTTTGGTCACCGGAAAAGTTTCGGGTACTTCGGTAGTGTACCGGGAGTGTCGGGAGGGTACCGGGGGAGGTAAACCAGCCCCTAGTGGGCTGGCCGACCCCCCCAACAAGGCCCATGCGGCTAGGGGTGGGAAAGTCCAAGTGGAGGAAAGGAAAACCAAGTGGGGGAGGAATCCTACTCCTAGTAGGATTGGAGTTGGACTCCTCCACCTCCCCACTTCGGCCGCACCCTAGGGGGAACCCTAGGGGCGCCGGCCTCCCTCCCCTTCCTCCTATATATACTAGAGGTTTTGAGGGCAGCCCCTCACCTGAAAAGCCACGGCTGCCTCTCTCTCCCACTAGATCTGTTCTCCACTAGATCGTCTCGGTCGTGCTTGGCGAAGCCCTGCCGGGACAGCTCCACCACCACCGCCATCACGCCGTTGTGCTGGCAGAGAACTCATCTACCTCTCTGCTCCCTCTTGCTGGATCAAGAAGGCGGAGATCGTCATCGATCTGTACGTGTGCTGAACGCGGAGGTGCCGTCCGTTCGGCGCTAGATCGGAAGGACCGTGATTGGATCGCGGGACGGATCGTGATTGGATCGCGGGACGGATCGTGATTGGATCGCGGGACGGATCATGATTGGATCGCGGGACGGATCGTGATTGGATCGCGGGACGGATTGCGATTTGGATCGCGAAGACGTTCGACTACATCAACCACGTTTCTTAACACTTCTGCTTAGCGATCTACAAGGGTATGTAGATTCACTCTCCCTCTCGTAGATGCTCATCACCATGGATAGATCTTGCGTGTGCGTAGGAAAAATTTTGTTTCCCATGCAACATTCCCCAACAGTGGCATCATGAGCTAGGTCTATGTGTAGATGAGATCACGAGTAGAACACAAAGGAGTTTGTGGGCGTTGATATTCAGATTGCTTCCTCCCTTGGTCTTTTCTTGATTCGGCGGTATTGTGGGATGAAGCGGCCCAGACCAACCTTACTCGTACGCTTACGAGAGACCGGTTCCATCAACTGACATGTAACTTCGTTGCATAAAGATGGCTGGCGGGTGTCTGTCTCTCCCACTTTAGTTGGATCGGATTCGACAAAGGCCCGGACCAACCTTACTCGTACGCTTACGAGATAGCAATTTGTGTATCGCTGTTGTGGTTTTTGCGTACGTAAGAATCGTTCTTGCTAGATACCCGTAGCAGCCACGTAAAACATGCAACAACAATTAGAGGACGTATAACTTGTTTTTGCAGGGTATGTTGTGATGTGATATGGCCAATTACATGATGAGATATATGTGATGTATGAGATGATCATGTATTGTATAGAATATCACGACTTGCATGTCGATGAGTACGGCAACCGGCAGGAGCCATAGGGTTGTCTTTAATTTATTTTCGTCGTTTTGCTTTACTTTATCGCTATGAGTTAGCAATAGTTGTAGAAGCAATAGTTGGCGCGACAACCTCATGGCGACACGTTGATGGAGATCAAGATGATGGAGATCATGGTGTCATGCCGGTGACGATGGAGATCATGCCGGTGCTTTGGAGATGGAGATCAAAAGCACAAGTTCATGGCCATATCATGTCACTTATGATTTGCATGTGATGTTAATCCTTTTATGCATCTTATTTTGCTTAGGACGACAGTAGCATTATAAGGTGATCCCTCACTTAAATTTCAAGATAAAATTGTGTTCTCCCCGAGTGTGCACCGTTGCGAAATTTCATCGTTTCGAGACACCACATGATGATCGGGTGTGATAGACTCTACGTTCACATACAACGGGTGCAAGCCAGTGTTGCACGTGCGGAACACTCGGGTTAAACTTGACGAGCCTAGCATGTACAGACATGACCTCGGAACACAAGAGACCGAAAGGTCGAACATAAGTCATATAGTAGATATGATCAACATGAAGATGTTCACCATTGAAACCACCTCATCTCACGTGATGATCGGACTTGAGTTGGTGGATTTGGATCATGTGACACTCGAATGACTGGAGGGATGTCAATTTGAGTGGGAGTTTTTAAGTAATATGATTAACTAAACTCATTATCATGAACATAGTCAAAATGTCTTTGCAAATTATGTTGTAGATTACTAGCTCGCGTTGTAGCTCCCTTGAATTTTTATATGTTCCTAGAGAAATATAGTTGAAAGATGATGGTAGCACTAATGCGGACTGGGTCCGTGATCTGAGGATTGTCCTCATTGCTGCACAGAAGGCTTATGTCCTTAATGCACCGCTCGGTGCGCCACCCCCTCAAGCGTCGTCTGTAGATGTTCTGAACATCTGACAGGCACGTTCTGATGATTACTTGATAGTTTAGTGTGTCATGCATTACGGCTTAGAATTGAGGCTCCAAAATGTTTTGAACGTCACGGAACATATGAGATGTTCTAAGAGCTGAAATTGGGATCTCAGGCTCGTGCCCGTGTTGAGAGGTATGAGACCTCCAACAAGATTCTTTGCCTGCAAGATGAAGGAGAATAGCTCAATCGATGAGCATGTGCTCAGATTGTCTGGGTGCTACAATCGCTTGAATCGAGTGGGAGTTGATCTTCTAGATAAGATAGTGATTAATATAGTTCTCCAAGTCACTATCACTAAGCTACTAGAGCTTCGTGATGAACTATAAAATGCCAGGGATGGAAATAATGATTCCTGAGCTATTCGTGATGTTTGACACCCCGAAGGTAGAAATCAAGAAGGAGCATCAAGTGTTGATGGTTAGTGAAACCACTAGTTTCGAGAAGGGCAAGGGCAAGGAGGGAAACTTCATGGATGGCAAGTCAGTTGCTGCTCCAGTGAAGAAACCCAAGGTTGAACCCAAACCCAAGACTAAGTGCTTCTTTTATGAGGAGAACGGTCGCTGAAGCGGAACAACCCTAGATACTTGGTAGATAAGAAGGCTGGCAACGTCGACAGAAGTATATTTGATATACGTGTTATTGATGTGTACCTTACTAGTACTCCTAGTAGCACCTGGGTATTGGATACCGGTTCGGTTGCTAAATGTTAGTAACTCGAAATAAAAGCTACGGAATAAACGGAGGCTAGCTAAGGGTGAGGTGACGATGAGTGTTGGAAGTGTTTCCAAGGTTGATGTGATCACCATCGCACGCTCTCTCTACCTTCGGGATTAGTGATGAACCTAAATAAATGTTATTTGGTGTTTGCGTTGAGCATGAACGTGATTAGATCATGTTTATTGCAATACGGTTATTCATTTAAGTTAGAGAATAATGGTTATTCTGTTTACATGAATAATACCTTCAATGGTCATGCGCCCAACGAGAATGGTTTATTGAATCTTGATGTAGTGATACACATGTTCATAATATTGATGCCAAAAGATACAAAGTTAATAATGATAGTACCACATACTTGTGGCACTGTCGCTAAATGTCATATTGGTGTAAAGTGCATGAAGAAACTCCATGCTGATGGATCCTTGGACTCATTCGATTTCGAATCGGTTGAGACATGCGGACCATGCCTCTTGGGCAAGATGACTAAGACCCCGTTTTCCGGTATGATGGAGCGGGCAAGTGACTTATTGGAAATGATACATGTTGATGTATTCGGTCCAATGAGTGTTGTAGCGTGCAGTGGATATCGTTATTTTCCTACCTTCACTGATGATTTGAGTAGATATGGGTATATTTACTTAATGAAACACAAGTCTGAAACGTTTGAAAAGTTCAAACAAATACATAGTGAAGTTTGAGATCATCGTGACAAGAAGATAAAATGTCTACGATATGATCGTGGAGGTAAATATCTGAGTTGCGAGTTTGGTGTGCAACTTAAGACAATGTTGAAATTGTTTCACAACTCACGCCACCTGGAACACCATAGTGTGATGGTGTGTCCGAACGTCGTAGCCGTGCTCTATTGGATAAAGTACGTACAATGATATCTCTTATCGATTTGCCACTATCGTTTTGGGTTTATGCATTAGAGACAACTACATTCACTTTAAATAGGGCACCATCTAAGTCCGTTGAGATGACATCGTATGAATTTTGGTTTGGCAGAAACCTAA
Organism: Elymus sibiricus; assembly: GCA_039707655.1. Taxonomy (NCBI): domain Eukaryota; kingdom Viridiplantae; phylum Streptophyta; class Magnoliopsida; order Poales; family Poaceae; genus Elymus; species Elymus sibiricus. The sequence goes on along the minus strand of CM077675.1, from coordinate 95,114,694 downwards.
GATGTCATTTCTTAATGTTTGGGGTTGCGACGCTTATGTGAAAAAGGTTTCAACCTGATGAGCTCGAACCCAAAGCGGACAAATGCATCTTCATAGAATACCCTAACGTAACAGTTGGGTATACCTTCTATCTCAGATCCAAGCGCAAAGTGTTTGTTGCTAAAACGGGTCCTTTCTCGAGAAAGAATTTCTCTCGAAGGAATTGAGTGGGAGGAAGGTAGAACTTGATGAGGTTATTCAACCGTCACTTCAGTTGGATGGTAGCATGACGCAGAAAGATATTTTCTGCGACGCCTACACCAAGTGAAGAGGAAGCAAATGATGATCATCATGAAGCTTCGGATCAAGTTACTACCGAACCTCGTAGGTCGGCAAGGACTCGTACCGCCCCTGAGTGGTGCGTCAATCCTGTCTTGGAGGTCATGTTGTTAGACAACAGTGAACCTACGAGCTATGAAGAAGCGATGGTGGGCCCGGATTCCAACAAATGGCTAGGAGCCATGAAATCCGAGAAAGGATCCATGTATGAAAACCAAGTATGGACTTTGGTAGACTTGCCCGTTGAACGGCAGGCCGTTGAGTGCAAATGGACCTTTAAGAAGAAGACAGACGCTGATGGTAAATGTCACCATTTATAAAGCTCGACTTGTCGCAAAGAAGTTTCCGACAAGTTCAAGGAGTTGACTACGATGAGACTTTCTCACCCGTAGCGATGCTAAAGTCTGTTGGAATTATGTTAGCAGTTGCTGCATTTTTCGATTATGAAATCTGGCAGATGGATGTCAAAACATCGTTTCCTTAATGGTATCCGTGAGGAAAGGTTGTATGTGATACAACCGGAAGGTTTTGTCAGTCCTAAGGATGCTAAAATGTATGCAAGCTCCAGCGATCCTTCTATGGACAGGAGCAAGCATCTCGGAGTTGGAATATACGCTTTGATGAGGTGATCAAAGTTTTTGGGTCTATACAAAGTTTATGAGAAACTTGTATTTACAATAAAGTGAGTGGGAGTACTATAGAATTTCTGATAAGTATATGTGGATGACATATTGTTGATCGGAAATGATGTAGAATTTCTGGAAAGCATAAAGGGTTGTTTGAAAAGGAGTTTTTCAAAGGAAAACCTGGGATGAAGCTACTTAAATATTGGGCATCAGGATCTATAGAGATAGATCAAGACGTCTGATAAAACTTTCAATGAGTACATACCTTGACAAGATTTTGAAAGAGTTCAAAATGGATAAGTCAAAGAAAGAGTTCTTGCCTGATTTGTAAGGTGTGGAGTTGAGTGAGACTCAAAGCTCGACCACGGCAGAAGAAAGAGAAAGGATGAAGGTCATCCCCTATGCCTTATCCATAGGCTCTGTATAGTATGCCCTGATGTGTACCGCACCTGGTGTGTGCCTTGCCATGAGTCTGTCAAGGGGTACGAGAGTGGTCCAGGAGTGGATCACTGGACAGCGGTCAAGATTATCCTTAGTAACTAGAGGACTAAGGAAATGTTTCTCGATTATGGATGTGATAAAGAGTTCGTTGTAAAGGGTTACGTTGATGCAAGCTTTGACACCTATCCGGACAACTCTGAGTAGCAGTCCGGATACGTATAGTGGAGCAGTCATTTGGAATAGCTCCAAGTGGAGCGTGGTAGCATCTGCAGTATGACATATATATTTGCAAAGAACACATGGATCTGAATGTTGCAGACCGTTGACTAAAAACCTCTCTCACATGCAAAACATGATCGAACCCCAGAACTCATTGGGTGTGAGATTCATTACAATGTTAATCACATGGTGATGTGAGCTAGATTATTGACTCTAGTGCAAGTGGGAGACTATTGGAAATATGCCCTAGAGGCAATAATAATTTAGTTATTATCATATTTCCTTGTTCATGATAATCGTTTATTATCCATGCTATAATTGTATTGATTGGAAACTCAAATACATGTGTGGGTACATAGACAAACACTGTGTCCCTAGTATGCCTCTAATAGACTAGCTCGTTGATCAAAGATGGTCAAGGTTTCCTAGCCATAGACATGAGATGTCATTTGATAACGGGATCACATCATTAGGAGAATGATGTGATGGACAAGACCCAAACTATGAACATAGCATATGATCGTGTCAGTTTATTGCTATTGTTTTCTGCATGTCAAGTATCTGTTCCTATGACCATGAGATCATGCAACTCACTGACACCGGAGGAATACCTTGTGTGTATCAAACGTCGCAACGTAACTGGGTGACTATAAATATGCTCTACAGGTATCTCCGAGGGTGTCTGTTGAGTTGGCATGGATCAAGACTGGGATTTGTTACTCTGTGTGACGGAGAGGTATCTTAGGGCCCGCTCGGTAATACAACTTCACAATGAGCCTTGCAAGCAAAGTGACTAAATAGTTAGCCACGAGATCTTGTATTACGGAACAAGTAAAGAGACTTGCCGGTAACGAGATTGAACTAGGTATAGAGATACCGACGATCGAATCTCGGGCAAGTAACATACCGAAGAACAAAGGGAACCGCGTACGGGATTAACTGAATCCTTGACATAGAGGTTCAACTGATAAAGATCTTCGTAGAATATGTAGGAACCAATATGGGCATCCAGGTCCCGCTATTGGTTATTGACCGCAGAGGTGTCTCGGTCATGTCTACATAGTTCTCGAACCCGCAGGGTCTGCACACTTAAGGTTCAGTGACGTTTCGGTATAGTTGAGTTATGTATGGTCGTGACCGAAGGTTGTTCGGAGTCCCGGATGAGATCCAGGACGTCACGAGGAGCTTCGGAATGGTCCGGAGGTAAAGATTGATATATAGGAAGTCCCGTTTTGGTCACCGGAAAAGTTTCGGGTACTTCGGTGGTGTACCGGGAGTGTCGGGGGTGTACCGGGGGACCATCGAGAGGGGCCTCTCGCCCCAAAGGGCCTCATGGGCTGTGGGAGGAGGTAAACCAGCCCCTAGTGGGCTGGCCGAACCCCCCCAACAAGGCCCATGCGGCTAGGGGTGGGAAAGTCCAAGTGGAGGAAAGGAAAACCAAGTGGGGGAGGAATCCTACTCCTAGTAGGATTGGAGTTGGACTCCTCCACCTCCCCACTTCGACCGCACCCTAGGGGGAATCCTAGGGGCACCGGCCTCCCTCCCCTTCCTCCTATATATACTAGAGGTTTTGAGGGCAGCCCCTCACCTGAAAAGCCACGGCTGCCTCTCTCTCCCACTAGATCTGTTCTCCACTAGATCGTCTCGGTCGTGCTTGGCGAAGCCCTGCTGGGACAGCTCCACCACCACCTCCACCACGCCATTGTGCTGGCGGAGAACTCATCTACCTCTCTGCTCCCTCTTGCTAGATCAAGAAGGCGGAGATCGTCATCGAGCTGTACGTGTGCTGAACGCGGAGGTGTCGTCCATTCGGCGCTAGATCGGAAGGACCGTGATTGGATCGTGGGACGGATCGTGATTGGATCGCGGGACGGATCGTGATTGGATCGCGGGACGGATTGCGATTTGGATCACGAAGACGTTCGACTATATCAACTGTGTTTCTTAACGCTTCCGCTTAGCGATTTACAAGGGTATGTAGATTCACTCTCCCTCTCGTAGATGCTTATCACCATGGATAGATCTTGCGTGTGCATAGGAAATTTTTTGTTTCCCATGCAACATTCCCCAACAAGGATGTCGTCAACGACAATACCAATTACCAAGGGCAAGGATGCTACTTCCCAACATGAACTTAATTGATACCCTGGAAGAGCTCAGAATGTTGATGATGATCACGACACATTTGTCGAGAAGTCTCATGAAGATGTAATCGATCAGTGATGACATCAAGCAAAGAAATGGTGAAGTGAAAGGTTGTCGGAACCACAGATTAGAGTGCTAGCTCAAACTCGAAATTACCATTCAAGACAACCAACATGACGTTGAAAATTTGATGTAAGCTTAGTGCACTGTTGGAATTGTGTTCCGGTGATGAAGGACATAGATAGCATGGTCAAGCTTTAGCATGACGATGATGATATAGCCAATCAGCTGGGAATGACATGATCGAGTACAAACTCGTAGGGAAAGAGGATTACTAAGAGTTGTTGAATTGCAGTGCGGACTCGATTCAGTTATCGGTCTCCTTGAGTGTCTAACAACTCAGAACCCGGGAAAATACTAAAATTGGTGAGAAGTAGTACTCGATGAAGTACTCATAAGAAACAACACAGTTCCATGATATTCTTGAGATACCGGGGTAATACTCGAAGGTAGATCAAAATAGAGGTTGGGCAGGCGTATTGATCTGCAGAACACAAGTGTTTTAACTTGTCCAAGAAATGGGATCAAAGAGGAACAATCATGGTCAGAACCACGGTTGCAAACGACCAAATCAAAATACAAGATGAATTTATAACAAGGGAATAATTAATTTTAAGAGAAGCTTCCATGACAAGATCTACATCGTGTCCACGGGCATGAACACAAGTTCAAGGTCGACTCCCACTTCTTCAATGCATATCTTGTCATTCACTTCTCACTTTCGATAAAATTGTAGTGTTGACAGTTTATATGGCAAAACACCAGAAGAGTATGACTCGTGAAAACTCTCGGGTTCACACAGATTAGGGAAGGCATAGGTTCAACCCATAAGGGCATCTTAGGAACATATACCACAAACTTCAAGACTATATAACACAAGCTCGAAGGTAGAGCATGGTTGACAAAAGTAGAGTATACAAATTGTTCAAGGCATTATGTATCATGGGAAGATCTCACAAGAATTTTGAATGTGAAGGATACTATCGGATAATAACCCAACAATGGGTCTGGCGGTCCACAACGGAGCTGATGTGAGTATCGGTACTCAATAGAGGAAGAAGGAATGCAAGGGCATCGGATTATAGAACATCTGAATAATTCGATGCTTAAATAACAAAGGAATTATGATTTCCAAAATGAAGGATCAGAAGTAGACGCTCTGATCAAGGATGGATAAGTTGAATAGACTTAGGGGCACAATCGGTCAAGGTTTGATTGACTGAAACCCAGCTCCTGTTTGGAAAGACGTCTGGGCCGGACAGATAATTTATGAGGAACAACTGATGATTGCGTGCATTCGCACACAGGTTGAATTAATAAGATCAAAATGACAATCACAAAGGATTTTAATGAATGTTGCTAGACATATGGAATTAGCCATAATGCAAGCAGGTGAGGAAGGTCAAGAGCAATAGGCTACTAAGGATTTCGGAAGATCGAATAGCATTTCGAAGAATTTTGTGAAACACATGAACAACTGGAGATGAATGAATCCTCGATAAGGGTGAGGAGTTATCCGTAGGGGTTGGCGATGGAAGGAAATCGCAAAAGTGATGAGCACAAGTTCTCGGGAGAACATCAGAGAGTATCTTCGGAGTCTTCTGATGAATCAAGCCATCGTCTGGAATGAGGGGCTCTCCGGAAGGAAGTAGTTACGAGAACCTAGAGTTAGGGTTAGCAAAATCTTTAACCCGAAAAGAAGAGAGATCAGAACCCAGAGTATAGAAGAGGAATAAAAGATCCTAATACCTCCCAATTGAGATGTGGGCCTGTAAGCCACACAACAATGTTAATAAAAAAATCAAGTACTAGACTCAACTTCAGCCAAGGAGTTGGAAAGGGGGCTACCTACAACAGTCATTTCTGATTCCAACTTGTGACGCCCCCATTTTGAGTACAGACATAAGTAAACACAAATTACATACGATCAAGATTAAGGAATCACTGGAAGATATCACAACACAACTCTAAACACAAATTAAAGTCATACATGCATCATATTACAAGCCAGGGGCCTCGAGGGCTCGAATACATAAGCTTGAATACACAAGAGTCAGCGGAAGCAAATAATATCTGAGTACAGACATAAGTAAACAAGTTTTGCCTTAAGAAGGCTAGCATAAACATAACATGGATCGAAGAGGCAAGGCCTCCTGCCTGGGAGCCTCCTAACTACTCAGCAGCCTTCACGTAGTAGTACACTCCGTCGGGGTAGTAGTAGTCATCGGTGGGATCCACCATCTCTTGGGCTCCATCATCTTGTCGCAGCAAACGTATCGAGAGGAAAAGGGGAGCAAAGCAACGATGAGTACTCATCCAAAGCACTCGCAAGACTGACATCAGAACTATGCTAAGTATGCATCAGTATCAAAGGAATGGGGCTATATCTTTGGACTGACTGTAGAAATGCTAGAATAGAGAGAAGGCCTAGTCCTATAGAAGACTAGCATCTTCAGTGGCTTGCAGCATTAGAAGAGTGTAGATTAGCACAATATAAGTAGCAAGTTTATTTAGCAACGCCCAGAGATTCTTCCTCGACTCCCTGCGAGAAAGCAATCCCAGAGCCAACAATTTCATTTCATTTCACAAGTATCCACTTCTAGTTGTATAGATCGGGATACAACTCTGAGCGTCCGTTACCGTGGACACGGCTATTCAAATAGATATACTTCCCTGCAGGGGTGCACAAAATTACCCAACACGCTCGATTAACTCTGGCCGGACACACTTGCTCGGGTAATGCCCGGCCTCGGTTGATCGACACGCCGTAGTCCTACCTAGGCTCAACAGAGAGGCCACACGTCGGTCTACATCCTAATCGCAAAGGGGTCATGGGACAATCTCCCTTCAGAATCCTGCGCGTTACGTGGACGGCCAGTGCCAGTCCTGGCACCTCTTAATACAAAGACGGTGCTTACGAGGGCCACCCGGGCGCGTGCCGCTCAATTGTGACATCTGAAGAGCTTTCGGGCGAATGTACGACACAGAGTGCCCATACTTATTCCCACGCGTGGTCAGTGCGAAACAGGCCAGAGGCCTTCTCAGATCACATATCCAAACCCATTAATGTTTTGTTAACTGCAGTGACGATCGATGATCCACGATATGTGGTCCCGTCGCCCCGTCTCGAGGACTTGTGGCAAGGGCCAAGAATGCCCGGCCATGCCTTGTCATTATTACACCAGCACCCTCCAGGTACTCCTGACCTCAACATGTTTGTGTAGTAAAGTAAATGTAATCGTGTGTCTATAACACCAAGGGGGAAACCCGAGGAGTCACCCTCGATGGATACCATTCCCACCCGATGTAATCATCAAGGTGACCAGAGAGGAATCACCCTCGATGGTTCACGCTTGAGGAATTGCACGACAGAGTCGTTGTCGGGAGTGGCGAAGGAGGAATAACCCGTCGAGATCCACGACCGACTAGCTACACTACAGAGTTATCATCAGGAGTGCTTCACGAGGTATCACCCTCGGCACTCGATAGTAGCTCTGCAGAGTCGTACAACTAAGGGGGGGTGTGATGTGATGTGACGGGCATGGCTTGTTGATCAAGATGATCGAGTCTTCAAGTCATCGATGATGAAGCAGGGGCAATAGGGACAAGGTGGGGTCACTGGGGATCACTAATCAACCTATACTAAGCATTTAGTATAACAGTAGGTACAATAGAAGTTTAAACAAAACAGGCTATGCATCAGAATAGAAGCTATCTACAACAGTAGCAAAATCTAATGCAAGCATGAGAGAGAAAGAACTGGGCGATATCGGAATGATCAAGGGGGGTTTGCTTGCCTTGTTGCTCTACTACAAAAGGCTGAACGTCAGTGGCGTAGTCGTACCCGGCAGCAGCGTCAGTCTCGGTGTCTACCGGAGAGAAGAGGGGGAAGAAACAATAAATAAAAGCAAACAGATGCAACACGATGCATGGCATGGCAAAATGCAGTGCTAGGGATGAATTAACGCAGTATTACATGTTATAGACGGAGCGGGAAAATATCTGATGATATTCCTCGGGTGTTTGGCTTTTATCGGACAGACGAATCGGATGGAAAAGTTCCATGTTCATCATGCTAGGGGCATGTGACAGATGAACGGACAACGTACTCGGATTCGTTGGATTTTTCTGAGCAACTTTCATGTATAAAATATTTTCATCCGAGCTACGGATTATTTTATATGATTTTAAATAGATTTAACAATATTCTGAAATTTCTTTTATTTATAAAATCGAATTATCCAAAACAGTGTAAATCCATTTTATACCCAGGGCCAGCTAGCCCATTAAGATGACCGGTGGGGCCAATGCTGAGTCAGCAGGCTGACTCAGCAGGCCTTATCCATAGGAACAGTAACCGGGGGGTCCCACTTGTCATACTCAGTTTATGTAAAGAGTGTTTAAATTAATCTAATTAGGGGTGGGACCCCACATGTCATAGTCTATGTAGCAATGGGTTAAGTTAGTGACTAATTAGTCTTTAGTTAAGACGGGCCTCACTGGTCAGTGGGTCACCGGCGGTTTAAGCCGCCCGCGCGCGATGGGAGCACGCCGACACGAGCCCGACATGGCGGAGGCCAACCGAAGCAGCCCTCCGGTGACCAAACGGAGCGGCGGACGGCAGGATTTGCACCAGCGCGGAGCGCCGCATCCAACGATGCTCGAGGTGGAGACGGGGGCCGACCAATGCGACTGGGCTCGCACGGCGCTCGGGGCGCCGGCGGCCATGGCCAGGAGGCCGCGCGGCCGGTGGGGGGAGCGGTGGCGGCGGGCGAAGGCGGCTCGGCCGCGGGCGGCGGGCGGCGGGCGGCATAGCGCGGCGAGGGGGCTGCGGGCGAGCCCGAGCTCGGGCCGCGGCGGCTACGGCGCGGGAGCACGGTGACGAGAGGGAGGGAGAGGAGGCCGGGGGCCTCACCTGCGTTTGCTGGGGGGGCTGGGGCGGCGAGGCGTGATGGCGACCGGCGAGGAGGAGGCAGAGAAGCACGGCGAGGGCGACGGGGATGGGCGGCTCGGCCGCAGGCGCTCGGCGACAGAGAGAAGGGGCGACGGGAGCGGGGGTAGCTAGGGTTGGGCGAGGGGGTACCCGGCGCCTTTTGTAGGAGGAGGCGGACGACGGATGGCCGGCGTGTGGCCGGCGGGGGCCGTGGCGGGCATCCAGCCCCCTGCCCCTGTAGCGAGAGGTCAGGGGAGGCACGGGGGGGAGGTTTGGACCGGCCTGGTGGGGCTAGGCCCAGGTAAACAGAGGGGGGCCTTTTCTCCTTTTAAAAAATATTCTGTTGCAGTTTTATTAATTACTGTTTGGTAATAATTTAAATCACCAGAGACTTTTGTAAAATATGGAATAGGGTCCAGTAATTGCATTGCAATACCTGGTGCTGCCACAAAAAGTTTGGGGCCCTTTCGAAAAGTTTGAAAATTTACATAATTCAAAAGGCAGTTAATAATTGATTTGGCCACTGTTATAAATGTTTAGAGGCATTATAATACTTTATAAAAAGCTAGTTTCAATTTTATAAATGCTTAAGAATTATTTGAAACCCAAACATGATTTTAGTTTTCAGGTTTGCAAAACTATTTAATCCACTTTTTAAAAGAATTTTGAAAATCATTTGGAAATTCAAATGAGATATGATTCTATTGTGATCAAACAAGGTTTAGCAAAAGCATCAGCTTAATCCTCATGGTTACTGTAGCTTAAACACAAGCATCATTGTAGCTAAATCCAGGGGTGTTACAGCGCCCTAGACGGTTCGTGGTGTCGCAGAGTTCAATCGTTGTGGTGTAAAGCTCTAGGCAAGCTTCGGCGTATCCAATTAAGTTATCGAGATTGCCCCGAGCAATTTGTATGGGTTCAATGACCGCCCCCAAGGGTCGCCATTTGTACGGGTTTGGTGACCGCCCCCAAGGGTCGCCATTTGTACGGGTTCAGTGATCACCCCCAAAGGTTGCCATTTGGACGGGTTCGATGACCGCTCGCCATTTGTACGGGCTTAGTGACCGCCCTCAAGGGTCTCTTAGTGGAGTCACGGCACCTTGCATTGTGCGAGGGCATGAGGAGAATACGGTGGACCTAGTGGTATTTTGGGAAGCATTATGCTTCCACAACTCTCCAACGAAGATTAGCATCCACAAGGGTGTGAACTTCAGGATACACTGTCGTCTCTGCATGCCTCGTTTATCTCTTACCCGGGCCCTTTAGCTATGCACTTTACTTTGTGATAGCATTTGTGTCTCAAGTTATATATCTTGCTATAACATAGTTGTTTATCTTCCTTAGCATAAGTGTGGGTGCACATAGTTGAGTTTAGTATATTTAGGTTTTGTGCTTGACAAGTTAAACATTAATTTTTATTTCGCATTTGTTCAAGCCTAAATCGTAATTATTTTTAAACTGACTATTCACCCCCCCCCCCCCCCCCCCCCCGCGCGACATCCATGTCCTTTCACCAAGAGAAAAATAACTTATTAATAATTCATAACATCCCAAAAAAATTGGGACGTTACATTTTCTCAACAACATAGAACAACTCTACATGTTTGATTTAACTCTCAAATGAATTTAATAGATAGATTTTGGAGTCTTTCAAAGAAGTTTGATTGTCCCATTCGAATGGTAAACTCTTTGTTTCTATGAAATTAAAATCTTACCATATCACATCAATCTTAACAACATATAACACTCCAACCATTCCCATCCAAAGAAAAATAGTGTGAACATGTCACCAGATCGCACACCCCGTAATTATTGTCTTGTACTCCCCTCCTAGTCTGCAACCCCCACCATCATCGTGCACTTCTAATGGTTATCTCACATGTTCCCTAGGACTGTAAAACTTATCATGCATATGACCCAAGTCGGACCAGACTACCCGTCGAAAAATCGAAAGAAATGTTAGATTCCACCTTACGGCCACGTCATACTGTTTTCTCAACAATGTAGTTTTTTTTTTTGAGGTTTAACATCTGCCGCTTTATTAACTAATCAAAGAAAACAGGAATCTCGTCCGAGACAATCCCCAAAACACAGTCCGGGGGAGCAGCAAACCACACATTACAGAGTTCATCACTTAAACTTAACTTAGCTAACTTATCCGCGGCAGAATTTGCACTACGCCGTACCCACGAGACATGCACTTCCAGGAACAACTCCATCCTCACCTTGATCTCCTCCACAAGGGGGCCGCATGATGACAGATTCTTCTCCGGCGTCTTGAGCATCTTGGCCAGGTTGGCACAATCCGTCTCCAGAACCAGCTTCGTTGCGCCCAGCTCGCCCGTGTTATGTTAATATCGCTGCACCCACGCAACTTCAGTTGTTTCCCTTATTTCAGTTAGCACATAAGCGTATTCTGTACGCAGGTTTGTTTAGGCCAGAGACGTGCTTTGTTCACGTTGCGGCGGCGTCCGAGTCGTAGGGTAGTTTCAGTCTTCATACGTTTTATCTTTCCTGTAAATGTGTGATTCCATTGGCCACGATTACGCCCGTGGGATGGCGCGGAGTAAGCGGATCGTGGGCAAGAGTCTTGCGCGAGTTTGTTACTCGATGGAATAAAAGAAAGAAACCGAAAAGGACGCAGTTAGTGCGCGTCGCAAAAGGCTGCGTTCGTGTGTCTCCTCTTCCTGCTGTTCGTCTCTGAAACTCTAAACTTTTGCAAGGTTCAGTGTGTGCGTGTGTGTCCACCTCGCGTGTGTTTGTGTTCTGGGATCAGCACTGACATTTGGTATTCAGAGCGTTGGTTCACGGGAGGCGGTGCACGGCGGCGGAGTCACGAGGAGTTGTGGCGGCGGTGATCGGCGATGGAAGACACGTCACCGAAGAAAGATCTGAACAGCGGCGGCAGCGGCGGCGGAAAGTACACGCCGCCAGCAAGGAGGCCCGGAGATGATGGCGCCGTGGTCGTCCAGCGCGCGCCGACGAGGACCGGCGGCGTCCCGATCCAATATCCGATGCTCAACGACTCCAACTACGGTCTGTGGGCCGTGAAGATGAGAGTGCTGCTCCGCCCGTTCGGTGTTTGGTCGGCGTTGGAGGGCACTGCAGAGTTTGACCAGGGAAAGGATGATGAGGCGTTCGCCGCTCTCTCCCAGTCCGTCCCGGACGCGGTGATGATGGCGGTGGCGAACTGCGAGACTGCTCACGACGCCTGGGAGGCCATCCGACGCATGCGCTTCGGCGAAGATCGTGTCCAGAAGGCGCGAGTGAAGCAACTCAAGCGCCAGCTCGATCGCATGGAGATGGACGATTCTGAGTCCGTCAGTGTGTTCGCGCAGAAATTGATGACGCTCGTTGGAGAAATCCGATCGCTGGGCGAGATGGTGTCAGATGAGTCGATCATTGAGGTCCTCTTCAACGCCGTCCCGAGCCGGTTTGGGGACATCGTGACCACCATCGAGCAGTGGGGTGACCTCACTACCATGACCGTGTCAGAGGCAGTTGGGCGTCTCGCCGCGTTCGAAGAGAGCCAACGCGGCCGGCGACGTCACTCCGGCGGGAAGGAGGACCAACTGATGCTAATGACACAGGCCCTTGAGCAGCTGATGAAGGGCAAAAAGGGGTCACCGGGAGCCGGCAGCAGCAACGCCGGTCGTGGCCACGGAGGTGGTCGAGGTCGCGGCGGTGGCCGCGGTGGGCGCGGTGACCATGGACAAGCCGGGCGTGGCGAGAGCAAGGACGTGGGAAAGCAGAAGAAGCACCGCAAGTTTGACATCACAAAGGTCAGGTGTTTCAATTGTAATGAGATGGGCCATTTTAAGTCTGACTGCCCCGAGCCGAAGCGCGAGCAGGCAAACTTTGCACAGGCAGAAGAGGATGACGAACCTGCACTCCTTATGCTCGAGGCATGTGAGCTGACACCTACGGAGCCAGCCCCGGTCGTGCAAGTTCTTCTCAACGAGGAGAAAGTAGTACCGAAACTGCAGGGCAAAAATGATGCCTCCTGGTACCTAGATACAGGAGCTAGCAACCACATGACAGGCAACCCGAGCAAGTTCGCTGACTTGGATGAGTCTGTGAGGGGAAAAGTAAAGTTTGGCGACGGCTCGGCCGTAGACATCTGTGGACGAGGTTCAGTTCTCATGCAATGCCATACTGGTGAGCATCGGGTGTTAACTGATGTGTATTTCATTCCACGCCTCAAAACCAACATCATAAGTCTGGGTCAGCTAGATGAGAATGGCTGTAAATATGCTAGTGAGGATGGTGTGATGACAGTGTGGGATAGGGAAAGGAAAGTACTTGCCAAGGTGAACCGTACAAGAAATCGCATGTATATACTGAACATTCAACCATCAGAACCTGTGTGTCTGTTAGCACACGCCAAGGAGCAGCCCTGGTTGTGGCACATGAGGTACGGCCACATAAACTTCAGGTCTCTGCGGAAGCTGGCATCAGAGGGAATGGTTAATGGGATGCCGCACCTCGACCAGGTTGATCAGGTGTGCGACGGCTGTATGGTAGCAAAGCAACGTCGACTACCATTCCCTGCACATACACTGTTCCGTGCAACTGTACCTCTGGAGCTAGTACATGTGATCTTTGTGGACCAATTACGCCCGAGACACCAGCAGGGAAGCGTTATTTTCTGCTCTTGGTTGATGATCATTCAAGGTACATGTGGGTTGCACTGTTGCGAACAAAGGATGAGGCACTTGATGCACTGAAGAAGGTTCAAAGAGCAGCTGAAACAGAGAAAGATGCCAAGCTAAAAGCCATCAAAACCGACCGGGGAGGTGAGTTCACATCAGCAGAGTTTGGGAAGCATTGCGACAACCATGGCATCAAGCATTTCCTCACAGCACCGTACACGCCTCAGCATAATGGCGTGGTTGAGAGAAGAAATCAAACTGTGGTGAACATGGCAAGAAGTCTGCTAAAATCCATGGGGGTGCCTGCAAGGTTTTGGGGAGAGGCAGTGGCCACGGCCGTATATCTACTCAACCGATCTCCAACCAAAAGTGTGAAAGGGAGGACACCCTATGAGGCTTGGCATGGCAGAAAACCGTCGGTTCAGCACTTGCGCACGTTCGGAAGTGTCGCACATGTGAAACTTGTTGGTCCTGGACTGACTAAGCTCTCAGATCGCAGCAGACAGATGGTGTTCATTGGTTACGAAACTGGCTCCAAGGCTTATCGCATGTACGACCCTGAAAGTAAGAAACTTGTTATATCACGAGATGTTGTCTTTGAGGAAGATAGGTGTTGGGATTGGAGCTCCGCGGGATCAGTGGAAAGCAGCGATGGAAGTTCATTTGTTGTGAGCTACCCAGAACAGCTAGATTCCGAGGAAGCAGGAGGGGTTGCAGAAAACGTTGCCACGACAACGGATTCACCGAGCAGAACTCCCACCATGGCAGCGCCTCGGCAGGGTGATAGAACAAGGCGTGCCAATGACGGGGCTGCGATCCCGATGGACCTAGAAGCCTCTCCGGTGACCCCTGCTTACTCTCATGGTTCTCCTAACACCCCGTACACCGAGCCATCGGAGGCTCCGCAAGGGATGCGTCTCCTCGATGAGATTTATGAGGAAACTGAGATCAAAGAAGCCGACGCCAAGCTGTGCTTGTTCGGCCTTGAGGAGCCTAGTAACCATGTCGAAGCTTTGAAAGAGACCTGTTGGCACAAGGCAATGAAAGAAGAATTGAACTCCATTTATGAGAACAACACATGGGAGTTGTGTGATCTTCCGAAAGGACACAAACCGATAGGCTTGAAATGGGTATACAAGTTAAAACGGGACCCAAGCGGAGCTGTGATTAAGCACAAAGCAAGGCTGGTTGAGAAGGGATTTGTGCAAAGACAGGGAATTGACTTTGAAGAAGTATTCGCACCTGTCGCCCACATTGAATCCATCAAACTGCTTGTTGCACTTGCTGCTCAGTTCGGGTGGAACATACACCACATGGATGTAAAATCCGCGTTTCTCAATGGAGATCTAAATGAGGAGGTGTATGTCTGTCAGCCACCCGGTTTTGAAGTCAAGGGGCAAGACAGCAAGGTGTGCAAGCTGCACAAAGCGCTATATGGCCTGCGACAAGAGCCACGTGCATGGAATTCAAAGCTGGACAGTACCTTGAGCAGTTTGGGATTTGAAAAATGTCCTTCAGAACCTGGAGTGTACAAAATGAATGAAAAGCACACTTTGGTCGTGGGTGTGTATGTTGACGATTTAATCATCACGGGGGGAAGTGATACTGACATTGCAAACTTCAAGAAGAAAATGAGGAGCATGTTCAGTATGAGTGATCTTGGGCTCCTTAGCTACTATCTTGGGATAGAAGTGAAGCAGTCAGCTCAAGGAATAGCTCTCTGTCAGTCAACATATGCAGGAAGGATTCTAAACAAGATGGGAATGGAAAACTGCAACCCCACCCAAACTCCAATGGAAGCAAAGCTGAAGCTCACCAAGTCTAGTAAGGCACCTGAAGTAGATCCTACCCAGTATCGCAGTCTGGTTGGAAGCCTTCGGTACCTAGTGCACACACGACCTGATATATGTCACGCCGTGGGGTACGTTAGTCGGTTTATGGAGAGGCCTACTTCTGACCATATGACTGCAGTCCGGCACATTTTGAGGTATGTAAAAGGAACTCAAAACCTCGGTTGTTATTACAAGAAGGTTGCTGGAAAGGGTCCTAAATTGCTTGGATACTGTGATAGTGATTTAGCCGGTGACGTGGATGATAGAAAGAGCACCATGGGCATGATCTTTTTCCTTAATGGAAGTCCAATCACTTGGGTGACTCAGAAACAGAGGATTGTGGCCTTGTCATCATGCGAAGCAGAGTATGTCGCTGCTGCTTCAGCGGCCTGTCAAGCAGTGTGGCTAGCTCGGTTCCTTGGAGAGTTGCTGGACAGAGAACCAGACAAAGTGTTGCTGAAAGTTGACAATCAATCTGCAATAGCATTGTGCAAGAACCCTGTGTTCCATGAGAGGAGCAAGCATATAGACATACGTTACCATTATGTGAGGAACTGTGTTGAAGAAGAAAAGATTGCTGTGGAGTATGTCAGGACAGGTGCACAGCTTGCTGACATCCTGACTAAGCCCCTGCCAAGGGTTCGGTTCCAGGAGATGAAAGAGATGATCGGCATGTGTGATATGAAGTGAGTGCAGCAAAATTAAGGAGGTGAATGTTATGTTAATATCGCTGCACCCACGCAACTTCAGTTGTTTCCCTTATTTCAGTTAGCACATAAGCGTATTCTGTACGCAGGTTTGTTTAGGCCAGAGACGTGCTTTGTTCACGTTGCGGCGGCGTCCGAGTCGTAGGGTAGTTTCAGTCTTCATACGTTTTATCTTTCCTGTAAATGTGTGATTCCATTGGCCACGATTACGCCCGTGGGATGGCGCGGAGTAAGCGGATCGTGGGCAAGAGTCTTGCGCGAGTTTGTTACTCGATGGAATAAAAGAAAGAAACCGAAAAGGACGCAGTTAGTGCGCGTCGCAAAAGGCTGCGTTCGTGTGTCTCCTCTTCCTGCTGTTCGTCTCTGAAACTCTGAACTTTTGCAAGGTTCAGTGTGTGCGTGTGTGTCCACCTCGCGTGTGTTTGTGTTCTGGGATCAGCACTGACAGCCCGCCACCTGAAGCGCTCGCAAGCATGCATAAATTTCAGCAATCTCTGGGTCTGAAACTCCTTCATAGAACTGACAAACTGCAGCTCTAAAAGCTCCTGCCGAATCCCTGAAGACAGCTCCAGTGCCACATTTCGCCCCTTGCTTGTAAATAGCGCCATCAAAGTTGACCTTCAGCCATCCCTCATCCGGCGGCCTCCATTTCTGTATGATCGCCGGCTTGCTCAGCTTGACCTTCTCCCCATGGAAAGACCTCCATTCCGCCACATATGCCAGCACCGAGCTTAATATTTCATGTGCATCTGTCATCTTTTTCCTTTCCCTTGTTTCATTACGAGCAAGCCAAAGCCCATATGTTGCTTGAACCATGATCTCCTTCTCCTCCTCATTAGCATCAGCAAACCAACCCAACAGCCAAGTTGCCACTTCTCTCTGGGAATTGATGTGAACCGGTGGGATCGCCACCGGAATTCCCTTTTCCGAGCGAAGTTTCTTCCAAAATAACACCGAATGTGGAATATTGCAACGACCTGTCATGGAGGTAGTGAAGAGTAAAGGCAATGATGAAGCATAAGGGGAATAGGCCGGTTTTTTTTCCTAGCATTAGAACACCTGCTCAATCCAATTCTTATGTTTTTGGGTCTTTGTTTCGCTCCCTCCCTTACTATCTAGAAAATTATGTTGAAATCCTGAGTTCTCTCCCCCTCCCCCTCACGCGTCCACCACTCCCACGATGGATGGGGGAAACATGCTTCTCTAGTATTTAATAATCTTGCCCCGGTTCTTCCTTTCCATGGTGACTTCAAAGATCTGGTGGCCTCGTGGGCTCATCGTCTAGTCAGGCAACGAGATTTGTTTTTCAGTTTATTGATGGAAGTTGTTGCCTCTCGGAGGCAAGTAATCAAGAGGAAATCGATAGTGGCTTTGGGGCGGTGGTCATTCAAAGCTGGTGGATTTAGCGTTCTTCCAGAATATCATTGGGGTGATATATAGACAGATCTGAGCCCAAGTCAACATGGGATTGTTCCGCAACCAATGTGCCTCACTACTTGCAACGTGTGTGTCCTTCGACTCTCAAATCCTCTCTAGCGATGGCACTTCCTTAGTTTCGACAGTGGAGGCTTGGCTTCTCTTCCAATGAGCACATCAATGGTGATTGAGGTTGGTGGCAGCCGATGGTTGTGGTGTGTGCAACGACCCCTAAAGCACCTAATATTAATTTTCTATTTTGTGCGGTCTTTCTTGGGGGAAAATCCAATTCGCATCCTTCTCTCGGTCTCTAGGAGTCTTTAGTGTTTTTTATGTGCACTTGTTCCACTTGTTAGTTGGTAATGAATATGCATGATTGCTATGAAAAATTCTGAACATTCAAAACCTAAACCATCTCATGTATAAAGTTCAGCTTGAGTGCACGGTAACCACACCCTCTAACGTATCATTCACACATTGTAAATCCAAACACTTGAAAAGATAGCAATTGGCGGACTTGAGTGGATGAATGCTCATAAATATCCAATGTCCATAACAATAATTAAAAATCCAAAAATGGCATAATAATAAATGAAAATCCAAATTTGCGTAATAATAAACGAAAAGTACAAAGATGGCACAACATAAATGAAAATAAAAAATGGCATAGCAATAAATCAAAATCCAAAGGTAGCAAGTAATAAATGAAAATCTTAATATGGCAAACAATGAATGGAAATCCAAAGATAGGTTTATCTTTGGATTTTCATTTATTGTTTGCCATCTTTGGATTTTTCATTTATCGTTTTCAATCTTTGGGATTTCATTTACTAATATGCCATCTTTGGAGTTTCATTTATTGTTTTGTCAACTTCAGATTTTTATTTATAGTTCTGCCATGTTTTCGATTGAAAATCCAAAAAATAGGAAGAAAATAACCGAGCTCATCATCTGGAGTTCTGAACACGTCCAAATTGACCAATCTAGAAATTTCCAAAAAAAAAACTTCCTCTGACAACTAAAAGGAAATAATTAATGAATGAATCTAAAGGCACCCAGAAAATACCCACATCAAAATCGCATCCTACCCACTGCCCTATAAAAAGCTATGGGTTTGTGCATTTTCAAGTATCGAGTTACCTGGAAAACAAGGGAGGGTTTCTTTTGTTTGTGTTTGTGTGTTTGTTGAGCTCGTGAGGCAATGGAAGGAGGAGCCATCTCGGCGACTGCGGGCAAGGTGGCCTATGGCACGGGAATGCACAAGAGTGCACGCCTAGCCGATGGTGACGAAGGTAGCTCTTCCTACTCCTGCAACACGTTTGTCATGTCCTGCGGCTGGCAATGGCGTTGCACGAGCTCTGAGCAACCCGGCGTATTCCTGAAGCTTTGAAATTGCATTTCTAGGATGTTTGTTTATTTTAGATCATGTGCAGTTTATAGGCACATGCACATGAGTGCTATCATTAGGTCGCCAACATTACAATATATTTACCAAAAATTTCTAATTTGAAATGGATTTTTTATCTGGCAGAGCCACGTGCGACTGAAATTGTTCCTCAGATCATCACAGTCCAAGGTGGAGAGGTAAATTCTCCCACTCCTATAATGCTCCTAGAGACATTGGAGTGCTCTATTAATATTTTGTCGTGCTATCTGTATACTAGATATAGGAATAGCTAATTGAAGCGGTTTCTTTTAGAAAAATAAAATTTGTTTTGTGGATGTATTCGGTGTTAAATGTTTTTTTAAAAATGAGTGAAGTTGCCCCTACTTAACGCTATGTGCGTTGTACATATATATTCGAATGACTTGCACTTGACATATATTTTTGTAGCGGGAGGGCTGTTTTGGCTCTGGGGAGTTGGGATGTAAAGGGATCAGATAGGATAACCATATCCCCATATCCTTTACCATATTTGTTTTTCGGATTCAGAGCGAAGCGGACAATGACCGGATGCGGATTTTATCGGATCCGAATCGGACTCGGACCAGAAACGGACAAAAAATATCGGGATAGCAATGCTTATTAATTGAGTGTAAAATTTGGAGATAAAATTTGGCTCTTTCTTGATTTATTATTCAGCACATTTTTTCAACCAGTTATGTGTATATCCATCCTACAATATGTTGAAGAGAGCTTGGTGGTGTCCCTCTCTTTTCCCGTTGTTTATTGTCCTTTGCATCTTTTGCATAAGTTCTCTATTCCACCCCATCTTATGCATGTATCATTGTAAAATTCTAATAAGGCATCCATGGTTCCAGGATGTAACAATGGAAGTCATGTCGTATGGTGGGGATGGTTGGGCAGTTTTTATCATGTCTGCCGATGGCGCCGTATGTAATGTGACACTGCATCAACCAGCTTCTCCGCATGAAACAGTTATTCATGAGGTTTGCCCTATTGTTTTAGCTTGGAATCCATACACTAGAAATCCCTTCTTTTCTGGTATGTTATATAAATTATACTTCAGCTCCAACAAATTAAGAGAATTACAAAAGCAAGAATGAAATGTGAGGTAGTAGTTAGAGGGATTGCCTAATTGTTTCCTTTACCAGCATAGAGAATATCGCAAGGGAAACATAATGTTTTGTAGTTCTGGTGTTCTAAAATTGATATCTCGTTGTTTGGCCTCCAGATTTGTTGCCAACTCTGAACAATATCTAATCCTTTGCATGTAATATGCAGGGTTGTTTTGACATCGTCTCTTTGTCTGGCTCATATCTGCCGTCAAAAACTAATGGAATGAGCTCTCTGAAAGGTGTGTTCGCTATTTCGCTTGTCGGTGCTGATGGCCGCATCTTCGGTGGTGGGTTAGCAGGACCTCTGATTGCAGCATCACCTGTTCAGGTTACCATCTTTCACTTGTATCTTGCTCTGTCTGTTCACCAATAGCAGATTACCAATACACCAACTAAGATATGTGCTCCACAGATACCAATAGCTTCCATTGTATCTTGCTCTGTTTGTTTAAGTATTTAAGTCTATATGTGCTTCCTGCGTTTCGTAAACAAAATGTCTGCTGCCAAATGATTTGCATTGTATACATATTAATATTCCTACTTTTTATGGTATATAGCTTGTTTGGGAAATAGCATCGTTTCACAAAGACACATATTGCAGTTGAGAACCTTGTGCTTTCTCTTAATAGTTTGCATTTTGTTGCACTGATGCGCAGGTGGTCATTGGAAGGTTTGCAACTGGTGAAAAGGAGGAGATCAAACAGGATGTGGCCAGTGGAAGGTTTGCAGCTGATGAAGAAGAGGAGATCAAGCAGGATGTGGCCAGTGGAACTCCAGGTGCTACTGAACCGAGCGATTCTCCGAATGGATCCTCTAGTGGTTCAGCAAGCCCATCAAACTAGAGTGCCGCTCGCACATTCCAAATGCCAGACAGCTTAAATTCTTAGCTCTCTGCTCCCTATGCTTAGTTTTTTCTACTATTTCCAAATGCTTAGCATTTCGCTCCTATCTCGCTCCAAATGTGTAGCTTTCTGCTCCTTCTTGTTGAACTTTTCGGTCTAATCGGATGATGATGGCCCCTGGGTGTGGTCAAGTTATATGCTTTTGTAATTGGATGATGCTTTGTGATAATACAGTTATGAAATGTTTCATGGTCATATTGCAACACATCTGATGAGTATCAGTTCTGAAATGCTTAGGTAACTCCTAGCTCCAAACGCTTAGCTTTTTCAGTATCAATTGCAAGTAGCAACAGATAACTGCTCACAAGTCAAGAGAAACTATCTGGTGGAAACGATCTTTCAAAAATTCTGAATAAAATACAGTGATGTTCTGCAAACATGTAAAATTTCAGTTTCAAATCAATCTCGCTCAGGGAGCTATGAGAGAAACAAACTCAACAATAACAAAAAAGTGAAGCATGCAAAAAAATGTGAAGTCACTGGAAAATGATGCTGAATTTTAATCAACACGTGAGCAAGATGTTTCAACCCTGACTGGTGCTGATGATGCTGGCAAATAGAGAGCGGACGCTGCGAAGCTGGCTACACATAAAAATTGATTTCGAAGGTCCCTTTTTTTCAGAATCCTCCATTTTAGTTCTTCCACCCATGCAATAGAGGGAATGGGAAAAAGGGGGTTACTTTTATTTTCATTTTTCCCTTAAAAGATAGACTTTGAAATATGAGTCCTGGAATAATGCTGAATTCAAAGGTTTATTTCTATAGTACAAGAAAAACATGCAGGTTGGAAACGGCATCACTCCTCACCCTGCTGGCTGGATGCTGGTGTAAAGCGCAGTAATGTCTTGCATCATTTCTTGTTAGGCGTACACTATTTTCCTAATGGAGGTCAGGCGTAGGCTTCACGTTGATGCATATACAAGTGCACAACCATGGCCTACATACATGGCGATGAGTTGAAGCTACTATCTCTTCCTCTTGAGCATTTCCAATATCAGTTCTGGTTTCCTGCAAACTTCACCTTCCGCCCAGCCCGGAGAGAAGGAGGCGTCGGTAACTTTGCCGAGTCCCTTCCCCTTGCCTGAGTACCTCATAATCTTCAGCCTCTTCCTCCCCAAAGCAGCAGAGACCCTGAGCGACTCAGGGTTCCTCTGGGCGCGGTCAGTTGTGTTTGACGCGTCGGTTCCTCTACCCGACAATATTGGCGCCCCAGATATCCTTGAGATGTTGAGTTCTTCAAGCGCGAAGGCCCTCTCGGCGTCGTTGGCACAGTTAGGATCCTTCCCTGGCCTGTCTAGAGACAGCTCATCCGCCTTCGAAACTGACCGACGCCCAGTGTGCCACAGGCCTGCATTGCTGGATCCTGGCGATCTCCGGATTGCCGTGGTTGCAGCTGAAATGGGGCCGTGTGGGTGATTAACCGCCGCTTGAAGAAGCAGATGATGCTTCTCAAGGAAGGAGCAGTCGCTGATGAGCCGGCTCGTCGTCAGGCACGTGAATGCGTTGAGCCAGAGTTTCTCAAGCTGATCAATGGTGTCTCCTTGACGTATTATGCAGTACGATGCACTAGATATGGCGAGCCATTCAGTAAATTGATCCCCAATTATCTGCACCGATGATGTGATGTTTATCATGCAGTTGGCATTTCACACAAAGTATACATGCTTGTATTAATAGTTTAACATATATGAAGTTGATGCCCTTCGAGACTGAGGAGATGGCACAAACCTCAAAGAGTAGAAGAATGTCTTCCGTCAATGTAAGATGTCCAACAAAATCAGATAAAGATGAGAAATACCTGAAGCATAACAGAAGGCAGAGATGTAAATAGAACAAAGTGCAGCTTGCTGCTATTGAAATTAATCTGCAATATTGTGAATCTGGCTACTTGCCTGCTTGTCACTTGGTGTAGTGCAGCTGGATTTTCTTTGAAAGCAATACCTGATATCTTCATAAACCTGCATATATATAACAAAATGATAGGGATTACTGAAATATCTTCAAAACATTGAACATGTTTGGTATCTTCTTAAGGTAGGCAGGATAAACTAGATGCGTTTCATCTAGAAATGAAATTCAACACACCTGTTACCAAGCTTCAAGCAACTCAACATAAGGTTAGGTCCTCTGCATCCAGCAGGCTCCTCATTTGTCGTTACTTCTCTCTCTTTGTTAGCATAGTTAAAAAAATTGGCATTCTCTAGTAGTCCAATAACTACGTTGCCAAGAACAGATAGGATAGTAATGTGTTTAAGCTTCTTCTCTAAGCAATACTTGAGATTCGCTTGGATTGAGGACATGTTTTCATCAACTCTGTGGATCAAATATTCAAAAAAGTGCTCTAGGAAAACCATGTAAGCAGGCTCTGAACAATAACTGGAGTTTGTATAAAAGGATCGATAAACCTCAATAACCAGTTCCACCTCCAAGTGTTGAGTCACGTTAAGGTAAACTTCAGAACTATTTTCAGCATTCCAATGAGTAGATATCCTCCCAGGGGATACGAAAGCAAAAAATGGGTAACAGAAAAACTGACAGAGTATATCATGGCCACTTGCACCACAGCTAACCCTCAAGTAGGAGATCATTTGCTCATTCAAGCGCTTCGACACTTTGTTCCATACCACCAACCATTTCATTCTTAGCCGACTATCTACTGGAGGCATGGTCTGCATATACAAAAAAGCAACTGCAGCATGAAAGTTCTCCAGTAGATCAGATGGACAGATAATTGAAGCCAATTGCTCGGCATCTCCAGGTGACAATTCTCCAGTAAACTGAGCTACGATTGACAGAGATAGTGCAGTCAAGTAAACTGCTGGAGAAACCAACTCCATGTAAGCAAGTGGCCTGATTCTTGGATGAGATAAGTTTGGACTGCATTCTGCAAATTCAATCTCCTTTATATGTTCGATGTCTAAGCATAACTCGTACTTTTCAGAAGCCAACAGAAAATTATCCAGTTCATCTACAGTACACTTCACCAACTGAAGACAAAATTGTACCAACACTGCAGAACTGTTACTCTTTTGCTTTCCTACCATATCCAGAAACACCTTCTTTACAAACTTACATACCTTAGTAATGCATACCACGACATTGTCATCACCAAACTTTGAGTTACACTGAACTTGAACTCCCTGTAGAAGCAGCCTGAAAGTTTGTGTTGTGGAGTCCATAAGAGTTATGGCCATGTCAGCAGTCATGTTATGAAGTAGTTCTGGATTCACGATTGAACCAAGGATCTCCAACTGAAAATCAAAGCTGGTAACATCCCATGGTAACCATTTGATTTGATGACCATCAAACAAGACCTTGAGATGCGTGCAAGTTTGGGCTAGCAAGTTCTGATTCAGTGGAACACACACATTATCTTCAGGTGAGATCAAATGCGTAACTCTTACTGAAATAAAGTCATGAAACAGATTGATGCAAAATGACCACAGTGGCTTGTTCTGATTATCAAGTCCAGTGGAGAAAATTATCTTGAGTACTGGCCCAAAAGCAGCCTCTAGAATGGATAAATGGTTAATCAAATCACCAAGTTTATATAGAAGGTAATGCCATGTGCTCAAGCAGGAGGAACTTAAAGCAATATTATGACTTCTTGACAGAACTCCACATAAAGGCATCATTATTAGCCTTATCTTTTTCATCTGAGCACTAGCATGTGCTCTGGGTTCAATAAGAGACATCACTGTCCCCTGATCCATATTTTCTAAAGCCTGTGGCCCAAAAAATGCATCCACCAAATTTCTCCAGATAACCTGCAATTCTGAAAATATCATCATATTATATTGGAATATATTTTCTTAAAAGAAAACAGCTGTACTTGAGGAAATAGTTGAACTCACCATTGTGGTTATCTGAACTTGAGGATCAGGATCAGTAAATAACTGCTCAGGGACCTTAAGCATTTTGTTAAGTAGAGGTCTAGTGCTCGCTGCACTTGCACCAAGTAAGGATATGAACCATCCCCATGATTTCACTGCTTGAATTTTCTTTGAAGGATCATTGAGCATATCAAGCATAGAAGAGAGTAGCTTTTGCTCAAGGTCCAAAGCTACTTCCTGCACAGCAAGCACAAAGTAAAATTCAAATGGACTGTTAATACATAAAGGATTTGAAAGGAATTTTAGATTACACTAGCAAGTAAAACGGTACAATAAGAGGTTCGTAAATAACTGTTGTAATAACACAAGGAACATTGCAACAGGGAAAGTAGCAGGAGATGACTAAATCATTTAACAATAAACATCTCGGAATCACAAAACGATGTGAAAATACTACATTTCAAATATAGCACAAACATTAATGTAACTGAGAAGCATTATTGTACTGTGCCAGATATAAACTGGCCTAGGTTAATCTGTTGTAACTTTCAGTCTGCTTTCTTAAATGATTTTTATAATAATATCAAACTAAATAAAACTGCAGGCCATTTCAGTGCTACACAGATAAGCAAATGTTGACTTTTGTTTTCCTATGAAGCTCCCAGAGCATATTTGTATTCAGTAACAGACTTGATCCAACACATATTCAACAGTTAACAGCCAAGTGCTTAGTGGCAATTAAGTCTGTGATATCTGACTTACAGTTATAAAGACAAAATCTGGGTACTATAGTTCGCAATGAGGAAACTAATGTCACCAGTTAGAAACATCTATTTCCAAATCATTATAAGAGTCATTATTCAATTACCTTAGAAAGAGGACATTGAGGAGGTAAAATAACTGATGACACCTTAATGAGGCATCTTTCAGACATATCCCTTTCCGGTTTGTCAGCACTTAAGAGTCTTCGGTATATTGGGGGAACCCATATGCTTGACTGGTCCCTCATTCCTTTTGGATATTGACTAGCAAGTTTAATGGTAGCCTTGAGAAAGAGTTTTCAAAGACGGCCTTAGTTCAAGTATTACTAGCAGGTAAAACATTAAACCACAAAAAGGAACAAGAATCAGGTGTGTGCTTCACATTTGTGCCAAAAGTGCTCATACTAATAGGTAAAACCCTCCGACTTGGATGATTTTCGAGCTGGTGCGGCAACATAAAATAAACGAATGAGGCATGGAAAAATCTAATGACATGACATCATCTATGAACAATTTGTTTTTCCTCCCTCATGAAGACATGAAATATAAGAGTAATGAACTCTAATAATTACCGAGATATTTTAGTAAATAACATACTTCTCAAGCAAGAGTGTTGCCATTGCAATTATAAGTGATGATAGAATGTAAACAGATTCACTCAAATTTCATTAGCGGGAGTGTAGGCATATATTAATTAGTAACTTAAACTGTTTTCACAAGAAAAAAATATCTTAATACGGTAGTCTTAACACTTGAGCCAGTCTGGAAAAGGTTACACAGATGTCTTGCAGGGCTGGAGGTAAACCCCTTCCAGTTACAGCAATTGTAAAAAGATGCCAACTATGTTGGTCACTGGCAATACATTATGCTGCAAAGAAATCATTCACATGAACTGTTTTATTGCTATAAGAAACATACTATGAGATTAATTACTCTGTTCAACAAACCAGAGATAGGCATACTATGAGATTTAATTACTTATAGTTCACCAAACAAAAGAGAGGTAATGCAATAGAACGCAGTTTAAGTGGGAAGATAACCTGAACAGCCTCAAATGTTGTAGACAAAGAACCAAATGGATTGTCAAGGGCATAAACAATAGCATTGAGCAAGGGAGTTACTCCATCCTCTACCACCGAAGCCTCCAATTGTTGAACAGAAATGCACCAGACTGCAAGATTACAAATAGCCTGTAATAACAAATTAAGAGAAGAAATAGGAACTCAGTTACTGAACGAGCGCACACATTCTCCACCGTAAAACTGAACAAAAGAAGAACCTGAAAACAAAAAATGGTGAGCAGAACAAACCTTCATCTTGGTGGTCATGATCAGCCGAACCAAAGTAGCCAATACCAATTGAGCCAACTGTCCTGCAGGGTAAGAAAAATAAATATTATAAATGTTCCTTCAAACCAACAGGTTTTTTAGATATTATAATGATATTTTAGATTAAAGGCTCGGCGCCCTGCTGTATACAAAGTGACTTCATGATTCAAGGGCATGTGTGAGCAACTGAGCACATCAATGGGTCAGAGGGTAATAAAAAAACAAGAGATAGCAATGGATAGGGATTTAAAATAGCAAAATGGACAGGCTCTTTAATTTTAGAAAATCATGAACTGTCAAAACAAAAAATTATCAGCTCCAACTTCTAGCATGTGTGCTCAGAGTACCTGGCATGAAATGAAAATTTTCTACGTTTTCCTAAGAAAATGTAAACTACCGGCTCTCATTGAAAGGTAAACCTACAGCCGTGCAAGGCATGGACTGCCAGAGGCCAGATTGTCAGAAGAACACCGTCGCCCCACATTCCACCAAGATTTTCTTGACTGGGCCTAAGCCTAACTCGGCACAGACATAAACCGCTCATTTAATTGACGACGAGATGGGGGCTAGGCTACCAATAGGAGGCGCTGCTACCTGAGACGGTGGAGACGAGCACGGGGTGGTAGAGCGCGAAGCCGAGGCACTTGAGGGCGGAGGCGGCGACGGCCTCGTCATCTTGGGCGGCGTCGCGGAGGAGGAGCGGGAGCAGGGCGGAGGGGGAGGCCGCTGCGAGGTCGGCCGCGGCGGAGGGGTCGTCGGCGCACGCGCGCTGCAGGTGGAGGAGGCGCGCGTACGCGGCGGCGCGGTCGGGCTCCGCCGCAACCTCCGCCACCTCCCGCGCCACCGACGGCGGCGGCGTCATGGAGGTTGGTGCGGAGGGGAGCCAAAGGGAAGAACGTTTTGGGCTGGGTAACGGGCATTACGCCAACATAGCAGGGAAAGCGGCTTTCTCGGTGTACGTATCTCACGACTGCTGGCTCAAGAGTATGTACGTAGACAGAAAAACCTCAAGCAATATCGAAGTTTCAAAATCATGTAAAGTTCCATTTCGCAAAAAAACATGTAAAGCTCAATGGGGCCAAAAGTAAAATTTGGATTAGTTTTGTAGGGCCTTGCCCTCTCCCGAAGGAGAGGGAGCCCTTCCAGAAATTCTCAGTGGCCCATGAGGGCCAAAGAGGGGGTTTGGAAATAGTTTTCAACCAGCAATTGACGCGCCTCGGTATAACCTCACTAGCTGCGTCATTGCCCCAAGCGCAAAGATGCCTTCCCCCGTTGGCCCACGGCCCGCTCTTATACCCGTGTCCCCCCTCCCACCCCCCTCCGCGAGCGAGGTGGGACTAATCGCGCCACCAGCGAGCCAGCCAACCGAACGTACCTCCCTCCCTCCCTCCCTCACGGACGGGACGGGCAAGCAGGCAAGCGAGCGTGGGCCGCTTCTCCACTCGCGCCTGGGCCGCCGAGGGTCGTGGGCCGAGATAGGACAGAAATCGAGGGCCGTGTGTATATCCCCGTCGTTCAGTTCGAGGCCCACGTCGACGAGTTTTCTTCAGAGAATCGCAGGTAGGAGTAGCATGCATGCATGCGCGCGCACATCATTCTGGTCGGGACGGGCGATTTTTTATATTCTTGTGAAAAGAACTTTTGGTTCCGGCCGCAGACAGAGCCATCATTCACCCGGCCACTTTCTGTTTTAGATATTGCTAGCAATTAGCAGCTTGGTATTGGATAGCTCAGTAGTGGTACATCGATGGGTTACGTAGCTTTGATGATAAATCTAGGCAATATATTAACCTAGTCATTGTCAGTCAGTTGCAAACCACCTCTGCAGGGGGGCAAGCTGCACAAGCACGACAGCATTCGCCGTCGCCGTCGTAGATTGCCGGTGCCAGCGCGCGATGCGAACGGAACCTCTTCGGCACGTCATCCGCGAGCTCCTGATCAAGACGGTGTTGTCCTATTCCTATCCATTTCGAGCTGGAGGAGGGAGACCGTACGTGTGGGGGCGGATTTGGGCCCCAGGCAGCCTAGGCCACTGCCTGGGGCGTACAAAAAATTCTCGGCCTATATTTATATAAAAAAAAATTGGCCTGGGGCGTAGCCCAGTCAAAGCCCAGGCAGCCCGGCTAGCCTCCCCAAACCGACCCGACGAACAGGCAGTTCCCCCGACCCCGACCGACGAACGAACCAGTGCCGCCCGACCCCAACCCGATGAACGAACCCTAAGCCGTCGCCCCGTCGCTGCGCACCCGTCGCCGGTCGCCGGTCGTTCATATCCGTCCGGCAGCGCCCCCGCCACCCCCGGCTCCATCCCTCCAGCTTCCAGCGCCCCCTCTTCCAGCGCTGCTCGCTGCAGGCTGCAGCTGCTGCCTGCTGTCATGTCCGCCCCGCCAGGCGTCGGCGATGGGTCCGGCGAGGGCGCGAGGCGGCGAGCCGGCGACCCCGGCTAGGGCGCGAGGCTGCAGCTGCCCGGCGGCCGGCAAGGTATTCCTCGAGTTCGGCCACATTCAGTCCACAATTCCACATTGTTCCTTTCATTTTGATGCCCTGTTTTTGTTTGTAGTTTTGTAGATGCCAGATTGTTTGATTTTAGTTCATATATGCCATTGTATGTCTGCTATTAGATATGCGAAAGGGAAAATGCACCGCCTTGCCTGCTGTTCCGGCGGCCTTCCCGGCGAATTCCTGAACATCATGAATCAACGAGCATCTGATTCTTCAGAGGATACCACCCACAGCCAGCCAGCAGCCTGAAGAAAATATCCATTCATCTTCTTGTTTAGGTGGTAAAAAAACATACCATTATCCTGAACCTCGCCGGCCGGTAGAAATGGCTGCTCTTTCCCACGACCGGCTGCTGTCGAGATGACGAACTAGTCCGCGTGACAGCGACCGCGCCGTCGCCCACAAGCTTGTTCGGCGATAGTCCGGTGCACCAGCCCTAGTAGCCCAACTGCTCAAGCCGCCCTTGTGCTCAACTGCTCTGCACCAGCACTTCCCAGGAAAAAAACCTGAAGAAAGGAGGAGCATTATCCATGGCATTTGTCAGGTCCCTTTCAGCGAGCCCCTTTCACTGCTAGCTGCCAGATTGTTTGATTTTAGTTCCAATATGCCATTGTATGTCTGCTTTTAGATGTAGAAACCGATTTTGACATTAAATTTTTTTTGTTTCTTTAAATGTTTACAGGAAAGCAAGATGTGTAAAAGAAACAAGACATTGATTTTTTTTTTCAGATTCGAGCCACCGAAACCGCGGAAACAGGTGCTTCAACTCAAACAACTGATAATCCCCCTAGACGTAAGTTTTCACATTTTACATCTATTATTAACTAGTTTTACCTGCTATATTATGCACTGATTTGGTATCAATCATTTGTATCATCTATCTATGCTATATATTGTCTTTTGATTTGTCTTACTTTATTAGTGACCCATCATCGAACAAATGCTGTCATTGAATATTATGTTTGATTTCTTATTAGTTATGCAACATAAATTGACTTTTGTATGCCTTGAAACTAGAGTTTTTTTTGGGTAGTTTTTAGCCCTTGGTTTCTCGCCTGGGGCGTCAGCCAATCCTGGGTCCGCCACTGCGTGTGGCCATTTCTGTCGTCCATTCCAGTTCGGGCTGTACCTCTACCCTTTTGTTCATCGTTTTGTTGCCTCTGAATTTTCTGACGAGAACTTTTGGTCCAGGCCGTAGATGGAGCTATCACCACACAGTGCCCACTTTTCCGTTGGATGTATCACCAAGGTGCTGATAAGTCGATAAAATCTGTTCTGCCTAAGTATTGCTTATTTGCTTGCATTGGCCATTGGGGATAAAATATGTTCTGTCTACGTATTGCTTGCATTGGGGATAACTCCAGGGCTCGCAGCATCATCCACGCTGAACTGCTGGTTGACGAGCGACCATTCTTCTTGATTTCGCGGCACCAGAAGATATACACATGACGTGGAGACGGGTGCGAGCGCTATCTCCAGCTCGGGTACACGCCGGACGAACGGATAGGCTGCGCTATCGTCGTCCTCGTCCTCGTCGTGGACGCGGTGCCGCCGATTTGGGGTGACACGGAAGCGTCGGAGTTTTGACCGGGCCACGGGTGGTGCCGATCCAGTCCAGGCAGCGCATCGCCGTGGATCCGCCGTGGCAGCCCCGGTCTCGCGCAGCTAGTTGCGTGCGCGCGCCGGCCACGATCCAAACGGGTCGCGTCCCGCGTGGGCCAACCGGATTCCGTCGCGTGCGACGGCCAGTCACGTGCGCGCCGTCTCGCCTTTTCTCGTCGAGGTGGGGCAAAATTCGCTGTTTTGACCCTTTTCGTTAACTTTAGCCCTGCTTATGAATTTTTTTCGGATCTGATCCTTTTTCCTACCGCCACCCGCTGTGGCGGTAGGCATACACACCCTACCGCCAGCGGGAGTGGCGGTAGGGATCGTTTGCAGGGCTGTTTTGACCCTTTTCGTTTGACATCCCTACCGCCACTGCCGCTGGCGGTAGGGTGTGTATGCCTACCGCCACAGCGGGTGGCGGTAGAAAAAAGGGTCAGATCCGAAAAAAATTCACAAGCAAGGTCAGATCGGGCTAAAGTTAACGAAAAGGGTCAAAACCGTGAATTTGTCCTCGAGGTGGAGGAGGAGCGTTCCTTTTTTTTAACCTCCGCAAAGTTCGAACGAATATTCTACTACGACGCATTTGCCGGTGCGAATTGTTTCGAGGTTGTTGGTGGAACACGGAGCGAATATACCAAACAAACACAAATGGTAGCACTACTACAATAGTGGCATTTCGAGTGATATCATCTGTCAGATACTCAAATATAGCAATGATAACAACCCACTCAAGGTGTCTCCAACGGAACGGCGATCATAAAACGGGCGCTCTCAAATATCCACAGGAGGAGGCCGTCTAACAAACCATATCTCTCTCAAACAAGGCAAACACATTTATTTTCTTTCTATAATCCCAATAACACTGAAATAACGGGAAAAAACAGCACAAATGCATCAAGAATTCAGAAGTAAGTATTCTCATCATTGTTCAGGAATTCATCCGATTAATCAGTTAATGCGTCAGTTAATCGCTACTCGTTGGGTGACTGATTCGAATAGCAGCTATTCATCGCGTTAACTTGTCAAGCCAATTAAATGGCCCGTCAGTCCGACTGTCAGACCGATTAATAGGTTGCGAAACCGATTAATTGATGTTGGCCTATTGACTTGTGGGCAAACAAAGCCCATTTTTTTTTCCATGTAAGCTCTTCCACCCTCCTCTTGCTCCTCAATCGCTAGGATTTGATCAAACAGTATCATATTTTTCTATACTATATAGTTGAGAGCATGATAGTGGGGTATAATACAACAACAAAAAATGTTCGTAAGTTCCTATTTAATCTACCGATTAATGACCGACCATTTAATCCAGTTAATAGGACGATTCACCGATTAATCGCTACTCTCAAGTCGACCGAGCAGCTACCAGTTACCGATTTCCTTAACAATGATTCTCATGAAACAATGTTTCAAATATAAATTACAATCCAAACTTATTAAAGTTTTAAAATAAAAAAGTTCAGATTTCAATTCAATTTATTCGGACGCATGCTCTAATTGCCCATATGAACTGCCCACGAATGATCCACCATATCGCTGAACCCGTGTACAAGACTGTTTTAGGAAGAAAAAAAACTTTCGATGATGCAAAAAACATTAAACGATTGATTGTAAAAATGCAAATATCCACTTTATGCAGAGTTTGTTTAAGACACGTTATAGACTATGTGAAAAATTATAGACGGTTGTTTTTTAAATCTTGAGATAGTATTTTGGCTAGCTTTATATGTATGAAGCCCAAGCGGCTGAATCCAATGCAAAGTGGTAATGGATTTTCAAACAAGCAGGTCAAAGGGAAAACAACAACAAAGTGAGTAGTAAAACACTAGCAATTCAATGCTAGATGATGCCACGCCTAACAAGAACCAACCTAGACCATTGAGCATGGACGACACCATGCCGCCTTGAGAAGCCACCAGACACCATTGTACCAAATACGCCAAGTCATCGTCGGAGAGGGCAGTCCGCCCTCTCGCTTTTGGCCGTGGAGCTTCGGATCTATTAGGCGACAACGAGGATCGAGAACAATGACAATGGGGACACATGTATAGGATAGGAGACCATCGAGACCAGTCTATGCCACAATTGATGAAGCCACATGCAACGATCAAAGCGTGCACAGAGTCGCTAGACTGCTGCAACCGAAAGAGACCTGGGCTCCGACGCGCCAAGAGGGTGACGCCGCCACCGTCAAGTCTGAAAGGACGGACTATGGTTTTCACCTGAAGCCATGGGCACCCTAAGGGGACCCCACAATGACACCCCAAGAGGGAAGAGACACCCATAGGCATCGCCTTCGCCGGCGCGGAGCTTTCGTCTTAAACCTCACACGTGCCACTCGTGGGTACCCAGGTTGCGGACCCGACCCGAGGAGAGGGCCAACCGTCGCCATCTCGAGGCCTCCAGATCCAGACCAGAGAGCCGCCATCGCCGAAGACACGACAACATCATGATCACCCGACACCCGCCACCCTTCCTCTCGCTACGAGGGCTCATTCGGTTTAATTTCCCGTCGAGGATTTCTACATGATTTTCACTCATATTTTTTATTCAACGGGTAGCATCCCTCCCACAATAACAGAGATAATTATATTATTTTTACATTGTACATGCTGAGCCGTTTCCTTAATAAAATTCCTAACATTTGGTGAGATCTCTAGAAAATGCATAAAAATATTGGCCTTTTCATATCTCTACTCTCTACCTA
This sequence comes from Elymus sibiricus, assembly GCA_039707655.1. Classification (NCBI taxonomy): domain Eukaryota; kingdom Viridiplantae; phylum Streptophyta; class Magnoliopsida; order Poales; family Poaceae; genus Elymus; species Elymus sibiricus. The sequence continues at coordinate 95,081,187 of CM077675.1, read as the reverse complement.
ATAATATAATATATAATAATAATTAATAATTAATAATAAATAATAAATAATAAAGCGCTGATAACTTTCTGGTCGTACGTCGTGGCGTTTTTGCAAAAAAGCCCCTATGTTTTCTGGTATTCAACCCGCAGTCCTTTATTAAGTGGAAAAAACGTTTCGTTTTTAAAAAAAGGCCCCTGGGCTGGGCAGCGTCACTCCGGCTCTGTATCTCGCCTGCGACGCTGTGCGGCAACGGCCGTCCCTTCCCCCTTCTCCTCCTCCCCTCGCCGCCGACCCGCTCCACTCCGGCGCATCTCGCGTGCGCGGCAGCGACCGGCCCCCCTCCCCCCTTCTCCTCCTCCCCTCCGCCGCGCTCTCCCCTCACCAGCGACCGGATTCGACGGCGGCGGGGTCTCTGGCGCGCTGCAACGGGTCGGCTGCGAGCGGGGCCGTGGTGAGGTGGGCCGGGGAGAGCGCGGCGGACAGGAAGTCGGCAAGCTCGCGGTCGCGCTTGCGGCAGGCGAGAAGGTCGCGGCATGAGGGCGAGCTCGCGGGCGTGCTTGCGGCAGGCGAGAAGATGGCGGGGCGAGGGCGAGCTCACGGGCGCGCTTGCGGCAGGCGAGAAGGTGGCGGCGCGAGGGCGAGCTCGCGGGGACGCTTGCGGCAGGCGAGAAGGTGGCGGCGCGAGGGCGAGCTCGCGGGGACGCTTGCGGAAGGCTCGCCCACAAGTCCTTCCGCTGCTTGGCGAGGCACTTGCCATTCCCGCGCGCCTCGTCGGCATCGGCGCTGGCCTCGGCACTGGCCTTTGCGGGCCGAGGCGGCGGCCTTCCTGCGCGCCTCGTCGGCCTCGGCTCTGGCCTTGGCGTGCCAAGGCGGCGGCAGGCATGCTCTCTTGGGGCGAGGCGTCGCGGCGGGCCACGAGGTTGTCACCGCTGGCCTCCGCGCGACGCTGGACCAGCTGCTGCATCCCCATTGCGGAGTCGCCGTGGGACGCCTGGACACGAATCGACTGCAGACAGTGTCCTTGTCGAACACAAGTCAAGGGAGTGCCCGACCCGGATTGTTGTTTTTTGCTATATAAGAAGGCAGGGTACTCGGCCGGAATCTCCATCAGTTCAATCTTTAGCTAATATTAATCAGTCCAATGTCGCCGTCGAGTTCGCCGGAGGAAGAAGCGCCGAGTTCGCCGGATGTACAAGAACATCCGTCCAGCACTCCAATGTCGCCTGCAGCGGCTACACCAGAGGTATGTATCCCCTTGACCCCTGTTTGCTTAATTTTTCTGTCCCCTGTCTCGCTGGTGCGCGGCCACTGTTGATGCTCGCGCGCTTGTGCGCGTCCCTGCTGCTGCCTCCGCTCGCTCGCTCGTGCCCGTGCGCGGCGGCATCGGCCGTGGCTTTGCCCCTTTTCTTTTCGTTAGTTTCCTCTGTAGCTAGGTGAAATCACTCTGAAGCTATGAACCGAACACGTGTGTTCTGAATTTTCTGAACTGAATGAATGAAAGATCGTTTTGTCCTTCTGAAAAGATTTGCCTTCTTGTCACTGTTTGAATTTGCTTGGTTATTCTTCAGTTATAGTGCTTGATAGATTTGATGATCTATCAACGTTTTACTCATATAGTACTAATGAAACCCAATTGAGCTTGCCCGTGGGGGTTGGTCAGGAAGTTTTAAATTTCAAAGTTACAGTTCATATGCTCCTGTAAAGCTAATGCAAACATGAAACTCAAGAACCATCGATATGCAGAAATTAGAAATAACAATGATGACCAGGATCAAGCTGAAATCAACTTTAAGCATGTGCAATGATATATACAAGCTTACCAAGTCTGTCAGATGACTTATTTTATCAGTGATGAAACCTTTCGGTCCTTGACTTGCAAGATCCCTGCCGGCACAAATTATAAAACGTGGAGTTAAAACAGCAACCATTCAACTTTCCACACAATATAATGAGCAGAGGCCTGCAGTTAATCTTTTATGTTCATTGGTACTTTTGTTGTTAAATTTCATTTAAATAATCATAGTGATACTGATGCAGACAGTGTACTATGTTGTAGGACAACAAACCTTTAGCTACCAGCACCAAAGTTAGAACAATACTTGAGCAGTAGCTCAAAGTAAAAGAACAATTAGGACAAATCTTTTATTTCGCTTTCCGGTGAAGCTGCAGTTCTGTCAAATCTCTACCTAATAATAATAATAATAAAGCGCTTATCGCTTCTGTTCGTACGTCGTCGCTAATTTTCGGATCACACAAAGCAGGCACCACTTTTTTCTACTAATGGTTTAGCATGGCTGAGTGATATGTGCTTACTTCATAATTCATAAGATTACATGCCTCAACAAGTCAATTCTGTATTTCATAGTGGAGAAAATGCATATTCATGTTGTACGTGAGCGAGTTTAGTGTGGCTGCTGCTGTATGTACCTATCTAAATTTTTATCTATGAAGAATAGCTGCTGGAAGTAGCAATCAGAGGTGATAAAGCTAGCTAAATTTTTATCTAGGAAGAATAGCTGTTGTATAACAAAGTTTTCCCTGTACTTTATTGCCTGAAGGTGGTCTTGATCAAGTATTTTGGATCTGTCATCAAGTACTACTTATTAATTCTGTATGTTCTTTAGTGTATGCTCTATAATATCTAAAGAAACAAGTCAATGCCTAAAAGGGTCACGACATTGCTTTACATCTGGCATGAACTTATTAATTATGTATGATCTTTAAGCTCTGAACAAGTCAATGCCTAAAATACTACAATTCATGGAGTACAAATGAAAATAGAAGCTAGACCACAAGTGATCAAATCAATAGAAAATACTAATAAACCAGATTGAGAAGTCAAACAATATGCATAAGTTGACCTGAAATTACGTCCGCCCATGTAGCCAAGGTACGTCGTTCAAGCTGCTCGAGCAATACTGATTTGGAATTGTTTTCATCAAGCGGCTAAACTGAACCAGAAACAATAGTCTGTCACCTCAGAGGGACTGGGGTGTACTTGTGTGTGTATGAGCCCAATTGATATTGGTGTTGATCAATCATGCTTGCTCATCCACACACAAGTTCCCCAATGCTACACTGTTGTTATAATATTCGCACATCCAGAAGCAAAGATAATTTTGGAAGTAGCAATCAAATGTTAATTCTTTCCCGTGCAATTTCTCACTGGTGTTCAAAGGTCATATCAACATTTGATTGCAATGCTTATTATCAGTTAGGTAGTTTGACTAGACACTGAACTTTTTAGTACCAGTTTTAAATAGCAGTAGTTCAACTGAACTTCTACCTATTTATTTGACTATTTTGGTGTCTTGCCTGCATCATATATTTTGTATTATGTTGTTGTGGACATGCTGATTCTGAATTTTGGCATCGATGGATAGAATTCCGTGCAAACTATAATGTTGCTGTTCAAGTGTAAGATAATTGGTTTTGATGTCTCTATTGTGTGTGCGGGTTTAGGTGCCAAAGGAGTCTGATAGAACTCAGGTGGAGGCCAAGGAGGTTCGGTTCTCGGACATGCCAGCAGTAACACTCGATGATACCAACGTAAACACTGTAAGTTTCCACAATCCAAATTGCATAATTTTTATACAGGTATCAGGTGGCATATGTATTTCAGAATTTTTTTGTTTCTGTTATGGTTGAAATGCACAGGGTATTGTTAGATCTATTTTCAAATGATACTGATACACACATGAATTGTAAAGACTTAAATTTATGAAGGGTGATTAGCAATATATATAGTAACTGCATGAAATAGATGACATCGCTGAACTGAACATTATAGAGGATTTGGATAACCGACCTTCAAAAAAAACAAAAAATTCCATTAAATTTTATTAAAAAAGAATTTAACCTTTAAACTTATCGTCGACGTTTATTAAAATTGCATATAAAAAATGGTGCACAATGAAACATGAAGCAAGTTGAGAAAAAAATTAAAAATATTGTTCAAAAAATATTTTTGTAAAATATATTATACTCAAAAATGCTATTACCCCTCAATAAAAAGATCCTTTTGAAGAAAAACATTTGTTCAGAAAATTATATTTTACGAGAAATGTTAAATTTCTTTAAATGGTAACTATTATTAAAAAGTAATCCAATTTTTATGTAATCATTACCTTAATTTTTTAAAAATAAAATAATAACATTTAACATTATAATTGAAATTTATTACAATTTATGTTAAATAATGGCACAACAAGCAGCTTAATTTGAAAAGTCCGTGAACCGAATGAGTCATGTCCTCGTGTGGCGAGGAGGAGAGGCGGGCCCGTGCACGCGATGCCATCCTAGCAGAAAAAAGCAGAAAAAAGCTGGACGGATTTGGCGCTAGCGACAAAGCGGCACCAACGAACCGACGACGCACGCTGTCAGCAGCCCACTTCCCCGTCTCCCAAATCCAAAATCCCATCCCGTACCGATCCAGCCGGAACGCAACAGATTTAACAGCCAGCCAGCCAGCCAGCCAGCCAGCCGCCAATGCTTCCCCACCCGTGATGGCGCGCGCCGCACTCGTCTCCAGCTGCCGCAGCGCCGGGGCCGCCGCATCTCCTCCCTTCTCCTCTCCCCACGCGCGTATATATACCCGCGCCTCTTCCTCCCCTTCCCGCCCACCGCTTGTCGCGTCCCCGCCTCTCCGCCTCCTCCCCGATCCCCGATCCAGCCCTCCTCGGTGCGCGCATTCGTCGGTCCTCCCGTTCTTGTTCTTGTTCTTGTTCTCCCCGTCGCCGGTGTTGCGTTCGCCTTGTTAGCTGACTTTGTTGGTCTGTGCAGGTGTTCGATTAGGACTCTTGCGGCGGCCAAGGCCAAGGGGGCGTCGTTGTCCGGCCGGCGGAGCGCGAGGGAGGAGAAGGAGGAGATGACGATCGAGTCGTCCGTGCGGCTCGCCGGCGGGGAGCTGTCGGTCCGGGGCCGGACGGTGCTGTCCGGCGTGCCGGACGCGGTGTCCGCGTCGTCCGCCGCGGCCAGGGGCCCCGTCGACGGCGTCTTCCTCGGCGCCGACCTCGCTGGCCCGGCTTCCCGCCACGTCGTCTCCCTCGGCAACATGAGGTCAGTCCGCTCGCCCGCCTGATGCGATCTTGGAAATTTTGTGTTTGCCGGTTCGTCTCGATCGGCATTGATCTGATTTGGTTTTGGGTTGGCGTGGGCGTGTGCAGGGGCGTGCGGTTCATGGCGTGCTTCCGGTTCAAGATGTGGTGGATGGCGCAGCGGATGGGCGACAAGGGCGGGGACGTCCCGCACGAGACGCAGTTCCTGCTGGTGGAGTCTAGAGCCACCGGCGCCGGCGAGGAGGAGGGGGAGGTGTCGTACGTCGTGTTCCTCCCGCTCGTGGAGGGCGCGTTCCGGGCCAGCCTCCAGGGCGGCGGCGCGGGCGGCGACGAGCTCCAGCTCTGCGTCGAGAGCGGTGACGCCGGCACGCTCGCCAGTTCCTTCGATAGCGCGCTCTTCGTGGGCGCCGCGGAGTCCGACCCGTTCGCCGCCATCGCCGGCGCCGTCGCGGCGGTCAGGTCCTGCCTCGGAACCTTCCGCCCGCGTGCCGAGAAGAAGCTGCCCGCGATCGTTGACTACTTTGGGTGGTGCACGTGGGACGCCTTCTACCAGGACGTCACCCAGGAGGGCGTCGAGGCCGGGCTCCAGAGCCTCGCCGCCGGCGGAGCGCCGCCCAAGTTCGTCATCATCGACGACGGCTGGCAGTCGGTCGGCACCGACAAACAGAGCGCCGACGTGGACTCCGCCGGCGAGGCCGGCAAGTCGCCGCCCCTTCCCCGGCTCACCGGCATCAAGGAGAACAGCAAGTTCCAGAGCGGCGACGACCCGGCCACCGCCACCGGCATCGAGACGCTGGTGCGCGCGGCCAAGGAGAAGTACGGGCTCAAGTACGTGTACGTGTGGCACGCCATCACCGGCTACTGGGGCGGCGTGCGGCCGGGCGCCGCCGGGATGGAGGCCTACCGCTCCACCATGCAGTACCCCAAGATCTCGCCGGGCGTGGCGGAGAACGAGCCCAACATGAAGACCGACGTGCTCACCCTGCAGGGGCTCGGCCTCGTGCACCCGCAGGCCGTGCACCGCTTCTACGACGAGCTCCACGCGTACCTCGCCGCCGCCGGCGTCGACGGCGTCAAGGTGGACGTGCAGTGCGTCCTCGAGACGCTCGGCGCCGGCCACGGCGGCCGCGTGCAGCTCACGAAGGAGTACCATCGCGCGCTGGACGCCTCCGTCGCCAAGAACTTCCCCGACAACGGCATCATCGCCTGCATGAGCCACAACACCGACGCCCTCTACTGGCAAGACAGAGCTCAATCCCTCCATTGACAACATCCAAATCTTCCCGGAGAAAATTCATCATCATCTCTGCTGAATCTGCGTGCAGCTCGAAGCAGACGGCGGTGGTCAGAGCGTCGGACGATTTCTTCCCGAGGGAGGCGGTGTCGCACACGATCCACATCGCCGCGGTGGCGTACAACAGCGTGTTCCTCGGCGAGTTCATGCTCCCGGACTGGGACATGTTCCACTCCCTCCACCCCGCCGGCGACTACCACGGCTCGGCGCGCGCCATCAGCGGCGGGCCCGTCTACGTCAGCGACGCCCCGGGGAAGCACGACTTCGAGCTGCTGAGGAAGATGGTGCTGCCGGACGGCACCGTGCTGCGCGCGCGGCTGCCGGGCCGGCCGACCAAGGACTGCCTGTTCGCGGACCCGGCGCGCGACGGCGCCACCCTGCTCAAGATCTGGAACATGAACAGGTTCACCGGCGTGCTCGGCGTGTACAACTGCCAGGGCGCGGCCTGGAGCTCCGCGGAGAAGAAGAACGTCTTCCACCAGGAGGCCGGCGCCGGCGCCCTGACCTGCGGCGTCAGGGGCCGCGACGTCCACCTCATCGCCGAGGCCGCCACGGACGGCGGCGCCGGGTGGAGCGGCGACTGCGCCGTGTACCGCCACGGCGCCGGCGACCTCGTGGTCCTCCCCGACGGCGCGGCGCTGCCTGTCTCCCTCAAGGTCCTGGAGCACGACGTGCTCACCGTGTCGCCGATCAAGGTCAGCACCTCTGCAATGTCCAATCTGATCGATACTTGTGATACAAATACAATTCGCTTACGTACCTGAACTGATCAAAGGATCTTCGTGAACTGCAGGATTTGGCGGCCGGGTTCAGGTTCGCGCCGGTCGGCCTCGTGGACATGTTCAACGGCGGCGCGGCGGTGGAAGGCCTGACCTACCACCTCCTTGCCGATGGCGACGTTGTGAGCTCCGGCGAGGCGGTCGGGCTGGTGCGCATGGAAGTGCGAGGACGCGGGAGGTTCGGCGCCTACTCGTCGGTCCGGCCGAGGAGATGCACGCTGGGCTCAGCCCCGGCGGAGTTCTCCTACGATGCCTCCTCCGGCATGGTGATCCTCGAGCTGGAGTCCATGCCATTGCCCAAGGAAAGGGTTCACAAGATTGCCATTGAGCTGTAGAATGTTCTAGCTCCCCGGCTCTGCAATCAGTCCATCGATAGTGTATGTTTTCTTGATAGTTATTATTGAATTGAAGGGATGGAGAAATATACGGTCACATTGATCATCTGAGCTAATCAATCTGCCGCCGCTAGTTGCCGGAATTCTGAAGTCTGAACTGTACAACTGGCCTCCGGTGTGGGTACCTGCCTACGTACCTGGTTCTCTGACGAACCTTTCATTCGGACACCCACCTACCGCGGCAATGGGACGCGCACAGATTTCTCCTCTGTTTTGCTTTGTCAGAGGAGGAGGATGCGGCCATCCGGTCCAGATCTGAAGCACGTTCCTGTTATACTATTACTTGGCTCTCAAGTTATCTAGTCCTAGTCGTATTGTAATAGGTCTAGTTGGCTTGTAACTTTTTATATATACCGTTGTATGCAGCCATCAATAACAATAGTTTTATTCAATCTTACATGGTATCAGATTTTCGGTCCTAGGGTATGGCTCCGCTGACGGTGTCCTGGACTAGGGGTACTCACCACGTCGTCTCCCGACCAGTGAGTCGGGCCGATGACCCCCGTGATGATTCACTAATGGGCCACTTCGGGCAGCCCATGCCGAATATAAGGAGGATTCCACAAGACTTGGCGCACAAGACAAGGACTCTTCTAAACCCTAGGCCTACGGTGCATATATAAACCGAGGCCAGGCTAGTCAATAGATCATAATATATTACATCTCATAATCTCGTGGTAGATACATGTACCCTGTACTATCCCCCATATCAATACAATTAAAAGCAGGACGTAGGGTATTATCTCTTCAAGAGAGCCCGAACCTGGGTAAAATCCTGTGTCCATGTTACCATCGCTCCAAGACGCCTAGCTTAGGACCCCTACTACGAGATATGCCGGATTTGACACCGACATTGGTGCTTTCATTGAGAGCCTGCTGGCAGTCGCCGCGGTGCGATGAGAATTCAGATCGTCTCCGACGCGATCTACGCGTTGGAACCGAGCTTTGTTGTCGATGTTGGCATCTTCGTCGCCGGCTCGACTGGTCACCTCGGCTGGACCGATGACTGCGCTCCGTGCCGGATCGTCAAGATCGGACGGATACTTTCATCGTCATCATCTCCGATCTCTATCAAGATCATGAGAAATCATCCATGGAGCTCGGGGGCTCGATGTTGACATCGTCCTCGAGCAACCGTGCAGTTTTTCTGGACAGCGACTTGTGTTCGTCGTCCCCGCTTCCTCGAGCGTCGCCTTGACGATTGCTTCAGTGGAATTGTGCGGAATTGAGTCTATAATGACCCCGGAAAATTTCGTCGTATTCCGATGGAGGAATCTTCGGCGATCTACGAAATACCGGAGCCCTGTCGAATCTGGACGGGAATCGGGATGAGTTTAGGGCGAGGTGTCCAGCTTCCAGCTCGGACATCGTTTGGAAGATCCCACCGTTCATCGGCTGCGGAATTCCCATGCCGATCACCCCTCAAAATTTCAGCTCAATCCGACCGTCCAAACTCCGGGAAACATCCGATTAGTACAACGAATTCTGGATCTATTTTCTGCGCGAAAACGAATCCGACCCGAGTTCATCTTTTTCATGAACGGGTTGTCAGACGTCCTTTTTGAAGAAAATTTTCTCATCATCTCGGTCATCCGACCAAGAGTTCGGCATCGCGAGGGCCGAATAATCATCAAGCGAACCTCGTCATCCGCGGGTCGTACGGGTCGGGTGCTCTGTTGCTTCATCAAGCCGGCATCAACCTCGTCACAAATTTCGACCTGCGTCGGCATCGCCGCGCCGTTACTTTTTCAAGCTGACGTCCACCATGCCGACCTGCTTCGACACCTCGGCTGGCGTGAGACTTCGGCGTCACCAGCCGACCTGCTTCAACAACTCGGCTGGCGTGAGACTTCGGCATCACCAGCCGACCTGCTTCAACACCTCGGCTGGCGTGAGACTTCGGCGTCACCAGCCGACCTGCTTCAACACCTCGGCTGGCATGAGACTTCGGCGTCACCAGCCGACCTGCTTCAACACCTCGGCTGGCATGAGACTTCGGCGTCACCAGCCGACCTGCATGAGACTTCGGCGTCCGCCGATCACAGCTTCGCCATGTTAACTGGACCGAGGACTTCATCTCGCCACATCGACCGTGCAGCGTCGCCACTTCGTCAAGCCGAACTCTTCGTTCAGGCACCTCGGCGCCCAGGCCATATTCCTTTACTTATTTGCTTCACTTAAATTAACTAAGTAGAAGAATTTTTTTTATATATATTATTACCTTTATTTGTTATTACCCTTGGCTTGCACTATATTGTGTGCACAGGTAATCGACTTCGACTGTGTCATGCGGTCACCTTGGCGTGCGTACATCGTTGTCCCGCCTCCATCAACCAAATTGTGTCGTCGACATGGCCGACGGACGTGGGGGCTTCGCCGTCACGCTACCGAACTACTCCGTCTGCTCGACTGGACCGGGGGTTTCTCCTCGGCCTTCGGAAGTATTGTGTTGTCACTTCATCAAGCCGAGCTCTCCTTCGGTTACCTCGTGACCGGCTTGGGGGCTGGGACCTTGACCCACTACAAGCTCGACACACGTCACAAGCACATTATCCAGCTAAGTCGATTTCATGCTCAACCTTTTTCAATTTTTAACTTTTGTTCGGTTTGACCAAGCATTTTACTTGTATTAAATTGAAAAGTTTGTTTGTTAAAAACACCTCCTTTTCCCATTATGACTGGGGGCTTCGCCGTCACGCTGCCGAACTACTCTGTCTCCTCGGCTGGACCGAGGGCTTCGCCTCGTCGCAACATCCGTGTTGCGTGGCCATTTCTCGATCCGAGCTCTTCGCTCGATTACCTCGGGCCTGGGGGCTGGGACTTCGGCCAGGCCGAGGACTACTTCTTCGTCCCGCCACAACCCCGGACCGCACCGAGCACATTAACCAGCTAAGTCGCTTTCATGTTAAAATATTTTCAGCTTTCTAATTTTGTTCGGTTCGACCAAGCGTTATACTTTTTTTGACAAAAAGTTGTTTGTGGAAAACTTTCTTTGACAAAACTTTGTTTGTTACAAACAAATTCAAATACCCCGTTTACTTGGGGGCTTCCTTTATGAAACCTTTTCTCTTTGCATGTGATTATTATTGTACAGCTTCTTTCCTTGCTCGTGTATTATGCCAAAATATGCATCATGTTGACTTAAGTGTTTCGCAAAGCTGGGTTGCCTGGCTCCTGTGCTTACCCCTACGTTCCCGATTGTTCGGCTAGGGAGTAAAGGGAGCACCTCTGCGATTGTTACGATCGGGTCATCCGAACTCATACCTCAGACGGGTGAAGCCGAAAGATAGCGCTCTTATTGTTTTCAACTATGGTCGGCACACAACGGAACTCACGCGTACACAAATCTATTGCACAAGTCTCATAGTAATCATGAGCGACCAAAGAAAGGTACCGTTGGGGGCACTATTTTCTTTGAAGATGCTTCTTACGTTACATAAGTAATATAGCATAAGTTCCCTGGGCGCGCTTTGTCTGTTACAGCCTCATGGCCTGATTGCCTGGTTATCCGAAACACCGCCGATATTTTCGGTAGGCGGAGTAGATAACACTTTTCGGCCAAGAGAAGCCAACGGTCGGTTAAGACGCGTTCAAAGTTCGGGCGAACACAGATATTATATAAGTACTTCGGTACATACAATCATTATACATAAAATTCTTTTACCCAAGTCACTTGGGGGCTCTTAAATTAATATGAGCCGTTTTATAATAGATGTTTTCTTCTTAGTCGTTGCAAAGTCTTTTTCTACCACTCCTTTCTCGACTCAAGTGTATGATCAATAGCCGGGTAGCCTGGTTTCTCTCTAAAGCCGCTCGCGTTTAGTTCGCTAAACTGACCTGAGAAACACTCTGCCTTCGGGATAGGGAGGTTGAAGCCGAAGGCTGACCCACTTGAAGTCTAGAGATCGGATGTGTCATGTCAAAGAACGACGGAAGCACAATTTTAAGACCAATTTCGTATTGGCACCAAAAAACTTGATTCAATCTAGACGTAAAGTTTTTTACGCAAGTTTTTTGGTCTTTTGAGCTTATAACATCTTTCACCTATTTTATGTTTTCCTTTCTGGAAGCGGGACACTCTCTTGGTTGAGGTGTTCGGCGTGATGGTCTTGCTAGGAAACTCTTTTCTAAACTACAGTTCGGCATCTTTCCTGCTGAACTCCACCTCGATGTTGTCAAAACATACATGACGGTTGAACTAGTTCCCGAGGAGGTACGATCCTAGGGTCGGCCATGTTGCCCAACCCAAGTCTCGGGGGCTATTGCATTGACAATTCAATGCAGAAAATTTCAGTGCAATACAGTTTCCGAGGAGATTGATCCTTGGGTTGGTCGACCGCACCCAACCTGAGCCTCGAGGTCTGTGCACACCGCTTTTGTGTTCCGAAGTATGCTGCCGAGCTAGGAGTTGATCCTCAGGCCGATTTTGCAAATCGACCTGAGTCTCAGGGGCTACTGGGATCAGCGGTTTTATGTCATCCTTCATGTGCATCTCGGGTTTTAGACCGACACACACCTTGAGGGCTATTGGCTATATATCTCGGTAGAGAATAAATTGCACCAATCGAAAATATCCACAAAAAATCAGCCCACGGTCGGGGTGGTGCACCACCTCGAAAGCAGTCCGGCATAAAGCTCGGGCGCAAGTGGCTGGCTCCATAGAGAGCATTTCCGACATTAAGCTCGGATGAATTCCTTTAATTTTTTAAGGTCCAAGGTAGTTTATGATACCTCGGACGCTGATCATCATTGGAGCTTGGATGCAGTCCGGCGTTGGAGCTCGGAAGCAGTCCGGCATAAAGCTCAAGATCGGAGACGCCTTAGAAGCAGTCCGGCATAAAGCTCGGATGTGAATGGCTGGCTCCATAAAAGACTATTCCGGCATTTAAGCTCGGATGAAGTCCTTCAACTTTTTCAAGACCGAGGTAATCTATGACACCTCGGATACAGTTCGGCGTTGGAGCTCGAACACAGTTCGGCGTTGGAGCTCGGACACAGTCCGGCGTTGGGGCTCGGCTGCAAAAAGATACCTCGGATACAGTCCGGCGTTGGAGCTCGGACATAGTACGGCGTTGGAGCTCGGTTGTAAAAAGACACCTCAGATGCAGTTCGGCGTTGGAGCTCGGACGCAAGAGGACACCGCTGCACGGGAAACCCTTCAAACCCGAGCTGCACGGGATTCCCAGTATCTTACCATCACTCGTCCTGAAATCTCATTTGCTGTCCAACAAGCTTGTCTCTATATGCATGATCCTCGAATTCCTCACTATAATCATATCAAACGCATCCTTAGGTATTTGAAAGGTACTCTCGATCATGGTCTCCACATAAACAATTCATCCCCCACCTCTCTCACCGCGTATTCTGATGCAGACTGGGCTGGTTGTCCCGACACTCGACGATCTACATCCGGTTTCTGTGTTTTTCTTGGTGACAATTTGATTTCTTGGTCCTCGAAAAGGCAGGTAACCGTCTCCCGCTCGTCCGCTGAAGCTGAGTATCGTGTGGTTGCACACGCTATGGCTGATACGATCTGGCTCCGTCAGTTGCTCTCGGAGTTGCATCGACCACTTGCACAGGCTACCATTGTTTATTGTGATAACATATCAGCTGTCTACATGTCTGGGAATCCTGTTCAACATCGCCGGACTAAACATATTGAGATTGATATACACTTTGTTCGCGAGAAGGTGGCTCTTGGACAAGTTCGGGTGCTGCATGTTCCTTCTACGGCTCAATTTGCTGATATATTTACCAATGGACTGCCATCTACACCATTTTGTAATATTCGATCCAGTCTCAACGTTGTCGAGCCTTCCGTTGATACTGCGGGGGGATGTTAGACTATTACTTGGCTCTCAAGTTATCTAGTCCTAGTCGTATTGTAATAGGTCTAGTTGGCTTGTAACCTCTTATATATACCGTTGTATGCGGCCATCAATAATCAATAACAATAGTTTTATTCAATCTTACAGTTCCTACGCTGCAGAATGGCTGTCCGCGTCAGTTTGGTCCATCTTATGAAGATCCACGGCTTGATAATTTATGTCACGAGCGGGGGCGTATCAATGTACAAAAATCCAGAAATGACCGCGCCAGCGATCCATCCTCATGCTTCTTTGCAAGATTTGGGACGCTCGCGTCTCGTCATGTCGACACTCACTCCGCCACCTCCCTATGACTCGTGGGGCCCGTTCTTTTTGGTTTTTGATTCTCTACAACTAGATCCTAGAAATTGCTCATAGAATCCACGGTTCGGTTCTTTTCTGAGATCATAGTCTGAGATTGTGGTACGAGTTGTGTACTGAAATGTCTATATTGTTAACTGAACATAGTTAAGGAAAGTTTTTCCCCTAGGGCTCACCTAGGGTTCCCAAAGTCCTCTGGCGGCGCCCGCGAGAGTTCCCCATAGATCATCGTTTTTCCTGGTGATTCCACACGTTAGAAAGGTGTTTCTTTGATCTGGGCGTGTACACCAGATCATCAACACCTTCCACGGCGGCTAGCATGGCGGAAAACGGATCGCAGGCTTCTGGTGGTCCTGAGGGCAGCAGGTACCGCCGCCATGAAACTAATCTGGAAGATCGCTTCAAGGGATTAAATCTCCACGGGGAAGAGGAAGAGGAACTCGACCTGTCGGGGGAGATTGAGGGGCTGATTGAGGAATCTCGTTGGATCAGTGTTTTTAGGGTTCATACTCAAAAACCCTTTAGCCATGTAGCCTTGCTCAAATCAATGCGTAATGCTTGGGCCTCGACGTAGGGCGTCACCTTCAAAGCTATGGAACCAAACATCTTCCTAGCTTAGTTCAAGTGCTTGGGAGATTGGAACAGAGTAATGAACGGGGGTCCTTGGGACTTCCGGGGTGCAGCAGTGGTCTTGGAGGAATATGACGGGATATCAAACGTCAAGGACTATAAGCTAGATCGAATTCCTGTTTGGGCTCGAATCATGGGGATACCTGAGGGGTTGATGAAGAGAACGGAGCTAGCAACAAAAATTGCCAGGAAAGTTGGGGTTCCCCCGATTATAATAGTGAATGAAGGGAGGTTGAATCCTACGAAGTACTTATGGGCAAGGGTGTTCATCATGCTAGACACCCCGCTTGTTTGTTTTGTCCCTCTAACCTTGAAAGAGAGCAAGAAATATCCGGTCGAGTATGAAAAACTACCAGACTTTTGTGATTTATGTGGACTGGTAGGTCACATTGACACTGAATGTGGAGAAGGTATACACACACCATAGGACTGTGAATGGGGCCGTTGGCTTCTGGTAAACTTCGACAAGGACGAAGATAGCCAAGATCAAGGGCGGGGTGGTCCTCGCGGACGCGGAGCAACCGATAGGTGGTGGTGGTTTCGGGAGAGGACGAAGCAGACCCGGTGCACCAAAACCTGAGGAGGAGCTGGATATGGATATCGATGGCACGGGCGTGCACGGGGGTATCCCTTCAATCCGCAAACGTCTCATAGGTAAAAAATGGAACAGTAGTAGGGGCGCCGCTGGCCTCCTTACAGACACCGCCAGCAGGTTTCGTCAATGATAAAGTACAGCTGCTGGAGAACATCAGTACAGAAGTTGTGGATAAAAGTCTGCCCGATACGCCGCAGAAAATTCATGATTCAAAAAGGCTCAGGCCTAAAAATAGCTCTTCCTCTCAGAACACACCTAGCATATCGGCGACATCCCTTGAGATCGCCGGGAGCAATGAAAACAATATGTTGGAACTGCCGCGGGATGGCCACTACCGCGACAGTCAGGGCGCTTCTAGAGGTCCAGAAGCAGTGGGGGCCGGATGTGATTTTCCTGTCCGAATCACATCTGAACACAACAAGGGCGGAGAAGTCGATGAGAAAACTAAGGATGGATCATCTGGAAGTGGTGGAGAGTGTTGGGGCCAGTGGTGGCCTCATACTATTCTGGCACAATCCGGTTGTGCTGGAGTTGATGGGTAAGACAAAAAACTTCATTGATGTCTGATACGTCTCCAACGTATCTATAATTTATGAAGTATTCATGCCATATTTACAACAATTTTATATGGTTTTGGTATGATTTGCATGGAACTAACCCGGACTGATGCTGTTTTCAGCAGAACTACCATGGTGTTGTTTTTTATGCAGAAATAAAAGTTCTCCAAATGTAACAAAACTTTTTGACGATTTTTTGGAACAAAAGAGGCACTAGAAGATTCGTGGGAGGGCCAGAAGAGCCACGAGGTGGCCACAACCCACTAGGGCGCGCCAACCCTCTCTGGCGCGCCCTGGTGTCTTGTGGGCCCCTCGTGGCCCATCTTCGCGTGAAACCGACGCCCAAAAATCCAATATATTCAGAAACCCCCAGAAATAACCCTAGATCAGAAGTTCCGCTGCCACAACTCTCTGTATTGACAAAAAACCAATCCGGAGGCGTTCCAGTACCCTGCCGGAGAGGGTAGATCATCTCCGGTGGCCATCTTCATCATCCCGGCTGTCGTGGTTTTGTCACGGCAGATGTCCTAGGGCAAGGACTTAGGGCTGAAGCCATCGCTACGACGGTTAACTCGAAGGGGTTGATCGGGACGAAAGACACAGGTTTACCCAGGTTTGGCCCCTCTCGAAGGAGGTAATAGCCTACGTCCCGCTTTGAGTTGTATTGATTGGATATCGATTACAAGGGAGCGGATTCGCTTGACCTGGTACTCGATCAAAGGTTTCCGTAGTCTAAGCCGCCCAGGGAACCCGCTTTTATATACACAGGTCGAGGCCCTAGGCTTACAAGAGTCTGGGCCGGGTTACATCTGGTAACCGACCTTATCTCTAGCTACCCTTGCCTTGTCTGGCAAACTATCCCCCGGCGGCTCACGCCTCCGGGTCATACTTAGCCTTTCGGCTCTGGGCCTCTTCCAGGCCCATCTAGTAAGTCACCTCCAGGCCCTGTCCTGACCTTGTAGCCTGCTCAGGCCTTACTGCTAAGCCGCGAACCTCATGACCCGGCCCCTCTTGGGCGGGTCTCACCACTGGGTTATATCCCCAACATTAGGCCCCAGATTGATTTGAACTGGTTCATGTCAATCTTCAAGTCTTCTAGTTGGCGAGTCTTGCATTCTTCATAAGCACCCGACCTGCAATAAATCTTCATGACCCGCCATGTGAAAGACGGGTGACGTCATCTCTGACAAATCCAAAAAATCCCGATGACATCACAACGGATATTTGTATTAACTAGTCAAACCGAGAATCGAGGCGTTTTCTTGGTCAATCATCACTTTGTCTCCTCGATTCCCGCGCGAGACTGTTGCTGTTCCATCCCCCCTCATAAATAGGCGCGTGGGGTCCTTATCCTTTCTCACTTTCCCCTCCCGCCGCCGCTTCTCTCTTCTTCTTCCTCCTGACGCCCGTGCCTTTGGAGCTCCGCCGCGCCGTCCGGACCTCGCCATCATCTTCAACAAGGCCGCTGCATCGCCCTGATTGTGTCCAGAGCTCGCCGGCGCTCGCCCGCATCTCCTGCGTATCTCAGGTTCTATCTTCTTCCTCTTCTGAATCTGCATTAGTTCATCGGGCCTTCTTCGGGTCCGCCGCCGTTCATCGGTGTTCTTGACATAGATGAAGGAAAGGAAATACTTTTAAGCTTCCATCCACTAGCAAAGACCCGCGGCGCTCCGCTTGATACATTTTCCATGCTTATCGTCGATCTTCCCTTCACGGGAACTCATATATGAACTGTCGGTTCTTCGCTGTCATTTTAGGTTTAGGAAATATTTTCCTTTTTTCTTCACTCGCAGATCTTATAACTGCAGCCGTAGTTGTTGAAACCTGTTTGTCCACACTTAACAATTTTTCAATACTTCCTTAGTAAACTTGACCCGCCAGGATGCTGCCGGGTCTCCCTGACGAGTTACAATTCAGTTTAAACTTGTAGCTGACGGCGGCTCATAGTTTTAATAATGACCCGTCAGATGGCGTCGTCATCTTAAAATCATCACTGTTTTAGTCATACAGCGTTTTTAACCCGCCGCATATCCATGCCTTTCCACAACCTTTTAACCCGCCGTCATGGCCAAAGCCCATGCCTCCTGCGACTGGGTAGGCTCCGGGGTCACTGAAGAAATGCTCAACGACTTTGTAGTCATGGGAGCCTTGCCGGCTCAAGGTGTTATCCATTGGCGGGTTCCCGGCAACGAAGTCACTCCCAAACCCCAGGACGGGGAAGTTGTTGTCTTCACAGATCATCTTCTCCGTGGCTTTTCTCCGCCCGGCTCAAAAATTTTCCTGGATGCCCTGCACTTCTGCAATCTGCACCCTCAAGATATTGGCCCCAACTCTGTAACCAATTTATGCCAGTTCCAAATTCTCTGTGAAGCTTATCTGCAAGAAGAGCCGTCTGTTGACCTCTTCAGGGATTATTTCTATATCAACTGCCAAACAGAGATGGCGGACGGACTGAGCCTTGAACTTGGAGGTGTTTCCATTCAGAGATGGAGGGATGTAATCTTTCCATCGGCAATTCTGCCTAGTCATCCCAAGGATTGGAATAAGACCTGGTTCTACTGCAAAGATACCTCCCCAGAAGGAGAAAATCCACTGTCGGGTTATCGTCCTTACCGGCTCAGTACCGACACCGAGCTCCCAGACTAGATGTCTGCTGCAAAGCGCGCCCAGTACGGTCCAACTTTTTCAAAGATAAGGGCCTTGTTAGCCAACGGGTTAACTGGCATTGATCTGACCCGCTGCTGGGTCTCTTGGAGAATTATGCCACTGAGCCGCCGCAACGCCTTAATGTGCCAATACACTGGTGCAGTGGATGACCCTTAGCGCTTCAATCAGACCCCTTTGACAGACTAGGATCTGAATGCAATTGTTAAATCCTTGCTGGGTGAGCCGCAAGAAGCTTGCAACAAGACAGGGTTAAGCCCTTTTTATGCTCTTAACCCGGCTCCGGAGGTGAACCTTTTCATCCTAATCCTCACTCTTTCTTTAGATGCTGCATTTCATATGCCCTATTTAATCTTTCTGCCAATGCATATACTATGTGCAGGCCGGCTCTTCTTTCTGGAACAAGAAACTAACCACTATCTCTAAGAAGAAGAAAAACAAGGCAACCAAAGCCCGAGCTCCGGCTCGTAAGAAGAAGCAAACAACTGAGGAGCTGTTTGGGCTGGATGACTCAGAGGTAGAACTTGATTCCCTTGGCCCTCTTTTCATGCAACTTATTGATGCTCACTCCTCTCAGGATGACGTGGAGGTAAGCGAGGCTGGAGCCGCAGAGGTAACTATCATCTCCTCCGACTCAGAACCTCTGCCAACAGAGAGAATCCGGCGGGTCATCTGGAAAGTAAAATTTTCACATCCTCTTGCTCACTTGGACCCCAACTTTCTTTTGAAGAAGCAGCAACATGACGCTAGGCGTCAGACCCGGAGCGGCGGCTCTGAAGACTTGGTGGCCGGCTTACCTGACACTCCGGCTTGTCGGAAACGTCGCAACGAGGTACTTCATAACTCATATTTATACTTCTGCATTTTAGTCTTGTGCTGTCACTTGCTCATGTTGCTTAATTTAATTGTATCAGGAAACACCTCCTTCGTCTGGCGACTCGACCGCCTCCAAACTGCCTCCCCTTGTTATCAACCCGGGGTAAGCTCCTTTGCATCCTCTTTCTGCTTATTACTATTCTGTCCTTGAATATAACTGACAATGAAGTCCTTTGTTCACAGGGCCCAGGCCAAGAAAAGAAAACTGAGCAGGTCATCTTCCCGCCCAGATGTCTCAGAGCCGGAGGACCCGAAGCATGACACTCCTAGAGTTCAAGTGGAACCATTCGAGGCTGGCCAAGGTGCTCATGACAATACTCCCCAGCCTACTGAGCCGGTGGATGCTGATGTTGTGATTCCTGAGGCCCATCTGGAGATGGATCCTAAGCCGCCCAGCCCCCTTCCGACAACTCAAGACGTGACGGCTCAAGAAGAAGAAGTCACTATCACCGGCTCTGCCTATGCTGCTCCGGCTCCCTCCAACATGCTAACCAAGCACATCAGCAAGGATGAGGCGCCTTCACCTGAGAAGGAGAAGGCCAAACTTGATCTGCCAAACTTGGAGAAGTTAACTGCTGATGAGTTGCATTCGGGTTATCTGAGCCGTCTTGCCGCGAGCCGGGACATGGAGGCCAAACTGGTTGATATGATGAAGAAGAAATATGAGGTACTACACTTTCTATTCTCTCTATACCCTTACGTAGCCCCCAAGGGCCGGCTTATATTCTCGAAGATAAGCCGGGTCTTCAGTAATATGCAGATCGTGATCGACCAATGTGTAGCCCCCAAGGGCCGGCTTATTATGCCAATAATGAGCCGGTACTTATTGTCTTGATAAATGCATAAATGCCAAGTGTAGCCCCCAAGGGCCGGGTCATTATGCCAATAATGAGCCGGAACTTTTGTAGATCTGATCTTAGACTTGTAGAGCAATGTGTAGCCCCCAAGGGCCGGGTTATCTTGATGAAGATGATCCGGGTCTTATTTGTATTTTGATAAACTTGAAAGAATTGATGCACATTATCCCCCAAGTGTCAAGTATATTGCTTGCAATCTGCTTGAGACTTGTAACAATCCTCTGTAGTACCTCTAAGCACTACTATGAGCCGGACTGGCGGCTTAAAATTGATAATCTTGCTATTTGACAATTTGTCATGTGTAGGAATCTTTACACGCGGCCGAGTCTAGCTTGACCGACCTCAGGAAAAGCCTAGCACTGCAACAAGACGCCCGGGCTGAAGCTGACACCAAGTGGCGGCTCTCTGCGGCGGAACTGGAAAAGATCAAGACTGAGCTGGAAGCATATAAAAAATCTACTGAAGCCAGCCAAGCCGCCCTGACCAAACGTGCAGAGGATGCCGAGGGCCGTCTGAAACCTGTTGCTGAAGAGCTGACCAGCCCGAAGCGCTATATAAGCCGGATGACCGAAGCCGTTTTTGGTGAGCCTTACGGACTATATGATGACCATGTTTCAAATATTCTTATAAAGACTCGCCCGACAACTCACAAACTTGATCTGTTTTGCAGGCAAACGAACTCGCCAGCTTCCAGATGACAGCTTGTTGAAGCTGAAGGCTTTATATGCCTTCACTGAATAGCTGTACGCTGGAAGCCTCTTCACCATCAGGGCTGTGTTCGGCGATAAAGGGGTTCCCAAACTGATCAAGGATGTGCTGAAATGCCTCTCCACTGTCCCGAAGCACTTTGAAGAGATGAAGAAATCAGCCGCCCGTAAGGGTGCAGTATCTGCTTTAAGCCGGGCGTTGGCATATGCACCAGAGCTCAACCCGGAGGAGATGACAGGAGGCTTCCCACAGCTGAAGGCTGACGGGTCAGAATTTACCCAAGACGACTACGCCCGTTGCTTCAGGGCATCTCGAGTGTTGGCCAGCTAGTTAGCCGCAGAAGCTGATTTGAAGACATACCAGGCGGCTTACGACGACAACAACACTCGAGTTCGGGCGCCTACATTCGAGCCAAAAGATCTGACTCCTCAACGGCGTGAGCACATCTTTGCCCCTGATGTTGACCCGTCTCCAATCTTGGATGAAGAAGCTGAATTTGAAGCTTTACTCAACTGCAACTGGGATGTGGACAACCTTCAGATTCAGGAAAGCGAAGACCCGGCGTGGGATGACCCGTCGACGAGCTAGGTGAAGAGCCGGTCTTCAAGGATGTTAACCCGGGCGCAGCTGAGCCGCCGTGTCATTACTTATGTGAAAAACTTGAGCCCCACATTTTTGGGTCCTCTGAGGCCTTGTAATAGCTGTAGGAAAAACTTGATTGCCTGTGCTCTGCCTTCGCACACTTTTTGAACCTCTCCAACTCATAGGCCGGCGGGTTAAAATTTCTTCCAGTATGAATATCTTGACATGATTATATGCCTCAATATGAATTTATCAATTCCCACTGGCGGGTTATACTCCATGAGCAATGCTAAGCTGGAATTACCCATGAACTTAGAATCTTATCATGAAAAACGCCTGCAAAAACAAACAGTAGAATATATAATTGTATATCTCTTGCTTTGTAAGCTGGCTTTAAAGGCACAACAAGAAGAGATAACTCTTATTTTGTTTTGTCAGAAAAAATTGTTTTGCCTCAAAGAAGCTAGGCATAAAAGCCTAAAACCTCGTACGCCGGCTCTCACGTGACATAAATCCGTCGTTTAAACCTTAACAAGTTCTGGGTCTTGTAAAAAGATTGACTTTGCTAAGAGTACGAACGGGCCACATAGCGGAGAGACTACAACAGACAAGGCGAGTTTATCCTAGCTCACTGTAAGCCGGCTCTCTCGTGACAAAGGTCGCCGTTTTAACCTTGACAAGTTCAGGGTCTTATTGCGAGATTGACTGTCAAGTTCAGGGTCTCTTTGCAAGATTGACTGTCAAGAGTTCGGCGGGTCACCTGGTGGAGTAGCAAGTTGTAAACAGGCAGGTTTAACTCGAATATGGCATATAAAGCCGGTCAAGAGGGTATGAAAGCTAAACCCAGTGGGTTGGAAGCCCCCAAGTGACCTTATGAAGAATCAACTCTTTGCACGAAACTTGGTGCAAGAAAACGGTAGAGGCCCCGAATCATAGGGATGCCGGCTTTATTATATTATAAAAAATGGTATATGCAATGACAGAAGTATGTACATTGATGAGAGCCGGTGGCTCAAGTATAGTATGGCCGAAGATGAGCAATGTTCCACGGCCTGGCAGTCTCCTCTCCAAAAGTGTGTGATTTATCGTCCTCCCGTATATCAATGAGATAATAGGAACCATTGTTGAGATTTCTCCTGATCACAAAAGGTCCTTCCCAAGGAGGTGACAACTTATGCATATCTGACTGGTCTTGAATCAGCCGGAGCACTAAGTCGCCTTCTTGGAACGTCCGGGTCTTGACTCCGCGACTATGATAACGACGCAGATCTTGCTGGTAAATCGCCGACCGTGCTGCCGCAAGATCCCATTCTTCGTCTAAAGCATCCAAAGCATCCTGACGCACCGTCTCATTATCAGTTTCAACGTAAGCCGCCACCCTAGGCGAATCATGACGGATATCACTAGGGAGAACAGCTTCTGCGCCATAAACCATGAAGAAAGGCATGTAGCCAGTTGACCTGTTGGGGGTGGTTCTTATGCTCCAAAGAACTGAAGGTAACTCCTCCACCCAACAACCCGGCGTTCGCTCCAAAGGAACCATAAGCCGAGGTTTTATCCCTCTCAAAATTTCCTGGTTAGCACGCTCTGCTTGACCATTAGACTGTGGATGAGCTACAGAGGAGACATCAAGACGGATGTGTTCACTGTCACAGAATTCTTTCATAGCCCCCTTGGACAGATTTGAACCATTATCAGTAATGATACTGTGAGGGTAACCAAACCGGAAAATCAGCTTTTTGACAAATTGAACTGATGTTGCTGCGTCACACTTACTAACCGGCTCTGCTTCCACCCACTTAGTAAACTTATCAACCGCCACCAAGAGGTGGGTCTTCTTATCTTTAGACCTCTTGAATGGTCCAACCATATCAAGCCCCCAGACCGCAAACGGCCATGTGATTGGAATCATCCGCAACTCCTGAGCCGACACATGGGCACGTCGCCCAAATTTCTGACACCCATCACACTTGCTAACCAATCTCTCTGCATCTGCATGAGCTGTCAACCAGTAGAATCCGTGTCGAAAAGCTTTCGCCACCAAGGATTTTGACCCAGCGTGATGACCACAATCGCCAGCATGTATCTCTTGCAAGATTTCCAGGCCCTTTTCCGGAGAAACGCACCATTGAAAAACGCCAGTCACGCTGCATCTGTGCAACTCACCATTGATAATAGTCATGGATTTAGACCGCCTTATGATTTTTCGTGCCAAAGTCTCGTCTTGGGGTAACTCGCCGTGAGTCAGATACGCCAGATAAGGCAGCGTCCAATCAGGGATTGCGCGGAGAGCCGCCACCAATTGTCCTTCCGGGTCAGGTATAGCAAGATCCTCTTCCGACGGTAACTTAACCGACGGGTGATGCAGTACATCCAGAAACACATTAGGTGGCACCGGTTTACGCTGAGACCCCAGTCTTGATAACGCGTCAGCCGCCTCATTCTTCCGACGATCAATATGATCCACCTGATAGCCCTTAAAGTGACCAGCAATAACAGCAACCGCTTGGCAATAAGACGCCATGCGAGGGTCCTTAGAATCCCACGTGCCTGATACTTGCTGGGCCACCAGATCTGAGTCACCGAGGCATCTGACCCGGCTCAAATTCATTTCCTTGGCCACACGAAGCCCATGAAGCAGAGCTTCATACTCAGCTGCATTGTTAGTACAAGGAAACATTAGCCTCAAAACATAACAAAACTTGTCACCTCGTGGGGAAGTTAAAACAACTCCAGCCCCCGTGCCTTCCAATTGTCTGGATCCATCAAAATGAATCGTCCAATACGTGTTGTCCGGCTTTTCCTCGGGTGCTTGACATTCTGTCCAGTCATTGATAAAATCCACCAGGGCTTGAGATTTAACAGCCGTCCGAGGTACATACTTCAGATTAAGAGGCCCAAGCTCAATTGCCCACTTAGCAATCCTGCCGGTGGCTTCTCTATTTTGAATGATATCTCCCAAAGGGGCAGAGCTGACCACCATGATTGGATGCCCAAGGAAATAATGCTTCAGCTTGCGATTTGCCATGAATACTCCAAACACTAGCTTTTGCCAATCCGGGTATCTTTGCTTGGATTCTGTCAAAACCTCGCTGACATAGTAAACCGTCCGCTGGACTGGATATTCCTTGCCTGCCTCCTTGCGCTCCACAACGACTGGAACACTGACGGCTTTATTATTAGCCGCCACGTACAGGAGCAAAGGCTCTTTTTCCACCGAAGCAGCCAAAACGGGCGGCTCAGCCAACTGCTTTTTGAGCGCCTCCAACGCATCATTGGCAGCATCGCTCCAGACAAAGTCATCTGTCTTCTTCATCATCTGATACAAAGGAATAGGTTTCTCACCTAAGCGGCTTATGAACCGGCTCAAAGCGGCAATACGACCCGCCAAGCGCTGGACATCATTAATGCACGCCGGCTTAGATAAAGAAGTTGTAAGAGCACATTTCTCCATGTGTGGTTTTGGTAATTGATGACAATCCCTATGGACTAATGGTTGCCTTGAGTTATATTCGAAGGATTTGTCCATAGGCACTTCTTGAAGTCCATCTGTTGGTTTCAAGGAGTTTATATCGTGACCAAGGTGGTATTCAAGGTTTTATCCAAAGATTGGTCATGTGAGAGTTGAGCTTATTGCAAGCATGTCTTGAAGAAGAAGATTGTGTGAGCATTCATGTTTACCTTCAAGACATCATCTTTGTGAAGAGAGAAGAGAAGACACAAGGTTGATCAAGATTAAGGCAAAGAATGATTCAAGTTGATCAACACACAAAGCGTAGAAGATGTACCAAGTGGGATCAAGTGATCCCATGGTATGGTAAGCATTGTCCATTGCGCTTTGTGTACTAACCCATGGTCTACGTGAGAGTTCGTTGTGGGGTTAGGTATATTTCCATGGGCTTGCGTCAAGAGGAAGATCTCATACAACCCATGGAGGATGACATCAAGTGGTGATCGTCATCAAGGTTGCGGTGTGCAAGTTCAAGTGAAGCATCACGGAGAGATCATGCTTGAAGCTTGCCGTCCATTGTGGTGACAATGGACTTGTGAAGATGTTCCAAAGAGTGGCTCACCCATAGTGGAGTATGGGGGAGCAATCAACCAGTCTTCATCGAGCCAACGCAATCAAGAAAGGTGGTCCATCTTGAGAAGGACAAGATCGTCATCATCTAGCTCAAGTGGACTATGCGCAAGGCAAAGGTTTGACCTTGATAGGGTTTTCTATTTTACTGGTCTCATGGTGGTAGTTGGGAGACCGGGTTATAGGATCGATAGCCGTACTATCAAGGGGGGCTCAAGTGAGTAGCTTGATCGTATCGTTCGTTGAGAGCTCAAACCATAGCATTCTTGGCATCATCATCTTTCTTGGTTCTTGGTTGGTTTTTCTCTTTGTGGGTTCTTGAGCTTATGGTCAGCTTCCTGACAAGCTCAAGTTCATCGAAAACGGAGTCCATATGCATCTTCTATGATGTTTTCGATGCTGGAGTTTTTGCCGGTTCTTCATTCATAGAGGTGTTTCACATCTCTATACCATTGGCATTTTCATACTGCCTCTTCTTAGGATATCCAGTCGCTGTTTGGATAGTACTTGTCGTGTGCTATCCAACAAGCTTGAGTTTGCTCAATTCGGAGCTCGTATGCGAAAGTTATGGCAGTTTTAGTGCCAGAGCTGTTTTTCTCTAAACAGGCGGTAGTACCGCTTGGGCGGTACTTCCGCTATGTACTACCGCTCTACTTCCGCTTATAATTTGTTCTTTGGTCAGGGTGGTTTTCTGGACGGTAGTAGTGGGCGGTAGTAGGGCGGTAGTACCGCCCACGCGGTACTACCGCTCTCTAGTACCGCTGCTACTACCGCTTATTTCTTGGGTCTGGCGTCTTACTGCATCCCAGCGGAAGTACCGCTGGGTAGGGCGGTAGTACCGCTCCAGCGAAACTACCGCCTCGAGTTTTCTGCCGTTTTGCATGCTTTCCCTAAAAACTACCGCGTGGGCGGTAGTACCGCTCAGCCGAGCGGTAGTACCGCTTGTGCACGACCTGTGCACATAACGGTTGGATTTGGGGAGGCCTATAAAAGGGGTCTTCTTCCCCATTGCTCCCTAATCCTTTGAGCTTGTTTTTGCCCCCCATTGCTGACCTTCTTCGAGCTTGCTATCTCTCAAACCCTCCAATGATTCTTGCTAGTTCTTGAGGGAAAAGAGAGAGGAGATCTAGATCCACATTTCCACCAATCACTTTCTCCTCTATGTGAGGGGAACCCCTTGGATCTAGCTCTTGGAGTTCTTCGTGTTCTTCTTCGTTCTTCCTCTCATTTTCCTCCCTAGCATTAGTTGCTTTGGTGGGATTTGGGAGAGAAGGACTTGGGCACTCTGTGTGCCCTTGCCATTGCATTTGGTGCATAGGTTTGAGTTCTCCACGGTGATACGTGGAAGTGAAGTTTGAGAAGCTTATTACTCTTGGGTGTTTGAGCACCCTAGAGCTTGTTCCTCTTGGGTGCCTTGGCGCCCTTGACGGTTGGTGGTGTCTCGGAGCTCAATCATTGTGGTGTAAAGTTCCGGGCAAGCGTCGGGGTCTCCAATTAGGTTGTGGAGATTGCCCCGAGCAATTTGTACGGGTACTGGTGAACCGCCCCCAAGGGTTGCCATTTGTACGGGTTCGGTGACCGCCCTCAAGGGTCCCTTAGTGGAATCACGACATCTTGCATTGTGCGAGGGCGTGAGGAGATTACGGTGGCGCTAGTGGCTTCTTGGGGAGCATTGTGCCTCCACACCGCTCCGAACGGAGATTAGCATCCACAAGGGTGTGAACTTCGGGATACATCGTCGTCTCCGCGTGCCTCGGTTATCTCTTACCCGAGCCCTTTACTTATGCACTTTACTTTGTGATAGCCATATTGTTTTTTGTTATATATCTTGCTATCACTTAGTTGTTTATCTTGCTTAGCATAAGTTGTTGGTGCACATAGGTGAGCCTAGTTGTTTTAGGTTTTGTGCTTGACTTATTAAACGTTAGTTTTATTCCACATTAGTTCAAGCCTAAACCGTAATTATTTTAAAGCACCTATTCACCCCCCCTCTAGGCGACATCCACGTCCTTTCAGAAGTGATGGCCTTTATCTTATCTGGGTTAGCCTCAATGCCCCGCTCGGAGACCAAGAAACCCAAGAGCTTGCGTGCAGGCACACCAAACACACACTTAGCCGGGTTAAGCATCATCTTGTAAACCCGCAGGTTATCAAAAGTTTCCTTCAAATCATCTAGCAGAGTCTCCTTCTTCCTTGACTTGAGCACAATATCATCCACATATGCATGAACATTGCGCCCAATCTGATCATGAAGACAGTTCTGCACACAGCGTTGATAAGTCGCCTGCGCACTTTTGAGTCCAAAAGGCATAGACACGTAGCAGAAAGCTCCAAAAGGTGTGATGAAAGACGTCTTCTCTTGGTCTTTGACTGCCATCTTGATCTGATGATAACCCGAATAAGCGTCCAGGAAACATAGGCTCTCACAACCCGCCGTTGCGTCAATGATCTGGTCGATACGGGGGAGAGCAAACGGATCAACCGGACACGCCTTGTTGAGATCTGTGTAATCTACACACATGCGCCACGTGCCGTTCTTTTTAAGTACAAGCACGGGGTTAGCTAACCACTCCGGGTGAAAAACCTCCACGATAAATCCTGCGGCCAAGAGTCGGGCCACCTCTTCCCCAATAGCTTTACGCCGCTCTTCACTGAAACGACGGAGGAATTGTTTGACCGGCTTAAACTTAGGATCCACATTAAGGTGGTGCTCATCGAATTCTCTCGGTACACCCGGCATGTCAGAAGGTTTCCATGCAAAGATGTCCCGATTCTCACGGATGAATTCGATGAGCGCGCTTTCCTATTTGGGGTCCATATTGGCCCCAATAGTGAACCGCTGAGATGAGTCGCCAGGAGTAAAATCCACGAACTTGGTATCTTCTGCCACAAATTTCAGGGGCGGCTCAGATTGAGTGCTGGGCTTCTTCAATGGGGTCATATCCGCCGGGTCAACATTGTCTTTATAAAATTTAAGCTTCGCCTCAGCACAACTTGATTCTGCATATGCCGCATCGCCTTCCTCTCACTCAAGAGCAATCTTCCGATCACCATGCACTGTAATCGTTCCCTTCAGACCAAGCATCTTGAGCTGCAAGTAAACATAATAGGGCCGTGCCATGAACTTCGCATAAGCCGGCCTTCCAAACAGGGCGTGATATGGGCTCTTGATTTTAACCACCTCAAACCACAAAGTCTCCACCCTGTAGTTGAACTCATCACCAAAGGCCACCTCAAGGGAAATTTTCCCTACTGGATAAGCTGATTTGCCGGGCACCACTCCGTGAAAAACTGTGGACGACGGCTTGAGATCCTTGTCAACCAGGTTCATCCTACGAAAGGTGTCATAGTACAGGATGTTGATGCTGCTGCCACCATCCATAAGCACCTTGGTGAACACATAGCCTCCTACTTGGGGAGCTACCATAAGGGCTAAATGCCCCGGGTTATCCACCCACGGCGGGTGATCCTCCCTGCTCCAAGTTATTGCATATTCAGACCATTTTAAGTACAGCGGAAGAGCCGGCATGGCTGCGTTAACCGCCCGCTTGCACACTTTCTAATCCCGCTTATCAAGGCTTGTTGTAAAAACGTGATACTAGCCTCCATTAAGCTGCTTTGGGTTACTCTGATACCCTGACTGGTTGTTTTGTTGCTGACCACCATTGCCAGACTGCTGATTATGACCTCCATGGTTACCTTGACCTTGATAACCAGAGTTTGAGCCGCCTGCACCGAAGCCGAACCCCTGAGAGCCAGATCCTGACCCGTCGGGTGGTCCGTTGCCGTTACCTTGATGCTGGCTAAGGCTGTAATTCCGGAATTCCCGCATGACCCAGCAATCCTTCCAAGCATGAGTGGATGGCTTGTTTGGCAGGCTATGCTTCGGGCAGGGGTCATTAAGTACTGCTTCCATGTTGAAAGGCTTATTTTTACCGAAAGGCGGTTTACCGTTCCCCTTGCCACGGTTGTTCCCAGCATTAGTACTGGCTACGAGATCTGACCCGCCGTCCGGATGCTTCCGCTTACCGCCATTGCCTGGATTGTTATTTCCTGCCCCATTCTGCTGCTGACCCTTGCCGTTGCCATTCTTCTTTCCTTTAGCCGATTTCTCATCATCAGACCCAGGATCCTTCGTGCTGTCAGAGTCTACATATTTGGTGAGAGCCGCCATGAGCTCCTCCATGTCATGGCAAGAACGCTTGAGCCGTCCAAGCTTCTGTTTAAGGGGCAAAAAGTGACAATTCTTCTCCAGAATCAGAACCGCCTGAGCCGTCGTGATATTATCAGATGAGTGGATAATGGTTGAAACCCGCCGGACCCAATGGTGGGCCGACTCATCTTCACGCTGCACGCAATGATCCAAATCCACAATTGTCATAGGCTGCTTGCACGTTCCTTGAAAATTCTTGATGAATTTTGCTTTCAACTCAACCCAAGAATTAATGGTGTTGGGTGGAAAACCCTTCAACCAAGTACGAGCCGGCCCTTCCAACATCATGATGAAGTACTTGGCACAGACTGCATCACTGACATCCAGCATCTCCATGGCTAGCTCATAGCTCTCGATCCAGGCTTCCGGAGGCAGATCAACTGTATAATTAGGTACCTTTCGCGGGCCCTTGAAATCCTTCGGCAAGCGCTCGTTACGCAGAGCCGGTGCTAAACACGGCACGCCCACGACCCTGGAGGTGACTCCGGCTCCCACCGAAGTGGAAGGTGTTACTGGGGGCAATTCTTGATAAGCCGCCGCGGTCGCTGCCGCCTCCCGCTGAGCTCTGGCATGATCTACGATCGCTTGAGCATCGACAACGAGCGGGTCATCACGGGGCGGGTTCCGACGTCGCTCACTGCTAGAGATCGCCGGTGACTCCAAACGCCGGCTATAACTGCGGCTCGGGATGGGGGTTGAGTGCACACGACTCCGGCTGTAAGTATACTTCTCCTGTTGAGCCACCGCCGTCTGTAAGTACCCAATGGCATTCCTCGCCTCTTCCGCAAAGGGTGTTCCGTCAGTGATGGGGAGCGCATTGAGCCTAGCAGCCGCTGCTACCATGTTCTCCACCGGATTAGAGTAATGTCCAGGTGGTGTCGAAAAACGCTGCAGCGGGGTCTGGTTCCTACGGGGCGGGTCTGGCTGCCGATGCTGAGCCGCCGCCCTGCTCCCAGGCACCTCCGCCGTCCAGGTCACAGCAAGTGGCGCGTTTGGCCCTGCTCCCAGGGTGTTAAAAAGATTTCTGGGCTCATACTGATCAGGCGGGCGGGTCTGATGCCTCATCCGGAACAACACACCTGAGGCTTGTTGTTATGACCGGCCTGACTTATGGCCGTAGAAGGCCCACCGGGCAAGCTTAGCCCACAAGTTATCTTAGGTTATTCCATATACAAGTTATCTTAGGATATAAATACGTGATGTAAGACTCTTTTGAAATCAGGCAATAAGAATATTCATCTATTGCCGGCTCCCAGAGGAGCCGGCCCTAACCCTAGCCGCAACTCTCTCTCTCTCTCTCTCTCAGCCGCCTCCTCCCTCAATCGCGACGGCGCCGACGCGCCGGCCGCGGCCTCCTCGCCCTCGTCAAGCTCCAGCCTTCCCCTACAATCTAAGGAGCCGGTCTGGTAGGGCCCTGGGTTCTACCAATTTGGTATCCAGAGACTCAGGTCCGATCATGTCGTCTTCCCCGCCACCGCCGCCGCTGCCGACCACCTCCACGGCGCCAACAACCATCGTCACATCCGGCTTCCCGACTCCGCCGACTCCGGCCGCGACCGCTGCGCCGCCAGCCGCCGTGCTCTCACCGGAGGAGGTCTCCAGCACCCTGCGGGACCTCGTCACGGCCATCCAAGGCATCAACCTGTTCTTGGCTGGGCCGCACCATGGACACCCCGCGTCGCCATGGCCGTCCCAAGGCGCGCCCACGTTCAGCGGCCCTCCGCTGCTGCCGCTCCAGGCATGGCAGCCGCCGCCACCGCTGCACCTCAGCGGGCTGCCGCCGCTGCACCTGCAGTCCCCGTCCGGCGCCGGTCCTCTCTGGCCGCCGTGGCCGCCTGCCACCGCGGCTCCCGCCGCGCCCCAGCAGCAGCTGCAGGCGCCGCTGCTGCCCACGTCCGGACCGCCGTCGACCACGCCGACCGGCCTGCCGATCCACCAGGTCCGGTTTCCGCCCTCTCCGTCGCCACTGCCAGCTTGGGCGGCTGGGTCGTCGCCGCCACCGGTCTACACCACGGCTCCGGAACATCCTACTCCATCCCGGCAGTTCGGCGGGCCTTCCGGCTCCACGGGCCCCTACCCGGCGCCCTCTGAACCGGCGCCGCACCCCTCACTGCTCCGCACCGCCGAGCCTCACGGCTACGGCGGCCAGCCACCGACGCCGCCCCGGTTCGCCAAGATTGATTTCGCCACCTATGACGGCACCGAGGACCCCCTCAACTGGCTCAACCAGTGCGAGCAGTTCTTTCGGGGGCAACGCACGCTCGCGTCGGATCGCACCTGGCTCGCATCCTATCACCTCCGGGGCGCCGCACAGACATGGTATTATGCCCTCGAGCAGGACGAGGGCGGCATGCCCCCATGGGAGCGCTTCCGCGAGCTCTGCCTCCTCCGCTTCGGGCCTCTGATACAGGGGAGCCGGCTGGCGGAGCTCGGCCGACTCCCCTTCACCTCCACGGTGCATGATTTCGCCGACCGGTTCCAGGCCCTGGCGTGCCACGCGCCCAGCGTGACGGCTCAGCAGCGGGCCGAGCTCTTCGTCGGCGGTCTGCCGGATCACATCCGCGTGG
Organism: Elymus sibiricus; assembly: GCA_039707655.1. NCBI lineage: Eukaryota > Viridiplantae > Streptophyta > Magnoliopsida > Poales > Poaceae > Elymus > Elymus sibiricus. Next base: position 95,049,162 of record CM077675.1, on the reverse strand, counting down.
ACGTGGAGCTTCGGGGACCTCAGGATCTCCAGACGGCCATGTACTATGCCCGCGCCTTCGAGCGTCGCACGCAGGCCTTGCCGCAGACGACGCCGGTTCGGGGTGGTCGACCACCGGGCCGGGCTTCCCAGACTCCGGTGGTGCCGTCCCGTCCGCCCCCGGTCCCTTCCGTGACTACACCTCCGGCCCCGACGCGGCCCTTCCGCCGGCTCTCCCCGGCCGAGCAGCTCGAGCGCCGTCGCCAGGGGCTCTGCTATAACTGCGACGAGCTCTACGCGCCGGGCCACGTCTGCCCACGCCTCTTCTACTTGGAGGCGGCCGACTACGTCGAGGCGGACACGGCCGCCGATGGGCTGGGCGACTTGACCGACCCAGCGGCTGGGGAGGTCGCACCGGCGACCGCTCTCGTGGTCTCCCTCCATGCCCCCGCGGGTATACGAGCGGAGAAGACTATGCTCCTGCCGGTGGTGATCAACGGCGAGCGTCTCCTGGCTCTCCTGGATACGGGCTCCACGCATAACTTCCTGCCCGCGTCGACCATGCGCCGCTTGGAGCTTCAGCCGACGGGCGGGGAGCAACTTCAGGTCACCGTGGCTAACGGCGACCGTCTCCGATGCCATGGGCTTGCGCAGGACGTTCCCATCTCCATCGGCGACGAGCACTTCACCATCACGTGCGCCGGCATCGACTTGGGCTGCTTCGACTTCATCCTTGGCGTCGACTTCTTACGGACTCTCGGACCCATCCTCTGGGACTTCGAGGCGCTGACGATGACCTTCTGGCGGCTCGGCCGCCGCATCCGGTGGGAGGGCGATGGGGGCGCCTCCCCCATGCCGTCTTCGCTTCAGCTGGCCGCGACTTCCACCGGGCCCGACCACCCCCTGTTGGATCACCTCCTGCAGCAGCATGCCGACCTCTTCGAGGAGCCGCAGGGTCTTCCGCCAGCACGCCTGTATGATCACCGCATTCATCTCTTGCCAGGCACGGCGCCGGTTGCCGTGCGACCCTAACGCTATCCCCAGCTGCAGAAGGACGAGTTGGAGCGGCAGTGCGCGCTCATGCCCGCTTTGGGCATCATCCGGATCTCCACATCGCCATTCTCCACGCCGGTCCTCCTCGTCCGCAAGTCGGACGGCACGTGGCGCTTCTGCATCGACTACCGCGGCCTTAATGCCGTGACGCTCAAGGACAAGTTTCCTATTCCGGTGGTCGACGAGCTCCTGGACGAGCTACATGGGGCGCGCTTCTTCACCAAGCTCGACGTCCGGTCGGGCTACCACCAGGTGCGGATGCACCCAGAGGATGTCGCCAAGACGGCGTTTCGGACTCATCATGGCCACTTCGAGTTCTTGGTGATGCCTTTTGGCCTTTCCAACGCCCCGACGACTTTCCAGGCTTTGATGAACGACGTCCTCCGACCCTACTTGCTCCGGTTTGTGCTCGTTTTCTTTGATGATATTCTTATCTACAGCACCTCGTGGGCGGAGCACCTTCAGCACGTCGCCATCGTCTTCAACGAGCTTCGAGCGCACCATCTTCATCTTAAGCGCTCGAAGTGCTCGTTTGGGACGCCTTCAGTCGCCTACCTCGGCCACGTCATCTCGGCCGAGGGGGTTGCTATGGACGCCGACAAGGTGGCGGCCATCGCAGCCTGGCCGATACCACACTCACCGCGGGCTCTTCGCGGCTTCCTGGGCCTCGCGGGGTACTACCGGAAGTTTATCCGGGAGTTCGGCCTCATCGCGTCTCCACTCATGCGTCTGCTGCGTCGCGACGCCTTTGACTGGGATGAGGAGGCGACAGCAGCTTTCGAGGCCCTCAAGGGGGCCCTCACAACGGGCCCCGTTCTTCAGATGCCCGACTTTGACCGCCCGTTCGTCGTGGACTGCGACGCCTCCGGTGCCGGATTCGGCGCCGTCCTTCATCAGGGCGATGGGCCCCTCGCCTTCTTCAGCAGGCCCTTCGCCGCGCGCCATCTTAAGCTCGCGGCTTATGAGCGGGAGCTCATTGGCTTGGTGCAGGCGGTGCGTCATTGGCGGCCCTATCTTTGGGGCCGGTCGTTCCGGGTTCGCACGGATCACTACAGCCTCAAGTTCTTATTGGACCAAAGGCTGTCTACCGTGCCGCAGCATCAGTGGATCAGCAAGCCCTTTGGCTTCGACTTCACCGTCGAGTATCGTCCGGGCCGCCTTAACACCGTGGCCGACGCCCTGTCGCGCCGCGACGCCGACCTCGACACCACCGCCGGCGCCTCCGAGGGGGTGGCGCTCTGCATCCGCTCGGGGCCCTCTTTCGCCCTCTTCGACGACATCCGTCAGGCCACCGCGGCCGCGCCGGACGCGCTGCTCCTTCAGCAGCGGCTTGCTGATGGCGATCTGGAGGAGCCGTGGCGCCTCGCGGAGGGCTTGCTCCTACATGGGCGCCGCGTCTTTGTGCCAGACCACGACGACCTCCGTCACCAGGTTCTCCTGCTGGCACACTCGGCCGGCCACGAGGGTGTGCAGAAAACCCTTCATCGTCTTCGCGCCGACTTCTACATTCCCGGTGATCGGGCCCTGGTCCGGGACTGGGTACGTTCTTGTGCGACGTGCCAGCGCAACAAGATGGAGACACTGCGACCGGCTGGTCTGCTACAGCCCTTGGAGGTGCCGTCTCAGGTCTGGACGGATATCTCCATGGACTTCATCGAGGGCCTTCCCAAGGTGGGAGGCAAATCCGTCATCCTCACGGTGGTCGACCGCTTCTCCAAGTATGCTCACTTCATCGCACTCGGCCACCCTTACACTGCTGCGTCCGTGGCCCGAGCCTTCTTCGATGGCATCGTCCGCCTACATGGGTTTCCCTCTTCGATCGTCAGCGATCGGGACCCGGTGTTCACGGGGCATGTCTGGCGCGATCTCTTCAGGATGGCGGGCGTGAAGCTCCGCATGAGCACGGCCTTCCACCCTCAGACGGACGGCCAATCCGAGGTCGTCAACAAGGTGATTGCCATGTATTTGCGTTGTGTCACAGGTGATCGTCCTCGCGCTTGGGTGGATTGGCTCGCGTGGGCGGAGTACTGCTACAACACCTCTTATCACTCCGCCCTGCGCGCCACGCCTTTTGAGGTGGTCTACGGCCGTTCGCCCCCGCCCATCTTGCCGGTGGATGCGGAGACGGCTCGGACGGAGGCGGCAGGCGATCTCCTTCGCAGCCGCGACGAGATGCTTGCGGAGGTGCGGCAACGCCTCATTTAGGCCCATCAGCTGGCCAAGCACTACTACGACGGCCACCATCGCGAGGCGGAGTTCGCGGTGGGCGATTGGGTGTGGCTGCGTCTCCTTCACCGCTCTACGCAGTCACTGGACCCACGCGCGAGGCGCAAGCTGGGCCCTCGCTACGCCGGGCCTTTTGCTGTCTCGGAGCGTATTGGGAAGGTGGCTTACCGCCTTCAGCTTCCGGCAGGTGCGTGCATCCACGACGTCTTCCATGTAGGGCTGCTCAAGCCCTTCCGTGGGGAGCCACCTGCGGCCACTCCAGAGCTTCCTCCGACCTTCGACGGGCATCTTCTTCCGGGACCGGAGAAGGTGTTGCAGGCCCAGCTCCGTCGTGGGGTGTGGTACGTGTTGATTCATTGGGCTGGACTTCCAGAGGAGGAAGCTACTTGGGAGCAGCGCGACGAGTTCCGCCAACACTACCCCGACTTCCAGCTCGAGGACGAGCTGCTTGCGTAGGCGGGGAGAGATGTTATGACCGGCCTGACTTATGGCCGTAGAAGGCCCACCGGGCAAGCTTAGCCCACAAGTTATCTTAGGTTATTCCATATACAAGTTATCTTAGGATATAAATACATGATGTAAGACTCTTTTGAAATCAGGCAATAAGAATATTCATCTATTGCCGGCTCCCAGAGGAGCCGGCCCTAACCCTAGCCGCAACTCTCTCTCTCTCTCTCTCTCTCAGCCGCCTCCTCCCTCAATCGCGACGGCGCCGACGCGCCGGCCGCGGCCTCCTCGCCCTCGTCAAGCTCCAGCCTTCCCCTACAATCTAAGGAGCCGGTCTGGTAGGGCCCTGGGTTCTACCACTTGTTGATCCAGATTAAGGCGAAAAGCTTCAGCCCTGAGACGCTCCGACTCAGCATCCATCTGAGCCTGCAACGCATTGATTTCCTCCTGGGCCCTGGTCATCTGGTCCTTCAACCTTGCGATCTCCATATTACGGGCTGCTTGGTTTTCCGCTGTGACCTCGGTTCCCATCAGAGTTGTAAGTTCATTCATCAGATCTAGCAAAACTTGAGCCGGTGGCCTGGTTGACCCGGCGCCTGCCGCGCCAGCGGCTGTTGTACCAGCCGCCGTGCTGCCAGAAACCGGTGTCGATCCAACCATGAAGACGGCGGCTCGGCTCGGCGGCTCGTAGGGCTCCGGGTCATGGCAATCCTCAAAGTAGCCCCCAAGCCCGCCGTTATGAAGCTGGTAGATTGATTCTGCCTCTCCGCTCGAGGATCCATCCTCTGAGCAGATGAGGGTTTCCTCCCGCGACATGGAACCTTCCTCAAGTTCCGCGCCTTGGGTGAAGCCGACGAAGACGTGTTTCCGGGCCGGGTTAATCCGGGCGGGTCGCGCGCGCCGGGCCGACTCGACGAGGTTGGCGCAGATGTCCGGCCCGGGCTTAGATCCGCCGATCTTACCGATGAAGATGTTAATTCTGCTGAAGGGGACCCGGTATCCGTACTCAATTGAGCCGGCCTCGAGGCCCCAGCCAGCGTTGTCGATGTAGAGCTTGCCGTGGCAACTCTTGGTCATCCTGCCAACGGCGTATTGAGGGATCACTAGAAGAGTGTCTAGAGGGAGGGGGGGGGGGGTGAATAGACTACTAGCAGGAATTTAAAACCTAACCTTTTCCCAAGTTAATTGGTTGGCAGATTTTAGCGATTATAGCAAGATAGCAAGTCTAGCACACCCTACACATACATGTCAACAAATATGGCAGCGGAAAGTAAAGACATTGCACATGAAGTAAAGAGTTGAGATAGGGAGATCAAACGCATGAGGGACATGAAGATTTTTCCCGTGGTTCCGATAGGTGGTGCTATCGTACGTCCACGTTTATGGAGTCTTCAACCCACGGAGGGTAACGATCGCGAGAGTCTACGGAGGGCTCCACCCATAAGGGTCCACGAAGTAGCAACCTTGACTATTCCATAACGGCTTCCGTCCACGAAGGACTAGCCTCACTATGGGTAGATCTTCACGAAGTAGGCGATCTCCTTGCCCTTACAAACTTCTTGGTTCACTCCACAACACGAAGTAGGAGGCTCCCAAGCGACACCTAACCAATCTAGGAGGCACCACCCTCCAAAAGGTAATAGGCTCGGCAATGTCGAAAAACTCCTTGCTCTTGTGCTTCAAGATGATAGACTCCTCAGCACACAATCATCTCTCACAGATTTGGCTTGGTGGAAGAGATGGGATTGGTGGAAAGCAACTTGGGGAGGCTAGAGATCAAGATTCATATGGTTGGAATGGAATGGCATGATCTCAACACATGAGTAGGTGGCTCTCTCTCAGAAAACTGGATGGGGCAAGTATGGAATAGTTCTGAGTGCTTCTCTTTCGAGTAGGTGGTGGTGAAGGGGTATATATAGGCATCTCCAAAAATCCAACCGTTACACACAAAATGACCAACTCGGTGACACCGATGTGTTAATCTTGGTGGTACCGCAGTGACCAAAAGGCAGCAACTTTTGAATCTCGGTGAGACCGATATATAAAACTCGGTTGCACCGATAAGGTGACCAACGGTCAGATTGCCCAATCTCGGTGACGCCGATTCAACAAACTCGGTGGTACCGATTTTGTGAAACTGCGTAACAGAAAGTTGGCAACCCAAACTCGGTGGCACCGAAGCAGAATCGGTTGCACCGAAAGGCTAGGGTTTGGCTTAGGTCTGTCTGAGTATGGGAATCGGTGGCACCGAGTGGAAAGTGTTGGTTGCACCGATTTTGGATATTTGACTTTGGACAGACTTTGGTGGAAGAGCTTGTGGGTGTTTTTGGTGACTATCACTTGTGCACGCATGAGCATTTTGTTCACCAACAGTACCTTACTCCCATTTAATAGTATTGGCTTTCCTATGGACTCAAAGTGATTTCTCACAAAGTAAAGTGTAGAGTCCTCTTGCTTGAAGCTTTGCCAATCCATTTCCTTGCATCTTGGGGTATCTCCACAATCTCCACAATCCTTTTGCCAACCCTTCTCTCTCTATGGACTTCTATCTGAAATACACTAGGTAAAAGTATTAGTCCAAGAGACAATGTATGTTGTCATGAATTATCAAAACCACCAAGGGAGCATGTTGTGCATTCAATCTCCACCTTTTTGGTAATTGATGACAACATACAATCAAAGCTTCAAATAAAGATATGCATGGATATAATGAAGACTTTGAGAGACACATGACTTAGATTTGCTCCCCCTAAATGTGTGCAAACCCTTTAAAGGATAGTTGCTTTGGAATGCATGGACACACATATAGAAGAAGGGATATAATGAGTCATGTGTATCTTGGCTATATGCATCAAATATATATGAATGAGATGTATCCTTGTTCAAGACTTCACTCTTGCAAACAATATGTGCAAGTAGCAAGAGATTATCTTGATCAAAGATATGATGCATAAACTTACCTTGAGTTCTTGAGCATTCTTGTAGTAGAAACACACTTGAGAAAACAATGTTAGGAAACACAAGAGTATTCTACTAATCAAAAAGGCAATAGAACTCAAAAGTACCAAGATATGGAGAACATATGGAAGATAATAGATTCTTAAGATTGATATGTCTCCAAAATCATTTAGAGCTTTCTCCCCTTAGATATGAAAATAGTAGATCATCCTCTCCCCGTTAGACTTTTCTCCATTTTTCTCCCCCTACTTTGGTATTCTCCACTTGTTTATATATATGAATTTTGATATTCTCCCCCTTGATTATATCTCCCCCTTTGCATAAGCATGTGTCTCCCCCTTTAGCATTGAAGCTTTGGTATTTCTCCCCCTTTGGAATTAATTTCCAAAAAGGTCAAACATAGGGTCAGATACAGGGATCATTGATAAGAAGGGATCCTTGAGAACAAGAGTCATTGAATGTAGGGATCATAGAAAAGAAAATTTGAGGGAATCATTGAAAATAATTTCTCTCCCTTTGGCTGATCTGAGATCTTGTAAGGCTTCTCCTCCTTTGAGTTAGGGATCCTTGAATAAAGAATTTCTCCCCCTATTGTTTTTAAAAGAAGGGATCATCGAAGTAACAAAATCATCACTTGTAGGATCACTAAACAAACATAGATTTGCAATTATGAACACAAATTTGAAAAGAAATCATGTCGGTGGCTCCGAGACAAACAAATCGGTGGTACCGAGATTTTGTGGTGCAACTCATCTGCTAAATCGGTAGAACCGAGTTATTCGTATCGGCGGCTCCGAGGCAGAAACAGAAACTTGGCAGTGGGATTTTGAAGTCGAGATTTCTCAAACTTTGCCAATAACAAAGAGTTAAAAGAAGTTTTCAAAAGAATTGCAAAAAGTTTTTACAAAAGGATATCAACTAGAGAAGATTTGAGTGATTCTAGGAAATCTTGCAAATAGAAAATGAATCAACTCAAAATACTTAACTAGATGATGGGCGGTGACTAGGTCACCTATATTAGAGTATATTGACTTAGGAGCCAAGCAAGAATACTTGATCATAGGTCATACTCAACGTTAAGCTCAAAATGGGGTTACCATTTTTCGATTAAGCATTTTAACGTCTTCATATCACTTGAGTTGCTTTAGCTCATGACTTGGAGTAAAGCCTTTTCAAGGATATGAGTACATACCTTTGAGTGATGTTGATGACGTAGCTTGTAGGTGAACTTGTTGAGGATGCTCGAGGTTGATGAAGATCATCTTGAGTTGGGAGCAATCCTTGTCGTTTTAGTTCACTTGTCACCTACAAAGGTTAGTCAAGCAAGGAAGAACATGATATGACACGATACCAATTGTGAAATATAAATATGTGTCAAGGATATGTTTTTGTTGTCTTCTTCCTTCCATCATCAAAAGAACTTGTGGATACTTGGTCATGACAAGATTGCTTATGATTGGAGTTGATGGCAATCTTGTGGAATGAAGTTCTTCCAAGTACCTACAAAAGGTTAGATGCAATACAAGGGAGCATAGAATTCCATGGTATAAGATAGTATATCAAGAGTATCATGGAAATATCAAGAAATCTCATGCCCTTGCATGCAACCGAGTGAGTCTAGCTCAAGTTTGAAGCATCAATGATGTTCAACTCACTTCTCAAGTAACAAAAATTTTCTCATCAAGTGGCTTAGAAAAGATATCGGCCAATTGCTTGTTAGTACGGACATGCTTAAGATTGATATCTCCTTTGGCAACATGATCACGAATGAAATGATGTCTAACTTGAATATGTTTAGTTCGAGAATGTTGCACATGATTATGACCAATTTTAATAGCACTTTCATTGTCACAAAGTAATGGAACATTTTTAACATGAATTCCATAATCCTTAAGTGTTTGTGTCATCCATAGTAATTGTGCGCAACATGATCCGGCAGCAATATACTCAGCTTCGGCAGTAGATAGAGATACAGAGTTTTGTTTCTTGGAGGACCAAGACACAAGAGATCTACCCAAAAATTGACAAGTACTCGAGGTGGATTTTCTATCAACTTTGTCACCGGCATAGTCCGAATCGGAATAGCCAACAAGGTTAAAGGAAGATCCCTTGGGATACCAAATGCCAAAGTTTGGTGTTTGTATCAAATATCTCACAATACGTTTTACGGCCAAAAGATGACACTCTTTAGGTGCAGCTTGATATCTAGCACACATGCAAACACTAAGCATAATATCGGGACAAGAGGCACATATATATAGCAATGAACCAATCATAGATCGATAAACTTTTTGATCAACTGGTTCATCCTCCTTGGTAAGATCAACATGTCCACTAGTAGGCATAGGAGTTTTCATACCTTTGCATTCTTGCATGTTGAACTTCTTGATCAAGTCCTTGGTATACTTAGTTTGGGAGATGAAAGTTCCTTCTCTCGTTTGCTTGATTTGCAAACCAAGAAAGAATTTCAGCTCACACATCATGGACATCTCATACTTCTCGGACATCAACCTTCCAAATCTTTCACTAAATTGTGGGTTAGTAGATCCAAAGATAATATCATCCACATAGATTTGGCACACAAATAATTCACCATTAACTCTTTTAGTGAATAAGGTTGCGTCAATTTTACCAATTTCAAAACCCTTTTCAATGAGAAACTTCGTTAAGCATTTGTACCAAGCACGAGGGGCTTGCTTAAGACCATAAAGAGCTTTACGAAGCTTGTAAACATGATTAGGTTTCTTAGGATTCACAAAACCAGGTGGTTGCTTAACATAGACTTCTTCTTCAATCTCACCATTTAAAAAGGCACTTTTAATGTCCATTTGATAAAGCGTGATATCATGGTGATTAGCATAAGCAAGAAGAATGCGAATAGCTTCAAGTCTAGCGACGGGGGCGTAGGTCTCACCGTAGTCCATACCTTCTACTTGCGTATATCCTTGGGCTACGAGACGTGCCTTGTTGCGTATGACTTGACCGTCTTCGTCTTGCTTGTTCCGAAACACCCATTTGGTTCCGATGATGTTTTGCTCATCCTTGGGCTTCTCCACGAGTGTCCACACTTCGTTCCTCTCGAAGTTGTGAAGCTCTTCATGCATCGCGTTCTCCCAATCCGGGTCTTCAAGAGCTTGTTCTACCTTCAAGGGTTCAATGCTACAGATGAAATAATAATGCTCACAAAAGTTAGCTAAGCGAGTTTTAGAGCGAGTGATTCTCCCTGTTTGTATATCACCAAATATTTGGTTCAGAGGATGGTTCTTTGGTCACTTGTGCTCTAACTCGGGGTAGCTTAGGCTTGTTGGATGGTGGAGCTTCTTCTTCATCATCATCTCCTTTGTCTTCGTTGTTGTCGAAGGTGTCGTTTCCTTGAGGTGGTGGTGAAGGAGGTTGTGGTGGATCTTCATGATGTACTTCCTCCTCTTCATCATCTTGTCGTGTACCACTTGTGGATGCCTCCATGCCGTGTTGAGGTTCACCTTGACGTGAAGTAGGGGCTTCCACTTGAGTTGATGAAGTACTTTCCTTCACCTCCATGGGACGAATCTTGCCGATGGACAAGTCTTGGATAGCTTCCGAGGGGTCCTTATCACCTACATCATTTGGCAATTGTTCGACTTGCGAACCATTAGATTCATCAAACTTCACATCTACCGTCTCTTTAACTTTTCGAGTGAAGTTGTTCTAGACACGGTAAGTGTAAGAGTTCGTGTAGGAGATATGCCCTAGAGGCAATAATAAATGTTATTGATTACCTCCCTGTTCATAATTAGGTTTATGTTCCATGCTATAACTGCTATGGTTCTCGAGTCTGCAATAACCACGAGGCTCGGAGGAAGACTCATATGCATGTGTGGAATAATAAACGGTAAAATGTATTACTAGTCTGGCCTCTAAGACTGGCTCAAGTATTGCATGATGATCCTGTTTTCCTGATCATGGGCATGGCTATGCCGGCAATATTGAGGGCACAATGTTAGAAGAACATTTGTGTTGAATCGACCCGAATTGATGTTATGCTATGAGATTCATTCGTCACAAGTTAATGGTTAATAACACAAAGATGGTTAATGTTTGCATGATTCCTTAGACCATGAGAGTATCGAGTTTCTTCATGCTTGCTTCATGAACTTTGGGGTTTGTTAAACGTCATCCGTAAATGGGTGGCAATTACGGCGGCTTACGGGTTCATGGAAAAGTATGTCAAGTAACTTGATAGCTCAAGATTGGGATTTGCTCCTCCGACGATGGAGAGATATCTCTGGGCCCTCTCGGTGTTACGGTATCCATCATCGTCTGGCCAGACACTTTGTGATTTGATCACAGGGATGCCGGAACACGGGAACGAGAAAAGAGAACAATACCGGTAACGAGGTAACTGTCATAGTGGACAAGTTGTTGATCCACGGGGATGCCAACATGTCTCACCTCGGGTATTTGTAACATATCACGAAGCAACAGGAATAGCACACGGCAACTGGAGGTTCACTCGAATATTCATTCGTGTGGGTATAGGGGTCAATATGGGTGTCCACGGCTCCGATGTTGATCATTGATCGGAAGGGGTTCCGGGTCATGTCTATACTTCACCGAACCTATAGGGTCACACACTTAAGGGTCATCTATCTGCTGAATACTAGACAGGGGGTCTGAGAGAAATTCACCGAAAAAGTTTCGGAGACAACGGAAGAGTTCCGGAGAGAGAGCACCGGAAGAGTTTCGGTAAAACCGAAAAGTTGTTTCGGAGTGTACCATAAAGTCAAATTGGTTTCGGCACATGCCTGGAAATTATTGGAAGGTACCAGAATTGTTCCGGTAACTTCTGAGATTTTTCAGAGACAAAACCCGAAAATGTTCCGGACTGCCGGAACCGCTTTAGTTGCTTTTCACAGATGAAAATCACTAAACCAAAAAGTTGTTTCGGAGTACACCATAAAGTCAAAATGGTTTCGTCACATGCCTGATAATTCTTGGAGGGTGCCAGAATCGTTCTGGAAACTTTCTGGAATTTTCCGGGATGAAAACCGGAAATGTTCCGGAGCTGCCGGAACCGCTTCAGATGCTTTTCGCAGATGAAAATCACTAAACCGGAATTGTTTCGGATCGCGTTGAAAATTATTTTAGTGGGTACTAGAAATGTTCTAAGCCCACATGAATATTTTCAGTTCGAACGGACGCTGAAATATGTCGTCGTGAATAGTGAAAGTGCTTTTTGGATTACTTTATGGAAAGCCACCTTTTGGGGCTTTACTCACAATAATCTCTAGGGATGACATGGAAGGATAAGGGCTGCCCACTTGCTTTTACCTTTGTGCTCAGGCTGTGCAAAACCAAACCGAAAACCAAAAACCGAATCAAAAAAACCAAACCGAACCAAAATTTCGGTTTTTTCAGGTTTCAGGTTCAGTTTCAGTTTCCAAATATGCAAACCGTTTAACATTCGGTTTTTTCGGTTAGAAACCGAACGGTTTTCGGTTAACCGAAATAACCAAAACTTGCTTCCCTGTATGTTAAACAACTGAAGATATGAGTTGATCCTTCCCGTCACCCGTCCTTTTATAGCCACCAACCCAGTTCGTTGCTCCTCGCGGAGCGAGGTGGTACTAAATTGCTCAACGCGTCTGGCACATGAGCTGGACGCTGGCGCTTGGGCCTGACCGCCTGGGCCTTGGGCTGCCGGTCGCGTACGGCCTGGATGAGGTGGTCTTTCCCTATTGCACGTACAAGCTAGTAGTGCACGAGGTGGCATATTTTTCACGTACAAGCTAAAGCTAGTGCACGAGGTGGTCTTTCCCTATTTTGTCCTCAAATTTTCCTAGTACGTACATACATCTCTTGCAACGCCTCATCGGTCATATATATGCCTCGATCTGGCGCATGCTGTAGGTATACATATGCTATCAAATCATGTCTAGCATCTAATGATTTAATCTACGTACACAATTTACAAAATAAAAAACTAACCTACATACACATATTGAATCATGCGATAAAAATATTATGTGTTGTTCAAAAATTCGCGTCAACTTTGCTTATTTTGGTTATTACCGAAACCGAACCGAAACTAAATGGTTATTACCGAAACCGAACCGTATCTATATATAAAACCGTATAAACCGAAGTATAAAAACCGTATAAACCAAAAACCGTATAAACCGAACCGAATCAAACCGAAAAAACCGAATGCACACCCTGACTTTGTGCCCTTGTGAAGGGAATTTTTGGTATTTCAAGTGTCACCCTACCCCTTGGGTTTTCCTATAAATAGAGATGGAGATGCACTCTCCACTCTGACTCTTTCTCACATACAAGTGCCATCTGATGTTATCTGGCTTCTCCCTCCCTCCCAGCGAAATAGTTTTGTAGAGCCGAAAGGCTGTCTGGGTTCCGGTGGGAACTAGTTCTGGACGGCGAAGCCCTGCCGGATAGATGACACCGTATGTGTGCAACTCTGTAGAGAGATCGTAGTTTCGGTCTTAGTTTGAGAGTGCCTCCCGAAGGGCTGTCCGAGTGACTGTCTGAGTTTCGAGGGTCCTCCCGAAGGGCTGTCCGAGTGACCGTCCGAGTTTCGAAGGTCCTCCCGAAGGGCTGTCCGCGACATCGTTCGAGGGACTGTCCGACCACCTCCCGGAGGGCTGTCCGAGGGGAAGATGAGGGTATACATCTTCGCGGTTGGGAGGTTGTAAATCCTAGCTGCGGGGATCTGCACCGCCGATCGTCATTGACTCTACTTCCGCTGCGCTACGAGTCGGTAACGAAAAAGATCAAACCTTGTATGCAGTCTCCATAGTGGTCCTGGGCTGGTGCGTAGGTCGGAAATTTTTGTTTTCTGCTGCGTTACCCAATAGTGGCATCAAGAGCCGTGCTATGCGTAGATGCAGGTTGCGATCTACAATACATAGAGATGTATGGGTATTGCACAATATAATTAGGTAGTAGATGAGTTCTATTACTGAAAATTATTTGTGCGGGTAGCAGATGAAATCTGTTACCAGATGTTCTTGTTGCTTCCCTGGGATTTGCATATTTCTGATCTTGATAACAGTATGGTGGAGTTTCAATGTTCTGGCAATCCGCGATCCTGATTGATCAACGAAGTGCTAACAGTTCATTGAATTCCACCGTAGTTAAAAAGAAAGATGAAATTTTGCAGACGAAAGGGCAATGCAGATATGATCTGCACGGGGGTCACACATATGACGAAGTTCAGTATGGGGCTCGAGATTTTATTATCTCATGTTTCATACACCCCGCAATGTTAATCTAGCGACTTGGATTATCATGCTTGATGATGGACGTTGGTAGCTTCGGTTTGTTTCAAAACCTTAGCAGCCACGTAAAACAAGTTTTTGCATGAACCGATTAGAGGCGTCTAACTTGGTTTTGCAGGATGGTTTGCATGTGCATATGATGTGGTATAGCAGTGCTCATATTAATTTGATTATGTATGAGATGACTATATGATGTAATATTAACATGACCTGCGTGTCATGATTCGGCATGATGGTTGGAGCCATATGATTGTCACTTTAATGACCTGCGTGTCAACCTTAAGTAATGCACTTATTTTATTAGCTATAGAGATAGCAATATTATCTGGTGCATCGACAAGGTGGCGGCAATCTTCGCAAAGGTGAACACCGACGCGAATGCCGAAGACGAAGAAATAAAAGACTTCTCCGTCAGAAAGGGCTATACCATATCATGCTATTATGAATTGCCTGAGATGTTTATCCCTTATGATGCACCCTTCTTGATTGCGCGGTAGTCGCTTTTTATTAGGGTGATCTCTCACAAAAATATCAAGTAGTTAGTGTTCTCCCAAGTGTAGCACCGTCACGGCACCTAACTTTTCGGGGTACGACATGTACACATGAGTACGAACGATTAGAGAAGTGTGAGGCGGGTGAGGTCAGACCTCGCAGCAAGATCACTTGGTTGACTTGACGTTCAGGCAGGATAGTCCTGAGCTCGGAACAAACGCATCGAAAGATGGACAAGAGTCACATAGAGATGTGATTGGCAAGTTGGCCTACTGATTGAAGTTCACGTCATCAGTGATGAACCCGTCAATGGCGTCGAATTGAAATGCGGATCTTGAATCACTCACAATCATTTATGAGAGATATTGATTTGAGTGGGAGCGCACTATAGAATTAACTTGTTTAATTCTCAGTGCAATTAATTTTGAACACTGTCTAAGTGTGGTTTGCAAAATAGTTGTAGAATAATGGCTCGCGTTTCCACCTTCCCTATTAAAATTGAATAGCTGTTAAATATCTGGTTAAAACTTTACGGTTGGTAACGTAATGTGAGGATTGTCCTCTAGAGTGCCGAAAAGGACTTTGTCCTATCGCATGCTTTCGGTATTCTCCCGCTAATGCTATGGATCATGTGACTCTCGTCCTTCGATCCAAAAGCTAGAATTCCTTTTCAGTCAAAGTGCAATATGTTTGCTTCCATGAGACCCGAACTTCGAAAGTTTGGATAGTTATGTGATATTCATGGAATCTGAAAATCATTTTCAGAGACAGACAAAGGCTAAAAGATATGAGATATTCAAAGCAATGTTTGTTTGCAAACTATTAGTGAAGGTGTTTACTATGCATTAGACTGATAAGAGGGGATCCAGAAGAACGCCTGTCATATGATGATGGTGAATAAAACGACAACTTAAAGAGAAAGGAAGTGTCCGAAGGGTGTTAGTGAAACTTTCACGCCTAGGAAGTCCGGGGCTAACGCCACTCTTAAGTTGGGTGCTTCTTCTGAGAGTAGGAGAAATACTGAAAGTTAAACTGTTAGAAGTATAATGGCAAAAGGAAAGAAGACTGGAATATCCTGCTCATGTATGAATGTCATACCAAGTTTTTGATGTATAGAAGGCTGGTCAAAGATATAGTTCTTGGGAATTATGGTTAAACATGTTAATCACTAATTCTTGGGTATTGTGAGTTAGTCACAAAGATACCCGCTCGATTGCATTCTGTTGCAACTCGATGTAAGAACTACTATGGCCTAAAAGACTAGCCAGGAATGAGGTTTAGATACATGCAGGGAACATAGTAAATGTTACTATGCCTTCCATCAGTGTATTACCTATGTATTTATTTTCATAATTCATTTAGAGTTTCACACTCTAGCCCTTTGCGTAAGGTATCTTGCAAGAAGGTTGTTCATAAGAGAACTTTTGATGTTCGGTGTTATGAATAACATAAGGGCCATACTTTCATTATGAATGAGACGTGTGTTATGAATATTGATAATAATACATTACCTCTGGGTTTACTTTCATAATTCATTTTAGAGTTTCATACACTCTAGCCCATTGCACAATGTTTGTTGCAAAAGAGTTGTTCAGTATTATGAATAACATGAAGGGCCATGCTTCCATCCTAGATGGGATGTATGTTATGAATATTGATGGAAATATGATACATCCATAACACTGACGCTAAATGTCGCAAGACTAAAAGAATACCACACAAGTGTGGCACTGCATTTGGTCACATTGGAGAAACCCGCATGGAAAATTCCATTATGATGGATTTTGAAGTCATTTGATTTTGAATCATCTGACACTTGCAACTTTCCTCTGAAAAGTGAGGTGACTGAAATACCGTTCACAGGCCATAAGGAACGAGCAAAGAACATATTGGTGATCATACATTATGGTGTGTGTAGTCCAATAAATGTTGTTGCAAGTAGTGGATTTATCTATCTTCTGAAATGACTCAAGTAGATATATGGATATTTACTTGTTGAGACGTAAGTCTGGATCTTTTGAATTCATTCATAAGGTTTTCAAAAATGAAGTAGAAGTTATTGTAACAAGAAAATTATGTTTCTGCAATTTGATTGCGGAAAGGAATATTTGAGTTACAAGTTTAGCGAATGTCTGATGAGTTATGAAAGGGGTTTCATAACTTGCACCTCCCGGAACACCACTGCAAGTGGGAAGTCCGTGAAGATGTAATCGAACCATTTATGACATGGTAAGATCAAAGATGACATAAATAAATTTGCCATTACCCCTTTTAAAAGGTGATGCTTTAGTGACTGCGGCTTTTACACTGAAAAGAGATCCATCAGGTTTGTTGAAATG
The DNA here is from genome assembly GCA_039707655.1 of Elymus sibiricus. Classification (NCBI taxonomy): domain Eukaryota; kingdom Viridiplantae; phylum Streptophyta; class Magnoliopsida; order Poales; family Poaceae; genus Elymus; species Elymus sibiricus. Next base: position 95,032,395 of record CM077675.1, on the reverse strand, counting down.
ACGCCATGGTATGGTACGCCCAACCATGTTATATCTTTTTTTAACATTTGGAATATGGGGCTTGTGTAAAAGGTTACAAACCTATTCCAAATCAGACAAGTGCTACTTTGTAGGTTATCCCAAGTCATTGGGTATTCCCCCACCACTATACCGAGGCAAAGGATTTTCCCACAAAACGGTATGTTTTTAAAGAGAATAGTTCTTACAAAAGGTGAGTGGGAGGACAGTGCAACTCGACGAGATAACCAGTATCTTCGTCATCAGATCAAAGGAAAGAAACCTTGGAAGTGATTCCGGAGTTTCCTACTGCGACTGATACGGAAGTCTCTACAATAAAATGTATGGACTTCGGTCGAACTTGGAGCTGAACCACGTAGGCAAAGCTCGTGCAAACCTATCAGGTGCGCAAATGAGATATTGTTGTTAGACAACAGTATACCTATAATACACAAGGAAGCGTTGATGGGCCCTGACTCCGGAATTGGCTAAATGCCAATACAATCGGAGATAGTTTCCATATAAGTGATTCGAGATTAAAATCTTGATACACCTTTCGGAAGACTTAGAGTCTAACGAATATTTATGGAACTAAAAACTGATACGGATAAAATGTTTATCCATAAAGCTCGACTTGTTGCAATAACAAGTTCAAGGAGTTGACTACGATGAGATTGTCTCACCGTAGCGATGCTTAAAGTCGGTTCGGGTTGAACTAGCAATTAATACATATTTCAATCATGAGATATGAAACATGGATGACAAAAGGATTTCCATCTGATGGAAATGAAACCTAGGACTTGTATGTGATACAGTCCAAAGTAATTTGTCGATCCAGAGGATGCTAGTAAGTATGCAAACTTCGGAGTTCCAGCGATGGACAGAAGAGAGCAAAGTGGAGTTGGAATCTTCGTTTTTGATGGAATGGTCAAAGGGGTTTGACTTCATCAAATGGGTATCGAAGATGCTTGTGATTCAAGAAAGTAAGTGGGAGCATAATAATATTTCTAAAAACCGTGTGTACTTGACACATTGTTAATTGGAAATAAATTTCTTGACACTAATAAGGACTTCATTTGAAAATAGTTTTTCGATGAAATGCTTAGGCTAAATAGCCTCAATATTAGGCATGATGATCTATGGAGATAGATTTACCTAATGGGGCTAAGCAATGAATACATATTGACAAGATGCTAAAACTTTTTAGCATTTAAAACACCAAGGAGTGATTCTTGCCGAAGTCACATGGAAAGAGTTTTTGCAAGACTCGGTGTCCCAAAACACTGATGAGTAAAATACATGATGGAGATTCCACACACTCTTGTGTTTGGATTAATCATGTATTCCATGGTATGTAAAAACAACCAGATATGTCCAATATTCCAAAGTTGTTGCGAGTATAGATACCAAAGTGATCAAAAGCACTGATCATGGGATAACAGTGAAAAAGGGTCATTGAGTACTAAAGTAGCACTGATGACATGTTTTCTCGCAAGCAGAGATCATGAAGAGTTCGTTGTAAAAGGTTACATCGATACTGTCTTCACCATTTCTCCATGCGATTTTCGATTTAATTTGAGGGTTTTGTGTAACACACAATATGGTGGCACGGTAAGTTGGAATTGTTCTTAACAGGTTACTGTGACGAATTCTATAACAAAGGCTAAGTATGTTGACGCTTTAGAAGCGACAAAGAAGTTGTTGAATCATATAGTTCATTCATGAACTTAGTATGGTTCCAAGATGGCTTTGGTCTATAGGACACTATTGCAGATAGTTGCTCCATAGCTCAGTCTGAGGAATCAGGTTTCGACCAATGATTCACACATATGCAAAGCCAAATCCACACAAAATATGAATTTTGTGAAAGCATGAAAATGCAAGGATATGCAAAGTTACACACAGAGCTGAAGTTGTCAGATCCGTTGGACATCAGGCTATACCACAAGCGAAGCATATTTTACACCAGTATGCCATAGGTGTAAAGTGCATTAGCATTGACTAGATTATTGACTCTAGTGCAAGTGGGAGTCTGTAGGAGATATGCCCTAGAGGCAATAATAAATGTTATTGATTATCTCCCTATTCATAATTAGGTTTATGTTCCATGCTATAACTGCTATGGTTCTCGAGTCTGCAATAACCACGAGGCTCGGAGGAAGACTCATGCACGTGTGGAATAATAAACGGTAAAATGTATTCCTAGTCTGGCCTCTAAGACTGGCTCAAGTATTGCATGATGATCCTGTTTTCCTGATCATGGGCATGGCTATGCCGGCAATTTTGAGGGCACAATGTGAGAAGAACATTTGTGTTGAATCGACCCGAATTGATGTTATGCTATGAGATTCATTCGTCACAAGTTAATGGTTAATAACACAGAGATGGTTAACGTTTGCATGATTCCTTAGACCATGAGAGTATCGACTTTCTTCATGCTTGCTTCATGAACTTTGGGGTTTGTTAAACGTCATCCGTAAATGGGTGGCAATTACGGCGGCTTACGGGTTCATGGAAAAGTATGTCAAGTAACTTGATAGCTCAAGATTGGGATTTGCTCCTCCGACAATGGAGAGATATCTCTGGGCCCTCTCGGTGTTACGGTATCCATCATCGTCTGGCCAGACACTTTGTGATTTGATCACGGGGATGCCGGAACACGGGAACGAGAAAAGAGAACAATACCGGTAACGAGGTAACTGGCATAGTGGACAAGTTGTTGATCCACGGGGATGCCAACATGTCTCACCTCGGGTATTTGTAACATATCGCGAAGCAACAGGAATAGCACACGGCAACTGGAGGTTCACTCGAATATTCATTCGTGTGGGTATAGGGGTCAATATGGGTGTCCACGGCTCCGATGTTGATCATTGATCGGAAGGGGTTCCGGGTCATGTCTATACTTCACCGAACCTATAGGGTCACACGCTTAAGGGTCATCTATCTGCTGAATACTAGATAGGGGGTCTGAGAGAAATTCACCGAAAAAGTTTTGGAGACAACGGAAGAGTTCCGGAGAGAGAGCACCGGAAGAGTTTCGGTAAAACCGAAAAGTTGTTTCAGAGTGTACCATAAAGTCAAATTGGTTTCAGCACATGCCTGGAAATTATTGGAAGGTACCAGAATTGTTCCGGTAACTTCTGAGATTTTTCAGAGACAAAAACCGGAAATGTTCCGGACTGCCGGAACCGCTTTAGTTGCTTTTCACAGATGAAAATCACTAAACTGAAAATTTGTTTCGGAGTACACCATAAAGTCAAAATGGCTTCGGCACATGCCTGATAATTCTTGGAGGATGCCAGAATCGTTCTGGAAACTTTCTGGAATTTTCCGGGATGAAAACCGGAAATGTTCCGGAGCTGCCGGAACCGCTTCAGATGCTTTTCGCAGATGAAAATCACTAAACCGGAATTGTTTCGGATCACGTTGAAAATTATTTTAGTGGGTACTGGAAATGTTCTAATCCCACATGAATATTTTCAGTTCGAACGGACGCTGAAATATGTCGTCGTGAATAGTGAAAGTGATTTTTGGATTACTTTATGGAAAGCCACCTTTTGGGGCTTTACTCACAAATATCTCTAGGGATGACATGGAAGGATAAGGGCTGCCCACTTGCTTTTACCTTTCTGCCCTTGTGAAGGGCATTTTGGGTATTTCAAGTGTCACCCTACCCCTTGGGTTTTCCTATAAATAGAGGTGGAGATGCACTCTCCACTCTGACTCTTTCTCACATACAAGTGCCATCTGATGTTATCTGGCTTCTCTCTCCCTCCCAGCGAAATAGTTTCGTAGAGCTGAAAGGCTGTCTGGGTTTCGGTGGGAACTAGTTCTAGACGGCGAAGCCCTGCCGGATAGATGACACCGTATGTGTGCAACTCTGTAGAGAGATCGTAGTTTCGGTCTTAGTTCGAGAGTGCCTCCCGAAGGGCTGTCCGAGTGACTGTCTGAGTTTCGAGGGTCCTCCCGATGGGCTGCCCGAGTGACCGTCCGAGTTTCGAAGGTCCTCCCGAAGGGCTGTCCGCGACATCGTCCGGGGGACTGTCTGACCGCCTCCCGGAGGGATGTCCGAGGGGAAGATGAGGGTATACATCTTCGCGGTTGGGAGGTTGTAAATCCTAGCTGCGGGGATCTGCACCGCCGATCGTCATCGACTCTACTTCCACTGCGCTACGAGTCGGTAACGAAAAAGATCAAACCTTGTATGCAGTCTCCATAGTGGTCCTGGGCTGGTGCGTAGGTCGGAAATTTTTGTTTTCTGTTGCGTTACCCAATAGTTCGATCCATAACCGAGTAGGAATCCTTCATGAGATTTAGGAGCAAATTTAGCACGACGATGCTTATCTAGAATGTAGCACTTTGAGCCGAATACCCGAAAGTATCCAACTTGGGGTTTGTTACCGGTGAGTAGCTCGTATGCCGTTTTACCGAGAAGCTTGTGCAAGTAAAGTCGGTTTGTGGCATGACATGCTGTTTCCACGGCTTCTGCCCAAAAGTGTCTTGGCGTCTTGTATTCGTCAAGCATCGTTCTTGCCATCTCAATAAGCGTCCGGTTCTTCCTCTCAACAACTCCATTTTGTTGAGGTGTGTACGTAGCCGAGAACTCATGTGAAACACCTTCTTCGTCAAGAAAGGTATCCACATGGGTGTTCTTGAACTCCGATCCGTTATCGCTTCGAACCTTCTTGATCTTCACTTCAAACTGATTTTGCGCTTTGCGAACGAAGTTCTTGAAGATCTTTTGTACCTGCGACTTATCATCAAGAAAGAATACCCACGTAAATCTGGAAAAATCATCAACTATAACTAGACCATAGGAATTTCCACCGAGACTCTTATAAGCATTGTGACCAAAAAGATCCATGTGAAGTAGCTCGAGTGGTCTCCTAGTAGTCATGATATTCTTAACGGGATGACTTCCACCTACTTGCTTTCCAGCTTGACAAGCACTACAAAGTCTATCTTTGTCAAAGATAACATCTTTAACACCAAATATATGATCACCTTTGATAAGCTTGTCTAAGTTACGCATGCCAACATGTCCTAGTCTTCTATGCCAAAGCCAACCTTTAGAAGATTTCGCAATAAGACAAGTACGAGGTTTGGATCTCTTAGTGAAATCAACAATATATAGATCACCTCTACGGAAACCGGTAAAGACCATGTTATGATTATCTTGACGAAACACTTGGCAATCTACTTTCGTGAATAGCACATTAAAACCAAAGTCGGCAAGTCTAGATACGGAAAGAAGATTGTAGCCAAGAGATTCAACAAGCATAACATTTTGAATAGAGCTATCATGAGATATGGCCACCTTACCAAGACCAAGTACCTTACCCTTGGAGTTGTCTCCAAATGTTACGTACCTTCGCGGTCCATGGTTTGGTGTGATTTCTTCAAACATTTCTCTATCTCCGGTCATATGATCGGTGCATCCGCTATCGAGAATCCACTCTTTTCCTCCGGACATGTAATCCTTAAAGTTTGCCATGAGACTTAGATTCTTCATGATCTTCTCATACTCGATGTCGAACAGCTCATCTTCATCATAGTAGTCATGTTCAACATTGTCATCATCAAGTGGAAAATCCTCGTCACAAAGAACAAGAGATTCGTTAGGATTGTGATCATGACAATGTTCAAACTTGTGAATTCGAATGGCTTCTACAATGATGTTGTTGATAGTTGTGACATCTCCTTTAGCACGCATGAGGTCTCTAAGCTCAAATAGACAATCATCAAACTTGGGATCACTAGGCGTCATTTTGTGGAAGGCAATAGTTTTATGAAGAATCTCATCAAGATTACTCAATGAATAACTTGGATATCGTTTCCCCAAGTCATTCCACAAAGTATAAGCACATTCAAAATTCTTCATTTGATTAAGCACATTTCTAGGCAATGCTCTAACAATGAGATTAACAGTTCTAAGATTGCATAGCATATCAACTTCCTCTTCGTGTGTGGGATGTAAAGGATCAATGGGAGGTACATATGGGCTCTTAACATATTTGCTCAATTGAAATTCATTAAACAGCTCAAGCATCAAGGTTTTCCATTGACTATAGTACTCTCCATCAAGAATAGGCACTCTACAACTCAAACTCCCTATACTAGACACATCCATCTTCCTCCATGGTGATTAAACCGAAGCAATGGAGACCAAAGCTCTGATACCAATTGAGGGATCACTAGAAGAGTGTCTAGAGGGGGGGGGTGAATAGACTACTAGCAGGAATTTAAAACCTAACCTTTTCCCAAGTTAATTGGTTGGCATATTTTAGCGATTAAAGCAAGATAGCAAGTCTAGCACACCCTACACATACATGTCAACAAATATGGCAGCGGAAAGTAAAGACATTGCACATAAAGTAAAGAGTTGAGATAGGGAGATCAAACGCATGAGGGACACGGAGATTTTTCCCGTGGTTCCGATAGGTGGTGCTATCGTACGTCCACGTTTATGGAGTCTTCAACCCACGGAGGGTAACGGTCGCGAGAGTCCACGGAGGGCTCCACCCATAAGGGTCCACGAAGTAGCAACCTTGACTATTCCATAACGGCTTCCGTCCACGAAGGACTAGCCTCACTATGGGTAGATCTTCACGAAGTAGGCGATCTCCTTGCCCTTACAAACTTCTTGGTTCACTCCACAACACGAAGTAGGAGGCTCCCAAGCGACACCTAACCAATCTAGGAGGCACCACCCTCCAAAATGTAATAGGCTCGGCAATGTCGATGAACTCCTTGCTCTTGTGCTTCAAGATGATAGACTCCTCAGCATACAATCACTCTCTCACAGATTTGGCTTGGTGGAAGAGATGGGATTGTTGGAAAGCAACTTGGGGAGGCTAGAGATCAAGATTCATATTGTTGGAATGGAATGGCATGATCTCAACACATGTGTTAATCTCGGTGGTACCGAAGTGACCAAAAGGCAGCAACTTTTGAATCTCGGTGAGACCGATATATAAAACTCGGTTGCACCGATAAGGTGACCAACGGTCAGATTGCCCAATCTCAGTGACGCCGATTCAACAAACTCGGTGGTACCGATTTTGTGAAACTGCGTAACAGAAAGTTGGCAACCCAAACTCGGTGGCACCGAAGTAGAATCGGTTGCACCAAAAGGCTAGGGTTTGGCTTAGGTCTGTCTGAGTATGGGAATCGGTGGCACCGAGTGGAAAGTGTTGGTTGCACCGATTTTGGATATTTGACTTTGGACAGACTTTTGGGGAAGAGCTTGTGGGTGTTTTTGGTGACTATCACTTGTGCACGTATGATCATTTTGTTCACCAACAGTACCTTACCCCCTTTTAATAGTATTGGCTTTCCTATGGACTCAAAGTGATTTCTCACAAAGTAAAGTGTAGAGTCCTCTTGCTTGAAGCTTTGCCAATCCATTTCCTTGCATCTTGGGGTATCTCCACAATCTCCACAATCCTTTTGCCAACCCTTCTCTCTCTATGGACTTCTATCTGAAATACACTAGGTAAAAGTATTAGTCCAAGAGACAATGTATGTTGTCATGAATTATCAAAACCACCAAGGGAGCATGTTGTGTTTTCACGTATCCCTCGATCCCTGGGAGAGAGCCCTTCGAGTACTCCAAACCACCAAGCATCTGCCCCACGGTGGGCGCCAACTGTCGTAGTTTTGTCACGGTAGATGTCCTAGGGAAAGGACTTAGGGGTGAAGCCATCGCTACGGCGGTTAACTCGAAGGGGTTGATCGGGACGAAAGACACAGGTTTACCCAGGTTCGGCCCCTCTCGAAGAAGCTAATAGCCTACGTCCTGCTTTGAGTTGTATTTATTGGATATCGATAACAAGGGAGCGGATTCGCTTGACCTGGTACTAGATCAAAGGTTTCCGTAGTCTAAGCCGCCCAGGGAACCCGCCTTTATATACACAGGTCGAGGCCCTAGGCTTACAAGAGTCCGGGCCGGGTTACATCTGGTAACCGACCTTATCTCTAGCTACCCTTGCCTTGTCTGCCATGACGAGGAGGGAGTAGTCCACCCTCGAGGCTGAGGGTATGTACCAGTAGTTATGTATTCAATCTCTCTCTCTCTCTCGTGTTGAGATGTCACGATCTTGATGTAGCACGGGCTTTGTTAATATAGTCGGATCATATGATGTTATTCCCTTGCTATCATGTTGTGATGAATTGAATCTTTCCCTTTGAGATGTCGTTATGTTGGATTGAATATTTTGGTTGAGAACACTTGATGTACGTCTTGTGTGGGATACCCATAGTGACATTGGCGTATTCTATTGATTCACTTGATATATGTTGAGGTATCAACTTGCGGACTCCGGTGACCTAGGGGATCTATGCATAGGGGTTGATTCCACATTTTCATACCATGTTCTCCGATAGAAATCCTGGGGCACTCTTTGAGGTTCTTTGTGTTGGATTGAGTATTATGAATCTGAAATTGTTTGATGCGTATCGTATAATTAAATCATGGATACTTGTGGTGACATTGGAGTATCTAGGTGACATTAGAGTTGGTTGATGCGTATCATATGGTGTTATTTTAGTACGAACTCTTGGATAGATCGATCGGAAAGGATAACTTTAAGGTGGCTTCGTACCCTACAAACAATTTCTTCTTATGTTCTCTGCTAGATAAGAACTTTGGAGTGATTCTTCATTGCATGTTGAGGGATGGTTATGTGATTCAATTATATTAGCATTGTTGAGAGATTGCACTAGCGAAAGTACGGACCCTAGGCCTTGTTTCCAAGCATTAATATACCGTTTTGCTCGCTGTTTACTACTTGTTGCCTTGATGTTTTTATAATTTCAGATTACAAAAACCTATATCTATCACCCATATTGCACTTGTATCACCATCTCTTCGCCGAACTAGTGCACCTATACAATTTACCATTGTATTGGGTGTGTTGGGGATCAAGAGATTTCTTGTATTTGATTGCAGGGTTGCTTGAGAGAGACCATCTTCATCCTACACCTCCCACGGATTGATAAACCTTAGGTCATCCACTTGAGGGAAAATTGCTACTGTCCTACAAAACTCTGCACTTGGAGGCCCAACACGAGTCTACAAGAATAAAGTTGTGTAGTAGACATCAAGATCTTTTCTGGCGCCGTTGCCGGGGAGGTGAGTGCTTGAAGGTATATCTTTAGATATGGCAATTAAATCTTTTAGTTTCTTGTTTTTTACTAGTTTGGTTTTTATAAAAGAAAAATGCAAAAAATGGAGTTTAGGTTGCATCATTTGTATCATCTTTATAATGTCTTTCGTGAAAATAAGGATTCAGAAAATTGTGCTCAATTGGTAGTGGAAAAAATTATGAAAATACTTAATGAGAATTCCTTGAATGATGAGCATGATTGTAATGTTTCTAGTATGAATTCTGTGAATATCCATGATGCTAATGATATGCAAATCCACAAGCTTGAGAATGCTATGTTTGATGAAGATGATATTTTTAGTCCCCCAAGTTTTGATGAGAAAATTTATTATGATGATGGCATGCCTCCTATCTATGATGATTATGATGATGACATGTATGCTATAAAGAGTGATAGTAACCATGAAACTTGCCATCATGATTTTAATATTGAATGTGGTTATGTCAATCAAGTGTCTCATGATAGTTATTTTGTTGAGTTTGCTCCCACTACAATGAATGAGAAGAAAATTGCTTATGTGGAGAGTAATAAATTTTCTATGCTTGTAGATCATGAAAAGGATGCTTTATGTGATAGTTACATTGTGAAATTCCTTCATGATGCTACTGAAAATTATTATGAGGGAGGAACATATGCTTGTAGGAATTGCAATAATATCAAGTTTTCTCCCTATGTGTTCAAAGTTTTGAAGTTATGCTTGTTTTGCCTTCCTATGCTAGTTGATTCTTGCTCCCATAAATTGTTTTATCACAAAATCCCAATGCATAGGAAGTGGGTTAGACTTAAATGTGCTTGTCATGAGATTCATGATGCTCTCTTGCATGTTTCAATTACCACTTTTTATGTGAGCATCATTGAAATCATCATGCCTAGCTAAAAGGCTTTAAAGAAAAGGTCTTGTTGGGAGACAACGCAACACTTTTACTTTCTTTTTTTGTGTGTTCACATGATTAAGCTACGGTAGTAATCATGTTTTGTGTATTTTATTTCAATAAAGTACCAAATAAAGCCTTTGGGATAGTATGGATACTTGTTGATTTGATTCTGTGCAAAAAGAGAAACTTTTGCCTCCAGAAAGAATTTCTCTGATTTTACTGGAGCGTAAAAAAATTCTGAAATATTTACAAGGTATTTATATGCAAATTTTTTAAGTTTTACTAATTTTTCAGAATTTTTAGAGACAGGGAAGTATGGTTATACAACAGATCTTCACAGAATGTTCTGTTTTTGACAGATTCTGTTTTGCATGCATAGTTTGCTTGTTTTAGTGTTCCCATAGCTTATATTCAGTGATATAAATTATGTGAATGGTATAATACAGTAGGTATTATGTTAGAACAATTATGAATCTTTTCTTGACAGTACCTAAGTGAATGATCTTTATTTATTATACTAACCCATCTCACGAAGTTCCGTTAAGTTTTGTGTGATTGAAGTTTTCAAGTTTTGGGTGAGACATCGATATGAGGAGAATAAAGAGTGACAAGAACCTAAGCTTGGGGATGCCCAAGGAACCCCCAAGGTAATATCCAAGGAAGACTCAAGCGCCTAAGCTTGGGGATGCCCCGGAAGGCATCCCCTCTTTCGTCACCAACATTATCGGTATATATCTTACTTGGAGCTATATTTTTATTCGTCACATGATATGTGTTTTGCTTGGAGAATCATTTTATTTTGTTATTTTATGTTGGATGTTTGATGTGTGCTGTGTAAAAACAGAAACTTTCTCTGTAGTGTTTGAATTTTCATATTTTACTGGAACGTGGAAAGTTTCTGAAATTTTTACACAGTATTGTCATATAAATTCTTTATCATGTCCTAAATTTTCATAATTTTTTGAGTTACATAAGTACACTGGTTTAATAGATTGCTACAGACTGTTCTGTTTGGACAGATTGCTGTCATAGTTTTGTTATCTACTTATCCTATAGTGTACATAGCCTATATTGGTAGATATAAATTGTGGAAACGATAGTAAACAGTAGATGATGTTTGAAAACTATTGTGCAACTTGTATTGGTATTACATGAAGTGTTGATTTGTTCTTATGTGTACTAACCTATCTCACGAGTTCTTTTTGAGTTTTGTGTGGATGAAGTTTTTGAGACCTAGGTGAAACCGGGACATGAGAGGATTGAATGAGATACAAAAGCTCAAGCTTGGGGATGCCCAAGGCACCCCAAGTAAATATTTCAAGAAGTCTCAAGCATCTAAGCTTGGGGATGCTACGCATCCCACCTCTCTTCGTCAACTATCGGTTAGCCTATGTTGAGACTAAATTTTTATTCGTTCACATGACATGTGCTATTCTTGGAGTGCTATTTTTATTTAGTTTGCTGTTTGAATAAAATACTCAGATCTGAAAATCTTTATTGAGAGAGAGTCCTCAAATAGCTACTTAATTGTTTGACTACTCATTGATCTTCACTTATATCTATTGAGAGTAGTTTGATGTTTACTCTTGTGCTTCACTTATATCCTAAGAGTAAATTGTGAATGAATGAAATATCATAAATCTGAAATTTTCAATGTTCTATATTCTTAGTAGCTAGTTCAGATTTGGTTTATAAAGTAAAATCTATTGAAGCTTGAAAATCATAATATTGGTTATACAAGCAATTCGTGAATGATTAGCATAAGGAAGAGAACTTTCACATACAAATATATTATCTTGGACATCTTCTATGATTGTGAATACCCATTAATTATTTTCAAACTTGAGCAAATTAGTTGAAGTTGGACAAGGAAGACAACGTAATGAGTTATGGTTGTGTATATTTGCATAGAAGTTATATTGTTATGGATCCTCCATCATGTGGTGTTTGCTTAGGATCTTTTGCTAGCCAAAAATTCGTACTAAGTAGAGATACTACTTGTGCATCCAAAACCCCTTAAACCCTGTTTCTTGCCATGAGTGTCCACCATACCTACCTATGGATTGAATAAGATCCTTCAAGTAAGTTGTCATCGGTGCAAAAGGGCAATAAAAATTGGTTTTAAATGTGTTTGATCATTTAGTGTAAGAGAAAATTGAGCGTTGTACGAACTTGTGATGGCAAAGTAATAAAAGCGATGGACTGCATAATAAAGGTTGCTATCATAAGGGGCAATATAACGTGACGTGCTTTTGCATTAAGGGATTGTGCATACAAAACCAAAAAGCGTATGACAACCTCTGCTTCCCTCTGCGAAGGGCCTATCTTTTACCTTTCAGTATTTACGTTTATGCAAGAGTCAATAGTATGCATTCTCATTTCAACCTCAATTATTCTCTAGTTGGCAAGCATCATGTGGTGGGGAAAGATCTAGGCACATATGGCCAGTCAAATATATTTGATCATGACTTATTATTGTTGACAATTATCTCTATGATAAATGAGTTGGGAGGCGAAACATTAAGCCCCTATCTTTCTCTGTGTTTGATGGATGCCATTTGTTCTAAAAATATGCTTTGAGTACTAGCAATCATAGAAGACTATATGGTGATTGAGTATGTGGAGCTCTTACTTAGACTTTGCTGAGAATAAGTTGAATTGGAATTGTTTGGTGACTAAGAACATAGGTTGTTAAGTTTCAAGAGAATTCATTGTTTGAACCATAACATGTGAATTGGTTGCTACTTTATCATGATGAGTTTTATAAGAAAGAGTTGATGTTATGATGCTAGGAAAAGTGGTTGAAATTATCATTGATCAAACTTATGCACTATGCTAGCATTCACACTTCATAAATTATTTTCTTTTATCATTTACCTACTCGAGGACGAACAGGAATTAAGCTTGGGGATGCTGATACGTCTCCAACATATATATAATTTATGAAGTATTCATGCCATATTTACAACAATTTTATATGGTTTTGGTATGATTTGCATGGAACTAACTCGGACTGACGCTGTTTTCAGCAGAACTACCGTGGTGTTGTTTTTTGTGCAGAAATAAAAGTTCTCCAAATACAATGAAACTTTTTGAAGATTTTTTTGGAACAAAACAGGAACTAGAAGCTTCGTGGGAGGGCCAGAAGAGCCACGAGGTGGCTACAACCCATCAGGGCGCGCCGGCCCCCTCTCGTGCGCCCTGGTGTCTTGTGGGCCCCTCGTGGCCCATCTTCGCGTGAAACCGACGCCCAAAAATCCTATATATTCATAAACCCCCAAAAATAACCCTAGATCAGAAGTTTGCAACTCTCTGTATCGACGAAAAACCAATCTGGAGGCGTTCCAGTATCCTGCCGGAGAGGGTAGATCATCTCCGATGGCCATCTTCATCATCCCGACGGAGGCCATGACGAGGAGGGATTAGTTGATACGTCTCCAACGTATCTATAATTTTTGCTTGTTCCATGCTGTTATATTATCATTCTTGGATGTTTTACAATCATTTTATAGCAACTTTATATCATTTTCGGGACTAACCTATTGACATAGTGCCAAAGTGCCAATTGTTGTTTTTGCTTGTTTTTTACTTCGTAGAATATCAGTACCAAATGGAGTCCAATCGCGACGAAACTTTTTGGAGATTTTTTTTGGACTAGAAGAAGGCCAGTGGGCCAAAGAAGTTACCAGGAGGGCGCCCAGGCCGCCCACAACCCACCAGGGCACGCTAGGGGCCTGATGGGTTGAGGCCGCCTTAGGAACCCCCTCCACCGCCTCTGATGCCTATAAATACCCAAATATTCCAGAAACCCTAGGGGAGTCGACGAAAAACACATCCAGCCGCCGCAAGTTCCAGAACCGCGAGATCCAATCTAACACCATCACGGAGGGGTTCATCATCCTCATTGGTGCCTCTCCGATGATGCGTGAGTAGTCCACCATAGACCTACAGGTCCGTAGGCAGTATCTAGATGGCTTCCTCTCTCTCTTTTGATTCTCAATACAATGGTCTCTTGGAGATCTATTTGATGTAAACTTTTGCGGTGTGTTTGTTGGGATCCGATGAATTTTGAGTTCATGATCAGTTTCTATCCATGAATATTATTTGAGTCTTCTTTGATCTCTTATATGCATGATTACTTATAGCCTCGTATTTCTTCTTTGAATCTTTGGTTTAGTTAGGCCAACTAGATCAATTTTTCTTGCCATGGGAAGAGGTGCTTTGTGATGGGTTCGATCTTGCGGTGTCCTCTCCCAGTGACACAAGGGGCAGCAAGGCACGCATGTATCATTGCTATTAAGGATAACAAGATGGGGTCTATTCCTACATGAATAGATCTTGTCTACATCATGTCACCGTTCTTATTGCATTACTCCGTTTTTCCATGAACTTAATACACTAGATGCATGCTGGATAGCGGTCGATGTGTGGAGTAATAGTAGTAGATGCAGAATCGTTTCGGTCTACTAATCTTGGACGTGATGCCTATATAATGATCATCGCCTTGGATATCGTCATGATTATTTGATCTTCTATCAATTGCCCAACAGTAATTTGTTCACCCACCGTGTGCTATATTCATGAGAGAAGCCACTAGTGAAACCTACGGCCCCCGGGTCTACTTTTCCAACATATTGCTTTTCGATCTATCTTTTTGCCGCTTTTGTTTCGAGATCTATTATTCCAAAAACCCAAAAATACCTTGATGCACTTTTTATTTGCGTTCTTGAGAGATCTATCTATCCAATCTATCATATCCTAATCTATCTTTTTACTATAGAGAGATTGACAACCTCTCTTTCGCGTCGGGTTGCAAGTATTTGTTCTTTGTGTGCAGGTGCTGTTTACGTTGTGTTGGTGATCCTCCTACTGGTTCGATACCTTGGTTTCATAACTGAGGGAAATATTACCGTCGCTGTGTTGCATCATCCCTTCCTCTTTGGGGAAATACCGACGCAGTCTCAAGCCACGTCAGTAGTCCACCCTCGGGGCTGAGGGTATGTACCAGTAGCTATGTGTTCAATCTCTCTCTCTCTCTCTCTCTCGTGTTCTTGAGATGTCACGATCTTGATGTATCACGGACTTTGTTAATATAGTCGGATCATATGATGTTATTCCCTTGCTATCATGTTGTGATTAACTGAATCTTTCCCTTTGAGATGTCGTTATGTTGGATTGAATATCTTGGTTGAGAACACCTGATGTACGCTGCATGGGATACCCATAGTGACATTGGGGTATTCTATTGATTCACTTGATATATGTTGAGGTATCAACTTGCGGATTCCGGTGACCTAGGGGATCTATGCGTAGGGGTTGATTGCACGTTTTCATACCATGTTCTCCGATAGAAATCTTGGGGCACTCTTTGAGGTTCTTTGTGTTGGATTGAGTATTATGAATCTGAAATTGTTTGATGCGTATCGTATAATTAACTCATGGATACTTGTGGTGACATTGGAGTATCTAGGTGACATTAGAGTTGGTTGATGCGTATAATATGGTGTTATTTAGTACGAACTCTTGGATAGATCGATCGGAAAGGATAACTTTAAGCTGGTTTCGTACCCTACAAACAATTTCTTCTTATGTTCTCCGCTAGATAAGAACTTTGGAGAGATTCTTTGTTGCACGTTGAGGGATGGTTATGTGATCCAATTATATTAGCATTGTTGAGAGATTGCACTAGCGAAAGTACAGACCCTAGGCCTTGTTTCCAAGCATTAATATACCATTTTGCTCGCTGTTTACTACTTGTTACCTTGCTGTTTTTATAATTTCAGATTACAAAAACCTATATCTATCATCCATATTGCACTTCTATCACCATCTCTTCGCCGAACTAGTGCACCTATACAATTTACCATTGTATTGGGTGTGTTGGGGACACAAGAGATTTCTTGTATTTGATTGCAGGGTTGCTTGAGAGAGACCATCTTCATCCTACACCTTCCACGGATTCGCCAACCGGAAGACTTGAAGTTTGACATGAACCGGTTCAAATCAATCTGGGGCCTAATGTTGGGGATATAACCCCATGGTGAGACCCACCCAGGTGGGGCCGGGTCATGAGGTTGGCGGTTTAGCGATAAGGTTTGGGATAAGTTTGCTCAATGGGCCTGGAGGCCCGGAGCCAGAAGACAATGTGTAACCCGGAGGCGTTAGCCGCCGGTGGCGACTTGTTAGACAAGGAAAGTATAGTTAGAGGTGAGGTCGGTTATCAAGTATGACCCGGCCCGGACTCTTGTAAGCCCAGGGCCTTGACCTGAGTATATAAAGGCGGGTTACCTGGGCGGCTTAGGCCACGAAACAACTCATCGATAGCTAGGTCAAGCGAACTCGCTCCCTTGTAATCGATATCCAATCAATACAACACAAAGCAGGACGTAGGCTTTTACCTCTTTCCGAGGGGCTGAACCTGGGTAACCCTTGTCTCTCGATTCCGATCAAACCCTTCGAGCTCACCGCCTTAGCGATGGCCTCAAACCTAAGTCCTTTCACTAGGACATCTGCCGTGACAAAACCACGACGGTTGGCACCCACCGTGGGGCTGACGCTCGGTGGTGTGGAATTCTCGAAGGGCTCTCTCACAGGGATCGCGGGATATGCTGTCGGCAGGATGACCAAGAGTCGCCGCGGCAAGCTCTACATCGACGACGCTGGCTGGGGCCCCGAGGCCGACTCAATCGAGTACGGGCACCGGGTCCCCTTCGGCGGAATTCACGTCTTCATTGGCAAGATCGGCGGATCTGAGCCCGGGCCGGACATCTGCACCGACCTCGTCGAGCCGGCCCGGCGCGCACAACCCGCCCGAGTTAACCCGGGCCGGAAGCGTGTCTTCATCGGCTTTACCCAAGGCGCGGAACTTGAAGGTTCCATGTCGTGGGAGGAAACCCTCATCTGCTCAGAGGATGGATCCTCGAGCGGGGAGGCGGAATCAATCTACCAGCTTCACAACGGCGGGCTTGGGGGCTACTTCGAGGGCTACCCTGACCCGGAATACTATGAGCCGCCGAGCCGCCGTCTTCATGGTAGGATCGGCACCGGCTCCTGGTAGCACGGCCGCTGTTGCGACCGGGTCTGGTTCAGGCAGGCCGCCGGCTCAAGTTTTGTTGGATCTGATGAATGAACTTACGACTCTGATGGGAACCGAGGTCACGTCCGAAAACCAAGCAGCCCGTAACATGGATATCGCGAGGTTGAAGGACCAGATGGCTAAAGTCCAAGAGGAAATCAATGCAATTAAAGCTCAGATGGATGCTGAGTCGGAGCGCCTCAGGGCGGAAGCTTTTCGCCTTGACCTGGAGCAACGGACCGCAGATGCAGTCCATCGGATGAGGCATCAGTCCCGTCTGCTGGATCAATATGAGGCCAGGAATCTTTTCAACACGCCAGGGACAGGATAGAATGCACCTCTGACCATAACCCGGACGGCGGAAGTACCTGGGGGTAGGGCGGCAGTTCAGCATCGGCAGCCAGACCAGCCCCGCAGGAACCAGACCCCGCCGCAGCCTTTTTCGACACCGTTCGGTCATTATTCTAACCCAGCGGAGAACATGGTGGCAGCGGCAGTCAGACTTGGCACGCTCCCCATCCCTGATGGAACGCCTTTTGCGGAAGAAGTGCGGAACGCTATTGGATATTTGCAGACGGCGGTGGCGCAACAGGAGAAGTATGCTTATAGCCGGAGCCGCGTGCACTCGACCCCTATCCCAAGCCGCAGTTAGAGTCGGCGTATAGAGTCGCCTACGATTTTTAGCAGTGAGCGACGTCGGAACCCGGCGCGGGATGGCCCGCCTGCTGTTGATGCCCAGGCGCTGGTAGACCGTGCGAGAGCGCAGCGAGAGGAGGCTGCAGCGGCGGCTGCGGCGGCTTACCAAGAACCCACAGTAGCACCTTCTATTTCAGTAGGAGCCGGAGTAACCTCCAGGGCTGTGGGAGTGCCGTGCTTAGTGCCGGCTTTACGAAACGAATGCCTGCCGAAAGATTTCAAAGGTCCCCGCAAGGTGCCAAATTATACTGCCGATCTGCCTCCAGAAGCTTGGATCGAGAGTTACGAGCTAGCCATGGAGATGTTAGACGTCAGTGATGCAGTCTGCGCCAAGTATTTCATCATGATGCTGGAAGGGCCGGCTCGCACATGGTTGAAGGGTTTGCCACCCAATACCATTAATTCCTGGGCCGAGTTGAAGGCGAAATTCATCAAAAAAATTCAAGGAACGTGCAAGCAGCCCATGACAATCATGGACTTGGATCATTGTGTGCAGCGGGAGGATGAGTCGGCCCATCATTGGGTCCGGCGGGTCTCAACCATTATCCACTCCTCTGATAATATCACGGCGGCTTAGGCGGTTCTAATTCTGGAGAAGAATTGCCACTTTTTGCCCCTCAAGCAGAAGCTTGGACGGCTCAAGCGTTCATGCCAGGATATGGGGGAACTCATGGCGGCTCTCACCAAGTATGCAGACTCTGACAACACGAAGGACCCTGGTTCTGATGATGAGAAATCGGCCAAGGGTAAGAAGAATAACAATGGCAAGAGTCAGTAGCAGAACGGGGGAGGAAATAACAATAATGGCAACGGTGGAAATAACAATAATGGCAACGGTGGAAATAACAATAATAGCACCCGGACAGCGGGTCAGACCTGGTGGCCAACACTAGTGCTGGGAATAACCGCGGCAAGGGCAATGGTAAACCGCCTTTCGGCAAGTCTAAGCCCTTCAATATGGAGGCAATGTTGAATGCTCCCTGTCCGAAGCATAGTGTTCCCGATAAACCATCCACTCATGCTTGGAAGGACTGTTGGGTCATGCGGGAGTTCCGGAATTACAGCATTAACCAGCATCACGGTGGCAGCAGTGGACCGTCTAGCGGGTCAGGATCCGGCTCTCCTGGGTCCGGCTTTGGTGGAGGTGGCTCAGGTTCTGGCTATCAAGGCCAGGGAAACCAGGGAGGCCATAATCAACAATCTGGCAGTGGAGGTCAGTAACAAAACAACCAATCCGGGTATCAGAGTAACCCAAAGCAGCTTAATGGAGGCCAATATCATGTCTTTACGACAAGCCTTGACAAGCGGGATCAGAAGGTGTGCAAGCGGGCGGTTAGTGCGGTCATGCCGGCTCTCCCGCAGTACTTGAAGTGGTCTGAGTATGACATAACTTGGAGCAGGGAGGATCACCCGCCGCGTGTGGATAACCCGGGGCAGTTGGCCTTGGTAGTGCCCCCCCAAGTAGGAGGCTACGTGTTCACCAAGGTGCTTATGGATGGTGGCACCAGCATCAACATCCTGTATTATGACACGTTCCGCCGGATGAACTTGCTTGACAAGGATCTTAAACCATCTTCAACAGTTTTTCACGGTGTGGTGCCCGGAAAGTCGGCCTATCCAGTTGGGAAGATTTCTTTGGAAGTAGCTTTTGGTGATGAGTTCAACTACAGGGTGGAGACCTTATGGTTTGAGATGGTCAAGATCAAAAGTCCGTACCACGCTTTGTTTGGGCGGCCGGCTTATGCCAAGTTCATGGCTAGGCCTTGTTATGTTTACTTGCAGCTCAAGATGCCCGGGTTAAACAGAACGATCACAGTGCATGGTGATCGGAAGATTGCTCTTGAGTGCGAGGAAGGCGATGTTGCGTATGCAGAGTCAAGTTGTGCTGAGGCGGAGCTCAAGTTTTATAAGGAGAATGTTGACCCGGCAGATATGACCCCGTTGAAGAAGCCCAACACGGAATCTGAGCCGCCCCTGAAGTTTGTGGTAGAAGATAACAAGTTGCTGGACTTTACTCTTGGCGACTCATCGCAGCAGTTCACTATTGGGGCTAATATGGATCCCAAATAGGAAAGCGCGCTCATCGAATTCATCCGTGAGAATCGGGACATCTTTGCATGGAAGCCTTCTGACATGCCGGGTGTACCGAGAGAATTCGCTGAGCACCACCTTAATGTGGATCCCAAGTTTAAGCCAGTCAAGCAGTTCCGTTTCAATGAGGAGAGGCGTAAGGCTATCGGAGAAGAGGTAGCCCGGCTCTTAGCGGCAGGGTTTATCGTCGAAGTTTTTCACCCGGAGTGGTTAGCTAACCCGGTGTTGGTACTCAAGAAGAACGACACGTGGCGCATGTGTGTGGACTACACCGATCTTAACAAGGCGTGTCCGGTTGATCCATTTGCTCTCCCCCGAATCGACCAGATCATTGATGCAACGGCGGGTTGTGAGAGTTTATGTTTCCTGGATGCTTATTCGGGTTATCATCAAATCAAGATGGCAGTCAAAGACCAAGAGAAGACGTCTTTCATTACGCCTTTTGGAGCTTTCTGCTATGTGTCTATGCCTTTCGGGCTCAAGAGCGCTCAGGCAACTTATCAGCGTTGTGTGCAGAACTGTCTTCATGGTCAAATTGGGCGCAATGTTCATGCTTATGTGGATGATATTATGGTCAAGTCAAGGAAGAAGGAGACTCTGTTGGCTGATTTGAAGGAAACTTTTGACAATATTCAGGTTTACAAGATGATGCTTAACCCGGCAAAGTGTGTGTTTGGTGTACCTGCAGGCAAGCTCTTGGGGTTCTTGGTCTCCGAGCATGGCATTGAGGCTAACCCGGACAAGATAAAGGCCATCACTTCTTTGTCTAAGCCGGCATGTATTAATGATGTTCAGCGCTTGGCGGGTTGTATTGCCGCTCTGAGCCGGTTCATAAGCCGCCTGGGTGAGAAGGCTATTCCTCTATATCAGATGATGAAGAAGACAGATGACTTCGTCTGGAGTGATGCAGCTAATGAGGCGTTTGAGGCGCTCAAGAAGCAGTTGGTTGAGCCGCCCTTCTTGGCTGCTCCGGCGGAAAAGGAGCCTTTGCTCTTGTACGTTGCGGCTAATAACAGAGATGTCAGTGCTGCAGTTGTGGTGGAGCGCAAGGAGGTGGGTAAGGAGTACCGAGTTCAGCGGCCGGTTTACTATGTCAGTGAGGTCTTGACGGAGTCCAAGCAGAGATATCCACATTGGCAAAAGCTGGTGTTTGGTGTATTTATGGCCAATCGCAAGCTGAAGCATTATTTCCTTGGGCATCCGATCACAGTGGTCAGTTCTGCTCCTTTGGGAGATATTATTCAAAACAGAGAAGCTACTGGCAGGATTGCTAAGTGGGCAATTGAGCTTGGGCCTCTTAATCTGAAGTATGTGCCCCGGATGGCTGTCAAATCTCAAGCCCTGGTGGACTTCATCAATGATTGGACAGAGTGTCAAGCACCTGAAGAGAAGCCGGACAATACATATTGGACGATTCATTTTGATGGTTCCAGGCAATTGGAAGGCTCGGGGGCTGGAGTTGTTCTAACTTCCCTGCGAGGTGACAAGTTCTGTTATGTTTTGAGGTTAATGTTTCCTTGTACTAACAATGCAGCTAAATATGAGGCTTTGCTTCATGGGCTCCGTGTGGCCAAGGAGATGAATTTGAGCCGGGTCAGATGTCTTGGCGACTCAGACCTGGTGGCTCAGCAAGTCTCTGGCACGTGGGACTCTAACGACCCTCGCATGGCGGCTTATCGCTAGGCGGTTGATATTATCGCTGGCCACTTCAAGGGCTATCAGGTGGATCATATTGATCGGCGGAGGAATGAGGCGGCTGACGCTTTGTCAAGACTGGGTTCTCAGCGTAAGCCGGTGCCGCCTAATGTGTTCTTGGACGTGTTGCATCACCCGTCGGTTAAATTACCGTCGGAGGAGGATCTGGCTATACCTGACCCGGAAGGGCAGTTGGTGGCGGCTCTCCGCGCAATCCCTGACTGGACATTGCCTTATTTGGCGTATCTGACCCGCGGCGAGTTACCTCAAGACGAGACTCTGGCACGACAGATCATAAGGCGGTCTAAAGCCATGACTATTGTCAATGGCGAATTACACAGGCGCAGTGTGACTGGCGTCTTTCAGCGATGTGTCTCTCCTGATGAGGGCCGCGAAATCCTGCAGGAGATACATGCTGGCGATTGTGGTCATCATGTCGGGTCAAAATCTTTGGTGGCCAAGGCTTTCCGACATGGTTTCTACTGGTTAACAGCTCATAAAGATGCAGAGTACTTGGTCAGTAAATGTGGCGGGTGCCAGAAATTTGGGTTTCGTACCCATGTGCCGGCTCAAGAGTTACGAATGATTCCAATCACCTGGCCATTTGCAGTCTGGGGGCTTGATATGGTAGGACCTTTTAAGAGGTCTAAGGACAAGAAGACCCACCTTTTGGTGGCGGTTGACAAGTTTACTAAGTGGGTTGAAGCTGAGCCGGTCAGCAAGTGTGATGCAGCAACAGCAGTTCAGTTCATCAAACAGCTGATCTTTCGGTTTGGTTATCCTCATAGTATCATCACTGACAATGGCACAAACCTGTCCAAGGGGGCTATGAAGGAGTTTTGCGATAGTGAGCATATCCGCCTCGATGTATCTTCTGTGGCTCACCCACAGTCTAATGGTCAAGCAGAGCGTGCTAACCAGGAAATTTTGAAAGGGATAAAACCCCAGCTTATGGTTACTTTGGAGCGCACGCTGGGTTGTTGGGTGGAGGAGTTACCTTCAGTTCTTTGGAGCATAAGAACCACCCCCAACAGATCAACAGGCTATACGCCTTTCTTCATGGTTTATGGCGCAAAAGCTATTCTCCCCAGTGATATTCGTCATGACTCGCCCAGAGTGGCGGCTTACGTGGAAGCTGATAATGAGGCGGCGCGTCAGGATGCTTTGGATGCCTTAGACGAAGAACGGGATCTTGCACCAGCTCGGTCCACGATTTACCAGCAAGACCTGCGTCGCTATCATAGCCGCAGGGTCAAGACCCGGACGTTCCAAGAAGGCGACTTAGTACTCCGGTTGATTCAAGACCAGACAGATATGCATAAGTTATCACCTCCTTGGGAAGGACCGTTTGTGATCAGCAGAAATCTCAACAATGGCTCCTATTATCTCATTGATGTACGGGAGAGTGACAAGTCGCGCACTTCTGGTGAAGAGACTAAAAGGCCGTGGAATATTGCTCACCTTCGGCCATACTATACTTAAGCCGCCAGTCCGGCTCTCATCAATGTACATATTCTTGTCATTGTATATACCATCTTTTATGATATAATAAAGTTGGCATCCCCATGATTAGGGGCTTCTGCCGTTTTTTCTGCACTGAGTCTCGTGCAAAGGAGTTGATCCTTCATCAGGTCACTTGGGGGCTTCCAACCCGCTGGGTGATGTCTACTACGCAACTTTATTCTTGTAGACTTTGTTGGGCCTCCAAGCGCAGAGTTTTGTAGGACAGTAGCAATTTTCCCTCAAGTGGATGACCTAAGGTTTATCAATCCGTGGGAGGTGTAGGATGAAGATGGTCTCTCTCAAACAACCCTGCAATCAAATACAAGAAATCTCTTGTGTCCCCAACACACCCAATACAATGGCAAATTGTATAGGTGCACTAGTTCGGCGAAGAGATGGTGATACAAGTGAAATATGGATGGTAGATATAGGCTTTTGTAATCTGAAAATATAAAAACAGCAAGGTAGCAAGTAACAAAAGTGAGCAAAAACGGTATTGCAATGCTTGAAAACAAGGCCTAGGGTTCATACTTTCACTAGTGCAAGTTCTCTCAACAATACTGACATAGTTGAATCATATGTAAATCCCTCACGTGAGACAAAGAGTTCACTCCAAAGTCACAAATAGCGGAGAACAAACGAAGAAATTATTGTAGGGTACGAAACCACCTCAAAGTTATCTTTTCTGATCAATCTTATGAGCTATCCCTATAAGTGTCACGAACAGCCCTAGAGTTCGTACTAAAATAACACCTTAAGATACACATCAACCAAAACCCTAATGTCACCTAGATACTCCAATGTCACCACGAGTACCCATGGGCTTGATTATACGATATGCATCACACAATTTCAGATTCATCATGTTCAATCCAACACAAAGAACTTCAAAGAGTTCCCCAAAGTTTCTACCGGAGAGTCAAGACGAAAACGTGTGCCAACCCCTATGCATAGATTCCCAAGGTCACGGAACCCGCAAGTTGATCACCAAAACATACATCAAGTGGATCAATAGAACATCCCATTGTCACCACGGATATCCCATCGCAAGACATACATCAAGTGTTCTCAAATCCTTTAAAAACTCAATCCGATAAGAAAACTTCAAAGGGAAAACTCAATTCATCACAAGAAGATAGAGAGGGGAAAACTCCATATGATTCATCTATATTAATAAAGCTCGCGGTACATCAAGATCGTGCCATCTCAAGAACACGAGAGAGATAGATCAAACACATAGCTACTAGTACATACCCTCAGCCCCAAGGGTGAACTACTCCTTCCTAGTCATGGAGACCGCCGGGATGATGAAGATGGCCTCCGGTGATGGTTTCCCCCTCCGACAGGGTGCCGGAACGGGCTCCCGATTGGTTTTTCGTGGCTACAGAGGCTTGCGGCGGCGGAACTCCCGATCTAGGTTTCTTTCTGGGCGGTTTTGGTATTTATAGGAATTTTTGGCGTCGGACTCATGTCAAGGGGTTTCTCGAGGGGCCCACAAGCCAGGGGGGCGCGCCCTAGGGGGGGGGCGCCCCCTAGGCTTGTGGCTGCCTCGGGACTCCTCTCAGGTATCTTTTTGCTCTAGTATTTTTATATTTTCCAAAAATATTCTCCGTAAATTTTCAGACCATTCCGAGAACTTTTATTTCTGCACAAAAAAACGACACCATGGTAGTTCTGCTAAAAACAGCGTCAGTCCGGGTTAGTTCTAATAAAATCATACCAAAATCATATAAAATTATTGTAAACATGGCATGAATACTTCATAAATTATAGATACGTTGGAGACGTATCACTGGGTTTAGCTTTATACCCTCTTGGCCAGGCTTTATATGCCATGAATTTCGTGCAAAGGAGTTGATCCTTCATCAGGTCACTTGGGGGCTTCCAACCCTTTGGGTTTAGTTTTCATACCCTCTTGGTCAGGCTTTATATGCCATGTTCGAGTTAAACCTGCCTGTTTGCAACTTGCTACTCCGCCATGTGACCCGCCGAACTCTTGACAGTGAATCTTGCTCAGAGACCCTGAACTTTCATAAGTCAATCTCGCACAAAGACCCTGAACTTGTCAAGGTTTAAACGACGGCTTTTGTCACGAGAGAGCCGGCTTACAGTGAGCTAGGATTAACTCGCCTTGTCTGCTGTAGTCTCTCTGCTATGTGGCCCGTTCGTACTCTTAGCAATGTCAATCTTTTAAAGACCCTGAACTTGCTAAGGTTTAAACGACAGATTTATGTCACGTGAGAGCTGGCGTACGAGGTTTTCAGGCTTTTATGCCTAGCTTCTTCGGAAGCAATACATTTTTTTTGCACAAAAATAAGAACTATCTTGTCCTGCTGTGCCTTTAAAGCCGGCGTATAGGGCAAGCGATATGTAAATTACTTGTTTTTGCAGGTATTTTTCATGATAAGATTCTAAGTCTTTTGGGTAACTCCGGCTTGGCATTGCTCATGGAATATAACCCGCCGGGCGAGTCAAGGCAGTCAGACGATTATGTGTCAAGACAATTATGCTAAGTCGCCGGTGTATGGACTGAAAGAAGTTTAACAAGTGCACGAAGGCACAAGAGCAGGCGATTAAGTGTTTTCTACTGCTATTACAAGGCTGTCAAGGAGCCCAAAATCTGCGGACTTAAGTTTTTTTGCAGCAAAATACAACCTGGCATGTCAACAGGGCCAGGTTAACCTCATCTGAAGCAAACTCTTTATTTAACTCTGCGCCGGGTCATCCTGCGCCGGGTCTTCGGTCTCCCGGATCTGAAGGTTGTCCACATCCCAGTTGCAGTTTGTTAAGGCCTCAAATTTGGCTTCATCATGCATGATGGGAGATGGGTCAACATGAGGGGCAAAGAGGTGCTTACGGCGTTGAGGAATCAGACTTTTTGCTTCAAAGGTGGGCCCTCGAACTCGCTTACTGTCCTCAGAGTAAGCCGCCTGATATGACGACAGGTCAGCTTCTTCGGCCAGCCGGCTTGCCAAGACTCGGGATGCCTTCATGCAACGGGCATAATCCTCTTGAGTGAACTCCGAGCCGACGTCTTTCAGCTGAGGAAAGCCATCCATCATCTCGGCCGGGTTAAGCTCGGGTGCATAAGCCAGTGACCGGCTCAAAGCAGCCATTGCACCCTTACGGGCGGCTGATCTCTTCAGCTCTTCTATCTGCTTTGGGATGGTAGAAAGGACTTCTAGCACGACCTTCATAAATTTTGGAATGCCCCTCTCAGTCATAACAGCTTTGATGGTGAAAAGGCATCCGGCATACAGCTGTTCAGCAAGTGAATATAATGCCTTTAACTTCGTTAGGCTGTCATCCGGAAGTTGGCGAGTTCATTGGCCTGCAAAAGAGATTGAATCATAAGTCGCCGGGCGAGTCTCCGTAGGATCATATCAAAGCTTAATTACAAGTCAATAGATACTTACCAAAGACGGCTTCGGTCATCCGATTTATATGCTGCTTCAGGCCAGTCAGCTCTTCAGTCACCGTTTTAAGACGGCCTTCTGCGTCTTCTGCGCGCTGGGTCAGGGCGGCTTGGTTCGTTTCAGCAGATTTCTTGAGTGTTTTGAGCTCAGCCTTGATTACATCCAGCTCAGTCAAGGCGATCTGATACTTGGCGTCGGCTTCCGCTCGGCCTTCTTGTTGCAGTGCCAGGCTCTTTTTAAGGTCTGACACGTTCGACTCAGCGGCATTCAAAGATTCCTGCACAGGACAAGTCATGACAAGGCAAGATTGTTAGTTCTAAGCCGCCTGTCCGGCTCATACCGGTTTTTCGAAGTTTGACAGCGTCATTGCAAGTCCCAAGCAGATTGCAAGCAATATACTTGACACTTGGGGGCTAATGTGTCTCAGTTCTTTCTTATATTACAAGGCACATGAGACCCGGATCATCTTCATGAAGATAACCCGACCCTTGGGGGCTACAGTTGGCTCTTATTCTATGATTGAGTGCCGGCTTATTACTTACGTAATGACCCGACCCTTGGGGGCTACAGTTGGCTCTTATTCTATGATTGAGTGCCGGCTTATTACTTACGTAATGACCCGGCCCTTGGAGGCTACAGTTGGCTCTTAGTCTATGATTAAGTGCCGGCTCATTACTTACATAATGACCCGGCCCTTGGGGGCTGCATGGCGATTCATTCAAAGATTGTAAGTGATTGAAGACCCGGCTGACCTTTTGAGAGGTAAACCGGTTCTTGGGGGCTACATAAGTATATATATGGAAAAGCAAGGGAAGTGGAGTACCTTGTATTTTTTCTTCATCATGCCAACCAAGTTGGCCTCCATATCCCGGCTTGCAGAGAGACGGCTCAGATAGCTAGAGTGCAACTCGTCGGCTGTAAGTTTCTCTAAGTTAGGAAGGTCAAATTGAGTCTTCTCTTCCTTAGGAGGAGCCGCCTCGTCTTCACTGGTATGTTTTGATAGTACATGGGAGGGAGCTAGAGATTTGTAAGCCGCCCCGGTAACAGTAACTTCTTCATGAGAAGCCACGTCTTCAGCTGTCGGCTAGGGGCTGGGCGGCTTAGGATCAGTTTCTGGATGGGCCTCAGGGGCCTCAATATCCATAGCAGCCGGCTCATTATGCCGAGGAGTCTTTTCATGGGCATCTTTGTCAGCCTCAGACGGCTCAATGTGAGCTTCAGGGGTGTTAGGCTTCGGGTCTGCCGAGTCTGGAACATCAGGAGTGGCGGTTGACCCGCCTGCCTTCCTCCGTTTGGCTTGAGCCCTATGAGCAAAAGTGAAGTTACATGTCAATGAGCAAGGATAGACTATTAACACATGGAGTGGGATATGAAAAGACTTACCCCGGGTTGATGATAAGGGGAGGCAACTTTGAGGCGGTTGAGTCGCCAGAAGAAGGAGGCGAGTCCTGGAAAGTTAGCATTGTCAAATACAAGTAAGTTGCAACACAAGATTAGCATACAAAAGAGATAAATTCAAGGCAAGAAAGTACTTCGGTGCGCCGTTTCCGAGGAGCCGGATCATTTGTTAAGCCGGATAAAAGATCTTCAGAGCTAGTGCTCCGAGTCTGACGTCTGTTGTCTTCTTGCTGCTTCTTCAAAAGAGAGTTCGGATCCAAGTGAGCAAAAGGGCGAGAACATTTTACCTTCCGTACGGCTCGCCGTATTCTTTTTACTGGTAAAAGTTCCGAGTCAGAAGAGATAATGGTTACCTCTGCAACATCAGCATGACTTGTTTCTACTTCCTCCTGT
This sequence comes from Elymus sibiricus, assembly GCA_039707655.1. Taxonomy (NCBI): domain Eukaryota; kingdom Viridiplantae; phylum Streptophyta; class Magnoliopsida; order Poales; family Poaceae; genus Elymus; species Elymus sibiricus. The sequence goes on along the minus strand of CM077675.1, from coordinate 95,004,085 downwards.
GAGTAATCATTGTCAATGAGTTGCATAAAGAGAAGACCAAGGGAGTCAAGTTCTACCTCTGAGTCATCTAGATCGAATAGTTCTTCGGTTGACTGTTTCTTCTTACGAACTATCGCTTTAGCTTTGCTCGCTTTGGGGACTTTGCTCTTCTTCTTGAAGGAAGCGGGTAACTTTTTGTTCCAGAAGGAAGAGCCGGCCTGCATATGATAAAACGCCTTGGCGGAAAGGTTAAATATATGAAGTACAGCATTAAAAGAATGGATGAGGGTTTGGATGGAAAGACTTACATCTGGAGCTGGGTTAAGTACATAAAAGGGATTTAACCCCGTCTTACTGCAGGCGGCTTGAGGTTCTCCCAGCAAAGACTTGACAATAGTATTGAGGTCCCGATCTGTCAAGGGGGTCTGGTTGAAGCGTTGAGGGTCGTTCACTTCACCAGTATATTGGCACATTAAGGCGCCGCGGCGGCTCAACGGCAGAATCCTCCAAGAGACCCAGTAGCGGGTCAGATCAACACCTGTTAACCCGTTGGCTAACAGGGCCCTTATTTTTGAGAAGGTTGGGCCATATTGAGCACGTTCTACGGCCGACATTCGGTCTGGAAGCTCTGTATCAGTACTGAGCCGGTAAGGACGGTAACCCGGCAGTGGGTTCTCCCCTTCTGGTGAAGTGTCTTTGCAATAAAACCAAGTCTTGTTCCATTCTTTGGGGTGACTCGGCAGAGTTGCTGCTGGAAAGAGTACATCCCTCCGTCTTTGAAGAGTGACGCCTCCGAGCTCGAGACTCAATCCGTCTGCCATCTCTGTTTGGCGGTTGATGTAGAAATATTCTTTAAAGAGGTCGACGGACGGCTCTTCTTGCAAATAAGCTTCGCAGAGGGTCTGGAACTGACACAAGTTGGTGACAGAATTGGGCCCGATGTCTTGAGGGTGCAAGTTGAATGAGTGTAAGATGTCTCGGAAAAATTTAGACCCGGGCGGAGAAAAACCGCGGAGAAGATGGTCTGTGAATACAACAACTTCCCCATCCTCGGGCTTAGGAATGGTTTCATTACCCAGAACCCGCCAGTGGATAACATCCTGAGCCGGCAAAACTCCCATGGTGATAAACTCTTTGAGTGATTCTTCAGTTATCCCAGACCTCACCCAGTTCTAGGTAGATGGGACTTTAGACATGGCGGCGGCTTAAAAGACTGCGGAAGGGCATGAATATATGGCGAGTTAAAAACGTATTATGGCCGAGGCAGTTATGATTCTAAAAATGGTGACGGTGTTTGGCGGGCCAGTATAAAATTATGAGCCGCTGAAGCAGGCCGCAGTATGACCATGTGAGCCGACAGTACGACGGCGGGTCAAATTTGCCAATGAGTGTTGGAAAAATTACTAAGTGTGGAAAAACAGATTTCGACAGCCACAGCTATCGAATCAAGATCTACAGGCGAGATAAAAAGAAAAATATTCCTAAACCTAAAAAGCCAGCGGAAGAACAGGCAGCCTCTGCACGGACAACAGTGAGCTAGCAATCTACAATGAGCATGGCATGCCTATGGAGCGGATGACCGCACGATTGGGGCGACGTTATAAAGCCTAAAGAAGTGTTCTTTCTCTAATCTACGAAGAATGCGCTGATGGGCGGTGATGAACACGAAGAAAACCCGATGAACTCGGGGGAAATCCCTAAAGCTAGTACAGATCTAGACAGGGGGCAACGATGGAACCTTGATGATGCGGGCGAACGCGGGAGTGCTCTAGACGTGTTCAGGGTGATGCAGCGGCCAGTGTTGGAGACGACGACGAGGCCCGGACGGCGCGGCGAGCTTCGGCGGCACGGGCGTCGCGAGGAAGAAGAAGAAGACGACAGCGGGGGAAAGTGAAAATAATGGGACCCCCGTGCCTATTTATGAGGATGTGATGGAACAGCAACAGTCTGGTGCGGGAATCAAGGAGACACGATGACGATTGACCAAGAAAATGCCTCGATTCTCGGGCTGGTCATTTTAATGGAAACGATTCGTTGTGACATCAGGGGAATCTTTTTGATTTTCCTGATGATGTCATGGCGGGTCATGAAGATTGATCAAGAGATGACGTCACCCATTCTTGGCGGGTCATGAAGATTTATCAGAGAACGCAAGATTCGCCAATCGGAAGACTTGAAGTTTGACATGAACCGGTTCAAATCAATCTGGGGCCTAATGTTGGGGATATAACCCCGTGGTGAGACCCGCCCAGGTGGGGCCGGGTCATGAGGTTGGCGGTTTAGCGATAAGGTTTGGGATAAGTTTGCTCAATGGGCCTGGAGGCCCGGAGCCAGAAGACAATGTGTAACCCGGAGGCGTCAGCCGCCGGTGGCGACTTGTTAGACAAGGCAAGTATAGTTAGAGGTGAGGTCGGTTATCAAGTATGACCCGACCCGGACTCTTGTAAGCCCAGGGCCTCGACCTGAGTATATAAAGGCGGGTTACCTGGGCGGCTTAGGCCACGAAACAACTCATCGATAGCTAGGTCAAGTGAACTCGCTCCCTTGTAATCGATATCCAATCAATACAACACAAAGCAGGACGTAGGCTTTTACCTCTTTCCGAGGGGCCGAACCTGGGTAACCCTTGTCTCTCGATTCCGATCAACCCCTTCGAGCTCACCGCCTTAGCGATGGCCTCGAACCTAAGTCCTTTCACTAGGACATCTGCTGTGACAAAACCACGACAACACCGGAGGAAAATTGGAGGTTGACATTCTTCTATGGGGAGCCTAGATGGGAAGAGAGACATCTTACATGGGACTGCTTGAGGGAGCTATACCTGCAATCCTCCTTGCCTTGGGTGGTAGTAGGTGACTTTAACGAAATCTTATACTCCCATGAGAAGGAAGGGGGTGCTCCGCGACCCGTTCGGATGATGCAAGATTTTCGGGATGCCCTAGTGGACTGTGAACTTGATGACATGGGGCACTCGGGAGAACTCTTCACTTGGAGGAGACGTCGACTCCGAGAACGACTGGATAGGGCCGTGTGTAATGCTGGGTTCCATGGACTGTTTCCTAATGCAGTAATTACAAATGCACCACATACAAAATCTAATCATAGACCAGTGGTGTTGGACACAGAGGGGGAGGCAGACAATGTTGGGACACAGGGTCAAGGCCAGCGCCGCTTTGAGGCACGTTGGCTGCAGGAGGATGAGATCATGAACCGGGTTTCGGAAGCATGGGCTAGTACATCGACCGCGGCGACGCTAGCTGAACGCACGTCGGCTGTACACAAGGAACTCCATGAATGGGACCGAAAGGTTCTGAGATCACCCCAACGACGTCTGAAAAATCTCAAGGAGGAGCTTGAAACTCTACGATCGGGGCCTCTCACTGATGAGTCGGCGGATCGACAGAGAGCATTGCTGATTGAAATAGAAGAGAACTTGGAAAAGGAAGAAATTTACTGGGTGCAAAGGGCTCGGGCGAATTGGCTTAAATTTGGAGACCGAAACACAAACTTCTTCAACAATTTTGCTACAGCTAGGAAAAAACGGAATTTCATCCGTCGTTTGATGGACGAGAATGGTGAGTGGAAGGAAGATAATGAGACGATGAAACTGTTGATTGACAGTTACTTCCAACACTTATTTTCAGCAGAAGTGCACGCTCCGGATCTTAATGTTCTTGATAGAGTGAAACCGAGAGTACCCTCCTATATGAATGAAAGCTTGCTTGCACCCTATACAGAAGAAGAGGTGAAGAAGGCACTATTTAGTATAGGGGATCTTAAAGCCCCTAGACCAGATGGCCTACATGCAATCTTCTATAAAAAATTCTGGCATGTTGTAGGTGATGACCTTGTTAAGGAAGTTCTGGAGGCTGTTAACAGTGGGGTGATTCCAGATGGCTGGAATACTACCACAATAGTGCTTATCCCCAAGGTTGAGACACTAGAAAAAGTAACACAATTTAGACCAATTAGCCTTTGTAATGTGGTCTATAAGGTGATTGCAAAAATGTTGGCAGCAAGGTTGAAGGTTTTCCTTCCAGATATAATTAGTGAGACGCGGAGTGCATTTGTCCCCGGACGTATTATCACGGATAACGTGATTGTGGCCTATGAATGTCTCCACACTATGAAGAAGAAGAAGAAGAAGGGAAAGACAGGAACACGTGCGGTAAAGCTAGATATGCATAAGGCCTATGATAGAGTTGAGTGGGTTTTCTTGAAAGCTATTCTGTTGAGACTGGGCTTTGATAATAATTGTGTGAACCTCATCATGGAATGTGTTACATCAGTACAATATAAGGTGAGATTCAACTCAAATGAAACAAATATTTTCTCCCCTACTAGGGGACTGAGGCAAGGAGACCCCGTGTCGCCCTATTTGTTCCTATTGTGTGCGGAAGGTTTGTCAGCACTGATTGCCCATGAGGAGGAAAATGGGCAGCTAAAAGGGGTGCAGGTTTGTCGTGATTCACCATTCATTTCACACTTACTGTTTGCTGATGACTCCTTGATACTCATGAGGGCTGATGCTATGAATGCCACCTGTCTTAAGAGGATCCTAGATGATTATTGTAATGCTTCTGGACAACTGGTCAGTGCAGCAAAATCTTCAATATATTTCAGCCCAAATACAAACATTGACGATAAGGTAAATGTGTGCCAAATTCTTGATATCATGACTGAGTTCTTATGTGATAAATACTTGGGCTTGCCCTCAATGATTGGTGTTGATCGTGTTGACTGCTTTAAACATCTCATTGAAAGAACACAGAAAATTGTAAATGGTTGGAAGGAGCGAACATTGTCCTATGGAGGAAAAGATGCTCTCATAAAAGCGGTGGCTCAAGCCATCCGATCCCCACATATGCGATGGGTGTATTTAAATTCCCGAAGAAAATTTGCAAATGAATCACTGATACTATATCGCATTTTTGGTGGGGTGATGGAGAGGATCAATGCAAATTACATTGGTTTGCATGGTGGAAAATGTGTGTCCCCAAGATATGGGGAGGTATGGGCTTCCGGGACATACATAGTTTTAATTTGGCTATGTTGGCTAAACAGTGTTGGCGACTAATTGATAATTATGACTCCTTGTGTGCCAAGGTTCTGAGATCAAAATACTACCCGTCTGGCGATCTGCTGAACTGTACGCTAAAGAAGGGATCATCCTATGCATGGCAAAGTATTTGGTCAGGGATCCAGACTTTTAAAAAAGGACATATTTGGAGAGTTGGTAATGGACTCAAAATTAATATTTGGGACGACTACTGGATCCCAATTAGTACCGCAAGAAAGATAGTTACAATGCGAGGCAACTGTGTATTGACTATGGTGAATGAGCTCATAAACCCTTCTACAGGAGATTGGGATGAACTACTCATCCGGGATAACTTTTGCCATAGTGATATGGAAAGTATATTGCAATTTTTTTTATTCCATGATGACACCGATGATTTTGTTGCTTGGCATCTTACTAAATCTGGGATTTTCTCTGTCCGGTCAGCTTATTATCGTCAGTGGGAGGATAGCTATGAGTATAGTAATGCAAATTTTATGGGCGCGCAAGGATCCACACCACACCCGGTTTGGAAAAAGCTATGGAATTTGAAGGTGCCAGGCAAGGTAATTTTTTTTATTTGGAGAAGTCTGCATGATGCGATTCCATGTCGATGTGTTCTAGCAAATAGACACATATCTCAGTCATCCCAATGCCCGATCTGTTCGATCCATGCAGAAGACACAACTCACTTGTTGTTCAAGTGTAAACGAGCCCAAGAAGTATGGAGAGGACTTGGTTTACATGAAATAATAGGGAAAGTTGCTTTGCCTTACCGTTCGGGAGCTGAGATTTTGGAACATTTTATCTGTGACCCGGATCAAAACATGAAGTACATGGATATTGTCCAACTACCAGAGCTAGTAGCGATCATGAGCTGGTACTTGTGGTGGCAGAGGAGGTATCACGCGCCAGGAAGATGTCCAAACTCCAGGTCAAACAAGCCAAGCAATTCAAGCTCTGGCTCTGAACTATGTACGAGCAGCTTGTAAACCGGCGGCGACCACCCGTGTGGATTGATGGAAAAAACCACTACAGAGCCTTGTTGCTTTGAACGTGGATGCTGCCTATTCTCAAGATGATCATACGGGGGCGTGTGGAGCAGTCTTAAGAGACTATAGGGGCCTGTTCATTGGAGCTGCAATGGCGAAAATCGATTATGTATCTCACGTGCTTTCGGCTGAAGCAGCAGCTCTACGGGAGGGCCTTAAACTCGCAAATACGGCTGGGTGCAACTATATCTGGGTTCAAATGGACAGCTTAACTTTAGTGGAGGCACTACAGCAGAATTTGGGGCACTCGATGATCGCAGCGCCAATTCTTGAAGACTGCAGGGTACTTTTAGTTGGTTTCGGGAAGGTCATTTTAGAGCATTGTAATCGAGACTCTAATAAGGTAGCTCATGTGCTAGCGCAAAATGGTCGTGTTGATCCACCGAACTTGTGGTTGGACTCACCGCCGGTGTTTATCGCTGAATATTTAGCAGATGATGTAAGCGTTTTTTGATTGAATAAAGCTAGCCATGATGGCCTTCCCCTAGAAAAAGAAATGTCTATATTGTTTCTGGATTGAAATTATGTACTGAATTGATAATGCTTGGTTGTTTCGAACAGTTTCTCATCGAATATGAGACGAAAAAGATTTACGAATATCATCTAGCACCATTCACCATTGATAGTAGCAAATAATTGAGACATGTTAGCAGCATTCATTCACCGTAGCAAAAAAATGAGACACACTAGCAAATTCACGATTAAATATTAGGGAATTCCGATTCATTATCGGCGTCTTCACTAATGCGGAATGGAAACATGTAGAGGAGCGCTTAGAGAAACGGTTGAGCAGTTGAAAAGGCAAGTTGCTCTCTATTGAAGGACGACTAGTCTTAATCAACTCGGTCCTCATGAATATGGTTCTCTTTTCCAACTCCCAAAAGGTGTCTTGCAAAGGTTGGACTATTTCAGATCTAGATTCTTTTGGCAAGGGGATAGTGAAAAGAAAAAACACAGGCTAGTCAAATGGAGCGTGGTTTGTAGGCCGAAAGACCAAGGTAGACTTGGCATTCATGACCGTCAGGTCAAGAATGATGCCTTACTTAGACAACTGGTTGTTCAAACTACTTACCGCAGATGGCGTTTGGCAAACCCTATTGCGCAATAAGTATCTAGGCCAAAAAGCTATGTCACGAGCCTATTGGAAACCTGGTGACTCACACTTTTGGGCTGGTCTAATGCCGGCGAAGAAACACCTTTTCCGCTTTGGATCCTTCACGATAAAAGATGGGTCGGAGATTCATTTCTGGGAGGACAACTAGCTAGACAATGCCAGCCTCCAAGAACAATATCCAGCTTTGTACCGCATTGTTCGTGATAAGGATGATACTATAGCGAGGTGCTCAGTTCATTCCCGCCGGATATTTCTTTCAGGCGGGATTTGATTGGCCCCCGTCTTATGTCATGACAAAATCTGTTATCTCGATTGGGGTCGATTAACCTGACACAAGGACATAATGTGTTTTGTTGGAACCTCACTATATCTGGGTCCTTCACAATCTACTCTATGTATCGTGCGCCCACGCATTCAGAGGTCCCAGTGGATAATAACAAGAAAATCTGGATGTCGAAGATTCCACTAAAAGTTAAAATCTTCATGTCGTATCTTCGATGGGGAGTTGTGCTAACCAAAGACAATCTTGCCCGTCGCAATTGGCACAGAAGTAAGAAGTGTAGTTTTTGTACTCATGACGAGACAATCAAACACCTATTTTTTTCAATGCAAATTTGCGCGTTCTACGTGGCCAGTCATCCAAATAGCGTCTAATTTGTATCCGCCCACAAGTGTTGCCAATGTTTTTGGTCATTGGTTGGATGGAATTTCAGATAGGTTCAAAACGCTAATTCGGGTGGGAGCATATGCCTTATTATGGACACTCTGGGTATGTAGAAATGATTTGGTTTTTGAGGGAAAAACACCTCTCATTTGCAGGTTATTTTCCGTTGTACGCACTCGCTTCATACGTGGTCTACGCTACACCGAACTAAGTATCAACCGTTATTCAAGGCGGTGTGTACGCGGTTGAAGCGGGTGGCCAGAGATGTCTTCACCCAGCATGGGTGGCAGCATAATCTTCAGATTGCTGCACCACTGCCTTCGACATAGGCATAATGTCGGTCATATATGATCCTATTGTTGCTGATATGTCGCCTTTGTTATCTTCTTTCAGATTTTTGTTTGGACGTGCATCTTACTTATGCAGAGGCCGGGCGATACTCATCAGGTTTTGTATCCGCTTGATGCTACATTTTGAGTCAATAAAAATGCCCTTTATAAAAAAAAACAACAAATTCATGATTCACATTAGCTACTACCATCATTCACAAACAACAAAACATCTAGAACAATCAATTTATCCATCCATCTATCTATCCAATGTCCATCCATCCATCAAACTGACACAGCCGGCGGCCGGGCCACAGAGAAGACATGTGTTCAGTGAAGCATGGTCGTTAGATCAGATGTCTTCTGAACAAAAGAGAGGAGCGGACAGAGGGGACAACTCGGTCGGGCAGCGACGGGGCGGGGTCGGGCGACGTGGGGCCCGTCGTCCGGCGTCGGCGTGGGGCATGGTCCGGTGGCAAACAACGATAACCGTAGCGCCACAGGGGATCAAGCGGGTTGCAGAATAGAAAACTGTGGAGAGGAATCGGTTGTTAGATATTCCCTACACAAATATCCCTCCAAATATGGGCATTGTGTCAAAACGAAACATTTAGTTTGGTTGAACTTACCAGAATCGCCGCAGTCGAGGATTTTACTCGACTATGGAATACACTATTGATTTTGGCGATTCTCAGATGATTTTGTGGAAGCAAAGCGAGTTCTTTTCACCTTGTTGATTCTCCAAACTCGATTATTGAGAATCACCTCGAAAGAACTGGCCCATGACTGAAGATCTTGACTTCTGGTCAATCAAACTTTATAAGGTTAACGACAAGGAGGCTGCCATCTCGTGGCGTGTCTTCCTTTTCTCGTGCGCAAACATGCCGTATGTAACTTCTGCCACTTGTAATTTGCCATTGGTGTAATTCTAGCTTTTCATGCGCACCTCTTGGATGTATCTCGACATGCTTCATGACTAGGATGCTAACTATAGCTCGAGATCGACTGCTGCCCGAGGCTTCCTCATGTTGCGGGACTAGCACATGAGCACCTCTGCGTACCATCGCCGGAGCCGTTGAGATGCAGAAGCAGGCCCGGGCGCAGGGGTGTGCAACTGGTGCAGCCGCACAGGGCCTCCAGCTAGGAGGGGCCCCAATTTTCCCTATTCCATAGGTGTAGGCCCATCGATCCCGCTGTTCCTCACAAGGGCCCATGTGGTTGTTCGCTACTTCGCTCGATGCCTGGCCCCTGCATCCTGCGCGTGGACGACAGGATCGAGCGCCGCAACGCCATTTGTTTTCATATTAATTGTGCATCGAACTTTCACAAGTCCACCGATTTGTTTTCCACATCATGCCCATCTAATTCGATAGAAACTGCAATCCATCTGACTACGTATCATTTTTTTCACAAGTCTATGAGTTCTGGGTCTCTAGCAGTTTTTTCTACTAGAAACACAAGTCCAGCATTTTATTTTTCACAACGTGCCCATCTAATTTATGTGTTGCTGAATGTACTAGTTGATTTTACTCTAACTAGTCAGCCTGTAATACCCTGTATAACTAGTTCATTTTATTGTTAGTAGTTTCTTAGAAGCATCACTGACTGAAAGGCCACTTCATATAAGTTAGTCAGTACCGACCTTGTTTTTCTAAATCAAACTGAGTTGTTTTTCCATAAAATCACTCGATTCAGCTCTGTCAAAGAAGACGCTATATTTTGGTAAGCGACTTCTTGTTTAAAGATTATATACTTTAAGCGATGCAATGCGATAGGCCCTATTTTAGAGTTTGGCACAGGGCCCCTAATTTTGCCTGCCCGGCCCTGTGCAGAAGGGGCAGTCACGTGTAGGTCGCGGCCCGCCCAAACCCATATGGGCCCAGATCGGGCCTGCTCGCACCGCACCACGGCTACCCACTGCCGTGTATGTCGCTCGTCGCCGCAAGCACGCCGAGCCGCGCTGGCCGTCGCCACCCTGCAACACCGCCACCGAAGAGGCTAGGACGGGCGCCGTCGCCGCGGTCCAGATTGTCGACCGGGGAGATCCGTCGCCGCCGCGCCGCACGGGCTTTTCTCGACGACGACCCATGCGGCGGCGGGAGTAAAGGCGGCACGGGGGAGGACCGTTGGCGGCCGACGGTGAGAGCCCCGGTGCGGCCGCACGGGAGCCGGAGTCGGGCCCCTTTCTTGGCACATGGCTAGGGGAAATCCCAGGAATGCCCTCGGCGGGGCAGCGAAATTACAGGTGGTGTCATGATATTTTGACCGCAAAACGCGTACACCGGGCGCGTCTCCCGGCACAATAGCTGACACTGGCGGCCCACGAGAGCCCTTGCCTCGCGAGTGGAGATACGGCCGAATTCCCAGGGTGCAAACAAAACGCTGTTTCGATCTACAGTCCATCATTTTGATCCGACGGCCGAGGTCATTCTGAAGCGAGATCGGACGGACGGAAACGCATCAAGAAAAGGATCCGGCCGAGAGTGCCTGAGCTATGAGGAGCCTCAGGTTCTCCCATGGTGTTTGTTTCTGGATGGATAGACACACTTGCAGTCGGCGGCGGCGGCCGGTGGACGCCGGGGAGGAAAAAGAAAGGAAGCGCACGCACACGTACGCGTCTTGGCAGCACCCGCGTATGGTTTGCTTAGCCACGCCGCACACGCCTTCTCCTCTTGCGAGCCAAGCATCCCAGAAGAAACATCCAATATAACGCGCGAACGATGGCAAAGTTGATTTGATATTTGATGATGCCGCTCTAGGTTTCGCGCGACCTGAAATCCCGAGTTCCTTCTACCTACGTACTAGTCACACACGCTATCCGGATCGGCTCAACGACGGTCGAGAGGAACGATCCGGCGGCAAGAGATTGTACGCGAACGGCCATCAAGTTGCCTACATATATGTATCCAGGAACGAGCCCTGCTAGCTAGAACGTAGAACCGCTTCCGCACGTCAACGTCTTTGTCTCTTTGATTGATATATCCCGGAGGAATCCACCGGCCACCGCCGTTTCGTCGGTTCGGTTGCCATCGGACACCGCCTTCCTCAGCCCCCGCAGACCTTCTCGCCTCCCTGCCCGCCATGGCCGACTACAGCCGCTACGGCCACGGCCACGGCCAGGGATACGGCCAGCAGGGCTACGGCTACGCGCCCTCCGCGCCTCCCAAGCCCACGCCCTCATCCTCCTCCTCCTCCTCGCCGTACGGCAACGGCCAAGGGTACAGCCAGCAGGGCTACGGCTACGCGCCCTCCGCGCCTCCGGCGCCCACGCCCTCCTCCTCCTCGCCGTACGGCTACGGCTACGGCCAAGGGGGCTACCCGCCGCCGCCGATGGGGGGTTTCGGAGGAGCCGTGGCGTTCCCGCCGGGGACGCACCCGGAGGTGGAGCGCGCGTTCCGGGCCGTCGACCGCGACGGCAGCGGCAGCATCGACGAGGGGGAGCTGCAGGCCGCGCTCTCCGGCGCCTACCACCGCTTCAGCATCCGCACCGTCCGCCTCCTCATGTTCCTCTTCAGCAACGCCCAGCTCGCCTCCCCACGCTCCCGGATGGGTAAGCAGCACACAATCTGCATCTCTTTCGGCACTGTTTGTTTCAGCGAAAACAGATGCTGATTTCTTGCTGCCTCCATGCAATGTTGCAGGGCCAGCGGAGTTCGTGACGCTGTGGAACTGCCTTGGGCAATGGCGGGTGAGTGCCACCATCAATTTGCTTGCCATCGTTTAACTTCGAATGATGAAATTATGTATGCTCGTGAATGAAACAGAGTGTGCACACATTCAGTTTCTGACGCCCTCTGTTTTTCTCCCTGCATATCGTTACATTGCTTGCAGTTCGACCACCAATCTACAAATAAATACCATCAACCTTCTCTTTGTTGCATAGGAATCCTCTGAATATGCAGAGGCCGTGGGTAATCCTTCTTTTCGAAAAAGAATAGGAATCTGCTGAACAGTGCAAGTGTACCCAATCATGTTATGATGCTCATGGAATTATTGCCCATCTAATACTGCAACTTAATTTGCCATAGGGAAAGTCAAAGGGGAAAATAAATGAGATTTGTCAACCTCTGTCGATGATCTGCTAATTTTCCCCATCCATCTATCATCATCAGCATGAGACTTATTTCTGTTCTTCATGGCACTACCTAGGTCGTTTTCGACAGATACGATAGGGACCGCAGCGGAAAGATCGACTCCAATGAGTTGAGAGAAGCTCTTCGCGGCCTGGGATATGCGGTACCGCTTTCGGTCATTGATCTTCTCATAGCAAACTACAACAATGGTGTTTCCCACCGCGGCGCCCTAGACTTCGACAACTTTGTGGAGTAAGTATATGAAGTCCTAATTCCTAAAGTATATGTGACATACAAAATAATCTCATTCAGCCAATACTTACTCTAAACATACGGAACTAACGGAACTAATTAATGTTTTGTTTTGCCTTTTGGTTTCGATCTTGAAGGTGCGGAATGGTTGTGAAGGTACGTCGCCAGTTAATCAACTACTCCTATGTAATCGAAGTTTCAAATGTTTGCTGATGGATTTCTCGCTGCTGTGTTGTTCTATGTAGGGTCTGACTGAAAAATTCAAGGAGAATGACACGCGCTACACTGGCTCAGCAGCTCTTTCGTATGACGGCTTCTTGTCAATGGTCGTCCCCTTCATTGTACCATAGATAGTCCTGATGTCTGTTTGCCCACGCAAAAACAACATCTGTACATGTGCGACCTGAGCTATATGTTTCTGGGATTGATTACAGTTCGTTAATTTTGAGTCCTTTGTTTCACAGTTGTGTATGTGAATAATAACACTTATGCTTCGATACAACCCCTATACATATCAACGGATGAGATATCTTCATACCCCCTCATAATAAAGGGTGGGATGATCTTTTTAAAAAACACGTCGCACGCGCCGCCTGTGTACGCCGCGATGGGCCGGTCCATTGGCCGGGATGGGCCGGTCCATTGGCGGATGATGTACACCTGTACGACCAGTTCATCTAGTGAAATATAAAGCAAAAAGAATAATGGTAGGCAAGAAGGAGCGAGTTGATAGCCACTGGGACTAACAAGCACTTGTGATTATTTAGGCAGCACAACGTATTAAAAGAAGCTAACAGCAGCGTCCGATCCTGAAAACAAAAGTGAAACATTTTTCTAAAAAAAGTGAATATTTTTTAGAACGCGAATATTTTGTAAAAGTTGTGAAAAAAAATCAAACTGGAACATTTTTTTGAAACTCTGGAACTTCTTTTTGGATTTCAAACATTTTTTGAAACCCAAACAAATTTTCTAGAACAGGAGGTTCTGTAGCAATTTTTTATAAAAAATACAAATATTTTTCAAACTTTGAAATGTTTTCTATAACATTAATACTTTTTTAAAACTGACATGTACTGTTGCATTTTTTTAAAAAGCGACCATATTTTAATTTTTTATCATTTTTTGGAAACACGATTTTTTTAAACACGACCATTTTTTTCAAAAATTGGGAACAGTTTTTGAGTTTTGACCTAATTTTGAAACAAGAACAAAAAATTAAAGTTCCATGCTTTTTTCAATACACAGACAAACATTTGGAATCCTGGACATTTTTTAAATAATTGGCTATATGAAAACAAATAAAACATAAAATAACTTGAAAAAAATAAATTAATGAAACACAAAAAACGAAAGAGAAGAAATGCAAAACAAAAAAAACAGAAAAATGAAAAGGGAAAACTGAGAATAAGAAACCGAAAACCAGTGAAAACTGGTTCAGGACAAACTAGATACTGTAGCAAATGGGTTATCTTATAATTGGGCCGGCCCATCTCGTTCGCTAGGTCGCTCACCTCTGCGTGAATGAGCCACACTTTGTCGTAGAGAGCGGCAAGTAGGGAGTTTCACCGCATTTCACGCCATCAGCCTTTTCCGAATTTCCATTTTTTTTTGGTTAAACAAGCTTTTCTTTGGCAACTTTTTTTAGTTAAATCTGCGAATGGTTTACAGTTTTGTTACAAAATATGCGATTTTTTTGTGTATGTAGAAATTTTGTTCCAATTTTTTAACAAATTTGAGTACAAGTTCACGAATAGGATATAAGGATTGAATGTCAATAACATTTCTAATTTATTTCTCGGCATTATTTGTGATACTTATCTCCCCCTAATGCCGGAAAATGTCCTTATTGCTGATGCAATCAGCATACAGGCTATGAATAATTTTGATTGACGAATAAATTGTTATTCCTCACATGGATCCCTAATTTTCTGTGAGAGCCAATTGATATACGCTGGAGTGGTGATATCGTTATGTAACCGAATTATCGCAGATAGGAAATACTTTGTTGATTTCCACGTAATTACTACAAGGGAAAAGTAGTATGATATGCAGTTGGTATGACATAGATCATACTTACGGTGTGTAAGGCCGTATGTGTCCAGCAAGAGGCTGGTAAATTACAATTCTGTAACGATGGTCATATAATTAATTTTTCTATCTTTGATAAGATATTTAACGAAACCATTCTGGGTATGTACATAAAGTATTATATAGAATCAGACATTGCTCGTGAAATGAGTTCAACGAAGTTGTCCATTCGAATGGATTTATCCCTTATTTGGGATAATTTTCTCTTATTTTGATAAGTTGAGCAATTAATTTAGTTATATCATTCATGGTTTTGTGTGACAAGAGACACACATGAAATCATTTATAAATGTTTCTATGAGTACCATGAAGTATCTATATAATACCACATAATGGTTGAGTAATCCACATATATCTTTTGAATGTGTTCAAGCAAGAATGAGTGGCTCATTTGAAATTTTAAGGTGAGAGGGCCTTAAAACTGATTTCCCCTATGGCACATGTGGTGCACATATAATCTGATGATATGGGGAATTTATAACTTGTTAAGTTGTGACCAAAAGAATTGTCAATAATTTTCTAATTAACCCCAAACCAGGATTATAAGGCTTAAAGCCAAATATTTTGTAAGATTTAGAAAATTAGTTTGTACGCAACAAAACTGAGTATGAATTGATTCATACATTAAAATTTTATCAAATATAATGTCCAAGAAATAGGATATTGGACATCGCACTACATGTAGTAGTACAAGTATAGGCTAATAATATGTTGGGATAATTAGGAGATTACCTGAGGTCTCCGATATTATTGAGTGCAAATGAGTTCATCCTCCATTTACTGCACTAGACTTTGGTTCTCCTTCTGATGAAGATTTTGAGAACAAGCATCTACCAGAATATTTTGGTTGTTATTTGTAAATTTTCAAATTTATCCCGTTGAACTTATTAGCCTTTTGAATAAATTTGTGGTGTGGTTTGACCACATGTTCGAGGGTTTGGTAATCACAGGTATGATATTTATATAACCACACATTTGACAAACTTGAGAGTTGTCTTTGTAATCGTTTGAGAACGATATATTCCATATAAAGAGGTAATTTTGCCTTTGGTTGTATTTTAGCCTCCACTTTACTTTGAATTCCTCATGGTTATTTTTTTTGACCAATGACTTGCTTAGTATTCACAATACTAGCAAGAATTTCAAATAATGGAATAGCACCTGTTGGGTGAATCTGATGATTTTAAGAAATTACATGTTCTTTCATCATGGAAAATTGTAATACCATCATAGGAGGATGTAAAGTGTATTAAGGGATTTTTAACTGGATCTCCATATGAATATATTTGATCATGAGATCTCAACTTAAAGTTGATTGAGTGACAAAATTGTGAGTTGCGATAGACTTGAGGTCTTGAAAAACGAATGGGTGATCATTCGCGATGTGCTCGTGGCAGCATGTTTCTCTTAAGGGAAATATTCAAGGTAAATAAATATTTATCCATCATGTACTTAGTTTGAGAACTAAGTGAAGTTGGTGACATATAAAATGCATATTAATGTTGCAACTCTAGAGTCACTTCCAAAAACATAGACATTGCATGTTTAACGTTGGTTCATGATTATGAAAGTATAACCACAATATGATGTGGATATTGCAATAGTGTCCGAGACACTTGCTATAAATTATAATATCCATCTTGATGGATGGACGACACTTTAACTACAAATAGTGACATAGGGTCCACTGCCATGTATTTTACCAATGTAATAGAAGGTAATCATTGGAGTATGCAAATATTTGCATAATTCCCTATGACTTATTCAAGCAAAATGAGGCTGGAATAATTGATATTGGTAGATAATACCATTCAACATGCAATAATCATGCATGAATTTACTATGATAGTAAATCATTTTAGTGAACAACAACAATTGCTTCAGAGGAGCAAATTTTAGAATAGCTGATGCTTTATAACCGTATGTGTAGACCTCAATTTATATAGGATAACACTCTGAAGATAATCACCGGATACGGTGTAGATCTCGCAGTAATAGAAAACATAGTCTGACTTTTATCAGTAAATGTTTAATCTCTATTACCTTATGTTATGCTATATTTAAGAAAATCACTTTGAAGGTAATCATCTATCAGAATGACATGATGTAGACCTTACAGTAATAGTGGATAGTCTACAGAATTTAGAGTAGATGCCAGTATTACCTTATGATAACATGAGGTAGTCACATCTAATATTAATATTTGAAACATCACGTTGAAGGTAGTCATCTTGTCAAAATGGCAAGACGTAGACCTCACAGTATTGGTAGATAATCTGCAAATTGTGCAGTAGATGCCACCATTACCTTGTGATTCTCAAATAAAATTTGAGTAGTCATATTAATATTTGGAAGAGCACATTGAAGGTAGTCATCTAGTCAAAAGGACAAGACGTAGACCTCACAGTAGTGATGGATAATCTGCGAATTATGCAGTAGATGCCATCAATACCTTGTGATTCACAAATAAACTTGGATGTCATCATATTAAGTATGACACTACGTAATCCTTGTTTTGAATTACAATAAGATTTGCAAAAATTAAAATCAATTGCAAAAAAATATAGTTGTTCTCCGAAAACGCATGCCTTAGAAAATGTTTGCAGCAAAGACATATATATTGTCTTAAATTCCGAATGAATAAATGTACGCAAAATATTATTTTGCATTTAGTATTACTGTGGTAATACATATAGATGCAAAACTTAATAATTTACATATTTATGTAATATATGAAGACATGAGGCTTCACATGATATTTTACAAGATGTATGTAAAATGACGCATAATTATATTTTATGCAGTCTTAGAAGACATAAAAGTCCACCATGAGGGGAAAATAAATGTCATATCCACAAATGGAATAAAGTCAGAGAACTAACTGCAAAACTTTGAAAGGATAAGATTCCTCGTCGCTTCCGTTCTTGTGCTTGGATAGGAAATCACTTGATTCGCTTGATTTCTCATGTTCTAGGCCGATATGACCGCCGTTGTGGCAGGCCGCAGGGCTGATGCTCCCGAAAGACCGAGGGCCGTCGCTCGCCGGGCCATGCGTGGTGCGCCCGACGGTGCCACCGCTGCTCGAGTCTCCGTGCGCCGAAGGCCGTCATGTCTCCTTGTAGTCTCTGGAGATCGAATCGAATGGAGCAAGATCCATCCATGTCTTCATGTGTGGGATCGTTTCTCTCACAAAGACGTACATGCAAGATTAATCAATAATTAGAGCACTGATTTTAATCACAAGAAGACAAGCAAATTACTACGTATAGTATTCTCCTGTCCGATTTATGTCATGCAAAAAGAAATTGCTCTCGATTCTAGAGAGACGTAATTAGTGTTAGTTTTAAGGCTGTGATCTGGAGTTCTGGACACTCTCTTTTTCTGAATCTCTCTCACGAACACCACGTCCAGAGGGAGACAGAGGCACACAGAGAGAGATCGTTTTGCGACGCGCTAATCTGCGTCTTTTCTGGGGGTTTTCTTTTTATTCCATCGTGCAACTGAATACAACGGAAAGCTCGCCACGATCCAAAGAATGCGCGTGCCATCCCACGGGCTAGGATCGTGCCGAGTCTGAAACTAACAGACGTGCTAAAGACTAGGCTGGGCCGCAGCAAGAACGCAGCGAGCTTCTGGCCCATTCAGACTACATGCAGGCTAATCAACATGTAGCTGCGCTTATGTAGCTACTCAAGAAAAATAAACGTGACAGATAAATGCAGATACGTTGAGGTTAATAACACAACAATTAGTAGATTGTTGATGCTACAAAAAATCAACTTGGCCTTCTCCTGATTGATTTATTCAACGAATGCATGTATGCTCCTCGTTTCCGCAGACGTCCTGATGCGTCTCCGCTGTGGCCGAAGCGTTGCCGCTAGAAGGCAGAGGGCGTCTTCGCGTTGAGGAGGGCGTCGTCCGCTGGTGCAGCGCGCTTTACGCCTGGCTGCCGGGAGTCGCTACCGCGTCGCGGTGTGCTCAAGCCGGCCGATGGCCAGGCTGGTCCTGTGTGCCTGAATCCGCCTCGAGCAAAGGGGCCAACTCATTGTCAAGAGCCACGCTGGGCAGTGGCGGATCCAGAAATAAAATGATGGGTGTGCACACTTTAATTTTTTTTCTATCTAATTCAAGTGTAATAAAATATGGCAAAAGAATAACATAAATAGCTCAATTCAAATCTCACAACCATTTAGTTCACAAAATATATCCCAAATACCCAATACCCAGGGGCCCCATCTAGGTGCGCATGTAGTAGGTAGCCTACGACGCAAGATCGTCTGGAACGCATGTCGCAGTCAGCTAGCTATTCCACGCCCGTTTCTCAAGAAAATAAAAACAAAAAAAGCTACCCCTACTGTGGGCAGGCAGTCACCGTACGCAGTTAGGTAGCCCGCAGTCATGCACACAGGCTACCTGAGCTCCTTGATAATAGGCTCGTACGAGTTGATCCCCTGTTCTGTTTCCCAATCTAAAAAGAATTTTCCTTTTTTCAATAAAGGGAATATATTAATATCGTGAAGATATCAATTACACCTAGCCTCTGCACCAACAAGATATCAAAGACATCAAAGATGCACACAGCGAAGAACAAAAAAAAAAAGAGAAATATAAAAACAAAGACCCATCGGTGATAAGACACTCACAACAACAACACTCTAACCACCACCAAAGACAACACCCAGACAATATAAAAGGCTCTCCAAAAGCGACGTCTCCAAGAAGAAAACAATGCACAAGCGTTGTCGTCGCCTGATCAAGGATCTTGAGTTTTCACCCGGGAGAAAGTCCGAGATTCCAATAACAATGCCTTCAGCAAGGCCATTGCCAGGTACAACCAATGAAGGCCAGACCTTGGGTTTTCACCCTGAAAATCACAGCTCGGTACTCCAGAAGCACCACCAGAAATATTGTCCACCTGTGTTGCCGCCCCCTCCTACCAAGGTTGCCGCTGCAAGTCCTCAACACCCGACACACAGGAAAAAACCTGTGCCACCATTCTTCATCGCAACCAAAACTCCTCTCCGCAATTACAAGCCTCCGATCGCAGTCACCATGACTTTCTTCACCACTGTCAACGCAATGGAAATCTATACTTAGACATGTCCCATGGCACCGACAAGACATCAAAGCTTCGCGTCACACCCGCATAAAGCCTCTCTGGCCGAAGATGAGGGCGCGCCCGACCGGATCAATTCCAATCTAAATATCCAGTGACGCCATGCGCCAAAAGCTGAGATCTCCGAGAGGAAGACCGGAACCCGTCAGTGTCCAGATCGAGGGGGCCGTCATGAAGCAGATCCACGTTTTGGGGAGAGGAACCATCATCGGCGTACGCTGCAACCCACAAAATCGAAGGTCGGCCGGTGTCGCTGGGCAGTTCCAACTCCAACCTTGAAAGCAGCCACCACCAGGGAAGCCGCCGGCTAGGCCAAGACAGATCCAGCGCACATGCCCTGGATCCGACGCCCGTACAGCCCCGTAGCAAAGGCCTGCTTCAGCGTTAGCCGAAGCCAGCAATCACCGCGAACTGAGTGGCAGGGGCGCCATGCCTCAAGCACCACAACGTGTGGTTAGCCGCCGACGCAAAGAATTTTCCTTAATTTCATTCCGAGATCCAATCGTGAGTTCACGTCTTCGAGTATTCCGAGATCCATTCGCCGTTTCACGGATGAACTCTGTTCTTCCATCTACTCTAGGCCGGCGCCAGATTGCGCCATCACCCAGCACCCACACGGTCATGCACATCGCCGAGCGCATGCCGCAGACGCATATACAGATCGCGTCATCGCCAAGCACCCGATCGGACAATCACCTACACTGATTCAACGTATCCAAGGTATTATCATATTCAAGATTTTAAACCCCAGACGAAACGGCCGTGGTTGCAGAACAATCGCCGCTGGAAAATAGCCATGCAAAGATTTGCAATTTTGCATGCAGGCCGAAATCGCGCGTGATCAGCAAAGATTGCGCGAGATCATGCTGATTTAGGCTAATATTTTGGTGCAAATTTACCTGCCGCGATTTGCTTTCTCTGGAAACTTAATTGGTAATCATATTATCATTCTTTATTTATTGCTAATTAGGGAATTTATCTTTGTCAACATGATGCGTGGCTTTTATTGTTAAACTTCCGATGCAAGTTTTCCTATTTTCAGCATTGTGTGCATAAACTATTTCATATCAACATTGCTTTAGGATTTATTATAGAAATATTATGGCCAGATTTATTACTCCCTCATCCATATTACTTGTCGCTGAAGCGCGCTTTGGCAGTTTAATTTAAACAACCAAAACATCTTAGATTTATGAACAGAGGTAGTAATAAGGATTAGAGAGGGAGTATAACGTTTGTTTGTAACATATATACGCATATATTACTATAATTGTCATGATGCTTATATTAGGAACCATGTTTCCCGTCCAAATAATATATATTAAGGGCCCCTAAGTTTTAGTTTCGCCCCGGGCCCCTGAAATCTCAGGACCGGCCCTAGTTACAATACAAAAGGCTTACATGAAAGAAACATAAGTAGAAAATTACAACACTAGGTAACTCTACGTTGTTGCATTGCCATGAAAGCATCAACTATGTCATCTTCACTTACTTTCATGAACACATCTCGCTCAATGAATGTCACCAAGCAATCATTCAAGCGATCATCACTCATACTAGTCCTCAATTTATTTTTCACTAGATTCATTGCAGAAAATACCCTTTCAACACTCGCCGTTGCCACCGGTAAAATCAATATCAATTTGATGAGTGAGTAGACCAAATCATAAAGAATGTGCTTCTTTGTTACAACAAGCATAATAGAGAGCTCACCAATATTACTTGCATTTCTAAACCTATCATCTTGTCTTATATCTTCAATAAAAGTAGCAAGTTGAAATTCTAGCCTAATCAAATCCGTGCTTGATATGTCCATGGGATAGAATTCAGCAAGTCTCATTACCTTGAGTGCATCATAAGAAGCAAATGAATTGAGGGGATTCAAAGCCGACATGCAAATAAGCAACTCCGTATTAACCTCATCAAACCGATTGTCAAGCTCTTGAATGGTTTGATCAATGACACCAAGATATACTTCTCTTCTATAACGATCATCATTTGTTTGTACTTCATAATACCGACGTGATCAACCCTTTAATCTCCCCTTTCATGTTGCTAGCCCCATCATATCCTTGCCCACGTATTTGACTAGGAGTCAAATGATGATCTTTAAGCATAGTTTGAATTGCATCCTTAAGTGACAATGAAGTTGTATTGGCAACATAAACAACTCCAAGGAACCTCTCACATCCTCTTCCCGATTTATCAACAAAACGTATGCAGAGAGCAAGTTGTTCTTTGTGAGATGCATCAATGGACTCATCTGCTAGGATTGCATAGTGGTCATCACCAATATCTTAAATAATTCTTTTAGTTGTTTGCGCCGCACAACATTCAATTATTTGATTTTGTATCCTTGGACTAGTCAAGATGCAATTCTGTAGAACCGAAAGTATGTCTAGAGGGGGGGGGGGGGGTGATTAGACTACTTGACCAAATAAAATCTACTTTTTCCCAATTTTAAGTGTTGGCAGATTTTAGCATTCATAGCAAGTCAAACACACCCTATACATGCATGTCTAAGAGTATAGCAGCGGAAAGTAACAACAAGCATGAGTAGAAAAGGAAGGGTAGGAAGATCAAACGCAATTTGTAGACACGAAGATTTTTCCCGTGGTTCCGATAGGTGGTGCTATCGTACGTCCACGTTTATGGAGTCTTTAACCCACGGAGGGTAACGGAAGCAAGAGTCCACGGAGGGCTCCACCCATAAGGGTCCACGACGTAGCAACCTTGACTATTCCATAACGGCTTCCGTCCACGAAGGACTAGCCTCACTATGGGTAGATCTTCACGAAGTAGGCGATCTCCTTGCCCTTACAAACTTCTTGGTTCAACTCCACAACACGAAGTAGGAGGCTCCCAAGCGACACCTAACCAATCTAGGAGGCACCACCCTCCAAAAGGTAATAGGCTCGGCAATGTCGATGAACTCCTTGCTCTTGTGCTTCAAGATGATAGACTCCTCAACACATAATCACTCTCTCATAGATTTGGCTATGGTGGAAGAGATTGATTTGGTGGAAAGCAACTTGGGGAGGCTAGAGATCAAGATTCATATGGATGGAGTGAAATAGCTTGATCTCAACACATGAGTAGGTGGCTCTCTCTCAGAAAATAGGTTGGGACAAGTATGGAATAGTTCTGAGTGCTTCTCTTTCGAGTGGGTGACAACTTTTGAATCTCGATGAGACCGATATATAAAACTCGGTGGTACCGATTTGGTGACCAACGGTCAGATTGCGCAACTCGGTGACGCCGATCCAGAAAACTCGGTGGTACCGATTTTATGAATCGAGGTAACAGAAAGTTGGCAACCCAAACTCGGTGGCACCGAAGTGGAATCGGTTGCACCGATGTGCTAGGGTTTGGCATGGGTCTGTCTGAGTTTGGGAATCGGTGGCACCGAGTGGAAAGTGTTGGTTGTACCGATATTGGATATTTGACTTTGGACAGACTTTTGTGGAAGAGCTTGTGGGTGTTTTTGGTGACTATCACTTGTGCACGTATGAGCATTTTGTTCACCAACAGTACCTTACCCCCTTTTGATAGTATTGGCTTTCCTATGGACTCAAAGTGATTTCTCACAAAGTAAAATGTAGAGTCCTCTTCCTTGAAGCTTTGCCAATCCATTTCCTTGCATCTTGGGGTATTTCCACAATCCTTTTGCCATCCCTATCATTGAACTTCTCCTGAAATATGCTTAGTGGAAACATTAGTTCAATGACATATATGTTGTTATTAATTACCAAAACCACCAAGGGAGCAAATGTGCTTTCGATCTGCCCCTTTTTGGTAATTGATGACAACATATAGATCAAAGCTTCGACATATAATATAATCAAAAAATATAATCATCGCTTTGAGAAGTATGTGATAAGCAAGAGCTCCCCCTAAATTTGTGCATTATTTTCGATTTGCGTTTGAATGCAAATGCATAATCGATTAGGTACATGGGGCACTCTTTCATGTCACATACAACTTGGTGGTGTGCGAGAATAATAAGAATGAACAACATAGCACAACACAAACAAGCAAAGGTGAATGATAATCTCATAAGCATCATAATGATAGGAAATAGTAGCAACACACATCAAGCGTATGATCAAACACCACATAAGTTTAACACATCCAAACCAAAAGATCAAACACCACATAAGTTTAACACACCCACTCAAAAGCGATAAAAACCAAACGCTCTCTCACTCGAAGCCTAAAGATCTATATACACTTCCCCCCCTTTGGCAACAAGTTACCAAAAAGTTCAAAGAGATATAGCTAATCGATCTTGGGCTGATCTCCTCCGGTTGTTGATGAAGGAGTCGAGAGAACTGCGTCGGCGAAGATCTCAGCTGATGTCCTGGATGGAGTTGGAGTAGCAGCGGGAGGAACTGGAGCTGATGGAGCTGAGGAGGCTGTAGCTGGTGCTGATGAAAAAGGCCTCAAATCTGGAGCTGGCACTGTGGCTGATCTGGCCTTGGGTAGTGAAGTGAGTGCCGGGTCTAAGAGGAGAGTCATCCTCATCATCTGAAGTGTCGGGACTGGGCACGCTGTCAACTTCCTTCTTCAGCTCATTCACGGTCTTAGTCAGCCCATCCACTTTGTCATTGAGGGTCTTGATCCTATTTTCAAAGATCCTCACAAGACTATTCTGATTTGCCAATATGTCCTTCTGCATGCCCTGAACGGTAGAGATCAAAAGATCCATTTGCTCGTTCTTGGATCTAGAGACTGGAGCACTAGTGGCTCTAGCTGCCTCTGCCTCTGCCTGTGCTGCAGCTGATGTGGGATGATCTGGGTCCATCACCACAACGTTATCCTCAAGATCTGGCTGTAGGGGCAAATGGGGCCTGTCAAGAGCAAAGATGTGCTTCTCCAGCTTGGAGTTGATGAGCATCTGAATGTAGGATGCATAACAGCATGAGTGCTTCTGATCAGCAGCAACCCTCTTCACAGTCTCTACTATCAAGTCAATCACCCTTATCCTGGTGTGTCTATCAAGATGGATCAGCATGTTGATGGAATAGCCTCGAATCATCTTCTCATCTCCAGACTTAGGCATCAAGGTGTGCCTCAAGATAGTGTTCATGGTGCGGAGGCCAGCCTGGAGGAAGTAAATGGATCCTAACTTGTGAGATTTTAAGTTAGCAACAGGGATCTCATTATACATGTTCTTCATAGAATCATGGCTCTCCTTGGATTCAGAATAGACATCCAAGTCACCATCTTCCACCTTTGGAACTCCTAAGATGGCAGCCCATTCCTCAACAGAAAACTCATATCTTGCTCCTTCAGTCATCCACACAATTCTACCATCTCCATAGAAATGAGCAGTGGAGTAGAATTGCATGATCATCTCGTCGTTCCATGCAGTGAATTCTTTTGCCAACAAACTCATCTAAGCCAATGCAATGAAAATTGTCTTGAACATTTGGAAAGTAATCTTTATTCTCCTTGATATACTTCCAGTTAACATATCTCATGTCACTGACAGCTGGGCTCTTGTCAAGCAAGATTGTCTCATAGAAATCTTGTTGCTCCTTGGTGTAGAACCTGTAGTCCACAACTGTTTTTCTCCTCTGGGCATATGGATCAATTGCTCTCCATGCCCTCAAACCAGAATCCTTCCTCTTCTTCATATCTTCAGCAAGCAGGTGGCTGGCATTGTGCTCTAGAAGGTGTGGTCTGAGCTTCATCAAAGCAGTGATGTCATCATCATCCTCAGCTTCCCTGAAAGTGGAGGTCTTGTTCTTGGAAGAAGCTGGGATCTCTCTGGAGAACCTCTTGGGTTTGTCAGCAGCATCAGCCTTCTTTGGAGCAGACTTGGTGCTCTTGGAAGAGTTAGTCTTGGGCATTGCATGTGCCATAAGCTTCTTTTTCTTCTTGGGAGGGGCCTTTGCAGCTGGCTCTACCTCCTCTTCTTCAGCAGCTGCCTCCTCTGGATCCTCAAACATAGAGGTAGGCCTGCCAACAACATAAACAATCCTCTTCCTGGTTCTCTTCTTCTCCCCTGCCTTCTTAGGCATATATTTCTTGGGAGGCTCAACTGCCATAGTTGCTCTGGAGCTCTCAGGTGCTCTCACTGTCTCAGAGCTAGCATACTCCTTCCTGATAGCTTTCTTCTTCTTGGAAGAAGTGGCAACATCATCTTTCTTAGGCAGCTCCTCAGGGATGAAGTCCTCATTCTCCTCATCAGAATTGAGCTTTCTCCTAGACCTTGTAGCAGCCTTGGGCAGATCTGGAGAACTAGGCACATCATCAAAGCTCTCCTCAGGACTAGTGCCTGAACTCATGACAACATTCTCCTCTCTGAAATCATTCCGGCTATCATCTGAAGCAGACATCTCTGACCCTGTAAATAGAGTATGGAAGAGTTGAGAGGATGAGTCATCACAAAATGCAGACATTTCAAAAGATTGAACTATGATTTCTCAAATTTTGCATTCTGCCAAATGTATGTCGGTACAGCCGAGACAAAATTTTCGGACCCACCGAGACAAACAACCTGCTTTCCAGAAACTTGGCACCAATTTCGGTCACACCGAAAATTAGTACTCGGTTCCACCGAGGTGTTCTCAGCTGGCCAGAAAGACCGAATCGGTGCTACCGATTCTTTTGCGTCGGTTCTATCGAGATTCATGTGGCGGACGGCAAAACCTAAAAAATCGATCGTTCGCTATTCTACTGGAATTTCTAGAGGAAAGGGAGGTTTGCAATCCGTGGATTATCGATAAAATTAACTTCAATGCGCAAGAATCGGACGGGGAGCGCAAGGAAGGCCAGATCCATACCCTAGCTTGGTGACGGATCCGCTACGGCGACGACGGCGGCGAAGATTCCGTCGGCGGCGGTGATTCCCAACGGCGGAGACGCATGGGGAGGCAAGGACGACGACCAGGGGTCCGGAGCGGCAGCTTAGGGTTGGAGGAAAACTGGCTCTTGAGATTGAATTTCAAAAGTCGTGTCCGCCAGAATATATACCCTTCGCTGTCGGTGACACCGGTTCGAAATTTTCGGTGTCACTGAGTTTCTCAACTGTCAGCTGACAGGGAAACTCGGTGTAACCGAGAATAAGGAATCGGTGTTACCGAGATTGAAAATCCAGATCAACCCTAGGCATTCGGTGAGACCGAGAATTTTGGTTGGTTCCACCGAGATGCACTTGGGAGGTTTTAATGGTCAGTCCTTTGTCGATGCTGAACTCCGAGTGCTCCTCACACAGAGGGATCGAAAAGTACTTGTTCAAATTTTGTGATGCAGCAAGAAAAGAATATGAGGTGAGAAAGCATAGATAGCTAGAGAGTGGTCCTAGGCATTCTTGTCCATCCAATTGGCAAAAGAGAAAACAAAAGCCAAATAGCAACAATTGGATGTCCTCGAATGGATAAATAAATGCAGACCAACATGCTCACACAATAGGATGTCAAATGAAATTATGGCAAACATGCACAAACATTCTAGCATCTATCAAGCATTTTGGCGATGACGGAGTCATCTATATATGAGTATATTGACTTAGGAGCCAAGTAAGAATACTTGATCATAGGTCATACTCATCGTTTAAGCACAAGTGGGGTTACCACTTTTACATAAAGCATTTAATGTTGTCACATACTATGAGATGCTTTGACTCAAGTCTTAGAGTAAAGCTCCCCCTTGATGTGACATCCCCCCATAGGAGGGATAAACTAACCTTGGGTTTTGTCGTAGAAGACATCATGTGGGTGATGTAGTGGTGGATGCTCAAGGTTGATGAAGATCACCAAGAGTTGGGAGCATCCTTGTTGTTTCTTTACTCTTCTCACCTACATGGGTTAGTCCCAACACACAAGAGACAAATACAAGGATATCTATGGACATGGAGTGCAAAGCATGTGTGATGATGTCCATTGATTTGTTGATTACCTTGTCCCTTGCTTACCTTTGAGGGAATGTGTGACTCCTTGAACTATTGCATAGAGTTGATGTTGATTGCAAATAGTTCTTGTCAATAATGAATGTGAGTGAATTTCATTGGCGGAGTCACCCCTCAAGAACTTTCTAATTCTTCTTCTTGGGGACCCACATCAACTTGATGGGGATCCTTGGTGTTGAAGTAGCCCTTGTAGAAGTTGAGCTTGAAGTAGCCTTGGGAACCCACTCCACCAAAGCTTGGGATTCATCTTCATACGAGTCAATGTCCTCTTGAAGCTTGTTCTTGCCCTTGAGCTTGTGGTCTTGTGGTGGAAGGTCATCTTGAGTGTTTATTCCCTTGGGAGGAGTATTTTCATACTTCTCCTTTTGAGGAACAAACTTGGGCTTGGGTATTGATCTTCTTCCTGTTGGGGAACGTTGCATGGGAAACAAAAAATTTCCTACGCACACACAAGATCTATCCATGGTGATGAGCATCTACGAGAAGGAGAGTGAATCTACATACCCTTGTAGATCGCTAAGCGGAAGCGTTTAAGAAACGCGGTTGATGTAGTCGGACGTCTCCGCGATCCAAATCGCACGTCGTCCCTCGATCCGATCACGAACTAGTGCCGAACGGACGGTACCTCCGCGTTCAACACACGTACGGCTTGATGACGCCTTCAGCTCCTCGATCCAGCGAGCGATGGTGAAGTAGTGGTTGAGTTCCAGCAGCACGACGGCGTGGTGATGGTGGTGAAGAACAATCTCTGCAGGGCTTCGCCAAGCGCTACGGAGATTATGACGGAGGAACTAGAGGGCTAGGGTTGCCGGCACACGGCTTGGGAAATCCTGATCACTCCCGTGTGCTAGCCCTGCCCCTCTATTTATATGTTGAGCCTTGGGGTCTAAACTTGGAGTAAAAGCCTCCTCCAGGTCGGTTTTGCCCGCAAAGGTCGGTTTGGCCCGCAGGAAAAGAGTCCAACTCGGATCCCTGCCGAACCGCGCACAGCCGCGCACAAGCGGTAGTACCGCTCACAAGCGGTAGTACCGCTTGGGCGGTAGTACCGCTTCACACAAGCGGTAGTACCGCTCGGGCGGTAGTACCGCTTCCAACAAGCGGTAGTACCGCTTACGCGGCAGCAAAACTACTTTTGCACTTTCCAATACCTCGTGGGCTTTTATCCCTTGGCCCATATAAAGTGTTGTTGCACCCGAACACTTCGGTAAACATCCGGAACCCCTTCCGGTGAACTCTGGAACTCTTCCGGAGATCGAAACACTATTATCACATATATCAATCTTTACCTCCGGACTCTTCCGGAGATCCTCGTCATGTCCGGGATCTTATCCGAGACTTCCGAACAACTTTCGGTCACCAACATAATAACTCAATTATACTAATCGTCACCAAACGTTAAGTGTGTAGACCCTGCGGGTTCGAGAACTATGTAGACATGACCGAGACACCTCTACGGCCAATAACCAATAGCGGGACCTGGATACCCATATTGGCTCCTACATATTCTACGAAGATCTTTATCGGTCGAACCTCTATGTCAAGGATTCAGTTAATCCCGTATGCTGTTCCCTTTGTTCTTCGGTATGTTACTTGCCCGAGATTCGATCGTCGGTATCTCTATACCTAGTTCAATCTCGTTACCGGCAAGTCTCTTTACACGTTCCGTAATACAAGATCCTGTGGCTAACTCTTTAGTCACTTTGCTTGCAAGGCTCAATGTGATGTTGTATTACCGAGTGGGCCCTGAGATACCTCTCCGTCACACGGAGTAACAAATCCCAGTCTTGATCCATGCCAACCCAACAGACACCCTCGGAGATACCTGTAGAGCACCTTTATAGTCACCCAGTTACGTTGCGACGTTTGATACACACAAGGTACTCCTCCGGTGTCAGTGAGTTGCATGATCTCATGGTCAAAGGAACAGATACTTGACATGCAGAAAACAATAGCAATAAACTGACACGATCAAATGCTACGTTTACAGTTTGGGTCTTGTCCATCACATCATTCTCCTAATGATGTGATCCCGTTATCAAATGACATCTCATGTCAATGGCTAGGAAACCTTAACCATCTTTGATCAACGAGCTAGTCAACTAGAGGCTTACTAGGGACACAGAGTAGTCTATGTATCCACACATGTATTTGAGTTTCCAATCAATACAATTATAGCATGGATAATAAACGATTATCATGAACAAGGAAATATAATAATAACTAATTTATTATTGCCTCTAGGGCATATTTCCAACACTTCCCATTCAACTCCATTAGCGTTGAAGTAGCCAATGCCATGGTTCTTCCGGTATCCTCCGTGCTTGCGTACAATTTCCTCAAATTGCTTACATCCGGCAAGACTCTTGTAGATACCTTTCTCTATAATTCCTTTTAATAAAGCATTTTCTTGCTCAAGTGTAACTTGGCTAAGAGAATCATCATTAGTGGAATCAATAGAACTACTAGAAGCAACATCATTAGGTTTGGCATTTTTATTGTTGCTACTAGATGAAGAACCTTTCTTGCCTTTGTTACTAGTTTGCTTAGACTTAACTTGAGGCATGAATGTAGACAAGAGTAATCGTTTGGCTAGATAAGATGAAGTCTTCTTTCGGAGATCGTCATTGATAGCTTTAAGAAACTCATGCTCTTGCTCCAAGGTGAGCTTCTCGAAGCGTAGCTTCTCATGAGTTCTTAAAAGCTCTCTATGATCTTCGAGAGTAGATTCATGGGCTAACTTAAGAGTGTTTAATTCTTTAGTTAGTTGTTCTATTTTCATCTTATCATCATCAAATGACCTTTCTTGACTAGCATGAGAATTATCAAGTTCTTTTTGACTAACATTACTAGTATTATCAAAGTGCAAGTCATCATCACAAAGTAAGTCATCTTCATCACTATCGAAATCAAGATACTCGGGGTGTGATACCTTGGGGCCTTTAGCCATGAAGCAACTTCCACTCCCTTCATTTGGTGAATCAAATAGATCATAGGAGTTGGTAGTCACTAGTGCAAGTCCGGCAACACCTTCATCTTGACTATAGTCGGATTTGGAGTGATAGCTTCTCTCGGAGTTGTTGTCGGAGTCGGAGCCGGAAACCCATTCACCAACATGAGCTTGATGTCTTCTTCTTGTGTAGCTCTTGGTGTACTTGTCCTTCTTCTCCGAATCCCTACTTCTCCTTGAGGGTCTTCGTTCATAACGATCATCTCTACTCCTTCTGTCTCTTTGAGGTGATTCATTCCTTGAGCTTCGTCTTCTAGGTGACTCTTCTCTTCGTTTGTAGGGAGCCGTGCACTCATTGGAGTAGTGTCCGGGCTTCCCACAATTGTAGCAGTTGCGGTCATGACTTGACGAACGCTTCTCTTCATATCTTGAGTTGGAGCTTCGTTCTTTGCCTCTATTCTTGTAGAACTTGTTCAATTTCTTGACCATGAGGCTTATCTCTTCATTGGTGACAAGGTTGTCGCTTGAAGTTGCGGGAGCATCACTTGTGGCTTTGTAAGCACCGCTAGACTTGTTGTGAAGCTCTTCTTTGTCTTTAAGTGTCATCTCATGAGCAACAATCCTTCCAATGACTTCCGTAGGCTTGAGATCTTTGTAGTTGGGCATCATTTAGATCAATTTGCACACGGTGTCGTATCTCTCATCCAAAGCTCTAAGTATCTTCTTGATGATGAATTTGTCGGTCATTTCTTCGCTTCCTAAGCCGGCAATCTCATTGGTGATGAGAGCTAGCCTAGAGTACATCGCCGCGACTCCTTCACCATCCATCATCTTGAACTTGTCAAGCTGACTTTGAAGAACATCCAACTTGGATTCTCTCATGGACTCGGTTCCTTCGTGCATATCAACAAAAGTATCCCAAATCTCTTTTGCATTCTCAAGACAGCTAATTTTGTTGAATTCTTCGGGGCATAGGCAGTTGAAGAGAATGTCGCATGCTTGAGCGTTTTATTGCAACATCTTCAATTCATCCGCGGTCGCTTCACGATCCGGTTCCTTTCCATCACCAAAGAATTCACCTTGCAAGCCAACACGAACAACAGCCCATACGGCGGGGTTATGACCAAGAATATGCATTTTCATTTTGTGTTTCCAACTAGCAAAATTTGTGCCATCAAAGTACGGACCTCTACGGTGATAATTTCCCTCACTAGACGCCATACTCTCCTAGGTTGTGAAACCAATGCAATGGGGACCAAAGCTCTGATACCACTTGTAGGACCGAAAGTATGTCTAGAGGGGGGGTGATTAGACTACTTGACCAAATAAAATCTACTTTTTCCCAATTTTAAGTGTTGGCAGATTTTAGCATTCATAGCAAGTCAAGCACACCCTATACATGCATGTCTAAGAGTATAGCAACGGAAAGTAACAACAATCATGAGTAGAAAAGGAAGGGTAGGAAGATCAAACGCAATTTGTAGACACGAAGATTTTCCAGTGGTTCCGATAGGTGGTGCTATCGTACGTCCACGTTTATGGAGTCTTCAACCCACGGAGGGTAACGGTCGCGAGAGTCCACGGAGGGCTCCACCCATAAGGGTCCACGAAGCAGCAACCTTGACTATTCCATAACGGCTTCCGTCCACGAAGGACTAGCCTCACTATGGGTAGATCTTCACGAAGTAGGCGATCTCCTTGCCCTTACAAACTTCTTGGTTCAACTCCACAACACGAAGTAGGAGGCTCCCAAGCGACACCTAACCAATCTAGGAGGCACCACCCTCCAAAAGGTAATAGGCTCGGCAATGTCGATGAACTCCTTGCTCTTGTGCTTCAAGATGATAGACTCCTCAACACATAATCACTCTCTCATAGATTTGGCTATGGTGGAAGAGATTGATTTGGTGGAAAGCAACTTGGGGAGGCTAGAGATCAAGATTCATATGGATGGAGTGGAATAGCTTGATCTCAACACATGAGTAGGTAGCTCTCTCTCAGAAAATAGGTTGGGACAAGTATGGAATAGTTCTGAGTGCTTCTCTTTCGAGTGGGTGACAACTTTTGAATCTCGATGAGACCGATATATAAAACTCGGTGGTACCGATTTGGTGACCAACGGTCAGATTGCGCAACTCGGTGACGCCGATCCAGAAAACTCGGTGGTACCGATTTTATGAATCGAGGTAACAGAAAGTTGGCAACCCAAACTCGGTGGCACCGAAGTGGAATCGGTTGCACCGATGTGCTAGGGTTTGGCATGGGTCTGTCTGAGTTTGGGAATCGGTGGCACCGAGTGGAAAGTGTTGGTTGTACCGATATTGGATATTTGACTTTGGACAGACTTTTGTGGAAGAGCTTGTGGGTGTTTTTGGTGACTATCACTTGTGCACGTATGAGCATTTTGTTCACCAACAGTACCTTACCCCCTTTTGATAGTATTGGCTTTCCTATGGACTCAAAGTGATTTCTCACAAAGTAAAATGTAGAGTCCTCTTCCTTGAAGCTTTGCCAATCCATTTCCTTGCATCTTGGGGTATTTCCACAATCCTTTTGCCATCCCTATCATTGAACTTCTCCTGAAATATGCTTAGTGGAAACATTAGTTCAATGACATATATGTTGTTATTAATTACCAAAACAACCAAGGGAGCAAATGTGCTTTCAAATTCCTAGGAGCATTGTTCAAAACAAGTTTATTAACTTCTTCATCATTTGCAGCAAGCCATTTAAGAAGTTCAAGAAAGTTTCCTCTGTTGCTAGATTCTTCACTCTCATCATGTCCACGAAATGCCAATCCTTGGTTCAAAAGATAGCTCAAGCATCTAAGTGAATAAGTTAGTCTAGCCTTGTACATACATAGATCCTTTTTAGACACCCTCACAATGATATTATCAATTGATGGTTGGGGTGCCACAAATAAATTGTACTTCTCTTGAGCTTTGTTGTGAATGCTATTAATACCACCCTCATGTTTGTCTAATTCATCAGGCCTATACCAATTTTTCCAACCACCTTTAACAAAGGCATCACCCCTAGGTCCCCCATTTGATTTGCCTTTGAACAAATAAAACACAAAGCAAAGTGCTGCCTCATATTTGACACAATATTCTAGCCATTTATAGTTCTCAAACCAAACAAAGCTGAAGTGTCGATTTTTACCATACATTTTCTTGACTTCAAAGTTGTGTGCATATGGTTGGACTGCATTCTTTGCAATGTACCGTCTGCGAACTTCATCTTGATCATCAACATCATAGTCTGAAATAGGAATTCTTTCCCCTGGATCAGGTGGAAGCCTTTGAATATTATATGACCTTGCATGCGGATGTTGGGGTGATGGTTGTCGTGGTGCATCATTACCAATATCAATATCAATCTTTGGATCGGAATGGACTGGAGGTGGATCAATATCAATGTCAATCTCTGAATCGGGATGGACTGGTGGTGGATCAATATCAATGTCAATCAATGCATCCGAGTGGACTGGAGGTGGATCAATATCAGGTTCAGGTTGCTCTTCGGCTGCAACCTTTCTTGTTTTTGCTTCATAATTCCAAAAAAAGGACTTGATGTCACCATTCCTCTTCATCTTCAATTCTACATTTAGAACATAATTTCAGCAAGAGAACAATACTACAACAAAACTGGCCCATCCCTAGTTCTCTGGAGCTATTTTTGTTCACAAAATAGAAAATGCTAACATTACACAGAGGCGCACTCTAGCAGACAAAGTAGCACTAAGCGTCTGTCTGGACTCACCCACGAGTCCACGACCAGTGGACCAGGGCGGCGGGCAGGGCTCGTCTTATCGTTGGTCGGAGCGAGGGAGGACCGGAGGAGAGGAGAGCGGCGCGGCGGCCGCCTGGTCCGCGTCGGCGACGCAGCAGAAGCAGGGGAAGGGGCGGAGTCGCGGAGAAGGCTGGGACGGGCACGGAGCTGCAGGATTGGCCGGCGTCGAGTTGGGCTGGATCCGGGAGTGGGGCGCAGCCGCCGAGCCGCGCAGGGCGCAGCCGCCGACGGTCGGGAAGGAGAGCCCGCGACGGCGCGACGGGGAGGAGCTCCAGCCTCCAGCGACGGGGCCGAGCGCGACCGGGGCGGCGGGGCCGAGCGCCAGCGAGGAGCGACGGGGCGGGGTCGAGCACAAGCGGCGAGCGCGATGGCTCTGCCCTCGATCTCTGCCTCTCAAGTCTCAACCTCTCACGAAGAAGATAAGGTGGGCCATGGCTCAAAGTCAATAGTCAATGTTTTCTGGGTGTGCCACGGCACACCCGGCACACCCTCTGGTTCCGCCGCTGACGCTGGAATCGGGCTGCGGCGCGGCGGGTGGAGCACCACGTCCGCGTGGAACCACGACAGGGCCAAGGTGAAGCCGCCGCGTGCTTGAGCGTCAAGGCTGCTTCCGTGCAGGGAAGCGCCGTGCCGGAGGCGTTCTTGAAGTCGACGGTGAAGGAGATGAAGCTTCCGCCGGTGCTGATGCACCCCCGTCCCCGTGGGTGGTTCCTCCGGTGAGGCGGCCCCTTTTCTGTTCTTCTCATGTGTTCTTCGTGGCCTTCTCGCTTTTGGGCAGAGCAAAGTGCGTGATAACGTATTGGAGTTAAACTGAGAGAGAGAGATAGATGAATGAATCAACAGCTTCTCATTAATGATGAATCTGAGTATTTATACAAGATGTAGGTCGGTTACAAGGTATGTCGGTTAGGTGTTGGACAAAAGCCAACTGCTAATGACAGTTGCTAATTGCTAATGTCGGTTCACTAATTAGCAGGTGCTAATTAATAAAAGACATGTGCTAAATCTATTCCTAACACTTTTCGTCTCTCCTACAAAAGTTAAAGGGTCTGTCTAGGTCTCAGTCGACTTAGACGAGTCTAAGTCGACTGATGTCACATGAGGGAGATTGGGCCTATTTCTTAGGTCGCCACCTGCTGGACTGTGTATATGGCTGAGGTTCTGGGCTTTTTTTGTTTGTTATTTTGGGCGAGGCGTTTTTTACTTTATTTGTGTATTTGGGCTAGTCTGTTCATTTGTTTACTTTGACACAGCAAAAAAATGTACTCCATCTCTCTAAAAAAAAGCAAAAAAAATACTCCACAGAAAAGAACATGCCCAAGCGATTATGTGTTTAAGTGCAGAAGCACTCAGCTCGTTGTGTGTGCGTGCTTGTTTCGTACGCTTTGGGGAAAAAAAAACATCAACTATGCATACGTGTGATGGTTTGCTGGAAAATTTCCGTAGTTTTGTAAAATTTGTGCGATTATGTTAATTCCCAGCATTCTCGGTTAATTCCCAGCAGCTATAAACCATTGTTTATAAATAAAATAAAATAAAACAACCGCTATGAATTTTGACAAAAGATAATTACTACTACTAATTATAACCGATAGTAATTCAGCATATCATGCCATGGCACACAATTTGCTAGCAACACCACTCTGAGACTGGATAGATGCGCATTTCAAGAATCAAAATCTGAATATATATATAATTGAAACAAATGCCCAGCAGCTACTAGTTATGATGCCCGAACAAATTTGCAAGACAAAAAATGACATGCCACATTAGTTAAAACCTCAGGCAACTTGTTTCTACAGAGTTTAAAAATACAAAAAATGAATTTCTATAAAGTTTGAGAATATACTCCAGCAGATTAAAAAAAGTGTGACAAAAATATTATAAGTATTAAATGTAAACAAGGGGATTGGACAACAAAAATAGACTGGAAACTTTAGCTACTTCGTTAGTTTCATCGACATTTTAGACACAGAAAAACAAGTTGGACTTTATAACTGATTTAAGTAACAAAACAAAAAACATAAATTAAAAAAGAAGATACTATAACTTTTATATGTAATATAATACTCCCTCCGTTTCTTTTTACTCCACATATAAGATTTGATCAAAGTCAAACTTCGTAAACTTTGACTAACTTTATAGAACAAAATATCAACATTCATTATATGAAATCAATATTACTAGATGCATCATGATATTAATTTTCATGGCATATAGGTTTAGTATTGTAGATGTTGATATCTCTTAATATATATTTGGTCAAACTTTGCATCGCTTGACTTTGACCAATTCTTATATGCGGACTAAAAAGAAACGGAGGGAGTAAATACAACTATGAAAATGGTCCCTCCACACTCTTGGTAAAAAAAGACATGCGGTTGCCCCCCTCTCCCATCGCCGCCCTTCGACAAAACAAAGACCAGTTGCAGTCGGATAATTAGACATGCAATTGCAGTGGGTGGTGACACTGCAACTGCGTGTCTAGTGTCAGGCATGCAACTACCCCTCCCTCTCTCGCCATCCTCCGACATAACAAAAGGTCAGTTGCAGTCGGGATGGTGGACATGCAGTTGCAGTCAAGGACGACACTTGGAGTTGCATGCCTAGTGTCAAACATGCAATTCCTCCTCTCCCTCTACCGTCCTCCAACAAAACAAATGCCAGTTGCAGTCGGTTGGGGGCACGTGCAATCACAGTTGCGGGCGACGCTTGTAATTGCGTGCCTAGTGTTAGACATGCAACTGCCCTCCGCATCTCCCGCCGCCCTTCAAAAAAAATAAAGGTCAGTTACGGTTGGATGAGTGCACATGCAAGTCCAGTCAGGGCCACACTTGAAGTTGCATGTCTACTGTCAACCATGCAATTGCCCCCTTGTACCACCGCCCACCAATGAAACAAAGGTCAGTTGTAGTCGAATAGGTAGACATGCAATTGCATTTGCGTGTCTAGTGTCAGACATGCAACTACCCCACCACTCTCTCGTCATCCCGCGACATAACAAAATGTCAGTTGCAGTCGAGAGGGTGGACATGCAATTGCAGTTGAGGACGACACTTGCAGTTGCATGCCTAGTGTCAAACATGCAACTCCCCCTCTCCCGCGCCGCCTCCAATAAACAAATTTCAGTTGTAGTCGGGTGGGTGCACATGCAATTGCAGTCGGGGGTGACGCTTGAAGTTGCGTGCCTAGTGTTAGGCATGCAACTGCCTTCCCCTTCTCCCACCGCCTTTCGACAAAACAAAGGTCAGTTGTAGTCGGATGGGCGCACATGCAAATGAAGGTGAGGGCGACACTTACAATTGCATGCCTAGTGTCATATAGGCAACCGCCCCTCTCCCGCCGCCACCGATAAAACAAAAGGTCAGTTGAAATGGGTAAACAGGTATTTGCAGTCGAGGGCAACACTTGCAGTTGCATGCCTAGTGTGAGACATCAACTACCCCCATCCCCCACCATCCTTTCCCACCGCCCTATGACAAAACAAAGGTCAGTTGCAGTCGAGGGCAACACTTGCAGTTGCATGCCTAGTGTCAGATATGCAACGACTCCCCTCTCCCGCCGCCCACCGACAAAACAAAGGTCAGTCGCAGTCGGGTGGGTAGACATGCAGTTACAATCGAGGGTAACACTTATAGTTGCATGCCTAATGTGAGACATGCAACTGCCACCCCTCTCTCGCCACCCTCCGATGAACAAAAGGTTTATTGCATTCAGGTTGGTAGACATGCAGTTGCATTCAGGAGCGACGCTTGCAGTTGTGTTCCTAGTGTTAGACATGCAACTATGCTCCTTCTCTCCCGCCGTCCTCCGACTTAACAAAAATGTCAGTATTAGTCGGGTGGGTAGACATGTTGTTGCAGTCAAGGGTGACACTTGCAGTTGCATGCCTTGTCTCAGACATGCAATTGTCCCTCTCCCGCTGCCCACCAACAAAACAAAGGTCAGTTATAGTCATTTGGGTAGACATGCA
Source organism: Elymus sibiricus (assembly GCA_039707655.1). Lineage (NCBI taxonomy): Eukaryota > Viridiplantae > Streptophyta > Magnoliopsida > Poales > Poaceae > Elymus > Elymus sibiricus. The sequence goes on along the minus strand of CM077675.1, from coordinate 94,965,732 downwards.
GTTGCATTCGAGGGGGGCAATTGTAGTTGCATGCCTAGTGACATGCAACTCGGCCCACACTCCCACGACCCTCCGACAAAACGAAGGTCGGTTGCAGTCCAGGGCGATACTTGCAGTTGCATGCCTAGTCAACGGCGATAAGTTAACTAGGATATGAAATAGACATATTTGATGACCAGCCGAGCAAACAACGATTTCTTAACATGGGTATGAAAGAAAGCAAACATGTAATCATAGATGAATATACAAAAAACAATTACTAGCAAAAAATGTATAAGTAGATATGTTAACAAGATGTGGTCACAAAATTTGAAAATGCATAAATTCTGCTGACTAACAAATTTTGTTGCTTTTAAAAAAGAAACATTTCGTAAACTAGACAGAAAAAACATACATACATGCATACTACTGGAATTTCTACTTGAAAACTAACAGAAACTCTAAATTGACTAACAACAAATTCGTTTGCGTTTAAAACAAAGAATCGTTTCTACTTGAAACTACTAGAAGCTATGCTTGAAACTACTAGACCCTCCTCCTCCAAGCCAAAATATAAGATTGGGGTGGGGTGTCTTTGCTTGAAATAATTAGAAACTCTGCTTGAATAAAATCTCTACTTGATCCATACTACTGGAGTTTCGTATAAATCCAACCCAGATATACAATATAGCAAAAAAGAACAGAAAAAGGGACACACGTGAGGATATTCTCTCTGCTTGAAAAAAGTATACCGAAAAAGAACACAAAAAAGGGACACACCTGAGGATATTCTCTCTGCTTGAAAAAATTATAGCAAAAGAGACCACAAAAAGGGCACACATGGGATATCCTCTGCTAGAATGGGGAAATGGAAAATAAAACTTCCTAATCTCTGCTGATCCAAACTATTTTTTGACTACTGGAAAAAAAGAAACTACTAATATCTTCTTCGTCCAAACTACTGGAACCGAGAGAACCCCCCCTCAGATCTCTACTTAATCAAACCTACTTATTGGTGCTTTGTCGAGGTAACACCAAACAAGCGGATACCTAGTTATATTGTAGACATGTCATACACCAAACAAGCAGATACACATGTGATAGACCAAACAAGCAGATAACTAGGTTGTCGACATGTGTATCACTACTTAGTGGTGCCTTGCCAAGGTAACACCAAACAAGCAGCACTACATGAATCTTTCAACAACATTGATCTAACAGCAACATACGTCGACTAATACTTCGTTAAAACTCAACCATAGTTTTAGCAATCTTGGGAAGAAAATTTCAACTATCACATCCACATTTAGTTACAAAGCATCTAGTGGATGGACAACTGGGAATGATATTAAGAAAATAGGTTGGCATTTTTTTCTCAAAAAAGGGCCCGCTAGAATTTAGAAAAAATATACTAAAATCAAATAAAAGTAAAAAAGAATAAATAAGCAAGAACAAAACAAAAAATAAAAATAAAATTAGAATAAAAAACCCAATGAAAACAGGACAAACACAAATAAAAAATAAAACAATAGTCGAAATCATACAAAAAGTGAAAACTAAAAAAATGTGAAGAAGGTGAAGTAAAAAAGAAAAGACAAAAAAAAAATCGAAAATTCAAGTCTGCTCCCAGGCTCAGCTGCTCCCGGTCAGAAAAAAAATCAAAACAAATACTAGAAAAATTCAAAAAATCCAATTTTTTTTTTGTGTGGTAGATATTTTGTTGCATGAGGTCCGCTCCAAATTTCAACCTATTTTGACATCTGAGCAGCTCTCGGCAAAAAAGATAAATCGGGTCAAAACAGTGTGTGAACAGTAAACCTTTTTTACAGACCCCGATTTGTCTTTTTTGCCGAGAGCTGCTCAGATGCCCAAATGAGTTCAAATTTAGAGCGGACCTCACGCAACAAATTATGTACTACATAAAAAAAATTGATTTTTTTTAAAATTTTTTAGTATTTGTTTTGATTTTTTTTGTCAACGCAGGTGCAGCTGAGCTCGGGAGCCAAATCGCCGCTTCCCAAAAAATAGCAATTTCTTTTGGGCAAAAAGAGAAGCCACCGTGACCACCTAGAGCTACAGGCAAACTCGCCTCTGTTGGAAAAAGAGGACAAGAAAAAGTACAGTGGAAACTCTGGGCTGCAGTACCAAAAGCTCAATGCTCAGAAGCTAAACAAAAAATAAAGGTTCTCTCGTTTCCACAGGCTGGCGCAGCGACAAAAAGGCCACAAGTTCGAGCTAGCCTACACATGCACACGAATCTTGACGTTCCTTCGTCGTATGGCCAGGGCATCGTGAGTCTTAGTCGACTAAGAATTAACAGCACCGAAAAAGTCAAAACCCAACAGATACATAAAACGAAACAAACCAAAACTAACTTGCTCTAGGTTTTTTGGAGCCAAACCAAGAGGGCTGACTCTCTTTTGGCTCATGCCTCTAGGATAACTTAGCCAAGCGAAAGGTGGGAGGGTAGTAAACATGTTACTTTTGTAATCAAGGTGAAAATATAGAATACCTCTTTCTCAAATGTTCTTTCGCCAAACTTTTATGGCGTATGATTCATGTAGCTTTTAATGCTAGCCCTCCGACTAGTATTAACACGTTATTTGGAACGTGGTTTGATGAAATGGAGCCAAGTATTGCAGGACATATTCGAATAGGAGTATGTGCATTACTTTAGGCTATATGAAACTGCAAAAATGATATGATTTTTAACAGACAAACTCTTATAATTTTTTTGCAGGTTATATACAGGGTCATTGCTTGGATCCGTACGTAATCGTTATTCAGTCATGCGAAAGCCAATAAGCATATGATTACTGGGTGCAACCTTTGAGAGACAGTAGCATGGGATATTTAGAACCGGTTTGGATGACGGTCCAATAATAAAATAGGTGTTTAGTTATCTTGTTTGGAAGCATATTATATCAAATTATATGAAATGTCATCAATTTCTGTTAAATTATTTAAAATGTGCCAAGTTATAGCAAAAGGTGTGGCTAGCCGCATCGTACTGCTCCCACGTGACGTCGGTCAATGTCATTCCGACATGGGTTTTGCCTTTTCTGGCAATGGACCATATGCATGATGGTCTCGCTCTTATCTTCTCTTGACTCTGGCCACCGTTCCGTTTCCCCAATGCTCCCTAGGCTATGTTTTCTAATATTTGTTGGGCCTAAAGCATTTAGTATTTTGAAATGTCTTCTTCAAACTAATCGAGGATAATTGTCATATTATCAAAACAGTCGAGGAAATCTCAAATAATGCTACTAAATATTTAAATATGTGTTATTTACACAAATTGACATGTCACGAACCACATGCAAAGCTAAGTATAATTATCAGATTGCAACATTATTGATATTTTTAATTTTTAGATGAAGATCTAGTGACTATTCTGACTCTCCGCTTTCGTCTTACTCCTTGTTGTTAGAGAACTACTTCTGGAGACAGTAGCGCTTCATTATCCACAGAAAATTGCTCATAAATCTTCCTGGATGCCTCCAACACCTAGTCCTTCCTAAGTTTTGATTTCAAACAATTTTGAGCAAACCTACATCTAAGGTGAACTTGTTGTCTGATCACAAATCATAACGACCAGAAATAGGAGACCGATGCTTCACGAAATATAAAAAATTCACTAGACAGGTGATCAAATCAGATCCTAAATAAACTATGGGACCGCTTGAAATGGGCAACTCACACCAAAATAGTGTCATATCAAATCAAATTGGCCATGGATTAATCTAAATATTTCACCATCGAGACCTTCAAATTGTCATATGGTGGTGGTGGGAGAGGGAGATGATTTGGTTGTTGTGTTCGTTCACGATTGCACGTAGTATGTATGTTGCTGGTGAAGAAGAGCACATATGCCTTTTAAAGGCCGGGGACAATGCACACTTGAATCCCCGCAGCAGTAATGATTGGTTGGATTCTTTTTGGGCACACAGTCTAGACTTTTCATGTCGTGCTTCCTCCATTGTGTGCATCTTCTGTCAGAGGGCCAGTTTTGTCATATGGGACCCTCGTGGACATAACTTTTTTCTAGTTTTTATATTTGCCAAATAGTTGATGGTGTATTGAAGAGTAGAAATGGTACATAGGATCTTCTCCATGTGATATTGTCCTTCGAGACTTAAAAGCAGTTTGATGGATACCATGCATGACGATAGTTTCACACACGTTGCAGCCATTTCAACACAAAATAAACAATTTAGGAATTTTTAGAACACCAAAAAACAAAACCTTTTTATTTATAAATAAGATACATTGGAAACTGATTCTAGACTTCTCTCACAATGCTCCTTCGAACGCGTGTATTTTCTGATTATTTCGTGGGGCCTAAAAAAAATCTAGTATTTTCATAATGTGTTGTTTTCAACCGTCTCCATGGAGTAGCAAACTGTGAGGTGGCTAACAAAGCAACTAAAAAACAAAACACTTACCAAGCTCCTTAGTTTGTGAAAAAGTGTGTAGTGGAAGCACAAGTTGCCAGCAAAGTGTAGTATTCTGTTTGGAAGTTCTTGCATGCAGGCAGACCAGGAGCGTGTTCGTGCTGCTCTGGACGTTCAGCTATCCACTTTTGAGGAGAAATATTTGGGGCTTCCAACCCCAGAAGGTAGAATGTCCAAGGGGAAATTTCAGAACCTACAGGCCCGTCTCACTAAGCGCATTATTGCATGGGGAGATACTTTGTCATTGGCAGGGAAGGAGACTATGATTAAAGCGGTCGCTCAGGCTATTCCTACTTATATGATGGGAGTATTCAAATTACCTATGTCGGTATGTGACGACCTAAACAGAATGGTGCGTAATTTTTGGTGGGGTGCAAAGCAAGGGAAGAGGAAAACACACTGGATTTCTTGGCTGCGTATTATGTCACATAAGATGAAGGGAGGCCTGGGATTCAAAGACTTTAGAGTCTTTAATCAGGCACTATTGGCCCGCCAAGCTTGGAGACTTCTAACTAAACCTAATAGCTTGTGTGCGCAGGTCCTCAAAGCTCGCTACTACCCTGAGGGACGACTTGAGGATACGGTGTTCTCTGGGAACGCCTCATCCACCTGGCAGGCCATCCAATATGGGCTTGAGCTCCTCAAGAAGGGGTTGGTGTGGCGTGTGGGTAATGGCGAAAGCATTCGTATTTGGCGCGACAGATGGCTTCCGCAACCCCCGTCAGGTGAGTTGATCTCTACACAAGGGACATGCCGGCTCCGAAGGGTGGCTGAGCTGCTCGACGACCGTGGAGCATGGCGCACAGACCTTCTACACCGCCACTTCCACCCCGCGGATGTCGACGTCATCAACAAAATTCGTACATCGCCACGCCTCGCCGAGGACATCCTGGCATGGGCTCCGGAGAAGAACGGTACCTTCACCGTTCGGTCCGCGTACCGCTTCGCGATGGATGAGCGCGAGCGTCCATCGGCGAGCGCATCTAGCAGGGCACCGGATGGTCGTCGCGCCATCTGGAAGACCATATGGGGGTGCCCTGCCCCCCCCCCCCCCCAAGGTACGCGTGTTTGCTTGGCGGCTTGTGACAAACTCCCTAGCTACATGGGCAAATAAATTTTCCCGTCACTTGGAAATCACTGACATATGCCCCTTATGCGGTCTGGAATGCGAGGATGGATTCCACGCGATGTGTAGGTGTCCCCGTGCAGTGGAGCTATGGAAAGCGATGGCAAAGGACTGGAGTCTCCCGGACATCCGGTCTGTCCGTCATACTGGACCGGAGTGGCTCTTTGATGTGCTAGAGCCGCTCTCGGAACCGTCCCGTATGGCCCTCTTGATGACTTTGTGGCGATCGTGGCACGTCCGCAACGAGATCACTCATGACAAAGCTCCTCCACCAACTGAAGCATCCCGTCGATTTTTACACAGCTACTTAACGTCTCTGCTATGTATCCAACAATCTCCAGCAGATGATTTATTCAAAGGGAAGATGGCACTCACGGACCTGGTGCTCCGAGCTGCACCGGAAACTAGCACCCGGCGCCCGCCCGGTAGTAGCACAGGCTACATACGGGGTAGCAGCAGCGAGAACAACTCTGAAGCGGATCCTGCATGCAGTACGTCATGTGTGCTAGCTAGCACGTCCTGTGTACATGCTAGTCACACTAGGGATGGAAGTTGGAGCAAGCCACCACAGGGTTGGCTAAAACTCAACGTTGATGGGGCGTTTCAAATGCAGGCGGGGAACGGCGGCATAGGCATGGTTCTCCGAGACACCTCCGGCGACATTATTTTCACGTCCTGTCGTCACTTATTCACATGCAACAATGCTCTCGCTGCCAAACTTGAAGCATGCAGAGAAGGAATTGCGCTTGCCTTGGAGTGGAGCACGCTTCCGTTTATCCTTGAGACGGATAGTACCGAAGCTGCCAAGATGATTTCCAACCCATCGGAGAACAGATCACAACATGCCGCCATCATCCAGGAGATCGCCGCCAGTATGAGGGGAGGAAGAGAGATAGTTGTTAAAGCTATTAGGAGAGGGTGCAATCTTGTTAGCCACCACTTAGCTCAGTTGGGTAGATGTGAGATGAAGACGGCCGTATGGTTACGGTCGGGCACTGAGAGGGTTGTAAATTTGTGTGAACTGGATTACCATGGTCCGGGTTAATTCATATACAACCTTTTTCCCGCAAAAAAAAAGAAAAGAAGGGCTGAACTTTTAATTTTTTTGCGAGAGAATGGAAGGGATGATCTGGCAGACTGTAGAGGGCCTCGACTGGTTTTCTACGGCTGGACTCCTGATGCCTTTTAATCCTCACTAGTACAAAACAGGGCATTGGTCCATGCCAGATCAGAGCATTAGTCCCGGTTCTGTTACGAACCGGGACTAATGGGTGCATTAGTCTCGGTTCGAGCGGCGCATGCATCAGTCCCGGTTCGAACGGGGCCTTTAGTCCCGGTTGGAGAGACCAACCGGGACTAAAGGGGCTTCGAACAGTGCCAGCCCCTTTAGTCCCGGTTGGTATCTCCAACCGGGACTAAAGGCCCCCCCCCCCTTTAGTCCCGGTTGGTTTTACCAACCGGGACTAAAGGGGTTGAGGCTTTAGTTGAGGCTTTAGACTGAAGGTAGTTTTCCTGTTTTTACATTTGTTTTCTGTTTTTAGTTTCTGTTTTAAATTGCTTATATCTTTTAAGATATTTGATGTTTTTGAGTGATTCTTTTTGCATTAGATTCAAAATTTTGTCTAGTTTCTGTTTGTGCCATTAGTTTTCAAATTTGAATGGTTTAAACTTGAATTTGTTCAAATTTGCTTCAAACTCCTAGATTGTGAATAACTTGAGTTTACAAATAGTTTTTAATTTAATTCTTTTTGCTCCTAGTCACGTGTTAGATTGTTGTCACAGTAAGATTTATTTGGTTATTTTTAGAATAATTTAAATTAGGATTTTAATTAAAAAAATGAAATGCATTTGTAACAGACGAGTTTTCGTCCGAAACCTTGATACTTCGAATGAGATGGTCCAGTTTGTACACGAAGTGCATCCAGTTTTTGCCGTAACCCTCTCAACTTTTTAGCACAAGCTATGTGGGTGAAATGATGATACCATGCCAAGTTTCAATCTTTTCAGAGTTCATTTGTAGTGCTTTTCAATTTCAGGGTCATTTAGCTCAAAAAAACCAATAAATGCATGAAAAATAGCAAATGAAGTTAGAAAGGGTTGAAATTTGAGGATGTGGCTTTGAATGGTGCATATTGAATGCACAAAAAGTATGGAGTTGAAATAAGTTAAAAAAATGAAATGACTTTGTAACAGACGAGTTTTCGTCCGAAACCTTGATACTTCGAATGAGATGGTCCAGTTTGTACACGAAGTGCATCCAGTTTTTGCCGTAACCCTCTCAACTTTTTAGCACAAGCTATGTGGGTGAAATGATGATACCATGCCAAGTTTCAATCTTTTCAGAGTTCATTTGTAGTGCTTTTCAATTTCAGGGTCATTTAGCTCAAAAAAACCAATAAATGCATGAAAAATAGCAAATGAAGTTAGAAAGGGTTGAAATTTGAGGATGTGGCTTTGAATGGTGCATATTGAATGCACAAAAAGTGTGGAGTTGAAATAAGTTAAAAAAAATGAAATGACTTTGTAACAGACGAGTTTTCGTCCGAAACCTTGATACTTCGAATGAGATGGTCCAGTTTGTACACGAAGTGCATCCAGTTTTTGCCGTAATCCTCTCAACTTTTTAGCACAAGCTATGTGGGTGAAATGATGATACCATGCCAAGTTTCAACCTTTTCAGAGTTCATTTGTAGTGCTTTTCAATTTCAGGGTCATTTAGCTCAAAAAAATCATTAAATGCATAAAAAATAGCAAATGAAGTTAGAAAGGGTTGACTCTGGCTTGGTTAACCTTAGTTGTGACTCTGGCTGGGACGGTGCTAGCAGATGTGTAGTCGACGGTATGATTGGATGGACACTAACCCGGACTAAAGGGGTTCTGAAATTTTCAAACTCTACACCCCCCCCCCCCCCGTGGACCGCCTTTTTTAGTTTTGTAGAAAATAAACAAAAATGATAAAATCTTCAAAAAATAAAATCCTTTGAGATGTAGTTAGGTTTTGGTGTCTAGTTGGTATAGAAATTTTGAAATATGAATTTTGACCTTTTTTGCAAAAAAACGAAAAAAAAATGTAAACCGGCCATAACTTTTGCATACGATGTCGAAAAAAAAAGTTTAATATATAAAAAAAAACTAGAGAAAAATTGGGACTCGATTTCACCGGGGTTTACCCGGTGAAGTTTTCTCAGATTTTCAAAATTCCAAAAGGAAAAAAAGTTATTTCAAATCAAAAAAATAATTTTAAAACTTTTAAAAAATAATTTAAAAAAAATAAATGATGTCATATTTGGATTCCTCACATTTTTCTGATAATAATGGATATATTATTTGTCGAATTTCGATTTACAGATTTAAAGATATTAATTATGCCATATTAAATGAATAAATGGCAAACAAATTAATAAAATAATATTATTACTTATTTTATTTTCATTGAAATTCAATATTATTAGTACTTATTTTGTTTATTTTAATAATTGTTTAGAATTCAAAAAATTAAATCATGTGACATCAAGACCTAAGGGTTAACAGGATTGATAGCTTAAGATTGTCAGGAAAACAACAAGTGCAGTCTTGGAAACTAGGGGAGATAGAACCTGAAAGTTAAGCGTGCTGGGGCTGGAGTAGTGAGATGATGGGTGACCGGCCGGGAAGTTAGACGATTTGGAATGAGTGCTGATTAGAGACTAGAGATTAAATTCTGAAACAGTGAGGAGGGGTGATTACAGATTAAATTGTGAAAATCAGAAAAAAAATTAAAAACAAATCAAAAAAATTGAAAAAAAAAATTGAAAAAAAAAATTCCTTTAGTCCCGGTTGGTGTTACCAACCGGGACTAAAGGCACAGAGAGCGGCCACGTGGAGGGCCTTTGGTCCCGGTTCGTAAGCCAACCGGGACTAAAGGTCTTGGGCATTAGTCCCGACCCTTTAGTCCCGGTTCCAGAATCGGGACTAAAGGCCCTTACGAACCGGGACTAAAGGGGGTTTTTCTACTAGTGCCTCTAACTCTTATGTAACTACGCTTGCAGCCTGGGTGCACACATCATTCTCTGACGAAGTATTTCTTGATTTATCTCTAAGAATTTTAGAGATGGGTACATTCTGATCTTTCATGTTTTACTGGTGAGCTGCCCAGTTCTGAGTATGCATGGAGTACAAATTGAACCACGGAGCAATAGAGAACAGCCCGTGTAAGCTTGACCAAGCTAGGAGAGCTTCGGCAAGCCCATCGTAAAATTCAAGTTCAACTAAAAATGGTAGATACCTTGCTCAGCGCATATACCAGCCGACATGGTCTGCGGGGAGTTTTTGAGTTCTTGGAAGGGAGGACACAATCACACGACTGTCCAGCCCAGATCTGGATAATGGTTGTTGTCGGTCTAGCCTGTTTGTACCATGATCCATGACATGATTTCTTTATCTGATGCACCTTGCGTTTCAGCGTGAAATTCAGATGCGATGGCATCGGTGCTGCACTCTTCAAACCAACTAACCTTACATGAATTTAATCTGCTCTGACCGATTTATATATGTTTCACGTATTTGTGGAAGTGCCGGGTCATTGTGCACATGATTAGTGCTAATGGTAAATTTTTAATTAAACGGGGAACGGTATGTGAGTGTCGATCTTTCAGGTAGGTCTCCGTATATCATTTTTTTTTTGCTAGAAGGTCTCCGAATATTATTGACATCTCTGTAACATCCAACGTTGACTACTCGACTTGGACCTAGATGCTTTGGGAAAGGGAAACGTTTGGGTACGGAGCGCTGGCCGAAACTTTCGGCCGGTCGCCCGCACCACGCGACCTGTTTCTTCCCTGTCACCATGGCGGAGAGCAACACCGGCGAGTGAGCGGCCCCGACGAGCGGCGACGGCGCACGGCCCCGGCGAGTGAGCGGCCCCGACGAGCGGCGACGGCGCACGGCCCCGGCGAGTGATGAAGGCGCGCGGCCCCGGCGAATCCGCCGTCTACCCCCGCATCGACGGCGAGCTGCGACGGCGAGCTGCCCCGACGAGCGCGCGACGGCGAGCGACCCCGATGAGGCCGCCGTCTCCCCCGTCCCTGCGTGCACGACGACTTTTTAGCCGCAGCTCCGGCTATTTCCAGCACAACGTCTTGAGCTCCACCATTTTTTGCAGCTCCGGCGAACGAGCTGCATAATTGCGACGGCGAGGCGCACACACGACACAGGGATGCTGAAACCAACATCGAAAATTGCTACATGCTTCAGCCGGCATCATAATTTGCTACAACCAGCATCACATTTTGCTACAACCGGTGTCGCATTTTGCTACATTGCACATGGCTTCGCGATTTTTGCTTCAACCGGCAATGAAAAAAGCTACATCCGATGACGTGATTTGCTGCAACGGTCACGACGAAGTTTATGGCAGCGATGGCGGCGCTGCGATTTTTGCTGCAACCGACAGCAGAAAAAGCTACCACCGGCTGTCAATTTTGCTACAACCAGCAACGAAAAAAGCTACAACCAGACTCTGCAGAATCAGATAAGTTGCAACCGTCGGGGCGCTATTTCCGGCGAACCGTCGCCACCGGAGCATGGCCGTCGTGCACTGGTATTGCGAGCGGTGGCACCGGAGCTACAAGGGCTGCAACCATGAGCGCACGCTGCTGCATCCACGGAGGTTAGAAACGCACGAAGGCGACATAGGTGAGGGCGGCGACCAGCGGTGAGGGCGGCGACCGGCGGCGACTGACGGTGAGGGCGACCGGCGGTGAGGAGGCGAGGCGAGGCGGTCGGCGCGTGCTAGGGCGTCGGCGCGTGCGAGGCGGGCCTCTCCCCTTTCCCGTGCGAGAGGTTGAAGATGGGAGGTTGGGGACGAAGGGATCTGACGGCTCGGGGGGCCAAATCTGACGGCTGAGGCTCGACCGGCCCAACAGTTGGGCCGGCGCGCCGGCGCAGAGTGCTGCCCTTTGGGAAAGCTCGCTTTTCTATACTATACTATATAGTGTATGAGTGTCGAAGCATATAGGGCGTTGGATCTTTCCTATCGGACGGCTGGCAATCAGTGTGTTGAAATTTTGAACAACGTGGTAGTGTAGCCACCATCGGATTTTGTGATCCAACGGCCAGCGTCCAAGGGATTCGCGGTGGGCCTTAGCGTAGTACTGTGCTCCCGTGTCAAGTGTCAGGCTTTGAAAAGAAGATACAGAAAACGAACTCAAAGAATCGGGAGTCTTCTAGGAGTCTCGGACCATGGCAATGCATACAGGGCAGAGCCTGCCAGGATAAAAAAGGGTGCGCTAATACTAGCACCTGAACCTGAGATAGACAGAATGGTTTTATATCTATACAGAATAAAGAAAGGAGGAAATGGAGAAAAACACATTTGCTAAGAGAAGGTGTACAGGGTTCAAAAAAAAGTTGTACACCAATTTAACATGTCTGAGAGTATATACTGAACAAAAATTTCCGGGTGTGCATATCGTCCCAAGCTTGAAATACGACATAGAAGCTTGAAATACGAGATATTTAATATTGTGGACGTAGAAATAAATAAAAAATTATATGTCAAACAATTTTTTGTTTTCTGCCGCTTCAGATTTGCAATTTCTTAATGAGGCGACTTGCACATCGCGAGGCTCTACAAAAATGTATGCATTGACCCAGCTTTGCATATAGTGCATCTACCCATTATGGATTGATTGAATATATAACATTTTTTGATGCAAATTTATTTATAAAAAGTAATCAGTCAATATAGAAATAGTACCTCTTGCATTTAAAAAATATAACTTCCTGTCCTACAAACCATTGCAAAGTGTTTGAGTTTCTCCAAATTTTCTATTTATGTTGAATTGTTTGTACAACAAAAAATCCAAAGCAAATGGAGGAGTAAAAGTATAGTTGTGAATAAACCGTAATGACGGTGAAAAAATGGAATAAACTATCTATGTTTCACCATCAATGTTTAGAGAAAATAACAAAAGAATAGCAACTAAAAATAGAAAAGAATATTATGGATAAATCCATGCAATAATTCCGTAGGAAATATCGTCATCTATATGTTAAGAAAGAAAAAAACATTATACATTAAGGATCTTTTGACTGAATTAAAGGTTCATTGTGTAGCTAGATAAGTCATAACTTAGTTTTGCTACACACTCCACTTGATAGTTATTTAGGAAGGTACTAAGATTTTGTTACTACCTTTTGATGGTATAATTTTAAGTGATTAATTGTAGTGAAATCATATAAATATTCAGAGCTAAGTTATTTATCCTATCTTGACAACTAAGTTTGTTGTACATGCGAAGCATGTGCCATTTGCTAGTCCGTCCTAGTTTATGACGCATAACACCTCTTTACTGCTGACTGGGGCGACCCCGACGTCGCTCACTCTTAAGGTACATGTTCTTCTCTCCAAGCCTACAAGGGTGCATGTAGTTCCGGCATAAAATTTTAATACGACGGGGTGGTGCACTTCGACGCATCGAGGATGCACTTACCAAAATTATTACAGAAGTGAAAAAGGAAGCAAAATAAGTGACAAACAGAACAACTATAGTCAACATCAACATCAACTATCAATGATGGCACCTCAAGATTACAAGATATGTGCTCCAAAAGGACAAAAATGATGACTCTTGAAAGAAAACAATGCACGAGCATCATCATTGGTGGACTAACTACTGAGTGCAGATCGAGTGCGGATAATGAAAATGTATCCGTTGGAGAGCTCCGCTCCCCCGTCGGCTCCGCGTGGGGCGTCCGGCCTGCCCGCTCCGCCGCCGCCGGCGGGGCCGCCCGGGCCGCTGCCCCCGCCTCCTTTCAGGCCGGTGCGCCTGTCCCCTGGCGCTCCCTGGTTCTTCTCCGCGGAGCAGCGTCTGCGGCTACGCTCGTCCGCCCTGGTCTCCCTGCCGGATCTGGGCGCGGCGCCGCCCCCGGTCCCCTGCTCCCCCCTGCTGCTGCGGCCGCTGTTGGGGATGTGCCCGCGTCCGTCTCCCCCGCGCGGGTGCCGCGCTTGTCGGGGGGATCTGACGACTTCGTCCCGGATTCTGCTCCCCCGTCGCCGTGCAGGGGAGTTAAGTCCGTGCCTGATGCGGGCATTCAAGTCGCCGTGCCGGTCAGGGCCACGCCGGGCGCCTTCAATGCTACCAGCCGGCTCCGCTCAGTCATCATCGCCCCTGCTCGCTCCCCTCGGGTGGTTAATGCCTCGCCTGCTCCGCACCGCGCGACACGTCCCGTCGAGCCCGCGCCTCTAGAGGAGGTGGGTTGGACCTCTGTGTTGCGCCGGCGCCGTCCGCGACGGGACGCGCCTTCAAGCCGGACTCCAGTCGCCCCATCCCTTCCCGCGCCGAACGGCCTTGATGAGCGCCGCTTGGCCAGCTTCCTCCGCTTCAAAAGGCGCACGGAGGGCCTCTGTTCCCGCTGCCTCGCCCCCAAGCACCACCGCTCCGCTGCCTGTCGAGACCCAGTGCGCTGCCTCTCCTGCAACCTCTCGGGCCACTTCGAGCGCCTGTGTCCGCTGCGTCGCCGGCCCAAGTCACGCCAACCTCCGCCGCCTGCTCCACCTCCGCGCTCTTCGCCTGTGGTGTCGGGAGCGCGCTCCTGGGCTGTAGTCGTCTCTTCGCCGCTGCTGCCTCCCCCTCCCCCGACCTCACCACCCGCCATGGCTCGTGCTCTGGCCGCTATCGGTGCCCCGGATGCCCGTCCGGAGGAGGACTCCTGCATCATTCCCTCATCCTTCGACCTCGACCGCGACATGCTGGACTGGGAGCAGACGGCGGCCATCGCCTGGGCCATCAACGCGCCGCGGCGCCTCGAGGCGTTGGACATCGACCGCGCCATCCGGAAGCAATTCAGGCTCAGCCACGGGGACGTGGCGGTCACTCCGTACCACCCGGTGGAGTTCCTCGTCAAGTTTGAGCAAAAGGCTCACTGTGACGCCGTGCTCGCGGCGGGGCGGGTGCGCGCCGGTGGTGCTGTCGTCCACGTCCGGCCGTGGCGCCCGCTCGAGCGGGCTTTTGGCGCTGCCCTCAACTTCCGGGTGCGGCTTTGCCTGGAGAACGTCCCCGACCACGCCTGGACTCCGTTCGTCGCCGAGCGCATCATCGGACGCCGTTGCGCCCTCGACCGCCTTGAGGATCATTCGGCGCTCCGGACCAGCTCGGAGACGCTGGACCTTTGGGCTTGGACGGCGGACCCCAACCTGATCCCCAAGGTCATCTGGCTGACGTTCACCACTCGCCCGTCCGGCGGGCTGCAGGTCTTCGCGAACGTGGCCAAGCCCTCTGGCTGCAAGCGTGGCGCCACCTTCAGGGTCCTCATCCATCTGGACATGGTGGAGGACCACTCCAACGCTCCCCTGGACTGCTACATCAACGATGGCCGGGACGCCGCCTTCTCCCCTCCGCGTCTCCCTCTCGTTTGGCACATGGGCTCGGTCGACGGGGTGCCACCGCCTCTTGGTGCCTCGCTCGCCCCTCCTGGCGTGGAGGGGGCCTCGCGGGCCGCCGCGCCTCGCCGCCGAAACGGCGGCCGCGACGACCATCCACGACTCCTCCCTCGTCGGCGGGACGACAGCGACGACTTCGACGACGGTCGCTACGGTGGTGCGGGCAGAGATGGACGTGGCCGTGCGCCTCGCTCCACGGACGCGGCTTCGGAGGTGCGGAGGGAGCGAACTCGCTCTCCTCGCCGCCGCGATGGTGACTCTGCTCGTCACGGGAGGCGTAGGGACGGCTCCCCGTCTGCCGACGCCCTGTCGTGTGGGTCTTGGGAGCAGGGCTCGGCTCCTTCTCGCCGGCCCCTCACGTTGGGCGCGGACGGCCACGCTGACCTGGCCAGGTCGCTCCGGTCCGAGCTTGCGGCGGCCATCGACGCTGCGATTGCCCCGCTGCGCTTTGAGCTCTCCTGCATGCGTCGGCGCATCGCCGGCCTCGCGGAGCGGGCGGAGGCCATCTTCACCAACTTGGGTTCTGCTGCTGTCCGTCCGGAGTGCCCTCCCCCGATGGCTGCTGGGGCGCTGCACGTGGCTGTGCCGATCGACCCGCTCCTTCCGCTGGCCACCGGAATGGCGGGGCTGGCGCTGAACCCTGTCGGGCAGGCTCCCCTAACGGCGAATGAAGCCTGGTCCTCCCGTCCGGCGCGCTCTCCGTCCCCTGTCACCCCGCCGTTGGCCATCGCCACGTCTCCTGTCCTGCCGCCCGTGCTCGCTGTTGCTGCACCCGGCCTCTGCTCAGGACGCGTCATCCCGCAGGCCTCCGCGCCGGCTACCGCATAGCCGGCCTCTGCTACATTGATGCCGGGCATCAGGCTTGAGCCCTCCCTGAACGAGGCTGCGGCGGGCGATCACGATGGTGGCTCGGTGCTGCCCCCTGAGCTTGCGTCTGCCACGGCGGGGGAGGCCCTGTCCGCGCCCCTCGGCTCCCCGGTGTCCCCCAACGTGCTGCCGCTCGTCTCCGTCACCGACGTGCCGGCCCCTGCGCTGCCTCTGCCTCTCGGTGCGGTCTCCGTCGACGTCGGGACCCCGGCGGCTGCGCCTCCCCTGGCCCTGCTCCTGGCCGAAGTGGCGCGGTAGCCGCCAGCCGCGCTGCTGCCTACCCTGGCCCCTCGCTTGGGCAAGTGTAGCGTGCCGATCGCGGCAACCCGCCGTAGCGCCCGTCTCGACAAGAAGAAGGCCAAGGCCATGCCCGGCGCCGGCCTCGATGCTGTCCAGGAAATCATTGCTCGGGTCTGCGGCGTGCTCGACCCGGCCGTGGGTTACGACGACAACGCCAAGCAGGCCTACCTCGACTTGTTCAGCAAGCCGCTGGCGGCTCCGGTAGTCCAGGCTATTGCTGCCCTGGTGGCTCACGCGAAGGAGATTTCCCAGAAGAAGAAGGGAAAGAAGCCCAAGAAGGCCCCCCTGGTGGTGGCACCCGTGGAAGACCAAGTTGATCATGTTTAGTGCTCTTAGTCGTTCCTGCCCTTGCTGCATCTTACATGCGGGCTTTCGTTGTTTTCTGCTGTCTGTGCTACATTTCTGTCTTCTGGAGCCGCGCTTCGTCGTGGCTGTGTATCGTCGATCGTCTAGCTACTGGTTTTGTGCTCCGAAGATTTCCGTCTGCATCAATCGGTCTTTGTCGTTCTCGCCTCATATGTCAGCTAGTGATTCAAGTTGGGCCTCCGTCTACATTTTCTCTAAAGCTGCTGCGCCCCGTGTCTACCACAAGTTTCCCTAATGGCGCAACAGGATGTCAGAATCGTTTGCTGGAACGTCCGCGGCCTAAATTCGCGCGTACGCCAAGACGCTGTCCGCGACATCGTCCGAGATTCGC
This sequence comes from Elymus sibiricus, assembly GCA_039707655.1. NCBI lineage: Eukaryota > Viridiplantae > Streptophyta > Magnoliopsida > Poales > Poaceae > Elymus > Elymus sibiricus. The sequence goes on along the minus strand of CM077675.1, from coordinate 94,948,888 downwards.
ACGCCACAATTGTTTGCCTTCAGGAGACTAAGCTCCAGGTTGTGGACGCCACCATCATCGGCGAGATGCTCGGTCCTAGCTTCGCCGCAAACTTCTTTTTCCTACCGGCGGACGGCACTAGAGGCGGCATGATTCTCGCTGCGTCTGACCGCTACTTCGCCTTGTCAGATTGCCATGTGACTTCGGGCACCATCTCCGCTACTGTCTCCATGCTCAATGACCGCGTTAGCTGGACTCTCTCCTGCGTCTATGGGCCGCAGGGCGAGACGGAAAAGCTGGCCTTCATCGAGGAGCTGCGTGCCCTCTCTGTCATGGCCAGGAGTGCTTGGCTGCTTCTGGGGGATTTCAATCTGATCACGAAAGCGGCGGACAAGAGCAACACCAACATTAACCGTCACCTTATTGGAAAGTTCCGTGGAGCCCTCGACTTCCTGCAGCTAAAAGAGCTCCGCCTTTGTGGGAGGCGTTTCACCTGGTCCAACGAGCAAGCCAACCGTGTCATGACTAAGATTGACCACGTCTTCCACTCCGACGACTGGGATATGATGTTCCCTAATGCTCACCTTCAGGCTCTCTCCACGGCATGCTCTGACCATGCCCCGCTCTACCTTCAGGGTTGCGTTGATAATGCGCGTAGGCCATCATTCAAGTTCGAGGAGTTCTGGTTGCGGTTGCCTGGTTTCCATGAGGCGGTCTCTCTGGCTTGGAACAAGCCTGTCCAGGCCTCGGATGCAATCCGCAGAATCCACATCAAGCTTTGCAGGACTGCGAAGGCTTTACGTCGGTGGCAGAAGGAGAAGGTGGGTGTGCTCAATACCCAGATCGCGGTTGCGAAGGAGATCATCGGGCGTCTCGATGTCGCCGAGGAGGGCCGTCCCCTTTCTGAGCCGGAGCGGGAGTTGTGTAAGCAGCTGAAGGCTTCTTACCTCGGTCTCCTCGCCATCCAGAAGATCAAGATGCAACAGCGCTCGCGGCTGAACTGGATTCGCCTGGGGGATGCCACTACCAAGCTCTTCCATGTTAGGGCCAACGGCAGAAGGAGAAAGAATTTCATCCAGATGATCAGGACCGTGTCAGGCTTGGCTATTACTAAGGATGATAAGGAGCAGGCTCTCCTTGATCATTTCCAGGCGCACCTGGGTACGCCGACGCCGCGGTCAAAGCAGTTGGCTTGGGAGAACATTGGAATTCAACATCATGACCTCTCTGAGTTGGATGCCCCTTTTGAGGTGGACGAGATAAAAGCGGCGGTGTTCTCCTTGCCTTCTGTCAAGGCGCCCGGCCCGGACGGGTTCATTGGTGCTTTCTTCAAATCCTGCTGGGAGATTATCAGGGAGGATGTAGTGGCCGCAATCTCTCAGTTGGCGAATCTTCGCGGGGTCTGTGCGGGGCTCATTAATTCGGAAAACATCATTCTGCTGCCCAAGAAGGAAAGCGCCTCCTGGATTGGGGATTACCGTCCTATCAGCTTGATTCACAGCATTTCTAAGATCTTCTCGAAGCCGTTAGCAAATCGCTTGGCCCCCCGCCTGCCTTCGCTGGTCTCCAAATGCCAGAGCGCCTTTGTGCAGAAAAGATGCATCCACGACAACTTCCTTCACGTCCAGAATCTGATCAAGGAATTGCACCGTTCTTCCACACCTGGCCTCTTCCTAAAGCTAGACATCTCCAAGGCCTTCGACTCCGTGGGCTGGGCTTACCTTCTGGAGGTCCTGGAGCAGCTTGGGTTCGGTCAGCGCTGGCGTGACTGGATCTGCATGATCCTCGCCTCTTCTTCCTCCAGGGTCCTTTTGAATGGGGATCCGGGTCCCCCATTTGCCCACGCGTGCGGCCTGCGCCAGGGTGACCCTCTGTCTCCCATGCTATTCATTCTCGCCATCGACCCTCTTCAGCTGATGCTTCGGGTGGCTTCCCTGGAGGGGATTCTGAAGCCCATCAGGGCTAGGTCAGCCTCGTGCAGAATCTCCTTATACGCCGACGACGCGGGCATCTTTGCCAATCCCGTTAAGGAGGAACTCGACGCCATTGCCGGGATTTTGGCTTGCTTTGGGGAAGCTTCAGGCCTCGTCACAAATGTCACAAAAACCGAGGTGTTCCCAATCCGCTGCAATGGCATCAATCTGGAAGACATCTTATCGGGCTTCCCGGTGAAGATCGCGGCCTTTCCAACCAAATACCTGGGCCTTTCCCTTCACACTACGCGCCTCAAGCGGGTTGACCTCCAGCCCCTCATCGACAAGGCAATGGGCAGGCTGCTTGGGTGGAAGGGGAAGAACTTGGCGCGGCCAGGCAGGGTTTCGCTGGCAAAGTCAGTCTTGTGCACCATCGCTACGCACCACCTTACCGCGCTCCCGCTACCAGCTTGGGCAAATCAGAAGCTCAGCAAGATCTCCCGTAGCTTCATCTGGTGCGGCGACAACTTTGAAAACGCGAAGGGGGGGCATTAACTGGTAAACTGGAAGACTGTGTGCAGACCGAAGATGCTGGGCGGGCTAGGCATAACGGACTTGGAGCGGTTTGGGAGAGCTCTCAGACTCCGCTGGCCTTGGCTCGCCTGGACCGACCCAGACCGGCAGTGGGTGGGCTCCGATATCCCTTGCGACGACACGGACATGGCATTCTTCCGTGCTTCCACCTCCATCGGGCTGGGCAATGGCCGAAAATCCCTGTTTTGGCATGACGACTGGACCGGAATGGGCCCTCTGCGGAATATTGCCCCTGGACTATACAAGATTGCCACAAGAAAGCAGCGATCCGTGATGAAGGAATTCCAGGAAGGGAACTGGATCAGATCCGTCGCCCGTCTGGAGACCCCCGCCCACCTACAGGAATTCATTATGATCGCTTCCTTGACTTCTCAGACTGTGCTGACTCCGGACCAGGAGGACTCCATCTCTTGGCGCTGGACCGCAAACGGCACCTACTCTGCGGCTTCGGCGTACACGGCCCAGTTCCACGGATCCTTCCCCAGATTCGAGCCTTCAAAGATTTGGGAATCTCATGCGGAGCCGAAATGCAAGCTCTTCTCCTGGCTGGTGCTTCATGGGAAGATCCTTACGGCAGACATGCTGGCCATAAGGGGATGGCCACACGACCCTATCTGCCCGCTTTGCCTGAGGGCGCCGGAGACGGCATTGCATCTGTGCAAGGACTGCCCGTTTGCGACCGCGGTCTGGTCTCATGTCCAGGTTTGGACCGGCGAATCTCAGATGGCCACGACGACCATGCCGCCCGATATGGGGATCTCGGAGTGGTGGGACTCTCTCATCTCTCCCCTCTCCAAGGCGGACCGCCGGCGCCGGAGTGGCCGTTTCCTCTACACCATTTGGAACATCTGGAAAGAGCGCAACCGACGCATTTTCAACGGCATCCGCCTAACCCACCTGGAGGTGGCTGCACTGGCTTTCGACGACATTAGACAAAGGGCCCTTGCTTATGGCACGGCCCAGCTGGCGACTGGCATCGGCTGACGGCCTAGTTCTAGCTCGAGTTTTTGGTTACGCATGGGTTTCGTCAGGTTCCCTCACAAAACCTGTCATCTATGTACATAAACCTCTTTTCGTCTAAATGAAAAGGCAGTGCTCTTGCCGGTTCCTCGAAAAAAAAAACTGAGTGCGGATCATAGGTTTTCACTCAGAAGTGAATTTTTAAAAACTATGTGCAATGCCTTCCACAAATGAACTATGCGTGAACAATGTCATTGCCAGGTTCAACCAATCAAGGACATACCTAGATTTTTCATCCATGGAACTCTAGACCCTATCAGAGCACCAACTAGCCAACATCGCTTTGTGAGGCCACCACTTGCTGACCCATCGTTGCACACACACACACACACACACACACACACACACACACACACACACTTCACACACACACACACACACACACACACACACACACACATTTCACACACACACACACACCCACACCTATTGTGTACACAAGGCGATTAGAACCATGCCCGTGCAAGACATCCCGTCAAGTACTACCTACGGACGCTCGCTATCACCAATCATTGATCCCATGCCGTCGAGTGTGCAAACCTCTCACACAAAGACGACTTAGGCTAGTCACATGGGGCACCTTGGAGAAGGGCCGAACCCACGCATTGAACAAAAATAGAGTCACCGGGTCTCACATCATAGACGCTTTCTTGGACCATGCCGAGCACTCAAACATGTGCACTCCAATTTATAGGCCGGGAAGACTAATCAATAGAGCACACCGCCAGGAAACTCCAATTCATAGGCAACCCATCGGCATTGCGCCTCGTAGATATAGTTAGCATCCTGGGGTTATGCGCCGTGAGCAAAATAGTCAATGTGCACACAACTACACAAGTGTCACTTTCCAAGAACAATGAAGATATGTCCTCGCCACCATGGGAAACTGAAACCTGCAAGATCCACCATTGACTCAAATCAGAAAAAGGAGGCCTCTACTACAAATGATTGTCGTCGTCACCGTCAACACCACAACTAACCGCTGCACTCCCCCTCCAGCCGCTGCGGCATGGGAACACCAAAATGTCATGGGGCTATATATTGTCCCATTGTTTGACTTCCATCAATGTGCATCGTCTAGGGCCACCTGAAGGCTTCGGCCTCGAGGACTCCTGCTACGCATGGAGTTGAGTCCACCACCACTGCCCGCCAGGAAGGCTTTGTCTGTAGACTTCCTCCAATGGTAGGGAGTGGAGGAGACATAGTGATGTCTAGGGTTTCGCCCTCCCACCCCCGGGAAAGAGTAGGGCGTATGTTTTCAAGTCAGTAGACATGAATATACAAGTCTATGGTGGCATCCATGGGCGATGTCCCCTTCTTAAAGGCTCTGTCGCGGTTCCCCTTTGCCATTCATGTTGCTCCGGGTAAAAACCCTGATCCTTTGGATCGGGTGGTTGCAACGCTCTGATACGGTGTCATGCCCTTCCTGAAGGCACCGCTTTGTAGTCCATGGTCCGTCGTGGTTTGTCTATGTATCTTCGCAGTGGCGCATCCATGGTTGAGATCTCCATCTATCTTGTTCTCGCCGTAAATGGTATATAATGAGTGGTTATATCAACTACATGGATCATCAAAGGTAATTACAAATTGCCTCACGTCATAAATAATAATGCGGGGTCTGTGGAAAGAAAATTCAAAGAAACAAACATAGGAGAATGGGTACTGAAGTACTTGGCATCAGTTTCACCATAAAATATGAAGTCAGGCTACTTAGCAGGGACGGAGCTGCCATGTAAGTATTGGGGTCAATTGACCCCAATGAAATTAGGTAATCTTTCATTAGTTTAGTACTAATTACTATCCATTTATAAAAGATGACCCCATTGTCATAGACATGCCGCCATCAATTTTTTTTCTAGCTTCGTCCCTGCTACTTAGGGTTGTATTCATGACAGTCACGGATTCACCACGTGACAAAATAAATACTGCATCTACCTTTAGCTGAGTGGACAACAATTTCTAGCTACATATACCACTCCATTTTTCGCAGTCTTCGTTGCTCGACTTATTTGTGTGTTCCTTACTGCCACACCTTCTATGTGACATGCTAACAAATCAAACAATTAGAAGTCTAAGATGCGGTGGAAATAAGAGGGAATTAGAGACATCGGGACCGAAGCAACCATCCCTTGGCTAATCTCGCAGCCTTTTAAATACTCTTGATCTCAATGCAGTCCACCGTACATGCCTCCTGTTAGTACTGGTTTTATTATAAGGGGAAAGGACCGTGAACTTCACTTACAAAGCCCCTCAGCACTCCGATGAGGCACATTCGTCTTGAGAGCCATTTCATAGCTGCTCTTGGTGGGGTAGCCCTTGTGTAGCACTTAGCAGTTGGTGAGGTGACGCCATATGTCCGTTCTCAGAGGGTATGTGCTCGCGATTTTCACACAAACGTGCTTCGGTCCACCCCTCCCCAAAAGGCCAGTCCAGATCTCAAAGAAACCTTAAAAGGAGGCATTTTAGTCTTTACACTGGTCGGCTCTAATCAGGCTAGAACAAGATCGTGGGAAGGCGTGGCCGGACTGAGACGATGAAGTGGGGATTGGAGTGTCGGAGGCGGGGCTTGGCGGCAAGGGAGGGCTCCGGGCAAGATTAGGATTCTGTCAATGGCTTCGGGCGGCGAAGAGGCCAACATGGCTCTCGCCGTCATCATTGGTGCGCGTCGATGATCTGGGATGCGTGTGTGACTGTACACGACTGCGGGTGCTTCCTAAGGAAATAATCCGCCCGGCGAGTCGATCTGGCTTCGGTAGCTAGCTTGCTCTCGCTCGTATACATGCATGGGTTCTCCGAAGATCAATCAAGGTGTTTAGTGCCTGTAGTTGCGCATCTGGCCGGACATAAATTAATTAGCTAGCAGTTGTGATCAAGCTAGCGTATGTTCCTGTGTTCAGCGAGGGGAAGAACTCGCCGAGGAGCGAGCGATGTCCGACGTGTGATGGATCGGACGCTCACACGGCCACAGATCTGCCGCAGAAAGGGGGTAAGCAAAAGACTTGATCTGGTGAGAGACCAACGCGGTGGTCCTCTCCGGCGACTCCCTGTGCTATGTAAAATTCTTGCGGGCATCATGTCCGCCGGCCTGGAGTGAATTGGATAAACCGCCACATTTCAAGTTTAGTCTTGGAATTGCCACTACATTCCTTGACCGCCCCAGAAATTTACAAGTTTTCTTCCTAATTTTCTCGATAAACACTAATGATCAATTTAGAGCGAATTAATCCAATTTCTGATATACCGGGCACACTGGTCAGTGCCACATGGCACTAAATGGTCAACACCGTTTGTTGATCGTTAAGTTGAACGGAGGGCCCACCCGTCAGCATTGTCATCTCTCTCAGACCGTCTTCTCCTTGGGGGCATTCTAACGAACACCTCGCGTGCATGTGTAGAGATGGATGAGAGGGCACGGAGGTGACAGGGTCGGTGCCAACAGCAGTAGGAGGCGAGGCGGCCGGTGGTGCGGTCTTCCCTTGCTAGAGAAGGCTTCACGACGCGGTGGCGTGAGCCGGCCATGGCGGGGCCGTGAGTCGTGACGGCGTGAGCTGCTGCCAAGCCGTGGTCATGGCGTCGGTGCAAGAAGAGGTGGCCATGGTTGGGCGAGCGGGCGTGGGAGGTGGGATGAAAGGAGGAGAGTGAGTGGAACGGGAGATGAGTGGAGGGCCCTGCGGCGCTCTGCTCGCCGTGAGGCGACCGATGTGGGGGAGGCTGAGGAGGAGGCGCTCCGGTGAGAGAAGTATAGGAGCAGATGGAGTAATGGATGGGATCCTGACACGGACAGCTCAGACCCTCGCTTCCCCATACGCGTCGTGTCCCACATTGTCGTTTGACCGGCGGCACGAACCGAGCTCACCATGGAGGTAATGCTCGTGCACACGTGCTACCTCATGGATGCTAGTTTCATGCATGCTGCTGCTGCTTGGGTGCGCAGGCCAGCGAGCTTGTACATGAGGAGTGACGTGCATCCCAGTGATCCACCTCTTTGCAACCTCCATCGCATCCAAGCTGTTCGATTGAATGTCCAAAGAGAAGAAGAAGGTTTGAGAGAGATAAGTGTACTAACATGTGGGTCCCATGCCCAACTTAACGGTCAACATCATTTGTGTTGACTTTTACTGCCACATGACATTGATTAGTGGGTCCGGTATGCCATAAATTGGATTATCTCGCGCTCCAAATCGATCATCGGTGTTTATTGAAAAATTAGCAAGAACAATGGTAGATTTTTGGGGCGTCCAAGGAATGTGGTGGCAATTTCAAAACTAAATTTGAAATGTGGTGGTTTTTGTAATTCACTCGCCGGCGTGAGCATCCGGCATTGCCCAGATATCGGATGGAACGAGCGACTCTTATCCCTGTCTCAACTGGCTTTGATAGGGCGACGATGTCATGAAGCACGGAACGCGCAATGGCAAGATAAATTGCTTTTCCTTTTAGACCATCTAGCTTTATTAATTGTAAAATAGGGTTGGACCTTGTACAATGCAAGATGCTTAGGGCAGGTGCTTAGAGAAATAAATCAGTGTTTATTTAAGCACCGATACTTATTTGTAGAGAGTAGACGCTTAATTAGGTGTCTTTTTTATAAAAATAGGCATTGATGCTTCAGAAAAATCCGATTTATTTTTTTAAGCACCCCTAAGCATCTAGCATTGTACAAGGCCTTCATCGTCTATGACCATTGTTTAAGAATTCATTCGATTAATCAGTTAATGCACCAGTTAATCGCTACTCGTTGGGTGGCTGATTCGAATAGCAACTATTCATCACGTTAACTTGTCAAGCCAATTAAATGGCCCGTCAATCCCACTGTCAAACCGATTAATAGGCCGTGAAACCGATTAATTGATGTTGGCCTATTGACTTGTGGGCAAACAAAGCCCAATTTTTTCCATGTAAGCTCTCCCATCCTCCTCTTGCTCCTCAATAGCTAGGATTTGATCAAACAATACCATATTTTTCTATACTATATAGTTGAGAGCATGAGAGTAGGGTATAATACAACAAAAAAATAGAAAATGTTCGCAAGCTCCTATTTAATCTACCCATTAATGACCGACCAATTAATCCAGTTAATATGACGATTCACCGATATTAATTGCTACTCCCAAGCCGACCGAACAACTACCAGTTACCGATTTCCTTAACAATGTCTATGAGTTTATTTTAATCTAGTTTTTTTAGTTTATTTTGTTGACTCGAGATATAGATTGCAAATTAGATTCAAATAAGCTCATATTGTAAACTATAGGTTACATGAATAGACTATTTACCCCCTTTTATGAAACGGTAAGTTTTATTCTTAGCCCTTAATCTGCATCAAAAATTGTGAACTTTTTAAGGGGTGTATCGAACCACACCTTTATTATTTATTGATCAAGGGTAGATCTGTGAGTTCATGATTTTCTACTTGTTGTATGAACATGGTGGTTGCTTTATTTATAAAGAGGGCCAAAGTCTATTTCGAAAGATGAAGGATAGATAGGCAATTCCACAATGAATTTGGCCGACCTTAGCTCTCCGGGCTCAACTGCTGCGATGACTGCGCCTCTGAGCTCAGCTCCTTTGCGCTCCACGACGAGGGCAGCGGCTGCATGCTGGAGCACCACGTGGTGCTCAGCAGACTATGGGCGGATGGAAACCATCCATGGCTGCCCTTGCCAAAATGGACGACGCCTCAAATTGAGGCTCTTGAGCCACTTAACGCAATAACACCTACCTGACAATCGGAAATCGGTGTGGTCATGAGCAGGGATTGAGAACTCTCTGCACAAAGGCGCCAGATGCTATGTTCCATTCGTACTTCGCCCGTGGCTTGAATCGAGCAAGATCTTTGCCTCGCTCAACCTGAAGTTTCTTGATCTCTCGGCTATGTTCTTTCATGTCTTTGTTAGGTTCTCAACCCCTGTTGTTGGGTTTTCCTCAGATAATATATGCTACTACGTTCGATCCAAAATAAATGTCGCAGTTTTGAACTAACCTCAGTTCAAAACTGTGACACTTATTTTTATCGTAGGTAGTAGTACTGATTACTGAATGATACATGTTGGTGTTTTTTTTTCTTGAGAGTGCGTAAATTGCGTATCATAACTTTATAAAAGAGAGAATTGCAAATACAAAACAACTACAACTCGTTGTGAACAACAATCATAGCATAAACTCTACTCCAGGCCAGTCCAAAGACAACCATCCACGACAATGTCAGTGTGGCCTGTTATGTCTCTGGCCGATAAAAGTGGCTTTGCCTGATGTCAGCGCATTTTAACAATAAGTACCACTGGCACTGGGTACTTTCCAACCACTGTAACATGGTGCATTTGCCAACGTCAATTTAATAATCTTGTGTTATTAATGTCTCATGAGTGTGCTCAAGTATTTAAGAAAATGCACTAGCACATATGTCAAGTGCGTTGTAACGGATACAAATTAAATAAATAGCTTAGAAATATGAAATACAACTTAGTAAGTAACAAAACATGTTGAAACTACTCAAAAATACCAAAACTCATTCTTGAGAAAATTTGTGGCTCGTGCTCATGACATTTAGAAGAAAATTTGGATAATATGTAGGTGCTAGCAATTTGCGGAAGGTACAACCTTAGAGGTTCACTCAAGTAAAATTTAAAGTGCATAAACATGCCTGATAATACAACACGATAGCCTTTCCTTGTGTAAGTGTGGTTCTCATCCCATGGCAAAGGTGGAGAAGAACTTGCCCAGAACATGTTTTACAGTTAAGACAAACATGAATCCAGATAACCAAGTAAAATATATATGTGTTCCTTCTTCTTGCAATGAAAACTATCATATAAAGCATCGTTAACTTTTCAAGGATATGGCATCATGATGCTCTGAGAACATATTGGTCTTCAAATCCTCCATAATGTCACAAGACATGACCTCCGAGTAGAGACGAAGAACTGGCCAGTGAAGCACACCCTGCTCATCTAATTCGGTTTCTTCAGTCAGTTCTTGATACGTGCTTTCCCAAGCCTCAGCCTTCCCTTTTCTATAGCAGCATATAGAGATAAATAATAAATGCATCAAACCCATTCAATCACATACATGGGAAAGCAATAAGGCAAATAGACATCCCAAATTACAAAGAACATACCTCTGCCTGTTGGGACATACCCCGGACCAGCTCTCTCTCTCTCTCTCACCCGCACAGACGAAGGTGAAAGAAGAAGCGCACGGATTTTTTCCGACGACAAACGCCTCGCCGCACAAACGGTGCCGCGCTGCAACGAACGGCTCCTTGGCCACACGAACGGTCTTAATTTACCGGGCACACACTCGGATTCGGCAACACACCACAACACAAAATACAACCTGATGAAACAACTTAAGTAGCCCACGGCCATACGCACGCACTCACACGATGATTTGCATGCACACCCACTAACTACCCTGGAGTCTATCCGCGACTAAGGGCGCGTTTGGTAGCCTGCATATACCCCAACTAGGCCCGCGCGGGAAGATTTTGACCTGTTTGGTTGCATGCATTCACTGTTGGGCCTGCATAGCACGGACTTTAAAGCACCTCTGGGCCTGCATCCCTGGGAATTCTTTTTCCTCAGCCAGGCCCGAGCGATGCAACCCTAGGCACGTGGGCATGGGCGGTTGCACGCGTGGGTGCGCTCCCGAGACGTCGCGTTGTTTCCAGACGCGTCGTCATAAATTACCCTCACCTCCCCCTCCTCACCGCTCTCTCCCCTCTTCCCCACTCACACCGGCGGCGGCGACGACGGCGGCGACCACCTGAGCTGTACTGCGAATCGATCCAAGACGGCGGCGGCAACCACTGGAGCTTCTGCAGACCTTCACCGGAGCACATCGGCCATGGCAGTAAGACCTCGTCCTCTCTGTACATTCACTGCTTTCGACTCGGGCTAGATTCGATTAGAGCACGCGATTGAAGAGTTAGGGAGGGGATTGAACACATCGGGGGGGGGGGGGGGGGGTGGATTAGGGCACCTCGTCGTTGTCGGACTCCGGCGACCCGAGCATACTACTCCAGTACGCCGTGGCACGCTGGTCTTGAGGCGCCTTGTACTGACTGTACTTGGCCCTCTCCTCTTCCATGGTGTGCTCGAACTTCACCACCTCTCCTCTTCCACCTCTCTATTTCACCACCTCTCCCTCGCCATGAACTCCAACTCCAACCCCAATCCTTTCCCCTAGGGTTGGAGTTGGAGTTCATGGCGAGGGAGAGGTGGTGAAACAGAGAGGTGGAAGGGTTGGAGTTGGAGTTCATGGCGAGGGAGAGGTGGTGAAACAGAGAGGTGGAAGAGGAGAGGTGGTGAGACAGAGAGGTGGAAGAGGAGAGGTGGTGAGACAGAGAGGTGGTGAAAGAGAGGGGGCATTAATGAATGCTGACCATTGAAATAAGTGTTGTTCATAATGCACATGGACAAGGGCAAGGATGGCGTGCCACCATTGGAGAAGGGCAAGGAGGTTGTGCCTCCATTGGACGAAGTGCAAGTGCTGGATCACCCACGCCCCAAGCGGAGGAACTATATATGGCCACTTCCATCAGGAGTCAGGACCAAACCACTTCTGCAAGGTTATCCTTGCTCCTAAGCTGGAGTGTCTGCAATTGCCTCTGGACTTCACAAAGCACTTCCCCGCCATCCCTACAGAGTTCAAGCTGAAGACGAACACCGGCTGCGCATGGAGGGTAACGGTGAGGATGATCAACGGCAGGGTCACCCTTGATCAGGGTTGGGCCACCTTCGCCGATGTTCACCAGATCCTGATCGGGTACATGGTGACATTCAAGCTGTTGTCCCCCGACACCATGAAGGTGATCGTCTTCAACGACGAGGGCGTGGAGGTGATCACCAAGTGCAAGGAGCACGGCAATGCCTTCGCCGCGACCGCTTGAGCTCCTGTGGTCCAATCCTTGGTTGTTCTTGCTTTAAGACTTCGATTTCGTTTATAACTTATCGTACTGTGTTGGTTTAAAACTTGTTCTGCGTGGTTAAGACTTATGTTTGTGCCTAACATTGTTCCGTTGCTACTAGTTTAGTTCTTACTAGTTCATGTGTGCCTTTGGTAACCTCACCATATCGAGTAGGAGGTTACCACACAACTTTTCTGGATGTAACCAAACAACCGGACTTGTGTTTCCCCTCAAACAAGTCCGCAACCAAACAGCAAACCTTTTATTTTAGCACATTCAGGCTAGAGAGGATGCAGTCAACCAATCAACATGCAGATGTTGATTTTTAGCATGTATATGCTTAGCCAGGCCCGACTGAAACAAGTATGCAAAATGGCAAAAAACGATACAGGTAACCAAACCCGTCCTACCAAACTTGCCAAGCCTGCTGCATGCACGCACACCGCACCGGCCACTACCAGATGACCCGGCCATGATCTCTCCTGCCTCTTTGCACAAACGAAAGCAGTCCTTCTCTGGCCATGCATGCGAGCCTCCTGCTGCGTCTCTTCAGCCACGACGTCCTAGAACTATACGCTGGACACGAACACGAGCTCGGACTCATGCGCCATCCGGGACACACACGCACATACGTGACCCTGGCTCACACGTCATGACAAACTCGTGGTTTATTTTGTAACATTGCCGCGGTAGGGCATCAACCAGCAGAACAACTCGTTCACCACCGACAGATGCAAGCGCTCATATACACACGCATACACTTACCCTTATGAACGCACACACGCACACTCTACCTCTATGAACACATTCGAAAGACTTAACCGGCATATCATCTTGAGATTTACGAATCACCGTAGGCGCCTCGTCATCGATGAAAACCTCTCCTCCCATTGAATGCGCATCGCCGGAAATCCTAAAATAAATTCAAAAATAATGCAAGCATTAGGATTTGAACCCTGATGGGTTGGTGATACCACTCCCCCTCTAACCATCCAACCACATGTTGGTTTACAATACTACCAATAATTGGAAGTAGTATATGTTGATTCGGAACTTTAGATGTACTAGAACATAAACGGTTCATATTAATTAGATGCTATATAAACGTTCTCTACTACAGGAGTAACTCACGTGCTGCAATTAAACCTGAAAAGTAAAAATAAAACTCTAATGCTGTAATTTCAAGAAACGGTTGGACCACTGCACCTATTTAACACATGTCTCTCCACCGTCTCTTCGCTCATTTCTTCCATTGTCTTGGGTAGCTGCCCGGGAATATTTCAGAAGCTCCACAGAGATGCATTTCGTGCTTTGCGTGACCCTGCTCGCCGCAGCCGGAGTCATCTCCGGTTTGTCACGATCTATATATGGATCATTAGCCTAGCTAGCTCGCTACAATCGATTCAGAGTATCATCCTTGGTTGATCTAACCTACTGATCAAGCTCAACTGTACGTAGGTGTGGCTGCAGATGAAGCGTTCCTCCATTCACCTGACGGCGACGCCACCACCCACCACCGGCGCAGAAGCCGGACCTTGCTGCATGCTAGCAAACCATGCCCGGTGGACTTTGCGGCGGCGAACTATACCGTGCTCACCGGCCGGTGCAGTTGGCCACCGTTCGATCCGTCGCGGTGCTGCCCGGCGTTCAAGGACTTCGCATGCCCTTATGTCGACTATTTGAACAACAACAACGACTGCTCAGTTACCATGTTCCAGTACATCCACTTCTACGGTGACTATCCGCCGGGGCTCTTCTACCACAACTGCAAGGAAGGACCCAAAGGCCTCAAATGCCCTGACGACACCCCTTTCTACAGACCATCAACGCTGCCGCCTCCTCCCTGAATAAGTTACAAAATTCCCTAAACGAATAATAAGTTATGGAAGGAGAAATTAATGAATGCGTTACTGCTATATTTATGGTTACTACGCGTTACTCCGTGTGGATAAGAATTTAAATTAGAAATATAAGATTGTTCTGCATATATGCATACTTCTTACTTCTTCTGTACAAAAAGATGAATTACCAATAAAAATTCCTTTGAAAGTTGTAATGTTGAGATCATGTAGTAGTCGTGATCGATGATGTAATCGTCATGGAACATGAAGCAGCACAAAGCCGGAGGCTCAAAAAAATTGCGCTATGTTGTTGATGCCGGAGCTGCAGTCGTGGATGATGCACCTTATGGATGTCAGAGGGTGTCATCAGCGATGACTCCATCGGTTTTACTGGACCGGAGGAAACACATCAAGCACACACTGGTTTTGCCACAATCGTGTGGCTACGTAGGGGTCGTCACTACGTCGCGCCGACGCCAGTTATGTCCTCGTGGATGACGCGGTCGATTCAATCGTCATGACGCGGTGATTGTCGTCGTCGAGGTTGCGTCGTGCTAAAAAATTTATCAGAGAACGCTAGGTGTTCATCTTGTGGATGAGGCGACGGAGCTGTGTTGACGTTGATTAAATGAAGACCACGTTGAAGTAGACCTTAACGATGACGTGTCGACAAAGAAGCAGCAGGCGTGAAGTAATGTGTCGCTTGAAAGCGTCCTCCGCTGACGACGTATGTTGATGCCTTGCCGTTGTGCCGGAAAAGTCGATCAAGAATTGCATCTCGTTTCACACCGGCCCGTCGTGTGGATGATGCATGTCCATGTAGTTTGTCATGGGTTTGCTCGACAAATATATTATTTTTGAATTTGATGTAGTCATATAGCTTGATGTCGGCTTGGAGGGGTTGATCAACTCAATGAAAAATAGCTAAGGGCATCTTTTGCAACCCGCAAATTTTCTTCTGTATCCGTCCATGGACTGGGGGGGGGGGGGGGGGGGGGGGGGGGAGTGACCAGTCCACGAGTATGGACGCGGGAGAACGACATCCAACACTAACCGCATACATTTTAACAACAACTTGAATCAACCGGACGAAATTCGTGCAAACACAGGGGATTTCATTCAAGTTCAGATATAATTTACATGAAAGGGTCCATAATTCGACCGTTTAACTAAAAAACAAGGAAAACAACATAAACCCTATACCGGACGACCACCTCGTACGCGTGGCCGCCCAGCCCTACCGCACCGCCATCTACGTTGGTGCCGCGGTCGTCGTCGTGGTGATGGTCCCTCCAACGGTGGAACGGCGCCGGAGGGCAGCGACAGCCTTGTCCGGCGGCTGCCTGCCGCTTGCGGATGAGCCGCTCCGCCTCCTGCTGCGCCGTGCGGGGTGCCACCGTGGCCACTGCCGACGTGGCCTTCGGAACCATAGCGGCGGCCTTGCCATGACCGGCGTTGGCGAAAGCAGTCGCTAAGCGACCACTCCGCGCAAATCTTGGCGAGCTCGGCGTCAAGGCGGCGGTGTCTCCTGGCGGCCGTCTCCGCGGTGGTCACGGAGCAGTCGAGCGCCCGCGCCGCGGCGAGGTCCGGATCGTTGCGCGCCCATTCCGGGGCCATGTCCTTCTTGGCGAACGCGGAGCGGCAACCGACATTGCGCCGGTCGTACCTCACCTGTTGTCGCACCGTGCGCTCGGCCTCGGACACCACGGCCCAAGATCCGGAGGCATCGTTGAAACCTCCGCCTCACAGGTAGTGGAGGATGCAGCCACGTGCCTTGGCGAACGCGGGCGGAACCTCCTCCTTTATTTGGGGGCGATGGCGTCTAGATGGCGACGATGGCACGCCAATCCGCGCGTAGCGGCTGTGCGGCGGGGAAGACGCCGGCTCCGGCTTCACGCGACGGAGGCGCTGGGGGACGCGGGCTCCTGCTTCATGCGGCCGCTGATGTGGAGGCCTCGGTTGTGCGGCGGGGTCGCCGGCTCGATCGTTCTTCACCCGTCGGAGCGGGGATGTCGGCCCGTGCTTGACGCGGACCCGCGGTGGGGACGTAGGCTCCTCCTTCATGCATGCGCGCATGTGATGGTTGCACCAGTCCCATTTGACGGAGTGAACACTCCGTCATGATTTCCATCTGTCGGACGAATTCTTCGTTCGTAACTACGGCCTCCGATAGTAGACTTGGCCGCAACTACGGCTGATCCTCCTCGTCGCCGGAGGAGGATCAACCGCCGCCGTCGGTGGGCCACGGAGGAGCTCGCCTCCGTGGCTGCCAATGGCCCCGGTGAGCGACGGCGGCGACGCCACAATCCGCCAGACGACGAGCTCGCACTGGTGCCGCCTGCCGGCGCGGAGAACCAGGACTTTGGCATCGCCGCTGGATTGGCTCGATGAGGATGTAAAGGTCGGAGAGAAGGAACGACTTGACGAGGGGGAGGGGGACGGTGTGGTGCTCTGGATGACGCCAGAGCACGACTTAAATAGCCGCGTCTAGGCCATGCGGTGGGGCGGTCAGCCAGCTTCAATGCGGCGCAGCTGTCGAAGTTGGTTTCTCGGGATGCGGCGTCCACATTGAAGCGGCGACTCCCGAGAGGCCGCATCTGTCTGTGCCGCCTTCCTGTCCGATAAACTCGCGGCTTCAATGACGACCGCTGCATGTTCTGGGCCGGTATGAATGCGACGCGATAAACGGCGCGTCGCTTGAGATGGAAAGCGCGGGAAGAGCGGGTGGGGCGTTTGGGTGGGCTTGGGCGGTTAGAATCGGGCTTGGAAACGGTCCGGACTCCCGCAACCCCCTTCCCCACGTTTGTCCTTGATTTGCAGGAGAAATCGCGTCCACACGGCTCCGTGGACTGATACAGAACCGTGTTGGATGATTTTCGTGGTCCGAATGGTTGGCAAGGTTTGCGGGTCCGCGTTGTCTGTTGGCTGGAATTTGCCCTCTCGTGATCCAAGAGTCGCGCACACGTACGTGGATGCTGTCGGAGTGTACCGAGGGCGTGTGCAAGATGAAAGGTCTGTTGGGCTCCTATCGACTGGTGCAGAGTTGTGCAGAGGCAGATCAGTGGATCTATGGAGCCGTTGGCGCGTATGGCGGCGTGGACAGCGCGTACGAACCGCGACGGGGCGCGCGCCGAGTTGGCGATGATGCAGGGACACACGGCTCTCGTAGGCTGGAAGGGCTCGATGTAGATCATCTGGTGCTGATGCTGATCAATGCATATCGGCTCATGTATGTGGTGGTGCTAGCTGCACATGATCGTCATGAGCTCATTTTTTTTCATTTGGAAAGAAGGATTGTCCATCCTCATTATTAATTATTAATGGCTCTGACAAATTAAATACAATGATCAATTCAAAGTCACCTTCAAGGTGAACAAAATCGCTACACCTGTAAGTATAAAGATGGGCCCTGACTAAGGGACATCATAATCCAGTGGCCACAAGCAGTTGTCCACATAGCAAGCTGATAGTATCAACCGGTCTAGCTGTCCCACAACGCGCACCATATGCGCACGCTTAGCATCCGCTGTGGCCATCTTCCGCCGTCCCATCTGTCGTTGACGTCAACAAGACGCCAGACAGCGCCACCAGCATGCACGTGTTCCTTAAACCGCGTCCAACGCTGAGACTCAACTGCTCCACTCCGCCGAGACCCATCGTCTTTAATGCTGTTGATGAAACACCAATCCACCTGTTGGCCCCTCGAGTGAATCGCTGCTCCAAAACAATGTCCTTAGGAGGAAGAACGACATTGTTACTCCAAAACATCATCTGACCCGGGAGACCCAGATCTAGAATTTCCCTCGGAACAGATGCCCCTTGTAAGGAATACGAGCACGCCATCTACAACTGTGCACAAACTAAAGTGATGCCTACCACCACATAGCTATCACGACGACGCCTTCAAGAAGAACACGATGCTATGAGCGCTGTCGCCACCCTAGGGTTTTCACCCGAGAGGCAGTGGTGTAGGAAGAGGTAGGGCGGACCCGAACGATGTCTCCAGGAAGAAATCGGCGTCCTCGGACGTCGTCGCCGTCGCGGCCGACGGGAGCCAACCAAGGAATTATCCCAATCCGGATCCCCCACTAGTAGAAAACAGGGCTTTGAAACGGGCCAGAATATTGCATTAGTCCTGGTCGTGTTACGAACCGGGACTAATGGGTGCATCAGTCCCGGTTCATGAGGCCAGGGCGCCGGCCGGGCCTCGGCAGGAACCAGTCCCGGTTCGTCTGACCCCTTTAGTCCCGGTTCCAGACACGAACCGGGACTAAAGGGCCTCGCTCCTGGCCCAGTCCCTTTAGTCCCGGTTGGTGGCTGGAACCGGGACTAAAGAGGCACCTTTAGTCCCGGTGCTAGCCACCAAACGGGACTTATACAACGCCTATATATATGCTCGCCCCTGCCCGCTCACTCCTCTGTTTTTTGGCCGGCCGGCGTTTGGGAGGTGTGTTACTCTCTGTTCTCACCTCCTATGCACATGAGGTATTCGATGAAATGCCGCAGCCACACTTAAGTTTTCTCCTCTCCAAGCTCGACCTCCAAGCTACATTTTCCCCAAGATTTGTTTAGGTTTGGCGGTGCACCAACTACACAAGTGTTCTAAAAGGTTAACGACTTCATCGTTTTATCTCTCACTGCTAGTTTAGCTCATTTCAAATGCTTTAGAAGTAGAGTGTGGTTTGTGGGTTTTAGTGGAGGAGTGTATGTGGGAGTTCTTCTGATTTAGACGCACAATTAGAGCTGAAATTAACTTCTTAGAGTCTGCACATGTGTAGGGTGCCGTCCCCGTTCCCGTCCTCACCGCCGTCGATCGCCCGCGCCGATCTCGTCGCCGGCACCACCGTGGTGAGCCTCTTGTTCTTATCTTCTTTTTAAAATAAAAAAAATTCTTACTTGTATGATTTAGATAGATACTTGTATAATTTTCTTACTTGTATGTTGTTCTATGAGAACTATGTATAAACTTTATGTATTTATTTTTTCAGTAATAACATTTGATCACTACTGTACTTTGGTTTTAATGTGATGATGAACTTGTATTAATTTGATCACTTCTCTATTCATGATGTTCTGTAATGATTTTTGATACATTTAATTATATAATGCACGAAGATGAACCGGCAATGGATGTACGGTGACCGACGCACCTCCGAGTACATTGAGGGCCTGCATAAATTTCTCGAAGTGGCTGAGGCAAACAAGCAGAATGGTTTTATGTATTGTCCATGTACTGCCTGTGAGAATACGAAGGATTACTCCAACTCTAAAATCCTTCACTTCCACCTGCTTGAGAAGGGTTTCATGCCACACTATAATGTTTGGACCAAGCACGGAGAAAGAGGGGTTATGATGGAAGACAACGAAGAAGAAGAGGATGATGACAGCTATCGTCCTATGTACCCTGAATACGGTGATACTGCAACGGGGGAGGCTGAAGATCAAGAGGCACCAGATGTGCCCGATGATGATCTTCGCCGGGTCATTGTTGATGCACAGAGAGAATGCGAAAGTGAAAGGGAGAAGTTGAAGTTCGATCGCATGTTAGAGGATCACAAAAAAGGGTTGTATCCAAAGTGCGAAGATGGCAACACAAAGCTCGGTACCACACTGCAATTGCTGCAATGGAAGGCAGAGAATGGTTTATCTGACAAGGGATTTGAAAACTTACTGAAAATAATGAAGAATAAGCTTCCAAAGGATAACAAATTGCCTGACACTACGTACGGAGCAAAGAAGGTTCTCTGCCCTCTAGGATTAGAGGTGCATAAGATACATGCATGCCCTAATGACTGCGTCCTCTACCGCGGTGAGTACGAGGAATTGAACGCATGCCCGGTATGCAGTGCATTGCGGTATAAGATCAGACGAGATGACCCTGGTGATGTTAACGGCGAGCTCCCTAGGAAGAGGGTTCCTGCCAAGGTGATGTGGTATGCTCCTATAATACCACGGTTGAAACGTTTGTTCAGAAACAAAGAGCATGCCAAGTTGTTGCAATGGCACAGAAAAGACCGTAAGAAAGATGGGAAGTTGAGAGCACCCGCTGACGGGTCGCAGTGGAGAAAAATCGAGAGAAAGTGGGAGGACTTTGCAGGTGACGCAAGGAACGTATGGTTTGGTTTAAGTGCAGATGGCATTAATCCTTTTGGGGAGCAGAGAAGCAATCATAGCACCTGGCCCGTGACTCTATGTATCTATAACCTTCCTCCTTGATTGTGCATGAAGCGAAAGTTCATTATGATGCCAGTGCTCATCCAAGGCCCTAAGCAACCCGGCAACGACATTGATGTGTACCCAAGGCCATTAGTTGAAGAACTTTTACAGCTATGGAATGGAAAAGGTGTACGTGTGTGGGATGAGCATGAACAAGAGGAATTTGACCTACGAGCGTTGCTGTTTGTAACCATCAATGATTGGCCTGCTCTTAGTAATCTTTCAGGACAGCCAAACAAGGGATACAATGCATGCACGCACTGTTTAGATGATACCCAAAGTATATATTTGGACAAATGCAAGAAGAATGTGTACATGGGACATCGTCGATTTCTTCCGACCAGGCATGCCTTAAGAAAGAAAGGCAAGCATTTCAAAGGTGAGGCAGATCACCAGAAGAAGCCCGTCCTCCATACTGGTGATGACATACTTGATATGGTCAAGGATTTAAAAGTAATCTTTGGAAAGGGTCCTGGCGGACAATCTGTTCCGATTGACGCTGAGGGACGCGCACCCATGTGGAAGAAGAAATCTATATTTTGGGACCTACCCTATTGGAAAGAACTAGAGGTGCGCTCTTCAATCGACGTGATGCACGTGACGAAGAATCTTTGCGTGACCCTGCTAGGATTCTTGGGCGTGTATGGGAACACAAAAGATATACCGGAGGCACGGGAGGACCAGCAACGTGTGCACGAAAATGACGGCATGCATCCAAAGCAGTGTCAAGGTCCTGCCAGCTACGCTCTTACCAAAGCAGAGAAGGAAATCTTCTTTGAATGCCTGCTCAGTATGAAGGTCCCGTCTGGCTTCTCGTCGAATATAAAGGGAATAATAAACATGGCAGAGAAAAAATTCCAGAACCTAAAGTCTCATGACTGCCACGTGATTATGACGCAACTGCTTCCGGTTGCATTGAGGGGGCTTATACCGGAAAACGTTCGATTAGCCATTGTGAAGGTATGTGCATTCCTCAATGCAATTTCTCAGAAGGTAATCGATCCAGAAATCCTACCAATGTTACGGAATGATTTGGTGCAATGTCTTGTCAGCTTCGAGTTGGTGTTCCGACCATCCTTCTTCAATATGATGACTCACGTCCTAGTTCATCTAGTCGACGAGATTGCCATTCTGGGTCCTGTATTTCTACACAATATGTTCCCCTTTGAGAGGTTCATGGAAGTCTTGAAGAAATATGTTAGTAATCGTGCTAGGCCAGAAGGAAGCATCTCCACGGGCCATCAAACAGAGGAGGTCATTGGGTTTTGTGTTGACTTTTTTCCTGACCTTAAGCCGATTGGTGTCCCTCAATTGCGGTATGAGGGGAGACTGAGTGGAAAAGGCACGCTAGGAGCGGATTCAATAATATGTAGGGACGAGCATTCTTGGGCGCAAGCACACTACATAGTTATATAGAATTCTACCTTGGTGGCACCGTATATGAATGAACACAAGAGTATTCTACGCTACAAACACCCGGAGCAGTCTAATGACTGGATTACATGTGAACACATCGGGACTTTCAGCGGTTGGTTGCAAATGCATCTCATGCGTAACAACACTGTTGGAGATGAGCTGTACTTGTTGGCCAGGACACCATCTTCGAAAGTATGGACTTACCAAGGGTACGAGATAAACGAGAATACATTTTACACGATCGCCCAAGATGATAAGAGCACCAACCAAAACAGTGGTGTCCGCTTTGATGCAGCAATCACCAATAGGGCAAAGGACACATATTATGGTTACATAGAGGAGATATGGGAACTTGACTATGGACATGAATTTAAGGTCCCTTTGTTTCGGTGCAAATGGGTCAATATGTCAGGAGGCGGCGTACAGTTAGACCCGCAGTACGGAATGACAACAGTGGATCTCAACAATCTTGGTTACACAGACGAACCATTCGTCCTAGTCAATGATGTGGCGCAGGTTTTCTATGCGAAGGACATGTCTACCAAACCGATAAAAAAAGATAAGGAAGCGGATACATCAAACGATGAGCCAAAGCGAAACATAGTTCTTTCAGGGAAAAGAAACATCGTGGGAGTGGAGGGCAAGACAGACATGTCTGAAGATTATGAAAAGTTTCATGAAATTCCTCCCTTCAAAGTGAAGGCTGACCCAAGCATCTTGTTAAACGATGAAGATTATCCATGGTTAAGGCGTAATAAGCAAGGGACACACGCGAAGAAAAAGTGAAGACTTTCTGTGCACAACTATTATGATGATGGCTTTCATCTAGAATATCACTGCAGTTACATGTGAAGAATTGAAACCCTTTTATAATAGATGAGTTTTCGTCCGAAACCGTGATACTTCGAAAGAGATTGTCCAGTTTGTACATGAAGTGCATCCAGTTTTTCCCGTAACCCTCTCAACTTTTTAGCACATGCTATGTGGGTGAAATTATGACATCATGCCAAGTTTCAACCTTTTCAGAGTTCATTTGTAGTGCTTGTCAATTTCAGGGTCATTTAGCTTAAAATAAATCATTAAATGCATGAAAAATAGCAAATGAAGTCACAAAAGGGTTGAAAATTGATGATGTGGCTTTGAATGGTGCATTTTGAACACATAAAAATTCTGGAGTTAAAATAAGTTTAAAAAAAATGAAATCCCTTTGTAGTTGATGAGTTTTCGTCCGAAACCCTGATACTTCGAAAGAGATTGTCCAGTTCGTACACGAAGTGCATCCAGTTTTTCTCGTAACCCTCTCAACTTTTTAGCACATGCTATGTGGGTGAAATTATGACACCTTGCCAAGTTTCAACCTTTTCAGAGTTCATTTGTAGTGCTTGTCAATTTCAGGGTCATTTAGCTCAAAATAAAATCATTAAATGCATGAAAAATAGCAAATGAAGTCACAAAAGGGTTGAAAATTGATGTTGTGTCTTTGAATGGTGCATTTTGAACACACAAAAATTCTGGAGTTAAAATAAGTTAAAAAAATGAAATCCCTTTGTAGTAGATGAGTTTTCGTCTGAAACCCTGATACTTCAAAAGGGATTGTCCAGTTTGTACACGAAGTGCATCCAGTTTTTCCCGTAACCCTCTCAACTTTTTAGCACATGCTATGTGGGTGAAATTATGACACCATGCCAAGTTTCAACCTTTTCAGAGTTCATTTGTAGTGCTTGTCAATTTCAGAGTCATTTAGCTCAAAGAATGAACTAATAGCAAAAAGAATGAACTAAAGAGCTTTTATAAAACTCTAATAGCAAAAAGAATGAACTAAAAAGAATCAATTAAAATATTTTGTTATGATCAACTAAAACAAAACTATAATATTCTTCAATAGCAAAAAGAATCAACTAAAAAGCTTTTATAAACCTCTAGTTATTACAAAAAAACATTAACTTAAAATTATATAAAATTTATGCAACTAAAATTATCAAAGTATTTTTTGTTAAAAACTTTAATAGCAAAAAGAATTTTCATAAAGTATTTTTTGTTAAAAACTTTAATAGCAAACTAAAATAACATAAAAAATAAAAAAAATGCAGCCTACTAGGCCACCACGATGTGCATACGACTAGAAACCCATCTTTACATGGGCCAGGATGCAGGCCCGCGGGCCCAGCAGGCCCAACATGGCAGAGACAAAGGTTAGGCATGTACTGCCTGCATTAGAGAGGAGCTCGACAGCTCAGGCGCAGCGCGGCTTATAAACCAGTGTGGGCGCCTCTCAACTAGCGAGGTGGGACTAAACGTTCGACACCGCTGTAACAGGCCTTTAGAACCGGTTGGTGGCTCCAACCGGGACTAAAGGGCTGGGCTTCCCGCCCTTTGGGCTGGTGAAAACGACCTTTAGTCCCGGTTGGTGGCTCGCACCGGGACTAAAGGGGGGATATATAAGCGGGACTTAGTAGTTTTTCCAATTCCCCATCCAGTTTCTTCTCCTTCTATCCCCTGACAGCGCCGACGACCACCTCGACGCCGCCAGGCTGCCGGACCGCGCCGTCGCTCCTCGCCGACGCCCTGCCGTCCCCGAGCTCGCTGTTCGTCGCCGGCGCCGTCGCCTCCTCGCGCGCCCTCCTCCCCGTCGCCACGTGTCCCCGAGCCCGCTCCTCGTCGCCGTCCTCCACAGCTCCATCGCCGCGCCCCCAGTGAGCTCCCCCCTTTCCCAAGGCCCCCTGCTTCCACTGCTCCGGCCATGGTCGCCCCTGCTACCACTGCTCCATGGTCGCCGCTGCTGCCACATCCTCTGTTTTGTGGAGATGAGATGTTTTGTGGAAATGTACTCTGTTTTTTTAGATGAATAGATAGATGGATGAAATGTAATAACTCAATGTGATAGATAGATGTTTTGTGGAGATGAGATGAGATGGAAGAGAATTTTTTTTAGGTTTTTTTAGATAGAGAAACAAATGTTAAATTTTTCATATGCATGATGAGTTAAATTTTGAAATGAATATGTGAAGCTCCCATTTTGAGAGATGAGATGTTTTGTGGAAATGTGCTCTGTTTTTGAAATGAAAATGTGAAGGTAGTATTTTTGTTAAATGAAAATGTGAAGCAAGTCTTTTTTTGAAATGAAAATGTGAAGGTAGTATTTTTGTTAAATGAAAATGTGAAACAAGTCTTTTTTTGAAATGAAAATGTGAAGGTAGTATTTTTGTTAAATGAAAATGTGAAGCAAGTCTTTTTTTGAAATGAAAATGTGAAGGTAGTATTTTTGTTAAATGAAAATGTGAAGCAAGTTTTTTTTGAAATGAAAATGTGAAGGTAGTATTTTTGTTAAATGAAAATGTGAAGCAAGTCTTCTTTTGAAATGAAAATGTAAAGGTAGTATTTTTTAAATGAAAATGTGAAGCTCCCATTCCTATAGTTGATATATACTTGATGACAAAAATGTTACTAAAATGGTTTGACTATTATAAAACTTGTGAACTGACTGTTATAAAACTTGTGAACTTTGCATGATGTTTGCCACCAATCCATTGCTCATATGCATATGATTCCTTGTTGTGATTAAGTCTATGTTTGCCACTAATCCATCTCTCATGGTTGTATATTGCCATGTTGTAATATTTGCAGAAACTATGGATCACAGAGACTTAGAAAAAGAAGAGTTGTTGGGGGATATAATCGGCGCCGGAGGTGATATCACCTTGTCATTTCTCAACGACACCGATGGTGAGGAAAGAGAGGATGACGGCTCCGGTGATCCAATGGAGGAGGAAGGAGATCATGACGGCTCCGGTGATGGAATGGAGGAGGAAGGAGATCATGACGGCTCCGGTGATCGAATGGAGAAGGGAGCCTTAACTGTTTCAAAGTCCGGCGAGGTATATATATATATATATATATATATATATATATATATATATATATATATATATATATAAATTAAGCCTCTGCTGACTAGATGCATTAATTGTTTTGCATGTACATATATTAACACTTCTTTCTTCTTTTAGCCCTCCGGATCGAGCCAAACTTCGGTAAGGAAATGAGGCCCGAAGAAAAGGTTGGACCCGGATGAAAGGTTCACGATCGAAGAAGTCTCTCCAGAAGGCCAACCGATTGCTCCCAAGCGGACCAAGGATAAATTTATACATCAGTGCAGAGTTATTGTTAGGGACACCGTCCCGATCAGCATCCAAGAATGGAATAAGAAGAAGGACCCTGAAGTTCCTTATATCCACGATAGACTGAAAGATGATCTTTACAACTCGCTGATGAGAAATTTCAGCCTACAGCCAAAGGAGGATCTGAATAACCCAGTTATACAGCGAAAGGTCAAGGCGTTTGCTCTTAAGAAGATGGCAGAACTATTCAAGAACTGGAAGAAACTATTGAACAGAAAGTTTGTCGACAAAGACGAGACTCCAGAATTCACCGGTCAATACTTGAAGATAAATGATCACTGGCCCGCATTTTTGGTCTACAAGAAATCGGAGAAGGCCAAGCAAAGGTCACATATAAATAAGCAAAATGCTGCAAAGAAGCAGTATCACCATGTTACGGGGTTAGGTGGCTACATCAAAGCCCGGCCTATGTGGGACAAAGCTGAGCAAGACCTGCTTGCTAAAGATGTCCAACCAGCGACATTGCACTGGCCAGATTGGGTAAGGACTTGGTTCTTCGGGGTTGGGGGAACTTTGGATCCAGAATCAGGGAAGTGTTGAAAGTGCAATCATGCCCTTAATCTTATTTTGATGTTGATGACAAAATACATATAGGGGACTAATCATGTTTGTCAAGTATATCTCAGGTTTTAGTCCCCGAGGAATCATGTGTGGATCATGACTACATAATCGTATATTGCTCAAGAACGAAGAAACAAGATAAAATAGCTTAGGCTTTTCGGTTTGTTCTTGAGTATAGGGATCCCGCACTATTAAGAGGGGATCATTGGGGCTCATGAAGGATTTGCTCAAAACCCACTATTGCTTCAAACTTCATTCTCTCATTTATACACATGTGTCACATTCTTCATCCACAAAACACCCCTAGGAACTTCACATATGTCCCACTTATTCGTGCCTAGGATGAACATCCCATTTGGTCTCTGTTCTCTCGGACGACCGACAGTGGTCGGACGTCCGGTCACTCATCGCCCTCCGGATGACCGGTATTCACCGGAAATCCGGTGTACACCGTGCAGACCCAAAACGTCGGATTTCCGGTGAAGAGACCGGAAATCCGGTCTGTCCCCAACCGAACCAAATTGTCGGACGTCCGGTCCCTGTCGGACGTCCGGTGCGCCGGTCGACCGGCGTGCGCCGGAAATCCGGTGCATCCTTTGCAGAACCGAATCGTCGGATATCCGGCATCTGTCGGATGTCCGGTGTCTCTTGGGACATCGGATGGCCGACACGTTCCGGATGGCCGGCGTTACCTCCTCACCACCAGTACACGCACACACGGTCCTGGTCTCCTCAGAGCTGTCGGACGACCGGTGATTTGTCGGCTGTCCGGTGTCTCACAAGACACCGGACGTCCGACATACGTCGGACGTCCGACGTCTGTGCAGTTTAAGTGGCTCCAATGACCACTTATTGAGTGGCACTATAAATATCTCTCCCCCACCCCGTGAGAGAGAGGACCATTCACTTTGGAAAAACACAAGAACACACTCTACTCTCTCTCCCATCCTCATACACCAAATCCTAGATCCCAAAGGGATTTGGGAGAGTTCTCGAGAGGTTCTCCAATCAAGTGATAGATCCACTCCTTCCCCTTGTCTTGACCGAAGCAATTTGTGATTTGAGCAAGTCTTGAGCTTTCCCCTTTGTTCTTGTTACTCTTGGAGGTTGGAGACTCCTAGGCGGTAGGAGTTCTTCGGTGAGGAATCAAACATTGTGATTGCCCCCCGGAGTGGTTGTGAAGGTTTGGAGACCACCTCAAGGTCTACCACTAGTGGTTGAGAAACGCCTTCGTGGTGTTGTCTCAAGGGGAGAATAGGGTGAGCCTTTGTGGCGTTGGTGTGCCTTCGTGGTAACATCCACCTCTCTAACGGTGACTAGCTTCCCTCCAAGGAAGTGAACATCGGCATACATCCTCGTCTCTCGGAGCTCCGGTTAACCCTAACCCTAGCTCCCTACTTGTGGTTGTTTGTCTCTTAGCTTTTACTTTCACCATATTGTGCTTGCATATCTTAATACTTGTTGTAGTTGCTTATATTGCTTAGCACTAGAATCACCTTTGCAATTGTTAGGCTCACATTCATATTCCGCATTATTGCCTAAAATTGCTAAGTAATAATTAAAATTTGTAATTGTACCTATTCACCCCCCCTCTAGGTCCATCTCGATCCTTTCAAGTGTGTTTGGACGAAAGCTCAACTTGAAACACACGTCAAAAATCTTGAGGAAGCAATCAAGAAAGCGCTGGAAGGGAGGTTCCATCCCGACAGAGAGAAGGACGAGCTGTCAATGGCCCTCGGGAATCCTGAACACCCTGGACGAACACGAGGCACATCAGGCTCCGTTCCGTGGGTGCATGGGTTTCCCGACAACACTGGTTATAGAAGCCGACAGAGAAAGAAGAGAGAGGAAGCAAGCGAAATGCAGAAGATCAATGAAAGATTAGCGAAACTAGAGGGACTTGAGATCCAGCGAGCTACCGGCCTACCATCTCAGTGGCACGAAGATCCTTCATTGTATACTACCCATGATACTACCCCACCATCTCAGCGGAGAAGCAGCGTGGCTTCCACGGAGCTCGTTCAGCCTGATAACATGGCTCCTCGCTACCCCGTGGATGGTATCACGGATAATGAACATTGTGTGCTAATGGCGAAATGCCATAACCTGACCTTGAAGGTGGCGGTCGCCTATGTCTTACCTCCTCGACCTGATGCAACTTTCCATTTCACTCCGGTTCCAGCTGGCTTTGCTATTGTCGGGGTGGATGAAATAATGGACGGATTTAAGGGGCTGGAGCTTGAGTACCCTACAGGTGAAGGGGAGATTCTTCTTGAAAATGCCTTAAGGACTACCTGTCTATGGAGAAAGGAAAACATTATGCTTCCAAACTAGACGCCGCCTCAGCAGACTCAGCCGGAGGAGGCCCCTCAGCAGACTCCTCACAGTCCAGCTCAGCCGTCTCAGCTGCCTGAGTCGTCTCCGGCGCGTGAGCTGTCTCCGCCGCCTCAGCCGTCTCCGGCGGAGGAGGCCCCTCAGCAGAGTCCTCTTCCGCCTCAGCTGTCTCCGGTGCGTCAGCGGACTCCGCCTCCTCCGGCGCGTCAGCAGACTCCGCCTCCTCCGACGCGTCAGCGGACTTCGCTGCCTCAGCAACGACAGAAGAGAGGCGCCGCCGCTACGGCGGCTAGCAGTACAACAGGCAAGAAATTCAGAGTTGGTCCAAGCCTCAGGGCTCTTCCAAAGTTACCATATGAGAGGACTGACGAGGAAAACGCGGACATCGTGGCTGCCGAAGTGCAGGCCCATTTTGAACGGAAACGTCCACCTCCGAAGGAAATAATAGATCCGGTGAAAGCGAAGCGCACTCTGGATGCCCTTAAGCGACCACCACCGCCTCCGCCGCAATCCAACTATGACCGCTGTATTGGAAAGACATATGATTAAGCACGGCGGTCGGGAAGTACTACCAGTGCTGCAAGACAAAGTGGGAAAACAATTCCCTAGCTCGGCGAACAGGAGAAGCAATCGTGCCCCCCGCTCAAGGTGTCTAGCGATATCGCTAATCATCCGGGGCTAGCGCCCGGTACCGCTCTTGGTGATTACGTGGGAGATGATGTACATTTTGAAATGGCTGAGGTAGTAGCGCCCTATACATACGAGCACGGGAAGCCTCTCATTAAACCTGATCAGCTCCCGCATCTACCAACGATGATACGAAGATTGCATGACTGGTACTTGGAAACTTGTAGCAAGGATGGGACCGACAGTATTTTGCTAGGAATTAAAGACGAGCATGACTTAATTGGAGTCGACCTGATGTACGTTCAATTTGTGGAATTATTTCAGTTATTCAATCAAGACGCCCTCGACAAAACTCTCGTGACTTGCTATTGTCTGTAAGTATTACTTCTGTAATTAAGTCTCTAGCTCAGCTCGTTCATTGCATGTATATATAATTATCCTCACTATATTATGCAGATTGAAGACCGTCGAATGCAAAAGAGGACAAATCTATGACATTGGGTTCATTAGCCCAAATACCGTAAATGAATGGGCGGTACAAAAAAGAGCCAAAGACACTGAGGAAAACTTGCTAAAAGCGTTCCTTCGACATCAAAACAAAAGGGTAATACTCTTTTCTTATAACTTCAAGTGAGTGTTACTGTCTTGTGCATATTCAGTTTCGCTTACTTGAGGTTAAGTGTAATTGATGAGTTATGCGTACGCAGCTTCCACTTCATTCTGCTATCCATTAAGCTTGACGGGGGAGTAGTAAATGTCTTAGACTCGAGACGTAAAGATCCTAAGTTGTGGGCGGACATGAGTGAAATGCTCCAGAAGTAAGTTCAATCATTATTGCACCATATCGGCAACTTTCGTTCATTTTCTGATATCAAGTAATCATTTTCTTTGCCGGGCAGGGTTTGGAAAAAGTTCACCACAATGGTTCCGGGTCTGAAGAAGGAGCTGCGATTTACACATCCCAAAGTAAGTAGTACTAGCTAGTTCCGCGCATCTCTCGTTGATTCTAGTTTCATCAATACAATTATCATGCTTGATTATCAGTTTGGTTGAACTTTATTCTCGTAAAGTGCTTGTTGCAGGCACCCGAAAATCATTTATGTGGATACTACGTTTGCGAGTTCATGCGCCACTCGACTTCTGAGCGGGGCTTCTCTGACCAACAACTTGAAGTACGTAAACAATATTCACAATTTTATTTTATTACCATCAATTGTGTTGAGTTTCATTCATATATATGTATTGACCCCCTTCTTTAAATTAGGTCCGGGAGATGCGGGATGAACGCCTACCACATGATCGCATACGAGCAATTCAAGAGAAATTGGCGGGATTCTTTGTTGACCACGTCATACCTGAACACGGAGAATACCATATGGAATTGCAAATTGATTTAGGTAGATGATGTCAGGGATCGTAAGAGATGTTATATTGTATATATGTAGTAGCATCGGATAAATATACGAAAACTTATTGTTCGACCAAGCACGGAGAAAGAGAGGTCACTTCTCTCTATATATGTTCATGACGATCTTGTGTAATGGTTCCTTCATTGCTATATGTAGTAGTTAGCGTCGAGTCAAATGGATAACATTAAATAAAAATGAAACCCTAAATGTAAAAGAATTGAAGGGTAAACACAAAAATAAAAGGGGGAAACACAATATGAAAACCACTAAACCCTCCAAAACCCCTAAACCCTTCCTTTCAAAAAAAAAACCCTAGCGCCTGGCAGCTGCTGACGCGTGGCTGCCTTTTAGTCCCGGTCGGTGTTACCAACCGGGACTAAAGGTCCTCCTGCCTGGGCGCCCCACGGCAGCCACATGGAGCTCCTTTAGTCCCGGTTCGTAAGCCAACTGGGACTAAAAGTGATGGGCATTAGTCCCGATCGTTTTGTCCCGGTTGCAGAACCGGGACTAAAGGCCCTCTGGAACCGGGACTGATGCCCTGTTTTCTACTAGTGGATGGATTCTTGATGAAGCGATCTGATAATTTAGCCATATGTGTCCATCTTATACTAACATGTCATCTAACTTTATTTTACTCAATATGGTACCTTGTGGAGAGTTCAGTCATATGCATAGATTTGTGCTACTTCAATGCTTGGAAGCAACGGTATTTAATGTTAGCTGCTCTTAGTTGGGATGGCAATCTGTATTTACTCAAGATTTGCTTTCTTCATTTTGTCACTTCTCTCTGAAGCTCTCTGTAATTAGTCAGCTTTCGAAACAGGGTGCATCTAGCATTTCCTCGTGGAGTTATGTCCGGGGCAACCAAACTCTTTACCGATAAAAAGCTTGCCACTCGGTACACACATTGCCGCATGCTAATAACTCCCTCCTCCTAGAAGTTACGATATTCCTTAGTCAATTAGATCAGAAAAATTAAATGGAATTCTTTGCTTGGACGCAGCTGAGGCAAGTTTGTTTCATGTTTTCTGAAGTGCTCATTCTTAGTTCCTTGCTTTGCTAAGTTGGGCACGTCTTGTGTGTTGACTGTTGAAATTTGAAATGATACATCAATACTTGGAGTTCAAAGCTCTGCTGCCATCTGCAAGCGCGATGTTATTCCTGAACTTTCTGTAACATACTAGTGCTGCAGGCATGGAAAGGTCATGTGTGTGTATATTTGGCATATAGTTTCCTGTAGTGACGCGTATTGCATTAATTCTAGCATGCATAAACCGTTTTGTTCACCATATTTTGCTGTACTTTTGTTCAGACAACATCTGGACAGAGTATGCAATTCCCGTATGAAATACTTTGCCAACACAAGGTCCTTGTGCCGCGCGAAGCTTAGAAGCTGTTCGTTAATAATCTCTCCATCTTTCATTCTCAGAATGGACCAGTATTGCCTATCTAACTAACGGTGTGTATGCATTACAAGAACTGAAAGAAAAGTGGCGAAGAGGTGTACACCCTGGTGGCGAAAGAGCTGCTCGAAAGAACGAGTACAACCTGATTGGGCGTGTTTGGGACACAGTGCCGGAGCTGTGGAGATTCAAGGAGAAGAGGAAGGCGACCCTGAAGGACGTGGTCGAGGACGTCCTCAAGCATTGGCGCACCCTCAAGAAGAGTAAGCGCTGAGTTGAGCTGAGCACACTGATTGAAGTAGGGTAGTGAACTGAACTTGACCTGCTGCACTGACTCGTCCCCTATTATCTGACGAAGAGTTTATATCAGATTAGGGCCTTGCTACTGCATTCAGCATTGTCTGTTATCGGGACGTGGATTTTTTGAGCCTGGGCTTCCAGACACCTCCTATCCTTACCTTTCAATGATGCTTTGAGATCCGTACTGCACAACTAACTTAGTACATGCGCTTTTCTCTTTTTTGTTTCTTCAAACCAAAACAACATATGAACTTCAAACTTTGTAGAACAACAAAGCATTATTACTACAATGTGCGATAAAACTTTCAGATTTTTCTGCCCAACATAAATATAGAAACTAAGATTTTTTCTATTAAAAAAGTTTACTTTTAGTATTTGTGATGAACGAAAAAATCTGAAAGTTTTTTCTCACATTCTAGTTAGAATGTTTTGTTCTTCTACAAAAGTTGGAAGTTCATATGTTGTTTTATGTGGGAGAAACAAAAAAGAGAAAAGCACCTGCACGAATCGCGAAGCGGAATTGGATGGCTAGATAAGGACGTGCCCATGAGCGTAAGCTCCACAATATGTTTTCGGTCTGTTATCTCATCAGACAAAGGAGGCGGTTAGAGCTTCTACCTTTCCGGTCTATACAAAACCCTCTCGTTCCATGAGACAAAGTCCGTCTGATTTTGGAAAATTCAAATATATACTTGTGGCTTATAATCTACAGTAATAATTTAGATAGACTTTCAGCGAAGTTCATGGATTATTTCTTTTATGTAGCTAGTAAGGTGTATATTTTTCCTCTGTATATTAAACTGAAAGACAAAACTTTACATCGATCCAAGGATATATATGTACATACACGAATGGTTCCTTGGCATAACAAACTAAACAATACACAAGTATTTCCCAAAAATAAAGTAATCATAAGTTAACTATGAGCATACCGTGACTGCAGATTACATTATAATCTAATTGTCCAAAAAAAAAGGTGATATGATCTTGTAACCATCAAGTGAGCTTCTCGCGAGGAGTGCTGTCGGTGTAGCCGATGCCCTTCCTCTTTGTTGGGAAGACCATGAACACAAAACTCGACAGAAATGCGATGCCCAGCGGCAGGTTCTTCAGCAGCTCTGTAGTGTTCCTGCCGGCGTTGGGGAAGAAGCAGTTTTGTAGCCCCACGTCGCTGAACGCCACGGTGAGGAAGACCAGCGCCGTGAAGATGGCGTGCAAAAAGTCCAGCGGCCGGATGCGGAGCCTCCGGAACTCAGCTGGAGTCCACTTCAGCTTCTCCTCTTCGTCGGAGAAGTTGAACACGTTGAAGCCGCGTGGTGTGGCGACGCCGTAGTAGAGCTTCCTGTCGCGGCCGAGGACGCTGTCGGTGAAGGAGAAGAGGATGCACAGGGCGGCGAGGATGATGACCAGAGCGGCGGTGAGCCACTGGTTGGAGACCTCGCACTTGCCATGGTTGGTGAAGGACGGTGACAAAGCCTGGTACGCCAGCATTGTGCCCGTCAGCACGAGCTGCGCGAGGTTCGCGGCGCTCGACATGACCTTGTCCGTCGCCTTGGATGCTGGTCCGGCAGCTGCTGCAGGTGCCATGGTCGGGTCACCGGCGTCCTTAGGCGTGGCTGGGGCTGCCCCGGCCGTCCGCTGGCCGTTGGTGTGTGGACTTGAAGGCATCTGGATCATGGTGGACGATGGAGGAGACGCCATTGTGTGGTCGATTAGGAGTATCCTAAGCTGTTCCATTCGTGTGGCAACGCAACCTTGGTGTGTTTATATCATGGTTTTAAATAGCACGCTATAGCTTCGCTATAGCACGCTATAGTGTTTATAAGACGTCCCGTGCTAAGAGACTTTGATTCAAACACATGAACAAACATTTTAAATAGCGCGCTATAGCTTCGTTATAGCACGCTATAGCGTTTAGAAGAGGTCTGCCGCTAAGAGGCTTAGCGCGCTATTTAAAATTATGGTTTATATAGGTGTATCGTCTACGAATGGTTCCAACGTTGGCCACGTTGATTTGTCTACGTGGTGTGGCATGCTCGTTTAAGGATGCACATGTTGACTTCAACTATTCTAGGCGTGGTCGGTCGTTTCTACGTGTATTGAATTGTCTTAAGTTTGCATCCCACGTACTTGGAACTCTCTCTAGATTTTCTTTGGTTAAACTTCCACTAATGGCAACAAAAAGGTCGTCGTCCTGAACGTCCGATCGACCATGTCTTCTTCCTCGAAAGTGAAGAAATGAATTAGTTTCAAGATCACTTGTTTCCACCGCAAACTTACCTTTCACTCAACTAGCACAGTGCCCTCTGGCAAATGCGAGGGCCCCACCTTTATTGTTCTAATTTTATGTTCATATTATGTGCTTAGAGATCAATAGTGTGATTCTGTTGTTCATTGTTTTTGATATAGCTGACCACTAATGCCAAGTGGTAATAGTGTGATTCTATAGCCACTGCTAAATTGGATATCATATGAAAGTATACTTATTACAGGCCTCACTGGTATGCAGGATTTTAAAACATAAGAATTTTGATGGAAGTGAAAGACAGAGGACTTGGAAGCGCAATAATTTTGTAAACTTTGTTTTTGGTTCAATAAATGTCAAATCACAAGAAAAATTACTCCATTTATTCCGCAATATAGTGTATACTAGATTTTTGCAAAGTCAACTTTATCGAAAAAGGTTTTCGCCCCGCTTTATATATAAAGCAACGATCAACAACATCCCGGTACAAACGCACGCCACCACAACACACGCACAACCCAAGGCGGGATACATAGGCGTTGATCGCAGCAACACCACCCCTAGCACTACAAGAGCAACTGGGAGCGCAACCGGGGATACACCACCGCGAAGAAATGAAGCCGCATACGACGAATTGTGGGCTCCAAGGCGAGGCCTTCAGGAAGGATATGACACCGGAGCGCCGCCACCGCCCGATCCGAGGATCAGAGTTTCCCCTGGAGCAGCACGACGGACGATGAGAGCCGCGACGACGCCTTCAAGAAGGGTGTTGGAAATATGCCCTAGAGGCAATAATAAAAGTAGTTATTATTATATTTCCTTGTTCATGATAATCGTTTATTGTCCATGCTATAATTGTATTGATTGGAAACTCAATTGCATGTGTGGATACATAGACAACACTGTGTCCCTAGTATGCCTCTAGTAGACTAGCTTGTTGATCAAAGACGGTCAAGGTTTCCTAGCCATAGACATAAGATGTCATTTGATAACGGGATCACATCATTAGGAGAATGATGTGATGGAGAAGACCCAAACTATGAACGTAGCATATGATCGTGTCAGTTTATTGCTATTGTTTTCTGCATGTCAGGTATCTGTTCCTATGACCATGAGATCATGTAACTCACTGACACCGGAGGAATACCTTGTGTGTATCAAACGTCGCAACGTAACTGGGTGACTATAAAGATGCTCTACAGGTATCTCCGAGGGTGTCTGTTGAGTGGGCATGGATCAAGACTGGGATTTGTTACTCCGTGTGACGGAGAGGTATCTCAGGGCCCACTCGGTAATACAACATCACAATAAGCCTTGCAAGCAATGTGACTAAAGTGTTAGCCACGGGATCTTGTATTACGGAACGAGTAAAGAGACTTGCCGGTAACGAGATTGAACTAGGTATAGAGATACCAACGATCGAATCTCGGGCAAGTAACATACCGAAGAACAAAGGGAACAGCGTACGGGATTAACTGAATCCTTGACATAGAGGTTCAACCAATAAAGATCTTCGTAGAATATGTAGGAGCCAATATGGACATCTAGGTCCCGCTATTGGTTATTGACCGTAGAGGTGTCTCGGTCATGTCTACATAGTTCTCGAACCCGCAGGGTCTGCACACTTAACGTTCGGTGACGTTTCGGTAGTATTGAGTTATGTATGGTGGTGACCGAAGGTTGTTTGGAGTCCCGGATGAGATCCCGGACGTCACGAGGAGCTCCGAAATGGTCCAGAGGTAAAGATTGATATATAGGAAGTCCCGTTTTGGTCACCGGAAAAGTTTCGGGTATTTCCGGTATTGTACCGGGAGTGCCGGAGGGCCATCGGGAGGGGCCACCCACGCCGGGAGGCCACATGGGCCTGAGGGGTGGTGCACCAGCCCTTAGTGGGCTGGGCAAACCAGCCCCACAAGGCCCATGCGGCTAGGAAGGTGGGAAAGGAAAAAACCCCAAAAGGAGGGAAGGACTCCAAGTCGGATTGGAATCCTACTTGGAGTAGGATTGGAAGTGGATTCCTCCACCTCCTCCCACTTCGGCCGAACCCCCTAGGGGGAAACCCTAGGGCTGAGTCCTCCCCCCTCCCTCCTATATATACTAGAGGAATAGAGCCCCCCAAAGACACAAGTCCACGTGCTAGTTCTCTATTCTCTAGTTCCTCCACCAAATAGATTCCGACGGTGCTTAGGCGAAGCCCTGCCGGAATAGTTCCGCCACCACCGTCGCCGCGCCGTCGCGCTGCCGGAGAACTCATCTACCTCTCCTCTCCCTCTTGCTGGATCAAGAAGGCGGAGATCGTCATCGAGCTGTACGTGTGCTGAACGCGGAGGTGCCGTCCGTTTGGCGCTAGATCGTGATTGGATCGCGGAACGGCTAGCGATTTGGATCGTGAAGACGTTCGACTACATCAACCGCGTTTCTTAACGCTTCCCGCTTAGCGATCTACAAGGGTATGTAGATCCACTCTCCCTCTCGTAGATGCTCATCACCATGGATAGATCTTGCGTGTGCGTAGGAAATTTTTTGTTTCCCATGCAACGTTCTCCAACAAAGGGAACGAGCTTCGCCGCCGTCGATCCGTCCGAAGATAGAACAGGTTTTCACCCCGGCCAACACTCACCGCCACCGATTGCCACATCCCAGCTACCACGCCGTCCACACGGCCATGGCTACCGGACATCACCAAGCAACTACCTCCAGGGCCGCCGCCCCGGCATCCAAGACCTAGACACCACCTTACCCGAGATCCGCCGCTACCCCAACCAAAGAGACGAGCGGAAAGGTCTCGCCTTTCGCACCCCTGGGCAACCCCCAGCGCCAAGACCCAATAGGCCGGCCAAAACTGGCCTCCATCGACTCGTCCTGCAGCACCGGGCACGAGACGGGCTCGGTCCTGCGGCACTGTGTGCGAGATGAGGTCGGTCCTGCTGCACCGCGCGCGAGACGAGCTCGGGTCAACAACACCGTGCGCGAGATGAGGTCGGTCCTGCTGCACCGGACGCGAGACGAGCAATGGACCGCAACTGGGAGAGGGCTAGCCCTTCGACAGAAGTAGAGCCCGGACGACGAGGAGATGACGCAAAGGTCGATACGCTCCGACCGCGGACGAACCGACGCCGGAGTAGAAGTCGGCCGATGCCGCGGGCAGACCCACCGAGCCACCGTGTAGCGCCGCACCACTAGGAGGCCACCGCCCATGCCGGACCTCCCCGCGCCGGTGCCCACGGCCGGAGCAACAGCCACGCTAGGCCGCTGCCCAACCCGCGCCGCCCACCCTGATCTCGACGCCAGATCCAGGACGAGGCACGTCACCACCCGAAGCCCCCTGCTCCGCATCCACCATCCGCCCCCAGGGAACCAACCAACACGAAGAAGACCGGCGGAGGCCCTCCCGAGCCGCCCGCAGCCCACCGACGCCCAGATCTGGGCCAGGATGCGGCTACGGGCACGCAGCCACCGCGTTGTAGGTCAACGCCGCCAGGATGTCATCGGGTCGCCGCACCGCCGCCAGGACACCGTCGGGCCACCGCTCGCCGTTGACTGGAGCCGCAGCCTCAGCGCCGCCAGGCCCCGCGCGCACCTGGCGCCTCCGACGGACCGGCCACCCCGCGCCGCCCGCGTCCGAATGGAGGAGGAAAGGAGTCCCCTGTCGCCAGTCACCGCAGGGGCTTCGCCCCGACGGCTCCAGCCAGCGGCGGTGGGGGGAAGGGGCGAGGGAGGGGTGCGAGAGAAGGGGGCGGCGGCACCACTCGAGCCTCTCGCGGGGTTGGGGGGGGGGACGGCGCAGGGGTAGGTCAAAGTCAGCTTTGTAAACTTTGTGCAACATTATAGAATTTTTTGTCAACATGTACATTGTCAAATCATTTAAATCATTTCCATTAGATCACGAAATATATTCTCGAATGACATATATTTGGTATTTTATATATTGGTCAAAGTTTATGAAACTTGATTTTCAAAAAAACCAATTCACGCTATATTATGGAACAATTAATTAGAATTATGATTTTCTTATGACCAAACTACCGCATATAGAAATATGAATATCATATTGGGTGCTCTCACATCATGTCTTTACATGCACCTAGCTCATACTTCAAACCCTCTAAGTAACCTTTTGAAATCCTTGATCTTTTTAGAAAATAAATGGTTAATAAAAAAGGAGTTCATAACACATATAAATTTTTGGTCTCTAGACTATTTTCTGGTTGTCAATTTGGTCTTGCAAATATTAGATCAGATATTATTATCGATCAACTCTTAATACTCCATACATCTCTTTCCTCTAGTGGGTTTCACCATTTAAATTTAACCAATGTGTAAGCCACATCGTACAACTTGTAGATTTATAGTTTTTCATATTTAAAAACAACCATATGTTCCTAAGATTATGAAAAATATAAAAGAACATACTAATTTCACAAACTTTCTCAAATGTAGTTTCCAATAAATTTCTATTTTTTTTATTTATCAAAAAAATCTTATCATTTGTTTTACCTTTTAACACTTTAGGATTTTTGTAAATAATTTAAAATTTTCTAGATTGGAAATAATGTTTGAAGGAAACTTTTATGTGGGCACCACATTGAAACTATAGTTATAATAGTTAAAGACACTTTCAGGAACAAAAGATTTATAGAAATGTTAGGAGTTGAGGGGAGTTGAGGTGTCAAATGTATGTGATTTTTGTTGTTCATAATGGAGCCTACACTTGCCCACTAGTTGAGAGAATAAAATTATCATGTCTTTTCAAACAACCAGCACATAAATATAGGAATATTAGGGTAACTCGATTTCGAATTTGATATGTGGTTCAATGAGGGATACTTGTGGGTGAATAGTAGCTAATTTAATTGGGTTTTGAATATGTCCAAACATCTACTAACAACGGATTTATCTTATTTAATTATTTACTTTATTTTCATATAGATTTTGAATTTGATGTTGTGTTGTACAGTAAACATATGCCGCACACAACACGAGCGCGCGCGCACACACACATGTATAACATATGTGATTTTTTGAGTGTCCACACACACACACACACATGTATAACATATGTGATTTTTTGAGTGTCCACACACACACATGTATGACATATATGATTTTTTGGGTGTCCAATCACCTGAAAATACTTCACATGTAAGTCATTTAACAATCAGTCATAAAACACATAGGATATCATAACCGAAGAATTTTGCATGACAAGCCTCTGGGTCTTCTAAAAACATATGCATTAACTTGGTGTGTTCCATTCTTTCTTAAACAGCACCACGCAAAGAGGGAGGCAAAGTTGATATAAAAGAATGAAAATATTTGGGTTGGAAGTTGAAGTGGCGCATGGAAGTACCATTCATATCACTCGAGCTAGCGGTCCAACATTACGTGTCTGAGCCCTGTTCTAGAATCACGTCTCACTGTGGCAAAAAAGAAAATTCATGTAAAAAATCCACACATAACAAAGGAAGTCGTGATTTCAATTACAGAAAGAGGAAATCGTTATCTCATTTTCATGATTTCTTGCTTTAAAGCATGCAATAGCTACGACGACCAAAAGTGGAGCCATGGCCAACCACGAGACAAAGGTTGCAACATACAACTTCGCCAGTGCACATTAAATCGAGGTATCCATACCTAAGCATGGGCATACATCGAGCCAAGGGGAATAGGCAATGACTTATATGAGGTGGAAATTCATATCGATCGACATGCAGAATAATGAGCAATGAATGTAAACAATAAGATATCAGAATAAAATCAAAAATAATAATAGAATAGGAATTTGATATTTTTTAGGTCTAATAGATTAATTATCCGGTGTTTGTGTACTAACTAGGCAATTTTCCTATAGAATATGTCATATTAAATTAGGTCCTTGGGTTCAAGTTTTGATCGTACCATTCCTACTTGGAATAAAATACTATGATTTCCTTGGTTTATTGATTAAATATGTTTTTTGTACCTGGAGTCATCAATTAACTTGTCTATGAAATGTCATAAACCTCATGCAAAGTTAATTATTCCATTGAAACATTAAGAATGTGTTTCAATTTTAAAATGGTGATCTTCTGAATATGCACTTTCATCTTACATTGTCTTCAAATGGATCTACTATTCGAGCGAAAGGTGCTTGAAGAGGCGTGGCACATTGCTTATAAATCTTCCTGGATGCCTCCAACACCTAGTTCCTCTGATTTCTAATACCAATCAATTTCTAGCAATCATGCATTTCAGATGAACTCACCGATATGATAGCCTTACCACCAATAAACAAAATTCAACCAAATAGATCAAGAATCATGACCACCACAAACAAGACATCGATGCTTAACAAAATCTAGGAAATCAATTGAAGAGGCGATCAAATCGATGCTAAACTATGAGGCCGGTTGGAATGCTTAGGAAACTCACACCACAATAACATCATATGAAATCAAATTGGCTATGGATTTACCCAAATATTGCAATACCAAGACCTTTGAATTTTCATACGGGAGTGGTGGGAGAGGGAGGGTGTTTTGGTTGTTGTGCGTCCAAGAGGGCACGTATGTGTGTGTTACAAGTGAAGAAGGGAACACACACCTTTTAAAGGACGAGAGCAATGGGAACTTAAATCCAAGCGGTTGCGTTGATTGGTTGGGATTTCGTTTTGTTTGGCACCATCCAAAGGTCTAATAGTTGATGGAGTATTGAATAGTAGAGGTGGTCCATAAGTGCTTCTCTTTCTGATTTGGTCCCTCAAGACTTAAAGTGGTTTTATGGATACCATGATGATAGTTTCACACAGGTGGCAGCCATTTCAATACAAAAAAAAGTTTACAAATTTTTACAACACCAGAAAATGAAAAAATAATTAGTTAATAAAATATATTGGAAATTTATTCTAGTCCTTTTCCGTTCCCGAGCTAGTCCTTGATTTTATTAAGTGAGAGAGAAATGCATACTAATATATTAATTTGCTAGTCTATTTTACCTTGTACTTCAGTAATGACTTTGTGACAGTTTTTACATCATTCAAAAGATCTTGCCACATTTCCCGGCTTAGTGGTGACACTTAAAAATTTGTACCTAATGTTTTTCACTTAGAACAACCTACATGTAAATATTTTATGTCAACTGATGAGCATACAGAAGTATGTCGAATCCCCTCAAATTTTATCAAATTATCTCAAATAGGTGCGGCTACATATTTCTCCCATCAGGGGAGGAGCCAATATTTAGACATGGGAGAACGAAAGAAACAATGTGACTACTGACATCTATCAGTAAATTAAGTCTCCCATAACATTGTATAGCAACAAACATTTGTTGCATTATGACTTTTCATCTTTGAAATCAAAAAGTATGGTTAACTGAAACGAAAGGTAAGAGCTACTCTAGCAGAGTCGTCATATCTGTTTGATCACCATAATAACCGTTATTATAACGAATTCGACAAAAAAGGCACTCTGACGGAGTTGTCGTATTGTCAAGATCGTCATAGTTTATGGAGGGCCCTCCGTCCCCATATATTGCGTCTAGGGGATGCCTTTTGAAGCGCGTTCCATATGGTATTTACTTGTTATTCCATGTGGTGCAAAGGAAACTTCAGATGCCCCCCACCTCACGTGGGATGGCGGGAAGGTTGGAAAAAAATGGATGTTCCATTGATGAGTGGGTTTTATAGTTGTGGAGGTTGTCGATACGACGACTCTACTAGTTTGCTCTAACCTAGATCCATAGCCCTAGGCTAAGCTAGCATATCTGCACATGTAGCTACAACTACCAAAATGTATGATGCAAACCCGTGCCAGACAAAGTGGATTAACAGTATGATATCCTAAGAAATGATCTGGTGGTGGGTTCACTGGACGGTGGCACGAGCATGCAGCCAGCAAGACGACAACGATGATGAGCTGCAACCATTGTGACATCGCTAAGTGTCCGATTTGAAATGAGGGGGGGGCACTAGTACAAAACAGGGCTTTGGTCCACCCTGAAAAGCCCATTAGTCCCGGTTCACTCACGAACCGGGACCCATGGGGGCATCGGTCCCGGTTCGTGAGGCCAGGGCGCTGGCCGGGCCTCGTCTGACCCCTTTGGTCCCGGTTCCAGACACGAACCGGGACCAATGCGCCTCGTGGGCCATTGGTCCCGGTTTGTGGCTGGAACCGGGACCAAATGGTGAGGCTTTAGTCCCGGTTGGTAACACCAACCGGGACTAAAGGGGTTGAGGCTTTAGTCCCGGTTGGTGTTACCAACCGGGACTAAAGGTTGGACCTTTAGTCCCGGTTGGAGACACCAACCGGGACTAAAGGGGTTCTGAAAGTTTTTTTTTCCTTTTTTACATTTGTTTTCTGTTTTTAGTTTCTGTTTTAAATTGCTTATATCTTTTAAGATATTTGATGTTTTTGAGTGATTCTTTTTGCATTAGATTCAAAATTTTGTCTAGTTTCTGTTTGTGCCATTAGTTTTCAAATTTGAATGGTTTAAATTTGAATTTGATCAAATTTGCTTCAAACCCTAGATTGTGAACAACTTGAGTTTACAAATAGTTTTTAATTTAATTCTTTTTGCTCCTAGTCACGTGTTAGTTTGTTGTCACAGTAAGATTTATTTGGTTATTTTTAGAATAATTTAAATTAGGATTTTAATTAAAACAATACTGTTTTGCTTATATAGTTGTTTTAGTCATTTAATTGTTGTTTTTTATTATTTTTAGTTAGTTCTTTCTGTAGATTTTAACATGTTGTAGTATGGTGCATATTGAATGCACAAAAAGTCTGGAGTTGAAATAAGTTTAAAAAAATGAAATGCATTTGTAACAGACGAGTTTTCGTCCGAAACCTTGATACTTCGAATGAGATGGTACAGTTTGTACACGAAGTGCATCCAGTTTTTGCCGTAACCCTCTCAACTTTTTAGCACATGCTATGTGGGTGAAATGATGATACCATGCGAACTTTCAACCTTTTCAGAGTTCATTTGTAGTGCTTTTCAATTTCAGGGTCATTTAGCTC
Source organism: Elymus sibiricus (assembly GCA_039707655.1). NCBI lineage: Eukaryota > Viridiplantae > Streptophyta > Magnoliopsida > Poales > Poaceae > Elymus > Elymus sibiricus. Next base: position 94,904,945 of record CM077675.1, on the reverse strand, counting down.
AAAAAAATCAGTAAATGCATGAAAAATAGCAAATGAAGTCAGAAAGGGTTGAAATTTGAGGATGTGTCTTTGAATGGTGCATAATGAACACACAAAAAGTCTGGAGTTGAAATAAGTTTAAAAAAATGAAATTCCTTTGTAACAGACGAGTTTTCGTCTGAAACCCTGATACTTCGAAAGAGATTGTCCATTTTGTACACGAAGTGCATCCAGTTTTTGCCGTAACCCTCTCAACTTTTAGCACATGCTATGTGGATGAAATGATGATACCATGCCAACTTTCAACCTTTTGAGAGTTCATTTGTGGTGCTTTTCAATTTCAGGGTCATTTAGCTCAAAAAAATCAGTAAATGCATGAAAAATAGCAAATGAAGTCAGAAAGGGTTGAAAATTGATGGCGTGGCTTCGAATGGTGCACACACAAAAAGTCTGGAGTTGAAATAAGTTTAAAAAAATGAAATGTCTTTGTAACAGACGAGTTTTCGTCTGAAGGGGTTCTGAAATTTTCAAACTCTACCCCCCCCTGGATCGCCTTTTTTAGTTTTGTAGAAAATAAAAAAAATGATAAAATCTTCAAGAAATAAAATCCTTCGAGATGTAGTTAGGTTTTAGTGTCTAGTTGGTATAGAAATTTTGAAATATGAATTTTGACCTTTTTTGCAAAAAAACGAAAAAAAAATGTAAAACGGCCATAACTTTTGCATACGACGTCGAAAAAAAAAGTAAAAAAAGTTATTTCAAATCAAAAATAATAATTTTAATAATTTTAAAAATTAATTTTATTTAAAATAAATAAATGATGTCATATTTGGATTCCTCACATTTTTCTGATAATAATGGATATATTATTTGTCGAATTTCGATTTACAGATTTAAAGATATTAATTATGTCATATTAAATGAATAAATGGCAAAAAAAATTAATAAAATAATATTACTACTTATTTTATTTTCATTGAAATTCAATATTATTAGTACTTATTTTGTTTATTTTAATAATTGTTTAGAATTCAAAAAATTAAATCATGTGACATCAAGACCTAAGGGTTAACAGGATTGATAGCTTAAGATTGTCAGGAAAACAACAAGTGCAGACTTGGAAACTAGGGGAGATAGAACCTAAAAGTTAAGCGTGCTGAGGCTGGAGTAGTGAGAGGATGGGTGACCGGCCGGGAAGTTAGACGATTTGGAATGACCGGCCGGGAAGTTAGACGATTTGGAATGACTGCTGATTAGAGACTAGAGATTAAATTCTGAAGTAGTGAGGAGGGGTGATTAGAGATTAAAACTTAAAAACAAATCAAAAAAAAAATTCAAAAATTTTTTTTAATTTTTTTCCCCCCGCCCCAGGCAGCGCCACGTGGAGGGCCTTTGGTCCCGGTTCGTAAGCAAACCGGGACTAAAGGTTTTGGGCTTTAGTCCCGACCCTTTAGTCCCGGTTCCAGAACCGGGACTAAAGGCCCTTACGAACCGGGACAAATGGCCCTTTTTCTACTAGTGGGGGGGGCATCACAAGCAGGAATCGTACTGAAATCTATGAGAAGTCATCTCCCCGGCTCTACGATCAGTTCATGCACAGTCATGGCATTTTTAAGTACTCCATCATGAATTATTTGTCTTAGATTTGTCTAGATTCATAGTGTTAGAAACATCTGTATCTAGATAAATCTAAGACAAATAATTTGAGACGGAGGTAATACAACACAAATCATAGTGTATGACTCTGTTTTAGTACACATACTGTTACGATTCGAAGTTGGCTACGATTTATGAGTGATAATTAGTGCATTGGTGGTTGGAATTTGCTCAAGATTTGGTGTTGACGATTAATCTGCCGGTGCAAGTTGCTTGAATCTGAACTGAACAAGTGACATTTTCAGACGAACCTTTCAGTTCGGGTACTTGCCTACAACGGGCAAGGGTAAGCGTAAAAATATTTCAACTTTGTGAGGTGCTTTGGAAGGGAGGATGCAACCATTCGGTCCTTGATCTAGAACACGTTGCTACACTGCAAAATGGTTGTTGTTGTCAATTTGGCCCATTTTATATACACGGCTTGGAAATTTATCTAACTAGGTGGGTATCCCGCGTGTTGCTGCCGGACATCTAGTAGGATTCTAAGTGCTAAATGGCTTGGTCTCAACAACCATTGAAAGTTTTTTTTCACTAATGGCCCACTGATAGCTTTTGGGTTGTTTGCAAGAAATCGGCATGCGGTTATGTACATGCTAAATAGGACATGTGCTTTGCAATTAATATTTTGAATATTTAGTCATATTTCCATATAGCATTGAATACTAGTTCTTGTATACACAAATATGAAATATGATTTGATAAAAATGAGTATTTGTCAAAGGCAGATGTTGGTGAGGTGATTTAGTTTTGCAAGTTGAAGATTGACGTAACACAGAGTTGTACTTTAGTTTCCATTCAATAAATAGTGAAGAACTGTAGATACAGCAAGCAAATGGAGTTAGTTTTTAGCAATAAGCCAGCTCCTTAACATTGCCTCAAAAGGTGTTATTGCAAGCAGGCACAAACAGAAGCCAAATGAAGCTACTAAATCTAGCTTGTGAGTTTAGAATAAAGAAATACTATTACATAACCATATTTTCTTGACCTCATTAGTGGTCACAGATGATATTTTTAGACTACCGCTCAAAGTAGTTCACAACCATCACTCCACTGGAGACGACAACCTGTAGAGATTTATTTCAGTTTTTCCTTTATGATGAATCAAACAAAAATTTAAATCCGATCGACACATTAGCAAAGATAAAATAAACTGCAATGCGACCAATAAAATTCATAGACTTGCCCCATCTTGTTAAATCGAGCTCTGCTGCAACTCCTAATAACCAACTATGCTAGTGGATATATTGATCTCCACTTTGGTTGAATGCTTGAGAGAGTAAACACATAAAATTTGACTGAGATGTAGAGAGACCATTATTTTCCCTGCGGGGGCGGGGGGGGGGGGGGGGGGGGGAGATTGTCATTTACTCACAGAGGCTCCTCAGTCTAAGCCAAGTTTACAACAAAGTCCATCCCCGAGTGCAGCAATATATACTGCGGTGCGAGGGGTACTGCTGCCATACGTAACAAGCTCGTGACTAATTTTATTCTGCAAGCGACTACAATGAGTAAAAAAAATCTCCCTATCATTAGTTGCAACTAACTTACGGATCTCTTCAATGAGTATATGATGCTGCGATCGATCAGCTGGGCGAGCTGTGAGCAGCTCCATAGGATGAACCCGCCGTAATTGACAGCAGCTTCCAGCAGCAGCACCTGCGACATGAACATGTACGCGGCAACGACCCCGCCGTCCGGTGCCTGACGGGCGGACGGCAAAGCTTCCGTCCACTGTTGTGCATGCGGTCGGCAGAGTGCTCGCGTCTCCTGGCATGAACTGTGGGTTGTCGCGAACTGCACCCACATGTCAACGAACACACGTGTAGAGCGCATTCCCTATCTAGTATGCGCTTGTGTCTCTCGCTCACACCGTGTGTCGTGTATGTGCTTGAGAGACCACAACTGTAATTGCTACAATATATTTCTCATATCAATGCAATGATATGTGCGTATTCACGAAAAAAAAATATGGTAAATAAAGGTGAGCGATCATGTCGCTTCGGATGCCTTCGTCTCTTCTAGAAACCGAGCCGACGGCCAGACGAAATGGAAGATCTTTAATCCGAACTGAGTGTTCTATTGGAAGATCGAGAGTCGGATGACACGCGGTGCAACGCTTACGGCGGAGATTTTTTGGTGAAAGGAGTTGATGGCATCAGCAAATGGCGTGGCTTTGTGAGAAAATCATGTAGGAGGGAGCTTCTATTTAGATATGGAGGATAACTAGCAAAGCCCGCGCGGCGGCACGCCGCACCCCTTGATACAGTATGTCTATATGAAGCTATTTACATTAGGTGTTAGTAGTTTAATGTAAGAAAATTCTGTATCATGTGTGTATACGATAGGAAGATAAGCTGAAAAGAGGCATATTTACTGCGACCATGCGTGTTGCATGCTGCTAAATAGGGAACAAACATGGATACATCTCTGATAAAGGTCATTTTTTCTCGTTTATTCTGGCAATACACGAAATATGACATGCTCACTGGTGGATCAGATCCTGGTCTAGCTCCTGCTAGATTAGAATTCTATAAAAAAAAAGTTTTAAAGACCTTTCACAGCCAGAAACAAAGTAGATGCCACCCTTAGCCACATAAACTGAGGATACTGTTTGTTCATCATTCAACTTGCAACATGGTGTCCACACCAGACAGACATTTGGATAAAAAAGAAGTGTCAGGCCTCATTGTTACAATTTTATGTATTGGCTTCAAACTTTTGTTTATTTGATTCCACTTTTTTAGCTCATATTTGATTAGGATCTTCATATATGGATTTGTTTTGCCTAATGGTTAGGCTTCATCTTGTTATTATGGCATCACTTTGTTAGCATAAAGACCAAAGTAAGTGGACGTTGTAGGCACATACATCATCCTGATACTTTGTCATTGCACTATTTTTCAAAACAGGCAATGTGAGAGGAAGGTCATTGCTTTCGTGAGCAGAAAGTAGTACATTTACAAACCCATTGTTCTACATTGATTGTACTACAACGATAGTGGACATGTACTACATGTCGTCTAAAGGAGAGACATGTGTCCGGGGCATCTGATAATGAACCGGTAAATAGCACATGCTAATTGCTCCCTGGTAGGATTGGGGAAGTAGATGTGAGTGGTAAGTCGTCTGAAAAACAGTTGCATAGCTTCTCTGAATGCGATGTGCTATGAAAGAGAACATATAAATCCTAGAATAAATAAACATGGTGAGATTCTTGGAAAATACAATGTTAAAAGCGAGGGAACTGGAATCTAAATACATCTTTTTAGTACGCACAAAAGGAGATCAACTTCAGAAGAAGAAAAAGAGTCAATAAACTTGGGAGGAAAAAGAACCTTCTAGGAATGAAGGTGAGGTCGACCTGAGATTCAGAAAGCAGTACTCATTGCATCTTTTGGGATAGGTTGAATATTCCTTGTGCAATGCATTTTGAAACCACTGAGCAAGCCTCCCACGCTTGAAAATTAAAGCATATACATTTTTTTGGTTTATAGACAAATACTATGGCGACTAATGTTGGTGCTGAAGTATTGTGAGTTGTAGGTATTGCTAAAAGACTTGAATGAAGAAAGCCTCTAGAGATGTTTGCCTCTTATTGTTCATGCTCCTGCAGTATGGGCTCTACAAGTCTTTTGAACTAAAACCTTTAGATTTTATCATGCGTCCTCGAGACAAAACATGCACAAAAATAAAATTGAAGTTAATGGTCCTAAGAATATGGTGGGTATATCAGATCTAAATATGATTGCATTAGATTTTTCTGGTTAAAAAAATAAATAATGTGGATGAGATTTTGAACTAATGGTCATTTTTTCCATCTGAGGAAACTTTGGAACAGGGTAAAGAGCATGATAACAACAGTCTTACCTGAGTAAGTGCTACGGATTTGCAAGGATTATTACTACAAGGCAAGATCTAGCCCTACACTTAGTCAGTCCAATAATTATTCAATTTGGCCACGCTCTAAAGACCTTATCTATGATTGAAGTTCAAGCTGTAACATTTGTAAAAAAGAACTTCTTTGTATTCTCTAATTCAATGCCATCCAATAAGGAAACTGAAAGAAGCTGCATACCTGTACCACAAGGCATGTTGTTGTTTAGAATTTCGCTAAGCATACTTCCACAAAGAGGTGGTCATCACACTTGGAGAGAAAAAGGCAGAAGAAATAATCTTCCAAGTTTCATACATCTATACAATATTTTTCGAGTGATCCCTAGTCATAGTCATCTGCATGATAAAAAGGAAATCTGAGGTATGGAGAGTTTATGAAAATACATAGAACAAATAAGAATATTAAGCATTGAGCGGTATGGAGTAAACATGCATTATGAGCATATATCTTCAGTCAGTATATCTGCCAAACAATGGTAAAACAATAAGGTAACTTCCATATTAAAACCAGATGGACAAAAAAATATATAGAATTTTTTTTTAATTATACAATCTAGCAGCCAAAGTACTCGTATATAGATTCTACAATCTGATATGCTATACTTGTTAGGTATATATGTCGACAGAGGTGTAGCACGCTAACGAAATGAGGCTAGAATAGCAAGAGTTCAATAGAATCAGAATATATTAAGAAAAACAAACAGTATATATGATACACTTAGATCACCCTGAATGATTCAAAGTACTCCCAAAGACTCTGAATTTTGCGTACCTTTGACAAAATGGCAGCAAGTGATGACAGTTAAGTTGTTACATAAATAAAGAAGTAACATAAAAGAACCATATCGCTCTGTTTCGTATTTCTGTCAAACTATAGCAAGGGAGACCATAGAACAGTAGAAAAAATCAGTCATTCAACGGTATTCTTCTCCTAAAAGTAGTGAGTCAGAATCAAGTACTGAAAGTAGTTCTGGCCATTGAATTTTGCAAGGCAAAACAAAAGGAATCTTGAGACTTTCTTTTGTGATGGCAAATTTTGCTTGGTGCTTGCATCGATTTTGCATATGCATGTACTGGGAATAGTTATCAAAAAAAGCTATACACCATTAGCAAAATCAAATATTATCAAAACATAGTGATGAACGATCTATTTTGTGAAATAAAGTGTGTGTGGCTTCGATAACTAACTAATCATACTGTCACAAGTTACCTTCTTCAAGGTACCCGGATGTACTACATACAACGTACTTCTAACTACTGCAAAAATATATGGAGAAGGTAGAACGCTAAAGAAAGGGTTCTCATAACACTTAGCTTTCCCTCAAGAAGATGACGACACGATACCTTACCGGAAAACACTCCAAGATCTTTGCTTATGAGTTTCGACAGCACAAAAGCAAGAATTACTTATTATGTGCATATAACTATTTTTTCAAGTATTGCGAAAATATATTTCTTAGCAGAGGAACCTAAAAATGAGAACTTGATGCATACATCTGCATGTAGCAAAAACAACGTCAGGTGCAATTTTCTTAAGATGAGCCTGAATATGAAAACGGAATTTCAGAAATACAACACATGTAAATGTTCATGCTCTGTCTTTCCGTCCTCTTGAAGCTTCATATGGTGCGCTGGAGATCCATTCTTTCAAGATCCTCACTAAAAGAGAAAAAGTATTCTAATAAAAATTCATAGGTAATAACAGTATTGGTGGAATGTAGAGGAAGTAGAAGTGAAATAGTGGTCCCCAGCGGAAGAACAATCGATTGTAGGAGAAGAGGCTAGGACTGATTTTTTTTATCTGCCTCAGCCAGATCGATCTAGTTTCAAGCGCTGCCCATATAGCGCCAGGCAGCCAAAGCAGCTGAACAAAGACGGATGTTGAGGGCCTAGACCATTCTCGTGCACGGAGCTCGGCCGAGTCGAGGATTTGCTTCTGGGAGGAGGGAGGCGAAGGAGGATGGGCAGGCCGCAGTTGCGGTGGTGGAGAACGGGGAAGAAGCCCCTGCAGCGATTCCTCTCACACCGGATCACGGCAGCGGATGGCCTGTAACTATGCTGCTGCCCTCATGTGAGGCCGCTCGTTTTGTCTGACCGCCGCCGGTGACGTAGTTGTTGTGCTGATCTCCGCAGCGGCAGCTGGACCATCAACGACAACGCCAAATCGAGCGGGGAGGAGAAAGAAGAAGGGAAGTGAGAAGGAAGAGAAGGCGAGAACCCGGCGACGTGGCATCGGCGGTTGAGTCGGCATAGCTCCCGCTTAAGCGACCCCTCTGATCCTGTGCACGGCGCAACACCTGCACTTCAGTGGTGCCCCCAGATCGGCGCGGTCTTCCCTCGACGATGAGGCGGCCCGAACCAACTCCCGATGGCTTTACTCTGTGGATTGACCCCCACTCCGTGACGGCCCCTGCTCCTTAATTGTAGATGCCCCGCGGTGGTGCCGGCGCCACCCTCGCTCGAGCCGGAGACCGAAGGAAGTCACGGTGGGGTGGCGATGGTGGTGCTCATGAGCAGCAGTAGCAGCATTGGCGGGGTGGGGAGGTGGGGGCTCGGTGGTGGGTATCCCGGCAAGGCGCTGGCTGGCGGGGAGGTCGAACCACGACGGGCGGCTGGGCACCGATGGGATACCGGAGGTCACACAGGTGAGGCTGCAGTGGCTACATAGGCGGGGTGGTGAGCCTTTTTGTAGGAAGCTTCGGCGGTCGGGCGGTTGCAGAGCGGCGAGCGACGGGATTGAGCGGCGGGACGCCAGGAAGCGAACCATCGAGCGAGGCCGTTTCTGGAAGGGACGACTAAAGCGGCACCGATGAAACCGGCAAACAATCGGTCACGCGGCAGCAGCAAAGAAAAACAGCGCACGCCGGCCCATGCCACCGATCGTGCACGGAGGCCCAAGTAAAAAGATCAGCGAAGCAGGAGTAGCCCATGTGCACTCAGAATCGGCATATATAATCGCTACGTACACCCGCAAAGACAGAAGCCACGTTGAGAAAATTTCACCGGAAACACTACGCCCACACGAGGAACGCACACGGCCAGGTACCAAAATAATCTACGTGTCATCTATCCGTTGGTCCATTCACGCTGTGGAAAAACTCAAATCAACCACAACGCAGATAGCTAGTTGGAAATAGAGGCTTGGGTATGCACCAAACTGTGTATATAAAATAGGCCAGCATACATAAATTCATAGATGGCTATTGCGATCCTGCCTTGGAGGTGGATGGAGACAATTAGTGCCCGCTAGGAACTTTTCCGACGTCCTATTTGGGGATCTCTATTAGAGACACATGTCTCTCGGTTTTAGAGCTTCGACCGGTGGTGACCAGGCTCCAACACCGCGTCGAACCTTGACAGGGTCGGTGGCTTTCTAAGGTCACCCGAACAGTCCTTATTATATTAACTCGTCTCTATCGAGTTTGCTCATCTTCATTATGAGCTTCTACTGCCTTCACGAAATACTTTATCACGACATCGCGAATTTCCAATCAAGGTTCTTCTGGGCGGGCGAGGGTGATAAGCAAAACTACCACATGGTCCGATGGGCAGACATTTGTAAACCGAAAGATCAGGGTAGTCTTGGGATCATGTCATCTAAACGCATGAACATTGCCTTTCTGGCCAAGTGGTTGTGGCGCATTGCAAACAACGAGGGAGGATTGTGGCTTGGCATTATCAAGGCCAAGTACCTTCGGGGCCAGCCCCTGGCGTTTTGCCAACGCTCTTGGGGCTCCCAGTCCTGGCAATCGATGACTCAATTGCTCCCCGTCCTCTGCATTGGCTCCTCGATCTCTGTCGGCTCGGGTTCCACGACCCTATTCTTGTTCGACCGTTGGGCGGGAGCCCAACCCTTCGCTGCCCGTTTCCCGGAGTCTTCTCCATCTTTGTTCTCCCTCACCTCTCGGTCAAGACTGCCCTTATTGATCTAGGGAGCATTGCCTTCCACCGGTCCTTCGGTCTAGCTGAACTTGTGGCCTGCGCAGAGCTGCTGGAGTGTGTTGCCTTACACACACCCAGCTTAGAGCCCGACGAGATATCTTGGCACCTCGATCCCATTGGCCGGTTCTCCACCAAATCTCTATACCATGTGATTGCCCCCTCCCATGGCCCAGCACCGCTTACCCACATTTGGACGCTTAAGCTCCCCCTGAAATTACAATCTTCCTTTGGCAATGGATTCGTGGGCGAGTACCTTCAGGGGTAGAGGTGCTCAAGAGGAATGGCCCATGTGATGGCATTTGCCCCCTGTGTGGCACGGACGAGGACTCCAACCACATATTCTTCACGTGTGCCTCGGCTCAGTTCCTTAATTTGGTCATGCTTCCGGGAAGTGATGGGTGGCGGGTGGTGCCACTCCAACTTCCTCGGCCTCTATGAGGAACTATAGGCTTCCGCCGCTGGATACCGCCACATTATGTGGGTGGTAATTGGAGTCCTCACTTGGGCGTTGTGGACGAGACGTAATAAACTTGTGGTCGAGAGAAAACCCTTGTGGCGACCTACTGAAGTGATCTACAAATTGTGTGGTTTTTTGCAATTGTGGAAGCCGCTTAGCCGCAGCCAGGAGCACGCCGACATCGACACCATCACCGGTGGCTTCAGATCTCTGGCGATCCGCTTGGCGCCTCCACTTCCTCCACCACCACCAGAGCCGGATTAGTCTTCGACGCATTGTCCCCTTTGCTATATATGTCTTCTATTTCCCTTGGGCTTGTTGAGTTGTGCCCTCGGCATTAACCTCTTGTTTGGAACCTTTGCCTTTGGGTTTGTGTGTGGCGTGCATTTGTATTGCTACCTTGTTGAACTAATCTTGTGGTGGTTGCTTTTATAAAGCGGGACGAAAGCCTTTTTCGGTGTAGTTGTCTGACGGAACATGTAGCTTTAAGTGATATGTCTCTAACTGACAAATCTGTCCACGTTCATGATCTCCATGCATGCACTCATTTTATTTTCATTCCACCCTGCTCACTTTTCTCTTTCCTCGATGCACCTGAGCATATGGGTGCATTTTCTAGAATTGTTCGAAACACATGCAAAATCCACTTTGTGGTGTTAGTAACCTCAAGTTTTTTTAATGACTTGATCAAAATTAATTAAAGTCATTTTTCGCATTTTCATAATAGTTATGGAAATTTTAAATGATGACATTACATAATGATATAGGTGTTAGTTACACTGACCAAAATGTCATAAACCTCTTGCAAAATTAATTTGAATATAGTAATGCTATTAACATTATTATAAACCTATTTTTAGACTAAGATCCTTCAACCCTCGACTTAGCTCTTGTTGAAGTATATATGGATTGCCCAATCTTCTTCACTAGCTCAGACTTTTGGTTCTACCAGTTGGTGCATGAATCTTAATACGGTATCAGAATCCACAGGTCTTGGGTTTAAGTCATGCCTTACAAAATTCAAATAAAAAATTACTTGTCCTCTTTTGTCCACGTTTAGGCCTTATTGATCCAGACATGAGGAAGGGTGTCGAATTATATGTTGATTGCCCAGCTCGGACTTTGGCTCTACTGGTTGGTGCATGAAACTTAATAGCTCTTACAATGGTTGGTTACCAACTACTTGTGTTCAGGATCGTGCAAGATGATCACTGACAAGTTGCTCATAAATCTTTTTGTACGCCTCCAACACCTAGTTCTACTTGAGTATTGATTCCAATAACTCTTGAGCAATCTTGCATCTCGGTTGAACTTGCCGATAAGAGATAGCCTTTTTTTGGAAAAGGAGGTTAAACCCCCGGCCTCAGCATCAATCGATGCATGCAGCCATCTTTATTAATTATTCCACAAAGGTCTGACAAGAATATACATCAATCCACCCGAAGCCACCACTCACACCTACAAACTCGATAATGTGGAGTGCTCTCACTTCCCATATCTAAAACCGGTGTCGTCGCCAATCCATCCACATAATGTATCGGGACCAACAGCCGGTGCAGCAGACCTAAAGCGCACACCACATGCACACGTTTTAGAAGCCACCATCATCTTCGGACCACTGACCCATATTCAGGAGAGAGATCCGCATCATCCTTGCCAGTCCGAACATCCGTCGACGCCACCACGGCGCCCAACGGCGCCACCGCCCTGAGCTCATCCGTCCAGATGCGAAGACTCTAGAAGAACTGTCGTGCGTAGCACCTGCCAACCAGGCATGACTCTGCGTAGCACCTGTCGGCCAGGCATGACTTAACAGCTCCACCAAAGCTCCGTGCAAGACGAAGCCGCTCCACCTCCTGCCTCTGTCATCCAGCGCTGCTCCACAAACGATGCTCCCAAGAGAGAAACGGCAACGCAGTACCGCCATCGTCCGATCTAGAAGACCATATCCTAGGGTTTCCCCCGAAGCAGTGCCCATCACCAGCAACCGTCAAGGACCCACACAGTGCCCACCACCACCCAGCCCTCAAGGCGACGCCTTCAGGAAGGTCACGACGTCAAGGACGCCGCCGCCGCCCACAGGAGATAGGGTTTTCACCCGAAAGGCAGGTAGGGGGGAAGTGGAGGAGCAGACGTAGACCGACGTATCCAAGAAGAAAAGCGGCGCCCTTGAGCGTCGTCCTCGGTGCGGCCGGCCGAGGCCGATCAAGGGGTTTCCCCCAATCTGGATCTCCTCCACCAGCTTCACCCGCGGCCACCGGCCAGGGTCCCGGCAAGCCATGCCGGCACCGCCAGGAAACCGCAGGAGAGAAGCACACCGATCAGGGTCAAAGGACAGCGGCCAGATCAGACGTCGCCGGTCGCCAGAGCAGCCACGCCAGGCCCTGGTCCACCGAAGATCCGTCGGCCGTCCGACCAGACCACCAGCACCACGTCAGCCCCGCCGATCGCCGCAGCACGGAGGGGCCTCGCCGGAAGGGCCGCCGCCCCAGATCCAATCGCTCTCCAGCGTGCAAAGCGGAGCAGCAAAGCGGAGCAGATATGGGCAGTGATGATCAGAACTCAGGGGTAACGATGGAATGCATGACCGACAGCGACAACGGCGCAACAGAGAGATTTTACGGAAGGGTCGAGGAGATCTGGGAGCTTGACTACTCTGGACTGCACAACGCGACGATGTTTCGTGTCAGATGGGCTAAGAATGTCGAAAGAGAAAACCGGTATTTCACTACCATGACTATACCCGACGCCAAGAGCGATACCGTGAACGCTATCGCAAAAAACGAGCCATGGGTACATGCTAAGCACGTGACACAATGCTTCTTCATAACCGACCCGTGCAATCCCAGCCGTGTTGTCGTGAGGAGAGGCAAAAGGAACATCATTGGAATGGATGGAGTCGCCAACGAGGAAGACTACGACCAGTACGGCAACCCAATGAGGGAAGATGACGATGACGATGAAGTATACGTCAAAAGAAGAATCAATACTACATTACCTAAGAAAGATCGTACTCCATGGAAAAGGGAAAGTCACAATGAGGGGCTCAATTATGTTCCTATTTTGTATACATACTTAACCATCAAATGATGCAATATATATCGCCTTAGTTATATACATTGTATCACCTTCCCCTCGTTCCTGCTCTCGGAAAAAAAGGAAAAGAAAAGAAAAGAAAAAGAAGAAAAGAAAAGGAAGACAAAATAAAGGAAAAGACAATAGAAGAAACAAACTAGGATACTTGCTGATCTTCTTCTCACTACTTACTAGTACAAGCCTACGGTTGTCACGGAGGTCGTACGATGTGTCCGCATGAGAAGCTGCTAGCAGGCGGAACAACAGCGTGACGAGAACCGCAGCCACAAGGATGAAGGAGGCCATTACAACGTATAGGTTTCACTATAATGAGGCAAATCTTTTCACTCCTTTCAAAAAAAAAAACTATATACCTTCATCTTGTTCAGTAGCACTGGCAAGCCAGCAGAGCAATTAGGCTCACTTAAGGTGCCGGAGGAGCTCTTGATTTTCCAAGTCTTGGTTACTTTATGTCCCCACGCTCTTCCTGCACTGCGTCTACGAGAACACGTCTCCTCTAGGTCGAGTTTCGCAGATAATGTTTTTTGACATGGGATCATAAATATACAGATACGTATATAAATATACAGGTCTCACCAAATGTAATTACAAACTGTCTGACTTCTAGATTAATAGTACTACTAATATAGGATCATCACAGAAAGACAGTTTTGAGAAAACACTTCACGGAGACATGCGGTACTCTAGTAGTACAAGATAGAGGTTTCAACATCGGATCTTTCGGGTTATAATATGTCTCCAGATAAAACTAGACACCATGTGTCAAAACCACACATGAAGTGAGGATTTTTTTTCAAAACTGGCACTGTATTTAGAGCAAATTCGAAAACTAGCATTGCTAACATGTATATATCAAAAATAGCACCCCGTCGATCTGCCGTAGGCCGAAGAGTGACTTTTCGGCCTGGAAAAAACCGAAGAGACCATTTCGGCTTCTTGTGGGCCGAAGAGGGGCGCTGCTGGGCCGAAGACCTGTCTTCGGTCAGCAGTAAGCCGAAGAGGCCTTTTCGGCTTCCTGTTGGCCGAAGAATGCATACTCTTTACGTTAAACGTTGACCGAAGTTGCATGGAGCACTTTTCGGCCTGCACCTGACCGAAGACTATTTTTTTTCAAAAAAATGCATTATAATTGCTGCACAACCATTCCCTCTCTTTGACATGCCAACTTTGTACTTTCCCGCAACCATTTCCCGACAATATATCTCATCATTTTCTTTCCCGCCATTTTCCTTCCCGCCATTCTCTCCCGGCATTCTCTCCCGCCATTCTCTCCCACCATTTTCTTTCCCACCATTCTTTCCCGCCATTCCCTCCCGCCATTCTCTTTCCCGCCATTCTCTCCCGCCATTTTCTTTCCCGCCATTCTCTCCCGCCATCTTATCTTCTCAACCTATAAAACCCCCTCCGCACTAAGGTGGGTGAGCAGGCAAGTGTAGTCTCGTGAAGATGTCCGGTTATCCTTTCGATCGTAGTTGTTTTCACCCTCGTATGTCCAAAACTCTTCTTAGTTTAGCCGCCAATTTCAAGATAGACAACAGGATAGTTCCATGGGACGAACTCCTCGGTAGTGACATCTTCATGAATGAGTTGGCTCACCAGTTAAGTAGGAGCGGGTGGCCTGCAAGGATCTTTGAGGAGATACGGAAAGAACTTCTCAGGTTGCATGGTAGGTGGAAAAAAGTACAATATAAGATTGAAGCTTTTCAAAGGGCTGCAGTAGAAGATACTTGGTTATGGAGTCAAGACAGTGAGGACGAAGACGATCTTTTCAAGCCGAGCACCAAGCCCAAGATACCCGCATCGTCGAAGTCCAAGAGTACCGCACCGTCGAAGGGCAAGAGTGCTGCATCAACGGAGGATGACGACGACGACTTCATGCCGAGCACCAAGGCCAAGAGACCCACATCGTCGAAGTCCAAGACTACCGCATCGTCCAAGGGTAAGAGTGCTGCATCAACGGAGGATGTCGACGATGACTTCATGTAGTTTGTGGGATGTATTTTTCAAGAATAGTCGTACCGTTTAATTCAGATGTACTTCTATCTTAATTATGACTCATACATAGATAATGGCTCATACATAGATAGTAACACATACATGAAGGATGTCTGATACATAGATAAGTCCTCACACATAAGAATAGTCTGAAACTAACATGGATGTCTCATACATATATAAACATATCACTGCTCGGTACTACGGCGACGAGTCTGGACCTTCCTCGGACGAGGACCGGAAAGCGATAAGCGCTGACGCGGTGGGTGAGCCTCACGGTGTCCACGACCGTACATAACCTCGCCTGTCACGGTCTGTGTCTCCTGCGTCGGTGGTGGTGGTGGAGTATGATGCAGCGGCTGAGAGAAGTCATACGTGTTTGCAGCGTGGTCATCGTCATCGCCGTAGCCGTCTAAGAGCGAATCATAACCACTAAGCATCGGCGACTGCACGACATGCGTGAACGGAGGCGGCTGGTTGCTGACTGTAGTAGTGAAGCACATGTAAAATTGAATTGCGAACGTACACTGCTTAAAAGAAAAACCAAAAGTAAAGTTACCTGGCCGCATTTGTTGATGCCATGCCGAGCTCCCTGGCTGTGAAGGAGATGGCTCTTGCCATGCCGAGCTCCCTGGCTGTGAAGGAGGTGGCGCCGGTGAAGCCATGTGCCGTGAAGGACGTGGCGGACGAAGTGCTGAACGAGGAACCGCAACATCAGAAGATCTTCTACATGTCATTGCTGCGTAAATCCCTCGTAGCTTCTCATCAAAACGCTTCAACCACGAGAGGTGCTCTGGCTGTGGGATAGTTTCTCCGCTCTCAACCCGCGCCCATTAAAGCGGAAACCTCATCTTGCGCTTCAACCATCAAGTCACTCTGTACATTGAATAGTTAGCCAATTGTAAATGTTCAGGTTATGACATGAGTACACATATTAGAACCATAATAGAGCAAGTTGGTTACGTACCGCGTGGTGTCTGGTTCCCATAATAAAGGAAGTTGGGTACATATCGCTGGTCAGAGGCGCTTCAATCTGATCAGGAGCAGCAGAAGGAACCAAGTAGATCCTCGTTGAATGCCTGTAACGCTGCAGATACAACCCGAACTTGTGCCAGTCAAAGGGTCGAACCTCATCCCAGATATTTGTTGGCGCAGTAGTCCATTCTAGAACATAAGGGCCAATGTTCTTAAGCCAGAAATCCATGGACTTGTTCCCTCCTACGCGGCTCAACCTGACATTGACATCCGGGTAACGTGGTAAGCAAAATTCTTAAAGTATCAAACTGACAACTAAATTAGAATTACTTACTTGTGCACGTGGTCCAGTATGTGTGGAATAACTGGAATTTCATCCTCCTGACATCGACCGAACTGTCTCATCACCCTATGAAGGGCCATCTCCTCCACCGTCACGTCGAACACCAATCTGGCCTTGGTCATCCAGTAGTGCCGATCTCTAGTGCACAAGTGAGATATTCCACTTGGATACCTAAATGTTATAGCCTGATGCGAGTAGGGCTCCCACATAACAACATCCTCGTGCAAAGCATCAAACTGCGCCCTGAAGGACGGGTAGCAGCTCTTCACCTGATGACCCGCAAACTGTCTCTGTGCATGACAACAAATAAACATTAGTAATAGTATTGCATGGCAAGAAATAATCTAATGAACTTCTCGGTAATACAAAATTACCTCTCTTCGCGTCCAAACAGATCCCACAGTTGGCAAGTCGCCGATAAGTGGCACATAAGCCCCTGCTATGTCCTCCGACCCAAACGGGTTTTCAACGCAGACATAGGGTCGTCCAATAGGGAACCTCTCATATGACCAGAGCTTCAACAATAGTGGACATCCAACCAGACCTGATCTGTGGGAGCTCAAAATGCAACCTTTGCACAGGCCTCTGTACGTAGCTGCCAACACAGCAGAACCCCAACTCCTCTGCGTAATGTCCCCTGGGCAACGAGCGTCAGCTATCTCTCGTGCAATGCTGATGAGGCGCGCATCGACAGTGGTCACGTGGTTCTCCGTGAACATAGTCTTGCCGAACAACCAAAGAAGATAGGCCTCTAGGGACCGATCAACCTGTGCCTCTGACAACTGAACTCCGGGGTATCCTAACAAGCGAATCTACATATAACAGAAACGATTGTATTATTCTATTTACTGAGGACAACTATAAAAACAATATTCGTTTAGCTGACCGAGAAGGTTACCTGAAACTGGCCCAACCACTTAAAACGAGGCCCGTGAGGATCGTTGTCTAAGCCCCTAGCAGTTGGCACCGCAGCTAGAAAACGGTTCTGCATCGTACCTAGCCAGCCAGGTTCTGCATGTAAAGGACCTATGGCAGCACCGGCCAACGGTAATCCCAACAAGTAAGACACATCCTGTAGAGTAGGCTCCATCTCTCCCCAGGGAAAGTGAAACGTATGTGTCTCCGGTCTCCATCTATCTACTAAGCAGGTAAGGAGTGACCTGTCGTAAGAGAAGCGTTTCGTTGGCCTCTTGCGTAGCTGCAATGGTTCACCAGTTTCATCCATTTCCGGATGATCAACCCACTCATCCAATGTACCCTCAACCAGTCGTGCCAAGGGTAGCAGTCCAGCCCACATTAACCTACAAAATAAAGAGAATGTACAGCAAACAGTTAGCGGGCATCATATATTACAAAATACGAATTAAAAAATTATAAGCACACAAACCTATCAACCCATGCAGGGTGTATCAGCCAGTTAGACTTTGGGGTGTGAGTGGTCAACACATCTAAGTTCTTGCCCGTTTGCATAAGTGCGGCCCGGTGTTTTTTTTCAATCGTATCTTTAAGCAACGCATACGAAGACATATCTGAAATTAAAACATAGTTCGACATATTAGAAAATAAAATATAGTCCAGACATATTACAAATTAAAACATAGTCCGACATATTACAAATTAAAACATAGTCCGACATATTACAAATTAAAATATAGTCCAGACATATTACTAATTAAAACATAGTCCGACATATTACAAATTAAAACATAGTCCGAAATATTACAAATTAAAACATAGTCCGACATATTACAAATTAAAACATAGTCCGACTCATTATATAGCTTCTGAGTTATTTCTTCCTCGTCGTCCCCTTCGGCCTCGACTGCCTCGACCACGTCCGCCTCTTGCTCCTGTTGTCGCACTCATCGATGTGGACGCACCGTCTTTGTTAAGGTCGGGACAATATTTCATCCTATGCCCATAATTCGCGCATAGCAAGCACTGTCTGGTTGCTCCACCAGCTTCAGATTGGTCCATATCATTACGGATGCGACGGACCTTACGTCTACCCCTACTGGTTCGCCGAAGATCAGGATCCGGGATGTATACTCTCTCATCATCGTTTACCTTGTTGAAATTGCCGACGACTCTAAACCCTGTCATCTCACCGGTCCATGTGTTGCGTACTGACTCTTTCAAATAGTATGGGGACACGAAGGAGATGGCATCCAACTTAATCTGGCCGCACGCAGCCAACACATGTGAGCAAGGAAGGTGCAACAACTGCGGTTTGTTGCATGTACACTCACACGTTGGATAAAATTCCGTTCCTATTTTTACCTCATGCGTCTTCACCTCATTTGACGTACCAAAACCATCGGTAGGTAGCTGAACCTCATACCTCCTTTCCTGATTACCTATGAGCCTGACAGTGTGCTTCTTTGCTTTCTCTATCTTCTTTGCCATGTACTCCATGACACGGCTACAATAAGGTGTCTTCGGATGATCTGCAATATGCTTCTTTGCTAACTCGTGCCTTTCTCTGAAATATCTCAAAGTGCCATGCAATACACCCTCCACAATAGCTGTGAGTGGCAATGCTCCACACGCACACACGGTCCTGGTCTCCTCAGAGCTGTCGGACGACCGGTGATTTGTCGGCTGTCCGGTGTCTCACAAGACACCGGACGTCCGACATACGTCGGACGTCCGACGTCTGTGCAGTTTAAGTGGCTCCAATGACCACTTATTGAGTGGCACTATAAATATCTCTCCCCCACCCCGTGAGAGAGAGGACCATTCACTTTGGAAAAACACAAGAACACACTCTACTCTCTCTCCCATCCTCATACACCAAATCCTAGATCCCAAAGGGATTTGGGAGAGTTCTCGAGAGGTTCTCCAATCAAGTGATAGATCCACTCCTTCCCCTTGTCTTGACCGAAGCAATTTGTGATTTGAGCAAGTCTTGAGCTTTCCCCTTTGTTCTTGTTACTCTTGGAGGTTGGAGACTCCTAGGCGGTAGGAGTTCTTCGGTGAGGAATCAAACATTGTGATTGCCCCCCGGAGTGGTTGTGAAGGTTTGGAGACCACCTCAAGGTCTACCACTAGTGGTTGAGAAACGCCTTCGTGGTGTTGTCTCAAGGGGAGAATAGGGTGAGCCTTTGTGGCGTTGGTGTGCCTTCGTGGTAACATCCACCTCTCTAACGGTGACTAGCTTCCCTCCAAGGAAGTGAACATCGGCATACATCCTCGTCTCTCGGAGCTCCGGTTAACCCTAACCCTAGCTCCCTACTTGTGGTTGTTTGTCTCTTAGCTTTTACTTTCACCATATTGTGCTTGCATATCTTAATACTTGTTGTAGTTGCTTATATTGCTTAGCACTAGAATCACCTTTGCAATTGTTAGGCTCACATTCATATTCCGCATTATTGCCTAAAATTGCTAAGTAATAATTAAAATTTGTAATTGTACCTATTCACCCCCCCTCTAGGTCCATCTCGATCCTTTCAAGTGTGTTTGGACGAAAGCTCAACTTGAAACACACGTCAAAAATCTTGAGGAAGCAATCAAGAAAGCGCTGGAAGGGAGGTTCCATCCCGACAGAGAGAAGGACGAGCTGTCAATGGCCCTCGGGAATCCTGAACACCCTGGACGAACACGAGGCACATCAGGCTCCGTTCCGTGGGTGCATGGGTTTCCCGACAACACTGGTTATAGAAGCCGACAGAGAAAGAAGAGAGAGGAAGCAAGCGAAATGCAGAAGATCAATGAAAGATTAGCGAAACTAGAGGGACTTGAGATCCAGCGAGCTACCGGCCTACCATCTCAGTGGCACGAAGATCCTTCATTGTATACTACCCATGATACTACCCCACCATCTCAGCGGAGAAGCAGCGTGGCTTCCACGGAGCTCGTTCAGCCTGATAACATGGCTCCTCGCTACCCCGTGGATGGTATCACGGATAATGAACATTGTGTGCTAATGGCGAAATGCCATAACCTGACCTTGAAGGTGGCGGTCGCCTATGTCTTACCTCCTCGACCTGATGCAACTTTCCATTTCACTCCGGTTCCAGCTGGCTTTGCTATTGTCGGGGTGGATGAAATAATGGACGGATTTAAGGGGCTGGAGCTTGAGTACCCTACAGGTGAAGGGGAGATTCTTCTTGAAAATGCCTTAAGGACTACCTGTCTATGGAGAAAGGAAAACATTATGCTTCCAAACTAGACGCCGCCTCAGCAGACTCAGCCGGAGGAGGCCCCTCAGCAGACTCCTCACAGTCCAGCTCAGCCGTCTCAGCTGCCTGAGTCGTCTCCGGCGCGTGAGCTGTCTCCGCCGCCTCAGCCGTCTCCGGCGGAGGAGGCCCCTCAGCAGAGTCCTCTTCCGCCTCAGCTGTCTCCGGTGCGTCAGCGGACTCCGCCTCCTCCGGCGCGTCAGCAGACTCCGCCTCCTCCGACGCGTCAGCGGACTTCGCTGCCTCAGCAACGACAGAAGAGAGGCGCCGCCGCTACGGCGGCTAGCAGTACAACAGGCAAGAAATTCAGAGTTGGTCCAAGCCTCAGGGCTCTTCCAAAGTTACCATATGAGAGGACTGACGAGGAAAACGCGGACATCGTGGCTGCCGAAGTGCAGGCCCATTTTGAACGGAAACGTCCACCTCCGAAGGAAATAATAGATCCGGTGAAAGCGAAGCGCACTCTGGATGCCCTTAAGCGACCACCACCGCCTCCGCCGCAATCCAACTATGACCGCTGTATTGGAAAGACATATGATTAAGCACGGCGGTCGGGAAGTACTACCAGTGCTGCAAGACAAAGTGGGAAAACAATTCCCTAGCTCGGCGAACAGGAGAAGCAATCGTGCCCCCCGCTCAAGGTGTCTAGCGATATCGCTAATCATCCGGGGCTAGCGCCCGGTACCGCTCTTGGTGATTACGTGGGAGATGATGTACATTTTGAAATGGCTGAGGTAGTAGCGCCCTATACATACGAGCACGGGAAGCCTCTCATTAAACCTGATCAGCTCCCGCATCTACCAACGATGATACGAAGATTGCATGACTGGTACTTGGAAACTTGTAGCAAGGATGGGACCGACAGTATTTTGCTAGGAATTAAAGACGAGCATGACTTAATTGGAGTCGACCTGATGTACGTTCAATTTGTGGAATTATTTCAGTTATTCAATCAAGACGCCCTCGACAAAACTCTCGTGACTTGCTATTGTCTGTAAGTATTACTTCTGTAATTAAGTCTCTAGCTCAGCTCGTTCATTGCATGTATATATAATTATCCTCACTATATTATGCAGATTGAAGACCGTCGAATGCAAAAGAGGACAAATCTATGACATTGGGTTCATTAGCCCAAATACCGTAAATGAATGGGCGGTACAAAAAAGAGCCAAAGACACTGAGGAAAACTTGCTAAAAGCGTTCCTTCGACATCAAAACAAAAGGGTAATACTCTTTTCTTATAACTTCAAGTGAGTGTTACTGTCTTGTGCATATTCAGTTTCGCTTACTTGAGGTTAAGTGTAATTGATGAGTTATGCGTACGCAGCTTCCACTTCATTCTGCTATCCATTAAGCTTGACGGGGGAGTAGTAAATGTCTTAGACTCGAGACGTAAAGATCCTAAGTTGTGGGCGGACATGAGTGAAATGCTCCAGAAGTAAGTTCAATCATTATTGCACCATATCGGCAACTTTCGTTCATTTTCTGATATCAAGTAATCATTTTCTTTGCCGGGCAGGGTTTGGAAAAAGTTCACCACAATGGTTCCGGGTCTGAAGAAGGAGCTGCGATTTACACATCCCAAAGTAAGTAGTACTAGCTAGTTCCGCGCATCTCTCGTTGATTCTAGTTTCATCAATACAATTATCATGCTTGATTATCAGTTTGGTTGAACTTTATTCTCGTAAAGTGCTTGTTGCAGGCACCCGAAAATCATTTATGTGGATACTACGTTTGCGAGTTCATGCGCCACTCGACTTCTGAGCGGGGCTTCTCTGACCAACAACTTGAAGTACGTAAACAATATTCACAATTTTATTTTATTACCATCAATTGTGTTGAGTTTCATTCATATATATGTATTGACCCCCTTCTTTAAATTAGGTCCGGGAGATGCGGGATGAACGCCTACCACATGATCGCATACGAGCAATTCAAGAGAAATTGGCGGGATTCTTTGTTGACCACGTCATACCTGAACACGGAGAATACCATATGGAATTGCAAATTGATTTAGGTAGATGATGTCAGGGATCGTAAGAGATGTTATATTGTATATATGTAGTAGCATCGGATAAATATACGAAAACTTATTGTTCGACCAAGCACGGAGAAAGAGAGGTCACTTCTCTCTATATATGTTCATGACGATCTTGTGTAATGGTTCCTTCATTGCTATATGTAGTAGTTAGCGTCGAGTCAAATGGATAACATTAAATAAAAATGAAACCCTAAATGTAAAAGAATTGAAGGGTAAACACAAAAATAAAAGGGGGAAACACAATATGAAAACCACTAAACCCTCCAAAACCCCTAAACCCTTCCTTTCAAAAAAAAAACCCTAGCGCCTGGCAGCTGCTGACGCGTGGCTGCCTTTTAGTCCCGGTCGGTGTTACCAACCGGGACTAAAGGTCCTCCTGCCTGGGCGCCCCACGGCAGCCACATGGAGCTCCTTTAGTCCCGGTTCGTAAGCCAACTGGGACTAAAAGTGATGGGCATTAGTCCCGATCGTTTTGTCCCGGTTGCAGAACCGGGACTAAAGGCCCTCTGGAACCGGGACTGATGCCCTGTTTTCTACTAGTGGATGGATTCTTGATGAAGCGATCTGATAATTTAGCCATATGTGTCCATCTTATACTAACATGTCATCTAACTTTATTTTACTCAATATGGTACCTTGTGGAGAGTTCAGTCATATGCATAGATTTGTGCTACTTCAATGCTTGGAAGCAACGGTATTTAATGTTAGCTGCTCTTAGTTGGGATGGCAATCTGTATTTACTCAAGATTTGCTTTCTTCATTTTGTCACTTCTCTCTGAAGCTCTCTGTAATTAGTCAGCTTTCGAAACAGGGTGCATCTAGCATTTCCTCGTGGAGTTATGTCCGGGGCAACCAAACTCTTTACCGATAAAAAGCTTGCCACTCGGTACACACATTGCCGCATGCTAATAACTCCCTCCTCCTAGAAGTTACGATATTCCTTAGTCAATTAGATCAGAAAAATTAAATGGAATTCTTTGCTTGGACGCAGCTGAGGCAAGTTTGTTTCATGTTTTCTGAAGTGCTCATTCTTAGTTCCTTGCTTTGCTAAGTTGGGCACGTCTTGTGTGTTGACTGTTGAAATTTGAAATGATACATCAATACTTGGAGTTCAAAGCTCTGCTGCCATCTGCAAGCGCGATGTTATTCCTGAACTTTCTGTAACATACTAGTGCTGCAGGCATGGAAAGGTCATGTGTGTGTATATTTGGCATATAGTTTCCTGTAGTGACGCGTATTGCATTAATTCTAGCATGCATAAACCGTTTTGTTCACCATATTTTGCTGTACTTTTGTTCAGACAACATCTGGACAGAGTATGCAATTCCCGTATGAAATACTTTGCCAACACAAGGTCCTTGTGCCGCGCGAAGCTTAGAAGCTGTTCGTTAATAATCTCTCCATCTTTCATTCTCAGAATGGACCAGTATTGCCTATCTAACTAACGGTGTGTATGCATTACAAGAACTGAAAGAAAAGTGGCGAAGAGGTGTACACCCTGGTGGCGAAAGAGCTGCTCGAAAGAACGAGTACAACCTGATTGGGCGTGTTTGGGACACAGTGCCGGAGCTGTGGAGATTCAAGGAGAAGAGGAAGGCGACCCTGAAGGACGTGGTCGAGGACGTCCTCAAGCATTGGCGCACCCTCAAGAAGAGTAAGCGCTGAGTTGAGCTGAGCACACTGATTGAAGTAGGGTAGTGAACTGAACTTGACCTGCTGCACTGACTCGTCCCCTATTATCTGACGAAGAGTTTATATCAGATTAGGGCCTTGCTACTGCATTCAGCATTGTCTGTTATCGGGACGTGGATTTTTTGAGCCTGGGCTTCCAGACACCTCCTATCCTTACCTTTCAATGATGCTTTGAGATCCGTACTGCACAACTAACTTAGTACATGCGCTTTTCTCTTTTTTGTTTCTTCAAACCAAAACAACATATGAACTTCAAACTTTGTAGAACAACAAAGCATTATTACTACAATGTGCGATAAAACTTTCAGATTTTTCTGCCCAACATAAATATAGAAACTAAGATTTTTTCTATTAAAAAAGTTTACTTTTAGTATTTGTGATGAACGAAAAAATCTGAAAGTTTTTTCTCACATTCTAGTTAGAATGTTTTGTTCTTCTACAAAAGTTGGAAGTTCATATGTTGTTTTATGTGGGAGAAACAAAAAAGAGAAAAGCACCTGCACGAATCGCGAAGCGGAATTGGATGGCTAGATAAGGACGTGCCCATGAGCGTAAGCTCCACAATATGTTTTCGGTCTGTTATCTCATCAGACAAAGGAGGCGGTTAGAGCTTCTACCTTTCCGGTCTATACAAAACCCTCTCGTTCCATGAGACAAAGTCCGTCTGATTTTGGAAAATTCAAATATATACTTGTGGCTTATAATCTACAGTAATAATTTAGATAGACTTTCAGCGAAGTTCATGGATTATTTCTTTTATGTAGCTAGTAAGGTGTATATTTTTCCTCTGTATATTAAACTGAAAGACAAAACTTTACATCGATCCAAGGATATATATGTACATACACGAATGGTTCCTTGGCATAACAAACTAAACAATACACAAGTATTTCCCAAAAATAAAGTAATCATAAGTTAACTATGAGCATACCGTGACTGCAGATTACATTATAATCTAATTGTCCAAAAAAAAAGGTGATATGATCTTGTAACCATCAAGTGAGCTTCTCGCGAGGAGTGCTGTCGGTGTAGCCGATGCCCTTCCTCTTTGTTGGGAAGACCATGAACACAAAACTCGACAGAAATGCGATGCCCAGCGGCAGGTTCTTCAGCAGCTCTGTAGTGTTCCTGCCGGCGTTGGGGAAGAAGCAGTTTTGTAGCCCCACGTCGCTGAACGCCACGGTGAGGAAGACCAGCGCCGTGAAGATGGCGTGCAAAAAGTCCAGCGGCCGGATGCGGAGCCTCCGGAACTCAGCTGGAGTCCACTTCAGCTTCTCCTCTTCGTCGGAGAAGTTGAACACGTTGAAGCCGCGTGGTGTGGCGACGCCGTAGTAGAGCTTCCTGTCGCGGCCGAGGACGCTGTCGGTGAAGGAGAAGAGGATGCACAGGGCGGCGAGGATGATGACCAGAGCGGCGGTGAGCCACTGGTTGGAGACCTCGCACTTGCCATGGTTGGTGAAGGACGGTGACAAAGCCTGGTACGCCAGCATTGTGCCCGTCAGCACGAGCTGCGCGAGGTTCGCGGCGCTCGACATGACCTTGTCCGTCGCCTTGGATGCTGGTCCGGCAGCTGCTGCAGGTGCCATGGTCGGGTCACCGGCGTCCTTAGGCGTGGCTGGGGCTGCCCCGGCCGTCCGCTGGCCGTTGGTGTGTGGACTTGAAGGCATCTGGATCATGGTGGACGATGGAGGAGACGCCATTGTGTGGTCGATTAGGAGTATCCTAAGCTGTTCCATTCGTGTGGCAACGCAACCTTGGTGTGTTTATATCATGGTTTTAAATAGCACGCTATAGCTTCGCTATAGCACGCTATAGTGTTTATAAGACGTCCCGTGCTAAGAGACTTTGATTCAAACACATGAACAAACATTTTAAATAGCGCGCTATAGCTTCGTTATAGCACGCTATAGCGTTTAGAAGAGGTCTGCCGCTAAGAGGCTTAGCGCGCTATTTAAAATTATGGTTTATATAGGTGTATCGTCTACGAATGGTTCCAACGTTGGCCACGTTGATTTGTCTACGTGGTGTGGCATGCTCGTTTAAGGATGCACATGTTGACTTCAACTATTCTAGGCGTGGTCGGTCGTTTCTACGTGTATTGAATTGTCTTAAGTTTGCATCCCACGTACTTGGAACTCTCTCTAGATTTTCTTTGGTTAAACTTCCACTAATGGCAACAAAAAGGTCGTCGTCCTGAACGTCCGATCGACCATGTCTTCTTCCTCGAAAGTGAAGAAATGAATTAGTTTCAAGATCACTTGTTTCCACCGCAAACTTACCTTTCACTCAACTAGCACAGTGCCCTCTGGCAAATGCGAGGGCCCCACCTTTATTGTTCTAATTTTATGTTCATATTATGTGCTTAGAGATCAATAGTGTGATTCTGTTGTTCATTGTTTTTGATATAGCTGACCACTAATGCCAAGTGGTAATAGTGTGATTCTATAGCCACTGCTAAATTGGATATCATATGAAAGTATACTTATTACAGGCCTCACTGGTATGCAGGATTTTAAAACATAAGAATTTTGATGGAAGTGAAAGACAGAGGACTTGGAAGCGCAATAATTTTGTAAACTTTGTTTTTGGTTCAATAAATGTCAAATCACAAGAAAAATTACTCCATTTATTCCGCAATATAGTGTATACTAGATTTTTGCAAAGTCAACTTTATCGAAAAAGGTTTTCGCCCCGCTTTATATATAAAGCAACGATCAACAACATCCCGGTACAAACGCACGCCACCACAACACACGCACAACCCAAGGCGGGATACATAGGCGTTGATCGCAGCAACACCACCCCTAGCACTACAAGAGCAACTGGGAGCGCAACCGGGGATACACCACCGCGAAGAAATGAAGCCGCATACGACGAATTGTGGGCTCCAAGGCGAGGCCTTCAGGAAGGATATGACACCGGAGCGCCGCCACCGCCCGATCCGAGGATCAGAGTTTCCCCTGGAGCAGCACGACGGACGATGAGAGCCGCGACGACGCCTTCAAGAAGGGTGTTGGAAATATGCCCTAGAGGCAATAATAAAAGTAGTTATTATTATATTTCCTTGTTCATGATAATCGTTTATTGTCCATGCTATAATTGTATTGATTGGAAACTCAATTGCATGTGTGGATACATAGACAACACTGTGTCCCTAGTATGCCTCTAGTAGACTAGCTTGTTGATCAAAGACGGTCAAGGTTTCCTAGCCATAGACATAAGATGTCATTTGATAACGGGATCACATCATTAGGAGAATGATGTGATGGAGAAGACCCAAACTATGAACGTAGCATATGATCGTGTCAGTTTATTGCTATTGTTTTCTGCATGTCAGGTATCTGTTCCTATGACCATGAGATCATGTAACTCACTGACACCGGAGGAATACCTTGTGTGTATCAAACGTCGCAACGTAACTGGGTGACTATAAAGATGCTCTACAGGTATCTCCGAGGGTGTCTGTTGAGTGGGCATGGATCAAGACTGGGATTTGTTACTCCGTGTGACGGAGAGGTATCTCAGGGCCCACTCGGTAATACAACATCACAATAAGCCTTGCAAGCAATGTGACTAAAGTGTTAGCCACGGGATCTTGTATTACGGAACGAGTAAAGAGACTTGCCGGTAACGAGATTGAACTAGGTATAGAGATACCAACGATCGAATCTCGGGCAAGTAACATACCGAAGAACAAAGGGAACAGCGTACGGGATTAACTGAATCCTTGACATAGAGGTTCAACCAATAAAGATCTTCGTAGAATATGTAGGAGCCAATATGGACATCTAGGTCCCGCTATTGGTTATTGACCGTAGAGGTGTCTCGGTCATGTCTACATAGTTCTCGAACCCGCAGGGTCTGCACACTTAACGTTCGGTGACGTTTCGGTAGTATTGAGTTATGTATGGTGGTGACCGAAGGTTGTTTGGAGTCCCGGATGAGATCCCGGACGTCACGAGGAGCTCCGAAATGGTCCAGAGGTAAAGATTGATATATAGGAAGTCCCGTTTTGGTCACCGGAAAAGTTTCGGGTATTTCCGGTATTGTACCGGGAGTGCCGGAGGGCCATCGGGAGGGGCCACCCACGCCGGGAGGCCACATGGGCCTGAGGGGTGGTGCACCAGCCCTTAGTGGGCTGGGCAAACCAGCCCCACAAGGCCCATGCGGCTAGGAAGGTGGGAAAGGAAAAAACCCCAAAAGGAGGGAAGGACTCCAAGTCGGATTGGAATCCTACTTGGAGTAGGATTGGAAGTGGATTCCTCCACCTCCTCCCACTTCGGCCGAACCCCCTAGGGGGAAACCCTAGGGCTGAGTCCTCCCCCCTCCCTCCTATATATACTAGAGGAATAGAGCCCCCCAAAGACACAAGTCCACGTGCTAGTTCTCTATTCTCTAGTTCCTCCACCAAATAGATTCCGACGGTGCTTAGGCGAAGCCCTGCCGGAATAGTTCCGCCACCACCGTCGCCGCGCCGTCGCGCTGCCGGAGAACTCATCTACCTCTCCTCTCCCTCTTGCTGGATCAAGAAGGCGGAGATCGTCATCGAGCTGTACGTGTGCTGAACGCGGAGGTGCCGTCCGTTTGGCGCTAGATCGTGATTGGATCGCGGAACGGCTAGCGATTTGGATCGTGAAGACGTTCGACTACATCAACCGCGTTTCTTAACGCTTCCCGCTTAGCGATCTACAAGGGTATGTAGATCCACTCTCCCTCTCGTAGATGCTCATCACCATGGATAGATCTTGCGTGTGCGTAGGAAATTTTTTGTTTCCCATGCAACGTTCTCCAACAAAGGGAACGAGCTTCGCCGCCGTCGATCCGTCCGAAGATAGAACAGGTTTTCACCCCGGCCAACACTCACCGCCACCGATTGCCACATCCCAGCTACCACGCCGTCCACACGGCCATGGCTACCGGACATCACCAAGCAACTACCTCCAGGGCCGCCGCCCCGGCATCCAAGACCTAGACACCACCTTACCCGAGATCCGCCGCTACCCCAACCAAAGAGACGAGCGGAAAGGTCTCGCCTTTCGCACCCCTGGGCAACCCCCAGCGCCAAGACCCAATAGGCCGGCCAAAACTGGCCTCCATCGACTCGTCCTGCAGCACCGGGCACGAGACGGGCTCGGTCCTGCGGCACTGTGTGCGAGATGAGGTCGGTCCTGCTGCACCGCGCGCGAGACGAGCTCGGGTCAACAACACCGTGCGCGAGATGAGGTCGGTCCTGCTGCACCGGACGCGAGACGAGCAATGGACCGCAACTGGGAGAGGGCTAGCCCTTCGACAGAAGTAGAGCCCGGACGACGAGGAGATGACGCAAAGGTCGATACGCTCCGACCGCGGACGAACCGACGCCGGAGTAGAAGTCGGCCGATGCCGCGGGCAGACCCACCGAGCCACCGTGTAGCGCCGCACCACTAGGAGGCCACCGCCCATGCCGGACCTCCCCGCGCCGGTGCCCACGGCCGGAGCAACAGCCACGCTAGGCCGCTGCCCAACCCGCGCCGCCCACCCTGATCTCGACGCCAGATCCAGGACGAGGCACGTCACCACCCGAAGCCCCCTGCTCCGCATCCACCATCCGCCCCCAGGGAACCAACCAACACGAAGAAGACCGGCGGAGGCCCTCCCGAGCCGCCCGCAGCCCACCGACGCCCAGATCTGGGCCAGGATGCGGCTACGGGCACGCAGCCACCGCGTTGTAGGTCAACGCCGCCAGGATGTCATCGGGTCGCCGCACCGCCGCCAGGACACCGTCGGGCCACCGCTCGCCGTTGACTGGAGCCGCAGCCTCAGCGCCGCCAGGCCCCGCGCGCACCTGGCGCCTCCGACGGACCGGCCACCCCGCGCCGCCCGCGTCCGAATGGAGGAGGAAAGGAGTCCCCTGTCGCCAGTCACCGCAGGGGCTTCGCCCCGACGGCTCCAGCCAGCGGCGGTGGGGGGAAGGGGCGAGGGAGGGGTGCGAGAGAAGGGGGCGGCGGCACCACTCGAGCCTCTCGCGGGGTTGGGGGGGGGGACGGCGCAGGGGTAGGTCAAAGTCAGCTTTGTAAACTTTGTGCAACATTATAGAATTTTTTGTCAACATGTACATTGTCAAATCATTTAAATCATTTCCATTAGATCACGAAATATATTCTCGAATGACATATATTTGGTATTTTATATATTGGTCAAAGTTTATGAAACTTGATTTTCAAAAAAACCAATTCACGCTATATTATGGAACAATTAATTAGAATTATGATTTTCTTATGACCAAACTACCGCATATAGAAATATGAATATCATATTGGGTGCTCTCACATCATGTCTTTACATGCACCTAGCTCATACTTCAAACCCTCTAAGTAACCTTTTGAAATCCTTGATCTTTTTAGAAAATAAATGGTTAATAAAAAAGGAGTTCATAACACATATAAATTTTTGGTCTCTAGACTATTTTCTGGTTGTCAATTTGGTCTTGCAAATATTAGATCAGATATTATTATCGATCAACTCTTAATACTCCATACATCTCTTTCCTCTAGTGGGTTTCACCATTTAAATTTAACCAATGTGTAAGCCACATCGTACAACTTGTAGATTTATAGTTTTTCATATTTAAAAACAACC
The DNA here is from genome assembly GCA_039707655.1 of Elymus sibiricus. Lineage (NCBI taxonomy): Eukaryota > Viridiplantae > Streptophyta > Magnoliopsida > Poales > Poaceae > Elymus > Elymus sibiricus. The sequence goes on along the minus strand of CM077675.1, from coordinate 94,874,079 downwards.
ATATGTTCCTAAGATTATGAAAAATATAAAAGAACATACTAATTTCACAAACTTTCTCAAATGTAGTTTCCAATAAATTTCTATTTTTTTTATTTATCAAAAAAATCTTATCATTTGTTTTACCTTTTAACACTTTAGGATTTTTGTAAATAATTTAAAATTTTCTAGATTGGAAATAATGTTTGAAGGAAACTTTTATGTGGGCACCACATTGAAACTATAGTTATAATAGTTAAAGACACTTTCAGGAACAAAAGATTTATAGAAATGTTAGGAGTTGAGGGGAGTTGAGGTGTCAAATGTATGTGATTTTTGTTGTTCATAATGGAGCCTACACTTGCCCACTAGTTGAGAGAATAAAATTATCATGTCTTTTCAAACAACCAGCACATAAATATAGGAATATTAGGGTAACTCGATTTCGAATTTGATATGTGGTTCAATGAGGGATACTTGTGGGTGAATAGTAGCTAATTTAATTGGGTTTTGAATATGTCCAAACATCTACTAACAACGGATTTATCTTATTTAATTATTTACTTTATTTTCATATAGATTTTGAATTTGATGTTGTGTTGTACAGTAAACATATGCCGCACACAACACGAGCGCGCGCGCACACACACATGTATAACATATGTGATTTTTTGAGTGTCCACACACACACACACACATGTATAACATATGTGATTTTTTGAGTGTCCACACACACACATGTATGACATATATGATTTTTTGGGTGTCCAATCACCTGAAAATACTTCACATGTAAGTCATTTAACAATCAGTCATAAAACACATAGGATATCATAACCGAAGAATTTTGCATGACAAGCCTCTGGGTCTTCTAAAAACATATGCATTAACTTGGTGTGTTCCATTCTTTCTTAAACAGCACCACGCAAAGAGGGAGGCAAAGTTGATATAAAAGAATGAAAATATTTGGGTTGGAAGTTGAAGTGGCGCATGGAAGTACCATTCATATCACTCGAGCTAGCGGTCCAACATTACGTGTCTGAGCCCTGTTCTAGAATCACGTCTCACTGTGGCAAAAAAGAAAATTCATGTAAAAAATCCACACATAACAAAGGAAGTCGTGATTTCAATTACAGAAAGAGGAAATCGTTATCTCATTTTCATGATTTCTTGCTTTAAAGCATGCAATAGCTACGACGACCAAAAGTGGAGCCATGGCCAACCACGAGACAAAGGTTGCAACATACAACTTCGCCAGTGCACATTAAATCGAGGTATCCATACCTAAGCATGGGCATACATCGAGCCAAGGGGAATAGGCAATGACTTATATGAGGTGGAAATTCATATCGATCGACATGCAGAATAATGAGCAATGAATGTAAACAATAAGATATCAGAATAAAATCAAAAATAATAATAGAATAGGAATTTGATATTTTTTAGGTCTAATAGATTAATTATCCGGTGTTTGTGTACTAACTAGGCAATTTTCCTATAGAATATGTCATATTAAATTAGGTCCTTGGGTTCAAGTTTTGATCGTACCATTCCTACTTGGAATAAAATACTATGATTTCCTTGGTTTATTGATTAAATATGTTTTTTGTACCTGGAGTCATCAATTAACTTGTCTATGAAATGTCATAAACCTCATGCAAAGTTAATTATTCCATTGAAACATTAAGAATGTGTTTCAATTTTAAAATGGTGATCTTCTGAATATGCACTTTCATCTTACATTGTCTTCAAATGGATCTACTATTCGAGCGAAAGGTGCTTGAAGAGGCGTGGCACATTGCTTATAAATCTTCCTGGATGCCTCCAACACCTAGTTCCTCTGATTTCTAATACCAATCAATTTCTAGCAATCATGCATTTCAGATGAACTCACCGATATGATAGCCTTACCACCAATAAACAAAATTCAACCAAATAGATCAAGAATCATGACCACCACAAACAAGACATCGATGCTTAACAAAATCTAGGAAATCAATTGAAGAGGCGATCAAATCGATGCTAAACTATGAGGCCGGTTGGAATGCTTAGGAAACTCACACCACAATAACATCATATGAAATCAAATTGGCTATGGATTTACCCAAATATTGCAATACCAAGACCTTTGAATTTTCATACGGGAGTGGTGGGAGAGGGAGGGTGTTTTGGTTGTTGTGCGTCCAAGAGGGCACGTATGTGTGTGTTACAAGTGAAGAAGGGAACACACACCTTTTAAAGGACGAGAGCAATGGGAACTTAAATCCAAGCGGTTGCGTTGATTGGTTGGGATTTCGTTTTGTTTGGCACCATCCAAAGGTCTAATAGTTGATGGAGTATTGAATAGTAGAGGTGGTCCATAAGTGCTTCTCTTTCTGATTTGGTCCCTCAAGACTTAAAGTGGTTTTATGGATACCATGATGATAGTTTCACACAGGTGGCAGCCATTTCAATACAAAAAAAAGTTTACAAATTTTTACAACACCAGAAAATGAAAAAATAATTAGTTAATAAAATATATTGGAAATTTATTCTAGTCCTTTTCCGTTCCCGAGCTAGTCCTTGATTTTATTAAGTGAGAGAGAAATGCATACTAATATATTAATTTGCTAGTCTATTTTACCTTGTACTTCAGTAATGACTTTGTGACAGTTTTTACATCATTCAAAAGATCTTGCCACATTTCCCGGCTTAGTGGTGACACTTAAAAATTTGTACCTAATGTTTTTCACTTAGAACAACCTACATGTAAATATTTTATGTCAACTGATGAGCATACAGAAGTATGTCGAATCCCCTCAAATTTTATCAAATTATCTCAAATAGGTGCGGCTACATATTTCTCCCATCAGGGGAGGAGCCAATATTTAGACATGGGAGAACGAAAGAAACAATGTGACTACTGACATCTATCAGTAAATTAAGTCTCCCATAACATTGTATAGCAACAAACATTTGTTGCATTATGACTTTTCATCTTTGAAATCAAAAAGTATGGTTAACTGAAACGAAAGGTAAGAGCTACTCTAGCAGAGTCGTCATATCTGTTTGATCACCATAATAACCGTTATTATAACGAATTCGACAAAAAAGGCACTCTGACGGAGTTGTCGTATTGTCAAGATCGTCATAGTTTATGGAGGGCCCTCCGTCCCCATATATTGCGTCTAGGGGATGCCTTTTGAAGCGCGTTCCATATGGTATTTACTTGTTATTCCATGTGGTGCAAAGGAAACTTCAGATGCCCCCCACCTCACGTGGGATGGCGGGAAGGTTGGAAAAAAATGGATGTTCCATTGATGAGTGGGTTTTATAGTTGTGGAGGTTGTCGATACGACGACTCTACTAGTTTGCTCTAACCTAGATCCATAGCCCTAGGCTAAGCTAGCATATCTGCACATGTAGCTACAACTACCAAAATGTATGATGCAAACCCGTGCCAGACAAAGTGGATTAACAGTATGATATCCTAAGAAATGATCTGGTGGTGGGTTCACTGGACGGTGGCACGAGCATGCAGCCAGCAAGACGACAACGATGATGAGCTGCAACCATTGTGACATCGCTAAGTGTCCGATTTGAAATGAGGGGGGGGCACTAGTACAAAACAGGGCTTTGGTCCACCCTGAAAAGCCCATTAGTCCCGGTTCACTCACGAACCGGGACCCATGGGGGCATCGGTCCCGGTTCGTGAGGCCAGGGCGCTGGCCGGGCCTCGTCTGACCCCTTTGGTCCCGGTTCCAGACACGAACCGGGACCAATGCGCCTCGTGGGCCATTGGTCCCGGTTTGTGGCTGGAACCGGGACCAAATGGTGAGGCTTTAGTCCCGGTTGGTAACACCAACCGGGACTAAAGGGGTTGAGGCTTTAGTCCCGGTTGGTGTTACCAACCGGGACTAAAGGTTGGACCTTTAGTCCCGGTTGGAGACACCAACCGGGACTAAAGGGGTTCTGAAAGTTTTTTTTTCCTTTTTTACATTTGTTTTCTGTTTTTAGTTTCTGTTTTAAATTGCTTATATCTTTTAAGATATTTGATGTTTTTGAGTGATTCTTTTTGCATTAGATTCAAAATTTTGTCTAGTTTCTGTTTGTGCCATTAGTTTTCAAATTTGAATGGTTTAAATTTGAATTTGATCAAATTTGCTTCAAACCCTAGATTGTGAACAACTTGAGTTTACAAATAGTTTTTAATTTAATTCTTTTTGCTCCTAGTCACGTGTTAGTTTGTTGTCACAGTAAGATTTATTTGGTTATTTTTAGAATAATTTAAATTAGGATTTTAATTAAAACAATACTGTTTTGCTTATATAGTTGTTTTAGTCATTTAATTGTTGTTTTTTATTATTTTTAGTTAGTTCTTTCTGTAGATTTTAACATGTTGTAGTATGGTGCATATTGAATGCACAAAAAGTCTGGAGTTGAAATAAGTTTAAAAAAATGAAATGCATTTGTAACAGACGAGTTTTCGTCCGAAACCTTGATACTTCGAATGAGATGGTACAGTTTGTACACGAAGTGCATCCAGTTTTTGCCGTAACCCTCTCAACTTTTTAGCACATGCTATGTGGGTGAAATGATGATACCATGCGAACTTTCAACCTTTTCAGAGTTCATTTGTAGTGCTTTTCAATTTCAGGGTCATTTAGCTCAAAAAAATCAGTAAATGCATGAAAAATAGCAAATGAAGTCAGAAAGGGTTGAAATTTGAGGATGTGTCTTTGAATGGTGCATAATGAACACACAAAAAGTCTGGAGTTGAAATAAGTTTAAAAAAATGAAATTCCTTTGTAACAGACGAGTTTTCGTCTGAAACCCTGATACTTCGAAAGAGATTGTCCATTTTGTACACGAAGTGCATCCAGTTTTTGCCGTAACCCTCTCAACTTTTAGCACATGCTATGTGGATGAAATGATGATACCATGCCAACTTTCAACCTTTTGAGAGTTCATTTGTGGTGCTTTTCAATTTCAGGGTCATTTAGCTCAAAAAAATCAGTAAATGCATGAAAAATAGCAAATGAAGTCAGAAAGGGTTGAAAATTGATGGCGTGGCTTCGAATGGTGCACACACAAAAAGTCTGGAGTTGAAATAAGTTTAAAAAAATGAAATGTCTTTGTAACAGACGAGTTTTCGTCTGAAGGGGTTCTGAAATTTTCAAACTCTACCCCCCCCTGGATCGCCTTTTTTAGTTTTGTAGAAAATAAAAAAAATGATAAAATCTTCAAGAAATAAAATCCTTCGAGATGTAGTTAGGTTTTAGTGTCTAGTTGGTATAGAAATTTTGAAATATGAATTTTGACCTTTTTTGCAAAAAAACGAAAAAAAAATGTAAAACGGCCATAACTTTTGCATACGACGTCGAAAAAAAAAGTAAAAAAAGTTATTTCAAATCAAAAATAATAATTTTAATAATTTTAAAAATTAATTTTATTTAAAATAAATAAATGATGTCATATTTGGATTCCTCACATTTTTCTGATAATAATGGATATATTATTTGTCGAATTTCGATTTACAGATTTAAAGATATTAATTATGTCATATTAAATGAATAAATGGCAAAAAAAATTAATAAAATAATATTACTACTTATTTTATTTTCATTGAAATTCAATATTATTAGTACTTATTTTGTTTATTTTAATAATTGTTTAGAATTCAAAAAATTAAATCATGTGACATCAAGACCTAAGGGTTAACAGGATTGATAGCTTAAGATTGTCAGGAAAACAACAAGTGCAGACTTGGAAACTAGGGGAGATAGAACCTAAAAGTTAAGCGTGCTGAGGCTGGAGTAGTGAGAGGATGGGTGACCGGCCGGGAAGTTAGACGATTTGGAATGACCGGCCGGGAAGTTAGACGATTTGGAATGACTGCTGATTAGAGACTAGAGATTAAATTCTGAAGTAGTGAGGAGGGGTGATTAGAGATTAAAACTTAAAAACAAATCAAAAAAAAAATTCAAAAATTTTTTTTAATTTTTTTCCCCCCGCCCCAGGCAGCGCCACGTGGAGGGCCTTTGGTCCCGGTTCGTAAGCAAACCGGGACTAAAGGTTTTGGGCTTTAGTCCCGACCCTTTAGTCCCGGTTCCAGAACCGGGACTAAAGGCCCTTACGAACCGGGACAAATGGCCCTTTTTCTACTAGTGGGGGGGGCATCACAAGCAGGAATCGTACTGAAATCTATGAGAAGTCATCTCCCCGGCTCTACGATCAGTTCATGCACAGTCATGGCATTTTTAAGTACTCCATCATGAATTATTTGTCTTAGATTTGTCTAGATTCATAGTGTTAGAAACATCTGTATCTAGATAAATCTAAGACAAATAATTTGAGACGGAGGTAATACAACACAAATCATAGTGTATGACTCTGTTTTAGTACACATACTGTTACGATTCGAAGTTGGCTACGATTTATGAGTGATAATTAGTGCATTGGTGGTTGGAATTTGCTCAAGATTTGGTGTTGACGATTAATCTGCCGGTGCAAGTTGCTTGAATCTGAACTGAACAAGTGACATTTTCAGACGAACCTTTCAGTTCGGGTACTTGCCTACAACGGGCAAGGGTAAGCGTAAAAATATTTCAACTTTGTGAGGTGCTTTGGAAGGGAGGATGCAACCATTCGGTCCTTGATCTAGAACACGTTGCTACACTGCAAAATGGTTGTTGTTGTCAATTTGGCCCATTTTATATACACGGCTTGGAAATTTATCTAACTAGGTGGGTATCCCGCGTGTTGCTGCCGGACATCTAGTAGGATTCTAAGTGCTAAATGGCTTGGTCTCAACAACCATTGAAAGTTTTTTTTCACTAATGGCCCACTGATAGCTTTTGGGTTGTTTGCAAGAAATCGGCATGCGGTTATGTACATGCTAAATAGGACATGTGCTTTGCAATTAATATTTTGAATATTTAGTCATATTTCCATATAGCATTGAATACTAGTTCTTGTATACACAAATATGAAATATGATTTGATAAAAATGAGTATTTGTCAAAGGCAGATGTTGGTGAGGTGATTTAGTTTTGCAAGTTGAAGATTGACGTAACACAGAGTTGTACTTTAGTTTCCATTCAATAAATAGTGAAGAACTGTAGATACAGCAAGCAAATGGAGTTAGTTTTTAGCAATAAGCCAGCTCCTTAACATTGCCTCAAAAGGTGTTATTGCAAGCAGGCACAAACAGAAGCCAAATGAAGCTACTAAATCTAGCTTGTGAGTTTAGAATAAAGAAATACTATTACATAACCATATTTTCTTGACCTCATTAGTGGTCACAGATGATATTTTTAGACTACCGCTCAAAGTAGTTCACAACCATCACTCCACTGGAGACGACAACCTGTAGAGATTTATTTCAGTTTTTCCTTTATGATGAATCAAACAAAAATTTAAATCCGATCGACACATTAGCAAAGATAAAATAAACTGCAATGCGACCAATAAAATTCATAGACTTGCCCCATCTTGTTAAATCGAGCTCTGCTGCAACTCCTAATAACCAACTATGCTAGTGGATATATTGATCTCCACTTTGGTTGAATGCTTGAGAGAGTAAACACATAAAATTTGACTGAGATGTAGAGAGACCATTATTTTCCCTGCGGGGGCGGGGGGGGGGGGGGGGGGGGAGATTGTCATTTACTCACAGAGGCTCCTCAGTCTAAGCCAAGTTTACAACAAAGTCCATCCCCGAGTGCAGCAATATATACTGCGGTGCGAGGGGTACTGCTGCCATACGTAACAAGCTCGTGACTAATTTTATTCTGCAAGCGACTACAATGAGTAAAAAAAATCTCCCTATCATTAGTTGCAACTAACTTACGGATCTCTTCAATGAGTATATGATGCTGCGATCGATCAGCTGGGCGAGCTGTGAGCAGCTCCATAGGATGAACCCGCCGTAATTGACAGCAGCTTCCAGCAGCAGCACCTGCGACATGAACATGTACGCGGCAACGACCCCGCCGTCCGGTGCCTGACGGGCGGACGGCAAAGCTTCCGTCCACTGTTGTGCATGCGGTCGGCAGAGTGCTCGCGTCTCCTGGCATGAACTGTGGGTTGTCGCGAACTGCACCCACATGTCAACGAACACACGTGTAGAGCGCATTCCCTATCTAGTATGCGCTTGTGTCTCTCGCTCACACCGTGTGTCGTGTATGTGCTTGAGAGACCACAACTGTAATTGCTACAATATATTTCTCATATCAATGCAATGATATGTGCGTATTCACGAAAAAAAAATATGGTAAATAAAGGTGAGCGATCATGTCGCTTCGGATGCCTTCGTCTCTTCTAGAAACCGAGCCGACGGCCAGACGAAATGGAAGATCTTTAATCCGAACTGAGTGTTCTATTGGAAGATCGAGAGTCGGATGACACGCGGTGCAACGCTTACGGCGGAGATTTTTTGGTGAAAGGAGTTGATGGCATCAGCAAATGGCGTGGCTTTGTGAGAAAATCATGTAGGAGGGAGCTTCTATTTAGATATGGAGGATAACTAGCAAAGCCCGCGCGGCGGCACGCCGCACCCCTTGATACAGTATGTCTATATGAAGCTATTTACATTAGGTGTTAGTAGTTTAATGTAAGAAAATTCTGTATCATGTGTGTATACGATAGGAAGATAAGCTGAAAAGAGGCATATTTACTGCGACCATGCGTGTTGCATGCTGCTAAATAGGGAACAAACATGGATACATCTCTGATAAAGGTCATTTTTTCTCGTTTATTCTGGCAATACACGAAATATGACATGCTCACTGGTGGATCAGATCCTGGTCTAGCTCCTGCTAGATTAGAATTCTATAAAAAAAAAGTTTTAAAGACCTTTCACAGCCAGAAACAAAGTAGATGCCACCCTTAGCCACATAAACTGAGGATACTGTTTGTTCATCATTCAACTTGCAACATGGTGTCCACACCAGACAGACATTTGGATAAAAAAGAAGTGTCAGGCCTCATTGTTACAATTTTATGTATTGGCTTCAAACTTTTGTTTATTTGATTCCACTTTTTTAGCTCATATTTGATTAGGATCTTCATATATGGATTTGTTTTGCCTAATGGTTAGGCTTCATCTTGTTATTATGGCATCACTTTGTTAGCATAAAGACCAAAGTAAGTGGACGTTGTAGGCACATACATCATCCTGATACTTTGTCATTGCACTATTTTTCAAAACAGGCAATGTGAGAGGAAGGTCATTGCTTTCGTGAGCAGAAAGTAGTACATTTACAAACCCATTGTTCTACATTGATTGTACTACAACGATAGTGGACATGTACTACATGTCGTCTAAAGGAGAGACATGTGTCCGGGGCATCTGATAATGAACCGGTAAATAGCACATGCTAATTGCTCCCTGGTAGGATTGGGGAAGTAGATGTGAGTGGTAAGTCGTCTGAAAAACAGTTGCATAGCTTCTCTGAATGCGATGTGCTATGAAAGAGAACATATAAATCCTAGAATAAATAAACATGGTGAGATTCTTGGAAAATACAATGTTAAAAGCGAGGGAACTGGAATCTAAATACATCTTTTTAGTACGCACAAAAGGAGATCAACTTCAGAAGAAGAAAAAGAGTCAATAAACTTGGGAGGAAAAAGAACCTTCTAGGAATGAAGGTGAGGTCGACCTGAGATTCAGAAAGCAGTACTCATTGCATCTTTTGGGATAGGTTGAATATTCCTTGTGCAATGCATTTTGAAACCACTGAGCAAGCCTCCCACGCTTGAAAATTAAAGCATATACATTTTTTTGGTTTATAGACAAATACTATGGCGACTAATGTTGGTGCTGAAGTATTGTGAGTTGTAGGTATTGCTAAAAGACTTGAATGAAGAAAGCCTCTAGAGATGTTTGCCTCTTATTGTTCATGCTCCTGCAGTATGGGCTCTACAAGTCTTTTGAACTAAAACCTTTAGATTTTATCATGCGTCCTCGAGACAAAACATGCACAAAAATAAAATTGAAGTTAATGGTCCTAAGAATATGGTGGGTATATCAGATCTAAATATGATTGCATTAGATTTTTCTGGTTAAAAAAATAAATAATGTGGATGAGATTTTGAACTAATGGTCATTTTTTCCATCTGAGGAAACTTTGGAACAGGGTAAAGAGCATGATAACAACAGTCTTACCTGAGTAAGTGCTACGGATTTGCAAGGATTATTACTACAAGGCAAGATCTAGCCCTACACTTAGTCAGTCCAATAATTATTCAATTTGGCCACGCTCTAAAGACCTTATCTATGATTGAAGTTCAAGCTGTAACATTTGTAAAAAAGAACTTCTTTGTATTCTCTAATTCAATGCCATCCAATAAGGAAACTGAAAGAAGCTGCATACCTGTACCACAAGGCATGTTGTTGTTTAGAATTTCGCTAAGCATACTTCCACAAAGAGGTGGTCATCACACTTGGAGAGAAAAAGGCAGAAGAAATAATCTTCCAAGTTTCATACATCTATACAATATTTTTCGAGTGATCCCTAGTCATAGTCATCTGCATGATAAAAAGGAAATCTGAGGTATGGAGAGTTTATGAAAATACATAGAACAAATAAGAATATTAAGCATTGAGCGGTATGGAGTAAACATGCATTATGAGCATATATCTTCAGTCAGTATATCTGCCAAACAATGGTAAAACAATAAGGTAACTTCCATATTAAAACCAGATGGACAAAAAAATATATAGAATTTTTTTTTAATTATACAATCTAGCAGCCAAAGTACTCGTATATAGATTCTACAATCTGATATGCTATACTTGTTAGGTATATATGTCGACAGAGGTGTAGCACGCTAACGAAATGAGGCTAGAATAGCAAGAGTTCAATAGAATCAGAATATATTAAGAAAAACAAACAGTATATATGATACACTTAGATCACCCTGAATGATTCAAAGTACTCCCAAAGACTCTGAATTTTGCGTACCTTTGACAAAATGGCAGCAAGTGATGACAGTTAAGTTGTTACATAAATAAAGAAGTAACATAAAAGAACCATATCGCTCTGTTTCGTATTTCTGTCAAACTATAGCAAGGGAGACCATAGAACAGTAGAAAAAATCAGTCATTCAACGGTATTCTTCTCCTAAAAGTAGTGAGTCAGAATCAAGTACTGAAAGTAGTTCTGGCCATTGAATTTTGCAAGGCAAAACAAAAGGAATCTTGAGACTTTCTTTTGTGATGGCAAATTTTGCTTGGTGCTTGCATCGATTTTGCATATGCATGTACTGGGAATAGTTATCAAAAAAAGCTATACACCATTAGCAAAATCAAATATTATCAAAACATAGTGATGAACGATCTATTTTGTGAAATAAAGTGTGTGTGGCTTCGATAACTAACTAATCATACTGTCACAAGTTACCTTCTTCAAGGTACCCGGATGTACTACATACAACGTACTTCTAACTACTGCAAAAATATATGGAGAAGGTAGAACGCTAAAGAAAGGGTTCTCATAACACTTAGCTTTCCCTCAAGAAGATGACGACACGATACCTTACCGGAAAACACTCCAAGATCTTTGCTTATGAGTTTCGACAGCACAAAAGCAAGAATTACTTATTATGTGCATATAACTATTTTTTCAAGTATTGCGAAAATATATTTCTTAGCAGAGGAACCTAAAAATGAGAACTTGATGCATACATCTGCATGTAGCAAAAACAACGTCAGGTGCAATTTTCTTAAGATGAGCCTGAATATGAAAACGGAATTTCAGAAATACAACACATGTAAATGTTCATGCTCTGTCTTTCCGTCCTCTTGAAGCTTCATATGGTGCGCTGGAGATCCATTCTTTCAAGATCCTCACTAAAAGAGAAAAAGTATTCTAATAAAAATTCATAGGTAATAACAGTATTGGTGGAATGTAGAGGAAGTAGAAGTGAAATAGTGGTCCCCAGCGGAAGAACAATCGATTGTAGGAGAAGAGGCTAGGACTGATTTTTTTTATCTGCCTCAGCCAGATCGATCTAGTTTCAAGCGCTGCCCATATAGCGCCAGGCAGCCAAAGCAGCTGAACAAAGACGGATGTTGAGGGCCTAGACCATTCTCGTGCACGGAGCTCGGCCGAGTCGAGGATTTGCTTCTGGGAGGAGGGAGGCGAAGGAGGATGGGCAGGCCGCAGTTGCGGTGGTGGAGAACGGGGAAGAAGCCCCTGCAGCGATTCCTCTCACACCGGATCACGGCAGCGGATGGCCTGTAACTATGCTGCTGCCCTCATGTGAGGCCGCTCGTTTTGTCTGACCGCCGCCGGTGACGTAGTTGTTGTGCTGATCTCCGCAGCGGCAGCTGGACCATCAACGACAACGCCAAATCGAGCGGGGAGGAGAAAGAAGAAGGGAAGTGAGAAGGAAGAGAAGGCGAGAACCCGGCGACGTGGCATCGGCGGTTGAGTCGGCATAGCTCCCGCTTAAGCGACCCCTCTGATCCTGTGCACGGCGCAACACCTGCACTTCAGTGGTGCCCCCAGATCGGCGCGGTCTTCCCTCGACGATGAGGCGGCCCGAACCAACTCCCGATGGCTTTACTCTGTGGATTGACCCCCACTCCGTGACGGCCCCTGCTCCTTAATTGTAGATGCCCCGCGGTGGTGCCGGCGCCACCCTCGCTCGAGCCGGAGACCGAAGGAAGTCACGGTGGGGTGGCGATGGTGGTGCTCATGAGCAGCAGTAGCAGCATTGGCGGGGTGGGGAGGTGGGGGCTCGGTGGTGGGTATCCCGGCAAGGCGCTGGCTGGCGGGGAGGTCGAACCACGACGGGCGGCTGGGCACCGATGGGATACCGGAGGTCACACAGGTGAGGCTGCAGTGGCTACATAGGCGGGGTGGTGAGCCTTTTTGTAGGAAGCTTCGGCGGTCGGGCGGTTGCAGAGCGGCGAGCGACGGGATTGAGCGGCGGGACGCCAGGAAGCGAACCATCGAGCGAGGCCGTTTCTGGAAGGGACGACTAAAGCGGCACCGATGAAACCGGCAAACAATCGGTCACGCGGCAGCAGCAAAGAAAAACAGCGCACGCCGGCCCATGCCACCGATCGTGCACGGAGGCCCAAGTAAAAAGATCAGCGAAGCAGGAGTAGCCCATGTGCACTCAGGATCGGCATATATAATCGCTACGTACACCCGCAAAGACAGAAGCCACGTTGAGAAAATTTCACCGGAAACACTACGCCCACACGAGGAACGCACACGGCCAGGTACCAAAATAATCTACGTGTCATCTATCCGTTGGTCCATTCACGCTGTGGAAAAACTCAAATCAACCACAACGCAGATAGCTAGTTGGAAATAGAGGCTTGGGTATGCACCAAACTGTGTATATAAAATAGGCCAGCATACATAAATTCATAGATGGCTATTGCGATCCTGCCTTGGAGGTGGATGGAGACAATTAGTGCCCGCTAGGAACTTTTCCGACGTCCTATTTGGGGATCTCTATTAGAGACACATGTCTCTCGGTTTTAGAGCTTCGACCGGTGGTGACCAGGCTCCAACACCGCGTCGAACCTTGACAGGGTCGGTGGCTTTCTAAGGTCACCCGAACAGTCCTTATTATATTAACTCGTCTCTATCGAGTTTGCTCATCTTCATTATGAGCTTCTACTGCCTTCACGAAATACTTTATCACGACATCGCGAATTTCCAATCAAGGTTCTTCTGGGCGGGCGAGGGTGATAAGCAAAACTACCACATGGTCCGATGGGCAGACATTTGTAAACCGAAAGATCAGGGTAGTCTTGGGATCATGTCATCTAAACGCATGAACATTGCCTTTCTGGCCAAGTGGTTGTGGCGCATTGCAAACAACGAGGGAGGATTGTGGCTTGGCATTATCAAGGCCAAGTACCTTCGGGGCCAGCCCCTGGCGTTTTGCCAACGCTCTTGGGGCTCCCAGTCCTGGCAATCGATGACTCAATTGCTCCCCGTCCTCTGCATTGGCTCCTCGATCTCTGTCGGCTCGGGTTCCACGACCCTATTCTTGTTCGACCGTTGGGCGGGAGCCCAACCCTTCGCTGCCCGTTTCCCGGAGTCTTCTCCATCTTTGTTCTCCCTCACCTCTCGGTCAAGACTGCCCTTATTGATCTAGGGAGCATTGCCTTCCACCGGTCCTTCGGTCTAGCTGAACTTGTGGCCTGCGCAGAGCTGCTGGAGTGTGTTGCCTTACACACACCCAGCTTAGAGCCCGACGAGATATCTTGGCACCTCGATCCCATTGGCCGGTTCTCCACCAAATCTCTATACCATGTGATTGCCCCCTCCCATGGCCCAGCACCGCTTACCCACATTTGGACGCTTAAGCTCCCCCTGAAATTACAATCTTCCTTTGGCAATGGATTCGTGGGCGAGTACCTTCAGGGGTAGAGGTGCTCAAGAGGAATGGCCCATGTGATGGCATTTGCCCCCTGTGTGGCACGGACGAGGACTCCAACCACATATTCTTCACGTGTGCCTCGGCTCAGTTCCTTAATTTGGTCATGCTTCCGGGAAGTGATGGGTGGCGGGTGGTGCCACTCCAACTTCCTCGGCCTCTATGAGGAACTATAGGCTTCCGCCGCTGGATACCGCCACATTATGTGGGTGGTAATTGGAGTCCTCACTTGGGCGTTGTGGACGAGACGTAATAAACTTGTGGTCGAGAGAAAACCCTTGTGGCGACCTACTGAAGTGATCTACAAATTGTGTGGTTTTTTGCAATTGTGGAAGCCGCTTAGCCGCAGCCAGGAGCACGCCGACATCGACACCATCACCGGTGGCTTCAGATCTCTGGCGATCCGCTTGGCGCCTCCACTTCCTCCACCACCACCAGAGCCGGATTAGTCTTCGACGCATTGTCCCCTTTGCTATATATGTCTTCTATTTCCCTTGGGCTTGTTGAGTTGTGCCCTCGGCATTAACCTCTTGTTTGGAACCTTTGCCTTTGGGTTTGTGTGTGGCGTGCATTTGTATTGCTACCTTGTTGAACTAATCTTGTGGTGGTTGCTTTTATAAAGCGGGACGAAAGCCTTTTTCGGTGTAGTTGTCTGACGGAACATGTAGCTTTAAGTGATATGTCTCTAACTGACAAATCTGTCCACGTTCATGATCTCCATGCATGCACTCATTTTATTTTCATTCCACCCTGCTCACTTTTCTCTTTCCTCGATGCACCTGAGCATATGGGTGCATTTTCTAGAATTGTTCGAAACACATGCAAAATCCACTTTGTGGTGTTAGTAACCTCAAGTTTTTTTAATGACTTGATCAAAATTAATTAAAGTCATTTTTCGCATTTTCATAATAGTTATGGAAATTTTAAATGATGACATTACATAATGATATAGGTGTTAGTTACACTGACCAAAATGTCATAAACCTCTTGCAAAATTAATTTGAATATAGTAATGCTATTAACATTATTATAAACCTATTTTTAGACTAAGATCCTTCAACCCTCGACTTAGCTCTTGTTGAAGTATATATGGATTGCCCAATCTTCTTCACTAGCTCAGACTTTTGGTTCTACCAGTTGGTGCATGAATCTTAATACGGTATCAGAATCCACAGGTCTTGGGTTTAAGTCATGCCTTACAAAATTCAAATAAAAAATTACTTGTCCTCTTTTGTCCACGTTTAGGCCTTATTGATCCAGACATGAGGAAGGGTGTCGAATTATATGTTGATTGCCCAGCTCGGACTTTGGCTCTACTGGTTGGTGCATGAAACTTAATAGCTCTTACAATGGTTGGTTACCAACTACTTGTGTTCAGGATCGTGCAAGATGATCACTGACAAGTTGCTCATAAATCTTTTTGTACGCCTCCAACACCTAGTTCTACTTGAGTATTGATTCCAATAACTCTTGAGCAATCTTGCATCTCGGTTGAACTTGCCGATAAGAGATAGCCTTTTTTTGGAAAAGGAGGTTAAACCCCCGGCCTCAGCATCAATCGATGCATGCAGCCATCTTTATTAATTATTCCACAAAGGTCTGACAAGAATATACATCAATCCACCCGAAGCCACCACTCACACCTACAAACTCGATAATGTGGAGTGCTCTCACTTCCCATATCTAAAACCGGTGTCGTCGCCAATCCATCCACATAATGTATCGGGACCAACAGCCGGTGCAGCAGACCTAAAGCGCACACCACATGCACACGTTTTAGAAGCCACCATCATCTTCGGACCACTGACCCATATTCAGGAGAGAGATCCGCATCATCCTTGCCAGTCCGAACATCCGTCGACGCCACCACGGCGCCCAACGGCGCCACCGCCCTGAGCTCATCCGTCCAGATGCGAAGACTCTAGAAGAACTGTCGTGCGTAGCACCTGCCAACCAGGCATGACTCTGCGTAGCACCTGTCGGCCAGGCATGACTTAACAGCTCCACCAAAGCTCCGTGCAAGACGAAGCCGCTCCACCTCCTGCCTCTGTCATCCAGCGCTGCTCCACAAACGATGCTCCCAAGAGAGAAACGGCACCGCAGTACCGCCATCGTCCGATCTAGAAGACCATATCCTAGGGTTTCCCCCGAAGCAGTGCCCATCACCAGCAACCGTCAAGGACCCACACAGTGCCCACCACCACCCAGCCCTCAAGGCGACGCCTTCAGGAAGGTCACGACGTCAAGGACGCCGCCGCCGCCCACAGGAGATAGGGTTTTCACCCGAAAGGCAGGTAGGGGGGAAGTGGAGGAGCAGACGTAGACCGACGTATCCAAGAAGAAAAGCGGCGCCCTTGAGCGTCGTCCTCGGTGCGGCCGGCCGAGGCCGATCAAGGGGTTTCCCCCAATCTGGATCTCCTCCACCAGCTTCACCCGCGGCCACCGGCCAGGGTCCCGGCAAGCCATGCCGGCACCGCCAGGAAACCGCAGGAGAGAAGCACACCGATCAGGGTCAAAGGACAGCGGCCAGATCAGACGTCGCCGGTCGCCAGAGCAGCCACGCCAGGCCCTGGTCCACCGAAGATCCGTCGGCCGTCCGACCAGACCACCAGCACCACGTCAGCCCCGCCGATCGCCGCAGCACGGAGGGGCCTCGCCGGAAGGGCCGCCGCCCCAGATCCAATCGCTCTCCAGCGTGCAAAGCGGAGCAGCAAAGCGGAGCAGATATGGGCAGTGATGATCAGAACTCAGGGGTAACGATGGAATGCATGACCGACAGCGACAACGGCGCAACAGAGAGATTTTACGGAAGGGTCGAGGAGATCTGGGAGCTTGACTACTCTGGACTGCACAACGCGACGATGTTTCGTGTCAGATGGGCTAAGAATGTCGAAAGAGAAAACCGGTATTTCACTACCATGACTATACCCGACGCCAAGAGCGATACCGTGAACGCTATCGCAAAAAACGAGCCATGGGTACATGCTAAGCACGTGACACAATGCTTCTTCATAACCGACCCGTGCAATCCCAGCCGTGTTGTCGTGAGGAGAGGCAAAAGGAACATCATTGGAATGGATGGAGTCGCCAACGAGGAAGACTACGACCAGTACGGCAACCCAATGAGGGAAGATGACGATGACGATGAAGTATACGTCAAAAGAAGAATCAATACTACATTACCTAAGAAAGATCGTACTCCATGGAAAAGGGAAAGTCACAATGAGGGGCTCAATTATGTTCCTATTTTGTATACATACTTAACCATCAAATGATGCAATATATATCGCCTTAGTTATATACATTGTATCACCTTCCCCTCGTTCCTGCTCTCGGAAAAAAAGGAAAAGAAAAGAAAAGAAAAAGAAGAAAAGAAAAGGAAGACAAAATAAAGGAAAAGACAATAGAAGAAACAAACTAGGATACTTGCTGATCTTCTTCTCACTACTTACTAGTACAAGCCTACGGTTGTCACGGAGGTCGTACGATGTGTCCGCATGAGAAGCTGCTAGCAGGCGGAACAACAGCGTGACGAGAACCGCAGCCACAAGGATGAAGGAGGCCATTACAACGTATAGGTTTCACTATAATGAGGCAAATCTTTTCACTCCTTTCAAAAAAAAAAACTATATACCTTCATCTTGTTCAGTAGCACTGGCAAGCCAGCAGAGCAATTAGGCTCACTTAAGGTGCCGGAGGAGCTCTTGATTTTCCAAGTCTTGGTTACTTTATGTCCCCACGCTCTTCCTGCACTGCGTCTACGAGAACACGTCTCCTCTAGGTCGAGTTTCGCAGATAATGTTTTTTGACATGGGATCATAAATATACAGATACGTATATAAATATACAGGTCTCACCAAATGTAATTACAAACTGTCTGACTTCTAGATTAATAGTACTACTAATATAGGATCATCACAGAAAGACAGTTTTGAGAAAACACTTCACGGAGACATGCGGTACTCTAGTAGTACAAGATAGAGGTTTCAACATCGGATCTTTCGGGTTATAATATGTCTCCAGATAAAACTAGACACCATGTGTCAAAACCACACATGAAGTGAGGATTTTTTTTCAAAACTGGCACTGTATTTAGAGCAAATTCGAAAACTAGCATTGCTAACATGTATATATCAAAAATAGCACCCCGTCGATCTGCCGTAGGCCGAAGAGTGACTTTTCGGCCTGGAAAAAACCGAAGAGACCATTTCGGCTTCTTGTGGGCCGAAGAGGGGCGCTGCTGGGCCGAAGACCTGTCTTCGGTCAGCAGTAAGCCGAAGAGGCCTTTTCGGCTTCCTGTTGGCCGAAGAATGCATACTCTTTACGTTAAACGTTGACCGAAGTTGCATGGAGCACTTTTCGGCCTGCACCTGACCGAAGACTATTTTTTTTCAAAAAAATGCATTATAATTGCTGCACAACCATTCCCTCTCTTTGACATGCCAACTTTGTACTTTCCCGCAACCATTTCCCGACAATATATCTCATCATTTTCTTTCCCGCCATTTTCCTTCCCGCCATTCTCTCCCGGCATTCTCTCCCGCCATTCTCTCCCACCATTTTCTTTCCCACCATTCTTTCCCGCCATTCCCTCCCGCCATTCTCTTTCCCGCCATTCTCTCCCGCCATTTTCTTTCCCGCCATTCTCTCCCGCCATCTTATCTTCTCAACCTATAAAACCCCCTCCGCACTAAGGTGGGTGAGCAGGCAAGTGTAGTCTCGTGAAGATGTCCGGTTATCCTTTCGATCGTAGTTGTTTTCACCCTCGTATGTCCAAAACTCTTCTTAGTTTAGCCGCCAATTTCAAGATAGACAACAGGATAGTTCCATGGGACGAACTCCTCGGTAGTGACATCTTCATGAATGAGTTGGCTCACCAGTTAAGTAGGAGCGGGTGGCCTGCAAGGATCTTTGAGGAGATACGGAAAGAACTTCTCAGGTTGCATGGTAGGTGGAAAAAAGTACAATATAAGATTGAAGCTTTTCAAAGGGCTGCAGTAGAAGATACTTGGTTATGGAGTCAAGACAGTGAGGACGAAGACGATCTTTTCAAGCCGAGCACCAAGCCCAAGATACCCGCATCGTCGAAGTCCAAGAGTACCGCACCGTCGAAGGGCAAGAGTGCTGCATCAACGGAGGATGACGACGACGACTTCATGCCGAGCACCAAGGCCAAGAGACCCACATCGTCGAAGTCCAAGACTACCGCATCGTCCAAGGGTAAGAGTGCTGCATCAACGGAGGATGTCGACGATGACTTCATGTAGTTTGTGGGATGTATTTTTCAAGAATAGTCGTACCGTTTAATTCAGATGTACTTCTATCTTAATTATGACTCATACATAGATAATGGCTCATACATAGATAGTAACACATACATGAAGGATGTCTGATACATAGATAAGTCCTCACACATAAGAATAGTCTGAAACTAACATGGATGTCTCATACATATATAAACATATCACTGCTCGGTACTACGGCGACGAGTCTGGACCTTCCTCGGACGAGGACCGGAAAGCGATAAGCGCTGACGCGGTGGGTGAGCCTCACGGTGTCCACGACCGTACATAACCTCGCCTGTCACGGTCTGTGTCTCCTGCGTCGGTGGTGGTGGTGGAGTATGATGCAGCGGCTGAGAGAAGTCATACGTGTTTGCAGCGTGGTCATCGTCATCGCCGTAGCCGTCTAAGAGCGAATCATAACCACTAAGCATCGGCGACTGCACGACATGCGTGAACGGAGGCGGCTGGTTGCTGACTGTAGTAGTGAAGCACATGTAAAATTGAATTGCGAACGTACACTGCTTAAAAGAAAAACCAAAAGTAAAGTTACCTGGCCGCATTTGTTGATGCCATGCCGAGCTCCCTGGCTGTGAAGGAGATGGCTCTTGCCATGCCGAGCTCCCTGGCTGTGAAGGAGGTGGCGCCGGTGAAGCCATGTGCCGTGAAGGACGTGGCGGACGAAGTGCTGAACGAGGAACCGCAACATCAGAAGATCTTCTACATGTCATTGCTGCGTAAATCCCTCGTAGCTTCTCATCAAAACGCTTCAACCACGAGAGGTGCTCTGGCTGTGGGATAGTTTCTCCGCTCTCAACCCGCGCCCATTAAAGCGGAAACCTCATCTTGCGCTTCAACCATCAAGTCACTCTGTACATTGAATAGTTAGCCAATTGTAAATGTTCAGGTTATGACATGAGTACACATATTAGAACCATAATAGAGCAAGTTGGTTACGTACCGCGTGGTGTCTGGTTCCCATAATAAAGGAAGTTGGGTACATATCGCTGGTCAGAGGCGCTTCAATCTGATCAGGAGCAGCAGAAGGAACCAAGTAGATCCTCGTTGAATGCCTGTAACGCTGCAGATACAACCCGAACTTGTGCCAGTCAAAGGGTCGAACCTCATCCCAGATATTTGTTGGCGCAGTAGTCCATTCTAGAACATAAGGGCCAATGTTCTTAAGCCAGAAATCCATGGACTTGTTCCCTCCTACGCGGCTCAACCTGACATTGACATCCGGGTAACGTGGTAAGCAAAATTCTTAAAGTATCAAACTGACAACTAAATTAGAATTACTTACTTGTGCACGTGGTCCAGTATGTGTGGAATAACTGGAATTTCATCCTCCTGACATCGACCGAACTGTCTCATCACCCTATGAAGGGCCATCTCCTCCACCGTCACGTCGAACACCAATCTGGCCTTGGTCATCCAGTAGTGCCGATCTCTAGTGCACAAGTGAGATATTCCACTTGGATACCTAAATGTTATAGCCTGATGCGAGTAGGGCTCCCACATAACAACATCCTCGTGCAAAGCATCAAACTGCGCCCTGAAGGACGGGTAGCAGCTCTTCACCTGATGACCCGCAAACTGTCTCTGTGCATGACAACAAATAAACATTAGTAATAGTATTGCATGGCAAGAAATAATCTAATGAACTTCTCGGTAATACAAAATTACCTCTCTTCGCGTCCAAACAGATCCCACAGTTGGCAAGTCGCCGATAAGTGGCACATAAGCCCCTGCTATGTCCTCCGACCCAAACGGGTTTTCAACGCAGACATAGGGTCGTCCAATAGGGAACCTCTCATATGACCAGAGCTTCAACAATAGTGGACATCCAACCAGACCTGATCTGTGGGAGCTCAAAATGCAACCTTTGCACAGGCCTCTGTACGTAGCTGCCAACACAGCAGAACCCCAACTCCTCTGCGTAATGTCCCCTGGGCAACGAGCGTCAGCTATCTCTCGTGCAATGCTGATGAGGCGCGCATCGACAGTGGTCACGTGGTTCTCCGTGAACATAGTCTTGCCGAACAACCAAAGAAGATAGGCCTCTAGGGACCGATCAACCTGTGCCTCTGACAACTGAACTCCGGGGTATCCTAACAAGCGAATCTACATATAACAGAAACGATTGTATTATTCTATTTACTGAGGACAACTATAAAAACAATATTCGTTTAGCTGACCGAGAAGGTTACCTGAAACTGGCCCAACCACTTAAAACGAGGCCCGTGAGGATCGTTGTCTAAGCCCCTAGCAGTTGGCACCGCAGCTAGAAAACGGTTCTGCATCGTACCTAGCCAGCCAGGTTCTGCATGTAAAGGACCTATGGCAGCACCGGCCAACGGTAATCCCAACAAGTAAGACACATCCTGTAGAGTAGGCTCCATCTCTCCCCAGGGAAAGTGAAACGTATGTGTCTCCGGTCTCCATCTATCTACTAAGCAGGTAAGGAGTGACCTGTCGTAAGAGAAGCGTTTCGTTGGCCTCTTGCGTAGCTGCAATGGTTCACCAGTTTCATCCATTTCCGGATGATCAACCCACTCATCCAATGTACCCTCAACCAGTCGTGCCAAGGGTAGCAGTCCAGCCCACATTAACCTACAAAATAAAGAGAATGTACAGCAAACAGTTAGCGGGCATCATATATTACAAAATACGAATTAAAAAATTATAAGCACACAAACCTATCAACCCATGCAGGGTGTATCAGCCAGTTAGACTTTGGGGTGTGAGTGGTCAACACATCTAAGTTCTTGCCCGTTTGCATAAGTGCGGCCCGGTGTTTTTTTTCAATCGTATCTTTAAGCAACGCATACGAAGACATATCTGAAATTAAAACATAGTTCGACATATTAGAAAATAAAATATAGTCCAGACATATTACAAATTAAAACATAGTCCGACATATTACAAATTAAAACATAGTCCGACATATTACAAATTAAAATATAGTCCAGACATATTACTAATTAAAACATAGTCCGACATATTACAAATTAAAACATAGTCCGAAATATTACAAATTAAAACATAGTCCGACATATTACAAATTAAAACATAGTCCGACTCATTATATAGCTTCTGAGTTATTTCTTCCTCGTCGTCCCCTTCGGCCTCGACTGCCTCGACCACGTCCGCCTCTTGCTCCTGTTGTCGCACTCATCGATGTGGACGCACCGTCTTTGTTAAGGTCGGGACAATATTTCATCCTATGCCCATAATTCGCGCATAGCAAGCACTGTCTGGTTGCTCCACCAGCTTCAGATTGGTCCATATCATTACGGATGCGACGGACCTTACGTCTACCCCTACTGGTTCGCCGAAGATCAGGATCCGGGATGTATACTCTCTCATCATCGTTTACCTTGTTGAAATTGCCGACGACTCTAAACCCTGTCATCTCACCGGTCCATGTGTTGCGTACTGACTCTTTCAAATAGTATGGGGACACGAAGGAGATGGCATCCAACTTAATCTGGCCGCACGCAGCCAACACATGTGAGCAAGGAAGGTGCAACAACTGCGGTTTGTTGCATGTACACTCACACGTTGGATAAAATTCCGTTCCTATTTTTACCTCATGCGTCTTCACCTCATTTGACGTACCAAAACCATCGGTAGGTAGCTGAACCTCATACCTCCTTTCCTGATTACCTATGAGCCTGACAGTGTGCTTCTTTGCTTTCTCTATCTTCTTTGCCATGTACTCCATGACACGGCTACAATAAGGTGTCTTCGGATGATCTGCAATATGCTTCTTTGCTAACTCGTGCCTTTCTCTGAAATATCTCAAAGTGCCATGCAATACACCCTCCACAATAGCTGTGAGTGGCAATGCTCTATTCCCTGTAAGTACAAAGTTATACACCTCAACAAGGTTGGTTGTCATGTGGCCATACCTAGCTCCATGGGTGTCATGCAGCAAAGACCAATTCACGGGAGGCTCTTTCTCTATCCACTCAGTAAAATCCTTTATTGCCCTGCCGTTCGGCCTCTTAGTGCCAGGAGGGTCAATTGCTGGCAAGTCACACAGAGCTACAGGCTGCTCTAGCTGCGCGATGACTATTGCTAATTTAGCCTGATCTTTTTCCATTGTCCGTCTGGCCTTAATCTGCTTCTTAGTAAACTCATCTAGTTTTGACCAAATAAAATTGTATTTGCGTGCCTGGTTCTGCTTGCATAATTTTTTGAACAACTTCATCAACCGCTTGTTCTTGAACTGTGAGAAAAAATTTGCCCCAAGATGGCGCATGCACCACCGGCTCTGCAGGTCCTTCCATGGTGTTGATTGGTTCTCAGTTGGATTCCTCAGTGTCTTCACGGCCTTCAATATACCAGCATGTCTGTCATGAATGACACACACGTTCGGCCGGTCCTTCACGATGGCAATTTTCACTTGCCTCAAGAACCATATCCAGCTTGGAAAGTTCTCACCCTCCACGAATGCCATAGCAAGTGGGATGATTTGATTGTTCCCGTCAACACCAATAGCAGTAAGGATTTGCCCTCCGTACTGACCAGTCAGGAATGTGCCATCCACAAACATCACAGGAGGACAATGCCGGAAAGCTTCGATGCAAACAGAAAAAGAAAAGAATACTCTCTTCAACACCTTAAAATCTGGTATACTCGCCAATCTTGTGTGTTGTACGTTAACATAAGTGCCGGGATTCCTCTCCTTCAATACTTGAAGGAGCCGCACAACATTATCATATGAGTCGAAGAACGTCCCAAACCTTTCCTCCATAGCCTTCTGCTTAGCCCTCCAAGCCTTCCCGTAAGGAATGACATAATTCCATCTGACCTTCACTGCTGTCTGGATGTGTTTTGCTTCCATGTCTTTCTTCTGCACTATCTCAGTATATATGAGTTGCGCAATGAGAGTAGAAGACAGGTTCGGATGATTCACCAGAAGGTTTTTCCTCACACAAGTATGTGGAACAACACCGGTGACAACCCAGTGGATGTTATACTTCGGCACGTGCCCGTGCACCTTCCCAGGACAACCTGTTTCAACACATTTCACTGTATAGTTTGTTTGATTTGATACGTGTGTCCGAAAAACCCTCTGCGTGGACATAGCCCACTTTACCACCGCATATTTCAATTTCTTCTTTGTATCATACATAGAACCTATCTGGACTTGGTTCAGATGATACTCCCATGGAGTCTCATGGCCATCGTTGACCGTGAGACCGGTGGATAGGTCCTGATCCCATGCGGCAGGAATCGGTACCTCCACTTCATCCTCGGAATTTTCAGAATCCAGATCCTCAGCCAGTCCATCCTCGTCCTCTTCCTCCATCACCCTCTGCATTTCCTCCCCTTCCTCATCCCCATCAGCAAAACCAGAACCGGCTAATATTAGCGACCGACTACTCTGCCCAGTATCATTACCACACAAATTGTGTGGCACGTAATCTGGCTCTTCCTCGGGTTGGCTAGCATCCACATCCATTGGCTGTGACCCGGATAAATAAATCTCGTTAGCCACTTCACTGCCCTGCCCGGGTTCATACCCCCCCTCTGGTTGTCCGGTATTCTCCTCCTTCGCCACAGGTTGCACTAGGGCATATGGGTGGATTTTTCGGTCCCTGCAACGCCTTAACAGGGTCAACCACTGCTGGCTCCTATCTATCAGCATCAACTCCCACTTCACATTTTTACACGATTTGGTCCACAAAGCTTGAATACTGACAGAACATACCCCAGGATCCAGCCCAAAACTAATTGTCAACCAGTACTTCAACTGTCTAATGTCCAGTCTGTCCGGGTCTGGAAGTGTCATGACACATTTTTTATACTCGCTAAGATCAACCCCGAACTCATTATATCGAACATTGCCAGGGCCATAGTAAACAGTCAAATTTACTGATTCAGACATTTTAACCTGTCAGACATTTTCATCATCTCATTATATGACTTAGCTACACTAACTAA
This sequence comes from Elymus sibiricus, assembly GCA_039707655.1. Taxonomy (NCBI): domain Eukaryota; kingdom Viridiplantae; phylum Streptophyta; class Magnoliopsida; order Poales; family Poaceae; genus Elymus; species Elymus sibiricus. The sequence continues at coordinate 94,848,475 of CM077675.1, read as the reverse complement.
TAAACTGTCAAACTAAGAGATAATTTGCTATACCTTCGACGCGTGTGTCCGCTGCTTCTTGCTCCTCTCTTCAACTCAGCCGCACCGGCCACCTCCCGGGGTACTTGCACCACCGGACAACACCACCGCAACTCCGGCTAGCCCCCTAGCCGCACCTCCTCCTCACCACCAACTCCTCCCCAACCGCACCACCACCTCCTCCTCACCACCACCACCACTCCAACCGCACCACCACCTCCTCCTCACCACCACCACCACTTCACCATGGCTGCTCCTCCTCACTTCTATGCAAAAAAAACTACCCCATGTGAAAAATATGACCGTACGGTGGAGGGGATGGCTACGATCTACTATTTCCGAGGCTGGGATGCGAAAATGAGTGGAAGACGGAAGAGATCGGCGCGGGGTGGCGAGATGAAACTGAGAGAATGGAGGGAGGAAGATGAGAACGAGAGAGAGAGAGGAAGAAGAAGGCAGGGTCGGCCTTATCCCCATGTCTTCGGTCGCTGGTAGGCCGAAGAGCCTCTTCAGTCTCTGGTAGGCCGAAGTATCCACTCTTCGGTCTCTGGTAGGCCGAAGATGGACTTTTCTGTCGGTGGCTCAGCTCTTCGGCCCAGCTGGCATCTCTTCGGCCCGCAGAAACACACTTCGGCTTTTGGTAGACCGAAAATTCCCTCTTCGGTCAACCACAGACCGACGGGGTGCTATTTTTGATATATACGTGTTAGCAATGCTAGTTTTCGAATTTGCTCTAAATACAGTGCCATTTTTGAAAAAAAATCTGAAGTGAGGCTACTCATGTTGTACTCTTGGACATTCACTCCGTGAATAACATAAATACTCCACCAACATTTATTTGAGTGAACAATATTTTCTAGCTATATATACTACTCAATTTTCAGCCATCTCCGCCGTTAACCGTTGCATCTTGTAGTTAGCATGCTAGCACATCAAATAAGTGACAACCTAATATGTACAAGGAATACGAGGGATTTGGAGACATCGGGAGAGAAGCGGCCATTCCTCGGCTAATCCTGCAGCCCAGGTTTTGTTCTTGAACTCTACCTAGTCCACCAGACATGCCTCCTAGTAATAGCGGGTTTGTTTTAAGGGGATAGGGTTACGAACTTTGGTCACATGGTCCCTCGGTTCATGATGGGGTACATCGGTCTGGAGTGCAATAAGAGCCATTTCTTAGTTGCTCTCAATGGGTCTCGCCCTCTTGTAGTGCTTTGTCTTCGGTAAGGTGCGGCCATATGTGTTTCCTCCGAGGGAATGTGCTTGTGATCTTCACAACAACAATGTGCTTTGACGCGGGCTGGAGCATGCGTGCTTGTAAAGCAACTAAGCAAGTAAAGGCACTTCTCATTTTGGCCACTGCTCTACTTCAAGTTCTAACTGTGAACAAAATAGAAAGTGTGGTCATGGTTGAAATAGAAAACACGATATACGTCACATAAATTGGGAAAATGGTATGGAGGATTCTGAAATTTGCACTTACTAATTTTACCTTTTTAAAGAAAAATAATGGGCATGTCTAGAAGACAAATGTTGACTCAAAAGTCAAACAAGCCAAACGACATACTACATAAAAAGGTATCCACCGTCGCATCCTGAAACGGAAAGATTCTCCGTTCACCGCCAACACGCCTTTGCTATGCCCTCTCGCCGAGAACCTATATCATGTCCTGCGCGTGAACATTAGTCATGCCAGCGTGAATGGGCATATCAAATTACAAAATGCATCACAGACTATTACCAGCGGAGTGATCATCATAGAAAGGTACTCCATGCACGGCTCCATGACATGATCATCACAAACAATTACAACCCTAAAGGAGTAGTTTGAAAGAAAAGAAAAAACTACAAGGATATGGTGTGTTGTAGTGGTACATGACATCGGTTCACCATCAGTCCTTGTCCTTTAGGGTTAATATATTATCACTCCGTGTTGGTCTTCTTCTCGAAGCCTACGGTGTGCGCACGAGCTACTTGCCCACAAGAGCAATAACAACGTGAGGAGAACAGAGGTCACAAGGACGAGCGCACGCGAGGCCATTATACACGTATATGTCTCTCACTACGATTGGGGAACGATGATTTTAGGGATCAAGGTGGCGAAGTTCTTCTCTCGGCATGGCATATACCATGAACAACTGCGTACAAGCTTCGGTCAGGAGGTCACTTCTGCAATCACACAATTGTGAGAGAGCAGGTCACACCTCCGCAATACTGCCGCTGATTTTCATCACAACTAAAGGCCGGTGCTCCACAGGTCTGTATTCAACACTCAGTTGGTCCATGAGGCTAGATTAACTACCGTGCACGGTTCACCCGTTGATTGTTGCGCTGCAATTCATGGCAGAAATGGCCTCAAAACTATTGTATAACCCTAGTACAATGTAACTCGCCCATACTTTTTTCATATGATTCAAAGATTGTATCAATTTTATTTTTTAAACACGGAGTCAGATTTGTGATCTGTTTGCACATTTGTGATTCTGGTAATGAAGTCTTCCAAACAAAGCCAATCTTGAATATATTTTGATAAGATTTCAAATTTGAATTCAAAAACATGATGAAACTTTATGAAACTAAGTGACACATGATACATCACAAAATAACCTAATAAACTTGATGTATTGTTCTATGGCATTTTAATTTGTTATATCATATTTCCTCTTGTAGCATAGTGTATCATATCGTTGAATTGTGTGTCAAAATGATGGATCGGGAACTTGCTGAAACTTGGAGAAACTTGGTGCATCGTGATGTTCATCAGTATAGAACTTGATGAAACTTGATGAAAAGTCAATATACGCTTCACGCAGAACAATATTATTTCGCTATGTTTCGTAAAGTTTCATCGTGTTTAAGATTTCAATTTTTAAAACTTCTCAAAATGTATTTAACAGTGGTCTTGTTTCAAAGTACTCATCACAAAGAACATAAAGATGCAAACGGATCATAAATTAGACGTTTGAATCAATGGATAAAGTAGATTCAAACTTTAAAACCAAATAAAATATGCATGGATGGGTGGTGTATATTATATGTATAGTGTGAGAGGGAAAGAAGGAGAGAGATTGACCCATGAGCTAGCTCAATTAAGTTGTGGAGAGTCGAATGGGGGTGAATTGCACGGGATAGTGCCGGCTTGCGTGTCGGGCCTGACCATGTGTGACTGTATAACACTTTCTGGTTTCTAAGTAATATGAGCCCTGGCTGTATCCACCCAAAAAAAACTAGCTAGTTGCATGTCCCTCCTTTGAACGTGTGATTGGCTGACAAGTAAAACTGAAATGAATACATAACATTTGTGGAAAAAACTGAACCATATTTGAAATTTTATTAAACATGGACACTTTATGAGACTTTTGAGAAAAAAATAAGAACTTAAAAAGAAGGTAAAATAAACAAAGAAAACGAAAAAAGACGGACCGCCCGTTCAGTTGCCCGCTGGTCAGCTATATGCGATTGGCTGACGTTACATGGCACATAGTGACAAACTAGAAGTAGATGTGTGCTTTGTAGCACCGCTTTTCTGTACAGGGGGTAAATTTTTTATGCTTCTACTCATCAAACCTTATGTCGAAGGACAACCAGCCCGGGGCACACCCAATAGAAGGATCTCTCTCCCGGAGCACATACTTATGATAGTGTACCTAGCAAGTATCCACTACCTGCTAGTTGAACTTATTACAGATAGAAGAGTTTATAGTGAAGAAGCCTTTTCAATCAAAGACACAGCCTGAAACACATCAATTAGGAGGTGCAGGTTGTATACAATCAGACATCTCGGGTTGTATACTACTCATGATAATTCCACTGATCTATGGAGTCAAGGGATGCAACTTGTCAATGGCATTTGAGGGACAGGAGCTAAACCACAATGGCAGCAGAACTAACATTTAGAGCATCATCATCGATTTCACAAAAGCAGGCATGATATTGCATCCCATGAGGTGTGGAGGAGGATCTATTACCATGAACATAGCAGCACCTCGTCTTCACCTCGTCTAGTAGCTGGCACGCGCCTCGTCAAAGAGAATGAGGTCCCCGATGAACTCCGGGTCACCATCCTCCCTGACCTTGCCTTGGCGGCCACCACCCGAGTAGTCCACTCATCCTCATCTCCCGTGAGGATCCATCATCACCTCCCTGGGTGCCTGCAAAGAGAGAGAGATTCAGATCGAGAAATCGTGACAGAGCGAGCGAGAGAGAGAGAGAGAGAGAGAGAGAGAGAGAGAGAGAGAGAGAGAGAGACTGCCAGATCCAGTGAACCCTAGCCATGAGCTGGAGGGAGATGAACCGTCCTGGAAGAGCTTGCCACCATGTTCCCGCAGTAGATCAATGGGAGGCCGCAAGGTCGGAGACGACAGGCGGCCGGAGCTAGTCGACGGATCAAGTGATCTCATGGTATGGTAAATTTTGTCCATTACGCTTTGTGTACTAACCCATGATATTTGTGAGTGTTCTTTGTGGGGTTAGGTATGTTTTCATGGGCATGCATCAAAAGGAAAATCTCATACAACCCATGGAGGATGACATCGAGTGGTGATCGTCATCACGGTTGAGGTGTGCAAGTTCAAGTGAAGTATCACGAAGAGATCACATGCTTGAAGCTTGCCGTCCATTATGGTGATAATGGACATGTGAAGACGTGCCGAAGAAAGGCTCACCTATAGTGGAGTATGGGGGAGCAATCTACTAGTCTTCATCGAGCCGGCGCAATCAAGAAAGGTGGTCCATCTTGAGGAGGACAAGATCGTCATCATCTAGCTCAAGTGGACTATGCGCAAGGCAAAGGTTTGACCTTGATAGGTTTTTCTATTTTACCGGTCTCATGGTGGTAGTTGGGAGACTGGGTTATAGGATCGATAGTCGTACTATCAAGGGGGGCTCTCGAGTGAGTAGCTTGATCGTATCGTTCGTTGAGAGCTCAAACCATTGCATTCTTGGCATCATCATGTTTCTTGGTTCTTGTTTGTCTTTTCTCTTTGCGGGTCTTAGAGCTTATGGTCATCTTCATGACAAGCTCGAGTTTATCAAAAACGGAGTTCATATGCATCTTCTATGATGTTTTTGATGTTAGAGTTTTTGCCGGTTCTTCATTCATAGAGGTTTCACATCCCTATACCATTGGCATTTATATACTACCTCTTCTTATCATAGAGGTTTCATCGCTGTTGGATAGCTCTTGTCGTCCTCTATCCAACAAACTTGAGTTTGCTCAATTCGGAGCTCGTATGCGGAAGTTATGGCAGTTCAGGTTTTATTGTATTCATCTATTTCCTTTGGCATTTTTGTTGCACTCCCGCGGTAGTACTGCTCTTGGCAAGCGGTATTACCGCTCTGAGCAACCGGTAGTACCGCCTATAGGCGGTAGTTCCCGTGTCCAGTACCGCTGGTACTACCGTTGCCTCTGGGGGTCTCAACTTTTTGTGTCGGACTGAGCGGTAGTGGCACGGTAGTGCGAAGCGGTAGTACCACCTACAAGCGGTAGTACCGCCCGTCACTACCTCTTATCAGCGGTAGTACCGCTAGGGCGAGTGGTAGTACTGCTTCGATGGCACTACCGCCTCGTGGCTCCTCGCCATTGCCCTGTTCTATGAGTACTACCGTCTGAGCTGTAGTACCGCTCTCCGTAGTGGTAGTACCGCTTGTGTGCGGGCTGAGGGGGTAACAGTTTGATTTTTTTTCCCACCTATAAAAGTGGGTCTTCTTCCCCAATGGATCTTATCTCTTGAGCTCGTGTTCTTCCCCCATTGTTGAACTTCTTCGAGCTTGCTAACTCTCAATCCCTCCAATAATTCTTGCTCCTTTTTGAGGGAAAAGAGAGAGGAGATCTAGATGCACATTTCCACCAATCACTTTCTCCTCTATGTGAGGGGAACCCCTTGGATCTAGATCTTGGAGTTCTTTGTGAGCTCCTTGTTCTTCCTCGCATATTCCTCCATAGCTTTTGTTGTTGTGGTGGGATTTGGGAGTGAGGGACTTGACCACTTCGTGTGTGCTTGCCATTGCATTAGTTGCATCGGTTTGAGTTCTCCACGGTGATACGTGGAAGTGAAGTTTGAGAAGCTTATTATTCTTGGGTGTTTGGGCACCCTAGAGCTTGTGCCTCTTGGGTGCTTTGGCGCCCTAGACGGTTGGTGGTGCCTCGGAGCTCAATCATTGTGGTGCAAAGCTCCGGGCAAGCGTCGGGGTCTCCAATTAGGTTGTGGAGATTGCCCAGAGCAATTTGTACGGGTTTCGGTTACCGCCCCTAAGGGTTTTGAAAGAAAAGAAAAGAAAAGGAAAAACTACAATGATATGGGGTGTTGTAGTAGCACATGACATCGGTTCAACATCATTCCTTGTCCTTTAGGGTTAATATATAATCACTCCGTGTTGGTCTTCTTCTCGAAGCCTACGGTGTGCGCACGAGCTACTTGTCCACAAGAGCAATAACAACGTGAGGAGAACAGCGGTCACAAGGACGAGCGCACGTGAGGCCATTATACACGTATATGTCTCTCACTACGATTGGGGAACGATGATTTTAGGGATCAAGGTGGCGAAGTTCTTCTCTCGGCATGGCATATACCATGAACAACTGCGTACAAGCTTCGGTCAGGAGGTCACTTCTGCAATCACACAATTGTGAGAGAGCAGGTCACACCTCCGCAATACTGCCGCTGATTTTCATCACAACTAAAGGCCGGTGCTCCATAGGTCTGTATTCAACACTCAGTTGGTCCATGAGGCTAGATTAACTACCATGCACGGTTCACCTGTTGATTGTTGCGCTGCGATTCATGGCAGAAATGGCCTCAAAACTATTGTATAACCCTAGTACAATGTAACTCGCCCATACTTTTTTCATATGATTCAAAGACTGTATCAATTTTATTTTTTAAACACGGAGTCAGATTTGTGATCTGTTTGCACATTTGTGGTTCTGGTAATGAAGTCTTCCAAACAAAGCCAATCTTGAATATATTTTGATAAGATTTCAAATTTGAATTCAAAAACATGATGAAACTTTATGAAACTAAGTGACACATGATACATCACAAAATAACCTAATAAACTTGATGTATTGTTCTATGGCATTTTAATTTGTTATATCATATTTCCTCTTGTAGCATAGTGTATCATATCGTTGAATTGTGTGTCAAAATGATGGATCGGGAACTTGCTGAAACTTGGAGAAACTTGGTGCATCGTGATGTTCATCAGTATAGAACTTGATGAAACTTGATGAAAAGTCAATATACGCTTCACGCAGAACAATATTATTTCGCTATGTTTCGTAAAGTTTCATCGTGTTTAAGATTTCAATTTTTAAAACTTCTCAAAATGTATTTAACAGTGGTGGCCCATGAGCTAGCTCAATCAAGTTGTGAGAGTCGAATGGGGGTGAATTGCACGGGATAGTGCCGGCTTGCGCGTCAGGCCTGACCATGTGTGACTGTATAACACTTTATGGTTTCTAAGTAATATGAGCCCTAGTTGTATCCACCCAAAAAAAACTAGCTAGCTGCATGTCCGTCCTTTGAACGTGTGATCGGCTGACAAGTAAAACTGAAATGAATACATAACATTTGTAGAAAAAACTGAGCAATATTTGAATTTTTATTAAACGGGGATATTTTATGAGACTTTTGAGAAAAAAATAAGAACTGAAAAAGAAGGTAAAATAAACAAAGAAAACGAAAAAAGACGGACCGTCCCGTTCAGTTGCTCGCTGGTCAGCTCTATGCGATTGCCCGATGTTACATGGCACATAGTGACAAACTAGAAGTAGATGTGTGCTTTTTAGCACCGCTTTTCTGTAGAGGGGGTAATTTTTTGTGCTTCTACTCATCAAACCATAGGTCGAAGGATGACCAGCCCGGGGCACACCAAATAGAATGATCTCTCTCCTAGAGCACATACTTATGATAGTGCACCTAGCAAGCATCCACAACTACTAAGTTTTATTAAGCACATAGTGCAACCATGGCCAATGGCGGAGCCATAAAATTTTCATTAGGGGGGCCAAGTGACCTTAAAAATATTGGGGAGGGCCAGCCATTGAAAAAAATGAGCTTTTAGCAGCAAATATTCACTAAATATGTACTGTTCATAAGCATATTAGTAGCAAATCACAGATGTTAGAGGGGCCAGGGCCCCTACTGGTCCCACTGTCTCCGCCACTAACCATGGCCATATCTTCCTCTAGGGTATCTACTCACCCCTCATGGCATAATTCTAAAACTTATGGAACGGTCATTTCTATCACTCCGGCCTCCAATTGTAAACTTATTAATTCAATGCTCTACTCTAGGTCCATATAGGTGAAGTGTCATGCAATCGACGTTGGCATAACACCACTAGAGAAGTGCACTACAACATGATCAACCAACAATCTGAAGTGTAACATATATGGCACTTAACAACTGGCTTACTCCCATGTCCTCAAGAATACCACGGGACTACTCACAATGCATCATGGTGAACATGTTCAGTGTGATAATAGTGATTTTAACAATCTAAAAGAATGAATCTTTAACCAATAAAACACACAGGATCAACTACGAACACAACAATTAACATAGATAAGTGGTGACGGTAATCAATTCACATCAATTGTACAAAGATGAATGATATGGGAATAGGGGTGATGGTTTTGTTGATGGAGATGGTGAAGATAGCTTACATTAAGACATTCTCCTTGATGCATTGGAGTTGGTGATGACGATTGCTTTGAATTCCCCCGGTCGGAGGGGTAGATCTGACCTGAAACATCCCTTCAGGGAGAAGAACTAGGTTTCTACCTCGTACCAGCGGTGGAAAATTTCTTCTAATTTTTTTATGGAGTTTTCTCCTCAAGAGAATAAATGGCACCTTGGAGGGCACCTGGGGTGCCTGTGGGCCATAGGGGACCCTATAAGGTGGACGCCTAGGCCCCTCGGGCCTCCTCCAGTTGTTGGGGAACGTTGCATGGGAAACAAACAAATTTCCTACGCACACGCAAGATCTATCCATGGTGATGAGCATCTACGAGAGGGAGAGTGGATCTACATACCCTTGTAGATCGCTAAGCGGGAAGCGTTTAAGAAACGCGGTTGATGTAGTCGAACGTCTTCGCGATCCAAATCGCTAGCCGTCCCGCAATCCAATCACGAACCGTCCCGCGATCCAATCACGAACCGTTCCGCGATCCAATCACGGTCCTTCCGATCTAGCGCCGAACGGACGGCACCTCCGCATTCAGCACACGTACAGCTCGATGACGATCTTCGCCTCCTTGATCCAGCAAGAGGGAGCGGAGAGGCAGATGAGTTCTCCGGCAGTGCGACGGCGCGGCGGCGGTGGTGGTGGAACTATTCCGACAGGGCTTCGCCTAAGCACTGCCGAAACTAGACTAGAGGAGAAACGATCTAGAGGAAGAAGAGGGCAGCACGTGGCAAATAGGGTTAGGGCTGCCCTCAAATCCTCTAGTATATATAGGAGGGAGGGAGGAGGAGGCAGCCCCTAGGGTTTCCCCTAGTGTCTTCGGCCGAACCAAGGAGGAGGTGGAGGAGTCCACCTCCAATCCTACTCCAAGTAGGATTCCAATCCTACTTGGAAAATCCTTCCCCCACTTGGGGTTTTTCCTTCTCCCACCTCCTAGCCGCATGGGCCTTGTGGGGCTGGTTTACACAGCCCACTAAGGCTGGTGCACCACCCCTCAGGCCCATGTGGCCTCCCGGCGTGGGTGGCCCCTCCCGATGGCCCTCCGGCACTCCCGGTACACTATCGGAAATACCCGAAACTTTTCCGCTGGCCAAAACGGGACTTCCTATATATCAATCTTTACCTCCGGACCATTCCGGAGCTCCTCGTGACGTCCGGGATCTCATCCGGGACTCCGAACAACCTTCGGTCACCAACATACATAACTCAACTATACCGAAACGTCACCGAGCCTTAAGTGTGCAGACCCTCACTACTAGGGAAAACCTTATACACCGAATCTTAGCAGCAGCGCGGGACAGGATGGGGCGCTACTGCTAATTAGCAGTAGCGTGGTATGAAGACAGGCGCTACTGGTACTAACTTAGCAGTAGCGTGGCTCGGTAGAACCGCACTGCTACTAAAATTGACCGACCGTTCCCGCCACGATAGGTTTAGCAGTAGCGCGCCCACGATAACCGCGCTACTGCTAATGTGATAGTAGCAGCGCTCTTTTTCTCAACTCGCTACTGCTAATTTTGAAACTGGCCACATGGCGGGCCCCTCTTAGTAGTAGCGCGTGGTACAGGGGAGCGCTACTGCTATCTTATTAGCAGCAGCGCGTTTTTCTCCCAGCGCTACTGCTAAGCCTGAGCCATACCACCTTTTACCTCCCCCCCTCCCCTCCTCTCTTCCTCACTTTCCCCTAGCTCCCACCTCCTCTCTCCCTCACTTTGCTTCTTCCTCACTACTTCTCCCCCCATTACTCTCCTTCTTCTACCTATCTTTCTCTCTCTTTATTACTCCTAGCTAACGACACCAACCTCCATTAATGCATCTCCTTTCTCTTTTTCCTTCCCCCTCCACTAGTTGAACTTGTCTCCTCCCAAACTAGCTAGCTAGGTAGATCTAGCTAGCATTTAGTGAAGTGACCTATGTACCTCCCTAACTAGATCTATAGCCTTATCAAGAAGAGCTTTGTCCACTTTTGATCATTCCATAGCTGTGTGTGGCGACACCTATCGACATCATCATCACATAGCTCGATCTCGAGATAGGTGATTAAAAATTTATGCTTTTGCAAGAATGGAAATATGTGTATGTGTGCGATATGACATAATCGGGCGATATGATGGAAATTGTGTGTGTGGCATGAGTTGCCGCCGAATTGTGCTTGTGAGTTGCCTATGTTTTGCCGAAATGTCGATTTATTTCTGTTTCGGCGAATTCCGGGCAAACTCTATATGTCCTATTTTTAGGGAAGGTCATGCCGAATTTTTGTATGACTTTGATGCATGCATGCATTTTTATAATCAATTTGTTTATTATTACCGTGCAGGCGTTCATGATGGTCAGTGGAACGGTGGTGGACAGGTGGTTGCGGTCGGCGGTGCAGGACATGAAAGAAAATAACCTGACAGAGGTTTTATGTCCGTGTCGAAGATGCAAAGGACGAGCTTGGCTCGACCCCTATGACGATGGTCGTGTGATGGCGCACCTGATCATGACTGGTTTCATGGATGGCTATACTCGGTGGATAATTGAAGATATGGGCAGTGATGATCAGAACTCAGAGGTGACGATGGAATGCATGACCGATAGCGACAACGGCGCAACAGAGAGATTTTACGGAAGGGTCGAGGAGATCTGGGAGCTTGACTACTCTGGACTGCACAACGCGATGATGTTCCGTGTCACATGGGCGAAGAATGTCAAAAGAGAAAACCGGTATTTCACTACCATGACTATACCTGACGCCAAGAGCGGTACCGTGAACGCTATCGCAAAAAACGAGCCATGGGTACACGCTAATCACGTGACACAATGCTTCTTCATAACCGACCCGTGCAATCCCAGCCGTGTTGTCGTGAGGAGAGGCAAAAGGAACATCATTGGAATGGATGGAGTCGCCAACGAGGAAGACTACGACCAGTACGGCAACCCAATGAGGGAAGATGACGATGACGATGAAGTATACGTCAAAACAAGAATCAATACTACATTACCTAAGAAAGATCGTACTCCATGGAAAAGGGAAAGTCACAATGAGGGGCTCAATTATGTTCCTATTTTGTATACATACTTAACCGTCAAATGATGCAATATATATCGCCTTAGTTATATACATTGTATCACCTTCCCTTCGTTCCTGCTCTCAGAAAAAAGGAAAAGAAAAGAAAAGAAAAAGAAGAAAAGAAAAGGAAGAGAAAATAAAGGAAAAGACAATAGAAGAAACAAACAGGAAAACTGCTATAGGTACTGGTTATAGCAGTAGCGCTTTTTCCTAAAAAGAGCTATAGCTAGTCAAAATAGCAGTAGCGCTTTTCCGAAAAAGAGCTATAGCTAGTCAAAATAGCAGTAGCGCCGTTCGGAAACGCGCTACTGCTATGTCGACTTAACCCCCGGATCCCCACTCTCTCTTCCCCTAAATCCCCGTTTCCCGCCTCTGCTTCCCCCAAATCCCCGGCCCCTCGTCGCCGCCGGAGCCCGTGCCCTCGCCGCGCGCCCCTGCCTCAAGCGCCGGAGCCCTGCCCTCGCCCCCGACCCCGGCGCTCGCCCACGACCCCCCGACCCCGGCGACCTCGCCCTCGCTTCCGACCCCGGCGCTCGCCCCCGACCCCCCGACCCCGGCGACCTCGCCCACGCCCCCGACCCCGGCCCCGGCGCGCCACGCCTCCCTCCTCTGCTTCCTCCCCTCCCAACCTCGCCCCTGCACCCTCTGTAAGCCCCCCACCGCTCCTCCTCTCTCTGCTAGTAGGTTAATTTAGGGTTAGGTGTTTTAGGTGTAGTTAAAAGAAAAAACAGAATTGATTATATAGGTTTCTTGCATTTTTTTAGTTTAAGCAATTGTTGCTATTTAAAAAAACAGAATTTGGACATGTGATATGTGGACATGTGATTTGGACATGTCATATTTGGAATTTGGACATGTCATATTTGGACATGTGATGTTTTGGACATGTCATATTTGGAAAATGATGATTATGTGCAGGGTAAATGATCCGAGTGGCCTATGTTTCGCCGGAATGTTGATTCATTTCCGTTCCGGTGAATTTCAGGCGCTCGATATGTCCACTTTTTAGCAAAGGTCATGCCAAAATTTTCCGTGAATTTCGGCATGACTTGTGCTACAAACTAGGACATATCGAGTGCCCGGGATTTGCCGCAACGGGAATGAATCAACATTCCTGCAAAACATTGGCCTTTTTTTATGTCATTATTCATTTTATTAGGTCTAGAATTAATTGACTAGATTTAATCGTAGGAAACATGGCTAGCAACGATGAAGGACAGGGTTCTGGTGATTGCAACGTCTACGCGGCGGCAGACGCCTATTTGAACCTTCTCGATGAGCAACGGTTGTTGCAGGGCCCACCTGTCACATCCGAGACTGAGACCGACATCAAGACCGGCGCCGAGACCCGCGCCGAGACTGACACCGGCGCCGAGACCGGCGCCGAGACTGACACCGGCGCCGAGACCGGCACCGAGACTGGCGAAGCCGGTATAGAACCGAAACCAAAGAGGCAACGGCGCCCAAACCAGCTCATCACTACTAGACTGGTGGTCACGGAGGTGGACGACGGCAATTTTGAGCCAAAAGAGCCTGCGGAAGCGCGTGCGTGCTTCGGCAATCAAATAGTCTGCATCCTACGGGCAACCGCCACCATCAACGATGCGAAACTATGGAAGATACCAGATATGAAGCAGTCCCTCTTAACGAAGCTGCACCAGGTGTTCTTGTTCCCGGGCCGGGATGAAATCAAATATAAAAATCCAGATAAAGACCCGGCAATGAAGAAGATAAACAGGCGCGCCATGGGCAAGTTTAGCGGCGCGTTGTCCGCCTGGAAAGTAAGGGTAAAAGCAAGGATCATCGACAAAAAGGAACCCTACTCTGAGATTGTAAAGGATAATCCGACAATTACGGAAGAGCGGTTTGAAATATTCAAGGCGGCTTGCATTGCCGAAGCTACCAAAGAAAAGTCGGAGTACATGAAGGGGCTTCAAGAGAGGAACATGGGGTGCCACCACCTCGGAAGCCGTGGTTACGTGGGGAAGAAGTCCATATGGGCCAAGGAGGACGTGGAACGCGAAAGTCTGGGCATCCCAGACCCCTTGGCGGAGTTCACCGTCCCGCAGGAGCATGACGTCCTCAGGGCCCGGTACCATTGGGACCCAGTCAAGAAGGTTTTCGAGACGGATGCGGTCACGACGGAGTTCATGAGACTGCTGGTAATTTTTAATTTACCCCCTAATTTTAGCTTCTGATCAATTCGACTGCACGTTTAGTCATATTTGTAAACGATCCTTGTTCCTTTTGCAGAGAGAGCAGCACAGGATCGCGGCCGAAAGCGACTCGCCGTCTGAGGCGTTGGCGAGGCCCAAGTGGGACACCCCATTCAACCGGGCCTTGAACATATCGAAAGGACTCCCGGTGGACACTCGGCCGTCGTATGGACGCGTGCACGGCGTCGGAGACGGCGCCACGTGGAAGAAGTACTACCGTGAGACCACGGAGGAGAGAAAGGAAAGACGGAGGTCAAATGAAGAAAACATCGACAAGAAGGTTGCGATTGCGGTCGCAGCAGCGGTAGCTGCCGCAAAACAGGAGATTGCAGCTTCGTATGGTGTCTTGGTTCCGGATATCGTCAGTTGGAGCAGGCAAAATCCAAATAAAGAGGCAGCGGACTTTCCCCTTTCCAACTTCTTCGGGAGCAGCTCGACTAGCGTTGCACCAGCACCTGCTCCTGCACCGGCTCCCGCACCTGCTCCTGCACCAGCTCCTGCACCGGCTCCCGCACCTGCTCATAGCAGCCCGTCCTCCGTCTCGGACGTGCTCGGCGGTGCTTCGTCTTTGGCTGAGCTCGATGACCTCACGGTACCTGTCACACCGGCCCTCTTCAATAAATGTGTAATCTCCCGTTTTCGTTGCCTTTTGGATGTCTCACGTCGCAGACATGTCTTTGCAGGCCGACGTAACCCCGTGCACCATATTGTACACCATCAGCGGCCAGAAGGTGGACGTGGGGAAGGCGACGATAGTGAAACCGAAGGAACAATTGTTCCACAGCCGGCCGATCCCCCCTGACGTCTTCAAGGTTTCCGTGGCCAGTGTCAAACCGGGCCACGAGAATTTGGCTCCTCCGGTACAAGGGAGAGACGACGACGAGACCCCGCGGCGGCTTGGCGATTGCAAGAGGTGGGTCCTGTTGTGGCCAAAGAGTCTGCTTCGTCTGGAGGCGGCCGGGAGCACACCCACGACCACGCAGCCTCAGCAAGGTATGAACATCAACACCCCACCTACCCAATTAGCGTCGCCTGTCGTGCCGGGTGATAGCGGACGGGGTGAGGAAGAGGCTCCATTAGTCGCTGATGACGTCACCGCCGCCGAAGAAGCAATGCATGATATCGATGCCATCGATGAGGATGACGATGACACTCTACAGTATCTCAATACTGGCGCCTATGACGACGGAGGATTGATGGCTCAGCAGTATGAGTACTCAGGGTTTGAGCGTCATGAGTCGGTGCCTGACTTGCCGCCTCCGGAGGCTGAACGTATTATAGACGACCTTCCAGTAGCAAAGAAGCAAAGGAAGAGAGCGAGGAAAGGCAACAAAGCTGCTTCTATGATCCAGCCGCCTCCGCAGCCTCGGGTTCAAGACCATATACCTGTCATGGGTGCGGCGAAATACCATATCCCCGGTGAACCAATCCTACCTAATAAGGCAGCAGTAGAGGCCATATACGGCGATCTCAGGAGACTTCATGACGATGTGCTGCGAAGAGAGAAAAGCCTGATCGCCTCGCAAAATCCAGGATACCCGCTCTACGTGGTTAATGTGCCGCATCAAAGGTTGTACGTCGACACATTCCCCACGGAAAAGTTCTTCCTTCGATTCGATTACATCTTCGACATGTTTCACTTGAAAAGGCTGGATTTTACGTTTGTCCGCCTTTTTGCCTTGTACATGAACTACATCATCAGGATTGAGCAGATACCTTATATCTGTGTTGCTGACCCGTACTTCATGCACGAGAGCTTCTTGGCAGTCTGCAAAAAGCACCGTGAATACATGAGTAACTACATCGCCGATTTCATGGTCGGCAATAAGGACAAGGAGACTATTCTCGTGCCTTATCATCCCATGTAAGTCATCCGCGCGGATATCCTTCCTTCCATTTCAATCATTTCATTTGCACGCGTGGAGGCTAATTTGAGGTGTACTTATTTTGCGCAGCGACGGGCGCGCCGTCCTCATCATCCTTTACCCCCGAGTCTCCCACGCTCTTTACTTGGACTCGTCGAAGAACATGAAGAAAAAGGATTACACCACATCAAGTCTGTTCTCGACAGTGCTATCTTTACGTACGGCGTACGGGGTGGAGAGATCACGGTGAGCAAGACAAGGAACCGCGCGCCCTGCTTCGGCCATAAGACTGACTTCTGGTGCATCCAGCAACCGAGTGGTACTATCAGTGATGGATTCTATGTCCTCCACCACATGCAGGAGTTCAGACGGGATCAGCAGAACCTTCGCATGTCACCTAGATCCGGCGATGCCCATATTCTGCAATGGGCAAAGAACCTAGGAGATATCCTGGATCATCGACTCCGAGCTGAGTTCTATCACATCCAGCGTGAACTTGCCCAAATCATCATGAAGGAGGTCCTCGAAAAAACAGGGATGTTCTACGAAGAAGGGCAAATGTCGCGGGAAGACGTCCGAACACGCGTAGCCGCTCAGCGTCTCGACCTGAAGCCTTTCACTGCGCTCGGGGACTATCTCCCTGACTTGCATGGATGGCACAACATGTTGGAGTGATTGACGATATATGACAATGTGTCCGTTTAGTCCATACTTTCTCTATGACGAAACTTTGAGTTATGCACGACGAAACTTTATTTGTGATGTAATTAAACCGTCCTCCTCAACTAGCGAAGATCACTCTAGTTAGGGCATTTTGGGTACGATGAACTTTGTATGCTTATGATATGTTGCTTCTATTTTTGCCAAGTCTGTCTCTTTCGGTTGCTCAACTATATATGTTGCATATCATCAACTCATGTGACGATGCAGGTGCATAGATCATCGATGGCAAAGAAGTGCTACGGCAGGAGTATACGACGAGTGGCCGGAGTGTCAGGCCCAGGTGTACCGGTTTCCGGTTTCCGAGCGACAGCCAGTAGTTAGTTTAGGTTCACGCTAGTGCGAGAGAGGGATACGAACCGACGCCTCAAGAAGTACTACATTATGTACGATGAGACATGGCATGTAACTTGTATAGCTATATCGTGATTATGATGTGACGACATGATTTGTGTTGGATGATATGATGAGACTATTATGTGTATGATATGATGAGCATATTGCATGTTAAAGATATGATTAGAATACTGTATGAAACCTGTACAGAAACATCGCAAATACGTAGCAAAAAAAAGATATGAGAAAATATAGTAGTAGCGCTCTTTAGCGCTGGACAGGAAAAACGCTGCTGCTAAAGGACTTAGCAGTAGCGCTGGTATGGAAAGCGCTACTGCTAAAGGACTTAGCAGCAGCGCTGGTATGGAAAGCGCTACTGCTAAGCAGGTATAGCAGTAGCGCGTGTCAAACGCGCTACTGCTAAATGTTAGCTGTAGCGCCGTATCAGTAGCGCGGGTACCCGCGCTACTGATACACCAAATACCCGCGCTACTGCTAGGGTTTTCCCTAGTAGTGCCTGCGGGTTCGAGAACTATGCAGACATGACCGAGACACCTCTACGGTCAATAACCAATAGCGGGACCTGGATGACCATATTGGTTCCTACATATTCTACGAAGATCTTTATCGGTTGAACCTCTATGTCAAGGATTCAGTTAATCCCGTACGCTGTTCCCTTTGTTCTTCGGTATGTTACTTGCCCGAGATTCGATCGTCGGTATCTCTATACCTAGTTCAATCTCGTTACCGGCAAGTCTCTTTACTCGTTCTGTAATACAAGATCCCGTGGCTAACACTTTAGTCACATTGCTTGCAAGGCTTATTGTGATGTTGTATTACCGAGTGGGCCCTGAGATACCTCTCCGTCATACGGAGTAACAAATCCCAGTCTCGATCCATGTCAACTCAACAGACACCTTCGGAGATACCTGTAGAGCATCTTTATAGTCACCCGGTTATGTTGTGACGTTTGATACACACAAGGTATTCCTCCGGTGTCAGTGAGTTGCATGATCTCATGGTCATAGGAATAGATACTTGGCATGCAGAAAATTGTAGCAATAAACTTTCACGATCATATGCTACGTTCATAGTTTGGGTCTTGTCCATCACATCGTTCTCCTAATGACGTGATCCCGTTATCAAATGACATCTCATGTCTATGGTCAGGAAACCTTGACCATCTTTGATCAACGAGCTAGTCTACTAGAGGAATACTAGGGACACAGTGTTGTCTATGTACCCACACATGTATTTGAGTTTCCAATCAATACAATTATAGCATGGATAATAAACGATTATCATGAACAAGGAAATATAATAATAACCAATTTATTATTGCCTCTAGGGCATATTTCCAACAGTCTCCCACTTGCACTAGAGTCAATAATCTAGTTCACATCACCATGTGATTTACATTGTTATGAATCTAACACCCAATGAGTTCTGGGGTTCGATCATGCTTTGCATGTGAGAGAGGTCTTAGTCAATGGTCTGCAACATTCAGATCCGTGTGTTCTTTGCAGATCTATATATATGTCATACTGCAGATGCTACCACGCCCCACTTGGAGCTATTCCAAATGGCTGCTCCACTATACGTATCCGGATTGCTACTCAGAGTCATCCGGATTGATGTCAAAGCTTGCATCGACGTAACCCTTTACGACGAACTCTTTGTCACCTCCATAATCGAGAATCATTTCCTTAGTCCTATAGTTACTAAGGATAATTTTGACCGCTTTCCAGTGGTCCACTCCTGGATCACTCTTGTACCCCTTGACAGAATCATGGCAAGGCACACACCAGGTGCGGTACACAGCATGGCATACAGAGCCTATGGATAAGGCATAGGGGATGACCTTCGTCCTTTCTCTTTCTTCTGCCGTGGTCGAGCTTTGAGTCTCACTCAACTCCACACCTTACAAATCAGGCAAGAACTCTTTCTTTGACTGATCCATTTTGAACTCTTTCAAAATCTTGTCAAGGTATGTACTCATTGAAAGTTTTATCAGACGTCTTGATCTATCTCTATAGATCCCGATGCCCAATATTTAAGTAGCTACATTCCAGGTTTTCCTTTGAAAAACTCCTTTCAAACAACCCTATATGCTTTCCAGAAATTCTACATCATTTCCAATCAACAATATGTCATCCACATATACTTATCAGAAATTCTATAGTGCTCCCACTCACTTTATTGTAAATACCAGTTTCTCATAAACTTTGTATAGACCCAAAAACTTTGATCACATCATCAAAGCGTATATTCCAACTCCGAGATGCTTGCTCCAGTCCATAGAAGGATCGCTGGAGCTTGCATACATTTTAGCATCCTTAGGACTGACAAAACCTTCCGGTTGTATCACATACAACCTTTCCTCAAGGAAACCGTTAAGGAAACGATGTTTTGACATCCATCTGCCAGATTTCATAATCGAAAAATGCAGCAACTGCTAACATAATTCCAACAGACTTTTAGCATCGCTACGGGTGAGAAAGTCTCATCGTAGTCAACTCCTTGAACTTTGTCGGAAACTTCTTTGCGACAAGTCGAGCTTTATAAATGGTGACATTTACCTTCAGCGTTTGTCTTCTTAAAGGTCCATTTGTAATCAACGGCATGCCGTTTAACGGGCAAGTCTACCAAAGTCCATACTTGGTTTTCATACATGGATCCTTTCTCGGATTTCATGGCTCCTAGCCATTTGTTGGAATCCGGGCCCACCATCGCTTTTTCATAGCTCGTAGGTTCACTGTTGTCTAACAACATGACCTCCAAGACAGGATTGACGTACCACTCAGGGGCAGTATGAGTCCTTGTCGACCTACGAGGGTCGGTAGTAACTTGATCCGAAGCTTTATGATCATCATCATTTGCTTCCTCTTCACTTGGTGTAGGCGTCGCAGAAACATCTTTCTGTGTTGTGCTACTATCCAACTGAAGTGACGGTTCAACAACCTCATCAAGTTCTACCTTCCTCCCACTCAATTCTTTCGAGAGAAACTCTTTCTCGAGAAAGGACCCGTTTTTAGCAACAAACACTTTGCCCTTGGATATGAGATAGAAGGTATACCCAACTTTTTCCTTAGGGTATCCTATGAAGATGCACTTTTCCGCTTTGGGTTCGAGCTTATCAGACATAAGCGTCGCATTCCCAAACTCTGAGAAATGACAGCTTAGGTTTCTGCCAAACCAAAATTCATACGGTGTCATCTCAACGGACTTAGATGGTGCCCTATTTAAAGTGAATGGGGTTGTCTCTAATGCATAACCCCCAAAACGATAGTGGCAAATCGATAAGAGACATCATAGTACGCACTATATCCAATAGAGCACGACCACGAGGTTCGGACACACCATCACACTATGGTGTTCCAGGTGGCGTGAGTTGTGAAACAAGTTCCACATAGTCTTAAGTTGCATACCAAACTCGTAACTCAGATATTTACCTTCACGATCATATCATAGACATTTTATCTTCTTGTCACGATGATCTCAAACTTCACTCTGAATTTGCTTGAACTTTTCAACCGTTTCAGACTTGTGATTCATTAAGTAAATATACCCATATCTACTCAAATCATCAGTGAAGGTAAGAAAATAACAATATCCACCGCACGCTTCAACACTCATTGGACCGCATACATCAACATGTATCATTTCCAACAAGTCACTTGCCCGCTCCATCAAGCCGGAAAACGGGGTTTTAGTCATCTTGCCCATGAGGCATGGTCCGCATGTCTCAACCGATTCGAAATCGAGTGAGTCAAAAGATCCATTAGCATGGAGTTTCTTCATGCGCTTTACACCAATATGACCTTGGCGGCAGTGCCACAAGTATGTGATACTATCATTATTAACTTTGCATCTTTTGGCATCAATGAACATGTGTATTACTACGATCGAGATTCAATGAACCATTCACATTGGGTGCATGACCATTGAAGGTATTATTCATGTAAACAGAATAACCATTATTCTCTAACTTAAATGAATAACCGCATTGCAATAAACACGATCTAATCATGTTCATGCTCAATGCAAACACCAAATAACATTTATTTAGGTTCATCACTAATCCCGAAGGTAGAGAGAGCGTGCGATGGTGATCACATCAACCTTGGAAACACTTCCAACACACATCGTCACCTCGCCCTTAGCTAGTCTCCGTTTATTCCGTAGCTTTTATTTCGAGTTACTAACATTTAGCAACTGAACCGGTATCTAATACCCAGGTGCTACTACGAGTACTAGTAAGGTACACATGAATAAAACGTATATCAAATATACTTCTGTTGACGTTGCCAGCCTTCTTATCTACCAAGTATCTAAGGTTGTTCCGCTTCAGTGACCGCTCTCCTCATAATAGAAGCACTTAGTCTCGGGTTTGGGTTCAATCTTGGGTTTCTTCACTGGAGCAGCAACTGGCTTGCCATCCATGAAGTTTCCCTCCTTGCCCTTGCCCTTCTCGAAACTAGTGGTTTTACTAACCATCAACACTTGATGCTCCTTCTTGATTTCTACCTTCGCGGTGTCAAACATCACGAATAGCTCAGGGATCATAATTTCCATCCCTGGCATTTTATAGTTCATCACGAAGCTCTAGTAGCTTAGTGGCAGTGACTCGAAGAACTATATCAATCACTATCTTATCTGGAAGATCAACTCCCACTCGATTCAAGCGATTGTAGCACCCAAACAATCTGAGTACATGCTCACTGATTGAGCTATTCTCCTTCATCTTGCAGGCAAAGAATCTTGTTGGAGGTCTCATACCTCTCAACACGGGCACGAGCCTGAGATCCCAATTTCAGCTCTTAGAACATCTCATATGTTTCGTGACGTTCAAAACGTTTTGGAGCCTCAATTCTAAGCCGTAATGCATGACGCATTGAACTATCAAGTAGTCATCAGAGCGTGCCTGTCAGACGTTCACAACATCTACAGACGACGCTTGAGGGGGTGGCGCACCGAGCGGTGCATTAAGGACATAAGCCTTCTGTGCAGCAATGAGGACAATCCTCATATCACGGACCTAGTCCGTATTATTGCTACCATCATCTTTCAATTCTATTTTCTCTAGGAACGTATAAAAACAGGGGAGCTACAGCGCGAGCTAGTAATCTACAACATAATTTGCAAAGACATTTTGACTATGTTCATGATAATGAGTTTAGTTAATCATATTACTTAAAAACTCCCACTCAAATTGACATCCCTCTGGTCATTCGAGTGTCACATGATCCAAATTCACCAACTCAAGTCCGATCATCACGTGAGATGAGGTGGTTTCAATGGTGAACATCTTCATGTTGATCATATCTACTATATGACTCATGTTTGACCTTTCGGTCTCTTGTGTTCCGAGGCCATGTCTGTACATGCTAGGCTCGTCAAGTTTAACCCGAGTGTTCCGCACGTGCAACACTAGCTTGCACCCGTTGTATGCAAACGTAGAGTCTATCACACCCGATCGTCACGTGGTGTCTCGAAACGACGAACTTTCGCAACGGTGCACACTCGGGGAGAACACAATTTTATCTTGAAATTTTAGTGAGGGATCACCTTATAATGCTACCGTCGTCCTAAGCAAAATAAGATGCATAAAAGGATTAACATCACATGCAAATCATAAGTGACATGATATAGCCATGAACTTGTGCTTTTGATCTCCATCTTCAAAGCACCGGCATGATCTCCATCGTTACCGACATGACACCATGATCTCCATCATCTTGATCTCCATCAACGTGTCACCATGAGGTTGTTGCGCCAACTGTTGCTTCTACGACTATTGCTAACTCATAGCGATAAACTAAAGCAAAACGGCGAAAATAAATTAAAGACAACCCTATGGCTCCTGCCGGTTGCCGTACTCATCGACATGCAAGTCGTGATATTCTATACAAAACATGATCATCTCATACATCACATAT
Organism: Elymus sibiricus; assembly: GCA_039707655.1. Lineage (NCBI taxonomy): Eukaryota > Viridiplantae > Streptophyta > Magnoliopsida > Poales > Poaceae > Elymus > Elymus sibiricus. Next base: position 94,825,641 of record CM077675.1, on the reverse strand, counting down.
ATCTCATCATGTAATTGGCCATATCACATCACAACATACCCTGCAAAAACAAGTTAGACGTCCTCTAATTGTTGTTGCATGTTTTACGTGGCTGCTACGGGTATCTAGCAAGAACGATTCTTACCTACGCAAAAACCACAACGGTGATACACAAACTGCTATTCAACCTTCTCAAGGACCGCCTTTGTCTAATCCGATCCAACTAAAGTGGGAGAGACAGACACCCGCCAGCCATCTTTATGCAACAAAGTCACATGTCAGTTGATGGAACCGGTCTCTCATAAGCGTACGAGTAAGGTTGGTCCGGGCCGCTTCATCCCACAATACCGCCGAATCAAGAAAAGACCAAGGGAGGAAGCAATCTGAATATCAACGCCCACAAACTCCTTTGTGTTCTACTCGTGATCTCATCTACACATAGACCTAGCCACTACTGGAAAAAGGAAATTTGCCGTCAGCCAGTTCTTTGCCGTCTGCAAGCGGACGGCAAAGACCTTCTTTGCCGTCCGCTTTTAAAAAACAGACGGCAAAGAACTGGCTGATGGCAAAGATCATATTTGCCATCAGCCACTTCTTTGCCGTCTGCTAGCAGACGGCAAAGAATATTTGCCGTCCGCCAGCAGACGGCAAAGGGCTTAAAGCAGACGGCAAAGAGACCAACTCTTTGCCGTCCGCTTTTTTGCTCTTTGCCGTCTGCTAGCAGACGGCAAAGAGGATGCCTATCTAGCGGGCGTAACCCCCATCTCTCTCTCCCCCCCACCTCACCCACCCCACCCGCGGCCCCCTCTCCCTCGCGCCCCCCACTCTCTCTCCCCCCGCGACTCCCCACGCAGCTGCCACGCACGGCGCACGATTCCGGCGGATTCCGGCGAGTTCCGGCGGCGCGCAGCACACCCACGACCTCCCCTCGCCCCGCTGCGTCTTCCTATCCGGCCAGATTCACGCCTCCCCGCCTCTACCGCTCGCCCCCAAACCCTCCACCGTGCCTAGGGTTTCGGCCTACGGCACCGCCTTCGTCGCCGACGCGTCTCCGGTGGCCTATGGCGGCTCTTCTCTGCCTCGCGCCTCGAACAGGGTGGCGCAGAGGACCTCCTCCCATAGGAACCGCTCACGCGGCGCACCCTGCAGCCGCCGGTCCGGGACGTGTGCGGCCGCGGCGGCCTTGTCCTGCTTGACGACGGCAGCGACGAACGCCGGCGCTCCTCGTCGCCCTCGACCTCCAAGGAGGAGCGCCGGTACAGCACAAGCACGCCCCGCCCTGAACCCCCTTCTCCACCCACCCGGCGGCGTACAGGACATCCTCCTCCTCGACGCGGCCGTCCCGGCGAGCTCACTTCGCCGGAGGAGGTGAAGCAGCATGTCCAGTACCCCCCTTGCCCCTGCCTCCTCACCGACGGCTGCGTCCTCCTCCCTTCCTAGCTGCTGCACGTGGTGAGCATCCCCTCTCTCCCCTCAATCTGGATGTGCAGCACTGAAATTTGGTTGAATGCAAGTCAGGTATTGGTTCAGTTGTATGTGTCAATTTAATTTGGTTGAACCTTCACTGAAATTAGGCATGCATGATTTGATCCACTGAAATCAATTGCTACATATTGTTGATATGTCTGACAATATCATGCTTATTTTTGTGTGTGTCAAAACATGTGCTACTGTCTGATACGCCATGGAAGGTCCTCTCTCGACCAGATTCATTCATTAATCAGTTTTGTGTCATCTATATCCTCTCCAGTGCGTGGACGGACGGACGAGCTGACCGATGTCTTCCTCCTCCTCACGTGGCTAGGCCAGAGGAGCCTCTCCAGCGCTCCTACTCCCCTCCATTTGTGCAAGTGAGCCTCTCTACCCCCCAGACCTTAGTTGGATAGCACCTGCAATTGTACAGGCATATCAACTGCAACTAAAACTGCATGGTTAAACTTAATTTGACTAAAACTGATGCATCCATCCATCCATTTTTGGTGTGTGTTTCACCAAAGCATCCAGATTACACAAGTATTCTGTAGCTCTATTGATCTCACTGCCTATGCCAGTGTCCAGTATGGTTCAAGGTCCGTGCACCATCGCAAAAAAAAGAAGAGTCCCCAGCCATGATGTTGGTCCATCCTGAAAGAGGAGTATTGTGGTTTTTAGGATTTTGCGGTGACTGACTAGTTATCTTTTCCATCGGATTTTTAGGAACATTCTAGCTACATTTCTTGGGTAGTTTTGTTTCTTCTCGGATTTTGTCAGAACATTGTGGTATTACAAGTTACTTACAGAAGTTTCAGCCTGTCGAAGATGTTCCTTTTGGTATATTATAATTGCCCAATACTTTTATTATAGTTATGGTTTTTGTACTTGTCTAGTGTTTAGTGGCTTCTCTTGTTACTGTATATATGCTCTTAATAATTTTTGCCTTTGTTGTAATATAGTTATGAACAATATCTTTCCTTGCCAGGTTTCCCTCTCTCCTAAATTCTGAGAAAAACAGATACTACCCTTGTCCCTTCCCTTTCTTTCTTTCTCTCGTGAATCTGATAAGAACACATATTCTCTTGATCTTAACCAAGCCAATGATGCTGGTCTGAGGCTGCTCTCACTGGGATAATGACAGATGCTACACTATTGATCCGATGATGCTTTAGTCCTAGCATTTCTAGGCTTTTTTGAGGACAAAATCCCCTCCAAAACCTACCTCCGGTTCTGCTTTGTTTTAATTGCTAAAAGGAGTTCTTTTTATTAATAACTTGGCTTTATTTATTAACTTTGTCATGGCTGGTCTGCATGTATTTCTACTCATTTTTTCCAGTAAGTATGTACTCATTTTCTTAGTTTTTCCAGCATCATTCTTGAAGTTAAGTCATTAGTTTTTCGCTATTTGTGTGTCTTCTACTGTTTTGTCTTTAGAATGGAGGCTTAGTTATGTGGTTTTGGTTCAGGTTTCAGTCATTTTCAGTAGCAGTGGGCATCATTTGCATCACTTTACCGGATTTGGTTTACTTATTGGCTTATATATACTGCTATATTATGGTTCATATGCTGCTAGTTATATAATGGCTACTATTTAGTGTTGCTCTGCTACTGTTAGTGTTTCATATGCTCTGTTGCTGTAACAGTTTGGTATGTTGTTGTACACATGCAGATAACTACAGTTTCAATTATCTAGCATGTATTAGTTCCACTTTGTTGACTAGCTAGTGATTTTGCCTATTGATACATACAACCGTTCTAGTTATAAGGATATATTCCTTTATTTTGCATAGAGTTATAGTGCTTTTATTAGTTAAGTCCAAAGTAGTTTTTCTGTTCATTTATATGCTACTTGCAGTTTAATTTCTCTTACACAAGGTCCAGGATATAATCCTTTTATTATAGTTATGGTTTTTGTACTTGTCTAGTGTTTAGTGGCTTCTCTTGTTACTGTATATATGCTCTTAGTAATTTCTGCCTTTGTTGTAATATAGTTATGAACTAACCCAAGTGCTTGTGATGTGCTTGTGTATCTAGTACAGAAATATACCAAGTGCAAGTACAGAAATACTCACCATACAAAGTTCTTTCTCCAATTTTTTTGCGCGCAACTATGATATATTTTCCTATTCATTGATTGTACAATTTAATCTATAGACACGGCATGGCGCTGATCAACACAACCTTGTCCCAGTTCTTCTTTTACATTTCTACGCCTAACCCATTCTCTCTTTCTTAGTGTTTTTGTTATGCAGGTTGGAAGAAAAGAAGAAGATCCAGAGAAGATCTTAGTAATAAGATAGTTTTTAGGAAAATAGATATTTAGTTTTAGGTCATTTCTTGTAATTTCCGAAATGTAAATTTAATTACTTAATCATTTCTGATTCTTTATAATATGACTTTGTATTACCTATTCCAATTATTAATAAAGTTTTTAATTTACATGTGTTCATGACTATTGGCAATATGTGTTGGATATGCTATATTGGTCATATATATAATTTTCTGTGAAAATGAATTGATATAAGAAAAAACAGGGGCTATATATCCACTTTGGCCTATTTGGCCTCTTTGCCGTCTGCTGGCGGACGGCAAAGAAGCTTGCTTCTTTGCCGTCCGCCAGCAGACGGCAAAGAGCTTGCTTCTTTGCCGTCCGCCAGCAGACGGCAAAGAGATTGCTTCTTTGCCGTCCGCTAGCAGACGGCAAAGAAGGAAAGTTCTTTGCCGTCTGCCAGCAGACGGCAAAGCGGCCTTTGCCGGCAGCCGTTCAGCCGGAGTGTTTGCCGTCTGCTGGCTGACGGCAAAGCCTTTGCCGTCCGCCAGGCATGCCTTTGCCGTCTGCTATGGCAGACGGCAAAGTGCCTGATTCCAGTAGTGAGCTCTGATACCATTGTTGGGGAACGTTGCATGGAAAACAAAAAATTTCCTACGCACACGCAAGATCTATCCATGGTGATGAGCATCTACGAGAGGGAGAGTGGATCTACATACCTTTGTAGATCGCTAAGCGGGAAGCGTTTAAGAAACGCGGTTGATGTAGTCGAACGTCTTCGCGATCCAAATCGCTAGCCGTCCCGCGATCCAATCACGAACCGTCCCGCGATCCAATCACGAACCGTTCCGCGATCCAATCACTGTCCTTCCGATCTAGCGCCGAACGGACGGCACCTCCGCGTTCAGCACACGTACAGCTCGATGACGATCTTCGCCTCCTTGATCCAGCAAGAGGGAGCGGAGAGGTAGATGAGTTCTCTGGCAGCGCGACGGCGCGGCGACGACGGTGGTGGAACTATTCCGACAGGGCTTCGCCTAAGCACCGCCGAAACTAGACTAGAGGAGAAACGATCTAGAGGAAGAAGAGGGCAGCACGTGGCAAATAGGGTTAGGGCTGCCCTCAAATCCTCTAGTATATATAGGAGGGAGGGAGGAGGAGGCAGCCCCTAGGGTTTCCCCTAGTGGCTTCGGCCGAACCAAGGAGGAGGTGGAGGATCCACCTCCAATCCTACTCCAAGTAGGATTCCAATCCTACTTGGAAAATCCTTCCCCCACTTGGGGTTTTTCCTTCTCCCACCTCCTAGCCGCATGGGCCTTGTGGGGCTGGTTTGCCCAGCCCACTAAGGCTGGTGCACCACCCCTCAGGCCCATGTGGCCTCCCGGCGTGAGTGGCCCCTCCCAATGGCCCTCCGGCACTCCCGGTACACTATCGGAAATACCCGAAACTTTTCCGGTGGCCAAAACGGGACTTCCTATATATCAATCTTTACCTCCGGACCATTCCGGAGCTCCTCGTGACGCCCGGAATCTCATCCGGGACTCCGAACAACCTTCGGTCACCAACATACATAACTCAACTATACCGAAACGTCACCGAACCTTAAGTGTGCAGACCCTGTATTTGAGTTTCCAATCAATACAATTATAGCATGGATACACACAAGGTATTCCTCCGGTGTCAGTGAGTTGCATGATCTCATGGTCATAGGAACATATACTTGACATGCAGAAAACTGTAGCAATAAACTGACACGATCAGATGCTACGGTCATAGTTTGGGTCTTGTCCATCACATCATTCTCCTAATGACGTGATCCCGTTATCAAATGACATCTCATGTCTATGGTCAGGAAACCTTGACCATCTTTGATCAACGAGCTAGTCTACTAGAGGCATACTAGGGACACAGTGTTGTCTATGTACCCACACATGTATTTGAGTTTCCAATCAATACAATTATAGCATGGATAATAAACGATTATCATGAACAAGGAAATATAATAATAACCAATTTATTATTGCCTCTAGGGCATATTTCCAACACCAGTAGCCCCCTTCTGGCCCATGGTCCCTTTTCTTGAAAAAATCAATGACGTATTTTTGTTTCATTTTTCTAGGATCCTGCAAGTGCACTTTCTTTACAAAGATCCAAATTTCTCCCCTAACATCATCTACGGTAATTATTTCATCAATTATCTACATTATGAGGTAATCCAAGCTTAATTTGCTGAAATGGGGAGAGGGGGAGTAAGCCAAAACATATTGGCATGTTGTGATATGTTTTGTTAAAGCATATGTGCGATCCTAGGTGACTTTGAGTGGTTGATGATATGTCTCAAACGTATATACTTTTCTTAAGATTTTTGGATAAAAAAATTCTCTTGAAACTTGCTCTAATAAATAAGAGCTAACAAGGGATGGCCCTGTTTTCAGAAAGATTTATTTGGTATTATCTATTTGTGTAGAAAATCATGATGAAAAAATATACCAGAGGGAGATTCGGACCAAAAGGACACTAGAGTACATGGACATGGAACAAGGTGGGGCCCAAGCGCCCAACCCAAGTGCCTTGTGGCCTTCAATGTCTGGGTGGGCGCATGGGCCCACCAAGCACCTTCTGCCGGTAACCTGACTATATATTCTGGTGAAAACACTTCACAATCGGAGGCCCACCAGGCACCTTCTTCCGGTAACCTGACTATATATCCAGGGCTCCCGGAGGCTTTACCCTGCCTCCGGAGAGGGGAAACTTCACCATCGGCTCCGTCAACCCCTTCTCTGTCATCGCAACCATGCTCCCTCCAACCATGTGATGAATTCTTTCTCCCTGTACTCATTCAGCGTGTTACACAAAGCAGTAAATAGCCGAAGAAATTTATACATATGCATGCATTTTTCACGATTGCTTGCTTTCTTTCAGTTAGTTGATATTTGGCAACTATCGGGTATTTACTACTTTGTGTAACTCTACTGCTACGTACACCACTCCATACAGCAGAGTAAACTCTTTCTCCTGAGATACAATAGAAAAAGAACTTTGTGGAGTTTGAAAAATAAGAAAGGGAAAAAATAAGCTAAAACATTTTCTCTGTTGCATTTGGATAGAAATGAACGAAAACTGTTGCCCAGAAAGGCACAAGAAGAAAAACATACTACATATTTAATTCTCTTTGTTGGCTCCCAAATATGGATAGTGTATGTTTTTCTGTTTCAACCGTTGTCATGTTTTGGTATCCAACCAACCACATATGAAACACACTGAAGACAAAGATGGGTCTAAAACAGCTGAAAACAACAAATAATACTCCTTCACATGAAAGAGAGATGAGAGAAAGGCAAATTTTGATGAGATGGAAAAAAAAAGTCAAAATATCTCGACATGTTGTGATGTGTTTTTTTAAAGGACGGTCATGGTGGCTGGCATGTGAGCCAACTTGTTTTTTTTTTTTTTTTTTTTTTTTTTTTGCGGATATGTGAGCCAACTTGTTGTTGGCCGCACATTTCTTCACGCAACTCTTGTAACGGAAAAAGGTATAAAAAGGAAGAAAGAAAATTTTATTTAAGATATAACGGAAAAAAGAAAAGGAGCTTTGTTAAGTTGGAAAAAGAAAAATTGAAAAGCTAATACTACGGTTTTCTGCCGCATCATGGATAGAACTGAACAGAACAGAATCTGTTGGCCCCGAAAAGCACAGAGGAAAAAAAAAGTCTTTCTCTTCTTCCTCCTTCATTCCTTGGATACAAAATGCCAATGCCGATGCGAACGATGCTGCTCCGCCACCTCAGTCCCCCCTCCGTCCTACCAAATCCCAGGCGCGGCTCCGCCTCCTCGCCGCAGCGGAGAACGGCGAGGGCCCGGCCACCGCCGCTGCATTCCGCCCGCGCCGCCGCGCTCGGGGCCCGGCGGAGGACGCCCATGGCGGTCGGGGAGACCGGCGCCTCCGTCCCCGCCGCAGAGGCCGAGGCCGAGGCCACCCAGGTGCTCATCCTCCTCCCCTTCCCCGCCTCGCTCTTCCCATTACGAACCGCCCGTCACTCTGCCCCATCCGTTCCCGCCGAATCACACGGTCCGGCGGTCACCCCGCATGGCAGCCACACCACACGGCTGGCCTTGGCTCCGCTGCTGCTCTGATAAAATGATGTTCTGATATTGGGGTGTGGTGCGCAGGCGTTCATGCCGGACGCCAGGGCGTACTGGGTGACGCGCGACCTCATCGCCTGGAACGTCGGCGAGCAGGAGGCGCCGTCCGTCTGCCTGTACGCCAGCAGAGCCGCCGCGATGAGCCTCTCGCCGTCGAATGGCGGCATCCAAGGTACGTACTTTACGCAGGCCAATTAAGTTCGTGTTGGATGCCGGCTCTCAGCCTGAACCTGAACCTGATTTGTGTGACTGAAACCCGTTGCTGGTGTGATGGTGTGGCAGGCTACGACTCCAAAGTTGAGCTGCAACCGGAGAGCGCCGGGCTACCGGAAACAGTAAGACGTGCCAGGGGTTCCCTGCGCTGTGATCATCTCTTGATTGTGCTTCATGCAGTGTCCAGTGCCAAAGTTCAGTTTGATGAACCTAGAGTGCCATTCGCGATATGTTTCAGGTGACCCAGAAGTTCCCTTTCATCAGCAGTTACAGAGCGTTCAGAGTTCCGAGCTCCATCGACGTCGCCAGCCTTGTGAAATGCCAACTGGTCGTCGCTTCTTTCGGCGGTAATTCTTGACTCTTTGCACCTTTAATTGCATATTCAGATATGAGTGTCAAATTCTCCAGAGAAGTTCAGAAACATAGCAAGATCATGACATACTGCTCGTGTGCAGCTGACGGGAAACACGTAGATGTTACTGGACTGCAATTACCTGGTGTACTGGATGACATGTTCGCGTACACAGGACCGCTTGGTGCGGTTTTCAGCAAGGAATCCGTGAGCCTGCACCTTTGGGCTCCTACAGCACAGGTTTGGCTTCTAAAGACGGCGCATTTTACCATCTCAAGTGTCAGCTTCTGTTATGTAATATTCCCGCTTATATGTAAAATGTCCGTGATATATCTTTGCAGGACGTGAGCGTGTGCTTCTTTGATGGTCCAGTGGGCCCTGCGCTGGAGACGGTGCAGCTCAAGGAATCAAATGGTGTTTGGAGTGTTACTGGACCAAGAGAGTGGGAAAACCGGTACTATTTGTATGAAGTCGACGTGTATCATCCAACTAAGGCGCAGGTTCTGAAATGTTTAGCTGGTGACCCTTATGCTAGAGGGTATGTGGCTGTGCGCATTTCAGTTATGTAGATCAGGGAGAGGAACTTCTCAAAAAGAAAAAAAGTTCAGGGAGAGGAAGAAATTAACATGTTGTTTATTTGATCAGCCTTTCCGCAAATGGTGCGCGGACCTGGTTGGTTGACATTAACAATGAAACATTGAAGCCAGCTTCCTGGGATGAATTGGCCGATGAGAAGCCAAAACTTGATTCCTTCTCTGACATAACCATCTACGAATTGCACATTCGTGATTTTAGGTAAATTGTGCTGCTTGATTTACACAGCTACAAATCTGGTGGGGTTTATGCATATTCATCTTTAGAACTTATCTGTCTGTTTCCTGTGCTTTTCAATTACAGCGCCCACGATGGCACAGTGGACAGTGACTCGCGTGGAGGATTTCGTGCATTTGCATATCAGGTCTTTAGAGTTGATTTACTAGGAGACTGATGTATTGCATTGCATTTTTTCATCAGTATCCCATGCTATTGCATTTTGGAACATGTGGCACAGGCCTCGGCAGGAATGCAGCACCTACGGAAATTATCTGATGCTGGTTTGACTCATGTGCATTTGTTGCCAAGCTTTCATTTTGCTGGCGTTGACGACATTAAGAGCAACTGGAAATTTGTCGGTAAGGAAATATTTTCTCCGTCTTTCACAAGACAACAAGGCACTGTTGAGCTTTTGCTAGATATCTACTCCCTCCATCCCATAATATAAGAAAGTTTTTTATACTAGTGTAGTGTCAAAAACGCTCTTATATTATGAGACGGAGGGAGTATCATTTTTTTGTTGGATAGCAATGAGTGACGACTATTTATAAGTAATCAACGGTTAAACCTGCACTTCTGCATTTTCGTCTTATTTACTTCAAATTGACTTATTTGGTTATACGAAACTTCATTTACTCTGGCAGATGAGTGTGAACTAGCAACATTCCGTCCAGGGTCAGATATGCAACAAGCAGCAGTAGTAGCTATTCAGGAAGAGGACCCTTATAATTGGGGGTATTCATTTCACACTTGCTTTTTTGCTCTCAAACATTCCAGATACTAATGCATCGTAGTAGTGTTAATATAGGAAAGTTAGTTATGTTCTTACAAGTAAATTATTCTTACATATGGTCATATGCATGCTAAAGGTATAACCCTGTGCTCTGGGGGGTTCCAAAAGGAAGCTATGCAAGTGACCCTGATGGCCCGAGTCGAATTATTGAATATCGTCAGATGGTCCAGGTGTGTTTTCCTTTTAACCCTAAGATAGGACTCCATAGGGAACTACGGTGCATTTGGACTACTTCCCACAAAATTCATGTATTCTATATAAGAGCACCAAATCGAAGACGTGCTAACTTGGTGCACTCAGCCTTTTGTAGTAATTGAAGGTGGTAAATGTGGTTAGCTCGATGCAGGATACATGTTACTTCTCTGATAAATTTTGTACTGCAGGCCCTCAATCGCATAGGTCTTCGTGTTGTCATGGATGTTGTATACAATCATCTAGACTCAAGTGGCCCCTGCGGTATCAACTCAGTGCTTGACAAGGTTGTTACCTTTGAAAATAATTTTTTTATTCATAATTATTGCAACTTAAATTACATATATTGTTTTTTCTTTCAATACAGTTTACAACAATTCTTTGTCATGCTAGAAGTCAACTTAAAGTATTATTCCATTCAAACTGGTCCACCCAAGAGCATTTTTGTCACATTTTAAGTACCACCAGTCATGCTACATTGTGTACAAAGTGATAAATATGTATAATTCTTGTTTCAAAGAAATGGCAAGTAATAAAATGCTTACCCTCCTGTGTTCGCTGTTCCAGAAATGTGCATGTACATCTAACAATATACATGTCAATTGATCCGCTTTGACAAGTTTTGGACCTTTCTAATGTATCTTCTTTCTTTTTCTTTGTATGGGATATTTACAGATCGTTCCTGGGTACTATGTTAGAAGGGATACCAATGGCCAGATTGAGAACAGTGCAGCTATGAACAATACAGCAAGTGAGCATTTCATGGTTGATAGGTTAATCGTGGATGACCTTGTGAACTGGGCAGTGAACTACAAAGTGAGTTGGCTGTGGTAACAGTATTCTAATTATGTTATGATAATACCATTCATTTCAGACTTACTGATTCTAAATGAGATCATCGTACTTGGTGGCTTAGTGCCATCAGCCGCGTTATGCACAGGAAAATGCATGCATTCATGACTGAGTTTTCTTTCTTCCTGTTCCTTGTTGTATGAACAGTTTCATGCTGTTTACATGATGTTCCTTCTCATACTGCGTGTTGACCATTATATAATTGTTTCCTTAGGTTGATGGGTTCAGATTTGATCTTATGGGCCATATCATGAAACACACCATGGTAAGTAAGCTCATATCCATGCTGAGTTAAATATCATGTTGATATGCTGCCTAAATACAATTATCTTTTTCGTTGAACCCAATGACTTAGTAAAGTATTGCTCGCTATCAGTTCCACTCAAAAGAGCATAGCAATTTCCTTGTTCTGACCGTGGCCCATATGATTGCACAGAATGATTTTACGCATTTGGCTTCCTTTTCTTTTTTTTGCTAAGTGCATCGCACTGCGTGCTGAATGACCTTTTTGTTTCATATATACAGATGAGAGCAAAATCTGCTCTTCAAAGCCTTACAAGGGATGCACATGGAGTTGATGGTTCAAAAATATACTTGTAAGAAATGAGATTGCTCAATTTCATAGCAACCAGTTTCTATGGCAGGAGCAAACATTCTCCCTGTATTGGACTAATCAGGGCAATGGCATTGCCACAGGTATGGTGAAGGGTGGGACTTCGCTGAAGTTGCACGCAATCAACGTGGAATAAATGGATCCCAGCTTAATATGAGTGGAACGGGGATTGGTAGGTAAGTCTGAATTTATTACCAACTTACTATCGGCCATGAGAAGTGAGCACCTTTCGGTGTTCATACCTCCAAGCTATAAGTAGATTTTATCATATTTACATCTAAATTAAGCAATCGGTCAATTTTGGAACATACCTCCAAGCTATAACTATATTTTACATTGAACAACAAAATCAAAAGGGAAATTTATGTCTCGTCAATCTCCTGTATTGTCAGAACTTTGAAGCTATGACACAAAATACCAGAGTGCAGTTTTATATTCTAGTAAATACCCAGTATGGTTAATTTATTTTGGTGTTTGTTCTACATCAACTATTTTCTCTATACCACATAGTAATATATATATACTGTGATACTTTTCAGCTTCAATGATAGAATCCGGGATGCTGTTAATGGGGGTAATCCATTTGGTAATCCACTACAGCAAGGCTTTAATACTGGTCTGTTCTTAGAGGTATGTTTATGTCCTTTATGCTGGTGCCCTTCCTGGAAATGAAAGTTATGGTATGACATTTCATTCATATGAATGCAGCAGTTACCTTTCCCCCCCTCTTAATACAGTTTTGCTGAAGTTGGGCAATTCTATTGGGTTAAGCCATTTTCTGAAACTCATAAAGAGGTTCCTTTTTCTGTAAATCAAGTCGCCGATTGTAGCTACCTTAAGGTTCCTAACTTCCTATTAATTGGTGTTGTGCACCATTAGACCTCAGTACTGTACCTCAGAGGCCATGTACTCAAGTGTCATCTTTTTTTTTCCCGAGAAAATGCAGAAGTCTTGCGTCTTATGCACTGATAGAAGAAACAGTTATGTACAAGCCCAAGAGGGCAATATCCCATGAGTCAACACAACACCCTAAGTGTTAGGCACTGTCGGGAGGAGCACCGCCAGCCCAACCACCCATGCTAGTGCCCACTGTCTGGCCTCGACATTGATAGTGGCAGGCAAGGTGGCAACTCTGGGCCTCTCATTTGTCCGCCACATGTTTTGTTATGGTCTCTGCTAGGACTGGGGATGCATCCTCAGTTATGGACTATTTCGGAGATTTATTGAACTAGTTAGCTACTATTTGGTGTGCCCTAGCTGGGACTTCGTGGTCTCAAGTCTGAACTGGAGCTGTGATGCAGAGTTGCACTTACTACATTGTGTTTAAAATATTTCTAGATTAGCTCCCAGAATTCCATAGTGTTAATTATTTGGTATTTGCCCTTTTGTGCAGCCAAATGGGTTTTATCAGGGCAATGAAGCAGATACCAGGCGCTCACTCGCTACTTATGCTGACCAAATACAGGTAGGCTATCAGTATTCATGTTCCTATAAGTTTGCCCGCTGGTTGAGTATTAATTTGATTTTTACCTATCAATTTAATGCAAAATTGAATGTTATTAGTGTTCTGCTTAATAAGTTTGCCAGCAAAGATGGAATAATTTCTTTTCCTTTTCTTTCAGATTGGACTAGCTGGTAATCTGAGGGATTATGTACTAATATCTCATACTGGAGAAGCTAAGAAGGGATCAGAAATTCACACTTTTGATGGATTACCAGTCGGCTATACGTCGTCCCCAATAGAAACGGTATGGTTGGTTTTTGAACTTCCTAAACTTAATTGTACATGTAACACTATCATTTGCTCACTGGAATAGCATAATGTGTTTTCTTATGGCTCTGTATGTGTTTAGATATTTTTGTCCCACCTCTTTAAACACTGCTATGAGTCATTATTTACTCAAATACCTTACTCTTCTGTACATTTCAGATAAACTATGTTTCTGCTCATGACAATGAGACTCTATTTGATGTTATCAGTGTGAAGGTATGGCTTGTATCCTTTATACAAATAATTGTACTTCTTTTATCAATTATTACCGTCTAGTACTCATAATTTTCCTTTTTATGTTTTGCAAACCATGAAACAAGACAGATTAGCATGAATATCTTTGTTTATATATATATACATAATGTGATGATATTTTTATCGGTAATATTGGTTGCTAAAATTAGTTAATTCTTTGGAAATTAAACTTGACATTTTTAAAGCAACAATTTAGTTCATGCGATGATAAGTATAAGGAAGTTGCTCACTGATTCTTCTTTCGCAAGATGAACTAAAAATTTCATTTTCAAAACCTCTCACAATCTTAAATTCTCGAAATGTTTCTTTTGTTTGTTTCTGCAGACCCCAAAGGACATTTCAATTGATGAGAGATGCAGGATAAATCATTTGGCCTCCAGCATGATGGCATTATCCCAGGTTTGTATGTAAACGGAATATGTTGGAATTGGTGACTGGTGATCAGTTTTCCCAAGAACACTATAGAACTTATGAAGTTCTGTAGTTCATAGTACGCTCAGTAAGCTCAATCTTGAACTTGCCTCATGGTTTGAACTTACTAAATGTTCTGGGTGTCTAATCTTAGTTTCATTTGTTTTCTTAGCATAATTAATAAATTTAGCATGTGGGCTCTTTTGCTAGGATGTTTATTCCAAGAAATCTGCATTTTGATAATTCAGCCAACAAATGACACTACGACTTCACGTGATTTTGTATTTTTCTGCTGTTGCCATCTTCTCTTTTCTTCTGACCAATTTTTTTCCCATATGGTAAAGAATGAAGTAATGTCTATTTTACAGAAAATAACTTCTGGCAATATTGTGTAATTCCATACATTTTTTATAACTTGAACTTTTGGAGTGGAGTCCTCAATTTTTTTCAACTTGTCCTTTCAGGGAATACCCTTCTTCCATGCTGGTGACGAGATTCTAAGATCTAAGTCCATCGATCGAGATTCATATAATTCTGGTGATTGGTTTAACAAGTAATAAGCTGCCTTTTTACCTTACCGAAAACATCAGTTCTTCCCATGAATTAAAATGATTGAATTATTTAGAGAAAAAACTAATTAAAATGTTCTTGTAAAATAATTATTCTGTCCGCCTTCTGTACCATATATGAAGTAGAGGACGATAGTAGTTCTGTAGCATCTTTAACTGCACGGTAATGTTCTGTTTTCTTCTTTTTGCTAAGGCTTGATTTTACCTATGTAACAAACAATTGGGGTGTTGGGCTTCCTCCAAGTGAAAAGAACGAAGATAATTGGCCCCTGTAAGTTTCTGAACTTTTACATCTTTTGTTACCATCATGGTTTTGTTATGTATTTGGCCATGTCCTTCTGATATACTGAAGAACTTAAATGAGAATTTCCTGTTTCCTTTCAAGTTTTAAACATACATTTGATAGTTCAAAATATGAAATAGAAACTATTTTGCAGGATGAAACCAAGATTGGAAAATCCGTCTTTTAAACCTGCAAAAGGACACATTCTTGCTGCCCTAGACAGTTTTGTTGACATCTTGAAGATCAGATACTCATCTCCACTTTTTCGTCTCAGTACAGCAAACGACATTAAGGTACAAGTATTCTTCATTTCTTTGCTAGCAAATTAGTTTGAGCTCCACTTTCAGACCGCTGAAGTGCTATAGTGTAGACTAGTTTTTCTTTTTCTTTCTATTGATCTCCTGGTGAAACTATATGACATGAATGTAATTTATTGTGGGAGCTATATAATTGCCAGTGTGAAACAAATGTATCCCATAGTTGAAAATGAATGATCACCTGGAAACTAGAGATAAAGATAGTCCTGCTGGAACATGTGGGACCAGCTCCACCCCGTTACTGGAACAAACGATCTAGTTGCCGCAAGCAACTCGCGCAAGAAAGCTATGACTTTTTATTCAGTGCTACCTCAGTTTCACAATATCTATCATGCGCGCACACATAGAGGAAGGGGTGAAAATGCCCACACGGTAGAATTTTTGGCAGAGGAGCGAGTAATATCTATTGAATTGATTTGGTGCGTAGATCTGACTGTATTCCTGTCGTGTTTCAGCAAAGGGTACACTTTCACAACACAGGGCCCTCCTCAGTCCCAGGTGTTATTGTCATGGGCATTGAAGATGCACGAGATGCGAGCCCCGAGATGGCTCAATTAGACACGAAGTAAGTAGCACTTGACGGAGTTATGATTTGCAAAGATTTGTTTTGCAAGATGAACATAGAGTGTAGTCTTGAGAAACATGTCATTCTGTATTACCCAATAAAAGAGAAGAAGTGTCCCTCCGTAGCTCAGTGTGTGGCAAGAGAGACCCTCGACATTATCTGATGTAGCTAACTAACACCTATCACTCTCTGCAGCTTCTCTTATGTCGTAACCGTCTTCAATGTGTGTCCGCACGAAGTGTCCATGGATATCCCCGCTCTCGCTTCGATGGGGTTTGAACTGCATCCTGTGCAGGTAACTGTTCCTAGATGTTTTCGACTTTAGGTTTGTTGGTGCTGTATTCTTTCTTCGTTGCCAGACCTTTAAACACTTTATCCTTTTAGAAGTGTTGAACTTTAACATTGGGGAAAATGACAACTGACAACTTTCTTGAAGTAAATTGACACACTTTTCTTGTGGTTTTGCTTCATGGCTTTTCATGCTTAAAAGCAAAACATTGCAAACCCTAACAGCTGACCACTGTCCAACCTAAAACCCAATGAATCATCAACCCAAAAAGTTGTGGAACTGGGAGAACAATTCTGAATATGCAACGGCTATTCTGGACTGTTTCAGGTGAATTCATCAGATGCTTTGGTGAGGAAATCTGTGTACGAGGCCGCAACGGGCAGGTTCACCGTGCCCGGAAGAACCGCATCAGTCTTTGTCGAACCTCGGTGTTGATGCCTCTTTGTTTTCAACGTGAGTATCTGTTCTACAAGTTGTCGAAGCGACCGAAGATCTTTCTGTTTTCGTATCGAAGTAAATAATAAATGAATAAATGAAGAATAAGAGAGGAGAGGCGCTGCTGCCTGCCAGATTACACTGCTGAAGGAACAAACCCAAGAATAAGAAGCTTGGCTTATGTATATGTAGAGTGCCCAAGCTGCCAAGTCATGGCTTTGTTTTCTAATCCATTTTGATTTTATATATCAAAAGGAAAACACATATATCGTGTTGTAAGTATTGTATAACATGCATGTGTTAAATAGGGGAGCATAATGATTTGTACTGTACTGCCTTTTTACTCTGTATATTATTATTATTCATCAAAGAAATAAAGCGCAATTTCTTTGTATCCTTGCATAGTACTTGCGCGTTGCTACGAAGCTATAATAGAAAAAAAAACGAGGATAGGAATTTGTCAAATGAGGACACCGATTAGCTTTGGCTCGATGACCAGTTATATGCAACAAACAAGCAGTGGTTTGATGGATGAATGTAGGGATAACAACCACATAATGGTTCAATGCATGGATTTAGAGATGGAATGACCAAATGAGTACAGAGACATGCAAAAGTTGTGGCCCCACATGCTACTAAGTGTAAAGTAGGGGAAGTGAACTCACCACCAACTCAAATTTTTACAAGTATAGTAAATAGTAAAGATATATTTCATTGGAGACAAATAATTGAGTGTCGATTTCTTGAGACGAGGCGGTTAGGAGGAGACTTTCACATCCTCTCTAGCCGTCGACGCCGCAATGGGTTCCCATGGCCTCCGCCGACCGCGGTGAGGGAACCCCGGATCTGAGAGTCCTAGTCCATGTCTCGTAGGATATTCAAGGTCTTCATTGCCAGTGAAGTTAGGGCATCAATGACGATGGGAAAATTCTTCCTAGGTTGTTGCCATGTCGGTGTCCTTCCTTAGAGTGGCGTCAACGAGGCAAAGGATGGTGTCGATCATCGGGTACTTGGTCTGGCATGATTAGCTTCTTTTTCCATGGCGGTGTCATCCTATGGGACGGAGGAGGGGGTACGGCTCCTTAGGGGAACTCGTGAGGTTTAACACCACCCCCCCCCCCCCCCCCCCCCCCGCCTTTCCTGGTTGGAGTTTGGGATTATCTTCTAGCTCTCCTTTGCGTCGGGTTCTCCAGGACGACGGTCTATCTAGTTCATGGTCCCTGGCATTTTCAGGTCTACATCAACAACTTCCCAGTTGTTGCATCTACAAACTCCTGGGTCAACAAGGTTGCCAAGGTTGCTCCATTGATACGGAGCCCCTAGGGGGGCACGGGCTTTATAAGGGTGCTTGTTTTTCAAGGGCTTGACTATTCTTGTAAGGAGTTCTTGCAAGGGTTAATTTTATTTAACATATGGCCTTCGACCTTCTAGGAATAAAACCTCGCATTTTATTTCAGCATATTCATGTTACATTGCATTAAAAATATTTGTCCCTTGATCGACTACTACCATGGTCAATCGGTTACACCGAGTTTCGAGTCAACCAACATGCCCTAACTCTAGCCGCCACTAGGTCTCATCCACGCCGCCATTGCGGTCCAGCTCCTCTCTATCTGGCGGTTTGTTGGCGGTCAGAGGAACGGGGACCTGTCCCTTTCGTTTTTCTTAGTTCTTGTTTCCCTTGGTTGTTTCTCTGGCATCAGACGAGGTGGCCACGGTGATGGTCACGTTCGAATAAGGTCTCTACACGCTCACCCTGCCTCGACGATGTCCAATCCAACGCTGACGAAGTCTATGTGAGGGTAGGTGTTGCTAGACTTCTTGGGTCTCTTTATATCTTGGTACCTAGTGTGTCAATCAAGGGACATTTTTTGGCTGGATCTTGTTGCGGTGACTTTGACCTCCTCTTTCAAGTTGTTCTAAAGCATGTTTCGGTTTCTCCAACCTTCTGGATTGGTGGTGAAGGATTGCAAGCCTATGTTGCGTGGGGTGATGCGCCAACCAATATACCTTGAGCGGTTAGTAAATCTCGTTTTTAGTTGTGAGTGGTTATTACGGTCTTCAACACCTGATATAGTGAGGTCATTTTTCAAGCCGGAGGAAGAAGATAACCAATATGGTTTTCTCTACATTAGCTATTTTCCGTTTAAAGTATACAATATAATTTTACTTTTTGCTGGTTGTGTCGTGTCTTGTAGTCTTTTGATTATAGTGTCTACTTTTTTTTCATGATACTTCCTCAGTTCCAAGTTCCAAGGGTTTGTCGTAAGTCAAATTTCTAAGTTTGACCAAGTTTATAAAAATAGTATTCTCTTTGTACTAATTTTGTATTAAATCAGAGGCACTTATTTTGAGACGGAGGAAGTACAATAATATCTAAAACAACAAATTAACCTCATTACACTCACCATAATGTATATTTTCATGCTTTGTATAGTTGAGGTTGTGGACAATGGTGGAGTCCGGGCCTTGACCACCCTTCCTAGAGAAAATTTTGTCAAATACGTGTATTTATCTGCTAATTGTTCTACTAATCATGAGAGCCTTGATCACCCTTGTCTTTTCTATGCGTATACACTCATCTGCCTCCCTGAAATATTTGGTTCACGTTCCGTTACTGGGAGTAAATAGCATAAAGCTACTACTTTACGTGCTAGGGTTCCAAAAACCTATCAAATTAATTTTTTTCTCTGATAACTACCAAGTCGAGGGACGACTGTTTCAAAAAACCCAAAACTCCAGTGACTAGCGTTTTAACCGTTTTTCTGACGACTTGGGCCCACAGGTCAGCCCACGTGGACGTTAAAGGCCGTTACCCCGACCGGCCCGGTCGGAACGAAAACGCTGATCGGCCCCCTTCCTCTCTCTCACTCTCTATTCCCCTCACCACGCGCTCTCCTCTCCGACCTAGGTCCGTGGATGACGGCGGCGCAGCCAAATGCCGGCGGTGGCGAGCCTTTGGGCCAATGCGGCATCGCCCCTGGCGGTGGTCATTCAGAGGTCGACAAGTGGCTCGGCGGTTGAAGTTTCCCGACGCAGCGGTCGCCGCAGCCATCCCCGCCGGAGGTCCAGCTCGATCCCGCATTCTGCGCGGCGAGGGCAGTGGCGAAGTGCATCCACGCGGATCCAGAGGGCGGCCACAGGTGGGCGTCATCGTTTGGTGGATTGAGGTAAGCAGTTTCTGAACCAGTTCATACTCTGTTGAACTTGAGGATTAGGGTTTGAAGAGATTGACAGATTAGGGTTGGAAATGAGCAGTGGATAGGTCTTGACAGATTGATAGAGTTGGAAATGTTCATACCTTGTTCCTGAACCCATATATTTAAGGTGTCTTCACTGTATTTTCATGTGTTTAGTGGCTGTGCTCACTGTTTTTAACTACAATAAGTAGTTTTTTTTTTGCAGTGACGATGCCTTTTAATTGATCTGCTTCATTGTTTTTGTCAGATTTTGGCTATTTCAGCTTAGATGAAGAGGTTTGGGAAGTGAGGCTACATTTTCTAGGCAGAGATAATATTGAGAGAAAATTTTCAGTGTCAGATATCAAATATCTGACCTTATTAGCATTGATTGAGTTGGAGGGGTATGGATTGGATGCCTACTTGACATATGTTAAGGATGAGGGAAAGGGCTTGGAAGGGGTGGAGGTCCTGGATAGTGAGGATTAAATTGTGGAAATGCTAGACATTTTTGTTGATAAGAAGGTACTGAACATCACTGTCAGAAAAGCAACTGATCCTAGCCCGGCAGACCTGAATTTGGATCACATCTTGCTTGAGGAACATATCCCCATTAGTCATGTTGGTGATCCTGTTGTTTACAGTGTTTCACAAGAAGGTGTGATTTACCCTATCTCTAATGCTACTTTGCCAGCCGTAACCCCTGATGAGCCCTACCTGAACACACAACAATGTTGCAATTTAAACAAGATGAAAAGTGTTGTGGTAGAAGAAGAAGATGTACAAGAAGAGGAAGATGAAGATGAGATGGACAAATCCTCTTTAGATTTTGAGTCCTGTAGGGGTGATTACAGAGGGCACAAGATTTCTTACAAAGCTTGGGCTAGGGGTGAAGATGAGGCTGGCACAGGGACTAGCAAAAACCAGAGGGAAGAGGAAGATACCGCAGAGCACTATTGTGGAGCTAACTCAGAACCTTCTGAGTTTTGGGAGGAAGAACAAATTGTTTCTGAAGATGAACAACCACATGATCCTTCTGTTATAACTGAAAAAGGAGCAAAGAAGCTTAAGCCAGTTACAAAACCTGGCCCAACTAGCAAGTCACACAGTGAGCCTGAATACATCAAGTTTGAAGATTATGTCCCTGAATCTGACGAGTACTGTTTTCCAGGTGATTTTGGCCTCAGTGATGAAGAAGATGTTCCTAGGTTGCCATCTGGAAGGAAGAGTAGGGTGAAGAAGAAGGAGAGGAGATGGTATGATCCATCACTACCTGATATACATGAGCAGTTTTCAATGCATTTATGCTTCCAAAATGTAGTTGAGTTAAGAGAAGCACTTAGAAATTTTCATGTTAGGACTCTTAGGAATTTTGAGTATCACAAAAGTGAACCAACTAGGGTTATTGCTTGGTGCTCTAAGAGAAAACTTGGTTGTAGGTTTTACATAGTTGCCTCTAAGATAGCTCATGAGGCAACTTTCAGTATCAAGAAGATGAACTTGGATCACACTTGTGGAGCTAGTGGAGAGAACACTGATGTCCACTACGCAACTTTATTCTTGTAGACTTTGTTGGGCCTCCAAGCGCAGAGTTTTGTAGGACAGTAGCAATTTTCCCTCAAGTGGATGACATAAGGTTTATCAATCTGTGGGAGGTGTAGGATGAAGATGGTCTCTCTGAAACAACCCTGCAATCAAATACAAGAAATCTCTTATGTCCCCAACACACCCAATACAATGGCAAATTGTATAGGTGCACTAGTTCGGCGAAGAGATGATGATATGAGTGCAATATGGATGGTAGATATAGGTTTTTGTAATCTGAAGATATAAAAACAGCAAGGTAAGAAATCGTAAACAGCGAGCAAAACGATATATTAATGCTTGGAAACAAGGCCTAGGGTTCATACTTTCACTAGTGCAATCTCCCAACAATGCTAACATAGTTGAATCATATGATCATCCCTCAACGTGCAACAAAGAATTACTCCAAAGTTCCTATCTAGTGGAGAACAATAAGATGAAACTGGTGTAGGTAGTAGAACCACCTCAAAGTTATTCTTTCCGATCAATCTTTTGGGCTATTCCTATAAGTGTCACAAACAGACCTAGAGTTCGTACTAGAACAACACCAATGATACATATCAATCAACCCTAATGTCACCTAGATACTCCAATGTCACCTCAAGTATCCGTGGGTAAATTATGCGACATGCATCAAACAATTTCAGGTCTATCATATTCAATTCAACACAAAGAACTTCAAGGAGCACCCCAAGATTTGTATCGGAGAACATGGTATGAAAACATGAGATCAACCCCTATGCATAGATCCCCAAGGTCACCGGAATCCGCAAGTTGATGCCTCAACATATATCAAGTAAATCAATAGAATACCCCAATGTCACTATGGGTATCCCATGCAAGACGTACATCAAGTGTTCTCAAACCATAATATTCAATCCAACATAACGAGATCTCAAAGGGAAAGATTCAATTCATCACAACATGATAGCAAGGGACAAACATCATATGATCCAACTATATTAACAAAGACCGTGATACATCAAGATCGTGCCATCTCAAGAACACGAGAGAGAGAGATTGAACACATAGCTACTGGTACATACCCTCAGCCCCAAGGGTGAACTACTCCCTCCTCATCATGGCCTCCACCGGGATGATGAAGATGGCCACCAATGATGGTTTCCCCTCTCCGACAGGGTACTGGAACGTCTCCAGATTGGTTTTTCGTCGATACAGAGAGTTGCGGCGACAGAACGAAGAGTCTCTGTTTATTTCTGGGGTTTCTGGGATTTATAGGATTTTTCAGCGTTGGAATCACGTGCAACGGAGCCTCGTGGGCCCCACCACATATCAGGGCGTGGCCTAGGGGCCCGCGCCCTGATGGCTTGTGCCCCACATGTGGCTCCCCTCTGGTGGTTCTTTGCTCCAATATGGCTTATTTCCTCCAAAAAATCACCAAAAAGTTTCGGGCGATTCCGAGAACTTTCATTTTCTGCACAAAAACAACACCACGGTAATTCTGTTGAAAACAGCGTCAGTCCGGGTTAGTTCTAAATAAATCATATAAAGTGCATCAAAACCATATAAAAGTATTGTTAACATAGGTGAATATGGCATGAATAATTCATAAATTATGGATACGTTGGAGACATATCAGCATCCCCAAGCTTAATTCCTGGTCGTCCTCGAGTAGGTAAATGATAAAAGAAATAATTTATGAAGTGTGAATGCTAGCATAATGAATATTTTTGATCATTGATAATTTCAGTCACTTTTCTAGCATCATAACCAGCAACTTTTTCTCATAAAAATCATCATGATAGAGTAGCAATCAATTCACATGTCATGGTTCAAACAATTCATTCACTTGAACTTAACAATCTATGTTCTAGGTCACCAAACAATTTCAATGCATCATCAAGTCTAAGTAAGAGCTCCACATACTCAATTATAATATAGTCTTTTATGATTGCTAATACTCAAATCATATTTTTAGAACAAACAATATCCATCGAACACATAGAAAGATAGGGGATTAATGTTTCGCTTCCCAACATACTTATCATAAAGATAATTGTCAACAATAATGAATCATGATCAAATATATTTGAGTGGATATATATGTTTGGATATTTCGCCACCACATGGTTCTTTCCAACAAATAGATTGAGGTTGGAATAAGAAGTTGAATCGAGATGAAAGTAAGTACTCATGAAAATAAATAGATTGTCCCTTCGCAGAGGGAAGCAGGGATTTATAGAGGTGCCGGAGCTCATTGTTTAAAAACAGAGATGAATAAGTAATTTTGAGTGGTGCGCCTTTCCTGTCAACGTCACAACAGAGTTTTCAATATCTTCCATGCTAATCACATTATTGGCGGTTCCCAAACAGAATTGAATTTTTTTACTCCCCCTCCACCATTCAAACACATTCCATGGCTGGCTGAATCCACGGTTGCCTTCCAAACAATCAACATTCTAGGGGGAGTTTTTGTTTATTTATTTTTGTGTTATGCAGGATTGGGCATCCTTTTTACCAGCCTCTCTCGTGCAATGACAAGTGAATAAACACTCGTCTTGAGAATAACTCGCTTAGCGTGGAAGATAATGCCCGCCCTGTCGCTCCATGAGCGGTACGAGCACACAAAACGGATGTTTATTTGAAGGTTTAGAGGTGGCACATGCAAATTTACTTGGAATGGCAGTGAAATACCATATATAGGTAGGTATGGTGGACTCTTATGGAAGAAACTTGGATCAAGGATTTGGATGCACAAGTAGTATCTCTACTTAGTATGAAGTTTTGGCTAGCAAAAGGTTCTAAAGAAGCACCACATGTTAGAGGATCCATAACAATATAACTTCTATGCAAATATACCCAAACATAACCATTACGTTGTCTTCCTTGTCCAACTTCAACTATTTGATCAAGTTTGAAAATAATTAATGGGTATTCACAATCATAACAGATGTCCAAGATAATATATTTGTATGTGAAAGTTCTCCTTCTTATACTAATCATTCATGAATTTCTCATATGACCAATACAGTGATTGTTAAACTTCAATAGATTTTACTTTCTAAACCAAATGTGAACTTGCTACTAAGAATATAGCACATTGATAATTTCAGATTTATGATATTTCATTCATTCACAATTTACTCTTAGGATATAAGTGAAGCACAAGAGTAAACATCAAACTACTCTCAAAAGATATAAGTGAAGATCAATGAGTAGTCAAACAATTAAGTAGCTATGTGAGGACTCTCTCTCAATAAATATTTACAGATCTGAGTATTTTATTCAAACAACAAACTAAATAAAAATTCATTCCAAGAATAGCACATATCATGTGGACAAATAAAAATTTAGGCTCAACATAGGCTAACCGATAATTGTTTGATGAAGAGAGGTGGGATGCGTAGCATCCCCAAGCTTAGATGCTTGAGACTTCTTGAAATATTTATTTGGGGTGCCTTGGGAATCCCCAAGCTTGAGCTTTTGTATCTCTTTCAATCCTCTTATATCACGGTTTAACCTATTCTCAAAAACTTCATCCACACAAAACTTAAAAGAAGTCGTGAGAAAGGCTAGTGCACATAAGAATAAATTAACACTTTATGTACTGCCAAGACAAGTTGAAAAATAATTTCCAAACATTATATACTGTATACTATCATTTCCACAATTTATATCTACCAATATAAGTCATGAAAACCATAGGAGAAGTAGATAACAAAACTATGACAGCAATCTGTCTAAACATGATGGTCTGTAGAAATTAATTTACAAAGTGCACTTATGTATCTCTAAAAATTATGAACATTTAGGAAATGATAAAGATTTTATATGAAAATACTGTGTAAAAATTTCAGAAACTTTCCACGTTCCAGTAAAATATGAAAATTTAAACACTACAGCAAAAGTTTCTGTTTTTACACAGCACACATCAAACATGCAATTCAAGCATCCTAAAAGCAATTCTTTGAAATTTTTATTGAAAAACAAGATTATAAATAGCAGCAAGCAAATACTAACAAAATAAAATGACGCTCCAAGCAAAACACATATTATGTGACGAATAAAAATATAGCTCTAAGTAAGATATACCGATAAGGTTGGTGACGAAAGAGGGGATGCCTTCCGGGGCATCCCCAAGCTTAGGCGCTTGAGTCTTCCTTGGATATTACCTTGGGGGTGCCTTGGGAATCCCCAAGATTAGGTTCTTGTCACTCCTTATTCTCCTCATATCGGTGTCTCACCCAAAACTTGAAAACTTCAATCACACAAAACTTAACGGAACTTCGTGAGAAGGGTTAGTGTAATAAAGATAAATACCATTCACTTAGGTACTGTCAAGACAAGATTCATAATTTTTCTCACATAATACCTACTGTATTATACCATTCACATAATTTATATCACTGAATATAAGCTATGGGAACACTAAAACAAGCAAACTATGCATGCAAAACAGAATCTGTGAAAAACAAAACAGTCTGTGAAGATCTGTAGTATAACCATACTTCCCTGCCTCTAAAACTTCTAAAAACTTAAATAATTTGCATGTAAAAATTTCAGAATTTTTTGACGCTCCAGTAAAATCAGAGAAATTCTTTACTGTAGGCAAAAGTTTCTGTTTTTGCACAGAATCAAATCAACAAGTATCCATAGTATCCCAAAGGCTTTACTTGGCACATTATTGAAATAAAAGGCACAAAACATGATTACTACAGTATATTAATCATGTGAACACACAAAAATAGAAAGGAAAAGTGTTGGGTTGTCTCCCAACAAGCGCTTTTTTTAATGCCTTTTAGCTAGGCATGATGTTTTCAATGATGCTCTCATAAGAATAGTAATTGAAATATGCAAGAGAGAATCATGAATCACATTGCAAGCACATTTAAGTCTAACCCACTTCCTATGCATAGGGATTTTGTGAGCAAACAATTTATGGGAACAAGAATCAACTATCATAGGAAGGCAAACCAAGCATAACTTCAAAACTTTGAATACCTAAAGAGGAAACTTGATATTATTGCAATTCCTGCAAGCATTAGTTCCTCCCTCATAATAATTATCAGTAGCATCATGAAGGAATTCAACAATATAACTTTCACATAAAGCATCCTTTTCATGATCTACAAGCATAGAAAATTTATTACTCTCCACATAAGCAATTTTCTTCTCATTCATTGTAGTGGGAGCAAACTCAACAAAATAACTATCATGAGATACATGATTGACATAGCCAAATTGAAAATTAAAATCATGATGACAAGTTTCATAGTTATAATTATTCTTTATAGCATACATGTCATCATCATAATCGTCATAGATAGGAGGCATGCCATCATCATAATAAATTTTCTCATCAAAACTTGGGGGACTAAAAATATCATCTTCATCAAACATAGCATCCCCAAGCTTGTGGCTTTGCATATCATTAGCATCATGGATATTCAGAGAATTCATACTAGAAACATTGTAATCATTCTCATCATTCAAGGAATTCTCATTAAGTATTTTCATAAATTCTTCCTCTACCAATTGAGCACAATTTTCCGAACCATCATTTTCACGAAAGACATTAAAAAGGCGAAGCAATTGAGGCAACCTAAAATCCATTTTTTTGTAGCTTTCTTTTACAAAACCAAACTAGTGAAAAACAAGAAACTAAAAGATTTAATTGCAAGATCTAAAGATATACCTTCAAGCACTCACCTCCCCGGCAACGGCGCCAGAAAACGGCTTGATGTCTACTACGCAACTTGACGTGGCTTGAGACTGCGTCGGTATTTCTCCAAAGAGGAAGGGATGATGCAGCACAGCGACGGTAAATATTTCTCTCAGTTATGAAACCAAGGTATCGAACCAGTAGGAGGATCACCACCACCTAATAAGCAGCACCTGCACACAAATAACAAATACTTGCAACCCGACGTGTAAGAGAGGTTGTCAATCTCTCTACGGTAAAAAGATAGATTAGGTAATGATAGATAGGAGAGATAGATCTCTCAAGAACACAAAATAAAAAGGGCAAATAAAAAGTGCAGCAATATATTTTTGGGTTTTTGGTTTAGTAGATCTGAAAGCAAAGCGGCAAAAAGATAGATCGGAAATCAATATGTTGGAAAAGTAGACCCGGGGCCGTAGGATTCACTAGTGGCTTCTCTCATGAGTATAGCGCACGGTGGGTGATGAGGATGCCTACCCTGGGTAGGGTCATAGGCCTGACATCTAAGGCCCACCTATGGTCCTTCAATGTCATTAAAGCCCCTGGGCAGAGACTCATTCGGATGAATAAGCCGTTCACTCGGATTATTAATATCACTCGGATTACATGGTGCCATTCGGACAGACAGAAGCTCAGGCGACCAGGAAGACAAAGCATCCGTAGAATTCCTGTAGTGATTCGTTGAGTGTTAATTCACTGTTACCAGTAACGTCAAGATAATCAGCCGTTCCTGTAACGCTGTATTCATTGGCATTTATTGCCCTAATCATGGCGCTCGGCCAGTGGTGGCGCACTCTATATAAGCCACCCCAAGCGCCAGAGCAAGGGTTCCGACCCTCTGTAATCTTCTACCACCATAAGGAAACACCACAGCCCCCGGGCACCAAGACGTAGGGCTGTTATCACTTCCGAGTGAGGCCTGAACTCGTACAAACCGAGTGCACACTTGCGCCGTAGTTAGACTTCGCCCCTCCTTTCGTACCCCTAGTACTATTGTCAGGTTCATTCCCACAACAGTTGGCGCCCACCGTGGGGCCGCGCGTCTAGCGAATTCCGGCGCAGGTGGAATTTCCATTTCCTCGTTCATCATGAACTCATTCGGCGACGAGATCCTCTTCGGGTCCCTCAGCTTCGCCGTCGACGATTCAGCGTGGCTGCAGGAGGCACCGCTGGACGCTGAGGCACTGCCCGCCCGAGGTGCGGTGCACTTCAGCGCGACGACGTTCGGAGTTCTCCTCCGACAACCGTCTACACCCTATCGATCGACTTCTCCGACTCGCCTTGCGGCTTGTCGCCGGCGCTCCGGGCGCTCATGGCTGCAGCGTTGGATCAAGCACGCTGTGGAGGCCCAGGCCGCAGGACAGCAGGTGGCTGCACTCGAAGTCGACGAGTCAGTCCACTGCCTCTTCCCGTCTTCGGATGATGAATCCTCCGAAGCTGCCGAGCACGAGAGCAGCGGCGACGTAGCGGACGTCTTGATGGCGGCCCAGCCCGAGATGCCGCTCCTCCTGGGCATTCAGCGGGAGATACCCGCGATCGGGACGGCGACCGCCTCAACGTCAGCTCCGACGGCTATGTTCCCCGACCCCTCACTCGGGAGCAACGGGAAGAGATCAGGCGCAGGAACGACCCGGTCCTTCAGACGCCCATAGCAGGAAACACCCCGGAAGAGATAGCCCTGGAGGCTGGTCGCCAAGCCACCCTGGGCGCGAGCGTCTCGAGCGGCTGCAACGTTCACTTGACGAACGTGCGGCGAGGGAGCTTCCCAGCTCCAGCCATAGCCGCCGTCAGTTGTTCACAAAGGATCGTCCGTACACCATCCCGGTGATGCGCACGCCGTTGCTAAATCTGGCCGCGGCCACTCGGATTGCAGATTTGATCCAGCCGTCTGATTCAGCGGCAGGCGAGGGCATTCGGCAAATCTAGGCTTTGCTGAAGACCGCCCTACAACAAAACTCAGAGGTATCTGTTGGGGAACGTTGCATGGGAAACAAAAATTTTCCTACGCACACACAAGATCTATCCATGGTGATGAGCATCTACGAGAGGGAGAGTAAATCTACATACCCTTGTAGATCGCTAAGCGGAAGCGTTTAAGAAACGCGGTTGATGTAGTCGAACGTCTCCGCGATCCAAATCGCAAGTCGTCCCTCGATCCGATCACGAACTAGCGCCGAACGGACGGCACCTCCGCGTTCAACACACGTACGGCTTGATGATGTAGGGTAACGCAGCAGAAAACAAAAATTTTCCGACCTACGTACCAACCCAGGATCACTATGGAGACTGCATACAAGGTTTGATCTGTTTCGTTACCGACTCATAGCGCAGCGGAAGTAGAGTCGATGACGATCGGCGGTGCAGATCCCCGCAGCTAGGATTTACAACCTCCCAACCGCGAGGATGTATACCCTCATCCGCCCCCGGACAGCCCTCCGGGAGGCGGTCGGACAGTCCCTCGGACGGTGTCACGGACAGCCCTTCGGGAGGACCATCGAAACTCGGACAGTCACTCGGACAGCCCTTCGGGAGGACCATCGAAACTCGGATAGTCACTCGGACAGCCCTTCGGGAGGCACTCTCAAAATAAGACCGAAACTACGATCTCTCTACAGAGTTGCACACATACGGTGTCATCTATCCGGCAGGGCTTCGCCGTCCAGAACTAGTTCCCACCGGAACCCAGACAGCCTTTCGGCTCTACGAAACTATTTCGCTGGGAGGGAGAGAGAAGCCAGAAATGTCATGGCATTTGTATGTGAGAGCAAGGATGAAGCATATGGGGCTGCCTCCTCCCCTCTATTTATAGGAAAAACAAGGGGTAGGATGGGCATATCCAAAATGCCATGTCATCCCAAAATATCTTGGGAAGATATTTGTGGAAAGCCAACTTCCAACCATATCCATAAATCTGATTTCACTATTCACGACGACATTTTTCAGCGTCTGATCGAACTGAAAATATTCATGTGGGCTTAGAACATTTCCAGTACCCACCAAAATAATTTTCAACGCGAGCCGGAACAATTCCGGTTTAGTGATTTTCATCTGCGAAAAGCATCTGAAGCGGTTCCGGCAGCTCCGGAACATTTCCGGTTTTCATCCCGGAAAATTCCAGAAAGTTTCCAGAACGATTCTGGCACCCTCCAAGAATTATCAGGCATGTGCCGAAACTAATCTGACTTTATGGTATCCTCTGAAACAACTTTTCAGTTTTACCGGAACTATTCCGATATCCTCTCCGGAACGTTTCCGTTTCGTCCGAAACTTTTTCGGTGAATTTCTCTCAGACTCCCCGTCTAGTATTCAGCAGATAGATGACCCTTAAGCGTGTGACCCTATAGGTTCGGTGAAGCATAGACATGACCCGGAACCCCTTCCGATCAATGATCAACATCGGAGCCGTGGACACCCATATTGACCCCTATACCCACACGAATAAATATTCGAGTGAACCTCCAGTTGCCGTGAGCTATTCCTGTTGCTTCGCGATATGTTACAATTACCCGAGGTGAGAAACATCGGCATCCTCGTGGATCAACACTTGTCCACAATGCCAGTTACCTCGTTGCCGGTATTGTTCTCTTTTCTCGTTCCCGTGTTCCGGCATCCCTGTGATCAAATCACCCTGTGTCTGGCCAGACGATGATGGATACCGTAACACCGAGAGGGCCCAGAGATATCTCTCCATCGTCGGAGGAGCAAATCCCAATCTTGAGCTATCAAGTCCCTTGACATACTTTTCCATGAACCCGTAAGCCGCCGTAATAGCCACCCATTTACGGATGACGTTTAACAAACCCCAAAGTTCATGAAGCAAGCATGAAGAAACTCGACACTCTCATGGTCTAAGGAATTATGCAAACATTAACTTCTCTGTGTTATTAACCATAAACTTATGACGAATGTATCTCATAGCATAACATCAATCGGGTCGATTCAACACAAGTGTTCTACCAACAATTGTGCCCTCAAAATTGCCGGCATAGCCATGCCCATGATCAGGAAAACAGGATCATCATGCAATACTTGAGCCAGTCATAGAGGCTTGACTAGGAATACATTTTACCGTTTATTATCCCACACGTGCATATGAGTCTTCCTCCGAGCCTCGTGGTTATTGTAGACTCGAGAACCATAGCAGTTATAGCATGGAACACAAACATAATTATGAACAGGGAGATAATCAATAACATTTATTATTGCCTCTAGGGCATATCTCCTACAGACTCCCACTTGCACTAGAGTCAATAATCTAGTCAATGCTAATGCACTTTACACCTATGGCATACTGGTGTAAAATATGCTTCGCATGTGGTATAGCCTGATGTCCAACGGATCTGACAACTTCAGCTCCGTGTGTAACTTTGCATATCCTCGCGTTTTCACGCTTTCACAAAATTCATATTTTGTGTGGACTTGGCTTTGCATATGTGTGAATCATTGGTCGAAACCTGATTCCTCAGACTGAGCTATGGAGCAACTATCTGCTATAGTGTCCCATAGACCAAAGCCTTCTTGGAACCATACTAAGTTCATGAATGAACTATATGATTCAACAACTTCTTTGTCGCTTCTTAAGCATCAACATACTTAGCCTTTGTTATAGAATTCGCCACAGTATCTTGTTTGGAACAATTTCCAACTACCGTGCCACCATATTGTGTATTACACAAAACCCTCAAATTAAATCGAAAATCGCATGGAGAAATGATGAAGACTGTATCGATGTAACCTTTTACAACGAACTCTTCATAATCTCCGCTTGCGAGAAAACATGTCATTAGTGCTACTTTAGTACTCAATGACCATTTTTCACTGTTGTCCCATGATCAGTACTTTTGATCACTTTGGTATCTATACTCACAACAACTTTGGAGTATTGGACATATCTGGTTGTTTTACATACCATGGAATACATGATCAATCCAAACACGAAAGTGTGTGGAATCTCCATCATGTATTTCGCTCATCAGTGTTTTGAGACACCGAGTTTTGCAAAACTCTATCCATGTGACTTCGGCAAGAATCACTCCTTGGCGTTTTTAAATGCTAAAAAGTTTTAGCATCTTGTCAATATGTATTTTTGGCTTTAGCCCCATTAGGTAAATCTATCTCCATAGATCATCATGCCTAATATCAAGGCTGTTTTAGCCCAAGCACTTCATCGAAAAACTATTTTTAAATGAAGTCCTAATTCGTGTCAAGAAATTTCCAATTTAACAATGTGTCAGGTACACAAGGTTTTTAGAAATATCATTATGCTCCCACTTACTTTCTTGAATCACAAGCATCTTCGATACCCATTTGATGAAGTCAAACCCCTTTGACCATTCCATCAAAAACGAAGATTCCAACTCCACTTTGCTCTCTTCTGTCCATGGCTGGAACTCTGAAGTTTGCATACTTACTAGCATCCTCTGGATCGACAAATTACTTTGGACTGTATCACATACAAGTCCTAGGTTTCATTTCCATTAGATGGAAATCTTTTTGTCATCCATGTTTCATATCTCATGATTGAAATATGTATTAATTGCTAGTTCAACCCGAACCGACTTTAAGCATCGCTACGGTGAGACAATCTCATCGTAGTCAACTCTTTGAACTTGTTATTGCAACAAGTCGAGCTTTATGGATAAAACATTTTATCCGTATCAGTTTTTAGTTCCATAAATATTCGTTAGACTCTAAGTCTTCCGAAAGGTGTATCAAGATTTTAATCTCGAATCACTTATATGGAAACTATCTCGGATTGTATTGGCATTTAGCCAATTCTGGAGTCAGGGCCCATCAACGCTTCCTTGTGTATTGTAGGTATACTGTTGTCTAACAACAATATCTCGTTTGTGCACCTGATAGGTTTGCACGAGCTTTGCCTACGTGGTTTAGCTACAAGTTCGACCGAAGTCCATACATTTTATTGTAGAGACTTCCGTATCAGTCGCAGTAGGAAACTCCGGAATCACTTCCAAGGTTCCTTTCCTTTGATCTGATGACGAAGATACTGTTTATCTCGTCGAGTTGCACTGTCCTCCCACTCACCTTTTTGCAAGAAACATTTTCTTTCAAAATTATACCGTTCTTTGTGGCAAACCTTTTGCCTCGGTATCGTGGTGGAGGAATTCCCAATTACTTGGGATAACCTACAAAATAGTTCTTGTCTGATTTGGAATAGGTTTGTAACCTTTTACACAAGCCCCATATTCCAAATGTTAAGGAAAGACCAAGCATGGTTGGGCGTACCATACCATGGCGTCATTTCAACAGACCTGATGGCGCTCTTTTCAGTGTAAAACCCGTAGTCTCTAAAGCATTACTTTAAAAGAGATAATGGCAAATTGATTTATGTCATTTTTGATCTTACCATATCAAAAATGGTTTGATTACATCTTCACGGACGTACCACTCTCAGTGGAGTTCCGGGAGGTGTAAGTTATGAAACTCTTTTCACAACTCATCAGACATTCGCTAAACTTGTAACTCAAAAATTCCTTTCCGCAATCCAATTGTAGAAACATAATTTCCTTGTTACAATAATTTCTACTTCATTTTTGAAAACCTTATGAATGAATTCAAAAGATCCAGACTTACGTCTCATCAAGTAAATATCCATATATCCACTTGAGTCATTTCTGAAGATAGATAAATCCACTGCCAGCAACAACATTTATTGGACTACACACATCAAAATGTATGATCACCAATAAGTTTGTTGCTCGTTCCTTATGACCTGTGAACGGTATTTCAGTCACTTCACTTTTCGGAGGAAAGTTGCAAGTGTCAGATGATTCAAAATCAAACGACTTTCAAAATCCATCATAATGGAATTTTCCATGCGGGTTTCTCCAATGTGACCAAACGCAGTGCCACACTTGTGTGGTATTCTCTTTAGTCTTGTGACATTTAGCGTCAGTGTTATGGATGTATCATATTACCATCAATATTCATAACATACGTTCCATCCACTATGGAAGCATGGCCCTTATGTTATTCATGATTCCGAACAACAATTGTTCTTTCATGAACAACACTTTTGCAACAAACATTATGCAAATGGGCTAGAGTGTATAAAACTCTAAAATGATTTATGAAAGTAAATACAGAGGTAAAGTATTATTATCAATATTCATAACATACATCTCATTCATAATGAAAGTATGGCCCTTATGTTATTCATAACACCGAACATCAAAAGTTCTCTTATGAACAACCTTCTTGCAAGATACCTTATGCAAAGGGCTAGAGTGTGTAAAACTCTATAATGAATTATGAAAAATAAATACATAGGTAATACACCGATGGAAGGTATAGTAACTTTTACTAAGTTCCCAGCGTGTATTAAGACCTCATTCCTAGCTAGTCTTTCAGGCCATAGTAGTTCTTGCATCGAGTCGCAACAGAGTGCAATCGAGCGGGTATCTCTGTGATCAACTCACAATACCCAAGAATTGGTGATTAACATGTTTAATCATAATTCTCAAGAACTATTTCTTTGACCAGCCTTCTATACATAAAAAACTTGTATGACATTCATACATGAGCTGGATATTCCAGTCTTCTTTCTTTTTGCCTTTATACTTCTAACAGTTTTAACTTTTAGTATTTCTTCTATCTCAGAAGAAGCATCCAACTTAAGAGTGGCGTTAGCCCCGGATTTCCTAGGCGTGGAAGTCTTACTAACACCCTTCGGACATTTCCTTTAAGTTGTTTGTTTTATTCACCTTCATCATATGACAGGCGTTCTACTGGATCCCTCTGTTATTAGTCAAATGCATAGTAAACACCTTTTACTAACAGTTTGCAAAACAAACCTTGCTTTGGATATCCCATATCTTTTAGCCTTTGTTTGTGTCTGAAAAATGATTTTCAGTTCCATGAATATCACATAGCTATCCCAAACTTTTGAAGTTCGGGTCTCATGGAAACAAACATATTGCACTTGACCGTAACGAAATTCTAGCTTTTGGATCAAAGGACGAGTCTCATTATCCATAGCATCAGCGGGAGAATACTAAAAGCATGCGATAGGACAAAATCCTTCTCGACACTCTTGAGGACAATCCTCATATTACGTTTACCAATCGTAAAGTTTTAACCAGATATTTAACAGCTTATTCAATTTTAATAGGGAAGGTGGAAACGCGAGCCATTCTTCTACAACTATTATGCAATTTTCACTTAGACAAAGTTCATAATTAATTGCACTAAGAATTAAAAGAATTAATTCTAAAGGGCGCTCCCACTCAAATCAATATCTCTCATAATTGATTTTGAGTGATTCAAGACCCGCATTTAATTTCAACGCCACGGTTCGAGATGAACTCAAATGGCGCGAACTTCAATCGGTAGGCAAACTTGCCGATCACATCTCTATGTGATTCTTGTTCATCTTTCGATGCGTGTGTTCCGAGCTCATGACTTTCATGCCTGAACGTCAAGACAACCAAGTGATCTCGCTGCGAGGTCTCAACTCACCCGCCTCACACATCCCTAATCGTTCGCACCCATGGAGATCATGCAATGCCCCGAAAAGTTAGGTGCCGTGACGGTGCTACACTTGGGAGAACACTAACTACTTGATATTTAAGTGAGAGATCACCCTAATAAAAAGCGACTACTGCGCAATCAAAAGGGTGCATCATAAGGGATAAACATCTTAGGCAATTCATAATAGCATGATATGGTATAGCCCTTTCTGACGGAGAAGTCTTTCATTTCTTCGTCTCCGGCATTCGCGTCGGTGTTCACCTTCGCGAAGATTGCCACCACCTTGTCGATGCACCAGATAATATTGCTATCTCTATAGCTAATAAAATAAGTGCATTACATAAGGTTGACACGCAGGTCATTAAAGTGCAATCATATGGCTCCAGCCATCATGCCGAATCATGACACGCAGGTCATGTTAATCAATTTACATCATATAGTCATCTCATACATAATCAAATTATTATGAACACTGCTATACCACATCATATGCACATGCAAACCATCCTGCAAAACCAAGTTAGACGCCTCTAATCGGTTTATGCAAAATTTCATTTTACGTGGCTTCTAAGGTTTCGAAACAAAACCGCAGCTACCAACGTTTTATCATCAAGTATGATAATTCAAAATTGCTAGATTAACATCTCGGGGTGTATGAAACACGAGATAATTAAATCTCGAGCCCCATACTAAACTTCGTCATACGCGTGACCCCCGTGCAGATCATATCTGCAATGCCCATTCATCTGCGAATTTCATCTTTCTTTTGACTATGGCGGAACCCAAAGAACTGATAGCACTTCGTTGATCAATCAGGATCGCGGATTGCCAGAACTTTGTGAAATTCCACCATGCTGTCTCGAGATTGAGCAAACGCAAATTCCAGGGAAGCAACAAGAACATCGGGTAACAGATTTCATCTGCTACCCGCACAAATAATTTTCAGTAATAGATCTCATCTACTACCTAATTATATTGTGCAATACCCATACATCTCTATGTATTCTAGATCGCAACCTGCATCTACGCATAGCCTGGCTCTTGATGCCACTGTTGGGGAACTCAGCAGAAAACAAAAATTTTCCGACCTACGTACCAACCCAGGATCACTATGGAGACTGCATACAAGGTTTGATCTGTTTCGTTACCGACTCATAGCGCAGCGGAAGTAGAGTCGATGACGATCGGCGGTGCAGAT
Organism: Elymus sibiricus; assembly: GCA_039707655.1. NCBI lineage: Eukaryota > Viridiplantae > Streptophyta > Magnoliopsida > Poales > Poaceae > Elymus > Elymus sibiricus. The sequence continues at coordinate 94,788,920 of CM077675.1, read as the reverse complement.
CCCCGCAGCTAGGATTTACAACCTCCCAACCGCGAGGATGTATACCCTCATCCGCCCCCGGACAGCCCTCCGGGAGGCGGTCGGACAGTCCCTCGGACGGTGTCACGGACAGCCCTTCGGGAGGACCATCGAAACTCGGACAGTCACTCGGACAGCCCTTCGGGAGGACCATCGAAACTCGGATAGTCACTCGGACAGCCCTTCGGGAGGCACTCTCAAAATAAGACCGAAACTACGATCTCTCTACAGAGTTGCACACATACGGTGTCATCTATCCGGCAGGGCTTCGCCGTCCAGAACTAGTTCCCACCGGAACCCAGACAGCCTTTCGGCTCTACGAAACTATTTCGCTGGGAGGGAGAGAGAAGCCAGAAATGTCATGGCATTTGTATGTGAGAGCAAGGATGAAGCATATGGGGCTGCCTCCTCCCCTCTATTTATAGGAAAAACAAGGGGTAGGATGGGCATATCCAAAATGCCATGTCATCCCAAAATATCTTGGGAAGATATTTGTGGAAAGCCAACTTCCAACCATATCCATAAATCTGATTTCACTATTCACGACGACATTTTTCAGCGTCTGATCGAACTGAAAATATTCATGTGGGCTTAGAACATTTCCAGTACCCACCAAAATAATTTTCAACGCGAGCCGGAACAATTCCGGTTTAGTGATTTTCATCTGCGAAAAGCATCTGAAGCGGTTCCGGCAGCTCCGGAACATTTCCGGTTTTCATCCCGGAAAATTCCAGAAAGTTTCCAGAACGATTCTGGCACCCTCCAAGAATTATCAGGCATGTGCCGAAACTAATCTGACTTTATGGTATCCTCTGAAACAACTTTTCAGTTTTACCGGAACTATTCCGATATCCTCTCCGGAACGTTTCCGTTTCGTCCGAAACTTTTTCGGTGAATTTCTCTCAGACTCCCCGTCTAGTATTCAGCAGATAGATGACCCTTAAGCGTGTGACCCTATAGGTTCGGTGAAGCATAGACATGACCCGGAACCCCTTCCGATCAATGATCAACATCGGAGCCGTGGACACCCATATTGACCCCTATACCCACACGAATAAATATTCGAGTGAACCTCCAGTTGCCGTGAGCTATTCCTGTTGCTTCGCGATATGTTACAATTACCCGAGGTGAGAAACATCGGCATCCTCGTGGATCAACACTTGTCCACAATGCCAGTTACCTCGTTGCCGGTATTGTTCTCTTTTCTCGTTCCCGTGTTCCGGCATCCCTGTGATCAAATCACCCTGTGTCTGGCCAGACGATGATGGATACCGTAACACCGAGAGGGCCCAGAGATATCTCTCCATCGTCGGAGGAGCAAATCCCAATCTTGAGCTATCAAGTCCCTTGACATACTTTTCCATGAACCCGTAAGCCGCCGTAATAGCCACCCATTTACGGATGACGTTTAACAAACCCCAAAGTTCATGAAGCAAGCATGAAGAAACTCGACACTCTCATGGTCTAAGGAATTATGCAAACATTAACTTCTCTGTGTTATTAACCATAAACTTATGACGAATGTATCTCATAGCATAACATCAATCGGGTCGATTCAACACAAGTGTTCTACCAACAATTGTGCCCTCAAAATTGCCGGCATAGCCATGCCCATGATCAGGAAAACAGGATCATCATGCAATACTTGAGCCAGTCATAGAGGCTTGACTAGGAATACATTTTACCGTTTATTATCCCACACGTGCATATGAGTCTTCCTCCGAGCCTCGTGGTTATTGTAGACTCGAGAACCATAGCAGTTATAGCATGGAACACAAACATAATTATGAACAGGGAGATAATCAATAACATTTATTATTGCCTCTAGGGCATATCTCCTACAGATGACGCCTTCACCTCCTCGATCCAGCGAGCGATGGTGAAGTAGTGGTTGAGTTCCAGCAGCACGACGGCGTGGTGATGGTGGTGAGGAACAATCTCTGCAGGGCTTCGCCAAGCGCTACGGAGATTATGACGGAGGAACTAGAGGGTTAGGGTTGCCGCACACGGCTTGGGGAAATCTTGATGTGTTCCGGGTGCTAGCCCTGCCCCTCTATTTATATGTTGAGCCCTGGGGTCGAAACTTGGAGAAAGAGCCTCCTCAAAGTCGGTTTGGAACAAAAGGAAGAGTCCTTCTCGGATTCCAGTACCAAACGCCACGGTTCCCGGCGTCTGGCCCAGACGCCATGGGCCTCGGCGTCTGGCCCAGGGCCAGACGCCAGGGTTCCTGGCGTCTGGACCCTGCCCTCTGCAAAACTGCCTTTTGCTAACGCCCCGTGGGTCTCACCTCTTGGCCCAAACATATCGTCCAATATATCGATCTTTACCTCTCGGACATTCCGAGACTCCTCGTCATGTCCGTGATCTCATCCGGGACTCCGAACAACTTTCGGTCACCAACATAACAACTCAACTATACTTATATCGTCACCAAACGTTAAGTGTGTAGACCCTGCGGGTTCGAGAACTATGTAGACATGACCGAGACACCTCTACGGTCAATAACCAATAGCGGGACCTGGATGCCCATATTGGCTCCTACATATTCTACGAAGATCTTTATCGGTCGAACCTCTATGTCAAGGATTCAGTTAATCCCGTATGCTGTTCCCTTTGTTCTTCGGTATGTTACTTGCCCGAGATTCGATCGTCGGTATCTCTATACCTAGTTCAATCTCGTTACCGGCAAGTCTCTTTTACTCATTCCGTAATACAAGATCTCGTGGCTAACACTTTAGTCACATTGCTTGCAAGGCTCATTGTGATGTTGTATTACCGAGTGGGCCCTGAGATACCTCTCCGTCACACAGAGTAACAAATCCCAGTCTTGATCCATGCCAACCCAACAGACACCCTCAGAGATACCTGTAGAGCACCTTTATAGTCACCCAGTTACGTTGCGATGTTTGATACACACAAGGTACTCCTCCGATGTCAGGGAGTTGCATGATCTCATGGTCATAGGAACAGATACTTGACATGCAGAAAACAATAGCAATAAACTGACACGATCAAATGCTACGTTCTTAGTTTGGGTCTTGTCCATCACATCATTCTCCTAATGATGTGATCCCGTTATCAAATGACATCTCATGTCAATGGCTAGGAAACCTTAACCATCTTTGATCAACGAGCTAGTCAACTAGAGGCTTACTAGGGACACAGTGTTGTTTTATGTACCCACACATGTATTTGAGTTTCCAATCAATACAATTATAGCATGGATAATAAACGATTATCATGAACAAGGAAATATAATAATAACCAATTTATTATTGCCTCTAGGGCATATTTCCAACAGTCTCCCACTTGCACTAGAGTCAATAATCTAGTTCACATCACTATGTGATTTACATTGTAATGAATCGAACACCCATGCAGTTCTGGTGTTGTTTCATGTTTAGCCCTTGGAAGAGGTTTAGTCATCGGATCTGCAACATTTAGATCCGTGTGTACTTTGCAAATATTTATGTCGTCCTCCTTGATGTAATCGCGGATGGAATTGAAACGTCGCTTTATGTGTCTGGTCCTCTTGTGAAATCTTGGTTCCTTGGCTAGAGCAATGGCACCAGTATTATCACAAAACAGAGTCATTGGGTTAAGCGCACTAGGCACTACTCCAAGATCTGTCATGAACTCCTTCATCCAGACACCTTCCTTCGCCGCCTCCGAGGCAGCGATGTACTCCGCTTCGCATGTAGAATCTGCTACCACGCTTTGCTTGGAACTGCACCAGCTAACCGCACCCCCATTAAGAATAAACACATATCCGGTTTGAGACTTAGAGTCATCCGGATCAGTGTCAAAGCTTGCATCGACGTAACCCTTTACGACGAGATCTTGATCACCTCCATAAACGAGAAACATATCCTTAGTCCTTTTCAGGTACTTCAGGATATTCTTGACCGCCGTCCAGTGTTCCATTCCTGGATCACTTTGAAACCTTCCGACCATACTTATGGCAAGGCTGACATCGGGTCTTGTGCACAGCATTGCATACATGATAGAGCCTATGGCCGAAGCATAGGGGATGACACTCATCTTTTCTCTATCTTCTGCAGTCACTGGGCATTGAGTCTTACTCAACTTCACACCTTGCAATACAGGCAAGAACCCCTTCTTGGACTGATCCATTTTGAACTTCTTCAAAACTTTGTCAAGGTATGTGCTTTGTGAAAGTCCTATCAAGCGTCTCGATCTATCTCTATAGATCTTGATGCCTAATATGAAAGTAGCTTCTCCTAGGTCCTTCATTGAAAAACTCTTGTTCAAATATTCCTTTACGCTTTCCAGCATTTCTATATTGTTTCCAATCAGTAATATGTCATCCACATATAATATTAGAAACGCTATAGAGCTCCCACTCACTTTCTTATAAATACAAGCTTCTCCGTAAACTTGTATAAACTCGAACGCTTTGATCACCTCATCAAAACGAAGATTCCAACTCCGAGATGCTTGCTCCAGTCCATAAATGGATCGCTGGAGTTTGCAAACTTTGTCAGCATTCTCTGGATCGACAAAACCTTCTGGTTGCATCATATACAACTCTTCCTTAAGGTAACCGTTAAGGAACGCTGTTTTGACATCCATCTGCCAAATTTCATAATCGAAAAAGGCAGCTATTGCTAACATGATTCTGACGGACTTAAGCATCGCTACGGGTGAGAAGGTCTCATCGTAGTCAACTCCTTGAACTTGTGAAAAACCCTTTGCCACAAGTCGAGCTTTATAGACGGTGACATTACCGTCCGCGTCCGTCTTCCTCTTAAAGATCCATTTGTTCTGAATGGCCTTACGCCCTTCAGGTAATACTTCCAAAGTCCATACTTTGTTTTCATACATGGATCCCATCTCGGATTTCATGGCCTCTAACCACTTCTCGGAATCCGGGCCCATCATCGCTTCTCCATAGCTCGTAGGTTCAACATGACCTCTAAGACAGGGTTGCCGTACCACTCAGGAGCAGTATGCGTCCTTGTCGACCTACGAGGTTCGATAGCAACTTGATCCAAAGCTTCATGATCATCATCATTAACTTCCTCTTCAGCTAATGTAGGCTCCACAGAAACAACTTTCTGCACTGCGCTACTCTCAGGTTGAAGTAAAGGTTCAACAACCTCATCAAGTTCTATCTTCCTCCCACTCAATTCTTTCGAGAGAAACTCTTTCTCAAGAAATGTTCCGTTTTTAGCGACAAACACTTTGCCTTCGGATCTGAGGTAGAAGGTATACCCAACTGTCTCTTTTGGGTATCCTATGAAGACGCATTTCTCCGCTTTGGGTTCCAGCTTTTCAGGCTGAAGCTTTTTGACATAAGCATCACATCCCCAAACTTTAAGAAACGATAATTTTGGCTTCTTGCCAAACCAAAGTTCATATGGCGTCGTCTCAACGGATTTCGATGGTGCCCTATTTAAAGTGAATGCAGCTGTCTCTAATGCATAACCCCAAAACGATAGTGGCAAATCGGCAAGAGACATCATAGATCACACCATATCCAATAAAGTTCGATTACGACGTTCGGACACACCATTACGCTGTGGTGTTCCAGGCGTTGTCAGTTGTGAAACAATTCCACATTGTCTTAAGTGACTGCCAAACTCATAACTCAGATATTCTCCTCCTCGATCAGATCGTAGGAATTTAATCTTCTTGTTACGATGATTCTCAACTTCACTCTGAAATTGTTTGAACTTTTCAAATGTTTCAGACTTATGTTTCATTAAGTAAATATACCCATATCTACTTAAGTCATCAGTGAAGGTGAGAAAGTAACGATAACCACCGCGCGCCTCAATACTCATCGGACCACACACATCAGTATGTATGATTTCCAATAAGTCACTTGCCCGTTCCATTGTTCCAGAGAACGGCGTTTTAGTCATCTTGCCCATGAGGCATGGCTCACATGTGTCAAGTGATTCAAAATCAAGTGACTCCAAAAGTCCATCAGCATGGAGCTTCTTCATGCGTTTTACACCAATATGACCTAAACGGCAGTGCCACAAGAAAGTGGTATTATCATTATCAATTCTACATCTTTTGGCATCAATGTTATGAACATGTGTATCATTACTATCGAGATTCAATAAGAATAAACCCCTCACATTGGGTGCATGACCATAAAAGATATTACTCATATAAATAGAACAACCATTATTCTCTGATTTAAATGAGTAACCGTCTCGCAATAAACAAGATCCAGATATAATGTTCATGCTTAACGCAGGCACCAAATAACACTTATTTAGGTTCATCACTAATCCCGACGGTAATCGAAGAGCGAGCGTGCCGACGGCGATCACATCAACCTTGGAACCATTTCCCACGCGCATCGTCACTTCGTCCTTTGCCAGCCTCCGTCTATTCCGCAGTTCCTGTTTAGAGTTGCAAATATGAGCAACCGCACCGGTATCAAATACCCAGGCACTACAACGAGGGTTGGTAAGGTACACATCAATAACATGTATATCATATATACCTTGTTTGTTGTTGGCCACCTTCTTGTCAGCCAAATACTTGGGGCAGTTCCGCTTCCAGTGTCCAGTTCCCTTGCAATGAAAACACACAGTTTCTGGTTTGGGTCCAGCCTTGGGTTTCTTCACGAGAGGAGCAACTGTTTTGCCACTCTTCTTGGAGTTACCCTTCTTACCCTTGCCATTTTTCTTGAAACTAGTGGTTTTATTGACCATCAACACTTGATGCTCCTTCTGAATTTCAGACTCAGCGGCTTTCAGCATCGCAAACAGCTCGGCGACTGACTTGTTCATCCCGTGCATGTTATAGTTCAACACGAAGCTCTTGTAGCTAGGTGGCAATGATTGAAGAACTCTATCAGTGATAGCCTCTGGCGGAAGGGGCATCCCCAATTCAGCCAGACGGGTGGAGTACCCAGACATTCTGAGCACGTGATCACTGATAGACCCGTTCTCCTCCATCTTGCAAGCATAGAACTTATCGGAGATCTCATATCTCTCGATCCGGGCATTCTTCTGAAAGATAAACTTCAACTCCTGGAACATCTCATATGCTCCATGACGTTCAAAACGTCTTTGAAGTCCCGGTTCTAAGCCATACAACATTGCACATTGAACTATTGAGTAATCATCAGAACGAGCCTGCCAGGCGTTCACAACGTCTAGAGACTCAACTGGAGCGGGTGGATCACCAAGCGGTGCATAAAGGACATAAGCTTTCTGGGAAGCCGTAAGGATAATCCTTAGATTACGGGCCCAGTCCACAAAGTTACTTCCATCATCTTTCAACTTAGCTTTCTCTAGGAACGCATTAAAATTCAGGGGTGCTACTGCGCGAGCCATGATCTACAACATAAATATAGCAAAGACAACTTAGACTATTGTTCTAGATAATGAGTTTAGTTAATCATATTACTTAAAAACTCCCACTCAAATTGACATCCCTCCGGTCATTCGAGTGTAACATGATCCAAATCCACCAACTCAAGTCCGATCATCACGTGAGTTGAGGTGGTTTCAATGGTGACCATCTTCATGTTGATCATATCTACTATATGACTCATGTTCGACCTTTCGGTCTCTTGTGTTCCGAGGCCATGTCTGTACATGCTAGGCTCGTCAAGTTTAACCCAAGTGTTCCGCGTGTGCAACATGGCTTGCACCCGTTGTATGTGAACGTGGAGTCTATCACACCCGATCATCACGGCGTGTCTCGAAACGACGAACTTTCGCAACGGTGCACACTCGGGGAGAACACAATTTATCTTGAAATTTAAGTGAGGGATCACCTTATAATGCTACCCTCGTCCTAAGCAAAATAAGATGCATAAAAGGATTAACATCACATGCAAATCATAAGTGACATGATATGGCCATGAACTTGTGCTTTTGATCTCCATCTCCAAAGCACCGGCATGATCTCCATCGTCACCGGCATGACACCATGATCTCCATCATCTTGATCTCTATCAACGTGTCGCCATGAGGTTGTCGCGCCGACTGTTGCTTCCACGACTATTGCTAACGTTTAGCGATAAAGTAAAGCATTACATAGCGCTTAATGATTGACACGCAGGTCATACAATAATTAAAGACAACTCTATGGCTCCTGCCAGTTGCCGTACTCATCGACATGCAAGTCGTGATATTCTATACAACACATGATCATCTCATACATCACATATATCTCATCATGTAATTGGCCATATCACATCACAACATACCCTGCAAAAACAAGTTAGACGTCCTCTAATTGTTGTTGCAAATTTTACGTGGCTGCTACGGGTTTGCAAGAACCGTTCTTACCTACGCAAAACCACAACGTGGTGTAGTGATTGCTTTTTGATCTTCTAAAAGAACCCTCTTCATTGAAATCGATTCAACTAAAGTGAGAGAGACAGACACCCGCTAGCCATCTTTATGCAACGAAGTTACATGTCAGTTGAAGGAACCTGTCTCGCGTAAGTGTACGCGTAATGTCGGTCCGGGCCGCTTCATCTCACAGTACCGCCGAATCAAATATCAACTAGTAACGGCAAGCAATATGTATACACCCACGCCCACAACTCGTTTGTGTTCTACTCGAGATCTCATCTACGCATAGACCTGGCTCATGATGCCACTGTTGGGGAACGTTGCATGGGAAACAAAAATTTTCCTACGCACACACAAGATCTATCCATGGTGATGAGCATCTACGAGAGGGAGAGTAAATCTACATACCCTTGTAGATCGCTAAGCGGAAGCGTTTAAGAAACGCGGTTGATGTAGTCGAACGTCTCCGCGATCCAAATCGCAAGTCGTCCCTCGATCCGATCACGAACTAGCGCCGAACGGACGGCACCTCCGCGTTCAACACACGTACGGCTTGATGACGCCTTCACCTCCTCGATCCAGCGAGCGATGGTGAAGTAGTGGTTGAGTTCCAGCAGCACGACGGCGTGGTGATGGTGGTGAGGAACAATCTCTGCAGGGCTTCGCCAAGCACTACGGAGATTATGACGGAGGAACTAGAGGGTTAGGGTTGCCGCACACGGCTTGGGGAAATCTTGATGTGTTCCGGGTGCTAGCCCTGCCCCTCTATTTATATGTTGAGCCCTGGGGTCGAAACTTGGAGAAAGAGCCTCCTCAAAGTCGGTTTGGAACAAAAGGAAGAGTCCTTCTCGGATTCCAGTACCAAACGCCACGGTTCCCGGCGTCTGGCCCAGACGCCATGGGCCTCGGCGTCTGGCCCAGGGCCAGACGCCAGGGTTCCTGGCGTCTGGACCCTGCCCTCTGCAAAACTGCCTTTTGCTAACGCCCCGTGGGTCTCACCTCTTGGCCCAAACATATCGTCCAATATATCGATCTTTACCTCTCGGACATTCCGAGACTCCTCGTCATGTCCGTGATCTCATCCGGGACTCCGAACAACTTTCGGTCACCAACATAACAACTCAACTATACTTATATCGTCACCAAACGTTAAGTGTGTAGACCCTGCGGGTTCGAGAACTATGTAGACATGACCGAGACACCTCTACGGTCAATAACCAATAGCGGGACCTGGATGCCCATATTAGCTCCTACATATTCTACGAAGATCTTTATCGGTCGAACCTCTATGTCAAGGATTCAGTTAATCCCGTATGCTGTTCCCTTTGTTCTTCGGTATGTTACTTGCCCGAGATTCGATCGTCGGTATCTCTATACCTAGTTCAATCTCGTTACCGGCAAGTCTCTTTTACTCGTTCCGTAATACAAGATCTCGTGGCTAACACTTTAGTCACATTGCTTGCAAGGCTCATTGTGATGTTGTATTACTGAGTGGGCCCTGAGATACCTCTCCGTCACACAGAGTAACAAATCCCAGTCTTGATCCATGCCAACCCAACAGACACCCTCGGAGATACCTGTAGAGCACCTTTATAGTCACCCAGTTACGTTGCGACGTTTGATACACACAAGGTACTCCTCCGATGTCAGGGAGTTGCATGATCTCATGGTCATAGGAACAGATACTTGACATGCAGAAAACAATAGCAATAAACTGACACGATCAAATGCTACGTTCTTAGTTTGGGTCTTGTCCATCACATCATTCTCCTAATGATGTGATCCCGTTATCAAATGACATCTCATGTCAATGGCTAGGAAACCTTAACCATCTTTGATCAACGAGCTAGTCAACTAGAGGCTTACTAGGGACACAGTGTTGTTTTATGTACCCACACATGTATTTGAGTTTCCAATCAATACAATTATAGCATGGATAATAAACGATTATCATGAACAAGGAAATATAATAATAACCAATTTATTATTGCCTCTAGGGCATATTTCCAACAGTATCCCAATCTGATCAACGCATTCGCAATGAATCCACTCGGGCAGATACTGTGCAGTCAGCTCACAGTTCGCTCACGCCGAGGAAAGACCCGCGAACTTCTCCTCATCCGAGAGGTCCGTACGGAGGATGCGGGCGCGACGATCATGATTTCAGTCGGACTCCCCCTCCGAGGGGCGGTCCGCGTGGCCAACGTCCGTATGACGGAGGCTACCCACTCGGGAGAAACCGTGAGCGGAGCCCTGTTTGGCACAGGGGCTACGATGCCCGGTCTGACATCACTCAGCGAGTGGTCGATCGGAACAGGCATGACAGAGACCGAGCGAGCGGCTGGGGAGTTACCGGCCTCGGGTCCTTCAGTAGATACATCCGAGAGGCGGAAATACCTCCCAATTACCGGCTTGCGACTGGAATTGGGAAGTTCAATGGCGAATCCAAGCCAGAGACTTGGCTCGAAGACTATTGAGTCGCTGTCCAGATCGGCGGCGGCGATTATTTCGTTGCCATGAAACACCTTCCGCTCATGTTGGAAGGGTCCGCGTGGGCGTGGCTGAATCAGTTGCCCGCCAATTGCATTTACTTTTGGGACGATTTGGCCCGAGTGTTCGTCAAAACATTCGAGGGCACGTACAAGCGCCCGGGTGGATTGACAGAGCTACAGCACTGCGTCCATAAGATCAATGAAACTCTCTGAGAGTACATTCAATGCTGGACCACGTTACACAACACCGTGGAAAATGTCACCGAGCATCACGCTGTGTGCGCCTTCAAGGCAGGCACTCAGTCCGAATACAAATCCGACATTCTCGACCAACCATGCCAAATTCATACCAAGACGGATGAAGAAGGCAACGTTGTGCTCCCGAAGCACACCACTCGGGAATGTCGCCTGCTCAAGCAAGAGATGGGTGCTGATCCCTCGAGTGAAAAGGTCGATGTCGAAGATGAGGAAGATACTTCCGAGTATCCGAAAGTCGATAAAGTCCTCAACGTGATCTTCGCCGACGTCAAAAGCAAGAGGCAGCTGAAGGTTGTCAATCGAGAGGTCAACATGGCAGTTCCGACTGCCCCCAAGTACCTCAACTGGACGAAGATGCATGTCACCTTCGACCAGTCCGACCATCCGCCTCACATTGCCACCCCTGGGAGGCAGGCATTGGTCGTTGACCCGACAGTAGGTGGTGTCCGATTGCGCAAGGTCCTAATGGACGGAGGTAGCGGGCTCAATATCATACATGCTGATACGCTCAAGGCAATGGGCGTCCCGATGTCTCAATTGAGCAAGAGCAACATGCATTTCCACGGGATCGTCCCTGGGAAGAAGGCAGAGTCACTCAGCCAGATCGCTCTGGACGTAGTATTCGGAGGCGAGAAGAATTTTCGAAAGGAAAGGTTAACCTTTGAGGTGGTTGACTTCCGCAGTGCTTATCACGCCATCCTAGGTAGGCCTGCCTACGCGCGTTTCATGGCCAGACCATGTTACGTGTATTTCAAGCTCAAGATGCCAGGACCTAAGGGCGTGATCACAATGACTGGTGACCGGAAGGTCGCCGAAGAGTGCCTCCAGCAGGGTTCAAAGATCGCCAACGAGCAAGTGCTTGCAGTCGAGCTTGAAGGGTACAAGAAGGAAGTAGATACGGCTGATCTGCTCAGATCAAAGTGACCGGCTTCAGAATCAGCCTTCCAGTCGGCTGGCGAGACCAAGCAAGTCCATGTTCATTCGAGTGACCCAAGTGCTGCTCCGACGAACATCTCCACCTCACTCGGAGAGAAATAGGAAGCCGAGCTCATCCAGTTCCTCCGTGAGAACTGGGACATCTTCGCATGGAAGCCGTCTGACATGCCTGGTGTTCCCAGGGAGCTGGCTGAGCACCGACTCCAAACCGATCCGAAGGCCAAGCCGGTCAAAGAGTACTTGCGCCGATCCTCTGTCGAGAAGCGCAAGGCGATTGGTCAAGAGATAGCTTGGCTCCTTGCCGCCGAGTTCATTCGCGAGATTTACCACTCCGAGTGGCTCGCGAATGTCGTCTTGGTACCGAAGAAGGACAAGTCACTCCGTATGTGTATTGACTTTAAACATCTCAATCGGGCCTGCCCTTTACCTCGGATAGATCCGATAGTAGACTCTACTGCCGGATGCGAACGTCTGTCGTTCCTGGATGTGTACTCCGGGTACCACCAGATCCGAATGTACGGTCCCGATGAAATAAAAACAGCCTTCATCACCCCATTCGGGTGTTTTTGCTACGTCACAATGCCATTCGGCCTGAAGAATGTTGGGGCCACTTTCCAGCGCATGATCCAAAAATGCTTGCAAAAGCAGATCAGTCGGAACGTGGAGGCTTATATGGACGATATCGTAGTCAAGTCTAGGAAAGGTTCCGACCTCCTGACTGACCTCGTCGAGACCTTCGCGAACCTACGACGCTTCGGGATAAAGCTAAATCCAGCTAAGTGCACATTCGGAGTGCCTGCCGGAAAGTTACTCGGTTTTCTCGTTTTCGAACGAGGGATCGATGCTAACCCAGACAAAATCGGCGCTATAGTACGAATGAAGCAACCAGAGCGCTTACATGACGTGCAAAGGCTGACAGGATGCCTTGCGGCCCTAAGCCGATTCATCTCAAGACTCGGAGAGAAGGCACTCCCTCTCTACCGACTGATGAAGAAGTTCGACAAGTTCGAGTGGACCAATGAAGCGCAAGCCGCGTTCGAAGAACTCAAGGCATTGCTCTCCACCCAGCCGGTGTTAGCTGCTCCGGGCAGCCAAGAACCTCTACTCCTGTACATCGCGGCGACTAGCCAGGTGGTGAGCACAGTCCTTGCAGTAGAGCGCGAATAGCCAGGAAAGGCATTCAAGGTTCAAAGACCCATATATTACATCTCAGAAGTGTTAACCCCTTCCAAGCAAAGGTACCCGCACTACCAAAAGCTGGTTTATGGTATTTACTTGACTGCTAAGAAGGTGGTTCATTACTTCCAAGATCATTCGGTCACGGTCATCAGCAACGCTCCCCTGTCGGAGATCTTGCACAATAGAGACGCTGCTGGCCGAGTGGCAAAGTGGGCAATTGAGCTCCTTCCGCTGGAGATCAAGTTTGAAGCTAAGAAAGCAATCAAGTCCCAGGCATTGGTTGATTTTATGGCCAAGTGGATTGAGCAAGAGCAGCCAATTCCGAGTGTTCCCGAACACTGGACTATGTTCTTCGACGGATCCAAGATGCTCAATGGCTCGGGGGCTGGTGTGGTTCTTGTCTCTCCCAAAGGAGACCGGCTGAACTATGTCCTCCAAATTCATTTCGACTCATCAAACAACGAGGCCGAATACGAAGCCCTCTTGTACGGGCTCCGCATGGCCATATCACTCGGCATTCGTCATTTGATGGTCTACGGCGATTCGGACCTCGTTGTCAACCAAGTAATGAAAGAGTGGCTCATTCGGAGCCCAGCAATGACTGGTTACTACAATGAGGTCAGAAAGCTGGAGAAGAATTTTGAAGGTTTAGAGCTGCATCACATTCCTCGCGCAAAGAATCAGGCAGCAGACGACCTGGCGAAGATTGGGTCCACTCGGCGAGCAGTCCCGAAAGACATATTCCTTGAACATCTGCGCGCCCCAACAATTGCAGAAGATCCTTTCACAGAGGAGCCCCCACAAGCAGTCGGTCCATCTGATCCGACTGAGGTTGAAGTGCCAGCTATAGTGGATCTGGTCCACGAAATGCTGGTGATCACTCCCGAGTGGACTCAACCCTATTTGGCATACTTGCTCAGGCAAGAACTCCCCGAAGATGAAGAAGAAGCCCGTCAGATCGTCCGTCGATCTAAGTCATTCGAAGTCCTAGGAGACCAATTATACAAGAAAAGTACCACGGGAGTCACCCAAAAATGCATCTCCCCAGAGGAAGGGCTACAAATCTTACATGAAATCCACTCGGGAACTTGCGGCCACCACGCGTCCTCTCGGACTTTGGTCGCTAAGACTTTCCGAGCAGGTTTTTATTGGCCCCATGCCAATGAAGCAGCAAGGGACTTGGTGGACCTGTGCGTCGGGTGTCAATTCTACAAGAATAAATCCCACAAGCCCGCGTCAGCGCTCAAGACGATCCCGCTCACCTGGCCGTTCGCGGTATGGGGCCTGGATATGGTCGGTCCCCTACGGACTAGGTCGAGTGGATTCACACACCTGCTTGTGGCAGTTGACAAGTTCAGCAAGTGGGTCGAAGCGAAGCCCATCAAGAGTTTGGATGCTGGTACTGCCGTCAGTTTCATTCGGCAGATCATCTTCAGATTCGGCGTGTCGCATGATATTATCACGAATAATGGGAAGAACTCCGACTCAGACGAGTTCCGTGAATTCTGTTTCTCTCAAGGCACTCGGATTAATTATGCCTCAGTGGCTCATCCGCAGTCGAATGGACAGGCAGAACGTGCAAATGGGATGATTCTACAAGGTCTGAAACCTCGATTGATGAGAGACCTGAAGTATGCTGCAGGAGACTAGGTTAAGGAGTTGCCATGTGTCTTATGGGGCATTCGGACAACCCCAAACCGCTCTACGAAGCGCACGCCTTTCTTCATGGTGTACGGATCAGAGGCTATGCTGTCGAGTGATCTTCAGCACAATTCCCCCCGAGTGGAACTGTATGATGAAGCTGAAGCTGAAGCCGCACGGCAAGATGGCCTTGACCTTTTAGAGGAAGAGAGAGAGCTGGCCCTCATCAGATCGACGCTCTATCAGCAAGATCTGAGGCGTTACCATGACAGACACGTCCAGGGCCGAGCTTTTCAGGAAGGAGATCTTGTCCTCCGACTGGACCAGCAAAAACCCCACAAGCTAGCGCCCCCGTGGCAGGGGCCGTATGCGATCTCCAAAGTCCTGCAAAATGGAGCCTACCGGCTCTACAACATCGAAGATGGCGTAGAAGATCCCCGAACTTGGAACGCGGACCTGCTTCGCAAGTTCTACACTTAGAACATAACTACTTTAGTTTGTCATTCCAGTAATGAATCCGAGTGAATCTCGACGAATAATGTTTCTTTCCTTTATATTTTGTCAAAATTTAACTCTTTTCACTCCGGTGAATCAATCTCCTGTGTCACCCCCAGTGGGTGTAAAACGCTTAGCCGCGATTCCGCATCGCCTAAGTTAAAAATTATTTCGAGTGGGACATCCTCCACGCTCGGACTCCAAGATGGACAGAACAATCATTACTAAGATGGACAGGACCATCATTACTAAGATGGACATGACCATCATTGTTCTCTCGAACAATTCTGAGTGCAGGTCTTGCCCACACTCGGGGGCTTAGCTGCGGCCCCGCGTCGCCTAAGTTACAAACTGTCTCGAGTGGGACATCCTCCACACTCGGACTCCAAGATGGACAGGACCATCATTACTAGGATGGACAGGACCATCATTGTTCTCTCGAACAATTCCGAGTGCGGGTCTCACCCACACTCGGGGGCTTAGTTGCGGCCCCGTGTCGCCTAAGTTACAAACTGTCTCGAGTGGGACATCCTCCACACTCGGACTCCAAGATGGACAGGACCATCATTGTTCTCTCGAACAATTCCGAGTGCGGATCTCACCCACACCCGGGGGCTTAGTTGCGGCTCCGTGTCGCCTAAGTTACAAACGGTCTTGAGTGGGACATCCTCCACACTCGGACTCCAAGATGGACAGGACCATCATTACTAAGATGGACATGATCATCATTGCTCTCTCGAACAGTGCCGAGTGCGGGTCTCGCCCACACTCGGGGGCTTAGCTGCGGTTCCGCGTCGCCTAAGTCACAACCCATTTCGAGTGGAATATCCTCCACACTCGGATTCCAAGATGGACAGGACCATCATTACTAAGATGGACAGGACCATCATTACTAAGATGGACATGACCATCATTGTTCTCACGAACAATTCTGAGTGCGGGTCTCGCCCACACTCGGGGACTTAGCCGCGGTACCTCATAAGTCTTAACGATAGGAGCCTCAGGCTCATTCAAAGTTTATGGTTACAGCTACCACTCGGCATTCCGAGGCAAAAATTTAAAGAGTTTAAAACCCAACGATCACTCGGGCTGAGGCACTGCTTCGACGAAGGTGTCCAGGTCGATGCTGTCTATGATCCGAGTGGTAGCTTCCATGAACATCTCCATGAAGTCTTCAACCTTGGCATGCTTCTTGTTGGCGACCTCCAAGGACTTCAGCTTATTCTCATCCACTCCCTTGCAGTGAACGCGGACGAGTGAGAGGGCAATGTCGGCTCCAGCCCGAGCTGCAGATTTTTTCCAAGCTTTCACTCGGCTTGGTACGTCCCTCACTCGGGTAAGGGTTGATTCCAGATCTGTCGAGGGCTCTTCCTCGAAGAAGACGTCTCGGTCAATCTCCGAGACGGCGGTGCTAAGCCTCTTCATATACGAGGTCACTTGATCGACACGTTCTTCCAAGCGAAGAATGGCCAGAGCAGCACTGTCCTTGAGCAGCTCTCGAGACGGGTCCAGGTCCTTCTCGATCTTGTCAGTCTCCTCGGCGACGTCATCACAGAAACCTGGGTTTGCAACGGATGAAGAAAAGAGTCAGATGTGGTCAGAATTCACTCGGCCAGACAAGGATCACTCGGGAACAATACCTTTGAGTTTTTCGCTCACAGAGTCGCCATACTCTTCGACAAACTGCTCCAGCTCGTTCTTCTTCGCGGTGACATGCTTGAGTTTGTTCTCCCACTCGGAATATGACTTCTTCAGATCAGCGACCTCCACCTTGGACTTCGTCACAGCAGCTTCCAGAGCTTTCTTTTCTTCCTCCAGCTTCCCGAGGGCCTTCAACTTCTCTTCGGCCTCCTTGGTCTTTCGGCTGGCTTCCTTTTGAGCAGCCGCCAGATCCGTGTCCTTCTTCTCGAGGGCCGTCTTCATAGTTTCTAAAGAAATAGAATTCTTCAGCCTCTCGACAAGTTTACGATTTTCGCCACGAAGATCTGATGAAATAGACTCAGTCGGACGGGGAGGAACGGCAGTTATTGCGGCAGTCGGGCAAGATGAGCATACCTTCAATTGCCTTCTTTTCCTCCTCCAATCGGGCTTTCTTGGCCTTCTCAACCTCAAGATTGATGCGCAGGTCCTGCACCTCTTTCTCCAAAGTTTTGTAGTGGCTTCCAAGCTCACAAACGGACTGCAAACAAGTATTAAAGCGAAGGATATTGGTCAAAATTTAGACTCAGACTCTAAGACTCCCGCCGACTGCTTCAGTCGACGGCAGTCTCGGGGACTACACCCAGTGGGTGCGCTCAGCGCGCCCCCACTGGAAAATCAAATGCAAGGTTTTTTTATCTAGACCTAACAGATGGATCAAACGTTAAATTCATTAGGACTCTAAGACTCCCACCGACTGCTTCAGTCGACGGCAGTCTCGAGGACTACACCCAGTTGGTGCGCTCAGCGCACCCCCACTGGAACTCAAAGACACCCAGCCGGTGTGTGCAAATCCTCACAAGGCAGAAATTCCGACTGAGGAAGGTACTTACAAGAGTACTTACTCGGACATTCTTCTTCAGCGCCTCGCTTGCGTCGTACGCCGTCTTCAGTCGGTCGCTCATCACCTCCAGCTGGATTAACGCCTCTTTGCTCGCTCCCACTTGGTCCTCTGGGACATGGTGTAGCGCAAAGATGTTAGTCGTAGGGGGAGTCAACGAGGGGGATGATGTACCAGTACCGAGTGCCGCCCCAGCTCCCGAGCTGGCCTCTCGTGCTGGCACCAAAGTATCGGCAGGCGAGGACTCCTGCATCACGACGTCTGCGTTGGCCGAAGGGTTCGGCAGGTCAACCCTCTCGTCCGCATCAATGTCGATCACTTCACGTGGAGCTGCAAGCGTTCAAAGCATTCGAAGATGAGTAAAAAGTAAACACTCGGGAATGTCCAAAGTTACCGAGTGAGTCCGGGACTTACCTTTTGAAGACGCAACATCAGCGTCGGCCTGCTCTTTCTCCAGAATATTGGGATCAGGTGAAGCAGTTGAAGTATCAGCACTGTAAGGGAAACACTCGGATCATTTCATTACTTGGACAAATACATACAAAAATTGACAGAATGGAAATGCTTACGTTGAAGCCACGGGAATGGCCATCTTAATTTTCGGGATGAAGACCGCCTTCCGAGGCTTGGCCGTAGTGACTTTGGGCTGCTTTGCCGTCTTCCAGGTGAAGAGGCAAGCTCTCCACGCCCACGCTTCAAGATGCGGGTCGGCAGGGCAGACCCAGTCGGTTTGGCAGCCTTCGGCCCCTTCGGACCTCCACCGCGGACTCCCGGGTCCTGGCACGCCTTGGAACGGGCTTCGGGCACTCGGTCATCCGAGCGTGACGATTCCACCTCGTCGCCGCCCTCCGACCCTTCCTCTTCCTCGTCTTCATCATCTTCGTCGTCATCGGGCTCTTCATACTCCCCAGCTTCTGCCGAATCTTCTGGATGATCGGTGTCGCTGGCAACATCAACCGGGCCCCTATCCACAATTGGCACCTGGCTGTTCATCTGTGTGAAGGCCTGCCGAATGGAGAACAAGATCAGTCGGATCAACTACAATAAACACAAACAACACTCGGATGATGGACTATTGGAGTTACCTCATTCGCCGGGTTATCTGATGAGAGTGGAGCCACCAGCCTGCTCCCTCTGGGGTTGTCGCGCGCTGGAGTGATCGCCTTGATCTTAGCTTCCACCATGTCTTCAGTGAGCTCCTCCGGGTGAGTTCGAGTGGGGTCACTCGGTCCGGTGTACTCAGACATGGGATGAGCTCTGGCTTGCAACGGTTGGATCCTCCTATGGAGGAAGACCTATAGCAAGTCGAGGCCGTTGACACCTTTCTTCACCAGAGCCACCAGAGCTATCACTAGGATATCCACTTCGGTTTTCTCCTCCTTGGTTACAATCAGCCTGGGAACCGGCCGAATGCGCTCAGATGAATATGGAGGGAGTCCCGACTGACCCTCGCCGACTGGAATGTCGTGGCAGTAAAACTAGTTCTCCTGCTACCCCTTTACCGAATCGGGAAACATCATCTGCGGGAAATAGACTTTGCCCCGCAGTTGGATTCCTAGACCCCCGCACAGCTGGGCTACATTCGTCTTGTCTTTCGACCGAGTGGGCTTTTTTACGGTCATCACTCAACATGTGAAGAGGTGTTTAAACAAGCCCCAGTGAGGATGACAACCCAAGAAGTTTTCGCAAAGAGAGATGAAAGCGGCTAAGTAAACGACAACATTGGGGGGAAGATGATGGAGTTGAGCACCGAAGAAACCCATGAATCTTTGGAAGAAGGGATGGGGCGGCAAAGAGAAACCTTGCTCAAGGTGAGTCACCAAGAGCACGCGCTCGTCTCCCTTCGGCGAAGGCTCATCCTCGCCCGCTTCCGGCAACCGCCAGCTCCCCTCGGGCACGAACCCTTGGCCCTCCAGCTCGAGCATCCGGGCCTTGGTCACCCGCGACGGCAACCACTCGCCCTGTGTCCATCCAGCTGGAGCTCCGACGCTGGAGGAGGAGGCGCGCGAGCTCCTCTTCGCCCGCTCGGCCTTCGCGGTCGCAGACGCCGCGCGCATCGTCGCCGGCGAGCTCGGAACGGCCTTCGGCTAAGGAGAGGTGGGAGGGCTGCGGGTGGGCATCGGAGAAGACGAGGGAGAAGGGGAAAATGAGATCTGTTCTCACCCCCAACAGTGCCTCCAGTTTTTATATCGAAAATCCGGCGAGATCTCTGGCCGTCAATCCGCAAACGGAGCGAGATCCGCGGATCTACTGTTCAGGGCTTCGGGGACACGTGGCGAAAATCCCGGCGCTGTTATCGAGGCGTCGTGCCCACTACCCCAAGTTATCGGGACGTGACCGTTCCGCCGCGCGCCCGCGCGCAGTTTTGGCGATTTCGAACGCGCAGAAACTTCTCCGTGCCACGAATGAAGCAAGCTCCGCGCCGCGAAGGCTTTGACGACTCCCTCCTGTGAACCGAGTGAATGGCTCACACCAGCTAAACACTCGGATTAAGTGGCAAGACAGTTTGGTCAAAGACATCCATCCTGAATCCATCATGGTTTGAAGCCGAGTGAGAAATGACAAGACCGTTTCTTGGCCTCTTCTGGGAGACCATCGACGCTTTCGAGTGTCACTCACTCGACCACTAAAACCTCATGGATTCGGGGGCTACTGATGAGGATGCCTACCCTGGGTAGGGTCATAGGCCTGACATCTAAGGCCCACCTATGGTCCTTCAACGTCATTAAAGCCCCTGGGCAGAGAATCATTCGGATGAATAAGCCATTCACTCGGATTATTCATATCACTCGGATTACACGGCGCCATTCGGACAGACAGAAGCTCAGGCGACTAGGAAGACAAAGCGTCCGTAGAATTCGAGTAGTCATTCGTTGAGTGTTAATTCACCGTTACCAGTAACGTCAAGATAATCAGCCGTTCCTGTAACGCTGTATTCATTGGCATTTATTGCCCTAATCATGGCGCTCGGCCAGTGGTGGCGCACTCTATATAAGCCACCCCCGGGCGCCAGAGCAAGGGTTCTGACCCTCTATAATCTTCTACCACCATAAGCAAACACTACAGCCCCCGGGCACCGAGACGTAGGGCTGTTATCACTTCCGAGTGAGGCCTGAACTCGTACAAACCGAGTGCACACTTGCGCCGTAGTTAGACTTCGCCCCTCCTTTCGTACTCCTAGTACTATTATCAGGTTCATTCCCACAACAGTGGGTGAACAAATTAATGTTGGGCAATTGATAGAAGATAAAATAATCATGACGATATCCAAGGTGATTATCATTATATAGGCATCACGTCCAAGATAAGTAGACCGACTCCTGCCTGCATCTACCACTATTACTCCACACATCGACCGCTATCCAGCATGCATCTAGTGTATTAAGTTCATGGAAAAACAGAGTAATGCAATAAGAACGATGGCATGATGTAGACAAGATCTATTCATGTAGGAATAGACACCATCTTGTTATCTTTAATGGCAATGATGCATGCGTGCCTTTCTGCCCTTTCTGTCACTGGGAAAGGACACCGCAAGATCGAACCCATCACAAAGCACCTCTTCCCATGGCAAGAAAAATCCATCTGGTCGGCCTAACTAAACCAAAGATTCGAAGAAGAAATACGAGGCTATAAGCAATCATGCATATAAGAGATCAAAGAAGACTCAAATAATATTCATGGATAGAAACTGATCATGAACTCAAAATTCATCGGATCCCAACAAACACACTGCAAAAGTTTACATCAAATAGATCTCCAAGAGACCATTGTATTGAGAATCAAAAGAGAGAGAGGAAGCCATCTAGCTACTGCCTACGGACCCGTAGGTCTATGGTGGACTACTCACGCATCATCGGAGAGGCACCTATGAAGAAGATGAACCCCTCCGTGATGGTGTTAGATTGGATCTTGAGGCTCTGGAACTTGCGGCGGCTGGATGTGTTTTACGTCGACTCCCCTAGGGTTTTCTGAATATTTGGGTATTTATAGGCATGAGAGGCGGTGGAGGGGGGCCCGTGGAGGGCAAAACCCATCAGGGCGCGCCAGGGGCCCCCCGGCGCGCCCTGGTGGGTTGTGGCCTCCACAGCCCACCTCTCTGGCAATTCTTTGGCCCATTGGGTGTCTTCTGGTCTAGAAAAAATCTCCAAAAAGTTTCGTCGCGATTGGACTCCGTTTGGTACTGATATTCTGCGAAGTAAAAAACAAGCAAAAACAGCAACTGGCACTTTGGCACTATGTCAATACGTTAGTCCCGAAAAATGATACAAAGTTGCTATAAAGTGATTGTAAAACATCCAAGAATGATAATATAATAGCATGGAACAAGCAAAAATTATAGATACATTGGAGACGTATCACAACTTTATTCTTGTTGACTTTGTTGGGCCTCCAAGCGCAGAGTTTTGTAGGACAGTAGCAATTTTCCCTCAAGTGGATGACCTAAGGTTTATCAATCCATGAGAAGTGTAGGATGAATATGGTCTCTCTCAAACAACCCTGCAATCAAATACAAGAAATCTCTTGTGTCCCCAACACACCCAATACAATGGTAAATTGTATAGGTGCACTAGTTCGGCGAAGAGATGGTGATACGAGTGCAATATGGATGGTAGATATAGGTTTTTGTAATATGAAAATATAAAAACAGCAAGGTAATAAATAGTAAACAACGAGCAAAACGATATATTAATGCTTGGAAACA
This sequence comes from Elymus sibiricus, assembly GCA_039707655.1. Taxonomy (NCBI): domain Eukaryota; kingdom Viridiplantae; phylum Streptophyta; class Magnoliopsida; order Poales; family Poaceae; genus Elymus; species Elymus sibiricus. Next base: position 94,766,363 of record CM077675.1, on the reverse strand, counting down.
AGGCCTAGGGTTCATACTTTCACTAGTGCAATCTCCCAACAATGCTAAGATAGTTTAATCATATGATCATCCCTCAACGTGCAACAAAGAATCACTCCAAAGTTCCTATCTAGCGGAGAACAATAAGATGAAATTGGTGTAGGTAGTAGAACCACCTCAAAGTTATTCTTTCTGATCAATCTTTTGGGCTATTCCTATAAGTGTCACAAACAGCCCTAGAGTTCGTACTAGAACAACACCAATGATACATATCAATCAACCCTAATGTCACCTAGATACTCCAATGTCACCTCAAGTATCCGTGGGTAAATTATGCGACATGCATCAAACAATTTCAGGTCTATCATATTCAATCCAACACAAAGAACTTCAAGGAGCACCCCAAGCTTTCTATCGAAGAACGTGGTATGAAAACGTGCAATCAACCCCTATGCATAGATCCCCAAGGTCACCGGAATCCGCAAGTTGATGCTTCAACATATATCAAGTGAATCAATAGAATACCCCAATGTCACTATGGGTATCCCACGCAAGACGTACATCAAGTGTTATCCAACCATAATATTCAATCCAACATAACCAGATCTCAAAGGGAAAGAGTCAACTCATCACAACATGATAGCAAGGGACAAACGTCATATGATCCAACTATATTAACAAAGCCCGTAATACATCAAGATCATGCCATCTCAAGAACACGGGAGAGAGAGATTGAACACATAGCTACTGGTACATACCCTCAGCCCCGAGGGTGAACTACTCCCTGCTCGTCATGGCCTCCGCCGGGATGATGAAGATGGCCACCGATGATGGTTTCCCCTATCCGGGAAGGTACTGGAACGTCTCCAGATTAGTTTTTCGTCGATACAGAGAGTTGCGGCGGCGGAACGGAGAGTCTCTGTTTATTTCTGGGGTTTCTGGGATTTATAGGATTTTTCAGCGTTGGAATCACACGCAACGGAGCCTCGTGGGCCCCACCAGATATCAGTGCACGGCCTAAGGGGGTGCGCCCTGATGGCTTGTGCCCCACGTGTGGCTCCCCTCCGGTGGTTCTTTGCTCCAATATGGCTTATTTCCCCCAGAAAAAATCACCAAAAAAGTTCGGGCGATTCCGAGAACTTTCATTTTCTGCACAAAAACAACACCACGGTAATTCTGCTGAAAACAGCGTCTGTCCGGGTTGTTCTAAATAAATCATATAAAGTGCATCAAAACCATATAAAAGTATTGCAAACATAGGTGAATATGGCATGAATACTTCATAAATTATCGATACGTTGGAGACGTATCAAACACAAAGGTGATAGTCAATTGGGTTGCTAAGGCTTGTGAGGATACAGTCAGATCCAAGCCTGGAGCTGGTGTTGACACAATTATGTCATTCAAAAAGAAGAAGTTTGGTGTCCATGTGCCTAAAAGCTTGGCATATAGGGCAAGGAAGCAAGCAGTTGAGGTTGCGCAAGGAGATCGCAAATTCCAGTATCACATAATAAAGGACTACCTGCAGTGTGTGCTAGATACTAACCCTGGCAGTAGGTGCATAGCGACTACACAAGAAGACCTACTAAATCCAGCTCCTACCCCCAGGTTTCAATACATGTTGTACTGCTTGTTTGCATGCAAGGAGGGTTTCCTCAATGGATGCAGGCTATATATAGGTAAGGATTCATACACATAGATATTACATGATGTTATCCTTAATTTGCATTCATGTTATCTGCCACTAATGTGATCATATTATCAGGTCTTGATGGTTGCTTCATCAAGCTGAGCACTGGTCAGCAAATATTGGCAGCTACAGGGAGGGATGGCAACAACAACATCTTCCCAATAGCTTTTGGTGTTGTTGACAAGAAAGAGACAGACAGCTGGACATGGTTTCTCACACAGTTGAGAACAGTCATTGGAACTGGTAACAAGTTTGGCAAATACACAATTATGTCTCACAGGCAAAAGGTATGTGATACGTCTGCGTCGTATCTATAATTTTTTTATTGTTTCATGCCAATATTATACAACTTTTAAATACTTTTGGCAACAATTTATATGATTTATTGAACCAGCCTATTGATCCAGTGCCCAGTGCCAGTTCCTGTTTGGTGCATGTTTTTTGTTTCATAGAATATTGATACGTGTCCAACGTATCTATAATTTTTACTTGTTCCATGCTGTTATATTATTATTCTTGGAAGTTTTACAATCATTTTATAACAACTTTATATCATTTTTTGGGACTAACCTATTGACATAGTGCCAAAGTGCCACTTGCTGTTTTTGCTTGTTTTTTTACTTTGCGGAATATCAGTACCAAACAGAGTCCAGTCGCGACGAAACTTTTTGGAGATTTTTTTTGGACCAGAAGACATCCAGTGGGCCAAATAAGTGCCAGAGAGGTGGGCCGTGGAGTCCACAACCCACCAGGGCATGCCAGAGGCCCCAGGCGTGCCCTGATGGGTTGTGCACTCCTCGGGACCCCTCTCCACCGCCTCTGACGCCTATAAATTCCCAAATATTTCAGAAACCCAGGAGGAGTCGACGAAAAACACATCCAGCCGCCGCAAGTTCCAGAGCCTCAACATCCAATCTAACACCATCACGGAGGGGTTCGTCATCCTCATTGGTGCCTCTCCGATGATGCGTGAGTAGTCCACCATAGACCTACGGGTCCGTAGGCAGTAGCTAGATGGCTTCCTCTCTCTCTTTTGATTCTCAATACAATGGTCTCTTGTAGATCTATTTGATGTAAACTTTTGCGGTGTGTTTGTTGGGATCCGATGAATTTTGAGTTCATGATCAGTTTCTATCCATGAATATTATTTGAGTCTTCTTTGATCTCTTATATGCATGATTACTTATAGCCTCGTATTTCTTCTTCAAATCTTTGGTTTAGTTAGGCCAACTAGATCGATTTTTCTTGCCATGGGAAGAGGTGCTTTGTGATGGGTTCGATCTTGAGGTGTCCTCCCCCAGTGACAGAAGGGGCAGCGAGGCACGCCTGTATCGTTGCTATTAAGGATAACAAGATGGGGTCTATTCCTACATGAATAGATCTTGTCTACATCATTTCATCGTTCTTATTGCATTACTCCGTTTTTCCATGAACTTAATACATTAGATGCATTCTGGATAGCGATCGATGTGTGGAGTAATATTAGTAGATGCAGGCAGGTGTCGGTCTACTTATCTTGGACGTGATGCCTATATAATGATCATCGCCTTGGATATTGTCATGATTATTTGATCTTCTATCAATTGCCCAACAGTAATTTTTTGACCCACCGTGTGCTATACTCATGAGAGAAGCCACTAGTGAAACCTACGGCCCCGGGTCTACTTTTCTAACATATTGCTTTCCGATCTATCTTTTTGCTGCTTTTGTTTTCAGATCTATTATTCCAAAAACCCAAAAATACCTTGCTGCACTTTTTATTTACTCTTTTTATTTTGTGTTATGGAGAGGTCTATCTCTCCAATCTAACACTACCTAATCTATCTTTTTACCGTAGAGAGATTGACAACCTCTCTTTCGCGTCGGGTTGCAAGTATTTGTTCTTTGTGTGCAGGTGCTGTTTATTAGGTGGTCGTGATCCTCCTACTGGTTCGATACCTTGGTTTCATAACTGAGGGAAATACTTACCGTCGTTGTGCTGCATCATCCCTTCCTCTTTGGGGAAATACTGACGCAGTCTCAAGCCACGTCAAAGGAATTCCTGACGCCGTTGCCGGGGAGGAAGCTGTCTCTTCTACGTGCCAATCTCTGGCGCCGAGGAGACACCATCCTCATCTACCGGGTTCCTAATCACAAATCTCATCTCTTTGCAATTACATTATTTGCCATTTGCCTCTCGTTTTCCTCCCCCCCCCACTTCACCCAATTTGCCGTTTTATTCGCCTTCTTTTTCGTTTGCCTTTCTCTCGTCAGATCTCTTGTTCGCCTACCTTGTAATTATGGCTAGTTCTTCCTCTATTGTGTGTACCCCCAAGAATGAAGTTCTTAATTTTAAGAAAAGGGGAGGAGAGAACCTAAAAGATGATTGGTATAGGATTTGCAATGCTCATAATAGATATATCCATAAGCAATCTACCGTTGTTCTTCTTCGCAGTTTTTATGTGGGCATCACCACTTGGTATAGATTCGTCCTTGATACGATTACCGTTGGGAATTTCTTGATGTGTCCATCTTTGTATGCTTTTAATGCTATGTGAAGTTTAGTGGGATCACCATCTCTTACGATCAATGAAACAACTTTAACTCTCGAACATGTTATGGAGAGACTAGATGCTATTGAAAAGAAGATGATTACCAAAGAAGATCTTGAAAATTTGGATAAGAAAATGCATAATCTTGCTAATAAAATTGGGTCTAAAGCTGGAGATGCTTTTAAATTGTTAAAGGAAAAAGAAACCGTAGTTAACGAAAGGATAGAAGAGAGTCCTTACCGGATTGATAAGTTGGAAGAAATTTTTAGTAACTTGGGTTTGGCTTTTTCTTCTGTCAAAACTATTGAAAAAACTCCCATAAAAATTTGCAAAACCATGCAAATCACTAAGAACAAAGTTGCTACACCTAGTGGCCACAAGGGAGATCTTAAAATGATTAGTATTCATCCCGACTTTGTTGAAATAGTAAGAGATCCTATTTACAAAAGTGAATTTTTTGGTATTTTTCCTAGAAGTGTTGTCATTGAGAATATGCATGCTAAATTCTTGAAGAAATTTAGTTGTGTGATTGAAGAGTTGAAAACCAAAGATGACAATACTTGAATCTATGTGTTATGCCTAGCTAGGGGCGTAAAACGATAACGCTTGTTGGGAGGCAACCCAATGAATAAATTTATTTTCCTATTTTTCTTTCTGTTTTTGAGTGTTGACACAATTATACCTCTGTTATGATTCTGTTTTATGTTTTATTTAGTGTTTGTGCCAAGTAGAGCCTTTAGGATGATTCATAAGATGAGTAGAAGCGATGCTGAATCTGAAATATAAACTTTGCCTCCAGTGTTCGAATTTTAATTTTTTACTGGAACGTGATATTGAGCTGAAATTTTAACACAGTGTTTCTATACAAATTATTTACGTTGTCCTAATGTTTCAGAATTTTTAGAGTTACAGAAGTATGGTTAGAGTACAGATTACTACAGACTGTTCTGTTTAAGACAAATTCTGTTTTCGTTGCATTGTGTGCTTGTTTTGATGAATCTATGGGTTGTATTGAAGGGTATGAGCCATGGTAAAGTTAAAATATAGTAGGTATAATGCAATAATAAAATATGAATGGGTTTTCAATAGCACCTAAAGTAGTGATTTGCTTTATTATACTAACGGATCTCACGAAGATTTTGTTGAGTTTTGTGTGACTGAACTTTTCAAGTTTTGGGTGAGATCACGATGGATGAAGGAATAAGGAGTGAAAAGAGCCTAAGCTTTGGGATGATAAAGCACCCCCAAGATATATACAAAGAGAAACAAGCAACTAAGCTTGGGGATGCCCCGAGTGGCATCCCCTCTTTCTTCTAACGACCATCGATATTTTACTTGGAGCTATATTTTTATTCGTCACATATCATGAGTTTTGCTTGGAGCGTCTTCTATCATTTGAGTCTTTGATTGCTTTGCTTTTTAGTTTGTCTTTAATATCCTTGCTGGAAACACCTATTTGAGAGAGCCAAAATTATGCTATGATTTGTTATAATTGCTCTATATGCTTCACTTAAACTTTTTGAGCTATAGAATTGCTCTAGTGCTTCACTTATATCTTTTCGAGCACGGTGTGCTTGGGAATTTTTGTAGAAATACTCTCATGCTTCACTTAGATAAATTTGAGAGTTAGAAAATTTTGAAGAAATCCTCTCATGCTTCACTTATACTATTTTGAGAGATGAAATCTTTATGCTCATGTGCTTCACTTAAATTTGTTTGAGCTTGTCAAAAGCAATGGCAATATATGAAACTAGTCCCAAAGTGATAGATATCCAAGGAGGATATAATAAAAACTTTCATGAAGATCATTGGACAAATTAAACTTGATTCCATGTAATAGTTTTGAGACATGATGATAGTAATATGTGAGTCATGTTAGTACGTAATTATGCTTTAGTAGGAATATTGGTGTCAAGGTTTGTGATTCCCTATGCAAGTACGAAACTTAATAGTTATGCAATGAAATTACATGCTACTTATGGTGCATTATTCGGTGTTAGTTATGCTCAATGCTCACTTATGTGAATTTTCGTTTCTTGGTTGGATGCTTCTCAATCTATTTGCTAGCTGATACGTCTCCAACGTATCGATAATTTATGAAGTATTCATGCCATATTCACCTATGTTTACAATAATTTTATATGGTTTTGATGCACTTTATATGATTTATTTAGAACTAACCCGGACTGACGCTGTTTTCAGCAGAACTACCGTGGTGTTGTTTTTGTGCAAAAAATGAAAGTTCTCGGAATTGCCCGAAACTTTTTGATGATTTTTTTGGAACAAAAGTGGCACTAGACGCTTCGTGGGAGGGCTAGAAGAGCCCCGAGGTGGGCACAACCCACCAGGGTGCGCCAGAGGGCCCAGGCGCGCCCTGGGGTCTTGTGCCCTCCTCGTGGCCCATCTTCGCGTGAAACCGCCGCTCAAAAATCCTATAAATATAGAAACCATCGGAAATAACACTAGACTCTCTGCTCCGCCGCCGCAACTCTCTGTATCGAAGAAAAACCAATCTGGAGGCATTCCAGTACCCTGTCGGAGAGGGGAATCCATCTCCGGTGGCCATCTTCATCATCCCGGCGGAGGCCATGACGAGGAGGGAGTAGTCCACCCTCGGGGCTGAGGGTATGTACCAGTAGCTATGTGTTCAATCTCTCTCTCTCTCGTGTTCTTGAGATGTCACGATCTTGATGTATCACGGGCTTTGTTAATATAGTCGGATCATATGATGTTCCCTTGCTATCATGTTGTGATGAATTGAATCTTTCCCTTTGAGATGTCGTTATGTTGGATTGAATATTGGATTTGAGAACACTTGATATATGTCTTGCATATGGATACCCGTGGTGACAATGGGGTGTTCTATTGATTCACTTGATGTATGTTTTGGTACTCAACTTGCGGATTCCCGCGGTGACATTGGGGTAATCTATTCATAGGGGTTGATACACGTTCTTGTCCTACTTTCTCCGATAGAAATCTTGGGGTACTCTTTGAGGTTCTTTGTGTTGGATTGAGTATTATGAATCTGAAATTGTTTGATGCGCATCGTATAATTGACTCATGGATACTTGTGGTGACATTGGAGTATCTAGGTGACATTAGAGTTGGTTGATGCGTATCATATGGTGTTATTCTAGTACGAACTCTTAGATAGATCGAACGGAAAGGATAACTTGATGTTATCTTAGTACGAACTCTTGAATAGATCGATCGGAAAAGATGACTTTAAGGTGGTTTCGTACCCTACAAACAATTTCTTCTTATGTTCTCCGCTAGATAAGAACTTGGGAGTGATTCTTCGTTGCATGTTGAGGGATGGTCATGTGATCCAATTATATTAGCATTGTTGAGAGATTGCACTAGCGAAAGTACGGACCCTAGGCCCTGTTTTCAAGCATTGCAATACCGTTTGTGCTCACTTTTGTTACTTGCTACCTTGCTGTTTTTATATTTTCAGATTACAAAAACCTATATCTACCATCCATATTGCACTTGTATCACCATCTCTTCGCCGAACTAGTGCACCTATAGAATTTGCCATTGTATTGGGTGTGTTGGGGACACAAGAGATTTCTTGTATTTGATTGCAGGGTTGTTTGAGAGAGACCATCTTCATCCTACACCTCCCACGGATTGATAAACCTTAGGTCATCCACTTGAGGGAAAATTGCTACTCTCCTACAAAACTTTGCGCTTGGAGGCCCAACAAAGTCTACAAGAATAAAGTTGCATAGTAGACATCACTAGCCTCCACTTGTACTAAGTAGAAATACTACTTGTGCATCCAAAATCCTTAAACCCAGCTTTGCCTTATGAGTCCACCATACCTACCTATATGCGGTATTTCCATGCTGTTCTAAGCAAATTTGTATGTGCCATCTCTAATTTTCAAAATAAATTTCCTTTTTGTGTGCTCGTACCACTCATGAAATGGTAGGGGGTGTCCAATATTTTTCCATGCTAGATGTGTTATTCTCAAGATGAGTGTTTATTCACTTGTCATTGCACGAGAGTGTGGCGGTAATAGGGATGCCCAGTCCTGAAATGAAAAAAAGAAAAAAATTACTTTATGTTGTCAAATAATAAATTCCTTGGAAAGTGTTGGTATGGAAGGCAACTGTGGATAAGGCCAACCATGGATTGTGAAAGAATGGTGGAAAAAGGAATAAACTTTATTTTCTGTTTGGGAACCGCCTATGATATATCTAGAATGGAAAGTCTTGTGAACTACTTTGACGTTTTCGTTGACAGGAAAGGCATGCCACTCAAAATATTTCTCTCTCTCAATTTAAGCTTTGAGCTCTGGCACCTCTACAAATCCCTACTTCCCTCTGCGAAGGGCCTATCTATTTACGTTATGCAATTTTTATTTTTACTTTGAGTCTCCATCTTCTCTTATAAAGCACCAACTAGGGGGCACTATGATCGTACTTGAGCATTGGGTGTAGCTAATATTTGAATGTGTTTCATGAATGGATCAATGATTGAGCATGATGGGCTAGGGATAACTTTCTTTAGTGTTGATATTTTGAAAGACATGGTTGCTTGTTGGCATGCTTGAGTATTGAAGTCATTATGTTAAAACTAGACTATTGCTTTGAATCATCTAAAGTCCAAATGTCCATGCTACAAAGAAAATAATATGAGATGAACATGTTGGGCAGCATTCCACATCAAAAAATTCTGTTTTTATCATTTACCTACTCGAGGACGAGTAGGAATTAAGCTTGGGGATGTTGATACGTCTCCAACGTATCTATAATTTTTGCTTGTTCCATGCTGTTATATTATCATTTTTGGATGTTTTACAATCATTTTATAGCAACTTTATATCATTTTTTGGGACTAACCTATTGACATAGTGCCAAAGTGCCAGTTGATGTTTTTTCTTGTTTTTTACTTCGCAGAATATCAGTACCAAACGGAGTCCAATCGTGACGAAACTTTTTGGAGATTTTTTTTGGACCAGAAGACATCCAGTGGGCCAAATAAGTGCTAGAGAGGTGGGCCGTGGAGACCACAACCCACCAGGGCGCGCCAGAGGCCCCAGGCGCGCCCTGATGGGTTGTGCCCTCCTCGAGATCCCTCTCCACCGCCTCTGATGCCTATAAATTCCCAAATATTCCAAAAACCCTAGAGGAGTCGACGAAAAACACATCCAGCCGCCGCAAGTTCCAGAGCCTCGAGATCCAATCTAACACCATCACAGAGGGGTTCATCATCCTCATTGGTGCCTCTCCGATGATGCGTGAGTAGTCCACCATAGACCTACGGGTCCGTAGGTAGTAGCTAGATGGCTTCTTTTCTCTCTTTTGATTCTCAATACAATGGTCTCTTGGAGATCTATTTGATGTAAACTTTTGCGGTGTGTTTGTTGGGATCCGATGAATTTTGAGTTCACGATCAGTTTCTGTCCATGAATATTATTTGAGTTTTCTTTGATCTCTTATATGCATGATTACTTATAGCCTCGTATTTCTTCTTCGAATCTTTGGTTTAGTTAGGCCAACTAGATCGATTTTTCTTGCCATGGGAAGAGGTGCTTTGTGATGGGTTCGATCTTGCGGTGTCCTCTCCCAGTGACAGAAGGGGCATCGAAGCACGCATGTATCGTTGCTGTTAAGGATAACAAGATGGGGTCTATTCCTACATGAATAGATCTTGTCTACATCATATCATCGTTCTTATTGCATTACTCCGTTTTTCCATGAACTTAATACACTAGATGCATGCTAGATAGCGGTCGATGTGTGGAGTAATAGTAGTAGATGTAGGCAGGAATCGGTCTTCTTATCTTGGACGTGATGCCTATATAATGATCATCGCCTTGGATATCGTCATGATTATTTGATGTTCTATCAATTGCCCAACAATAATTTGTTCACCCACCGTGTGCTATACTCATGAGAGAAGCCACTAGTGAAACCTATGGCCCCCGGGTCTACTTTTCCAACATATTGCTTTTCGATCTATCTTTTTGCCGCTTTTGTTTTCAGATCTATTATTCCAAAAACCCAAAAATACCTTGCTGCACTTTTTATTTGCTCTTTTTATTTTGTGTTCTTGAGAGATCTATCTCTCCAATCTATCACTACCTAATCTATCTTTTTACCGTAGAGAGATTAACAACCTCTCTTTCGCGTCGGGTTGCAAGTATTTGTTATTTGTGTGCAGGTACTGTTTATTAGGTGGTGGTGATCCTCCTACTGGTTCGATACCTTGGTTTCATAACTGAGGGAAATACTTACCGTCGATGTGCTGCATCATCCCTTCCTCTTTGGGGAAATACCGACGCAGTCTCAAGCCACGTCAAATATCCATATCAAACGAAGTCCAAACGTGAAATTTTTTTACGGAGAATTATTTTGGAATGTTTGTGATTTTTGGGAGGTGGAATCAACGCAAAAGGAGGCCCACAGCCACCACGCGACACCAGGGCGCGCCCCAGGGCCCAGGCGCATTGTGGTGTATCGTGGCCTCCTCGTAAGTCGGTTGGAGCTCTACTTTGGGCGCAAGGAATCTTATATCCGGAAAAAAATCATGTTAAAATCTCAGCGCAATCGGAGTTACGGATCTCCGGGAATATAAGAAACAGTTTTCGGCCAGAAAACAGGAGCGTGAAACAGAAGAGAACAGAGAGGGAGATCCAATCTCGGAGGGGCTCCTACCCGTCCGCCGCCATGGAGGCCAAGTACCAGAGGGGGAACTCTCCTCCCATCTAGGGAGGAGGCCAAGGAAGAAGAAGAATGAGGGGGGCTCTCTCCCCCTCTCTCCCGGTGGCGCTGGAACGCCGCCGGGGCTATCATCGTGATGGCGATCTACACCAACAACTTCGCCGCCGTCAACACCAACTCTCTCCCCCTCTATGTAGTAGTGTAACACCTCTCTTCCCCGCTGTAATCTCTACTTAAACATGGTGCTCAACTCCATATATTATTTCCCAATGATATGTGGCTATCCTATGATGTTTGAGTAGATCCGTTTTGTCCTATGGGCTAATTGATGATCGTGGTTGGTATGAGTTGTATGTTTTATTCTGGTGCTGTCCTATGGTGCCCTCCGTGTCATGCAAACGTGAGGGATCCCCACTGTAGGGTGTTGCAATATGTTCATGATTTGCTTATGGTGGGTGGCGTGAGTGACAAGCACAGACCCGAGTAGGTGGGTTGTTGCGTATGGGAGTAAAGAGGACTTGATACTTAATGCTATGGTTGGGTTTTACCATAATGATCTTTGGTAGTTGCGGATGCTTGCTAGAGTTCCAATCATAAGTGCATATGATCCAAGTACGGAAAGTATGTTAGCTCATGCCTCTCCCTCATAGAAAATTGCAATTATGATTACCGGTCTAGTTATCAATTGCCTAGGGACAAATAACCTTCTTGTTTGACAAAAGCTTTCTACTAAACAACTAACTTTTATTATCTTGCAATTTACTCATAGTTTTATTCCCGCAAAGTACTTCTAGTTTTATTCGTGCAAACTATCCTATCACCTACAAAATAGTTTCATACTTGTTCTAGGTAAAGCAAACGTTAAAGTGTGCATAGAGTTGTATCGGTGGTCGATAGAACTTGAGGGAATATTTGTTCTACCTTTAGCTCCTCGTTGGGTTCGACACTCTTATTTATCGAAAAAGGCTACGAACGATCCCCTACAATTGTGGGTTATCAAGACCTTTTTCTGTCGCCGTTGCCAGGAGCAATAGCATGGGGTGAATATTCTCGTGTGTGCTTGTTTGCTTTATCACTAAGTAGTTTTTATTTTGTGCTCTAGTTTTCTATCTTTAGTTATGGGTAGAAACGTAAAATACCAAAAAATTAGTTGTACCTGCTAAACCAATGGTTGAAGAACCACCCAAAATCTATCATACTACTGAAACTTTCTATTTGCATCATCTTCAATCCATTTGTGCTTGTGCTGAAAACCCAACTAGCTTAGTTGAGGGAAAATTATTAAATGAGCATGCTTATTTTGTGCGACACTGCTTATCTCAAAAAGGGAAACTTTTGTGGCATCATATTAATAGTTTGTATTGCTATGCTTTGAATTTATGTGAAATACATGATTTTACTTGTTATTCCGAAGACCCTAAGAAACACCTTTTCTTCCAATGTGAGTTTAAGGATAATGGAATCGTATCTTCTTATGCCAAGGGTGTTTATAATTACTATGATATTGAACAAATTGAAGAATTTGTTGCTTTTAACGGTGCCTATGAAATTGCTTCTTTGATTGAAAAGTATGATGCTACTCTTTACAAATCTGAAATATTTGCCATACTTAAATACTGCTATGAAAACTATGCTTCCAATGCTTATGTTAAAGAATATATTGAGGACTCCTCCGTTGTCCAAGAAGAGACTAATATTTTGCAGGAATCTATGGAAGAGGAAGTTGTTGAAATTGTGAGCTCATTAGATGAAAAAGATGAGGAGGAGAGCGAAGAACAAAAGGAGGAAGAGCGGATTAGCTACCCGTGCCCACCTTCTAATGAGAGTAATGTTGGGGAACGTTGCATGGGAAACAAAAGATTTCCTACGCTTCACCAAGATCAATCTAGGAGATGAGTATCTACGAGAGGAGAGACCGGATCCACATACCCTTGTAGATCGCTAAGCGGGAAGCGTTAAGAAACGCGATTGATGTAGTCGAACGTCTTCGCGATCCAAATCGCAAGCCGTCCCGCGATCCAAATCGCAAGCCGTCCCGCGATCCAATCACGATCTAGCGCCGAACGGACGACACCTCCGCGTTCAGCACACGTACAGCTCGATGATGATCTCTGCCTCCTTGATCCAGCAAGCGAGGGCGGAGAGGTAGATGAGTTCTTCGGCAGCACAATGGCGTGGTAGCGGTGGTGGTGGAGCTATTCCGGCAGGGCTTCGTCGAGCACTACCGAAACCGATCTAGAGGAGAGCTAGTCTAGAGGGAGAGAGAGGGCTGCACCGTGGCTTGGGGTGCGGCTGCCCTCCCTCTCCCTCTCTATTTATAGGAGGAAGGGGTAGGTGGGGTGCAGCCCTAGCCCCTCTTCAAAGGAGGGGTTCTAGGGGGGAGGAGTCCTCCTCCCACAAGGGAGGTGACCCTAGGGAGGAATCCCTCCCCTCCAAGGCACCTCCACCTTTTTTTTCCTTTTCCTTTGGGTTCATGGGCCCTTATAGGGTCGGCTGCCCAGCCCACTAGGGGATGGTGCGCCACCTCTTGGGCCCATGTGCCCCCCCCCCCGGGGTGGGTGGGCCCCTCCCGGTGGACCCCCGGAACCCTTTCGGCACTCCCGGTACGCTACCGAAAACACCCGAAACTTTTCCGGAACCCGAATACCACTTTCCTATATATAAATCTTTACCTCCGAACCATTCCGGAGCTCCTCGTGACATCCGGGACTCCTAACAACCTTCGGTCACCAACATACATAACTCAATAATACCGAAACGTCACCGAACGTTAAGTGTGCAGACCCTGCGGGTTCGAGAACTATGTAGACATGACCGAGACACCTCTACAGTCAATAACCAATAGCGGGACCTGGATGCCCATATTGGTTCCTACATATTCTACGAAGAGCTTTATCGGTTGAACCTCTATGTCATGGATTCAGTTAATCCCGTACGCTGTTCCCTTTGTTTATCGGTATGTTACTTGCCCGAGATTCGATCGTCGGTATCTCCATACCTAGTTCAATCTCGTTACCGGCAAGTCTCTTTACTCGTTCCGTAATACAAGATCCCATGGCTAAATCTTTAGTCACTTTGCTTGCAAGGATCATTGTGATGTTGTATTACCGAGTGGGCCTTGAGATACCTCTCCGTCACACGGAGTAACAAATCCCAGTCTTGATCCATGCCAACTCAAACAGACACCCTCGGAGATACCTATAGAGCATCTTTATAGTCACCCAGTTATGTTGTGACGTTTGATACACACAAGGTACTCCTCCGGTGTTAGTGAGTTATATGATCTCTTGGTCATAGGAACACGTACTTGACATGCAGAAAACAATAGCAATAAACTGACACGATCAGATGCTACGTTCATAGTTTGGGTCTTGTCCATCACATCATTCTCCTAATGATGTGATCCCGTTATCAAATGACAACTCATGTCTATGGCCAGGGAACCTTAACCATCTTTGATCAACGAGCTAGTCCTATAGAGGCTTACTAGGGACACGGTGGTGTCTATATACCCACACATGTATTTGAGTTTCCAATCAATACAATTTTAGCATGGATAATAAACATTTATCATAAACAAGGAAATATAATAATAACCATTTTATTATTGCCTCTAGGGCATATTTCCAACAGTCGCCCACTTGCACTAGAGTCAATAATCTAGCTCACATCACTATGTGATTTACATTGTAATGAATCTAACACCCATACCGTTCTGGTGTTGATCATGTTTCCCTCGTGGAATAGGCTTAGTCAACGGATTTGCAACATTCAGATCCATGTGTACTTTGCAAATATTTATGTCACCCTCCTCGATATAATCACGGATGGAATTGAAGTGTCGCTTTATGTGTCTGGTCCTCTTGTGAAACCTTGGTTCCTTGGCTAGAGCAATGGCACCACTGTTGTCACAGAACAGAGTCATTGGGTTCAGTGCACTGGGCACTACTCCAAGATCCGTCATGAACAGCTTCATCCAGACACCTTCCTTTGCCACCTCTGAGGCAGCTATGTACTCCGCTTCGCATGTAGAATCAGCTACCACGCTTTGCTTGGAACTGCACCAGCTTACCGCTCCTCCATTGAGAGTAAATACGTATCGGGTTTGAGACTTAAAGTCATCCGGATCAGTGTCAAAGCTTGCATCGACGTAACCCTTTACGACGAGCTCTTGATCACCTCCATAAACGAGAAACATTTCCTTAGTCCTTTTCAGGTACTTTAGGATATTCTTGACCGACGACCAGTGATCCACTCTTGGATTACTTTGAAACCTTCCGGCCATACTTATGGTAAGGCTGACGTCTGGTCTTGTGCACAGCATTGCATACATGATAGAGCCTATGGCTGAAGCATAGGGGATGACACTCATCTTTTCTCTATCCTCTGCATTCACTGGGCATTGAGTCTTACTCAACTTCACACCTTGCAACACAGGCAAGAACCCTTTCTTGGACTGATCCATTTTGAACTTCTTCAAAACTTTATCAAGGTATGTGCTCTGTGAAAGTACTATTAAGCGTCTTGATCTATCTCTATAGATCTTGATGCCTAATATGAAAGCAGCTTCTCCTAGGTCCTTCATTGAAAAACTCTTGTTCAAATATTCCTTCACGCTTTCCAAAAATTCTATATTGTTTCCAATCAGCAATATGTCATCCACATATAATATTAGAAACACTATAGAGCTCCCACTCACTTTCTTGTAAATACAAGCTTATCCGTAAACTTGTATAAACCCAAACGCTTTGATCACCTCATCAAAACGCTTATTCCAACTCCGAGATGCCTGCACCAGTCCATAAATGGATCGCTGGAGCTTGAAAACTTTGTCAGCATTCTCTGGATCGACAAAACCTTCTGGTTGCATCATATTCAACTCTTCCTCAAGGAAACCGTTGAGGAACGCTGTTTTGACATCCATCTGCCAAATTTCATAATCGAAAAAATACATCTATTGCTAACATGATTCTGACGGACTTAAGCATCACTACGGGAGAGAAAGTCTCATCGTAGTCAATTCCTTGAACTTGTGAAAAACCCTTTGCCACAAGTCGAGTTTTATAGACGGTGACATTACCGTCCGCATCCGGCTTCCTCTTAAAGATCCATTTATTCTGAATGGCCTTCTGCCCTTCAGGTAATACTTCCAAAGTCCACACTTTGTTTTCATACATGGATCCTATCTCGGATTTCATGGCCTCTAACCATTTGTCAGAATCCGGGCCCACCATCGCTTCTCCATAGCTCATAGGTTCATCGTTGTCCAACAACATGACCTCCAAGACAGGGTTACCGTACCATTCAAGAGCGGTACGTGCCCTTGTCGACCTACGAGGTTCGATAGTAACTTGATCCGAAGCTTCATGATCACTATCATTAGCTTCCTCTTCAACTGATGTAGGCTCCAGAGAAACATTTTTCTGCGCTACGCTACTCTCTGGTTGAAGTGAAGGTTCAACAACCTCATCAAGTTCTATCTTCCTCCCACTCAATTCTTTTGAGAGAAACTCTTTCTCGAGAAATGACCCGTTCTTAGCGACAAACACTTTGCCTTCGGATCTGAGATAGAAGGTGTACCCAACCGTCTCTTTTGGGTATCCTATGAAGACGCATTTCTCCGCGTTGGGTTCCAGCTTTTCAGGCTAAAGATTTTTGACATAAGCATCGCATCCCCAAACTTTAAGAAACGACAACTTTGGTTTCTTGCCAAACCATAGTTCATACGGCGTCGTCTCAACGGATTTAGATGGTGCCCTATTTAAAGTGAATGCAGCTGTCTCTAACGCATAACCCCAAAACGATAGTGGCAAATCGGCAAGAGACATCATAGACCGCACCATATCCGATAAGGTTCGATTACGACGTTCGGACACACCATTATGTTGTGGTGTTCCAGGTGGCGTCAACTATGAAACAATTCCACATTGTCTTAAGTGATTGCCAAACTCATAACTCAGATATTCTCCTCCTCGATCAGATCGTAGGAATTTAATCTTCTTGTTACGATGATTCTCAACTTCACTCTGAAATTGCTTGAACTTTTCAAACGTTTCAGACTTATGTTTCATTAAGTAAATATACCCATATCTACTTAAGTCATCGGTGAAGGTGAGAAAATAACGATATCCACCGCGCGCCTCAATGCTCATCGGACCGCACACATCAGTATGTATGATCTCCAACAAGTCACTTGCCCGTTCCATTGTTCCAGAGAACGGGGTCTTGGTCATCTTGCCCATGAGGCATGGTTCACATGTGTCAAGTGATTCAAAATCAAGTGACTCCAAAAGTCCATCAGCATGGAGTTTCTTCATGCGTTTTACACCAATATGACCTAAGCGGCAGTGCCACAAGAAAGTGGTACTATCATTATCAACTCTACATCTTTTGGCATCAATGTTATGAACATGTGTATCATCACTATCGAGATTCAATAAGAATAAACCCCTCACATTGGGTGCATGACCATAAAAGATATTAGTCATATAAATAGAACAACCATTATTCTCTGATTTAAATGAGTAACCGTCTCGCAATAAACAAGATCCAGATATAATGTTCATGCTTAACGCATGCACTAAATAACAATTATTCAGGTTCATCACTAATCCCGATGGTAGTCGAAGAGCGAGCGTGCCGAAGGCGATCACATCAACCTTGGAACCATTTCCCACGCGCATCGTCACTTCATCCTTTGCCAGCCTCCGTCTATTCCGCAGTTCCTGTTTTGAGTTGCAAATGTGAGCAACCGAATCGGTATCAAATACCAAGGCACTACAACGAGAGTTGGTAAGGTACACATCAATAACATGTATATCATATATACCTTGTTTGGTGTTGGCCGCCTTCTTGTCGGCCAGATACTTGGGGCAATTCCACTTCCAGTGGCTAGTACCCTTGCAATGAAAGCACTCGGTTTCTGGCTTGGGTCCAGCCTTGGGTTTCTTCACGGGAGTGGCAACTGATTTGCCACTCTTCTTGGAGTTACCCTTCTTGCCCTTGCCATTCTTCTTGAAACTAGTGGTTTTATTGACCATCAACACTTGATGCTCCTTCTGGATTTCAGACTCAGCGACTTTCAGCATCGCAAACAGCTCGGCGACTGACTTGTTCATCCCTTGCATGTTATAGTTCAATACAAAGCTCTTGTAGCTAGGTGGCAGTGATTGAAGAACTCTGTCAGTGATCGCCTCCGGCGGGAGGGCAATTCCCAACTCAGCCAGACGGTTGGAATACCCAGACATTCTGAGTATGTGTTCACTGACAGACCCGTTCTCCTCCATCTTGCAAGCATAGAACTTATCGGAGGTCTCATACCTCTCGATCCGGGCATTCTTCTCAAAAATAAACTTCAACTCCTGGAACATCTCATATGCTCCATGACGTTCAAAACGTCTTTGAAGTCCCGGTTCTAAGCCATACAACATAGCACACTAAACTATTGAGTAGTCATCCTGACGCGCCTGCCAGGCGTTCGCAACATCTGCAGACAACACTGGAGCGGGTAGCTCACCGAGCAGTGCATCAAGGACATAAGCCTTTTGGGAAGCCGTGAGGATAATCCTCAGATTACGGGCCCAGTCTACAAAGTTACTTCCATCATCTTTCAGCTTGGCTTTCTCTAGGAACGCATTGAAATTCAGGGGAACTACTGCGTGAGCCATTGATCTACAACATAAAATTTGCAAAGACAACTTAGACTATCGTTCAAGATAATGAGTTTAGTTAATCATATTACTTAAAAAACTCCCACTCAAATTGACATCCCTCCGGTCATCCGAGTGCTACATGATCCAAATTCACCAACCCAAGTCCGATCATCACGTGAGATGAGGTGGTTTCAATGGTGAACATCTCCATGTTGATCATATCTACTATATGACTCATGTTCGACCTTTCGGTCTCTTGTGTTCCGAGGCCATGTCTATACATGCTAGGCTCGTCAAGTTTAACCCGTGTGTTCCGCATGTGCAACACTGGCTTGCACCCGTTGTATGCGAACGTAGAGTCTATCACACCCGATCATCACATGGTGTCTCGAAACGACGAACTTTCGCAACGGTGAACACTCGGGGAGAACACAATTTTATCTTGAAATTTTAGTGAGGGATCACCTTATAATGCTACCGTTGTCCTAAGCAAAATAAGATGCATAAAAGGATTAACATCACATGCAAATCATAAGTGACACGATATGGCCATGAACTTGTGCTTTTGATCTCCATCTCCAATGCACCGGCATGATCTCCATCGTCACCGGCATAACACCATGATCTCCATCATCTTGATCTCCATCAACGTGTCGCCATTGGGGTTGTCGCGCCAACCATGCTTCTACTACTATTGCTACTGCTTAGCGATAAAGTAAAGCATTACATAGCGCTTAATGAGTGACATGCAGGCCACATAATTAATTAAAGACAACCCTATGGCTCCAGCCGGTTGCCGTACTCATCGACATGCAAGTCGTGATAATATATACAAAACATGATCATCTCATACATCACATATATCTCATCATGTCTTTGGCCATATCATATCACATCATACCCTGCAAAAACAAGTTAGACGTCCTCTAATTTGTTGTTGCATGTTTTACGTGGCTGCTATGGGTATCTAGCAAGAACGATTCTTACCTACGCAAAACCACAACAATGATATACAAGTTGCTATTTAACCTTCTACAAGGACCGCCTTTGTCGAATCCGATTCAACTAAAGTGGGAGAGACAGACACCTGCCAGCCATCTTATGCAACAAAGTTACATGTCAGTCGATGCAACCGGTCTCATGTACGAGGACATGTAAGGTTGGTCCGGGCCGCTTCATCCCACAATACCGCTGAATCAAGAAAAGACTAAGGAGAGAAGCAATATGAATATCAACGCCCACAAACTCCTTTGTGTTCTACTCATGATCTCATCTAGGCATAGACCTAGCTCATGATGCCACTGTTGGGGAACGTTGCATGGGAAACAAAAAATTTCCTACGCTTCACCAAGATCAATCTAGGAGATGAGCATCTACGAGAGGAGAGATCGGATCCACATACCCTTGTAGATCGCTAAGCGGGAAGTGTTAAGAAACGCGGTTGATGTAGTCGAACGTCTTCGCGATCCAAATCGCAAGTCGTCCCGTGATCCAATCACGATCTAGCGCCGAACGGACGGCACCTCCGCGTTCAGCACACGTACAGCTCGATGACGATCTCCGCCTCCTTGACCCAGCAAGCGAGGGCGGAGTGGTAGATGAGTTCTCTGGCAGCACAACGGCATGGTGGCGGTGGTGGTGGAACTGTTCCGGCAGGGCTTCGCCGAGCACTACCGAAACCGATCTAGAGGAGAACAAATCTAGAGGGAGAGAGAGAGGGCTACGCCGTGGCTTGGGGTGCGGCTGCCCTCCCTCTCCCTCTCTATTTATAGGAGGAAGGGGTAGGTGGGGTGCAGCCCTAGCCCCTCCTCCAAGGAGGGGTTCGGCCAAACTAGGGGGGAGGAGTCCTCCTCCCACAAGGGAGGTGGGAACCCTAGGGAGGAGTCCCTCCCCTCCAAGGCACCTCCACCTTTTTTTTCCTTTTCCTTTGGGTGCATGGGCCCTTATGGGGTCGCCTGCCCAGCCCACCAGGGGCTGTTGCGCCACCTCTTGGGCCCATGTGGCCCCCGGGGTGGGTGGGCCCCTCCCGGTGGACCCCCGGAACCCTTTCGGCACTCCCGGTACGCTACCGAAAACACCCGAAACTTTTCCGGAACCCGAATACCACTTTCCTATATATAAATCTTTACCTCCGGACCATTCTGGAGCTCCTCGTGACGTCCGGGTTCTCATCCGGGACTCTGAACAACCTTCAGTCACCAACATACATAACTCAATAATACCGAAACGTCACTGAACGTTAAGTGTGCAGACCCTGCGGGTTCGAGAACTATGTAGACATGACCGAGACACCTCTACGGTCAATAACCAATAGTGGGACCTGGATGCCCATATTGGTTCCTACATATTATACAAAGATCTTTATCGGTTGAACCTCTATGTCAAGGATTCAGTTAATCCAGTACGTTGTTCCCTTTGTTTATCGGTATGTTACTTGCCCAAGATTCGATCGTCGGTATCTCCATACCTAGTTCAATCTCATTACCGCAAGTCTCTTTACTCGTTCCGTAATACAAGATCCCGTGGCTAACTCTTTAGTCACTTTGCTTGCAAGGCTCATTGTGATGCTGTATTACCGAGTGGGCCCTGAGATACCTCTCCGTCACATGGAGTAACAAATCCCAGTCTTGATCCATACCAACTCAAACAGACACCCTCGGAGATACCTGTAGAGCATATTTATAGTCACCCAGTTACGTTTTGACGTTTGATACACACAAGGTACTCCTCCGATGTTAGTGAGTTACATGATCTCATGGTCATAGGAACACATACTTGACATGCAGAAAACAATAGCAATAAACGGACACGATCATATGCTACGTTCGTAGTTTGGGTCTTGTCCATCACATCATTCTCCTAATGATGTGATCCCGTTATCAAATGACAACTCATGTCTATGGCCAGGAAACCTTAACCATCTTTGATCAACGAGCTTGTCCTATAGAGTCTTACTAGGGACACGGTGTTGTCTATATACCCACACATCTATTTGAGTTTCCAATCAATACAATTTTAGCATGGATAATAAACATTTATCATGAACAAGGAAATATAATAATAACCATTTTATTATTGCCTCTAGGGCATATTTCCAACAAGTAACTCTTCAACTTATACATTATTTAATTTTCCTTCGTGCTTACCCAAGGATGAATGCTATGATTATTGCTATGATCCCATGGATCCTTTTGAAATATCCCTTTTTGATGAACTTGATGCTTGCTATGCCTATGGCCAAGATGCCAATTTGAATTATGCTTCTGGAGATGAACTTGCTATAGTTCCTTATGTTAAGAATGAAGTTGTTTCTATCACCCACACATGATAGTCCTATTATCTTTTTGAATTCTCCCAACTATACTATATCGGAGAAGTTTGCTCTTATTAAGGATTATATTGATGGGTTGCGTTTTGCTACTACACATGATGATTTTGATGAATATAATATGCATGTGCTTGCTTCTCCTACTTGCAATTATTATGAGAGAGCAACTACATCTCCACCTCTTTATGTTTCCAATACGATAAAATTGGAAGAAACTGTTTATACTATGCATCGGCCTTTACTTGATGTGCATGAATTGTTCTTTTATGACATGCCGATG
The DNA here is from genome assembly GCA_039707655.1 of Elymus sibiricus. Taxonomy (NCBI): domain Eukaryota; kingdom Viridiplantae; phylum Streptophyta; class Magnoliopsida; order Poales; family Poaceae; genus Elymus; species Elymus sibiricus. Next base: position 94,744,226 of record CM077675.1, on the reverse strand, counting down.
CATAGGAAGAGAGTTAGACTTTGTCATTGCATGATATATTTTGCTTTGTGCTCACTACTAAATTACAAATCATTGTTAAATAAAATTGGCTTTGATATACCTTGGGATCCGGGTGGATCCATTACTTGAGCACTTTATGCCGAGCTTAATGGCTTTAAAGAAAGTGCTGCCAGGGAGACTACCTAGAAGTTTTAGAGAGTCATTTTATTCTGTTGAGTGCTTTTATAAAGTTTAAAAACAAAAAAAATAGAGGGGAACCTAAAACTTCACAAAAAGAAAAGTGAAAGTGAGAGAGACGAACATCATGAAAGTGGGGGAATTCCTAGAACTTTGTTCATGCCCATGGAAACTTTGTGAATCTTGAATCACAGAAACTTCTCAATAAAAATAATTATCCCCTTATACAAATCCATTTTATTATAAAAATAATGTGCCAAGATTTGCCTTTAGGATGATTAGATTGCTTGTTGGTATGTGCGGTGTAAAAACAGAAACTTTGGCTGTAGTGCGTGCATTTACATTTTTTACTGGAACGTCAAAAGTTTCTGAAATTTTTATACAGTATTGCTATGCAAATTTTTTATTTCTTCCTAATTTTTCAGAATTCTTGGAGTTACATAAGTATGGTCAAAGTTCAGATTACTACAGACTGTCCTGTTTAAGACAGATTCTGTTTTTGATGCATTGTTTTGCTTGTTTTCATAAAATTGTCGATTTCACCGTGTGGTATAAGCCATGGAGAAGTTATAATACAGCAGGGATAATGCAAATATAAAATATGAATGGGTTTGCAACAGTACTTAAAGTAGTAATTTAATTTATTATACTGACGGATCTCACCAATTTTCTGTTAAGTTTTGTGTGGATGAAGTGTTCAAAGATCGAGGAGGTCTCGATATGAGGAGAAGGAGGAGAGGCAAGAGTTCAATCTTGGGGATGACCAAGGCACCTCAAGTAAATATCCAAGGAGACTCAAACGTCTAAGCTTGGGGATGCCCCGGAAGGCATCCCATCTTTCTTCAACAAGTATCGATATGTTTTCGTTTTCGTTTCGTTCATGTGATATGTGTAAATCTTGGAGCGTCTTTTGTGTTTAGTTTTCACTTTTATTTTATGCACCATGCTGGTATGAGATAGTCCATGATTGATTTATAGAATGCTTCGTGTGCTTCACTTATATCATTTGAAGTTTGGATTGCCTGTTTCTCTTCACATAGAAAACCGTTATTTGTAGAATGCTCTTTTGCTTCACTTATATTTATTAGAGCATGATATTTTGTAGAAAGAATTAAACTCTCTTGCTTCACTTATATCTATTTAGAGAGTCAACAGGAATTGGTCATTTGCATGGTTAGTCATAAAATCCTACATAAAACTTATGGATCACTGAATATGATATGTTTGATTTCTTGCAATAGTTTTGCGATATAGAGATGACAATATGTGGGAGGTACTAGTAAACGGTTGTGGTTAGTAAAAATATTGGTGTTAAGGTTTGTGATTCCCGAAGCATGCACGTATAGTCTCTCATTGTGCTATGAAGTTGGAGCATGATTTATTATTGATTGTCTTCCTTATGAGTGGCGGTCGGGGGCGAGCGATGGTCTTTTCCTACCAATCTGTCCCCCTAGGGGCATGCGTAGTAGTACTTTGCTTCGAGGGCTAAAAACCTTTCGCAATAAGTATATGAGTTCTTTATGACTAATTTGAGTCCATGGATTATACGCACTCTTACCTTTCCGCAATTTGCTAGCCTCTACGGTACCGTGCATTGCCCTTTCTCACCCCGAGAGTCGGTGCAAACTTCACCGGTGCACCCAAACCCCGTGATATGATACGCTCTATCACACATAAGCCTTATTATATCTTCCTCAAAACAGCCACCATACCTACCTATTATGGCCTTTCCATAGCCATTCCGAGATATATTGCCATGCAACTTCCACCGCTTCCGTTTTGATGACTTGAGCATTCATTGTCATATTGCTTTCCTTGATCATATAGCTGACATAGTATTTGTGGCTCAGCCACCGTTCATCATTTTTTATACATGTTACGCTAGATCATTGCACATCCTGGTACACTGCCAGAGGCATTCATATAGAGTCATATTTTGTTCTAGGTATCAAGTTGAAATATTGAGTTGTAAGTAAATAGAAGTATGATGATCATCATTATTCATTATTAGAGCATGTCCCAGTGAGGAAAGGATGATGGAAACTATGATTCCCCCACAAGTCGGGATGAGACTCCAGACAACAAGAAAAAAAGAAAAAAAGGAAAAGGAAAAAAATGAGAGACAAAGAGAGAAGGGGCATGCTAATTCCACACTTGTGCTTCAAAGTAGCACCATGTTTTTCATATAGAGAGTGTCCTATGTTGTCACTTTCATATACTAGTGGTAATTTTTCATTATAGAGTTAGATGCACACCCACTTAGTTTTCATATTGAGCTTTCATACACTTATAGCTCTTAGTGCATCCGTTGCATGGCAATCCCTACTCCTCACATTGATATCAATTGATGGGCATCTCCATAGCCCGTTGGTTAGCCGCATCGATGTGAGACTTTCTTACCTTTTTGTCTTCTCTATATTTATCCCTATCATCGATCATACTCTATTCCACCCCTAGTGCTATATCCATCGCTTGCGCTCATGTATTGTGTGGGAGTTGAAAAAGCCGAAGCACGTTAAAAAGTATGAACCAATTGCTCGGCTTGTCATCGGGGTTGTGCATGATAAATACTTTGTGTTAAGAAGACAGAGCATGACAAGACTATATCATTTTGTAGGGATAGCTTTCTTTAGCGTTGATATTTTGAAAGACACGATTGTTTGTTGGGAAGCCTGAGTATTAATGTCTTTATGTCAAATTATAGACTATTTCTTTGAATCACTTTCGTCTTAATATTCATGCCATGATTAGATATATGATCAAGATTATGCTAGGTAGCATTCCACATCAAAAATTATCTTTTTTATCATTTACCTACTCGAGGACGAGCAGGAATTAAGCTTGGGGATGCTGATACGTCTCCGTCGTATCTATAATTTTTTTATTGTTTCATGCCAATATTATACAACTTTTACATACTTTTGGCAACAATTTATATGATTTATTGGACTAACCTATTGATCCAGTGCCCAGTGCCAGTTCCTGTTTGTTGCATGTTTTTGGTTTCGTAGAATATCCATATCAAACGAAGTCCAAACGCGATAAAAATTTCCGGAGAATTATTTTGGAATATTTGTGATTTTTGGGAGGTGGAATCAACGCAAAAGGAGGCCCACAGCCACCACGAGACACCAGGGCACGCCCAGGGCCCAAGCGCGTGGTGGTGTATCGTGGCCTCCTCGTAAGTCGGTTGGATCTTGCCCGATCTCCGACAGCCACCAAGCTCGTCGTCGGCGACGCTCTGGGCCATCTCGACCCTTGGGATGCGTCCCGTTGGGTGCGCACGAGTGCGGGCATTCGAAAGAGCCTTTCCGCTGTCGTTTTGGTCACCGGAGGGTGAAACCCGACCCCCTACACCGTCTCTGTGGTCGCCGGCGGCTCAACGCCGGCGAGTCCGACCAGTTTGACCACGGGGTTGACCCCCCTAGGTCACTGGCAGGTGGGGCCCAGCCCCTGGTAAACTCTGGTTTAACCAAAATTATTTAAGTTAATTAATTAACTCTAATCACCCGCTGACAGTGGGCCCAAACCCACTAATTAGGTCTTAAGATTAATTTTAATCTCTGTTAGTGCATGTGTCACTGACCAGTGGACCCCACTGGTCAAGTTTGACCTGGCAACGGCCAGCTGACCTGCTGATATCATGCTGACGCAATAAAGATTTTCTGATTTATAATAATTCCAGAAAATGGATAAAACTTCTAAAATTCATAGAAATTAATCTGGAACTCAGATTGAAATAATTTATATATGAAAAATTATCAGAAAAATCCAAAGAATCCATTGTAGCTTTTATCATGCATGATAGAGCAACCTAAATAGGAGAACATTGACATTTTGCAGAAAATGCAATATGTGACATAATACATGGAGTTGATTTTGAACCTAGTTTCAAACTAGCTTCATTTAAACTTGATGCTAGATGCATTAGCTCATTCTTATCATGCTGCCATGTCATGATCATGCATCATATTGTTGCACTTGCCGTGTATTGATTGTTACTCCGTCTGTATCGCGGTAGGTCCTGCTTCCGAGGATACACGTGAGTATCCCACTGAAGGAGAGTACCTCTCCGCCAACCTGCAAGGCAAGCAACCCCATTGATCATTCTGATAACATCCCACTCTCTCGCTCCTGCTCTTGTTTATTGCTTTAGGACAAACGATTCAACTGTCTATCTGTTGAGGTAGTTGAACCCATTCCTCTGCACGACCTGTCATTGTCACAGTAACTAGCTAAACCAAGCAACCTAGCATACCTGGTAGATGCTTGAGCCTTGATGTGCTTTACCATGCTTGCTTGCTATGCTTAGAGTTGTGTCAGGTCTGATTCATCTGGGTGATGAACCGGAGTGAAACAGTGTTGTTCTGATGTGATGAACTAAATGACGAACCTGATTTGGTAAAGGTAGCGATGAGAGGCTATGTAGGAGTACATAGCGGATTGTTTCATTGGGACCGTTCTTAGGAACTGAGTTCTGTATTTGTGATCCAAGACTAGCTACTACCACATGCTGGGCCCTGAAATATGACCCCGCTCGACTTATCAACCGCCTAGTCCTCAGTCCAGGAGTTGCAAGTAGTTTCTGGTGTTTGTAGCTATGCTGGAGACCGTGCGTAGCGCTGACCTTAGTGGTGGGCTACGACGTGGTAGGCAGTGGCATGGTGTACCAAGGGTCACCCAAATGGTGGGCTGGGGAACCCTGCGCACATCGTTTGGGGCCATAGCGGAAACTTCGGCCGGACTTCCGTGCGGGTTCAGTCTCAAATAGGCGATAGCCTGGACTAGGGTCTTGTGTGTTTGACGGTCGTGGCCGACTCCCTCGCTGGGCTTTCGCTTGAAGGTTGCCGAGGTGCCTGTTTTTATGTGCACTCAGCGATAAGTGGCGAGAGCGTGTGTGAAGAAGTACACCCATGCAGGGTATAAATCTATTCGAATAACCGCGTCCTCGGATATGGACAACTTGGAAACTTATGCCATTCATAGATAATTTAATGGCTACTCATAAAATTATCAAAACAAGTGTGAGTACTATGGATGGCACTCTCGTAGGTGACGGGAGCGGATCCATGGTAGAGTATTGATGTGGTGTTAGTGGACTCGTGTGCGCTATATCAAAACTTGTTCAATGAACTGGTAGTCGTAGTACAGGTTAGCCAAGTGTCAAAGCTGGCTTGCTGCATAAACCCCACTACTCCTCTTGTTGAAACATGAGCATGAATAGCTTAGGTCTGTTTTAAAGACTTGCTGAGTACGTTTGTACTCATGTTTGTTTAATAACTGTTGCAGATGAGAATATGGACCCATCTGGTGGGTTCTACCTAGACGTCGACGACGCCGAGTAGCTGGTATCCCAGCTACGATATGATGCCCTGGGTTGGGCTATAGATAGTCAGGCTTTATGCCTTCTTACCTTTCATCTGTCTGTACTCAGACAGCTTTAAGCTTCCGCTTGGTTTGTATGAACTTGTTTGTATGACTTGAGTGTCGGGTCATGTGACCCCTACCTGTATGAACATATTATGTAAGGCTCTTCTGAGCCTTCTAAATAAATGTTGTGTTGTTGTATGATTATGTTGTGATGCCATAGTTGTATCTATGCATATCGAGCATGTCGTGCGTACGTGTGACGTGCAACGGTATGTATGGGATTCGACACCTAGTTGTGTGCCTCTAGTAGTACTCTTTACGGGGAAATGCCTCTTTGTGCTTCCACTGAGCCTTGGTAGCTTGCTACTGCTCCGGACACATTGATTGACCGGCGTGTATCCTTCTTGCTACTGTGTCTGTCCCTTCGGTGAAATGTCTCACGGTGTAATGGAGTCCATGTAGCCTGCTATGACTCGTCTACGCGTAGTTGATGACATTAATGTCCCACGACATAATGGGTTCCCTGTAGCTTGCTATGACTCATCTACACACGCTGATGACCGACACCTGCATTGTTGGGTTATGTATGCCTGTCCCTGTACGGATGTGCCACTTGGGTTCTACGACTAGTCATGTCGACCCAGGTTCTTGGACATTTGAATGCTAGCGACATATTCACATTCGTGAGCCAAAAGGCGCAAATGGTCCCGGCCCAGGTAAGGTGGTAGCCGTGGAGATAACCGTGCGTGAGGCCGCAAAGTAATGTGAAGTGTTACATGCTAATTCTTATGGCTTATGTTGGGGATATACCCCGCGGTATAACCCGGCCGGAAGTATGACCCGGCCAGGACTTGGCGACTCACTGGAGGCCCGGTCGAGACTTGGCGGTTCATTGGTAACCCGGCAGGTGGGTCAGACGAGCGACAAGGCCCAAGGCCCAGCGAGCAAGCCGGCGCAAGACGGCTCGTGGACGGGCTTGGAAGGGCGGCTCACAAGAGAAGGCCCAGGGAGAGAAAGGATTCCCTCACAAAGGAAACAAGACCCAGATTAGGATTCAAGAGAGACTAGTCCTAATCCTACTCCTAGTAGGACTCTACATGTAAACCTACCCCTTCCACTTATATAAGGAGGGGTAGAGCACCCCTAGAGGGAGAGGTGGACAAGTTCAAATCATTAGAGAGAGACAGATTGGAAGCTCTCGAGATTAGAGGTAGCAAGACAACACCCTTGTAATCAAGATCGCCCTCATCATCAATATAGACACAAAGCAGGACGTAGGTTTTTACCTCCATCGGAGGGGCCGAACCTGGGTAACTCGCGCCTCTCGACTCCGACCAACCCCTCTCAAGCCGCCATATAGTTGTGATGGCCTCACACCTAAGTCCGTTAACCCGGATATCTTGCCGTGACAAATCCACGACAGTTGGCGCCCACCGTGGGGCCACGCACGGTGGATTATGTTCTTGGAGGGGTCTCTCTCAGGGATCGAGAAGCTCGCGATTGGACAGATTCAGATTTCAATTGGTCCGATCTTCATCAACAACGGCGTCAACCGGCCAATGCTAGGTCGCCGGGGGCTTCCTCAGTCGCGACCAATGCTGAACAGCCGCCCACCTTCACAGCAGTGGCCAAGTTGCCGCCGTCCAACTCCTCTACAGCTGCGCTCCGTCTCCGCCGCGGCCTCTCCTCGAGCCCGGCTGTCGTGCCTGGCCCTCACCGACGGATTCCGACTCTACTTCGGCCGCCGGAGGAGCCGCCTTGCCTCCCGTCCGAACCTCGCCTCCGCGAGCCACCTCCGTCGCCTCAGGCCGCTGGCCGGTTCGCCGCTCCTCCCGTGCCCGATCGGTTTGCCGCTTCACAACAGCCGCCGCACCTGCCGTCCGCCTCTCCCGCCGCGAGTCGCCTCCACGCGCCACTCCCGCCCTCCGGCTTGCGCCAGCGTCTCCGCCTCGCCGCCTTGCGCCGCCGCTCTGCTCTGTGCCTGCCTCCGCGCGCCTCCGCCGTGGCCGACCTCGTCCGCCTCGGACTCGGCCTCGCCTTGAGTCGCCTGCCTCTCCGGACGGCGCCGGCGCCTTGCCGAGCCGGCGCGCTGCTGCCGCAACACGCCACTGCGCCTCTACTGCCAACCGCTGTTGCCGCGCCTCGCTCCGGTCTTGAGCCGCCTCCGACGGCCGGTCGCCTCCGGACCACCTCCGTCCGAGCCGCCGCCGCGGCCTCACCAGCTTCCGCCGTTGCTTCACCACGGCCTCGTGCCTATTCTACCCCAAGCCGCCAAACGACCTCGCTCCGGCTTTGCTCACCCCAGTCTTGAGCCGCTGCCTCAGCCCGCCGGCGCCTCTCCTCCGCAGCAGCCGCAGGCGCCGCCGTGGCCCACTTCGTCAACCGGATCCGCCTCGAACTTGGGGGCTCCTCTTCACCGCCTTGCGTCGAGCTGGCCTGCTGCCTCAAATCTCCGCTGCCTCTGAATGGCCCATTGCCGAGTCGCCGAGCCTCTCCGCCGTCATCAGAGTAGGCGCGCCCCGCGAGCTGGTTCCGTCCTCTCCCGCGCCCCGGTGCCGTGACCTTGCCCCGCTCGGTTTCGACTGCCGATTCAACCTCCAGTCACGCGCTGACCCGGACCCGTCCGCGCCGAATCTCTCACACGCGCGCACGGCTCCGCGCACTCGCCTCGCTCTGCCTCCAAACTGCCGTCGTAGCCTGCGTGAAGACGACGTTGTTCGTACCTCGCCATCTTTTCTACCGAACCTCTGGCCGGCTGCGTCGAGCGCCTCCACCGCCGGCTCCCACGTCGAGCGCCATGGCCGGCTGCGCCTCGCACGCCCCCGCCGGATCCCGCTCCAGCCGCCTGCTGTGGCCGGGACCTGAAGAAGAGAAACAGAGAAGCTGCTAGCTGCCTGTAAAAAAAACGTGTTGGTCTATACGACCTGGAGGGTCTGTTATGAGCCGCCCAGCTCTGGCTCGGCTGCGGTCGCGCTTCAAGCCATTGTCTCCGCCGTCGCCGCTGCGACCTCGCGCCTGAGCCGCCCTCACCGCCTGCTTTGAGCCGCCTGGTCGGGGCTGGCTTCGTATCTGCTCCTGTACACTCCCCTGCTGGCTGAAGTCATCGTCAACCCCGCGGTTGATACCTTCTGATAAAACATATCAGGTGAAATCCATCCAGTCAAGTTTTTATATATTGTCATTTTTCGAGAACAGTTACTCTGGCTTGTGATCGTTTTCCTGCAGGACAATTATTCACTGCAAAGAGCAAATATTGTGCCACGGATACGAAGAGCGTGCAACTGGCGTCCTTCTGCACCAACGCCCATCTACGCCGGCTTACAACGCCCGTGGCCGACTCTCCCGTCTGCATCGGCTTACAACACCACAGCCGACTCATCCGTACGCGCCGCCTTCTAATGCCGCGGCCGATTCATCTGTCTGCACCAGCTGCTTACCTCTGCCTACACCAAATGGCTCAATGGATAGGCGCACAAGTCGCCGCTGCTACAGTTTGGTTAACTTCAACAACCAGCCGGGACGAACCATCGACCGGATTATTGAAACAATTCATACGGGATCGTCTATAACCCGCCACGGTCAACCTCAACCTTTAGTGGAGACTCTCAAGCCGCCTCTTCGAGTCAACTTGAGACTCGGGGGCTACAGACATGGCTTCACACATGTGGTCATTTTTCAACGATAACCCCGGGTCATTGAAAGGAAGTTAACTCGGTTCCGGGGGCTACTACATTATTGGCGGAATATTAAAAGTTGCCCAAGAGGACGAACTGCCATGATGCACCATTCAAACATGGGTGCCCTGATTTATTGGATCATCATAAAGTCGCTTGGAGGCTTCTGCCATTTCTTCATACAAGATGGCGGCTTACAAAATGGTGCAAAAAGTTGACTCAGTCGACAAGGTCATTTGGGGGCTTCCAACCCACCGGGTTTAGCTTACACACCCTCTTGATCGGCTCTTCAGCCACCGTAAGGCCGGGTTGTATACCCAAAAGTTGACTCCGTCAACAAGGTCATTTGGGGGCTTCCAACCCACCGGGTTTAGCTTACACACCCTCTTGATCGGCTCTTCAGCCACCGCAAGTTCGAGTTAAACCTGCCTGTATGCTGTTGCTGCTCCGCTAGGTGACCCGCCGAACTCTTACCAGTTAATCTCGACTAGAGACCCTGAGCTGTTCAAAGTATTTGACAGTCACTCTCACTAGAGACCCTGTACTGGTCAAGGTTAAACAGGCGGCTCTTGTCACGTGAGGGCCGGCTTACAGAAAGCGAGGATAAACTCACCCATCTGCTGCCGACTCTCCGCTATGTGGCCCGTTCGTACTCTTAAACAGTTACTCTTTTAAAGACCCTGCACTGTTTAAGGTTCAAACGACGGATTTATGTCACGTGAGAGGTAGCTTATGGGCCCTGGGGGCATGACCCGCTGTTTGTTGCGTCTCTCTCTGGTTCGTTGCACTCTTATCAGTTAATCTCGCCTAGAGACCCTGAGCCGCTCAAAGGAGTTGACGGTCACTCTCACTAGAGACCCTGTACTGTTAAGAGTTCAAGCAGCGAGTCCACCCAGAAGAACCGGCATATGAGTTTTCGAAAAACAAAAAAGGAAGAAAAAGCAAGAACATCATACATTGCATCATCATTGCATCATCTTATCATGCATCATATATGCATGGATATCCTGGTCTACATTGCAGGAACCAGTTCTTTCAAACCGGGTTATATTATTCAAATCTCAAATAGCCAACATGGCTGGATTTTTCATTATGGTTGTCATAACCAGCATTGGATGATTGAGGTTTTCAAAGCCCCTTCAGAGTAATGGCTATTATTCCTTCAGCCCAAAAATACCAGCTTACAGCAAGGAGCATGGTTCAACATTGATATGCAAGGTTTTCAGCAAACATCATCTGGACAGTGGATAAAATTTTATTCTACAATGGAAGGAATAGTCCCGAATCATTGCAGGCATACGACCGGCACTTGGGGGCTACATTATTCAAGTCCTGTTTATATCAAGTATGCAAGTCCCATGTCACTGCAAGCATGCACCACGACACTTGGGGGCTAATGCAAGTTGCTTTTCAAATCATTACATGGTCAACAGATCATGTTGTCTCAAGGAGATGAACTAGCCTTTCTATATTTTTCTAAGTCCCAGCCCAGTACTTCTTACTGACCCGGCACTTGGGGGCTACAATATTCAGCTGTTCAAGCAGATTATAAGGTCCAAATTGAAAGACCCGGCCCATCACACGCTGATGAGCCTGCCCTTGGGGGCTACACTTGTGAAATACAAGACACTCAGTATATATCTGGCGACTCAGATGACAACCCAAATTTATCAACATTCAACACCAAGTTCAAAAAGTCCCAGGTTGTTGCAAGCAAAACAACCCGGTCCTTGGGGGCTACACCAGCCGAAGCTTTATAAAGTATAAGACAGTTACAAGTCCCAGGCTGCTGCAGGCAAGAAAACCTAGTACTTGGGGGCTACGCAATCAAAGATATTGTTGCAAAGCGCCAAGTCATCATGGATAAACTTGGAGCTTGGGGGCTACAGGTAATATGGAGATAAAAATAGCAGAACATTTTTAAGCTATCAAATTTTGAGTGAGCTAGGTCTCATTTCTTCATGGAGCTGAAGCGTTGGAAGACCGGCTCTACATCAGATGGATTTTCATCCCAATATTTTTATCAAGTCAGCTGGAGTCTAGTTGTTTGACCCGGCATCACCAACAATCATGACCCGGCATTATCAAAAGATCATAACCCGGCAGAGTTTATATAAGCAACCCGGCTTCACAAGTTGAAGAGTATTGGAGGCCAACTCAATGGCATATGGGTGTTGTATTCCCAATATTTTACTTCAAAGGACGCTGACAAGCAAGATGATTGAGAAGACGGCTCGTTCATATGAAGAAGAAACCCGGATTTTCAAGGAGCTACTTCATTAAGCCGACCAGTGGAGCGAGCCGGTCACTTAACATATTTATTCTTATTTCAGGAGCTTAGCATGAATAAATTCAAGCTAACCTGGGGGCTAATGTCAGGGATATACCCCGCGGTATAACCCGGCCGGAAGTATGACCCGGCCAGGACTTGGCGACTCACTGGAGGCCCGGTCGAGACTTGGTGGTGTAGGAGATATGCCCTAGAGGCAATAATAAATGTTATTGATTATCTCCCTGTTCATAATTATGTTTATGTTCCATGCTATAACTGCAATGATTCTCGAGTCTACAAATAAAACGAGGCTTGGAGGGAAACTCATGTGCACGTGTGGGATAATAAACGGTAAAATATATTCCTAGTCAAGCCTCTAAGACTGGCTCAAGTATTGCATGATGATCCTGTTTTCCTGATCATGGGCATGGCTATGCCGGCAATTTTGAGGGCACAATGTTGGAAGAACATTTGTGTTGAATCGACCCGAATTGATGTTATGCTATGAGATACATTCGTCACTAGTTAATGGTTTATAACACAGAGATGGTTAACGTTTGCATGATTCCTTAGACCATGAGAGTATCGAGTTTCTTCATGCTTGCTTCATGAACTTTGGGGTTTGTTAAACGTCATCCGTAAATGGGTGGCTATTACGGCGGCTTACGGGTTCATGGAAAAGTGTGTCAAGTAACTTGATAGCTCAAGATTGGGATTTGCTCCTCCGACGGTGGAGAGATATTCTCGGGCCCTCTCGGTGTTACGGTATCCATCATCGTCTGGCCAGACACTTTGTGATTTGATCACAGGGATGCCGGAACACGGAAACGAGAAAAGAGAACAATACCGGTAACGAGGTAACTGGCATAGTGGACAAGGTTGTTGATCCACAGGGATGCCGATAAATCTCACCTCGGGTATTGTAACATATCGCGAAGCAACAGGAATAGCACACGGCAACTGGAGGTTCACTCGAATATTTATTCGTGTGGGTATAGGGGTCAATATGGGTGTCCACGGCTCCGATGCTGATCATTGATCGGAAAGTGTTCCGGTCATGTCTATACTTCACCGAACCTATAGGGTCACACGCTTAAGAGTCATCTATCTGCTGAATACTAGACAAGGAGTCCGAGAGAAAGTCACTGGAATAGTTTCGGAGACAACGGAAAAGTTCCGGAGAGAACACCGAAAAAGTTTCGGTAAAACTGAAAAGTTGTTTCGGATAAAACCATTGATCCAAAAAGGTTTCGGCAAGCACCGGGAATGTTTTGGAGGTTGCCAGATTGGTCTGGTAATTTCTAGAATTTTTCTGGAGAAAAAACCGAAAAAAGTTTTCGGAGCTGCCGGAATTGTTTAACGGGTAAACGAAGATGGTTTTAAATTAAACCACCATACCGGAAATGTTCCGGAGCACGTCCAGATAATTTTAGAGGGTGCTGGAAATATTCTGGGACCTTCCGGAATTTTTCAGAAGTAATAGTCACGGAAAACATCTTGTCCCAGCGTGAGGGGACAAGATCCCACGAAGCGTGGGGGCTGTTTTGGGGCGCCTCCCCTTGGGGGGGCAGCCCCTTGTGGCTGGACAAAAGGTGTTGGGGGGCCCCCATGGTGGGGGGCAGCCTCCACAATTGGTGGGAAGTGTTGGGAGGTGGTGGGGCCCCATGTTGGAGCACCATGGACAAGGGAACATGTTTTTCCCTTGTTTGGTGGGAACATGTTCTCCTTGTTTTGTGGGAACATGTTTTCCCCATGTTTAGTGGGCTGAATTTTCAGCCCCCTCCACCCCTTCCACCACTATATAAGGAGGAGGAGAGGTGCTCTCCAACTACACTCCAACTCTCTCACACAAGCCATGCATGATCTGGCATTCTCTCTCCCTCCCACGAAATAGTTTCGTAGTGCCGAAAGGCTGTCTGGGTTCCGGTGGGAACTAGTTCTGGACGGCGAAGCCCTGCCGGATAGATGACACCGTATGTGTGCAACTCTGTAGAGAGATCGTAGTTTCGGTCTTAGTTTGTGAGTGCCTCCCGAAGGGCTGTCCGAGTGACTGTCCGAGTTTCGAAGGTCCTCCCGAAGGGCTGTCCGCGACACCGTCCGGGGGACTGTTCGACCGCCTCCCGGAGGGCTGTCCGAGGGGCGGATGAGGGTATACATCCTCGCGGTTGGGAGGTTGTAAATCCTAGCTGCGGGGATCTGCACCGCCGATCGTCATCGACTCTACTTCCGCTGCGCTACGAGTCAGTAACGAAAAAGATCAAACCTTGTATGCAGTCTCCATAGTGGTCCTGGGCTGGTGCGTAGGTCGGAAAATTTTTGTTTTCTACTGCGTTACCCTACAGGTGGTTCATTGGTAACCCGGCAGGCGGGTCAGACGAGCGACAAGGCCCAAGGCCCAGCGAGCAAGCCGGCGCAAGACGGCTCGTGGACGGGCTTGGAAGGGCGGCTCACAAGAGAAGGCCCAGGGAGAGAAAGGATTCCCTCACAAAGGAAACAAGGCCCGGATTAGGATTCAAGAGAGACTAGTCCTAATCCTACTCCTAGTAGGACTCTACATGTAAACCTACCCCTTCCACTTATATAAGGAGGGGTAGAGCACCCCTAGAGGGAGAGGTGGACAAGTTCAAATCATTAGAGATAGACAGATTAGAAGCTCTCGAGATTAGAGGTAGCAAGACAGCACCCTTGTAATCGAGATCGCCCTCATCATCAATATAGACACAAAGCATGACGTAGGTTTTTACCTCCATCGGAGGGGCCGAACCTGGGTAAACTCGCGCCTCTCGACTCCGACCAACCCCTCTCAAGCCGCCATATAGTTGCGATGGCCTCAAACCTAAGTCCGTTAACCCGGACATCTTGCCGTGACAAATCCACGACAGCTTAGGATTGGGGTCCCGACAGCGTTGGTATCAGAGCCTGACTGACTGTAGGATTACCAAGCCAAACTGGTCGAAGTTGAGTCTAGAAATGCTTTAGTTATGTAAGGGAATTGATTGTGGAACGGAACGTAAGGCTCTTTTTACTCCTCTTCCCGAGTCATTCTATTCCGAGTCACCCTCTTCTTTTCTACGGGGTTAAGAACTAGGCTTCTTATCTACCTCTCAGGATGATGAGTTACTAACCGTGGACTTGTAGACTAAGTTGCTTGAGAGTCAACTCCAGTTTCAAGTACTGTTTCTGTGTGACAGTCAATTGGTTTGAATCTTGAAGCTAGAAAGTTGAGTGGTTATGCTATCCAATCTTTTGCAGGATGTCTCAAAATTGTTTTTGAGCATTTTCAGCCGTTATGCTGTCCGATTTCTTCTAGGAGCTGTAGTGCATTCCGCATCTCCTATATTAGAGTTGATGTCTTCCTTGTCTAAGATGTGGGTTTTGTTTTCCCAGGATGGTTTCCACTAGGAACAACCCCGCTCCTGCTTATGTGCAGGGCGAGGGCAGTCAAGCCAGACAGGAGAACCTGCCTCACCCGCCATCCTTGGCGGAAGTGATGCTTGAGGCAGAGATGAACAAGAGAGAGACCAACCGACTGCTGGAGCGTATTGAACAGAATACTGCCCGACAACCACGCAATGATGCAGTGTCCCTCAATGACTTTGTGAAGCTGTACCCACCAAAGTTCCATCATTCCGTCGACCCCCTCGATGCGGATGATTGGCTTTCCAGCATGACTCGCAAGATCCGTTCTGCAAATGTGGCAGAAGCTGACAAGGTGACCTTTGCCGCGTACTTCCTTGAGGGCCCCGCCAATCAGTGGTGGGAAAATTATGAAGCTATGCGCCTAGAAGGTCCAGCAACAACCTGGGCTGACTTCAGCAGTGCCTTTCGCACCCACCATATTCCAGAAGGTCTTATGGACCGAAAGAGGGAGGAGTTTTGTGCCTTCACTCAGGGTAAGCTGACAGTGGATGCTTACAGCCGTGAGTTTGGCAATCTTGCCCGCTATGCACCGGAGGAGGTGTCAACTGACGCCAAGAAGCAAGCTAGGTTCCGCAAGGGACTCAGCCCCGAGCTCCGTCGTGATCTATGCCTGCATGAGTGCACTACCTTCCAGGGTCTCATCAACAAGGCTATAAATGCCGAGACTGGACAGACCGACTACGAGGCAACCAAGAAGCACTCTCGTGACTTCAGCTCCTCATCCAGCTCAGGATCCCACAAGCGCCGGGTGTGGGTGCCCAACACTGCTCTGCCATCAAGGTACACCGCGAGGCCATCCTATGAGGCGCCTCGCCCAAATTAGGCCAACCCTCCAGCTAAACCCTATGGTGGTCCTGCTGCTAATGCTGCTCTGAGGTCTTCAACTGTGATCTACTATAAATGCGGAGAGCCTGGGCACTACTCTCGTGAGTGTCCCCAGAACAATGCCAAGCCTGCTGGACGTGGTAAGCCGGGCAAGGCTTATTACGTGAAGCCAAATCCTGCTCGTGGACGAGTGAACAACGTCACCCTTGAAGAAGCCCATGATGACCCCGACGTTGTGCTTGGTACGCTCCTTGTCAATAGTCATCTAGCATCTATTTTATTTGACACTGGTGCATCTCATTCATTCATCTCAGAAAGTTATGCACAGTTGCATAACATGACCTTTTGTGATATGCCCACTCCATTAGTAGTTCAGACTCCTGGATCAAAATGGCAAACTTCTAGAGTGAGCCATGACAATGAAATTCTTGTGGATAGACTAGTCTTCTTAGCTTCCCTGATAGATCTGAAGTCTTCGGACATCAACATCATCTTGGGTATGGACTGGATGTCCGCTCATTATGCCAAGATTGATACTCCTACTAGGAATGTTCAACTTACACATCCTTCAGGTGAGCTAGTCACTTTCGAAACTCGAGTGGCTAAGCGCCAACTCTATTCCCTCAATGCTAGCCCTCTTCCAGAACTTGAGGATATTCCGGTGGTCCGTGACTTCCCGGATGTCTTTCCTGAGGAATTGTCGGGTATTCCACCTGACAGGGATGTAGAGTTTGTGATAGACCTCATTCCAGGGACCGTCCCAATAGCCAGAAGACCCTATAAGATGGCACCCTTGGAACTAGCCGAGCTAAAGAAACAACTCGATGAGGCCTTGAAAAAGGGATTCATCCGCCCTAGTTCTTCTCCTTGGGCTTGCCCTGTCCTCTTCGTTAAGAAGAAGGATGGAACAGACCGGATGGTTGTAGATTACCGACCAGTGAACCTGGTCAGAATCAAGAACAAGTATCCGCTCCCCAGGATCAACGACTTGTATGATCAATTCGCTGGATCCTCGGTCTTTTCTAAGATGGATTTGAGGTTGGGTTACCATCAAATCAAGATCAAGAACGGGGACATTCCACAAACGGCCTTTGTTACTCGTTATGGCCAATACGAGTACACCGTCATGTCCTTCGGGTTAACCAATGCTCCAGCCACCTTCTCTCGCTTGATGAACTCTATCTTCATGGAGTATCTTGATAAATTCGTCGTGGTCTATCTCGACGATATCCTCATATACTCTAAGAATAAAGAAGATCATGCTGAGCATCTCAGGCTAGTATTGACGAAACTTCGAGAGCATCGCCTATATGCCAAATTCTCCAAGTGTGAATTTTGGTTACCAGAAGTGACCTATCTAGGCCACGTAATCTCTGGCAAGGATATCGCTGTCAATCCCGAGCGAGTTCAGGCCGTCCTTGATTGGACTCAACCCGAATCGGTTAAGCAAGTTCGGAGTTTCCTTGGCTTAGCGAGCTATTGTCGCCGCTTTGTCGAGAATTTATCCAAGGTTGCGAACCCTCTTACTGAACTCCTCAAGAAAGATAAAAAGTTCGAGTGGACCCCACAATGCGAGCACAGTTTTCAGGAACTGAAAAGACGCCAGACTTCTGCTCCCGTATTGGTGCCACCAGATTTTTCTAAGGACTTTGTTATCTATTGCGATGCCTCGCGACAAGGATTAGGTTGCATTCTCATGCAAGATCGTCATGTGATTGCATATGCATCTCGACAGTTGCATCCACATGAGGATAATTATCCAACACATGATCTTGAGCTTGCAGCTGTAGTCCATGCACTTAAAACATGGCGGCATTACCTTCTGGGTAATCGTTGCGAGATATACACTGATCACTAAAGTCTGAAATATATTTTCACCCAACCAGATTTGAATCTCAGGCAAAGACAGTGGGTTGAGTTGATTACAGATTACCACTTAGGGATAACTTACACCCCGGGGAAAGCCAATGTCATGGCTGATGCACTAAGTCGTAAGTCTTATTGTAACAACTTGATGTTACAACAAGGTCAACCGCTTCTCTATGAGGAATTTTGGAAGTTAAACCTTCACATTGTTCCTCAAGGATTCATTTCCACCTTGGTGCCGAAACCAACTCTTAGGGATCAAATCATAGCTGGCCAAAAGCGTGATAAGGGTATATCCCGGATCAAGGAGAACATCGTTAGCGGAAACGCTAAGGATTTCTCCATCGATGATCAAGGTGTTGTGTTCTTCCAAAACCGCTTGGTGGTTCCCAAGAACCAACATCGTCAGCAGCTGATCCTTAAGGAAGCTCATGATTTTCCTCTCACGATTCATCCGGGTAGTACCAAAATGTATCAGGACCTACGCCAGAGGTTCTGGTGGACCAGAATGAAGAGAGAAATTGCTCAGTTCGTTGCTAACTGCGACGTCTGTCGTCGCGTTAAAGTAGAACATCAAAGGCCTGATGGCACCCTTCAACCCTTAGCTATTCCTGAATGGAAATGGGATAAGGTTGGTATGGATTTCATTACCGGTTTTCCCAGGACCAAGAGAGGGAATAATGCTATCTTTGTGGTCATTGACCGTCTTTCCAAAGTGGCTCATTTCCTTCCTGTTCGGGAGAGTATAACTGCTAGTCAGCTACCGGATCTATATATTTCTCGAATAGTATCTCTTCATGGTGTTCCCTTGGAGATTAACTCAGACCGTGGAAGTATCTTTACTTCTCGATTCTGGGAAAGCTTCCAAAATGCTATGGGGACTCATCTATCCTTTAGCACTGCTTTCCATTCGCAATCAAGTTATCAAGTAGAGTGAGTCAATCAAATTCTGGAAGACATGCTCAGATCTTGTGTTATCTCTTTCGGTATGAATTGGGAGAAATGTCTTCCATTCGCCGAATTTGCTTATAACAATAGTTATCAGTCAATCTTGGGCAAAGCCCCTTTTGAAGTTCTCTATGGACGAAGGTGTCGAACACCTCTTAACTGGTCAGAAACCGGAGAGAGGCAACTCTTTGGCCCGGATATGATCCAGGATGTAGAAGAGCAAGTTCGCATTATTCGTGAAAAGTTGAAAACAGCCCAATCTCGTCAAAAGAGCCAATATGATCGCCATCATAAGGCTGTGACCTATGAAGTTGATGAGAAGGCGTACCTTCGGGTTACACCTCTGAAGGGTACCCAACGATTCGGCATCAAGGGCAAGTTGGCTCCTCATTACATTGGTCCTTTTCGCATTCTTGCCAAACGAGGAGAGGTTGCCTACCAATTGGAACTACCACCGTATCTTTCCAAGGTTCATGATGTCTTCCACGTCTCGCAACTCAGGCGTTGCTTCTCGGACCCTGTCTGCGAAGTGGACCACGAAACGCTTGATCTCCAAGATAACCTTACTTATCGAGAATACCCTGTTCATATCCTCGATCAAGCTAAGCGTGCCACTCGACGTCGAAACATCAAGTTTCTCAAGGTTCATTGGTCACACCATTTCGAGAAGGAAGCCACATGGGAAAGGGAGGACCGTCTTCGACTAGAGTACCCCGCACTCTTCCCGATGACTTCTAAATCTCGGGACGAGATTCTTTTGAGTGGAGGTGAGTTGTCACATCCCCAGTTTCCCTTTGCTTTGTGCTAGCTAAGATGTGCATCATGTTTAAATTTCATCAAGATGAAATGGGGATTAACAGAAACCGTAGCACCTCACTTGAATCAAAACCAATTCAAATGTTTGTGATTTTCAATGAATCCAAAATGCCCTTCAAAAATGTTCACTATGTCTGATAAAAATTGGCAACAATAGTTCAGAGGTGCATTTTATTATTGCAACCCATTTGGTATTTTATTTAATCCAACAAGGCCTCTGAAAACAATGAATAAAAGCATTATAAATATTTTAGTGGATTCAAAAATGCTGAAACTTTTTGTGGAAGTTTGAAATATTCAAACTACATTCCATAAAATATGTTGGTATTTTTGTGCTAGGTATTTTGTGCCCAAACAAAATAAAACAAATGTCAGAAATAGAAAAATGAAACAGAAAAACGAATAAAAGCAGAAAGCCTGCCTTACCTGGCCCAGGAAGAAGCCAGCCTAGCCCACCAGGGGCAGGGAGGTCTTCTTCCTCCTCTTGCCAGGAGGACGAAGGCGTGGACGACGCGCGTGCGGCCGCAGCGCGCCACGCAGCTCCTTGCCTGGCTGCCTCCCCAGGCCAGCGAGGCTCGGGGATAAGCTCCTCGCTGCCTCCTGGTCGCCCCCTCTTCCATTCTCCCCCTCTCCTCCTCCCCTCGCCTCTGCTCGCCATGGCTGCCGCACCCGCAAGCTCGCCGCCGTAGCTCCGCCTCCCCAACACCTCCCTCTCGCCTCTGAGCAGCTCAGGAGCTCCGCCTCGACGCCCTCGTCCTCTCCAGCAAGCCACGCGACGGCAGGGGCTTCCCTTCGCCGCCCCAAGGTCTTCTTCCTCCTTCGATCACCGACGATCGCCGTCGCCGTTCGTCGCCTTCAGGACGTCCCCGAGCACACTCTCAATGGCTTCGAGTTCCCCGTGAGATTCTCCGTCGAACCCCCCTCTTCCCCTGGCCGATTGCACGCCGTAGCCCCCGATTCCATCGAGACCCGAAAGCGTCGCCGTGCAAGCTCGACGCCAGCGACGCTCCGGTGTCCATGTGGTCCTCCCGAGGTCACCAACGAGTTCGTGGAGTCGTGCAGACATGGTAGGAGCCAAGCCCCGGCCTTTTTGCGTGCTAGATCGTCGACCTCGATCTTGCCCGATCTCCGGCAGCCGCCAAGCTCGTCGCCGGCGACGCTCTGGGCCATCTCAACCCCTGGGATGCGTCACGTTGGGTGCGCACGAGTGCGGGCGTTCGAAAGAGCCTTTCCGCCGTCGTTTTGGTCGTCGGAGGGCGAAACCCGACCCCCTCCGCCGTCTCTGTGGTCGCCGGCGGCTCAACGCCGGCGAGTCCGACCAGTTTGACCACGGGGTTGACCCCCATGGGTCACTGGCAGGTGGGGCCCAGCCCCTGGTAAACTCTGGTTTAACCAAAATTAATTAAGTTAATTAATTAACTCTAATCACCCGCTAACAGTGGGCCCAGACCCACTAATTAGGTCTTAAGATTAATTTTAATCTCTGTTAGTGCATGTATCACTGACCAGTGGACCCCACTGGTCAGGTTTGACCTGGCAACGGCCAGCTGACCTGCTGATGTCATGCTGACGCAAGGCTGACGCAATAAAGATTTTCTGATTTATAATAATTCCAGAAAATGGATAAAACTTATAAAATTCATAGAAATTAATCTGGAACTCAGATTGAAATAATTTATATATAAAAAATTATCAGAAAAATCCAAAGAATCCATTGGTGCTATTATCATGCATGATAGAGCAACCTAAATAGGAGAACATTGACATTTTGCATAAAATGCAATATGTGACATAATACATGGAGTTGATTTTGAACCTAGCTTCAAACCAGCTTCATTTAAACTTGATGCTAGATGCATTAGCTCATTCTTATCATGCTGCCATGTCATGATCATGCATCATATTGTTGCACTTGCCGTGTATTGATTGTTACTCCGTCTGTATCGCGGTAGGTCCTGCTTCCGAGGATACACGTGAGTATCCCACTGAAGGAGAGTACCTCTCCACCAACCTGCAAGGCAAGCAACCCCATTGATCATTCCAATAACATCCCACTCTCTCGCTCCTGCTCTTGTTTATTGCTTTAGGATAAATGCTTCAACTGTCTATCTATTGCGGTAGTTGAACCCATTCCTCTGCATGACCTATCATTGTCACAGTAACTAGCTAAACCAAGCAACCTAGCATACCTGGTAGATGCTTGAGCCTTGATGTGCTTTACCATGCTTGCTTGCTATGCTTAGAGTTGTGTCAGGTCTGATTCATCTGGGTGATGAACCGGAGTGAAACAGTGTTGTTCTGATGTGATGAACTAAATGATGAACCTGATTTGGTAAAGGTAACGATGAGAGGCTATGTAGGAGTACATAGCGGATTGTCTCATTAGGACCGTTTTTAGGAACTGAGTTCCGTATTTGTGATCCAAGACTAGCTACTACCACATGCTGGGCCCTGAAATATGACCCCGCTCGACTTATCAACCGCCTAGTCCTCAGTCCAGGAGCTGCAAGTAGTTTCTAGTGTTTGTAGCTAAGCTAGAGGCCGTGCGTAGCGCTGACCTTAGGGGTGGGCTACGACGCGGTAGGCAGTGGCACGGTGTACCAAGGGTCACCCGAATGGTGGGCTTGGCAACCCTGCGCACTTCGTTTGGGGCCGTAGCGGAAACTTTAGCCGGACTTCCGTGCGGGTTCAGTCTCAAATAGGCGATAGCCTGGACTAGGGTCTTGTGTGTTTGACGGTCGTGGCCGACTCCCTCGGTGGGCTTCCGCTTGAAGGTTGCCGAGGTGCCTGTTTTTATGTGCACTCAGCGATAAGTGGCGAGAGCGTGTGTGAAGAAGTACACCCCTGCAGGGTATAAATCTGTTCGAATAGCCGCGTCCTCAGATATGGACAACTTGGAAACTTATGCCGTTCATAGATAATTTAATGGCTACTCATAAAAGTATCAAGACAAGTGTGAGTACCGTGGATGGCACTCTCGTAGGTGACGGGAGCGGATCCATGGTAGAGTATTGATGTGGTGTTAGTGGACTCGTGTGCGCTATCTCAAAACTTGTTCAAAGAACTGGTAGTCGTAGTACAGGTTAGCCAAGAGTCAAAGCTGGCTTGCTGCATAAACCCCACTACTCCTCTTGTTGAAATATGAGCATGAATAGCTTAGATCTGTTTTAAAGACTTGCTGAGTACGTTTGTACTCATGTTTGTTTAATAACTGTTGCAGATGAGAACATGGACCCATCTGGTGGGTTCTACCTAGACGTCGACGACGCCGAGTAGCTGGTATCCCAGCTACGATCTGATGCCCTGGGTTGGGCTGTAGATAGTCAGGCTTTATGCCTTCTTACCTTTCATCTGTCTGTACTCAGACAGCTTTAAGCTTCCGCTTGGGTTGTATGAACTTGTTTGTATGACTTGAGTGTCGGGTCATGTGACCCCTACATGTATGAACATATTATGTAAGGCTCTTTTGAGCCTTCTAAATAAATGTTGTGTTGTTGTATGGTTATGTTGTGATGCCATAGTTGTATCAATGCATATCGGGCATGTCATGCGTACGTGTGACGTGCAACGGTATGTATGGGATTCGACACCTAGTTGTGTGCCTCTAGTAGTACTCTTTACGGGGAAATGCCTCTTTGTGCTTCCACTGAGCCTTGGTAGCTTGCTACTGCTCCGGACATATTGATTGACCGACGTGTATCCTTCTTGCTGTTGTGTCTGTCCCTTCGGAGAAATGTCTCACAGTGTAATGGAGTCCATGTAGCCTGCTATGACTCGTCTACACACAGTTGATGGCATTAATGTCTCACGACGTAATGGAGTCCCTGTAGGTTGCTATGACTCGTCTACACACACTGATGACCGACACCTGCATTGTTGGGTTACGTATGCATGTCCCTGTACGGATGTGCCACTTGGATTCTATGACTAATCATGTCGACCCGGGTTCTTGGACATTTGAATGCTAGCGACATATTCACATTCGTGAGCCAAAGGTGCAAACGGTCCCGGCCCAGGTAAGGTGGCAGCCGTGGAGATAACCGTGCGTGAGGCCGCAAAATAATGTGAAGTGTTACATGCTAGATTCTTATGGCTTAGGATCGGGGTCCCAACAGCATGGGCTAGATATAAAATGGACACTGTGTGCAAAACAGACCTGGTAGTAAACAACCTTAGTGAGGTTTTCAATAGAATGATATTGGATGTTAGGAACAAGCCAATCAGGACTATGTTGGAGGGCATAAGAACAAAGTTGATGATCAAGTTTCAGAAGATCAGAGAGAAGAAAAAGACATGCAGATGGGAGATCGCTCCTACTTATTCAGAGATTTTAAAAGAGGGGAAGAAATGGGCTAAGTATTGTGAAGCATACATGGTAGGTCCAGGCATATGGCAAGTGACAAGTAGCTCTGAAAAAACATATTGTGTTAATTTGAACAACCATACCTGTGACTGTAGGAGGTGGGACATGACTGATGTGCCCTGTAGTCATTCCATTGCCGCAATGCAGAAAGTGAAGATACACCCTGAAGACTTTGTGAGTGATTTCTTGAAGAAGCCAATGTATTGTGAAACATATAAGAACATAATATTCCCTGTGCCAGGTCCTGACCACTGGCCTCATACACCTGGAGATGACATTTCTCCACCTGTTTTAGAGAAAAGAAAGGCAAAAAACAAACTGCAAGGAGGAAAGGCATATTTGAGGTGCCAGCTAAACAGG
The DNA here is from genome assembly GCA_039707655.1 of Elymus sibiricus. Lineage (NCBI taxonomy): Eukaryota > Viridiplantae > Streptophyta > Magnoliopsida > Poales > Poaceae > Elymus > Elymus sibiricus. Next base: position 94,720,135 of record CM077675.1, on the reverse strand, counting down.
ATAGTTCTAGGATTGGTATTGTGACTTGCAGCAACTGCAAGAAGCAAGGGCATAGGTTCAACAATTGTGGTGACCCCTTGAAGCCTCAGTTGCAGATGAGGATGAACAAGCACCATGTAATTTCATTCATTGCATTATTATATTCATTGCATTGTTATATTCATTGCATTGTTAAATTCATTCCATTGTTCATTCATGTGTAGGAAAATAGAGCTAATTACTCTGAGGATGGTTCTTCAATGGTTGCAACAGCCCAAAGGCCTCCAAGGGTACCTACTGCCTGTCCACCTGCTGCACCAGCTCCTGCACCAGCAAATGAGCCAACACAGACAGCTTCTAGGTCAAGGAAGAGGGTTGCTTCCACATCAGCAACAGCTCCCAAGAAGAGCAGGACCACCACTTCTTCAGCAGCAGCAGCAACAACACCTCCCAAGAAGAGCAGGACCACAACCTCTTCTTCTCCAGCAAAGAACACCAGGTCATCAAGGTCTTCTCCAGCAAAGAACACCAGGTCAGCTATTGCCAATAGAGATGGCACAAGATCATTCACTACACCTAGGCAATCTGCTACAAGTGCAAGTGGGAGGATCAGGAAGCCAACTGGGAGGTTCAGGGATTATTTATATGCAAGTGGTAACTAGCTAGTTGTAAACTGCTCTGTTAGATGGTTGTGAACTGCTCTGTTTTCCATCTTGAATTGTTCTGTTAGATGGTTTTGAACTGCTCTGTTAGATGGTTGTGAACTGCTCTATTTTCCATCTTGATTTGTTCTGTTAGATGGTTGTGAACTGCTCTGTTTTCCTTCCAGGATCTGTTGGATGTGGTTTGTAATAACATTATGGATTCGATCACTATATGTGCATCTGGGTATGGTTCTGTGGCATTATTTTTGCATCTGAGTAGCATACATTGATTGTCATCCAAATCTTACAACTATTTCTTTCACATAGACTTGCAGATAGAAAAATACACATCAGTCGTAACGCTCGAAGAAAGAGCCCACTTAGCCCTAGTGGCTGGATGAGGAGCCATGATTGCTCTTCTCCTAGCTCAACTAATGATATGCATGAAGCTTCTTCCCCTGCCACCAGGGAAAACTAGATCAAGCTCTTCATCATTGCATTTCTCCAGCATCTTGTCGGAGAGGCGGCGGTTGTACTCAAGCTCTTGCTCATACTGGGCAGCCTCTTGTGCCCTCTGCATGTGCCTCCTCCTCCTCCTCTGCTCTACTGCTGGAGACCTCACCTCCACGGCCTCCCCCTCCTACTCTGTGACATCTCCCATGTCAGGATCCATCTCTAGGGTTTGATAGGGGTGGCGGCTGGTGGAGTGACTGGGAAAGGGTGGGGGTGGGGAGGGTTTATATTGATAGTGTAGGAGGGGGTGGGTTTTAGTAGGCCTAGGGTTGCATTTGGCAGAGACTATTGGCCCACTAAACGCAATGTACCACAACATAAGAATATATACAACATTCCAGATCAATATAGGCTAACCCAATGACAGAACTTACTAAAAACCATAGCATTGGAGATCCATTACAACATACTTAAGAACATAGCAAATATGGTTCTTACATAAGACACTAAAGTTCAAATGCAGCGCCAAACCCTAGGTCAACTTCACATTCCCCCAAAATATACACCCAAAATAATCACTTGAGACAGTTAGGCCACATCCTTATACAAGCCTCATTGGACGTACTTCAGCACCATAGCCAGCACTTCAAGACTCAAGGATGACCTTGATTTGCTCTAACTTCTCCTTGCTGCCATAGCCATCTTTCAGCAACTCAGCAACAACTTTCTCAAGCTTTTTCTTCTATTTTTTAAGAAGATCTCTGTCCACTTCAACATCCTTCATAGCCTTCCTTGTGTTCTTGATAATGTCAGCCTGGCTCTGCAAAATGCACCTCTGCTCCTTGGCAAGTTTAAGCTTCTCCATCTGCACCTCCAACCTAGCTGCCTCCTCTAGCTCCTTCTTCTTCTTCTGAAGCTCTTCCACCTCCACTGCTTGTTTGTACTCCATTTTGTCCACCCTACCATCCTGCCAATCAAATATCTTGCCTACATCTTCAGCAAGCTTGATGTACTCAGTGCAAAGCTTGTCATTTTCAGTCTTAAGCTTGGCCAACTGCTTCTCAAACTACTGCTTGTCAAGTACCCTTCCACAATTCTGCTCATGGAACATTTCCCATAGTTTGGACAAACATCTTTGAAGAACAGGAGGCCAAGGCTTGTTAACCCACTCTACAACACCACAATTCACACCATTTTCCTACATTTGGAATTTCAGAATTATAAAACTTATTACACAACCTTCTGTAACTATAATAATTAAGATAACAAGTTGTTTCTCTGAACTATAAATCAGTCACTATTGAAAATTCTGAAATATCAGTGGTTACTACAGATAGCACATTCAGTCACTATAACAAAATCAAGTACTAAGAATGAACAAATCTGAGGAAACTATTGCTATGTTTAGGTTTGGAAATTATCTAAATATGACAGTTCAGTTACTGAAAATGTTGCCTCATGTGCTGGACTAGACATCCACATGTAACAAACTCAGAGTGCTGCAACCATATATAAGATGAGATTGGCATATCACCTGCACTGGGCAGCCATAGAAACGCCTGCCAGTTAAAATTCCTTCAAAAGCCACACACTTCATAGGCCTCATGTGGTGCAGAATGCATTTGGGTTTAGAGAGCTCAAGTTGCCCACATAAAAGGGGCTCTACAATGGTGTCAGGTTCCTCCTGCATCACAAAATCAAAAACATAATTATTTAATCACCAAGTGAGCAAGAACCAAGCATGAACCCTAACCCTACAGAAGCATAATCATGAACCCTAGCTGGATCTAAGCTAAAACCTAAATCAATAGCAACCAAGAGACCTACCTAACCAAGATCCATATCAATGACACAAAAATAACCCTAAATAAGCTAGATCCATGGCAGTACTCTGAGTTTCTATCCCTAACCCTAGGTGTGGGGAAGAAAAACTTACCAGAAGCCCCATGTCCATGTTGACGACCTCGCAGTCATCGTCGGAGCTGGTTTCCCCGTCGTTCGAGGAAGGCATCGCGGCGGCAGGCAACGCGGCGACCTAGGATCTCGTCGGCGGTGAGCTAGCAGCAAAGGGACTTGAGAAGGGGAGAAGTAGTGAGAGCGGGCAAGGCAGGGGAGAGAGCGACCGACCGGTACCTGGGTATTTAACACCCAGATCCGACCGGGCCGGTCGGGGTAACGGCCGTTAACGTCCACGTGGGCTGACCCGTGGGCCCAAGTCGTCAGAAAAACGGTTAAAACGCTTGTCACTGGAGTTTGGATTTTTTGAAACAGCCGTCCCTTGACTTGGTAGTTATCAGAGAATAAAATAAATTTGGTAGATTTTTGAAACCCTAGCCCGTAAAGTAGTAGCTTTATGCTATTTACTTCGTTAATGGTTGTGAATTTTGATATATTTTTCTATAGATTTGATCAAACTTTAAAAAAGTGTTTAACTTAGAACAAACTCAAGAAGTTCAAATATTTCGAAACGGAGGGAGTAATATTCAGTGATAAGATCTCTTCGAGGCCTTGAGGGTCTTTTAAGTTTTAACAACAAAAAGAAAATCTCTAATCGAATCGGTGACTCCACTACGCCCCGCTCGCTGCTCTCTCTCTCTCTGTCTCTCTCGGCGCCGTCGCGGCCATCGATCGACCTCGAAGGAGGCGCCGCCTGCAGCCTCGAGCTTCGCTCAACCAAGGTGAGCTCCCTCCGGCGATTCCCCGTCCTTCTTCTCTACATTCATTAACCCGATACGTACGCCGCTGCCGCCGACCTCTAGCTAGGGTTTCCTAGGCCGGGGGAAGGGGATAGAGAACTACATCAGGTGGGGAAAACAGGGGCAGAGTCATAGACAGATCTCCTTTGCTTGCCTGCAGCGCCGGCCGCCTGAACGGCGGCGCCGCCGGGTCCCTGTTCCAGGCGCCGAGTGGTGGAGGTCACCGCAGATGTGGGATTCAGAGAGTGCACAGCTCAGTTAGAATGTTGTGTTATCAGTTTCATGAAAATGAAATTGGGGGCCTGTGCTCCTTTCCTTGAAAAAAAAAATAGGTCAATTAGAATTGTTGAGATCCAGTTTGTTCTCCGTATGGAAATTTAGGAGCCCAGAGCCAGTGCACTGCCACCTCTGACTAACCCGGAGCCTGAAGAAATGTTTCTTCAGACTAAGTAAGTTACTTGTGACAAGACTTTGTTTCGAGCGATTGTGATAAGCTTTCGTGTTGACATCAGTGCGATCTTTGTAGTTCGTCGAGGGGTTCGATCTCTGTCAATTATTCATATATGTGATCTAGGGTCTTGATATAAAGCGACGAAGCTGGCAATTTAGCATCCTGCTTGCTAATGCTTGTTACTGTCCTTCTGCCGAACCATTATTTGTTAGTACTGTTATGGAGTATCCGAGGGTGCTAGCCTGTAACCGTGCTGATTCTTACAGTGATAAGATAACTTTTCTCAACTAGTTTGTTTACTCTATTTTTGGGACAAAGGCAAGAAGGCGTTGTACTGATTTCAGTAAGAGAAAAAGTAGCAGGTTCAGTATTTGTTGAAAATTCTTTCTCTTGTTACTTTCTGGGTTTCAGAGTCTGGTGGATGCATATCAGCAGGATTCAATTTAGGTTTGATCATTCGAGGCGTAAAAGTGCAATTTAAAACCAGCTTTTGCTTATTATCATTTACTTAACGGAATGGGGGGAAATCTTGTGAGATGCGTGTTGCTAGTTACCTTCTGATGGCCTAATGTGCCAATGCTTTTCTATATCACGTTCAAAGAAAAACAGAGGTTTTGTGGCATTACCTGTCCTGAATTAATTTTTCTTCTTTTATCTTGGCAGTTTTTAACTCAACCACATGTCCAAGGCACGCAACGCCTTAGTTGTCACTGGCTTGGTGATCTTTGCTGGTTCTGGCCTAGCATTTCCCTTCTACTTTGTGTAAGTGAGTTTGTTTTCTCATCTTTCTAGCACTGGTTGAGAAACGTCGACAGACACGTCGTGCATTGCCGTTTCTTTGTGTAACTTTTATCCATTTTCTTACCCCCAGGAAATCAAAGAACAAGCCTATTATCGATTCAACGAAGCCTCTGCCACCGCAGGCTACTTTCCGAGGACCGTATGTGAACACTGGATCGCGCGACATAGGACCTGATCCCACCGAGTACCCCAAGAAGTGATACGTATTTCGCACCTTGTTTCTTCTCTTTGCTTTCAATGGACATGCAGAAAACCAGTGAGTGGAACCATGTAATGCTGGTTTACCAGCGAGGCAATGATAATCGGCTCAGGATGCTGGGCAACGCGATGGTAGTGGCAGATTAGCTTCGGTTTCAGGTGTTATCTGCAGAACGCATGTATATGTATGCAGTTCTTCATGAATTGTAGGCTCTTTTGATCGTTTCCTGTGCTCCAGTGACTATCCTTCCAAAGCGATGTGCTGATGTACCTCTTTTAAGCAATATAAATAAATAAATTGTCGAAGCTACTCACCCTCCGTTTCATATTACTTCGCACATTAGTTTTGTTTTGAAGTAAAACTTTGTGAGACCAAATTTATAGAAAAATAATCAACATCTAAAATACCAAATAAATACAACACAAGAATATATCACAGAATGGATCTACAGATGTTGATCTGGTATTGTGAATGTCGGTTTCTTCATATATACAACTGATCAAACTTCACAACATTTTGGCATTATGAAACATATTTGATTTCTAGTCTTACAAAATTAATATCACTAGATCTAAAATGCATGTTTTATCTTCTTTTTTTTAAGTGCAAGGCAGGTGTGCTGTGGATTTCATTTCATTAAGATGGAAAAACCAAAACAGAGTGGCCCGATTTAAAAAAGAAAAGCAAAAGATAGTGGTGCAATTTACAAAGGAAACTAGGCCGAAAACTATACAAGACTATTGATTTAAGGAACGACTGTGCCAAAAAAAAACACAACAATGGTGACATCAACCAACTCAAACTCCACCACCAGCATGTCCACACCCCGAAGATGTGTGAGCGAGCTCTACCGAAAAAGACTTTCGGCCCGCTTTATAGATAAAGCAAACCACTATAGCCACAAGGTACAACAAAAGTCCAAACCCCAACACACACGGGGTAGCACCACATCAAGTACAAGAGGGTTTGCTGAGGGCTCTTCGAAGACGCCTTCAAGAAGCATCATCACTAGTATACTTCGACCCTCCCCCCTCCCTCGAACCAAGGCTTTCGCCCAAAACCACCCACACCAGCTCCACCGTCCGGCTTTATGTATTTTTACTAATTGTTTCACACACATTTGTCTAGTCTTACAAGCGACTATAGAATAATGACAACATGGCAGTTAAGCAAACCGCAAGGCAAACCCAACCGAGGTAAAATTTGATTTCTGCTGATCCGTCAGCTCCAGAAAAGCAAACCCAAGCGAGGTTAAATTTGTCGGTGGGACGTTCTTCCAACGGGAAGTGGTTGTTCGGTCTTCGAGTGGCCTCGCTATACATTTTGTTGCGTTTGAAGTGTTTTGTATTTTTGATGAATTTTTCTATACCCAGTTCATCCGTTTGAGTGTCAATTATTATGGGACGGAGCGAGTAGTAGATTCAAAAAAATGCTGAAAGAAAAATCTTTTTTTTTTCTAGGTGAATTTCGGTTTCTGCCGATCTACGGGGACCCGGTGCCCCGCGAGCGCGCGCACCGGCGCACGATCGATCCACGCCTCCTCTTGGCTGGTCAGTCGTCCACTACGATCCTGCGAGGCCGCTCGTGCACTTGTCCGTCCCGGAGGAAATCAATGGCGCCCGTCCAAGCGCCAGAAACAAACGGCAGCGGCGAGCAGGCCGGTACAAGGAGCCCGGAAAGCTGGGGTCCTCCCCTCCCCTCCCGCACCCGTGCACGCCCTCTCTGACAGCCTCCCGCTTTCCCTCTCATCGCCCCAACAGCTTTCGCACGCGCGTCAGGTTCAGTCAGCCAGCCGGCCCCCTTCGTCGGGTCAGAGGTTCGTTCCGCCCGCTTTCGCCTTTCGATTTCGTACCGCCGGACGGATCGATCCGTCTCGTCGCTGTCAGCCCGGTTCCTTTCCCCGGCCGGGGCCGGCTTCCGCGGCAAGGAGCTCCCGGCAGTGGCAATGGCGGGCTGCTCCGCTGGGGAAGACGACAGGCCGTGACCTCAGCCGGTTTCCACCTCTCAAGGATGGAAGGAAGGTCGAAGGGAGGATGTTGCCGTGCGTACGTACGTCGTCAGCCGGTGGTTCAGTTCAGAAAAAGATTACATGTGCATGCTTGCTTGGGTTTGACAGTGATCGATGGTCCTGCGGGGGGAATTTACTGGGATTCGAAGGCAGAAGAAGATGGCTGATGCATGGCAGAGAATATTTCCATGACGAGGTAATTTCGGCCCGCGGGACCTCTGTATAGAAACTAAAGGGCTTCGATAACTGTGTGCTTGTTCTTCAGTTTCAGTAAAAGAATTCAGGGATTAGATAGATGTGTGTGTGTGCACAGTGGTGAGTGTGTGATGGGATGTGGCATGTGGTGTGTGGTGGGTTAATTAATCGGCCGGGCCTGGGGCGGATGCTTTGTGTCTGCACAGTTTAGGCCGGGAAGAGAAGCTCGTCATTTGTGACATCCATCTCAAATCAATTATACACTAGCCTGAATCATGTATGCATGTTATATATAGCTTGCTGCGTTTATACATACATACATACATACACTTCTCTCTTCTTCATCCTCCCAATTTTAGCAGCTCTCTAACCTTACTTACATATATAGATGGCCTGGAAACAATTCTACGTGCTTGTGAGGTCAGGCTGTACATATATGCATATGCTGATCAGTGCTAGCTCCCTGCAGCTGTGCTGGGGTCCTTAACACCACAAGAAAGCATACGCAAGCCATGTTCAGGCTTGTGTTTCTTAGAGCGATGTTGAGGCCAAAGTGGCAACTAATGATCACCACAAGGCACCAAATGCTAAGCTGTATCCATGCATGCATGGATGCACCCAGGCTCAGTGGCCCTCATGCAAACACAGTGCCCCACTGTGCAGTGCACCCATTTCCCATTTCCCATGCATGCATTACTGCGATAATAACAAGTGCAATAATTGAGAGCCAAAGCAAACGCAAGCCCTGAATAATTGACCATCCTGAGTTTCTGACTGACTGAATAAGTGAATATGCAGCATGCATGTAGAGGCCACTAGCCTTTTTTCCCTGCGCCATCAACAGTGCTCCCGGGGGTGACAAGATGCATCCACGCGGATCGACAGACAGACAGACGCATCACGCACCTGATCGATCGATCTCCCCAGCATCAGATCTCCTCGGTCCTCATGGCCGGCCCGGCCCTGGAGGGGGACTGTTGAGGGGCAGGATTCAGAGGCCGTGTCAGTCGGTGCATGAGCATGGCGTAGCCCAACACCACACACCACAGCCACAGCATGCGTGAACACTCACTCACACTCACAACCGCAGAGAGAGAGAGAGAGAGAGAGGGAGGGGGCAGTGAAAAGAACAATCAATGGGAAGGGGATGCAGGGCATGACCATTTAAGGAAGCCTCCTTGCTTGCCCGCTGGGTAGAGCAGCAGTATGATTGGGCTCTCTCTCTTGAGGTGCAGTGCAGTGCGGGCAGCAGCGCAGGATGGGGAAAACAAGTGTACTGCTGCTGCAAGGCTGTGATTGCTTCCCGAGAGAGAAGAAAAGCGCTGCTGTGATTTGAGGTTTCATGCTGTTTTGCAGCAGCAGTTTTTTGGTTTCAGAAAGAAAGCTGCTTTCTTTCTCTTCATTTTTTTCCTTTTAAATTGCTTGCAGAAACTTGTAGAGTGCTGAGACAGTAGCAGAAAACAGGGGAAATGGTCAATAAACTGTTAATTCTAACAATTTTTAGTTACAGGTTTAAGCATCAACCATGTGTGATTAGTTTTGAAACGTATGTGAAGATGAGGATTTTTTTAAGAAGGCTGATTAGAGGTTTATGCATCAATACAAGCATAAGTGCATGTTTTCCAAAAACTTGGCTGAATTCCACATCATGATGGAGAAGGCGAATCATTCAGCTACAGGCTGAATAGAAGTTCCACATCATGATTATCAACACAAAGTGTCATCTCATCGGCAAAAAAGAAAAGGAAATAAGCAGGATCCTCCAAAAGGAACTGATGACACCTTCAAAAAAATCTGAAGCATTCTGCAAAAGGAATTGCTGATGCTAAACTTCCGGAGGAGATCAGAATTAAAAAGGCGACATGGAGCAATGGAGCAGATTAGCAAGAGACGGCAGTTACTTCTGGGCACAGACAAGACATAATAGCAATTAAGAAACTTAGCCACATGAAACTGAATCTTGTGGCTCATACGGAGTAGATCACAGGCAGGTAGCCATGAATAACAAATACATCCATGCATCTCGGTGTCAAATCAAAAAATTACCTTTTTCAACAATCTTTGCTGTCTGCCTACCTTAAGCTTCTCCGCCATGGTGTGAAATTCTCTTAAAAAACATGATGCGTCTATTCTACAAAGCTGAATTGAAGAAGCTGGTGAACGATCCGCCAATGAAGCTGCCCGATTGGTCTCTCTCTGCAATTTCCCACAGCTTTATTGAACTGCAGATCTTGGCAGTAGAAGCCGGCGTCCACCAATTGCAGATGCAGTTCAAGAAAGCTGTGGAAGACAGCAAAGAGGGCCACACACACACACATCTCACGAGGAAATCAGCATCCAACGCCGAGTAGTAGGCATACTAGTAGAGATGAAGGCAGAGGGGCTGGCTAGGGTTCTTCACTTGTCTCTTTCAGCTAGCTAGGCTTCAGAGCCATACGATGGGAGAAGTTCAGGGAGATATACTAGCGAGTGGGAGGAGGAGCATGGGTGAGTGGGAGGTGGGGGGTGGAGGAAGAAGAGGGGGAGCCTGAGGGTTTATTTATACCAGCGGGGCGGGGAGGAGAGATGTGGCTGGTGCATGAGAGGTTAAGGACCCAATCCCAAGAAGAATATAGAGCCTGCCCTCAACACTACTCCAAGCCCCTCATTTTCACTCTCTCTCTCTCTTCACTCTCTCTCTCTTCACTCTCTCTCTCTCTTCTCTCTCTCTTCACTCTCTCTCTCTCCTCTGGTGAGGAGGAGGTGAGGAGTGGTGAAGGGGGGAGACTTTGGGGGCAGAACAATCCAACTAATCCAAGGGAGGATGTAGATGAGGGAGGGGACAAGGCCCAAATACTTTATGTGACACTTGGAGGAGATGAGCCACCGGCCACGGCCAGGCTGCAGCCTAGCTACGGAAACCGGGCATTTGCTTTTGTTTTCTTTCCCTTGGTGGCTTGGAGGTGGAGGCACAGCAAACATGCACGCTTGGGACAATGCTTGCTGAAAGCAGGGGAAAGATGGAGCCTTTCTGAATCCATGGCAGCGGTCACAGCTTAATTAACACCGGCAGTTTACAAGTGGGGGGCAGAAAGCAATGGCAATTTGCAAATAATTTTGTGCAGGATCCAAAGCAAAGATTGCCTCATGGATGTTCTGAAATCAGAAATTAGATTTTCCATGGGATTTGCAATGATCATACCGGCGGCAAAATCGTCGTCGCTCGAGGGTTGTCAAATTTGCTTTTTGCATAAAGAAATAATAATACAATTGCCAATTTCAGAACCATGGCTTATTGTTACTTAGCATATCCTTAATCTAAAGGTACGTGGGCCGATGGAAAGATTTGCGGGCTATATAAATCATTAATATTAAAATGTAAATAATTGATATTACACATGTTCATGTATTTTGTATGCATGCAAATTTTCATTGAAGAATGACACATTTTCTGCTCTTCGGGAAAAAACAATAGCCATGCTCTACAAAGATTATTTTTAAATACTGTGCATCTCGAGCACTTTTTCTATTGAACTAAAATTGAATTAAGCAGGACTATCTTTATGTATGATGTGTTTGGTTACCTGCACCGTTTTTTACCTCTTTGCATGTGTGACTCGGTTGGGCCTGGCTGAGCTAATACAAGCCAAAAATCATGGTCTCCATGTATTTTGGTTGCCTGCATGTAGGCTCCCTACATTAGGGAACCAATTTTTACCTGCCCTTTGGTTGTTTGCGTTGCACTGGGTTCATGCACTACACGGTATTTGGTTGTGCATGCTATAAGGTGTGATCATCTCTTCTCACAAGTGGTGACCTTACCACATACGAAATAAACATCATTTCAGTCCTAATTAGAAAACAAATGACAGTTCATCCTAACTACTAACAAATAGAAGTACAAAGTAAAAGTCGTATGATTCAATAGGGAAAAGTTCATTGATGACTAACTAGATTAAGTCCATCCTCGTCTTCTTCTCCTGCTGTTGTTGTTGCTTCTTCTTTCTTTGATGATGTTGCTTCTTCTTCTGCTACTGCTGTTGTTGCCGCCGTTGCTTCTTCTTCTTCAGATCCTTGTCTGATCTCTATTTTCCCCCATAGCCTCAGCCTACTTCTCAGCCAGCTAACACATATGTGAACTTCAGATCGAAGTCAACCAAAACAAGAACATTCTTCCTTGTGTAGTTCTTTCTACACATGTATGATGTTGACTGTGTCGACACTCTAGCAGTCATATGTGTACCATCTATTGCGCCAATGCTAACCTGAAAATGGCATTACAAGATGTTGTTATGGTTGTACATCAATCAATACAAGCACGTGAAGGCATGAACTACGAGTAGTGCTCACCTTGAAATATGGATAATCTTGAAATATGACTGGTGCCTTGATTGTATCTCACCGAGAGCCCCCAATAGCATACAAGACTTCCCTGAAATACCTGGAAATGGTATCCATTGATCTCCCAAGCATGTTACGGATAACCTTGAATCTCTGATTATGACCTACAGTATGGAGGAACATGGCAACTTTCTCTTCCACATCGGTATGTATGTTATCTTGTAATAGCCCCTGCTCCTGAACGTCTACACAAGCCCGATGAAATGTGCTCTATTCATTCGAAGCATCCACACATCCTCTGTGGCATTGCAGTTGTACGTGTACTTCGGATTTGCTATCCTCTCCTTATCTGGTATTAACATTGAACCATGACGGATGACATGCTTATCACTTCGACGAACAACTCTCTTGTGGACAAACATGAGCTAACCCTGAATCAGAGCTATCAGTGTTGCTGCCTGAACTACCAGCTTCATCCGTTCGTCCATAGCCTAGACGACATCGATGGTGGGATCAGCAATGGCGACCTTACCTAACAGCCCAACAAACGACCTAACCAAGGAGGGGGGGATTTGTAGGTTGCTTAACAGCTTCGGAATGGACGACGAGGACAGGGGGCATAGCTGAGACGAGTAGGGCGAGACAGAGGCTAGGAAGAAGGGGAGAAACAGCTCCTGTTGTCGGAGAGTGACGTTGCTGCCGCTGCTGCTTACGCGAATCTGAGTCACCGCCGCCGCTGGTGCAAAGAAGTGAGGATGTGATTGTCCTATAGCAAGAGGTGAGCGAGTAAATGAGAGGGGGTGAGGCTAGATTCCGCGCCATGCATCCCGCGTCACCCGATTTCCTACTGCCCCGATTTGCCCTGCACTGCAGCATATGTCGTGCCCCACTTTTAAGCCTAACTCGGCCTGGCTCACTGGAAACGGACGATTCAAGCATTCCTAGCGAGCCATGCTCTAGGACGCTTTAAGGTTTGTGCTGATGCGATCCAGGTCACTTTGTATGCAACCAAACAGGCTTTTTTCGTCCCAACTGGACCTGCTTAGGGGTAATGCGGGCAACCAAACGCGTCAGTAAAGAACTTGGATCAATTTATATTACTTTCATTTTCTACCATTGGTGAGACTATGGGAGGCACAGTTAAAGTAAACCGATGTTGCGAGGGGGGTCAGCCAGCTCTGGCTGACCGAAAGAATATCGGTAATGATAACTAGCGAACGTTCGCTGGGAAGGAACCCCCGGTGAACGCCCTCACAGCCGTTTGATCGAGATCAAAGGATGACAGTTTTGAAAAAAAATGCCTTCTCTAGGAAGGAAAAAAATTTAGGGGAAGGAAGGAATTGACATGCTAGTATGAAGAAATTGTCACCTCCCATGATAGTTGTACGAAAAAGAAATGCCTTCTGTAGAAAGGGATTGTCATCTATACCTACTAATAAAAGAAATAGGTATTCTTGATCCGTCATGCTATTTTATAGAAAATCCCCTAATGTTTCTAACATTAAACCCGCAGTACATATCAAATGTTTTTTTAAAATACTCATATCTTTTAAACCGTAACTCCAAATTTAACATGTTATATATGAAATTTGATTAGAAAAATGTATATAATATGAATTTGATGTTATTTTAACTGTTAATGATTTAAAAAAATACTATCTAGAGACACCCAATGCGTTATATCTAGGATACAATCTTAATCAACAATGCGTTATTCATCTTTCTTTCATACCGGTACTGATCCGGATTGGGGATGAACACCTTAGCAAAACTAGGATTGAATACGGAATTGAAGGTAAATTTGCTAGAGACACCCAATAAATAAGAACATGCATGACAAGAAATAAAAGGATCCAATAAATATGCAATGTCTGTTATAAAAGAATAAAAGAGAAAATATAGAGGAGATCGGATAAAGATGAGATGTTGCGCTATTTCTCCTTCATATAAGAAGAAAAAAGAAAGGGCATGCATGGCAAAAAGTAAAAAAGAGGCATGCTTGACAAAAAATAAAATAAAATACATGTTTGATAAGATATAAATAGTGATGAAATAGGGACCAATACCTATGACATGAATGGCAAGAAATAGTGATGAAATAGAGGCGCAAGTACCTGCGTCCACAAAAGACCATACAAAAATGTTCTTTTCCTGACAAAAAAAAATCTTTTTTTATGATTAAAAAATCTTGTATCTTTTTAATAACTCTTCATGTATATAAGAAATATGCATGCGAAAAAGTGTTCAAGAATTACAACAAAAATATTTGCACATGCACAATAAAAATATGTGTAGTTTTCAAAACAGATGAAATCAGAGGTGTAGACCATATTAAATGTAGCACTCTACTTCGATTGTTGGGCTTGAGGACAAAAAAAATGCGACACCAACATCTTCTTTCAGACTGGTTGTAAACAATAAGCCAAGAGACTCTCTAGCAAAGGAATGGATAAATTATCAGAAAGAAGAGGTTGGCGAACCAAACTAGGTGAGCATAGAGGAGGCATGAGGAATTCCAGAGTGAAGCGAGGATGAGCTTGGGACGGGGGCGCGAGGATGAGCCTGAGGTCATGGACCAGAGCCAGGAGCTGGAATGATGTTGAACATGTCCCAGGTTGGTGATGCTTAAACTGGAAGCCACCCTTGATGCACACATATCTCCGTAGTGTGCTAATGTGCCATCGTCTGTTTTTGTCGTTTTCCTTGACTGGCCTGTAACAACACCTCATTTCACACATGACATGAATAAATGTATGATCACTTGCCCCTTTTTTGTATGTATTAAATCTACATGCAAGGCGTGTTGAAATAGAAGACCCTGTGAAATCTTAAAGTGCTCTTTTGTAAGCTAAAACCATCTTTGTTTGGGCCATAGCTATAATTTTTCAGATTATAGATTATTTTTTGTTAATTAAGAGTGTATGATATTCTTCTCTCTCGTTGCAACGCACGCCCCTTTTGCTAGTGGTAGTCTAAAGAAATTGTCACCTCCCTACAAGTAAAATTACCCGTAATGCTTCTTTCACTTCGTGTTGTCCCGTCAACAGTCGACTTTTCAGTATTTTTCTTGATCATATTCTTGCTCCCGGTAATAGAAAAGCTCCCGTTTCACCTCCAGAAATGAAATAGGCACGAAATAGTAGGTCAAAAAAAAATGGAGGGAGATATTTCGTCCATGCTTTCCACGGTAACCAACCAGTGGCTCTCAGCGCTCCGCCCCTCCTACGCTCCAAAGCAGCCGTGTCCCCCAACCTCCCAAGCTACAAGACAAGGAGGACTCGAGAAAAATCGCACGAAAACTTCCGTGATCGCACACGCAGTGAGCGAGCACTGATCGATCGATGGCGGCCAAGGTGGCGTCCCCGCTCCCGTTCCGCCGCGACCTGCGGGGCCCGCTCGGCCGGCGGTCGCCGAGGTGCGGGCTGCCCGGCGCGCTGGCCGGGCTGGGCTGGAGCGACGGCTCCCGCAGGCTCGTCGCGCCGGCGTGGCCCGCGCGGGCGCGCGGGCGGAACAACCGGTCCGACAGACGACGGGGCGCCACCATGGATGAAGACGAGCGCGCCGAGGAATCGGGGTCGGAGGAGGCCGTGCTGATCATCGACGGGGAGGAGGAGGACGAAGACGAGTTCGGCGACGACGATCTGTCCGGGTTCCGGGGGCTCGTTCTTGATCTCTCCTACAGGTAAAAAGACACTCTTTACTAATCACTGTGCTTACGACTCGTAAGTTAATTTCAGCTAAAAATGGTGATTAGCATAAGCAACCGAGGTTATAGCCCTTGTGTTCTCACTGTTATACCGTAGCCTCTTCCTTTTGACATGTTGAAACGTTCTGAAATTATGCACAGGCCTGTCAATGTCGTCTGCTGGAAGCGCGCGATCTGCCTGGAGTTCATGGAGAAGGTTAGCTCCTCTACTGCAATGCAGTGCAGCCAGCAGTTCCTCATCGCCATCATCATCCCACTGCTGATCAAAATTTACGTTGTGAAAACAAGCTGCTAATACAGCGATCGTTTTAGCCATGCAGGCCGACGTTCTGGAGTACTACGATCAGACGGTCTCTTCTCCCAGGGGGTCCTTCTACATCCCCGCGGTTCTCAGGGTATGTAGTAGGGTGATCCATCGATTTGTCAGTCACTTTAGACCCTGTTTTCCGACGCCGGAAATTGAAATTTCCCCCGATTCCTGATGGAATTGAGCTGTTCTCACTGCTATATATCGTCTTCTTCCTCAGGTTCCACAGCTACTGCAAGTTGTGAAGAGGAGGAGGGTCAAGCACTGCCTTAGCCGTAAGAACATACTCTTCAGGGATGGATTCAGTTGCCAGTAAGCATTCCCCTGTTTTTTCTTAGGGAAGTTGTAGTAGCATTGTACTGTTACTAAAGCCATAAATTCCTTTCATCATGGATAATCAGGAGTTAATTGGTCGCACTGTCTGCACTGCATTGCAGGTATTGCTCTTCTGAAGATGACCTCACAATCGATCATGTCATCCCGGCCTCCCGCGGCGGCAAATGGGAATGGGAAAACTTGGTATGAGCGCTCACCATTTCTACTAGTTGCACTAAATCAGCGACAATTAGTACAGTCGGTAGTCTTGGGGTATCTTATTACACTAGATCGGAGGGAGTATCTTATTACCCTCCCTAAAATCAAGAAGAACAGTCGTGGAGAAAACCAAGACTACCGACAGTTAAAGAATCTTACAAAGTTGTTTTGTCATCTCTGAATTGCTAGGTGACTGCATGCTCTAGATGCAACTCCAGGAAGGGTAACAAGACGCTGCTGCAAGCAAACATGAAGCTACGCAAGATCCCCAAGGTCTGTGGCATTGCCTGCTCTTCTTGAATCTTGAATAATACTGCAATATTTGTGAAGTGCAGTTAGCTACCCAACTGTCCCATATTTTAAGAAGAGTATAATTCTTGCTGAACTGCACCGCAGGGGCCTAAGGAATTCGACATCATCGCGGTGCCCTTGACGAAATCCGCGTTCAGGACGATCAGGAGGAGGCACGGCCTGCCTGAAGAGTGGCTGCAGTACCTTGCCGGCTCATCTCCATGACCAAGATCAAGGGAGGACTCCCTTCAGAGTTCACACCATGACCAGTAGCAATCACCCCGTCTCCATGTATATATAATTACCAGGCTCATCTTCTCCAGCCAAAAGATTCATGTCTATCCATCACCAGCTCTGTACATGTCTAGCTACCTTCTGATTTCTGAAAATAAATCTGTACATGTCACTGATTGTCAGTAAGTAAATAAAACAAGATACCGACTTGAGTGTACTTGTCACGTGCAGTTTGCATGGGCCTTGGTTTCCTGACAGGAATAATTGGAACGCTACCTAAGAGTTAGTCTCTCTCAAAAACAAAAACAAAAAACCTAAGAGTTAGTAATATTTTTTACGGTTTTGCTAAAACACATCTAGATGTGAGATAAGTATTGCACATCTAAGCCCTATATCATTGATCTTATTTAAAGATTCGTGTGGGTATTTTCTTTTCCTTTTTGTTTTTCTTTTTATGCTTGATTTAATCATTTAGATGTGCAATAACTATGTCACATCTAGATGTGCCCTAGACACACCCTATTTTTTATTAGGAAAACACAAACGTAGAAACATGTAGACCGCATGCACACTCATCCTATGAACACACGTATCCACCGTTGAATTTTATGGTCGTCGGCTCGCTTAAAATTCTAAAATCTCGAAGAACCATTTGGCTTACATTGCAAGTGCAAAAGTTTAGTACCCATTTGTCAAATTTTCTAATGCCTGCCTACTATATCAGCACCTCGGAGAGACCGAATTGGTAATGCTTATGTTGCCTTAAATTGTTGGGTGAACTGGCGGCACTCCAGGCCTAGCGACTCCTTGCCCCCTCTCCCCTCCCGGAGATTATCCAAAAACACACAAAGATAAACTAGAAAACCATGAGAAGAACAACATTAAAAAAAACATGCATCTAGGACATCTACAGGCGGCCTCACCAAACTGACTGTGCAGACGGCTCGGTCAGTGCCCGGTCAGAAAAACGTGACCCAGCAGGCCTCCTCATACCGGTCCTATACGTCTGGGCTCACCGATAACCCTCATACCCAGCCCAAATTTGGGACGGATATGGAAGGCTCGGATGTTGCTGTCTCATTTATCCGGCCCACCCAGACCCCACTAATATCCCCATCCATATGAACCCTAAATCCGGGTCAAACCACAGCCTATGTCGCCACTCCATTATCTGTCTACTCCTCTGCCTGTCCCCTCCCCTTCGGATACAATGTCGAGTTTCGACAACGGAGCATCTGGCGGCTATGACCCCGTCGATTGGGACTCGTTGATGCGTGAGACAGAGGCAAACGACAATGAAGAGCTCATCATCTGCATCGCGCTACGCTTGCCGCGGTTTTACCCCGTCGCCGGTCCGTCACGTCCATGCGGCTAAGGGCCCTTCGCGCCCCACCCGAACGTCGCGAGGTGCGGCGGGAGAGGGAGAGGGTGGCAACGGTGGAAGCGATGTGCTCATGTCGGTCACCCGTGTGTGCCGGTCGATCCGGACGACAAGGTCCTCGCGACGTTCGTTCATCACTACGGAGACTGACGCGCGGCGTCTCCGCCGCAAGAACGTGAAGGAACTGTAGCTAGCCATCGAGCAGTCGGAACACAAGGCGGCAGAGAATGTGGCGGCCAAGGCCCAGGTCGCCCGGCTGGCGAAGGAGTGGGCGTGCGGTCCATCGGTTTGTCGGCATCATCTCCTCCGACGACTACTCCGACGACGATGCCCTTCCCGCCGCCGACGCCTACACGGAGGGCTACCAGCAACCGCAAGGGCAAGGGACCGACACGGAAGTGTTGATATCCTGGCGCCCCTCTCCGCCTCCGTTTTTGTTTTTAGTTAATTTAGTTTTTATCTATGCCCGTATGTCGGCGATGAACTAAATATTTTGGTTCGATGAAATGTGTTTGTATGACGTATGAATTTTAGTTTGAACTGTGCTCGTCTATGTCCGTATGATGATCAAGCGTAGTTTCTCACGTTGCATGAGTTTTGTTCAGAGTTTCACTGCACATCTCAAAAAAAAAAAAAATCAGCCTGAGCTGCCCGGTAACTCGCCGTCCGGCCGGGCACAGAGAAAGGTGAGGCGGTAGCTAGCCTTGCACTCACGCGTGCTTGCCTTGCCGGCCCTCGCGCAAAGGTCAAACCGATGTGCCCCTGTCTCCGGGGCTAGGTACGGTACGTAGGCGCCTCAAAAGGAGAAGGAAAACCGCCATCAACGTTTCCATCTGAGGCATCGGTTTGGAGGATCAGCTTAATCAATTCCCTCTCCCCTGAACCTGACAGTGATCTGTTTCTCTTTGACCAGCTAGCTAGCTAGCTAGGACAGGAGCGCCAACGACTGGTCAAATGGAACACTGAGACGCGTGCACCCACCAGTCTGAAACAAACATATCGACATGAGCATTCCGTAAAAAAAATAGATACGAGGCATACGTGGGGCTTTGCGGGAGTTCGGAGAGCAACCATGTAGGACTTCGACACCTCGGTCCATCCAAAACCGTTCACGGACCCGCGCCTCCATCCTTTCAATTTTCTCTCATTCCTTCTTTCTTCCTTGTCTTCGTCGTCGCTCCACCACCCCGACCACCACACCACACCCCTGCCGAAATTCTACGTCTTCATCACCTCAAGCGTTTCAGCCGGCTCCACCCCGCTTCTCCTTCGTCGCCATTCAACCTCTCTCCTTCGATCATCCCGCCAGGTACCATCCGCTACTGTTGTACTCACCATCCTGACAATTGTTCGATGAATTGTCGAAGCTAAAAAAAGTTATCACTTCTTGTTTCAAGCAATGGATTCTGATTTGAAGTACATATATGAGCACTATGTTGAGTCGTCTAACGGCTCGTCTGATGAGGAGGACTGCACGGATGACGATGATGCATGCGATCTTTGAAGACACTAGGCGTGTGGAGGAGCATATTCTCAATTTCAAGGGATCGATCAAGGATCGTCGAGTGCTCAACTGTAATAGGGCGCACGGCCATTTGACACTCATGGCCGACTACTTTGCCCTGATGCACTCTTCGCTTATCATTTTAATCGGCGTTTCGGATGCGCAAGACTGCATTCGATAGTTTGTACCATGGCGTTCGGTCCTATAATGACTACTTCAACTTGAAGAAGGACGTTGTGCGAACGATTGGGTTCTCTGTTTACCAGAAATGGACGGGCGAACTCCGGATGCTTGCATATGGCACGGCCGCTGATTCGTGGAACGAGTATCTACGAATGTTTGAGAGCACATGTGATGATGTCATGGTCAGATTTGCAACTGTCGTAGTCGAGGTGTTTGGACCTCAGTACCTGAGAAAACAAACTATGACAGACACCGAGAGACTTTTGAAAATCTTAGAAGTGAGGGGATGCCCAGGTTTGATTGGATCTCTTGACTGCATACATTGAAAATGGAAGAATTGGCCGAAGACTTTACAAGGGCAATATCAGGGTCATAGTAAGAAGCTCACCATTATTCTTGAAGCAGTTGCATGACATGATCTTTGGATTTGGCACACTTTTTTTGGTATGCCCGGGTCTAATGACATCAATATGTTGTAGCGATCACCGTTGTTTGCCGCAACTCTTGGGATCCGGAGACCTGGTGAGAGGTGATGACATGTTATGTGATCATGCACAATATTATCGTCGAGGATGAGAGTGAGGATGCGGTCGCAGCTCTAGAATTTGAAAACATGTGTGATCCTATCGAACTTCCAAACAAGAATCTGGCCATATTTAAAGAGTCCATTCAAATACACCAAGAAATTCGGCATCGACCAACTCACGAGCAGTTGAAGAAAGATCTGATTGAGCATCCATGGACGGTTCAAGGGGACGACAATGTTGGAATGTAATATTTAAACTATTCTAAATTTGAACTACTTCTGGATGTGGCTATTTGAACGTGTGAACTCTCTGTATGCCGGCTATTTTGAATGTTTGAACTTTATTTAGGCAGCTATTTGAACACGCGGACTTTAACAAAAATTAAGCACACCTGGTGTATGCGGTCAGCGTTGGATGATCGTCTTAAAAAAATTAAGCACACTTAGTTTATGCGGTCAGCGTTGGATGATTGTCTTTCGTACCCGTGTTCGTGGACTGATCCTTTTTTGTTCGTGGACGGACACCGGAGGAAATTTGCATGTCGTCCTTGAAGATGCCGTGAGCATCCTTTTGAGGGGCAAATGACATGGGCATCTGTTACTACGTGATACCACTACTACACTAGAGACGAACACTCCTCCGGGCTCTGGAAGTCTGAACGCCAAATGCGGACCTCAAATTATTCCTTTTTTTTTTTTAAGAATAGACCTCAAATTTCAAGAGGAAGAGAAGAAGCGTGCAAGAGCACGCACGCGCATAGTCGGTCGATCGCGTCGATTTGCGCCTGATCGATTCTTATACGATTTCCGCACTGACGGCTGGAGCAGCGACCTGCGAAAGCTACGTACGCTCCCGGTTCGAGGCCGGCCGGTCTGCGCGCGCGTGCGCGGATGCATGCGGCGGCAGAACGGTGTCAGTCGTGCCGCTGCAAGAAGCCTCTCCTCGGTCGAACGGAGGCGGCGCGCGGACCGGAGGCCCCGGATCAGGGGGCGGCATACGCGCTGCCTGCACGTACGGGTGTGCGCCATGCATGGCTCATGTCTCTGGCCGCTGCAAATGACTATAGTACGTTTTTTTTTTTTTGAGACAATCTTGCCACTCTTTATTAGGTAATGATGTTTACAGGCAAAAACAGCAGCTCCCCTGGTTGGCCCAGCCACACATGGCGCCCATACCCAAGGGTCAAAGCATGCTTAGCAAGATTGTGAGCCTCGAAATTCGAGCTCCTAAATTCATGAACTATATTACAAGTAATGAAGGATCGAGACCGATCAACTATTTCATGAATGATAGCACCATACTCAGTTGCCGAATTCTTCTCCAGATCGTTGACAACCACCTTGCAGTCCGAAGCAATATGTATCTTATTGACATACACATCCTCTGCCAATGCTTGTCCTTCGCGAATAGCAAGTGTTTCCAGCGTCGCCACATTAGATAGATGCTTGAACTTGATCGCCGAAGCCCCCAGATAGTTGCCAGCCTGGTCTCGACAGATTGCTGCGGAAACACCATAGCTTCCGTCGCCAGCAATAGCCGCATCAACATTGATTTTTGCATGGCCCTCCGGTGGAGGCTGCCACGAAGCAGTCCTAGGCATGGCACTCCTACGTCCCCCCATAGGTAATCTCTCTATAGCATTGAGATCTCGCAGGTATGATATGATAAAACCATTAGTGGCAAAAGGCGTCTCAAAGATCTCTTCATGTATTGCCCGTCTTCTTGAGCGCCACACCGCCCACAGTGTCACTGCTACACGGATGAACTCATCATGGGACAACACTTCATGCAACGTGAACAACCAATTCCTTGCATTCATCGTCAAATTCTCGACCATAATTTCCACCGTTTCCTCCGAGCAAAGGGACCAAACACTTCTTGCAGCAACACAATCTATCAGCGCATGTTTCCAGCTATCGTGTGCCGCACAGAGGGCACATACCTTCGATGTGGACATGTTACAGCGGTGCAGAACGTCAGATGTGGGGATTGTTTCGTGGCACAGTCGCCATAGAAATACCTTGATTTTAGAGGGAACCTTCATGTGCCACAGAGATGTCCACGCTCCTTCCTCCCTTGAAACATTCGAATGAGCTCCTTCTGGTTGCAACCGAGCTTCATTCCTTATCTTCGTGCCCAGCAAAAGCTTGTAAACTGATCTCACCGAGAAAATCCCTCTTTCATCTTCTCCCCAAGCCCAAAATTTTGCAACTCTTCTAGTGCACAGCGGGATCTTCAGAATGCAGTTAGCATCAATAGGCAGAAAAACTGCCCGGACCTTCTCCTCGCACCAAGAAGCGGACGAGCTATCTATCAGCTCTGACACTAGCAGAGGTTTCTCCGGACATAGAGATGCAATCGGCCTCATCATACCTGACCTGGGTAACCAGTTCTGGTCCCAGACTTTGGTTTCTTCTCCTGTCCCAATTCTTTTGATTAGTCCCATCGAAAGAGCACCCCTTCCATCAATGATTGCCCTCCAAATCTGCGACGGACTGTCTCCCAGTTCAGCCTCCAGGAAAGGTGTTGTTGGAAAATACTTTGCTTGCAAAATCCTCGCGCTGAGGGACATGGGGTCCTGTAAAATTCGCCACGCTTGCGAGCCAGGAGAGACAAATTGAAAATCTCAATATCTCGGAATCCAAGTCCGCCCAAGTATTTGGGCTTAGTGCAAACCTCCCAAGAGATCCAGCAAGGTTTCCTCTTCCCCCTCTTGCTTCCCCACCAAAACTGTCGTATCATAGAAGTAATACTTTCACAAATTCCTTTTGGTAATCTGAAACACGACATAGAATAAACCGGGATAGCTTGAGCAACAGACTTGATGAGCACTTCTTTGCCTGCATATGATAAAAGCTTCTCCATCCATCCCTTGATCTTTTCCCAGACTCTGTCCTTCAGATATTTGAAAGTCCCGTTCCTAGAGTGGCCAACATCTGTCGGCATACCTAGATATTTGTCACTCAATTGCTCATCATAAACCTGAAGAGTGTTTTTTATACCATCCCAAATTGGTTGGGGGCACCCCTTGCTGAAGAAAATAGATGATTTATCATTGTTCACTCGTTGTCCCGAAGCATTGCAATAATTCTCGAGTAAGTTTGATACGACCACAGCCCCCTCCGCACTTGCCTTGAACAGCAGCAGGCTATCGTCAGCGAAGAGCAAATGGTTGACAACTGGTGTTGTCGGCGCCACCTTAACTCCAACAAAATCTGACGATTGAGGAACGGATTTCAAAAGGCACGAGAGGCCCTCCGCTGCTATCAAGAAAAGGTAAGGGGAGATCGGATCTCCCTGTCGAACACCCCTAGTGGGTTTGAAACTTTGCAACCGTTCTCCATTAAACAGAACCGAGAATGAGACCGAGGTGATCATGTTCATGACCAAATTTATCCATTGCTGGGCAAAACCCAACTTTGTCATAATTGCTTTGAGGTAATCCCATTCTAGCCTGTCGTACGCCTTCATCATATCGAATTTCAATGCGCAATGGCTATTGCTCTTAGCCTTGCTCCTCTTCATAAAATGTAAACACTCGTAAGCCGTGATGATATTATCTATGATTATTCTGCCCGGGACAAAAGCGGATTGTTCCTCTGAAATTATGCCTGGCAAGATTTTCTTCAACCTGTTCGCTAGCACCTTTGAAGCTATCTTGTACAGAACATTACACAAACTTATTGGTCTGAATTGAGTGAGCAAGGTTGGATCCATTACCTTAGGAATTAGAACCAAGAATGTATCATTTATGCACTCAGGACTATCTTCTCCCCTAACAATTCGGAGGACAGCCTTCGTAACCTCTTCCCCGCATAAATCCCAGTGTTGTTGATAGAAGTGTGCTGGGAATCCATCCGGGCCTGGAGATTTAGTCGGGAGCATTTGAAACAGCGCATTTTTGACCTCGGCATCATCATAATCCGCACAAAGAACTGCATTCATCCCAGCAGTAACCTTTCGCGGGACGTGGTCCAGGACAGCAGCCATGTTTGTAACCCCTTCCGAAGTATACAGGTTTTTATAGAACTCATTTACCATGTCCTTGAGTTCGGCCGGGTCGTCAATCGTCGCCCCCAACGAATTCATCAAGGCTTTGATCATGTTTTTCTTGCGCCGCATGCTCGCCCTCATGTGAAAAAACTTAGTATTTTTATCACCAGCCGACAACCATTCTATACGTGATCTCTGGCGCCACAAGAGTTCTTCTCTGTGATAGAGCTCAACCAATCGGTCGTTCATTTTCCTCTCCAAAAGGCTAGGACCCAACCGGGATGGATCATTCCGCAACGCCTCTAGCTTCTTCTTCAGGGTCTTCATTTCCCGTCGAACTGATCCAAAAGTCTTCCTATCCCAGCTCACAAGGCTATTAGATAGGTTCAGCAGTTTCTGTCTCAGGTCCTCCGCGCTGTCGCTCTCAGAAGCAGACCATGATGTCGACACAGTTTCTTTCAGATTTTCGTGTGCTTCCCAAGCAACTTCATATCTGAAGATCTTCTCAACTCGACCTTGTTCATCACCCCTGTTCAGCTCCAGATGGATTGGCCCATGATCCGATGTCGCCGCTGTTAGGTGATTTAAACTAGCGGACGGAAACAGGGAGCACCAATTCGTAGTCCCGAGGGCTCGGTCAAGCCTCACCCTGGTAAAAGTACCACCTGCCACTTTCTTTTCGAAAGTCCAGAAGCGACCCTTGAAGCCAATATCCATCAACATACAGGTGTCGACAGCATCGCGGAATCCTTGGATTTGCGCATTACTGCGTTGCTCGACTCCTTCATGTTCATCGGGACGTAAAACCTCATTAAAATCTCCTATGCAGAGCCAGGGAAGCGTACTTGATCCCGCTATGTTTTTTATCGTGCTCCAGGTGTTGTGTCTAAGATGAGTTTGGGCCTCACCATAGACCACTGTAATTCTCCAGGGATCAAAGCCCGACTCCCTAACACAACAATCCAAATGGTAATCGGAGTAACCCAGAATCTCGATATCTATTGCATTATTCCAGAACAAACAAATACTTCCACTTCTACCAGCACTACTAACAGCATAACACTTATCATAACCAACAGAACTAGCCAAATTTTCTACCCTTGTTCTCTCAACTTGAGTTTCAACAATACAAAAAAGGGTAGGGGCAAACTTCTTCGCTATCTCACGAAGTTCGCGAATTGTCGAGGCATTGCCCACTCCTCGACAATTCCAACACATGATACTCATTGTTCCCGGCGGCACTCCTCCGAGGAGCCCGCCGATATGCTATTTTTGGCTTTGCTTTCCCTTCCTGAACCTGCTTCTTGTATTTCCAAAACCTTCTTCGGCCTTTTGTTTTCCTTCCTTGGTGACACATAGACCGGAGGCATCGGAGGAATTCCCTGCGGTGCTTTCTCAGTCAGGGCTAAGATGCCCTCCCCAACCGTATTCTCTGTGCTAACGTGTTGGGTCCAAGCACCCAGAGCTAGCGCACTGTCCACTGAGGTCCTCTTGTTACTCCCCCTATTCATAGCCACAGCAGAACCATCCTCTAAATCAGTACTCGCATCCCGTGCTTCACCAGCGGGGTCCTCTTCAGGCGGTTCATAATCCGTAGTTCTTGTTCGTCCTCCTTCTGCATATGCCGTTTCACGGCCTCTGCCCCTTGCTCCACCTCTGCCTCGGCCTCCCCGGAAGAAGGACCTCCCAGCATTAGGCTGTGAATAAGAGATCTCTCTGCGCTTGGCAATCATCCAGCTTCCCCACTTCATATCAACCTCCTTCCATATTCCGTTCCCACACTCTTCAAAACCATGACCCATGATGCCACAGATCTTACAAAAGAAAGGGATTTTCTCATATTTTACTACTAGCATCTTTCTCCCCTCTCCTTCCACAGCCAGAGACACAAATCTTGTCAAGGGTTTTGCCGTAATCACTCTAACCCTGACCCTGACGTAATCTCCTTCATAGAATAGATTAGGGCGTAGCTGAACCTCTCTGACCTTCCCAATTCTGCGAGCTAATTCGTCCACCACCTCGGAATGTCGGTACAGATCAGGGACCTTATGGATTTGCGCCCATACATACATGCCATCGAGTGCATACTCCTCAGGATCAGTAGTCCCATCATAGTCCTCTATGACAACTGCAAAGTTACGGAACAGCCAAGGGCCTCCATGGACCACTTTCTTCCAATCCCCCAGACAGAACATCTGGAATATGAACCTGTTTGCCCCTGCCTCCCGGAATTTGGGTGTTTGTGCGAGTCCCCAGACAAACTTTATCGTATCAAAAAAGGCTGATGAACTGAAGGGGCGATCAGTATTAACCCTTGCAATCGCCAGCCATCGGGACTCTTCCCTAAACTGCTGGGCTTGGACCTTCCCGATCACCACGTCATCCAATTCTTCATCTAACAGCTCCATGTTCTTGAGCATCTCCTCTAGATCCTCCTCTTCCTTCCGTCCCGATCGCGACGAAGATCCTGTCTCCGCCGCCATCACGACCAGTAGGTAGATCGCCCGTCCCTCCTGGCCGGAGTTTGTTAGCGACGGTAGGTCAAAACTCCCCTGGAACACACGAGCCTCCCGCCGGCAGATGCGATCGCCAGCGAAGGTAACGAAACCCTAAGCGAGAGGGTATAACTGTGGCAAAAGAAAAACACAGTTTAAATGACTATAGTACGTTCTCGTCCCGATGCCGGGGATTTGTCAGATCTGATTGACGTTCTCCCGAAGCAAATTCACCTGTCAGAATGTCGGATCTACTCCTCCCACTTTACACGCATCGAGGCCGACGAACTCGCATTTTGATACTCCTTCTATTTTTATTTAGTCTGCATATTAGAGTTGACTGAAGTCAAACTTCATAAAGTTTGACCAAGTTTATATAAATGAATATAAATAGTTACCATAACAAGTCTATATAATGTGAAAGTACATTCAATAATAAATCTAATGGTATTAATCTGTTATTGTATATGTTAATATTTTGTATATAAAATTGGTCAAATTTACAAAGCTTGACTTTGACCAAAGCTAATACGCGGTTGATCCAGAGTTCGATAGCTTTAACTTACGGCTTCGTTAGTTGCCCCGATCGCACGGTGGCAGCAAAACAAGCGAACCCACCGTGCCAATGTTTGGCTGATCACCAAAGAGCAGTGCTTTGTGGACGATTTCTGCATGAGCATATGACCAGAGGGTAGCAGACGGCTGGATCGGGCATCGTGCAGCTGTCGTGCAAGCTGCATTGTCCGTCTAGGCATCTAGCAGTTTCCATCATGAAACGCCAACGAACCACACATGCACGTTTCGTTCGTCAATGAGCGAGGCGGGGGCGGATCTAGTGGAGGTGTCATGCATGGCACCCCCTCACAAAAATGAAAAATTGACTATATTGTATACTTAACCTCTATTTTGTAGTAACCTAATGATATTTTTGGACTATTTGTTGGATTTACAGTGATGTTTTAAGCCAAACTATACTACTTATTAATTTTTCAAAATCTTGTAGCAATTTATTGATGTATGGCACCCCCAGTACTTAGCTGCTAGGTCCGCCACTGGAGCTAGGTGTACGTGTGAGCAATTAGCTTTGTCTTTTTTTTAGGGTAAATAGTTGCCGCTTTATTTATTAAACGTAAACAGAAATCTCGTCCGAGATGACGTCCAGAATACAATCTGGAGGAATAGAGAGCCAAACTTTACAAAGTTCTTCCCCCTTCCAACTTTAGCTAACCTATCAGCGGCACCATTTGCATTACGACTAACCCACGTCACCTTATGCTACTGAAACATGTTGAGCAAAGCTTTGATCTCCTCCACATACGGCCCTGCTGCTGAGAGATCCTTCCCTGCATTGTTAATCATAGCCACCACACTTTGATTATCACTCTCCAGGTGAAGCCTCTGCACATTTACCTCTGTAGCAAGCTGGATGGCTCGCTTGCATGCCTGAAGCTACACTATCGCAGAGTCTGTCGAGCTGCTGTAGTGGTGGCACGTTGCAGCCTTGAAAGCACCCACATGATCACGGAGCACAACTCCTGCTCCTCCTTTGTCTTGCTGCTTGGACACCGCACCGTCGGCATTGGCTTTGATCCATCCCTCGTCCGGCACCTTCCACAGCTGCTGAACCTTTGGCTGACTGGTCTTACCCACCTTCCCGTGTATATCATTCCACTCCTTCACATAAGACACAACAGTCTGCACTGTTTCATGTGGTTCAGCTATCTTGCGTCCATCTCTCGCCTCATTCCGCCCCAACCAGAGGCCATAAGCTGCTTGTATCATCATTGAGCGCTCATTCTCCATTGCGTCCGCGAACCAGCCAAGTAGCCAACTCGTGAGCTTGCTCTAGGAATCGATGTTGCACGGTGGGATCGCCACCGAAATTTCCATTTCCGAGCGAAGCTTCTTCCAAAAACATACCGAGTGCGGACACTCCCAAAATCTGTGAGTAATGGTTTCCTCCCTACCACACACAGTACAGAAGACTCCTGCCTTTATTCGTCGTCGCTGCAGCTCCGCCCCAACCGCTAGGCCGTTCCTCATAAGTCTCCACATATGGATCTTGGCCTTGCCAGGTACTGATGTATCCCAAAGAGCCAACCATCCTCTATGTGTATTTACTGATGATGATGATTCCGGCCGTCCAGATTTGAGCTGATTCATAGACATCCTCAAATGATAAGCAGACCTCACAGAAAATATTCCGTTCTTTGTATAATTCCATGCTATGTAGTCTGCCATCCCCTGGCCTCCTACTGCGATTTGTTTTATGTCACAAGCATCATCAGGGGAGAACATCGCATCCACCTTCCCATGATCCCAAGACGTACCAGTCAGGTCTAACAGGTCGCTCACCTTGTTAACACCATGCACATAGTCCGCGCCCAGTGGCAGCAGACTCCCACGCCGGGGGATCCAATGATCATGGTGTATATACACAGAGGACCCATCCCCAATGCGCCAAATACACCCAGCTCGCAGCAGATCACGTCCATGCAAAATGCTCCTGAAAGTGTAAGATCCTCCAGCCGGGCAAGTGGCATTCAAGATCGAGCCTTCTCTGAAATATCTCGCCTTGAGGACTCTAGCACATAAGGATTCCGGTACCTGCAAGATCCTCCATGCTTGTTTGGCAAGAAGAGCTTGATTAAACGCTTCCGGATCACGAAACCCCATTCCTCCATTGCGTTTAGACTGACACATCTTATCCCATGCAATCCAGTGCACCTTGCGCTCACCATTCATGGCACCCCACCAGAATTTAGAAGAGATTGTAGTCAGGTTCCGGCACATCTTCTTTTTAAGGTGAAAACAACTCATGGTAAACGTCGGTGTAGCTTGGAGTACGGACTTAACAAGTACCTCTCTGGCTGCTTTGGAAAGACCCTGTCCTTTCCACCCAGTCACTTTTCCTTTGGAGCACTCTGTTACATATCTGAAAGTACCATCCTTGGATCTTCCAACCACTATTGGGAGGCCCAAATATCTCTCACTAAGAGCTTCCAAATTAACCCCAATGGCTTGTTTCAGCACTTCCTTATGCTCCCGCGAACATCCCTTCCAAAGAAAATAGAGGACTTTTGTAAGTTAACTTTTTGTCCAGATGCCTCCTCATAGCTTACCAAAATATTTTTTAGCACATGAAGGTTTTCCTGGGAGCCTTGCAAGAAAACAATACTGTCGTCTGCAAATAATAGGTGTGTTATTTGGGGGCCAGTGCTCCCAAACGAAACCCCCTTGATGATATTGTCCTCTTGCGCCTTCTTCAATCACGCTGAAAAGCCCTCCACACAGAACAAAAACAAATATGGAGACAAAGGATCACCCTGTTGGAGACCCATGGATGGAACAAAACCTCTAGATAAGCCTCCATTAAATTTCACCATAAAGTTAGCCGAGGTTACACATCTCATAATCATCGCTATCCAGTCACGGGCAAAGCCGAATCGAGTCAGCATCTGTTCAAGAAATATCCACTCAACTCAGTCATATGCCTTCATCATATCCAACTTCACTGCACATAAGGGCTTCTTGCGTTTCCTTGTCCGGATTGCATGCACACATTCATATGCCACTATAACATTGTCCGTGATAAGCCGTCCCGGGACAAAGGCACTTTGCTCCTTCGATATAAGAACAGGGAGAACTTCTTTAAGCCTATTTGCAAGAACTTTCGCCGCGATCATGTATAGCACATTACATAAGCTAATAGGCCGGAATTGCGAAAGTAACTCCGGTGAGTTGACTTTCGGAATCATCACAATCACTGTGGCATTAAAAGAATCCGGCGCCGCAGCTCCGCCTAGAAAATCGCGCACAGCTCGACAAACGTCCTCCTGTACCATCGACCAGTGTCTTTGGTAAAACAAGGCAGGAAGTCCATCCAGTCCCGGAGCTTTTGTTGGCCCCATTTGAAACAATGCGACCTCAATTTCTTTGTCCGAGACCTGGGCTGTGAGCATGGCATTCATCTCATCAGTTACGAGAGAGCTTATGTTCTGGAGCAAAGCTTGTG
Organism: Elymus sibiricus; assembly: GCA_039707655.1. Lineage (NCBI taxonomy): Eukaryota > Viridiplantae > Streptophyta > Magnoliopsida > Poales > Poaceae > Elymus > Elymus sibiricus. Next base: position 94,689,219 of record CM077675.1, on the reverse strand, counting down.
CGCCGACGAAGCCCTCCGAAGTAAATAAATTCTCGTAAAAACCTGCTGCCATCTCCCGCATCTCTTCATCTACCATGCATTTAGACCCATCCTCTCTGACCAGCGCACGGACAGTATTTTTGCGCTTCCGGTGTGTCGCACGCCCCTGAAAATATTTAGTATTTTCATCTCCCGCAGTCAACCAATCCACCCTCGAGCGCTGGCGATAGAAAATTTCTTCGCGTGTGTATATTTCCCTGAGCTGCTCTTCTAGTTCGCGGACCTCCAGTGAGCATCCAGACCTCAGCGCTCTCACCTTAGCCTCTTCTAGTTGTGCTTTAAGCTTGGCGATTTTTTTCCTAATAGAGCCAAATACAGCCCTACTCCATTGCTGCATGTTCATCGTAAGTTGGTGCAGTTTATCCCATACAGCCGTGAGCCCCCTCTCCCCCATGCATGCAGCATCCCATGCATCTGAAACCATCTTCTCGTATTGTGCATGTCTTGTCCACGCCTCCTCGTATCTGAACATCCTAGCTCCTTGCTGGCCCCGTGGGGGAGCTGTCTCAAGCACACGGACGAGCAAGGCAAGGTGATCCTACTCTTCAGTAATAAGATGTTCCACATTTGTATCTGGATAAAGCTCCAAAAACGTATCCGTACACGTCGCCTGGTCTAGTCGCACCTGCACATTGTCATCACCCTCTCGCTTATTATCCCATGTGTACCGGTACCCAGAGAATCCCAGATCCGCTAGTCCACAATCAGCCAAGCAATCTCTAAAGTCCTCCATCCGTGTAAAGCTCCTCAAGTTTCCTCCTTGTTGATCAGACTGGAACATAGCTTCGTTGAAGTCCCCCACACAGAGCCATGGTAGATTGTCCTGTGCGCGCAGATATCTAATAGCATCCCAAGACTTTTTCCTTTCCTCAGTGTTAGGTTCCCCATAGAATCCAGTGATTCTAAAGTTTTTACCATCCACCACAACTTCTGCGTCCACATAATATTGGCACCAAGGCCTCACATTTACTTGCACATGGTCTCTCCACCATAGCGCTAGGCCACCACTCCTTCTGACACAGTTAACTGCAATACCACATCTAAATCCAAGACTCCACTTAAGCTTCTCCATAGCTCTTGCACTCTTCTTTGTTTCACTCAGAAAAACCACCGCTGGGTTGTGACACCTAATCAGGTCACGTAATTCGCCAACTGTCGAGTCCAACCCCAAGCCTCGATAGTTCCAGGCCAGCACATTCATTGCTCTCGGCGGCCCTGAGCTTCAGGGACCGCCGTTCTATCCTTTTCCTTCGAGATGCGATCAAACACCGAGGTAGTTTTTTGCCTCGTATCGCGAATGAAAGCATCACTTACAACATGCCTGTCAGCATCACCCTTTGCCACCCACATCTGCTTTGGTCTTCTTTTCCTACTCTCATTCTCCCGTCTAGCATGTGAGTCATGGCGCTGGTCATGAACGTAGTCCTTCCTGGGCTTCCGTACATATCTGCCTCTCTGTCTACCGTGCACCGCATGCATACAAGGTTCCCCCAGTGGGGAGACCCGACCCGCACCTGCATGGTGACCGGCAGCCGAACCGTTTGCCTGATCTTTCCCTCTGCATTCCCGTTCATCCTCCCACGCACCACCTCTCTCACGCTGATGGTGCTGATCTAAAAGTTTATTCCTCAGGTCATGTTCACGCCTTGATTCCAGGCTATCTCGTAAATCTTTCTCTCTTGGGACCTCATGCCTGAATCTATCCTTGATTGGGTTGTTTACTTCTCCTTTGTCCTGCCTGAAACCCTCGCCAGTGCGAGTGTTGACAGTCCGAGAAAATTCAGAGTTTAAATTCCTTTTTGTAGGTATGTCCCTCACCCTTGGGTGGTCATGGCGTACTTGAGCCGCAGCTCCTGTAAAAGAGCTACTCATGCTGTTCTTGCTGATTGTCGCACCATTCAAAGAGTCCTCCTTCCCTGACCCGTTCCTTCCTGGTGATGCTCGCAGCCATCCACCCCACTGTGAGGAAGAATCAATTGGTGGGTCACACACACACCCAACATGAACCAAACGTCCACATTCAAAGCAAAAGTGAGGTATTTTCTCGTAATAGAAATCGAACCAGGTTCTCTCCTCATCCTCCTTTGATTTCCTCAAATAGAAGCCACATACCAAAGGCTGAAAAACTGAGATTTTTGCTCTGACTCTCAACTGATTGCTCCTAGCTATTCCATCCTTATCAACATCAACTCTGACAATCTCTCCAAGCCAATTCCCCAGCGCCTTCCCAAATGCCTCAGATCTCTTATCAGGCGGTAGGTCTGCTACTCGAACCCAAACATCTATCGTGTCAAAAACCATCTCCGAGGGCCTTGTATCCCCCTCGTAATCTTGCATAATCAGAACACTGAAGTCAAACTGCCAGGGCCCATTATTTAGTACATGTTTCCAATCACCTTCACTACCAAACTGTACCGAGAAAATATTGGGGCCAATCTCTCTGAATTTCGCCTCTCTGTGCAAGCCCCAAGCCTTTGGCATGGTCCTCTCCAGAAATGACTTCTTCATCGGCCGGGATGAGCACACCTTGCCCACAGCCGACCACCTATGGCACTTCTGGACATCAGGATCTGGATCTTCAAACACAAAGCCCTCTACCTCCTTGTCCATTAACACCATACCTCCTAACCTTGCCGAGAGACTTGCAGCAGGATCCGGGGTTTTGTTGGCCACCGGGGATCTAGATGAACCCCCATCAGTTGATCCTACCCCCTTCCGCCCCTGCGGCATTGTAGCCGTCGCAGTTGGAGTAATGTTCGTTTTCCTCGAAGAACTCGCTGCCTTGCCGTCTGGTGTTCCTGCCATCAGCGCCGCTCCACAGCGGGGACCCAAACATGCCGACCAATGTCCCGAGGGGCGCCGTCGCCGCCCAGGTCACTGCCGGAGTCAAACCACCCTCGTAGTCGAAACCCTAAACCTAGCATAGAAACGCAATCGCCTTGCGATCGCCTCCTACCGCCTTAGCGCTTCGTTACGTGGTGGACCCGTCATACGCTGATTCAATTTCAGTTGACACTTTGTCGTTATCTTCTATCAAACTCCGCGAGTTACACGAGTGTGTTTGCGTGTGTGTCTGCACAACAATGCTACTTTAACGGAAGTTTACTTAAGGATTACGGACTGATCAATTTAGTTTACTTGCCTGTAGCTTTCCTGAACTCCCCTCGCTCGCTCGTGCTACTCTCGCGGGCGGCCGGGGGTGTGTGGAAATATGCCATAAACGCAGCAATAAAGTGATTATTATCATATTTCCTTGTTAATGATAATCGTTTATTATCCATGTTAGAATTGTATTGATCGGAAACTCAGATACATGTGTGGATACATAGACAACACCGTGTCCTTAGTGAGCCTCTACTAGACTAGCTCGTTGATCAAAGATGGTTAAGGTTTCCTGACCATAGACATGAGTTGTCATTTGATAACGGGATCACATCATTAGGAGAATGATGTGATGGACAAGACCCAAACCGTAAGCATAGAATTTGATCGTATTACTAAGTTTATTGCTACTGCTTTCTTCATGACAAGTATCTGTTCCTAAGACCATGAGATCATGCAATTCCCTTACACCGGAGGAATAACTTGTGTGTATCAAACGTCACTTCATAACTGGGTGATCATAAAGATGCTCTACAGGTATTTTCGAGGGTGTGTGTGGGGTTGGCATGGATCGAGACTGTGATTTGTCACTCCGTACGATTGATAGGTATCTCTGGGCCCTCTCGGTAATGCAACATCACAAGAAGCTTGCAAGCAATGTGACTAAGGAGTTAGTCACGCGATCTAGTATTACAGAACGAGTAAAGAGACTTGCCGGTAACGAGATTGAACTAGGTATGGAGATACCGACGATCGAATCTCGGGCAAGTAAAATACCGATGGACAAAGGGAACAACATACGGGGTCGATTGAATCCTTGACAACGTGGTTCGACCGATGAAGATATTCGTGGAATATGTAGGAACCAATATGGGCATCCAGGTCCCGCTATTGGTTATTGACCGGAGAAGTGTCTCGGTCATGTCTACATGATTCTCGAACCCGTATGGGTCGCACGCTTAACGTTCAGTAGCGCTAGGATAATTTTGAGATATTAATAGTGGAAATTATGAAAGTTGTTCGGAGTCCCGGATGGGATCCGGGACATCACGAGGAGCTGCGGAATGGTCCGAAGGTAAAGATTTATATATGGGAAGTCATATTCAGGGTTCCAGAAAAGTTCGAGAATTTTTCGGTAGAGTACCAGGAAGGTTCTAGAAGGTTCCGGGGGTTACACCGTGGGGCCCAATGACCCGGGAAGGGCCCACATGGACCTAGGGGTGGGGCTACAGCCCACATGGGCTGGCTGCACCCTTCCCCAAGGCATATGTCGTTTAAATCTAGAGATAAGATCTTATCTCTAAATTTAAAGGGTTGAATCTAGAGATAAGATGTTATCTTCATGTTTAAACGGTTTTCTCCCTTGTGATCGGCCCTAGGAGGGTTTTGGACGCCCTCCCCTGCCCTATAGCATATATATCTGGGGGAGGTGCATGGGGCAGCCAACCCTTCACCCTTGGTCATTGGCTTTCCCAACTCCTCCCACGTTTCTTCGATACGCGCTTGGCGAAGCCCTGTCGGAATTCCGCTGCCACCACCACCACCACGCCGTCGTTTTGGTTCATATCTCATCTACCTATTCTCCCTCTCTTGCTGGATCAAGGAGGATATGTCACCGAGTCATACGTGTGCTAAACTCGGAGGTGTCGCACGTGCGGTGCTTGGATCGGATTGGATCGCGACGCGAGTACGACTACACCAACCACGATCTCTAGATCGTTAACACTTTCAGTCTACAAGGGTACGTAGACACCTCTCTCTCATTGCTAGCATCTCCATAGAATAGATCTTGAGTGTTTCGTAGGAAAATTTTTGTTTCCCATGCAACGTTCCCCAACAGTGTGAACCCTAGCCGCCGCTGGCCGCGCTCCTCCCCCAACTCCCTCTCCGCCTCGCCACCGTCGGAGGGCGCCGCCGGGCGAAGCCCGGCTGGCGGTGATGTCTACTACGCAACCTTCTTCTTGTAGACTCGTGTTGGGCCTCCAAGCGTAGAGTTTTGTAGGACAGTAGCAAATTTCCCTCAAGTGGATGACCTAAGGTTTATCAATCCGTGGGAGGCGTAGGATGAAGATGGTCTCTCTCAAACAACCCTGCAACCAAATAACAAAGAGTCTCTTGTGTCCCCAACACACCCAATACAATGGTAAATTGTATAGGTGCACTAGTTCGGCGAAGACATGGTGATACAAGTGCAATATGGATGGTAGATATAAGTTTTTGTAATCTGAAAATATAAAAACAGCAAGGTGGCAAGTAACAAAAGTGAGCAAAAACGGTATTGCAATGCTTGGAAACAAGGCCTAGGGTTCATACTTTCACTAGTGCAAGTTCTCTCAACAATACTGACATAGTTGAATCATATGTAAATCCCTCACGTGCGACAAAGAGTTCACTCCAAACTCACAAATAACGGAGAACAAACGAAGAAATTATTGTAGGGTACGAAACCACCTCAAAGTTATCTTTTCCGATCAATCTTATGAGCTATCCCTATAAGTGTCACGAACAGCCCTAGAGTTCGTACTAAAATAACACCTTAAGATACACATCAACCAAAACCCTAATGTCACCTAGATACTCCAATGTCACCACGAGTACCCATGGGCTTGATTATACGATATGCATCACACAATTTCAGATTCATCATGCTCAATCCAACACAAAGAACTTCAAAGAGTGCCCCAAAGTTTCTACCGGAGAGTCAAGACGAAAACATGTGCCAACCCCTATGCATAGATTCCCAAGGTCACGGAACCCGCAAGTTGATCACCAAAACATACATCAAGTGGATCAATAGAACATCCCATTGTCACCACGGATATCCCATCGCAAGACATACATCAAGTGTTCTCAAATCCTTAAAGACTCAATCTGATAAGAAAACTTCAAAGGGAAAACTCAATTCATCACAAGAAGATACAGAGGGGAAAACTCCATATGATTCATCTATATTAATAAAGCTCGCGGTACATCAAGATCGTGCCATCTCAAGAACACGAGAGAGAGAGATCAAACACATAGCTACTGGTACATACCCTCAGCCCCGAGGGTGAACTACTCCCTCCTCGTCATGGAGACCGCCGGGATGATGAAGATGGCCTCCGGTGATGGTTTCCCCCTCTGGCAGGGTGCCGGAACGGGCTCCCGATTGGTTTTTCGTGGCTACAGAGGCTTGCGGCGGCGGAACTCCCGATCTAGGTTTCTTTCTGGGGGTTTTGGTATTTATAGGAATTTTTGGCGTCGGTCTCACGTCAAGGGGACTCCCGAGGGACCCACAAGCCAGGGGGGCGCGCCCTGGGGGGGGCGCACCCCCTAGGCTTGTGGCTGCCTCGGGACTCCTCTCCGGTATCTTTTTGCTCCAGTATTTTTTATATTTTCCAAAAATATTCTCCGTAAATTTTCAGCCCATTCCGAGAACTTTTATTTCTGCACAAAAAATGACACCATGGTAGTTCTGCTGAAAACAGTGTCAGTCCGGGTTAGTTCTAATAAAATCATACCAAAATCATATAGAATTATTGTAAACATGGCATGAATACTTCATAAATTATAGATACGTTGGAGACGTATCAGGCGGCGGTGGCGGCGAGGCTCCTCTCCCTCCTTCCCTAGTGAACCACTGCGCGGGACGTGGGGCCCTAGCGAGGAGCGCGCCGTTCGCGCAGGATGGCGTAGCGGCGACCCAGGCGGCGTGTCGATGGTGCGGCCGTGCGGTGGAGCGGCGGCGGCCGCGTGAGGACGGGTGGTGCGAGCCTGTGCGCGGGATGGTGAGGCTGCAAGCTGCGGTGGTGCTTCCTCTTCAGATCCGGACGACGGGGGTCGAGGGCTGAGGCGGGGCAGGCTGGGGGTGGTCCGGCTAGGCTGGGTCGGCCTCCGGTGTGGTGAGGCACGCCGGTGACGTGGCTTGAGACTGCGTCGATATTTCCCCAAAGAGGAAGGGATGATGCAGCACAGCGACGGTAAGTATTTCCCTCAGTTATGAAACCAAGGTTATCGAACGAGTAGGAGGATCACCACCACCCAATAAGCAGCACCTGCACACAAACAACAAATACTTGCAACCCGACGCGAAAGAAAGGTTGTCAATCTCTCTACGGTAAAAAGATAGATTAGGTAGTGATAGATAGGAGAGATAGATCTCTCAAGAACACAAAATAAAAAGAGCAAATAAAATATGCAGCAATATGTTTTTGGGTTTTTGGTTTTGTAGATCTGAAAACAAAGAGGCAAAAAGAAAGGTCGGAAAGCAATATGTTGGAAAAGTAGACCCGGGGGCCGTAGGATTCACTAGTGGCTTCTCTCATGAGTATAGCGCACGGTGGGTGACCAAATTACTGTTGGGCAATTGATAGAAGATCAAATAATCATGACGATATCCAAGGCGATGATCATTATATAGGCATCACGTCCAAGATAAGTAGACCGACTCCTGCCTGCATCTACCACTATTACTCCACACATCGACCGCTATCCAGCATGCATCTAGTGTATTAAGTTCATGGAAAAACGAAGTAATGCAATAAGAACGATGACATGATGTAGACAAGATCTATTCATGTAGGAATAGACCCCATCTTGTTATTCTTAATGGCAACGATACATGCGTGCCTTGCTGCCCCTTCTGTCACTGGGAAAGGACACCGCGAGATTGAACCCATCACAAAGCACCTCTTCCCATGGCAAGAAAAATCGATCTAGTTGGCCTAACTAAACCAAAGATTCGAAGAAGAAATACGAGGCTATAAGTAATCATGCATATAAAAGATCAAAGAAGACTCAAATAATATTCATGGATAGAAACTGATCATGAACTCAAAATTCATCGGATCCCAACAAACACACCGCAAAAGTTTACATCAAATAGATCTCCAAGAGACCATTGTATTGAGAATCATAAGAGAGAGAGGAAGCCATCTAGCTACTGCCTACGGACTCGTAGGTCTATGGTGGACTACTCACGCATCATCGGAGAGGCACCTATGAAGAAGATGAACCCCTCCGTGATGGTGTTTAGATTGGATCTCGAGGTTCTGGAACTTGCGGCAGCTGGAATTGTGTTTCGTCGACTCCCTTAGGGTTTTCGGAATATTTGGGAATTTATAGGCATCAGAGGCGGTGGAGAGGGGGCCCGTGGAGGGCACAACCCATCAGGGCGCGCCGGGGCCCCCCTGGCGCGCCCTGGTGGGTTGTGCTCTCCACAGCCCGCCTTCCTGGCTCTTTTTTGGCCCACTGGGTGTCTTCTGGTCCAGAAAAAATCTCCAAAAAGTTTCGTCGCGATTGGACTCCGTTTGGTATTGATATTCTGCGAAGTAAAAAACAAGCAAAAACAGCAACTGGCACTTTGGCACTATGTCAATAGGTTAGTCCCAAAAAATGATATAAAGTTGCTATAAAATGATTGTAAAACATCCAAAAATGATAATATAACAGCATGGAACAAGCAAAAATTATAGATACGTTAGAGACATATCAGCATCCCCAAGCTTAATTCCTGCTCGTACTCCAGTAGGTAAATGATAAAAACAGAATTTTTGATGTGGAATGTTGCCTAACATGTTCATCTCATATTCTTTTCTTTTGTATAGCATGGACATTTGGACTTGTAAATGATTCAAAGCAATAGTCTAGTTTTAACATAATAACTTCAATACTCACGCATGTCAACAAGCAACCATGTCTTTCAAAATATCAACACTAAAGAAAGTTATCCCTAGCCCATCATGCTCAATCATTGATCCATTCATGAAACACACTCAAATATTAGCTATGCCCAATGCTCAAGTACGATCATAGTGCCCCCTAGTTGGTGCTTTATAAGAGAAGATGGAGACTCAAAGTAAAAATAAAAATTGCATAAAGTAAATAGATAGCCCTTCACATAGGGAAGTAGGGATTTATAGAGGTGCCAGAGCTTGAGGTTTAAATTGAGAGAGAAAAAATATTTTGGGTGGCATGCTTTTTCTGTCAACGAAAACGACAAAGTAGCTCACAATACTTTCCATGCTAGATATATCATAGGCGGTTCCCAACCAAAAAATAAAGTTTATTCCTTTTTCCACCAAACTTTCACTTTCCATGGCAGGCCGTATCCACGGTTGCCTTCCATACCAGCACTTTCCAAGGAATTTTTTATTTGACAACAAAAAGTAAATATTTTTTTTCTTTTTTCATTTCGGGAATGGGCATCCCTATTACCGCCGCACTCTCGTGCAATGACAAGTGAATAAACACTCATCTTGAGAATAACACATCTAGCATGGAAAAATATTGGACACTCCCCACCGTTTCATGAGCGGTACGAGCACACAAAAGAGAAAATTTATTTTGAAATTTTAGAGATGGCACATACAAATTTGCTTGGAACGGCATGGAAATACCGCATATAGGTAGGTATGGTGGACTGATAACCCACAAGTATAGGGGATCGCAACAGTTTTCGAGGGTAGAGTATTCAACCCAAATTTATTGATTCGACACAAGGGGAGCCAAAGAATATTCTCGAGTATTAGCAGTTGAGTTGTCAATTCAACCACACCTGAAAGACTTAGTATCTGCAGCAAAGTATTCAGTAGCAAAGCAGTATGGAAGTAATGGTAACAATGGCAAAGTAACAGTAGCAGTGTTGTAGTGATTGTAACAGTAGCAACGGAAAAGTAACTTCGCAAAGATCAATATGTGAAAAGCTCGTAGGAAATGGATCATTGATGGATAATTATGTCGAATGGCATTCATCATGCAACGGTTATAACATAGGGTGACACAGAACTAGCTCCAATTCATCAATGTAATGTAGGCATGTATTCCATATATAGTCATACGTGCTTATGGAAAAGAACTTGCATGACATCTTTTGTCCTACCCTCCCGTGGCAGCGGGGTCCTAATGGAAACTAAGGGATATTAAGGCCTCCTTTTAATAGAGAACCGGACCAAAGCATTAGCACTTAGTGAATACATGAACTCCTCAAACTACGGTAATCACCGGAAAGAATCCCAGTTATTGTCACCCTGGGGGATGCGGATCATAACTCGTAATAGGTGTCTACAACTTGCAAGATAGGATCAAGAACACATATATATTCATGAAAACATAATAGGTTCAGATCTGAAATCATGGCACTCGGGCCCTAGTGACAAGCATTAAGCATAGCAAAGTCATAGCAACATCAATCTCAGAACATAGTGGATACTAGGGATCAAACCCTAACAAAACTAACTCGATTACATGATAAATCTCATCCAACCCATCACCGTCCAGCAAGCCTACGATGGAACTACTCACGAACGGCGGAGAGCATCATGAAATTGGTGATGAAGGATGGTTGGTGATGACAACGGCGTCGATTTCCCCTCTCCGGAGCCCAAAACGGACCCTAGATCTGCCCTCCCGAGGAAGAATAGGAGGTGGCGGCGGCTCCGTATCGTAAAATGCGATGAACTCTTCTCTCTGATTTTTTCTCTCCACGAATAGGAATATATAGAGTTGGAGTTGAGGTCGGAGGAGCTTCAGGGGGCCCACAAGCCTGCAGGGCGCGCCCTAGGGGGGGGGCGCGCCCCCTTGGCTTGTGGCCAGGTGGTGGACCCCCTCCGGTTGATTCTTTCGCCAGTATTTTTTATTAATTCCAAAAATATTCTCCGTAAATTTTCAGGTCAATCCGAGAACTTTTATTTCTGCACAAAAATAACGCCAAGGCAATTCTGCTGAAAACAGCGTCAGTCTGGGTTAGTTCCATTCAAATCATGCAAATTAGAGTCCAAAACAAGGGCAAAAGAGTTTGGAAAAGTAGATACGATGGAGACGTATCAACTCCCCCAAGCTTAACCCATTGTTTGTCCTCAAGCAATTCAGTTGACAAACTGAAAGTGATAAAGAAAAACTTTTACAAACTCTGTTTGATCTTGTTGTTGTAAATAGGTCTAACTGATATTCAGATTTTCAGCAAAGATTATAGACTAACCACATTCACAATAACATTTAGGTCTCACATTTACTCATATCAATGGCATAATCAACTAGCGAGCAATAATAATAAGTCTCGGATGACAACAATTTTATCAAAACAATCATGATACAATATGATATAATGGTATCTCGCTAGCCCTTTCTGAGACCGCAAAACATAAATGCAGAGCACCTCTGAAGAACAAGGACTGACTAGACATTGTAATTCATGGTAAAAGAGATCCAGTCACACTCATACTAAATATCAATTAATAACAAAGCATACAAATGACGGAGGTGCTCTCTAACTGGTGCTCTTTATAAGAGGAGGATGACTCAAAAGTAAATAAAATAGATAGGCCCTTCGCAGAGGAAAGCATTGATTTACAGAGGTGCCAGAGCTCGAGCTTTTAAAACAGGGATGAATCATAATTTTGGGAGGTATGCTTTCATTGTCAACATAACAACCAAGAGATCTCGGTATCTTCCATGCTAGATACATTATAGGCGGTTCCCAAACAGAATAGTAAAGTTTTTTACTCCCCCTCCACCAATCGATCACACTCCACGGCGGGCCGAATCCACGGGTACCATCCATACAAACAACAATCCTGGGGGAGTTTTGTTTCATTATACTTTGATTTGATTTTTGAGCATGGAACTGGGCATCCCGAATACCAGCCACTTTCTCGTAAATGATAGTGAATCAACACATATTGTGAGAATAACCCACCTAGCATGGAAGATACTGACAGCCCCTAGTCACTACATGAGCGATTCGGGCATACAAAACAGGGTATTATTTGAAGGTTTAGAGTTTGGCACATGCAAATTTACTTGGAACGGCAGGTAAATACCGCATATAGGTAGGTATGGTGGACTCATATGGAACAACTTTGGGTTTATAGAAATGGATGCACAAGCATTATTCCCGCTTAGTACAAGTGAAGGCTAGCAAAAGACTGGGAAGCGACCAACTAGAGAGCGACAACAGTCATAAACATGCTTTGAGATTAACCAACATTGAATGCAAGCATGAGTAGGACATAAATCACCATGAACATAAACATCGTGGAGGCTATGTTGGTTTTGTTTCAACTACATGCATGAACATGTGCCAAGTCAAGCCACTTGAATCATTCAGAGGAGGATACCATCCTATCATACTACATCACAACCATTTTAAAATGCATGTTGGCACTCATGACAAACCATTATACACTCTTAGCTAATTAAGCATGGCATGAGTAACTATAATCTCTAATTGTCATTGCAAACATGTTCAATCCATAACGAGCTGAATCCAGAACGATGAGCTAATCATATATTTACAAAAACAAAATAGGTCGAGTTCATACCGGCTTTTCTCCATCTCAATCACTTCATCATATATCGTCATTATTGCCTTTCACTTGCACGACCGAACGGTGTGAATAATAATAAGAGTGCACGTGCATTGGACTAAGCCGGAATCTGCAAGCAATAACTCAAAGGAGAAGGCAAGGTAATATGGGCTCTCTGATAGATAAACAATAATGCATATGAGAGCCACTCAACATGTCATCGTGGTCTTCTCCTTACGACCCAAAGAAGAAAGGAAAACTATTTACACGGGAAAGCTCCCAACAAGCAAGAGAAGAACGAGAAATCTTTTTGGGTTTTCTTTTAATACTACAACTAAACAAACTAGAAGGTAAAGCTAAAACTAATTTTTTTTTATTTTCTCAAGGTTAATTAAACACAGAGGAAGAAAGCAAACAGAAGAAATAAAATACCATGGATTGATACAATGAAAATGTATAAGCACCGACAACTGAGATGAATGTGTGAACATGAATGTAATGTCGGTGAGAAATACGTACTCCCCCAAGCTTAGGCTTTTGGCCTAAGTTGGTCTAGTGCCATGGCTGGCCCGGATAGTATCCAAAGTCATAGTTGGGGTTAAACTGGGCTGCGGCAGCGACTGTCTGAGCGGCTGCAGCGCGGAGGCGGACGGCTTCCGCCTCTCTCTCGTACTCGTTTGCCTCTTCTCTGGTTATAAAGTATCTTCGTTTTTCCTGAAAGTTAAAGAAGGCAGGAGCAGGAAGGGTAATATGGACAGCACGCTGTCTGTCAAAAATTAGTCGGTACAGGAGGGGTTGTTTGTTTCTCTCAAGAAACTGGTAGCGCACCATAGCCTCATAATCAAGAAAAGCAGGTGGTAACTCAATATCATTCTCCCTTATGGGTACCCTAAGATAATTAGCTACACGGGTAGCATAAATTCCACCAAAGAAATCTCCATCCTTAGCATTTTTATGTAGCCTCCTAGCAATAATAGCTCCCAAGTTATATCGTCTATCACCCATGACCGCACTCTTAAGGATACTAAGATAAGGTACGCAAAGGTGGTTATGGTCATGTTTACCGTTAATACATCTACCTATGAAGAGAGCAAAATAATGTATGGCAGGAAAGTGAATGCTCCCCAAGGTAGCCTGTGTAATGTTTCTAGTTTCTCCCACAGTGATGCTAGCAAGAAAATCATTATATTCAGTTTTGTGAGGATCACTATGGCTGCCCCATTGTGGAATTTTGCATGCATGGTTAAAATCCTCTAGGTCCATAGTATAAGATTCATCATAAAGGTTAAATAGAACGGAATGCGTATTACGCCTGGATGAAAATTCAAACCTCCGCACGAAGGAATCAGTGAGTTGATAATATTGCTTGCATTGGTCTGAAACAAAATCTTCAAGGCCAGCATTTCGTATGTACGCGTAAAATTCTTCCTTGAATCCGGCATGGACCATGAATGGATCCGACGGCCATTCACAAGGCCGCACTTGAGCTTCCCTCGGTGGTTCAAAGTAGGGCTCGCGTATCGCGAGTCTCGGGGTCTTCTTGCTCGAGGAACCACCTTGGTATATTCTCCTTAACATTTTCCTTTCTCTGAAAAATTTCTGAAACTTTTAGTGACTCCAAATAAGGGTGAACAAAGCTCAACAAAACTTATAGCAACTACTCCCACAAGTGCCTAGAGGCCATATCATGCATCAAAACTACTTGGGACCATACAAATTTAACATGCAAGCTCAAGAACAAGGTCACCACTGCAGCAAAAATTTGCAATATATACAGCACTAGAACAAAAACTAATTGGACCATTGGAGGAGTCACATACCGATGAACAATCCCCTAAAAAAGTTTTGCAAATGGAGCTTTGAGCAAGGAGATCGAAAATGGCAGCAAGATGAGCTAGAACACGGGTTTGAGCAATGGTGGGTTTTTTCTGGAGGAAGACGAAGTGGATGGGTGCTGGAATAAGTGAGAGGGCCCCACGTGGGACCCACAAGCCAGGGGGCGCGCCCAGGGGGGTGGGCGCGCTCTGCAGGCTTGTGGCCCACTGGTGCAGCCCCCTGATGTGTTCTCAGTGCCAAAAATTCTTAAATATTCCAGAAAAAATCATGCTAAATTTTCAGGGAATTCTGAGAACTTTTATTTTCAGGTCATTTTTCTATTGCACGGGTAAATCAGAAAACAGAGAAATAATAGCATTTTTACTAAATTGAAACTAAAGAACAGAAAATAAAAGTTGGGTGCAGAAGGTTGTGCTTTCTAAATTCATCCATCTCATGCTCATCAAAAAGAATCCATCAATAAGGTTGATCAAGTCTTATTGACAAACTTTTTCGAATGACACGGAACCGGAGGATTTTCGAATAACACTAGGTTACCTCAATGGGGATATGCATGTCCCCAACAATAAGTATATCATATTTCTTTTTGGCAGTAGGGAGAGGGAATTCAAAGTCTCCAATAATAATCATTGAAATTTTTCCAATGAAGTTGATACTATGAACTTGAGATTGTTTCTTCGGAAAATGTACCGTATGCTCATTACCATTAACATGAAAAGTGACACTGCCCTTGTTGCAATCAATAACAATCCCTGCAGTATTCAAAAAGGGTCTACCAAGGATGATTGACATACTGTCGTCCTCAGGAATATCAAGAATAACAAAGTCCGTTAGGATAGTAACGTTTGCAATTGCGACAGGCACATCCTCACAAATACCGATGGGTAAAGCAGTTGATTTATTAGCCATTTGCAAAGAGATTTCAGTAGGTGTCAACTTATTCAAATCAAGTCTACGATACAAAGAGAAAGGCATCACACTAACACCAGCTCCAAGGTCACATAAAGCAGTTTTAACATAATTTCCTTTAATAGAGCATGGTATAGTAGGTACTCCGGGATCTCCTAGTTTCTTTGGTATTCGACCTTTAAAAGTATAATTAGCAAGCATGGTGGAAATCTCAGCTTCCGGTATCTTTCTTTTATTTGTCACAATATCTTTCATATACTTAGCATAAGGAGACATTTTCAGAATATCAGTCAAGCGCATACGCAAAAAGACAGGTCTAAGCATTTCAACAAAGCGCTCAAAATCCTCATCATCCTTCTTCTTGGATGGTTTAGGAGGAAAGGGCATGGGTTTCTGAACCCATGGTTCTCTTTCTCTACCATGCTTCCTAGCAACAAAGTCTCTTTTATCATATCTTTTGTTCTTAGGTTGTGGGTTATCAAGATCAACAGCAGGTTCAATCTCCACATCATTATCATTACTAGGTTGAGCATCAACATGAACATCGTCATTAATATTATCACTAGGCTCATGTTCATTACCAGATTGTGTCTCAGCATCAGAAATAGAAATATCATTTGGGTTCTCATGAGTATCTATAACAGGTTCACTAGCAGCATGCAAAGCCCTATCGTCATTCTTTTCACTCCTATTACTAGAATGACTAGGTGCATCAGTATTAACTCTCTGAGAATCTTGCTCAATTCTCTTAGGATGGCCCTCAGGATACAAAGGTTCCTGAGTCATTCTACCACCTCTAGTCACAACTCTAACAGAATGATCATTGTTCTTACCAATCATCTCATTAAGCAAATCATTTTGTGCCTTAAGTACTTGTTCTACTTGAGTGGTTACCATGGAAGCATGTTTACTAATAAGCTTAAGATCATTAATAGTTCTACTCATATAATCACCTAAGCGATCAAGCATGTAAGCATTATGTTTCAGTTGTCTACTAACATAAGCATTGAAATTTTCTTGCTTAACAATAAAGTTATCAAACTCATCCAAGCATTGGCTAGCAGACTTATTATAAGGAATATCACCTTCATCAAATCTACGGAGGGAATTTACCTCTACTACCTGTGTCAGGTTATCAAGACCATGTATTTCTTCAATAGGTGGTAGATTCTTAACATCTTCAGCTTTAATACCTTTTTCTTTCATACATTTCTTTGCCTCTTGCATATCTTCAGGACTGAGAAATAGAATACCTCTTTTCATCGGGGTTGGCTTTGGAGGTTGTTCGGGAATAGTCCAATCATTATCATTGCTCAATATATTATTCAATAGTAGTTCAGCTTGTTCAACAGTTCGTTCCCTGAAAACACAACCAGCACAACTATCTAGGTGGTCCCTAGAAGCATCAGTTAGTCCATTATAAAAGATATCAAGTATTTCATTTTTCTTGAGAGGGTGATCAGGCAAAGCATTAAGTAATTGGAGAAGCCTCCCCCAAGCTTGTGGGAGACTCTCTTCTTCAATTTGCACAAAGTTAAATATTTCCTGCAAGGCAGCTTGTTTCTTATGGGCAGGAAAATATTTTTCAGAGAAGTAATATATCATATCCTGGGAACTACGCACACAACCAGGAGCAAGAGAATTAAACCATATCTTAGCATCACCCTTTAATGAGAAAGGAAACAACTTAAGAATATAGTAATAGCGAATTTTGTCCTCATGAGTAAATAGGGTGGCTATATCATTCAATTTAGTAAGATGTGCCACAACAGTTTCAGATTCATAACCATGGAAAGGATCAGATTCTACCAAAGTAATTAACTCAGGATCGACAGAGAATTCATAATCCTTATCAGTAACTTACCTGTCCTCGTAGTTGAGGGGTAGATCTTGGTTTTATCATCTTTGAAATTCTTCATAGTGATCAACAGATATAAATTCCAAGTGACTCGGAAAATAGAGCTATGCTCCCCGACAACGGCGCCAGAAAAAGGTCTTGATAACCCACAAGTATAGGGGATCGCAACAGTTTTCGAGGGTAGAGTATTCAACCCAAATTTATTGATTCGACACAAGGGGAGCCAAAGAATATTCTCGAGTATTAGCAGCTGAGTTGTCAATTCAACCACACCTGAAAGACTTAGTATCTGCAGCAAAGTATTCAGTAGCAAAGCAGTATGGAAGTAACGGTAACAATGGCAAAGTAACAGTAGCAGTGTTGTAGTGATTGTAACAGTAGAAACGGAAAAGTAACTTCGCAAAGATCAATATGTGAAAAGCTCGTAGGCAATGGATCAGTGATGGATAATTATGTCGAATGGCATTCATCATGCAACGGTTATAACATAGGGTGACACAGAACTAGCTCCAATTCATCAATGTAATGTAGGCATGTATTCCATATATAGTCATACGTGCTTATGGAAAAGAACTTGCATGACATCTTTTGTCCTACCCTCCTGTGGCAGCGGGGTCCTAATGGAAACTAAGGGATATTAAGGCCTCCTTTTGATAGAGAACCGGACCAAAGCATTAGCACTTAGTGAATACATGAACTCCTCAAACTACGGTAATCACCGGAAAGAATCCCAGTTATTGTCACCCTGGGGGATGCGGATCATAACTCGTAATAAGTGTCTACAACTTGCAAGATAGGATCAAGAACACATATATATTCATGAAAACATAATAGGTTCAGATCTGAAATCATGGCACTCGGGCCCTAGTGACAAGCATTAAGCATAGCAAAGTCATAGCAACATCAATCTCAGAACATAGTGGATACTAGGGATCAAACCCTAACAAAACTAACTCGATTACATGATAAATCTCATCCAACCCATCACCGTCCAGCAAGCCTATGATGGAATTACTCACGAACGGCGGAGAGCATCATGAAATTGGTGATGAAGGATGGTTGGTGATGACGACGGCGTCGATTTCCCCTCCCCGGAGCCCAAAACGGACCCCAGATCTGCCCTCCCGAGGAAGAACAGGATGTGGCGGCGGCTCCGTATCGTAAAACGCGATGAACTCTTCTCTCTGATTTTTTTCTCCACGAATAGGAATATATAGAGTTGGAGTTGAGGTCGGAGGAGCTTCAGGGGGGGCCACAAGCCTGCCAGTATTTTTTATTAATTCCAAAAATATTCTCCGTAAATTTTCAGGTCAATCCGAGAACTTTTATTTCTGCACAAAAATAACACCAAGGCAATTCTGCTGAAAACAGCAGCAGTCCGGGTTAGTTCCATTCAAATCATGCAAATTAGAGTCCAAAACAAGGGCAAAAGAGTTTGGAAAAGTAGATACGATGGAGACGTATCATGGACTCATAAGGCAAAACTTGGTTTAGGGATTTTGAATGCACAAGTAGTATTTCTACTTAGTACAAATGGAGGCTAGCAAATAGATTGAGAAGCAACCAAACCAAGAAACGAAAATTCACATAAGCGAGCATTGAGCATAACTAACACCGAATAATGCACCATAAGTAGGATGTAACTTCATTGCATAACTATTGACTTTCGTACTTGCATAGGGAATCACAAACCTTAACACCAATATTCCTACTAAAGCATAATTACTCACTAACATGACTCGCATATTACTATCATCATATTTCAAAACTATTACAAGGAATCAAGTTTAATTTGTCCAATGATCTTCATGAAAGTTTTTATTATATCCTCCTTGGATATCTATCACTTTGGGACTAGTTTCATATATTGCCATTGCTTTTTGACAAGCTCAAACAAATTTAAGTGAAGCACGTGAGCATAGAGATTTCATCTCTCAAAATAGTATAAGTGAAGCATGAGAGGATTTATTCAAAATTTACTAACTTTCAAATTAATCTAAGTGAAGCATGAGAGTATTTCTACAAAAATTTCCAAGCACACCGTGCTGAAAAAGATATAAGTGAAGCACTAGAGCAATCCTATAGCTCAAAAAAGTTACTAAAGCATAATTACTCACTAACATGACTCACATATTACTATCATCATGTCTCAAAACTATTACAAGATATAAGTGAAGCACATAGAGCAATTCTAACAAATCATAGCATGATTTTGGTTCTCTCAAATAGGTGTGTCCAGCAAGGATACAAATCACAAACTAACAAGCAAAGCAAGCAAAGATACAAGGCGCCCCGAGCAAAATTCATGATATGTGATGAATAAAAATATAGCTCCAAGTAAAATACCGATGGTCGTTAGAAGAAAGAGGGGATGCCACTCGGGGGCATCCCCAAGCTTAGTTGCTTGTTTATCTTTGGATATATCTTGGGGGTGCGGTAGCATCCCCAAGCTTAGGCTCTTTTCACTCCTTATTCCTTCATCCATCGTGATCTCACCCAAAACTTGAAAACTTCAATCACACAAAACTCAACAAAATCTTCGTGAGATCCGTTAGTATAATAAAGCAAATCACTACTTTAGGTACTGTTGAAAACCCATTCATATTTTATTATTGCATTATTCCTACTGTATTTTAACTTTACCATGGCTCATATCCTTCAATATAACCCATAGATTCATCAAAACAAGCACACAATGCAACGAAAACAGAATCTGTCTTAAACAAAACAGTCTGTAGTAATCTTCACTCTAACCATACTTCTGTAACTCTAAAAATTCTGAAAAATTAAGAAAACGTAGGAAATTTGTATAGCAACATTGTGTTAAAATATCAGCTCAAGATCACGTTCCAGTAAAAAACGAAAATTCATATACTGGACGCAAAGTTTCTGTTTCAGATTCAGCGTCGCTTCTACTCATCTCATGAATCATCCTAAAGGCTCTACTTGGCACAAACACTAAATAAACCATAAAAACACAATCATAACAGAGTCATAATTGTTTCAACACTCAAAAACAGAAAGGAAAAATCAATAATATATTTATTCATTGGGTTGCCTCCCAACAAGCGCTATCGTTTTACGCCCCTAGCTAGGCATAACGCATAGATTCAAGTATTGTCATCTTTGGTTTTGGATCCATAGGATGCCCTCATGACTGATTCATATGGTGGCTGAATTCTTGTTCTAGTAAAGTATTCCATACCCTTTCTTAATGGAAATTGAAAACGAATATTGCCTTCTTTCATATCAATCACGGCACCTATAGTGCGTAAAAACGGTCTACCAAGTATAATGGGACAAGACGGATTGCAATCAATATCAAGCACAATAAAATCTATGGGCACATAGTTCCTATTTGCAAGAATAAGAACATCATTAATTCTTCCCAAAGGCTTTTTAATAGTAGAATCCGCCAAGTGCAAATTGAGAGAACATTCTTCAATATTGGTAAGACCAAGCACATCACATAGAGATTTCGGAATCGTGAAAACACTAGCACCCAAATCACATAAATCAAAGCACTCATAATTTTTAATCTTGACCTTAATGGTAGGTTCCCACTCATCATGTAATTTTCTAGGAATAGAAATCTCCAACTCCAACTTTTCTTCAAAAGATTTCATCATGGCATCAACGATATGTTTAGTAAAAGCTTTATTTTGCTCATAAGCATGGGGTGAATTCAACATGGATTGCAGCAAAGAAATGCATTCAATTAAAGAGCAACTATCATAATTAAAGTCTTTGCAATCCAAAATAGTGGGCACATCACTAGTTAAAGTTTTGACCTCTTCAAACCCACTTTTATCAAAAATTTCATCAAGATTTTCACCCTCCAAATTATTGGGACGCCTTCTAGCTAAAGTTGACTCTACTTCAGTCCCTTTATCATCAATCTTAATATTACTAAACAAGGAATCAATAGAAGTAACACCAATCACTTTAAGATCTTCATCTTTTTTATCTTCTAGAGAGATTGGTTTGGCAGCCATTTGATTTATTAAAGTGGCTTGTGCATCGGAGATTTTACCAAGCAGATTTTCAGCATGAGCATACTTAGATTGGAGATTACAAACTTCTCTACTAATATCATCAAGTTGCTTCGTTATGGCATCTAGTACGGTAGAGTGTTCTCTAAGCTCATCGGTAAAATATTTGTTATGCTCAAATTGTGTAGTCATATATTCCTTAGTACTTTTCTCAATTTCAAGAAAAATATTGGGATAAGGAACATCATAATACTTCCTTTGAGGCATCATGACTACACAAACAAGATTGCAAGCAAGGAAGAGATCTGACGAGAAAAGGGCAAACGAAAAAGAGGGCGAATAAAACGGCAAATTGGTGAAGTGGGGGAGAGGAAAACGAGAGGCAAATGGCAAATAATGTAATTGCAAGGAGATGAGATTTGTGATTAGGAACCTGGTAGATGATGATGGACTCTCCTCGGCGCCCGAGATAGGCACGTAGAAGAGACCGCTTCCTCCCCGGCAACGGTGCCAGAAATTCCTTTGACGTGGCTTGAGACTGCGTCGGTATTTCCCCAAAGAGAAAGGGATGATACAGCACAGCGACGGTAAGTATTTCCCTCAGTTATGAAACCAAGGTTATCGAACCAGTAGGAGGATCACCACCACCCAATAAGCAGCACCTGCACACAAACAACAAATTCTTGCAACCCGACGCGAAAGAGAGGTTGTCAATCTCTCTACGGTAAAAAGATAGATTAGGTAGTGATAGATAGAAGAGATAGATCTCTCAAGAACACAAAATAAAAAGAGCAAATAAAATATGCAGGAATATGTTTTTGGGTTTTTGGTTTGTAGATCTGAAAACAAAGAGGCAAAAGGATAGATCGGAAAGCAATATGTTGAAAAAGTAGACCCGGGGGTCGTAGGATTCACTAGTGGCTTCTCTCATGAGTATAGCGCGCGGTGGGTGAACAAATTACTGTTGGGCAATTGATAGAAGATCAAATAATCATGACGATATCCAAGGCGATGATCATTATATAGGCATCACGTCCAAGATAAGTAGACCGACTCCTGCCTGCATCTACCACTATTACTCCACACATCGACCGCTATCCAGCATGCTTCTAGTGTATTAAGTTCATGGAAAAACGGAGTAATGCAATAAGAACGATGACATGATGTAGACAAGATCTATTCATGTAGGAATAGACCCCATCTTGTTATCCTTAATGGCAATGATACATGCGTGCCTTGCTGCCCCTTCTGTCACTGGGAAAGGACACCGCGAGATTGAACCCATCACAAAGCACCTCTTCCCATGGCAAGAAAAATCAATCTAGTTGGCCTAACTAAACCAAAGATTCGAAGAAGAAATACGAGGCTATAAGTAATCATGCATATAAGAGATCAAAGAAGACTCAAATAATATTCATGGATAGAAACTGATCATGAACTCAAAATTCATCGGATCCCAACAAACACACCGCAAAAGTTTACATCAAATAGATCTCCAAGAGACCATTGTATTGAGAATCATAAGAGAGAGAGGAAGCCATCTAGCTACTGCCTACGGACCCGTATGTCTGTGGTGGACTACTCACGCATCATCGGAGAGGCACCTATGAAGAAGATGAACCCCTCCGTGATGGTGTTTAGATTGGATCTCGAGGTTCTGGAACTTGCGGCGGCTGGAATTGTGTTTCGTCGACTCCCTTAGGGTTTTCGGAATATTTGGTAATTTATAGGCATCAGAGGCGGTGGAGAGGGGCCCCGTGGAGGGCACAACCCATCAGGGCGCGCCGGGGCCCCCCTGGCGCGCCCTGGTGGGTTGTGCTCTCCATAGCCCACCTTCCTGGCTCTTTTTTGGCCCACTGGGTGTCTTCTGGTCCAAAAAAACTCCAAAAAGTTTCGTCGCGATTGGACTCCGTTTGGTATTGATATTCTGCGAAGTAAAAACAAGCAAAAACAGCAACTGGCACTTTGGCACTATGTCAATAGGTTAGTCCCAAAAAATGATATAAAGTTGCTATAAAATGATTGTAAAACATCCAAGAATGATAATATAACAGCATGGAACAAGCAAAAATTATAGATACGTTGGAGACGTATCAGCCGGCAGGTGTGCTGGTGGCGGGGCGGAGTTGTAGGGGTCCGTCGACTGCAGATCCGGTGTGGCTGCGGTGGCGGCTCGAGCAGTTGGCGCGGGTGTTGGATGCGGCTTCTGTTCTCCTCGGGCTGGACCGGCGGCGGGCACGACTATGGGTCGGTCCTGCCCAGCGGCTCCGACCGGGGCCCTTGCTTGGGCGGACCTGTTTTTGGCCCGAGGAGGGTCGGAGTTGCTGCTCCGGGATGGTGAGGCCAGGCACGGTCCGGGAGGTGCTGGTGGGCAGGATGGATCTTCCCCTCGCGGGCACGGTGGACGTTGGTGGTGGCTGTGTCATTGCTGCATTGGCATCGGATCGGCGTCGAAGGCCTCGGATGTGGCGTTATGCGAGCTCGCTTGGGCCAAGGCCACAAGGTTGGGGTCGAGGCTTGCTTGGCGACGGCCGTCGACAGTCATCGGTTCGTGTCCCCCAGTCCACACGGGTTGTCTGGGGATGCAGGTGTGGGCACCTCTTACGGTGGAGGCGCCGACCCAGAATCGATTGTTGATGCCAGGCTAAGAGTGGACGAAGACGGCCTCTGCTCTTCCTGCCGTGGTGGGTGCGCCGTGAAGTAGTCGGTTGGTGGTGTCTCGGGCCTTGGACGCCGGGGCGGCGACCCCGGATGATGGGCTGCATAGTTTGCTCGCCGGCAGGCGCTATGGCGGCGGTGGGGCTCTCCCCTTGGTCGTGTGGGCGGCAAGGGGGTAGCGTCAGGTGGCTCGGGCCTGGCCTTTGCGTGAGTGGTGACGCCCGGATTCGGATCTGGGAGTCTGAGCTCGTCGCGGTGCTTCTGGAGACCTCATGGTGGCACGGGTGAGCTACCGAGCGAAAGCTCCGCGCTTTGGCGCCGACGAGGGTGGCGCTCGCGGGCGCCGCTCTCTTCCTAAAGACGTCGTTGTGGTTCTTCTCTTCATGCCAGGGTTTCGGGTGAAAACCCTTGTCCACTTTGGACTCAACAGTGGTGGCGCTTCGCGTCGCCTTCCCTCTTGAGGGCGTCATCGTGGAACTTAGGTGTGCTAGGATGTAGCGAGGTGTTGTACTCTACCTTCCATATGTTCTCCTGTGGTAGCGTAGTTTGCGTGATCCGGTTATCTCAGGATCTTCTTTGTAAGAGGGCTACTTCCCCACCTTGTATCGTTCGGCCATGTACTTTGTCTGGTTGTTGCTTTATATATAAAGCGGGGCGAAAGCCTGTTTCGAGGAGAGGATTACGGACTGGTATTGAGCTGGCAATTTTTCATTGGATTAAGGGGGAGGATGAGGCCCCATCCGGTGAAATTCAGGGGGGTGAAGAGTATTAGCGGAAAGTCTCGTAACAACCCCGTAAAACGCCCGTGTGTTTAGCATTTTTTGGTGTATGTGCATTTACCAGTTACACAACATGTTCTCAATAATCCACCTCTCGCACAACATGATCTCTACCTCTATACTACTTTAAAAAATTCCAACGCCACCAAAAGTTCAAATTGCGGCTCGGGTACTTTTGCTCATGCAACACACCGCATCAAACGTTCACTACCGGTTTGGGCGTTTGAAATCCCGCAAACCAGAAGCAAAGTTGGGGGAGGTTTGCGGGTGTCCAAACATTTGCCGCGTAGGCACCCAATCAGATAAAGGAGGCGGAGTCCGCATATTTAATAAATCAACAAGAGTCTACCAACAAGTACCGTGACTTTTACAAACAATTGCAAATCCGATGGCCGGGTGGCACGGCTCTCCAAGAGCTCATAATTTTTTGTGCTCACATGCATTGGTCATTTGACTGGATATGCAACATGTGTTGATCATGCCTTTCCTTTCTAGTCGTTTGTGCGCGTTTTTAGGATAGAGAAGAAGCACTTCCTCTTGATGCATTTTTAAGTGGCTCAACGTCAATTTCGTCAAGACCATCGCCATCTCTAAGGCTGGCCATAGTGGGGGTATCTTAGCTACTAGTATCATATACTTGGGACTAGCAAACATGCTTATGTGGCAGACAATTAAAAAAAAAGAGGGTTAGAGTAATAAGTAGAGACCGTATCATGTTAAATGCTATACTACTATGTGTCTTGCATGTCAATAAATAAGTTCATCTATGATACTACCTCCGTCCGGGTTTATTAGGCCCCCTTTCATTTTGCATCAAAGTTTGACCATGGATTTGAACTTATGAAATGTAAATTCTATCTTATAATAATATACCATGAAAAATTTCTTTCAAATACAAATCCATCAATATACTTTTATAGCAACAAGTTTTATATTTTTTTAGTCAAATAGATGATCAAAGTTGGACCCGAAATATAAGGGGGCCTAATAAACCCGGACGGAGGGAGTACTAGTTTATGATACTATGCATTATGAAGGTAGTACTCCCTCCGTCACGGTTTAGAAGGCGTGCTTGGAAATTCTCTGGGACCTAGGTGGTTATTGATTGGCTGTGAGATGAGTTAAAAAATAGCATTCACACTACGCATGCATATAAGAGTAGTACATCAGAGTACTAATTAGCTACTAGGAATAAATGCAATGCGCCCTAAACCTTGTCTATTGTGAAAACGCACGTAAATTTAACTGTGTCTTCTAAACCGTGACGGAGGGAGTATCATACAATAGTATCATATGCATGATACTACTATATGATACTCCCCACTATGAGTAGCCTAAAAAAGATAAAAATGATGATCCAACAAAAAGAGATCTTGCTCCACCCAAAAGGATGGCTAGGAAGCGGGAAAGAAAGTGAAGTGGGGGAAGGGAAAGCGGGAAAGAAAGTGAAGTGGGGGAAGGGAAAGCGAGAAGGGCAACGGCCAGGATACGGACAAGCTTAAGGACATCACGGCGAAGAAAAATTCATGTGTCTAGCCCAATGATGTGAAGGAGAAACAGAAAGACCGAGATGTTTGACAAGTTCATGAAGGCAAAACACAAACACAAGAAGAAGATCAGGCTTCATGAGAAGAAGGTCGGTGCCATGATAGACGACCATGAAGATGTCGGACGTGGATCCCGATCGATACGGCAAACGTTGAAGCACTAGGCGGACGTTTCCAAGGAGCCGGCTGAAGAGTGAATGCTTTGGTGTGGATCCGTCACCCGGGCCACTGCACGCGCTGCTACGGCGGAAGCAGCGGCAGCGGCGCGGGACGACGGGTCGGTTCGCTCGCGTGCACGCCCCCAGGCCTGCCTGTCGGGTTAACACACACACGCACACGGGCGCAGAACTCTGCTACTCCACACTCCACAGCCCGCTGCCGCAATCGTCAACGGAAGCGACGTACGTAATCGAATCTGATATCAGGCGGATGGAGGGAGGTAGCCCGTGCAGCGAGCCCTGGACGGGTGTTGCCACCCACCGGACGCAAACAGCCAAACAACAGTGACGGTGGGAACTGGCCGGCCCAACAGAAACCACTGGGAACCTGTCGCTGCGTTCCTTGCTGCCCGCTGCAACTCCAAGCGCGCGGCGACGCCCATTACTGAGCTGAGCTGAGCTGAGCTGTGCAAGGGATGCATTGGATGGGCCTGCCTGCCTCCTCTTCCTTGACTTGGCGAGGTCCAAGCACCGCACGCATCAACCATCCCGCGGATAAGCTCTAGGGGCCACTTCTTTTTTTTCACTCAATTCTGAAGAATTGCTGTATGAGGAATCAAAATCGCAAAATAACCACAGAAATCGTCTAGTAGAATCAAAGTGCAATCTAAAATCACGGAAATTTGGATGGTGCAAACATGTGTTTGATGGAATGTAGTTGTGCGGTTGATGGCATGTACTGAAATTTTCTGTGTGCGGCATTTAAAGTGTCCGTAAAGAAAGATCTGAAGGATTGGAGCATCACCAAAGAATTAACCATGGACAGGGGTGCGTGAAAGCTTGCTATCCATGTGCCAGAACCATGAGTTGATCGCGAGATCTTATGGGTTTCACCTCTAGCCTACCCCAACTTGTTTGGGACTAAAGGCTTTGTTGTTGTTGTTGTTGTTGTATTTAACTTGTACTCCCTCCGTCCTGGTTTATAGGGCACGCGCGTAGTTTTAGGTTGACAATTTAACTAGCTAAATATTTATTATATGTGCTGAAAAATATATGTTTAGAAACTACATCCGCTTAAGAATCTAATGATATATTTTTTGTGACATATAACGCATATTTAGTTAGTCAAATCGATGACTTAGAACCACGCGCATGCCCTATAAACCTGGACGGAGGGAGTAATATTAAGCACTCTATGATATTTTCCACTCGGTTTTAAATTGTAACATTAAACACTTTATGATATTTGCAAGTCGCTTTTATGTTGTAACATTAAATACTTTATGACATTTGCAACTCGCTTTCGTATTCCTATTATATGAAAATGTTAGAAATATTGTTAGCAATTCAACACTCAGTTCAATCTAGAGGTATTACAGACATTTCAGCAAATAACTCATACAACAATCACAGGCTAGAATCACATAAAAAACTGGACTACGGCAGCCAATTCTGTGGGCAGTTTTCAAGAATTAAATTCTGGAAAATCATGAAGTGAAAAGAACTGGCCATAGAGCAGGCAGCGAGCTGGACGAATTTTAGCTGACAAAGAGAAATGCAGTTCAACCGAATTTTAGCTGACAAAGAGAAATGCAGTTCAAGGAACGACAGATACCTTGTAGGAGATGATGGGCGTGATATCAAATGACTACAAACATCATTCACGGCCACATATCAAATGACTAATTCACGGGCACATCCTTAGAAAATCAAATGACTGACGCTCGCACCAGACAAAAATCAAACTTCAACATCATTCAACTCACAAGGCACAACCAAGCAACGCCTTCTATACGGCGGTGACCAAGCGGAGAATTGAATTGCAGCGCTAATAACCAATCATCACTAATCACAACAGGGTCTGCCGCTCCGGAGTGAACAAACACCACATATGACACATCCAATAAGCTCTAGATACAGGTTCCCAAGACCATGTATGAGATGGTCAACAAGCCTCTGCACTAGGCTATAAAATACCTGGGAGTATATGCGAGCAGCACTGCAGCTTACAGTAATCAGCAGGGATTCAGAGAGGTTCAACCCTCTATTTATTTTGCTATTATAAGGGGTAATTCTAAGGACGATTCATGCACTGTTCTTCAAAAACAACAGATTTAAGGGGTTAATTCTGAGTATATGCGAGCAGCACTGCAGCTTACAGTAATCAGCAGGGATTCAGAGAGGTTCAACCCTCTATTTATTTTGTTATTATAAGGGGTAATTCTAAGGACGCTTCATGCACTGTTCTTCAAAAACAACAGATTTAAGGGGTTAATTCTTTCCCTGACAAAACTTGAATGCATCCTGCATTTTAATCTTCGTTCAAGCAAACATACAAAACAGCATCAGAGATGCATAATATTCCCTTCTTCCCGAATTACTTGTCACAGAAATGTATGTATCTAGAGGTATTTAAGCTCTAGATACATCCATTTCTGCTACAAGTGATTCAAGGCGGAGGGAGTATTTAACATGCTAAACTGCCAGTCAGTTTCAACTTCTAACTCAAAGGTATCATGGGAGGTGTGCAGCCACAGCAAAAAAGGGTTCAGGGCTCAGGATTCCAAATAGTGCTCTGAAGATCGCAAATAATACAATCAAAAGCCCCGCCCTAGGTTATCTTAGAAGAATATGTGTGCGGCGCTGGAGCTTCCACACTAAGTTGAAGGACCAGAGTTCAGCATCAGCTACTACTTATTTTGCATCCAGTGACTAAGTAACAGTTATCTCTACCATATACGCTGCACTTTAGAAATCAACTCACCACCTAAACATGTTATCAGACCAAGGCTGATGCGCAATTGTGATACAGTGCAAACTACCCACTGGCATAACTTCATAACGTTCTTGCCCTATCAGTTTAGATCAAGCAAATGTTGCAACAATCATTTCATCAAACAATGAAATGGAGGACAACACAAACTGAACAGAATGTGTCAACCTTTCAATGCGCTACAACAATTCAATACTATCAAACACTGGTAAATGACGGCCAGTTCCTAGTTTCGAAAACAAGGCTTCACTGCCCCGTCAAAGAAATATAACCGGCCTAATTAGTTAAAACCCAACGAGGCATGATTGATCAGGCAACGACAATTACTACTGCTAAAATTGGGTGTTTATCAAATGAAATGACTAACCCTACCAGGATGCCACAGGAAAACCACAATTTCAATTTCCAGTGATGGCAGGTCACATAAGCAGCAGCGCAATTTTAAACCACATACCACAAACAGCAACAATCTAGCATATGCTGCACATCAGGTGCAACAACAAAGAACAAGCAAATTTAAGCCATGAACTCATACCACAATATCTCATATTCTTCAGCTAATCAAAACATGCATCATACTCATACCACAATATCTCAGATCCTTCAGCTAAGCAAAAACATGCATACTTTAACACTGCAGTACGAATGCAAGTAACGTCTCTTCCACCATCATCATCTTCTTGCGTAACAAACAAACGAGAGGAAAACCAGCGCAGGGAAGAGGTTCTCTCAGCGCGCCTACTTCTCGGAGGAGTTGGGGCCGCGCTTCTTGCCGAAGCCGACGACGGCGGTGACGAAGCGGCGGTTGTACTGGATCCTCTTGTGGGCGCGGCCGCGGGGCTGCTTCTTCTTGTCCTGCTTCGCCACCTTGGGCGTCTGCCCGCGCACCTTCCCGGCACGGGCCAGCGATCCGTGCACCTTACCTGCGAAACGGCGACCGAGATCACGTCAGGATATGAATAAGCTACGGCGCTGAAAGGGGGTTGAGGGGGGGATGGAGGCGAGGGGGTTACCCATGTCGACGGCGGCGGTGGGGCTGCGGAGCGGCGGCGGAGGAGGCGGCTTGGAGGGCGAGTGCGCGAGGGTTTGCGGCGGCGGCGGTTGTGGAGGGAGAAGGGGAACCCTAGGTGGGGATGGGGGATTTTATATAGAAGTGTTTTTTGGGTCGGCGCAGACCGTAAATGGACTGGGCATTATTGGGCTGTAGGTACTGACCATATGATATGGGCCTAGGGTACAGATAGTATGGGCTGTGGGCTATCTGGTATGCGCGAAGACAAGCGATACACGAGGGCATTTTTCAGTCACCAAGACAAACCTCATCGAGCCCTCAATAAAAAAGACAAACCTCATCTTTTCTCAAAAAAAAGACAAACCTCATATTTTGTGGAATATTACATCAGCGAATTGGAGCAAATTGCCACACCTATGGCGAGGAACAATGGAGGGGCTCGACAAAACGCCACCCAACGCTGGATGGCTCCGCCGGAGGGGGTGATGAAAATTAACGTGGATGGTGTCGACGTGCGAAACAGACATGGGGGTGTTGTGGCGGCTGTTTGCCGTGATCATACAAGGATGTATCTTGGATCATCTGTTGTGGTTTACCGAGGAATTACCGACCCAACAATAATGGAAACATATGCATGTAGGGAAGCTTGGAAGCGTTAGCACTGGCGTACGATCTCCTACTGCAAAGGTTGAAGGTGGCGTCGGATTGCCTGGGAGTGGTGAATGATATCAACAATGGGACAGGAGGTCCTAATTCGGCAATTATACATGAAATAATGAACCATAGAGATAGTTTTGTTTTTTGTCTTTTGTGCATGAGCTTAGGACTCATAACTTTGAGGCTCACAATCTCGTCAAAATTGCTTGTAATATGGGTATAGGTAGACACGTGTGGTTGGGCGTGCCTCATGACCCAAATGCTTGTACCTATGAACATCGTCGATCAATAAAGTGGCGAGAATTCTCAAAAAATGACTCATTCGCAAACAGGTATGGATTCTGTCCTATCTCAACGCTCGGGTTCATTATTAACAAATATATACTCCTACTTGGAAGAAATTGATGTAGCTAAGTTCAGAGCGAAGAATGAGAGTTGCAGGACTCGTAAAAATGATAATGTGAAGGTAAAGTGGATAGCTTAGGAGTCAGAAAATTGTAAATTGAATTTGGACGGAGGCATGTCTAGAGATGTGGACGGCAGCTGTGTGTCGTGATGCCGAAGAAAATTTCTTGGTGTGTCAGCAGTGGTGACAAGGGCTATATATACTAGGCAGATGGGCCTGAGGTACACATCACGCTGGGTATGATTGGACTATAGAGGTATCAGACATCCGTTCGAGATCTCATATGACCATCTTTTTGTCACTGATTGGGAGATTGGATTGCAGATTTGGATTTGCGAAATATTATAGAGAATTCTTTGATCGAATGGAAGGAATTAGAAGACGAGGGGTATAGTGGAGATGAGTGGGAAGATAAAAAGACGAATAAGAATAGTTTTTTTATTAGACGCATGCAATTGACGAAACATTTTATTCAAACAAATGTAGAACCAGAATGGATGGTTTTGTGTTTATTACCGGTTCTTCCTCTCGAATTGAGACCTATTGTTTATAGGTCTGTAGATAAAGTAGTGACTTCAGACATTAATGAACTTTATAAGAGAGTTATCCATCGGAAAAACAATATTGCCTATCTATTAAAAAGAAGTGAATTAGCGCCAGCAGATTTAGACATCCATTCAAAAAAAAGTAGAGGTATCGGACAAATGGACCAGAGGTACACATATTGCGTTGGGTATCATTGGACTATAGTCGATAGGATACTGGACAAATGGACCTGAGGTACACATGCAGAGCTGGGTAAGTGTGGGCTCCAGTTACACAGGCTGAGTTGGGTTTTTTTTTTACTTAAATTTCCATGAAAATTGTTTTCAAATAAGGATCTTTTTTGAAGTCATGGTTGTTTCTTAAACATGTGATATTTTAAAAAAATCTGAACATTTTTCAAAATCCGAGAGCCATGGCGCATTGGTGAAGTTATTGATCATGAGGTCACGAGTTCAAGTCATGAAAACAATATCTTGCAGAAATAGATTAAAAGGCTGTACACAAAAACTCATAGTGGACGGACCCTGCACAAGCGAGACCAATGTCACTATATGCACTTGGGTGCCTTTTTAAATGTTTTTTAAAATTCAAGGATATCTTTTCAAATCATGAACTTTATTTCAAATCTGAAAGATTTTTAAAATAATATATTCTAAGCATCCTTTAAATAAGCAAAAAAAAAACTCGCACTGGAGTGCGTATCATCATGTA
Source organism: Elymus sibiricus (assembly GCA_039707655.1). Taxonomy (NCBI): domain Eukaryota; kingdom Viridiplantae; phylum Streptophyta; class Magnoliopsida; order Poales; family Poaceae; genus Elymus; species Elymus sibiricus. The sequence continues at coordinate 94,656,952 of CM077675.1, read as the reverse complement.
GTGCGGGGATTAGGAGATCCCGTCTCGCCCGCAAGGAGACACAAGCACTTCTCTCCTCAAGGATGCCTTAAATGGGCCCATCCAACACAGCTCCCAAACACACGTTATTTACAAAAAAAAAACATTGTATTCCTTATTTACAAATATTCATGCAGGGCATAAAAAATTGCACCAATTTAAACTAATTTTTACAGCATTCAAAAGTTGTTTGTGAAATTTAAATGACGTTCATCCATTTCAAAATATGTTTGTGACATTCTCGAAAATGTTAATAAATCAAAAAAATGTTCACATAATTTCGAAAAAAAATGTAGCATTCAAGAAATTGTTGTATGGAATGTAAAGAAATGCTTGTGTTGTTTACGAAAAGAATTGTGTAGTTCAAAAAAATGTTTCTTACCATTCAAAAATATGTTCATGACATTTTTGCAAAATGTATATACAATTTTGAACAATCATTTTATTTTTTAAAAATTAATCCATTATACAGATAAATTCAATGCCTATTTGAACATGTTTAAGATTTATTCAAAGAAAATATTTCAAACATGTATTTTGGAAAAAAATGTTAATCTTGTGTTACGAAAATGTGTAACGTCAAAAAAGGTTATGTGTGCATACTAAAAATGCAGGTACTAAAAAATGTCAGCATAAATTTTAAAAAGGAAAATAAAAATAAAAACTAAAGAGAAAGTAGCAGAAAAAACAAAAAATCCGATGTGTGGTGAAGATGCTTAAATGTGTGATGCTCGTAAAAAATCTAGTTGTTTGAACATTCGAGGAGCTTGTGGAAAAAAATTGTAATGTCTGAGAAACATTTGGAAAGAACGTATGCACACATGATTTTTTCTTTTTTGCCACGAGCTCCTGAAATGTCCGAACAACACAAAAATATTGCACGAACATCACCAATTTGAGCATCTTGTACCACAAAAAAGAATATATATTTTTTGAATTTTCTGCTATTTTTATACTTTACTATTCACCGGGGGTAGATGATCGCGGGCACCGAATTGAATTTTCTGAAAGCGGCGTTATGGCTCTCGGGTACATCTACACTCGCTGGTGAACAATTAGTTGTAAAAAATAGTAAAAGTATGCGAGATGCTCATGTGCGTGAAATTTGTGCCAAATTTCGTGGAGTTTCGCCATTTCGGTAGGTCCCGACAAAAGACAAAATTCGAGCGAGTGACAAACTTTAGAAAACAACATTGTTCCGAGCTCATTTTTTCTTTTTTGCCATGAGCTCGTCAAATACAATCCAGAATGAAATTTTGCATGCACCGGGCCCACTCAAGCATTTTGCATAAAAATCAGATTTTTTTGAATTCTTTGTTCTTTTTTTTATTTAACCGTTCCTCGGATGCAGATGAACCATGACACCAAATTCAATATCCGAGAAGAAACACAGAAAACTTAAACCTAAAAAAGGCTTATGAAAACGAACATAGGAAACAAAAAAATATGAGCGGGAAGCTTCTATAATCGGTCGGAACCAATCGTAGAAGCTTCCTTGAAACGACTCCTCGGGGATCCTCTATGGACTGGCGCATACTTGGACGCGAGGATGGAAACTACAGGTGAAATGCAAGCTGATATAAGCGATAAATAGCTCACAAAACCTATATCTCGCATAAAGCGAGCGGACCATAGATCTCGCCTGAAAGCTTTTCCTGCACGAGTAGCTACTGGGCTAGCCCATTTTTGTCCCATTTTTTGGTTCTTTTATTTGTTTCTTTTTCTTTCTTCACACATATTTTCTTGTTTTCTTTTTCTTTTTTTTTTTCAGTTTCCTTCTATCTCTTCCTAGGCTTTTCTTTTTGGGAAAATTTTGTTTTTCCACTCTAGATTTTGTCAATATTCCTTATGCCACTCTAAATTTTGACATTTCATTTTTGTCACTCTTAACTATTGACAATTAGCACAATTGCCATTCTGTGGCAAAAGCAAAATAATTTTATTTCACTTTTGCCACTCTTAGCTTTAACAATGTATCACAATTGCCACTCTAAATTTTTTGTTTATGCCACAAAATGGCAATTGTGATAATTGTCAAAAGCTAAGAGTAGCAAAAGTAAAATGACAAAATTTAGAGTGGCGTAAGGAAAATTGGCAAAAGCTAGAGTGGCAAAAACAAAAATTTCCCTTTCTTTTTTGCACAGTTTTTTCTCTGGTTTTCTTGTCCTTTTTTCTCTTCGATTTCCCTTGTTTGTTCCATTATTGTTTTCTTTCATTTTTTTCCTTTTGTTTTCCTCAACACATGTCTACATTTTTTATACAGATTGTATACATTATACGTCAAGAATATTTTTTTCTTCCAGATTTAACTTATTCAAATAGATGATTAAAAAAATTAAATCAATGTTTTGATGTCTATTATTTTCATACATATTTTACAGTTTTTGTGTACATCTAAAACATTTTTAATACAGGTTTGGAATTTTTCATACTTATGATGAACATTTTTTTTTAAATATATGTTTGGTGTTTACGCTTTCTTCGTACACATCATATATTTTTGTTATACATCTGATATATTTTTTATACATGTTTAATATTTTATACATACATGTTTAACATTTTCAGATGATTCACTTTTTTAAAATTATATTTTTGGATGCCTAGTTTTTTTCATATAGATTGTATATGTTGTGCATGTATCAAGAACATTTTTATATACACGTTTAATATATTTCAAATAGATGATTTATATTTGAAAACTTTTTTATATGTCTACACTCTAACAAATGCATTTTACTTATTATGTGCTCCGGCCACCTGACGCAAACGAGGCAACGAATTAAACCCACTCATCAGTGGGTGCCCCTCCTATAATAGTGGGTGGTAAAAGAATATATCAGTTTTACAACGGAGGTGATATTTTGGCTCATAGGTGTAGGTGTAGATACACCTATATTTCCGATTATTTCTTACTGAATACTAAGTGCATTACCATCAAAATATCAACGTAAATACCATCAAAATATCAATGTAAATCCACACGTGCACGTCTCCTCCAATAGTAGTGGGTGGTAAAAGAATTCATCCGTTTTACTACCGAATACTAAGCGTGTTACTATCAAATTATCCACGCCAACTAAATCCACCCGTGGACATCTCCTCTATGTTGTAATGGGTGGTAAAAGAATCCATAGAGTTTACTACCTAACATTAAGCGGATTACCATCAAATCTCAACACACTGAATGTGAGCCAGCCCCGTAAGACAATACGCACCTTCAAATTAAATATTATTTTTCCAATCATTTCATTTATACGACCTGCAAATAGGATAAGATCTTGGCTCGCCCTATAGAAAAAACAACTATATGCCCTATAAACTTGCTTGCTTCTTCGAATCTCCAAATAACATATAAAAAATGTTTCTATGATGAGACCATTCTCGATCGATAAACGTGATAGGAGCCTATGTATTTCACGGGCAGCCGACCAATAGGGAAAGGTTGTGAATCCGGCGAACCAACTGCTTTAAGAACATGATTGTCTTCTCTCACCCAGTTAAAAGAGGCTGTCACCTTTGCTATGAACCACGAGGTATGTTGCTATCAAATCTCATGTTAATTTTGAGTCGTAAAACATTCTATCACTATGCGGGTTGACCAAGCAAACCAAGTTAGACGTTTTATTGGAGCATTACTATGTGACTTCTTATTTTACGACCACGCGTAAGAAAGAAAAAGATGCTTGGTTGTTTTGCGGGGCAGAGGGTGGTGTATGACCGATGGTAACACAATTAATTACACTAGTAGGACGTCCTTGCGTTGCTACAGACTACAATGCATATAATTGAATCTAACAAATGATGTCGGCTCCAAGGTTTAAGCTGAATTCTCATACGTTTTCAACTGTCTAAACAATCCAGGCTCTCCCGAATCTAGCTCATATGTGGGGGACAAATGTGGTTGTCTAGACTATCCGTCATGTTATTTTCAACAAATGATCCCAACACAAAAACCTCACCCCACGACGGACCTTTATCTTTTCCTGCCGTACCCTCCATTTCCCGCTCGGTTTCCTGCCATAGCAGGTTCTTGTTGGAGCCTCTCTTTACAACCGGGCGACACACACCTCACCTTCTCCATGGCACCCTCTCTCCTTCACACCATACTTACCAACATACTATGACAAAACATTCAGTCCAGTCGTCAAGGCAACGACTGTTCGCATTGTGTTGAGCATTGCTACCTCGAGCTCATGGCCTATTCATCAACTGGATGTCAAGAATGCATTTCTTCACGGGGACCTCAAGGACACCGTTTATTGTGTGCAACCATCCGGCTTCGTTGACTCCTCTCACCCGGATCACGTTTGCCTCCTCCGTTAGTCTCTTTATGGCTTGAAGCGGGCTCCTCGCACATGGTTTCATTGGTTCCGGTCATTCCTTTTGACACTTGGCTTTCACGCATCTAAGAGTGACTCCTCACTCTTTATCTTACACTGTGGCGCATCTATTCCCTATTTGTTAGTGTATGTAGATGGCATCATCCTCACCGCTAGCTCCTCACAAACACTTCATTACAACATCCGCTCCCTCAAACACGAATTTTCCATGACAGACTTAGGTGAGCTTCACCACTTTCTTGGCATTAATGTTACACCTAATGCTTCTGGTTTATTCTTGAGTCAACAACAATACACACTTGAAATCCTCGACCGTGCCAAAATGCTCAATTGTAAACTAGTCTCCACTCGTCACTAGTAGAAAACTGTTGGGGAACGTTGCATAGAAAACAAAAAATTTCCTACGCACACGCAAGATCTATCCATGGTGATGAGCATCTACGAGAGGGAGAGTGGATCTACGTACCCTTGTAGATCGCAAAGCGGGAAGCGTTAAGAAACGCGGTTGATGTAGTCGAACGTCTTCGCGATCCAAATCGCCGAGGGTCCCGCGATCCAATCTCGATCCGTCCCGCGATCCCATCACGATCCGTCCCGCGATCCCATCACGATCCGTCCCGCGATCCTGATCACAGTCCTTCCGATCTAGCGCCGAACGGACGGCACCTCCGCGTTCAGCACACGTACAGCTCGATGACGATCTCCGCCTTATTGATCCAGCAAGAGGGAGCGGAGAGGTAGATGAGTTCTCCGGCAGCGCGACGGCATGGCGGCGATGGTGGTGGAACTATTCCGGCAGGGCTTCGCCTAAGCACCACCGAACTAGACTAGAGGAGAAAACGATCTAGAGGAAGTAGAGGGATCACGTGGCAATTAGGGTTAGCTCTCCCCTCTAGATCCTCTAGTATATATAGGAGGGAGGGAGGGGAGGAGGTAGCCTCAAACCCTCAAGGTTTGGCCGAAATTGGAGGTGGAGGAGTCCTACTCCAATCCTATTAGGAGTAGGATTCCTCCTCTCCACTTGGAAACCCTTTCCACCTTTCCTCTTTTGGATTTTTTCCACCCAAAGCCACATGGGCCTTAGTGGGGGGGTTAGGCCAGCCCACTAGGGGCTGGTTTGACTACTCCCACAGCCCATGAGGTCCTTTGGGTCGAGACACCCCTCCCGATGGTCCCCGGTACCCCTCCCGGCACTCCCGGTACACTACCGAAATACCCGAAACTTTTCCAGTGACCAAAACAGGACTTCCTATATATCAATCTTTACCTCCGGACCATTCCGGAGCTCCTCGTGACGTCCAGGATCTCATCCGAGACTCCGAACAACCTTCGGTCACCACCATACATAACTCTACTATACCGAAACGTCACCGAACCTTAAGTGTGCAGACCCTGCGGGTTTGAGAACTATGTAGACATGACCGAGACACCTCTACGACCAATAACCAATAGCGGGACCTGGATGCCCATATTGGTTCCCATATATTCTATGAAGATCTTTATCAGTTGAACCTCTATGTCAAGGATTCAGTTAATCCCGTATGTTGTTCCCTTTGTTCTTCGTTATGTTACTTGCCCGAGATTCGATCGTCGGTATCTCTATACCTAGTTCAATCTCGTTACCGGCAAGTCTCCTTACTCGTTTTGTAATACAAGATCCCGTGGCTAACACTTAGTCACATTGCTTGCAAGGCTTATTGTGATGTTGTATTACCGAGTGGGCCCTGAGATACCTCTCCGTCACACGGAGTAACAAATCCCAGTCTTGATCCATGCCAACTCAACAGACACCCTCGGAGATACCTGTAGAGCATCTTTATAGTCACCCAGTTACGTTATGACGTTTGATATACACAAGGTATTCCTCCGGTGTCAGTGAGTTGCATGATCTCATGGTCATAGGAACAGATACTTGACATGCAGAAAACAATAGCAATAAACTGGCACGATCATATGCTATGTTCATAGTTTGGGTCTTGTCCATCACATCATTCTCCTAATGATGTGATCCCGTTATCAAATGACATCTCATGTCTATGGCTAGGAAACCTTGACCATCTTTGATCAACGAGCTAGTCTATTAGAGGCATACTAGGGACACAGTGTTGTCTATGTACCCACACATGTATTTGAGTTTCCAATCAATACAATTATAGCATGGATAATAAACGATTATCATGAACAAGGAAATATGATAATAACTAAATTATTATTGCCTCTAGGGCATATTTCCAACAGTCTCCCACTTGCACTAGAGTCAATAATCTAGTTCACATCACCATGTGATTTACATTGTTATGAATCTAACACCCAATGAGTTCTGGGGTTCGATCATGCTTTGCATGTGAGAGAGGTCTTTAGTCAATGGTCTGCAACATTCAGATCCGTGTGTTCTTTGCAAATCTATATGTCATACTGCAGATGCTACCACGCTCCACTTGGAGCTATTCCAAATGGTTGCTCCACTATACGTATCCTAACTGCTACTCAGAGTCGTCCGGATAGGTGTCAAAGCTTGCATCGACGTAACCCTTTACGACGAACTCTTTATCACCTCCATAATCGAGAAATATTTCCTTAGTCCTCTAGTTACTAAGGATAATCTTGACCGATGTCCAGTGATCCACTCCTGGACCACTCTTGTACCCCTTGACAGACTCATGGCAAGGCACACACTATGTGTGGTACACAGCATGGCATACTATATAGAGCCTATGGATAAGGCATAGGGGACGACCTTCGTCCTTTCTCTTTCTTCTGCCGTGGTCGAGCTTTGAGTCTCACTCAACTACACACCTTACAAATCAGGCAAGAACTCTTTTTTGACTGATCCATTTTGAACTCTTTCAAAATCTTGTCAAGGTATGTACTCATTGAAAGTCTTATCAGACGTCTTGATCTATCTCTATAGATCCTGATGCCCAATATTTAAGTAGCTTCATTCCAGGTTTTTCTTTGAAAAACTCCTTTCAAACAACCCTTTATGCTTTCCAGAAATTCTACATCATTTCCGATCAACAATATGTCATCCACATATACTTATCAGAAATTCTATAGTGCTCCCACTCACTTTATTGTAAATACAAGTTTCTCATAAACTTTGTATAGACTCAAAAACTTTGATCACCTCATCAAAGCGTATATTCCAACTCCGAGATGCTTGCTCCAGTCCATAGAAGGATCGCTGGAGTTTGCATACGTTTTAGCATCCTTAGGACTGACAAAACCTTCCGGTTGTATCACATACAACCTTTCCTCACGGATACCGTTAAGGAAACGATGTTTTGACATCCATCTGCCAGATTTCATAATCGAAAAATGCAATAACTGCTAACATAATTCCAACAGACTTTAGCATCGCTACGGGTGAGAAAGTCTCATCGTAGTCAACTCCTTGAACTTGTGAAAAACCCTTTGCCACAAGTCGAGCTTTATAGACGGTGACATTACCGTCCGCGTCCGTCTTCCTTTTAAAGATCCATTTGTTCTGAATGGCCTTTCGCCCTTTAGGTAATACTTCCAAAGCCCATACTTTGTTTTCATACATGGATCCCATCTCGGATTTCATGGCCTCTAACCATTTCTCGGAATCCGGGCCCATCATCGCTTCTCCATAGCTCGTAGGTTCATCGTTGTCCAACAACATGACCTCTAAGACAGGGTTGCCGTACCACTCAGGAGCAGTACGCGTCCTTGTCGACCTACGAGGTTCGATAGTAACTTGATCTGAAGCTTCATGATCATCATCATTAACTTCCTCTTCAACTAACGTAGGCTCCACAGGAACAACTTTCTGCGCTGCGCTACTCTCTGGTTGAAACAAAGGTTCGACAACCTCATCAAGTTCTATCTTCCTCCCACTCAATTCTTTCGAAAGAAACTCTTTCTCGAGAAAGGACCCGTTTTAGCAACAAACACTTTGTGCTTGGATCTAAGATAGAAGGTTTACCCAACTGTTACGTTAGGGTATTCTATGAAGATGCATTTGTCCGCTTTGGGTTCAAGCTCATTAGGTGAAAACCCTTTTTCACATAAGCGTCGCAGCCCCAAACATTAAGAAATGACAGCTTAGGTTTCCGCCAAACCAAAATTCATACGGTGTCATCTCAACGGACTTATATGGTGCCCCTTTTAAAGTGAATGTGGTTGTCTCTAATGCATAACCCTAAAACGATAGTGGTAAATCGATAAGAGACATCATAGTTCGCACCATATCCAATAGAGCACGACTACGACGTTCGGACACACCATCACACTATGGTGTTCCAGGTGGTGTGAGTTGTGAAACAACTTCCACATTGTCTTTAGTTGTATACCAAACTCGTAACTCAGATATTCACCTCCACGGTCATATCGTAGACATTTTATCTTCTTGTCACGATGATCTCAAACTTCACTCTGATTTTGTTTGAACTTTTCAAACGTTACATACTTGTGTTTCATTAAGTAAATATCCCCATATCTACTCAAATCATCAGTGAAGGTAGGAAAATAACGATATCCACCACACGCTACAACACTCATTGGACTGTATACATCAACATGTATCATTTCCAATAAGTCACTTGCCCGCTCCATCATACCGGAAAACGGGGTCTTAGTCATCTTGCCCATGAGGCATGGTCCGCATGTCTCAACCGATTCAAAATCGAATGAGTCTAAAGATCCATCAGCATGGAGTTTCTTCATGTGCTTTACACCAATATGACATTTAGCGGCAGTGTCACAAGTATGTGGTACTATCATTATCTAACTTTGTATCTTTTGGCATCAATATTATGAACATGTGTATCACTATGATCAAGATTCAATAAACCATTCTCATTGGGTGCATGACCATTGAAGGTATTATTCATGTAAACAGAATAACCATTATTCTCTAATTTAAATGAATAACCGTATTGCAATAAACATGATCTAATCACGTTCATGCTCAACGCAAACACCAAATAACACTTATTTAGGTTCATCACTAATCCTGAAGGTATAGAGAGCGTGCGATGGTGATCACATCAACTTTGGAAACACTTCCAACACTCATCGTCACCTCGCCCTTAGCTAGCCTCCGTTTATTCCGTAGCTTTTATTTCGAGTTACTAACATTTAGCAACCGAACCGGTATCCAATACCCAAGTGCTACTAGGAGTACCAGTAAGGTACACATCAATAACATGTATATCAAATATACTTCTGTCGACGTTGCCAGCCTTCTTATCTAACAAGTATCTAGGGCAGTTCCGCTTCAGCGACCGTTCTCCTCATAATAGAAGCACTCAGTCTCGGGTTTGGGTTCAACCTTGGGTTTCTTTACTGGAGCAGCAACTGGCTTGCCATCCATGAAGTATCCCTCCTTGCCCTTGCCCTTCTCGAAACTAGTGGTTTTACTAACCATCAACACTTGATGCTCCTTCTTGATTTCTACCTTCGCGGTGTCAAACATCGCGAATAGCTCAGGGATCATTATTTCCATGCCTGGCATTTTATAGTTCACCACGAAGCTCTAGTAGCTTAGTGACAGTGACTTGGAGAACTATATCAATCACTATCTTATCTGGAAGATCAACTCCCACTCGATTCAAGCGATTGTAGCACCCAGACAATCTGAGCACATGCTCACCGATTGAGCTATTCTCCTTCATCTTGCAGGCAAAGAATCTTGTTGGAGGTCTCATACCTCTCAACACGGGCACGAGCCTGAGATCCCAAGAACATCTCATATGTTCCGTGACGTTCAAAACGTTTTGGAGCCTCAATTCTAAGCCGTAATGCATGACGCACTGAACTATTAAGTATTCATCGGAACGTGCCTGTCATATGTTCACAACATCTACAGACGACGCTAGAGGGGGTGGCGCACCGAGCGGTGCTTTAAGGACATAAGCCTTCTGTGCAACAATGAGGACAATCCTCAGATCACGGACCCAGTCCGCATTATTGCTACCATCTTCTTTCAACTCTATTTCTCTAGGAACATATAAAAATTCAAGGGAGCTACAACGCGAGCTAGTAATCTACAACATAATTTGCAAAGACATTTTGACTATGTTCATGATAATGAGTTTAGTTAATCATATTACTTAAAAACTTCCACTCAAATTGACATCCCTCCGGTCATTCGAGTGTCACATGATCCAAATCCACCAACTCAAGTCCGATCATCACGTGAGTTGAGGTGGTTTCAATGGTGAACATCTTCATGTTGATCATATCTACTATATGACTCATGTTCGACCTTTCGGTCTCTTGTGTTCCGAGACCATGTCTGTACATGCTAGGCTCGTCAAGTTTAACCCGAGTGTTCCGCATGTGCAACACTGGCTTGCACCCGTTGTATGCGAACGTAGAGTCTATCACACCCGATCATCACGTGGTGTCTCGAAACGACGAACTTTCGCAACGGTGCACACTCGGGGAGAACACAATTTATCTTGAAATTTAAGTGAGGGATCACCTTATAATGCTATCGTCGTCCTAAGCAAAATAAGATGCATAAAAGGATTAACATCACATGCAAATCATAAGTGACATGATATGGCCATGAACTTGTGCTTTTGATCTCCATCTTCAAAGCACCGGCATGATCTCCATCGTCACCGGCATGACACCATGATCTCCATTATCTTGATCTCCATCAACGTGTTGCCATGAGGTTGTCGTGCCGACTGTTGCTTCCACGACTATAGCTAACTCATAGCGATAAAGTAAAGCAAAACGGCAAAAATAATTAAAGACAACCCTATGGCTCCTGCCGGTTGTCGTACTCATCGACATGCAAGTCGTGATATTCTATACAATACATGATCATCTCATACATCACATATATCCCATCATGTAATTGGCCATATCACATCACAACATACCCTGCAAAAACAAGTTAGACGTACTCTAATTGTTGTTGCAAGTTTTACGTGGCTGCTACGGGTATCTAGCAAGAACAATTCTTACCTACGCAAAAACCACAACGGTGATACAAAAATTGCTATTCAACCTTCTCAAGGACCGCCTTTGTCAAATCCGATCCGACTAAAGTGGGAGAGACAGACACCCGCCAGCCATCTTTATGCAACAAAGTTACATGTTAGTTGATGTAATCGGTCTCTCGTAAGCGTACGAGTAAGGTTGGTCCGGGCCGCTTCATCCCACAATACCGCTGAATCAAGAAAAGACTAAGGGAGGAAGCAATCTGAATATCAACGCCCACAACCTCCTTTGTGTTCTACTCGTGATCTCATCTACGCATAGACCTAGCTCATGATGCCACTGTTGGGGAACGTTGCATAGAAAACAAAAAATTTCCTACGCACACGCAAGATCTATCCATGGTGATGAGCATCTATGAGAAGGAGAGTGGATCTACGTACCCTTGTAGATCGCTAAGCGGGAAGCGTTAAGAAACGCGGTTGATGTAGTCGAACGTCTTCGCGATCCAAATCGCCGAGGGTCCCGCGATCCAATCTCGATCCGTCCCGCGATCCCATCACGATCCGTCCCGCGATCCCATCACGATCCGTCCCGCGATCCTGATCACAGTCCTTCCGATCTAGCGCCGAACGGACGGCACCTCCGCGTTCAGCACACGTACAGCTCGATGACGATCTCCGCCTTATTGATCCAGCAAGAGGGAGCGGAGAGGTAGATGAGTTCTCCGGCAGCGCGACGGCATGGCGGCGATGGTGGTGGAACTATTCCGGCAGGGCTTCGCCTAAGCACCACCGAACTAGACTAGAGGAGAAAACGATCTAGAGGAAGTAGAGGGATCACGTGGCAATTAGGGTTAGCTCTCCCCTCTAGATCCTCTAGTATATATAGGAGGGAGGGAGGGGAGGAGGTAGCCTCAAACCCTCAAGGTTTGGCCGAAATTGGAGGTGGAGGAGTCCTACTCCAATCCTATTAGGAGTAGGATTCCTCCTCTCCACTTGGAAACCCTTTCCACCTTTCCTCTTTTGGATTTTTTCCACCCAAAGCCACATGGGCCTTAGTGGGGGGGTTAGGCCAGCCCACTAGGGGCTGGTTTGACTACTCCCACAGCCCATGAGGTCCTTTGGGTCGAGACACCCCTCCCGATGGTCCCCGGTACCCCTCCCGGCACTCCCGGTACACTACCGAAATACCCGAAACTTTTCCAGTGACCAAAACAGGACTTCCTATATATCAATCTTTACCTCCGGACCATTCCGGAGCTCCTCGTGACGTCCAGGATCTCATCCGAGACTCCGAACAACCTTCGGTCACCACCATACATAACTCTACTATACCGAAACGTCACCGAACCTTAAGTGTGCAGACCCTGCGGGTTTGAGAACTATGTAGACATGACCGAGACACCTCTACGACCAATAACCAATAGCGGGACCTGGATGCCCATATTGGTTCCCATATATTCTATGAAGATCTTTATCAGTTGAACCTCTATGTCAAGGATTCAGTTAATCCCGTATGTTGTTCCCTTTGTTCTTCGTTATGTTACTTGCCCGAGATTCGATCGTCGGTATCTCTATACCTAGTTCAATCTCGTTACCGGCAAGTCTCCTTACTCGTTTTGTAATACAAGATCCCGTGGCTAACACTTAGTCACATTGCTTGCAAGGCTTATTGTGATGTTGTATTACCGAGTGGGCCCTGAGATACCTCTCCGTCACACGGAGTAACAAATCCCAGTCTTGATCCATGCCAACTCAACAGACACCCTCGGAGATACCTGTAGAGCATCTTTATAGTCACCCAGTTACGTTATGACGTTTGATATACACAAGGTATTCCTCCGGTGTCAGTGAGTTGCATGATCTCATGGTCATAGGAACAGATACTTGACATGCAGAAAACAATAGCAATAAACTGGCACGATCATATGCTATGTTCATAGTTTGGGTCTTGTCCATCACATCATTCTCCTAATGATGTGATCCCGTTATCAAATGACATCTCATGTCTATGGCTAGGAAACCTTGACCATCTTTGATCAACGAGCTAGTCTATTAGAGGCATACTAGGGACACAGTGTTGTCTATGTACCCACACATGTATTTGAGTTTCCAATCAATACAATTATAGCATGGATAATAAACGATTATCATGAACAAGGAAATATGATAATAACTAAATTATTATTGCCTCTAGGGCATATTTCCAACAAAAACATGTCTTACGTTTGCGCCTTTAGTCCCGGTTTGGCTTTGGCCCAGGACTAATGTGACCATTAGTCCCGGTTCCAACGGCTAGGAGCGGTCGGGGGGCACGGGCACCATTAGTCCCGGTTCATTTGGGACCTATAGTCCCGGTTTGTGATACAAACCGGGACTAAAGGGGTGGTGGCAGATAGGTGTCAGGCTGGGGCCCCACGAGCCCTTTTAGTCCCGGTTTGTGAGACAAACCGGGACTATATGTAGACCTTTAGTCCCGGTTTGTATAACTAACCGGGACTAAAGCTTTCCCTATATAAACGCTTCATCCAGCCCGAGCCCATTTCTCTGTTTTCTCCATTCCCCTCTCTGTTCTTCCCTAGCTCGAGCTCATCCCTCCATTTTTGCCAAGATTTGTCCAGATTTGAGGCACCCCAATCCATCCAAGTGTCCACAAAGGTTAGCAACTTTGTCCTTTCATCTCTTATTGCTAGATCAGCTCGTGCAATGCTTTATAAGTATAGTGATTTGTGGGTTTTAGTTTGGGTGTAATTATGTGATAGTTTTTTTGATTTATATGCAATTTGAGCTCAAATTAACTTCTTAGTTTGCATATGTGTAGGTGTGGTTTACTTAGTGTGCCTTCCCGTCCCCGTCCTAACCACCGTCGATCGCCCGCACCGTCCCGTCGCCGGCACCACCTTGGTGAGCCTCTTCTTGTGTTCTTATCATTTTTATAAAAAAATCATATTTGTATGATTTAGATAGTTACTTGCATAATTTTCTTACTTGTATGATTGTTGTTATATATAGTGCCATGGTTATGATATCCGTGCCTGTCGGCCCTCGTCCGGTTTACGATTCAGATGTGGTATATTCTCTTTTATAACTATTTGTTGCATTTCGTGTTAATGACAATTATGCCCATTAAGTTGACATAGATATTTTTATCTAGGAGGTAGTTGAACCGTAAATTCCAACCGACCCTATTGTCGAGAAGTTAAATTTAGTTGAAAAAGAAAATGAGGATTTGAAAGGAAAACTGAAAAGAGTTGAAGAAGAGAAGATGAAATTGGAGTTGTACGTTGCCGATGTCTTCGATGATCACAAGATCAAGATGGATGCAATGCGCTTGAAGATTAGAAAGATTAGAAAATATGCCATTAATAAAGAGGCTTGGTATCATTATGCTGTTGGATCAATTGTTACCTTAGTTGCGATTTTGATCGCATTTGTTGTTGCATTTAAATGTTTTAGCTAGATAGTTGTATGTTGTTTTATGAGAATAAGTGTGTATGAACTTTATGTATGAACTTGTATTAATTTGGTATTTTCGGTGTTGTGTAATGAAGATGAACCGGCAATGGATGTACGATGACCGACGCTCTCCCCAGTTCATTAATGGTGTGCATAGTTTTCTGCGTGCGGCTGAGGCAAACAAGCGGGGTGGTTTTATGTGTTGTCCATGTGGTGTGTGTAAGAATGATAAGACTTACTCTAGCGCAAAACAAATTCACGTCCACCTTTTTACGTCCGGTTTCATGTCCGGCTATAATTGTTGGACCAAGCACGGAAAAAGAGGGGTTATAATGGAAGAGAATGAAGAAGAAGAGGATGATGACAACTATCCTGGGTTTCCTGAATTTGATGGTACTACAATGGGGGAAGAGAATGAAGAAGAAGAAGCTGAGGCATCAGATGAGCCCGCTGATGATCTTGGTCGGGCCATTGCTGATGCAAAGAGAAATTGCGAAAGTGAAAAGGAGAAGTTGAAGTTGCAGCGCATGTTAGAGGATCACAAAAAAAGGGTTGTACCCAAATTGCGAAGATGACAACACAAAGCTCGGTACCACACTGGAATTGCTGCAATGGAAGGCAGAGAATGGTCTATCTGACAAGGGATTTGAAAAGTTGCTGAAAATATTGAAGAAGAAGCTTCCAAAGGACAACGGATTGCCCGACAGTACATACGAAGCAAAGAAGGTTGTCTGCCCTCTCGGATTAGAGGTGCAGAAGATACATGCATGCCCTAATGACTGCATCCTCTACCGCGGTGAGGAGTATGAGAATTTGAATGCATGCCCGGTATGCGGTGCATTGCGATATAAGATCAGTCGCGATGACCCTGGTGATGATGTTGAGGGCGAGCACCCGAGGAAGAGGATTCCTGCCAAGGTGATGTGGTATGCTCCTATAATACCACGGTTGAAACGTTTTTTCCAAAACAAAGAGCATGCCAAGTCGTTGCGATGGCACAAAGAAGACCGTAAGAAAGACGGGAAGTTGAGAGTACCCGCTGATGGGTCGCAGTGGAAAAAATCGAGAGAAAGTGGCCGGACTTTGCAGATGACCCAAGGAACGTATGGTTTGGTTTAAGTGCAGATGGTATTAATCCTTTTGGGGAGCAGAGTAGCAAGCATAGCATATGGCCTGTGACTCTATGTATCTATAACCTTCCTCCTTGGTTGTGCATGAAGCGGAAGTTCATTATTATGCCAGTGCTCATCTAAGGCCCTAAGCAACCCAGCAACGACATTGATGTGTACCTAAGGGCATTAGTTGATGAACTTTTACAGCTGTGGAATAAAGAAGGCGTACGTGTGTGGGATGAGCACAAACAACAGGAATTTGACCTACGAGCGTTGCTGTTTGTAACCATCAATGATTGGCCTGCTCTTAGTAACCTTTCAGGACAGACAAACAAGGGATACCATGCATGCACGCACTGTTTAGATGAGACTCAAAGTATATATTTGGACAAATGCAAGAAGAATGTGTACTTGGGACATCGTCGATTTCTTCCGACCAAGCATGCCTTAAGAAAGAAAGGCAAACATTTCAAAGGTGAGGCAGATCACCGAAAGAAGCCCGTCCTCCGTACTGGTGATGATATACTTGATATGGTCAAGGATTTACAAGTAATCTTTGGAAAGGGTCTTGGTGGACAATCTGTTCCGATTAACGCTAACGGACACGCCCCCATGTGGAAGAAGAAATCTATATTTTGGGAGCTAGAATATTGGAAAGTCCTAGAGGTCCGCTCTGCAATCGACGTGATGCACTTCACGAAGAATCTTTGCGTGAACCTGCTAGGATTCCTGGGAGTGTATGGGAAGACAAAAGATACACCGGAGGCACGACAAGACCAGCAACGTATGAACGCAAAAGACGGCATGCATCCAAAGCAGTATGAAGGTCCTGCCAGCTACGCTCTTACCAAAGCAGAGAAGATTTTTTTTAATGCCTGCTCAGTATGAAGGTCCCGTCTGGCTTCTCGTCGAATATAAAAGGAATAATAAATATGGCAGAGAAAAAATTCCTGAACCTAAAGTCTCATGACTGCCATGTGATCATGACGCAATTGCTTCCAGTTGCGTTGAGGGGGCTTCTACCAGAAAATGTTCGATTAGCCATTGTGAAGCTATGTTCATTCCTCAATGCAATTTCTCAGAAGGTAATCGATCCGGAAATCCTACCAAGCTTACAGAATGATTTGGTCCAATGTCTTGCCAGTTTCGAGTTGGTGTTCCCACCATCCTTCTTCAATATTATGACGCACGTCCTAGTTCACCTAGTCGAAGAGATTGCTATTCTGGGTCCTGTATTTCTACACAATATGTTCCCCTTTGAGAGGTTCATGGGAGTCTTAAAGAAATATGTTCGTAACTGTGCTAGGCCAGAAGGAAGCATCTCCAAGGGCCATGAAACAGAGGAGGTTATTGAGTTTTGTGTTGACTTTATTCCTGACCTTAAGTTGATTGGTGTTCCTCAATCGCGGCATGAGGGGAGACTGAGTGGAAAAGGCACGCTTGGACCAAAATCAATAATATGTAGGGACGGGCATTCTTGGGCGCAAGCACACTACGCAGTTCTAAAAAATTCTACCTTGGTGACCCCGTATATCGAGAAACACATGGATATTATACGCTCCAAGAACCCGGAGCAGTCTGACCCCTGGATTAAACGTACACACATTGAGGCTTTCGGCGGTTGGTTGCAAACATATCTCATGAATGACGACATTGTTGAAGATGAGCTGTACTTGTTGGCCAAGAGACCATCTTCGACTATATTGACTTTCCAAGGATACGAGATAAATGGGAATACATTTTACACGATCGCCCAATATAAAAAGAGCACCAACCAAAACAGTGGTGTCCGCTTTGACGATGCAGCAAACACCAATAGGGAAAAGGACACATATTATGGTTACATAGAGGAGATATGGGAACTTGACTATGGAAGTGATTTGAAGGTCTCTTTGTTCCGTTGCAAATGGGTCAATCTGACAGGAGGAGGGGTAATGGTAGACCAGTAGTATGGAATGACAACAGTGGATCTCAACAATCTTGGGTACACAGAGGAACCATTCGTCCTAGCCAATGATGTGGCGCAGGTTTTCTATGTGAAGGACATGTCTACCAAACCAAGAAAAAGAAAAGATAAGAAAGCGGATACATCATACAATGAGCCAAAGCGCCACATAGTTCTTTCAGGGAAAAGAAACATCGTGGGAGTGGAGGACAAGACAGACATGTCAACAGATTATGAAAAGTTTGATGAAATTCCTCCCTTCACAGTGAAGACTGACCCAAACATCCTGTTAAATGATGAAGATTGTCCATGGTTACGGCGTAATAAGTAAGGGACACACGAGAAGAAAAAGTTTTATACCCCAAGATCCCACTCTGGGATGTGATTGGCTTCACCGTCATCACTTTTCTTCTCTAGCGAGTAGCCGAGATGGTCCAGTTTGTACACGAAGTGTATCCAGTTTTTGTTGTATCTCTCTCAACTTTTTAACACATGCTATGTGGGTGAAATGATGATACCATGCCAAATTTCAACCTTTCCAGAGTTCATTTGTAGTGTTTTTTAATTTCAGGATCGTTTAGCTCAAAAAAAATCATTAAATGCACGAAAAATAACAAATGAAGTTAGAAATGGTTGAAATTTGAAGATGTGGCTTAGAATGGTGCATACTGAATTCACAAAAAGTTTGGAGTTGAAATAAGTTAAAAAAATGAAATGCCTTTGTAACAGATGAGTTTTCGTCCGAAACCCTCATAATTCGAAGGAGATGGTCCAGTATGTACACGAAGTGCATCCAGTTTTTGTCGTAACCCTCTCAACTTTTTAGCACATCCTATGTGGGTGAAATGATGATACCATGCCAAGTTTCTACCTTTTTAGATTTCATTTGTAGTGCTTTTTAATTTCAGGGTCATTTAGCTCAAAAAAATCATTAAATGCATGAAAAAAAGCAAATGAGGTTAGAAAGGGTTGAAATTTGAAGATGTGGCTTAGAATGGTGCATATTGAATGCACAAAAAGTCTGGAGTTGAAATAATTTAAAAAAATGAAATGCCTTTGTAAGAGATGAGTTTTCGTCCGAAACCCTCATACTTCGAAGGAGATGGTCCAGTTTGTACACGAAGTGCATCCAATTTTTGTCGTAACCCTCTCAACTTTTTAGCACATCCTATGTGGGTAAAATGATAATACCATGCCAAGTTTCTACCTTTTTAGATTTCATTTCTAGTGCTTTTTAATTTCAGGGTCATTTAGCTCAAAAAAATCATTAAATGCATGAAAAATAGCAAATGAAGTTAGAAAGGGTTGAAATTTGAAGATGTGGCTTAGAATGGTGCATATTGAATGCACAAAAAGTCTAGAGTTGAAATATGTTAAAAAAAATGCCTTTGTAACAGATGAGTTTTCGTCCGAAACCCTCATACTTCGAAGGAGATGGTCCAGTTTGTACACGAAGTGCATCCAGTTTTTGTTGTAACCCTCTCAACTTTTTAGCACATCCTATGTGGGTGAAATGATGATACCATGCCAAGTTTCTACCTTTTCAGAGTTCATTTATAATGCTTTTTAATTTCAGGGTCATTTAGCTCAAAAAAATCATTAAATGCATGAAAAATAGCAAATGAAGTTAGAAAGGGTTGAAATTTGAAGATGTGGCTTAGAATGGTGCATATTGAATGCACAAAAAGTCTGAAGTTTAAATAAGTTAAAAAAATGAAATGCCTTTGTAAGAGATGAGTTTTCGTCCGAAACCCTCATGCTTCGAAGGAGATGGTCCAGTTTGTACACGAAGTGCATCCAATTTTTGTCGTAACCCTCTCAACTTTTTAGCACATCCTATGTGGGTGAAATGATGATACCATGCCAAGTTTCTACCTTTTCAGAGTTCATTTGTAATGCTTTTTAATTTCTGGGTCATTTAGCTCAAAAAAATCATTAAATGCATGAAAAATAGCAAATGAAGTTAGAAAGTGTTGAAATTTGAAGATGTGGCTTAGAATGGTGCATATTGAATGCACAAAAAATTCTGGTGTTGTAATAAGTTAAAAAACGAAATGCCTTTGTAACAGATGAGTTTTCGTCCGAAACCCTCATACTTCGAAGGAGATGGTCCAGTTTGTACACGAAGTGCATCCAGTTTTTGTCGTAACCCTCTCAACTTTTTAGCACATCATATGTGGGTGAAATTATGATACCATGCCAAGTGTCTACCTTTTCAGAGTTCATTTGTAATGCTTTTTAATTTCAGGGTCATTTAGCTCAAAAAAATCATTAAATGCATGAAAAAAAGCAAATGAGGTTAGAAAGGGTTGAAATTTGAAGATGTTGCTTAGAATGGTGCATATTGAATGCACAAAAAGTCTGGAGTTCATTTGGGTGATTTTGATTAAAACAAATGAAGGTATAAAACTAAAAGAGTTAAACATAATCTGGTTTTGATTAAAACACCTATTTAAATTATCCTAAAAATTCCCAAATTTAACATAATGATAAAAAACACTAATATTAAACAACAGGAAAAACAATCACTCAAAAATATATTTTTAAACTAAAGTTATTCACAAGCTAGTGATTCACACAAATTTCAAAAGAATTCAAATTTAAACTATTTAAATTTGAAAACTACTGGCACTAACAGAAAGTTTGTAATTGTTTTGACCTAAAGCAAAAAAGATTTGTTTAAAAACTATAAATATTCTAAGAGTTATTCCAAATCTAAAAACAGAAATTAGAAAAACAAAACAAAACAAAAAAGAGAAAATACAGCTTTAGTCCCGGTTAGTGATACCAACCGGGACTAAAGGTCCCTTCCCGCGCGGAATTTGGGCCGCCGAAAAGGAGAGACCTTTAGTCCCGGTTGGTGATAGCAACCGGGACTAAAGAACCTTTTACCAACCGGGACTAAAGGTGTGGGGGTATTTAACAACGGCTTCTTCCTCCTCAGTTTCTCCCCCGACGCCACACTTCACTCTACGCTGCCAGGTTGCCCAATTCCGCCCCGACGCCGTCGCCATCGCCGCTCCTCGCCGGTCTCCTCCGTCGCTCCGTCGTCGTCGCCGCTCCTCGCTGGTCTCCTCCATCGCCGTCGCCGCTCCTCACCGGTAAGGCTCCCCCTCCTCTCTGCCCCCGTCGGCCCCGCGCGCCTCCGCCGCTCGCCCTCGCCCATCGCAGCACCGCCGCCGGCCCCGCCCCCGCCCACCGCAGCACCGCCGCTGGCCCCGCGCGGGTCTCCGGCGACCCCGCAGCGCCGCCCGACTCTGTCCCGTGCGATGCCCGTGCGTTGAACCAAGAGTTCATATTGTTTTAGTTAATTGTGTTGTTTTATGTTTTAGTTGTTTAGTTTTTTTATGTTTTAGTTAATTTAGTTGTTTTAGTTGTTTTATGTTTTAGTTGTTTAGTTTTTTTATGTTTTAGTTAATTAAGTGTTCATATTGTTTTAGTTAATTTAGTTGTTTTATGTTTTAGTTGTTTAGTTTCTTTTATGTTTTAGTTGTTTTAGTTGGAAATAATGTAGTATCATCGGTCGTCGGTGACGCGATATCGAGGAGTCCCCGACGATCGTCGGTGAGGGAGAGTCCCCGACGATCGTCGGTGAGGAGTCCCCGACGATCGCCGGTGAGGAGTCCCGGACGATCGTCGGTGAGGAGTCCGCGACGATCGCCGGTGATATATGATGTTTAGATGTTTAGGGTTCAGATGTTAATATGTTTTAGTAAATGAGACTTTTTATTAGGCATTAGCTATTTTATATTAGGCAGATATATGATGTTTAGATGTTTAAATGTTTAGTTGCATAGCGTAGCCGTTGAGTCGACGATGCCCGGCCAGCATCCTCGTCGTCGATTCGGTGGCAACAACCTGCTTGAGAGGCGCCATGTCCGGGACTGGGCTCCGCCGGGCTAGCACTGGGAGGTGCTGCCTTCCGGGGCACGCAACTTGGTGAGGAATCAGGGTCCCGTCGTCGACCCGGGGGTTCTTTGGTGGCGGTCGCATGGACCACTGTCGGTGCAGAGGGAGCCGGCCCCCGCGGAGGTGGTATGTCGCCGTGTCAGGGAGGAGGATGATCACGTCCGACGCTACATGGCTGCGTTGGACGCGAGGTTCTCTAATACCTGGCAGGTTCTTCAGGGATCTCACCCGAGCTATGATCCTGTCGTAGTTCCTTCTCTTTGGGTGTCCACCGCCTGCGTCGCGAGACGTCAACTAGATCTGTATTAGTGATATTATATAATAATATTCGAGATGTATTAGTGATAATATTCGATGATGTATTAGTGATATTATAATATTCGAGATGTATTAGTGATACTATTCGATGATGTATTAGTGATATTATATGATCATATTGTTGCACTGCCTTGTATTGATTTGCATATCTCTGGTTTTGCTTATTGAATGCATTCTAATTGTATTATATTTGTTCTGGATTAGTTAAGCTATGGACGGTAGAGACAGAGACCGTGGTCAAGAGAATGTCATGTACGACATGATACACTCCGGAAACGAAGAGAATGAAGAAGTAGATGATGGCTCACAATACCTTAACCCATCTGGTGAGGGAATTGAGGAACTACAACCAAGAGAGGAAGGGGAACCAACTGACAATGATGGCGAAGAAATTTTTCCCCATCATCAGAAGTCCGGCGAGGTATTAATTTGCCCTCTGGTGATCATCAGAAGTATTGATTGATTTGAATATATTAACGAATCTTTTTTCTTTTAGCTCTCGGGATCGAGCAAATCTTCTACAAGGGTTAAACATGGCCCGACAAAAAAGTTGAAAGAAGGCATAAAGTACAACATCGATCAAATCAGAGCAGATGGCGAACCGATTGCTCCTAAAATTAATGCAGACAAATTTATACCTCAATGCGGAGTTATCGTTAGGGACCAAATCCCGATCACCGCTCAAGAATGGAATCAACCAAAAGATCGCGGAGTTCCTTTTGTCAGCCAAAGAGCAAAAGATCTGCTTTGGGAGGCGCTCATGAAACATTTCACCCTACCAGAGGGTCTCACAGATCTCCAACGGTAGAAAGTCAAGAAGTGTGCTCTTAAGAAGATGGCCACACAATTCCAGACTTGGAAGAAAAGATTATGGACCAATTACTTGAAAGGAGGAAAGAAGACTCCAGAATTCAAAGGAGAATATACGAAGTTAAAAGATGACTGGGACAGATTTGTGCAGTTCAAGGAATCAGAAGCAGCTAAGGAACGGTCGAGAGTAAACAAGATAAATGCCGAGAAAAAAACGTGGCACCATCATCTGGGGCCAGGTGGCTACAAGTATGGGTTGCCTTTGTGGGAAGAATCCGAGAGAAACATGAAGGCTGCAGGGGTCACTCCAGAAACAGAGAATTGGCCCGACAGGTGCATGACTTGGTTTTATGCACATGGGGGAAAGTTGGACCCATAGACAGGGAAGGTTCTTGAACATGCAAGTCTTAAAGAAGCCACGGACGAGTTACTTAAAGCAATAGAAGAAGCTCGAATGGGTCTGTACCAGCCCGAGAGAGAGAACGACGAGCTTACACGCGCCCTCAAGAATCCTGAACATCCGGGACGAACACGAGGCAAAGGCCTTATTCCGTGGCTTCTGGGGTTTGCGGATTGGAACGACAGTTACAAAAGCCGTGAGAGAAAGAAGAAGCATGAAGTAGATCAGATTCAAATGGTAGAAGCAAAGAACGCGGACTTGGAACGCAAATACATGCTGCAGCAGGAGCAAATCAACAAACTTAGCCAGCAAGGCGCATCTCAGCAGCAGGAGCATCCAGATGCAGCATTGGATGGTACCATTCCATCATCTATGCCGAAAAGCAGCGTGAGTTCCACGGGGGTCCCGGCCGATGATGCACCGCTGGCTCGCTACCCCACGGATGATATCCTAGAGTCGACAGTTTGTGAGCTACACGTGAAACTGAAGAACATATCCATGAAGGTCACGGACGGCTTTGCTTTACCGAGTGGACCTGAAGCAACCTTCCACGGCAATCCGATTCCACCTGGCTATGCTCGTGTCGGGGTGGATGAAGTTGTGTCGGCATATGAATCACTAGATCTTGACTACCTTGGAGGTGAAGGGGAGCGGACACTGGGAGAAGCCATTCGTTGTCTCATTTTATGGAAAAAGGAATGCATCGTGTTTCCAAACTCGGTGCCAAGGCCACCGACTCCTCCTCCAAGTCCGCCGCGTCAGCAGACTCCAACCCACCTCGAGATGGAGCGCAGGGCGAGTCCTCCAAGTCCACCGCGTCAGCAGACTCCAACCCACCTTGAGACGGAGCGCAGGGCGAGTCCGCCATATCGATCTCCGCCACGTCAGCATAGTCCATCCCACCCCGAGACGGAGCCTAGCTCGAGTCCGCGATATCGATATCCGCCGTCTCCAAAGCGGAAGAGAGCACAAAAGAAGAAACCCAAGCCTCCTGTCAAAAAGAAGTTAGCTTACGAGAAGTTACCTTACGAGAAGACTGACGAGGAAATCGATGAACAAGTGGTTAAGGAATTGCGGGCCCATTTTGGACCGAAACAGCCCCCGCCGCCAAAGGAGAAAATACCTGAGGAAGTCGTACAACACTTTTTGAATGCAGCTAAACCGGCGGAGAAAAGGCCGCTATCAGACTATGAACGCTCTATTAGCAAGTCCTATCATAAACAAAAAAACAGAAGTCGAGCGTTAGTAGTAAATGCGGGAAAACTGTTCCCCAGCTCGGAGAACATGCAGTGCAATCGATCATCCCGCTCAAGGTGAGTACCGATAAGGTGGTAATAACCGATGGTGATAGAGAGAATGCTAGACAGCTCGGTATCACTGTTGAACAACTCCTAGAGATCGAGGAATTCCCACCGACGGATCTGAAGGAACTAGAATGGGCATATGTCCCCGGGAACCCTCTCGTGAGTCCTGAAGATGAGAAGCTTCTATCAACGCAAATGCACAACTTGCATGACTGGTACATGAGAGAAGTAAAGAGCGGGGGACAGAGCCTCATGGTGAAAGTCAAGCGAGAGCATTACATCCATGAAAATGATTTGTGGATTGAAAATGAAGAATTCTTTCAGTTATTCAATCAAAAAGCACTCGATAAATCTATCGTCAGTTGCTACTGTCTGTAAGTGATTTCTTTCTGTAATTTAATTAAGTCTCTAGCTCAGCTCGTTCATTGCCTGTAATTATCCTCACTATATTCTTTTGTGTGGTATTGTGCAGAATGAAGATTTTTGAATTGGAAAGAGATGGAGTCTATGGCATTGGGTTCATTGACCCAAATACCGTTAATGAAAAGGTGTTAACTACTTACTCTAAAGACGCGGAGAAAATGTTGCTAAGGTTTTTGAAGGCCCTAAATACCAAACCAGAAATACTTTTACCTTACAACTTCAAGTGAGTGTTACTTTTACCTTACTTTTACCTTATATATATATATATATATATATATATATATATATATATATATATATATATATATATATATATATATATATATATATATATATATATATATATATATATATATATATATATACTCGATGTTAAGTGTAGTTGATGAGTTATGCATGCCCGCTTATACAAATCGTGTCCCCAGCTACCACTGGATCCTGTTAATCATTAGAATTGACGATGGAACTGTTGAAGTACTGGACTCACTAAGTAAAGACCCTGAAGAATACAAAAGCCTGCATTCGATGCTTGACAGGTAATTTCAATCATTTACGCACTATGTCGGCCTCTTTAGTTCGTTTCCTGATATCAAGTAATTAGTAACTCCTTTATTCATTTTCTTTGCCAGGCAAGGTTTGGAAAAGGTTCACCAAAGATGTTAGAGGTGAATGGAAAGAGGAGCTGAAATGGCGAAGGTCCAAGGTATTTAAGTAGTACTAGCTACGTCCGCGCATCTCTTTAAGTATAGTTTTAATACCATTATCATGCTTGATTATTATCTGATTGAATTATATTCTCGTAAAGTGCATGAGGCAGGAACAAGGGACTAATTTATGTGCATATTACGTTTGCGAGAACATTCGCATTATGACCGAAAAGATCAGAACTACAAGAGATCTTTGGGTACGTAAACACCATTCACATTTTTTTATCATGATGTAATATATATACAGACAACTAACATGTTCATATTGATCTCCTTCTTTAAAGATGCACGAGATGCGGGATAAGCTCCTACCAAAGGACCGCATACGAGCAATTCAAGAGGAAATTGCGGGTTTTTTGCTTGAGCAGGTCATATCTCCCGACGGAGAATACCATTACACCTAATGCCTGCATGTAATGATTTGCAAATTGTAGGAGAAATTGTATATACCAAATTGTACATATGTGTTGCATGGTCGTACGAAAATTTCTATGTATATGATTGGTTCTACGAGATATTCTATTATATATGCATAACGTGTACAGTATGTAGCAGCGTAAAATATGTTTGAAATGAAAAAGAATTAAATCGAATACACAAAATGAAAAGGAAAAATAAACAATAAAACCTAAACCCATAAACCCCAAAGCCCCTAAATCTTTAGTCCCGGTTGGTAAAGGTCCCCATCCCCTGGCGCCCGCTGCCGACCACGTGGCAGGGGTTTAGTCCCGGTTCGTAGCCAACCGGGACTAAAGGCTTGGACCTTTAGTCCCTATACATTAGTCCCGGTTGGGGAACCAGGACTAAAGGCCCTTCCCAACCGGGACTAATGGCCTATTTTCTACTAGTGCGTGTAGACACTAATGCCAAACTATCTGCTAGCGAAGGTCATCCACTACCTCACCCCACCACCTACCGCAGCCTAACCTACGCCCTGCAGTATCTTACACTCACTTAGTCGAACATTTCTTATGTCGTCCAACAGATATGTCTATTCATGCATGCGCCACGGGAGCCTCATATGCAGTTGATCAAGCGAGTTCTTCGCTACTTGCGCAACACCTCTCATGTTGGTCTCCAACTATACAAGCATTCCTCCCTTGCTCTATTTGCTTATGGATGCAGATTGGGCAGGCTGCCCGGACACACGCAAGTCTACTTCGGGGTTTTGTGTATTTCTTGTGCAGAACTTGGTCTCATGGTCCCCCAAACGCCAGCCCACCGTGTCTCGCTCAAGCGCGGAAGCAGAGTATCGTGGGGTTGCTAACTGTGTTGAAGAATCTTGTTGGATTCGTCAGTTGCTACATGAGCTTCGTCGGTCACCCACTAGAGCCACCATTCTGTATTGTGACAATGTCAGTGCAACTTACCTCGCCTCCAATCCGGTTCAACATCAACGCACGAAGCATATTGAGATTGATCTCCATTTCGTCCGCGACCGTGTAGCCCTTGGTGAAGCACATGTTCTTCACATTACATCCAGCTCGCAATTTGCTGATTTGTTCACTAAGGGTTTACCTTCTTATGTATTCTATGAGTTTCGTACCAGCTTGAACGTCCTAGCCAACGGAGTTCCAACTATGTGTGTGTGTGTGTGGGGGGGGGGGGGGGGGTTAACATGTACATATGTTGTATTAGGCATGTTGTCACGTTGCCATGTATCCTTCCTAGATTATAGGATGTAACTAATGCCCCGGGCATGCGTGCCACTTATCACGGGGCTTCCATGTACGTAATGCGGCTGTAACGAACACAATCAACAGAGAGATCAATTCATTCACTCTCCAACTGTTTTGCATTTCATGGTTTATTCACCGGTGACCATAGGTACTGATGAATGTCTAGATGCAGAAGGTATTTGAGGAAACGAGTTCAAAGGAATTTGATGCAAGTTTCAGTTTTATCAATGAGCTTCGTTCCGTGTTTATTTTGTTTTCGTATCTTTCTTTTTTGGGGAGTATTTTCTCATCTGACTTGCCTGATCAATATTGTTAAAATCGAATTATCTTAGCGAACCAACATGTGGTTGGATGGTTAGAGGGACGGTGGTATCACCAGCCCACATTATTCCTGAATTTATTTCAGGACTTCCGGCGATACGCTTTTAGTGGCAGGAGACGTTCCCGCCGCCGACGAGACGCCTACGGTGACTTCGTAAATCTCAATTTGATATGTTGGCTCAGTCTCTCGAAACTGCTCATAGGGATAGGGTGTGCATGCGTGCGTTCATAAGGGTGAGTGTATGCGCGTATGCATGAGCACTTGCGTTTGTATTGTGTTAAAAAAAAGTCGAATCATCTATTGAAGAAAAATATATTTGAAAGGAGCGTCCATGTCTTCGTCGAGTGAGACGTTACTATTTTCGGTCAGTTTCGTAATTTTGTTCATATACAAATCTAAAGAAAATTGTTTACCGTGTTATCAAAGAACGTTCATCAAGTACAATGACCCCACCGTTAATTAGTAGTTGAATCTATTTTACAAGAGGTAATTGCACTAGTGGTGCTTAAACTTGTCACCGACGTTCACTTTGATGCCTGAACTTGAAAAATACACCAAACTGGTTCTAGAACTTGGCATAGACGTGCAAATACGGTTCAAATGTCATTTCTATACGCATGAGGCCCACTATCAGCGACCATGCCATGTGGTAACTTCACTTTTTACAGAAAAGATCTAACATTTAATAATGTTGCATTTGCACGGAGGACTAACCGCTACGACCCATCAGTCAACGCACAGTGCAACGAAATAATGAAATCGAAAAAAAACATGCCAACTCTGGAACGCAAGACCTCCTCATCGTTTCCGTCATTAACCGTTTGTGGGAACCAAATGGGCTTTAACTCGACTCAAAATGAGCCTAATATAATGGAAATTTGAAAAAAAAAATAGATGAGCCCTATAAACCGAAAAGGAAGGAGTACATGATACTGGGTTATAATTTAAATAACTTCGTTAGGCATGTGCCTAATATTGATTGGTGATTGGTGTGTGGTTAGAACCTCCATTAGGCACGCCCTGATATTGTGGTTATAATTAAAAAAACTGATGCAAGGTTATAATTTAACTAAATAATACTCTCTCTATACAAAAGTATATGATTGTTCAGATCACTAAAGCAATGATCTAAACAGAGTACTAATTTCTGAAAAAAATAACTATCACCTGAAAATGGGACCTCGCTGGGTACAGTCCATTTAGTTCACTGAAGTAGTTTCTCTCATAATATATTAAGCTCCCTTATGCTTTCGTGTCATCAAGTTGCTGATTAGTGGAATGGCCAGCTCGTCACGCACGCTAAAGGGGGTAGTATGTTCAAGTCTTGGCGTGTGGGCAGTTTTGATTTCATTATCTCATTGCATTGTGTGCTGACAGATGGGTCCATCAAACGCAAAATTATTAAACCTGAGTTTTTTTTTTGCAAAGAAAGCAGTGACCACACGGTATGGTCCCTGACAATGGGCCCCATGGCACGCTGGCATGCCTCATTAGCATCTTGGGCGTATACAGATGACATTAGAACTGTATTTGCACGTCTATGCCAAGTTTTGAAACAAGTTTGGTGTATTTTTCAAGTTCAGACACTAAAGTGAACATCAATGGCAAGTTCGAGCACCACTGGTGCAATTACCTCATTTTACAAACCGTGTTCATATAAATACCTAAAAAGCGTATCGGCGGTGTAATAGTCTGTTCATGTAGGTGCAAACAAAAATTGTACTGCATGCAGTATTTGTTCTCAAAGCTCAGAAAGTCTCTCTGTGTCGACTGGCCACAGCCGGTGTCTAGATTTCTGTCATCCTCAAGTTTTGGCCATCATCCAAGAATCCAAACCATGGCCATCGTTAAAAATCTACACTTGCTTTTTTGAGACGACCACGGCCGCCCCTTGCCAAAGAGAAAAGGGGCCAGCCATTGGAATTGCTCCTCTGTCGACGCGCCAAGAAGGAGGTGTAGATGGGATCGAACCACATTCCACCTGTCTGGGAATCCGCATCTCGCTTCGGTTCTTGAGGCCGATGCCCCCGCCCATCTCATCATTTCTGCCCGCCATTGATGCCCAGCACATGCTCCCTCCTCCCTTCTTTCTCCGCTCCCCAAATAACAGGTCCTCCTCCTCCTGCCATTTGTTGTCTCTGTAGCTGCTCGTTGCAATAAAGATGGATTACGTCACCGGCCCATTTGTCAACCACGGATTAAAATGATTATTTACTGCAGGCCCGAGCTAGCCAGATCCCAGGGCAAGGGTTTCATAAACCGCTGACAGCGATCTGGAGCGCATGAAAATCTTCAGTGCCGCTTTTAAATGTTATTACGACTACTGTTATTGCAGGCCCTGTCCAGATCCAAGTTAGTGTATTAAACACTGACAGTGATCTGTGAGCGTGAGAAGTGATTTTGGAAAACAATATCTTCAGTGCCGCTTTAAAAATGCTAGGACTAACCATTGACTCTGGGCTGCAGTTTTAACGGGTCTCACTAACATCAGAATGAGACAAGACAAGACTTGACGGAGATTTCTGAAGAAGTATCAGCCAGTTTACACTGGGGTTTTCAGACCGTTGTAGATACCAGTACGTACTACTTGCTTCAACGGCAGTTTTGCAGACTAGTGACGATGAGTTTGTGCTCGGAGTCAGATGACGAGGAGAAAAACGGCCGGTGTTTTCACACATAGATGGGTATTTTGATGGGACTTCCTTCATAGTAAGAACAAAGTACAGGCCTACACCTCAAGATTTTGTTCTACTTCGATTTTTCTCATGTTAGCACTGGTAAAATTGTTCTTTCCCTGCGACTCTGACCAGGTAAAAATGGCACGCCGAAAGACCCACTCAACTGCGTATGTGCATATTGATTTGTTCAAAGACAAGAACACATGGTGGAGAAGTCCATGGACAAACTCAGTCTCGAGATGTTAAAGAAGTTTTAACAGCGTAAGATGGCAAAACACCTACCTTGTCCACAAAGACAAGATACTCCTACCTCCTTTCCGGCTTTCTTCAGGGACAAGTGTCCACAAAAAAATGGCACATGATTAAACAAGCATTGAGCAATTCACTGGCACGACAACAGAGCAAATTCTTCTTATGCATTGAGTGATCTTCGTTTTTCACCGGCCGACCAAGAAATAATATTTACATGCATACTTGATAGAGAGTACTTGTCAGTAACATAGCAGAGGAGAAGAGAAACCAAGTTGATCAGCAAGAACAGCAAGAACAGGGGAGGGGACAAGCACGGGGCCGTGAAGCTGATTTAGCTTCCGGCCAGCCCCCTCTCCCGTAATAAACCGGTTGATTAGTGGGTTCTTTCGTCGTCTGATCTTCGGATCCAGTCCGAGAGCAGATCACCAACAGCGTCGCTCGGATTCGCAGAATCCAAGAACAAAAATTTTGATCTCTGGGGAAGAGAGGAAGAGGAGGAAATCGATCGGGGTGGAGTCGAGGCTAGGCCTTGACGACGGCCATCATGCGCTTGAACTCCTCGAAGTTGACCATGCCGTCGCCGTCGCTGTCGACGAGGCGTATCATGTCGCGGCACTCGGCGGCGGCGGGGCGGCCGCGCAGGCCGAGCGACCCCAGCACGGTGCCCAGCTCCTCGGCAGAGATGAGCCCGTCCTTGTTGCCGTCGAACACGTCGAACGCCTCCTTGAGGTCCATCTCCTCCCCCTCCTCGTCCTCCTCCTCCTCCTCCTCGGCCCCGGCGCCGGCGGAGGGGGGGAGCAGCGAGGCCTTGCGCTTCTTGGGGATGGAGTCGTAGAGCTCGCGGAACTCGTGGATGTCGATGAGGCCGTCGCTGTTGGCGTCGACGCGGGCCACCATGGCGGCGGCCTCGGCGGCGGACACGGCGATGCCCAGCCGCTTCAGCGACTCCTCCAGCTCGCCCGCCGTGATGAAGCCGTCGCCGTCGTGGTCGAACGTCGAGAACACGATGCCCAGGTCCGTCTCCCTGTCCGCCGGCGCCGGCCGCGCCTCCTCCACCTTGCTGGCCTTCGCTTCTTGTTCTTGCTCACCGTGGTGGCTACTCTCCTTCCCGCCGTCGCAACACTTCTTGGCGCCGCGGGAGGAGGAGGAGGCGAGGGAGAAGAGGGCGCAGAGGCCGCCGAGGAGGAAGAGCAGGAGCAGAGGCGCCATGGACGCTGGCCTTTTGCGCTGCTGCTGCTGCCGACCTGCGGTCTGTGGAGGGGGGAGCGCGCGCGTTGGTTTGTCCGCGGGCGAGTGTGTGTGAATGTGAAGGCAGACGGCGCGCAGCGGGTAATATATGAGGCGGAGGCGACGGCGACGACAACGGAGTGAGTAAAGGAGGAGAAGAAGAGTCGTGGAGTGGAAGAGGGCAGCGGTTGGCTGGTTGGTTGGTCGATCCTGCGACCTGGTAGTAGTAGATCGTGGGTGGTTCAGAGTTCAGACGATGCATGGGCAGGTTGACAACTGCATCCCCGTAAAATTCTTGAATTACTACCCACTCCTATCACCAAAGAATCCGGAGTAATTTTAACATGCTCGTCTACAACCACTACCTGCAAATTCGGGCCCTCAAATGCCCCGTAGACGCGTCCGGACACGTCCGCGGACACTTCTCAAATCATGTCGTCCACATCCATGTATCTCAATTCGGTCCCTCATATCCATACTGACATGCAACGTAGATGAAAGCTACGTAGATCAACACACAAACATTCCGATCACCAAAAGATCACCGCCGGCTGTCCAAAAGATCGCCACAGTTCACATAATTCACATAAACGACGGATAAATTTAAACTAGATTACTAAAAACTATAATTTGAAGACGGAGACGGCGGACATTCACCACTTCCTCGCCGGCCCTTTGCCCTTCATGTCACCGGCGCAGCTGTAGGCGTCGGCGGCTGGTGGCGGATCGACCGAGTCGTCCGATGGCGAGCCGTGGTCGTCGTCGGAGGAGGAGGAGGGGTCGGAGAGGATGTCGAGCCCTTTTAGCCGTCGGACCTCCCTGTCCTGCTGCTGCTTGAGCTTCGCGAGCCGAGCCGCCTCCGCCGCTGCCTGCGTCGCGTCACGCTCGGACTGCTCAATGGCAATCCAGAACGCCTTGGCGTTCTTCCGACGGAGTGATACGTCCATTTTGCATCATGATTTCCTACTGTTATTTATTATGTTTTGTTGAATAATAATGCTTTAGGGAGTGATTCTAATGCCTTTTATCTCATAATATGCAAGGTTTACTCAAAGAGGGAGAACACCGGCAGCTAGAATTCTGGACCTGAAAAAGCACATCAGAGATACCTATTCTGCACATCTCCAATGAAACTGAAACTTTACGGAGAATATTTTTGGAATATATAAAAAATACTGGAGCAAAAAACTACCGGAGGGGGCCACCTTGGTGGGGGTTGTGCCCTCTTCGGCCCACCTCCGGTGCCCATCTTCTGGTATATAGGGTCTTTTGACCTAGAAAAAATAAGGAGAGGACTTTCGGGACGGAACACCGCCGTCTCGAGGCGGAACTTGGGTAGGAGCATTTTTGCCCTCCGGCGGAGCGATTCCGCGGGGGGAACTTCCCTCCCGGAGGGGAAAATCGAAGCCATCGTCATCACCAACACCCCTCTCATCTTTGGGAGACCAATCTTCATCAACATCTTCAACAGCACCATCTCTTCTCAAACCCTAGTTCATCTCTTGTGTTCAATCTTTGTACCGGAACCTCAGATTGGTACCTGTGGGTGACTAGTAGTGTTGATTACATCTTGTAGTTGATTACTATATGGTTTGTTTGGTGGAAGATTATATGTTCAGATCCATTATGCTATTCAATACCCCTCTGATCTTGAGCATAAATATTATTTGTGAGTAGTTACCTTTGTTCTTGAGGTCACGGGAGAAGTCATGTTGTAAGTAATCATGTGAATTTGATATGTGTTCGATATTTTGATGATATGTATGTTGTGATTCCCTTAGTGGTGTCATGTGAACGTCGACTACATGACACTTCACCATCCTTGGGCCTAAGGGAATGCATTGTGGAGTAGTTATTAGATGATGGGTTGCTAGAGTGACAGAAGCTTAAACCCTAGTTTATGCGCTACTTCGTAAGGGGCTGGTTTGAATCCAAACGTTTAATGTTATGGTTAGATTTTATTTTAATACTTTTCTCGTAGTTGCGGATGCTTGCGAGGGGGTTAATCATAAGTGGGAGGTTGTTCAAGTGAGAACAGTACCCAAGCACCGGTCCACCCACATATCAAATTATTAAAGTAGCGAACACGAATCAAACCAACATGATAAAAGTGACTAGATGAAATTCCCGTGTACCCTCAAGAACACTTTGCCTATTACTAGAGACTGTTCTGGCCTGTCTTTTGCCACAAAAGGATTGGGCTAACTTGCTGCACCTTATTTATCGTTACCGGTACTTGCTCGTTACCAATTATCTTGCTATCAAATTATCTATTACCTACAATTTCAGTGCTTGCAGAAATTATCTTGCTGAAAACCACTTGTCATTTCCTTCTGCTCCTCGTTGGGTTCGACACTCTTACGTATCGAAAGGACTACGATTGATCCCCTATACTTGTGGGTCATCACGGAGCCGCCGCGCGTTCATCTCCGCGGTCGTAAGCGACTGGCGGTAGGCCCATTCGAGGAGCGGCGCGTCCTCGTCGGGCTCCGCCTCCATCCCGCGGCGGCGACACACGGGCTGCTCTGGCTCCCTCCTCTTCCTTTGCCGCTGCCGCTCATGGCGGGAGGCGCGCGCCTCTGATTCCGGCGTGCGCGTCCGGGCCGGCGGGTGGGCACAAGCACCCACCGTTGCCCACGTGGGGGAGCAGCAGCCGCCGGGGCCAGGGGACGGCGAAGGGGAGGCGCAGATTGCGCAAACCGCTTGTCGGAGCTGCGCACGGGCCGGGAGGGGCCATCGCCGGCTTTGGAGTTGCGTCTGCGGGGAAGCGGCGAGGCTGCAGATCCAGAGATGTCCCCGGTCTCCACCTTGGACCGCTCCAGGCGATGCGGAGGGCAAGCTCAAAGTCCGGATCCAGCTCCTCGTCGGAGCGGCTGCCGGAGCTCGACATTGCGCTAGATTCAATTGGAATCTGTACGGGGAGAGGAACGGACGGAGCGAGAGAGGAGAGTGAGTGAGCTAGGGTTTCGGAGCCATGAGCTGGATGTTTTTTTTGTGGGACAGAGGTGGGGTCGCTGGGTGGGTTGGGCGTGTCAGGCGGGAGTGCCCGGGCTTCCCCATATCCGCCCCATATTTGAGCTGGATATGAGGGGTGCCTGCTAGCCCGGACGTTTGAGGCCCGTTTGAGGCGTCCGTCTGCGTCGAAAAATCGTGACCGGTCACTACCCGGACGGGCTGCCCGGGCGTTTGTGGACGGTTTGAGGCGCCCGACTGTAGATGCTCTTACCCCCATTTTTCACATAGGAGGCAAAAAGGTAAATTAATCTGACCACTACTTAATCAAATCAACGGCTCAGACTTATTATTTACTCTTACCTCTCATGTAAAAAGGAAAGGTAGGAGGGATCATGCTAAAATTTATCAAGAATACATGCACCTTTTTTTCGAGGGTGCGGCAAGGACGTACTGCATTTTTATAGAAGAGAGCAAAGTTGTTTGAGCAAAAACTAGTGTACGATGCGAACATCAACGCCAACACATCAACAACAGCACCACATAGAACACCCTAGTGATCGAGCCTACTCTCTCAAAAACTGTTGTAAACCTCCAGGTCTCGTCCGATTTCAATCGGAGATCTCTGATAGAACCTGAAAGACCAGTTGGAGGCCCCATTTGTTGCTCCACTGTGCCAAAAATCCCCGTAATTCATTGTTTTCAAAGAGACCAAGCAATCACAGTGACCAACATATCAAAACCGTGTTTCTCATTATGCCCATAGTTTTGTCGCACCTGAAGCCACCAAGAAGCGAGGGAATCCTGTTGTTCGGGTCGAGGAGCATTGAGGTGAATAGAGTCGAAGTATACCATACTTCCCTAGCGTATCCAAATTGAATGAGGATAAGATCCACGGTGTCTTCATCCTGCAGGCAAGGACACTTTCATTCCAAAAGGATTTTTGAAGGATTCCGATCCTTATGTTTTTTCAGTATGAGGTTGTTTGATCCGTAAGATTACAATCCGTACGTTTTTTTCTTGTGAATCATTTGTATTAGTTTTAATAGGAAAACCTAAATCTACTCCAACGTCATGTGAAGAATCATACTTTTTTAGCACAATCAAACACGCATACTGATCCTCTAATACTGAAGTTGACATACCAATAAATTGTTTTTTCTATTCCTACATAAATTCTCGAATCAAGGAGGCATTACTTAAAAAAACAGTGTAAACGAGCACATGCACACAAGTACAAAAGTACACTCACCTTTTATGAAGGACATGCCTATGCGGGTTCCATCCCGCCGCTGGGATTTTCAACGGATCATGCCCCTATGAACACCTTCAAGAGTCCGAGACTCCGAGTCGGTAAGGCTTGAGATTGACGAAACCATCATGTAAATCCATGAAAGTAGAAGCACTCGTGTCAAGTTTAGAACTTGAACTCAAGTAGGCAGAATCCAACTCCCAAAGAGGAAAGACTGAACCTAGCTAAATTCATGAAAAAAAACTACAATGTGATTGGTGCCTGGACATAAGAGCATCTATAACCGGACCCCTCATACCTGTCTCAAACATCCGGACAGGTTGTCCGGTCACTGACCGGTCACGAAATTTTCACCTACCGGGCCTCTCAAACCGGCCTCAAACGCCCGGGCTGACCGACACCCTTCATATCTGATAACCCACAAGTGTAGGGGATCGTTTGTAGCCTTTTTCGATAAGTAAGAGTGTCGAACCCAACGAGAAGCTAAAGGTAGAACAAATATTCCCTCAAGTTCTATCGACCACCGATACAACTCTACGCACGCTAATACTTGCTTTACCTAGAACAAGTATGAAACTACTTTGCGAGATTAAAACTAGAAGTATTTTGCAAGATAATAAAGAACAAATAAAAGTTAGGTGCTGTTTTAATAAAAGAACAATAAAAGTAAATAACTTAGTAGAAAGCTTTTTGTGTAACGCAAGAGAAAGATTGTCCTGTCCCTAGGCAATTGAATATAATATGATAGATACTTGTTATGTGCAATGAGGGAGAGGCATATGCTAACACACTTTTCGTACTTGGATCATATGCACTTATGATTGGAACTCTAGCAAGCATCCGCAACTACCAAAGTTCATTAAGGTAAACCCAACCATAGCATTAAGTATCAAGTCCTCTTTACTCCCATACGCAACAACCCACCTACTCGGGTTTATGCTTCTGTCACTCACGCAACCCACCATAGGCAAATCATGAACATATTGCAACACCCTACAGCGGGAATCCCCCACATTTTCGCGAGACGGAGGGCACCATAGGACATCACCATAATAAAGTATACACTCATACCAACCACGATCATCAATTAGCCCATAGGACAAAACGGATCTACTCAAACATCATAGGATAGCCACATATCATTGGGAAATAGTATATGGAGTTGAGCACCATGTTTAAGTAGAGATTACAGCGGGGAAGAGATGTGTTACACCGCTGCATAGAGGGGGAGAGAGTTGGTGTTGATGGCGGCGAAGTTGTTGGTGTAGATCGCCGTCACGATGATTGCCCCGACGGCGTTCCAGCGCCATCGGGAGAGAGGGGGAGAGAGCCCCCCTCCTTCTTCTTCTTCCTTGGCCTCCCCCCTAGATGAGAGGAGAGTTCCCTCTCTGGTCCATGGCCTCCATGGTGGCGGAGGGGCAGGAGCCCCTCCGAGATTGGATCTCCCTCTCTGTTCTCTTCTGTTTCGCGTTCCTGTTTTCTGGCCAAAAACCATTTCTTATATTTCCGGAGATCCGTAACTCCGATCGGGCTGAAATTTTGAGGGGATTTTTATCTGAAAATTAGCTTCGTTGCGCCCGAAGGAGAGCTCCAACCGACTTACGAGGAGGGCACAACCCATCACCACGCGTTTGGGCCCCTGGGCGCACCCTGGTATCTTGTGGTGGCTGTGGGCCCCCGTTTGCATTGATTCCACCTCCCAAAATTCACAAATATTCCAAAAAAATCTTCATAAATTTTTATCGCGTTTGGACTTCGTTTGATATGGAATTTCTGCGAAACAAAAAACACACAAAAAAACAGGAACTGGCACTAGGCACTGGATCAATAGGTTAGTCCAATAAATCATATAAATTGTTGCCAAAAGTATGTGAAAGTTGTATAATATTGGCATGAAACAATCAAAAATTATAGATACGACGGAGACGTCAGCATCACCAAGCTTAATTCCTACTCGTCCTCGAGTAGGTAAATGATAAAAAAAGATAAATTTTGATGTGGAATGCTACCTAGCATAATCTTGATCATATATCTAATCATGGCATGAATATTAAGACACAAGTGATTCAAAGAAATAGTCTAGTTTTGACATAAAGACATTAATACTCAGGCATCCCAACAAACAATCATGTCTTTCAAAATATCAAGGCTAAAGAACACTACCCCTACAAAATCATATAGCCTTGTCATGCTCTGTATTCTTAGCACAAAGTATAAATCATGTACTACCCCGGTGTCAGCCAAGCAATTCGTTCATACTTTTTAACGCGCTTCAGAATATTCAACTCTCACGCAATACATGAGCGCAAGCCATGGATATAGCACTATGGGTGGAATAGAATATGGTGGTAGGTTTCAAAGGGGTAAAAGTGGAGAAGAAAGTCTCGCATCAACTCTGCGTATCAACGGGCTATGGAGATGCCCATCAATAGATATCAATGCGAGGAGTAGGGATTGCCATGCAACGGATGCACTAAGAGCTATAAGTGTATGAAAGCTCAATATGAAAACTAAGTGGGTGTGCATCCAATTCTATAATGAAAAATTCCCACCAGTATATGAAAGTGACAACATAGGAGACTCTCTATATGAAAAACATGGTGCTACTTTGAAGCACAAGTGTGGAATTAGCATGCCCCTTCTCTCTTTGTCTCTCATCATTTTTTCTTTTTTTTCTTTTTCTTTTTTTTCTATTTGTTTTCTTTGTCCGGAGCCTCATCCCGACTTGTGGGGGAATCATAGTTTCCATCATCCTTTCATCACTGGGACATGCTCTAATAATGAATAATGATGATCATCACACTTCTATTTACTTATAACTCAATATTACAACTCGATAGTAGAACAAAGTATGACTTTATATGAATGCAATGATCTAGCGTAGCAAAGATATCAAAAAACGGGCAAGCCATGGAAACATCATGCTAGCTATCTTACGACCATGTAAAGCAATATGACAATGAATGCTCAAGTCATCAAAACGGAAGCGGTGGAAGTTCATTGGCAATATATCTCGAAATGGCTATGGAAATGCCATAATAGGTAGGTATGGTGGCTGTTTTGAGGAAGATATAATAAGGCTTATGTGTGATAGAGCGTATCATATCACGGGGTTAGGATGCACGGGCGAAGTTTGCACCGACTCTCGGGGTGATAAAGGGCAATGCACGGTACCGTAGAGGCTAGCAAATTGCGTAAAGATAAGAGTGTGTATAATCCATGGACTCACATTAGTCATAAAGAACTCACATACTTATTGCAAAAGTTTATTAGCACTCGAAGCAAAGTATTACTACGCATGCTCCTAGGGGGGAGGTTGGTAGGAGTTAACCATCGCGCGTCCCCGACCTTCACACAAAGATAGACAATCAAGGATAAATTGTGCTCCAACTTCCTAGCATAACGGGAGACTATACGTGCATGCTTCGGGAATCACAAACTTTAACACCAATATCTTACTAAACACGATCATCCACTAGTACCTCCCACATATTATCATCTCTATATCGCAAAACTGTTGCAAGGAATCAAAAACATATCATATTCAGTGGTCCCTAAGTTTTATGTAGGATTTTATGACTAACCATGTGAATGACCAATTCATGTTTACTCTCTAAATAGATATAAGTGAAGCAAGAGAGTTTAAATCTTTCTACAAAAGACCATGCTCTAATAAATATAAGTGAAGCAAAAGAGCATTCTATGAATAATGGCTTTCTATGTGAAGAGAAACAAGCAATCCAAACTTCAAATGATATAAGTGAAGCACATGAACCATTCTATAAAGCCATACTCAAAAAATATAAGTGAAGTGCAATGAGCATTCTATAAATCAACCATGGACTATCTCATACCAGCATGGTGCATAAAATAAAAGTGAAAACTAAACACAAAAGACGCTCCAAGATTTAGACATATCACACGAACGAAACGAAAACGAAAACATACCGATACTTGTTGAAGAAAGATGGGATGCCTTCCGGGCCATCCCCAAGCTTAGACGCTTTTGTCTCCTTGGATATTTACTTGGGGTGCCTTGGGCAGCCCCAAGCTTGAACTCTTGCCTCTCTTCCTTCTCCTCATATCGAGACCTCCTCGATGTTTGAACACTTCATCCACACAAAACTTAACAGAAGACTGGTGAGATCCGTTAGTATAATAAAGCAAATTCCTACTTTAAGTACTATTGCAAACCCATTCATATTTTATATTTGCATTATCCCTGCTGTATTATAACTTTTTCATGGCTAATACCACCGATAAAATCGATAGTTTCATCAAAACAAGCAAAACAGTGCATCAAAAACAGAATTTGTCTTAAACAGGACAGTCTGTAGTAATATGAA
Organism: Elymus sibiricus; assembly: GCA_039707655.1. Classification (NCBI taxonomy): domain Eukaryota; kingdom Viridiplantae; phylum Streptophyta; class Magnoliopsida; order Poales; family Poaceae; genus Elymus; species Elymus sibiricus. Next base: position 94,616,579 of record CM077675.1, on the reverse strand, counting down.
GTTTGACCATACTTCTGTAACTTCAAAAATTCTGAAAAATTAGGACGAAATAAAATTTTTGCATAGCAATACTGTGTAAAAATTTCAGAAACTTTCGACGTTTCAGTAAAAAATATAAATTCACGCACTACAGCCAAAGTTTCTGTTTTTACACCGCACATACCAACAAGCAATCTAATCATCCTAAAGGCAAATCTTGGCACATAATACAATGGATTTGTACAAGGGGATAATTATTTTTGTTGAAAAGTTTCTTTGATTCAAGATTCACAAAGTTTCCATGGGCATGAACAAAGTTCAAGGCTAGCCCCCACTTCAACTATGCTCATCATCTCTCTCACTTTCACCTTCCTTTTTGTGAAGTTTTAGGTTCCCCTCTATATTTTTTGTTTTTAAACTTTATAAAAGCACTCAACAGAATAAAATGACTCTCTAAAACTTCTGGGTTGTCTCCCTGACAGCGCTTTCTTTAAAGCCATTAAGCTAGGCATAAAGTGCTCAAGTAATGGATCCACCCGGATCCCAAGGTATATCAAAGCCAATTTTAATTAACAATGATTTATAATTTAGTAGCGAGCACAAAGCAACATATATAATGCAATGACGAAGTATAACTCTCTTCCTATGCATCGGCATGTCATAAAAGAACAACTGATGCACATCAAGTAAAGACCAATGCATAGTATAAACAGTTTCTTGCAATTTTATCGTATTGGAAACATAAAGAGGTGGAGTTGTAGTTCCTCTCTCATAATAATTGCAAGTAGGAGCAGCAAGCACATGCATATTATATTCATCAAAATCATCATGTATAGTAGCAAAACGCAACACATCAATATAATCCTTAATAAGTGCAAACTTCTCCGATATAGTGTAGTTGGGAGAATTCAAAAAGATAATAGGACTATCATGTGTGGGTGCAATAGCAACAATTTCATTCTTAACATAAGGAACTATAGCAAGTTCATCTTCATAAGCATAATTCATATTCGCATCATGGCCACAAGCATAGCAAGCATCAAGTTCATCAAAAAGGGATATTTCAAAAGAATCCACGGGATCATTGCAATTATCATAGCATTCATCCTTCGGTAAGCACGAAGGGAAATTAAATAATGTATGAGTTGAAGAGTTACTCTCATTAGAAGGTGGGCATGGGTAGCTAATCCGCTCTTTCTCCTTTTGTTCCGCCTCATCTTTTTCATCTAATGAGCTCACGGTTTCGGCAATTTCTTCTTCCATAGATTCATGCAAAATATTAGTCTCTTCCAAGGTAGCGGTCATTTTTTCAATAAATTCAATAATATCACCATTGCAATCATAATTCTCATAGCAATATTGAAGTATAGATAAATTTTCAGATTCGTAAGGAACATCATCATCATACTTTTCAAGCAAAGAAGCAATTTCATAAGCACCTTTAAAAGCAACAAATTCTTCTATTCGTTCCACATCATAGTAATCATAAATACCTTTAGCATAAGAAGCCAATGTTTCATTATCGTTAAATTTACATTGAAAGGGAAGGTGTGGAGCCTCTATCTTAGAGCAACAAGTAAAATCACATCTCAAGCATGCATCCCAAGCAAACCATTGCAATATTCTAATTTGATCCCATAAGTGTTCCCCTTTTTGAGACAAGCGATAATCCCTAAAGTACTCACGTTGATCCAACGTGTCTCCCATTATAAAGTTTGATGATGATTTCTCAGGATTATCAAAGGAGTAATTAACTCGTTCCACATAACTAGCATCAAGGGTTTTAGGAGGTTCCCCATCTCCATGAGTAGCAAGTACCACTAATTTTTTTGGTATTTCGTGTTCCATATCCATAACTAAAGATATAAAACAACTAATAACAGAAAATAAAACAACTAAAAATAAAAAAATAAAAATTACTTAGTGATAAAGCAAACAAGCACACACGAGAATATTCACCCCACGCTATTGCTCCCCGGCAACGGCGCCAGAAAAAGGTCTTGATAACCCACAAGTGTAGGGGATCATTTGTAGCCTTTTTCGATAAGTAAGAGTGTCGAACCCAACGAGGAGCTAAAGGTAGAACAAATATTCCCTCAAGTTCTATCGAGCACCGATACAACTCTACGCACGCTAATGCTTGCTTTACCTAGAACAAGTATGAAACTACTTTGCGGGAATAAAACTAGAAGTACTTTGCAAGATAATAAAGAACGTGGAAATAAAAGTTAGGTGTTGTTTTAATAAAAGAACAATAAAAGTAAATAACTTAGTAGAAAGCTTTTTGTGTAACGCAAGAGAAAGATTGTCCCTAGGCAATTGAATATAATATGATAGATAGTTGTTATATGCAATGAGGGAGAGGCATACGCTAACACACTTTCCGTACTTGGATCATATGCACTTATGATTGGAACTCTAGCAAGCATCCGCAACTACCAAAGTTCATTAAGGTAAACCCAACCATAGCATTAAGTATCAAGTCCCCTTTATTCCCATACGCAACAACCCACCTACTCGGGTTTGTGCTTCTGTCACTCACGCAACCACCATAGGCAAATCATTAACATATTGCAACACCCTACAGTGGGGATCCCCCACGTTTGCGCGAGACGGAGGGCACCGTAGAACAGCACCATAATAAAATATACACTCATACCAACCACGATCATCAATTAGCCCATAGGACAAAACGGATCTACTCAAACATCATAGGATAGCCACATATCATTGGGAAATAGTATATGGAGTTGAGCACCATGTTTAAGTAGAGATTACAGCGGGGAAGAGAGGTGTTACACCGCTGCATAGAGGGGGAGAGAGTTGGTGTTGACGGCGGTGAAGTTGTTGGTGTAGATCGCCGTCACGATGATTGCCCCGACGGCGTTCCGGCACCACCGGGAGAGAGGGGGAGACAGCCCCCCTCCTTCTTCTTCTTCCTTGGCCTCCCCCTAGATGGGAGGAGAATTCCCCCTCTGATCCATGGCCTCCATGGCGGCGGAGGGGCAGGAGCCCCTCCGAGATTGGATCCCCCTCTCTGTTCTCTTCTGTTTCGCGTTCCTGTTTTCTGGCCGAAAACCGTTTCTTATACTCTCGGAGATCCGTAACTCCGATCGGGCTGAAAGTTTGAGGGGATTTTTATCTGAAAATTAGCTTCCTTGCGCCCGAAGGAGAGCTCCAAACGACTTACGAGGAGGGCACAACCCATCACCACGCGTTTGGGCCCCTGGGCGCGCCCTGGTGTCTTGTGGTGGCTGTGGGCCCCCGTTTGTGTTGATTCCACCTCCCAAAATTCACAAATATTCCAAAAAAAATCTCCGTAAATTTTTATCGCGTTTGGACTTCGTTTGATATGGAATTTCTGCGAAACAAAAAATACACAAAAAAGCAGGAACTGGCACTGGGCACTGGATCAATAGGTTAGTCCAATAAACCATATAAATTGTTGTCAAAAGTATGTGAAAGTTGTATAATATTGGCATGAAACAATAAAAAATTATAGATACGACGGAGACGTATCAATATCCAGCCCAAATATGGGTCGGATATGGGGGCGCCCGGGCACGCCCGTGCGTGTCCGGTTGACAGGCCCGGCCCACCACTGACCACACCGTTTTCCCATAAAATCCACACTCCGGGCGCCTTGCTCCGAACCCTATCTCACTCTCTCTCACCTCGTCCCCTCCTTTCCTTCTCTGATTCCGATTCCGATTCCATCCACTCTGATGTCGAGCTCCGGCAGTCGCTTTGGCTCCGGCAGCTCCGACATCGACTCCGAGGAGCTGGCCCTCTGCATCGCCTTGGAGCGGTCTAAGGTGGAGACCAGCGACAACTCCGGATCTGGACCCTCCCGGCCTACGCGCAGTTCCGCCAGGACTGTGCAGTTCGCACCGGCCCCGCGCGCTCTCCTTTTCCCGCCGTCCGCTCCTCCACGCGGGCAGCGTTGGGTCCTAGTGCCCGCACCGCTGGCCTGCACGCGCACTCCGGAATCGGAGGCGCGCGCCGTCCGCCGTGAGAGGCAGCGGGCAAGGGAGAGGGGAGCGGAGCAGTCCGCGCGCCGCCGCAGCGGGATGCCGGTGGAGCCCGACGAGGACTAACGCCTCCGCGAGTTGTACCTCCTCCGACGATGACCAAAACCCTCCGCCAGCCGCGGACGACTACACCTACGCTGGCGACCCAAGGGGCAAAGGGTCGGCGATTCCTATATACCTAACTAGTTGATCCCCACTATCTCAATTCTCTCAACATGCACACATGGCACCTCACCACACATGCCACATCATCATCCCACTAATTATTTCTCTTAACATGCACACATCATCATCTCACTAATTATTTCTCTTAACATGCACGCATCTCAACTCTCCACACATGCCACCTCATTGATCACACTAATTATATTTCTCCCAACATGCATGGAAAACACTACATATATTTTATATATATTCACATCTATATAACAATCAAATACGACGTATCATATTTATTTCAAATTTCATTCAAAAAATATGGCAGAAAATCTCCGCAGCAACGTGCGGGGCGGCGTCTAGTAGATCCAAAGTTTCACAACGCAGATATTGCTAAGTTTCTCGTCGCGATGTTTTACTTTTTACTCCCTTCGTTTCTAAACATAAGTCTTCTTAAAGTTTTTACTATGGACTACATACGGAACAAAATAAAAGTCCATAGTAAAATCTCTGAAAAAACTTATGTTTAGGAATCGAAGGGAGTATGCCATATCGTAAATGGGATGTCGACGGAATTTAAGGTACTCCACGGGCCTATCCGTGAATGGCGTGACCCCGAAGGCTGAAGCAGGCAGCAATAGGAGGTGGTGGGCATAGGATAGGAGTATTTAAAAGGCGCGCGGGATCGGGGATGTGTTGGAAGCGCGTCCCGGACAGGCGAGGCGTTGGTACTGCCACCTAAATGACGCGTGAACCCCCCATCATCCGGATCCGGACGCATCGCATCACACCGCATGCAGATGCAGGCCGAGCGAGCGTAGCCGTTTTAAAAGAGAAAAGAGAGCGCATGCGACGCCCAGTGGCACCAACGGCACTGTCGGGCGGGCGCTCCTACGCCGACCCCCGGGAGACTCACGTCGCTGACGCTGGCCGCAACGTACCCACGAAAGCTTTTTCACCAAAGCCACAGCACCAGCGATCGAGCGACAGCAGCAACACGCACGCACGCACTGGGTTAACGGATAAATGTGGTGCGATGCCCTCAGCACTCTCCTGTAGGCTGTAGCGTTCGCAGCTACTAGTAGTACAGATTACCCTGGTCCTTGTACTGTGTTTTCCATCTAATGCGCACGTTGATTCTCAAAAAAAAAAAAAAAGACAAGAACAAGACACGGACGGGTCCTGAAAAGAACGAGCGGCCGAGGACGAGGCCCGGGGGGAGCTGGAATAACGCTCGTTGAGAAGGACATTTAGCGGCGAGCGACTCCGAAGGACCCCCAACCCTAGAGCAGAGGCGGCCGATCTCCCCCCCCCCCCCCCCCCCCCCCAGGCCGTTGCCGTCGGCGGGGAGCTAGAATAACGCTCGTTGAGAAGGACATTTAGCGGCGAGCGACTCCGGAGGACCCCCAACCCTAGAGCAGAGGCGGCCGATCTGCTTCCCCCCAGGCCGCTGCCGCCGGCGGCGCCGGTGGTGGCGGCCGCGCCCGGCCATCAAAGGCGGTGGGTGAGGCGACGCGTCCGGACGGCTCTTCTACGAGTGGAGGAGGGCTGTCCCCAGGGCTGCGCGGGGCTGCCGAGGCCGACGGTGCCGTCCTTCGCCGACGCGCGGCGGGAGACGTGGAGGAGCGGTTGGTGGTGGCGGTCGGGCGTGGGTTGCGGTGTGCTGGTGGAGGACGGGCGCGATGGTGTGGTCTCGAGGTGGCGACGCGAGCTTCAGGCCAGGGTCGGGCGGCGTAGGGAGGCTCGGCCAGGAGGTGCCTAGTGAGTAGCGTGTGGCCGGCCACCTATGGGTTGTGAGGCGAGCGATGGTCATCTCCTGGCGACACCGGCGTGATGGCGGTCCGCGGTGGGGCGGTCAGATCTGGGCCTGCTCGGCTCTGATCTGGATACAGGGTGTCGGTGTCGTCGCAAGGCCGTCCCTTGGAGCGGGTGACGGCCGTCGCGGGCGGACCTAGCCCTTGCCGGTGGTGTTGGATGGCTGTTGTCCTTCCGTCGGGGTGGAGGTGCGTTTGGATCCACGTTTCCCTCGGCCTTGGTGGTGTGGGTGACCGACGACATGTTTTGCGGTGGTGGTCGCCGGTGCACGGCGGGGAGCGCGGCGGTGTGGCGGATCCAGACGAGGTGCGCAACAGGGTTGTGGAGGATGGTGGTGTGCCGGCTCTGACGGTGGCGGCTCGTGAGCCCAGCCATGGAGGCGGCGGCGTTGAGGAGGCCTTGTCAGGAAGGAGATCCTGGCGGGCAACAGGCGGCCGACTGCCTCCGCGCGAGGGGCGTGCAGTGACGCCTCAAAGGAGTTGGCGCCGGAGTGGTAGGAGGTGCGGGCCAGTCCCATTCTGCAGTCCCTGGTGCGGGTGAAGGCCGACGTGGTGGTGCTGGCCTTGCACGGAATGGTTGGTTGTTGCTGCTCCTCGGCTGCGTTGTTGTTGGTGGCTTGGGTTGCGTTCTCTCGGCAGTGCGGGTGGGGGAGGACCATGGCTGCGCGGCTTCGACGGCAAACTGCTGCGATGACGGTGGTGCGACGCATCTTGGTCGGTTCTGCCCAAATCCTTGGAGGCATGGAGATGCGCGGCATTACGGATGAAAATCATGTCCGGTTCTGACCGGGCCGGCGGCGATGGCACCTGTGGGTGTCGTTTCCCTCCTTGGAGGCGTCGTCGAGTGTGTGGTCATTTCCCTCGCCTGCTTGGGATGGCAATTGTCTTCGGGCGAAAGCCTTGATTCGATGCACGATCGGCCTCTGTTGGGAGCATCGTGCCTGGAGACATGATGATCCTATGTTGCGCTCCTCCGGTGTTCGCCGCTGCTCTGGTCGTTCTACTCCGGCGCAAGGTACGCTCCGCTCCGTTTGCACGGGCCGAGTCCTGGAGCGTCCAGGTCCAGTCTTCCCGGACCCGACAGGGAAACGCATGCCTCCTTTGACAAAGCAATCGATCCATCTGCCTCCACAAGAACCAGGCGGTCGTCCCAAGCCAAGCAGAGCAAAGAAAAGAAAAGGCAGGCAGGCTAGCGACTTGGATTTAATCGGGTCTCTTGACCCGACCGCTTCCGGGTCGTCGCCGTCCGTCCCGAATTAAACTAGCGTCACACGACACGACTCCACGACGTAAAAAATCAGTGAGTTGGTGTGGTGTGGTGTGGTGTGGAGCAGAGGTCTCTGGACTTGAAACATTCTTGTGGTACCCGGTAAACGGGGGTTGCCTGTGTACCAGGCAAGAGGGTTGAGTTGAGACCCTATCTCTTTTTTCTTTCCTTTCGTTTTTCGTTTTCACTTAGACTCAGGGATGCTCATTTTGCATAGAAATAATATACTTGTTCCCTTTTTTCTTTTCTTAAGCTAATTGCGAGCGTGTGCGGTGGATTTTCTGATAGTGCGTGTACTTGCTCTTTTCATTTTCCGACCCCTGGAAATTTGTGAGTTGGGAGCTTTGCGTTTCCATTGTGCCAAAAGTAATGGAAAATGCATTATTCCGGTTCTGCTCGCTTTCGTGTTAAAAGCGAAAAAACAAGGGGATTATGCATCCCACTATTAAGTTGGGATAGCGTACGTATTGATGGCGCCTTATCTGGGAATAATAACAAGGGGCACTTGTCATCAAAGACCGTGTGAAGGCTATCATATATTCCTTTTACCCCTTTTGGCAATCCCTTTTGGTAATGACATGCATGTTTTTTGAAAAAAGATTATGCGCTCGCTAGGCACAGCCCTTTGTTGTGCTCCACGCGATCGTCGACTTTTGTACTGCGGTGTGACTGGGTTATTGACCTGAGAGATTAGGGCGGATAGTGTGATTGGCTAGACGTCGAGGCTGCATCTCAGGAAGGTGGGAGTGGAAGGCTACACATGACATGCCAGCTAGGCTGATGCCATGGTGGCAACTCTAGACCGAATTAGCCACGGTAATGTAGGAGATTGTGAGCGAGCGTGAGGTCCCTACGGTGTGCTTCCACAGCCGGCAAAGTCAGGGTGGCTCAATCATGTTTGTCCCATAGCAGGTTTGGTTTCTCTTCAAGCTCGGCGACCGCAAAGGCGGTGCTAGCGGGGTGGTGATGCAGTGCCTCACACCATCTGTCTTTTGTGCTTCATCAAAGCATTTAGAGGCCTCCACCCCTCTCTCGGGGTGGGTCATGTCGAATCTGTCTCGCTCGATGCACGGTGTGGGGAGGGCACGACACGACAATGACCTTTATCACCGAGAATTGTTGGTGTGTCGGTCTTTGTCGAAGTTTGTTGGACGGTGGTTTCCGTTGTTTCTTGATGGCCAGTGGGGCTTCTTGCTCTTTCTATATGGTATTTGCTCGATTTTTCTAATTAACCATGCAAATTTATGCTTCCTAATGAACCGACAACAGTCCTACTCCGTAACCCGAGAATGGATTGTACACGGGAAAATAATAGATATAAAATTCTATAATAATATACCCTCTTTGTTTCAAAATATAAGGTGCATCAAAATTTTGTGAAAGCCAAATGTATGCATGGTTGACAAGGACTATAGAATAATTTATCAATTCCTCAATACAAAATATATAAGATATGAAAATTGCGAGCGCACTCGATTTTCTGGTAGTGCATTTCCTCGCTCTTTTCATTTTCAGCCCCCTGGAAATCTGCAATTTGGAACTCTGCATTTCCATTATGTCAAAGTAAAGGAAAAAGGAACTGGTCCATTTTGTTCGCTTTCATGTTAAAAGCAAAAAAGGGACTATATATATATCCCACAATTAAGTAGGGATAGCGTATGTATTGATGGTGCCTTATCGGAGAATAATTGCAAGAGGCACTTGTCCTCAAAGACCGTATGAATCGCCAACGAGCTATCATATATTCCTTTTACCCCTTTTGATAATCCCTTTTGGCAATGACATGCATATTTTTTGAAAAAGATTGTGTGCTCACTTTGCACAGTTTTTTGTTGTGTTCCACACGAGTGTCGACTTTTTGACTACGGTGTGGACGAGTTATTGACCTGGGAGATTAGGGCAGATAGTGTTATTAGCCCGACGACGAGGATGCATCCGTGGAAGGCGGTGGTGGAAGGCTAAGGCTACTCATGGCGTGACAGCTAGACAGATGCCATGGTGGCAACCTTAGACTGAATTGGCCTCGGAAGTGTCAATGGGGCGGCATGGGGTCCTTGAGGTGTACTTCTGTCGTCGGCAAAGTCAGGGTGGCTTAATCCTACTCATACTGAAGGTGGTTTGGTTTCTCTTCCAGCTTGGCGACAACGGGATGGTGACGTAGTGCCTCAAGACATGTCTTTTGTGCTTCATCGAGGCGTTGCATGGTCTTGACCCCTCTCCCTAGGTTGGTCATGTCGAATCCATGTTTGTCGATGCAAGGTGCGGGGAGGTGCCTTTTCGTATATGATATTCGCTCGATTTTCCCAGTTAACAAGGCAATGCTATTATGCTTAATGAACCGGCAACGATCCTACTCGGTAACCCGAAAAGGGACCACACTCTGGAAAATAATAGATATAAAAGGCTATAACAACTCCAAAAAAAAGGTTATAACAATTACTCCCTCTATCTCAAAATAAGTGTCGTTGATCTAGTACAAAATTTATACTAATTTAGTACTAAATCTGCGACACTTATTTTGGGACGGAGGGAGTACATAATACTGTGTATTAATTTGCACACATAACAAAAGCATGCAAAAAAATCATGTCCATTTTGGAGCAAGGCAAACAGGTCTGGCTAGGGCATTTGGAGTCGTTTTCCCCGCGCTTTGCGGAGAGAAGGAGCGCACCACCGCCACTATTTCCAGAAAAACTTTACACGCGCAACCAGTTTGGCTTTGGAATCATCGCAAGAAGGCAATCGGCGCACCGCATCCAAATTTACTACTAAACTAGCGACAAGTAATATGAATCAGAAGAAGTACTGCTTTAGTTGATCTTACTGAGAGTATCCACGATAGGCAAATCCGGGTGCTTGAACGTCCCTCAACGCGCCCGCGGACAGTGACTGGGCGGGCCTCAGTTTTTCTCATCTCCAACCACAAACCATATATTCAAAACACCTAATACATGCAAAGACGTGCATGTTGATCATTTTGGATGTTTTAGTCCGTGTTGGCCCGACGAGATTGTTTAAACACCGAATAAATTGTTCGTATTTAAGATTTTCAGTGTAGAAACATCTGTGTTGGGCCAGCGTGTTTGAAGTTTTCTAGTCCCACCTCGTCGCCGGAGGAGCGAAGCGACCGGCTTAAACAGATGCGTTGGGCTAAATCGTTGAACTACTCTCTCTTAATATGGGTTATCAATGTTCACTTTGTGACGGAGCTCATATCCTTCACAAGGCGATCGTTGACGGCCGCTACTAACAGTGAGAAAGTTTATTAAGTTTGAGACTTTTTTTTTAATTATTTCATCAAGTTCATACGAAAAATCTAGTCGGGCAATGTGCCGAACACATGGAGGACAAGATGCATTCAGGCGCAAGTCAAAATCGGATAGGTCGAAGGGGGATTCAACGCTATTCTTGTTGAGGACAGGCTGTCAGCTCAGACTTGACAGGCGCGTCTATTTATCACCCCATATCTGCCTCCTATATAGGATGGATATTAGAGGTGCTGGTCAGCCCAGAGGTGAGGAGGGGAGGGACGATGTTTTAGTTCGTTTGTCATAATATGGAAAGCGGGGGGCGTCCACGGAATTTAAGGGTGTGGACGGGAATGGCGTGACCCCGAACCGAAGGCTAGGCTAGGCAGCAGCGGGAGGTGGTGGGCAGGGCAGTATTTAAAAGTGGGCGCGGGATCGGCCGATCGGGGACGGGTTGGAAGCGCGTCCCGGCGAGGCGAGGCGTCGGTACTGCCACCCAATGACGCGTGAGCCCCCCATAAACAAAAACAAATCCCCACCCCATCCATCATCGAATCATCCGGACGCAGGCGAGCGAGGCAGTAGCCGTTTTAAAAGAGAGCGCATGCGATGGGAGGGAGGGAGCGGCGCCCAGTGGCACCAACGGCACTGTCGGGCACCCCCGGGAGACGTCGCTGACGCTGGCCGCGACGTACCCACGAAAGCTTTTTCATCAAAGCCACAGCACCAGCGATCGATCAAGCGACAGCAGCAGCACGCACGGGGTCGCGGGGGTTAGCGGATAAAAGTGGCGCGATGCACTAACCACTCTCCCGTAGCGATCGCAGCTGCTAGTAGTACAGTAGTAGATGACTAGTGTGGCTAGAATAGATTACCCTGGTCGACGAGAACAAGAGACACGGACGGTCCTGAAAACAGTGAAAAGGAAGAGAGACGAAGCACTGACAAAACGCGATGTCCACAGCCAGAAAAGATGGAACAACGCTTGAGATGAGAACAACGTTTACACACACTGACAAAACATTGACCCCGTAGCACCACCGGGTTCCAACGGACAAAACATTGACCCCGTAGCACCACCGGGTTCCAACGGACAAAACATTGACCCCGTAGCAGAGAGAGTGAAAGCAGGCTTTCCCACGAGAACAAGTCGGTCGGTCCAAGCAAAAGCAGGCTAGCGACTTGGATTTAATTGGGTCTCTTGACCCGACCGCTTCCGGGTCGTCGCCGTCCGTCCCCAATTAAATTGGCGTCACACGACACGACTCCACGACGTAAAAAAATCAGCGAGTTGGTGTGGTGTGGTGTGGTGAGCAGGTCTCTTTTTTTTTTTTTTTGCGAGGAAAACTTCCAATCTATTCATCAACAGTCAAGATAGTACAAAGAACACCAGAAGTAAAAAATACATCCAGGTCCATAGACCACCTAGCGACGACTACAAGCACTGATGCGAGCCGAAGGCGCGCCGCCGTCATCGCCCCTCCATCATAGGAGCCGGGCAAACCTTGTTGTAGTAGACAGTCGGGAAGTCGTCGTGCTAAGGCCCCATAGGACCAGCGCACCAGAACAGCAACCGCCGCCGATGAAGAGAAGAGTAGATCGGAAGTATCCAACCTGTAGACACACGAACACAGACGAACGAAGACCGGATCCACATGGATCCACCGAAGACAAACGCCGACCGAATCCAATGAGATCCGCCGGAGACAAACCTCCACACACCCTCCGACAATGCTAGAAACACCATCGGAACGGGGGCTAGGTGGGGAGGACCTTATTCCATCTGCAGAGAGCCGCCTCCGCCTTGCATCTCTGAGTAGGACACAAACCCTAACAAAACTTGAAAAAACATCAGAAAGCGAAACCCTCCCGTCGGCAAAGACCGGGATCCACCTCGCCTCCATGGCCCTAAGACCACATAAGACGAGATAGATCGGCCAGCCGACGGGAGGCAGGAGAAACCCTAGCCTTGTGCTCATTTTTGGTTTCTCTTCTTAAGCTAATTGCGAGCGGGTGCGGTGGATTTTCTGATGGTGCATGTACTTGCTATTTTCATTTTACGCCCCCGGAAATCTTTGAGTTGGGAGCTTTGCATTTCCGTGATGTCAAAGTAATGGAAAATGCATTATTCCTGTTCTGCTCGCTTTCGTGTTAAAAGCGAAAAACAAAGGGATCATACATCCCACTGTTAAGTTGGGATGGCGTACGTATTGATGGCGCCTTATCGGGGAATAATAGCAAGGGGCACTTGTCATCAAAGACCGTGTGAATGGCCATCGGGCTATCATATATTCCTTTTACCCCTTTTGGTAATGACGTGCATATTTTTTGAAAAAGATTGTGCGCTCACTAGGCAAAGTCTTTGTTCTGCTACATGCGAGTGTCGACTTTGTACTATGGTGTGGGGTCATCAGTCCAGGTGATTGAGGCCGGTAGAGTGTGATTGTATAAGCGTCGAGGCTACACCCAGGAAGCTGATGGTGGAAGGCTACACAAGGCATGGCAACTAGGCAGATGTCATGGTGGCAACCCCGGGCCGAATTGGCCCCGGGAATGCCTAAAGTTATGGGCGTACGCGGGATCCTTGAAGTGTACTTCCACCGACGGCAAAGCCAGGGTGGCTCAATCATGTTTGTCCCATAGCGGGTTTGGTTTCTCTTCAAGCTTGACGGCCACAACGGCGGTGCTAGCACATCTCTCTTCTATGATTCATCGAAGCATTTCAAGGTCTCCACCCCCCTCCCAGGTTGGGTCATGTTGAATCTGGCTTGCTCGATGCAGGGTGCGGTGAGGGCACGACACGACAATGAGCTTTATCGGTCCGAGTGATTGGGGCCAATAGAGTGTCATAGGATAAGCGTCGAGGCCGCAACCCGCAATGGTGGTGGTGGAAGGCTACACATGGCGTGACAGCCAGGCAAATTGACATGGTGGCAACCCTGGATCGAAATGGCCTCAGGAATATCGGAGGTTATTGGCCAGCGTGCGGTCCTTGAGGTGGGCTTCCACCGCCGGCAAAATCGGGGTGGCTCAATCATGATTGTCCCATAGCAGGTTTGGTTTCTCTTCAAGCTTGGCGGCAGCAATGGCGGTGCTAGCGGGGTGGTGATGCGATGCCTGACAACATTTTTGTTTTGTGCTTCGTCTAAGCATTTCAAGATCTCCACCCCTCTCCCAGGGTGGGTCATGTCGAATCTGTCTCGCTCGATGCAGGGTGCGGGGAGGGCACGCCACACCAATGACCTTTGTCGTCGAGATTCGTTGGTGTGTCGGTCTTTGTCGTAGTTTGGTGGACGGTGGCTTCTGTTATTTCGTGATAGATGGTGGGGCTTCTTTCCCTTTCGTATATTGTATTTTCTCTATTTGTCTAATTAACCATGCAATTTTATGCTTTTTAATGATCCGACAACACCCCTACTCGGTAACCTGAAAATGAATTGCACACGGGAAAATAATAGACATAAAATTCTATAATCATATACTCCCTTTGTTCGAGAATATAAGGTGCATCCATTTTTTTGAAAGCCAAATGTATGCATGGTTGACCAGGATGATAGAATACTTTATCAATATCCGCAATACAAAATAAATAAAATATGAAATTTGCGAGCACACTGGATTTTCTGGTAGTGTGTTTCCTCGCTCTCTTTTCATTTTCCGCACCCTGAAAATTTGCAATTTGGAACTCTGCATTTCCGTTATGCAGAAGTAAAGGAAAAAAGAACAAGTCTGGTTTTGTTCACTTTGATGTTAAGGGGGACTATATATATCCCACTATTAAGTCGGGATAGCGTACGTATTCACGACGCCTTATCGGAGAATAATTGCAAGAGACACTTGTCCTCAAAGACCGTCTTGATCATGAACGAGCTATCATATATTCCTTTTAGCCCTGTTGAGAACCCCTTTTGGTAATGACATGCATATTTTTCAAAAAAGATTGTGCCCTCACTTTGCATAGTTCTTTGTTGTATTCCACACGAGTGTCGACTTTTTTACTACGGTGTGGATGAGTTATGGACCTGGGAGATTAGGGCAGATAGAGTGTTATTAGCCAGACGACGAGGCTGCATCCCTGGAAGGTGGGCTACACATGGCGTGACAGCTAGGCAGATGCCATGGTGGCAACCTTGGACTGAATTGGCCTCAGAAGTGTCGATGGGGGCAGCGCGGGGTCCTTGAGGTGTACTTCCGTCGTCGGCAAAGTCAGGGTGGCTTAATCCTACTCATACTGAAGGTGGTTTGGTTTCTCTTCCGGCTTGGCGACAACGGGGTGGTGACGTAGTGCCTCAAGACATGTCTTTTGTGCTTCATCGAGGCGTTTCAAGGTCTCGACCCCTCTCCCTAGGTTGGTCATGTCGAATCCATGTTTGTCGATGCAAGGTGCGGGGAGGTGCCTTTTCGTATATGATATTCGCTCGATTTTCCCAGTTAACAAGGCAATGCTATTCTGCTTAATGAACCGGCAACGCTCCTACTCGGTAACCCGAAAAGGGACCACACTCTGGAAAATAACAGATGTAAAAGGCTATAACAACTCCAAAAAAAGGTTATAACAATTACTCCCTCTGATCCAAAATAAGTGTCGTTAATCTAGTACAAAATATGTACTAATTTAGTACTAAATCCGCGACACTTATTTTGGGACGGAGGGAGTACATAATACTGTGTATTAATTTGCACACATAACAAAAGCATGCAAAAAAATCATGTCCATTTTGGAGCAAGGCAAACAGGTCTGGCTAGGGCATTTGGAGTCGTTTTCCCCGCGCTTTGCGGAGAGAAGGAGCGCACCACCGCCACTATTTCCAGAAAAACTTTACACGCGCAACCAGTTTGGCTTTGGAATCATCGCAAGAAGGCAATCGGCGCACCGCATTTCGAGCTTCAGTTAGGCCAAACCGTCCTTTATCGGCTACTAGTAATACACGCTGCACGAGTTATTCCCACTCCCACATCGATCCCTCCCAGGTCCCAGCCGAGAACCACGTGCGACGGAACAAGATCGTTTGGCCCGAGACCGATCACGATTCACAACGCCAGCGAGCTCCAGGTGTTTCTCGTCGCAATCCAGAGGGAGAAGGAACATGCACGGAAAGATGAGGTGAGATGAGATGCCGGCGGCCTAGGGGAATACTCCTACATCGCGGAGGCCTGGCCGCCTTTGCTTTTGCTTTTGCTTTGAGCGACGGCTGTGCTGTGCTGGTTCGAACCTTGTCCGTGAAGTCACGGGAAGCAGACCAATAATACTACACGCCGGGGAAAGGGAGAGGTTCTTCCATGCGTCCAAACGGGTTTGCTTTAGATTGGCGCCCCGTGCGTGCCAGACAGCTTGCTTTACTGGCATAATAGTCCAGGTCGTTATAGTCCCCAATAATAAGCACCAGTGATCTCCAATAAGTCCTGCTAACTATGGAGCATGGAATCATGGAGGCGGGGCCAACCAATCATTTAAAAGCGTATCAGTCATTCAGTCGGACAGACACTAGACAGAGTAGTAGTATATATAGTTTCTCTGGTACCCTTAACACTGTACTTTTGCAGCCCAGCACACACCCACATGAGTCATGACATCCTGGTGGCGCTTGATTCCCCAGCTCCTCTCACGCGGTGTTCGGTTCGATCGAGGGACCCGACGAATCGTCTCGGCGCTAACAACACCTCCAACCCCACAGCTGTTTGGTTGGAGAAACCTGGAGTGTTTTGGTAGTAGTGGTACATGTGTGCTGGATTTGCGAGGCCAACGCCGCCACAGATATTTCACTCCTGCTAGCTAGCTAGCCAAAGACAGAAATGGAACGAAATCTCATCCTTTCTAGTACCGGGTGATTCCATTTCAAATGTGGGTCATTTCATTACTTTTTTTTTTCGAAACGGAGGCAAAAGATTTGCCTCATTCATTAAATAAGAGAGAAGAGTTTTAGAGTGTTACAACGGACCCCAAACCGCGACATGGCAATTACTCACGCACCACAACACACCCTAACTCCCTAGCACCCGCGATAACCCAAAGCTTGGCGGCGTCAATGATATTTCGCAGAAGGACCGGTGGGGGCGCACTCTTGTGTCGAAAGACACGAGCGTTACGCATGCCCGCTTGAACTATGCCGCCCAGTTTGCTTCACTGGGCGACCTGTGAGGATGCAGGCCGCCCAGTGAAGCAGACATCGCGCATGCCCGCTTGAACTATGCCGCCGTCGAAACTATTTATACTCCAACCAAGGAAAGAACGGAAAAGAAAATCACTTTGTGGTATATATATAGTAGCAGAAAAGAGAAGGACGCGGGGTTTCTGCTCCCGAGCTCATTTGATCCTATCTGTTTGAGTGGCCTCGTAAGTGGATCCTTTCTGAAAGGAAGCAGGCCACTAGTTTAGTTATTAGTAACCACAGGAGCAGATAGATCATTATGGTATCTTCTCTACATCTGTTTCTTGACATTTTTCTAACTGCTCATGGGGTATGCGCACGGAGTGGTGGCAATGTGGCATGACACAGTGGGACATTAGATATTTCCCCCAACTGTACCAGTACCAAGTGCCATGATTTTGGATATAAAACCATCAGATCAGTTCCTGCACAGGTTAGCTAGCTAGCACCTAGCTGTGTTTGGCCCCGGGACGGCTGCTTAGCCACCGACAAGCCACAGCTCGGCACAACTGTATGGCGTATAAATATAGTACTAGTAGCAGATTTGGGTACTCACAGAGCAGTAGGTGGGCCTCCTGGCCCCAGGCAGCAGCCACGAATGTGGTTCAAATTCAAGATGATCTGCTCCAGTTCAGTGCCAAAGTACCAAAACACACGCCAGGTTTTGGAACAAAGCGACCCCCCTGAAAATGGCCAAGTTCAGAGAACATCAGAGGAGGAAGAAGAAAAACAGAGAACAGATAGCTTTCAGGGCTGATAGCATTGCGCAGATGATACTGGCTTGGATCAAAATGAAGGCATGTCACAGTAGCAGAGACAGAGAACCTGACCAGGTTGTTCACCGCGAGTGGCCTTGCATTGGTTTGCTGCTCGCATCACATGCACAGATCCCAGACAGATCAGAACAGCATCGGATAATTAATGTCCCTACACAGCACAGCAAGATCTGGATATCGAGATACAAATTGCAATTGGTTCAAGCATCACCAGGTTTGGAAGTGAAAGTATTCTGCAGGAAATAAACAGGGCACGGGGCCTTGAGCTATTATTGCCAAAGTATGGAAAATACCAGTACTCCTTTTGGTTGATAGCACTAGCCACAGAAAACCTGAATTCATGGAGAGCTTTGTACCGTAGCTTCTTTTACTTGATTTCTCAAAGCTGAGAACATCTACAGTTAACTAAGAGCTGCTACAAAGCCCTGGTCTACTTGACATTTTAACAATAATGCCACGATAAATGGTCCGACGGCAACTTAAACAAACACAAAGATAGATCCATAAACAATATTCGATTCCATAAACTTTAGAGCCTTTGTTGAATGCAGGTCAAGATAGAATAGAATCCCCTTTTACAACAATTCCTCGGTCCATTAGTTAGGTGCCAGTTTTCTTTGCAGGACAGTGATGTCAACAATGTTAGGTGAAGTACCAAACAATCAACTAGATCATTTCCTAAAAATTTAAAAGCAGAACACTACAACATTTGATTGTGTTAGTATGTTAAGCTTCTCTCCATCTTTGCGTAAGTCAGTAGGACATACGACATCATGTACAGCTGTAAGAGCAATACATCAAGGCACAATGACACAGCACAATCTGACGAGTGTCACCAGCACACCACTAGTAGTTCTATTTGATTGTCACGAAACTCATAGCTACTGATGGAGGGCTTCGAATTCCTCTCTTGTCCACTTCCCTTCAGTTGCAAAGCCAGTTTGGATTAATTTGTGATCATCAACTCATTCTTGGGATGCCATAACCATAGGCAACTTTGCTATCCGACATATGCTACCAGATAGTTCTGTACTTCAGCTGTTGAGCTTCTAAGGCAAAATTTTGTGCCTCTGAATTGCCACCGACAAATGTTTGATTCAGTAACACTCAAGTTTCTCCTTAAGGGCATCAAAGCGAATAATATGACTGATGCCTCTCTGCAAAGGGCAAACTGAGTGAGGCTTTTCCGCAGGTCATCCCATTTTCTTGGAGAAAAATGCAGAGAACAGAACCCATAAGTTCAGTATCTGTTTTAATGTTCAGACCTACTTATTGTCTGTAGATCGCCCATCTTTTAGGTCACGTAGGTACTGAACACGATGATCATCAATCCCTTTGACGAGAAACCATTTGATCATGGTAGTGCAGGTTACCTTGTCTGGTCTTATTTGCTCTTCCTTCATCATACTGAGAACATCCCACATCTCTGCCAAGCGCCCCACCCTCCCATATGCATCCACCAAACAGTTGAAAAACACAATATCCAACGTGATGTCTGAATTCTCGATAACTCTTAATACTGTCTCTATTTTCTTTACTTGATCAGCCCTTCCATATGCTCTAATCAATGAACAGAGGGTAACACAGTTAGGCTTTATACGGTCTGATTTCATCAATCTAAAGATATATTCCATCTGTTCGAGATCGCCGGCCCTTCCGAATGCATCAATAACCACGTTGTATGTGACTATTGTCCAAGAATAGTAATACTTCTGCATGTACTCCATCACTGCTCCCATCTTCTCATACATTTTGGCTTTACCATAGGAATCAAGTAGAATGTTGTAGGTCTTAATGTTTGGGGAGATACCAGATGCCTGGAACTTCTCGTAGCAGCTTTCCATTGTCTCAATCTGACCACTGCTACCGAAAGCTCTCAGAGTAGAATTCATTGTCCACACATCAGGCTTGCAGTCTTCAGACAACATCTCAAGAAGAGTTGACTCCATCTCAGCAAACCTTAAACACAAATGATCAAACCTCATTAGCTTAATACTTCATGATGGAAAACATACCAGGAAAAACAGGAATTTGGAAAACTAGGAAATGCATTCGGATGGCAAGAATAAACTTGGTTTTCCTAAAGGTTGGACATATTTGAAGATTTTTTTTCTGAACAGATATTTGAAGAAGTGAAACAACTACTAAGCATAAACTATGAATTTCATGATAATTTTAGTGCATCACTGATAATTGTCAAAAGTGTTTCCAGGACATATTCAATAGATATATAAGGAAGTAACACCTTAATTTATAAGATTATATCATGAGCATATGTCCTTACTGCCGATTACCTTCCTGCTTTCCCATGAGCATCAATGAGAGTGTTATAAGTCACGGTGTTGGGGCGGATACCCGCGCGTGCCATATCCTCCAGCAAACCCTTGACCTTGTCGAAGTCATAGGCGTGCAAGCAGGACTTGATGAGAATGGAGTATGTCTGGACATCCGGCCGGCAACCAGGGGTGGCCTTCATCTGATCAAGCAAGGAGAAAGCCCTGTCGAAGCTGCCGCTCCTGCTGTACGCTGAGACAAGGGCCGTGTAGGACTCGAGGTTGGGGGCGCAGCCCTCGTCGACCATGGCCTGGAACAGCTCGTGCGCCTTCCCCGGCTGCTTGCACTTGCCGAGCATGGTGATGAGCTTGATGTATATCCCGACGTACGGCCTGTACCACACCTGGTCCCGCATTAGCTCGAACACCTGGGCGTCAGTACCACGGCAAGGTTAGGCTAGGCAGAGCATGCGACGGAGGCGGCTAGCGGTGGCCGGGTGCGAAGCGGGGGTACCTTGAGGGCGGACTCCCAGCGGAGGGCGGCGACGCGGTCGTGGAGGGCCTCGAGGACGGTGCGGGGGAGGAGGCGGCGGGTGCCCTTGCCGGGCTCGCGCTTGTCGAGGACGGCCTTGGTGGCCTCGCGCCGGAGGATGATGGAGAGCGCCTTCCGGGACGCGATCTTGCGGTTCACCTCCTCCTTCCTCTGCCGCTCGAACTCCTCCGCCTCGGCGTCCGCCTGTTCCTCCTCCCGCCTCCGCCGCCTCTCCCCCGCGCCCGCCGCGCCCCTGGCGCTCTGCTGCTGCTGCTGCTGCTCGCGCGGCGAGGCGGCTGCCGCTGGCGGCGGGCCCGCGCGGCAGTGAAGACGGCGTGTGGACGTGCCGAGGGGGCAGGGGAGCGTGGGGAAGGGGGACGCCACCGGCGCGGCGGCCATTGCGCGGCGAGGGGAGCCGGGAGGGAGCTGCGGTGCAGAGCGATGGAGATTTTTGCGGGGATTTTTGGATGAGACTGCGAGGCTCGAGCAACGAGCAGCGAGGAGAAGACGATCCGTGGACCGTCTGATGGATGAGCAACGCCTGGGATGGGGGTCTCCTGTACAGTAATCAAGACGCTCTCCCGAACTGCAGAACCGTCGCGCTCGTGCAGTACAAAGGGCTCGTCGGTTCAAAGTAATTTCATGACGTAGGATATTTCAGAGGATTTGGATCCCTAATTGTTTTTTATAAACTTCTCATTCTTTATTCATTCATTAGTAAAGTAGTACCCTTTACCAGTAAAGGGACAAACCTCATCAGAGGCGTCATCCATGCAAACAGTCGGAGAAAAAAACCTAGCTAACCTTGCTAGTTCATGAGTTATTCGATTACGTGCTCTGTTACAATGATCATGTGCCATGGGAAAAATCTAACGACATCCTCTACGATTTGTTGATTCGTAGGATTGCAATCAAAACTCCCATCCACTCTCTTTCTTCTTTCGTTTTAAGAAGAAAAAAAAGGCGTCAATTTCTTTGAGTTTCGTTTTAAGAAGAAAAAATTCCGTCATTTTTTTTGAGTTTCATTTTAAGAAAAAAAAATTGACAAAGAGAAGGCTTCGAAATACACTGTTGGATCCCCCTTTTTTGCATACCTCTATTACAGTACTTTTCGGATATCTAAAAAGATCTATCGTATCCACCGTGCCGCCACCCAACGCCCTCGACATCAACCAGTGCGTTCCCGCGATGGCCCGCCTATTGCCTCCCGACGACCGACAGTTAGCAGCCGTCACATGCGCTAGCCGACTTACTCTTGCTGCTTGCAGCCGCTTGTCACCTTCTCTGCTCCAGTCGACCTCCTCCCGTATGTGATCATCGCCGCTTCGCCGGACCGGCCATCATTTTCTTTCGTTCCCAAGGTGTTTGACGTTTTTCTCACTCAAATCATATTTCATATGTTGGTTCTCAATAATGCTGAATTATGTGTGCGGGAATAATGTTGTTTTGAATTACTACGTTGAAATAATTGACATGCATATGCCATTTGTACATTAATTTTAAAGATAAATGGGAAAAAACCAGATTTTAGGGGAAGATTTTTACGGTACTGCAAAAGCAGCTCACATGCCAACCTCCCTCAAATTATACTCACTCTACTTTAGTTATCTAAACACTCTTATATTTCTTTACGGAGGGATGTTATACATGTATAACCCGTAAAATCATATTTAGCGGAGTTTTTTACGGTTATTTCATCGAATTTCATTTTGGTGCGCGCTACACAAAAACCAATAGCGAACAGTTCGTTTTTTTTTTTAAGAACAGCAGTTCGGTGCTGTAGGTAGTCGCCGGAGTCGATGGGCCGATTGTTCCATTTGGGCCTTCTCGCACCGCCGAAGCCGGCCGCCACCAAATCCATCCAGCGCCTTCTCGCGCACCGCCGAACCAGAGAGGCCCTTCCAAGCTCCGGAAGAGAGGACTCCCCGTGCCCACCAGCGCCACCGCAACTCAAGCCCCCATGGCCGCCGCCTCCAACCCTTTCCCGTTCCCTCGCCGCCGGCCGCCGGACGACACGCTCTTCTACACCGTCTACCCTCTCCCCCTCCCCGCCGGCCTCCCCGCCCCGGCCCTCCTCGCCTCGCTCCAGTCGCTCCACCTCTCCCTCCTCTCCCACCTGGCCCCCTTCCTCGCCTCCCACCTCTTCCACCGCGACCCCTTCACCCTCTCCCTCCCGGCCGACCCGGCCGGCCCCTGCGCGCCCTGCGCCTCGCCGCCCGCCGCCCCCCACCTCCACGGCGCGCTCCGCTTCGGGGACTCCCTCCCCGACGAGTGGCTCGCCGTCGCCCTCCTCTTCGCGCTCACCCGCGCCTTCCCGGGCGTCGCGGCCCGCGCCTGGGACTCGGACGGCGACTTCCTCCTCATCGAGGCCGCCTTCGCGCTCCCGCGCTGGCTCGACCCCGACACCGCCCCCAACCGCGTCTTCATCTTCCGCGGCGAGCTCCACATCCTGCCGCCCTCCCTCTTCCCCGACACGCCCTCGCTCCACGCCGCCCTCGCCGCCGTCCACGACGACTCCGTCGACACCCGGGCCTCCGACGCCGTCCAGGCCGCCATACAGCGCCGCATCGCCGGGATGCCGGAGAGGGCCGCCGAGAACCTCCACACGGCGCGCGTCACCGTGCCCGCGCCTGTGGCCAAGGTGCTCAGGGAGGAGCCCTGCTTGATCGCGCGCGCCGTCGAGGGGTTCTATGACCGGGACATTGACACCATGAAGCACGCCTCAAGGATGGACAAGTTCCTCAAGGGCCCCGGTGGGCAAGGAATTGACATGGTGAGAACGTCGGTGCGGATGACGAAGGCGATGTATGGCCAGCTCATGCAGCAGAGTTTCCAGGCGCCCAGGGGTTACCCCATGCCAAGGAGCGAGGAGGGTCCGGAGAAGTGGATGGAGGCAGATCTGGGGATGAAGATTGCTTGCGGGTTCGAGATGATGTACCAGGAGAGGCGGCATGAGGCGGAGGAAGGAATGGGGAGCACATGGGAGGTTTACAAGAAGAGCTTGGAGGCGACTGGCTGTTTTGAGGGGCTGCTTCCTGGTTCCAAGGAGTATAAGAGGATCATGGAGGATGCAATGCAGTATTACAAGAGCTCGAGTTTGTTCTCACGAACAAGGTAATTGTTGTAGCTCATAGTTGTGGATTAACTATGTTGGTGTGTGTCAGTATGTCACAATTTATTCCTTTATTAGTTTCAACCCGTAAAAAATATGTCTAGCTGGATTGTCATCTATCTGTTTCTTCTACAACTACAAAGGTGAGAACTAACAGAATTCTGTAATGGACAGTAGTGAACGCAATCCAACATAGTTCTCAGGCTACCTGATTTAATAGGCCATGAACTCAATAGCCATGTATAATATGGATTCTGGCAGTGTTCTGATACTTTCTGTGCTATTTCACAGGGAGATGCTTAGTGCACCGGTGCGTCGAATTGACGAAATCCTTGCGATGCCGTACTCGGCAGAAGATTTTCAAGGCATTAATCTTCCTCCGAGTGATGATGATTCTTGGCTGCGTAATGGGGAGGATGAATTGAATGCAGAACTTCAGGAAAGGCAGAAGGAAATGGAAGAGTATGCGGCTGTAAAGAAGAATAGAAAAAGTCAAAAGCAGAATGTCTCCAGCAGTTCAAGTTCCCAGCCAAGCGAGTTTAATCTTGGAGAAATTACAGAGTCCATGCAAGAGTTTGTTCGCAAAATGTCAAGCTTCGAGGGGGCTGAAGTTCCTACAAACAGGTTCTTTTATAGACTCATTTGTAAACTCTGTTTAATGCTTAGACTCCTTTTGGTATTGCATCTACCTTTCCGAAGCATTTAGTAACAGTTAGTTGAAAGCATCTTTATTTTCATCCCTAGCAAACATGTCATATTTTTGAATAATTTACCTTTGCTTGTTCAAATAATTGCCTTTGTATGCACAGTATAGAGCACACACTATTTTCTTCCTGTACCTACGTTTGGCCCTGAAGTTCAAAGTTCAAACCACCATCAAAAGGAGAAGTGTGGGATGAAACATATTAGTGTGAGCATTTGTAGATATTGATATAATCTTTTGTCAAACATGAATGAAAATACACTAACTTGGCATCTTAATTACCTTTATCTTATTTCAGTGAAATGTGTACGGCATCTGGAAACATTGAACAGAAAGTAAAGATAAAAATGTGAAATGCAAAGGCTTAGATAGATAGGTAGCGTTGTGCTGAATTTAATTTCTAGGTGGAAATCCTGTAAACAAAACAGTATAGTGCAACCTTATAATATGATTTTGTTTGTGTTGGATACAAGTAAGTCTGTGAGCAATTTGATGCAATTATATCCTACTGGTTGGGCTGAGCCTGGCTGAAAGCAAATTCATATCAATTGAGGAAAAATGCAGAGATCTTCCCAGTTTCTTTTGACACACATGTATTCAGAACATAGCTTAATTAGGCTGCATTCTAATGAGCTAGGAGCTCAGATATCTAAGATGCCACATGTACAAATCGATACCTAAATGAGTTTAAGCCCTACCCTCAAAGGTGCTATAATTGGGCCTTCATTTCCAGGCAGGGTAATGCTAGGCCAAATTCCCAGATGGCCCATAACGTACATTACAGAGCTAGTAAGAGAAGCCAAGGCCCTAAAACTACTAGTAGTACATAATGTGATACTCACCGCACAGAACTGTTAACTGAGAATTAAATGAACCAAACCTAAATGTAGATCCCTTTATTCTGTAATGTAAATAAAAGCAGTATATTTTCATGGACAGGAAAAGATGTATTTGAGGCATTCTTCAAGAATGCTCTGGCTCATTTTTCACAGCTTATCAACCCTGACATTTGAGAAAAGAGCATTGATTACTGCCTTGGCAGATCAGTATCAGGTCATTTCTGAATTTGCAATAGACCGACAGTTATACCTTTGTAATTGGGCTTCATAGAGGATGATTCTTTACGTAATCAGTCCCTTGAGCATAAATGACTTTAAAGAAGTAATATGTGATTAGAGATTATTTCCCTGGCAGAAAGCCTACTTGACATTATTTGTCTAGCACATTACAGATGAAATATATTGCTAGGACTTGTGGTGTGTAACAGTCTGGGTATAATTATACTTCTTTGCTGTAGCCATTTTATTATGCACCTGCTCAACTGGATTGGTTATTTGGTATTGATCTACTGATTTTGCTCATGTAGGGAAGACACGGAAACAGTAGACCTTGATGTCAATCTGTTCTTCAAGGCCATGGAGTCAGTGTTAGGAAGGGCTTCACAAGAGGAAGCTGGCAATGATACCGAAGCTGATAGAAAATCCTCCTCATCTGACATGGACTTTGGTATGCCCCCTTCTTCCAAATCTCATTTCTTCATAAGTATCTTCCTTGCACATGGTTAGCTAGTATTATTTTGTATCCTTTGATCATCTTCTCATAGATATATTGATAAATACTCGCTCTTGTATTTCTTTACGGAGGGAGTAATATTTATTTATTTAATCCACCTTTCCACAATATTCTCCTATCTTTGTTGCATTAGTCGGCACTTTGATTTAGGAATTCTTGTTTGCTGTGAAACTGTGTGTTATTAGAAATTGAAAGTGCTTTTGATGGCGCAGATGATTCTGATTTCGAGAATGATTTTATTGAAGAAGCTGGTGAAAAGGATATGGATGGTTCTTTCATGGAATCATATTCAGATGCTTTGAATGAAGAGCTAAGTAAGACTACTATCGAGGAAACCTTTTCTCGAGCACAACGCCCTAGCACCAACAGTGAGGTAAACTTTCTTTTGGGCTTTGTAAGCTTTCGTCTTGTCATCTTGTGTTCAGGATAGGGCACTGCTATGTGGACTGCTTGCTCAAACTTATTACCCTTTATAAACTATTAGTATTGTTAGTTCGTTACACTATTTGTAGGCTAGGTTTTAAGAAAATGAATAAATAATTGGAAGTGTGATTTTGAGAAGGCACATTCTTTAGTTGCATGTTTAGCACGTGGGGATCCAAATGTAGAACAGATCTCAGTATGCGCATACTCAGTCGGTTTAAGATCATGAAGATTCTGTTAGAACTTCGTCAAGCATTAATAGTCTTTAGTGGTCAAAGTGAATGCCACAAACATGTAAGAATGTCAAATGTAGATAATCTCATGTCTTCTGTTCGTACATTTCTGTTCTCCCAAGATATCCAAGGTCAGTTGTGTGTCCAGCTTACTTTAGAAATTCCATAGCTGCACTTGTGCCATACTAAGAAATTCTCAGTTGCGAACTTGATGCCGGTATGGTTTTTGCTAGAGGTTGGTGTTGTGTGATTCGACTGACTGGCGGCTGTGTTATTGCTTTGCCTTGCAGGGTCCCTCGAATGCCGCTGATAGTGACGGGGAGATGGCTCCAGTTGATGTGAACCTGAACCTTGTGGAGAGCTTTCTTAACTCGTACTCGTCTCAACAAGGCCTTCCTGGCCCAGCCTCCAATCTGCTTGGACTTATGGGCGTGAAGGTACCACCTCCGGACGGTAAAAAGCCGTGATTTTTTGTGTTGCTAGTGTACACTTGAGATTTCAGAAAACATAGGAAAAGAAGCGAGATTAGTGTTTACGCATCGAGGTCTATATGTTTTGCTTCTCGATCTGTTGTAAAACTGTTATCTTCTTAGGTTCTGTGTAATCTTACTGCTGTACTATACGCAAACCCTTGTACTGTACCATGCAAACAGTTTATGAAGACGTCTAGGGCCATGTCCAGTGTGTTGGCAAGTACAGGCGCCAGGAGCTGTTTTGCCCGTGCAGGCATCGTTTGCGGTCTCGGTTTCGGCATCGTCGCTCGAGTTGGAGGCCTGATGCTCAGTTTCGGCATCGTTGCTCGGAGTTGGAGGCTGATGCTCGGAGCAATTCGCCCGTGGGTTTTGTTGCCAAGCGTCTGAGATCTGTTGTTTGCGTTTGCGTAGAAGGATGGCAATGGGTAGGGTATGGGACGGGTAGAGCAATATCATATCCATACTTATGTAGTCAATGGATACAAAATTCTATCCAT